>FR990082.1:0-2893750 GCA_905404285.2 Erannis defoliaria | reverse complement strand
TGCTACTGCGAAGTAATATTAATTCATGTTTACAGTTCATAATAATCTTATTGTAGTCTTCAGCAAAGCCCCATTTAATTCGTATCTAATGTCTTGAAAGAAAAATAACACAGGGTTGTTTGTAAAATGCACCTTGGCTACATCAGCTTTTGTATCACGTTTAAGAACATGAACAACGCCTTTTATGTATAGAGTACTCGCCGAAGGTAGTACGCATAGATCCTGTTGATTAATAGGTATCCTTATTTCATCGTTTTCTCGAAAACTATTTACATAAGGTTTATATGTATGATATTCTATGCTCTCAATAGAATTATCAACATGTGGTGTGTATTTTATATTGAGGATACTCATTTTAATAATCCAAATATTTTCAAAAACTTCTTATTATCTTTTGTTAGTTTCACTCGTTGTCTTCTTTTGTCGGAGACACGATTTAAAATGTGGTTATTTGTTGTTTGTACTACGGTTTTATTGTAATCTATCAATTTTTATAATATGTAAGTACAGTTGTATATCTTCCCCACGTAAGTTTACTAAATTATTCTTGGCATCCAATATTCTGATTGTAATTGAGCTGATATTGTTCTGGTTAATTGGAAAATAAATAATATTCTTGGGTATTTCAATAATTCTGTAACCAGGTAGTACGCTTGGAGGAAATTCGTGAATTATATGACTAGGTTTATCGTCATTATAGCATAGTTTACACGGAGCCAACACTGGCTGCCAATAAGACTGGCAGCCAGTGTTGGCTTGGTTTTGACCTTGTGTAAACAGTTTTTCAAGCCAAGCCAGCGCTGGCTGCCAACGCTGGCGAGAATAGAGCGCCCGTCTATTTTTCTAGCCAGTGACCTCCGCCCGCATACCCCTCGACCCCCGCGCCAGCATTGCGGACACGTGTAGACGCATCTCGCCAGTCACTGGCGAACGTCCGTACGGTGTGTGTACTTTGTTGTTTTGTTTGGAATTTCTGCGACAAAATGCCGAGAAAATTCAATGAAGAGGATACTTTAAAATTCGTACAACTTTATAGAGAGCACGAATGCTTGTGGGATAAGCGTTGCGATGCATATAAAAATAAAGAAATGCGCGCTTCGGCACTAGAACAACTTCGTGTAGGAATGAATATAGAAGCACTGACTATCGATGAAGTTAAATCAAAAATCAAAAGTATTCGAAATACTATATTATTTTGAAACAAAACAACTCGCAGGACCATTTCATTGCGAACAGAGCATACACTTATAAGTACTTTTTTGCACAAGTTAAACCTGCATTTATAGGCAGCACACTTTTTAATCTACTTTAATTGCAGCTGTTATCTGACAAGACCTATTTAACCACATTTAATTTTGTGACGAAACTAAACGTTGGACCTTTCCACTGCGAAATGAACATAAACAGAGTATATTTTGCATAAGTTATAGCTGCATTTATAGGCAGCACACTTTTTAATCTAATTTAATTGCAACTGTTATCTGACAAGACCTATTTAACCACATTTAATTCTGTGACAAAACAAAACGCTGGACTTTCCCACTGCGAAATGAACATAAACAGAGTATATTTTGCATAAGTTATAGGTGCATTTATAGGCAGCACACTTTTTTATCCACTGTTATTATAGTAAACGAACTCATATTTTGCAACACGCCGGACCTTTTCATTACGAACAGAGCAAACACATATACATTTTTGTATAAGTTATAGGTCCATTTTTCGATAGCATTTTTATTTCAATCCAATTTTATTGCAGCATGAAACTGATAAGACCCATCTCACTACATTTATTTTGAAACAATACATCGCACCGGATCTTTCATTACGAACAGAGCATACAAATATATTTTGTGCATAAGTTATAGCTGCATTTATAGGCAGCACACTTTTTAATCTACTTTAATTGCAGCTGTTATCTGACAAGACCTATTTAACCACATTTAATTTTGTGACAAAACTAAACGTTGGACCTTCCCACTGCGAAATGAACATAAACAGAGTATATTTTGCATAAGTTATAGCTGCATTTATAGGCAGCACACTTTTTAAACTAATTTAATTGCAGCTGTTATCTGACAAGACCTATTTAACCACATTTAATTTTGTAACAAAACAAAACGCTGGACCTTCCCACTGCGAAATGAACATAAACAGAGTATATTTTGCATAAGTTATAGCTGCATTTATAGGCAGCACACTTTTTAATCTAATTTAGTTGCAGCTGTTATCTGACAAGACCTATTTAACCACATTTAATTCTGTGACAAAACAATACGCTGGACTTTCCCACTGCGAAATGAACATAAACAGAGTATATTTTGCATAAGTTATAGCTGCATTTATAGGCAGCACACTTTTTTATCCACTGTTATTATAGTAAACGAACTCATATTTTGCAACACGCCGGACCTTTTCATTACGAACAGAGCAAACACATATACATTTTTGTATAAGTTATAGGTCCATTTTTCGATAGCATTTTTATTTCAATCCAATTTTATTGCAGCATGAAACTGATAAGACCCATCTCACTACATTTATTTTGAAACAATACATCGCGCCGGATCTTTCATTACGAACAGAGCATACAAATATAATTTTTGCATAAGTTATAGCTGCATTTATAGGCAGCACAATTTTTTATCAAAATTCATTATAGCTAACGAACTCTTTTATAGTTATCCATTTAACCACATTTAATTTTGTGACCAAACAAATCGCCGGACCTTTTTTTTGTGAACAGAACACAAAACAGTATTTTTTGCATGAGTTAAATCTGTATTTATAGGCAGCACACTTTTTAATCCCAATTTCGTTTTGGCAAACGAACTCTTAGGACCCATTTCACCACATTTAATTTGGTGACAAAACAACTCGCCGGACATTTACATTGCGAACAGAGCATATTATACACATAAGTACTTTTTTGCATAAGTTAAGCGTCTTTTTGCATAAGTTAAGCTTACATTTATAAACAGCACACTTTTTAATCTGTTTTAATCACAGCCGTTATCTGACAAGACCTATTTAACCACAATTAATTTTGTGACAAAACAAAACGCTGGAACTTCTCATTGCGAAATGAACATAAACAGAGTATTTTTTGCATAAATTAAAACTCCATTTATAGGCAGCACACTTTTAAATCCCAATTTCATTGCAGCATTAAAATAAAAAGACCCATATAACAAAAAAAAATGTTTCAAACAAAACGACTCGCCGGACCTTTTCATTGCAAACAGAACATAAACAGAGTCATTTTTGCATAAGATGCAACATTTATAGGCAGCACACTTTTTTTTACCCAATTTCATAATAGCAAACAAACTCATAGGATCCATTAACTTTGTGACTAAACAACTCGCCGGACATTTTCATTGCTAACACACACAGATACATTTTGCAAAAATTATAGCTGCTAACTAATATTTACCACACTTCTGTGATCCATTTCTGTTGAAGCAAATAATACCCAGTTTAGGAAAATTATATTTAAAAAATAAATTAAAAATGTAACCACTCGCCGGATCATTCCCCCTGTTGGGGCATGCGGGAATAGAATATGTATAGGCAATTAAAAAACAATAGCATCGACTCTGTCGTACCATTTTTTGAACCAAACTAAAATTAAAATCATAGTTAAATAATTATCTAGTTAGTTTAAAACAGTGTTTTAAAATCATAGTATTTTTGTTTTATTTTTATACAAGATAACATTTGTTTTATTATACGATATTACTGATTACCGATTTCAGGCCGCAACCGCACGCGCGTCGGGATGTTTTCACTCCTTGAAAAGGGTCACCAGATACGATCTGAAACTATAGTCGGAGCATCCCGACTTAGTTAAACGTGAGTAATCCCGTATAAATAAAACAAAAATGTGTCAAAAACACGTCAGTATTAAAATCATAGTACAAAAAACCCAGGGCATCGATGCATTGACGTCCATTATAGCTTGGCAAAAAAACAGTATAATTAATAGCGGCGCCACAATCGCAAATACTGTAAGCTCTGCTGTACGTCAAAATGATTGGATTGGATACACTATTGCCAGGAAAAAAACCGTTACAAGACTTTTTTGCCAAGTTCTACAGCTTTGAGACAGTCGTTGGTGAGTCTGTGTTAAGTCTTGTCAAATGTTAGTTTAATCTTGTCGAAGTTTGGTTCCAAAAATGGGATGACAGAATCGGCGCCAACATCATATTCTATTAAAGTACTTGTATTTATTCCTTACATACTACAATTTACACAGAATGTCATATAATACTTTGTGATTCCATTACATTTTTACCAAATTGAACACAACAAAGTAAATTAATTTTTTTGAAGCAACCAAAATACTTGAAAGGCAGTGGCTAACCTTAAACACTAATAACAGCCAATTGATTATAACTTAAAACTTATTATATAGCGTAACTCTAAATTAAACAGTACTCGTAGCACAAAAACTATCGAAAGCAACACAACTAAAGGCTTGTTTTTAACACAAGGCACTAGAACAACTTCGTGTAGGAATGAATATAGAAGCACTGACTATCGATGAAGTTAAATCAAAAATCAAAAGTATTCGAAATACGTACTACTTGGAACTCGATAAAATCGAAAAATCTACAAGATCTGGGGCTGCGGGAAGCGTTTATAAGCCAAAAGCAAAATGGTTTGATGAATATGATTCGTTTGTAAAGCCGGTTTCTATTAGGAGAAAAACCATAGTAAGTAAAATCACATTATTATTTATTTTAAACGAAAATTACATTTAAGGAAAATTATAAAGCCACTTAAAGACACACGCATAGGTACTACAACAAAAGAAGCTCGTGTAGGTATTTGTCCGTTGTCCGTTTCAATGTAGATTTTCAAAGTGGATTGTTAATGTATGCTATTTAATTGCCAAGGAACTCTTCCTTCGTTATTAAACATATTTTTTTAAACTTCTCTTTTCTCTCTTGCTATTTCTGCTGAATGATTGCTACCTTGATTGCCAATACTCTGTAGGGCATGTATTTGGCTCCTCCATGAACCGGGCAGAACATTTCCCTGTTCATCTTCCCTATCAACACAAGTAGCGGTGATGTATGACTGTGATTTCTTTCGTAGCCAATTATGAAGGGCACAACAAGCACAAACGATTGCATCTACTGTTTCCAAGTTAGTTAATATTGGCTTTTCTAATACCCGGAATCTACTAACTAAGATTCCAAATACATTTTCGATTATGCGTCTTGCCCGAGATAACCTGTAGTTAAAAACTTTTTCTTCTGTACTGAGGTTTACACCTGGATACGGCTTCATTAAATAAGTCTTTAGTGGAAATGCCGCATCTCCCACGATGACTCCGTTGTCAGGTAATAAGTTATTTTCCAGGTCTTGGTATATAGAACAATTTTTAAAAACTCCTCCATCAGATGCGCTACCACACGCGCCGACATCTATGTACGAAAAACAGTAGTCGTGATCAGCAATAGCTAACAATACGACGCTGCTTGTTTTTTTATAATTAAAGTATAAACTTCCACTTTTAGGAGGAGCTTTAATTGTCACATGTTTTCCGTCTATAGAACCATAACATAAGGGGAAATTCCATCGTGTTTTAAATCCCCTTTCGATGTTTTTCCATTCTTCTGCGTTTGGTACCTGTAAAAAAGGGTAGTAATGAAAGCGGCCTATTTAATACCATTTTTAGTCATCAAAAAAAATCTATAACATTACAATTACATTAATTTGTTTTGTATAATTACAGGACAACATGAATACCCCAAATAGCAATGAATCAGGATCATCGAATAGCAATGAACCAAGACCATCGTTGGTTCCACGCTCTGAAAATGGGTTAGAAAATGAGTCTGCAGAAGAGACACCACGATTTACCCCACCCACAAAACCTAAGCGGGGCAAGTTATCACAAATATCTAACATGATAAATGACTTAAGGGAAATTAACGATAACACACAATACGAAGAAACAGATCTAGATCTATTTGGAAAAAGCGTCTCGGCACAAATGAAAAAATTGACAGAGGAACAGGCAGTCATTGCTAAGGAAAAGATACAGAGTATATTGACTCAATGCATGCTCACAGATATACGAGCCAAGAATGCGTATCAAATGCAACGATCGGTTCAGCAATTGCAAAATACGCTACCTACTAATTGGAATTCTACACAAGTTCTTCCGAGCTACACAGTACCCCAATACTCTCTGGCAACACCTACAATCTGTCCTCCTCCAGATCCCAGTCCATCGACATGCTCTTCTTCGTGTTCCCAGTATACCACTGATGTCTTATCCCCAGAAACTCCATATAATTATGTCAGTTATGACGAAAGTGTAGACAACAGTGATGCCATTCAACAAGCATTCAATAACGCTTAAATCACATTGTCATGTTTGTTGTATTTTGTAATAATGTGTGCCTTATTATTTCAATTTTAAGTAAATAAATAAACACTTACCTTAATATACTGTTTTAATACTTCATAAATTGTTCGACAAACTTCTGGTATGAATTGTGATATAGATGGTTTAGAAACACGGTAAAAATGACTCAAGCTTCGATAACTCATTCCTGTTGCTAAGAACGATAACGTTACTTCTAATTTTATTTTCGCTGGTAATGCATCTCTCATCAGAGTGTCTTGGCGCTGAATCGAGCTCTGTATAAGCGAAAGCAACTCATCAAAGTTTTCAGCAGTAACCCGCAACGCTAACCTGTACTCAGAAGGATCTTCTAATCTTAGTTGTTTCAGCAACAAGGCAGAAGCTCCAGTTACAGGTCTATCGCTTAACCATTTTCTTATCCAAAGTCGTTTCGCTCCCTTTTTTTCTAATATATCAATCAACTCTTCTCTTAATAGTGCAGAGATGTTTTTTAAACATTTCTTTTTCAACAGCCTTTGCCGCGTATCCATTATTTTTTTAAAACGTGTGCACACCCGAAGAAAATATCCGTAAATGTATGGCCTCGTCTAAACAACAAGGGCCAGGCCAACGCTGGCTTGTCTGCAGACTGGCGCCAGCATTACTGGCTCCGTGTAAATTATGCTTAATGTCTCTTAGTTGTTTGCCTTTTATGATCGCCTCAGATCTGTCCGCAAAGTAAGAAGGTCCTAATATATATTTACTATTTTTCACAGGCCTCAAGAAGATATACCGCCGGGCGAGATCCGAGTGCGGATCCGCCTCACATGCATATGCGGAAACTTTGAATAATAATAATTATTATTTATTAATTAATTTTCCGGTAATAATAATAATTATTATTATAATTAGTATTGATTATAATTATAAGTGGCACAAGTTTTAACTGAAACTCGTTCGAGCGGTTCTTGTACAGTTGTGTGGTACTAAGCTAGGTCGGAGTATCCGATTTAATTAAACGTCAGTATTCCCGTATAAATAAAACAAAAATATAACAATGAAATATAGGGTAGGGTGGGGCAAAGATCCGCAATGGGAAATGATCCGCACCCCCAATTTAAAATGACCGCCAAATATTGTCGTGGTTTTAGACAAATTTTTATGTTGGCAACATTGATAGCAGACGACTCACAAAAGTTACTTGGCGCGCGACCGGCACAACAATAACAATGAGGTGAGAATGCTTTTTACTTGTTTTGATGTAATAATCCCTAGGTCATCCTCAGTTGAAAATGTATATTCTGTACGCTTTGCTACTTCTATACTGGTTCAATTCCATAATTCAGGTTTTGAAAGGGGATCTAAGGACAATATTTTGGCCAAATGCGAATCTCTTGTTTTTAGGTTAGTTTTGTGTTGACAATAACAAAATGGGGCAAAGGTCCGCACTTTGCTTGGGGCAAATGTCCGCGCGCGGATGTTTGCCCCAAGCATAGTGTATTTATATTCACTGTTCTAATTTTTGTTTTTACGTTATAGGAACTACAAACGCAAAACTAATGTGAAGCCGTTCACACCAGAACTGTACTTGCAGGCCCAAGAAATGCTAAAACAGGGGCTATCCATTAGAAAAATTGGGGCAGAGTTAGGATTCGATGAATCAACTGTACGGAAGAGGTATGTTACTCTCTTTAGTAAATTATGGAGTATATTAGGAATTACTAACCACTTAATAGGTAACTAGATCTTTTATTCTGAATGCCGATTTGATTTCTTACAGGTTGAAAAACGAAGGCGGCGCCCAAAAACTGGGCCGGTTAGTAGTGTAATATTGGGCATTCTATCCCACCTCCCTCGTTTCACTCGCTCGGTGAGATTGAATGCCCAATATTACAGAATTTATTTCTTGTTGACAAAAACAGAACGATTTTTTAATTTTGTGAGCGTTACATGCGTTCATTTAAATCTAACGCTAAATATATTGCAAAAATTACTCACCTTATTTCACTCGCTCGAAGAGACAACACTTCACAAAACCCATCACAAAACTTAATGTTGAAGAAACACAACGCGTTTTTCTTAATTTTGTGAACATGCGTTCGCCTTTAAATAATATTGAAGTCGAAATATGTACTGAAATAATCTAACGCTAAGTAGGTATATTGCAAAATTACTCGCACAAATAAGTTTACATTTTAAAAGCAGCACCTTAGTCGTCATTACAATAATGTATAGTCTTAGCAAAGAATTATCTGCTCGAATAAAATGGGTCAAGGTCGATGCGCTTATCAATAGTTTTGAATGTATGTATCGCAGCTGCAATTATAAAAGATATACGAAGGAGTTTAATTGTTGAGATGTAAGTTCATTTGGGTTAGATTTCATGCATTTAATGCTTATGATTTTTATTTAAATACGAAC
Organism: Erannis defoliaria; assembly: GCA_905404285.2. Taxonomy (NCBI): domain Eukaryota; kingdom Metazoa; phylum Arthropoda; class Insecta; order Lepidoptera; family Geometridae; genus Erannis; species Erannis defoliaria. The sequence goes on along the minus strand of FR990082.1, from coordinate 2,884,965 downwards.
GATTACTTTTTAACAATTTGTTATCGCCCGATTGGCTCCAGTTTACCTTTAAAACCTTAAATTTCACGTCCTGATCCATATTTTTTGAATGCTCACAAATGTTACAAGTCGACCAGATTGGTTCGAGGTAGCCCCTAGAAATTATTTCCTAAACCACGTTTTGGCTCAGGTTCCTCCATAACATAAAGTTGACCAGACATTGACAATGTAAAAATCGTGTTTCTAAACCACGTTTTGGCTCTAGGCCCTCCATATCACAAAGCTTGGCAAGTATCAGTAAAATATTATGACCAGATTGGCTCGAGGTCGCCCTTAGGAATTTAATTTCACGTCCTGTTTCGGATCAGGTCACTATAAGTAGAACACTTACCTTCAAATTTCCTGTATACTCAGCCAACAACTATTACACGTTTTCTAAAAATTGCAAAATAAAACGAGCATACTTTCAGCAAATTTGACTGGTTATGCAAAATTCTGTGTTAGAACAAAATAGGTAGGTCAAGTTCAATCCGCTTATCACTTGGTGTTGAGTTTATTTATCATCGTCGCACTTGCAAGCATGGTTTATTTATTTGTTTAAAAGGTTATGGGTAAATCCATTAAGACCGGATTTAATTAGCAAGATTTAATATCCAAACACGAACCCACGCTTCTTAGCAATGTGATATGACCCGATTGGCTCGAGGATGTCTTTAAAAATCTAAATTTCATGTCCTTTTTCAATGCTCGCAATTTTCAAGTCGACCGGTTTGGCTCGAGGTAACCCCAAGAAATAAAATTCCTACACCATGTCCTGGTTCAGGCCCTCCAAAACACAGAGGAAGACAAGCATTCACAAAGTGATATGACCAGATCGGCTCGAGGTTACTTTTAGAAATTATGTTTCTAAACCACGTTTTGGCTCAAGCCCTCCATATCACATAGAGTTTGACAAGTCTCAGCAAAGTGAATTGACCAGATTGGCTCGAGGTCACCCTTAGGAATTTAATTTTCAAACGTCCAGTTTAGGATCAGGTTCTCCGACAATTTTAACTGTGAGCATTTTTGTTTATGGATGCTTTAGAAATCAAGATTTAAACCATTCTTAGATCCTCCATTTCACATAGCTACGAGTATTAGTATTTTCGTTTCTAAGCTATCAATTTTAAGTCGTCAAAAATGCGCTTACCCATGCAATTAATTTATGTTTTTGAAAGGAAGAAAAATAATTTATCAACGCAGATTATAAATAATTCCTTTCGAACTTTTTTAATTATTTAAATACTTTTAATTTTTGCATTCATGTAAAATTGTATACAAAATATAAATTGTGCGTGCAAATGCAAACGTATAGATACTTTGACTTCAGTTTAACTGACGGTAATTTTTGATTAAAATTATTCGAAGGTTTTTATTTGATTCACATTATTAACAGAAAACACACCGTGGGAAAATAATTATAACACTGCACTGCACTTGCATTCAGGTAATGCGGTTGACCAACTTAATGAAATATGATGCATCGCTTGGACAATACGATGTCAATTAGGTAAGGACTCGATGTACTAAAAATTACCACTTTGGTATATTTACAAAATACAACTACATTCATTTATAGTTATTTGCCTGGTTTTATTCCTGGTCTTGTAATTATTTAGGTTCTTTAAGAAAAGAGTGTACTTAGTGCATTTCTGTTTTTTTTTTAAATGTTTTTATCTTTTTATTTATATGTATCAACGAATTCAAACGAATATATCAAAGTGAAGTGAAACATCATAAAATAAATAAACATGTTTTTTGTATATATAACCAGTAATGTAAAGATGCATTATCTCGTCGACTATAAGTTCTGTTTACACTTCAAGTACATTTTCGTGACCAGCGCGAATTTTATATGGGTATTATCTATCTCATTCCCTCGCATGCATGATCATATTTGTAGGGATATGCTTCCCTACGGGTACCTATTGACTTACTATTTTATAGGTAATTCCTGTGTTTAGCTTCCTAATAGCTGAACATGCTTGAATAACACACTTTTATGTATTACTTTTCTTTATTTGGATAATGTTTCTCACATCTCGTTTTTGAGGCATGATGTTCGTCTTAGATTAGGCCCTTGTAGAAAGTTAGGTGCCTTCTTTTACCTTGTATGTTTAGGGCAAGTTGTTATAATTTTCCTTCTTTCGTGTTCACACGATTTCTCCTGCTAGGAACCAATGTTTTCCTGGTTTGTCGGCATACGGGCGTTCTTTGGGTCCGCATGCTGAATCTTTCATGCTCTTCTGGTGCCGGGATCGACGTTTTCGGATTAATTTTGGAAATAATAAATTTTCCTGGTACCTCTTCGATCTGCATGAAACTTACATCGATTGGAGAGCGAATTTTTGTGGTTCATCTGGTGTAGTTAGATTGTGAAATAACTTATTGGTTTTACTTGAATATTGGTTTAAAATTAGGTAAACAAAGCGCTGTCAATCTTGACAGTTGTCAAATTTGACCGTCTGTAGTCTCCATGTAGTTTCGTGAAAAGAGGTTTGCCTGGAAATCTCGACTACATGGAGTATTTTTGGGTAAGGTCTTTTATATTATTAATAGGACCTCTCCGCTCTGTGAACAAAATTTCAGGCTGCAGAGAATTTTAGAAATGGCTCTAGAATACTTTCAAAATCCGTATATAAGGGAGACTTCCATCCCTGGTGCGGGATTCTGTTTTTGGATTCTGATTCTACAACTACTACTGAGATCAATGATACTTATGCCCTAAGGGTTATTGTGATTAAATTTAACCCAGTCTTAATTTTGGACGAGTTGGTCCGATTTGATCTTTTACTAGGCAAACCTTAGGCCCTTCATTGTTCCTTTTCTTTTCTCACCACAAATTATTTCAGATTCCCTAGACGGTTGCCAGCTCCAGTTCTTGGGGAACTCTGCCCCAAGACCCGTATTCCTGCTTCGGGGAGCTGAAACTCCGAGCAACCCTGGTGTCCTATGTCGTGACTCTGCCTCAAGACCCGTATTCCTGCTTCGGGGAGCTGAAACTCCGAGCAACCCTGGTGTCCTATGTCGTGCCTACTTCTGGTTGCGAGAACTACAAGCAAATCTGGTGTCCCATGGTTGTGTCTGCATCTGGTACAGAAGCTCTCCAGTGAACGTGTCGGCTTCTGGAAGCTTCAAGCAATCTCCACTGCGGAAGTCTTCATGGTGGCTAGATTTCTCTAATAAAATATTCTTCTTTTGACTTTCGATATTAGGGATCCGTAAGGTTACCACTTCCATATAGGAAATTATCAGTATAGGCAAATTCTTTAAAACACTAGGTAGGACATCTATTTTACAACAAGAGAGAGATTAAAATTCTTATAACCTATACTTCCTTTTATTTTTTTTAAAACTGCACTTCATTACATATTGTCGTCCCTTTTTTACAACAGCGATCAAAAAAATTGTCTTGTGTTGTAAGTACGGTTCTATATAGACGAGCGTTAAATTCGTGATTAGTGCATAATATGACTCAGTGGGAGAACGGTTGCTTTGCATTCGTGAGGCGGTGGGTTCAAACTCCTGCCTGTACCAATGGAGCTAAGATGAAGGTCTATATTAGCTGCAGAAGGTCCACGCCTCGGGCTTTTCGTTGAAGGAAAACATCACAACGCAAGGCAACCTGCACATGTACGGAGAAGAAATTTAATTGTGTTTGCGAATCAACCGACCCACACTAAACCACACCAATGTACTAACACTACTTACACTTATTTATAGACCGATGTACCTACTAAACCTATGGTCGGAAAAAAGGGGTCTGAAAATCTATGATTGTAGGTACCTGCGGCTGACCGTTTAGCCTGTACGAACTTGCTCACAATAGTTTCTTAATAACGCGCGTCTGTTATAATAATTTATGCGCTCGTGTGTATCGAGTTCGTGAATGCGGTGTTTGCAGTTTGAAAATATGCAATACGTAGGTAAATGGATATTTGAATTTAGCATAATTAACACTTTTGGCATTAATACATTTCTGTCGTATATCGATTATTGAAATTTGTCTAATCAGATATCAATAAATACATAGGATTTCATTATTTAACTGTAAGAGACAAAGTTTATAATTGCATGCTTCGTAAAGGTAGTTAAGTAATTTCTGAGTGTACATTTTATTGCTTACTATGCAATATTTACCAATTTAAATACGCTGTTTTGTTCCTAAATGATCATTAATTGCAAGGAAGTGCAACGACGCGAAGACTCCAGTGATTCCAGTCAAGTACATAAAAAACACCGAAAATTAAGATGTAAGTGAGTATTTTTTTATTTTTTGGTCTGGTTTTTTTTAATGTATTGAGTTGCACTCATAATTTAAATTTAAAGGTATTAAACTGGTTGTTTAATTATTTTTAGGTCTGACTCTGAATTCGAATACACCTCGTCCCAGTGTGCGCCACCACCGCAAAAAAAAGCAAAGAAGGAGCGGTCTACCGCAACAGCGACGAGCACACCAAAGCCATCGAAAAACAGAAAGCAGAAAGTGATCGAGTAAGTACTCACTCATTTTACAAATTAATAGACTGTACTCGTAATTATTTCGTAGTAAACTTACACCTTATAACCTAACCTAACCTGACTTATATCTTTTAGATCGTCTGCTTCTGAATCGGAGGAAGAGCCTCCTCAGGCAGCGCCTGCGCCAGTGGTTGCGGAAAAACCAACTAAACCAAGAGCGAAAAAGCAGCAGGCTCCCGAGCAGTCTTCTAGTGGGTAAGTTTCAAACACATAAGTTATCTTGAGTATCTGGTACGAATAGGAATGTTTATTAATTTTAAAACTCGATGGCAATTTTTATTTGAACTAAACAAAAATACTATCTCTTAACACATTAACTATGTAAGAGTTTGAAATCGATAGCAAGATGTTTTGATTTAAAAAAAAATCTGTATTGTTACAGAAAGAAACATAATATCTTTGACGATATTTTACGGGCGGAAGAAAAGGCTGCCCATCAAAAAGAAGAGAAGAAAGTGCTGTGGTCATCATTCACCAGCCGGGTGGCGTCGGGACGACAGCGGCGCGCACGTGCCTTCGGAGAAGGACAATTTTTTATAGACTTAAAGGTGTACAACGCCAACGACGCGCTGACGGTGAACCCGCAAACGCTGTATAAAAAATCGCTAGTTGCAGTAAAATTGCAAGCAGTTGAGGGCTCCCCGCCGTGGGCAAAACTTCAATCTTTTATTGAAGACGCCTATGGAATCTTTAAAGATACCACCCCAGTCGTATACAAAGATTGATTGATTAAGACGATGTTTAGATTAAGTATGGGTACACCATAATTATATTAAATACACAAATGAATTAAATATAATAACTTGTTTGTATTTTGAATTTGAATTTAGCGGTAATGTATTTAAGAGCTGGGCTAGGTTTTTAAATTCGATCGATTGAAATTATTGTGTTTAAATTATAGTGGGATTATAGGCTTCATACCCATACACAAAATATAAAATTAAGTTAGGTATTTTTCTTACACTAAAGTTTTTTACAGTGGAAGCCCATAGTAATTATAAGTACATAAAATCTGGTAAGATTACATAACTTTTGTTGTCTTAGGTATATGTTTTTGTGTAGGATTTTATACAAATATGCCTTATTGTACAGATTGTAGTGCTTCTGTGCACTCAAAGTCATGGGTCGGTCATTTGCGAAGTAACGCTCATAGAAAAAATAATGATAGCTTCATAGAACCGCATAGCGAAGGCATTGATATCGTGTCGTCAGCATTTCGCAACCGCATAATCACTTACAGGTTACTAGCTAGCGAACGCGATCTTGGTTCACTCGATGCTTTTTTCAACTCAATTCGTGATAAAATAAAAACACTTTTAAACACGTGTCTTGATAAACATATAAGCTTTAAAATAAATTTTGAGTATTTTGCTAAATTTATGTTGTTCAAAAATAACAAAGAGGATATAAAATCGTTTTTGACTAAAAATACAATTGTTTCCAAGAATTATAATTTTGATATGTTTTTTGCAGAGACAATAAGTTCGTTAAAAGAAAAAGTAGAGTCTTTTGAACACCAGGATTCAGGATGGTCATTTTTACATAACGCTCATGTAGAAGTGAATATAAATAAATATGAACCATTGCGTGGTTCTAGTTATATCGTACTGCCAAAGAAAATAAAGAATAAAAAAGCATGCCTAAATATCCAAAATAAAGATGATTGTTGTTTTATGTGGTGTGTGACTGCGGCTTTATATCCCGCCAAGTCTCACCCCGAGCGGGTTTCGTCCTATCCTGACTTTCGTACAGTATTGAACGTAAATGACGTACAGTTTCCGGTAATGTTTTCGGACATACAGAAATTCGAGATTAACAATCCGCAGTTATGCTTCATTGTGTACGGTTTGAAAAATAATAAGACTATAGTAGGTCCTTTATACAAGTCTGAAACCGAAAACGAGCCTAGGAAAACGATTCATTTATTGTTATTAGAAAATAGTTCTGGAACACAACATTACTGTTTGATCAAAAGCTTGCCTAAACTCGTTAGAAGTCAAATGACTAGTCATCACGGAAAGTTATACTTTTGTGAAACATGCTTAGTATTTTTTTCTAAGGTCGAAGAACGAGATAATCATGTTTGCGGCGGTGTAGTAACTGTGTTACCTGAGAAAGGCTCGGTAATACAATTCAAAAATTTCGAACGCAAGCAAAATGTTCCTTTTATAATTTACGCAGATTTTGAATCATTATTAGAATCAAACTGCAGTGACAGCACTCCTAACACGTCCACTTTGCATCGTCACAAACCGGCGGCATTTGCCTATTACATTGTTTGTAGTGTCGATGAAAATTTGAATTGCTATGTATCACACCGCGGTCCCAATTGCGTAGACAAATTTATCAAATGCTTATTTGAGGACATGAGAGAGATTCATAAAAAGTTGAATGATGTCGCTCCAATGATTTTTACTGAAAATGATGCACTTGATTTTCAAAATGCCTCTTGTTGTCATATTTGCGAACATTTTATGTTTTTGGATAAGGTTCGAGATCACTGTCATATCACAGGTCTTTATCGCGGAGCAGCGCACAATATGTGTAATTTACAATTCAAACAGCCATCGTTTGTCCCGATATTTTTCCACAATTTGTCTGGCTATGATTGTCATTTGTTTATAAAAAAATTGGGAGAAGCACCGGGTGCTATTAAAATCCTGCCAAAAACTAAAGAGAACTATATTTCTTTTACAAAAGTTATAGCTATGCCTGACAACAAATTTATTCAACTTCGGTTTGTTGATTCATTAAAATTCTTGGGAGCTAGTTTAGATAAACTAGCAAAGACTTTATACATAAAGATAATTTAATAAATTTGCGTGATTTTTTTCAAGACGATAAAAAAATTCAACTGCTTTCACGTAAAGGTGTATATCCCTATGAGTACATGGATAAGTGGGAGCGTTACGAAGAACGATGTCTTCCCTCCAAAGACTGTTTTTACAGTTCTCTAACAAATGAACACATAACTGACGAGGATTATGAGCACGCGCAATTGGTTTGGATAGAGTTCAAAATCAATAATTTGGGAGAGTATACGGACTTGTATTTGAAAACAGACGTTCTTTTACTCACAGATATTTTTGAAAACTTTAGAAAAACATGCAAACATCATTACAATCTTGATCCCGCTTTCTATTTAACTGCCGCGAGTTTATCATTTGATGCAATGCTTTTGATAACAAGAGTACAACTTGAACTCATTGACGATTTGCCGATGCTCAGAATGATTCAAAGCGGCATTCGAGGAGGGATATGTATGTGCTCTCATAGACATGTCAAAGCGAACAATAAATATCTACCAGATTACGATCCATCGAAAATAGATTCTTATGTTGTTTATATTGATTGTAACAATTTGTATGGATACAGTATGTGTCAGTATTTACCGTTATCTGATTTTAAATTTATGGAACAAAATGAAATCGATTCTTTGGACTTTACTGAAGTCCCTGATGATTCCACATACGGTTTCATACTTGAAGTTGATTTGACATATCCGAGAGAACTGCATAACGTACATGACGATTTACCTTTTTGTCCTGAAAAATGTATTCCACCAGGTGGAAAAATAAAAAAGCTTGTGCCGAATTTATATGATAAACATCTTTATGTTATGCATTACGTTCATTTAAAAACTTGTTTGAAACATGGTTTAAAATTAAACAAAATTCACAGAGCAATTAAATTTATACAAAGCCCATATTTGAAAAAATACATCGATTTAAACACGCAATTACGACAAAAAGCAACATCAACGTTTGAGCAAGATTTTTTCAAGTTGCTTAACAATAGTATTTTTGGAAAAACATTGGAAAACAACGAAAAAAGAGTCGATGTTAAATTAGTAAATGAATGGAGAGATAAAAACAATACCACTAAGAAAAAAACTGGCGCTGCAAAATTGATCGCAAGTCCAAATTTTCATAGTGCATCCGTATTCACCGAAAATTTGGTTGCCGTGCAAATGAAACCAAATCGTATTGTATTAGACAAACCAATCTACATTGGCTTTACTGTGCTCGAATTGTCAAAAAGTCACATGTATGACTTTCACTACTCGGTGATTAGACCTGTCTACGATGATCGTGTAAAAATGTGTTACACGGACACAGATAGCTTCATATATCATATTGAAACGAAAGACTTCTACCAAGATATAAAACGGAATTTTATTTCGTATTTTGATACCAGTAATTATCCTATAAATAATGTGGTTAACATCCCTCTTCAAAATAGAAAAGTTCCAGGGCTTTTTAAGGATGAAATGGGGGGGGAAATTATAGCTGAGTTTATAGGCCTCCGTTCAAAACTATACTGCGTTAAGACTGCGGATATTACGATTAAAAAAGCAAAAGGTGTAAGGAAATCCGTAGTAAACAAACTAGATTTATCGGATTATAAACAAACTCTTTATGAGGGAAACGTTTTGAGAAAGACAAATGTGCTTTTCAAATCGATAAAACATGAGATTTTCACACAGAAAGTAAGAAAGATAGCGCTTTCTTCCAGCGATGACAAACGTTTAATTTCTCCAGATAAAATATCTACAAAAGCTTGGGGCAACAGCTCTATTATTTTTGGGCCAGAATAAAATGGCACTAAAATGCCTGTAATCTAAATTTATATTAGAGTTGTCTTGGTTTTATAAAGTTAGTTATATAGTTGTGTTGATGTAAAATAAATGTAACAAAAACAGAAATGTTTAGAATAATTGTATTTTAAAAGTTTACGTAATATGTACTTTGTGTAATAGTGTAAGTTTTATGAATAAAAATAATGTGTGTACCCTAATAACTTTGTATTCATTTGTAAAACTATCCTATAACAACAAAACAGGCTAGAATAATATGTTCACAGTACAGCAGTTTTCAGTGTTAAGGATAGGTACGTCAGGTTGATTCCAAGTAAAAGCAAGTTTTAACTTATTCGCTTGAACATGAGACAACGGTGACAAATGCTTATTAAGCATTTTATAATAATCTGATACACAGAGCATGTCCAAACTTGTTTGCGTTGAAGCGAGCTAGCAATTTATTACAGATACTCGTAGGTACAGCTGCATTGCATCACGTTTCATAATCCTCGCAGTTTAAAATCATTCATTGTAGAGTATTGATTCGAGAAAGAAGGTGGTGTTGGTTGACTCATCGTCAATTTGATTTAAGATTTTAAAATCACAATTGCTTGTACTAAAGTTTAATAGTCTGTTAAACTATTTACTGCTTCTCTCTGGTATGTATGACTTTTAATGTTGAATTAAATAATAATTAGTATTACGATATTAAATAATTATTAATAGTATTGTTTGATTTCAGAAAATATGGCCCAATTTGACACTGACTCATTTCTACAGTGCGCACAAGATCCTCTTGCTGGATGGGATGAATTTGAAAAGGAACAAAGAGCTGAACAAATTAGAGAAGCAGCCAGAACGAGTACAACACAAATAAAATCTCCAGCAAAAAAAGGAAGAAAAAGGACTAAAATGGAGATGACTTCTTACATTATTAGTAAATCAGCATTTAGAGGACGCAAAATCATAAAACTTCAAGTTTATGATTTTGATTCAATTACTAATGCATACAGTGAAACCGTAAAGTTGCAACATGTTGTAGTAGATCCTTTTCTCGACGAGGTGTTAAACTTAACCGAAACCCTTATAAGTAAAGTGTCTAAAAAACTTCGTGAAGACTAGAATTTGTAATTTTAATATATAAGTTAGATTAATTTTACTAGATTAAAGAGTTATTGATCCGCAATGTATAATCGTAGGTACCATTTCTATAAATAAATATGATAAAATTATTATACAAGAACATACATCTTTTTTTTATATTAATTATTAAGTCACAATGATTCAAGCTTTTTATGTTTGTGTGGTAAAATAATTAAGTTACAATAATATTTTGCATTAAGTATATAAGTTCCAACTCATTAAAATAACACTTATGTTTTATTGGTAGCCTTAACCGTATGAACATGTTATTTGTAAAGCAGCCTGATTCCTTATGCTTGCCCAATATTTGCATTGCAAATAAAATAAAAAACGCGCACAAACATGGAAAGCTTTTACCAAATACAATTCGGTGTTTAATTTGCGGCCCATCCAACTGTGGCAAAACAAATTTGTTGATAGGTCTACTAATACATAAGAACGGTTTAAAATTTACAAATGTTTATGTTTATTCTAAAACATTGTATCAACCTAAGTACATATTTCTAGAAAATGTGTTGAAATTGGTTCCTAATGTAACGTTTACAAAATTTAAAGAAAATGAGCATGTCATAGGTTCTGTAGAAGCTAAATCTAATTCTATCATAGTTTTTGACGATGTATCTTGTGAGAACCAGAATAATATACGTGATTATTTTTGCATGGGAAGACATAAAAACATTGATGCTTTCTATTTAAATCAGACATACTAAAATACCAAAACATCTCATTCGAGACAATGCCAATCTTATAATTCTTTTCAAACAAGACGACGTCAATTTGCGCCATGTATACGACGAGCACGTAAATGGTGATATGACTTGGAAAGAATTTCGCATGTTATGTACAGAAATATGGAGAGTTCCGTACAGCTTTTTAGTTATAAATAAGGATTGTGATAAAAATAAGGGCTGCTATAGAAAAAACGTTGATACATTTGTTGTATTCGAATAGAGTAAGTACTAATAATTAAGCAAATTTCCTGCAATGTTCATTTTTAGTTCTGTCTTCGACGAGTGCAGTCTTTAGAACAAAATGAATGCTGAAAAGCAATTAAAAGAACAAATTATTAAATCAGCTGAGAGCGTTAAGAAAAAAGTAAAGCAAATGCGAAATTTTGAAATAGATAGCAATATCGCTATTGAAAATGTGTTGAAACCAATAACAAGACCTCTACAAAAAATTGCCTCAATAAATGAAGGTTATAAAAAAACGCAATACCAGCGTAAAATAAAACGACAAAAGAGCGAAGACCAGGATAATTCTTTAAATAATTTTGACGAAAGTGTTAATCCTACTAATATTGAAGAAAGTATCGGCGACAAATTGGAATACGTTGAAGCAATTTCTGATGAATCCGATAGTATTGAAAACAATGAAGACAAGGATGAGAGCGGGTTCTCTTTTAAATCATTAGACTCTGATAATCATGCTTGGTCTCTATCTTCTGAAGTTTTCGATGATGTTCCTTATGGTGCTAGGTTAGAACGTGGAAAACTAAAAATTGGAAATATACGACTTACTGTTACTTCCGATAAACTGTATTTAGGTACTTCTATGTACTACAAAACACCAGGAATGCATGAACTATTATTTAAAAAGATTCCCAATTCGACTGTTATAACGAGTGCCGATTTAGATAATTACAAAAATATTTTATTAGAAACAAATGCTCATCGGCGTGACTTTAATCCAAAGAAACCTATTAAGAGTAATAAAGGCAATAAATACTTAACTATTATTAAGCCATTATTCAAATATTCAAAAGAACATACTAGTACTGAAAGTCTCGTGCAAGGTACCGGATTATCGTTAATGAAAAAAGTAAAACCAAACGTAGACTTTGTTTATTGGGATGATCCGAATGAACTAGTTGAGAGATTAAAACTATTAATTGCTTCTCGAGATGCTGGAAACACTGGATTAGATAATGAAATCATTTCCATTATAGAAGAATTAAGTGAAGCTGGCGTTATTCATTAATTATAAAATATGTTGAACAAAAACTCATGTCCCAGTCTTTTCCAAGTTTCCAACTGATTAATACATTATGAATATTGATAAATTCGGTCATCATGTTCACAAGCGGATGCGCTCAATGGAATCATCTAACTTGTTTGACAAAAAAATAGTTCAAGCTTTGAGCGGTGAACATGACCTTAAATTATACAGCCTAAAAATATTGAAAACTCCGCTAACTAACGATGATGCTATAAATAAGCAATATGTTGATAAAATTGTTTCTAATTTGTATACGAAAAGCGAAATAGATAATCAGTTAGAAATTATAAAAAGCCTAATCAACACGTTACAACTTCAGTTACAAGACAAAGTGCTCAAGGAAAACGAACAAGGAAATTCCATTAACAGTTTTGTGCCAAAAAATGAGCAAACAAGGAATAGTAAACGAAATTCACCGACAAGCCAGAAAAAACTTTAAACGTCGTCATGTAATACTTAAAGGAATAGATGATTTGTGGCAGGCTGATTTGATTGATATTAAAATTTTTAAGAAAGACAACAATGGGTATACATTTGTTTTAGTCGTTATTGATACATTTTCTAAATTTGTTTGGACTAGTCCAGTAAAAAATAAGACTAAAAATGAAATCACGACAGCATTCAATACAATTTTGAGTCAAAGACGTAAACCTAAAAATTTACAGACTGATTTAGGAACAGAATTTTATAATGATTTCTTTAAAAGTTTAATGAAGAAAAATAAAATAAATCATTATTCCACATATTCCGTCAAAAAAGCTTCTATTGTAGAACGCTTTATCAGAACATTAAAGAATAAATTATATAAATACTTTCATATAGTTGGAAACTACAAATGGATTGGGAAACCATTGCAAAAAATTACATCTGAGTATAATCGGACAGTGCATCGTATTACAAAGTTTAAGCCATCAGAAGTGAGCTCGTTAAATGAAATGCAAGTTTTAAAAAATATTTTAAAATCTTATTCAGTTCCTAACTCTAAAAAAGCTAAATTCAACGTAGGAGATCAAGTGAGAATTAGCAAATATAAGGGAATCTTTGCAAAAGGATATACTCCTAACTGGTCTACTGAACTTTTCTCAGTTGTGAAAGTAAACGACACAGAGCCTGTAACATATCAAATACAAGATAAACGAAAACAAAACATACTAGGAACGTTTTACGAACAAGAACTCATGAAGACGCAACATCCTGGTGTTTATTTAGTTGAAAAAGTCTTAAGAAGAAATGGAAACAAATTATTTATTAAATGGTTAGGCTTCAATGACAGTGAAAATTCATGGATTGATAAAACAGCTATAGTTTAAATTTATATAAGCATATATATGTCTCTATAAACTATCATTATACTTGTATCAATGGAAGGAGGTGGACTTGTTAATAAACTTATCAATAATTTACCATTCGAGCTACATTTACCAGGTTATAATTATTGTGGACCTGGTACTAGGTTACGCGAACGCCTATTGCGTGGCGACAAAGGAATTAACGGATTAGACGAAGCTTGTAAGCAGCACGACATAGCATACGATAATTGCAAAAAATTAGAAGATCGGCACAAAGCAGATATACAGCTCCTAGAAATGGCTAAGAAAAGGATGATAGCAAAAGACGCTAGTAAGGGGGAAAAAGTGGCATCATGGTTAGTTAACAAAGTAATGAAAACAAAAGTAAAAGTAGGTGCCGGTGTAAAAAAATTTAAATCCATTATTGGAAAAATAAGCAAACATCTGAAGAAGTTTAAACCAAAAAATAGTGCATCAGCTATTAAAATGGCTCATTTGGTGGCTAAGAAGTTATTTACAAACAAAAAAATTCGCTTACCTCGTGTCATACCAATTCCTAAAACTGGCGGATTTCTACCTTTGATACCCATATTTGCTGGTTTATCTGCAATAGGCGCATTATCGGGAGGTGCAGCTGGTATAGCAAAAGCAGTAAGTGATTATAAATCATCCCAAAAAGGTCTTCAAGAAGCTGAAAGACATAACAGAACTATGGAAGCTATTGCTTTAGGTAAAGGCATGTACATTAAGCCATACAAAAAAGGAAATGGATTGTATTTAAGAACGTCAAAAAACTAATTAGAAGGCTACCCAGGCATGCACTTACCGATTTAGATATATTAAAATATGCGAGTGACATACCATATTTTAGAGGAGTTTATATGCGAGACAAGTTACCAAAATCAGCCAATCAAATTGAATGCGGTATTGTTAATTTGGATGATAGCAATAACAATGGAACTCACTGGGTAGCATACGTCAAAGATAAACAATATTGCGAGTATTTCGACAGTTTTGGTGATCTTAAACCACCTTTGGAGCTAATTAAATATTTAAAATATGAAGATATTTTATATAACTACACCAAATATCAAAATTTTGATACTGTTAACTGTGGACATCTATGTATAAAATTTTTAAAAACATTTTGGAAGAATCGTTTAAATATGTGAGACTATTATATTTATTTATCAGTAGCAATATGTCTTTCACACTATCTATATCAAGCTCAGCGTCAACATCAGTTACAAGTTATTCGCCTGCCCTTCAACTGGATGGCGAATATGAATGTGGGTTGTTATATTTCTCTACGTTTAATTCCATTCCGAACATTGATGGTAAAAATAATAAATTTTACTATGGCGATCAAGTTGTTGAAATACCAGAAGGTTCATATGAACTCGTTGATATCAGTGATTACCTAAAAGAAAATGTTTTAGACTGTAGTTTCAATTTAAGTTCGAATAATAACACCCTAAGAACTTCTATCATATGTTCTAAAGATATACATTTTGAAAAAAGTCCTTTACTTGCCAAAGTATTTGGATTTGGTGAAGAAACCTTGAAAGCAAATATATTAAAGGAATCTCGATTTCCAGTCAGCATTCTACCAACAACTGTGCTAAGGGTCGAATGTGATATTATACGAGGATCATATACGGACGGAAAGCCAAGTCACATTATTCACGAGTTTACTCCTAACGTGCCTCCTGGGTACAGAATTATCGAAATCCCGAAAAATATTATTTATTTTCCTGTAAATCAAAATTCTATCAGTTCTATTTCAATACGGATTGTGGATTCTAGAAATAATCTTATCAATTTGAGAGGCGAAGATATTCAACTCTATTTACATCTGAAGAAAAAATGATAGATTTCAATAAAAGCTCTGTAAATGCCCTAAACCTCATCACTTCTAGGCACGCCATCAAGAAAAAGACATCTAAAATTAAATTAACAAAGGAAAATAAAAAGTTTCTCAAGCTGATTGGATTATTAAAATGAGTATTACATGTTAATGAACCACATATCCAAGACAATTCTATTCAAAGTATAGAATACCACTCATATAAGCCTTACGTAACAAGTTTTGGAGAAAATGACGAGATTCGGATTCCAATTAACCAGCAGGATTTGTATATATTACCTTCAGCGAGTACTTTATATTTAGAGGGAAATGTTGATGTTTACAAAAATGAACCCAAGACTAAAGTAAACAGTGTGCATTTTACAAATAATGCAGTACTTTTCTTTTTTCAAGAAATTCGATATGAAATAAATGGTATAGAAATAGATAAAATAAAAAACCCTGGTATTACTACAACCATGAAATCATTTTTATCCATGAATGATAATGAGTCTAAGATGGCCATCAGTTGGGGTTGGAACATTGAAGGTGGGCAGGAAAATTTTCGGTTTCAATACCTCTTAGCAAAATTTTGGGATTTGCAGAAGATTACAACAAAATAATCATGAATTGTAAACATGAACTTATTTTACTTCGGAGCAATACAAGCCTCAACTCGTTAAAATTACAGACCGGAGAAGTTGTTCAGGGTGTAGATATTAAACATATATTGTGGCGAGTTCCTCATATTAAAGTATCTGATCGAGAAAGAATTAACCTGCTGAAATGCCTAGAAAAAGATCGTCCTATTAATATAGCGTTTAGAACTTGGGACCTTTATGAGTATTCAGCACTTCCGCAGACAACAAAGCACACGTGGTCCATTAAAACCTCTTCTCAAACAGAAAAACCCCGCTACGTAATAATAGGCTTACAAACGAATCGTAAGCGTAAATTTGATGCTGATATGTCTCAATTTGATCACTGTCATCTAAGAAACGTCAAATTATTTTTGAACTCATGTTATTTTCCTTATGAAAATATGAATACAGAATTCCAAGACGACAAATATGCATTAATATACGAGCAATACGCTCGATTTCAACAGTCTTATTACGGTCGTCGTCCCGAACCAATGCTAAGTTTTGATGAGTTTAAAAAGAAAGCTCCGTTATTTGTAATTGATTGTTCGCGACAAAACGAATCTTTAAAAACGGGACCTATAGATGTTCGCATCGAACTTGAATCAAGCACAGAATTCCCTGAAAATACTGCAGCATACTGTTTAATACTTAACGACTGTATTGTCGAGTACAAACCTTTAAGTAATATTGTGAAAAAGATAACATGAATTCAAAATTACTGATAGTTGATATCCAAGGATTCAAAGACATCTCTAACAATTTAATAGTCAGTGAATTTGCCTTCGCAACAGAAGAATATACTCAAGCATTTTTAGTAAAGCCACCATATCAATTTTCAAATTTAATGCCTGTTGAGAAAAAACAAGTACTTTGGATAGAACATAATCGCGGCACACGTTGGAATGAAGGATTTATCGATTATAGAGAATTTAATAGAATAATTTCGCCTTACTTGGAAAATAAGACTATACTCGTAAAAGGGGGAGAAAAAATTAAATGGATTAAAAATCTATGCAACAATTGTTCGGTTATAGATATAAGTGTCAAAAATTGCCCCAACTTCGTTGAATTGTATAAAAGATTTAGTGGTGAAGACGAAACATTATTAAATTGTATGTTTCATAAAAAAGTGTGTGCGTTAAAAAATGTGATTATAATAAAAAAATGGTATTGTGAAAATATTAAACTTTTTCAAAATTTGTAAAGTAGCTTCTTCTAAATATAAAAAAAAATTGTTTATATAATATACTTTTAAAGTTATTTTAATTAAGAACATAAATGTATTACTTTTCTTAAATAAAAAAATGTTTTAGTACCTAAATATTGTTTTATTTATTGTTTGAGTCGATCAATTTTCTTGTAAGCAGGTAGATAATAGCAATACTCCTCAATACAGGCGTCAAATGTAACTTCGTTGTAATGTCTTAGTAGCACTGCACTCGATAAAACGCAGCGAGTAAGTCGTGTTGTGACTTATTTTCAGTGATTTTTAATAATAATTATGGAGCTTAAGCTGCCTTCTCATCCTCGTTATTCTCTGGAATCAGCACGCTTGCGAAGTTTTGACTCTTGGCCAAAAGGTTTAGCTCAGAAACCAGAAGACATGGCTGATGCAGGATTATTTTACACAGGACAAAGTGATAAAGTTCTTTGTTACTTTTGTAATGGTGGACTGAAGGACTGGAGCTCAGGAGATCAACCTTGGGAAGAGCATGCCCGTTATTTTCAGAAGTGTTCATACGTTTTATTTGTTAAAGGCGAGAATTATGTAAGAAGTGTCAAAAATAGAAACATTATAAAAGGTGAAAATGTTGAATATAATAAGGTTATTGAACAATTTGAGAGTCTTAGTGTAGACACAAATAACTACAAAAACATGACATGTACAATTTGCCTCACTGAAGAATTGTGTATGTGCTTCATACCTTGTGGTCATGCAGTAACCTGTGCAAAGTGTATGCTATCTTTGAAAAATACATGTTCTGTGTGTCGAGAACCAATTTCTAAAGCACTCAGATTATACTTTTAAAACCCTTCAATTGTTGTTTTATTTCGTAAACGCATGCTTTTTGTTAATTTTAAGCATCATTGGTTTATAATTATTACCTATCAGTCAATAAAAATTACAAATACTTATACAAAAAAAATGTGAGCTAGGGATACCAAACATGAAATTTTGCATCATATTCATTTGCATTCAGGTTAAAACAAAATGTAACGCTCACAAAATTAAAAACTCGTTCTGTTTTTACCAACAAGAAATAAATTCTGTAATATTGGGTATTCAATCTCACCGAGCGAGTGAAACGAGGGAGGTGGGATAGAATGCCCAATATTACACTACTCCGGTTCACAACAACATTCACTAATTTGCAGGAAAAGGATATTGTAGAACACTGCCGAACCTTGAATCATATGTTTTATGGTGTTTCCTTCAAAACGCTCCAAATTCTTATATTCAAATATGCTGAAGAAAACAAAATTCGACACAACTTTAATAAAGAGAAGGGAATGGCAGGGACGGACACTAAGTCTGCGAACTGCGAGGAAAACGTCAGTGGCCCGAAAAATGGGTTTTAATCGCAATCAAGTGGAAGGTTTTTTTGTTAACCTAGAATCGGCTTATCAAAAATACAAGTTTGCTCCTGGTTCCATGTACAACATGGACGAAACTGGTATTTAGACTGTTCCAGACAAACTTCCGAAAATTGTATCCGACCAGGGCCAGAAAGAAGTAGCTAAAAATGTAAGTGCCGAACAAGGCCAAACAGTCACGGTTATCTGCTGCCTCAACGCCAACGGTGGCTACATTCCGCCCTATTTTATATTCAAAAGAAAGAGGGAAAACCCTCTTTTAATTAAAAATGGCCCGATCGGCTGTAAGATGGCGGTCACTGACAAGGGGTATGTTGACACACCTACATTTATTAAGTGGTTAAAACACTTTGCAGAACATGCCAAACCCACTCCGGAAGCTCCTGTCCTTCTTATCCTGGATAATCATGCCTCGCATGTTTCAATCGAATCAATATCTCAGGCTGAAGCATTGAATGTGGTTATGCTCAGCTTGCCACCCCATACGAGCCACAAAACTCAGCCACTCGACCGGGTGTTTTTTAAACCCCTCAAAACCTACTACAACCAGGTCACGGATTCGTGGCAATCGTCCCACCCCGGGCAGGTAATAACAGTTTATCATGTTGCTGAGCTCTTTAATCGGGCTTATGAAAGAACAGCTACCATTGAAAAAGCAACTGCCTCCTTCCGCGCAACGGGAATCTTTCCCCTGGACCCCGGGGTTTTCTCAGATGCTGATTTTCTTCCGAGCCAGGTGACGGATCAAAGTCTGGAAGATGATTTCGTTCAAGAACCAATGGTAGATTTTGGCGACGATAACTGTGATACCGTTCTCGACTGCCCTGTTCCTGAGCTTTCAGTGCTGCCTCAGGCTCCTTCCTACGTCCGTACTTGACCGAAGCCCGGAAGAAGATTTCGTCCAAGAACCAATATTAGACTTTGGCAACGATAACTGCGATTCCGCTCTCGACTTCCCTGTTTCTGGACCTTCAAGGCTGCCTGATCCTGTTCTTTCTACTATGTCTCCTGGACCTGTCTCCACGTCACCTCTTGTGTCAGTTGTGTCTCTAGCAAATATACTACCTCTTCCCAAAGCAACACGACGTAAGCGGAGCGGAAGAAGTTTAAAGTCGACACTTCTAACATCTTCTCCGCACAAGAAAGCCCTTCGGGACAAAAAATTACAAGCTGAAAGATTGGTCCAAGAAAAAGATCGAAAAATTAAAAATGCAATGAAACGGAAAGACAAGCTCATGATGGCAGCAAAGCAGAAGAAGAAGCCACGACGTGGACTTCAGTTTGATTCAGATGACTCATCTCAGTCTCAGTCTATTTCATCTGGAACTTCTGTCTACAACGAGTCAGAATCTGACAGTGATCAGAACATGGAAGAATCGTCTGAGTGGATGGTGCCTCCAAAGAGGTGCATAGGCGAATTTTGTGCCGTTCGCTATGAAGAAAAACTGTTTCCAGGAGTTATTAAAACCGTTTCAAAAACCCATGCCACTGTATCGTCAATGGTGAAAGCTGGAAAATTATGGAAATGGCCCGACCGGCCTGACATTCTCGATTATGAATGGGGATCAGTCGTTTCTAGTATAAAGGAGCCAAAAAAAACCAGCACAACTCGAAATGTTTATTCAGTCAGTGAACTGGAATGGTTTTACTCATAACTGTCAGTAAATAAACGGATTAAAGTTAATTTTTCTATTTATTTCGTCTCAATGGGGCAAAGATCCGCAGATGCGGGGCAACTGTCCGCAGCTGCGGATCTTTGCCCCAAACAGTGGGGCAAAGGTCCGCAAAGGCAAGGTTGTCTACCTTTCTTTTTTTTTTCTAAATGGTGCTTATTTCGCTACTAATAAAATGGTACATTGTAGCACATAAATTAAGCTTTCCAGTGAAGCCAAAACATGTGGGACTTTTTACTTAAGTATTGGGTGAGAAAAAAAGTTAAAACCTAAAATTGCGGATCTTTGCCCCACCCTACCCTAGCTGAGGCCAGATTTAACATACAGCGGTCAGCATTATGAAAGCATTGCAATGGTCATCAACACCAGGCACCAGCGCTGGACCTTCTCATTGCGAAATGCGAACTGAACATAAGCAGAGTATTTTTGCATAAGTTATAGCTGCATTTATAGGCAACACACTTTTAAATCCCAATTTCGTTTTGGCAAACGAACTCGTAGGACCCATTTCACCACATTTAATTTGGTGACATAACAACACTCAAGACCTTTACGTTGCGAACAGAGCATATAGAGACATTTTTGCATAAATTATAGCAGCATTTACAGGCAAGACACTTTATAATCCAATTTGCAGCAGTAACAAAAACAGACCAGTTTAACTACATTTATTTTGGAACAAAATCACTCGCCGGACCTGTTCGTTGCGAACAGAACATAAACAGTCATTATTGCAAAAGTTATGGGTGCATATTTAGGCAGCACTTTTTTAAATCCAATTTCATCATAGCAATCTAACTAATACGATCTAATCTATCAAATTTATTTTGAAACTAAAAACTCGCCGGACCTTTTCATCACGTCCATAAAAGCTGACAAGACCCATTTTTCCAAATGTATTTCGAAACAAAACAACTCGCCGTAACTTTTCATTGCGAACAGAGCATATACCGATACATGTTTGCATAAATTATAGCTGCGTTTATAGGCAGCATACTTTTTTATATAGCAAACGAACGAATTAGGATCTTTTCTGTGACATTTATTTTGAAACAAAACAACTCGCAGGACCATTTCATTGCGAACAGAGCATACACTTATAAGTACTTTTTTGCACAAGTTAAACCTGCATTTATAGGCAGCACACTTTTTAATCTACTTTAATTGCAGCTGTTATCTGACAAGACCTATTTAACCACATTTAATTTTGTGACGAAACTAAACGTTGGACCTTTCCACTGCGAAATGAACATAAACAGAGTATATTTTGCATAAGTTATAGCTGCATTTATAGGCAGCACACTTTTTAATCTAATTTAATTGCAACTGTTATCTGACAAGACCTATTTAACCACATTTAATTCTGTGACAAAACAAAACGCTGGACTTTCCCACTGCGAAATGAACATAAACAGAGTATATTTTGCATAAGTTATAGGTGCATTTATAGGCAGCACACTTTTTTATCCACTGTTATTATAGTAAACGAACTCATATTTTGCAACACGCCGGACCTTTTCATTACGAACAGAGCAAACACATATACATTTTTGTATAAGTTATAGGTCCATTTTTCGATAGCATTTTTATTTCAATCCAATTTTATTGCAGCATGAAACTGATAAGACCCATCTCACTACATTTATTTTGAAACAATACATCGCACCGGATCTTTCATTACGAACAGAGCATACAAATATATTTTGTGCATAAGTTATAGCTGCATTTATAGGCAGCACACTTTTTAATCTACTTTAATTGCAGCTGTTATCTGACAAGACCTATTTAACCACATTTAATTTTGTGACAAAACTAAACGTTGGACCTTCCCACTGCGAAATGAACATAAACAGAGTATATTTTGCATAAGTTATAGCTGCATTTATAGGCAGCACACTTTTTAAACTAATTTAATTGCAGCTGTTATCTGACAAGACCTATTTAACCACATTTAATTTTGTGACGAAACTAAACGTTGGACCTTTCCACTGCGAAATGAACATAAACAGAGTATATTTTGCATAAGTTATAGCTGCATTTATAGGCAGCACACTTTTTAATCTAATTTAATTGCAACTGTTATCTGACAAGACCTATTTAACCACATTTAATTCTGTGACAAAACAAAACGCTGGACTTTCCCTCTGCGAAATGAACATAAACAGAGTATATTTTGCATAAGTTATAGGTGCATTTATAGGCAGCACACTTTTTTATCCACTGTTATTATAGTAAACGAACTCATATTTTGCAACACGCCGGACCTTTTCATTACGAACAGAGCAAACACATATACATTTTTGTATAAGTTATAGGTCCATTTTTCGATAGCATTTTTATTTCAATCCAATTTTATTGCAGCATGAAACTGATAAGACCCATCTCACTACATTTATTTTGAAACAATACATCGCACCGGATCTTTCATTACGAACAGAGCATACAAATATATTTTGTGCATAAGTTATAGCTGCATTTATAGGCAGCACACTTTTTAATCTACTTTAATTGCAGCTGTTATCTGACAAGACCTATTTAACCACATTTAATTTTGTGACAAAACTAAACGTTGGACCTTCCCACTGCGAAATGAACATAAACAGAGTATATTTTGCATAAGTTATAGCTGCATTTATAGGCAGCACACTTTTTAAACTAATTTAATTGCAGCTGTTATCTGACAAGACCTATTTAACCACATTTAATTTTGTAACAAAACAAAACGCTGGACCTTCCCACTGCGAAATGAACATAAACAGAGTATATTTTGCATAAGTTATAGCTGCATTTATAGGCAGCACACTTTTTAATCTAATTTAGTTGCAGCTGTTATCTGACAAGACCTATTTAACCACATTTAATTCTGTGACAAAACAATACGCTGGACTTTCCCACTGCGAAATGAACATAAACAGAGTATATTTTGCATAAGTTATAGCTGCATTTATAGGCAGCACACTTTTTTATCCACTGTTATTATAGTAAACGAACTCATATTTTGCAACACGCCGGACCTTTTCATTACGAACAGAGCAAACACATATACATTTTTGTATAAGTTATAGGTCCATTTTTCGATAGCATTTTTATTTCAATCCAATTTTATTGCAGCATGAAACTGATAAGACCCATCTCACTACATTTATTTTGAAACAATACATCGCGCCGGATCTTTCATTACGAACAGAGCATACAAATATAATTTTTGCATAAGTTATAGCTGCATTTATAGGCAGCACAATTTTTTATCAAAATTCATTATAGCTAACGAACTCTTTTATAGTTATCCATTTAACCACATTTAATTTTGTGACCAAACAAATCGCCGGACCTTTTTTTTGTGAACAGAACACAAAACAGTATTTTTTGCATAAGTTAAATCTGTATTTATAGGCAGCACACTTTTTAATCCCAATTTCGTTTTGGCAAACGAACTCTTAGGACCCATTTCACCACATTTAATTTGGTGACAAAACAACTCGCCGGACATTTACATTGCGAACAGAGCATATTATACACATAAGTACTTTTTTGCATAAGTTAAGCGTCTTTTTGCATAAGTTAAGCTTGCATTTATAGACAGCACACTTTTTAATCTGTTTTAATCACAGCCGTTATCTGACAAGACCTATTTAACCACAATTAATTTTGTGACAAAACAAAACGCTGGAACTTCTCATTGCGAAATGAACATAAACAGAGTATTTTTTGCATAAGTTAAAACTCCATTTATAGGCAGCACACTTTTAAATCCCAATTTCATTGCAGCATTAAAATAAAAAGACCCATATAACAAAAAAAAATGTTTCAAACAAAACGACTCGCCGGACCTTTTCATTGCAAACAGAACATAAACAGAGTCATTTTTGCATAAGATGCAACATTTATAGGCAGCACACTTTTTTTTACCCAATTTCATAATAGCAAACAAACTCATAGGATCCATTAACTTTGTGACTAAACAACTCGCCGGACATTTTCATTGCTAACACACACAGATACATTTTGCAAAAATTATAGCTGCTAACTAATATTTACCACACTTCTGTGATCCATTTCTGTTGAAGCAAATAATACCCAGTTTAGGAAAATTATATTTAAAAAATAAATTAAAAATGTAACCACTCGCCGGATCATTCCCCCTGTTGGGGCATGCGGGAATAGAATATGTATAGGCAATTAAAAAACAATAGCATCGACTCTGTCGTACCATTTTTTGAACCAAACTAAAATTAAAATCATAGTTAAATAATTATCTAGTTAGTTTAAAACAGTGTTTTAAAATCATAGTATTTTTGTTTTATTTTTATACAAGATAACATTTGTTTTATTATACGATATTACTGATTACCGATTTCAGGCCGCAACCGCACGCGCGTCGGGATGTTTTCACTCCTTGAAAAGGGTCACCAGATACGATCTGAAACTATAGTCGGAGCATCCCGACTTAGTTAAACGTGAGTAATCCCGTATAAATAAAACAAAAATGTGTCAAAAACACGTCAGTATTAAAATCATAGTACAAAAAACCCAGGGCATCGATGCATTGACGTCCATTATAGCTTGGCAAAAAAACAGTATAATTAATAGCGGCGCCACAATCGCAAATACTGTAAGCTCTGCTGTACGTCAAAATGATTGGATTGGATACACTATTGCCAGGAAAAAAACCGTTACAAGACTTTTTTGCCAAGTTCTACAGCTTTGAGACAGTCGTTGGTGAGTCTGTGGCAAGTCTTGTCAAATGTTAGTTTAATCTTGTCTTTGTTTGGTTCCAAAAATGGGATGACAGAATCGGCGCCAACATCACATTCTATTAAAGTACTTGTATTTCTTCCTTACATACTACAATTTACACAGAATGTCATATAATACTTTGTGATTCCATTACATTTTTACCAAATTGAACACAACAAAGTAAATTAATTTTTTTGAAGCAACCAAAATACTTGAAAGGCAGTGGCTAACCTTAAACACTAATAACAGCCAATTGATTATAACTTAAAACTTATTATATAGCGTAACTCTAAATTAAACAGTACTCGTAGCACAAAAACTATCGAAAGCAACACAACTAAAGGCTTGTTTTTAACACAGCGGACAAATTATTTCAGACTATATTTCATTGTAGGTATTTAATGATAATGGACCTGGGTATGTCCTAAAACTGCATCCAGACCCACCGGAGGACGGGCAGCAGCGTCCTCTTGGTTAACGGTGGTGAGCTCTGAGATTCCCAAGCCGCCTGCCAAGCGTGGGGATTATGGCAACACCCCTCTATTGGGAGGCCTTTACCCCGCAGTGCACGTCTTATGGCTGACGATTACTTAATGATAAAATTTGCTTTTCTGGTTCGAAAACATCTTTACAACTCACAATTTGCAACCGATGTCCAACATTGTACTATTTTAAATTAATATAAAGGGTTTCCACACTTTGCGTATTTATGTTTTTAATGCATAGACAGTAAGAACAATTATGATGAAACTTTTAAACTTTCGCGATTTGAACACCGTTATAGGCAAGTTTTCATATCGCGGTAGGGTTTCTGAGAAATCTGCTGATACCGTCAGTGTAGTGTGCCGTGGAAACAAACCTACGTTTTAACAAGACCAAATGAGGGTAGGACACCACAACACCCTCATTTTTCACCAAGATGACGCGCATTCTTCAGTCAGCTCGTGACCACGGCCATTGGAACATGGTCGAAACGTCGAGGTAAATAAAAATAAATTTATTTGTGCGCGATTAAGTCCCGGTTATAAACATAACAATTATGATCTCTGAAAGGACTTGAACCTGTATACGAGCAATCTCTAGGTTTCCGTCCCAACTGCTTTGCCAATTAAGCTAAAGAAGCCTTACCCGTCATTGTCATAATTCTCAAACTGTTTTATGCTAATCAACTAAAGCGTTGAAATTTGCGAGGAAATATAGGGTACATCCCCGGTCGCAAACGGTACCGTCAAAATAAGGCATAAATACCGTAACATGCCTTGTTTCGCTCTCAGTCGCGTATGACGGCGCCAACCGTGTGACGTGCTACGATGCCGAATATTTACAAAGCTATTACAGAATGTTAAGGTTAATTATTAAAATGAAACAATATCCGCTAATGGACTTTTTTATATTAGCTGGAAAGGTATATCTGTATAAGTACACTTTTGTGGTATGATTTTCATAGAGACTTTGTATCTATAGTATATTTGATTTAAGGTTGAAATTTTTGTTTAAGTTTCTCTTACTGTCTATGCGCTAAAAACATAGATATACCCAAAGTATAGAAACACTTGATATAAATATTCAATTTGCAATTATATCAGTGCAAATTACACATTTCTGAAATTCACACAATTTATAAAAACTTGTAAATATGAGAGCTAAACATCGTACCCTCACCCTCGTATACGATATAAAAGAACCCTATTCATTAACGGTCTGACTTAAAAAAACTTTTCAACCGTTAGTCACTGCTTAAGATGCCCTGCCATCTTCTCTCTGACGTGAAGTTGCACGTGCTAGAAAAGGACAGAGAAGTTTAAGCAGTGACTAAGAGAATCGAGATTATTTTAGGTAAGGCCGTGAGTCACTATATGAAGTAAAATCCTTTCCGACACATTAAACCCTAAAAAATTATGCTACAATACCCTTAACAATTACTACTATTTGTATAAAACTCCTTCAGTCAAATCCACATTATTGTACCTTCCTGGGTAGCTTTAGCAATAGCCTTAACATGTCTATATTAACAACGTCTTCACTTCTTAATCATTATTCGATAATTTATTTTGAACCATAACAAGTAACTTTAAAAAATAATACGCTTTTAAACATCAAAACAACCGACTTCAATTTCGACTACCTGCCCTCCTAGCACGCACCGAGGACTAACTGGTCTTTCCCCGCGCGGGAAAGTGATTAAGCTAGAATATGGATAGCGTATATTTTAGCGGAGAAAAAAAGAGTGGATAGACGTTTATCATGGCTCGCGTGCTAGGCGGGCTGGGTGACATCTTCATATTTTCCAGTAATTTTTATTTAAATACCAATCTCCTGAACCGATAATGATAAAATGTATATGGGACTACCTCTGACGTATCACCTAACAAACAAAAAATAATTTTCTAAATCGGTCCACAATTGACGGAGAAATCGGTGAACATACATAAAAAAATAATTAAAAAAAACATATACATACAGTCGATATACGACATTAAAAAAAACATATACATGTCTAGCGTTTGTGGACTATGAAAAAGCCTTCGATTCAATCGAGACCTACAGGGCTAACATGCGCACCGCGAGAAAATTTTCTCGATTCTACAAACCAGGACAAGGCTACGAATCTGTTAAGTTTGTCTCGTTTTCGCACGACATAAAGACACGACAAAATTTTCTCGCGGTGCGCATGTTAGTCCTGCAGGGCGGTGTTGCAGTCCCTCCAGCGATGTCATATCGACTATAGATATATCGAAGCGCTGAAGTGTTTGTATAGAAACGCCACAATGTCAATCCGGTTGCAGGACGCGATCACGAAACCTATCCAATTGCAGAAAGGCTTGAGACAGGGAGACGTTATTTCTCCGAAACTGTTCACGAACGCATTGGAGGACGTTTTCAAGCTCTTGGACTGGAACGGATTCGGCATCAACATTAATGGCGAATACATCACTCACCTTCGCTTTGCCGATGATATAGTCATCATGGCAGAGTCGCTGAAGGAGCTCAATACTATGCTCAGCGACCTCAGTAACGTTTCCCAACAGGTGGGTCTTAAAATGAACATGGACAAGACAAAGATCATGTCCAATGTCCATGTTGTGCCCGTACCGGTTGTCGTTGGGAACGATACTCTCGAAGTTGTTGACCACTACAACTACCTTGGACAGATTGTTCAGTTAGGTTGGTCCAACTTCGACAAAGAGGTCGCCCGAAGAATCCAACTCGGATGGGCAGCGTTCGGGAAATTGCGTAATATCTTCTCGTCCAAAATCCCTCAGTGTCTGAAGACAAGGGTCTACGACCAGTGTGTGTTGCCAGTGATGACATATGGAACTGAAACGTGGCCTTTAACTGCTGGCCTTTTGGAGAAACTCAGACTAGACGCTTATATATCAGAACATTAATAGTCGATTTAATAAAAAAAATTGATAAACATATTATATTTACTTAAATTCTTCATCAAAGCTATTGGTTTCAACGATTAATACATCAGTCATCTACTCTATTTCCATTGAGGCCTTCGATAATTTTAGTTACATTTTTTTTATCAATTCCACGTCAGTTTTTGTAGTAAAATTGTAATTCCCATTGTCCCCGCTACACTCGTGTTTATACAAGCCTACGTATTACCACCTTCAGTCTAAGCTCAGTTATTCGCGACCGCGACACGCTCCGACGTTTGGTCACGAAAAAATTTTGACAGCATCTGCTTCTGGAGATCGTTGTAGCTTTTGTTGGCGACTCGCACTTGCTCGAGCAGCTTGTGGATGGCTCGGTTGTTCGGGGACACCTGGGAAGTAAGCTTCAGTTACTAAGTTTTCTTAAAACGCTTTAATTTTCACTCGGCAAAAAAATCGGAAGTATCGATTTTAAGCTGCACCGGCCTTAGTAACAAACATGGCTTCGGAATAGTTAACACCAAAATGGCTGAACGGATTTGGATGAAACCCGGAGTGGAGATAGCTTATTTCCCGGAATCTAATACTATAAGAATCTCTGTCCTGACTCGACGACTGACAGACAACTCACACAGTGGTCGTACAGACTTGAAATTTGGAGGGTGTATTTGTCTTGATGCGTAGAGGTGTATGATGTAAGTATTAATGTAATGATGTAAGTCTTGTAGTGATTGGACGGTACCAGTGCGCGTTCAGCTGTGCGCAGAGGACACTAGGGCCGGCCAGTGGGCCAGCTTACCTTGTCAGCGAGCCGCAGGTCGAGCAGCGCGGAGTCGTAGTTGTTGAGCGCGTAGTGCGCCTGCCCGCGCCGGTACAGAGCCTTCTCGTTGCGCGGGGAACGTTCCAGAACCTAAACATTTAACAGCACATTATATTTTAGCCTATTAAATACTAGTAGTTCGCAGCAAACTGAGACCTCGCGACTCCCACGTCATCCATACCCCTTGACCAATTTAGATCATATTAAACATAAAGCGTCCCCGTGGATTTCTGACATAATTCGAAAGGCCATGGCCAGGAGAAATCGAGCGTTCCGTAGATACAAACATGACAGATCAGAAGCAAATTGGGATGAATATAAGAGATTGAGGAACAGGTGCAACCTCCTATGTCGAAATGCTAAACGAGAGTTTATATCGGACCAAATAGAAGCTTCCTCCCCAGGTAACATTTGGAAATTTTTAAGATCTATCGGTATCGGTAAGCCTAAATCGCTCGAGTCCCAAATTCCGCTAGATTTAAATATTTTAAATAAACACTTTACCTCTTGTAATACTCTTGATACTACTAACAAACGTAGCACTTTAAAAGAAATTAATGATTTACCCCGTCCGTCTTCTGACCCCTTTGAATTTTCTCCTGTTAGTCAAGATAGTATTCATAAAATAATTCTCAACCTCAAGTCGAAAGCAACAGGTAGCGATGATGTTGGTCGCGTTATGCTAATGTTCATCCTGAAATATATTCTCCCAGCCCTTACACACTTAATTAACTTTTCCTTAGTGTCTGGGCAATTTCCAGACATGTGGCGCAAGGCTCATGTAATTCCACTTCCAAAAGTTCCGAATGCTCTACTACCTAATCAGTTTCGCCCTATATCTATACTGCCATTTCTTTCAAAGATCATTGAATCAGTAGTTCATAAGCAAGTAACAGAGTTTCTTACTAAAGCTGAACTTTTTAACTCGCGGCAATCAGGCTTCAGGTCTGGCCACAGCACTACTACGGCTTTGCTGAAGGTCACTGAAGATATGAGAGGTGCCATGGAAAATGGTGAAGTTACGGTCCTAGTTCTTATCGATTTCAGCAATGCTTTTAATGCAGTAGACCACGATTTACTCCTGGCTGTCCTTCGCCACCTGAATTTCTCTGAAGCTTCAATGAACTGGTTTTCTTCTTATCTTAAGGGACGTCGGCAGGCAATTCATACCAATCAGGCTTTGTCTGATTGGTGTGATCTGTTTGCGGGAGTCCCCCAGGGAGGAATTATATCCCCTTTGCTTTTTTCTTCATTTATAAATATGCTCTCCTCTCAATTATCTAGCAATTATCACTTTTATGCTGATGATCTTCAGTTGTATCAACACGCCAGTGTTCAGAACTTGGATGAAGCGATTCTCTCCCTTAACAATGACCTGGTCCGGCTTCAGTCGTGGTCCAAGCGTTTCGGTATTCAGGTAAATCCCGAAAAATGCCAAGCTATAATTGTAGGAAGTTCTCGACGCCTTTCCATTATTGACCTAGTTACGTTGCCTCCGTTGAATTATAACAATATTATTATCCCGTTTTCCAACACAGTCAAAGATCTTGGCATAATTATTGACTCTAATCTGTCGTGGCAACCACAAATCAAAGAGGTTTCACGCAAGTTTTATGCATCCCTTCACTCTATTATTCGATTCAAAAATTTCTTACCAATGAACACAAAATTGACATTAGTTAACACTCTTCTTTTACCAATCATAGACTATGGAGACATCTGCTACCTAGATGTCACCGAGGAGTTATTAAATAGGCTGGAACGACTACTCAATACCTGCATTCGTTTCATTTTTAGCCTTCGCAAATATGATCATATATCTGAGTATCGGTCTAAGCTTAAGTGGCTCATGATTCGTGAAAGAAGAAACGCCAGGATTGTTAGCTTGGTATACTCTGTTCTTAACGACCCTCAATCTCCTTCTTATCTTAGAGTCTATTTTACGTTTCTTTCTGACTTACTCTCCAACCCCATTAGATCTAGTAAGAAGCTTCTTCTTAGCACCCCTAGCCACTCTACCTCATTTGTTAGTGACTCGTTTCGTGTAGTTGCAGTACGCCTATGGAATGAGCTCCCTATCCAAATTCGGCAAGCTCCGTCGAAACTAGTGTTTAAACGAGTTGTGCGTGAACATTATTTAAAATCAGCTCTAGTTTTGTAACCATTTGATCACTCGTATTTATTTATTTATTTATTGCATATATATTTGTTTTTCTTATTATATATTGTATATATTTTTGGTTTATTTTATTATCTAATTAATTATTTGTATTTAATTTGATTTATTGGTCATTTAAATTTATAAGTATAGATATTTTTAGTTATTAGTTAATTGAAATGTAATTACTGTATTTGCTCTTAACTATAATTTATTTTGTGCGCCTACATCCCTATCTCTTTAACCGCGGGGATGACTGGTAGAAAATGCTTTACCATTAAGTCCTCCTTTTGTACATTAATGTATTTATGTGTGCAATAAAGAATTAAATAAAATATTAAATAAAATAAATAAATATTGGGGAACATTTTACACACAGCGCCATCTAGCCCCATACTGAGCAAAGCTTGTACTATGGAAACCAGATAGCTGATAGAATACTTATATACAACGAACTTGATAATTTTATTTGCACGAACTACTTGCTTACAATATTTCATAAACATCGGATCAACGGTTCGCAAGTTATCGTCGAACAAATATACATACAACAGCCGATCTGCCCCAGTATACTCACGAGACCTTAGCTTCGCTCGGTCAAATAATGTGTATTAGAGTTTATCACTAGGCCACGTGCATTTCAGAAATGTCGCCTTTGGCGTAAATGTTATGGACCAAGTGATAAACCAGGGCATTATTTACAATGCGCGGCTTAATAAGAATCGGATCAAAATATAAATAATAATTTTATATTTAGCTCCGACTCGGTTATATACAAATACAAATCTAGACATTATGTCGTTATTCGACTGCCATATAGCTCAGCGGTAGCGTGTCTGCCTTCAGAGATGTAGGGCGTGGGTTCGATACCCACCAAGGGCAAACATTTATGTGACGAACATAAATGTTTGTTCTGTGTCTGGGTGTAGTATGTATTATAAGTATGTATTTACAAAAAAAAAGTATATAAGTATTCTATCAGCTTATCTAGTTTCCATATTACAAGCTTTGCTTAGTTTGGGGCTAGATGGCACTGTGTGAAAAAATGTCCTGCGATATTTATTTATTATTTTATGTATAATGCCCGATTACTCACTTCGTCGTCAGCCATAAAACGTCCACTGCTGGACGAAGGCTTTAAAGCCTTCTAAAATTTTTAAAGGGCTTTATAGAGGGGATTACTCATTTAGTCCAACATAAATATAACTTCCGCTGTTTGCATTGCACACGTCAGACCCCCAAGGGAGACCTTCGGACAGTGGACCTTCGGGTCTTTTGGCTGATGTTGCCATCAAAGAATAGCACTCACCGCTGTGCAGCATTTGATGCTGGACCCGTAGTCTTCTATCTTGGTGTAGCAAGCCGCCAAGTTGAGCTGGCATTGCGTCTTGTACACCGAGAGCACTTCTTCAACTACACAACAAACAATACATCTAATTAAAAGAGTTGAAATACACACAACTACCCTGCCAAAAAACACACAAAATAAATACACAGAATACACACAGAAACAAAGAACACAGAATTAAAAAAAATCTTTCTTTCTTTTCTAAAAAACGAAATAAAAAGCAAAAAATTTACACATTCGCAGTCTTATTAAAGTCTGATAAAATGTATACACATAAATTATATAGTTTTGGAATGTGCTCATCAAGGTCTTCAATTTGTTACCCCTGAATTGCAATATTTAAGGGTAACAAATTGAAGGTTTTTTTTTCACTTTTGAAAATGCCCATTCAGTTACCATATTAAGCCTATATCACTTGCAATTTAAGGATTCTAACGATACCCCATACATCCAAATCTGTTCAGGCATAAGTTCTATTATTATTTACGGGATATTTACCGTGATTATGTTGTGAAATCACAGTAAAAAGCCCGTAATAATAGAAATTTAGTAAACAACCGTGATAGTTTAAAACAGTGTTCTGTTCAGGCATTTAGAAGTTATGGTGGAATAAAGAAACTCGCATATATAAACCCTGAAAACATTTCACTCCTTTTTAGGGTCGTGCAAAAAATCATTAGGGTCCAGAACGCCGCTATCTCGCTCGCGCATTCCATATTTTTTAATGTATAAAATCAGTTTTCATAGTTATGAGAAATCGCAGTCCGTGAAATTACTGTGATAACATTACAAAAGTAGAAAAAAAATCGATACAAGTAAGTTTTCATTCATATGAGAAACTAGTCACTAGAAAATAGCTACAACTATGACTTACGCAATTCCTGTTTTTCTTTGTCGCCGAGTTTGTCCGTGTGTCCGAGTGTAAAGTGTATGTAGCGCAGACACTTGAGATATTTCCTCAAGGCCGCCTTGTACCGACCCTCGCTGAAGTGCGAGTTACCCACAGACTTCAACGTCTTCACGCTCGCCATTAGGTCGTCTATCTGAAACGAGGAGAACGTGGGTTGGCAATAGACTTCAAATCAGGCACCATTTGACTGTCATAGGCGTCGTCCTAATTGGCTAACGGTCGTACGATCAAACGACGCGATTTCGTCGCGCGATGAATTGCGAGCTTCAATTAGGACACCCTACGGGCCGGTTTTTTGTTAGTTAAAAACGGTATCAAATTGTTAAAATCCCAATAATTCGGTTTTTTGATTCATAGTTAGCATGACCAGTGGTCAAAAATGTAACTAATGGTTAACTAGTTAACTACAGTCAGTTTAACATATGGTTATGTCGATTTAGACCAAGGATCAAAAAATCGGTCGGCCGATTTTGTTACAATTTGTTACCGTTTTTAACTATTAGTTGGCTTAACTACGGATCAAAAAACCGGCCCTAAGTAGATTCGTGAGACGATATCGCATCGTATACTGGTACGAAAGTTAGCCAATTAGAAGAACGGCTTAGGGCCTAAAAACACGAAGTGGCCCGGCCGCGCGTCCCAGCCGCGATAGACAGGGGCAGCGGCTTTGCACATTATACAATGTGTAACAAAAAGGTTCACAGCTGTTCCGTAGATTTTGCCCAAGGTCTATGAACTTTTTGTATGGAACAGCTAATATTTTTTTCGCGATTTCAATGTTGGCCCCATAGTAAAAGTTGTTTGTTTTGACGTACAGAATATGCTCTTAAAAGGATGCTAACTGATTAGAACTAACCCTGTCTATCATCTTCGTGCTACCTCCTTGCATTCATATTAGCTCCGTTAGACGATATGAAAGCTACGCTACTATATAGCTACGCCCGTGAGGCTATGGCATTATGTGAATGATCATTACTTACTCTTACTCTTACCAGTCTATATATATTAGAATTGTGTGTATTTGTAAAAAACAATGAAGAAATCTACTTTAATGCTAAGTCGAGTCGAGCCATTAATCTACGTGCCAAATATAAATACAACATGTGTATTCCACAAATAAATAACGCCATGTATTACAATAGTACCTTCATTAATGCAATAAAAGTTTACAACCATTTACCCGTCGAATTAAAAATGTTATGTGGCATTAAATTTAAGAAAAGTTTAAAAGACTGGTTAATTGATAAAGTGTTTTACAATATGAAGGAATATTTTTATAAGTAGTCTAATTGTAACTTTGTGTTAGTCGATATTTTTTATTGTTTTGATTTGACTCCTTGTTTATGCCATTTGCCTCCTTTCTTGGTTTACTTAATTTATTTTAATGTTATCTTAAGCTTAATATGCAATAATAATAAGATTTAAATATTGTATGTTCGATAAGAACAAAACTGTTAATACTTACTCTAATGTTACACCATCTTTGTACACAGTTTCACAATAAAATGTATTCTATTCTATTACAGAGGCAAGCGGTTTTTTTTGTGACTTACTTAAATTAATTTGAAGTAAAACTTTGGTGTTATCAATAAGCTATTGTATTGTGTTGTGACTCACGTGGACGGGCAGTGTGTAGTCATCGGGGTGCTCGGGCAGGCGGTCGGGCGTGCCGTCGCTGCAGCGCAGGTCCCACGCGCCCCGCACCTCGCCGCACGCCGATACCACGCACTCCTGCCGACAACCACAACACAGCTTTTTGGGGCCATCCATAAAGTACGTCACACGAATTTCATTGGTCACATTTGTGAGGTGTAGGACCCCCCACCCCTTGTTACACCATGTCACATTTCGTCGACCCCCTCCCCCCCCCCCTTTACATGTGAAGTACTTTATGGATGGCCCCTTTACAGCGTTACAGCTAGCTGCGCCACCACACGGCAAAATTTGAAATAGAAAATACTTTAGTTGTGACAAAAACATAACACACGCAAAAACAAAAGAAATTCAGACAATTAAACACAACATATTACAGAAATTAAACCTAAACATATACTACTATACCTAAACTAGTTTGAAATTTGGAACTAATAGTGAATATGCATGTGTTTCAATTATTAAAAATAATATGATAAATGGAGAGTTTAACTGAACCTGATGCTTACGACGAAAAAATAATTGAAATCGGTTGGTAAAGTTCTGAAATATAAGCGTTCAAAGTATTTGGGATGGGGTCATCTGTCCCTTTCTAGCAAAACGTGTCTAGTATAGAATTTGTTTGGAATCGTTAACATTGACGTCATAAACCTAGTATAGTGCCCTGTCTAACATGAAACTAATATGTTTATAACTTCATTATTTGTGCACATATTAAAAAAAATACTTTCGAATGCCGTTCTCGAAACTGTTATCTCTCAGTGTTCTTGCTTAGCAGTGAGCTTAACAGAAAACGAGTTAGTTACTAATATTTGATTCATCATCAGCTAGAACACGTCCAGTGACGGACGAAGGCCTCTCCCTTGATAGGGAGGGTTTGCCATAATCCCCACGCTTGGCAGGCGGCTTGGGGTTTACAGAATGCTCACCACCGAGTCCGAGAGGACGCTGCTGCCCGTCCTCCGGTAGTTCTGGGTGCAGTTTTAGGACATACCCAGGTCCGCACAGCACATACTTACAAACGATAATAGCATTTTGGAGAACTTTCTACAGTCGAAAAATTAATAATCTAAGAAAAACTTAAAAAATCGAAGCTTGACCACGCACGAATCTGCGTAACTGCCATATTTTTGCTCCGCTAAATGTGACTCTATCTCATTCAGCTTGAGACTAACGATTGGTCGCGATGTGCTTGAAACATGGAAATGCGTGGCCTTAATAGCTAAAAGCTTAAGCGTAAACAAGTTGGTCACTTCTCCATAGAAACGCGGTAGTATTACTACTCCGCTATGTAATTTTGTAGGTCCAAGACTAAGTATTATATCGATTAATCTCTTCATTATCTAGGATTCTAAATTATTACGAAAGTAAAAAGTTTATAAACATGAAAGTTATGAGCCAGGAAACATCTTGTATTTCAGGTCAATTTTAACGCCACATTGGACGTAAATAAATAACATAAGGAATACGAAAACTCTAAAATAATTTATCAAGCGGCATAGTTTAGTCCATAAACATTTCAAATAACTTAAGTTGGAATAAATTAACTCAGAGTTTATTCAACCACATTACTGCAGCCTAAGGTCGACAAAAAAAAAATTGTACATTTATCTTTCTTTCTCCCTTTCCCACAGTTTGTTTGATGAAGAGAGCATGCTTTTTAGCCGCACCCACCGATGAGTTCGAGCTGTCAACTTGTCGATCCTTAAGCGGGGCTTAGCAGTAAACCAGGGATTTACCTTGTCTGTACAAACGTTTCATTAACCCTGCCTGAAGACTTACGCTAGCTTGAAGGAGGCTTGACAATAGACAACTAGGCTTCAAGTGAGCGGGGACATTAACCTATTCAGTGAACCCGTCACCCTCAACCCTTTAGGTTCAGTGCTTTATTTACTATATTATTTTCTTAACATAAGATAGCATTTAATCTGTAACTGTATCTTATTCAATAATAGTAGATTACTCATCTAGGGAGCAAAACTAAAGAATGTCTCAGATCTCATATACAACGTGTAACAAAAAGGTTCAACAATACGAAAGGGTATTACTCATCTAGGGAGCAAAACTAAAGAATGTCTCAGATCTCATATACAACGTGTAACAAAAAGGTTCAACAATACGAAAGGGTATGTATATACTGATCATGATGAACAATTTTTACAATGGGGCCAACACTGAAACCGCGAAAAAAAAGTCAGCTGTTCCATACAAAAAGTTCCTTGACCTTGGACAAAATGTATGGAACAGCTGATATTTTTTTCGGGATTTCAGTGTTGGTTCCATAGTAAAAGTTGTTCATAATGATGAGTATATACATACCCTTTCGTATTGTTGAACCTTTTTGTTACACATTGTATATTGTCTCCCAAGGCGAAGTAGAGCATGAC
Organism: Erannis defoliaria; assembly: GCA_905404285.2. NCBI lineage: Eukaryota > Metazoa > Arthropoda > Insecta > Lepidoptera > Geometridae > Erannis > Erannis defoliaria. The sequence goes on along the minus strand of FR990082.1, from coordinate 2,847,263 downwards.
AAACATGAGATCTGAGGCTCCTTTACTTGCTCCCGTGGTGTGTATACGATTTTACGTGCCGCTGCGGGGAGGAGGTGGTTCCTTTCGCTCCGCGTACCGGGGCTAAAGTTTTTTTTTTAATACTGTCTAGTGAAGAGACGAGCAAGACGTTCGCCTGGTGGTAAGCGTCCCGCCTGCCACTAACAGTAGCAGTGCCAGAATTGTGAACTTGCGAACACAATCCTGCGCCGCACTGCACTGCGCTCGTCACCCTGAGATATTAGATGTTAAATCTCTTCATACCCAGTAATTTCTCTGGTAACATTGCCCTTCAAACCGGAACGCAGTAATGCTTGCACACTACTGCTTGGCGGTTGAATAACTGGTAAAGGTGTGGCACTTCCCCAGGCTGACTCTGCAGTAGAGTCCTACCACTACAAAAGTACGAAGCACGTAAAATATATATAAATAGACACGTTCTAACCTGAGCGGGGACATTGTCCTCCCTTCGCGCGAGCTTCTGTATCTCCTCCACGACGGCGAGTCCGGCGAGCACGCGTCCGAACACCACGTTCGTCCCGTCGAGGTGCGCGCACGGGACTGTCGTTATGCAGAACTGCGACCCGTTCGTGTGCGGCCGCCCTTTGTTCGCCATGCTCAGCACGCCCTCCTCGTGCTGGTGACGTTAACGCTACTTTAAGTTATAATAGTACTTGACAATGTGGAACATGATAATTGTCATCGTAAATTATAAAGTTTACATCAGTCAGTTTACATATATTTAAACAGGGACCACAGAAGTACTCCATGACAAGGGGGGCCCCGGCTTCCTCCGGTCTGCAGTTATAAGACGAAACAGAGATGAGTCGGTCAAACAAATTATCAGTCAAATCTCTCCGACGATTATTTTAACGTATAAGCGCTTTTTCATTTAAACTAGCTTCTTTTTCACCCGCGTGACGATGCAAAACGGTGATGATGATGATAGCGTATATGTTATTCCGGGAAATAAGCTATCTCCATTACGAGTTTCATCCTAATCCGTGTCGGCAGGTAACAAACTCACACACGCAATTACCAACAAACTTACGTATTAAACATATTTTTAGTGATTATACAAATTAATGTTAAAAAAAAACATTACAATAATAGTTATGTATTACGAAAACAATTAAGTGAATACGCAAGCTAATAAACTGCAAGAACTGCATCTTCGTTAAGGCCCGGTTGTAGCGAGGTACGTTCAGGCAAGGAACCGATAGCCACTGAACGGTAGGTGCGAGCGATAGACAGGAGCAGGCGCGAGCACTTGAATAGGGTATTTGACTACTATTGGGTATATTTAATGCACACCACATCAATATTTGTTTGAGACCTGTCGTATTTTCGGTAAAAATCAATGAGAAAAAAACGCGCCATAATACGATAACGCGATTTGGATCACGTGACATATCTGACGTCACACCAAAGCAAACAACAAGCGAAAGAAAGCGATCAAGGCATAGATCCAGTAAAAGAAGTTTATGTGGGTATAAGGGGTTTATGTAAGAAATATCTGTGGTAACTCACTTGAAAATAGCTTTATTTCACTGTAATCGTGATGAAAATGCACATTAGATCTCGTTGTTTACTTCGGTGTGACGTCACAAAAGTTGCCACCAATCACAGTGTTTAGCACCACGTGACCAAACTTCAAAATAAAAGAAAAAATCATACGGTTTTTTTTTTGCAGAAAATAATCTTATTTTAGTCTAAAAATAAATAGAATTGCTTGTTTACACTGCAATTTACGAGGATTATATCAATTTGTAGCATATTTTCAATAGAGTCAAATATCCTATTGCTAAATTTAGTAGGTTTTTCTTTGTTTGGAAAAATATAACAAAGAAATACTGTAATCTTAAAAATCTAAAACCTAAATAATACTATATTCTATCTATTCGTATAAATTTTACGTAGTTTCATATGTATGTGTTTAGTTCTAGCTAATCGAAATGCCGATTTAGTGTCTAATTTGGTTTTTTTTCTATCAAGCCAAACAGTCAAAATCGCGTATTCTAAAAGACAAAAAGCTAAAATATATGATCAATTATAATAAAAAAAATGTTTTGTTCAATATCGGGTAATTCAAATTTTCCCACATTTAAATAAAGTTATAATTGCTACAAGCCCGCCTTAAGTCGCTGCGCAAACGTAGACACTTTTAGTTATCGACACGGCGCACTATAACAGGAAACCGCAGTTGTCTCCGGTTGCAGCATTCCGATACTGTCGCCGGTTGTCCCTCATCGACACGGCATACCCCCGGCAACCACAGTTTCAACGTTTAAATACATATAACATAATATACTACGTACAGATTACTCACACTCATAGAAAATGCTTCTTTATCTTTAAACAAAGTTGAACCAAAATTATATCTATAATTAGAAATCATGTCATATTCAATGCAAGATAATTTATTTGTACTTTATTTGTTTGTATTTTTAGAGGTAGGACTCTATTGCAGAATAGTGTCCACATACACCTTTACACCTTTGCCAGTTATTCAACCGCCATGCAGTAGTGTGTACTGTGCTTCGGTTTGAAGGGTTCAACCGCCATGCAGTAGTGTGCATTACTGTGTTTCGGTTTGAAGGGCAATGTTTCCAGAGAAATTACTGGGCATAAAGAGATTTCACATCTTATATCTCAGGGTGATGAGCGCAGTGCAGTGCAGGGGCATTATTTTTGAATCGTACGCAAGCGTACCGCATGCGAAAGGAGAACGAACCCTTCCCTTCCTTTGAACGATACTGTTTGGAATAAGGTTCAATATCGTTTGAAAGTCGGCTTGACTTACTTTTACGCTTTACGCTTACGCTTGCGCAACTTCGCGCATTATACAAAAATAAGGCCCCAGGATTTTGTTCGCTTGTTCACAATTCTGACACTGCTTCTGTTATGAGCAGGTGACGCTTACCACCAGGCGAACGACTCGCTCGTCTCGTCATGGAAAATATCCCAAAAATATATAGGCGGTACAAAGTTCGCCGGGTAAGCTAGTTTATAATATTAGTGAAGTGAAATACATATTCACAATGGACCTGGGTATGTCCTTAAAATGCAACCAGAACCACCATAGAAAGGGCAGCAGCATCCTCTAGGTTAACGGTGAGTTTATTTACCAGATAGCCCTATTCACCCATGTAAACCTACAAAAGGTTTCAACATAGGCGCGTTCACAGCACGTTAGATTTACGAAGCAATAAAAAGAAAGACCAACTGATAACCCCGTCGCACCATCTCGTCAAGTCGGACGGAGGTGAGTGTATATTTTTGGGCCCGCGATCTACAACCGTATACCAGCTTCCATTCGGGATGCTCCTTCCACCGGGTGCTTCAAAACCAAGCTCAGAGCGTGGTTACAAGAGAATTTGTTTCATGACATTGAAGGTTATTTTAAAATAAGAGATTATTAACGTATTTTTATAATTATTATTTCATTTTATTAAGTGATTATTTAATGTGACATACTTAATGAAATATGAACTTTGGTGTTATCAATAAACTATTTGTATTTGCATCTGCGATCCCCAAGCCGTCAGCCAAGCGCTATTAGAGTGGTCGCATATTGATTCGGCACGGCACCCGACAGGCGCCGGACCCACCGAAACACACTGCGCAGAATTAACTGGTGCGAGCGAGACGGGCGTTTCGAGAAATTTCTTACGGTGTGCGGGACCTAGTACAAAATGTATGCACGGAGCGCCTTCGGGCGAAACCGGACGGTTTTTCTTACAGTTTTTCTCATCGTATGCGGCCCGGCCTTAAAGGGGAGGCCTTCGTCCAGCAGTGGGCTTTTTATGGCTGCCGACGACATTTATAGTTTACGTCATTTTCACCGGTATGTTGTATTCAACACAAGACACGATAGTGTCTGCGTTTGCGCAGCACCTTAACATAAGGCGAGAGAGCGTTCACGCACTTCAATTACTAAATTAAGAAAAACGAGCTACGATTTGGCTTTTATCATGCCATTAAGCTTTACTTAAACTAAGCTAAGCTTTACTAAACTAGTTCTATGTGTATGTTTAGGTTTGTTTAATTGTCTGAATTTCTTTTTTTTGCGTATATTATGTTTTTGTCATTAATAAAGTATATTTTATTATATTCTACTGACATCGATATACAGGGTGTTAGTTTGAACACCGTTATCCTTCTACGATATCATTGTACTCATCATTATGAACTACTTTTACTATGGGGCCAACCCTGAAATCACGAAAAAAAAACAGTTGGTCATACATTTTGTCCAAGATCGATGAACCTTTTTGTATGGAACAGCTGATTTTTTTTACGTTATTTCTGGGTTGGCCCCATAGTAAAAGTTGTTCATAATGATGAGTACAATGATATCCTAGAAGGATAACGGTGTTCAAACTAACACCCTGTATATATACCTTACTCTAGTATTGTTTATTTTGTCAATGGAGTAATTTTCATATGGATTGAGTTACACAATGGGTGATTGCATTGAATGGAATGCTATGCTTGCATTATATTTTTGTATAGCCAATTACCCAGCAGTAAGTATGTCATATAAAATGACAGAGTTAAATTGCATACTAAAGTTCTATTATTATTAACAGGACATTTACCGTGATTATGTTGTGAAATGAGCTCCCGATATTTCGGCGCAGTTGCATACACCATGTTCACGAGTAGACTGAAGAATGCGGGTGGTTGTCAAAAGAGTTCGAAAAACATTAAGGGCATTCATAACAAACTACCCTCTTTCTAAGTCTTTTACTACGACTACTGGAACTCGAACCCAAGTCTCGACAAAACACACTCACAATATCACTGCATATGTTGTTTTGAACACATTTAGGACGTGACTTAGTATTTTTAAGGCAACCTAACACTGGATTCCACGAACTGGAGAGTTAAAAAGAGAAAGCCATCACCTCGATTAAAATTCCGGCATTTAGAGATCTCAATGGCTTCCTTGACCAGCCTAGGTATATAGTGGCGCTCGATGGACAGGATATTAGGGCTGTGAAGCTCAATCCAGTGGTTATGGCCTGATCGCTTTAATAATAATAGAACGTTAGTAAACAACCGTGATAGTTTAAAACAGTAAATTGCTTACTACTTATAATTATAGTATCCTACTGCAGAATATTGCTTTACTGATATTATTAATGCGAAAATTTATTTTTGGCATGTTTTTCGGACCTGGGTATGTCCTTAAAGTTTTTAGATTTTTTTTTTATACTGTCAAGTGACGAGACGAGCAAGACTTTCGTGTGTTACTTCCCAAGGTAGACTCTGCCTTAGAGTCCTACCACTACAAAAAAACAAAAAAAAACTACATCCAGAACCACCGAAGAACGTGCACCAGCATACTTTTGGTTAATGGTGGTAAGCATTCTGCGATCCCCAAGCCACCTTTCATGTATGGGTATTATGACAAGAGGCCTTCATGCAACAGTGAACATTTTGTGACTGATGTTATTGTTGTATAGTATGGACACATTGAGCTAATATCTAAAGAGTTACAATCTCTAAGTGAAAACAGTCAAAAAACATGCGAGTGCCATTGTACATACCTATACGTGCATTATATAGTTCACACTTGTTCGAATTTAGACGTTATATCGCTTGTATAGTGTTCAATGTATGATTGAGCGCTTGTGTCTTATCATAGTTCAAAAACTCGTAAATACTAGTTTTGGTGCGGTTTTGTTTTGTACGTTAGTGACTCTGTGGATATTAGCTCAACATATGGACACCATGCATAGTGTACCTCCAAGTTTTGGTGATTGAACAATTTACTATACCTACTGTGAGTTTGAAGTTTTCATCTTCAAATGTAGGTCCATATATGCTTTCACCGCCCGATCCATCTTCACTTATGTCCCCAGATTGCACCATAAATTGGGGAATCGCTGTAAAATTAACACACACAACTGGCTGTTATTACACAAAATAACTTAACGTAACAGTAACCTAACTTTAAGAAACAGTAACGGACAATCAGTCACGATATCTCTAAATCACTGCTCACGACTCAACAAAACAGCTACACAGTAACTTAATTGTGATATTTAAAATCTTGAACGGCTTTTAAAACCTCCCTGAAATACGTAATGTCTACTAACTGAAACACTACACTAGAGAAAGTAGACTCAATTAAAATCTTTAGCCTGCACTACAGCCATCACAGACCAACACTGCACACCAGATCCTTGGCAATAGAGTTATTTACATGGGGATGGGGATCCACACTGCGACTTTTTTCTGCTAGGTGGCGCATCGTCGATGCAGCCATAGTCAACTGTAGATTTTGATGTTTTTTTTCTACAATTTTAGATTCAGATTCTGATTCAGATATTTATTGCTTCCATAGTGTACACAGATATTGTCAAAAAGAAGTTTCATATGGACCCTGTCGGGCGCAGCAATAGTAGAAGAGAGGAGGACGAATTCATTTAACAATAAGATGCCTATTAAATAGAGGTATTTAGAGGTATTTTAGGAGGTTCGTCATAAATTAATAATAAATTGTGTCAATAATACTAGTAATAATAAATTAATAACGCTTCGTAAATAATAAAACAAACTGAAAGAGAAATTGTAAAAAAAAAAACAAAAACATAATCATTAGTTCGTATCTTTTAAAAATTCGTCAATTGAATAATAAGCCCTACTAGTGAGAAGTCGTTTTAAACCATTTACAAATTTTGGGTCACTTATTTCACTTTTAATTTAATTTGGTAACTTATTAAATATATTTACCAACATAGATAACGTGCCAGCTGAGCCAGCTTTATCGTATTATTAGACTAGATTATCAACAACACATTCATCAAGAACAAGCAAAGATAACAAATAAGCACAAAAAATTGCTATAATTAGTTATAAGCAAAGATTAACAAGAAAACTTTATTTTGCCACACCCGGACCGCCGCTGGCGCCAACTGCGAAATTTTTTGTCCGTTAAACCTCTTTGGAACAGGTTGTCTGGAGATGTGGTTTCATCTAAATCCTTAAAAGCATTTAAGAACAGTCTGGATAAACTGATAAAAAATATCTCACCTTTATGGAATTTAACTCCTTTATAATGCAATGGCTTTCCACAAGTACCAATGCCCTTCTCGCCCGTACATAAGGCTCGGAAATTCTCTGCTGTTTTTGGTACCACATCATACCTGAGCTCTATTATTATACGCCCCGCTGTAAAAAATATTTGTAAGGAGGGTTAATAGAGGCCACCTCTTGCTATTGGCTACCAACATCACACAAAACGATTTTAAAAAAATTCATCATTAGACATAAGACTTAAAAATTCATCATCAGACAAGACTTAAAAATTAATCATCAGTCCTAAGACTTAAAAATTCATCATCAGACATAAGACTTAATAATTCATAAACAACACAATAGAAGACACAACAATAGAGACGGGGGATGGAATCAGCCACCGACTTGGAGACCCTGTCTTCATGGGGCCCGCGAGAGTGGACGCGTATCTGAAGGCGACGTGGTGAACCTCGCGTGCTGGAATATTCCCGATACCGCACGAGACGATTCCAGTGATGATGAGCCTCAGAGAGCGTCGGCGCAGCACTACACTCTACCCGCCCCCATCCCCGCGCCCGCAGAGCAACCGCTATCATCGCGCGCGCGACGCGCAGCGGCCCGCAGTGCTAAGCAGAACGCAGCTGCATGCGTGTCGGGCTCTGTTTTCACTCTTTGAAAAAGGTCACCGAATGTGATCGAAACTATAGTAGGAGTATCCGATTTAATTAATCGTGGTAATCCCGTATAAATAAAACAAAAATGTTAATAATTCATCATCAGCCATGCAACTTAAAAATTAATCAGACATTCGCCCACTGCTGAACTGAGGCCTCCAGGGGAGTCTAGCCATAGTTCAGGTTAAAAGGGCTTCTTCTTTTTATTATAATGACTTTGTTTAACTGCCAACTGCTTTTTTATGACTTGCACTTGTTTTGTTTAGTGATAATGGAGACTGTTTTCCTATCAACCAGTTTAATTGTTTATATTGAATGTCTGCTTCGTTTCTCTTTATCTTAATATGGTTGCATTGGAAATAAGCACAAATAATATTTGTATGTTGCATTATTTTTAAAATCAATGATGCAACAAATAGGTATTATTGTATTTCACAATGTTATAGACAGTATATTATAGCTTATACTCTTTTTATTAGTAACCTATTTCCTGTGGTAAAGCTGTTGCAATAAAGACACATTTTATTCTCTCAGTTTTAGTTTTTAGCATTTATATTGTTAAAGGTGACCTTGTATGTACATCTAGTGAGCACAAGGTCAAAATGCTAACTTATGCAGTTTTGAGCATGTTGTGTATCCAATATATATAATATGCTTGTATTGAGGGTAGAACATGCCGAAGTTGTTTTTCTGATTAATTATCTTGAACTATGAAGACAAAGTACAAAATACAGTGCCAAAGGTAGTATTCCTAATGCCCCTAATGGATAGATAGAGGTTGTGCAGATACTTGTTTCCTGTGAGGCTTTCTAGGTCTTTTCGAGGTCAGAGTGAAATGGTATCTTCTAGATCTGCTTGCGTTGAATATGACGCTTACAGAATAAAGACTCTGTTTTCGATTACAGATTACATGCTTTCAGTAATATTAATTTTATTTTATGAGTTCGATGTTTATATAGAAAATGCTGGTAATGCGATGGGAGGGTAAGATTTTCCCACCGCGTGCTTTAACTCAAATGACCCTTCCACAAAGCTCTAGAGGTGGACAGATGCTTTGGATTAGCACCAAGGCGTATTATGTGACTATTAAACTTACCTGGTTCTCCGTCAATGCTAATATCCAAATAAACTATAGGATTTCTTTGTGATCTGGCGTCCGTGGTCATTTTACATTTCATGAAATTAGTTAAGCGCGCGCGCTATAATGTAACGATTTATGTACTTAAGCTCGCAACAAATGCAACGATGTGTAACGAAACAAAATAAATAAATAAAAACTAAGAAAAGAATTGAGAAAAATATCTCAAGAAATAAATGGGGGGTAATAATGTACGACATAGATAATGTACGGCATGATATTGTATGGCATAATAATGCACAGCAAGATAATTGGTGTACATGTACATCGAATATCATGCTGTGCAATATCGGGCCGTGCAATATCATGCCGTATCTTATTTGTATAGCAGTTAGGTTCAGGTTATTTATTTTTTATGTCAATTTGATAAATGTACTCGGATTATTGGCTGTACAATATATAGGGCCGTACTTTCGCCGCGTTCCGAATTGAGTCAAAATCGCTGTTGACGCTGTGAGCGCGATAAAACCCCGTTCCGAATTGGCGTTAGCGCGTCTACGGTAGCAGTCTCGACGTCATGGATGACGTCATTACTGGCGCCATCTTGCGTTCAGAGTGATATTGCTTCCCGGCGTTATCACTGTGAGCGCTGTCAAATCTGACGTTTAAGTAACTCGTACAATATAAGTAAGGCGAGTTGTTTGTTAATACTTAAGAAGAAGAAAAACTGTTATAGAAGAGAAATAATGTTGTTCGTGATTAATGATGAGACTGCTGATAACCAAATCCAGTTATATTTAAGTGCATACCAGTTCGAAAGAGGTTAGTTTATTAGTTGCCCATGTTCAGCCATTCCGAAATGATATCGCGCTGATAGCGCTGTAAGCCCAATAATCAAAACGGAACGACATCTATCGCTCACAGCGCCAACATCGATTTTGACTCAATTCGGAACGCGGCGTTAATAGACACGAGCTGATAATGTACTGCCAGTATTGTACGACATGAATTGTACAGCATGATATTCGATGTACATGTACACCAATTATCATGCTGTGCATTATTATGCCGTACATTATCGTGTCAGCAAATATCCGGCCTTACCTAAAATAATCTCGATTCTCTTAGTCACTGCTTAAACTTCTCTGTCTCTTCTTCTTCTTCTCTCACTTCTTGTTCTTGCATGTTACACTTCACGTCAGAGAGAAGATGGCAGAGCATCTTAAGCTGATAAAATCCTTAATGTAGCAAATGAAACAACATAGTAAAAAATTACTAGAATATTAATTATATTGTAAAATAAGCTGTTTACACTTTGACAGATAAAAATCAAGAACAAAGAGATAAAAAACCTTGACCAAAGAGTCCAACACTGCCCCTTACTCTAGCAATTATGTAAAGCTATCAAACTAAAAGCCATTATTGCAAGAGTACAAACAAAAATAATGAGAAAACTTAAATTAAACCTAAGCACTTAGTTAAAAAGTCGTGCTTTATCCTTGGCAAAGCTTTTGTACATAGGTCAGCTTCTAATTCTGTTGATGGCTTATAAAATATTTTTATTAAGTTACGCTCAACACACTCTTGAATAAAATGATGTTTAACATCTATGTGTTTGGTTCTCCGGTAACATTGATTTTCCACTAATTTAAGCGTGCTCTTATTGTCATTATGAATAATAATAGGCTCACACGATAAATTGAAAGGTTTCAATTCGCATATAATATTATGTAGGAATTTAGCCTCTTTTACCGCTGTACCAAGAGCGTAATACTCAGCTTCTGTGCTAGAACATGCAACATTATTTTGCTTGTGGCTATGCCAATTTATTACGTTATGTCCAAACCTACTCACGAAACCCGAATAAGATTTTCGATCGTTAGTATCACCCGCCCAATCTGCGTCGGATGAAATTTCAAATTTATTACTACCTCGCCTAAAATTGAGTCCGTAGTCAGTTGTACCCGATAAATATCGTAGCACGCGCTTAGCAGCAAGCCAATGTGTTTCATTATAACAAGTGTTATATTGACTGAGCTTACTGCATACAAATGCAATGTCAGGACGAGTGCATACAGCGAGATACATTAAGCTTCCGATAAGTTCCTGATATGGAAGCCTTGAATCAACCTTCTCAGCTTTCGGCGGATTAAAGTTTACTTCCATGGGAGTTGCAACTTTATGACAATCATCCATGCCAAACTTTATCAAAGTATTTTTCACATATTCAGACTGGGTCAATTTCAATGTCCCTTGCTCCCTGTTCCTTTCAACCTTCATTCCCAATGCTTGTGTAACAGGTCCAAGCAATTTTATATTAAAGTTGGAACTGAGCAATTCATAAAGTGTTTTCTTTTGATGATCATTAGAGCTAAATATGAAAAAATCGTCAACATAAAGAGCTATTATTAATTTGTCTTTATAGAAGACACATTGTTCACTCTTCAACTGTTTATAGCCTTTGTTGACCAAAACTTTCTGAACTTTTTCATTCCATGATCTACTGGCTTGTTTGAGCCCATATAGACTCTTTTTGAGTAAGCACACTTTGTTCTGCCCCTCAAATTGAAAACCGGTAGGTTGCTCCATATAGATCTGCTCGTGTAAATCCCCATTGAGAAATGCTGTGTTGACATCAACGTGCTCAATGTCCATATCATTTTCAACACCAATCGCAAAGAGTAGTCGTAGAGTGCTATGTCTCACAACAGGTGCAAAGGTTTCTTCATAATCAACTCCATATTGTTGAGTAAAACCTTTGGCAACTAATCTTGCTTTAAATTTTTGAAGTTTCCCGCTTGGATCTACTTTTTCTTTGAAAACCCATTTAGATTTTATCACATTACTATTGATCGGTCGATCCACAAGTTCCCAGACACCATGCGACATTAGCGAGTTATATTCATCTTGCATTGCATCTATCCAATCTTTGGCATTCTCACTTTTAATCGCTTCGTTATATGTTTTAGGCTCGCAACGTCCCATTAAAGCTAGATCAGAGAAATAGTTCACTTCATAATCTTTGAACCAAATAGGAGGATGCCGGTCACGTTTAGGTCTAGAATGTTCAGCAATTTCCACATCTGAAACATTCTGTTCCATAATTAGTGAGTCTTGTTGAATATTATCCAACGAAGCTTCTTCCCGTTCATCAGATGTAACTATTACTTCGACATGAGATTCTTCTTCAACAGGATCTAGAACATTAATGTCGGTTGACGATATGTCTGGTGTGGCAAATTCATCACTGTCAGATTCATGGATAAGTCCATGAGAAGTATTGGGTTGATACACCGTTACTTCAACAGTATTTGTTAAATCTTTAGAACTTTCTGAAGTATTTGCTGTCTTGTAGGTTATACCTCGAACATTTTCAATAAATTCAACAGAACGAGCTTTAATCAATGTTGAGCCATCATCAGGATCACCAAGTCTGTAACCTTTGGTATGATCACAATATCCCAACATAATGTAGGGCTTAGATTTGGGATCAAGCTTTGTGCGTTTTGGTTGGGGAGTAAGAGCATAAGCTGTGCTACCAAAAACTCGAAGATTACTAAGATCCACTTTAGATCCGGTCCACAATTCTTCAGGTGTAGCATCTTTTAAAGCTGCAGTTGGACTACGATTTTTCAAATAACACGCAGTATTTACCGCTTCAGCCCAATATTGTTTCTCCAAATCAGCATCTTGCAACATCGCTCTGGCCTTTTCCATTAAAGTTCTGTTTAAGCGTTCAGCGACGCCATTTTGTTGGGGTGTAAACGGGACTGTCGTTTCGTGAATAATACCGCATTGCTTAAAATGATCCGCGAAACTTTTATTACAGTATTCGGTGCCATTATCGCTCCTAATCCGCTTTAGCTTAAGATCGGTTTGATTTTCAACTAAAGTTTTGAATTCTATAAACGTATTCAAAACAGTGGTTTGATCTTTGCGTTTCAGAAAATATATAAACGATTTGCGCGAAAAATCATCCGTAAATGTTATAAAATAACGATAGCCACTCCAACTATTGACCGAAAATGGTCCGCATATGTCCGTATGAACTAAGTCAAGTTTTATCACGCTCCTATGTGCCTGACCACGCGGAAATGATTTGCTCTTTTGTTTACCCTCAAAACAAGGAGTACATGGTGTCAAATCACCACTGGTAAACTTAATACCATTCGCTAATCTATCACGAAGTGTTATCATACCTGCTAAACTTAAGTGTCCAAGGCGACGATGCCATAGTTCCAAAGAATTCATGTTGGACACAAAAGCATTACCTGTAGTACGAATATTAGGCTCTTGGTTTTCCTTACATACGTAACAATCTTTTTTCTGATCAATTTTGTAAATGCCATCCACATTAGTAGCCGTTACAACGCTGGAACCAGTCACATTGACGTTATCCTTCCTGTAAATATGACATTTATTAACATCAAATAATAAAACATAGCCTTTTGCTGCAATTTTGCTGACAGACAAAAGATTAACTGCTACTTTCGGCACATACAAAGCATCAGTAATGACTTTTTCAATATTATCATCAAACGTTACAGTAATATCACCAATGCCCTCACTATATATCTTATCATTATTCGCAGTAGTAATTTCGGATTGGTTACTGGTAGAAAAATTATTCATCCAGTCTTTCCGATTAGTCATATGATTAGAACACCCTGAATCTAAGATCCAGCTATCACTATCACAAACGCTATTCATTAAAGCAATTTCTTTAGAAAATACAGTCAGATTTGCACTACTTCCCTTCTTTGTAGACGAAGATGCATCTGGCATCAAAGTTTTTTCAGGAATCTTCTTCAAATTCTTCTTTAATTTGGGACACCTTGGCTTAATATGCCCTTTTTCTTGACAATTATGACATGTTGGTATAAATTTGTCTTTTGCAACAAGAATCTTCTCAGTAGGTTCCACATTCGACATTAAAGTTCCTTTTTTAAATTCACTTTGTATCAACTGACATTTCACAAAGTCAGATGACAGTTTGGTATTCGTGGCTTCCATGGCCATTATCAACGAATCAAACTCATTTGGTAATCCGATTAGCATCATTTCGGCTAGTTCATCATCCTCTATTTGACATCCAATATCTGCCAATTCTTGAGTCACAGAAATTATATTTCCTAAATAATGGTCCATTGAGCTATGATCAATATATCTGAGCTGCGATAACTTCCTTTTAAGGCTTAATCTTCGACTAATGCCACTATTCTCATATGCTGCCTTTAGATTATTCCAGGCGTCTGCCGCCGTCTTGGAAATCTTGACATGAGGGTAGCAAATCGGCTCGATATTTAAACATATTTTGGCATATGCTCTCTGGTCTTTTATGGGGTCCGAAATAGTAGTCGTAATAACATCCCATAAGCCGTTATCAATCAATAAAAGTTTGATTTGAAACTTCCAGTTTTGATAATTTGAAACACCCTTTAGTTTCTCAATAGATATATGTGAATTACTTACAATTGTAGTATTCATACTCGAAGAGCTAATAATGTTCTCCATACTTGCATAAGCACCAAGGTGATTTAGTTTTTCGCAAAATAATATTCCACGAGAAAAGAAATTTAATCACATTTAGATCAATAATCACATCCTTGAAACATACATGGGGTAGCTTCACAGAAAATCACGTACTACATTTGGAATATGTTTGCCCATTTACTTGCGCGACATATTGCCCACATTGGCATTATCCATAGTTATATTGCCCATAACCTGATAAAATCCTTAATGTAGCAAATGAAACAACATAGTAAAAAATTACTAGAATATTTTTTTTTTTTTTTCTTAGTTCTTGGCATCGCACGTTGTGCATTCTGCCAGTGTCAAGTTTATGATTTTTTTCAAGTATTTATATTAAAATCAAGTCAAATATGTCATGATATCACAGTCAGTCACACAAAATTAGTCATAGTCGAGTCCAAGTCATGCCCTAGTAAAGTTGTGGCGACTTCACTATGAGCTTCAACGGAGTTTTGAAAACAACACAAAAAGACATGTTTCACCACATCATATCACTTGCCCACTCGTGCATGTAATTCAACACTCAATGAATAAAACACCACCATTTTTAATCATTAATTCGCGAAAAAACACAAGTTTAAGAAAATAATAGAACGCCAACGACATGATTTTTCCGTGTTCCCGCCAAAACTCCTACTAGAATATTAATTATATTGTAAAATAAGCTGTTTACACTTTGACAGATAAAAATCAAGAACAAAGAGATAAAAAACCTTGACCAAAGAGTCCAACATAAGCAATGCCTAACGGTTGAGAAGTTTTTTTAAGTAAGGCCGTAGGTGATAGTCAAAATCAAATGATAGTGTGGCCGCCCATGTAGCGCATTGTTTAATGCATCGTTTATTGCATGTTAATTATTTCGATAATTGGACGTAAAGCATCACGCAGGTGACGCCATTACTGGTAAGCAGAATGCACAAAGTGCAATGCCAATAACGAAGAAGAAAAATAAACCGTCAAATCAAGTTTTGTGTCAATGTCACTGTCAGCCAGCATTTTCAATTTTTTGACAATCAAGACATGATTCTGACTTTCCGACATTTTTAAAATATAAGCATATTTTAGAATTTAATTACACAGGAAATTCTATATACAACTTATATATTACGCACAGTTAAAGGAGATAAAATGATAATTTAGCAAGAAAGTGATAATATTACGTACGTAAGTTCATTATTTATTTTGTAATCTATTTACCATTTCGCAATGGTGACGATCGAATTATCCACAAATGTCTGATAAAATGGTTTTAGGAATCTAATCTTTTGATATTAATGGTATTGCAGATGAAAAATGTCGTCTTCAGCCATATACATTCTAGATGTGAAGGGCAAGGTCCTCATATCGAGGAATTATCGCGGAGATGTCGACATGGGAGTCATCGACAAATTCATGCCACTACTTATGGAGAAAGAAGAAGAAGGCATGCTCACTCCGTTATTACAGACAAGTGAATGCACCTTTTCGTACATAAAGACTAATAACTTATATATTGTCTCCACTACCAAGAAGAACGCTAATATTGCATTAGTATTTGTGTTCTTGTACAAGATAGTCGAAGTAATGACGGAATACTTCAAGGAGCTGGAAGAAGAAAGTATACGCGACAATTTCGTGGTAATTTACGAGCTACTTGATGAGCTCATAGACTTTGGATACCCTCAAACAACAGATAGCAAGATTTTGCAGGAGTACATCACTCAGGAAGGTCACAAACTTGAGATGCAGCCGAAGATCCCTATGGCAGTGACTAACGCTGTCTCTTGGAGATCTGAAGGCATCAAGTACAGGAAAAACGAAGTGTTCCTTGATGTCATTGAATCTGTCAACTTACTTGCCAACTCAAATGGGAATGTCTTGAGGAGTGAGATAGTAGGAGCAATAAAGATGAGGGTATATCTATCTGGCATGCCAGAACTTCGTCTTGGGTTGAATGACAAGGTACTCTTTGAAAGTACAGGTAGGGGTAAGTCCAAGTCTGTAGAATTAGAGGATGTAAAGTTCCATCAATGTGTGAGGCTGTCTCGCTTTGAAAATGATCGGACTATTTCATTTATCCCACCTGACGGTGAATTTGAACTGATGTCCTACAGGCTTAACACACATGTGAAGCCTCTAATTTGGATTGAGTCTGTTATTGAACGCCACGCGCACTCCCGCGTTGAGTACATGATCAAAGCGAAGTCTCAGTTCAAACGCCGCTCCACTGCGAACAATGTTGAAATCATTATTCCGGTACCAGCTGATGCTGATTCGCCCAAGTTCAAGACAACAATTGGCAGTGTCAAGTACACTCCTGAGCAAAATGCCATCACTTGGTCTATCAAGTCTTTCCCAGGCGGCAAGGAGTATTTGATGAGAGCACATTTTGGTCTGCCATCAGTAGAGTGCGAAGAGATTGATGGAAAGCCACCGATCCAAGTGAAGTTTGAAATACCATATTTCACTACTTCTGGCATTCAAGTAAGATATTTGAAGATTATCGAAAAGAGTGGGTACCAAGCTCTTCCATGGGTGAGATACATTACTCAGAACGGAGACTATCAACTGAGAACAAACTAAATGCTATTTCTAAACATTCCTTAGTTGCTAGATAATAAAGCACCTTATATTGTTGTATTATGAATATTTTGCAAATTAATTTACTTATTCTATATTATTATGAAGTAAGATAAGTATGGCTATCATAGTATTATGTTTTTCGACCATTATAATAAATAAATCATTATCATAGTAATGTTTGCTGGTTAATTCCCTAAATATTATAGTTTCTTTGTACATCACATTGACAGTTTGATATTAGTATAGATAGTATTATAATTATTATTTTTGATATCAGTACCTAAGGGTGTAAAGTTGTTTAATTATGCTTTCAAATATTATTTACTAATTACATGCATAATTGTCTTATTATAACTAGTTACATTAAAAAATATTTTCTACGAAGGGATTATGCAACAAAAAAGATATAGGCAAAGAGGATATAGGTATGTGCACAAGTGAGTAAAAGGGGCGGGGCATCATTCGCATATATAAATTTGTTTGACAACAACTCGCTTGGAGAAGTCAACTTGACAATTTGTGAACTATTTATCATAATATCTTCATGAAATTTTGTAAGTCTTCTCACCTGACCTATCCTAATCGGATCTGTCACCGGGCTTCAATATACACACACGGCCTTACTTAAAAAAAATCTCAACCGTTAGTCACTGCTTAAGACAGCACAGCATGATAATTGGTGTACATGTACATCGAATATCATGCTGTACAATTCCGGCCTTACTTAAAAAAACTTTTCAACCGTTAGTCACTGCTTAAGATGTTCTGCCATCTTCTCTCTGACGTGAAATTGCACGTGCTAGAAAAGGACAGAGAAGTTGCAGTGACTAAGAGAATCGAGATTATTTTAGGTAAGGCTGACAGTGTTGCACAAGTAGTAAGGATTTCTGGGTTAAAATAAAAAAAAATACCTAACAAGATGGCTAAGGCGGAGATCCCGCCTTAGCCTTCTCACCTAACTTATCCGAGTCGAATCTGTCACCGGGCTTTAATATACCTACATATGTTAACAAATCTTAGGATATATGTACCTATAACTATTAGGATAGACAAACACAAGGACAAAAATATTTATGATGGTAAAAAAATATGTGCATTTTTATCATTATGAGTACTTACAGTAGTTTTTTATTTCGTAGGGTAAGCTAGGGGACTAAGCTTTTCACTTCCGCCACCCGGAAATATAAGTATTTTTTCTTTCCACCTATCCCTACCGGTAGGAATAGGTGTACTAGGTCGTTTATGCTATGAGTTTATGACTAGATGCCTTGGAGGATCTAGCTCTCTCTCTCTCTCTCTCTCTCTCTCTCACTAGATGCGTATACGTATCATACATGTATGACTAATGACAATAGGACAAAAATCTGTATTTCCATTATTAGGACCCCGCTTAGAAGATTTGGGAATGGTGAGGTCTCATTTTGTTGCGAACTACTATAGTGTGTGATCATTTGGTGATCATATAAACTTGACTAAATAGATATGCCGCCTAAAGCCAAAACTGGAAAAAAATACATGTTCTCATATATGTCACTGTCATTGTAGTTTATTTAGCGCGCGAAGCGAGCGAATGTTTGTTTTGCAAGTTGCAAGTTTTCGCAGAAAAATGCGCAATGAATATAACAAAAAAATATTTAACTACAATACCGTGCATCCGATCACGACCCGTGTATCAAAGATGTTATTGTGATATATTTCCTTCGAGTGAAATTAAAATTATCAGGAGAAACAATGTAAACAGTAAAAATAACCTCAAAGAGGAGAAGACTCAGAAAGATAGTGATAAAATAAAATCGGGTGAATTTCGTCTGAATGAAGTCAATATCCAGATGATATCTCGAAATATATATGAGCAGTTGTTTAAAAACCCGACGCCTCCTGCTAATGCAAACATAGTTAAAAGGTAAAGTCGTTATATACAATTTATTAACTTTTTCCCCTTAACAGCGAAGCTAACTAAAAAGAACGAATTAGATACAGTTAGCAGGCGTCAGGCACGTATCCAGACTTTTGGTTCGGGGGGGGGACAAACATTGAAACAACCATGTGAACTGTGTAAACATCGCTGTAATCACTGTACTATAATTTTTAATAACTTAAATAAGTACCGTCCGTAGTTTAGTCATACACTTATAAGTATTTTATCTATACTAATATTATAAAGAGCAAATATTTGATTGTTTGTTTGTTTGCATTGTTTTGTTTAGTTAATAAAGGCACTTGCCCGTGAAAAAAAAACAAACAATAAAATTTTTCCTCTTTATAATATTAGTATAGATTATAGATTATATAAGTATTTTTCTGTTTCCGCTGGCAGCCATTACGTCTAGTACTATATCAGGATCTGGTGCCAAAGCGGAATGAATAGACAATAGAGCGAGACCAGTAAGCCTCTCGCCCGCCATTCTATTCCTTAGAAAGGATTTTATTCTCTTTAGGCATGAAACTGACCGCTCCACAGATGCCGTTGAAACCGGAAGGGTGGCCAGAATATCTATTAGCCTGTTAATGGTAGGAAAGAAAATTTTGTCACACGTGTCTAAAATTTCCATAATTTCGACTGGTTTCTTATCTGTGGTTTTCCACTTGGCACACCACATACTGTACTCTGCTTTTATTAGTGATTCTCCAACACTTTCTTCCCAATAAATTTTCATATTTTCTAATTCACTTATCTTCCTCTCGTCCACATTTTTCGGAAGAATAATTTCTAAAGAAGAAAGCAGCTCTCTTTGATTCGCAAATCTATCATTCATGCCAGATATCAAATCGTCCAAGCACGGTATAAAAATAGTTCTTCTGAAGTATACTTCAGGAGTATCGCTGGGAACGTTGCTTCGGGCAGTTTGGTGGACAGTAACTCGAGGACGCTGAATTTCTACTTGCAAGACATCTTCCGCTATTTTGCAGCATGCGTTATATATTTCCGAAAATACCGGGTTAACATCGTCACGTGTCCATTTTAGTTTTCCGATAATGTCATCAGAAAATTACATAGCAGAGGCTAGGTCGTGTGTAGGGTTCTGTAAATATGCTGACAGTGGGAGAGTGTAACTGCAAAATCTTTCACAGGTTTTTAGACAAATCAAGAAACTACTCTTTTCCATCGCAGCTATGAGTGTAGACGCAGTTTGGGCAACAGTTCTGTTGGTGCAGGATAGTTCTCTCAATGTAATGACAACAGGTTCGAGTAACTCACAAAATACATTTATAGAGTCGTGACGTTCTATAAATCTAGTGTCACACATGCCGACCAGTCTTTTTTTCTTACTTTCTGGTGTGAGCTTTTCCACATTTTCCTTGAACTGTTTCCCGGCCATTGCATTGTTGCGAAGTAAATTGCAGACTTATTTTACAACACCCATTGAATTTCTCAACTCGGGAACTGAAAGAGCTTTTGAAAGAACTAGGTTCAGACGATGAGCCAAGCAATGTACGTATGTGGCCTTAGGAAATTCTTTTCTGATTCTCGTCTGCACACCACTGATGTGTCCTCCCATGGTAGCAGCTCCGTCATACCCCTGACCAACTAGTTTATCGAGGTTCAAACCAATCTCACGACATTTCTTTAAAATTTCTGCACTTATATTTTCGGCACTTAGGTCGTGTACTTCAATGAAAATGAGAAAGTCCTCCCTCAAAATACTTTTATAAACGTATCTCGCACACAAAGACAACTGTTCAGTTCCACTCACATCTAAAGTTTCATCGCCAAGAATCGCGAAACACTCTGAACTATTTATTTGAGTCACAACTTTTTTCTGAATTATCTTTCCGCAAGTATCTATTATTTCATTTTGAATAATAGGGCTAAAATAAGTTGCATTTTTAGGGGTTGTAATGATATGATCTTTCAGGATATTATCATAGCTTGCTCGGTATCGCAGCAGAGCCCTGAATTTTCCATCTTTACCAAGTGGCTTTTCTAAAGTCAATGGTCCACTGTCTTTGTCTCCACGAAGCGGCAACTCTTGCTCTCCACAGAAGATGATAGTTTCGACGATAGGTTTTAGTGCTGTTCTATTTCTTTCCTTTTCTTTGCGTCTTTGATCATTAAGCTGCGATGCAACGTCTACAGCTGCTGAATCCATGACGCGTAAGAAGTTTTCTGCGCATAACTTAGAAAACTGGTGATATTTAGCAGCAGAATGTTCGCGAAATCTTTCTGTTGCATCTTTCCAATTATCAAATGGTTTGGTGACAAAACTTCCAAGTGTCTGATGGGAACCTTTTCCAGCGGTGCCTGATGAAAAGACAACGCAATATTTGCAGAACACACCGTTCCTCCTCGGCGAATATGTTAACCATTCCCATGATCCCATCCATTCTCTTCGAAATCTAAGTTTCCTCTTCCCAAAGCTACTAGCCGGAAACGAAAATGACGCATCTGGGACAAACGGCTGTGTAATAATATTTTTTTTCTGTTCATCTGTGAGTGCAAGAGCAGGATACTGTGTGTTATATATGGCATCAGAAACCACGCCGATATCAGGAAAAGTTTCACTTATAATCATTGTATCTAAACTACACGTTTTTGAAGTTGAACATTCTCCTTCATCTCTACATCTCCCAGCCGGTTCGGCAGAAATCACATTTTTTTCTGATAATAAATTTGATGAAGTTGTTTCTAGTTGTCCACTATCAACAGAAGCCATGCTTGGAGTAGTTTTTTCCTCGTTAGTAGTAACTTTTTTTTATGCCACTGGTTTGAAAAAGTTATCAATTCTCTTCATTTTAGCAGCAGCAATTTATATACGTTCAAACAAGCACAAATCTAGAAGCACTCTCATTTCACACATTACTTTACTTTATTTAAGTAATCTGTGATAGATAGGGCGAACGGTCCAACAAATTATGACGTCTGCAGGTCCAAAATTGTCCAACACTATCTCACGTCACGGACTGGTGATTTGGCGAATCCAATGAAAACAGTGGTTTTGAAGTTTTTCTCCTTTATTTCATGGCACGGGCAAAGTATCAGGTGAACCAAGTCGGAAGAAATTTACTCAACTCTCTATGAAACTGAAACCAATATCACAATAAACTGGTCTATTGCACTATACTGTCACTATTGCAGAGGTATTTCACTTTTTTCTCGCTTGTCGCTCTCGATTCTGTCTTGCGTCGCTCTCGAAATGAACTGACATGCAGGTTCCCGGACTTCCCGGACTTATTTATACTACATTTTCATATTCTGGAACACTGTGGAATATTCTTGCGCCATCTACTACCTGGTAGCAGAATCAGAAAGTTATGGAAGCTTCTTGATATTCCGCTACTCGACGACCTTTCTACTATTAGTTCTTCAACTCGACAATAGATGTCATTACTGTCTTCGTTCTCGGTTTCTCTCTAAATAGGTTAGATGGCGCTACTAGTAACGTCGGCGTCGCTAAAAGATCAGAATCTATCTATATTTTTATTTTACCTACTTATTGAAAGAACACGCAAGCGAACAAATAAACAGACGGCTAAAAACGTTTTTTTTTCAGTCTGATTTCGGGGGGGGATATATCCCAACTATCCCCCCCTCTGTATACGTGCTTGGCAGGCGTGTATGTTATATTTCTGTACCTATTTTACTGCTTACAGCCTGCCTCTACACTTCAGCTGATTTCATTAGAATGACTGGAATAGGCCAGTAATAGGGTAGATGACTGATGCTGCCTATTGTGCATAATAAATGTCCTAGCCAAAACTCGGCGCACGCTACGCATTGCTCTGACTTTTTGTATGACTTGAACTACGATATCACACAAGCGCCCAAGCATACATTGAACACTATACAAGCGACTTAACATCTAAATTCAAACAATTGTGAACTATATAATGCACTTATAGGTATGTACAACGGCACTCGGTTTTTTTTGACTGTTTTCACGTACAGATTGTGACTCTTTAGGTAGTAGCTCAATGCATCTAAGCTACTAACTGGACCTGGGTATGTCCTAAAACTGCATCCAGAACCACCAGAGGACGGGCAGCAGCGTCCTCTCAGTTAATGGTGGTAACACTGCAATCCCCAAGCCGCCTGCCAAACGTGGGGATTATGGCAACCCCTCCCTATTGAGGGAGAGGCCTTCGTCCAGTAGTTGACATCATCTGGCTGATAATGAAAAATGAAGCTACTAACTACATAATATAACAACTAATAATAACTATAATAATGTTTTAAATGTTTTATTTATTTACAGTTGCCAAAACAACCTTATAAGGCTAGGCATTGACTACAGGAAGTTCACTCAACTGCCCGATGTACAAATAGAGTTACCGAAGCTAGAAGGCAATGATGTGATAGAGCATTTCTACAATATAGGAGAGATGCAAAGTGCTCCATACAGAACCTTATTGAAGAGCTTAGCAAGTTGTAACTTACCACCCGTGCCTCAGGTAATAGGATTAATTACTATTCTTTATACTATTATAATTCACAATGTTTTAAACTATCATGGTTGTTTACTAAGTTCTATTATGATTTACGCGATATTTACCGTGATTATGTTGTGAAATGAGCGTCCGATATTGGGCCAACCACGAAATAGTGAATTAAAACAGCTGTTCGATAGAAAAAGTTCATTAAACTTTTGACGAAATATATGGATAGATGTTTTTTTCGGATTTTGGGGTTGGTCTTATAGTAAAAGTTGTTCATAGCGATGAGTACACTACACTGACCCCCCTATCGGCTTAGCTTTAACCGTTTATAGTCATAATCTGTATCTGTGTCTGTGTCTATCATGTCTGTAGTTATAATCTTGGTGTCTTCAAGTCGCGAGTGAATCGGTTTCTTCTCTAGGCAAGCGTGCTCCATCGTAAACTGCATCTTCGTTTAACATCTGACGAGTTGGCAGTCAAACGCAAGCCTATTAATATTTAAAAAATAAAAACTGTATAAACTGTGTAGATTACAGATAAACAGATTGAGAGACAGATTGTTTCTGTGTAGATTGTGTGTGTTTGCTGTGTGTCTGTGTAGATCCAAGCAAATCACAGAGCCATAAATTGATACATAAATATTAATATACTAGCTGAGCCCGGCAGTTTTACCCGCAATTGTTGGGATAAAAAGTAGCCTAGATGTTTTATTCCAAGGTATGAGCTACCTCTATACCGAATTTCATCCAAATCCTTTCAGTCGTTTTTGCGTGAAAGAGTAACAAACATTATACATCCATACATACAAAGTTTCGCGTTTATAACATCAGTAGGATTAGTAGGATACATGTATAGGTTTTATATAAAATATATAGGGAGCTATTTTTTCAGGAATGGTCTAAGAATGCAGGTTGGACTAGGTATACTGGAGATAAGATCGAAAGTGTACCGTGTCCATCAGGTGATGGCTTGGTGTTTGATGTTGAAGTCCTTATGTCAGCAGGGCAGAGGCCCACGCTGGCGTGTGCAGTCTCTACTGACGCCTGGTTAGTTGGTAATATCATAATTTGAACTCATAATAGGGTAGATGACTGATGTTTATATTGTTGAAACCAATAAGCTTTGATGAAGAATTTAAGTAAATATAGTATGTTTATTGAAAAAAATATTTAAATCGGTTAATATTGTTCTGATATATGAGCGTTTAAAGTTTTTGTTAGAGTCAACTCTGTCCCTTTCCCACAAAACAAAAAATGACGTCACGCCTTACTTGTCAGTATAGAATTTATATGGCGCACAGAGAAGTGATGTCACGATTTGCTGTTTCTTCTCTCTGTCTAGCATGATATTAAAATGCTTATACGTTGCTTATTTTTGATCAGATTTTCATTTTCTTTTCATTAATCAGCTATATTATGGGCCCCATTTGAATACGACAATAAAAAAAAAAACAGTCATCTAGCCTATTAGCTATTTGTATCTTTAACTAAAGCCATAATATTACGCCGCTTGCCAAGCGTGGGCATTACGGCAGGTTTTGGGCCACGACGGACATATTCTAGGACATAATAGAACTCATCATAATGAACAACTTTTAATATTGGATCACATATGCAATCAGGGAAAAAACAGCTGTTCCATACATTTGATCGTGAGTTAATGACATTTTTCTATGCTATTTCTGAGTTAGCCTCGTAGTAAAAGTTTTTCATAATGATGAGCGCTACGATATCCTATAAAAACCCAATAGAAAAAGTAAGTTTTAAGAAAGGAGAAAAAGTGTGGGAAAAACAAAATAGCACAAAAAAAGCTGTGGAAAAAAGTATTAAAAGCTGTGGTTTTAGCGGATAGTGTAGTGGAACTTGGTACTTAGTGAGCGGGCCTTTTCCCCACTCGAAACCTCTGATGGGCCCATGTTTTTTTTTCTTAGTTGTTGGCATCGCACTTTGTGCATTCTGCCAGTGTCAATTTAAGAATTTTCAATTTCATATAGTGTCATCAAGTCTAATATGTCATGAAACACACGAAATTAGTCATAGTCAAGTCCAAGTTTTGCCCTAGTAAAGTTGTGGCGACTTTACTATCAGGTTTTGCGGAGTTTTGAAAACAACACAAAAAGACATGTTTCTCCACATTATATCACTTGCCCACACTCGTGCATGCAATTCAACACTCAATGAATAAAACGCCACCATTTTAAATCATGAATTCGGGAAAAAACACAAGTTTATGAAAATAATATAATGCAGCGACACGATTTTTTCGTGTTCCCGCCAAAAACCCTGGGCCCATGTTACGTAGTCCCGGCGCAGCTAGTCCAGCCACCCGGTGTCCCCGAGGAAGGCCAGCAGCTCGCCGACGCCGGCGCAGGCCTCTCGGAGCGTCCTCGGTGACCCGAGGATCGTCGTACGTTGTTCTGCCACGCTGCTGCATTCAAGCAGTATGTGCGCGGCCGTTTCTTCCACCTCCGTGCAACCACGACATAGAGTCTGTAACCCCAATAGTGCAGTGAAATAAAAGTTATGGATAATGTTAATAATAGCGAATATGCATGTGCTTTAATTATTAAAAATAATAGGATAAATGGACAGTTGAACTGATTCTGATGCTTATGTCGAAAAAAATATTGAAATAGGCTGGTAAAGTTCTGAAATATAAGTGTTCAAGGTATTCGGGAGGGAGTCATCTGTCCCTTTCTAGCAAAACACGTGCTAGTATAGAACTTGTTTGGAATCGTGGACTTTGACGTCATAAACCTATTATAGTGCCCTCCCTCCTATATTTTCGATGATTTGTTTTATTGTCAGTCAGCTTTTTTATTAGTCAATAATTGCCTATTCTAGGTACAGCTGGGTAAGTCAGCCTCTAGCTGAGAATGCAGAGCACCGGTCTTTTGACAACATCAACTATGAAGACCTCATTCCATTGGAAACGGATGGAGATAAGCCCTGTGGAGACATTGGGAGGAGTCGGGTTGTTGTGGGACATAATGTGTCCTATGATAGGTCTAAGGTTAAGGAACAGTACTGGCTGGAGAAAACAGGTAAAAACATTGGGGTGGGTAGAAGTTTAATTTTTTTATAGTCGAGTGACGAGACGAGCGGGACGTTCGCCTGTTGGTAAGCGTCACGCCTGCCCATAACAGTAGCAGTGCCAGAATTGTGAGCTCGCGAACTCAATCCTGCGCCGCACTGCACTGCACTGCGCTCATCACCCTAAGATATTAGATGTTAAATCTCTTCATACCCAGTAATTACCCAGCAGAAGTCAGGCTTCTACGGTAGAAGTCAAAAACTTTTTGACGTGAATTCGATGACGAAAAGAAAGTCCAACATCAATGTCGGAGGATCGATTTAGTCAAATTTCCTCTTGTACATGATTTCGCTATAACAATCCACAAGAGCCAGGGAGTAACTTTCGTGATCATAGTGTGTCATTACGACAAGTCACAGCAGACACAGTTGGTTTAGACTATTTAGTAAGAAACGTAAAAATATTTTTGTTTTATTTATACGGGAATACTCACGTTTAATTATATCGGATACTCCGACTATAATTTCGATCACATGCGGTGACCTTTTTCAAAGAGTGAAAACAGAGCCCGAGCAGCTGCGTCCTGCTTAGCGATTTAATTAAGGCTTGTATTTCCTAAATTTGCCCCTCGCAAAATCAAATTTATTTAGTCAAATTACTATATTTACAGCCCAAAAATACAAAATGTTACAGAAGAACATCCGTCTTAGTAACTTTTGTGGTTGAAAACACGATTGATTATGCTTTCCTCAATAGAAAAAAAATACCGAAACAGTGTCTATTTTTAAACCATTTTCAGTTTTATGTCCTAATTACAGCACAGTCACATTAAAAAAATATGTATTATAAATTAATAGTATTTTGGAGAGCATGCTGTGGTTCAAAAGTTATTACTTCTATACTTCTATACTTTTTCTTTTTTTTTCTAATTTCTATACTTTTTAAGTAATCGGAGAAAATCTTCAAAAATCGAAGTTTGACACGCACGAATCTGCGTAACCGCCATATTTTTGCTCCGCTAAATGTGACCCTACCTGATACAGCTTTAGACTAATGATTGATCTCATTAAAAGATGTGCTTGAAACGTGGAATACCCGGCCTTAAACGTGAGTATTCCCGTATAAATAAAACAAAAATGTGTCAAAACCACGTCAGTTTTCATAATAAAAATTAAAAATAAAGAAAAATAGAGCGAGAGGACGCTGCTGTCCGTCCTCCGGTTGTACTGGACGCAGTTTTAGATTATACCCAGGCTGCAGTTTCCCTTCATGTCCTGGGTATATCCTAAAACTGCATATAGAAACACCGGAGCTTATATGAGCTGATGATTACGAACTATTAAAGAGGAGGCCGTCGCCCAGCAGTGGATGTCTTCTGGCTGATTGATGTATGCAGGGCCCAATAAGAGGGGGGGGCGAGCCGGGCAAATGCCCAGGGACCTTATTTTTGAATTGTACGCAAAGTAGCGCATGCGAAAGGAGCCGACTTTCGAACAATATTGAACCTTATTTCAAACAACATCGTTCGAATGTCGGCTCCTTTCGCATGCGCTACTCTTACATACGATTCAAAAATAAGGCCCCAGAGCGGTAAAAAGTATTTTTTTATTGAGAGTTTTTTTTATAACCCAGCGGTATAGAAGATATTTGGGAGCGTGGCGAATTTCTTCCCTACGCGGAGTCACAGGATGTCCTCTAGCTACTTATAGTGTTAGCGTAAAGGGTGGCGATTATTATTTTTGCTTGGAGCGGCTAAATAGCTAGATGGGGCCCTGGATGTATGATATAATTTGTTTTCAGGAGTCCGCTTCATGGATACAATGTCGATGCACACATGTGTGAGTGGCGTGACGAGCTACCAGCGCGCGGTGCTCAAAACGAAGAACAAAGAACCCGACCCCTCGGACGATGACTGGATTGAGATCAGCTCCCTCAACAACCTTAGCGAGGTAAGCATTTTTTTTTGAACACACTGTTGTTTCACCTGCTATACTATTCATGTAAATAAAATAAATGTAGCTCGAAAGAATGATGGCCAAAACGTACCTAACAAAATAGCGAGTGTATAAGCTCGGTTTACATACAGAAAAAAAAATACTATTTGCTTATTTAAATAAACCTAACAGCATTATAAGACAAAGCCAGAAAAAATAAATATTCATTTTTTTACTCAGTAATTTCTATTGACTCGGACAGGTGGATTTCTTTTCGTGGATATATTAAAAAAACGTGGCATCAAAGAAAAAAACCTAAACATTAAGGGACTTTCTACACATGAAAACCTAACTAATAAATCATATCTATTAACTATACCTACGTCTTTATCAGAGTCACGTCCACGACTCTATGAAATTTGGCCATCATTCTTTTACAGCGCCATCTAACCCCAAACTAAGCAAAGCTTGTATTATGGAAACCGCTGATAGAATACTTACATGCCGATAGCACATAGAATACTTACATCGTCGTCAGCCATAAAACGTCCACTGCTGGACGAAGGGTACCCTTTATAGAAGGGTGTTGCCATTATCCCCATTTATTTATTTATTAATTGCTTGTCACACTTACAGCTACGCCAAGGCGTGTGACAAGCCAGCAGTACATACAATAATAATAATCAATTACATAGAAAAGAAACAAAGTAATAAAAATCATGTCAAAAATAATAATAATAGATTAAAAGTCACATAATAATTGAATTGAAAAACAATAATCATGAATGTCAACTTAAATAACTAAGACAAGAATTCACAAATACATTCAATTCAACTATAAATATGTCAACGTCTGGTTGTTGAGCTAGCATGCCAGGCCCATGCTTGGCAGGCGGCTTGGGGATCGCAAAATGCTCACCACCGTTAACCAAGAGGACGCTGCCGCCCGTCCTCCGGTGGGGCTGGAATACTACATACGTTTTTGTAAATACGTACTTACAACACGTAGAACACTCAGACTCAGAACAAACATCTGTGTGTCACATAAATTTGGGAATCAAATCCTACAAAGCAGGCATACTACCAACTGAACTATAAATCTTTATAAGCCTGGATAAGATCGCTATTAGCGATAAGGCCGCCAATTATGGCACTATCTCATAAGGTTCTTGTATCTTTTTCTATTGTATTTTTTTGGTGTGCACAATAAAGAGTTTCTATCTATAAATCATTTTGTTGCCAAGCAGTAAAAAGTACGAATTAATGTGTTTTGGTTTGAAGGGCAATGTACCTATACCAGGTAAACTACTGAACCTGAAGTGATTTGACATCTAATATCTCAGGGTGACGAGCGCAGTGCAGTGCGGCGCAGGATTGTGTTCGCAAGTTTACAATTCTGGCTCAGCTACTGATATGGGCAGGCGCAAAGCTTACCAGCACGCGAACTTCTCGCACTTCGTACCAGTGCATAAAAAACCGAGTTTGGGGCTAGATGGCGCTGTCTCATAGGCCAAAAAGATATCACTAGAAATTGATTAGAGACTATAAAACGTGTAACAAAAAGGTTCAACAATACTGAAAGGTACGTATGTACTCATCATTATGAAAATCTTTTACTGTGGAGCCAACCTTGAAATGGCGTAAAAAAAATCAGTTCATTGACCTTGGACAAAATGTATGGAACAGTTGTTTTTTTCGCGATTTCAAGTTTGTCCCCATAGTAAAAGTTGTTCATAATGATGAGTATTACCACACTGTTTTAAACTATCACGGTTGCTTACTAAAGTTCTATTATTATTAACGGGATATTTACCGTGATTATGTTGTGAAATGAGCTCTCGATATTTCGGCGGCGGGTGGTTGTCAAAAGATTCACTCTTTTGACAACCACCCGCATTCTTCAGTCTACACGTGAACATGGTGCTTGCAACTGCGCCGAAATATCGGGAGCTCATTTCACAACATAATCACGGTAAATATCCAGTTAATAATAATAGAACTTTACATATAAACCCTTCAGTATTGTTGAACCTTTTTGTTACATGTTGTATAGGATTGCTTGTTGATTACTGAATTATATTGGTAACAAAGTAATCATTTTTGACTCTTCACATCTAGGCTTTGTAGTTCCTCTGAAACTGTAATGTTTCCTTTCCATTTTGCTATCGCAGGTCCACAGGCTGTACTGCGGCTCTCCGATAGACAAAGAAACTCGGGACATATTCGTTGAAGGCAATTTGGAAGACGTCCATCAAAATTTCCAGGTTTTGATGCAGGTATATACTCTATTTATTTCTATACAAACTCATGTCATAAATAATCATGTAATTATATTATATTTATTTTGCAAAACAATAACTTAAGTTTAGTAAAATTTTCTTTACACGTAGTATCACAGAGAATACAAGTGGACCTGGGCATCCTGAGCTAGAAATTAAAAACATCCTGGTAAACACGTGGATCCAAATGTAAATCTAAACCATCCCGGGTGGCACAAGAACGCACCCAAAAAAAACACGGAAATCGCCTCAGCTGTACAAGAGGGGTTCAGATTCAGATTATTTATTGCTTAGTCACAAGTCGCACTAGTTTTTTGGAACAATTAATATAAATCTCTATTAATATTAATTAAGCATGTACAAGTTCTACATCTCAACAAAATATAATTAGCAAATTCACAAATTTTATAGGTTTTCTTAGTAATTTCTTAATGTAAGATGGACAGCAGTGGCGAAGGGTCCATATAACCCGATTCCTATCGGCTTCCCTTTTGAAAATGTGTCTGTAATTATCTACAACCGACATACTATCTAGTACCTACCACCTCACAATAATCTCCGAAGAGCAATGTCACACAATAAATATTACTTACTTGCGCGGTAACCCGCTCCGCGTCGAGTTACGCATTCGCCACAGAATTAGTAATAATTGCTATGCGCGCAATCCGATGCGAGCCACAGAATACATATCAGTGAGTACCACAGCAATTTCCAGAATACATATTAGTTACTGTGCGCGGCAAGCCGGTGGGCGCCGGGTTGCCTTGCGATCTGTCCCGTTTCACAAGTCTTGCATGTCGAACACAGCGTCTCGCGCGGAAGCGCTAGCTATCTCTCTCACACTCGTGAATTTTTGTATCGTTCGTGCTCGCTCACACACGCGGGATAACTCGGTGATTTTCGGCTTATGATACCTATTCATTGTATTGTTTACGTTGATAGAAGTGAGTTCCGAGCTATCTATAAACTATAAATCTAGTATATTTCTCCGCTATAAATTAATGTTGATACGGTTTTCAGGTACAATAAATTATAGTTAGGGTCGTGTTTTGATCGTTACTTGTAAAGTATTTTTTTGTCTGTTTGTTTCGTGTTGCTGTTGTTTTAACGTGAATGTGACAATGTGATAGCGCGCCAAAATGGCCGACACTGACCCGCCGATTTTTACACGATGGTGCTTTTAAGTACCTATGGAGAAGGTGGTTTCGGTTGTTTTTACTGCTTTCGGCACGATGATAGGTAGGTACCTAAGTTTTTTTTGCTTCGGCTTCCCTTTACTGAATTTTCACCCTTCGCCACTGATGGACAGTTAACAGTAGAACAATATTTAACATTCAAGTAGTTGTTACTAAGGCTAACATTATTTAACTAATATACAAAGTAAATATGAGTGTCTGCTGCCGAGCTAGGTGTTAAACCTGTATATAATATGCAGTGGAACTAACGAGAATGTACCAAAGTTGCATTTTGCCATGTTTACACAAAGTATACAATTTTAGCAGAGCGGCCGAAGGGTTAAATATCACCCGTATTATCATCCAAATAAATCATTTCCAATAAATACAATACAATACTACTACTAACCACACACACATACATACACACACACACACACACACACACACACACACACACACACACACACACACACACACACACTTCAATTGTGTCTGGCAATAATTTAATTTAGTTTTTTTACTATGATTGGAATTATTATTTTAAAGTGTTTTATGTGTTGCGAAACTCCAGGTGAAGTGTCCATCACTTAACTGGGGCTTGCCCGTGACTTACTTCCCTTGATTGCCCATATTTATTCCAGTACTGTGCTAACGACGTGATCGCAACTCACGACATCCTGAGGGAGCTGTTGCCGTTATTCCTCGAGAGGTTCCCTCACCCGGTCACTCTAGCTGGCATGTTGGAACTAGGTAATCATTATTATAGTAGATTACTCGCCTAGGGAGCAAAAGTAAAGAATGTCTCAGATCTCATGTTTGTCATTCTTCTTTACTTGCTCCCGTGGTGTGTATACGATTTTAGATGCCGCTGCGGGGAAGAAGTGGTTCCTTTCGCTCCGCGTAGCGGGGCTAAAGTAGCCACTTTAGCCCCGCAGGCACGTAAACATTATTGTAGTTGAAAAGGCTCATATTCTGCACAATTTTATTATTGTAGTCCTTTTTTTTATTTTTCTTGACTATGTTTGTAAATCCGTCAATCAGCACATTGTTATATATGGCCACATACTTATGCGTTTATTTATTTATTATTGAGATAAAAACGATATAATCAATTACATTTAACTCACACAAATAATACAGAAAAAATAATCATAACCAACAATAGCATAAAAGTAAGTAACGACAGGTTTTGTATGGCATTGGGATGATAAAGATGGATTTCCGAGTCAAGATATTTTCGCCAAACTTTCTTTCTTTTTAAGTTCGTGATGATCGATTATTTTAAATTTTATTTATCGATTCTTCTATACCGCAGGTTCAGCATATCTCCCGGTCAACTCAAACTGGTTTCAATACATAGATTCAGCAGAAACAGTGTTCGAAGACCTCAAACTTGAATCACGACAGTTACTGTCACAAAAAGCGGACGAAGCCTGCAAACTGATGGCCAACGACGCATACAAAAAAGACCTATGGATGTGGGACCAAGACTGGTCCACGCAGAAGTTAAAATTAAAAAAGGAAAAAAAGAAAAAATCTGACAGCAATTTCAATTTAGAACTCTCACCGACCAGACACAAAGAGGATGATACCAAGGAGTTTGACACTCTCTGCGAAGGTTATATAGAATCTTTGGAAAGAGATGTCGATGGTCCGCAGGTAGAGAAGGGAGAGGTAGATGAGTTGTGTAAAAAGTTTGGATATTTGTACGAGTTGGGTGAATCGCTTCCGGTTAAAAGGCCTTATTTGGCCGGATATCCGGCTTGGTACCGGAAGCTGTGTACAAAGCCCGGTAAGGATCCTGATTGGACGCCTGGTGCTAACAATATTACAACAAGCATGCAGGTAAAGGCATGAGGCATCTGCTTCATAAATTGCTTTGTAGTGGTAGGACTCTACTGCAGAGTCCGCCTGGGGAAGTACCACACCTTTGCCAGTTATTCAACACAATAATACATGTAGTATCCTCCTATAGTGCTATATCACTTCACTACACTATATAATAGTCACACACTTGCACCGTTATGCTCTAGTAGTGCTGTCGCCTCGGCGGCCGGGTATCGACTGACTTATGCTACGCTCGCCCGTAAGCAGTTAGCTATGCTACGAAGTTAGGTACGGTCACTTGACGTCACTGACGTGACGTGATGAATGTCTATATTGAGTTGCAAGTAATCAATACAGCAACTATCAATATGACCTGTACACTACAATACTTGTAAATTTATCTGCTACAATACAAAACATAGAATTAGTCGCTGACCTTCACGGAGTCTAAAATTAAGGTTTTCCGATCAATGTCAATAAGGTCGAAAATAGTGTTAACCTATTTTTTCGACTTGTAATCGTTAATGGACTCTTTTAATCGACTTTCTTTAGTTTTTTTTTATGTCACATGCATGTTACGATTTTATTTTTTCATAACCTATGTCGCAATAATTACGTATGATTGGCATAAAGCACTCTACGCACCATCGTGCTTGCTGTACAGCCCGCCAAGGTCATACGATCAAGGTCACGATGCACGATGCAAAACGACAGTGAATAGTCTTGATGTACAGCAAATTGAATGAATGAATGAATGAATGTCGTTTGCTGGACTTGCTGGACGCGTTTTGCATCCAGCGAGTGCCCCCACCACCGCGAACGAACACGACCTTGGCGGGCTGTACAGCAGAACGGTCGTGTATAATCTTGCTGTACAGCAGATTCAATTTTTTTTGTTTTTTTTGTACTGGCTACTGCCTTTTTGCCTCAAGCTCAACATCACGACAAAATGGACTGCGAAACGCCTTCAAAACTCATTGAAAGATACAAGTTCCACTTGTCTGTGGAATGCCTCAAGTACGGACTACATAAACAAACAAAAACGGATCGTTGACGTATGACCAGGCGGTATGGCCTTACGGCTTTAGCGGGCTGACACAGGGCGGGCCCTGTGGGCAAAATAGCAAAAAAAATTACTCGTCACTCCCTTTGTTCACTCCTCGTTCAGCAGTAGACAGACAGAGAAACACAGAGAAACATCTTGGTTTCTCTCTCTAAGCATCCCGCAGCTGGATGCGCGCACGACGTGCACGATGCTACGTCCAGCGGCCTTGGCGGGCTGTACAGCATGCAAGATGGTGCGTAGAGTGCTTTAGTGTAAAAAATAAATTGTTTTTTATTTAACCTGTGTTGTGTTGTCCCACTGCTGGGCAAAGGTCAATGGTCAAGGTCAAGGGTAATGGTGGTGTTTTATTCGTTTAATTTATTTTTATATAGTAGGGATAAGTGGACTAACAAGCTTGCCACTTATTGCTACCGGTAGATCTAAGTGGTTTTTTGTCTCCTACCACTACCGGTAGGGATAGGTTTTTTTTAATACAATCAAGTGACGAGACGAGCAAGACGATCGCCTGGTGGTAAGCGTCACGCCTGCCACTAACAGTAGCAGTGCCAGAA
The DNA here is from genome assembly GCA_905404285.2 of Erannis defoliaria. Taxonomy (NCBI): domain Eukaryota; kingdom Metazoa; phylum Arthropoda; class Insecta; order Lepidoptera; family Geometridae; genus Erannis; species Erannis defoliaria. The sequence continues at coordinate 2,812,124 of FR990082.1, read as the reverse complement.
TTGTGAACTTGCGAACACAATCCTGCGCCGCACTGCACTGCGCTCGTCACCCTGAGATATTAGATGTCAAATCTCTTCATACCCAGTAATTTCTCTGGTAACCTTTCCCTTCAAACCGGAATATAATAATGCTTGCACACTACTGCTTGGCGCTTGAATAACTGGCAAAGGTGTGGTACTTCCCCAGGCGGACTCTGCAGTAGAGTCCTACCACTACAGATGGTGAACCAGGCCGAAATACCCAGTGTGCAAACACTTCATATAAATAATTAATATATTTTTTTAGATAACACCAAAGCTACTCCGGCTGTCCTGGGAAGGCTACCCGCTCCACTACACCCAGGCGGAAGGCTGGGGGTTCCTGGTGCCATGCAGCCGCCAGCCGCCGGCCGGAGACGAGCCGCGGGTTCCCTTGGACCAGCTGCTGGAGGCATGTCCCTTGGCGCACTGTACGGAACCAGTCGACACCGAGGGATACATCTTACCGAAGACTGTCGAGGTGAGATATTACTCCAACATACAACGTGTAACAAAAAGGGTTGATAATACTTATGGCATGTATTAAGGGCCAACCCCAAAATCGAGAAAAAAATATCTTCTGTTCCATACATTTTGTGTCTCAATTGTATTGAATCTCATAGTAAAAGTTGTTCATAATGATGAGTACATACATACCCTTCAGTATTGTTGAACCTTTTACACATTTTGTATACATAATTATACAATATGTAACAAAAAAGGTCAATAATACCCCGAAATACGGCAAAATTTGATCATATTTTTTGATTAAAATAATATCTACGTATTTCTTCTGCAATCTTAACTATATAAGTTGGTGGGTTACAAAAATAATCTAGGAACTGAAACATCGATCCCCTGGTCCACAATCGTACAAATTATAGGAAAAGGGTGGTGTAATTAGGACAATTAGTGCACAATTGCATTAACAACAAAAAAAATACATTAATGTTATGATTGTGATAGTTCACGCCGATACATGAACCCTCATGATAGAGGGAATAGGCGTGTGGCCTAATGTTTAATTTATGACAAATAACAGGCTTAGTGATGAATACAACTAAATACAATACACATACTGAAAAAATTAATGGTATTGGCTGATAAATCTCTGAGATATGAGCGTTTAAAGTTTTAGGTGGGGATAGAGAGGGGATGCTCTATCCCTTTCTCGCAAAGCACGTGTTAGTATAGCATTTGTATGCCGCGCCTGAGGCTTGACGTCATATAGCGCGCTCTCTGTCTAGCTTGAAATTAAAATACTTAGAGCTTATTTATTTTTGAATTATTTACAAATTTTGTTTTCGTTGATAGGCTCTATTGATGATCAGCTTTTTTATGAGGTAATAAATAAAATTGTAGTCATCATGCCTATTGTAGAGGTCGAAGGGGCGGCAAAATTTAAATGGCCTCCTGTAAATCCGCCACTGGTTGTATACAATTAAAGTAGAAATTCTATTACAATAATTTAGTTATACCATATTGTTACATTATCATTAATTTGTTTAATCATATTCGACGTTTGTATACCTGCCTGCAGGAGGATTTAGGTAGAAGGGCGTATTATGCGAGAAAAAAGCGAGTCGAGCAAGCGGCTGCGAACCAGTACCACGGGCTGGGAGTCTGGTGCGGGATACAGGTGCAAGGTAATTGGTGATATAATAACAGTTATACCACAGAATATATAATAGTACTAGGTACAAAAACACTGTTTTAAACTGTCACGGTTGTTTACTAAAGTTCTATTATTATTAACGGGATATTTACCGTGATTATGTTGTGAAATGAGCTCCCGATATTTCGGCGCAGTTGCATGCACCATGTTCACGATTAGACATCGGGAGCTCATTACACAACATAATCACGGTAAATATCCCGTTAATAATAATATAACTTTACGTACAGAAAGTTCATTCCGCAAAGGAATTGAAGTAAATAAGGACTCTATCTACGAGGCACTTTCTTGCCTCAAATACTTATCTAAACTCTTAGAATAGATACGCATTGTGAAAAAGTAATTATTCTGAAATCGAACTGGTCACCTAGCCCAGAAGAAATAATATTACCTACTTCGTACAGAAAGATAACTCCGCAAAGAAATTAAAATAAATAAGGACTCTATTTACGAGGCAATAAAGTTGCAATTCAACTCGCACAGCGCTGGATACCGCTTGCTATATTGACCTAGATAGCCGCTCTCTTTCTATCAGAAAGAGACCAGACAGTCAGTCAGGACAGAGATTCTTATAGTATTCGATTTTATGTATGTTAAGTCTGTAAGGTATCTATTATATGGGCCCGTGCTTTTTAAGTAACTCCTGTTGCTTGAAATAATGGATTATTATTATTATAAGGGAGGGCTTGATCGTTTTAAATTGTAAAAATAACTATTATATTGCTTGTAAAGAAGAAATACCTAAACTATCGAGCGTTGAAACCAGTTTAACTGAGACCTTTCCTTCCGCCCCGAGCAACGGGGATGTTATTTTTATATATATTTTTTAATCTATGAAGTGACGACATGATCAAGACGTTCGCCTGGTGGTAAGCGTCACGCCTGCCACTAACAATAGCAGTGCTAGAATTGTGAACTTTCGAACACAATCCTGCGCCGCACTGTACTGCGCTCGTCACCCTGAGATATTAGATGTTAAATCTGTTCATATCCAGTAATTTCTCAGGTAACATTGCCCTTCAAACCGGAACACAGTAATGCTTGCACACTACTGCTTGGCGGTTGAATTACTGGCAAAAGTGTGGTACTTCCCCAGGCGGACTCTGCAGTAGGGTCCTACCACTACAAAATTATGTTATTTTAGCTGAGGTAGCGTACACTCTTAAGATGATTTTAATAAATGTTCGTCGATTTCAGGTTGCTGCCACTTCCTCCGCTTGCCTCACAAGGACGGGCCCAAGTACAAGGTGGGGAATCCCCTCGCGAAGGATTTCCTCGACATGTTCAGTCAGAACGTGCTTACTGCGCAGGGGAACGAAGCAGAAAAGGTGAGCTGGTTATCGGTGTAATGGTGACCACCGGGTCGAGCTAACAGAATCACATGAACTTGTATTGTTAAACACTGTTTTAAATATCACGGTTGACTATTTATGTTTTTTTAATTTGTTATTGGATCTTATAATGAAAAAAAAAAATAAAAAAAAAAAATTAAAAAAAAAAAATGGTACATGCAACTTCGCTTTTTTTTTAGTTTGAAATGTACTAGTTATTGTTACACATCAATACTCGAAAAAACACAAGTTTTGGAAAATAATACAATGCTGCGAAATGTTTTCTTCGCGTTCCCGCCAAAAGTCCAGTTACACTTCCACAGAGTAGTAAATGTTCTGTCACATGACAGGTGCTAACGTTCGGGCGCATGATGACGTACTGGCGGAACAACAGGGAGCGAGTGATGGGGCAGCGCGTGGTGCGGCTGCCGGAGCAGGCATTGCCGGACCGGCTCCGGCACTCGCGCGGCATTGCCGCCATACTGCCGCAAGTGGTCGTCTGCGGCACTCTCACTAGGCGGTGAATACATTATAGTTTTATAGTCTTTTGTGACAGGTGACAGCTGACTCTATACCGAGTTTCATCCAAATCCGTTCAGGCGTTATGCCGTTATTATGTCTGTGTAATTCTTGGTGTGAACAATAAAGAGTTAATCAATCAATCAATCAAGAGATACACTACACACACACGCGAACCAACAAACTTTAGCATTTATTATTAATGTGATGTGATGTCTTATGTTATGTCTCTCTCTGACTCTTCATCAATATAGTTACTTGTGCTAAAAATCACGTCGATTCATTTCTGTTGAAACACGAACAATCAAACACTTTCTCATCACACATTAATATAAATGCAAAAGTTTGTCAGCATGTTTGTATGTGTGCTTCAGCAGTGGACGTCTCCGGGCTGATGATGATGATTTATGTGTGTGAGAGTTTGTTTGTTACCTCTTGGCTTCACTCGCGTGTTGATGAAATGCGGTGATGATGATAAAAATTAGCCTACTTATATATACTATATCCCGAGTTTCAACCAAACTGAAGGTAACTTCACTTTGGGCTTGTCGCGGCCGGCATTATAGTACGTTGGTATGTTGTTGTAAGGGTAAACAATGTATTTATTTGACAGCGCGATGTGATTGGTGCCGAGACAAACCATGGTGGTTTTTCGGTACTACTTATGATGTAATAATATATGTACAAATTGTAATGAATAAATAAAAATAAAAAAAATAAAAAATAACAAATCCTTTCAGCCGTAGAGGCAAAGTTACACACACATAAAGTAGCTAGCCTATCGGTATTTTATCGGATACATTTCGGAGAGTGTGCATGATCTTATTCCCCCCAGCCCATTCTTCTATCGGACGGCCAGGACCTCGAAAAAGCGACACCGTTTTATGGTTGATATACCAAAAACTCGTACGAAACGGTTTGATTCCACTTTCTTTATTCGAACTGCTAAACAGTGGGTAGCGCTGCCCGAGTGGGTGTTTCCCGATAGTTATAATCTGGGTGTCCTCAAGTCGCGAGTGAATCGGTTTCTTCTAGGCAAGCGTGCTCCACCGTAGACTGCATCTTCGTTTATCATCAGACGAGATGGCAGTCAAACGCAAGCCTGTAAATAAATAATAATAAAAAAAAACCGCTAAACTTTCGCATTTATAATAGGCTAGATGACTGGTTTTTATTAATTGTCCTATTAAAATGTGGCCCATAAATATAGCTGATTAATGAAAAGAAAATGAAAATCTGATCAAAAATAAGCAACTTATAAGCATTTTAATATCATGCTAGACAGAGAGAAGAAACAGCAAATCGTGACATCACTTCTCTGTACGCTGTGTATAAATTCTATTCTGATAAGTAAGGCGTGACGTCATTTTTTGTTTTGTGGGAAAGGGACAGAGTTGTCTCTAGCAAAAACTTTAAACGCTCATATATCAGAAAATTATTAACCGATTTAAATTATTTTTTCAATAAACATACTATATTTACTTAAATTCTTCATCAAAGCTATTGGTTTCAACGATATAAACATCAGTCATCTACCCTATTATAGTATGATGTGACTAGTGAGGATATAAGAGTCAAGTACACGGTAGTGGCGCCCCCGTGTTGCAGCGCCAGCGAGCCGACGTGGATGACGGCGAGCAACGCGCACGAGGAGCGCGTCGGCTCCGAGCTGCGCGCGATGGTGCAGGCGCCCGGCGGGTACAAGTTCGTAGGGGCCGATGTAGACTCCCAGGTACGTGGAACTACATGGTCGCCGCGGTACCGACTGACTCGACTACTATGTCTATCTCGCTCGCACTTGTCACTCGATTATTCTGGCACTGCTACTGTTAGTGGCAGGCGTGACGCTTACCACTCGAACGTCTTGCTCGTCTGGTCATTCGATTGTATTAAAAAAAACATCCTATATGGATGATGGTAGATCTTCAACTACCTAACCACTCAAAAAAAACCTCAACCGCCACTACACCGGCTATGGTTTGCCTTTTTCCACCAGGTAACAGCCTTAATGCACACCACCGGCTCCAGAGGGAGCAGGGTGCTTTTCTGGGACTCCGCCAGAATGACGGCCTACCCAAAATAAAATCCTGGGGTGTTCCATCTCTGTTCGGGATGGGTCTTGCTTGTGGTCGCACTTGTGGGTCTTGCTTGTGGTCGCACTTGAGGGTCTTGCTTGCACTTGTGAGTCGTGCGGCCATAAATCATGGCCGCACGACTCAGTTGGTAGCGCGGTGACTATAGCTGACCCACCCCGGCCCAAATTTAAACCGACTTCAAAAAAAGAGAGCTTACCGATTCGAATACAGAGTTGGCTAAATAGATATTTGGTGAAAAATTCTATGTAAACCTTCCAAGATGTGTGTGAAATATAACGTAAAAGCTGCAGCACGGCATTGAAGTCGGTTGCTTTTAATTTTTTTTACCTTTTTTAACTTAGCATAAAAATGTCATCATACCTATTAGCACCCTCTATTAAGGGGTGGAATTTTTCAATATCATCTTATGGTCTTAAGGTCTTACCTACGATATAAAAACGAACCACGTGCAAAATATCCGAGTCGTAACTTTGGCAGTTTCTGAGATTTCGCATAGAGAACTTTGGACCTCCATAAATCGCTTCTACGGGTGATATTGAACAAAAATTAATTAAACGTCTATTTTTCCCATTCCTTAATATGTGTACGAAATTTCATCGCGGTAACTTAAAAAAAAGTTTTTTTTCCATACAAACTTGCACCCTCCATTTCACCCCCATAAGAGTAGAATTTCGCAAAATCCGTTCTTAGTGTGCATCTACGTCCTAACAACAAATCACGTGCAAAATTTCAAAATCGGAGGTTTGGTAGTTTTTGAGATTTCTTGTCCGAAAGGTATGCGCTTCTCTTGTATAAATATAGATTTATTCATTGCACCTGGGTATGACCTAAAACTGTATCCAGAATGACGAAGGACGCGCAGCAGCAGCGACTTCTCTGTTAATGGTATCAAGCTCAATAAATCTCTCAAGGTATAAGTATAATATAGGTTTTTTCATCACACTTGCTCGTAAAGTAGATCTTATTGCATCGGTTTTAGGCTCATAATCCAAGCTATTACGCACGGGTGCTTTTTACTTTACATTACGGCACATGGTGCTATAATAGGTATAACCCGGTAAAGTCAAGTTTGTACGTGGCTGCAATTAGACGTACGTATACGAAGCACTCTTAATATAGCCGGGTAATACTTACAGTTTTTTTGTAATACCAACAAAGAGTTCTTATGCCGCTGAAGTAAATGTCAACCTGCGCGCGCATTACTGATTTGGGCGCCATTTTCCGCAAATGTTTGTTGACGTTTTCGCTGTGTGGTTGATTATTATTAAAAAAAATGGTTTTTTCCTCGCAAGTGTTACGAAAACAGTCGTATGAAACTCTTGTGCTATGTTTCAATACACTCTCGGCTACCTTATCGCGCTCGCCTGCTGCTCGCGCGCATAATACCGCCTCTAGTGTAATGACCAACATAGCACACTTGTATCATAATGTACTATTAAAAAAAACAACCTACTTCAATTTTGTCGATTTTCCTATTTCATATTTTTTACAGTTATTTTGATTTGTTCCAGAAATTTTGATTTAAAAACCAAGCCACTGAACCGTTTTCGATCAAAAAAATATGAGACCACCTCTGAAGTTCTCAGTTGAATTGAGAACCTCCTTTTTTGAAGTCGGTTGAAAATAGAGCACTAACCTTGAAATATTAACACCTACTATATTTTTTATGATGTATACCTAGTTTCATAGACCAATAAATCATTCATTCATTCAACGGTGGTGAGCATTCTGCGATCCCCAAGCCGCCTGCCAAGCGTGGGGATTATGGGGGGCAAATACAAAACGTGATCCAGCTTTTTTACCTTTTGTATTCGTATTGTTAGAGAATCCGCCATACGTATTCCGTGATGATTTCAACCGCCTTCATAATGCGGTTCAGAAGACACGGATTACAGACAAAAATTAGTTATTTGACACTTTTTACCCAAGACACTGTGCTTTTTTTTTATAGGTTTGCGTTTGACTGCCATCTCGTTTGATTTTCTAATTTCATTCGAAGAATTTCATCATATGATTTTCCATTAGTTCATGATGACAATGCTATCACAGGAGCTATGGATAGCGGCGTTACTGGGCGACAGCGGCTCCCGGATCTGTGGCGGCAGCGCGTTCGGGTGGTCGGTGCTGGCCGGAGACAAGCTCTCCCACACCGACCTGCACTCGCTCACGGCGCGCGCCGCTAACATCAACAGGCAACATGCCAAGGTCATCAACTACGCTAGGATATATGGTAAGTTGGTTAGAATGAGCTGGATGGTGATTTGCGCTTAGTCTGGGTAGTAAGTTACGCTAGGATGAGGTAATAAGTTGGGCTAGGATTGGGTAGTAAGAGACGCTAGGATGAGGTAATAAGTTATTCTAGGATTGGGTAGTAAAATACGCTAGGATGAGGTAATAAGTTAGGCTAGGATTGGGTAGTAAGATACGCTAGGATATGGTAATAAGTTTCTTATTTTATTGTTTGGTTGAAGAGAGATTGCCGGTGCTTATAGGGATACTATGGTAATAAGTTAGGCTAGTATGGGGTAGTAAGTTATGCTACCATAGGGTAGTAAGTTATACTATGATTCTGCAGTAAGTTATGCTACGATAGGGTAGTAAGTTATGCTACCATTCGGTAGTAAGTTATTCTACGATTCGGTAGTAAGTTACGCTAATATGGGGTAGTAAGTTCCAATGGCAAGTGGTAAATTTACACGGCGACAACACCTTATAGTCGATACTAGAGGACGATATGCAATCGAGTGCGCATCTACAATTCTATTGTGTATTGTTTATAGGTGCTGGTCAGAACTTCGCCGAGCGTCTTCTAAAGCAGTTCAACCCAACGATGACCGTATCGGAAGCGAAGAGCAAGGCAGCTAAAATGTTCACCACCACGAAGGGACGACGCGTCTACATCCTCAAGCAGCAGTATATGGAGGGGTTCATGGATGAAGAGTTGGGCGACCAGGTTTGTTCCCCAGAGAATAGGTGTTGACAATAAATGGGCAGTACCGAAACTGCGCGCGACCTTGTACCCTGATCACTTTCACGCGTCCCCATATACAGAAATAGTTGTTTGACCTGGATGTCCTAAAACTGCATCCAGACCCACCGGAGGACGGACAGCAGCGTCCTCTCGGTTAAAGGTGCTGAGCATTCTGCGATCCCCAAGCCGCCTGCCAAGCGTGGGGATTATGGCAACTCTCCCTATTAAAGGGAGGCCTTCGTCCAGCAGTGGACGTCTCCCTGCTGATGATGACACTTTGTTAAGGGTCAAGTGCGAGTGACAAGTGTAAGTGTAACTAATCAGTAAAATCATTGATATCACGCGATAACTTCGCCAATTGTAAATTGACAGTTTTTTTTTGTTCGGTAGGTCGTACTTTAGAGGTGATCGTTTACAAATTTGATCAAAATCAGTTCAGAAGTTTGGTTTTTTAATCAAAATAGCAGAAAATGTGACGATGTCGTCCAGGTAGTTAAAATTGAAGTAGGTTGTTTTTTTTAAAGCGTATTATTGTTTAAAGTAGTTGTTTATTTGCAGGTGGTGGAGATGTCTTCGTACCAGGCGTCTCGGTTGGCGAGGCTGAGCGGCAAGCGGGTGGAGGAGATGTTCGAGCGGCCGCGCTGGGTCGGCGGGACCGAGTCCGACATGTTCAACAAGCTGGAGGAAATAGCGGGTCAGTTCATTCACTGCAGATAATATATTTTTTCAAACCGCCTGCTCGACAATGTCCAATTACATATAATGCAACCTCAAACGTTAAGTAAAGCATTATCTCTTAAGGCATATAAAGTTGTATGAAACTCCCTAAGGAATAAAGTGATTTGAATTTGGAACGTCAAATTCGTTTGGAAACTCGTGGAAAACTCGTAAAAAATGCATACATTGTAAAGAGGTTCGTTCGAAAGTCGAACTGGCCACTATAAGCAGAACTCAAAAAAAGGTGCGCTTACACAGAATGTGAAACAAAAGACGATGTTTGGTATGTTATATAACCTATGATTGTCGGTGAATTTTCATTTATAGAGCGCTGGCTTTTTATTGTCTCGCAGATGGTGTGAGTTGTAGAGTATGCTCCTCTGGAATAAAGCCTGTCTTCGTGTTGTGCAGCTTGGACCCCTTCGCTTCACTCAGGACTCTATATAACTCTAGACTGATCGTTACGCTCAGGGTTCAATATGCCACCCGCGACGTAAGACGCTGCTTTATTCCCTTAGTGCATAATCTACTATTTCAAACCACCAGCTCGACAATGTCCTATTACATATTACGCAATTTAAAGTAAAGCAAAGCATTATATCCCGAGGGATTTAAGTTATACGAAAATCCCAAGGTAAAGCAAGACATCTCAATCTCAAGACATTTATATTCTGAGGGATTTAAGTTATATGAAAATCCCAAGGGATAAAATGGGAATTGAATTTCGAACTTTAAAATTCGTATCTAAACTGTTAGTATAGATACGGGTATTGCGAAAAAAAGTTAATATTCTGAAATTGAACTGGCCACCATAGCACATAAGAAATAATAGTACTACGTACAGAAAGTTCACTCCGCAAAGAAATTTCAATAAATAAGGACTCTATCTACGAGGCAATAAAGCGCTTGCTATATTCACCTAGATAGGCGCTCTCTTTCTATTCATAATTTGTGGTAGGATATTTGTAATTATAAACTTGTTATAACTGAAGCTCTATGGCATATAGAGGTGTACTGACAGCGTATTTACGATGTATGTATAGGTATAAATCGCGTGTTAAAATTAAGCTAACTTAAATAAAGTAGTGGTGTATATATATATTTTTTTTAAATTAGAAATAAAGTTATAAAGTTAGTGAAGTTAAAGTTTGCGTTTGACCACATCCTGCCTGATGTTAAGCAACGATGTGGTCTAGGATTACCTAGAAGGAACCTATTTGGTTGCAGAATCCCCAGCGCCCGCGACGGCGTTCCTGTCGGGGCGCCTGTCGCGCGCGCTGGAGCACGCGGCGGGCCGGTGGGGCGGCACGCGGCTCAACTGGGCCGTGCAGTCCGCCGCCGCCGACTTCCTGCACCTGCTGCTCGCCAACATGGCGCACTACGCACCTACAGCCAGGTAGTGGACGTGCAGAGACACGTAGGCCTTTCTAGTAGTCATATGTTGCTAGTAGTCATGTACTGTCACGTTAGTAGTTATGTCCTGTCATGTTAGTAGTAATGTCCTGTCATGTTAGTAGTCATGTACTGTCACGTTAGTAGTTATGTCCTGTTATGTTAGTAGTAATGTCCTGTCATGTTAGTAGTCATGTACTGTCACGTTAGTAGTTATGTCTTGTCATGTTAGTAGTTATGTCCTGTCATGTTAGTAGTAATGTCCTGTCATGTTGGTAGTCATGTTAGTAGTTATGTCCTGTCATGTTAGTAGTTATGCCCTGTCATGTTAGTAGTGATATCCTGTCATGTTAGTAGTAATGTACTGTCACGTTAGTAGTTATGTCCTGTCATGTTAGTAGTCGTGGACTTTCATGTTAGCAGTGATGTCATCCTTGCTAGTAGTCATGTAATGTAAGGAGCCACCCTTGTTAGCAGCCATGCCATCCTTGCTAGTAGCCATGCCATCCTTGCTAGTAGTCACGTCCGCTCGCGACCTGTAACTTCCTACACTCGCTACTCGCCATTATGACGCAGAACGAACCTAGTGCCAGGTATTGTTGTATACATTACAAGACGCGTAAACCCTAGTAGTCATGTTATGTTATTAGCCACATCTGACCAGATATTCATGTAAATAAGATAGTAGTCTTGTTAGTGGCAATGTCACCCTTGCTAGTAGTAAAGTCAAGCTTGCAGACACTTGCTGTCCAAAAGATTTTTTTTTTTATAAGCATACTATACATATAAAAACTGGCAGGAATAAATGCACAAAGAGAGGTGTTTTAATGAGCATTTAAAAAAATATTTATTGTAAAAAAAACAGTTATCTGGAACCCAAAATACAAGCTTAGTTTGGAGCTAGATGGCGCTGTGAGGAATGTCCACCAATATTGATGAAGTTTTTAAATGTGTTTGTTACAGGTTCTGTCTGAGTTTCCACGACGAGGTGCGGTACTTGGTCCCCGACGAACACAAGTACCAGACCGCGCTGGCGTTACAAACCTCCAATCTGTACACGAGAGCGTTCTGTTCACAGAGGTAAACACATATTTACTAGCTCAGCCGTAAGTCACCTCCAGTGTCAACAGATGTGGGCATAGTGTAGGGTCTCATGGTTTCTCTTGGGTCTCATGGTTTCTCATGTAACCGTGGTTTCTCATCTAGGCATGGTTCATGTAATCATGGTTTCTCGTGTAATCGTGGTTTCTCATGTAATCATAGTTTCCCGTGTAATCATAGTATCTCATCTAGGCATGGTTCATTATGTAATCATGGTATCTCATCTAGGCATGGTTCATTATGTAATCATGATTTCTCATCTAGGCATAGTTTATAATGTAATCATGGTTTCTCATCTAGGCATGGTTCATTATGTAATCATGGTTTCTCATCTAGGCATGGTTCATTATGTAATCATGGTTTCTCATCTAGGCATGGTTTTTCATGTAATCATAGTTTCCCGTGTAATCATGGTATCTCATCTGGGCAAGGTTTTTTTCATATAATCATGGTTTCTCATGTAGACATTGTTTTTCTTTTAAGCTGTGTTTATTAATTCGTGGTTCCCACTCTACCCCAGTGGTTATCGGTTCTACGGATACGGCCGGCCCACTGCATACCAAACTTGGCAAGAAAGTCTTAAAATAGAAAACTCTCGTTAATGCCAATGGACTTTAATTTACCTCTAGCGTACTATGAGGTTGCAAGCATTTAGAGCTATATGCGATATTAACTATATTTCGCCAAGCTATTTGTCTGTAATACATGTACTTATTGAAGAAAAAAAAACTACTTTATTTTCCATTACCTGGATGACATCTTTTTCCAGTTATTTTAATTTAAAAACCAAAGTACTTAACCGATTTCGGTAAAATGTATATGGAAGTATACATCAGAGGTGAAACAACAACAAAAAAACAATCATCTTAATCAATTAATAATTGGTGGAGTAATCGCGTAATAAATATACAAAAATAACATAAAGTCGATAAAGAACCTCCTTTTTTGAAGTCGGTTGAAAAAACCATACCTGTATTTAAAAAAACATATTTTTTTATTCTATCAGCTATCTGGTTTCCAAATTACAAGCTTTGCTTAGTTTGGGGCTAGATGGCGCTGTGTGAAAAATGACTACCAATATTTATTTTTCTTTATTTTCAGAGTGGGCATTAACGACCTTCCTCTATCAGTAGCGTTCTTCACCTCAGTAGAAGTTGACCAAGTACTAAGAAAGGAGTCCAACTTGAGCTGCATCACACCATCCAACCCTCACGGCTTGGAGAAAGGCTACGGCATACCAGACGGAGAGTCACTTAACATATTCGACGTAATAGACAAATGTAAACAAATAAAGACTGATTAAAATGTGCTGTTTCTTTTCCAACTTCTTTTGTGCCTTGAAAAGATAGATAAGAGTTTTGGCGGGAACACGGAAAAGTCATGTGTTTTTTTCGCGAATGAATGGTGGTGTTTTATGAGAGAGAGCTAGTTCCTCCAGAGAACTCTAGTAAAATTTCTCTGAGTTCCTCCGAGTGTTTTATTCATTGGGAGTTGAACGTCCACCGCTGAACGAAGGCTTCCCCCTTTTTTTCTTAGTTATTGGCATCGCACGTTGTGCATTCTGTCAAGTTTATGAATGTTCAAGTTTTTATATTAAAATCAAGTCCAATATGTCATGAAATCACAGTTAGTCACACGAAATTAGTCATAGTCGAGTCCAAGTCATGCCCTAGTAAAGTTGTGGCGACTTTACTATGAGCTTCTACGGAGTTTTAAAAGCAACACGAAAAAACATGCTTCACCACATTATATCACTTGCCCACACTCGTGCATGTAATTCAACACTCAATGAATAAAACACCACCATTTTTATTCATTAATTCGTGAAAATACATAAGTTTAAGAAAATTATTTTGCAACGACATGATTATTCCGTGTTCCCGCCAAAACTCCCGGCTTCCCCCTTAGACCGTACGACGTACGACGTAAACAATGTACGACGACAAGCTGCCATTTGCAACCAAGGGTTGCCCGCGAATTTCACAATGTCTCAATTTAGCCTACCGTTTAAAAACTGGCGAATTGCGAGTCGGCCTCATGCACCGAGGGTACGTACGGAAGGTCAACGACGTGAAGGGGACTTCTCTACATTTGTGTATACATATACACTGTCTATCTTGTTACGAGCAATATTCCACTACCTACATAATAGTCTATTAGTAAGAGTATTAGAGTAGGCAGTAACGATACAATGTAGTAAAACATGCCTTGGCATAGTTTGCAAAACTATTGAAGACTCGATTTAATTAATCACTACTTTACCAGGGTATGAATGACTTGGACTGGAATAAAGAATAAAGACATATTTGAGTAAATACAAAAATATCATCAAAATTAGTTCGGAAAGGAAAGTACCTATTCAAGTATTATCATATGTATCATGGTATTACCACAAAAATTGCTGAAAATTACCATCAGATGGTTTGGCGAGGGAATACGTAACACGCATGGCACACTTAGGTCTAAGGTTACAGCATAGAGTAGGTACTTTATTTATACCGGAATAGGAAGCTTGCAGGTAAACTTTCACATTAATAAAACAAATTCCTGTTCTACACATACAAATGATTATATTATGATCACAAATTTTTTTTAGAGGGGCGTACATTTTAGCTTGCCACCTCCCTTGGAGGATCTAACTCTCTCTCTCCCACCTCAGATAGTATAAATTTATGCGCGAAGGTCTAAGAGTATTTAGTAAGGCTTTTATGTACTTTGATTATAAATAGAGAGAGAGCTAGATCCTCCAAGGGCTTGTATCTTGGAGGATCTAGCACTCTCTCTCCCAAGGCTTGTATTTAAATGATTTGTCAATTCATAAATTACGAATTGAGTTTGAAAAAGAAGACAATATACTTTTTTACTAAAATAGGCTTAAAATATGTTTAAGTGTTTTATCTTTGATTATATACGAGAAAGCTAAATCCTCCAAGTGTTTTATGTATGCCTATGACGGATAGAACACACTGGCTGAATGCGCAAAGTGCTAAGCCCAAAAGATAAGAAGAAAAAATCCAGTGCCAAAGCTGTCATACAGCATTTATTTACTTATTGTCAATGTCATCTTGATTCTTGACTTTTTTTTTTAGTTCTTGGCATCGCACGTTGTGCATTCTGCCAGTGTCAAGTTTATGAATTTGCAAGTATTTATATTAAAATCAAGTCAAATATGTCATGATATCACAGTCAGTGACACGAAATTAGTCATAGTCGAGTCCAAATCATGCCCTAGTAAAATTGTGGCGACTTTACTATGAGCTTCTACGGAGTTTTGAAAACAACACAAAAAGACATGTTTCACCACATTATATCACTTGCCCACACTCGTGCATGTAATTCAACACTCAATGAATAAAACACCACCATTTTTAATCATTAATTCGCGAAAAAACACAAGTTTAAGAAAATAATAGAATGCAACATGATTTTTCCGTGTTCCCTCCAAAACTCCGATTCTTGACTTGACGTACTTATTATTTAGCCGTCCGTCAATGTCAAATCAATCAACGTGTTTCCCTATCCCTATTCGCTAGCCGTTTTCGTGTATTTTGCTGAATTTTCTTTTTGTACAATCATATTTTATATTGTTTGGTAAATTCTTGAGTGTGGAAAATAACAAAGAATTCATGTCCAATTATACTATTCCGTAAAATGTCTAAAGTAACTAAAAGAAAACATGTAATGAACGAAGCACTATGGGACGACTACGAACTTCCCAGAGAAAATCAAACTATCGTAAAAGTATTGAAAAGCAAAGGAAATAATCTTCATGAGGTATCAGCTTTATTATAATTCTATCCTTAATTAATTAATAAACTACGACTGAGCTAATCTAATTTATACAACCTACAAAAGTTGTAGTTTAAAAAAAACCACTTTTATTTACAATAATAATTTTATCCAACATGTCTTATGGCTCTCGTACTAGCATAACCGATAAAATTTCTAGTCACTTGGAGCACAAGTCTTTCAAACTTATTTTTTCAGGTGACTACTTCTACTGGAGAAGAGTACTTGGTATCCATGCCAACTAAATTCCGAAAAAACATCTGGGTAAAACGCGGTGCCTACATTCTCGTTGAACCTATAGCTGAAGGCGACAAAGTCAAAGCGGAAATAGTGAAGATAATGAATAAAGACTCTATCAAATATTACAAAGAAAACAATGTGTGGCCTAAAGAGTTTGATGACGACAAACAAGAAGTAAAAGATGATGATGATTTATTTGTGAACACAAACAGAAAACAAGTGATAACATTTAGTGAAAGTGACTCTAGTGAGAGTGATAGTGATGCTAGTGATAATTAATAAAAATATATTTTATACTATGTATTGTTTTATTTCCATAAATAAAAGAATTCGATTTCAATAGTGCATTAATTAAGGGGCTGCTTCCTGTACTGGACTTTATCAACCGAGGCCACTTGGTCTGAGTTAGTCTAAAGCTGACATTGTAGACGGTCTGGTTTACCAGATGCACCACTCTCTAAATGGTTGAAGCCTAACAAGTGTCCTAGGTTGGTAAAGCCCCAGACCGCCTAGCAGCCCCTTTAACAATTTGTGACTACTGGGTATTAACACTTTATACTTATGAAATACAGGTAAACAAGATGATCCTTTCATATCCCTTGGGTTTCATAATACTGTTTCAGCGTAGGCTTCATTTTAAAATGGCATGCTAATTTTCAAGTATCTTTGGAATGTAGAATATAGGTAGTGACTGCTGCGTAATCCAAAGACCAACACATAATTCTCATAAAAAGGAACAGCAAAGTGATATGATTTATAGTAAATCTTCAGTCTCCTGCTGTCCTTCATTTATAATATATTCTAAAATTGTTTTAATAAGCACAACTGACTGCAACCTTGCCCAACTCCTAGTCCTAATAATAAGACTTGCATGCCCATCTTTAATGAACTCTAATATCCTTTTTTTCAAATTAGTAGCGGAGTGTAGATCAGCCAACTCTAAAATCTCTACTGCATTATCAACCGTCAAGCTTTGATGTAAGGCCTCTTCACAGAGGTGCTTAAGTCTATCCATTTGGTAAAAGTCTGCTGCAGCCAAAAGTTGAGATGGCATTATGAGAATTTTAGGTGCATTGTCTGTATAAATGTATGTCAATACTTCTTTTAACACTTCGGTCTTTAGTGGAGACTCGATAATGTTAGTCACACTTTCAATAGTGTTGTGACCAAAATGTGCCTTTAATACGGCACTGCGGGTAGCCAATATTGCTTTGTGTACTTGGAACTCAAATCCTTCAGCAGATTTTATTGTTACATCAGTATATGTGGAATTTATGAACATGTTTTCTAAATCGTCATTCAGTTGGGGCTTTGGTGTGTTGCTAGGGCACACTTTTATCTCCCTGTTAACCATAAACTGAAATTTCAAGTTTAAACTGCCCTCGTTCAGGTAAGTATCACAACCGTCAAAGCTTAGAATGTCTTTTTTGTACAAGACTCCAAGAAACTGCCACTTGTTCGATTGAACCATGTGATATTCTTTCAAGACTATGGATCGTTCTTTGTAGCATTTCAAGCAGATAGTAAGAATAGACTTGAGAAACATAGGGACGGGTGCTAGA
This sequence comes from Erannis defoliaria, assembly GCA_905404285.2. NCBI lineage: Eukaryota > Metazoa > Arthropoda > Insecta > Lepidoptera > Geometridae > Erannis > Erannis defoliaria. The sequence goes on along the minus strand of FR990082.1, from coordinate 2,794,713 downwards.
TAGTAGATTTCTAATAAGTCATGTTCTCTACCAACAAACTGTATTTTCAACTGGAATTTTGTTTCGTCATCTGAATTGTCCTCGCAGTCAGTTTTGCCTGTACGGAAGTCTTGATTGCTCTGGTTTTCCAAAATCTGTACGAAGTTAGGGATGTTCCACATTACAGTAATTATTTTAGTCCTCTCTTCATGCTCAGTGCGTGACGAATACATGATGCTGTATTCAGGCATGATTAATCTGGAGTTTACAAACACTTGTTGATTACAGTTAGTATTAAATTTCTGTTTTTGAGAGGTTGCAAAAAAGCCCTTATCCTAGGTCTTCTGGTGATTATTATAGGCGAATTCTGTGGCCTTCTTACCAAATGATTAGCCACAAACAGATTGTCTCACTATGTCGACATAATCAATAGTTCCTCCGTCTAAATAAGCTGTGGGCAGGTACTTGCAACACTCAGAAAATAAAACTTTTATTTATTGTAGGTTTTACGTTCTTTCTTGTTGGACATGAAATAATTCGGAATTGATTAATTTGTGAATCTCTGCGAATACCGAATTATACCTACCCTCAAGACCCTAGCTCAAGATTAGGAAACACCGTCAAGTGTGCAATTAAACGTATAAATGTATTCGGACATAAATGGGAGCATGCTGTATTGAGAACGAATCGCGCGCTCACTGCGATGGCTGGAGTAGGCTGTCATAGGTGGATTAGAAAAAACCGGTTATAGTATGCCCTGCCTACTGTAGCTGTTTTGTGTGCTCGCGCGCATTCGTAGGTAGGTATCATGTTTTTATTATTATTTTGTAAGTTGCTTACATGTTTAAATGCCTTTTATACGATTGTCGAGGATTTATTGTCTACACAAACCTAAAGTTGGTTTTTAGACAATAGAAAAAATATTGTATGATAGATTTTAAGATTCGATAAATAAATAAATAAAAAAAAAAAAAAAAAAAAAAACAACCACTGTGCACTTCAAAATGCGAGCAATTGTTTTGTTTTGTAATAGTTGATTTTCACTTGTTTTACTTTGCTTCTTTGTATTGTAATTATACTGCAAGCATAGAGCAGAGTAATATACTGGGACTGCAAGCAATGGTAATAAAAATATTTATGCCATTTTCGTTCTCGTGTTGTGTTTGTCTTCGTCGTCTCACTTGGTCTCACTCACTCAATACCAAAGCTCAATACAATACGTCTCTTCGATTCGACTTTGACGTCGGTGTTATTCGATTTGACTACTATTTTAGTGTTTCGAACAACACGTAACATCACTATTTCAAGGCCCGCGCTGACAGTGACACTAGTGGTACTGTTTACGGAGGCGAAGATGAAGAGGATTAATCTGTGTTTAATTCAAAGAATAATAATATACTAGCAGTCTTACTTAAAAAACTTCTCAACCGTTAATCACTGATGCTCTGCCATCTTCTCTCTGACGTGAAGTGTAACATGCAAGAACAAGAAAGAGAAGTTTAAGCAGTGACTAAGAGAATCGCTATAAAGAAATACCTAAAATAATCTCGATTCTCTTAGTCACTGCTTAAACTTCTCTGTCTTGTTCTTGCATGTTACACTTCACGTCAGAGAGAAGATGGCAGAGCATCTTAAGCAGTGACTAACGGTTGAGGTGTTTTTTTAAGTAAGGCCGGTAGAATAAAAAAAAATGCAGTATTCGATTATAGATAAAGGAATAAAACTGGTATGAATATTGAATAAAGGTATAAATAAAATAAAACTCACCTCGTAAACGTAAGCTATTCGCTCGCTGCTTGACCAACAAACCAACATCGATATTTTCATTTCTCTTCCCACACATTTCTCATTGTTTTGTATTGTTACTTGATTGTGATTATTGAATCTCACCTCGTAATCTTATCTGTAATGTACAATAAATCGTAAAATGATCGCTAAGATAAAATATATCTGGATTATCGTATTATAATGAGGTGCGTGTGAATCGCAAGTGGTGATTATTTTATTTCTCTATAAATTTATGTGATCAATGCTCGATATGGAAGATTATAAGTTTTTGTTTAAAGTTGTATTAGTGGGAAACGCTGGAGTAGGTAAGACATGTCTAGTGAGGCGGTTTACACAGGGGTTGTTTCCGCCTGGACAGGGTGCTACTATTGGTGTGGATTTCATGATCAAAACTGTGGAAGTTGACGGCGAAAAAGTGAAGGTGAGTGGGTTTGAGGCATGTACATTTTTGGCGAGTTATTGCATCACGCTGGTTGCTAATAAAGTCATATTTTAGGGCAACTTTACTTGTCCTACTAGTTCAATTTTATTAACACCAGGCGATATTTCATCGATCAAGGTTTCAGAGAAATTCCTTCTTAAAATTGCTGCGAAGGTCAAATTTATGGTCATAAAACTAGTTTATTTATTTAGCAACAGATGAGATTTTTTAATTTTTGTGACCAAGGTATTAGAAAATGTGATGAACCAGACCAGACATCTACATTTAATTATCATCAAAGTAAATTCTCACATAATACTGATTATAAGTAAATGTTTATTTTAATAGAAACTTTGAAATTTTGTTTAAAGTCTTTCCCTACCAGATTTTCCCTGACAGCTACATTGAATTGTTTAAAATTAAAGGAAATACTATGCTTTTATTTGTTTTTTGATATTCTGGTAACTACTTAACACTTAAAAAAACTAAGATCATTGAAAACAAGATTTGTTACAAACTTACTTACTGTGGGATAACTACACAAGTCAAAAATCCAATAGTAAACATTAGTTAACTGTTTTAAACTATCACGGTTGTTCACGCCGAAATATCGGGAGCTCATTTCACAACATAATCACGGTAAATATCCCGTTAATAATAATAGAACATTAGTTACCTGGTTATAGAATGCTGTAAAAGAATATTGCATGTCACTATTTGATTAAAGAGTAATGCTAGGGCTTCACCTGCGTGTTATGCTATTGTTTAGCGCTGTATTTGATACAGTACGCATATGTGGCCGTGTGTTAGCGTGCTAATAGGGTAGTGGCATTATTAACGTCGTTCGCAGGGATCTTAGGGTTTGCAAGTTGAAGTGGCAATGGGCAGGCCACATCGCTCGAAGAACTGACAACCGATGGGGAAGAAAGGTTCTTGAGTGGCGACCGCGAACCGGAAGACGCAGCGTAGGAAGGCCTCCCACTAGGGGGGCCGACAACATTGTAAAAGTCGCGGGCAACCGGTGGATGCAAATGGCAGGTTGTCGTACAGTGTGGCGGTCTAAGGGGGAGGCCTTCGTTTAGCAGTGGACATCTCCAGGCTGATGATGATTATTAACGTCGTTAGACGTTAGGCGATAATCGAAGTCAAATGATAATGTGGCCACCCATTTAGCGCATTGCTTAATGCATCATTTATTGCACGTTAATTATTTCGATAATTGGACGTAATTCGTCACGCAGGTGAAGCCCTAGCATTAGAGAGAAAAACAGAATATTGCAAAGGAAATAAATATACCTACCTGGTTAATCAAAACTTTTCAGCTACAAATATGGGACACTGCGGGTCAAGAGAGGTTCCGTTCTATAACACAGAGCTACTACAGATCAGCACATGCACTAATATTAGTGTACGACATATCATGTCAGCCGACATTCGACTGTCTGCCTGACTGGCTGAGGGAGATAGAGGAATATGCTAACAATAAGGTTCTTAGGATATTAGTTGGTAAGTAAAACGCAGAATGTTTAGCAAAATGTTTCATTGTATGTATAATGGCAAAAATTCCCTTAAGAATGTATTGCATATACATTCATCAAAACATAATATATGAAATTTTTTTTTTAGTGTATAAAGTAATTTCGTATAGGCCGAGTGGCCAGCCTTAGCGAGCCTGTCAGAGTTAATGTGCCGCCTGCAGGCCTCTGCCTTAGCCGACAGTTGTTGTTATAGAAACTAGAACAAACAACCGGGACCAACAATTTAACGTGTCATCCGACCCACGGTAGCGCTCAGAAATAAATGCCACTCACGGTCACCCATCCAAAGACTGACTGGACCGTCCGTTGCTTAATATCGGTGATCGTTTAGAATCACCTAGACAAGCTACGCCACAAGCGCTACGTTTTTTTAAATATAAATTATGTGCATGGTAGATTAGACATAGGAATTATACAGGGTGACTGGTAATTTAAATTAATAAAAAATATCCCTATTGGCCATTGGCAAATTTGCATTTTGTCTCCAAATAGTATGTGAAAATAAAGAAATGTATAAAAATAATGAGTGGTTAAATAATGTCATTTTGGTACAGTTGAATAAAGGATCTCATTCTAATAGCTGTGCCTCGCGGTTTCACCCGCGGCGACAAATCCTAAGTTTGCTTTTTTCAGGTTAAAATATATAGCCCTGTCCCATCTTACATCTATGTTTAAATCCATTTCAAGCTTTTGTCTGTTGTTGTATTGATAATATTAGTTTCGATTAACCTATTGGCTAACAACTTACGTGCTGTAAGTTCTCCTGAATAAAGTTGAAATTTTAATCACCCGCATTAGTTTTATGACTACAAAGTAATTATCTGAATTAATTTTTCATGGAGTTGAATTTCATTAGGTTGAGTACGACTGGGCAAAGGATTCGCGCTAAATATAGACCGCTAATTATGATAAGTTCATGTAGGCCAAGTATTCAGTTCTAGTGTCAAAGCTATGTGGTACGTGTGGGTTGACCCTTAGTGTATTTTTTAATTTTTTATTATCTAATGAGTTTGCGTTTGACCGCCATCACACCTGATGTTAAACGAAGATGCGGTCTACTATAGAGCACGCTAGCCTATAGAAGAAACCAATTCACTTGCGACTTAAAGCCTTTGACATGTCTTGATGGTTGTGGTGGATATGATAATAGAAATCCTTGACTACTTACAAAGGACGTTGCATTGTCTGTCAGTTTCCTTCTCAGTTTTTCTGTTGCATAATAAAATATGCCCCGAAATAACGCTTATTGTTAACCTACCAATACAGCGTATGTAAATGTGGCGAAACGTAAGTCGTAACAATCACAGGAAAGCGAAAGCCCTAGTCCTTAAGTTTTTTTTCATTTCTCTCTTCAGTGGTAGCAATCGAATCCCACAAGTTTTTATATGAACATTTCTCTTATGATTTCTTTGATTATTCAGGTAACAAAACAGACCGGGAAGATCGAGAGATACCCAGGCATATCGGCGAGGACTTCGCGCAGCGGCATGGCATGTACTTTTTGGAAACCTCGGCCAAGGAAGCGGAAAACGTTGAGCGGCTGTTTATGGAGATTGCGGTGGAACTAATGGAGGTATGATCATGTTGTAGCTTACAATTTAGAAATGGCATATACATATTGTTTAAAATCTTCTTTCATACACTATTTGAGGTGGCCTGCCAAAAAGTATATGCTTAGTGACCATATAATACCCTTTATTTGTGTGTTGTGAGGCTTTTCTGTTTCCTGTTCGTGAGAACTTAGTGTGCGTTCACACAAACAGGAATTTGTTTTATTAATGTGAAAGTATACTTGAAATTGTGCACTACGTGTTTACCTCGTTCCCGCATAAGCACATTATCGCTATTGGCATCTCCAGTGGTTCCCGAAGTTTGAAATGAATGTACATAGTTTAAAATCGTCATTAAATCTATTAAAATAAACTAGAGGATACATTTGCTTTTTGGCCTTCATAAGGCGTTATAAAAGTTGCGGCAGCACCGTAGAAGCTATGATGAAAAGTTGGGAATAAAACCCTCATGACTGACATTATTTTCTAAATATACCTATATCTGGCTTTTAAATATTTGTTTTCAGCAAGCAAAATGCAAGGAGCTGCCAAAATACGACGGCAGCTTAGGCCCGATTAATGGTAAGACTACATCTGTAGGTGACAGCTCTTGTTGTCTGCGCTGAATGTAACGAATTTATCTCATTGATATTACTTATAGTAGGTACTCCATTGGTATTTTTATAAAGGAATCATAATATTGTTGAGTGTAAGAATGATGTTATGTATGTCTTGTTATGCATTATTTTGTCTTAAATATTGTACAGGTATAGGAAAACGCACATAAGTTATGTTTTATATTTATATATTTTTACATTACTTATTTGAAATTATTTTGTAAAAAATAATATATTAACCCTTTACGGGAAGACACAGTACACAGATACAGTTTGGGCGTTCTACATTTGTAAAAGTACTTTAAGCAGACAATAAATAAATGGAATGAGCCAGAGTTGATGACAAACATGACTTCGTGATGTTTAATGTATAAAGGCTAAAAATAATCATTTCTTTGAAAAAATGGCACAATTTTTTTTTTGTGAAGAGTTATTTGGGTTGTGTTAATTTTCAGTATTTTATTTATTTTACAGTATTTTTGGGTTGTTCCATTTTTCAGTATTTTTTTTAACTTACATACTGTTTTTAATAGATTTAAACAACAACTAAAGATAATAATAATGCAACAATAATAAAGATTAAATAATTATTTAAATAATGCAACTGTAGTGCGGGATCTGCAGGATAAGTTAAGATCTGCGGGTTAATTTGTAGAAACTCTTTTAGATTTGCGTTGGTATCTAAACTACCATTTGTTATTTCTGCCTTTACCTAATAATTCTAGCTTTAATCTATGTTTAATTCTGTAAATATTATTAAGTTGATATGCTGAGTATTGCCAGTTTCTAAAACAGCATTGCCATTAGAATGTTTTGCAAAGTTGGGTTACTCTCAACTGCCCATAGATGAATCGGGTGTCGATATTATGTTCGGTAATGGCGAGTAACTCGACCCTTATGAATTAGTTATATCTGAATATACATGTAACAAAAAGGTTCAACAATACTGAAGGGTATGTAAACAGCTGTTCTATACATTTTGTCCAAGGTCAATTAAATTTTTGTATGGAACAACTGATATTTTTTTCACGATTTCAAGATTGGCCCCATAAAAGAAGTTGTTCATAATGATGAGTATATACATACCCTGCAGTATTGTTGAACCTTTTTGTAACACATTGTATATATTGTATTTGTATATGATGTTTGTTTAGTTGTTATTGTGTGATAATTATTATTAGTGATATCTTTATAAAAATACCAATAAACATCTTAAATTGTAGTAAAATAACATTCCGCTCGCTTTATAAATGCTATAGACTAGTTATAACAGATGTTGTTACTATGCCATAACACGATTGCATTAGAAATAGTTATATATTATTTACAAATCGTAGATGGACGGACGCTCATAAAAGTGGCGTTACTGGAATGTTTTTAACTTAACCTCGCTTGAAACATACCAACGTATTTAAACAATTGTTTTACTATTTAACATATTTACAGTGCGTGATGTTATCGTCAATTCATAGTCGTAATTATTAAAATAATATACCATTGTTATGCATATCAAAAAGTAATTGTATTGTTAAAATTGTAGTTTTTGAGTAGGATGTGTGTAGAAATTGTGTTAAATGTAATAATAATCAAATTAATAACCCAAAGCTAACTGTTTCTGAATTGGCCCATGCTGAGCATAGGCGTCCCTATTTGCGATTCTTTGTCATTTTGCGCTTTTGACATTCTGCGATTGAATCGTCCCTTTGTGCTGGTAATTTTCCTTGATACTTAGCTAATCAAATGGATTAATGCATGGCAAAAAAATAACAACTCGGGATTGAGAATCATCATCATGAGACGTCCACTGCTGAACGAAGGCCTCCCCTTTAGACCGCCACACTGTACGACAACCTGCCATTTGCATCCACCGGTTGCCCGCGACTTTTACAATGTCGTCGGTCCACCTATATATATATAAACATATTATATTTACTTATTACAACATATCATTTACATTATTAAACTCCTTATAAAATACTAGATATTTAAAATTAAATCTCAATGCGAAAACATTATTCGTCAAAAATTCCCCCCCGTAATGCACCCTGCCCAAACGTGCCCATTATAGCGGCGGCGTTACCGCGCTGGATGGACAGAGAAATCTGCTGCGTCAAAAACCACCCAGCGCGGGGGTCCCGACCTTTCTCTCTCAGACGCTGCCCGATGTCCCCTATGAATTTCCTTGCATCGGCACACCACGGGCCCGCCGATTCCACAGCAAAGGGGACAAAGTCGTAGGCCAGGGCCAAATCGGCATACTTACGACTCTTGCCCTTTGCGGCCAACTCTGCAGCGGAACCGGCACGTTGCTGGGATCCCCGGAGGTGGCAAGCAGCGAAAGTGCACACGCACGTGGCATCCCAAACAATGCACCGACCCCTCTGCCACGGGACCAAAGTAAGCCCGTCTGGACGCTTACCATCAGCCCGGGACAATCCCGGGGGTTCCAACACTGAAGGCACTTCAGCTGACACAAGAGCGCGCCTCAGGATCTCGTTCAAAGCATGGTGCCGAGGCCGCCGACCCGCACTTCGAGCACAGCTGAGACCATGGTGACCATTCGAACCCACGCAAGTGCCGCAAACGCAAGTATGGGGCTCGCAAACACGGCAGCCCAGTCTGAGTGCCACCGCCACCCGCACAGAGTCGTTGTCCAGAAGCGTGCCCAATTGAGGAGAAGGATAGGCATGCAACCAGGCGCCCGACTCTGGCACAGCTGCGGCATTCAGACGAGCACGTGTGGCTCCAGAGCTTGCCTCGCGGAGTTCCGAGAAGACTTTGCTACATAAAATATCGTCCCAACCCCTTTGCCTCTCCGGTTTTGCTGGTTGATTCTCACCCGTACAGGCAGCCGACCACACACTATAAGCCTCCGACGCGTACGGAACACAGATTCTGTCACCAGTGGCTGGTAAGATTTGAGTGACAAGTTCCGTGACTCCGTACGCGGAAGCAAGGAAAGCGGAGGGGCCGGACTCACGCAAACGACGCACACCCAAGCCGCCATACCGAATAGGCAAGCAAGCCTGGCTCCACTGCGACTCATCTAGGCTGACATTGATCGTCTCTTCTAGGATCTGTTTCAGAGTATCATCGAAGCGCTGCACTTCCTCAGGAAACTTCCAAGAAGGAGCCGTCCTTATGACATAAGTCAACTTGGGCATCGCGAAGCAGGCTCTAAGGAGTGTCAGCGAAACATGTGCGGGAAGATGCTTGAAATGGTCCGCGAGTGACGCCAGTGTGTAGTTCTTAGTCACCAAGCATTCGGAAACACCCTCAGCAAATACAGGGGCACCCAGGAGGCACAAAGATTCCCGGGCCACAAATCTAAGTCCAGGAATAAGAGACGCAAATCTGGCTTCTATATCCGCGGCCACTGGGCTGCCGGAGAAAAACTCGCACTTGGCCGTATTGACTTCCAAACCCAGTGCTTTGAGGGCCGGAAACAAGGCCTTCACGTCTCTTTCAACATCGGCCGGGGATCCGCCAATGGTGCCATCATCCAAATACCAAAGATTTAGGGGGGCCTCAAGGGAACTGATTGTCTTATGGATGGCCAGACTAAAAATAAGAGGGCCCAAAGGGTCACCCTGCTGCGCCCCCACCTGAGACAATATCAACTCCTCATTGTATGACAAATTACTCGTACATTATTTATTAATTATTAATAATTATTAATTACAAATTATATATTATATATATATATATATATATAGTGGGAGACCGCGCCTACGCTGCGTCTTCCGGTTCGCGGTCGCCACTCAAGAACCTTTCTTCCCCATCGGTTGTCAGTTCTTCGAGCGATGTGGCCTGCCCACAGCCACTACAACTTGCAAACCTTGCGAGCTATGTCGGTAACTTTGGTTCTTTGACGAATATCCTCGTTCCGGATTCTATCGCGCAAAGTAACTCGGAGCATAGCTCTCTCCATTGCCCGTTGCGTGACTCTGAGTTTCTTCAAAAGGCCAGCAGTTAAAGACCACGTTTCAGTTCCATATATCATCATGTATGGATTGAGAATAATTGATCAATATTCTGAACAAGAATATTTTATTGTTGTCGTATTTGCGAAATGTTCTATTAGAGAACTGTCAATGTGTACAACTCTCGATTATTATTATAACTAAAACAGAGCTCGCTTTACTGTCATACATTCATTCAGTAATTCTTGATTCATAATGTGCGTGATCGGTTGGTATTCACGTTTTCTTGAGGCTAACAGGTACGCTTTCATTTTTAAATCCTTTGACGCATCTGCGTCGTCTCAACTAACATTTTTACATTTCCTTAGGTATAAAAAAACGCGGAGGGAATTACGTCACAGCTTTAAAATCATGGTTATCGAAAAAAGTGTTGAAAAAATTAACAGTTACGTCTCCTAAAGCGTTTTTTATGTACACTTTTAAAAAAAAATCTTACTTAGCAAAACCGTTCAAACTTTGCTTGCGAGGCTGCAGAATACGCTGTATAAACTAAATTTAGTCTCCCCCAAATAAGTATTCACTTGATTAAGATTTTTTGTGGTAATATTTCTACAATTTTCGAAGTACATCTGCATGTAGTGGCGTGATAATGCCTACTTACACACGTTACACACATTATTTGAGAGATAATGACGATCACTAATGCAATCAGTTTGCTAGTTAAAAGATTAATTGACTCATGTGATACATGCTTTCTGCGTACCGTGAATTGCATTAGAGTTATTTTATAGAGCACTAAGCGTGGAAAGTTATTTAAAAATTAACAATATTAACTATGTCCACTGTTTTTATTTATTTAATAGTATGTTAACAAAAAAAAATACTCGCTTTTTTCCAATACGCATTCGTAGACCATTCAAACTATTGTGCGAAGTGTTTAAAACTAATTGTTTAACATAGTTAGTCTCATTTGCTTCCATATTTATTTTATAACCAGCTGGTGTGTTTACACTTTAGTCTTTCTAAATTCTTTAGCGTCCTTGTCAAACTATTTATGGAAGGTCCGAGCCTGGTTAAACTCTTTAAGATTGTATTTATTGCATTTGTAATTAATTTCCTAATATATCGTATTTTTCATGGTGGCACAGAATAGGCTAGATGACTGGTTTTTTTTATTGACCTTTTAAAATGTGGCCTATAAATACAGCTGGTTAATGAAAAAAAAAAAATCTGATCTAAAATAAGTAACTTATAAGCGTTTTAATATCATGCTAGAAAGAGAGGCGAAACAGCAAATCGTGACGTCACTTCTCAGTACGCCATACAAATTGTATTCTGACAAGTAAGGCGTGACGTCTTTTTTTGTTTTGTGGGAAAGGGACAGAGTTGTCTCTACCAAAAACTTTAAACGCTTATATAACAGAACATAAATAACCGATATAAATTATGTTTTCAATAAACATACAATATTTACTTAAATTCTTCATCAAAGCTATTGGTTTCCCTATTTCTGGTACCCTATTCTTCTGTACTTGTGCCTACCGATGTATCTAGACTAGCGCAACGTTAGTGGAATTTCTCATAAATAACGTAGCTATAAGTTTCAGACTGTAATGACATAGTAACAACAAAATATGTTTAAGATGATTATAAAACCAGCTGTTGCAATTTTTTGTTATCGATAACATTATTTTAGTGTAATTTAACTTGTACTGTTGTTATGCACTGGTTGGTCAAAACTGTAGTAACTGGTAGAATTATCTTTACAATAATTTCGGCAAAAGTTCACGCCCCAAATTTTATGAATATTGTATTTTAAATTTTCATTGAGTTGTTTATTACAAAAAAACTGTGTTATTTTACTAGGCTTAATTATATAGCATCATTATTTAATCGTGTTCATTGACGGCCTTACCATGAAACGCCGCTTAAACCTTAGTCACTGTTTAAGATGCTCTGACAACTTCTCGCTGACGTGAAATGTCACGTGCGAGAACAAGACAGAGAAGTTTAAGCAGAGACTAAGTTTAAACGGCGTTTTATGGTAAGGCCGTGAGTGTCTAATAATTTGCTCTTTTTGTACTAGTGTGGACTTAGTGGTCAACCAGATAAAAAAGTTTTGGCCAGCCCAGTGCACCAACATTTTAGTTTCCTAGTGGAATAGTTGACTAGATAATTATGTTGCTAAAATGCTATTCTGTAGAAGGATGGACCAAGGTGATAGGAATTGCTAACAATAGTGTGGTATTATTTAAAAAGCTTAAATTGCTTGTAATACTAAATAGAAATCATTTGTATTGATGTATTTATTTGGTTTGACATCACTTAAGTACATTAGCTGTGTTGAATCTACATTTACATATATTTAACTGCAAGCGAAGCATTAAAATGTTGTTATTAGCACTAATTATCTGCTATTGACAAACGTAACGCTCGTATCAAACTGCTATTTTAATAAATTTGATGATCGTTTTGTCACTCAGTTAATCAAATAATTAGGAATATAATTTGTATTATAACAACCCGTATCACTATCAACTCGCATTTAAATAGTGTGCTTGTAGCACATAGCTTAAATGTGGCTTGTAGTCAGCGTATATTACAGCAATGTGCAATAACCATTTTTATTGTGAAAAGAAATACTTAATACCTAATCAAGAAAATGTTACATAAGGTTGTAAAAGAGACATAAGAAAATGAATAGTGTTTTAGCAAACTTTAATGTTAGTGTAATAACCTGATATAAAATATAAAATCTAGTTCTTATCTGTCTTAGGTGTCTATTTTTGGGGATTTTTATTATTTTTATTTTACATAACATCACAACAATAACACGTTGTTATGCGAGATATATTTTATTTTTACAATTGTTAACCACTATTAAATGTATGTGCATATATTTTTCAAATATTTCGTAGTAAAACTGAAATAGTACTTAGTTGTGCAGACTGTTTCTTTTTGATTGCCAACTATGTAAACAAACATGGCGGATAGCCAACTGATCAGCATCCAACCAAAGACCTTATACTAAAACTAGACTGTGCACTATGGCGCAAAAACCGGGCGGCGCGAGAGAGCTTCCGTTGGTAGTATGTCCTTTTCTAATGAGGTGACCATGACCAAACAGAACACGGGACAAATTGCTTGTAAAAACGATCGTGTCAGTATCCTGATATATTGATACTACCTAACTAGCATAACTTCACTACCTAATTTATTGTAAAAAAAAAAGAAACACCACGTGTGTATATTTTTTTAAATTATCAGAACCCTACACGTGGGTAAGGGTTGAAAGTACTTTTTTCCTTTTATTGTGAGATATAAATATTATTATTATTACTAAATGAGAATGATGATTTCGGTGCGGGAAAAAAGCGTGAGGAAACTTGCACATTTAGATTTCCGTTTGTGTAACCATTATCCGAAAAATGAGTCTCATTCCCCTTGTGGCTATGAAAGTCAGATGGCAATCGCTTTAGGCCTCGTTCACGTCGGAAAGCGCGGGCGCGGGGACGTGGCGAACTCATGTTCACATTGGCCGCCAGGCGTTTGCGCGATAAGACGTGTTGTCAGAGGTTGAAAACATGGATGATGATCTTTTATTTCTAACCGAAAATTCATACCTAAAGTGGGAATTTCATACATTATATAGTAATTTTCTAGCGACAAGTTCAAACTGGTTGAACTTACCTGGCGTCGCGAGTGAATCGCGCGCTCCGCCGCTAGTTCGACGTGAACACACACAAACGTCTCACGTGTTTGATATAGCCGCGAGCGCGCCGCGCGCGCTACTCTCTAGTTGGCCCGCTACTTTCGCCGCACCTGCGTTTTGTACGTGAACACTTGCATAGTATGCTATATGTTTGATATTTCGTGACCACGCTCGCGCCCGCGCCCGCGAGTTAACGTGTTTAAGCACTTACTGTAATTATTAGACTTGCCACTCCAGGATCATGTTCGGCGAACCCTGGCAAACTCCAAAGTGTAAGCTTGCGCATGTAACCAGGATAATATTCGCTAAGATGAAAAGATGAGGAGTAGGATTATTATTAAATGAGTGTTAGGTCAAATGAACGTGATGCAATATTGTAGACGGAAAAAAATACTGTTTTTTTTAATATTGATTTATTTTTATACATTGCTGAACAATACAGTTTTACGCAATTTTTGTCGTAATGTAGCCTTATTTCCTACGTGCTTGAGGGTTAAAGACTTCCCGTAGGTTTTGAGTCTTAATTTTAAGTATTTTTGACCAATACATTTAATCAGTTCCAATTCGTGAGATTCGTCTGAGCTTGGATGGGCAGGCAAAATGTGCTTAATTTTAGGGTAGAATTGATGTACTGTCATATTAAGCATTTTTTTCATATTCAAACTTTGTAAATCAGGAGACATTACCAAAAAAAGTTTTTCTATATACTTTACTACATCGAACACAAATGTTGAAGCATATTTTAGCCCTCCTCTGTCTACAAAGGCTGTGAAAGAAGAAAATTCACAAACATCAATCAAGTAGTCATGATCTTTATGTGTACGATGCGTTATGAGCAAGGCTCGGCAATGTTGACATGTTAGTTTGTCTACTATTTTCATTACAATGTAGCCAGATATGTAGTACAATATATTGTTTTTATAGTCTGATAAATCGGTTCTGTCCACTAAGTGCATAAGAACATCACTATTATCTGTCTCATTTTCTTCTGTAGTGTTATCGTCTTCCACGATTGATCTTTTGGCACTTCGGAACTCAAGTATTGCAGAATTTTCATAATCGGGATTTGTACAGTTTGCATTAATGCTTGGTCTGACGCTGTTACGAAATAGCAACTTTCGCATAATAAACATAAACTGAAGAGCAGTAGGGTTGTCGTTTGCCCCTCCTCTTGCTCTCACACATGAAAAAAACATTTCAATGTGGTCTTGCGAGGCTTTGTATGGTAATAGGTAGGTCATATTAACATCAAACAAATCAGTTGCTAATTCAGCAAAACTGTACGTGTCTATTATCAGACCAAAAACCGGAGTCTTCCTTCTATGGGTCATTATATTTTTCCCGTCGACATTAAGTTCAGTCAAGTAATGTCTTGTTTCTTCGAAGACCTGAGTCCAGACATGTTTATTGTTAAGCCGCAAAGGAGATTTGAAACCAGTTCCTACTGGATTTTTGGCGTTAAGAATGTCAAACAGTCTGTCCAAGTACCGTAGGTATTCCACTGTGGCTTCACTTCCAGCAAAGCTAGGATGACCGATTGACCTCAGATAATCAATTGCATCAGCCACAGAAGAACTGAGTACTTGGACAGCTAGTTTGACGTTCATTTTCTTGCCAAAAAAATCGACATGTACCCTAGTCAACTTATTTTTTAATTTAAGCCCCTCTTCCTCTTGCAAATCTTGCAATTTCTGTATATATGCGAACTTAATATCTCTTTTTCCCGATGACAAACTAGTTTCGGCGAATAAATTTCGGGCTAATTTAATCATATGGGCAGGGTCGAGTATGCAGTATACTTTTGTAGATTTAATTGGGTGATCAAAATGAGTTTTCATATTTGCAAGGGTAAAGTTGCACCCCAGAATTTTAAATGTTTTTATGTTTGCTTGTGCGCCATCCGCTGTCAAAGACCTCACCACTATATTAATATCGGCCAGCATACGAATCGCTGTCAGGACGAGCTGAGATTGTACGTACGCAGAAATCTTATCTATGAAAAAATAAGCGATAGGGCAGACAAATTTTTCCTTTAGAGAGACTATTTGAAATACTAAGGCTTCTGTAGCAAATGTTTCAGAATCGCTTGTTAATATTCCGCCTAAATCAACACAACCCCAATACTTGTCTGACCCTTTATCATATTGTTTGCCAGCTTTGATAGCCATTGCATCAAAAATTAAAGCGACGTTCATTTCATCCTTTTCAGCCTTAACCTTCAGGAATTCCATCACTTCTCCCATAAAACCCACGTTGCATTTATGCGTCGCCAATATCCTTCGCAGCTGCAACTCTGCGTTGCAGTGGGGTAAAGGAATACGATTCCTCAAAAATAAATAGGCTTTACCAGAATAATAATACAATGATAAAGCAAACGATTTCATTTCATCTGAATATTTGTTGGACGTGTTGGATTTTGTCGTATTTAGTCTCGTGTGAATGTTTTCGAAATTATGTTGGACCATCTGTTCGACTTCAAAATAGTTATCACATATTTTTTTTATAATTTTTAACAAACATTTTAGGTTACCTATAGTTGTATTACGTCTTTTCAGGCGTTGTTGTAAGACTTTGACATCTCGACGTAATTTTTTTTTACGTGGTGTGGCAGGAGTTGCAATAGATGCTGTTTGCGTACAAACACTTTCCGTGGTGCTTATCTCCTTTGTGATACTTTCTTGCAGTTTTATCGTTTTTGATGCTGGTCCTTCCTCTATACATATATTGCTTAAAACATGTACTCTTTTTTCGCAGGGCATGACCTGCAAAAATATTAGAAGTTAAAGGAACACCGTAGACAAGAGTAGACTGGAGCAGTGGTGCAGATCAGAGCTTCTACTAGCCATCATTGAGGAGTTTTACTTCCGCTTTCTTATCAGACCCTCATTCATAACCCGAATTTTAAATCTTTTACATACATATTTGTATTGAGACGCACGTGATCTTAATACGCGTCTAAAATTTTATGGAAATTGGTTCAGTAGAATTACGTGAAAAAAGCGTCGCAATATTTGAATCCTCAAGGTTATTAAGTTAATGAACGCACGCACTCGGATGATTTATTCTTACCTTAGGAAATATTGACGGAACAGCATCACGTTTCAGCATTTTCCTAGTATAACCAGGAATAAAATCGTCACATTTAAAATGCTCACTGCAAACAATAGACGACTTTGAGATTTTTCCAGGTAGTGCATTTTCCCACTTCAATTTCTGGATTTCATTCTTCGGAAATCTACAATACAAGAAATATACTTATTTAATAACAACTAACGTCATCGGTGCAATCGAAGGACACGATAACATCAAAAAAAAAAATCCTCAAAAAAAATCTAAATGTCAGGTTTTGCCCCTTTTGCACATTGATGACTGACGGTAACCGGTAAATCTCCAATTTAAGACAGTCAGTACGTCGTAACTCTCTCTACCTACTACGAGATAGTAAAAAAATCTTTGATCAACAAAATTCATGGTTACCCTAAATGTTATGATTGTTGTTTTTACTTACCCGTGGAAAGAAAAGCGGCTACCGGGATAAGACCCATTTTTGCACCCTGTCACACAACAAGAATTCTCCATATTTCATGAAAAACAAACAGATTGAATATGAAAATTTACAAAATCGCAAATCGAAGCACAAGAATCAACCAAACAACCAAATGAGCAAACCACCATCTTGCATTTTAGTGTTACCGAGCCCAAACATTTAAGTACTGCTGTTAACTCGGTATTAATGTTTTTTTTATAATACTACGAACTGACTATTAATTATATGGACTATAAAGATATATAAATACGTTTTATAGGTTATGCAATTTTCTAGTTGGTAAAACATAAAAAAGTTTAAGATTAAATTTTCTACCATTTCTACTAAACCCTATGGTTAGTTGAGCTGGCAAGATGTTAGACAAGGACACACTACCAGCGGGAGCCCTCTCACCAGGACCGCTTTTAGCTAGTTACCGCTTTTAAGAAAATAGCTACCCTAAGGGTAACGTTATAGATCTCATTATACCAAAACAAAAAATTTGGGTACACTGTCTAGTTTTAGTATAAGGTCTTTGCATCCAACAAATTCAGAACTGTCATTGTGTCAAAAAAAAAGTATGACTGTTATCTACCTATTTAATTGATCAATTTGATAATTTCTGAATAGAAACTAACTGCTTCATAAAATGCTAACTTAAAATAATAATTATAAACTTTAGGTTTTGTAGTTACAGTACACAGGTTTTTTTTTTATAAATATGTATCGGAAACAGAAACGTTCATTAAGCCCATTTTAACTTAATGTAGCGTATTGTCCTCTGTGTTAAATTGATATTGGTTTATTTATTATTGGCTATAATAATTTTAAATTTATTAGCTAAAATAGACTTTTTGAATGGTGGTGAATAAGTTTTATAAAAATGTAGTTTATTTTAATTTTATGTTCCTGGCAGCATAATAATTCGATATATTTACTATCATAATAAAATTATCTTTTGTTCTTGATTTTATTGAAATTAATTCTCACCAAAGAAATGTAATGTATTGATATACATACTTATTTAAATAAACGCAATTAATAAATGATCACGTTGGATATATAACTTCATGTTTTATTTTTCTACTTGTGCTTCATATATCCGACTTCTGCCCGTCTCCGCCTCAGAGGAAACGCACCCTACGCGTTTCTTACATCGTAAGATATAAAAATATCACGCAGCCTTGGTGGAATTAAGGCTGAGAGAAATACACAGTAACTCGCAGAGCTAAAATGTATTATAATTTATACTATATGGCAGTAAGTCACAGAGCTAAAATGTATATACTATATAGCAGTAACTCACAGAGCTAAAATGTATATACTATACAAGCAGTAAAACTAGTAATTGAAAAATAAAGTAATAACACCCACACATTTATTTTTAAATTGGTCCTTAATGACCTTTGATTATATATATATATATATAGAGAGAGAGAGAGAGGGAGAGAGAGAGAGCTAGATCCTCCAAGTTATTGACGGAGAAACCAGTGTACATCTACATCTTTGATTATATACGAGAGAGAGAGAGCTA
Organism: Erannis defoliaria; assembly: GCA_905404285.2. Classification (NCBI taxonomy): domain Eukaryota; kingdom Metazoa; phylum Arthropoda; class Insecta; order Lepidoptera; family Geometridae; genus Erannis; species Erannis defoliaria. The sequence continues at coordinate 2,776,125 of FR990082.1, read as the reverse complement.
GATCCTCCAAGATCTACATACATACATTAAAAAAAATACAAACAGTCGAACATATTATAGAACCTCCTCCTTTTTGAAGTAGGTCATTGGTCTGCATCCATCCATCCGAGCGCTAGCTGCAAATCACTAAGGAAAACACTAAACATAATATACATAAGCTTACAGAAAACTTAACGTAGTTCACTTCTCATTTAATATAATAGAAAATAAAAAAAGTAGAATTATAGTTCTAGAAAATGGACTACACAAACGCAGTCTGTCTGGTACTCGAACAAAATTATTCGAATATAACTCGATTTTCGTTATTTCGTTGTCAAATTATCGATCGATCCACCACTCTAATGTCGCTTTGAAATGGCCGACGTTTAGGGGGAGTGTCTCCAGAAAATATAATTTCTGTGTAGTTTTTACCTTTAAAGGTAAGATATTTTGTGAATAATAAACCAATATTGATAACTGAAGATAATATCATTTTTGTCCCAAAGTGCGTGCCTTGTTTTTTTTTCAAAGAACTCATTTCCGGTGTCGGGCGGCCGAGTTATTCAAAACAAAAGGTGTTTCTACATTATTTCGTGTATTTCTATGAATACGACAAACTTTTACTGTTATTCCTGCTTCACTAAACGAAAATGATTTCGTGGACATAATTACACGACAGGAGATTAATTTGGAAAGAAGTGGCATACAAAAATCTTGTTATTTCTCTGTAGGGATTTTCCAGTTGGAAGAATCACAAAACAAGTGCTGTGAATGCTAATTAGTCTTCAATAATTACCCGTTACTCTAGTTAAATTCTACTGATCTATTTCACTCTATTTTAACTGTTGAAACTAACAATAATCTATTTATCAAATTATTTTCAGGGTAAACCACATACATTCCAAATTAACAAGACTGAACAACTTTTTTAGAAGTGTACAACATGGCGTGGCGGTTCAAGGCATCTAAATATAAAAACGCGGCACCTATAGTGCCTAAACCCGAAGCATGCATCAGAGACATAAGTGTCGGTTCATATCAGACATATGGGAATAATATTTGTGCTTCGGCTGCGTTCATGGCTTTTAATTGGGAGCATGTAGGATCTAGCATGGCAGTGTTGCCGCTGGATGACTGTGGCAGGAAAAGCAAGACCATGCCGTTACTACATGCTCACTCGGATACAATAACTGATATGGAGTTTTCACCGTTTCATGACGGGCTGTTGCTAACTGGATCTCAGGACTCTCTTGTAAGTATAACTTTGATTACTAAGTTATCACAGCAAAATAAAAAACCTGTCAAGACTTTAGGAGGGAATGGGGTCTGCAATTCGCCATACAAACATATTCCCCAATTTTCTTCCTGGATAATTCCTCTAGAGCTATCTTTTTTTTTACAAAGTTTAGGTCTACTGTAGGCGGTAGAACTGTGTGGGGCTGTAGGTCTGTGTGGTCTGTGTGTGTGTGTTTGTTGTGTCTACCAACAAATTCATATTTAAGACATTGAAATATAGATAATATTCAGTTAATAGTATAAGTAATTGTGTACAATAATAGAAAAAGATATTAAGCTGAATGGTATTACTAAGTTGGAAGGGGGTCAATGTCCTCATCTCTGTGAACAACTTTTACTACGAAGCCAACACTGTTATTCACTGTTATTTTTTGGTACTGATGTTACAAAAAAAATCTTTCTGCCTTTCTTTCAACAATGAAATCATGAAAAAATCTGCTGCCCAACAACAAAATGTCATTAACCTTAGTTTAAGTGCGTGGATATAGCATAGTCAGCCTTTAATAGTCCCCTGTTAGACTTAGGGTTACCCTCTCTAGTTGTATTTTGCTGGATTAAATTATATAGATAATAACTAATCAGCTATTTATAAGTGAATAAGAATATAAATCCAATCCGAGACAAACGAAAGCATATCATGTCAACTCTCACTGAAATATATGTTCACCAAGACTACTTGTTACACTTCACGAAGCATTCGGGTCAGACTGCTCTTGGTAACATTAACAATCTAAATACTAAATAGACAATAACCGGTCTGCTTTAGGTAATTAAATTTGTGCACTAGACTGGTAGGTAATGCAGCATTTTTGTTCACAGTTTTATTGTCAGTAAAATACATTAACTGTTTAGTACAACCATTCTCAACATAAAAATGGGTAGCTCTAAACTGGTCGGCGGAACAGGCCCACGTCTGGCAGTGGATTAAGAGAGGCTGTTGATGATAATGCTCAAGTAGATGCTTAGTGTCATTTATTAGATCTTATGCTAGGGCTTCACCTGCGTAACACTTTACGTTCAGTGGCCCCCCCAATTAGCGTGCAAAAAATTATGCATTAAGCAATACATTACATGGGCGGTCACACTGTCATTTAACTTTGAATATCGCCTAACGTCTAACGACGTTAATAATGCCGCTAGCATATTAGCCTGCTAACACCCGGCCATATCTGCGTACTGTATCAAATAGCACGCTAAATAATGGCATCACACACAGGTGAAGCCCTAGCATTAGGCTACCTGGCACTTTAAGTTTCACCACAGAATACATATTAGTACAAGTACAGAAGATTCACGCGGTTGTTTATGCGGTACACCATTGCATAAAACCATCATTACAACTGCAGGGTCCTCTGCATTATTAGCCTCTAAGTACCACTTCTTAAGCGTACGTAATCAATGGATGAGTGATTGGAATTCTAAGGCACTAGCCCTTTAGTAGATTGCTGGATTTACATTGAATCACTTCTCTAGCTCCCATATTTTAAACCCAATTTAATACAATACAATAACACTTTAATGACACCATAGAAAGGGCATCACAAAATAATATCAATTGGATTAATCAGAATTGTTTCGAAAATCACTCTCACCATCTCTGTCTTCTGCATTAAGAAAGACGGAGACAGATAGTGTAGTATGCGAGTGGAAACCTTTCTGATTCAGTTTTAAATGTGGTAGCTGATAATGGGCTTTTCCTCAAGATTTTTACCTGAACTGAAAAGCCAGTTAATTCAGCTTTTCCAAAATAATAGACTAGTTGAAAAATAATAACATGCTTTAAAAAAAAAACAACCAACTTCAACATCGAATACCTGGATGACATCTTCATATTTTCTAGTAATTATGATTTAAAAACCAAACCACTGAATCGACTTCGATCAAATTTATATGGGACCACCTCTGAAATATTACCTACCAACCAAAAAAATAATCATCAAAATCAGTTCACAATTTGGCGGAGTAATCGCGTAACATACATACAAAAAAATATCATACAGTCGAATTGAGAACCTCCGTTTTTGAAGTCGGTTGAAAATTAAACCGTTTCTGCTATTTTATATTACTTTAAAATAATGTTTTCTATTTATGTTGAATACATGACATCAATTATGTTTAAATTAAAATACAGTGATAATAAATTAAGTAAACCTAAAAAAAATATTAGTAATTTCACTTGTACATGGTTAGCAAAGGATATTATATCACTAACCAAATATAACAGTATTTTCTATAAATCAATAGGAAAAAAACTGTTACACTTCAATAGACAGATAAGGTAAGAGTGACAGACGTGATAAGCAGTACTTTTAGCTTTTATCACTTGTAGCGGCGTTGACCATATTTGGCTGATTATGTTATCTAATACAACAAAGGACTATGCACTTTTAACTGGATTGAAGATAATGCACAATACACTGTTTTAAACTGTCTCGGTTGTTCATTACTTTTCTATCATTATTTGCGGGATATTTACCGTGATTACGTTTTTTTAAAATACTTTCAAGTGACTAGCCTAGCGGGACGTTCGTTCTGGTGGTAAGCGTCACGCCTGCCCATAACTTGTGTTCATAAAAAGTTAACAAACATACAGACAGAGTTACTTTCGAGAACAAGAAAGAACTTAAAACAGGACCCAGTCTTATATGTACTCGTGAAAGGGTTTATTTGAGTAGCAGACTTTGACCTAATAACTGCCAAGTGTCCTTCGTTCACCTCCAGCGTCAACGTCTGTAGGCAAGGTTTCAACCATTGAGCTAATATCTATAGAGTCACAAACGTGCAATAAAATGTCCGCGCCAAAACTCAAGACTTTTTGAACGACTTGAACTACGATAAGACACAAGCGCTCAAGCATACAAGAACATTACACAAGCGTCTAAATTCGAACATTTGTGAACTATATAATGTATGTATTGTATAGGTATGTACAATGCACTCGGACGTTTTTTGACTGTTTTTACTTAGAGATTGTGACTCTTTAGATATTAGCTCAATGGTTACAACGTAAAATTAAATCTCCACATGGAGTATCATTATAAATTTACGGTGATGGCGCTTAGCGAGTTAAATTCAAATATCGGAATGTTTCAGGTAAAAGTGTGGCACATTCCCCCGGAAGGGCTGAAGGAATCTCTGTCAACCCCGGAGTGCACGCTGTCGCAGAAGCAGCGCCGAGTGGAGAACGTTGGGTTCCACCCGGCCGCTGACGGGCTCATCCACGTTGCGTCTGGACACGAGCTTGCGCTCTGGGACCTTACCACACAGAAGGAGGCTTTTGGTAAGGACCCCTTTACTTTTGATACCAGTGGTAGGTCTATTGCAGAGTCCGCCTGGGGAAGTACCACACCTTTGTCAGTTATTCAACTGCTAAGCAATAGTAAAGCAAGCAAGCATTACTTTGTTTCGGTTTGACGGGCAATGTTACCAGATTAATTACTTAATTATCATACTGTCCGCTCGACCTTACTTAAACTGCCAAAACGCGCCAGTGCAGGCAGCTGTTTGCGTACGATTCGGGCCACGTCATATTGGGTTGTCTTTCGGGTCGTCACGAAGTCGCTTACTTTGAATTTTTACCCTTATCCTCTTAACTTAGAGTTGCTTATTTCGCTTCGTCATCAGCCATAAAACGTCCGCTGCTGGACGAAGGCCTCCCCCTTAATAGCCCCCCTATGTCGCCATAATCCCCACGCTTGGCAGGCGGCTTGGGGATCGCAGAATGCTCACCACCGTTAACCAAGAGGACGCTGGTGCCCGTGCTCCGCTGGTTCTGCTTGCAGTTTAAAGACATACCCTGGTCCAGGCTTATTTCGCTTGCGAGTTTGTTAACCAGCAGTGGACGTCTTCCGGCTGTTGATGTGTGTGAGGTACTAATTAGTGTTAAGTTTTTCTAAATGAACTTAACACTAATAAACTATTATTAACTTACTTATTATTACTAACTATAACTTATTATGCAATAATGGAGATGGACGGGCAATGGAGAGAGCTATGCTCGGAGTTACTTTGCGCGATAGAATCCGGAACGAGGATATTCGCCAAAGAACCAAACTTACCGACATAGCTCGCAAGGTTTGCAAGTTGAAGTGGCTGTGGGCAGGCCACATCGCTCGAAGAACTGACAACCTATGGGGAAGAAAGGTTCTTGAGTGGCGACCGCGAACCGGAAGACGCAGCGTAGGAAGGCCTCCCACTATATATATATATATATATATATATATATATATATATATATATAGGTGCACCGGGTATATTGTACTAGTCGCGGGCAACCGGTGGATGCAAATGGCAGGTTGTCATACAGTGTGGCGGTCTAAGGGGGAGGCTTTCGTTCAGCAGTGGACATCTCCGGGCTGATGATGATGATGATAACTTATTATAAGGATTTTGTTATTTATACAACTATTCAGTATTCACTACTTTTATAGTTTAGCACGTAACAACCTGTACATATTTTTTATATCTAAGTTTTAAGTCTTTTTATTTTTCTTGAAGTACTAGTCATTTAGATATGTACGTTGTATTTATTTTGCTATTTTGTATACTTTCTGGCCTCGTTAATGGCACATTCAGTATAATAATATAATATACTTTTCATCACACTTGCTCGTAAAGTAGATCTTATTACATCGCTTTTAGGCTCATAATCCAAGCTATTACACACGCGTGCTTTTTACTTTACATTACGGCACTTGTACTATAATAGGTATAACCCGGTAAAGTCAAGTTTGTACGTGACTGCAATTAGACGTACGTATACGAAGCACTCTTAATATAGCCGGGTAATACTTACAGTTTTTTTGTAATACCAACAAAGAGTTCTTATGTCGCTGAAGTAAATGTCAACCTGCGCGCGCATTACTGATATGGTCGCCATTTTCCGCAAATGTTTGTTGACGTTTTCGCTGTGTGGTTGATTATTATCAAAAAAATATTGTTTTTTCCTCGCAAGTGTGACGAAAACAGTCGTATGGAACTCTTGTGCTATTAGTCATTACGGTCTCGGCTTTCTTATTGCGCTCGCCTGCGGCTCGCGCGCATAATACCGCCTCTAGTGTAATGACCAACATAGCACACTTGTATCATAATGTACTATAATATAATATAAAAAATGTTACGCATAGGAATAAACCTGTAAGCTGCATTTTACATGGATAAATTGAAATTGAGTTATGTAAAAGTATTCTATTTTCAGTAAACAAAGACCACACAGAGGTAATCCAATCGACATCGTGGAAGAAAGACGGCAAACTTCTAGCAACGTCTTGCAAGGACAAGAAATTGCGAGTGATCGATCCTCGCGCGCCCACTCCCGTTCTGGACGTGGCTAACAGCCATCAGAACATCAAGGATAGCCGAGTGGTCTGGCTCGGGGACCAAGATCGGATATTGACTACTGGTGAGTCCGTGAGAGTACTGGCGCTATCATCGTCAGCCAGAAGATGTCCACTGCTGAACGAAGGCCTCCCCCGTGACAGGGAGGTGTTACCATAATCCCCACTCTTGGCAGGTGGCTTGGGGATCAGCATTTTGTATTTGTTTGTGAATCTATCAACCTGAAACTGGGTATGTGGATATGGCATAATCGTTTTTCGAGGGTAGGCTTGAGTCCGGCAGTAGTCTTTCAAAGAGGCTGATTATGCATGTCTTTGAGTCAAAGAGCCTTGCAAAATGTCTTCAAAAAATTATGGGAAAACTATGGGACTTTTTTTAACATTATGTACCGCAACCATCAGCCAAAAAACGTCCACTGCTGGACGAAGACCTCCCCCTTAATAGGGAGGTGTTGCCCTAATCCCCACGTTTGGCAGGCGGCTTGGCGAATGTACACCACCGTTAACGGAGAGGACGCTGCTGCCCATCCTCCGGTGATTCTGGTTGCAGTTTTACGACATACCCAGATCCGAGGATATATGTACCTAACAGTCTTCAATTTGACTGCCATCTTAAAGAATAAACTAAGTGGCAAGTGAAGATCTATCTAAAATAATCGTCCGAAGTTAAGCTTAGATCTAAAATCTATGTCCCCAGGGTTTGACTCGGCACGTCTGCGCCAAATAATGATACGCGACGTCCGCAACCTTTCCCAAACCCAAAAGACTTTGGAGCTTGACTGTTCCACGGGCGTGCTGATGCCTCTCTTCGACCCCGACACCAACATGCTGTTCCTCGCCGGGAAGGGGGACACTACCATACTTTACATGGAGCTGACTGACCGGGACCCTTTCCTTATTGAAGGGCTCAGGCATTCCGGTGAGATTTGAACCTACTCAACTGCTGACCTACATTTGTAAATACAGATTCCTGAGTTTTACATGGTAATATAGAACACTGGCTGTGGGAGCCTTGTTGGGAGATTCATTATCAGCCAGAAAACGTCCACTACTGGACGAAAGCCTCTCCCTTAATAGGGAAGGGTTGCCATAATCCCCACGCTTGGCAGGCGGCTTGGGGATCGCAGAGTGTTACCACCGTTAACTAAGAGGACGCTGCTGCCCATCCTCCAGTGGTTCTGGACAGTGGACAGTGGTGGTGGCAGTTTTAGGACATACCTAGGTCCAGGTGTTGGGAGATTGCTCGATACGAAAGCGTGAGGTCGCGATTTCAAATTCTGACCTCTTTTGAGTTTATGTAGGCACCGATTTTTATCCCACTGGCGTTTCGGTGCAGGAAAACATCGTGGGGAAGCCTGCATACGTCCGGAGATGACATTCGATAGCGTAATATGTGAGTCTTATCAACCCGCAACTGAGGCAGCGTGGTCGATATGGCCTAATCGTTCTTCGAGGATAGGTCTATGTCCACATGCTCTGTCCAGAAGTGGACTAACAAAAAGGCAGATCATGATTATGCTATGGAACCCAGGGGAGGATCGTCGGAAATGTGATGTCTACGATAGCCAAATCCAAACTGTATCACTATCCGGGTTTGTTGGGTACGAAAAACAAAGATTAAAAGTTTGGTTTCAGAAATAGGTCGTAGGTTAAGAGATAAGACTGGCGACTCCCGGTCCGGCTCGTACCTGGTGCAAAGGTTAGCCATTGCTATCCAACGCGGCAACGCGGCCAGCGTTATGGGCACCTTTGCACCTGGTACGATGACTGGTGGGTTATTTATTTAGTTTAAGGCTTTAATATGTGACATTGATATTTGACATTATTACTATTGTATTTTTTATTTCTGATTTAAATTATTATGTATGTGACTATGTGAATTATAATAGTACATTATGATACGAGTGTGCTATGTTGGTCATTACACTAGAGGCGGTATTATGCGCGCGAGCCGCAGGCGAGCGCGATAAGGAAGCCGAGAGCGTAATGACTAATAGCACAAGAGTTCCATACGACTGTTTTCGTCACACATGCGAGGAAAAAACATTTTTTTTTGATAATAATCAACCACACAGCGAAAACGTCAACAAACATTTGCGGAAAATGGCGCCCAAATCAGTAATGCGCGCGCAGGTTGACATTTACTTCAGCGGCATAAGAACTCTTTGTTGGTATTATAAAAACACTGTAAGTATTACCCGGCTATATTAAGAGTGCTTCGTAAACGTACGTCTAATTGCAGTCACGTACAAACTTGACTTTACCGGGTTATACCTATTATAGTACAAGTGCCGTAATGTAAAGTAAAAAGCACGCGTGTGTAATAGCTTGGATTATGAGCCTAAAAGCGATGTAATAAGATCTACTTTACGAGCAAGTGTGATGAAAATAATATAAACCCATTTGGTTCCCCATAGTATAAGTTTTGCTCAGTTTGGGGCTAGATGGCGCTGTGTGAAAATGTATAGCATTTTTTTTTTATTTACTACCTAATAAATCGACAACCGTATTGTCCTGTCATAAAGATGCATATCTATCGTTTTAATCAATATTTCCTGTACAAAAATTTGGGAAACTTTTCACATGTTTCTTCGGATAATTACGAACATTTTAAAATAAAAAAAATACTAATTGGGCTAGCTTTTATCAAGTATCTGCCACAATTTGTGTAGATTAGTTATTTTAATAAAATTTGATACATGTTCATGCCAGTTCAGTGCCCTTATTTGGAATTTAGACCTGTCGTTTCGCTAGCCACATCATCATCAGTCCGATGACGTTTACTGCCATTTGCATCCACCGGTCGCCCGCGACTTTCGCAATGTCGTCGGTCCACCTAATGAGAGGCCTAACTACGTTGCCTCTTCCGTATCGTCGTCGCTACTCAAGAACCTTTCTTCTCCATCGGTAATCAGTTCTTCGAGCAATGTGTCCTGCCCACAGCCACTTCAACTTGCGAACCGTGCGAGCTATGTCGGTGACTTTGGTTCTTTGGCAAATATCCTCATTCCGGATTTTATCGCGTAAAGTAACTGTCGCTAGCCACAGTAACCTACAAATCGGAACCGAATTATTTACAGGCGAACAAACGAAAGGCGCTTGCTTGGTGCCGAAGCGCGCGCTGCGGGTGATGGAGGGCGAGGTGAACCGCGTGCTGCAGCTAGCGAGCTCCACGGTCGTGCCCATCATGTACCAGGTGCCGAGGAAGGTATGTAGCATCATCATCAGCCAGCTGATGGAGGGCGAGGTGAACCGCGTGCTGCAGCTAGCGAGCTCCACGGTCGTGCCCATCATGTACCAGGTGCCGAGGAAGGTATGTAGCATCATCATCAGCCAGCTGATGGAGGGCGAGGTGAACCGCGTGCTGCAGCTAGCGAGCTCCACGGTCGTGCCCATCATGTACCAGGTGCCGAGGAAGGTATGTAGCATCATCATCAGCCAGCTGATGGAGGGCGAGGTGAACCGCGTGCTGCAGCTAGCGAGCTCCACGGTCGTGCCCATCATGTACCAGGTGCCGAGGAAGGTATGTAGCATCATCATCAGCCAGCTGATGGAGGGCGAGGTGAACCGCGTGCTGCAGCTAGCGAGCTCCACGGTCGTGCCAATCATGTACCAGGTGCCGAGGAAGGTATGTCGCATCATCATCAGCTTGAAGACTTCCACAGCTGAACTAAGGCCTCCCCCTTAATAGGCCAAATTCACACAAAAACACGACACAAATACAAAGCAAATTCAGTATAAACTCTATCCTTATCTACGAAAATTCAGAAAGACAAAAATATGAAAAGCTAAAAAACATTTCTTTTCAAACATTTGTCTTGAAGGAATGATTTTTGAAAAAACTTCTATAGATGTCGGTGTACTAATTTCTCTGAGCCACTATGAATGTGAAATGTTCCAACTTCTTTTTATCGGAAAAAGTAAATTAATTTATCTTATTGATTCTACACATGTTAATTTTTTGTGATCGTCAGAGTTACCGCGAGTACCACGCAGATCTGTACCCGGAGACTGCGGGAGCGGTGACGTACCTCAGCGCTCCGATGTGGCTCGACAAACTAGACCACCCCGTGCCCACCATCTCTCTACATCCGGACGCTAAAAACTCTACCCAGGTGAGTTACATCATCCTCAGTCACAAGACGTCCACTGCTGTAGGAAGCCCTTTCCCTTGATTTGGGTGTTGCCATAATCCCCACGCTTGGCAGGCGGCTTGGTGGTGCGCATGTAAGACTGTGCAGTTTAAGTCCTCCGGTGAACTTAAACTGCATAGTTTAAGTCTTTCCTACGTCCGGGTGAGTTGCAATATAGATACATTCTATCTATGGGTATGATATGGGTTACTTTGAGTAAACTTCAGAATACCATGACTGGAAAATGTCTAGGGGATATTATGATGTTGGAATTGGATTTGGGCGATGGTAGTGAAATTGCGCAAGGCTTAGTTTGCGCGATAAAGCGTCTTGAAATATTTTGCTCATTTCTGCCAAGTTTTTATCAGTGACTAAAGTTTAACTAAAATGTTAGATAACATTTTAGTTACACGCTAAGTTATGGATTGAAAAAATTAAAACACTATACTGTCTTGGTAGATTATGATTTGTATTTCTTAATTGAGCCCCAGATTACTAAGCCACGCTATCTCGTTCGCGCATTTCACAATTTTTAAAGATATTAATCACTGAATATACAACGTTATTTTTAGTATAGCGCAAACCAGAAAATAGTTTGTTAAGAATCACTAGGAAAATCGATTGGTATAGTTTTTACACCACTTTGCATTTTGTCCCAAAAATGTTTAAGAAACAGTGCAATTTGGACACCGTTATTAGCAACGCAAAATCAATAGAACGCCGCTGCGGCAGCAACCCATTGATGCGCCGGCGCGTCCCGCCGCGCGTAAACAAACAGCTTGCGTTGCGGTGACCATGATTTTGTGGGAACAACAAGCTAATTTAGCAATAGCGTAACTTTACGAGCTTTAAATACTTTTGACTTATTTTTTTATATTCTTTTTCTTAGAAATATTAACTTTTTGGGGTGTTAGGGCTTTTTTCTATACTAAAAATAACGTTGTAGTTATGAAATATCGCAGCCGCTGAAATCGCTGAGAATACCATTACAAAGGTTCAGCAAAAGTATCATTTAGATCTAAGCAAGTTTGAGTAAATAAAAATGCGATTATATGATATGTGCCCAGTTTTAGGAATTTCATGAAACTTGCTTGAATCGAAATTGTATATTTTCTAAACCATTGTGAATGTTATTCCCAGTAATTTCACCGACTCCGATTTTTCTTAACTGTATGCAGTGATTTTATATCTTTAAAAATGTTGAAATGCGCGACCGAGATAGCGGCGCGGAGAATTCTGGGCCTTAATCCAAGTTTGAGTGATTTTAATTTTCGTTTCGGTGAAGTGTTAGCTAGATTTTTGGTATTTTTATTATTATTATTTTTGTGGTTTATTTAAGTACAGTGTGGAGTTTTTTGTGTGGTGTGGTGTTACGTAGATTTTATTTATATTGAATACTTTAGTTTTGTGGGTGAAAGCACGCGGTTTATTGGAGTAAGTAAAATTAACCCGTTTTTATTATTTTACGCTTTTTTATTTTTGCTTGTTTTTTTAAAAAAGATTATTGCCTTCAAACAGTTTTATATTTATTCAGTGGCCTTCGGATTTAACATCGATGTGGATTCTGCCTTAATATTCTTAAACTAAACTTGACGAGACTTAACTGTTATTATCTTTGTCTAGTAAACTAAAATAGATAAGGAGGTTGATTTTAGAGCTGCGAGTGTGTAGTTATATTTACTTATAGAAAGTAGGGCATAAGAATCCACATTACTGTTCGTTATTTAGATTTTTTTTATTAGTTGAGATTGAATGATTTTGATTAATCTTATTTGAAACTTTGTAAAGCTTTTGGCGTACTCTATCCATATAGTATTAAAACTGATATTTATAAAACAATCGAATTGTGGCTCGAAAGTGACTATTCAAAAGAGATCACCTCTATTTTAGATTCTCCGCGGCAATCTAGAAGAAGTCGTCAAAAACATACTCAACATGCCAATACCTAAAAAGACTGATATTAAAAAACCTGCCCCGACACAAATCGAAGAACCAAAACAAATCTGCATGCCACCACCAGAACCGAAAGAAGACGAAGACCGCATAGACTTTGTCAATGTAAAAGACCTCATTAAAGGCATGGAGCGACAAGTAAAAGACCCAAAAGACCAAAAGATTACAGACGTTAAAGAAACCAACGGGTTCCATCAGAAAATCATTGATAATGGACATGATAACTCGGAAAATGCCGACGAGAATACTAAAGAAATGGATAAGATCGCAAAGAAGACTGTTGAAAATACCGAAAAGATAGTTGAAAAGACCGAAAAGACTATTGATAAGACCGAAAAGACTATTATTGAAAAGATCGAAAAGAACGACAATACAGCTGAAAAGAATGAGAAGACCGAGAAGACCATGGAAAAAACGGACAGTTCAGACTCATCCGATTCGAATCTATCTCGAAGCAATAGCCTCATCAATGGAGTACCAGTCCAGCCGCCCAAGCCGTTGCCAAGATCGTCTATATCCGAAGGTGGAAGCGTAGATGATTTCAACGAAGTACCCAAGCCAAAGCCTAGGACGACTACAGGGCAAATATCCGGATATAAGGTACTGTTTGGTAGATAGACAAGTAGAAAGTCTTCATTGTGGACACCAGAAATGAAAAAAAAAGTTTATTTATATATAATTTTGTTTGGTATTTTCTTTTTGTTTCGAAGGGTGATAACTTAGCGGCCACCCATTTTTGTTGTGTTATGATGTATTTTTAGCATAGCTTTTTTTTGCGGTTACACCACCCTGTGTTCGTCGAACATACATTTGAATACATTGATTTGATTAGCATTACCTTTAGGGGCCATTGTACTGATCAACTTTTAATACAAAATCAAAGCGAAAATCATGAAAAAAAAAATAAGATGTATATTTTCATTTTTGTTTTTTGTTTTTTAATTTTTATATTTCGTCGTGCGCAATTGCATTTGTTGTATATATAAAAACAATTTATTTCAGAACAAGTCCATACATAGAGAGAAAAAATAATTTAAAATTATGTCTAAATGTGACTAAAAAAATTACAAATCTCATATGATAAAAAAACAGCCAGCAGAACAGTTAGGACAGCCGATTTTATTTCACGTTGGCTGTGTTGGTTTTAATGGTACAAGTTGTCCATTATGATTCGTTAAGTGACCCACTTAATGCCAATTATTTCATTGGCATCCTTTATATTTTAGTTAATATTTTTATAATACAATTCATAGTTTTTTTTTTGTAGTTGGAGGACTCCACTGCAGAGTCCGACTGGGGAAGTACCACACCTTTGTCAGTTATTCAACCGCCAAGCAGTAGTGTGCAAGCATTACTGTATTCCGGTTTGAAGGGCAATGTTTCCAGATAAATTACTGGGTATGATGAGATTTAACATCTGATATCTCAGGGTGACGAGCGCAGTGCAGTGCAGCGCAGGATTGTGTTCGCAAGTTCATAATTCTGGCACTGCTACTGTTAGTTGCAGGCGTGACGCTTACCACCAGGCGAACGCCTTGCTCGTCTCGTCACTTGAATGCATAAAAAATAATAGGTACACATATTTTTTATATTTGAATGTTTGTGTATAACTCCTGTCAGTCTTTAACATCATAGGAAAAGGCCTACCCTTGACGGGTGGTTGGGCGAAATTGCAACACGCTTGGAAGGCCCGGTGCTAAATAATTGGCACACTCACACACGCCATCGAATTTCTTCTCTAGACTTATGCAGGTTGTCTCGCGATGTAATCCTTCATCAAAAAGCCTGTGAATATTGTTATTTTTAAATTTATTTAATTACAAAAAAAACCGTACGTAAGTTCTAAAATACTTGGCACGAGTCTCAGTTCGAGTCACCTCAGGATTGTAAGGCGCGTCTTTTCCCGATGGACTACCGTGGCCTACAACATGATGAACCACATTGTTAAACTGTCAAGGTTGTTATTACATGTATGATTATTTTTACACAGTTTTACAGTTATAATTGTTTTTTATCACACTTGCTCGTAAAGTCCAATAATCGTAAATTACATCGATTTTAGGCTCATAATCCAAGATATTACACATGCGTGCTTTTTGCTTTACATTACAGCGCTACTGTTAAATATGTATAACCCGTTTAAGTAAAGTTTGTGCCTCACTGCAAGTTGTATGTATGTATACGAAGCAATTTTCATTTAACCGGGTAATGCAGTTTTCTTTGTAATACCAGCAAAGAGTTTTTTGCGGCAAATGAAAATCTCTGTGCTGGGTTGCGCGCCATATTCCACAAATATTGGTTGACTTTTTCTTCTCTGTGTGATTGATTATTATCAAAAAGCGAATAAATACAAGTTTGTTTCTTCCCTCGCAAGTGTGATGAAAAAAGTCGTATTAAACGGGTGTGCATTGGTAAGTACACTCTCGGCTCCCTTATCGCTCTTTAAAGTATTGTTTATCGCGGGCGCCTGCGGCTCACGCGCATAATACCACCTCGAGTGTAATGACAAACATAGCACACTTGTATCCTAATGTTGGTGTATTGTGGGGCTAGATGGCGCTGTGTCAAATGTCCACCACCTTTTGTTTTTATCCGTTTACGGGATATTTACACTGAATATTTTGTGATACAAGCTGCCGATATTTCGGCGCAGTTGTATGTACCATGTTCACGGGCACATAATAAAAATGAATTACCATCTTTATAATAATCCGTAAATAATCAGTACTGGTACAGCGCGGTATTTAGATATTTTATTGTGTTATATTTCAACAGCCTCGCCTGGGACCGAAGCCGTTCTCAGCCTCGCAAGGAAGCGAAGATTTCTCCTTCGACAAAGTGTTCTCCGTGCCCTCTGTTCCGGGCGTACCCAAATCTGACTCCGGTAAGAGGTTCTCTATAATTCTGAATCTTCTTTATTGGCCGAGCGAAGCAAAGGTCTTATAATGTAATGGTCAAAAAATTTACCTACAGGTACCGTATATTTTAACGGATATAAGTAACCTAAATAAATATATTGGGGGGGGGGGGGGGGGGGGGCATTTAGATATACCCATCCTTCTGCGGTCGAAGATGAAGCACGCAGACGCAGATCACTCGGATCTTGAAAAGACCTCCTACGTTATACAAGGTTAGTTCTAATCAGTTAGCATCCTTTTAAGGGCATATTATGTACATCAACACAAACAAGTTTTACTATGGGGCCAACATCACAAAAAAGTTCATCGACCATGGGTAAAATGTATGGATTTCAATGTTGGCCCCATAGTAAAACTTGTTTGTGTTGATGTACAGAATATGCCCTCAAAAGGATGCTAACTGATTAGAACTAACCCTGAATATCTGGAAATAAGAAAGCCGGCAATTAATATAATAAATGTATATTTATTCGCAGCTACGTCGCCCTTATCGTCCCAAGCGGCGACCACTCCCGTCACGTCGACTCCCATCGCCAGAGAAGCGTCCGAAGAGAAGGACAAGTCGCTGTCTCCAACTAGTGACGTCGAAGCACCCAACAAAGGTATAAAACACACTGCAACATAATTCTATGTTCCATGTACCAAGAACACGACAAAACACAACACACAATTTTGTGATTGGGGGTGTCTTCAAGTCGCGAGTGAATCGGTTTCTTCTAGGCTAGCGTGCTCCATCGTAGGCTGCATCTTCGCTTTACCAGGGGGGTGTCACTCCGCAGTTTAGGTATGTTCGGCCGGCGCTCCGTCCGGGAGGACAATGCGAGGCTGACGTCAGTGGCCGCCCGCACGTAACTAAGCATACGTGATAGAAAGAGAGCGGTAAATCTAGGTGAATTTAACGAGCGGTATCCGGCGCTGTGCGAGTTGAATTGCTACTTTATTGCCTCGTAGATAGAGTCCTTATTTATTTCAATTCCTTTTGCGGAGTGAAGTTTCTGTACTTAGTACTATTATTTATTCTGTGGCTTTACAACAGGTTAGACAGCGGACAAACGCAAGCCCATAATAATAAGAAAAAGATTAATTTATAGATACCGTTCGTGTCATTATTGCATGTTGTCGGTGCCTATAATAGGGAATACGCATGTGATTTTTATTATCTCACAAAAAAGCTGACTGGCAACAAAACAAATCAGCGAAAGTATTTTTTTTATATGTGTACAAATAACGTAGTTATAAATATTTTTGTTTCATGTTAGACAAGGTGGGCACTATACTAGGTTTATGACGTCAAAGTTCACGATTCCAAACACATTCTATACTAGCACGTGTTTTGCTAGAAAGAGACAGATGATTCCCTCCCAAATACTTTGAACGCTTAGATTTCAGACCTTTACCAGCCGATTTCGATTATTTTTTCGACGTAAGCATCAGATTCAGTCAAACTCTCAATTTATTTCTCATCACTCATATTATTTTTAATACTTGAAAAATGTGCATATTCCCTATTGTATCATCAGCATATGCTGGTAACCAATAAATAAATAAATAATAAAATATCCTAATACTGGGCATAGGTTCACCTTGTGAGATTTCTTCTCTGGACATATTGGACATATGCACATTTATTCGCGTTGTTTTCTTATACTAAAAGTCAGTTTTGATGTTTTTTTAAGTCCATAATAACATGTTCTGAAGAACTTCACTCACACTCATCAACCAGAAGACGTCGACTGCTGGACGAAGGCCTCTCCCTTAATAGGGAGGGGTTAACATAATCCCCACGCTTGGCAGGCAGCTTGGGTATCTGAAGAACTTAAAATAACCTAAACTGAGACTTAATTGAGACTTTTAAAATCCTGAACGGGTTCTACAATCTTCCTGACATCCATAGCATCTACTCACTTAAAGACTACACTAGAGAAAGTAGACGGCATAAAATTCTTCTGCAGCCAGCTCCATCACAGACCAACACTGCACATCACATCCTCGGCAATAGAGTCGTTTATAATTGGAACAGGTTGCCTGAGGATATAATTTCATCCAAATCCTTAAACGCATTTAAGAACAGTCTGGATAAATGGATAAAAAAGGAGAAGATAGACTTAACAGACAAATACTGAAATTCAACACTGTTTGATATAGGCACATCAGCATAATGCTGCTCGCCTATCATTAAATAAATAAATAAATAAATAAATCTTGGGCGTGTCGAGACGTAAATTCCCTTTCAAAACCTTGATAACAAATTTACAAAAATTAAAAACATTGTGATTTATTTAGGTCGCAGCTAGAGAAATACACCAAAATCCTAACTTTGTAGCTACAGAGATGAAGTTAGATAAAGAAAAAAAAATGTTTATTGCCAAATACACAAATACACAACACTCAAACATTAGTAAATTCAGTATAATCTACGGGAATACAGAAAAATTAAAATACTATGAGCCAAAAATCATTTTGGCTAAGGCGACATTAACACAGAAAATCATCGGGTAATGAAATATTCCTGCAGTGGTGGTGTGTTTTTTTTACTGACTTTAAAGAAGGGGGTATATAAGGGGGAGGGGGGGGGGGGATATTCTATGTTCGACTATATTATGTAGGTTTTTTTAAATGTATGTTCACCGATTTCTCCTTTTAAAAATTATTTTCTTATTTGAAAGGGTTATACTCTCGAGGTGGTCCCATTATTAATTTGAAGTCGGGTTTTTTTTTAAGTTACTTTTGTCCCTTGTACTCTGACTCACATGTATTGTCTAGTTACAGCGAGTTTATAAAAATCAACGAAGTTGCGCGAAAGAATTAATTGCACCTTAATTATACTCGGATTCTTAATTAAACGGACTAAACTGACATTTCGAGTGTTGCTAGTCCTTACTTTTGTACGATTTAAATCTTTCCAAGGTTATAAACAATGAAAATAATGTTACATTTCCGTGTAGCAATTTACAGAACACCGTTTTAACACAATATGTTTTCCCTTTTCTACCTTCACTTCCACTGGCAGCCTTACCTAAAATAATCTCGATTCTCTTAGTCACTGTATAAAATTCTCTGTCTTGTTCTTGCATGTTACACTTCACGTCAGAGAGAAAATGGCACAGAATCTTAAGCAGTGACTAACGGTTGAGAAGTTTTTTTAAGTAAGGTCCTAAATGTTTAACGGCACTTAATAATTATTCAATAATTCTTTTGAACGTTATGAACTTAATAATATACATCACTACGGTTTTTTAGCAGGCAGCATTATTTTGAAAAGTGTCATTTCAATCTGTCAGTTTAGTCCGTTTGATTATGAATACGAGTATAAGTAAAGAATTAATGTAGAAACAAGTTAACAAAACCATGAGTAATTGTTCGATCTACAGAAGAATACACAAACGGCAAGTCGGACACGAGTTTGGAGGAGGAAGTGAACTCCTCGGACTCCGGCTACCGGCCCAAGACGCCGAGCACGGCCGAGCGACGCAAGATGTTCGAAACCACGGAGTGAGTACAAGACACAGTTACACTTCTATGATTGCTGGACCATCATCAGTAGAGACCGGATTATGTGCAACATAAAAAGCTTGAAATATGCACGTAAATTGGCAGAATATGCGAAATTTTAGGAAACCAAACAAAGAAAAAAGCTTTGATAAATTATATGTCTAGATATAGACTGATGGATCGTAAACGCGTCGAAAAAAATAGCGGGTAACTGTTAGCCTCTTATGCACGCACACTATAACAACGACAATCGTGCAACGCGAGTGTAAGACATGGCTGTCACGCACACTAGTATAATAATGTTGGCCTGTTATTTTTCGTTCATATACAGTACGAGACTCTATCTAGACATATTATTTATCAAAGGAATAAAGTACGTTTTATTTATTTTTATTTAATAACATACAATTAGTAAATTTTATCCTTTGATAGGCGATAATAGGTACAGTAACATTACATGACATTAACAATACTAAACATAAAAAAACGTAAACACTAAAGTATTGTTCAGTGTTAAGATTGTGCCTTCGATCGTTTAAAATATTTTTATAAGTAGAAAAGTTTCACTCCACATCCACTGAGGTAACTGGGCAGAATTTAGAATATAATAAAAAATAATGCAAGGTGGTAGCACGAAGACTAAATATACATTTGATATTTTTGTCGAATAGCTTATGGCAATTCTATCTCCGGGTGTCATAGTATGACAACCGGGCATAGAATATACATTATTATTATAAACAACCGTCAAGTAAAAAAAGGTTTTTTTTGCATGTGTATGTGTCTAATTGTTGCAAAGTTTGGTATTTAATTTATATTGTGTACAGCGGTAGCGGTGGGGGAGGCGCGCAGTCGATCGCGGAGCGGCGCCGCGCGTACGAGCTGCGCTCGGTCAGCGTCGCGGTGGAGTCCGACACGCCGCCGTCACCGGCCCCGCTCAGGTATGCGTACGAGTTGCGCTCGGTCAGCGTCGCGGTGGAGTCCGACACGCCGCCGTCACCGGCCCCGCTCAGGTATGCGTACGAGTTGCGCTCGGTCAGCGTCGCGGTGGAGTCCGACACGCCGCCGTCACCGGCCCCGCTCAGGTATGCGTACGAGTTGCGCTCGGTCAGCGTCGCGGTGGAGTCCGACATGCCGCCGTCACCGGCCCCGCTCAGGTATGCGTACGAGTTGCGCTCGGTTAGCGTCGCGGTGGAGTCCGACACGCCGCCGTCACCGGCCCCGCTCAGGTAAGCGTACGAGCTGCGCTCGGTCAGCGTCGCGGTGGAGTCCGACACGCCGCCGTCACCGGCCCCGCTCAGGTATGCGTACGAGCTGCGCTCGGTCAGCGTCGCGGTGGAGTCCGACACGCCGCCGTCACCGGCCCCGCTCAGGTATGCGTACGAGTTGCGCTCGGTTAGCGTCGCGGTGGAGTCCGACATGCCGCCGTCACCGGCCCCGCTCAGGTATGCGTACGAGTTGCGCTCGGTTAGCGTCGCGGTGGAGTCCGACACGCCGCCGTCACCGGCCCCGCTCAGGTAAGCGTACGAGCTGCGCTCGGTCAGCGTCGCGGTGGAGTCCGACACGCCGCCGTCGCCGGCCCCGCTCAGGTATGCGTACGAGTTGCGCTCGGTCAGCGTCGCGGTGGAGTCCGACACGCCGCCGTCACCGGCCCCGCTCAGGTATGCGTACGAGTTGCGCTCGGTTAGCGTCGCGGTGGAGTCCGACACGCCGCCGTCACCGGCCCCGCTCAGGTATGCGTACGAGTTGCGCTCGGTTAGCGTCGCGGTGGAGTCCGACACGCCGCCGTCACCGGCCCCGCTCAGGTAAGCGTACGAGCTGCGCTCGGTCAGCGTCGCGGTGGAGTCCGACACGCCGCCGTCACCGGCCCCGCTCAGGTATGCGTACGAGTTGCGCTCGGTCAGCGTCGCGGTGGAGTCCGACACGCCGCCGTCACCGGCCCCGCTCAGGTATGCGTACGAGTTGCGCTCGGTTAGCGTCGCGGTGGAGTCCGACATGCCGCCGTCACCGGCCCCGCTCAGGTATGCGTACGAGTTGCGCTCGGTTAGCGTCGCGGTGGAGTCCGACACGCCGCCGTCACCGGCCCCGCTCAGGTAAGCGTACGAGCTGCGCTCGGTCAGCGTCGCGGTGGAGTCCGACACGCCGCCGTCACCGGCCCCGCTCAGGTATGCGTACGAGTTGCGCTCGGTCAGCGTCGCGGTGGAGTCCGACACGCCGCCGTCACCGGCCCCGCTCAGGTATGCGTACGAGTTGCGCTCGGTTAGCGTCGCGGTGGAGTCCGACATGCCGCCGTCACCGGCCCCGCTCAGGTATGCGTACGAGTTGCGCTCGGTTAGCGTCGCGGTGGAGTCCGACACGCCGCCGTCACCGGCCCCGCTCAGGTAAGCGTACGAGCTGCGCTCGGTCAGCGTCGCGGTGGAGTCCGACACGCCGCCGTCACCGGCCCCGCTCAGGTATGCGTACGAGTTGCGCTCGGTCAGCGTCGCGGTGGAGTCCGACACGCCGCCGTCACCGGCCCCGCTCAGGTATGCGTACGAGTTGCGCTCGGTTAGCGTCGCGGTGGAGTCCGACATGCCGCCGTCACCGGCCCCGCTCAGGTATGCGTACGAGTTGCGCTCGGTTAGCGTCGCGGTGGAGTCCGACACGCCGCCGTCACCGGCCCCGCTCAGGTAAGCGTACGAGCTGCGCTCGGTCAGCGTCGCGGTGGAGTCCGACACGCCGCCGTCACCGGCCCCGCTCAGGTATGCGTACGAGTTGCGCTCGGTCAGCGTCGCGGTGGAGTCCGACACGCCGCTGTCACCGGCCCCGCTCAGGTATGCGTACGAGTTGCGCTCGGTCAGCGTCGCGGTGGAGTCCGACACGCCGCCGTCACCGGCCCCGCTCAGGTATGCGTACGAGTTGCGCTCGGTCAGCGTCGCGGTGGAGTCCGACACGCCGCCGTCACCGGCCCCGCTCAGGTATGCGTACGAGTTGCGCTCGGTTAGCGTCGCGGTGGAGTCCGACACGCCGCCGTCACCGGCCCCGCTCAGGTAAGCGTACGAGCTGCGCTCGGTCAGCGTCGCGGTGGAGTCCGACACGCCGCCGTCACCGGCCCCGCTCAGGTATGCGTACGAGTTGCGCTCGGTTAGCGTCGCGGTGGAGTCCGACACGCCGCCGTCACCGGCCCCGCTCAGGTATGCGTACGAGTTGCGCTCGGTTAGCGTCGCGGTGGAGTCCGACACGCCACCGTCACCGGCCCCGCTCAGGTATGCGTACGAGTTGCGCTCGGTTAGCGTCGCGGTGGAGTCCGACACGCCGCCGTCACCGGCCCCGCTCAGGTAAGCGTACGAGCTGCGCTCGGTCAGCGTCGCGGTGGAGTCCGACACGCCGCCGTCACCGGCCCCGCTCAGGTATGCGTACGAGTTGCGCTCGGTCAGCGTCGCGGTGGAGTCCGACACGCCGCTGTCACCGGCCCCGCTCAGGTATGCGTACGAGTTGCGCTCGGTCAGCGTCGCGGTGGAGTCCGACACGCCGCCGTCACCGGCCCCGCTCAGGTATGCGTACGAGTTGCGCTCGGTCAGCGTCGCGGTGGAGTCCGACACGCCGCCGTCACCGGCCCCGCTCAGGTATGCGTACGAGTTGCGCTCGGTTAGCGTCGCGGTGGAGTCCGACACGCCGCCGTCACCGGCCCCGCTCAGGTAAGCGTACGAGCTGCGCTCGGTCAGCGTCGCGGTGGAGTCCGACACGCCGCCGTCACCGGCCCCGCTCAGGTATGCGTACGAGTTGCGCTCGGTTAGCGTCGCGGTGGAGTCCGACACGCCGCCGTCACCGGCCCCGCTCAGGTATGCGTACGAGTTGCGCTCGGTTAGCGTCGCGGTGGAGTCCGACACGCCACCGTCACCGGCCCCGCTCAGGTATGCGTACGAGTTGCGCTCGGTTAGCGTCGCGGTGGAGTCCGACACGCCGCCGTCACCGGCCCCGCTCAGGTAAGCGTACGAGCTGCGCTCGGTCAGCGTCGCGGTGGAGTCCGACACGCCGCCGTCACCGGCCCCGCTCAGGTACGGTTCCAACCGACTTCAAAAAGGAGGTGCTCAATTCAACTGTATGTTTTTTTTGTATGATTGATACGCGATTACTCTGCCAATTATGAATTGATTTAATGATTCTTTTTTTGGTTGGTAGGTCGTACTTCAGTGGTGCTCCCATATACATTTTATCGAAATCGGCTCAGTAGTTTGGTTTTTAAATCAAAATAACTGGAAAAAGATGTCATCCAGGTAATCGAGCCAGTTACATCAACACAGAACAGAAGTCAACATTTAAAATTAACAATAAATGATCATAAAATGTCACTAATACTTTTTTAATAATAATTCAATTATATAAAATATTCAAATCATCAATTTAAATTGGAGAATTAGCCCAGGCATGCATTTTTCGGCAGTGATTCTGGCATGCGCACATTACTTAATTTCTTCAAAATACAATTTAAACCTTGTCTTACTTCTTAGTAAGGATTTTTTGGCCCTGGCATCTATTCTTTAGCACCTCATAATCAACTTGTCAAGCCACTAATACCTGTTAGCGTAAAATCAACTTTGTTGCTACGCATCGAGAGTCCCCATTTATCAAAATTACAATCTCAAAACGTGTTTGAAAGCCACTAAGATGACGTCATTTTAATCTACTCCTAAAAGGTGGCGCTTAAAAACATGGAATAAATAACAGTTAGTGCAAGTACACAAAGTTCACCTTGGAATGTCATTTAAACGAATGGAGGCTCTGATTCTGTGGCAATAAAGTTCATTTGAGGTTTATCAGGCTATCGACGAAATATGAATCGCTGATTTCTAAAATAACAAATGCTACCTTCTTTTTTTAATTTGAAAAAGACCTTGTTTCAAAGAGTACAAGGTACAAATTACGTTTGTAGAAAATATAGTTTAGTTGAAGTAAATTTAGAGAAATGTAAGAATACTGTCTACTTAAGAATAATTAAGCTCAATTTTTTTATAGCAAGTTTATTTTTACTTTTCTTATAGACGCCGAGATTCGTTAAAGTCGCGCAAGAGTCCGGAGAGGGAAGACAAGCGTGCGTCGGTACCCAACGTCGCCACCAAGAGGACATCTACTGTATTCGGTAAGATCGATAGCTTTTTAAAGTTATGATTATTAAAAAGAAACAACAGTTCCAGCTGACACGATATAGATCGCGGAACAACCCCAAATGAACAGAGTTCATTCATTCATTCATTCATTCATTCATTCATAAGTTTTAGGTGTACAGGAAGTTAGATACATAATTGGTAACACAGACGTGACCAGCAAAATACGAGTTTTGGCGGGAACGGAAAAGAACATGTCGTCGCATTGTATTATTTTTCAAAACTGTGTTAATCATTGAGATAATATCTATAGAGCCACAATCGAGCAAAAAAAATGTACGCAGCAAAACTCGGCGCACGCTATGCAGTGCGCCGACTTTTTAAACGACTTGACTTATGATAAGAAACAAGCGCCAAATCATACATTGAACACTATACAAGCGACATAATGTCTGAATTCGAACAATTGTGAACTATATAATGCACGTGTACAACGGCACTCGCACGTTTTTTGACTGTTTTCTCTTAGAGATTGTGACTCTTTAGATATTAGCTCAATGGTGTTAATGCATAAAAATAGTGGCGTTTTATTCATTAAGTGCCGACTGACGTGCACGAGCGTGGGCAATTGATTAACGGCCTTACCTAAAATAATCTCGATTCTCTTAGTCACTGCTTAAACTTCTCTGTCCTTTTCTAGCACGTGCAACTTCACGTCAGAGAGAAGATGGCAGAGAATCTTAAGCAGTGACTAACGGTTGAAAAGTTTTTTTAAGTAAGGCCGATAATGTGGTGGAACATGTCCTTTTGTGCTGTTTCAAAAACACCGAAGAAGCTTGTAGTATAGTTGCCATGACTTTACTAGGGCATGGTTGGACTTGACCGTGACTTACTGTGTGTGACTTGGACTGTGACTACGACTCATTTCACTGGAGAAAGAAGGATTGAAAAAGAAATTATGTATTCGGCTGAAGGACGAGTATCGAGAATACTCGAAATATTTTATAGACAAACATTCTCTAATTGTTATTGTTTTTTACAGGGAAGGTGTCCAAGTTTCGGCACTTGAAAGGCACGCCGGGACACAAGTCGACGCAGGTGGAAAATATCAAGAACATCAGCAGGCAGGTCTCGGGCGAATGTAACGGGTTCTATGGTAAGTGGTCACACATCAGCCAGAAAACGTCCACTGCTGGACTTTAGTAGGAAGGTGTTGCCATAATCCCCACGCTTGGCACGCGGCTTGGGGATCGCAGAATGCTCACAACCGTTAACGGAGAGGACGCTGGGCCCGTCCGCCGGTGGGTCTGGTTGCATAGTACATTCCCAGGTCCAAGGTCCAGGGGCCGTACCGTGAACTGCTTATAGCGGGACCGAATACGCTCAGCTGCTGACGCTGTGCGACTGTGTATTTTACCGCCTCGCAATAAGGTTCGCGGGCGCGCAGTGTCGGCAGCTGAACCTATTCGGTCCCGCTATAAGCAGTTCACAGTACGGCCCCAGGTGGTAAGTGGTGATTGATGGGAATCGGGAACAAAACAGGGTTAAGCGTAACGTTATTACTAGACGGAAAGGACGTAATTGTGAATAATGTTTACTAAAAAGCGATCCCTGGAGACGTAAAAAAAAGGCAGTTCCATTCGACTTGTCATACCGTTAGCGGCGTAATCCTGTATTGAGATAGAAATTCTTTATTGTGTACATCAAAAATTAAAATAGAAAGAAGAATACAAAACAAAAAGTAACCTTTGTGAGCTAGTGACACAAGCGGCGGCCTTATTGTTAAAACCGACCTATTCCAGGCAAACATAGGATGGAAAATAATTTACAAACCAGTAAAAACAAGAGATGCTACAAACACTGATGAAATGATGAGGATGATAAAATGTATCTTATACAGGGTTAGGGTATATATATAATCGCGAAAAAATTCTCAGCTGTTCCATACAAAAAGTTCATCGACCTTGGACAAAATGTATGGAACAGCGTTTTCAATGTTGGCCTCATACTAAAAGTTGTTTGTTTTGATGTACAGAATATGCCCTTAAACGGATGCTAACTGATTACCACTAACCCTGTATAATATATCGCTTTCCAGAGTCTTAGTAATTTTCATATGCAATTTCATTAAGACAGGCCAAGGTTTCAATATTAATCTCGCATCTCTATCCCACAGCTAACGGCGTACGTTGCGCTGTCCCGCTCTCCGGCGGCGGCGGCCGAGTGGGCATCATAGAGCTGCCGACGGGGGCCTCCCCCGCCGCCCGCGCCGCGCCCCCGCCCCCCGGGGGCACGCACCCCCCCGCGCTGCTCCACCCCGCGCCCCTCACGGACTGGGCGTGGGACCCCTTCCGGGACGACCGCCTCATTGTGGCCTGTGATGATGGGGTAGTACGAGAATGGATTATACCCGAGAATGGTGAGTGAAACGTTTACTTTGCTATGATAAATAGCCTAATGTAATAATTTAAGAGTAAACAAGCCGGTCATTTCTCCATAGAAACTGGGAAGTAATATTACTCCACTATGTAATGTTGTAGGCCCAAAGCTAAGTATTATATCGATTTGTCTCTTCATTATCTAAGATTGTAAATTGATAAGAAAGTAAAAAGTTAATAAGCATGAAAGTTATGAGCCAGGAAACATATTGTATTTTAGCTCAATTTTAACGTCACTTTGGACGTAAATAAATAATATAAGGAGTACGAAAACTCTAAAATAATGTATCAAGCGGCATAGTTTATTTCATCAAAATTTCAAATAACTTTAGTTGGAATAAATTAGTTCAGTATTATTATTCATCACAATCCTGCAGCCAAAGGTCGACATGAAACATTTTACCGAACACACAATTTAAAAAACCACCCGCAATCTTCAGTCTGCCCGTGAACATGGTGCATGCAACTGCGCCGAAATATCGGGAGCTCATTTCACAACATAATCACGGTAACTATCCCGTAAATAATAATATAACTATAAAGAGTTATTATATTGTAATAGTAGATTGTTTGCCAAGGGAGGAAACAACTATTTTAAGGCGAGAGTGTTTCTCTGAATCCAGAGCGTGGCGAAGGATTCAAAGTACTCGAGCTTAAAAATAGTGTTGATCCCGAGGTGGACACTGCTGTTTATCACCTTCTATGAGAAAATAAGTAAGTGCAACTTATGAATAAGAACAGTACCTACGTTCATTTAATTCTCACTACTCACATTCGCTTCTCACTTTTTATTGAGGAAGATACACTGAGTTAAAATAAAACAAAGTAAAATCCGAATTTGAGTAAACAATTACCTACGAAAGAAGGCGGAATGCATTTCGCGCGCCTTCCTTTTTCAAACAATGTTCATACAATGTCTGTGGTTGATCTCTTTGGTGATTGGAACTTTTACTAACAATATCCACATACCAAATTCAAAACAGGGTAGAAATGAGCTGTTTTGATGAGGGAATGTTCTTTTCATTACCTTTACTCGGAAAGTAAGTCTAAAGATGCCTGAGGAGCAGGTTGAAAGTAATACATCTCAGCCCTAGAGAGAATCACTTTCAACTGACACTGACAGTTGACACATGTCAGACACTCAAATAATCAAAAAAATACTAGTTCTATTTTCGCATAAATTTGTATTGAACCATGTGCCAACTTTTTTTTTTCTCCTCAGGGGATTATGGTCCCGCACTTCACGTGCATTTTCCAGTGTCAGTTCGTATTTTAGATTAAAAAAAAATCCTTATATTCTTAAAGAAAAGCACAGTGTTTACCTCGGGGTTAAATACTTATTTAGTACCTCGAACTATTAGCGTCCAGGGACTAAATAAGTTACTTTCACCCCTAGGATAACAATGTACTATTCCCGCCCTCTGAGCTGAAAACAGCTCATTTCTGCCCTGTTTGCGAGGAACAAACACGGTATTTTTGAATAGATGTGATAAAAATGAGGTTTTGAACTCTCCCAGGCCTCCAAGAGTCCACGAACGAGCCCTTGCGCTCGTTCTCCGCCCACCCGGACAAGATCTACCTCGTCCGCTTCCACCCGACCGCGGCGGACGTGCTCACCACGGCGGCGCACGACCTGACCGTCAAGATATGGGACTTGCAGGAGGACGCGCCGGCGGCCAGGATCACGCTCACTGGACACACTGACCAGGTAAACGGGAACGGTTGGAAACACGAAAGGAGGTCGTTGTAATTGTGGACAACGTTTCCTTACATTGTGGGAATCGTGAAATAGTAGATTACTCACTTAGGGAGCAAAAGTAAGATTGTCTCAGATCACATGTATATTGTCTCCCGAGGCGAAGCAGAGCGGCGCATTAACACATTAACTCTGACACTAGGGCTGGCCACTCAGCCTATACGAACTTACTTACTATGTTTTATTTATTTATTATACTAGCAGTGTATGTATTATTTCTTTTCTAGATATACGCGATGGATTGGTCACCCTGTGGAGAGTATTTGGCTACGCTGTGCAAAGACGGGTTTATTAGGGTATGTATAGCAAGCAAATGCTAATTTATAGATATCATCATCATCATCAGCCCGGAGACGTCCACTGCTGAACGAAGGCCTCCCCCTTAGACCGCCACACTGTACGACAACCTGCCATTTGCATCCATCGGTTGCCCGCGACTTTTACAATCTCGTCGGTCTATATATATATATATAGTGGGAGGCCTTCCTACGCTGCGTCTTCCGGTTCGCGGTCGCCACTCAAGAACCTTTCTTCCCCATCGGTTGTCAGTTCTTCGAGTGATCTAGCCTGCCCACAGCCACTTCAACTTGCAAACCTTGCGAGCTATGTCGGTATTTATAGATATATATTTATTTATTTTTTGTTTTTTACAGTGTGTATTTAGTTAAAATTGTAATTATAATCGGCCTTTCTAATAGTCCATTGTTCTACAAAGGCCTACTCTCGAAGGATGATTTAAAAAAAAAAAACCGAAAGGTTTCCGTTCGGATCCACACTGTCCGTCCCACTCATCTACATTCAGGATGACAAAGAAGAAGGAAGCGAAATTCCAATCGGAAGTTTCCGACGCCATTCTGAATAGGTGTGCAGATTTCCGATGGAGTTGTGAATAGGGGTCCTGAATTAACACATTTCTTTCCCTAACGCAATTTATCTTAAATAACTAAGTAAACACTAACGGCCTTACTTAAAAAAACTTTTTAACCGTTAGTCACTGCTTAGCCCTGCCATCTTCTTTCTGACGTGAAGTTGCACGTGCTAGAAAAGGACAGAGAAGTTTAAGCAGTGACTAACAGAATCGAGATTATTTTAGGTAAGGCCGTGACGTGGTTTTGACACATTTTTGTATTATTTATACGGGAATACTCACGTTTGATTAAATCGGATACCACCACTATAGTTTCGATCACATCCGGTGACCTTTTATTCTTTCTGTTTTCACTATTTGAAAAAGGTCACCGGATGTGATCGAAACTATAGTCGGAGTATCCGATTTAATTAAACGTGAGTATGCCCGTATAAATGAACACTAATTACTTGAACGCGTTAGGAATTTTGTAGGCAGCTGATTAGCTTTATCTACTACACTGCCCCCGTAGCGGGTTGGTAGATTTCATATACAATGTATAACAAAAAGGCTCAACAATACGAAAGGGCGTGTATGTACTCATCATTATAAACACATTTTACTATGGGGCCAATCCTGAAATCGCGAAAAAAACATCAGCTGTTCCATACATTTTGTCCACAGGCAATGAATTTTTTGTAAGGAACAGCTGATATTATTTTCGCAATTTCAGGATTGGCCCTATAGTAAAACTTGTGTTATAATGATAAGTGCATACATACCCTTTCGTATTGTTGAACCTTTTTGTTACACATTGTATACGATTGAATATCTTCTCCGAACGTATGCAGATCACTATGTTTTCCTTATCGAAATGCCAGTGATGAGAAAATTTGTACATAAACTCCAAAGACCTTGGTGTCGTGGTACCAAGTGGGATACCGCTGATTTTTAACCGACTTCAAAAAAGGATGTCCTATATTCGACTGTATATATGTATTTTTTATTTTATGTATGTTCACCTATTTCTCCGTCAATTGTAGACCGATTTTGAAAATTTTAGTTTGGTGGTCGTCAGAGGTGGTCCCATAAATTTTTTTTCGAAATCGGTTCAGTAGTTAGGTTTTTAAATCAAAAATTACTAGAAAATATAAAGTGTTTTTTTTTGTAGTGGTAGGACTCTAGTGCAGAGTCCGCCTGGGGAAGTACCACACCTTTGCCAGTTATTCAACCGCCAATCAGTAGTGTGCCAGCATTACAGTGTTCCGGTTTGAAGGGAAATGTTACCACAGAAATTACTGGGTATGAAGAGATTTAACATCTAATATCTCAGGGTGACGAGCGCAGTGTGGTGCGGCGCAGGATTGTGTTCGCAAGTTCCCAATTCTGGCACTGCTGCTTTAAGTGGCAGGTGTGACGCTTACCACCAGGCGAACGCCTGGCTAGTCTCGTCACTTAATTGTATTAAAAAAAAGAAACATGTGTCTTCCAGGTATTCGAAGTTGAATTCGGTTGTATTTTTTTTAAAAGCGTATTATTAAAAATAAAATCTAGGTCTACTGTAGACATGTCAATGTGATTTTTAAGCTGGCTCTGTTCATCGTATTAACCAACGAATAGGCGTGTGGCCTAATGTTTAAATGATGACAAATAACAGGCTTAGTGATGAATATAACTAAATACATTGCACATTTTTTTTTTTATTTTTTTTTTGTTTAACCTGTGTTGTCCCACTGCTGGGCAAAGGTCTCCCCCAATTTCTTCCAGCTGTCTCGATCTTGTGCCAGCGCCGTCCAATCTTATTTAAACTTCCCGAGTTCGTCGCGCCATCGTGTCGGAGGGCGACCTCGGGGTCGACTGTGCAGGGGCACCCAATCCGTAGAGACCTTTGCCCATCTGTCTGGGTGCATCCGGCTGACGTGGCCTGCCCACTCCCATTTGAGCCTGGCAGCTTTGTTTCCTACGTCTGTGACGCCTGTCATGGAACGCAGCATGGTGTTACGGACGCGGTCTTGTCTTTTAATCCCGAGAATACTGCGTTCCATTGCTCTTTGGCAAACCATGAGACGGGACCTCTGGATTTTGGTAAGTGACCAAGTTTGTGCACCGTAGGTTAGGATGGGCAAGATACACATGTCGATGAGTTGACGCTTCAGGGAGATAGGAAGATCTCCCTTCATTAGCGCTTTCATAGACCAGTAGCTTTTCCAGGCGTTGTCTATTCGACGGCTAATTTCTCTGTCATGCCTGTTGTCGAAAGAAACTATCTGGCCCAAGTATGTATATTCTTCGACATAGTGTATTGTTTGCCCATCTACCATGACCCTATGTTTCGTGCTGTTCGTCATTAACTGTGTTTTTGACCAATTCATCAGAAGTCCCACCTCAAGGCTTGCTCTGCTCAGGTCTTGGAGCATGAGCTCTAGTTCAAGCGCTGATGGGGCAAAAAGGACAATGTCATCCGCAAATCTGAGATTTGTCAAAAGTTTGCCACCGATGTCAATGCCCTTCGTTGCCCAGGATGCTGCCAGTGTTTTAAAGACCTCTTCGAGGGTACTCGTAAATAACTTGGGAGAGAGTGGGTCACCCTGTTTGACTCCCTTAGATATTTTAAATGAGGGACCGGAAGAATGCAATTTTATATCAGCTGTACTGTGATCATAAATTATTTTCAAAAGGTTTATGTATGTAGCTTCGATGCCTTGATTATGCAATGCGGAAAATATAGCGGAGTGTTTCAAGCTGTCGAAAGCCTTCGCATAATCAACGAAGGCTAGATAAATTGGTTTTTTGTGTTCTATGTGTTTTTCTATTATTTGATTTAATGTATGTAGATGGTCTGTAGTGGAAAAATGAGGACGGAATCCAGCTTGTTCAGGTGGTTGGTGTCTATCGAGTGTTCCAGCTATACGGTTTTGTATGATTTTGATAAATATTTTGTAAATA
Organism: Erannis defoliaria; assembly: GCA_905404285.2. Lineage (NCBI taxonomy): Eukaryota > Metazoa > Arthropoda > Insecta > Lepidoptera > Geometridae > Erannis > Erannis defoliaria. The sequence goes on along the minus strand of FR990082.1, from coordinate 2,743,947 downwards.
TGAGATATTAGGCTTATTGGTCTGTAGTTGTTGATGTTAGATGTGTCGCCTTTCTTGTGGAGGAGAACAATATTTGAATGGCACATGTTTCGAGGGATTTGTCCTGTGTCTAGAATTGAATTAAATAAGTTTGTCAAGGGAGGTATTAATGTTTCTGATCCTATTTTCAGTTCTTCAGTAGTGATTCCATCTTCTCCAGGGTTTTTGCCGTATTTCATTGTTTTTAAAGCGTCGTGAACTTCTTTACCCGTAATAAAAGGAATAGAATCGGAACGAGAATATTGCAAGTTTAGATTGCCTTTTTCGTTGTCTGTATAAAGTGTTTCATAAAAATGTGTACATATTTCCATTACTTTATTTCGGCTATTGTGTTTGATTCCTGAGGCATCTTGCAAGCTATTGATCCACCGCCTTCCTTTTGATATACCTTGCTTTGCTATTCGAAGTGAAGTGTTTCGTTCTATGGCTGCTTTTACTAAGTCACAATTAAGTTTCCTTATGTCGTATCGTATGCTACGTTTGACTAGTTTATCAATTTTTCGGTATTCTTCTGTTCCTACTTCACAAATTTGTCTGTTTTCTATTAGCTTTTTGGATTTTTCAGATAGTTTTGCTTTTTGCTTCTTAGCAGTTTTTATTTTCTTGCTGCTGTTCTTGATTCGACTAACTATTGTGTTAAACTGTTCATCTACATCTCACATACTGAAAAAAATAAATTGTATTGGCTGATAAATCTCTGAGATATGAGCGTTTAAAGTTTTAGGTGGGGACAGAGAGGGGATGCTCTATTCCTTTCTCGCAAAGCACGTGTTAGTATAACATTTGTATGCCGCGCCTGAGGTTTGACGTCATAGCTCAGTATAGCGCGCTCTCTGTCTAGCTTGAAATTAAAATACTTAGAACTTATTTATTTTTGAATTATTTGAAATTATGTTTTCGTTGATAGGCTCTATTGATGGTCAGCTTTTTTATGAGGTAATAAAAAATTTGTAGTCATCATGCCTATTGTCTGTGTGTAGGTGTACAAGCCCCGCTCGTCGAGCGCGCCCGTGCACGCGGGCGCGGGCCCCGCCGCGAGCCGCGGCGGGCGCGTCGTGTGGGCGCTCCACGGCACGCACCTCGTCGTCACCGGCTTCGACAAGTACGTATACATAAATCATCATCATCAGTTGCCTGCGCCGCTGAGAAACTACGCCAACAAACTGATCACCGCCACTCCATGTTCAACACACAGGTATACAATTAATCTCCGCGTCAAGGTCGCCTTTGGCTGTTATGCTAGGGCTTCATCTGCGTGTAATGCCAATATTTAGCGTGCTATTTGATACAGTACGCAGATATGGCCGGGTGTTTGCACGCTAATAGGCTAGTGGCATGGTTAACGTCGTTAGACGTTAGTCGATATTCAAAGTCAAATGATAGTGTGGCCACCCATGTAGCGCACTGTTTAATGCATCATTTATTGCACGTTCATTATTTCGATAACTGGACGCAAAGCGTCATGCAGGTGAAGCCTTAGCATTACAGTACTCCCTAGATATTTCAATTTTGAGACCTGCTTCAGTGTTTTCCCGCCCAGCTGTAATTTGAGAAATGCAGGATCTGAAGCATCCATTTCCATCACTTCCGTTTTAGTGACGCTAATTTTAAGCCCAACACGCACACAGCACGTCGCTTCAAGTTTTTCAACCGAAGTGGCAAATCATCGATCGAATTGGCGAGGACTGGTTAGACGCTCGGTGTATGCGTTCGAAAATGACCGAAGGCGCGATTTGGACGCAAAACGAGACGAGCTGAAGAGTAGACCGCCTGCCAACATTTCATACAGTTACGTAAATGGCACTCTTATGTGCGTGGACTGTGCACGCACAGTTACTGCTAAAATTGGCTACATTAACACCAGCGAAGCTCCTTACTTGATTGTCGCAGAAGTAGTCGCCGCAGCCGAAACTGGCATAGATGATACGTATCTATCTATTTATGCTATAGCCGTCTCAAAAGCTTTCGGAAACAAACGACTGCTTTGGAGGGTCACCCAAGGGACGCTCGAATTGCTTTGTGCCGGGAAACGCAAAGCCCGCCTGCCAGCTATATTGCCCCAACTGAGGAACTCTCCCCGGGCCATACTGAGCCATGGCCCACCTGGAAATCCCTGAACCGGTTACGGTCCCAGGTAGGCCTTACAATATAAGCTTTACAATGTTATGTCGTCAACATTTCATGAGCTGTCAAAAAGCGTTTAACATATTGGACAGAGTCTAGGTCCTAAAAGCAAAACGACCTAATATCACAAGGTCGTAAATGCAAAATACTAAAAAAATTGCAGTTTTAGGACATACCCAGGTCTTTTCAATCAGGCTTCAGATAGGCTTTCTCAATGTCATCATCGATCAGAAGACGTCCACTGCTGGACGATTGCCTCCCCCTTAATAGGGAGGTTGCCATAATTGACAGCCTTATAGCTCAGTTGGTAGCATGTCTGCCTTCAGAGCTATAAGGCGTGGGTTCGATCCCCACCCAGGACCTACATTTATGTGGCGAACATAGATGTTTGTTCTGTGTCTGGGCGTAGTATTTATTTACAAAACAAAAAGTATATAAGTATTCCATCAGCTATCTAGTTTTCATATTACAAGCTTTGCTTAGCTTGGGGCTAGATGGCGCTGTGTGAAATTAATGTCCACCGATATTTATTTATAATCCCCACGCTTGGCAGGCGGCTTGGGGATCGCAGAATGCTTACCACAGTTAACCGAGAGGACGCTGCTGTCCGTCCTCCGGTGGGTCTGGATGCAGTTTTAGGATGTACCCAGTGGGGAGACCCAGTGGGTACGTCCTGTCCGGTACGGATTTGGGTACTACCCAGGTCCGATCCAGGTGATCTTTCTCAATGTAATAAGGTTAATGTTGTGTGCAGAGTGTCGGAGCGTCAGATCCTGCTGTACCTAGTGTCAGACCTCTCGGCGCCGGTGTGCACGGTGGGGCTGGACGTGTCGCCCGCCATCCTGCAGCTGCACCTCGACCACGACTCGGGCACGCTCTTCCTCACCGGACGGGTGAGAACACTAAACATTAACAACTTTATGAATATTTAAGACGTCTAGCCGGATATCCTGCTAATATTCCTACTGATTTTGTAGTGGTAGGACTCTACTGCAGAGTCCGCCTGGGGAAGTACCACACCTTTGCCAGTTGTTCAACCGCCAAGCAGTAGTGTGCAAGCATTACTGTGTTCCGGTTGTTGTTGCAATGTTACCAGAGAAATTACTGGGTATGAAGAGATTTGACATCTAATATCTCAGGGTGACGAGCGCAGTGCAGTGCGGCGCAGGATTGTGTTCGCAAGTTCACAATTCTAGCACTGCTACTGTTAGTGGCAGACGCGACGCGTACCACCAGGCGAACGTCTTGCTCGTCTCGTAACTTCACAGTATAAAAAAAAAACAAGAGAGTAGTTATTATGATATTGATCCGTAGGGTGGGTGGATTGGGGGCAACCTGTAATGCTCACCCGAGGGAATGTATATATAAATAAATATGCATAAATATACTTTTTAATCCAGGAATCGCGGGTGATACCGTGGGTGCAGCTAGTAGCTAATAATTATGAGGAACAATATATATTATGAAAACTGACGTGGTTTTGACACATTTTTGTTTTATTTATACGGGAATACTCACGTTTAATTAAATCGGATACTCCGACTATAGTTTCGATCACATCCGGTGGCCTTTTTCAAAGAGTGAAAACAGAGCCCGACGCGCGTGTAGCTGCGTCCTGCTTAGCAAGAAACAGAAGATAAGCAGGACGCAGCTGCACGCGCGAAACTATTTAATTGATTTAATTAAACGTGAGTAAAGCCAAGCGTGGGGATTATGGCAACACCTCCCTTTAAGAGGCCTACGTCCAGCAGTGGACGTCTTCCGGCTGTTGATGTGTGTGTGTGTGATTCCCGTATAAATAAAACAAAAATAAAACAACATATTATACACATCCACGTTCGCGTGCGCATTAATGCGCTTATGCGCGCTTAATGTTTTGATAGATAAGTATGTGTGTGTTCGCAGGGTGATTCTACTATCTACTGCTACGAGGTGAGCGGAGAGTCGCCCTACGTGACGCCGCTGTCTCACCACCGCGCCGTCTCGCTGCATCAAGGCATCTCTTTCCTACACAAGAACCTTGTCGCCGTTGAAAAGGTAACTTTAATCTCATTCATATTTAAAGTTTATATTCGTTAAATTCGAATTTAATTGCTCGAGCCATGTTTATCTTGATCCGAACGATAGTTGTGTCCGAACCGAATACGAACGTTTGGTGTTTTTTGCCCATGGACAAAAAAAGGAGACGTCATGGGCGATTTGCGGTCGTAGTTCCTATCATGCAAGTGACGTCACGCCTATTTGATCTGGCCACTTGTTAAACACTTGTTTAATCAGTCTGTTGGTTTTTGGCGGGAACACGGAAAAATCATGTCGTTGAATTCTATTATTTTCTTAAACTTGTGTTTTTTCCGAATTAATGATTAAAAATGGTGGTGTTTCACTCATTGAGTGTTGAATTACATGCACGAGTGTGGGCAAGTGATATAATGTGGTGAAACATGTCTTTTCGTGTTGTTTTTAAAACTCCGTAGAAGTTCATAGTAAATTCCCCGCAACTTTACTAGGGCATGTCTTGGACTCGACTATGACTAATTTCGTGTGACTGACTGTGATTTCATGACATATTTGACTTGATTAATTTAAAAAAACATGAAAATTCATAAACTTGACACTGGCAGAATGCACAACGTGCGACGCCAATAACTAAGAAAAAAAAAACAGTCTGTTCTCCTCGCGTAGCAGTCATTCAGGATTACACCAAAAGTGTACGTCTGCTATGTAGTCCCAAAAAGCATTTTTATGTAAAGTATACAGGGCTAGTTCTAATCAGTTAGCATCCTTTTGAGGGCATATTATGTACATCAACACAAACAAGTTTTACTATGGGGCCAACCTTGAAATCGCGAAAAACATATCAGCTGTTCCATACAAAAAGTTCGTCCACCTTGGGCATAATGTATGGAAAAGCTGGTTTTTAAAATTTCAATGTTGGCCCCATAGTAAAAGTTGTTTGTTTTGATGTACAGAATATGCCCTTAAAAGGATGCTAACTGATTAGAACTAACCTTGTTATTATAAACGGTCAAAAACTACGTCTCGGAGTACTTATTACAGTTTATTGTTATTTTACTGTGTACTAATTAAGTAAATAAGTTCGTATAGGCTGAGCGGCCAGCCCTAGTTAATGTGCCGCTCGAAGGCCTCTGACATGGCTGACGGGTGTTGTTATAGAAACTAGAACAAACAACCGGGACCAACAATTTAACGTGTCATCCGACCCACGGTAGCGCTCAGAAATAAATGCCACTCACGGTCACCCATCCAAAGAGTGACCGGACCGTCCGTTGCTTAACATCGGTGATCGTTTAGAATTACCTAGACAAGCTACGCCACGAGCGCTACTGTGTAACTAAAAATCACTGACTTAAGAATTTAGGAAATCTAGGCCTTTTTTTATTCTTAGTTATTGGCATCGCACGTTGTGCATTCTGCCAGTGTCAAGTTTATGAATTTTCATGTTTTTTTTAATTAAAATCAAGTCAAATATGTCATGAAATCACAGCTAGTCACACAAAATTAGTCATAGTCGAGTCCAAATCATGCACTAGTAAAGTTGTGGCGACTTTACTATGAGCTTCTACGGGGTTTTGAAAACAACACGAAAAGACATGTTTCACCACATTATATCACTTGCCCACTCTCGTGCATGTAATTTAACACTCAATGAATAAAATTACCACTATTTTTAATCATTAATTCGCGATAAAACACAAGTTTAAGAATATAATAGAATGCAACGACATGATTTTTCCGTGTTCCCGCCAAAACTCCAATTTAGGCCTTATCCAACACGCTGGCCCAGTTACGAGTTCTGGATTCACAAATTTCTTCACTTTAAATTTACACACCACTGAATTTCTTTTCCAGTTTTCTCACGATGTTTTCTTACTACGAAAAGCCTGTGGTATGGAAAGCTGTACATAAACTCCAAAGAGCTCAGTGCCGTGGTGGCTAGATCTAAGTTTTTTAAGTGATAGCCATTGAGCTAATATCTATAGAGTCACAAACGTGCAATAAAAATTACCGCGCCAAAACTCTTTTTGAACGACTTGAACTACGATAAGACACAAGCGCTCAATCATACATTGAACACTATACAAGCGACATAACGTCTGAAGTCGAACAATTGTGAACTATATAATGCACGTATAGGTATGTACAACGGCACTCGGACGTTTTTTGATTATTTCCACTTAGAGATTGTGTCTCTGACAACTAATCTTTTCTTTCTACAAACTACTGTGTTTTTCTGTTGTAAGGTCGAATTCGCGAGAGCGTTGCGTCTCACAAATGGAAACGTGGAGCCGCTTTCATTCACCGTGCCCAGGATAAAGGTAACTGAAAGATGAAGCTATTAATATACTATTTTCGACAGTAATTTGTAAGAACCGACCATTACCTGAATGTATTGTCCATGTTTCAGAGCGAGTTGTTCCAAGACGACTTGTTCCCGCCGACCCTGGTGACGTGGCAGGCGTGGCAGCGCGGCGCCGAGTGGCTCGCGGGCCGCGGCGCCGCGCCGCGCCTCGCCAGCCTGCAGCCGCCCGGCATGGAGCCTTGTGAGTTATAGTTGCGAGTTACTTTCTAACTCTGTTACCCTTGCTTGTAACTTTGTACCCTTGGGAGTAACTTTGTTATCCATGTGAGTAACTTTGTTATCATTGGGAGTAACTTTGTTATCCTTGTGAGTAACTTTGTTATCCTTCCGAGTAACTTTGTTTTGCTTGTGAGTAACCTTGTTATTCTTGTGAATAACTTTGTTAGTCTTTTGAATAACTTTGTTATTCTTGTGAATAACTTTGTTATTTTTGTGAATAACTTTGTTATTTTTGTGAATAACTTTGTTATTCTTGTGAATAACTTTGTTATCCTTATGAGTAACTTTTTTATGCTTGTGAGTACCTGTTGTCTTTGTGAGTAATTTTGTTATCCTTGTGAGTAACCTTGTTACTTTTGTGAGAAACTTTGTTATCTTTGTAAGTAACTTTGTTATTCTTGAAACACTAACCATCATATGCATAAAACTGTAAATAGTATTTCAAACCTATTTTAGTTAAAAAGTGTTTTGTCTTCTTTTTTCGAATTTAAATCTTAATTCCAATGAAAGTTGACAAAACACTTTCTAACAAAAATTAAAAGGTGGTCTAGTTCAGGTCCAGTGGGATGTGGTTAAAACACTTCAATAGTTGAGAGATTGGTTTTTAATTCCTCAGCATACATATATCACAACATTCGTAGGTTGCTATGTATAATAATTAAACGACACAACAAGCTATAAAAGCGATCGACGATGGCGGCGCAGTGTTATTTGATTTTTTATTTTATGAATGACTGATGCTATTGGCCTCAGATGGCCTCTACAGCGTTACCGGACTTAAAAACGCATTTATACAGAGATGTGGGTAAGCGACTGGAGACCGCAGCAGAGCGCGCGCGGGTCGGCGCGGCCGACAGCCGCGGCGATGCTACGAACTAGGCTTGCGCAGAATGTGTCACTAAAATGAAAAGATATATACGTAACTTTTCACTACTGTGAAGTACTTCACTCATCTAGTTCACTAGTCCAGTTGCTCATTTGAAATAATTTCGCCATTCGATACCTTGCTACTAAGAAGATACGTTTACGAACGAAAACAGTGCGCTTACTATGATTGCTTCATTTTATATCCAAGCTCGTACAAACGTGTTTGTAAATTGTACGTTGCTTTTTTCCTTACTAGTTCAATATTAGCTATTTTGTATAACAAACAATGTACGACAAAAGTTAGAGGACTCCTGAAATCGTTCTCGAGCTATCGGTAACCAGAGGATCGAACGCAACGAGCCAAAGTTTGAGTGAAATAGACAATTACTTCAGAACCTAAAACAGAGCGTGATAACATTATCTATCCTTCCTCACTGGGCTCGTTCGTGTCTCATCGTTCGCGACTTCGCGACGTCCAGTGAACTAGACAGCTGAACTAAGAAGTAGCTACATTTTATCTGAAGTAGTGACTGAAGGACGAACACAGCTGAAGTAGTCCAATTAAAGGATTCGCTCAAGATCGACACGGCTACTACGAACGGGTGTCGCGGTGCAAGGTGTTAGTTAGGCCATAGGCGCAAGCGATTAGCGATTCCAGTATGTGGTATGTTGTGTGTAAATATTGTAGTGTAGATATATATTATAATGTACGAAATGAATGTAGGTAATATTTAATATTATGTAGGTGATTTGTGTAAATAATGTATAAACGTGTAAATTGTATAAAGTAAAGAAGGGAGTAGGATAAACGCCTACAATAGTTTTGAAATACGTTTTAGCGTTTTATGCATATGACGGTTAATGTATTATATCATAATCAGCCTGTTTAATAATCTACTGCTGGAGGGATATCTCTACCAAGCCGGATACTGGTTTACCCTCGAAGGGCGATTGTGCCATATCCACCACGCTGGCCCAGTTCCGTGCTGGTGAATAGGCTAGATGGCTGTTTTTTTATTGTCCTATTAAAATGTGGCCCATAAATAAAGCTGATTAATGAAAAAAATATGAAAATCTGATCAAAAATAAGCAACTTATAAGCATTTTAATATCATGCTAGACAGAGAGGCGAAACAGCACATCGTGACGTCACTTCTCTGTAAGCCATATAAATTCCGAAACACGTCCGCTGCTGGACGAAGGCCTCCCCCTTATTAGGGAGGAATCGTGACTATTCACATCATCAGCCGAAACACGTCCGCTGCTGGACGAAGGCCTCCCCCTTATTAGGGAGGGGTGGTGACTATTCAGATCATCAGTCGAAATACGTCCAATGCTGGACGAAGGCCTCCCCCTTATTAAGGAGGGACCGTGACTATTCACATCATCAGCCGAAACACGTCCGCTGCTGGACGAAGGCCTCCCCCTTATTAGGGAGGGATTGTGGCTATTCACATCATCAGCCGAAACACGTCCAGTGCTGGACGAAGGCCTCCCCCTTATTAGGGAGGGATCGTGACTATTCAGACCATCAGCCGAAACACATCCAATGCTGGACGAAGGCCTCCCCTTATTGGGGAGGGATCGTGACTATTCACATCATCAGCCGAAACACGTCCAATGCTGGACGAAGGCCTCCTCCTTATTAGGGAGGGATCGTGACTATTCAACCAGTCTTAAACTTTGATAATTTATTTCAGTGTCGGCGCATACGTCTCGGTCGCCGGTGTCGCGCGAGGCGAAGCCCCATCCCAAACAGAAGCCCGACCTCATCGAGTCCCACGTGCCGCTCAGCTCTAAGGAGAAACAAGATAATGTGAGTAAATAAGTATTGACGAGAATCACGTTGTACGTAAACAATACAAATATGTATGAAAACTGGGGCAACGGCGAATCTACTTTTTAACCGACTTCAAAAGGAGGATGTTCCACTGTATGTTTTTTTTTATTAATTCTATTTTCACCCAATTCTCCATCAATTGTGGACCGATTTTGAAAATTCTTTTACGGGTCTGCGGAGCAAATTGCCAACTTTAACCCTGCTACGCGAAAGGAACCACTTCCTCCCCGCAGCGGCATGTAACATCGTATACACACCACGGGAGCAAGTAAAGAAGCCTCAGATCTCATTTTTGTCACCCTTGGCTTCGCCTTGGGAGACAATATTAATTGTATTATATAACCCTAACTTTAGACTGTAGGTAAATAACTCTGAAATATACATTTACATTCAATAAATAATAATAATAACTAACTAAATGACGAAGTGTACAAAAAATTGTTTTATAAACGGGTAGGCCTAATTCCCAAGATACGGGTGTATTCTACACCTAGTTTGGGCATTAGTGCGATATACGACTGTAATGTACCAATTCCTGAAATAAATGATTCTGAATTTGAATTTTGAATTTGTATATACATGAGATCTGAAACATTATTTACTTTTGCTCCCTAGGTGAGTAATCTACTATTTCACTTTCAGATAATGAAGTCGATGAGCGCCAAAGTTCAGATGAACCTAAAACTCGAACAAGATACTATGGAGGGAGTGGATGAGACCGAATGGGAACAATAGTCTGCAGTGCAATATCCGGTCTACTGGTCTACTGGTCTACCAGTCTAATGATGTATACTGGTCTATTGGTCGCTGGTCTACCGGTCGCTGGACTACCGGTTTATCGATCTACTTGTCGCTGGTCTACCGGTCTACCGAGCTACCGGTCGCTGGTCTACTGGTCTATCGGTCTACTGGTCTTCCGTGCTACTGGTTGTTGGTCTACTAGTCGTCTAATCTACCGGTTTTCTGGTATACTGACCTGTCAGTCTTACTACCGGAATACTTATCAAGTAAGGTTTAGTAATGTAGAGGCTTCTATAGTCCTTTTAAAATGTACTTAATCATTGCCAAAAAGATTTTTCGTGTCTATTTGATGTCTGGTTGATGGGTCGAATCAAAAGCTATGTGCGTCTCTCTCGACCATTGTATTAACAAAAATAGAGAAAAAGATAAAATACCGTCGCGTCTTCTTATTCGTTGATTATTTAAAAAAAATGTGGACTTAAAATATATGTGATTGATTCAGGCGTTACTTTGCGGAAGTCCATTGTTACCAAAATTGTTTTAATTTCTAGTGTTTTCCGCTGTAATATCGTTTCGACTACTTATAGGATGAAGGGACACACTAAAATCTACTGTAATTATCAACGTTAATTGAAATTGAAACACCAGAAACACTAGAAATTAAAACAATTTTGGTTTTTGTGGACTTAAAAGTTTAAGATCAATTGGGCATTGATCTTTATGGCATTGATTATGTACATTAAATACTACTCGAAGGTGTTATTACAAATTTTACTCAATATAAAGCAACATTTTTATACCCGAACTATTCCCAATGTACTGACCCGAGATATTTTATAGAACTTTTTCCAGTTTCTAGGTATATATAATATAGCTTATATAAACATAAAAACATAGCTGCGTATTTACGAAAATTTTAAACATCTGATAGCCGATAAATATATTTTGTGTCGGAAAATAACTTTTTGGTTAGTACGACATAAGACTGCATAATAATCTTGTTTATAGTAGCTTTTACGTGTTTAATCCTTTTCTCTCAGCAATATTGAAATTCTTAGAAAAGGGTAAAATAACTTGTATTCTTTACTGCATAGCTACTGCTTTCCTTTGTCAATTATGTTAATCGCTTTTTGACAGTTAATACAAAGTTGACGGCATAACATTGTAAAGCATCCCTGCAAATTATATTTCATGGAAATAAATTGGTTTGATCTAGCATTGCCTCTTTTACAAGGCTATTTCATTGGGCGATTTTCTGAAAGCCAATTAAATAAATTATATAGTTTATAAAAATCCGTTCGATGGCAATGAAGAGACACGGCCCTGGGGCCGTACCATTAGCGCTTATTCCGCGACCGAATACGCTCAGCTGCCGACGCTGCGCGAGTGTGATTTTTATCGCCTCGCAATAAGGTTAACGGTCGCGCATGTCGGCAGCTGAACCTATTCGGTCCCGCTATAAGCAGTTCACGGTACGGCCCCTGAACAGTTTCACTATCTTGAAGCAAAGTAAAAAGGTCAAAAAATAAAAAGTAACCTTATTTCATTTATATCAGATCTGTCGTGCGTTTTTGTGGTTATTGTTTGTATAACAAAGTACTTGCCCATGTTATTTCTTAAACTTTCGTTTTTCCACACAAATTTGTAAGTGCACCTTGCCAATTGATTAATTAATTACTATCAATAAAGGTACGTAACAATAATAATTTATCAGAATATAAACAAAACGATTCAAGAAAACGTGGAAAAGCACTTCACAAACGAACGCGAACTGTGAAGGGAAGCAGTGAAGGTGAGTGAACTGCTTTTTTTACAAGAAAAATGCGAAAAAAAGTGTGCCATATCTCGCCAGCGCCGTCTATCCTTTGGCTGTAGAACTACGTTTTGACAGCTGTCAGAAAACTTCCCATTGCCGACATAGTCTTATAAAGAAGTAATGCTAGATTATGTATTTGTATGAGATATAATTTGCTACACGCTTTACAATGTTATGTCGACAACTTTGGATGAACTGTCAAAAAGCGATTAACATAACGGAGAGAATAAAGTTGCTTGGAAGTTTTAAATTTTCTCACATCACGTGGGTAGCATTTATTTTATTACAGCTTATTACATACTCAATATAGTCGCTGTATCTATAATAGTAGGTTACCTAAATATTTTGACACTATAATGCTCAGTGTAAAAAGATACCTAAGTAATAGACTCAAACGCTGTTATTGCATAGCAGATGACTGGTTTTCATAAGTATAGACCTACCAAGTAGTACCGGTACCCCCCTTGCCCCGCTGCTATGACCCACTGGTGGGACTACGGGGATTTTTTCCCCCGTGGACCCACCACGCTAGAGATGGAATTAAAAAACAAACTTTATCACTCGCCCCTCCGCGATTTAAAATACTAATTTATATTAATATTAATAATTTTTATTAATTGGGAATCTGGCGCGTCCACTTTCCAGCTACGGGGCGGCCATACTGCCGTAGCCGTTCTTACTCAGTACGTAAGAGCGAGTGATTTGTGCACAAGGTCGGGTGCAGTTTCGGTACTATACAGTTATTGTCTATACTTATGCCGGTGGTGTCGCAGTTTGTATTTACCTAGTTCTGACGCGTTCGGCTGTGGTTCGGATCGTGACGAACAGTAACTTTGCATTTTTGGCTTTAATCTCTTAGCTTAGAGTTGATATATTTTATTTGTTTGAATAGCTAAATTATGCATCTTTTTTCATATTGCATATATGGCGTGCGATATAAGCTGGTTTTTTGATGAAAGTTTTGAGTTTAATTTGGCGTGCAATGCTTTTGTCGCTTAGGACATTTTGACGCCGCTTATTAATGGCACAATCGCTATGGTCTGAGGCGCAATTAATGTCGTTTTTTTAATGCCTCTATTTACTTTATCTGTGTTCATTGTACGCGGCACTGCGATGCGTCATCTTCTATGGAAAAAACGCGTTTTTACCGTTGTGATGTCGACGACCAAATTGTGGCATTAGAGGTTTTAATATGCTCAATGCAATGCTCATTTTAATAATAATTTTTTTTGCTCTTGTATCCATTAGACGTGTTTTGGAAATTTTGGAATACTTTTTTTTTCATCTTTTCTCGTAGGAGGATTTTGAGGAGGAGGCGTCGCACTTTGTGCATTTGCCAGTATCAAGTATTTATTTCTATCAAGTTCTTGATAAATTTCAAGTCGAATGAGTCTAAGTCACAGTCAAATTCACACTTAGTAAGTTACCGTCAAGTCCAGTCATGCCCTAGTAAAGTCTAACAATACGCAAATACACTTTTCACTACATTATATCACTTGCCCACACTCATGCGCACAAATCAGCACCTAATGAAAAAAACGCCACCATTTTTATGCATTAACACTAAAAAAACAACTTTTGGAAAATAATTCAATGCAGCAAGATGGTTTTTTAGCGTTCCCGCCAAAAAGCTTGAATTATTTTATTAGACACATTTATTTGACTTGAAAAATGAAATGCCTTAAATGAATAAAATGAGTTAGTATCTCATAGTTAACTCGTATATTATTATGACAGACAACTCATTTGCGCAAATAGCTCTCATATGATGTACGTACGTGTAAGTAATTTACCTTTTCTTTCGTATTTTTTTCTTAAAAAAAAACATGTTTTGGCCTTTTGCTATATAATTATAATAGGGTAGATGACTGATGTTTATATCGTTGAAACCAATAGCTTTGATGAAGAATTTAAGTAAATATAGTATGTTTATTGAAAAAAAAAATTGAAATCGGTTAATAATGTTCTGATATATGAGCGTTTAAAGTTTTTGTTGGAGACAACTCTGTCCCTTTCCCACAAAACAAAAAATCACGTCACGCCTTACTTGTCAGAATATAATTTATATGGCGTACTGAGAAGTGACGTCGCGGTTTGCTGTTTCGCCTCTCTGTCTAGCATGATATTATAATGCTTATAAGTTGCTTATTTTTTAATCAGATTTTCATTTTCTTTTCATTAATCAGCTATATTTATGGGCCACATTTTAATAGGACAATAAAAAAAAACCAGTCATCTAGCCTATTGTATATAAAAAGGCTTACATACTGAAACCTTGTACGGTCTTACTCCTTATTTCCTCATAAAACACGTCTACGCAACATTCCTACGTATTGCCATATACAAATGCATTTATTTACTTGTATTTTATGTATTTAACATTAATAATTATACAATACAAAACACAAGTATGTATAAGGATAATATAGGGTACTCGTATGATTAGGGAATTGACATATAACGTATAAAAACATTATTTATTTAGTCGTTTTAAATTAATCTCCTTGTTGCAAAACTTTGGTAAAATAATTTGTATGGTGGATAAAGCTCAGGACAGTATTCAACCAAAACAAATTGTTAAACGCCTCCGTTGTTTTTCGGACAAAACTTTTTATATGTATTGAGTGCTACGCGATTTTATGTTAGTTCGTTTATGCTAACAAAGGAATATACAGTGGACGCCAACGTCGGACACATAGATTGGCTCGTTGAAAGCCAAGCTCGTACCTCAGCGGTGTTTACATGCATCGATACAATTTTGTGTAACGATTTACCGATTTTTAGCATCAACAGTGATTTTACTGTTTAAAATTTTCCGTTTAACGAGTTTTTCGTATTCAAATTGTATACAATACAAAGTTTTGCAATGATATCAAACTGACCAGCAGGCTAATCATGTAACTGTTCGGGATCGCGATTCGGATCGCGATTTGTCATAAATGTCACTTGTCACTGTCACAGCTTCACAGTATCACGGAGATATTTCTCTCGCTATCGTTATCGAACGAATGCATTGATTTTCTTAATTAAGTTAAATAAATCCCTCGGTCTTTTGGCGTTTCATCCTGCCCTGCAGGGTCAAATGAGTTTTGGCAGTGACAGTGACAAGTGTCTATTTTTGACAACTCGTATCCGAATCGCGATCCCGAAAAGTTACATGATAGCCCCGCTGAACCTAACCAACTTACAGCGGAATTAGAACGCTAGTTGCCATACAGTTAAATCACCTTTTTGCTCAATGCGCCAAAGATTATTGTATCTTTGACATTTTACAAGAGCTTATATTTAGCGTTAAATGCATTACTTTTTTAATCATAAATTGTAAGTATTAGATACGGAATCTCATTGAAAATGGTTTGTTTACTTTGATCCAGTAGGTTGGTCCAGTGCATTTGATTGCATTGTTTCTATTTGGAAAAAAATACAGGGCTAAACAAAACTGACATCTCGAACATTCTTGCATCTACGTTCGTATATACACAAAGTGATCTCATTATTAAATTTCGATCCGTGCAGAGACCTTGAATGGAGTTCAACACATGAATTAATCACATTAATCAAAAGAATTTGTGTCATTGATTCAACTACCTGACTAGCCTGTTATCTTTCCTAATGATCTTGTATAAATGTACTTATATAAAAATCAATTGCGGTGCGTTAGTCTCGCAAAAGCTCAAAATAGCTCGACTAATTTGTATATTTTTTTATTTTGTACTCCTCAGTACAGTGGTGGCTTAGGAAAAAATGTTAGGCGGCCTGAAGTTTACCAGGTCATCTAGTCTTGATATACATTAAATACAAATAATGTGCTTTACGAAACCTTTGTGTACAAACAAACGGCTTAAAACTTGAAACGTAAAAGACAGCGATTGTCTGGCACTTGCAATGTTTTTTACGGTACAGTTCTTTCCAGTTACTGGATCAATGCAACTGAACTATCTTACTCTTTTTGGTAAATTATGAAGTTTGTTTTTAAATACTCGAAGAAAAGTAGGCCTGTGCAATTTTGACTCAACAGTACCACTATTTAAGGCTTTATTTACATCAACCCAGTACAGGGTTGGCTTGAAAATTCTAATATAACATCTAGAAGTTATACTAAAGCTTTCATTATGAATTACTTAATGTAAACATAATTATATCCACTAGTCAAAAAGTTATTCTTTAAATGGAAATTCTTAAAATATATTCAAATGTATTATTTTATCGGTATTTGTATAGTTAAGGACCATGTATTTTAGTTAAGTTGCTTTTGAAATTGTAATAGTGTTTAAGTTCTCATTTATAAATTAAAGTAACACCACTAGTCTTAAGTCCCAGTTTTTTCATCCTTGATGAAATGTCTAGATCCGAATAATAGTAAACACGAATAATACGTACTTTTACTTTTGTATAAGTAGTATATTCACTGAGTTACGAAAAACTAAATAAATAGGCTAGGCTCTGGCTAGGCGGGGTTAAGAGTTAGATCCAAAAGGCAGTGATCCTTGTGTCAGGAGGTTCCTCACTCTGCAGCCCTCACCACCGGCAGCTTGAGCCCTGCCCCGCTGCCGGCGGCACTCCTGACTTAGTTATTTAATATATTTGTATTGTAAAAATCTAAATTTTAGATGAAAATGAATTATTAGTTTTTCGTTCGTGTATCGTGATGTACTTCGGATGAAATAAAATGCAATAAAACTGGGCCGATAAGCGTATTTACAAATAGCACATTTATTAAAAGACACTTATGAAATATTTAAGACTGCACTTTTTGTTATACGGGTTATATTCAGGGAATCCAATATTTATGCTCACCGTCTATTGATCGGACATTTCGAAAAAGTATCTATCGATCTAAAAAGCACTAATTAAGTCGAAGACATGGTACATGGATCACCAAGCTAAAGTGGAGATGGGCAGGATACTTGGGTACTTGGGAATTTCAACAGGTAGACCGAGGCAGTTACCGAACGGTATCCTCTAAAAGGGCGAAGTCGTACAAGCAGATCACCGACTCGATGGTCAGATGACATTGTCAAGCTTGCCGGAAAGCTTGGATTAGGCTCACACAGGGCCGGATAGGAAGGTTTGAACGAGAAGCCTTTAGGTACATAGGTACACTGCAGTGGGTGAAAACGGGCTGAATAGATAGTTCTAATAGTACATTATGATACGAGTGTGCTATGTTGGTCATTACACTAGAGGCGGTATTATGCGCGCAAGCCGCAGGCGAGCGCGATAAGGAAGCCGAGAGCGTAATGACTAATAGCACAAGAGTTCGATACGACTGTTTTCGTCACACTTGCGAGGAAAAAACAATTTTTTTGTGATAATAATCAACCACACAGCGAAAACGTCAACAAACATTTGCGGAAAATGGCGCCCAAATCAGTAATGCGCGCGCAGGTTGACATTTACTTCAGCGGCATAAGAACTCTTTGTTGGTATTACAAAAAAACTGTGAGTATTACCCGGCTATATTAAGAGTGCTTCGTATACGTACGTCTAATTGCAGTCACGTACAAACTTGACTTTACCGGGTTATACCTATTATAGTACAAGTGCCGTATTGTAAAGTAAAAAGCACGCGTGCGTAATAGCTTGGATTATGAGCCTAAAAGCGATGTAATAAGATCTACTTTACGAGCAAGTGTGATGAAAAGATACATTTATAAATAAAGTATAATAATATAGGTACGTTATCTTTAAAATAACTAAAAATGTTTATAAACTAATGATGTACTTATATAGAGTATGTGTCAATCGAAATTGAGCAAATCTTCTGGTTGAGCAAATTTTGGATTCCTGGCGATAACGCGTGTAAACTTATTTATTATTGTATTTAAATGTCACTAATTCTTCGTACACATTGTCTCATTTTATTATCAAAAAGCTATAAAAGTCCCAATATCGAAAATTTCAGTTTCTCAATTCTAAACGACTGAAATGTATCTTCAACCGTTTGCACAAATCTTGCTGTCTCTGTAACGTCCGAACCAAAGTTGTGAATCGACAATAATTTATTTCATACCTTCCAAATTTCTGTCCAATGCTCTTAAGGTGGGATTACGTCAATAAAATTAGTGTTGTGTGTTAAATATAGTTGCAATTATAATAGGTCCACGTTTAACCCTTTGACCGCCATGGCGTAAAGGCATTGCCATGGTCTAAACGCTAAACCGCTAATACAAAAAGAACATGAATTAATTTTCCGAAAGCATCTTCGAAATCATTATGTTTTTGGATACCATATAAATTTGATGTCAAATATTAACGTCTTTGGCGTAAGGGCCCGCAATCACATGTCAAGTAAAGACGTCTGTGGCACATGAATAAATAATATTTATTACGTAAACGGGCCTACCCTAACCCATATGGTCATTGAGTCAAATATTTTCGGCGAAACTAACAACACAACTTTTTATTGATATAGATTCCGCTTTACTTTATAGTTTAACCTTTCAATGTGTGTCGTACTTTGTCTAGTGAATGTTTGTTGCTCCATTTGTAATGTTGTGCCAATTTCATTTAGATTTTGTATCATAAAATGGCTAGTGCACCTAATGTTTGTATGAAGGAAAGTTTTTGTAACAGTAATATATCATTTCCGTTCTGTTTTATACTGTGTGGTCTGACCAATGATATTATATATAAGGAGGGAGATATGACATATCGCGCCCTCAAATGGCCCCGTGAAAACGGCCCCAGGGACTGTCTCGCCTGTCTGCGCTCACTAAGCGAGTCGCACGCTATCCTTTTTGCTCTTATCTTCTTTCGTACTCCGGTGCAACTCGTAAACATGACGGCATGAGGGTCATTTTCAAACGTTGTTTTATTACACGATGCCGCATCTTTCGTAATCTTTGGGTCTGACCTCACTTTTATAAATAGTATGACTTTTTTTTCAACGTTGGTAATGTGAAGAATAGATCTATTCACCATATCAGATTATAATAAGGGCATAAGGTTACTCCTATAATGTCTTGTGGGAGTTTTTACCGGTTGCGTATTTATTGTATTTACGGTCAGATCTCATACATAATAAAAAGCCAAATTTCACAATGTAAAATAATGTTCAGTGTCCATGACCTACATTTGTGTGAGTGAGTGTATTTTCTTTTGTATTTTTGGATGTTGTAAACCTACCAGATATCCTAGTGTTAAGTATCAATATTTGGATATATTTTTATTATTTTGCATTTTTTTATTAAACTCTTGCTAAATTTTTGGGTGTTTTATTTGTGTTCGAATTGTAGCTTGTTAGTTAGCGTGCAACGTGCGTGCGACTACAGGGTTAAATTTTAGAAATAAAAATCGAGATTTGTAATTTTTTTGCTGGATAAGTGAATAGTCCTCTAAATAAGCAACGCGCCGACAACCGTGTGGAGTATTGTTTGCGCGTTGCTTAACTCTGCATTGCTTTGTGTGTCAGGGGGATACCAGTCACTTAACATCAGGACCGTAGTATTATCTAATATATATATATATATATAACGGGGCCCCTGCCTCATCCGAGTTTTTAGAAATAGTGACGTCAGCAATGCTGACGTCACCAATTCGATCCCCTGCATCGCCCATCACAAATAACTCGACACAACACACATTCAATCAATTAATGTTTATTCTTGAACACAATTTTATAAAACCAATCTTAGCACAAATCAAACTACCCGACTTCTTATTAACTATAACAATAATTATCGAAGGTACTCACAGAGCAGTCCGCACACCTCAGGAATCGCCACCAAAGTCACTCGATTCCTTTGCGAGTATCTTGAAGTTCTCCCTCCACCGCCATAGCGGCCATCTTTCTTTCCACAACAACTTCACTTCAAAGTACTCGCATCAATATTACAATTAATTAATAACAACTAATTGCAAACATTACTCCAAATCATAATTCTTAATTTAATTTAAAAGCCGTTTCAAAACAACTTCTACATTGAATTTCGATTGAATCAACAAACCTTAGATTTTGCTGATCCAACCGACAGAGTGCCGATCATATTAACAACTGTTTATAATTTTTTAAGAGTTATAATGATTATTAACTATTGCTTGAAACTTATTAATCAAGATATGAATTTACAATGGTTTACAAGTTAACCAAATACTTTAAAATAATCTCTAAGTATTACCAGCTACAAAAACAACCATCTTATAACTGTCTATAACTAGTATTTACGCAATAACCTGACTTTGTTATCGTTTCTTGTACTGATGTGTACTTTGATCAATGACAGACGGACTAAAATCATAATTAGATAAACTTCAAATCATTAAATCAACTTGGCATACGTTCTCGCGTCGACACGGCCATACTGCGAGGCGGTGCGCGCTCTGCACCAATCTCGGGCGGATCTGTAAAGTAATATTTGGTTTTGAGCTAGGTATCCATTCACCGGTACACTAGCCGATAGCTAAATTTGTTTTTGAAACTCAATAGCTTTCTTCTATGTAATTTACTAGTATAAGCAATACTAGTAGCCATATTAACCAGAAAATCCTAGCTATCGGCCTTAAGTATTTATTCTCAGCAATCATTCTTAAACAATAATGGATGAGTTTGTTTTTGTTTATTACATTTTCTGTATAAAGGAATGTGAGTACGGTTATTAGTGTCCTTGTCACCAACAAGGTTTTAGTTGTTAAATCAATTGTCAAAGCAAATGCTCCACGCATAATTGCTTATAAACTCGTAGACGGGAATGATGCTGTGGTCATGAGCGGTCTCGTACGCCGTGGTCCACAGGGGCTCTAAAGGAATTGGAAACTAGGGTGATGCTGTGGTCTAGGCCTTTATGTATTTGACCGTGGTCCACAGAGGCTCTAAAGGAATTGGAAACTAGGGTGATGCTGTGGTCTAGGCCTTTATGTATTTGACCGTGGTCCACAGAGGCTCTGCAATAAAAGTTTAAACAAAAACACTATTTCTGTGTTGTCTTTGTAATATAACTCACTAGGATTTGTTGCTGTGGTCATGAGCGGTCTTGTACGCCGTGGTCCACAGTGGTTCTAAAGGAATTAGGAAGGACGATGCTATGGTCTAGGCCTTTATTTTGACCGTGGTCCATAGAGGCTCTGTAAATGACTGAACTTAGGAGAGGACATGAGGAATATGAAGGATTTGTAGCCTTTCTAATACTTCTGTGAAGTTTAATCAACTCATCATTCTAGATAGATGTATTGTGCAACCTATAATAGCCTTGCACGGTTTTAAGAAATCAGTTATGGTATTGACTCACCAGTTTGCTTCGGCATCTTCTTGCTGGACCAACTGTGACGTGGACGGAGACGGCTCGTACGGTGCTTGTGGTGGGACATCAAGAACAGTTTCCTGCTCTTGGTCGTCTTCAATAAAGCTCGTCGACATGGCCGCTTGGTCGCCTGGTTGTGGCGCTCGACGCAGCTGGTCGTGAGCAACCTTTCGAGGTCGCCCTCTGCCCGTCACACGTTTTACCGTGTAACGATCGTTGTCTAGTAGTCTGAAGATCTCATAAGGTTCGCTGTACTTAAGGTCTAGAGACGTCTGATTACGTGGATTATTCTTTATGAGAACATAATCTCCACGTTGAAATGGTCGTATCTTCGCTTTCTTTTGATCAAACCGCCGTTTCTCATATTCAGCCGCAGCAACCATTTTCTGTTGTACCTGTTGTTCAAGAATGTCA
Source organism: Erannis defoliaria (assembly GCA_905404285.2). NCBI lineage: Eukaryota > Metazoa > Arthropoda > Insecta > Lepidoptera > Geometridae > Erannis > Erannis defoliaria. Next base: position 2,722,267 of record FR990082.1, on the reverse strand, counting down.
AAGTCTATGCATTCGTTTTCAAAGTTTACCAACCTTAATAGCTCTGGCGGGACAGTGTGTTCTCGGCGTGTTAATAGTGACAGTGGAGCGACGCCGGTCACGCGATGTGGAGTACAATTGAAGGCCAGTTGTAGTGCTTCAAGTGCTGTTTGCCAATTTACAGTGTCGTAGTTTTTTATCATGGTGAGTGCGTTTTTCAATGTACTCATCACTCGTTCAACCTGACCGTTTGCTCGGCTTACTCCTGGAGCTATTGCATGTAAATTGATGCCAAAACGATCGCAGTAGGCTTTAAATTCGCCTAGGAATTCTCTGCCTCCATCCACGACAACTTGCACGGGAGCTCCAAATAGATGAACCGTGCGTTTCAGTGCTGCGAGGCTGCTGCTTTGGCTCTTGTCTGTAGAGTAGCCCAGTAGTATGTACTTCGTGTATGCGTCTATCGTCACGATGACGTACTCGTCTCTTCCTTCAGAGTCTCTAGTGCCCAGCTTACCCGTGATGTCCATGTGTATTACCTGGAATGCTGCGGTGGGTTTTTGGATCGGGTGAAGCTCTGCTTGTATTGCACCCGACGGACCTTTCGACGTTCTGCATACTACACAGTTATCGACGAAACGTCTGATAACCGTGCTCATCTTGTCAAACCAGTAAGACTCTTTTAACTTCTGTAAGGTTTTCTCCCATCCTGGATGTTGTAGCGTGTTGTGGTAAGTGTTTATTAGACTCCACTGAAATGATCTAGGCACAACTACTAGTTTATGAGTAGCTGATGTGTTCATGAGAGTTTTCTTTAGTACACCATCTTCTAGAACATATCCAGGTGCTGGATCGTCGGTGGTCATGCTGTCAATCAATGGACGGAGGGTATCGTCACGTCGCTGTTCTATTTTTAACCAGTCAGTATTCCCAGTTATAATGTTTACGGCACTCTCAGTCGGTGGATTTCTGCTAAAGAAATCAGCGTGTTGCAGTCTTTCCCCTTTTCTGTACTCTACCTCGAAATCGTAATTCTGGAGGAAGGCCCACCACCGATGGATTCGGGGAAGTAAGTCCTTTTTGTGCGCAGATGCCTTCAGAGCATTGCAGTCTGTCATCACTTTGAATTTTCGTCCGTATAAGTACTGCCGGAAGTGTTTGATGGCCCTCACCACCGCCAGGGTCTCGAGCTCGTATGAGTGGTAACGGCTCTCTGCGTCAGTGGTGCGTAGACTCATGTAAGCAACTGCATGATGTCTTCCGTTGATAATCTGTACCAAGACTGCTCCGTAGCCGAGACTGCTTGCGTCTGTGTAGAGCACGATTGGTGCGTTTTCCTGAAATAGCGTAAGGGTAGGCGCAGTAGACAATTGTTTGATGATATAATTGCGTGCTTGGTCATGTCTTTCGTTCCATTCCCATTTGGCGTCTTTCTTTGTTAATTCGTAAAGTGGTACCATGACACGCGAGAAGTTGGGAATGAAACGTCTAAAGTATCCCGCTAGACCGTTAAATTGCCTTACTTGCTTAGCGTTTGTTGGAGTTGGTGCCCTCGTTAAAGCCTCTACTTTTCTTGGGCTTGGACCGACTTGTCCGTCTGATATAACGTTCCCCAGATACTCAATAGAGCGTTTAAAGAAGGCAGTTTTCTCTACGTTTATTGAAAACCCAGCTTCTTGTAAGGCAACCAGTATCCGCTCGATATGTGAGAGTCCCTCGGAGAAATCTCTACATTTCGAGAGGACGTCGTCTACATAAACTTGACATATTTGTTCACTTAATAGTGATGCTAGCGCTCTATTAATACACCGCTGATACACAGAACAGGCATTACTAAGACCAAATGGCATGGCTAAGTATTCATAGAGACCGTCAGGCGTTACAAAGGCAGTTCTTTCGATAGAGGTCTCTGAGATTGGAATTTGGTGGAAACCTGCTGCCATATCAAATGTAGAGTAGTAAACTCCACCTGCCAGTTGGTCTATTTGGTCTGAAATTATTGGCAGTGGGTAGTGGTCGCGCAGAGTGTTTCTGTTCAGCTCGCGGTAATCAACGCACATGCGATCATTGCCATTTTTCTTTTTAACTAAGATTATTGGGCTTGAGAACGAAGACTTGCTCTCCCGGATTATGTTATGCTCAAGCAACTCGCTCACTATATCACGTACTTTCTCTCGTTCGACCGGGCTTAAACGATACGGCCGGCGCTCAACATATTTGGTCGGGTCTTTGAGCCGTATCTCCAGGTCACCGGTATTAACTCGTGTGCTTGGATATCCGTGGATGAACAAGTGTTCGTATTTATTCAACAATATTTTTAACTCTGCAATTTGGTCGTCGTTCGTCAAATCACAGTCTAAGTTGTCAAATTTTTGGCTTTGCGATCGCACGTGGTTGACCACCGGTTGATGAAACAGAGTAGCGCCTCGCGAAGTTACCAGTACTCCAAGGCTTGTGTTCTCGATGAGATTCATTCCTATTAAAATATCTGCACATACTTCATAGTCTGGTACAACGTGAAACAGAAGCTCTATTCGCAAATCATCGATAACACACACCGTTGTAAGTCTGGCCAATGATACTACCGTGAATTGACCAATACCTTTCAGGTAACTTACGATATTGGTCCTTTTTCCGGGTAGTTTAGCCGCCACTGACTCGCGTATCAATGAACATTCCGCTCCACTATCGAATATCGCATGTAGTTTCAAATCCCCAACCGTAACCAGCATTGAAGTTAATTTCGGATCACCCACACAATTAATTTTTGAAACCACAGCGCGCTCCCGTTTATAACAAGTTTCGTAAGTGTGACCAATTTTTGAGCAGAATGTGCATGACGGTTTGTCAGTGTTTTGTGGCAATTTATTCTCATGATGACGCGGTTGAGTACTATCCGCTTTATTACCGAAGCGACAATCCCGTGTATCATGATTAGATCTTTTGCATATCTGACAATAAAGCGTAGGTTTATCTGAAAATCGTGGTCGCTTGCTTGGACCTTGCTGTGCATTTGATGTGCTTGGATTTGATCGCTTTACGCGGCGTATGGATGATGCGACTGAAATCAGTTCCGGTACTGAAGTAGCCCGCGCATTAAGTAACTCGATTCTCAGTCTCTCATCCGTGACGCACCCTATTACAGCCTCAACTGCGTCATCGTCCGACAATTTGTCTTTAGTTATACGTCGCCAAAGTAGCCATGCTTGCGACAAAAACTGCGCGATATCTTTCGTATTATCATAGTTATGTTCTCTGAATCGAACAATGTCACGAGAATATCGATTTTCAGGTTCAAATGTCGTTATTAACACATCACGCAATTCCTGCCACGTAGCAGTGCAAACAAGCCAATTGTCAACCCATAACTTTGCACGACCTTTTAGCAAACTACCTGCTTTCATTCTGATTTCATAGTCGGTAAAGTTATAAGTTTCCTTGGCTGTGGTTATATGTTGACACCACTCACGTACTCCGATATTGGCATCTGGATCATATGACGGCAAAAATATGTCTTTGATTTTTACCTTAGGCTCTGGTTTGTCCGCCATTCGATCAGACACGTGTTTCATCATTTGCAACATTTGCGAGAAAAACTCAGCCGGGACACCGTCAACAGAAGTGTTCATATTACTTTTATTGGTTAAGCCAGGATGTTCGCCAGAAGTGGGTGAGAATCCCACTTCTGATAACGGGGCCCCTGCCTCATCCGAGTTTTTAGAAATAGTGACGTCAGCAATGCTGACGTCACCAATTCGATCCCCTGCATCGCCCATCACAAATAACTCGACACAACACACATTCAATCAATTAATGTTTATTCTTGAACACAATTTTATAAAACCAATCTTAGCACAAATCAAACTACCCGACTTCTTATTAACTATAACAATAATTATCGAAGGTACTCACAGAGCAGTCCGCACACCTCAGGAATCGCCACCAAAGTCACTCGATTCCTTTGCGAGTATCTTGAAGTTCTCCCTCCACCGCCATAGCGGCCATCTTTCTTTCCACAACAACTTCACTTCAAAGTACTCGCATCAATATTACAATTAATTAATAACAACTAATTGCAAACATTACTCCAAATCATAATTCTTAATTTAATTTAAAAGCCGTTTCAAAACAACTTCTACATTGAATTTCGATTGAATCAACAAACCTTAGATTTTGCTGATCCAACCGACAGAGTGCCGATCATATTAACAACTGTTTATAATTTTTTAAGAGTTATAATGATTATTAACTATTGCTTGAAACTTATTAATCAAGATATGAATTTACAATGGTTTACAAGTTAACCAAATACTTTAAAATAATCTCTAAGTATTACCAGCTACAAAAACAACCATCTTATAACTGTCTATAACTAGTATTTACGCAATAACCTGACTTTGTTATCGTTTCTTGTACTGATGTGTACTTTGATCAATGACAGACGGACTAAAATCATAATTAGATAAACTTCAAATCATTAAATCAACTTGGCATACGTTCTCGCGTCGACATATATATACATAAATGTCCCCCCCCCAATATATATATTATATCTATATATATATATAGATATAATATATATATTGGGGGGGACATTTATGACACACAGCGCCATCTAGCCCCATACTAAGCAAAGCTTGTATTATGGAAACCAGATAGCTGATAGAATACTTATATACAATTTTTTTTTCGTAAGTACATACTTATAATACAAACTACACCCAGACACAGAACAAACAACGATCGTCACAAACATTTTTGTCCTGGGTGGGGATCGAACCCACGCCCACAAATCTCAAATCAAATCTGGGTACAAAGTATGTACCTCTACCTACGCTACTAAATGTCTGTCTGGCCTCATGATGCTCGTCGTCGGCGCAAAACCATTTCAGCACTGAAATTAGTGAAGCGGTAAGTACCTAACTAATAATTTTCAAAATTACTATTTTGATGAAGCCAACATTGTGATTGTGAGAATAAGACAATCTAGAAAACGTACGGTACCTAATAAAAAAAAATACGTGTTAGACCTTGGCGCTAGGTGCTGTTTTCTTTTTATATAAGTAATAGTGACAAACATGCATGCGGGCCACCTGATGGTAAGTGGTCACCGCCACTAAACATCTGCAATAACAGAAGCGTTGTAAATGCGTTGCCTACTCTTCAGGGTAAGGACTCTACTCAATTTGACTTGAAGCGTTAATTCAAATTTAGTGCCCAACCAACTAAAAAAAGTAAAGAAGACTTAATATGTAGGGCTTTCGCTTTTCTGTGGGTCAACTAGACTGAGGAGATTCTTCGAGTAAGGGGGTAATGGGGGTCATGACCCCCCCTGGGCTGGGTGTAGGTCGACCACTGATAATTTTCTAGTTGTAATCGATTTGGAGACTGTCCTTACTAGACCTCGACTCGACTCTATGACCCCCTCTGACTTAAAAGCTGGATCCGCCCTTGATTAGATCTAGCACTAAAAGTGGTTACGACTTTAGGCACGAATCTTAAACGGGTACGAATACAAGACTACCTTTGATGGATAGCTGAATATAGGATGAAAAGGAATATTTGATATCGGTGGCATACGAAGTTAAGTCTAGCTTGTAGGCCTCCTAAGCTTAGAGGCTTAAAGTAGAGAGGAATTAAGCCGTCATGTTGAATATACAGTGACGGGCATAGACGAATCTAAATAAGACCGGATAAAGATAAACTGGTAAGGATTTTGTGAAAGAGAAAACGGCAGGACCTTAATAATTATTTTGTACATTTTTTATAGTTTTGTAGTGATAGGAGTCTACTGCAGAGTCCGCCTGGGGAAGTACCACACCTTTGCCAGTTATTCAAACGCCAAGCAATAGTGTGCAAGCATTACTGTGTTCCGGTTTGTAGGGCAATGTTACCAGAGAAATTACTGGGTAAGAACAGATTTAACATCTAATACCTCAGCGCAGTGCAGTGCGGCGCAGGATTATGTTCAACGCAAAGATTACAATTCCGGCACGGCTACTGTTGGTGCAGGCGTGACGCTTACCATCAGGCAAATGTCTTGCTCGTCTCGTCACATGGTTGTATAAAAAAATTGGATATGTGTGAGGTTTAGGGGGCTGAATGTTCTCTCCCCTTTTTTGTGATCGTGCTTAAAAATAGTATACAGGGTGTTAGTTTGAACACCGTTATCCTTCTAGGATATCATTGTACTCATCATTATGAACATCTTTTACTATGGGGCCAACCCTGAAATCACGAAAAAAACAGCTGTTCCATACATTTTGTCCAAGATCGATGAACCTTTTTGTATGGAACAGCTGTTATTTTTTTTCGTGATTTCAGGGTTTGCCCCATAGTAAAAGTTATTCATAATGATGAGTACAATGATATCCTAGAAGGATAACGGTGTTTAAACCATAGAGTAAAAAACATATAACATCATTGGTTTAAACTAACACCCGGTATTATAGTTCTTACTTCTAAGGCGTACCTACCTACACTCGATCTCGGGCGAGTGTGGTTGCGGGTGTTGGCGCCCGCCTCCCGTCGCGCTTGTGAAAACTGAAAACTCGCCTCACGTTTTTGTCCTCGTTCCTCCTAAGAGGATTATGGCGTCGCACTTCGTGCATTTACCAGTGTCAAGTGTTTTAATTCAAGTTATTTAAATCAGCCTTAGTTACAGTCACAGTCACACATAGTAAGTCACAGTCATGCCCTAGTAAAGTAGTGGCAAGTTTACAACAAGTTTCTTCGGAGTTTTGAAACAACACGAAAAGAGACGTTTTACCACAATATATCACTTGCTCACACTCTTGCGCGTAAATCAGCACTATATGAATAAAAAGCCACCATTTTTATGATAGAACACTCGAAAAATGCAAATTTTGGGAAATAATACAATGTATAGCGACATCATTTTTTCGCGTTCCCGCCAAAAACTCATCCGCGCAAGTTGAAGTCACGAGCGAGAACTTTTCTTTGTGCGAAGTTGGTTGTTGGTTTGTTGTTGTTGGTTTTGTGCGTTGCTTTGTGCCTCATATGGAAGCTGTACTGATAAGTACAACAATAGATAGGCGTATATACAATGTGTAAAAAAAAGGTTCAACAATACTGAAGGGTAGGTAAGTATGTATGTACTCATCATTATGAACAACTTTTACTATGGCGCCAAACACGAAATCACGAAAAAATAATCAGCTGTTTCTTACATTTTGTCCAAGGTCAGTGAACTTTTTGTATGGAACAGCTGATTTCTTTTTATCGCGATTTCAAGGTTGGCCCCATAGTAAAAGTTGTTCATAATGATAACTACATACATACCCTTCAGTATTGTTGAACCTTTTTGTTACAGGTTCTATTATAAATATCTACCAAAGAGACCAGATGATTGAGTAGCTAATATAAGCGCTTCCATGAGATTGCGTGTGACCTTGCAGATAATATAGCTTATGAATGCTGACCAATTAACGTGGTATCAAGAGTTCAATTTAAATGACTTTGTGGGTCAAGTAAATCATACGACGTGTTTGACCACTATCATTAATTATTTTTATAACAAAGTAGGTAGGTAGGTACCTACCTAATGCTGTAATTCATAGGTATCATCCTCGACATATTTACAGAGGTAGAAAAACTTGTTTTTTTTATTTATTCTTTCCTGGCGCAGTGTGGCCGGGCCCGCGGGCTAGTCCCTAACATGATCAGGGGTTTGGATCTTGTTCTTTATTTCCACTGATTTCATTTTCTTAATCTATCTTATTTTACTTGTCTTCTTGATCTTATCTAACCTCATCAGCCCGGAGACGTCCACTGCTGAACGAAGGCATCCCCCTTAGACCGCCACACTCCTCCGCGACCCCGACACCCTACCACTTGCATCCACCGGTTGCCCGCGACCTTTACAATGTCGTCGGTCCACCTAGTGGGAGGATTTCCTACGCTGCGTCTTCCGGTTCGCGGTCGCCACTCAAGAACCTTTCTTCCCCATCGGTTGTCAGTTCTTCGAGCGATGTGGCCTGCCTATTGCCACTTTAACTTGCAAACCTTGCGAGCTATGTCGGTAACTTTGCGAATATCCTCGTTCCGGATTCTATCGCGCAAAGTAACTCCGAGCATAGCTCTCTCCATTGCCCGTTGCGTGACTCTGAGTTTCTCAAAAAGGCCAGCAGTTAAAGACCACGTTTCAGTTCCATATGTCATCACTGGCAACACACACTGGTGGTAGACCCTTGTCTTCAGACACTGAGGGATTTTGGACGACCTTATCTCTTCTTATCTAACCTTACAATTTTATTTTCCTATTTTAACAGTTATATCCTAGCTTATGATGCTTACATTTATCTTTCTTACAACTTTGTATTTTGTGCTTTGCATGAGTCGGGAGACCCATGTGTTGCCACACCGGCAACACAAGGGTCCTGGTACACACTTAGGTACATACTATTTTATAATGTTTTTACTATTTTATTCTATCAAGCTGCTGTGTTTATATAACAATATACATTCTCAGCTTTACTTATATATCTATCATTTATTTCTATTTTCTACCTTATTTATTATTTCAGTACAATATTTTATGAAAGTTGCTCTTAATTTCTTAGCTTTCATAATTTTACTTAGGTTTATTTCTATTACATCACAACCCATTTCCTGTTCTACCTCGTGCCGTTCCCTGCCAAAAACTGCACCTGGTGAGGATGTGTACGGGAGTCTCTTCTTGTCAGGCTCACAGATGCATGATCGGCTATCCTTAAGCTTAAACCTATGGAGGTACTGTGAGAACCCACCATGCCCTGTGAGCATCTGTGTTATTATTCCATTTGGTTTTAACTCCCGCACAGTTCCGTAGGACCATACTACTTCGGGGAAGAACGTTAGAGATATACTCATCGTTATAATCACGTTTTACTACGGCATCTAACCTGAAGTCGCAATAGTAGATTACTCACCTGGGGAGCATGCTCTGGGGCTTCTTTACTTGCTCCCGTGGTGTGTATACGATTTTACGTGCCGCTGCGGAGAGGAAGTGGTTCCTTTCGCTCCGCGTAGCGGGGCTGAAGTAGCCACTTTAGCCCCGCAGGCATGTAAAAAACATTGCTGTTCCTTCCATTTTGTCGAAAGTCAATGAACTTTTTGTACGGAACAGCGATAACAGCAGATATTTGTTTTAGCAGCGTAGCGTGACCTTATTTTGGTAGTAATGGTCACGCTACGCTATTATGGCCAGCAGTTGTGATATTAACGGCCTTACTTAAAAAAACTTTTCAACCGTTAGTCACTGCTTAAGATGCTTTGCCATCTTCTCTCTGACGTGAAGTTGCACGTGCTAGAAAGGGACAGAAAAGTTTAAGCAGTGACTAAGAGAATCGAGATTATTTTAGGTAAGGCTGTAAATGGCTGTAAGTTGGATAAAGACATTATGTAAAATTAATTTCAAAACAGAATTTTTTGGAAAATCCGGAAAATAATTGATACCTACGGTAAATATCAAAAAATCGAATATCTTAGATCAAAATTATACCAATTTTTTGGTAACGAAACGAATTGAATAGTTCTTCTGGTGAACAAAATTTATCAATTCAGAATAATATATTTGATTTAGATTCATGTGTATAGGTACAATAGGTAGGTACCTATTTTAGACCTTAGTATTTTTATTAAAAGGGTATTCCCTATAGTAAGTAAGTAAGTTCGTAAAGGCTGAGTGGCCAGCCCTAGTGTCATAGTTAATGTGCCGCCCGAAGGCCTCTGACATGGCTGACGGTTGTTGTTATAGAAACTAGAACAAACAACCGGGACCAACAATTTAACGTGTCATCCAACCCACGGTAGCGCTCAGAAATAAATGACACTCACGGTCACCCATCCGAAGACTGACCGGACCGTCCATTGCTTAACATCGGTGATCGTTTAGAATCACCTAGACAAGCTACGCCACGAGGTAGGTAGATACGTATATACCTACTTACGATCACACATTTCTCCAACTAACGCTTATTCTAAAACTTATTTTCCCTAAACTACGTATTTTGCATTTCCATTTCAATGTTATATCAGGTCCCAGAATTAGGTTCGAGCACATTCCATACTAAGCTAGACTACAATGCCTCCAAGTAAACTAGATTTCCAAAATGGCCGCAATCAGCCAGGCCTTATCCAAGTTCCGCGCAAATTGGCACCATTCATCTGGAGGTTGTTGGTTGTTCTTTGAACGACGGCGGCTGACTTTTTATTTTAGTGTTTTGGATTTAGTTGGTCAGAATTTGACGCGCTTTTAAGTAGGTACCTATTTTAGAAGCATCGTTGGCACTCAATAGGGAATATGCATGTGTTTCAATTATTAAAAATACTAAGATAAGTGGAGAGTTTAACTGAATCTGATGTTTACAAATTTAAATCGGCTGGTAAAGTTCTGAAATATACTTAACTGTTCAAAATATTTGGGACGGAGTCATCTGTCCCTTTCTAGCAAAACGCGTGCATGTATAGAATTTGTTTGGAATCGTGTGCTTTAACGTCATTATCCACTATGGTGCCCTACCATGTCTAACATGTAACTAAAATGTTTATAACTTCGTTAATTGTGCACATATTTATATTTTATTTTCGTTGAATTGTTTTGTTGCGTTGCGTGTCAGTTTTTTTGAGAGTCAATAAACAATAAAGATGCATATTAACGGCCTTACCTAAAAAAACTTTTCAACCGTTAGTCACTGCTTAAGATGCTCTGCCATCTTCTCTCTGATGTGAAGTTGCACGTGCTAGAAAAGGACAGAGAAATTTAAGCAGTGACTAAGAGAATCGAGATTATTTTAGGTAAGGCCGTATATTCCTAAGCTATAGAGGGCGTACCTGCCAGAAACCCAAACAGGATTGAAATAATCACTAAAGCGTTGATACTTACATAAGTTAATAAACGTTACGGACATTTAGTATTTTTAACACCCTATTTTGTACTTTATTGCTTTAGCAAATAAATCTGAATCTGAATTTATTCCCTACGCTGGCCCAGTGCGGGTTGGCGCATTCATAGGTATTCATAGAATTTCTTCTCCGGACCATAGATTAAGAATGCTTGTTTGCTATAGATATACAGCCTTACCCAAAATAATCTCGATTCTCTTAGTCACTGCTTAAACTTCTCTGTCTTGTTCTTCACGTCAGAGAGAAGATGGCAGAGCATCTTAAGCAGTGGACTAACGGTTGAGAAGTTTTTTTAAGTAAGGCCGTAAGTGGGTTTGTTCGAAACTATAGTCGGAGTATCCGATTTAATTAAACGTGAGTATTCCCGTATAAATAAAACAAAAATATGCTTGTTTACTTAATTACTTAATCTATGGTCCGGGGAAGACATTTTATGGAGAAGAATTCTATACCCATACCCACCTAATCTATGAATGCGCCAACCCGCACTGCGCCTGCGTAGTATATTTATTTATTTGATACACTAAACAGAATACAGTCTTTACATTTGCATTGTATAGGTTACAAATAATTTGTTCTAGATTGCATTCCTTAATAAATGTGTACACAAATGAACAACATAGAAGCAGTAGGTACCTACATCTATAAGTCAATCAAACATGAAGTAGTATTGTAATTACACAATTAAACTTAAGCAGTTATAATAACTCAAAAAATAATAATTAAATTAACATTAAAAGATTACGGTTAGGACAGGTGACATACTAAAAAGAAGAAAAAGTAGTTGTACTCATCGATGCTGTATCTGTTTTTCAAAAAATTAGTCTCGTACTGAATAAATTCAGATTAATTTAATCTATGCCCGGACGTACTACGCAGGTTTCCTCACGTAAGATGTTTTCCTTTACAGGACTAACTTTAACTAGGATGAAGGATTCGTGTTATAACAAGTACTTTTTGAAATAAAATAACAATCATAGGACGATTGAGGAACAGCCTCAATTTTGATTAGCCGGATGACCTCATTTTCCAGTTTTATTTTATTTTTAAAACCAAACTACAGAACCGATTTCGATAATTTATATACGAAACTACCTCTGAAATATGATCTACCAAACAACAAAAGAATCATCAAAATCAATTCATAATAGGGTAGATGACTGATGTTTATATCGTTGAAAGCAATAGCTTTGATGAAGAATTTAAGTAAATATAGTATGTTTATTGAGAAAATAATTTAAATCGGTTAATAATGTTCTGATATATGAGCGTTTAAAGTTTTTGTTAGAGACAACTCTGTCCCTTTCCTACAAAACAAAAAATGACGTCACGCCTTACTTGTCTGAATAGAATTTATATGGCGTACAGAGAAGTGACGTCACGATTTGCTGTTTCGCCTCTCTGTCTAGCATGATATTAAAATGCTTATAAGTTGCTTATTTTTGATCAGATTTTCATTTACTTTTCATTAATCAGCTATATTTATGGGCCACATTTTAATAGGACAATAAAAAAAACCAGTCATCTACCTATTGTCGGAGTAATCGCGTTACAAACATACAACAAAAAAGTCGAATTGAGAAACTCCTTTTTTGAAGTCGGTTGAAAAGGGAAGTTTTTTAAATCCGAAAAAAGTCTAAAACTTACAAAGACGGGACTGGGATCCAACCCATGACCTCGTGACTCCGAGGCTTTCGAGGAAGTCTTCATCCAATGAGTTAACACACCTTAAATGCTTCATCATCAGCCAGAAGACGTGCACAACTGGACGAAAGCCAAAGCCTCCCCCTCAATAGGGAGGGGTTGCCATAAACCCCACGATTGACAGGCGGCTTGGTTAAACATAAGTAGCTAGCCTTAAAACAATATATCATGTGACTCTCCACGGAAAAGTAAAAACCCTGGAATCCTAGAGAAAGGAAAAACCTTTCTCTTCAGAGCCGACCGTGTCTTTGAAACTTCATCAAAGTACCCTAAGAATGAATAGAATGCAATAACAATCTAAGATAAGCAAGTAGCACAGGGCATAAAAGGGATGCAAGCCCCCACCCGCGGGAGTTTTAATGTTATTTGTTCGCGAAACGTTCCCTAAAGACGCTGACATGCGGACTCACCGTATTATATTCGTTATTTTACATAGAGAGCGAGTTTTCTAGGATCTTTTGTTATTGCTACGTATGCAACACAAGAAAAAAACAGCGTAACTTTGCTCGAGAAATTTGATTAGGATAAAAAGTCTAGTCTAGAGAGAGAGAGAAAAGTCGCCTGGCCAAAGTTTTGATTGCATCAGAATTCATAAGTTCAAGAATCCAGGTTTTATTCATTTCCATTTCCTGGGTGTTTTTTTTTTGTTAGCAGAGCAACAACCCAAGTATAGAAAATAGGCTATTCTATAGCAATAGGCTATCTACTTACGCATACAACAACATAGCTATTGTATGCGTAGATATATAAACTGAAACTATGCGGGGCAAGACGGGGCCCATAATGTTTGGAGCGTAATGAAACGGACATGTATTTTGAATATTTATTTATTTAAATTACTCTTACATAATCAATTTTTGGAAATAAGGAACTAAAGAATCATTTCACTCGGTAAAATAAAAAAGTTACCAATTTTGCCAATGCCATCTTGCCCCAAAGATGGGGTATGGGAAACATATACTTTTTTGGTAGCAATTGGTTGCGTTTTGTGTACTCCGTCTTGTTGACCCCTTCCCCTATCTATGTTTCATTGTTTTATTGAAAAGTCAGAAGTGCACTCAACGAAGATAAATAAACGGAGGTGTAACCTCTACCTACCACTTCTAGGGTACCTACAATATTCCACGCGGGGACAAAAGAACATTATTTCTAATGAGGGCGGAATTTGTAGTCCGAGCGTATAGAGCGGGCCGTAATCCACTCGAGTTTGAAATTTGTTCGTTTCAAGTGATGTATCGTGCTTTTTACCATCTACAAGGATATTATGAACGCGCCTTAAGGTTTGTTAACAGTGGGTCCGATCGGAGATTAGAACCACTTCCAGCGCAAACACTTTAACGGGCTGGCCTTTACCTCGCTCCCTTGAAGGTCTAAGTATATTGATCATAATTAGATTTATAGGATACTACGTTCCTTTCCCGCGTAGACAGTGGTAAAACTTATAATTTGTAACTTCATATCGCTATGGTAGCAATAACCAAGATCCACAGATAAAAACGCTCGTGATGTCCCGAAGCTTAGGTTTACTCTGTAAATCCTAGGTATTTTTTGTAATATTAAACATAGCTAGTATTGGAAGTCCAAGGCGAAGATGCTAGAGTAGAGAGCCGAGCGGTCATGCGCTTGGCAACGATGCTCGTTGTGTGAAAAACATAGCGCGATTTTGAATTGAACCCATGAAAACACAGATTTTTTGCTAAACATTAAACATTAGTGGGAACTCTCGGTACGCGAGTTTAACTCGCTCTTGGCCTATGTTTTTACACAGATTGTTACGATAATTATTTTAGCGTCAGGCACCACTTTGTAAAAGTCCATAAACCCGCTTCCTTGCAAAAGTTTTAAATTAGGCGCCTACCTGACAAAATAAACGAAAAAGCCGGTCAGTACGAGTCGAAGTTACTCACCGTGGGTTCCGTATCAGGTATCACCTTACAAAACAATAATATCTCTTGTAAGTATACTCGTACACTAGATATCATTGTTTTGTATTTATACTTCATCAACATGGCTCTCAGGGAAGACGCAGACATTAGCTGGCCACATCGCTCGAAGAACCGATGGGGAAATGTTCTTGAGTGGCAACCACGAACCAAAAGGTACAGCGTAGGAAGGCCTCCCACTAGGTGTACCGACAACACGCGATTTTCACGAGCAATCCATGGAATGCTCGTGAAAATCGCGTGTTGGAATGCTCGTGAAAATCGCGTGTTGGATTGCTCGTGAAAATCGCGTGTTGTCGGTACACCTAGTGGGAGGCCTTCCTACGCTGTAACTTTTGGGTAGTCCAAATGGCTAGTTGTCGTACAGTGTGGTGGTCTTCAGTGGAGACTTTCGTTCAGCACAGGACGTCTTCTAGCTATTCATGTAGGTAGTGTTTACAAAAAAGCATATTCGAAAACCTACATTACTTTACTTATTAATTATACTTACAGAAAAATTAAAATAATAAAAAATAATTAATTTAATTAGTTAAATTTCTGAAGTCGACACCGATATGGGCGATTTTATATCTTAGTAAAGGAATGCAATATAATTTATTCACCTTTCACGCTGCTACGCAGTACGCATCACAGTTTTTACCATCGAGCAAAAAAAAACCTTATAGGATCGCAGGAATATGGCGTCGTATTATCGTCGTAGTATCGGTATAAAGATCTAAATTCAGCCACCGTAGATAGGGTAGGGTTGACCACATTCTGGCCTTAAAACATAACACAAGTTGCAAATGATGACGACCAAAAGTCATCGATGCAAATATCAGGTTTTCTACTAATTTAAACATTTATTTTTTATTCGTGATCCGCCATAATTACAAATATTCTATCAAAATTTCAACAGAATGCCTAGTACGGTTTGTGAGATAGAGTGCATTATAGGTCGGTCAGCCGGACGGATGTACAGGGAAAGAGACAAGCCAATAACATGGCTTAGTAATAAGTTTCCGTTGGTCTCGTTTCAGGTACGGAACCCTAATAGCATCTCCAAATAAGTCAAAGCGCTGACGAGGTCGATCTAGCGTAATCTGTCATAAGCATAACACCGGCGTGAGAGGTCGCGATGAAAAATGCATAACACTGGAAAGTAGGACGCTCGTCAAAAGAGAGTTTAAATGGCCTACCGAGCACGCGACGCTCCTGTTATAGGTGGGCCATGAAAACGGTGAGATACAAATATATTTTTATGGTTAGCCTTCCCTGAACCACAGAATAAATAATAGTACTCGGTACAGAAAGTTAACACCGCAAAGGAATTGAAATAAATAAGGACTCTATCTACTAGGCAATAAAGTAGCAAACTTTATTGCCTAGTAGATAGAGTCCTCATATCAACTCGCACAGCGCTGGATACCGCTCGCTATATTCACCTAGATATACCGCTCTCTTTCTATCACGTATGCTTACTTACGTGCGACGAGGCTAGCGTGCGGGCGGCGACTGACTTCTGCCTTGCATTGTCCACCGGATGGAGCGCCGGCCGAACATACCTAAACTGCGGAGTGACACCCCCTATTTTTGATAAAAAAAATTTCGTTGGGAAATGCTCTTACGCATACCCTCCTGCCAGGGCGCAGGAGGGTTATGTCGGACTCGATGCCAGAGTGAGACTCGATGGTGCCCTACCGACTAAAAACCCAACGGTGTTCCCACACTGCGCCTATTGTCGAGGTCACGGGTACGCTCTCGCATTCATCCGCGACCTCGACGGCGCCGCCCTTTCGGGCCCACCACGGGCAGCCGAAGCTCCTCCCGCACCGATGACGATGTGTCCGAACACATCGTGCACCCACCTCGGAGGCCATGCCAGCGAGAAGGGCGACGGACGGCCCCACGTCCAACGCCCTGGCCTCTATGCGGCGGGTCAGGTGAGTGGCCCCGCCGCCTGCCACTTCGGCCGCTGAGAATGGGGAACTCTGGCCCCTCTGGCCTGTCCCCATCCCGCAGCCCCACCATGACACACCCGGTGGGTGCCCCTTCAAGGAAAGCCCTTGATGAGGCCACCACCCGGCCGTCCCTCCTCGCTCTCCACTGTGCCCTCTGCTGATCAGAGGGACACGCGGAGAGCCCTCATGTCCGGACTAGGTCCGGACTCACGGGCCCAGCCCCTTGGGAATGGAGAGCTTTGGCCCCTCTGGCCTGTCTCCATCCCTCAGGCCCGTGCAGTGGCCTAGCCCCCCACTGTGGCCGCTTCCGCGGCCCCACCTCGGTTCTTAGCTTCACCGTGGGGACACTTCCCACGGCTACAAGCCCCCGCCCCGACAAGCCGGGTACCCCCCATGGAGTGACACCCCCCTGCCTGAACTAAGCGATTAGTTCAAGGAAGACTAACCTTATTAATAAATTTGTCAGCTAAATGTGAGTCGAGGAAACGTGCTGCTGACTTGGCTCTTGGCTCGATGCGCATTGCTGTGTATATGTCGCAGCCCAATTGTAGAATTCGCCGTTTTACATAAAGGCTAGCCATTTAAAAAAACAGGGCCGTTTTATAAAACAGCGGATCTACGTTCAGCCGGATTGTCATTGCAATACGTTCTACAATAAGGGATCATGACCCGCTCAATTACATTATAGCTAGCCGTGTTGTAGAACGCGAAGCACGCATACTATGCGGCGAACTTACTTTCAGTCGTAATACAATTTGGCGAAACTTAAATACGCCTCTTTATAAAAAGGCGCTGTTTTCAAAAATGGCCGCCGACGCCGGCAGCCATAGCCGCCATGGGCGCTAGCCGTTATGTAATACGCCGTATTCTACAATTTGGCTGCGACATATATAAGTGCATGTGACATTTTGGCTTAGTTACAAGGAGGTATGGGAAAATTTAAAGCACTAGGCCACCTGTCTATGGGAAATGTCCTAAGCCTTTACTGGAGGAATTATGGGGAGCAATTTGTTTCAATTGTTGCCTAAGCCTAAGCCTATTGGCAGAAGGCTAATATAAGCCTATTGGGTGAAGGTGAAAATAAGCCATTTGGGAGAAGGCGAATCGTGAGTTCATGGGTTCGATCCTGGGGTGGTGCCAAAAAATTTTTTTTCTTATACAAAAGAGTGACAAGATGAGCGAGGCGTTTCCCTGGTGCAAATCATCACACCTGCCCTTAACAGTAGCAGTGCTAGAATTGTAAATTTGCGAACGAAATCCCGCACCGCATTGCACTGCGCTCGTCGCCCTGAGATATTAGATGTCACATCTTTTCTAGTTTAGTTTTTCTCTGGTACCAACCCCAAACAAAGTAATGCTTGCGATGTGGTACCTACTTCTCCAGGTGGACTGCAATAGAGTCCTACCACTACAACGTTCCTACTCGATTAACTGGATTTATCATGGGCACGTAGATAGATAGATTAACTCTTCATTGCTCACACCAAAGAAACATAAATACAAAGGATTAAATAAATTAAATACTAGTCCACAAATGGCGGCCTTATCGCTAAAAGCGATCTCTTCCAGACAACCTTAGGATGGACCTACAAATCATAAACATAGCTACAATCTAATACTATTACATAATAATAAGTAACGTTATTGAAACAGTAACATACCCGCTATTTTAGAAGCCCCAAAGCGACGCCTGAAATTCATTAAGCCGGGTGTTTCTTCACCATATCGAGTAAGCCTGGTCTTGGTTCTATGGGTTAATTATTGTACAGCGTTAAATCCTTAATACGGTGGTGTTGCCGTGCCAATTAGCAGAGAACAGAAGGGTACTGTACACGGTTTGCATCTGTTTTTACACACTGGAAGTGGATTAGCGAGGCCTTACAATGAGATAAGTTGATTAAAAATATGATTCTTAATCTGCATAATTTAGGTGGTTATGTTTTTCATTTTCGGCATCGCACTTTGTGCAGTCTGCCAGTGAAAGTATAACATTACGCATTACGACTTGAAGTCCCGGGTTCAAATCCCGGGATTTTTATACCTCTGGCTTTTCGGTGAAGGAAAACATCGTGAGGAATTTCTTTGGTGTATGTGAATCCACCAAACCACAACTGGGTCAGCAAGGCGGATCTGCCTCATTCGCCCTTCGAGGCTAAGCCCACGTCCAACAGTAGACTATTAACAGAATAATTATGCATACAAATCTTGAACTAAAATATTTGACCATGGCAAATGCACTAAGTGCGACGCCATAATTCTCTTAAGAGGAACGAAGAAGACATTCGTATAATACGGTAGATGACTGATGTTTAAATCGTCGAAACCAACAGCTTTCATGAAGAATTTAAGTAAATATAGTATGTTTATTTAAAAAAAAACGGTTATATGTTCTGATATATAAGCATTTAAAGTTTTTGCTAGAGACAACTCTGTCCCTTTCCCCAAAACAAAAAATTACATCACGCCTCTGTGCGCCATACTTGTCAGAATAGAATTTATATGGCGTATAGAGAAGTGACGTCATAATCTCCTCTCTGTCTAGCATGATCTTAAAATGCTTATAAGTTGCTTATTTTTGATCAGATTTTAATTTTCTTTTCATTAATCAGCCATATTTATGGGCCACACTTTAATAGGACAATTAAAAAACCCCAGTCATCTAGCCTATTACAAATTCCCATACCGTACGTAAGTAGCACGAAGATACAAATAAAGCCATAAAATCTTTAACACTCCATTCAGAGCTCAATCAATTCTGTTTGCGACAACTAGGCGCATGCGTTTGTTCGGATAATGCGAGGCGTAATAATCGTAATGTACGTCGCTACCTGGCAATAGATGTTGGGCCAAATTACGGTTAGTGCGGGGAGGAACTCAGGATTCTGCGGGGGCAATATTTATTAGTAAGAATTCATAAAGGCCCTTCGTCTATTGATTTCTCACTTCACGTTTGCACATTACTGAAAACTTAAAATAACTGAATGTGAATTATATGAAATAAATAAATATATGAAAGCTAGGCGCAATAAACTTTTTATAAAATATTATACCTACCTGCACCTGGGTATGTCCTAAAACTGCACCCAGCACCACCGGAGGACGCAGCAGCGTCCTCTTAGTTAACGGTGGTAACACTCCGCGATCCCCAAGCCGCCTGCCAAGCGTGGGGATTATGGCAACCCCTCCCTATTAAGGGACAGGCTTTCGTCCAGCAGTGGACGTTTTCCGGCTGTAGATGTTACCTACTCTCTCCATAAAAAAGCATAAATTATGTGCGAGTGACACAGGTCAAACAAGGCACATTCTGAAGTGGAATTGATGTCATTTTTTAACAAACACAAATATGGAGTCTAGTTGTTGTTAACGCAAAACTACTTTACTTACACATCGCCTCATTCAGCAGTGGAAGTCTTCTAGTTGATACAACGCCTCTACAGAGTGTGCTTATTGATGAACTAGCGCCAGATGGCATCGTGTAGAGGTAATTTATGTATAAACCTTCCGTAAGACAGTGCGAGACGTTATAAATAAACAATGAATTGCCTTGCATGCTTTATGCTACACAAAAACTGAGTAATTGAAAAATCAAATACAAATTTTCAGTTATTACTACTCACATACATTTACGGATGAATTGCTGATTACAATAAGTGCTTAGTAACTTAAAAAAACATTTTCAAAATCATTCGACCCGGGCATGTCGTTAAACTGCAATCCAGCACCACCGGAGGACGGGCAGCAGCGTCCTCTTAGTTAACGGTGGTAACACTCTGCGATCCCCAAGCCGCCTGCCAAGCATGGGGATTATGGCAACCCCCCACCCACTATATGACAGACACACCCAATCAATGGCCCCTAGTCCCCGGCAGCTCTTCTATTCCTGGCCTAGCTAGCAGGTCAGGTAATCAGGCAAGGGGTGCAAAGAATCTCCGGCAGACGCCCCGCTACCACCCCCAACATAAGACTTTGATGGAACTGAAACGTGGTGTTTAACTGCTGGCCATTTGGAGAAACTCAGAGTCACGCAACGGGCATTGGATAGAGCTATGCTCGGAGTTACTTTGCGCGATAGAATCCGGAACGTGGATATTCGCCAAAGAACCAAAGTTACCGACATAGCTGGCAAGGTTTGCAAGTTGAAGTGGCAATGGGCAGGCCACATCGCTCGAAGAACTGACAACCGATGGCGAAGAAAGGTTCTTGAGCGGCGACCGCGAACCGGAAAACGCAGCGTAGGAAGGCCTTCCACTAGGTGGGCCGACGACATTGTAAAACTCGCGTGCAACCGGTGGACGCAAATGGCAGGTTGTCGTACAGTGTGGCGGTATAAGGGGGAGACGTTCGTTCAGTAGTGGACGTCTCCGGGCTAATGATGAACTTAAAAAATAAAGAATCAAAAGAAACTTTACAACTCGGAATCATCGTTTTGATTATCTTCAACAAAACATCGATCCCCATCGCCATCTCTAACTCCAGCCCTGTCCACCGCAGCGTCATTCATTCTCATTTCCTATTCAAATGAAATACCGAAATTCTGTTCGGTGTGTCGGTTAATTGTTTAGATGTAACGAATATGCTCGTAGCCGTGTCGGCTTTATACGGAACCACGTACTGTATCCAAGAGGGGAGACAGAATTCACTGTATTTATTTAACAGTTTAGAATACTGATTTGTTATCTCTAACTCCTTCAATACACTTTACACTACTTGTAGGAATATAGGAGGGTAAAGGAATTTAAGGAATTTGTTTGTTTGTGTTGTTCTAGAAGCAAAGTCACAGACATATAGCTCGCAGGGTTCGCAAGTTGAAGTGGCAATGGGAAATACACTTCGCTCGAAGAACTGATAAAAGGTGTGACCGATGGGGAAGAAAGGTTCTTGAGTGGCAGCCACGAACCGGACGACGCGATGCGGCGTAGGTAGGCCTCCCAATAGTACGTGAACGGCCGAAATTGTGAAATGTCGCGGGTAAATGGTGGATGCAAAAAGCAGATCATCGTACAATGTGGCTGTCTCACATAATCAGCCAGAAGACGTCCTCTGCAGGATGATGGCCTCTCCTTGTTTGGGGGGTGTTGCCATAATCCCAAAGCTTGGCAGGCGGCTCGGGATCGCAGAATGCTTACCACCTTTAACCGAGAGGACACTGCTGCCCGTACTCCGGTGGTTCTGGATGCAATTATAGAACATGCCCAGGTCCAGGTCGTATCGAGCACTAATAGGAAAAGGGGGTAATTTATCTTGGTGATAGGGGGGAATTTGTTTGTATTCGTCAAAGAACCAAAGTCACCGACATAGCTTTCAGGGTTCCAAGTTCAAATGCCTATCAACAAGTTGGATTGATGGTCAGCAGGCAACATCACTCGAAGAACTGATAAACCAATGGGGAATAAAGCTTCTTGAGTGGCGACCGCAAACCGGATGACGCAGTGTAGGTAGGTCTCCCATAAGGTGGACCGATGACATTGTGAAATTCGCTGTGGACGTCTCCAGGCTGATGATGATGATGATGATAGGAATTTGTAGCGATAAGAGCTCAGAGGTTAGCGCGTTTGGATCGCACGTGGCGTGGGTTCAAGTCCTTACAATGAAATGAAATTACTGAGAAACATTACGAAGGTTCAGTAGTTGGACATTAAATTATATTCTGTCGATTTAAGGGCTGGTACAAAATAAAATAAAATTTAATATAAAAAAAAAAAAAATTTTCTTTATCCACAAAGACCGCATGGCATGTTACCTACCTTGTTTTATATCTGTCCATTATAATTTTATCATAGTTTTATATCCGTAACTACAAAAAAATACATAAAATCTAATAATCTAAACTACTTAGTCTACTCAGCGACAATGATAAAATGAATGGACGGGAAATAAGCGCACGGATTTTGAAGACTAACGGCCTTACTATAACACGCCGTTCAAACTTTGTCACTGCTTAAATTCCCTGTCTTGTTTTCGCACGTGACATTACACGTCAGCGAGAAGTTGTCAGAGCATCTTAAACAGTGACTAAGGTTTGAGCGGCGTTTTATAGTAAGGCCGCAAATGTTGAGCGCCGGCTCTCCTCTCGCGTCAGTCATACTCTCTCTTTGCGACATGCGAGCCGTATGATGCGACAATACAAACTTCTAATACATGTACATGTTCTCTTTTTGTCATGCAGTAATTAGATTTGCTATCTCTATTTTCTGGCAAATGTAATATGCATACTTTTAGCTAGGTATGATTGATTGTGATGACTTGTTAATTTTGAACGATTTGCAAGCGCTGGGCCCGTCCATTCCATTATCACTGTCGCTGAGTTTACTACACAAAAACAAAAGGATTGTATCCTTACTAATAAAGGTGTATGAAAGTCTAGAGACAATCCAAATGCTCAAACTCAACAGCGTATTCTCAGCACGCTACCACAGAATAAATAATAGTGACGCTACCTACTGGTTGACCTACGCATTTCATCGAATCAAATAGGACCTAATACTACCTATACAATAAAATGTTCATTATTATTATTACCTAAAATTTCATACCGAAATACTTGACATGGCATTACGGTAGGTAAGTATTTCAATTAGATCATTCTCTCCATAGCTTATAGTACATTATTCGTGCTAAAATGCATATACTATAAGGTATTTAACCGCACATGGTCAACGCACGCCATACATTCCACTGTTCGAAACGGACAGATACGCGCGCTTTTGAAAAAAGAAGAATAATAAATCGCGTGCGTTTAGTTTCAGCTATGAATTGAAGTTAAGTGAATTAAATCCTGGTTTTGTGAATGTGACAAGTTACATCTTTGGCTAAAATTATTGTAAAAAATATTTCAAAAATGGACATTGAAAATGAATATAAAGGTCAGTAAAAATTTAATACCTATTGCCAATATGAATCTAATTTTGAATCCAATAGGGGCGTAACTTACATTAGCGTTTATTTCCTGTGTAAGTTATTTCTGGTGTGAACAATTAAATTATTAATGTATTTAGTGAACATACAAAACAGAATGTAATAACACAACATTAGACTAAAATACCTACTATACTAAAATAATGAACCTAAAACTAAAAACCTGAAAAAATATAATATAATAACTAAAATATTAATTAGTTATTTTATTTACTTTCGATAGGTACCACATACATGGCATGGTATACATGGTTTGTAGTTTTTTTTTGAAGTTATTATTACTACTCTTCACAGTATACTTTATACCGATGAATGTTCGAGCTAGAGTCTTTATTGGTTTTCTGTAAACCGAAACGAGTTTTTTCCCAACAAATAAATTTTTCACGTACTCTGGACAAAACCTTTATTTTTTAACGAATCGGTTCTATTTTCAAACGCGGCTTTTAATGCACCGTGCACTAGTTCAGGTGTTTCATAAAATATTCATTGTAATATCGCGCTAGTATCGATTGGGTGTCCTAATTCTTCTACGTGATACGATTCGAGTTTTTAACACATTAAGTGCAATAACGAAACGTAAATGTGATTTGTAATAAGAACGACTTGTATTTACGTTACTATTCAACTATTCACTCACTCATCAGCCAGAAGACGTCCACTGCTGGAGGAAAGCCTCCTCCTTAATAGAGAGGGGTTGCCATAATCCCTACGCTTGGCAGGCGGTTTTTATTGGCGGTTTTTGTTTTTATTAGTTCCTGGCCATGGATACTAGTCCTTCAGCCGAATACATTTTTCTTCATCGATCTTTCTTTCTCCAGTTAAATGAGTCGTAGTCACAGTCCCAGTCACACACAGTAAGTCACAGTCCCAGTCACACACAGTAAGTCACAGTCCCAGTCACACACAGTAAGTCACAGTCAAGTCCAATCATGCCCTAGTAAAGTCGTGGCACTTTTACTACAAGCTTCTTCGGAGTTTTGGAAACAACACGAAAAGACACGTTTCACTACATTATATCAATTGCCCACACTCTTGCTCGTAAATCAGCACTTAATGAATAAAACGCCACCATTTTTATGCATTAACACTCGAAAAAACACAAGTTTTGGAAAATAACACAATGCAGCGACATGATTTTCTCGCGTTCCCGCCAAAACCACTCAGGCGGCATGGGGATCGCAGATTGTTACCACCGTTAACTAAGAGGACGCTGCTGCCCGCCCTCCGGTGGTTCTGGATGCAGTTTTAGGACATACCCAGGTCCATTCAACTATATTTTGTCTATGTTAGGAACTTCTTTGAATCTGTTCCTATCAAGTTAGATTAGATGGTACCTAAGCTGTACAGTGTTTTATGGAAACGAATTTTAATATAGTAGGTTATGGTACTCGGTTAGTTTATTTATATATTTTGTTGTAACAAGGCACTTGCCCAAAAAAAGTAACCCTTATTGTGAGTTTACGATATAAATAACGTTGACTACATTAAACTAAATTTCGACGAGATTTTAGAGCATTATTTTTGTTAAGCGCCTCTGGCGATAACTTATGCAAAATACAATAATTTATGGAGGCTGCCGAAGCAATTAAAGTAAACGTAAACTATCAAAACTGGATTATCATTGCTACGGTCTACCGAAACGTTTGCTACGATCTTTGATATAGTCATTCAACATCAGTGATAAACCACACCTTAATCATCCTATCGTCCGTATCGTATCCTATTTTCTTATTAGGAATTTATTTCAGGTTGCGAATGTCTAAATTCAAAATTACCACTAAGTAGTTCATTTTATTTACTTTAGTTCTGTCAATGTTATCTTACACTATAACTGGGAGAGGCCATCGGTTCCTAAAACACAGTTTTTTACTAGTTTAGGAGCCTTTGGGTTTATTTTGTAAGTAGTAAGTAAGTATTTCAGTAGCTTACACATATGCAAGTTCCAACTCGTCCTATTTCATAATTTCAAATTATTCTGTCTTTTACTTCCAGATACGAAAATGATTCCCCTTTTCTACCTATTGGCGTTCATCGTGACGGCTTCCGCGCAAGAACTGGAGTTAGACCCTGGGTGTCCCTCATGCGTTATCATCAATAGTTCCTGCTACAACGCTTCGAATATCCTAGAATTAAACGCACCTTTTAGGAATACTGTTGTTATACACAAGTTAGGAATCCTCAGATCCAATAACACCTTTTACTACTCCTTCGAACCTATAATAGAAGATGAAGAGTATTTTAAAATTGGCTTCGTCAACTTAGATGACCCCACACAGAACGGGGTCTTTGCTTCACCAGATATGATTTTAAATTTCGGAACGTTTGACATAGATCAAGACAATGAACTGGTATATATGGGAGGCAGTGAAGGAATCTTTGTTTTAGACACAAAAGAATTAAAACTTTCTCCTTATAGCAGCCGAGGGGATACAATAAGGAGTTTATTCTTCAAGACCAATGTAAATTTCGTGAAAAATGATGACAAAGGAATCATTGTTAAAAGAGGAGACAATTTTAAAACTGTATTTGAAGATATACTGGTCAAAGATTTCGTAATAACGAAATATGATGTAGTTGTATTTTTGACTAAATTTGGTCTATATGTTGGTAAAGGAGATTTCAGGATTCGCATCTCGAAGAATGCTTTCTTCAGAGGTCTAATTATAGATTTGGATGGAACTGTATACACCTGGTGGATTGATGGGATCTACAAAGTAATTATAGAGAAGAATCTAGAAGATTCCATGATTGTAAAAGTAGCTTCGTTGCCTTTGTCTATAGGAGCTATGGCTTTTGATAATGATAATAATATCTTGTTCACGGTAGAGAAGGAGTTATTTAGATTGACTCCAACCGATACGGGTTGCAAACTGAAAGTAGTTAATAATTCTGAAGCCACAAGAGCGTAGGTAATGAGGTCAAATTCATAAAATGCCGTTGAAAAATAGTTTTAGCAAAGTACCTGTGATTGTAATCGGTGGCACGATACTTTAGTATTAATGTACCGGAATAGTTTAATAGTACATATTTTATTTCGGTTAATTTTAAATGCATTATAATTTATAAAGATTACGTGCTTAATTAATATAACTGAACCCACAAATTTTGCAATGTTTTGTTTTAATTATTATTATCATTAATGCAGTGCAGTGAATTGTTTAATTAATGTGATTAAGATTTATGACAGCTATTAAACATTTTACTTGTAGTTATGTTATCTCTGAATTCTCTACAACACCACTGAGAAGTGTACTTTATCATTCCTCATCATCCCATTGATGGTCACAGGCTTTCCTTCGGAGGGCGATTGTGCCGTGGTTCCATAAGCTGGATCGGTACTCAAAACTCTATACAACTAGCTATATTTTAACTCATTTAGTTATAATAAATGAAGTCTTAGAAAGAGACATCAACACGTTTGTTAAGAAAAAGATTTTCTTAAAAATATCGTAGAATACCACACCAGTACAGTGGAACAGATACTGATAACATTTTACTAGCCTCGCGTAGGATTTGACATGGAAGGAATTAAATTGAGTAAGGCCTAGATTGGCTAGTACTCCTCTATCGTAGGACGTAAATCTCAGTGGGTCAGACAATGCAGGAAATTCTAATTCACTGTCAGAATCAGAATTCCGGCGTGGGTGCTACTCATTCATAGCGTAAGTGACTGGACGTACTCTACGGTGGGACAACGGCGGTCAATATACAAACAAAATATTTCTTACACAATATCACCAAATATCTAATTAAGTTATTTCTTAAGTGGTTTTGTTAGATTATGAAACAGTAACATGTCTGATTTATTACGCGACTGTCCAAAGGATTGTAATGTTTTCAGGGTTCATGTATGCATGTACTTATGTATAAAAATTATGTAAGTATGTATCTATGTAGGTACGCGAGTTTCTTTACTTCATCATAACTTATAAATGCCTAAACAGATTTGGCTGAATGGGGTATCGTTAGAGTATATCTATTCTCTATCTATTGTCGATTGTCGAATAACCAGTAGGTAGTAGGAGTTTTAAACATAAAAAAAACAAAAAAAAACAAAAAACAAAAATATATATGATTGATTGATGATTTTTTCTTGCAAATAAATGATTTGATTTGATTTAAAATGTTATTTATTTATGATACAAAAACAGTAAACAATACATTTCTTATTAAATAAATAGAAACACAAATCTGAACTGGATTGTAATCCAATAGTATGTTTGTACTTTTAATGTGTTATATTATCTCCTGAGGCGAAGCCTAAGGTGACAAACTTGAGATCTGAGACTTCTTTACTTGCTCTAATGGTGTGTATATACGATTTTACGTGCCGCTGCGGGGAGGAAGTGGTTCGTTTCGCACCGCATAGCGGGACTAAAGTAGCCACTTTAGACCCGCAGGCATGTAACAAATAAAATACCGAGTCGTACGCCATGAGAGTGGCCATCTGCAAAGCAATGTGCTTGCAGCTAGGCAACCCCAAGACGGCGCAATATATATCTCAGAACTAAAAAAAAAAAATACTATCAATGGGACGGACACTCCAGCTTAAGGGAGGATATATCCTTAACGGTTTTTATGTAACTATTCAATTTAGGAACAAAACAAAATTAAAACTCCGTAGAACTCGGTTCGGGCCTAGGAACGAATGTAAAAATTACCTCATGGCTCGTAGGCAGCTGCCTACTAGCCATGAGGTAGTTTTTACGATTGGCGTCTTCCCAATAGGCGACCGCTTCCGCGCTGTTCTATCAAGCAATTAGCTCAATGTTTGCTAACCTTGTCCTTGTGTTTAATTGTTACTCCTTGGCCTATCGCTTTATTGGTGACACAGTGTTTTTATAGCTGATTGCTCACACGACGCCGACACTTGAGCTGATGCGCTGTTTTACTACCATTATCTAATAATAGAGGTTATAGTTGTACTTTTATGTTATTGTGTTTACTAGAGATTCCCGCGGGTTTGGCTGAAATGATTTTCAAATAGATATACCACCTTTTACGATTATTTGTTTGTAATGTACCCTATCGTTGTTGTGTCATTATTACTTGGAGGATCTCTCTCTCTCTATACAACGTGTAACAAAAAGGTTCAACAATACGGAAGGGGATGTATGTAGTCATCGTTATGAACAACTTTTAATATAAGGCCAACCCTGAAATCGCGAAAAAAATATCAGCTGTTCCATACATTTTGTCCAAGGTCAATGAACTTTTTGTATGGAACAGCTAATTTTATTTTCGCGATTTCAGGGTTGGCCCAACTGTAAAAGTTGTTTATAATGATAAGTACATGCATGCCCTTTCGTATTGTTTGTCATATAATCTTTAAATTATATTATTACTTTATTTTATTAGCTCCCATTTTGCAAATTGGCGCACAGGATGGCTTGTGCTTTGCTCCATAAAATATATCAGAAACCAACATAAAATGTTGGTGTGAAATTAATTATCAAAATTGTATTTAAATAACAAATTAGGATTTTTTAAGCATTTATTTTGGAATTGTAAACTAGTAATAAAATTAGTTTCAAATTTAGAATCTATCGGATAGCTTTATACAAAATATTTGGTTATCTGTTGGAAGCCGTATTACGACATGACGTCATATACGCTGACTCGCTCGCACTCGAAGAATTCTTCCATAAGCGAGAAAGAGAAGCTAGATCGAGGAGACCATTTTGAAAAATAGACATTCACGTCGGAGCCGCCGTTGCGCGTGTTACGGGGTGAATCACCTTTTGGATTTTTTTACATCTTTTTGAGAAGAGAATGACCTGAGGGAGCCAACGCCGATCCCGCAGGGGACACCAGGTCCATATTTCCGTCTGAGATGACGTAAAACTCCAACTTTCAAGAATTATTTTGTGACGCGCCATGCGGTCACCAAACTAAGGAACTCGAGCGAAATTCTCATTTGAAGCTTTGAAGACAAGGCAATGTCATTTCACTGGAGGAGCTCCATGAAGCGTTCGAGAATCGGATGATCCTGCAGAAGACACCATCAGCAAAGGATCCATCAGATAACCTCCTTTCATTTATTTTATTTTACCAAGTTTTCTCGTCATTATCTTCCATCGAAACAATAGCAATCAGCTTATTTAAATATTATTCCAACATATTGTAACTTTGCAAAAAATTTATTTCTCTTCTCCAAAAATTTAATTTTCTTATGACAAATGGCGCCCGAACAATTATTTACTTAGAATTTAACTTAAAAACAAACCAATTTTATCTTGTGCAAAGGTGTATGTTGGAATTTATAAACAAAAGATTACAATTTAATCTACTGTAGAAGTAGGTATTTTCACAATTGTGTTATTGAATTTGTGTAACAATTTTTCTTGTAAAGATGTATAGTACACCGTCTGTTGACCGTAAGTTAACAGCGGAGCAAACGTCAGATTCACCTCAACCAGAACTCCAAAATTCACAGAGCTTAATAGATATACCTGTTTCAGATTCAGAAGAAATGAATTATGTCAATACCGATGTGAGGATGGCTCAAGGAACAATCCAGTCGCCATTATGCAAAAATATCCACACAAATCCTAGCACTAGTGTTATAGATCCAGCCACAGACGGTGACAAGTATATTCCATTTATGAAACAAAGGCACTCGACACAAAACAGTCATGTACCAGAACCAGTTGGTTATTGTCATATAATCTTTAAATTATATTATTACTTTATTTTATTAGCTCCCATTTTGCAAATTGGCGCACAGGATGGCTTGTGCTTTGCTCCATAAAATATATCAGAAACCAACATAAAATGTTGGTGTGAAATTAATTATCAAAATTGTATTTAAATAACAAATTAGGATTTTTTAAGCATTTATTTTGGAATTGTAAACTAGTAATAAAATTAGTTTCAAATTTAGAATCTATCGGATAGCTTTATACAAAATATTTGGTTATCTGTTGGAAGCCGTATTACGACATGACGTCATATACGCTGACTCGCTCGCACTCGAAGAATTCTTCCATAAGCGAGAAAGAGAAGCTAGATCGAGGAGACCATTTTGAAAAATAGACATTCACGTCGGAGCCGCCGTTGCGCGTGTTACGGGGTGAATCACCTTTTGGATTTTTTTACATCTTTTTGAGAAGAGAATGACCTGAGGGAGCCAACGCCGATCCCGCAGGGGACACCAGGTCCATATTTCCGTCTGAGATGACGTAAAACTCCAACTTTCAAGAATTATTTTGTGACGCGCCATGCGGTCACCAAACTAAGGAACTCGAGCGAAATTCTCATTTGAAGCTTTGAAGACAAGGCAATGTCATTTCACTGGAGGAGCTCCATGAAGCGTTCGAGAATCGGATGATCCTGCAGAAGACACCATCAGCAAAGGATCCATCAGATAACCTCCTTTCATCTATTTTATTTTCCCAATTTTTCTCGTTGCCGTCATCCATTGGACTATCGCCATCAGCGTTTTAATATTAATATTGTATTAGGACTTATCAAAATAGTAAACGCATTGTAACCTCAAATAATCTTTTGTTCTTTTTTCTCCCATATAACTTTAGCACAGGATAGATAGGTAAATTATAAATCATTAATTTCATTTTCAACAAGAGGCCCCCTGTACTCCAGAGGTCTGATGTTTCGTGACTGATACGTATCCAGGAACCCTAACTTTTTTGTTTTATTCTTTTTGTTATTTGTTTTGTCTTTCTTTGTCAAATCACAATTTTCTTATGACATGTTGAACCTTTTTGTTTTAGGTTTAAACAGTGAAACTTTTCTAATCTAACTTAAAACTTATAACTGTACACATTATATTTTGTTTGGTTTATTTTAGGTATAATTTATATAGTTTTAAATATCTTTCATAAAGTTTATGATCAAAAAGGTCAGCCAAATGTAACATGGAAAAAGCATTTTGACTTAGTGACAAGGAAGTTTGTGTTACTAAAATTTACAGATGGCGCCGCCAACGCTTTAGTTGTTAGCTTGAAACAGTATCAGCATTATGACGAGTAAGGCACAGACTTCTGTAGCTTAATTGACAAAGCAGTTGGGACGGAAACCCAGAGATTGCGTATGCAGGTTCGAGTCCTGCCAGAGGTCATAGTTTTTCTTACTGTTTAAGCTTTAAAAACATAAGTATGGGAAATTTGTACCACTAGGCCCACCTGCATATTTTATGGGAAATGTCATATGCTTTTAGTTTGTACATATACTGGAAGCCGAACCCCCAGTTCTAGGACTTTTACCTATAGGTATATAGAATATTATCTCTGTGAACATAACCACAGATAAATAATACTGTACTAGACATAATGGACCTATAAACGTCTCTGTCAAAATGCTCTCCAAATGGAGTACTTTTTATGCAAGACTGTATAAAACACTCTTCTACCTCCTCAAAATATTCACTCGCATAATTCACCAATTTTCCGACAAGAACCAGCATCTTTATAATACATAATCGCTCCCTGAATCTGAATATTTAATCATCCCGTAAAAAGATCATCCACCCCGTGATTATGATGAAAAAGGCTGGCTCTTTATATTTTCATCGACGCCGAAGATTTTGCCACCTTTTGATGCGAATTCCATTAAAGTTTTTTTACATCTCATGCTCACAAAGTTTTTGTTTATGCCCGGCCGGTGTAAGCGGACTAAAACTCTTTTTTTATGTTTTAGTGCATAAAAAAGTTTTATGTTCTAAAGCATAAAAAGGCAGTTTGCAAACTTTTATGCACTAGTGAACTATTTTTTGTTGCCAGTGATGACATATGGAACTGAAACGTGGTCTTTAACTGCTGGCCTTTTGGAGTCACGCAACGGGCAATGCAGAGAGCTATGCTCGGAGTTACTTTGCGTGATAAAATCCGGAACGAGGATATTCGCCAAAGAACCAAAGTCACTGACATAGCTCGCAGGGGTTGTAAGTTGAAGTGGCAATGGGCAGGACACATCGCTCGAATTAAAACCAAACCAACCGAAGAATTGATAACCGAAAAAACACGTTTCACCACATTATATCACTTGCCCACACCCGTGCACGTTCTTCGACACTTAATGAATAAAACCCCACCATTTTAAAAAAAAATACGAGAAAAAACACTAGTTTAAGAAAGTAAATACAATGCAGCGACATGATTTTTTCGCGTTTCCGCCAAAACTCTCTTTAGTAAAGTTGCATTCGTTTTAGCTTAGTACTTTCTGCATAACCCCGTATTTATATTTTCACGCACGGACTAAGCTAAGAGTTAGAAGATAAAATAAACATCAAAGGAATATTGTGCCTCCTGTAGACCTGGACTTGATGGAGTGCTCTTTGATCACAGACGGCATTGGGAATGAACAGTTTCCAGGAGGTAACTGGTCATTACCAATGCTGCCTGAAAACCTTTTTGAGTTAGGATTTAGGGTAGGTATAGGCTGATTCAAACTTAATGGCGGTTGTGAACTTTTTTTTTTTTTTAATCTTTTTATTTTATATTTTATTGGGACTTTGGCCAACACTAGCATGTCAGTCCCATTATAACTAAGTTTAATCTACATTACACTAATACATAATTATCTATTTTAATAACATTTTATAAAGTAGCCTTGCCTTGTCCGATAGGGGACAGGCCAGAATACTGTTGCATTCACCCACCCTCCAAGGATTAATCCGTATAGCTCTGCGACAGGGCTCATTCCGTACACACTCCATCAAGATGTGGTAAGTATCCTCTACGACTCCACAGTCTTCACAGTTAGGCGATGGGGCCTTGCCCATCAAAAACGCGAACTTGACGGGGTGTGCCCGGAGCGCAGCCTGAGAGCGGCAACCATCTCGCATCTACTCAACTCTTCATTATTGTGAACTTAGGCGCGAGACGCTGCGCAGTAGCAAAAATGAGGCGTGCGGTGTGCGTACTTACGCAAAGTCTCGCTTGCAGCGCACTTCACAGCCGACATTAAGTTATAATCGGTCTATACCACAGAAAAGCGAAAGCCCTACTTCTTAGGTAGAACGGCTGTCAAAACAATATTGTAAAGCAATTGTATGGAATACCGCTGTCGCCAGTTTCACACTTATTTGTATAGAAACTACGACGAAAAAATGCCAATCTTTGGTCGCGCATTTGAAGTAAAACACTTGAAATACCATTTTGCAACAGATTAAAATTGATCTAATCACGATGCAATGTGGTTTGGTTTCCTAAGCGTCTATTCAAATTGCCTTTTTGAGTATTCTCAGTTTAAATACATGTGTATTGGTAGAATTGTCATCAAGCGCATTTGCACTTAATGCCGGCTAGCGCGGCCCGTCACATTTCCGTTCAATTTACTTCTTTTCAGTGGTTTATACAGAACTAATCTCGCACCTATTCATGCCTGTAAGCATTGCGCTGAAATCGTTAAGAAAAACAGTTGTTCTATACATTTCGCTAAGAACGTGTTTAACTTTTGTATGGAACAGCTTCTTTTCACGAGATGATGATGATGACAGTGACGAGTATAATGACTTTCTTTCTTTTTTATATTTTTAAACGGTGTTATTTAGCTTGCCCTGTTTGTTGTAGTTTTGTAGGTCACATATTTTTATCCCCTTTATGTTGGCATATTAATCTGATATTTGGTTCCTATACACACCTTTAGTTCTGATGACAAAGCCGTTCCGCTTTTTTTTTTAATTGTTACCATTCTGTTTTAAATAACTTAGACTATAGGGCCCTGTTTTATAAATATACAAGCTTACAATTGTACTAGCTTCTTGTACCAGTAACTGCAAGTTACCAGTTACAGGTAGATAAATAAATAAATAAATCAATATTGGGGGGACATGTATTACACAGCGCCATCTAGCCCCATACTAAGCAAAGCTTGTATTATGGAAACCAGATAGCTGATAGAATACTTATATACATATATTTTTTCGTAAATACATACTTATAATACATACGGTACATATGGTTTGTCTTTTTCCTATATACAAGTGCTTGTACTTGTAGTTTGTACTGGTTGTCTTGTAGCTTTAGAAAACGCCGTACTCAATATTTTTTTGCGGTGTTGCCAGTTTTTCACTACTAGTACAAGACTTGTAGCTTTAAAAAACAGGGAACAGGGAAAAATACCTCAGTACATACATTATATTTTCTGTTTTCCTAGATTTTCACTCAAGGATGCCTACTTTGATTTCCCAGTAAAATCACAAGTAAAAACGAGAAACTAGGTCCTACATTTACATTCGCCGTAGCTCGTTCCTACATATTGTCGGGCCACAATAGGGCGACCGGACGGATCATGCGAAGCACGTTTCTGGCGAAAAGAATTCATTTGTAACGAAAAAGTTGCGCGATTCTACGCCTCGATGTACAGAGAGCTACGAAGATTTCGCTGGTGACGATATGGCATTTTTCTATGTAGATAGTGTATTCCTTTTGAAATATCATTTTTGTGGTGTCAATGAAGTGTTATTCTATTGTACTGTATTGTATGACAATATACAGGATTAGGTACGCGTTGACCTGGGTATGTCCCAGAACCACCGGAGGACGGACAGCAGCGTCCTCTTGGTTAACGGTGGTGACCATTCTGCGATCCCCAAGCCGCCTGCCAAGCGTGGGGATTGGGGCAACACCCCTCTATAAAGGGAGAGGCCTTCGTCCAGCAGTGGACGTTTTATGGCTGACGACGACGACGACGACGAGGTACGCGTAATGGTATTTATAAGCTGAAAAGAAGTAATTAGAATAGAATAGAATAGAATAGTTTTTATTACCAACCACATAGAGTAGTACATATTTGCTTAAATTAGGTACATAGTAAAAAATACAGTTATTTTTTTATCAAGGTAATTAACGGTAATTAATTAATTAATTAATTAATTAATTAATTGTACTCATAATTGTGCATAATATGGCCAACTTTGAAATCTTGAAAAAACAGACGTCTCATATTTTTTTTCGACAGTTAATAAAAAAAAAAATGGAACAGCCAGCAACTAAGAGGAACAGCTGATTTATTTTCCCTATTTCAGGGTTTGCCCATAGTAAATGTTGTTGACTATGATGAGTACAGTGAGAACAGTGTATAGTGTGTTATTTTTTGTTGTTATTACAAGACACTACTTGTGTGATAAAAAAAAAAAAACTTTCTTTCTTTCTTTCAATGAATATCAGCTTAGTAATACCGTATCGTGTAACCCTTTGTAATATGGGCGTCTAGAAACATCTATCTCTGTTTACAACGAATTACAGACCGAAATACTGTGTTGTTAATCGAATTACTGTGTTGGCAACATCACTAATGTTGCAGGTGTCCATAAGCGGTGGTTTGCTTACTATCAGGTGAACCATTTGCTTGTTTGCTACTCTGTACATAAAAAACATAGAGATATGCGCATAGAGGCCATAGATGAGACAGACGTCAGTAGGCAAAACTTCTTGCGATCTTATGCTGCGCCTTTTACTTAGATGCTGGTAGCTCAGTCCAGAGTCCACCTTGATGACGACTTGTCACGTCTGGAATGCAGTAGACTTGTCTTCCCCGGTATTCTTCCTTCGATTAACATTGTAAATGAATTGACTCTGACAAAAAAATAACTTATCCGAAATTCGAAATTTTCTTAGCTCCATGTCCAATCCTGTACAAAAAGCAGCGTTAGAACATTTATAAAAGTTAGAGAATGTGAAATGTTGTGACTTTCTCAGGACTCTTTTCACTTTTCAGCGGGTGTTTTTTTATTGTAGCCATTATTTTCAGTAAGTACTTACTTACACTCTACCCACACTTCAACACGCGCTAAATATGAAAAATTACATAAGTTTTGACTGTGTTTACAACTTGTTTTATAGTGGACTAGAAGCCCACCCAAGGGCGGATCTAGGGAGGGGGGGAGGGTCATGGGGGTCATGAACTGCTCTCCTGGGCTGGGTGTAGGTCGACTACTGATATTTTTTTCTAGTTGTAATCGAATTGGAACCTGTCCTAACTAGACCTCGACTCGACTATATGACCCCCCCTGACTTAATAGCTGGATCAGCCCTTGAGCGTATCAAGGTTTTACCAGCGATTGTTGGGATATAAAGTAGCCTATGTTTTATTCAAAGATATTAGCTACGTTTATACCAAATTTCATCCAAATCCGTCCAGCCGTTACAGCGTGAAAGAGTTACAAACATACACACACACACGCCGAAAAACTTTCGCGTTTATAATATTATTAAGTAGGATATTAGGATGATTATAAGCGGTGTACTAAGCCAAAAAGCGGTCATTGTGAACATCACTGTGGACCCGAAGATTACGATAATATATAATATCCTACCTCCTTATATAGATGTCGCAGCCAAATTGCAGAATACGCCGTATTACATAACGGCTAGCAATTTTAAAAAACAGTGCCGTTTTATAAAACGGCGTATTAAAGTTTAGCCAAATTGTAGTACGGCTGAAAGTAAGGCCGCCGCATTGTATGCGTGCTTCGCGTTCTACAATACGGCTAGCCATACTGTAATTGAGCGGATCATGATCCGCCGCTTTTGGAAAAAATAAGTTAAAATTTTGGACACTCGCGGCGGTTTGGCGCTTTGATAACTAAAGTGTGACCTTTTCATTCAGTTAAAACATTTGTTTGCCTGCTACTTAAATACCAAGTGGTATTTTTTGTCATAAAATTTGATTCTTTACTATATAAACACTGTATTTTGTTAGTGTGATAACCATTTTGCATTGAAGGCATCTTGATTACACTGTGGCTAAACATAGGCCGTCTTATTATAGAACGTATCGTAATGACAATACGGCTGAACATTGTTCCACCGCGTTACAAAACGACCCTGTTTTTTAAAATGGCTAGCCATTATGTAAAACGGCGAATTCTACAATTGGGCTGCGACATAGATATATTATCATTGTCGACCACATCAGCTATCTAGTTTCCATATTGCTTATTTTTGGGCTAGATGGCGCTGTGTTAAAAATGTCCCCCAATATTTATATATTATAGGTCCACCGCGATTTCGTCCGCGTACGGAAAAAAAACTCGTAAAAATACACGCTTCCAAATACTCGTATCTTCCCAATCCTGGACAGAAAGATCACTAACAATCTGTTGAAGTTGCAACGACAGGACCTAGGCCTTATAACCGTTCATTGCAACTTGAACAGCCACTTATACAAACTGGGAGCCACGGATAGTCCGTTATGCCGGGGCTGCATGCAAGGCAATGAAACCGTAGAGCATGTGCTGTGGCAGTGCAAGGTCACAGAACCAACAAGAATTGCTACCGGATTGCATGAGGCAGCTTTATCTCCGCAACGGCTTGTACGCTTCTCATTATCATGTACACTTCCATCTAACCCACTGGAGTTACTATGCCAGCGGCCCAGAGCCTCGCTCCGTTATTTCTTAAAGCTGGGTTGGCTCGGGTAGACGCTGGCGGAGGAAACGCACAATACACCCGTAGTGGGACGTCAGTGCAGGACTTATCGCCCTCACGTTGAATAAGAATAAGAATAAGAATACTCTTATCTTATATAAGAATATCTTCTATACCGCTGGGTTAATTACTAATTATTTTCTTCCCCATCACCACTTTTCTATTAAACTACTGAAAAATTTCGCGATTTCGGCGAAGATTTACGAAACAAATTTGGAACTGGGTATGATCTAAAACTGCATCCAGAACCACTGGAGGACGGCAGCGTCCTCTTAGTTAACGGTGGTGAGTATTCTGCGATCCCCAACCCGCCTGCCAAGTGCGGGGATTATGGCAACCCGTCCCCATTAAAGCCACCTCTTAATAAAGGGGGAATAAAGGGAGAGAGGGGGCCTTCGGCCAGCAGTCTTCTGGCTGTTGATGTTACGAAACAAAAACTGCTGTTCCTAACATTTTGCCAAACCAACTTTTTTTTCTAACCTACTCTCCCACTCTGAGTGACAGACACAGTTTTCAAAAAACCAATGACCTAGGACGTACTCGGTCAAAGTTCAGTATTTTCTGTGTTACAACGTTGTTTTCAGTTCCATACAATTAATTATAGCTTCATGTGATCTTACCCTAAGCCATGTCATAATTAGAAAATGATTACTCCCTCCCATGGTAGGTAATTAACATCTAGCGAACAATAATACTAATTTATCATCTCGACTTACGAGTTACGCCATTATGAGGTTGTGAACGCGCTTCGTGACGTCATTTGTCAACAGCTTTTGAACGCGTTTGTGGATTTCATTAATTAGCTAGAGTATGTTTTATTGTCATCCTAACTAATACGAAAGTAAGTCAGTCGGTCGGTTTGTTGTAAGTATCTGTATAAGCTGAAACAATTCTACTTCTATATAACGGTATGCGGCAGTGTGTATTCCGAGTCCGAGGTTGGAAAGAAGGTCCGAGCACCACGACAGACTGGACAGACTTAGAGCGTTTGTCCACAGCCGTCGTAACCGAGACGTCACAGATTACTATAGCCGCGTTACCATAGCACGCGCGTCACGGCGCTCGGATGACGGACTTGCTATGGACACGCGGCTGTAGTAATCTGTGTTCCGCTACTTCGGCGACGTCATCTCGTTTTCATTGACGTCTCGGTGACGGCGGCTGTGAACAAACGGCGTTAGAATCTGCCCATGAACATGGTAATGGCAACTGCGCTGTAATATCGGGAGCTCGGTCCACAACATAATCACGGTAAATAATCTTTCCCGTAAATATAATCATAGAAATGTAATGGACAACCATGATAGTATGATTAATGTTAATTAAGTTCGAAACTTCACAAAATGCGCATATTCTCAAACTCTAACTAAGACGACGCTCAGTACAGCTGAGCTGATCTAACGAGGTTACATATCTCACCTCCCGACTCCTTAACAAGCACAAAGTCTACTTACATCGCATAACTGTTTAGTAAACTACAAGCGGGAACGCTTCATGTGTGAAAGGTAGAAACAATTTACCTCAGATATACTCAGAACAACTTACAGTGTACAACTTATCTTCATACTTGAGCGAGAGAGCCACATCCGTGTTTTCAGTACAAAAGTAGCAGACGCGCGTGGAACACTTTAGTTTCGCCATTTGGCCACGTCTGCAGATAATTTCGTAATAATAACTAGCAACTTGCATAATTTTGTTTCACGTGGCTGTACAGGCGTTGCTAAATCCTGGACTAACTTTGCTTCTGCACGGTACGGCCTAGGGGAATGAGTTAGAAAGTTCTGTACAATATACTTAGCGCAGGGATAGACGGATAGCGGATTCATGAAGGAACCGTACCATGCAATTGCAGTTATATATTCTATCTATGAGTAAGTATACTTATAGCTTGGTAAAAGTCTTGAACGGAAATGTTTTTCTCTCCTGGTAATACTGTGGATAATCATGTCAGTCAGAGTTTTGGCGGGAACGCGAGAAAATCATGTCGCTGCATTGTATTATTTTCTAAAACTTGTGTTTTTTCGAGTGTTAATGCATAAAAATGGTGGCGTTTTATTCATTAAGTGCTGATTTACGAGCAAGAGTGTGGGCAAGTGCTATAATGTAGTGAAACGTGTCTTTTCGTGTTGTTTCCAAAACTCCGAAGAAGCTTGTAGTAAAGTTGCCACGACTTTACTAGGGCATGATTGTACTTGACTGTGACTTACTGTGTGTGACTTGGACTGTGACTACGACTCATTTAACTGCAGAAAGAAGAATCGATGAAGAAATATGTATTCGGCTGAAGGACTAGTATCCATGGCCAGGAACTATTAAAAACAACAACATCATGTCAGTCAGAGTTTTGGCGGGAACGCGAAAAACATGTCGCCGCATTGAATAAATGTTGTCTTCTAAATAAAAATTTATTAAGTAGTCGTTAATCTTTATTAAAACCTATATCGTAATTACCTAGCCAGTAATCATTAGGTGCTAACTAGTTAGGTAAGCAGTTTCGTTGTAGTTTAATTCGACAACTTTTGCAACTTAATCTTCATTTACGTTGGACTTAGTCCATCTTGCGAAACCTGAGATGTTTTCAAGGAAAGTAATTATTATTGCTTACTTCATCAACATCGAGCTTAGGCCATAACGAATATAAAAGAAGTAAGCAAAGTTCTAGGTGAAACCTAGCTAACCTTCTCCAAGCTTTTAATAAAAAGGTACAAAAGAACTCACGACCTCGTAGGATATCTTCTAAATTAAAAACTAAAATATGCATGTACTGATTAAAAAATAAACTCTTTTGAAGATTTTTTCTTTCTGCATGGACCGATTTTACAGATTACTCACCTAGGGAGCAAAGTAATTCATGTCTCAGATCTCATGCATATTGTCTTACGAGGCAAAGCCAAGTTACGCTACTGTTTATATGATGCACTGTGACCTAAGTTTTCATTAGCCCTAGGGCTAAGACCTCACAAAATAATATTTATCATCGTGGTATTCATTAGGCTTCTCAAAAATAGAATCTCTATCTTGATAAGGTATTTTTTTCACGAGATTAATGGCGTCGTGAACGCATTAACATTTTTTGGTTTTTAATTTCAAGGTTCAGTTTTAAAATAAGTATTTATTTAACAGAAGCTGTGGGCTGCAGGGTTCCTAAGGGAAATCTTGCATTCGACTCTATTACTAAGGTTACGTTGTCTATCTCTGTCTGATCTTTGGTGTGCTTTTATTCAACCGCATTAGGTAGATAGCGTTATGGTTATGAGTTGAAACAGATGTAATTTATTATAAAGATTTATAATGTAATAGAATGATGAGATGGGCTAGACGTTCGCTTGGTAAGCACCACGCCTACCCACAACAGTAGTAGTGCAGAATTGTGGACTTGCGAACAAAATCGCAATGCACTGCACTGCGTTCGTCACCCTTTGATTTTGATATTAGATGTTATGGCTATGATTTGTGTATGTTATGTCGCCAAAAGATATGCTTATGTATCCAGTGAAACATATCTGTTTGTGTCGCATTCAAAATTCCATAGGAAGAGGACTCCTTAATACGGACTTGTAACTATTTAGGTAGGTAGGACTTGGGTATGTCCTAAAACTGCAACCAGAACCACTGGAGGACGGGCAGCACCGTCCTCTTAGTTAACGGTGGTAACACTCTCCGATCCCCAAGCCGCCTGCCAAGTGTGGGGATTATGGAAACCCCTCCCTATTAAGGGGGAGGCCTTCGTCCAGCAGTGGACGTCTTCTGGCTGATGTCTGTGTAACTATTTAACTTTGACTGCGACTAGACTGTAACGTTGATGAATTTTATTAACTTGGTGCAACTATTAAAACGTGACACTGACAGAATGATCAAAAAGCGACGATAAAGCATAAGAAAAGAAGAAGCACCTATTTGAGTTTACATAGCATTATTAATTAATTCTCTATTGCACACATAAATACATTAATGTAGAAAAGGAGGACTTAATGCTAAAGCATTTTTACCAGTCATCCCCGCGGTTAAAGAGATGGGCATTAACACCATCCAAACTTCGTCCTTCCAAAAAGTCGAGCGGTCAAAGACTAGAGCAAAGAAACATTTATCACAGTGAAGGTACATCTTTGATGTTATATTATTAAAGAATTCCGAAGCTCTAGAATTTTTGGGCATAAATCCTTAATTTAGACAAACTGCTGGCTTAAATTGAGACGCCTAGGCAAATGCCTCCATTAGAATTTTTATAGTGCAATCATATTTCATTTTAAGCGCTTAGAGTAGTGACTAATATATTCATAACATAACCTAAAGGCATAACTGTTATAATATTATCACGTTACAATATGCAACGCCCATATTGTTAGTTAGTATTAGACAAACATTAGTTACTCGTTAGCAATTACGGTAGCTGCTACGCGAGAACAGAGAACAGGAAAACTGCGAGAGAATAGTTTCGAGAACTATTAATATTTATTAATTTCTTTATATATTACAGTTACTTGACACAACACAAACAGTTATCACAGTTAGTAACAGTAAGTTATTTATTATCCGTAAAGCTATAAATAAAAATAGCAAGCTCTAACGATAATAGCGTTATATTAAGATAGAAAATCAACCTTAATATAACGCTTATTTAATTTAAAGTGCACAGGGGCTTGATTTTTCACTTTGGCTTCTGTGGCAGCAATTTTTAAATAGTGAAATAATCATTTAGGTGAAGCCGAAGAACATAATTTTAAACATTTTGATGGAATATTAATTATCACAGTATTCAATTAAAATATGATTGAGAAATATATCAAGTTAACTCAGGAACTTTAAATATTATTCTCTGTTTAGCCTAGGAATAGTTTTAACCATTGTGTTTTTCCAGAGTGAAAAAACCGTTGTAGGCTCGACTTGAAAACGTTAGATCGCGGTATCTAATCCTATGCCCGTACCAATGAGCTCTGAAGTCAGAGCAGTGCAGTGTGTGTGCAGTGTGTGTGTGTGTGAGTGTGCAGGCACGGGTTTTCATACCACTGGCTTTTTGATGAAGGAAAACATTGTGAGGAAACCTTCGGAGAAGAAATTCAAGCGTATGTGAATCCAACCAATCCAACCTGCAACTGGGCCAGCGAGGTTCCTAGTCGCTCTTCGAGGTTAGATCTAAGTTCAGCAGTGGACTTTAAAAACGCTGATTATGCTTTAAATTGATGCTTTTTCCAGAGAGTAAAAAATAATAATGAAAGAATATGACAAAAGATGGTTAACTATACTGATTTCCATGTTTTTTTTTCTTATTTATTGGCATCGCACGTTGTGCATTCTGCCAGTCTCAGGTTTATAAATTTGCAAGTTTTAATAGTATAATCAAGTCAAATATGTCATGAAATCACAGCTAGTCACACGATTTTTGTCATAGTCGAGTCCAACGCCAGTAGCCACGTGGCGACTTTACTATGAGCTTCTACGGAGTTTCGAAAACAACACGAAAAGACATGTTTCACCACATTATATCACTTGCCCACACTCGTGCATGTAATTCAACACTCAATGAATAAAACACCACCATTTTTAATCATTAATTCACGAAAAAACACTAGTTAAAGAAAATAATAGAATGCAACGACATGATTTTTCCGTGTTCCCGCCAAAACTCCCATTTCCATGTTTATTGATAATGTTTGAGTCTTATTAATAAAAGAAAGCGATTAGCCTCAGAATAGCTAAGCCGTCTGTTTTTGTTTTTTCTAATTTGTAACTTGGACTTCAAAAGACTTTTTAGACGACAAAACTTTATAAATCAATGAAGCAGAAAACAGATCGGTCCGCTCCACACTTAATTGCCATACCCTCATTTGGGTCATTAGGTTATTACGTTATTAATGTTAGTTTTACATAATCCATAATGTGCAATAAACGATTTGACTTTGACTTTGACTTTGGTGGATATAGAAAAAAGACGGGAGTTTCACGCCAGACGTTGCGTGTTTCAACGTCTTTACGATGGAATAGGTGTGTGTAAAAGTCTATGACGTAGCCACAAAGTAGGACTCTAGAAGAAATCTATCTCTCTAGCTTTAAAAAAACCCAGTCACAGAAACAAGGAGGAATATTTATCTACTTACTTTATAACCTTTGAAA
Organism: Erannis defoliaria; assembly: GCA_905404285.2. NCBI lineage: Eukaryota > Metazoa > Arthropoda > Insecta > Lepidoptera > Geometridae > Erannis > Erannis defoliaria. The sequence goes on along the minus strand of FR990082.1, from coordinate 2,678,377 downwards.
CCTGAAATCGAGTGACCGCTACTCCGATCCGATATCTCCGATATTTCCGATATTTATTTAATCGTGTCACAGTAAAGTACAGGAGCACGTATCCTCTCAAAATCTGTGCGATTAATACCTTATTTATACGTAATTAAATCGAAATTTATCGACAAAAATGGCGCTCGCCTGACTAATAATTAACGTACGTTGTTGAGGCAAATTGAAACGATAAATTTACTATGCTCTGATGTAATAGCAGTATGAGAGAGCAGTTTATTTTTAACCCCTGACGCAGAAAGAGGCCGGAGGACGGACAGCCTATGGGGAGGCCTTCGTACAGCCGAGGACGTCTTCTGGCTAATCTATCTACTGGCTAAATTTTGTTTGACCAAGAGAGAGAAGCCTCTGCAACGACTGGCAAAATTTGCTTTCATTTGTATGCGTGTTGATTATCGTGTATATTATGTCGTATTTTCAACGTTTTTTTTTTAATTCTATCTACTGACGATACGAGCGAGGCGTTTGCCTGGTGGTAAGCGTCACGCTTGTTACGCACTGTATACGAGCGTACTGTCTTGCCACCCTCAGATTTTAGATGTGCAATCTCTTCATTGCCCTTCAAACAGAAACACAGTAATGCTTGCACACTAATGCTTGGCGGTTGAATAACTGGCAAAGGTGTGGCAATTCCCCAGGCGGTAGAGTCCAAACCCTACGGTAATTGGTATACTGGGGCCGTACCATGAACCGCTTATAGCAGGACCGAATAGGTTCAGCAGCCGACATTGCGCGACCGCGAACCTTATTGCGAGGAGATAAAATTCACAGTCGCGCAGCGTCTGCAGCTAAGCCAACCCAGGTTCTACAATACCATAGTATTTTTATCATCATCATCATCAGCCCGGCGACGGCAAAGAAAAAAACACAGCAAATGTTATAATGAAATTAGGTTTGTATTCAAATGGGTACTTATGTCGGAATACATGTTATTTTTTGTCAGACTCCCCATACTGTCAGGCGTTCCAGCACCTTGCTAGCGTTTCACGCCCGACTCCGCCTATATAATATGAACCTGAAATGAAGCAATGAAGCTTTAAAATAGATATATGAACGGGTTGCCGAAATAACGGACAGATTGACGATAACGTTCATGTGTAGAAATTGTATCGGCACGATTTAAACTGCCATTTTACAAAATGTTTAAAAAAATATATGTAAAGATCCATTGATAGATCTTTTAGCACTTTTATGTCCACTTTATTCCTTTATCCGTGACTTTTTACAAAGTGGATTTGAACTATAGTGTCTGAAAATCCATTTTAATTAAAGATCCATCAACTCAAGTACTGCGACCGTTTACCAATGAAGTTGACATGCGACTGAGTTCACACTGGACAGAGATCACGCACACCACTGAGTTAGTATCATGTAGTAAGTTTCATTTATTCTGTCCTACGAAGTAATATACTATTCAAACTGGGTTCAATATGAAACTTTTTTTTATTTTTATGCATAAACCTTTATTAACTACAACAAACTACAAAGACTACTTAGCCTACTACACAACAAAAAACAAAAGGATTGTTTCCAGATCGATGAAAGTCTAGAGACAATCCAAATGCTCAAACCCACTACCAGTCGGCAGCGTACCCAGCATGCTGGCGGCATTGCCACGCTGGATGGCAATGCTTACGCGTTGAGCCAAATAAACGCCAGCATTTTGATCACGCGTCGCGTCGACCAGGCGCTCGGATATATTTTTGAAAAGATAATGAGCTCCCGGTCCCCACGGACCCAATGTCTCAACACCAAACGGCTCAAATATGTAACCTCTGCCGAGGTTAGCATATTAAAAATGTCACTCACTCACCAGCCAGAAGACGGCCACTGCTGGACTAAGGTCTCCTCCTTAACAGGGAGGGATTGCCATAATTCCAACACCAAAAAATATCTCTTTTAAAAAATTTAAATTAAAACTACTATCTTAGACGACGAAGATGATGAAGAAAAAATATTCCGGATTAGATATCAATGTAGATATAAAATGCTTTCGACCACATTTTCACTTCACTTGATTGATTGATTAACTCTTTTTTTTAATATGTGATTGATTCATGCGTCAGGTGGTCAGGTGGTTTTTTTAAATATTTTTTTACCTCTTCAGCTCTTCCAAGAGGAAATAGCTTTAAAAATCAAACGGCAATTCCAAAAAGTAAAATGAATTAGCTATACTTAATTCTACGCCTACGAAAACAAAAGATGGCCCCTAACCAGACCCAAGGCAAGGTCCCCGGGGGAGAAAAGGGCATTTAGACGCACCGTTTTAATTCCATGGCATTTATCGACGCCACAGTTAATACATGACAGTAAACAACATTAATTTATCATGTAATGTTTTTGGTATGAAAACGCACAAGGCGTTCTGGCGATGGTAAAAGATAATTCTTGACCTTGACCACTGCGAAGTACAAATAACTTTAGGCACAGAAAACATAATAGTACTCCGTACAGAAGATTCACTTCCCAAGAAAACGAGTCAAAACATAGAACCACAATAATTATATACATATTTGTACCCTATTTATACAGAACAGTGTCGACATTCCACTGAGCCACACGCGTAGCCGACGGGAGTCGCGTGATGTCAACGAGCCAAGCGCTACAGTGGAAAGTCGATACAATGCCATGTACAAATAAAGTACAAATTACCTTGCACTGAATATGACATTATTGTATCATAGGTATATCTAGGTTTAGAAAGCGACGATGATAATGGAATGGACGGGCCCAGCACTTGCAAATCGATCAAAATTAACGAGTCAACACAATCAAGCATACCTAGCTAAAAGTATGCATATTACATTTGCCGGAAAATAGAGATAGCGAATCTAATTACTGCATGACAAAAAGAGAACACATGTACATGTATTAGAAGTTTGTATTGTCGTATCGTACGGCTCGCATGTCGCAAAGGCAGAGTATGACTGAAGCGAGTGGAGAGCCGGCGCTCAACATATAGTCTTCAAAATCCGAGCGCTTAATTCCCGTCCATTCATCTTATCATTGTCGCTGGGTTTAGACACGTTTTCTATGGGAGTGAGTCTGCCCTGTTTAAACTGTGGACAAATAGGGCGTGCCGTCGTTTGTTTAGGGTAGCCATTTAAAAACGTCATTAGCACACGTAGGCTAGCGTTCTATACACGTTGATTTATACGCCACCCTGGCGGGTAAAATATGATATGTCATTCATTATTTATATGTTTTACTACATTTTCAGTCCCGAGGTTGTTAAAATTATGTCAAAATAATCGCGAGGACGGCAAGATTTTGCGGGATTTGAATTTTGACAGTAGGCTTAGTGGCGTGATAAGGGGAAAGTATAAGCCTTACTGCAGACGGGGCTGATGATAGAAAAGGACTTAAGTTATCAATTATAAATACGAGTAAAATAGAGTGTTATGCACCAGTTACTATAGTACCATACCCTGATAAGGGTTATGTGTATCACTATAATAAACTTGAACAGATCTGCATGTAGAATTGATTAAAATATTTTTTTCTCTGTTTATATGTCTTTAATTGTCAACGTAGTGGTGGTTGTAGTGGTAGGACTCTATCGCAGAGTCTGCTTGAGGAAATACCACAATTATTCCAGTTATTCAACCGCCAAGCAGTAGTATGCAATCATTACTGTGTTTCGTTTTGAAGGGCAATGTTACCAGAATTTTTTTAAAGTGGTCGGACTCTATTGCTGAGTCCACTTGGGGAAATACTTCACGTTTGTCAGTTATGCAACCGCCAAGCAGTAGTGTGCAAGCATTACTGTGTTGTGGTTTGAAGGGCTAAGTTACCAGAGTAATTACTAGATATGAAGAGATTTGTCATCTAATATAATAATATTATAACTCAGGGTGACAAGCGCAGTGCAGTGCGGCGCAGGATTTTCTTCGTAATTTCACAATTCTAGCACTGCTGCTGTTTTGGGCAGGGATGACGCCTTACCACCAGATGTCTCGGTCTTTTTGTCACTCTATTGCAAAAAACAAGAATTCTAATTTAAAAAAAAAGACGACGGGTCTGCCAAAAAAATATAGCCAGTGTCACGATGTAAGGATTCTGACGATACCTAAGTACATCCAAATCTCTTCAGGCATTTAGAAATTACGATGGCGTAAAGGAACCCACATACAAACATGAACCCTGAAATCATTACACTCCTGTTTTTAAGCAGCAGTGTAAAAATAAAAATAGGTCAGATACGGCAGATATTAATAGAGTCTTGATAAACACGTCGGACCTGGGTATGTCCTAAAACTGCATCCAGAACCACCGGAGGACGGGCAGCGCCCTCTCGGTTAACGGTGGTAAGCATTCTGAGATCCCCGAGCCGCCTGCCAATCTTGGGGATTATGGCAACACCTCTCTATTAAGGGACTAGCATGGCTGATGATGAATAGAACCCTAAAATGACAAGTAACCCCATCAAAAACATGATGTAACATAGCCTTTAAGGTTTAAGGGTTAATCTGGCTTACAACTGACTGGCTTCCAAACACCCCGGCGTACCACATTGCCCGCATACCCGCAGAACGACCGCATAGCGCCGCATTAAAATCGCATTACGCTCGTCGATACATTATGTTCATATTTGTTACTGTAGTGCATTGCACCATACGCGTTGGGCCTCATTTCACAAACCTACAAGTTTATAAGGGAATGAGAGCAGAAACAATCGCACATGGAACGACGCGTCGTTCCATCTAGACGTCGGACGTTAATATCGGTACGGGGTCGTGGTCCAACTACTCTGTCCAACTAGTTGGACTACGGGCTTTCACTAGTTTAGTGGTGGAAAAAAATGTTCAGAAACCTCAACTGCATCATAGGTATAATAAATGAGGTTTTTTTTTATATTTAGTTTAATGTTTTGTTTAACAGGATCATCGGAAACCTGTACTTGTTTTTTCCAAATGAAATATCGCTATCAATCGATAACTTGAAAAAACAAGTACTTGAAGGATTCGGATGGTCCTATTAAAAAAACCAACCGTTCAAAAGCTATTTGTAATAAATAAAAATAAAAAAGAACCTCCTCTAATATAATATTTTTTGTACAGTCAGGTGACGAGACGAGCAAGACGTTCGCCTGGGGGTAAGCGTCACGCCTGCCACTAACAGTAGCAGTGCCAGAATTGTGTTGAAAAAATTGTCGAATCAAATGGTTTAATATGTGATTTTCGGCTACAATTGCATTATAAACATAAAAATTATTACGGAACACGGACGAGAAAGTGGCTGGTGCCTAGGATATGCAATGATTTGCCAGATAATTTTGAGAAACAATTTATAAACAAATCTACATTTCAATTAGCCTTGAAAAAACTACTGTTAAATAGAATATCTATGTAAATAACCCATGTACCTATAAGTTAACATATATTGAGTTATAAGTTTACTTATCGCTCAAATGTCAATACCTACTCCTACATACTCGTAGTAAATAGTAATGAATATGAGAGTCGATGTCTGCCTACAAACTGCTATGCAGTTTGGCAGAGTTATAAATTGAGCTATGTAATTAATTCTCTAAGACAAAAAATATTAAAATCTTTTCTTAAATTAAGCTGCAACTATTGTGAAACACGCCCCATCCCACATGAATATGCTCATTTACTGGCAACCTTTTAACATAACTGTGATTCAGTTCCGATGACAGTACTCTGTTCACATCAAAATGTGATTTCATTTTTCCAATTTTCATGCCGAAATTACTTTGGAAAGCGTTCGTGTACCAAGTGATTTTTTAAGGTAATTTATCGTCTTTACTCAAAAGGGAATGTTTTCGTAAGATGAAAGACCTTTTTGGGAGATTTTACACGACTGCCCAAAAAAAGGAGTGTAATAATAATAATAATAAACTTTTATTTGAGCAACAAAAAATATATGCATACATTAGAATAATGTTTTTAGGATTCATGAATGTATTGTATGAATGTGAGTTTTATTTAATCTGTTCAGCTATTTAGAAGTTATCTTCTAAATAGCTGAACAGATTTGGATGTATGGGGTATTAATAGAAAATTTATAATTACCAACCCAATTTTTTTTTTTTAAAAGGCATTCGTGTTTTTTAATTTCTTTAATGATTTCTTGGTGTGTGTTTTTAGATACAAAACACTAGTAAATCATCAATTAAAAACACATAATATATGCGATGTAACTACCGAATCTGTCAGTCACACAAAAAGATCTAGTTGGATTGCCAAATGTCGAGTTCTATGCTCTGTTCGCTGAGAATGTCTAATAAAGCGCGCTTTCTCTTTCACTTTGTATGTAAGTGAAAAGGACGGTACTAGATATGAAGGTAATAACTATGTTCGTTACCTGCGACCAATGACGTGCATTTTGTCGATTTCCCTATTGGACATTCTCAGCGAACAGAGTATAGACACAATGCAAATGCTCAAACCACAGAGTAATAGAAGCAGAGATGTGATCAAAGGATTTTTCCTTAGAAAGACTCGTGACTGTGCGGGGAGGTGTAGGTTCGCGGGAGGAGTGGCTAATTGTACTGCCATCTAGTGGTTTTCAGGAAAAGTTTTTGAGAATCGAACTAGTTAACTAAAACTTAGCTGAATTAATACTTAATTTCTTAATATCAAACTAGATGTCGCGTTTTTAAATTTTATAAAACGGATCACTAAATATAGAAATAAAATTACTTACGAATGAAATTAGATGCCAATCATGTCATCTGAATTTTTCCCTCGGTAATTTTTACATAAAGAAACAAAGCAATTTATTTAATTTTTACTGTTACTGAGTAAAAACATTAAAAATCGTACGTCTAATATGTAAGTTTGAATGACCGTTACGCGTAGCGGTCGTTAGCAGACTGAGCAAATAAGTATGACGTCACACACTCCATCCGCAAAATAGAATCTGCGGCTGCAAGTCGCTCATCGCAACTCCTTATCCTCCATGACTCAAACCCACTACCAGTCGGCAGCAAAGTACTCAGCACGATTGCGGCATTGCCACCTTAATGCAATACCTATACTTAGCAATGCCATGTTAAGCCATGTTTAGACAATGTTTAACGTGTTTCTGGCATTGCTTCTGTCATGAGCAGGCGTTATGCTTACCATTAGGGGAAGTTCTTGCTCGTCTCCACTCATTGTATAAAAAAACACCCTTTAACGATCTTGATCCAGGGGTTCTTGAGGCCAAACTCAACTATTTCTACTACATAAAATATAATAATTATTAGATATCTTTTTGAAGTTTTACATAGTTTTACGTCTGTCTCTTTCCAAGGCTATGGTACATGGGAATTGTTTCTTGATTCTAAGGTAAAAGGTCGATAATACTACGGACCCCCTTTCGCTCCAAATGGCAAAAACAAAAGAGGAATTTTGGGCTAATTAATATACGAATTGAATATTTTAATTGATTCTCAAGCAGGTGCAAAAATTTCTGTGCGGTATTGGATAGGAGAAGCGCTCCGGTAGTGTTTAATTACTAGTCGAGGGTAGTTTTTGACAAAAGAAAAAGGGGTTTTTTCAATTGTTGTTTCTCATCTCCGGAGTTCATGCCTTTTGTCAGTAATTTAGGTAAGTTAGTTTTTTGTTTATCTTTTCTAAAACATATCCGATTATTCCCGTTGTCCACCGCCTGCGTATTCACCAGTGGTCAGTTAATATGTAAAATGTAACTGTAAATCATCATTATCATCAAACCTCTACCAAAGAATGTCACATGCCACGATATTCTGCTTGGAAAATTTACGAACGAATCTGAACTGAATAACTGTGAATTTTTGAAATCTATATCATGTGTTTTTAATCTTCTAGCTTTTGTATGACGGATACGAAGGACGGATAGACAGAGTTTTCGTTTTTTTTAAACATCCACTGTTTAAAAAATTAAAAAACTCGTAAACCAGCTCTGCTTAAGCTTCCAGACCATGTATCTCCAATTATATAAATATAAATATTTTCCCAATTATGTGTATTTTGACTAATTTTGACATTTTTATTTCCATTCTGTTTTATTATTTAATATTAATGTTTTTATTGTCTGCATGTATTTTCTATTTAATATTTTTGTAATCTTGACATCTTAGTAAATTATAAGTTTAATATAATTATTTCGTGAGGTAAATATAATTGGACCTAGATTCGTTTTTATCCTCAATAAATAAATAAATAAAATAATATGTAACCCTCGCGTCTATATTTTTGTTAAAATACGAGACCTATTTTATTTGGTTTTTTATTTAATAGAAAGTTCTTTTTTTTTTGTAAGTAATCATGAATAAATAACACAAAACGTTAACGTATTGGGTTAAGTTGAAAGTGTATGATAAAACAAGCACTATAAGCATGCTCCACAACCACAAAAACTTCTTGACGTCAGCCATAAGATGTCCACAGCTGGACGAAGGCCTCCCAATAGAGGGGTGTTGCCAGAATCCCCACGATTGGCAGGTGACTTGGGGATCCCTGAATGCTCACCACCTTTAACCAAGAGGACGCTGCTGCCCGTCCTCCGGTGGGTCTGGTTGTAGTTTAAGGACTTATCCAGGTCCTAGGTGCGGGGGTCCAGGTACAACCACAAAGAGTAATTACTAATAATTACTCTATGCTGTACACACATGCAAGTAAAGTGATGTCGCTCTCTAGATAATTGATTCGTAACTAAAGAAGCCAACAGTACTCCAACTATTTACAAGGAAAGGAGATATTAATTACGAATATATTCGGGCTATAATTCAAGAGATTGTCAAACAGACAAACAGTTGCGATTAATTACGGCTACATATTACGACAACTACTACTGCAGCGCTCATGGTGTACCTTGACTATGGTTCTGAAATATCACCGATGTAAGCAACGGACAATCCGGTCAGTCTTCGGATGGGTGACCGCGAGTAGCATTTATTTCTGAGCGCTCCGCGGATCGGATGACACGGTAAATACGTTGGCCCCGTAGTTTTGTTCTAGATATATTTCTGTCACTGAAGAGAGAAGTAGGGCCTTCGCTTTTCTATGATTTCTGTAACAGCAACCGTCAAAGCCTTGACAGAGGCCTTCGGGCAGCACATTAACTCTGGGTTTTTTTTATTTTTTATTTTTTTAAATTATTTATTAGCTCCACGGACTGCGGTTGACTGTTTTGTCAACTTTTTCATTTTTTTATAAACTAAATTTTACATTTAATAACTTAAAAGCTGAAGGCTTTACAAAAAGAATATACAAATGGAACCTAACTAAGTATTACTAATTATTGCTAGAATTGCGTGTATTCTCCGAGCAGTCCAGCTCCCGCAAGCAGCACCCGTTCACGAGTTGACGCATGTGCCAGCCATCGCTCTCCTCAACCATATTGGAGGGAAGAGGGCGACCCGACACACGACGCCGCCGCAAGAAGAAGCTTTTTAGTGAGCGTGAGTGCTCCGGGTATACACGCAATGCCTACAACAGTACGATTACTTACTTTATTAATTATACTATACTGTTTTACCTCTTGTCAATTATAGCAATCACCAGTAGATCCAGATCCATTAACTCTGGGTTGGCCACTCAGCCTATACGAACTTACGACAACTGCCCCAATTTTCGGAGTCAACGTTTTTCTCAACGTCCCCACTGACATTCCCATTAGTTGGGACGTTGGAACTTAAAAATGTTCAACGTCTGCTACTGGCAATATCTAGTGGCACATTGAGATTTAAAATGTTTAAGGTCTCCACGATCTTTTCTGGATGAACTAACAATAACCCCTTAAGATGAATTACGAAATATGCCTACTGTTGTAAACTTTTTCTCTCTCTCTCTCTCTCTTTTTTTTGTATAGTAGGGTGAAAAATGTTTGTACTGATCTTAATTAGTAAAACCGAAAGGAAAACTTTGAACCGACCAAACAGAAACTGAACGTAAGTTTTGCTGAGTCCAGCGCTAAATGTACACGATTAGCATGGACGAATAACTTTAATACGGGACCAACCGTGAATATGCTAAAAATACAGCTGTTCTATACCACTTCGTCAAAAGAGATTGATAGCTTTTTTTTTATGGAAACATGTGACGAGACGAGCAAGACGTTCGCCTGGTGGTAAGCGTCACGCCTGCCACTTACAGTAGCAGTGCCAGAATTGTGAATTTGCGTACACAAAGCTGCGCCGCACTGCACTGCGCTCGTCACCCTGAGATATTAGATGTTAAATCTCTTCATACCCAGTAATTTCTCTGGTATCATTGCCCTTCAAACCGGAACACAGTTAATGCTTGCACACTACTGCTTGGCGGATGAATAACTGGCAATGGTGTGGTACTCCACTAGGCGAATACTGCAGCAGAATCCTACCACAAAAAAAGTATGCTAAAAATACAGCTGTTCTATAGCACTTCGTCAAGAGCTGTTTTGTTAAATTGTGAATTCAGATGTGTTTTAAAGTAATATCCCAGATCTCATTCGTCCCAGCTCGAGCAGTAGACTAGGCTCAGAGCTCGCAACCTCGCAAATTTGCACCCATTATCAACGGTACGGGATTTGCCGCGACTCCCCGATTCCAAATCCCGGCATTTAGGGATTTCGGAACAACAAATCTCGCGAATTTGTTTTGTTTTGGTGATACGTTCGAGTTAATTACAAGCTGATTGATTACTCAGTGGGATCTTGTGGATTCTTATAGAGAGATAAATTAAAGCTGTAATGATTTGTGAAGTGAGTCCTAGCGGCGATATTTCGTGAGTGGAAAAGACAGACAATTTAAATTTATTTTGACAAAAATCTAATCAATTGATTTAACTCGTTTCGTTTTTAACTTTTTGAATTTAATTTTTTGCTTTGGGACTTGGGTAAAGCTAAAACTGCATCCAGAACCAACCGAAGATGGGCAGCAGCGTCCTCTCGGTTAACGATGGTAAGCATTCTGCGATCCCAAGTCACCTGCTATGCGAGGGGATTATTGCAACCCCTCCCTATTAAGGATGAGGCCTTCGTGCAGAAGTGGATGTCTTATGACTGATGATGAAGGCATATCGCTCCAATCAAAACAGTTGACAGCAATACAATATTGAAATCGTAGAAATTACACCAATTTTCCTTACCTTATTGAAGAACTATAGGCCCATCTCACTCCTGAGCCATGTGTACAAGCTGTTCTCGAGAGTCATTACGAACCGTCTCGAACGCAGGTTTGATGACTGCCAGCCTCCCGAACAAGCTGGTTTCCGTAAAGGCTTTGGCACTATAGACCACATTCACATGCTCCGCCAGATTATACAGAAGACTGAGGAGTATAATTCGGCCGTTATGTCTAGCGTTTGTGGACTATGAGAAAACCTTCAATTCGTTCGAGACCTGGGCGGTGTTGCAGCGATGTCATATCGACTATAGGTATATAGAAGCGCTGAAGTGTTTGTATAGAAACGCCACAATGACAATCCGGTTGCAGGACGAGAGCACGAAACCAATCCAATTACAGAAAGGCTTGAGACAGGGAGACGTTATTTCTCCGAAACTGTTCACGAACGCATTGGAGGACGTTTTCAAGCTCTTGGACTGGAACGGATTCGGAATCAACATTAATGGCGAATACATCACTCACCTTCGCTTTGCCGATGATATAGTCATCAAGTCAGAGTCGCTGAAGGACCTCAATACTATACTCAGTGACCTCAGTAATGTTTTCCAACAGGTGGGTCTTAAAATGAACATGGACAAGACAAAGATCATGTCCAATGTCCATGTTGTGCCCGTACGGGTTGTCGTTGGGAACGATACTCTCGAAATTGTTGACCACTACAACTACCTTGGATAGATTGTTCAGTTAGGTAGGTCCAACTTCGACTAAGAGGTCGCCCGAAGAATCCAACTCGGATGGGCAGCGTTCGGGAAATAGAGTAATATCTTCTCGTCCAAAATCCCGCAGTGTCAGAAGACAAGGGTATATGACCAGTGTGTGTTGCCAGTGATGACATATGGAACTGAAACGTGGTCTTTAACTGCTGGCCTTTTGGAGAAATTCAGTCACGCAACGGGCAATGGAGAGAGCTATGCTCGGAGTTACTTTGCACGACAGAATCCGGAACGAGGATATTCGCCAAAGAACCAAAGTTACCGATATAGCTCGCAAGGTTTGCTAGTTGAAGTGGCAATAGGCAGGCCACATCGCTCGAAGAACTGTTAACCGATGAGGAAGAAAGGTTCTTGAGTGGCGAACGTGAAACGGAAGACGCAGCGTAGGAAGGCCTCCCGCTAGGTGAACCGACGACATTGTAAAAGTCGCGGGCAACCGGTAGATGCAAATGGCAGGTTGTCGTGCAGTGTGGCGGTCTGAGGGGGTGACCTTCGTTCAGCAGTGGACGTCTCCGGGCTGATGATGATGATTACACAAATTTTCGTCAAAATGAGTTGAAAAACACGTCAAGTACGCGAGTTAAGGACAGACGAAAGCAAATTTGTCAGTTATTGCAAAGACTTTGGTCGCTTCGCTCCTTCGACCAATTACTGCAGTACGAGTATCGTTCTTGACGATCGTTATATTTTACATTTTATTTGTATATTTAAATCGGTAAAATTCGATAAAAATCGATATTTTCTCAAATTTGTCTTAATAACTCTGCTATAAATTTTGCGACATAGAACAGCGCTGCAGCAGCGCGAGTACCGTTCTTGACGATCGTTGTATTTGACATTTAATTCGTATATTTGACATCTTTAAATCGGTATATTCTCAAATTCGTCTTAATCAATCTGCTATACCGACACGTCAAATTTAGCGACATGGAACTCGCGCTTATATGGTAAAATTAAACCTCTTAATCCTAGGATCTTTAGATGTAGGTTTTATACCTTTATCAAGCTATTCGTGATGGTTATGCAAAAAGCCACAAATTAACATTATATATTCCGTGCATGCCTTTGATTCCTCGTTTAGAGAATGAATAATTCAGAACAGCCTATCCCGCTTGTTTTTGCTAACTTTTTATCTTTGAAATTGATAATGAAAGATCCAGCGATAAGGTTTAATAGAATTATAGGTTCGTTAGCGAAACCGAAGCTGAATCTTTTTTGGGACGACAAGTAGTTAAGATTATTGAGATTCTATCTGCTAAAGCTTTACCGAAGGATTTTAGATGTGTATGTTTCTATAATGTTAAATTTTTATTATTGGAATAATAATGTCAACATTATTATCGCGTCGTTTCAAATGGCTGTGGAGATCGCTCGACAGGGACCGCGGAAGAATCTACTCCATGACGGGGTTAGGAAGTTACCCCCTTCCTTTCTCCGGCCCCGGCTTCCTCCGGTCAATTTACTGGCGTTATAAGACGAAACAGAGATGACTAGGACTAGTTGGGATGGTATTAGTACTACGGAGCGGTAGTCAAATCACTCCGACAATTTTTCCTACGTATGTACAAGCGCTTCGTCTTCTGGCTGTTGATGTGTGTACGTAAGAAGCATAAGAATCGTCTTTTTCAAATAAATTTTTATTTCCCTAATTATTATTTTTTTCCCCAAGTTTCTATTTCTACAAATATTCGTACCTCTGCAAATTTGTATTGTCTGTGTATTGTAGTGGTACTCTATTGCAGAGTCCGCCTGGGGAAATACCACAATTTTACCAGTTATTTGCCAGCGGTAGTGTTTTTCGGTTTGAAGTGCAATGTTACCAGAGAAATTACTGAGCATGAAGAAATTTGCCATAAATATCTCTGGATGACGAGTGCAGTGCAGTGCGGCGCCGAATAATGTTTACAATTCTGGCCCTGCTACTGTTATGCGTGTTGCGTACCATTAGACGAACGTCTCGCTCGTCTCGTCACTCCATAGCATAACAAAAATACGGTAGATTTCTGTTTTATGTTTCTGTTGTTTTACTCACGTTTAATTAAATACTCTGACTACAGTTTCGGTCACATCTGATGATCTTTTTCGAGGAGTGAAAACTGTGTCTTAGGCGCGTGCGGCCGCGTCCTGCTTCGCTGTCTGTCTACAGTTTTATTATAATATGTGTCGATTATTGTATCCTGCCGAGACTCACCCTCATAGCTAAAGAGATTTAAAATTAAAATAAATAAAAAATCTAGTAGAATTTCATACCAAGCTGCTTTAGCAAAACACAGTCAAAACTTTTCGAATTAACCGTATTTATCAGATTAACTGGACAGCAACACAGCGGGCGCAAAGAAAAAAGCTAGAAAGGAGAGAAAAAGACTAAAATATGACTTCACAAAACAAAAACAACATTCCACAGACAATAAAAAACCAACTGCTATAGAGAAATTGGGTGTAATGGGGAAAATGTGAAAACAAGAACGGAAACGCGAAATCGTGGGGAAAAGCGGTCATGGTTGAAAGAATCAAGGTAGTCATATGGTTCCGTAGGTAATTAGCACCTATATTTAATAAATAAATTTAATTTGTTTTGTTTTAATATAATTCAAATTATTCAAAGCTTGCTGCGCTTTACATCAGAACATGTACGACACAGTATAATTATAGTGCTACAAATAATTCTTAATAGCACAAAAAATTACAATTGCAAAACTAAAAAGATGTCGAATTTCCGTTTCACAGGATAAAGTGAATTTCAAATAGTTCTTTATTTTTATAAGTTAAATTAGACACATAGGATCGCAGAATTCTCACCACGTTTTTAGATGATTAACTTTTTCACCATTAACCAAAGGACGCTGCCCAAAGTAAAAAAATAATAATATTCTACTTTAAAGTATGGTGAACACAAAAAAAATACCTACTCATAAGTCATGTGTTAGATAGAGAGGTAATCAAATTTTTTTTTTACCTGACAATGGCAAATCAAATGATAATGATCTATTTTGATAGTATCGTTTTATATAATACCACCAGGCGAACTTCTTGTTCGTCTCGTCACTTGAATGTAGAAAAAAAATATATACAATACAATACAATACAATACATCTTTATTGTACACCAACAGTAAAAGATCTTAAAAAATAATAATTTTACAGACATCGGCAGTACAAGGGCGGCCTTATCACCTTAAGCGATTTCTTCCAGGCAACCTTTGGATGGACAGAACAAATAAATTTAGTATTAGGTCGGTGGCGCACATATAAATAAATACAATACATATCATAATTTAGATATACCCAATATAAATATATACATACGTACCAATCAGCTTATGGAAAGATAATGAGTATAGACAAGATTATTAAAGATAGGAAGAGATTTAGCATTTCTAATAGAAGATATAGTAGAAGGGAGCGCATTCCACAGCAGGACAGCTTGAACAGTGAAGGACATATTATTGGAAAGATTAGAGTGAGTGGAAGAAGGGATCTTGAGTTGATGGTTTTTGTACGAACAACAAAAATCTCAAAAGAGTTTTTTTAAATCACTGACCTCTAAAAAAGAAACAAGTAAATTGTAACATAAATAACTGGGAAGAATCTCTAATTCAAGCGCTCGGTGGCGCCCTCTGTCACAATTAAGCGAAAGTGAGAGGGAAATCACAGCATTAGCAGACGGAAGAACGCCTCGGGTACAACGCTGTACGCATTAGGCCCAATAAACAACTTGCCCCTGTTGCCCCTTGCTATTCTGAATTTTAATCAAGTATTTGCCATGGTCAACTGAATTTTTGGGTTCCAAAATAGTTAAATTTATTTTGCCTATAGCACAAAAACATGTCAGTTCCACTGCCTTATAGCTCAGTTGGTACAATTAGTATATGTCTGCATTGCGAGGTGTATGGCAATACACCTCGCAATGCAGACATATTTTATTGTGGGTTTTATCCCCAGCCAGGGCATACAAGAAGTACATAACTATACTGAGACGCAAATATATGAAAAAGCATATCTTCACCTTTTTAAAACCCAATGCCTCTGCTAGGTTAGAACATTCGGCACATTTAATACCTACAACCATCGAACTGGTAGGAAGATAATCCTACTCGCCTCGGGCTCGATTTATCGACACTGGGTTTTCTGAAAGTACTGTTTGCAGCACTGCGGACTGTCGGCAGGCACCGGCAGGCACATTGGCGACGACTTGCACTATTTCGTCTTCGTGTTTCTGGAACAAAAGTACTGTATTATCTAAAGTTGCGCGTCCACTGCCTCGGAACTGGCCCGTACGGAACGCCTCCTAGGATGCGTCCACTGCCAAGAACCATGGCATATTCCTCATTCAGAGTCCATTGTAATCAGATTTTTAATCTGCTTTATTGTCTTCCGAATAGCGCGTTCGCTGCATCTGATGCGTCCTCTTTGTTAACGGTGGTGAGCATTCTGCGATCCCCAAGCCACATGTCAAGCGTGGGGATTACAGCAAATCCCCCCCCCCTCTTCCCCCCACTATATAACACAAAATTTACCCACGGCCCCCAGTCCCCGGCAGCTCCATTATTACTGGCCTAGGTAGCACGTAAGGTATCAGAGAAGCAGGGGGTACGAAGAATCTCCGGCAGATGCCCCGCTACAGCCCCCAACAATAGATAGCGTAGGTAGGCCTCCCACTAGGTGGACCGACGACTTTGTGAAAGTCGCGGGCAACCGGTGGATGCAAATGTCAGGTTGTCGTATAGTGTGGCGGTCTAAGGGGGAGGCCTTCGTTCAGCACTGGACGTATCCGGCCCGATGATGATAATGACAATCATGAGTACAATGATCCCCTTGACTTTAGTAATACCGACATGCGTAACCCTGTATAGCTGCACGTCGAGTTTTCGAGTTAATACGCTTGTGTTTCTGCGTTATCGTTATCTATGCCAGTTATTTCGGCGAAAATGCAGTCTATGATGGAGAACGTTTTTGAAACGGCAAGTAGCACTAAAACACTCTATTTGACCAGTATTTGTTTATTCAGATATCGAATATGAACTAAAACTAGGGACCTGGCTGGCTGGCTTTATACTTATTTATTTATTAAGAACACCAACATGATGTACGTCATTTCCCACATCTGATACATGGTATGGTAGTTACTAGCTAAACGTCACCACAATTATAGGTGCAGACTACATGGGTTTATTAAAATAACAAGTCAAGGTAAGATTGTTAGTGAAAGAAGTTAACATAGTGAATTAAGCGAATTAATATAACCTATCAAAAATTTTGCAGATAACACATACACACTTACATATATATACATATATACACTTCCTCCTCCAAAGGCTTGGCTGGCTGGCATTGGTGGATAAAAGGAACGGAGGTGACCGTTCCTTTACACTTTTCTACCAAAGGACAATGTGCGACGTAGCCCCTAGAAGAAGCCTATTCCCTCGCGACTTGAGAACACCCACGAATTACTGGGAAACATTCCCTAGCTAAGGGACGCATTCCACTGATTAGCAGTTCGCATAATAAAAGTAAAAAAATAAACATATAATGTCCTTAGTATGTCGATAATAGGCAAAAGTAACGGTCTCAATGGTATCGACTCAGTAATGTGCTTTAAGTTTTTAAACAGAGTTCGGAACTTGTTCGGCTGACTGTACGTACCTGAGAGAATTTAGGCTATAGGCTGACGATAAATTTGGGCTTTAGTCAGTCTATAAACTTACATAGATTTTAAGCAGAACTTTCAATATGAGTATGGGAGTTCTTCAATCTGCGGGGAATTCCTCAGAAACAGGGGCTCAATTTTGAACCGTGCGAATGAAATTTCGCACACTTTCAAACAATAACTCATGCGAAAACACATTTGAACAATTCAATAATTTTGCCCCAAATTTTTTATGTAATAATTTATACTAAGTACTAACTGCGCCACGCGGTTATACCCGCGTGATGATGACGATGATAAAATATACCCTATAATTTATTCCTTGAAATAAGCTGTCTCCGTTCGTAGTTTCATCCAAATCCGTTAAGCCGTTTTGGCATGAATATTTAACAAACATACACACACACACCCCGCACAGACAAACTTTTGCAAAAATTGCATTGCGACATCCGCACTGGGCCTTTTTCACAGAGACATACTCTAGTAGGACTATTACAAAATATATGTAACTATTTCGGTCACTTGTCACTCTCATACAGATTGGCGTGAGAGTGACGGCGAAAATATCGCACAAAAACAACTGAAATAGAGATTGTAATAATTCATAATAATTCAAAATTCATTTATTGCATATATACATGTAACTAGAAGAGTACAGTTATAAAAGAGCGCCATATATAACCTTACGTACACTAAATACACACACACGTACACGTTTTGTAAACATACACTATTAGGTACGTATAGTTATAGCCCTCACTTTTAGATATGTTATTGTTAGTTAAAAACAGAACGAAAACCAGTCTTTTTCCGAAATAAACATCAAACAAAACTTTTCTATCTCATTAACGACCTAACATTTTCCTAACCAATTAGAGTTACGTTCTAGAATCAAATTTCAAAGTCCTTAGCGAAAACGTTCCCTAGGCTTGGAAATTTAAATAACAGTATTGAACGGCTTTGAGGCACGGTTAGCCGTTTTACCACATGCCTAAATTCCTATGCTACGTCGGGGAATTAGAGGATACCTTAGTTGAGTTCTAACGTGTACCTAAGTGCTACTGCAAACGGACAACTTTTAGTTGCCAAGCTAAGAAAAAGTTATTCTAAATGTGGCTAAAGTAACCACTTTAGCCCAGCAGGCACGTGAACCATTGATTTATTTACCTGCTTCACACACTGTATTTGCTTTTTAAAACTTGTCTTTTGAGTATTCGTACGTAATTATGGAGGAATACAGCTTATTAAATATTAAATTACGTTCGCAGGAATGTAGGAGTATAGTGGAAATACGTATAATATTTCTTTGTAGTTTCAAAACTCCACAGAAGCCTTACTTAAGTCATGATTTGGATTTAATTATGACTTGCGTTACTTGATTTAACTGGCTTACAAGTCATAGTAAAAAGTTATTTATTGGTAAATATTCTTCTAATAATCTTCTTCTTTTTCTTCTTTCTTTGGTTTTTGGTTTTTGTTTTTTTTGGCTAGTTAGTAAGTAAATAATTGTAATTTTATAATTTTGTAATGGATTTTATTGTCCGAAATAAAAACATTTGAATTTGATTTTTGAATAACATAAACTCTGTTGTATACAATAGTATAATTTTTTGTCAATAAATTTAGTTTAGTTTACTATTCGTTGTATACAGTGATAATGACAAATTCAAATCATTATTATACAATGTTAATAACATTATATTATTAACATGTTATTAACATTATATTATAATAAATATTATTATGTTAAAACTTTTTGTTTTTTTAAAAAAAACGATTTTTATTGAATTTTACAGATTTAAAAGTCTTTGCCGAGTTAAGTACGGTACTCCCGCCGCAGGTTTGGTCTGTTTCGAAAATTATTTTTTATTGGAAAAGATACACTTTAAGATTGGACCCATAGAAAAATCATCAAAATCGGTTCAGTAATTTAGTTTTTAAAATCAAAATTACTGGAAAAAAGATTTCATTCAAATAATAGAAATTAAAGTCGGTTGATTTTTTTTTGATACTTAGGTACTTAAAAAAATACTAATTGAATCTGCGAAAAGTACAATTTGCGAGGCAATAATTATCGCAAACCAAAAATATTAAATTGCTCGTCTATTTCTTTCACCTCTAACTGAGCACTAAGCGAGCTAAGGTAGGTAATAGAGAGTGGTCTCTACTTTATCAGCTCTATTTGAACGCTGAATAAAGTATACCCTCGTAATTAGTTTTATTTATAACCCTCGGGAACAAGGGTAGTTACGAATAGAATATGTTAGATTAAATAATAGAGAACCTCTTTTTAATTAGGATAGGTGAATGAATTCCAAATTGGATTTATTGTGTTGAGTTTGTAATTAGAAATATTTATTGGAAAATAGCACCATGCGGTTTAAAACGCAAATCTTAACCAATTTATTAAAGAAGGTAAAACGAAATTGTCAATTTTGAGGAAAAGAAACCCACGATATTGCAATTGGTGGTACTTAACACCTAAGTATCTAATAAATACATTTAGGTAAAATAATAATTATTTAAAATAAAACTGAAACTATATTAATATATTTACAAAGCCTAAACAATAATAGAAAAAAAAAATACCCATGGTTGAGGGAAAAGCGGCCAGAATGGGCCATTGCCACGTTGGATGGCAATGCTTAGTTTTTGACCAAAATACACGCCAGCATTCTGGTCGCCTGACACCTCCACCAAACGTTTGGCCGGGGCCCTATATAAAAACAATAAGGAGATAAATGGAAACATTCGTTTTTTTGCATACAAACAATTTCTCACTCTTTGACCTGAGTCAGCATGCCATCTTTTCAAGACTGCAACAGTCTTCGTTTCGAAAGCAGGACGCAGCCGCACGCTCGTCGGGCTCTGTTTTCATTCTTTAAAAAAGGTCACCGGATGTGATCGAAACTATAGTTGGAGTATCCGATATAATTAAACGTGAGTATTCCCGTATATGTCCTGGGTAGGTCCTGGACCTGGGTATGTCCTTAAACTGCAACCAGACCCACCAGAGGTCGGGCAGCAGCGTCCTTTTGGTTAACGGTGGTGACCATTCTGCGATCCCCAAGCCGCCTGCCAAGCGTGGGGATTATGGCTACACCCCTCTATTGGGAGGCCTTCGTCCAGCAGTGGACGTCTTATGGCTGATGACGATTCCCGTATAAATAAAACAAAACTCTTGTATTGCACATAATTCCGCTCATATTTTTTAGAAACCGTGTAATCCAAAAACTAAGTGTCCAAATTAAATGCTAACTCTCCATCCCTATCCCCATCTACTATTTCTAACATCTTTGTTTTTTTAATCCTCCAGACGTCATAAAGTACACAATTAACTAATTAAGAGTAAAAATATAAATTGTATCGTTTAAATCTTATCAAAAAAATTAAAAGCGCGCTATTAATTTTTCCTCAGAAGCAATTTTTCGCCGACGTTATTCAATTAATCGTTAAAATAACTAGAATTCTCCGGCGAATGAATGCTTTAGAAAAATTAAAAATTCGTAAAGCGGCCGCAAAACCGCTGCAAAAGCGAGGATTCCTTTCAAGTTCCCAACGACTTTGTAAGCGAAAAATGAAACAAAATCAATAGCTCACAAACCGCTTTTACGTAAACAAGCTTGATGGTAGAAAATTGAGAGAGATTTGTAGGGATTAGCATAGCAACAAAAATCAGATATTTATTTCTATATTTATTAAAATATAATGGATTTAATGTATCGTCATAGAGGGTCCCTATAAAACTATGATGTTTAGTAAAATCACTAATTTGAAATCATATCACACTTCAACAGCCGGAAGACGTCCACTGCTGGATGAAGGCCTCTCCCTGAAAGGGAGGTGTAATTGTCTAAAATTATTTTTAAATTATTAATTGAGGGTTTTGGGAGGTGTAGGTGTAATTTGAAATCATGCTTTCAAAATTGATTAACTTTAAGGCAATACATTTTTAATCTAATGGGCGATTTTCCGACAGGCAATTTAAAAAAAAAAGATTCTCATTGTAGATAGGGCCAGACGAGGCTGTCATTGTCAAGTTTTTTATTTTATTTTAGTGCCACAGATAAAATATATGATGCTGTTTATGACTGGCACGTATAGTCAGCGCCGCCTGTCGAGTTGAAGATAACAATTTTTTTTAATTGTCTGTCAGAAAATCGCCCATTAAAATTAATCTGAAAACTAAGTTTACAAATGAAACAGCTTATAAATGTTTAAAGTAGTTAGTTATAAGTAGTTCAAAAGACATCTTCTTGGGAGTCTAAGCTAGAAGACATTTGGATAACTATAATACCTATGTGTAAAAATTCAAAATCTATTAATTTATGTCTATGTTATCTGCCGCCACATCTATCGAATGACTGTATGCGAGAATTTTACAACAACTTTCAAAATAATATTCTGAAAGCTCGTGACCACGACGAATATCTTTGCATCGGCGATTTCAATACCCCGCACATTTGTTGGTCCAAATCCGTCGATTCTCTGAAGATGCTTCCTAGCAATCCCCGTGGCGAAAGAGCTGAGATGCTTATTGATCATATGACCGTCTGTAACCTCTCTCAGTTTAATAATATACCTAATAGGTATGATCGATTTTTGGACCTCATTCTGTCCACGTCTAATTCGTTACAGGTTTGCAGTTCTGAGCCACTCAGTAAACTCGACAGATATCACCCTTCACTTACTCTAAACATCAGCTCTATGGCAAATATTAATAAACCTCTTAAATCTCTTAAGCCTAGTAAAGTAAAACGACTAAACTTTAACAAAAGTGACTATTTGAGCATAAGAGATGATTTGGAGTCGGTTGCCTGGCAGGAGATATTATGCTACAATGATATAGATATTATGACTAGTAAATTTTATGAAAAATTCAATGAAATACTTGCCAGACATACACCTTCCACCAAGCCATTTACTGACAATTCTCCTTTCTGGTTTTCGCCAGCCTTGAAGCGTAGTCTCAAGGAAAAATTTAAATATCATCGCCGTTATCAAAAATTTAAAAATCCACGTGACTACGATACATTCTCTATGTTACGTCTTAGATGCAAAAAGCTTATTGACCGTGACTACAACAAATATATTATTTCTGTAGAGTCATCCGTACAAGGTAATAACATCAAACACTTTTGGAGATATGTCAATAGCAAAAAGGGTACCGATTCTATACCTATAACGATAAAGTATGGCGATCGAATATCTTCAGAGCAGCGAGAAATATGCGAGCTTTTTTCCAATTATTTTAATTCTGTGTTCGTGCCGGCTGATTCTTCTGTAAGTTATAATTCTACCCAAACGGAAACAGCTCATGTCTTGAGTGGCGTCGTAATCACTCGCGCAGATATTCTTCGAATAATATCTAAACTTGATGTCAACAAGGGAGCCGGACCAGATGGCATACCTCCACGAGTTGTTAAAAATTGCGGTAAAGAGTTATGCACGCCACTTTTAATATTATTCAACGCGTCACTTCAAAAAGGTGTTTTTCCAACCCTATGGAAAACTGCTCACATTGTTCCCATATTTAAGTCCGGTGACCGATCATGTTGCGAAAATTATCGCCCAATTAGTATTTTATCGTGCCTGGCCAAGCTTCTTGAATCTGTAGTTTATGACGCTCTTTACCACCATATTTTTCCACTTTTATCACCTAGACAACACGGCTTTATCCGTAATCGATCCACCACATCGAACCTATTGGACTATAAAAATTATTTATGTAACGCCTTTTCTAAGAGAATTCAGGTTGATTGTGTCTACACGGACTTTGCTAAAGCCTTTGATAAAGTTAGTCATAAGATACTTACTACTAAACTGGCAGCACATTATGGTATACACGGTACACTGCTACGATGGATTGAATCTTATTTGACAAGACGCAATCAACTGGTTGCAATCAAGGGTTTTCTCTCGTCTCCAGCCGAAATAAGTTCTGGAGTGCCCCAAGGTTCTCATCTCGGGCCACTGCTCTTCATTGCTTTTATCAATGATTTAATAGATAATCTTCACAGTCCATGTTTGTTATACGCAGATGATCTCAAAATTTATACCGTGGTAGAAAACACAAATGATTCGATAAAACTTCAATCTGATTTGCTTGCAATTGATAAGTGGTGTCAAGACAACCTTATGTTTTTAAATGTCAAAAAGTGTCATGTCATTTCATTTACTACCAAATTTAATAAAATATGTTATGCTTACAGGCTTAAAAACCAACTCCTTGAGAGAAGAGCGGTGGTCAAGGACCTTGGTGTACTATTTGATGAAAAACTTACGTTTCGAGAGCACTACGAATATATTATTAATAGAGGCAACCAATTATTAGGATTCATCTCTCGTATCACAAAAAGCTTTAAGAACCCATATTTTCTGTTAAATCTTTATACTACACTCATCCGCAGCATTCTCGAATATAATTCGGTAATTTGGTCGCCTTATTACAATGTTCACAGTAAACGAATCGAACGCGTACAATCTAAATACCTAAATATACTGAGCTACAGGCTAGGTCTCAGTCGCCAACTTCGATCATACTCCAAAAGATTAGCTAAATTTAAGTTATTATCACTTGAGACGCGTCGCAAATACCTGGACTTTATTTGCTTATTCAAAATTATACACTCGCAGATTGATTCTTCTTCTCTTCTTTCTAATATAAACTTTAATACCAAACCAAAATCTCGCTACCCCCACACAGGAATCTTTTCGCTTAAGGTATATACAAACAACACCTCTTTATATAACCCTCTGGTCAGAATGTGTCGCCTATACAACGATATCCTAGTGGACCATCATAGTTCGATAGATATATTTAACTTTAAACTAACTAAATTTAAACGTGATATCTTGGCCGTTTTGGTAAAACAGAAACAGCATCGATGAGTTGCTTGTTAACAACTACTTTTTATTCTTTTTAGCATGTCACCTGTCCTAACCGTAATCCTTTAAATGTTCTTTTAATATATATATATATATTTTTAATTGAGTTATTATAACTGCTTATGTTTGATTGTTTAATTACAATACTACTTAATGTTTGATTGACTTATAGATGTAGGTACCTACTGCTTCTGTGTTGTTCATGTTGTGTACACATTTATTAAGGAATGCAATCTAGAACAAATTATTTGTAACCTATACAATGCATATGTAAAGACTGTATTCTGTTTTGTGTATCAAATAAATAAATAAACATCTTAACCCCGTACAAAATGGATCACATTACTGACCAATTTGTTTTGTCACCATTCACATCATCAGCCAGAACACGTCCACTGCTGGACTAAGGCCTCCTCCTTATGGGGGGTTGCCATAATCCCCGCACTTGGCAGGCGGCTTAGGAATCGCAGAATGCTCACGTTCGTTAACGAAGAGGATGCTGCGGCCCGTCGCGTGTTTACATTCTATACAACGCAGGCAACGCAACGCAACGCAATATCACTAGGTTATGTTAGGTTGGAATGGAACTACGATAACACAACGCGCGAGCCGAGCGAGCGAAGCGAGCGTGTCGCGGCAGCGGCTGGCGAATCGCTAAAAGTGTGACTAGGTTTGACTGCCTTATAGCTAGTTGGTAGCATGTCTGCCTTTAGAGGGCAGGGCGTGGGTTCGAACATAGATGTTTGTTCTGTGTCTGGATGTAGTATGCATCATAAGTATGTATTTACAAAAAATAAATAAAGAGATATTCTATCAGCTATCTGGTTTCCATAATACAAGCTTTGCTTAGTATGGCGCTAGATGGCGCTGTGTGAAATGTCCACCGCTATTTATTATTATTATTAGGTTAGGTTGGAACTGCGACAACACAAGAATTGAACCCTTGCTCATGTGTAACTAACACTGTATAGTTTGATACTAGGACTTTCGCTTACGCCTATTACGAGTAGTAATTAGTAAAAGTCCTAGTAGAGTTTGTAATGGGTCATTACAAACTCTGCTCGAGCAGTACGCTATAGTCATGGTATGTTTTGTAATCCTAAAATGTGAACAATAGCATTACAAACTATACGCGAGCAGTTCCTATGGATACTTATTACTCTTGTATAGACCGTAAATACGCCTCTGCCTTTCCTCTGGTAGTTCTGGGAAGAGTTTTAGGCCGTACCCAGGTCCAGCTGCGTCATTCATGTTGTTATTATTGTCCTAAGATTGCCTGACAGAGATCGTTTTTAGCGATAAGGCCGACATTTGCTACACTAGTTCTAATCTAAGTTAATTTTTCTAATGTGATAATCATGACTGTAATAATTTATTTTAGTGTGTACAATAAAGAGTTTACCTATCTTCTCTTTAAGAACGTCTTTAAGTTAATTTGTGGAGATAAATTTAATAATAGACTAAGTCTGTGGCAGTTTTTTAACCGCTAAACTGAGCAAGGGTAAGTCGTTATTCAAAGAAAAAGTATTCTCCAAGACTCGTTAGTCTTGGAGAAGACTTTTTCTCAGCGCAACGATGGAATGATAAGGGAAATGATGATGACAACCGCTGAAAAGTACAATGAAAACTATGTTACGGGATTATTTTTAATGCGTCTTACGAGTATTTTTAGAGAAAGTGTGAAAAATAGCGAAGCGCTGTGAAGCGAACCACTTAGTACCTATTTATATCAATCGCCGTTCCATTTCCTGCTTGTTGAGTTTGTAAACTGTTACATGGAACCCCACTCCCCTACCATAATGTTTATGGAAGATAGTTGCTGCCACTTAAGTACCGCAAAATGGAATCCTTCAGGATTGTTGATTTTAATTAGAACAATAGCATCCTTTAGCTACTCTACACGCTCGCCATAAAGTTGATTCTAGACGTACCGAATGAAACAACCTGAGCTGTAAACCACGTGCTATGTGTGATAAGCCCGGCAACCGCATTAAATTGGTATTCGACCAAAAACAGACAAAATTAATCACCGCGAGACAGCGTTATATTATGAAATAACTTTCGTAGAGCCGTTCAAACGCAGAATTTGCTTTACATTACATGATTAGCTATAAAAACATATACGAAACGAAAAATGAACGATTATTATTGTCAAAGAGAATTAGTCTTACGATTTCTTAAGTCAGGCGTATTTAGATATAGAAATCATTGCCTGGAACAGATGTTGCCAGTAAATTGATTATGATATATATATATATA
Organism: Erannis defoliaria; assembly: GCA_905404285.2. Lineage (NCBI taxonomy): Eukaryota > Metazoa > Arthropoda > Insecta > Lepidoptera > Geometridae > Erannis > Erannis defoliaria. The sequence goes on along the minus strand of FR990082.1, from coordinate 2,651,737 downwards.
TATATATCGTCAATAAAATTTACTGTCATTGGTTGCTGTTACCAATAGGGTAGATGGCTGATGTTTATATGGTTGAAACCAATAGCTTTGATGAAGAGTTTAAGTAAATATACTGTTTATTGAAAAAAATATTTTAATCGGTCAATAACGTTCTGATATATGAGCGTTTAAAGTTTTTGGTAGAGCCAACTCTGTCCCTTTCCCACAAAACAAAAAATGACGTCACGCCTTACTTGTCAGAATAGAATTTATATGGCGTACTGAGAAGTGACGTCACGATTTGCTGTTTCTTCTCTGTCTAGCATGATATTAAAATGCTTATAAGTTGCTTATTTTCGATCAGATTTTCATTTTGTTTTCATTAATCAGCTATATTTATGGGCTACATTTTTATAGGATAATAAAAAAAAACCAGTCATCTAGCCTATTAATGACAATAAAAACACTGGATTTTGATAACATTTGTATAGGATCAATCTGGAAATATAAAAAATAATACGAATCGGCTTGTAAATGAGTTCTGAGGTAAAAACCGAATTGCGAACCAACTCTTTTTTGAAGCCGGTTAAAAGTATGAGTATCTATCAAGTGTACTAATTTTTTCTCGACACGTCTCCTGAAATAGTTGAGACTCGAAATTTCTTCCCTGATCGCTGTGAATTTCCAAGGGTACTCCAAAACGACAGAAAACTTCATGAACCAACTTGTCTGCTATGGTAGAAGTCTTCGCGATATTATTTTTAAAGTTTTAATGTCACGACTGTATCGGTTTCTTCTAGGCAAGCTTGCTCCTACGTAGGCTGCATCCCGGAGGAACTAGCATCAAAGGGCTGCACCTTCGGTTGACATCAGACGATATGGCAGTCAAACGCAAGCCTATAAATAATAATAAAGAAATTAAAAACATAGGTAGTTTAATTAAATTATCATTAATACAGATACAGAGGACGTAACATAGACGATTAACCTAGTAAGTATTAAGTAAGTACGTAGATATATCGTAAGATATTTTACTTATTTAGTTAAAAAGCAAAATCTATTCCTCAGGTCAAGGCGTTGTAATAAATAACAATTATCATGTTTAAGATCCGCTGTTAGTTCAGGTAGTCTAGGTATCTTAGTTTCCTCCGGTTTATTCCGTAAATAAATCACTTTGAGGGTAGCTCGATAAATCTACAAGAAGAGCTGGGAGAGCTATAAAACTTTTGTGATGTCTTTTTACTTAGTTACGGAAAAAACACTTATTTGCACCTTAGTGTGCGTGAGTTTACTTAGTTTAATAGGTTAATTATAATTATATATTATTATTATTTTTGTACAATCAATTGACGAGACGAGCAAGGCGTTCGCCTGGTGGTAAGCGTCACACTTGCCACTAACAGTAGCAGTGGCAGAATTGTGAACTTGCGAACACAATCCTGCGCTGCACTGCACTGCACTCGTCGCCCTGAGATATTAGATGGTAAATCTCTTCATACCCAGTAATTTCTCTGGTAACATTGCCCTTCAAACCGGAACACAGTAATGCTTGCACACTACTGCTTGGCGGTTGAATAACTGGCAAAGGTGTGGTACTTCCCCAGGCGGACTCTGCAGTAGAGTCCTACCACTACAAAATAATATTATAATACTTATATAATTTAAATAGGTAATAATAAAAAGATTACAGTTTAGATGCAATGTCATCATCATCGTCAGCCCGGAGACGTCCACTGCTGAACGAAGGCCTCCCCCTTAGACCGCCACACTGTACGACAACCTGCCATTTGAATCCACCGGTTGCCCGCGACTTTTACAATCTCGTCGGTTCACCTAGTGGGAGGCCTTCCAACGCTGCGTCTTCCGGTTCGCGGTCGCCACTCAAGAACCTTTCTTCCCCATCGGTTGTCAGTTCTTTGAGCGATGTGGCCTGCCCATTGCCACTTCAACTTGCAAACCTTGCGAGCTATGTCGGTAACTTTGGTTCTTTGGCGAATATCCTCATTCCGGATTCTATCGCGCAAAGTAACTCCGAGCATAGCTCTCTCCATTGCCCGTTGCGTGACTCTGAGTTTCTCCAAAAGGCCAGCAGTTAAAGACCACGTTTCAGTTCCATATGTCATCACTGGCAACACACACTGGTCGTAGACCTTTGTCTTCAGTCAAGATACCATTGCGTCGCTGTAATTGTAAACTAAATCTGAATATCTTTAAAAATAATTATCGTTATGATAATGAATATACCTAAAACAGCGTTTTACAATGGTGGATTAAGTTCATGTCAGTCCCAGCCAGCGAGCGCTAGCTTAGACTGGTTGCAATGCAACAGACGAGCTGATGCATGTATGAATGTAATTATTCAAAACGTGTGTCATGTTACAGTGTGTCTTGTTCGAATACTAGTGGCGAAACTGCGAAATGTGAGGTCACTTAGGTATTTGTAGTACGTACCAGTCTTTTGAGTGTACCAGTAATCTTTTATAGGTCTATCCCTCACTGATAGTTACTTAGAAATGTGACATCACTTAGGTATCGTAAGCACTTTGAGCGTGTACCGTCAGAGATGCCAATCGCGATAGAGCATTTAAAAAATCAGTGTCCCCACTCTCTTTTTCGAGTGGGGACGATGAGAATTTTAGTTCTCAAGGTACGCCTAGAAGAAGTACCTAGTACAACTAGAAAGTTCATCGGAACTAAAATTACTGCGTCATAAAAACTATTTCAATTTAACACCACGTTAAATCTCCATCCGCTTCAGATTGTTAACCCCTCGCTTCAGGCCTGTAACCCCTTCCCCTTCAGCTTTAAGAGTGCGTGTAACTGCGTACTATATAATTGAACGATAAAAACCTGAGCCGAGACGGCATTAAATGTGAAAGGCCATAAAATTTGACTACTCCAATCCAACTGAGATTGAGGTACACTTAAATACAAAATTTTCAAATATGTTCTTAGACATTGTAACTTAAATGCATCTTTCCTTCGGATAGCGTGTTTAATTTTGAGCTCATATTTATATCGCTTCGTCACGTTCTCGACTGTTCCACTGAACCTGAAACAGGCCTCTGTGAAGTTTATTGCCTCTGTCAAAACAATGTTGTAAAGCAATTGTATGCAAATGCCAATCATTGGTCGCGCATTTGAAGTAAAACGCTCGAAATGCCATTTTGCAACAGATTAAAATTGATCTAATTACGATGCAATGTGGTTTGGTTTCCTACGCGTCTATTTAAATTGTCTTTTTGAGTATTCTCAGTTTAAAAACATGTATATTGGTAGAATTGTCATTAAACGCATTTACACTTAATGCCGGCTAGCGCGGCCCGTCACATTTCCGTTCTATTCACTTCTCTCTTCAGTGGTGTACTCCATCCAATATCTCACCAAATAATATATCCATATCCACCACGCTGGTCCAGTTCCGAATTGGTAAATTCACAAACGCCATTGAATTTTACTTCTCCGGATGTATGTGCTGTGTCTTCTCACGATGATTTCTTTTTTCCTTCTGCCTCACCTGTTATCGAAAAGCCGGTCACGTGACGTCAACGAGCCAAAGCGGTACAGTTAAATATGAAAGCACTATTATACAAATAGAGTACAAATGAGCTTACATTGAAAATTACTGTAGTTATAGTATTCCCGTCAGCGTAAGTCCGTATAAATTAATAAATATTGGTGGTAATATCTCACATCGCCATCTAGCTCCAAACTAATCAAAGCTTGTATTATGCGACCAGATAGCTGATAGAGTACTTTACTTTTGTACTATTATTTTGTAAATACATACTTATATAGTATATACAAGATACAAGCTCTGTGCTTAGTTCGGGGCCCGTCGATTAACCGTTTTCTTAAACTTAGAGTTGACAGAACGCTGTATTTGTTACTGGATAAGTCTGTGTACTCTCTGTATAATTACTGTAATTTTTCTTCTGTTAAATAAATATCTTATCTTATCTTATATACAACATCCAGACACAGGACAAACATGATATTATCGTTAACTAAATGTTTGTCCTGGGGAATCAAACCCACGCCATACATCTCTCAAAGCTATTCTAACATACTAGAATAAATACTTTTTATTGTCGTGGGCCAAAAATTCGTGATGAATATGACATAAACCAACTGAGCTACAAGATGGTCCCTAAAATCTATGAAAAATTATTTAGGCATGAGTATTGCGGGTGAAATAATTAGTCCAGTCATTGAACATAAAAAAGCTCCAGCAGCTCATCAATGGCTCTCTTGTGAAAGTTGGTGAATAGAGTTTTTCCGCGAGTAATGGTACAACGGAAAGCACTTATGGTTAACCGGTTTCTTTGGCATATTTCATGTAAAACGAAACTTGACGAAAGCGGTATTAACGGTATTACTTTTCTTATTTCTATTTCGTATTCGAATTTAACATTAGCCGCACAAAAATGAAAGAAAATAATACATTGAAAAACAAAAAAAAAATTGGTAGACATTTTTCCACACAGCGCCCCAAACTAAGCAGAGCTTGTAATTTGGAAACCAGGTAGCTGATAGAATACTTATGTATATTTTTTTGTAAATACATACTTTCTATATGTATTATATAAAATTCGAAGTCCTGACTGACTCACTGACTGATATATCAACGTACAGCCTAAACCGCTGGTCCTAGAAACTTGAAATTTGGAGGGTGTGTTCTTTGTGAAATGTAGAGATCCACTAAGAAAGGATTTTTGGAAATTTCACCCCCAAGGGGGTAAAAGAGGGGATGAAAGTCCGTCAGTTTCGAAGTCCGGATCTTCAAATTTTGTGTGTAGTTTGACGATTGAATATTAGTTTATACGTGCTCAGCGTTTTAATATTTATTTCCTCGAAGAGGTAAAAAAGGGGATGAATTTGTGTATTAAAAGTCCTTCATTTTCAAAGTAAAATCACATTATTTATTATTCAGATATAAGTTTGGAAACTTACGCAAAGTTTAACGTTATTTTTTTAATTTCAACCCTTAAGAGAGTGAAATGGGGGATGAAATTTTGTATTAAGTTGTTCATTCGTAAATGTTGTATTCAAGTACAAATAATGAGCACGTGTATCGTATTATTACTAAGCCTCTACTGCTACTGGCTATCCGTCTGTCTGTCTGCCACGAGCAAATATCTCAGCTGTCTGGAAAAGATGTGAAATTTAGACAAGTTTCCTTTTGTAATGTAAGTTCGTACTTTGAAATATTAATTTACTTTGAGATATTAGGCAATAATTTTGCCACGCTGGCTCAGTTGCGGGTTTGTGGGATCACGCCATTGAATTTCTTCTCCGGAAGTATGCAGGGCCTCACGATCTGTCCTTCACCAAAGTGTCAGTCGTATGAAAGTCTACCAATTAGATACCAGAGCTTAGGTGGCCTAATCAGTTTAAAGCCACGGTGTGCGTGGTTATATACCAAATTCTAATATCGTACCTTCCTGTTATTCCATCCACGCGGGCGAAGCCGCGGGCAGCTAGTAATATATACTACACCCAGACACAGAACAAACATCTATATTCGTCACATAAATGGTTGCCCTGGATGGGGATCGAACCCACGCGCTACAGCTCTGAAGACATTCAAGCTACCAACTGAGCTATAAGACAGTCGATACAAAGGATTTACAGTAAAATATTATGTAGGTGTGCTAGTGTGTTATCGATATTTTCTTGTAGAAACATTGTTTTTATTCTAGGCGTACAGATTCCAATTAGTAGGTTCAATATTTATGAAACAGAAACCCTAGTAGCTATTATTAGAAGAAAAATGAATAGCAGTAAATATATTAGATGTCAATAAAAAGAAGCGACATTGAGAAAATATACAAAAGCTCGTTTATTATAATAAAACAAATAATTATGTAGCTTTAATTGTAATAGTATTTATCAAATAAGAAAATGTTTTCTATATCTGGCATATTTCTGCCTTCTCTTATTTCATAGTACGTTCGTACACAAAGACAACAGAGCATCGTGTACATTTTACTAGTGGTAGAATTTTATGGTCTTTTTGAATTAGTGTTGTATTATAGTAGTGGTAGAACTCTACAGAGAGAGAGAGAGTCAGAGTCAGAGTCAGTCTGGGGAAGTACCACACCTTTGCCAGTTATTCAATCGCCAAGCAGTAGTGTGCAAGCATTACTGTGTTCCAGTTTGAAGGGCAATTTTACCAGAGAAATTACTGTGTATGAAGAGATTTAACATCTAATATCTCAGGGTGACGAGCGCAGTGCAGTGCGGCGCAGGATTATGTTCGCAAGTTCACAATTCTGGTACTGCTGTTAGTGGCAGCTGTGACGCTTACCACCACGCAAACGTCTTGCTCGTCTCGTCATTTGATTGTATAAAAAAAAGCTAATTATTCATGCATATCCATTTATTTATATCGAGTCGTTAGTCGAATAAAATCAAGAATCGCAGTGTACTAAACTTGTTTATTTCTATCAGAAAACCCCCGATGTAAAAACATATTCGGTGATTTGAATTATTTTTTATGCAGTCAAGTGACGACACGAGCAAGACGTTCGCCTGGTGACAAGCATTATGCCTGCCACTAACAGTAGCATTGCCACAATTGTGAACTTGCGAACACAATCCTGCGCCGCACTGCACTACGCTCATCACCCTGAGATATTAGATGTTAAATCTCTTCATACACAGTAATTTCTCTGGTAAAACTCACACTTACTGGGTCACTTTATAAACATTCAAGACATTTAATACAGACATTACAACAAAGATGCATAGATTTTAGTTTTAGAGTTTAAATTTTATTTCAGACCTATTGATTTATTGAATCTTAATAGTCGCTACACTATTGCTACAATATTTACTATCGATGCTACTGATAGTATCGGACTATCGAGCTATAGCATAATCGTTGATAGTAACGATACTATTAACATTACTATCGATACCATAACTAATACTAGCAATACTAATACAAATACTACGTGGCGTTTTTTAGCCATCTCTAACACGTTAACTAGTTACTAATATTGCCGAACAATCAACAGTCCCACTCGACAGACACTCTTGAATTTTCGTTAAATATTGAATATGATATCGATACAATAGCTTATTGATAACACCAAAGTTACATGTTAAATTTCATTAAGTATCACAAAAAATAAGCACTTAATAAAATGAAATAATAAAAACAATACATTAATAATCTCTTATTTTAAATTCTCTATATCTATCGATTCTATCGATAGTCTAAAGATAGTGACTTATTGAGTAGTGTTATCGATATTGGCTACACCAGTCATGTACGAACTTCCGTGTGTAGAACGTAATAGGCATTTGTTACGAATACTTGTATCTGTTTAGTTTCTTATATTGTTAAGGAAAAGCATGTTAGCAGATAAATCCTGTTTCCGATATTGTGTCGTGTTCGATGCGGTTTTTCGGATGATTTCCGATTGGATTTCCGTGTAGTGTAGCCTGAAGGGTTTTACTACTCGTATTTAGTATTAGAGTATTCAGAATTAGAACCATTTCTAGCTGGTTTTGACAGATCTATGATTGACGTTACTTTATTATTTCTGAATTTTAGGCAGCCTGCATTTTAGTCATTTTTCATTTTAGTGAGTCTGCATTTTAGTCATTATGTATTTTAGTCAGTCTGCATTTTAGTCAGTCTACATTTTAGTCATTCTGTATTTTAGTCAGTCTGCATTTTAGTCATTCTGCCCTCGCAGTGTTTTTGCTTTATAGGCAGTCTGATAATAAATGCTTTGAAATCCTGACGTTTAGACGGTTTGTTCATTTAAGTATAGGGTCTTTGTTTTATTAAGGTATTTTGTAAAATCATTCTTTGCATATGACAAGAACCTAACCTAGACTGCGTCTACAAGCCGTGGTAGCCTATTAGGAGACCGCTAGACTTGAATCGTGACGTCGAAGGTTTTAGTCCCGGACCAGTTATATTTTTGTAGTTTATGTACGGATTTTAAATACCACTGGCTTTTCGGAGAAGGAAAACACCGTGTTGAAGCCTGCATACGTCTGAAGAGGAAATCGAATGGCGTAGACTGGACCAGCGTGGTAGACATTACTCAATTGCCCTTCGAGTTACGGGCTGATTATTGTTTTGTCATACCACCTGCTCGACAATATCAAATTAAATATTACGCAATCTCAACGTAAATCAAGGCATTATATCCCAAGGGATTTTCATACAATATTATATCCCAAGGGGTAATGTGATTTGAATTGAGAAGGTTAAATTTTGTATGAAAACTCTTAGTATATAGATACGGGCATTGTAAAGAAAGTTTATTCTAAAATTAGCCATCATAGGCATAACACAATTGTCTCGCAGAGGGTATAAAAAATAGAGTTTTCAAATAATAATTTATTATCACCTCTGGAATAGCTCTAGTCCCTCGTTACGCTCAGGCTCCAATATGCCGCCCGTGACGTAATAATAAATAATAATAATAATCTCTTTATCCCCTTGATTGGTGGATAATCTACTATTAAACTATCACGGTTGTTCATTACAGTTTTATGATTATTTATGGGATAACATAATAACAGTATCACACACAACATAAATTATACAGGGTGACATTGAATTCATCGGCATTATGTTAGAGAGTCATTCAACTCATCGTAATGAACAGCCTTTACAATGAAATCAACGCGTAGATCGCGGAAAACCCAGCTGCTTCATACTTTTTTCGTTCGTAAAAGCGTTTTTGTATGGGACAGCCGATTTTTTTTCGCGTTTTCAGTATGGGTTTCATGTCACAAGTTGTTCATTATAATGAGTTGAATGGCCCTCTAAGAGAATGCTCATGAATTCAATATCACCCTGTAGAACTATAATAGGCTACTATATTTAGCTTCTGTAGTTCAGTTAGCAGGTTCTGCCTTGAGAGTGTAGGTTCGATTACCGCCTAGAACAAACATTTTCGTTACGACTATGGAAGTTTGTTCTGTGTCTGGGTATTTCAATTGTACATATTAAAAGTACCATGTATTAATAAAAAAGTACTTACAACTGATAGAATACTTGTGCAATGCATAATTATTAAGTATGTGATCCAGAGTACAAGCTTTGTTTAGTTTGGTGCTAGATGACGCTGTTTGAAATTTCCACCAATTTTTATTTATTTAGTTTATTCAAAACAAGCAAAGGCGCTTCTGAGGTTGCCTATTGTTACGATTTGGAAAAAATGTTTTGATTCCAGAGCAAATCCTCCGATGCGAGGAGAACTATAAACGCGCCAATTGTTACAGCGTCCGTTATTCAGGGGTGCTCAACCGTTACTCACAAAGGCAGGGTAATAAATACACATCAGCGCCACACGTCGATACGTAATACTAGTTATACTTACATACTCTTCGTGAAAGCAGAATAGACAATTCCGTAAAGAAACACCTTTTTACAAAAACTGGTTTTATAAAACTTCTGCACGATCACAATAGCTTATTTGCGACTGGGACTGGCCACTCAGCCTATACGAACTTACTTACTTACTATAGAATAAATATTGAAATCTTAAAAAAACAACTGTCTCATTTAGAGGGTATTAGAGATAGACCACACACACAAAAAACTAAAAACAAGTTTGTCGTTTGTTGTTTTTATTTTTCTGTGTATAGACTGACCAAAGGAACGCTAATAAATATGATGGTGTCTTTTTTGTTTCAATAAAATAAAACGGGATAGCAGCACATTTGTATTTTTTTGCCAATTGGTTAGTACCTTACAGAAATATGTAGTTCACACTTAACGAAATGACTGCTGATTTATTCTCTCAACTTCAGTATCGATTAAAAGTTTTTTCAATGAATCTAGAGAGTAGTACTTGTATGACCGTCTTTCGGCTTAGTAATGCTGTTTCGCATAACTCGTGTTTCTTACCAGACATAACAAACCGTTATCTTGTATTAACATTTTTGTTCTAATCTAAAACTTTAACTAGCCTCAAGCACGATATAAATATTATAAATTTATAAATTTCTTCCGGACCAGACCATATTAGATCAGATCAATGGTTCAGATAGTATAACAAATTTGGTTTATATTTCTTCTACTAAAAGTAACACCTTGTTCATAAAGAAGCAATTAATATGTCTGAAGATTTTCTACTCGATACTGTGAGTGAACTCTCGATTTTCGCGCTTATCGAATGCCCAAACATTTTCACACAGCTATTGTCGAGTTTGATTGACTATAAAAATATTATTTCTACGAATCGTGTTTATATAAGTTCACCAACACTGTGTACATCAATACATTTTTAAAACGGTTTAAAACTAATAGTATAAAGCCAAATGTCACAAAACCAAACCATCCAATCCATAAACACCAAAAAAGTTGCCATAAAGGGTAGTGTCGATTACTTATAGTCCAGTTTAGAAAATGGCTTTACTTTTTTATTTACGAGTGTTTTTTCAATCTTTATCTAGGTCCACTTTTACCGATATGTTAAATGATGATTATTTATTTAAGCGTCAGCTTGATATTGATGTTTATAAATGTAATTAAACGTCAATTAAATATTTGACCGTGTCGGTATGCTTCGCTAAACTTTTCTATTAAGTTTTACTCTTAGTAATTGGTCGGCCTGACTCCTCCAAGGTTTTACTCTACTATTACCAAAAAAATTGTTTTTGTCCTCAACTTTAATACATAAATAAAGAGAAAAAGAATCAGACATAGAATAGCCTAAAAACCCAGCAGAAGCCCCCCAGAATAGCCAGTACAACTTCTCTCGTCAGGCCTTGGAACCTGCAACGGTTTCGGCTTGGGTAAATATTTGTGTTACAAAAATTTACAGATGGCGCCACCAAAGCTTTAGTTGGTAGCTTATAACAGGGTCGGAAATTTGGCATCACAGGCAGAGACTTCTGTAGCTTAATTGGCAAAGCAGTTGGGACGGAAACCCATAGCGACTGCTCGTATGCAGGTTCGAGTCCTGCCGGAGGTCATAATTTTTCTTCCTGTTTAAGCTTTAAAAACATAGAATCAGACAGTTTTAGTCGTCGTCAGCTATAAGACGTCCACTGCTGGACGAAGGCCTCCCAATAGAGGGGTGTTGCCATAATCCCCACGCTTAGCAGGCGGCTTGAGAATCTCAGAGCTCACCACCGTTAACCAAGAGGACGCTGCTGCCCGTCCTCCGGTGGGTCTGGTTGCAGTTTAAGGACAGGACATACCCAGGTCCACAGTCTACAAGACAGTTTTAGTGGTTATACCAAATTATGAGACATTGGTAAAAATAGGTTGACTTTATGACGACCAAACCTCAAGATCGAGCACTAAAGATGTAAATCTTGCCCAAAAATTGGGTGAAGCCTCCTTGGCTATAAAAGTAAACCTCAGATTTGAAAAGAGTTATAAATCTAAATATGTAATTTTGCGAAAAAAATGGGTGAAGCCTCCTTGGCTATAACTAAACGTATACAAAATACAATGATGTGTTTGTATGACGTATTTGTGTGAGCTTAATTAGCGTATGACAATCGAAATTGTAGCACTTAGGAGGCTTCACCCATTTTCCATTACGTGAAAAATTTACTACTTAAAAAATGTATATTACTAGTCATAAATTTTAAAAAAACGCTACCGGAACGTTGATAGGTAATGCCTCGTTTATGTATGCAAATGGATTTTTTTATTATGCAAACGGGTTTTTTTTATTTATGAGCCGCCCAAAGGGACTTCCCTAGGCATGTGCCTTTCAATAAATTTTGGATAAGCACCGGCGAAAGGTTTTATTGGATGTGGAATAGTGTTGTGTCACTATCGACAAGTCAATCATTCTTTAGGCAATTTGCTTACATGGCAACATTCATGGAAACTTTCGATATATTTTTTATCGATTCACTCATTAGCCAGAAGAAGTCCACTACTGGAAGAAGGCCTGTCCCTTAATAGGGAGGGGTTGCCATAACCCCATACGCTTGGCAGGCGGCTTGGGGATCGCAGTGTTACCACCGTTAACTAAGAGGACGCTGCTGCCTGACCTCCAGTGGTTCTGGATGTAGTTTTAGGACATACCCAGGTCCAGGTTTTTATCGATTGTTTCAAAGTAAATATCAATAGACGAAAGTCTTCAATCAGCGTGTTCTACCCTTTATAACCTACGGCGCTGAAACGTAGACACTCACAGTCGGATCCGTTCACAACTTCAAAGCACTCACCGAGCTTTGGAAAAGAGCAATGCTTGGTGTTTCTTTATGGAATCGTATCCGGAAGTAATTCGACATAGCTCAGCGTACTAAGTTATAATTTCATTTATTCAGGCAAATTACACCTATACATTTCAATGTATGGGTATAATTTACAAATGGATTCGACACCCATACTGGAATGTATGGGTATAATTTACAAACAAATTCAGGATAGCTTTGCATATGACCACACTATAGCATCGGTGCCCTCCAGGATGAAGCACGCTTACCTACAACTCTAGATAACACGTCCATAATAGTGCATATTTTGTAAGAATTGTTTTCCCTTTGGGTATTTCTTGTACTTCTGTAGCTTAATTGGCAAAGCAGTTGGGACGGAAACCCAGAGGTTGCTCGTATGCAGGTTCAAGTCCTGCCAGAGGACAGACATTCTTATTGTTTATGCTTTAAAAACATCCATAGTATCCAGAAAACTATGTTTTTATAGAATTACGTAAAAACGATGATTTTTTAGAATTACGTGTACAATACCGTAAAACATGTTTACTTTTCTCCATCAATTTTATATCGGAACATAATCAGCAATAAGTAGGTACATTTCGGATCGTAAGATCGTTGAAGGAGTCGGTAAGAGGCAAAAATCTATTTATCAAAGCATCGGCCTGCATCTCCGAGGCCATTTCTCAAACAAGATTAATTACCGGCGCACGACAGGAGTGAAAGCAGCGTATTTATATAGCTCTGTTGGTACTTACGCCCTTTACAGGGAGTAAAACTGGTTTTTGGAACGGCTGTTATTTTATTCGAAGGCCTATGTTGCTAGAGCGATGGAAAGTGGACTAAAAAGTTCGATTATATACCTTTGGAGGTGGCAAGCCAAGGCGAAAGTCTTTTGCCAAAAGCTCGTAGTGTGTGACTTTGTTTTATTGTGTATCCATTCCACTGAAGAGAGAAGTGAATAGAACGGAAAAGTGACGCGCTGGCCGGGCATACGTGCAAATGCACTTATGAGACAAGACTACCTTTGTATTTATGTTTTGAGACTGGGAATACACAAATAGACAATTCAAATAGACGCGTAGAAAATTAAACCACATTGCATCGTATAGCTGTACCAGAAAGAGTAGATATTAAATAAAATGGAACTAAAAGTTTTCAATACAAAACATTATTCAGTGTCATATTTCAATACAAAACATTATAAGTTATACGTCATTTTGAAGAGTTTTCATAGAAACTAGAACCCCATTTTTTTTATTCTTTTTGGTACAGGGTTGATGATTGATGTTTATATCGTTGAAACCAATAGCTTTGATGAAGAATTAATGAAATACAGTATGTTTATTGAAAAAATAATTTAAATCGGTTAATAATGTTCTGATATATGAGCGTTTAAAGTTTTTGTTAGAGAAAACTCTGTCCCTTTCCTACAAAACAAAAAATGACGTGACGCCTTACTTGGCAGAATATAATTTATATGGCGTACAGAGAAGTGACGTCATGATTTGCTGTTTCGCCTCTCTGTCTAGCCTGATATTAAAATGCTTTATGAAGTTGCTTATTTTTGATCAGATTTTCATTTTCTTTTCAATAATCAGCTGTATTTATGGACCACATTTTAATAGGACAATAAAAAAAACCAGTCATGTAGCCTATTAGATCAATTTTAAGCTGTTACAAAATGTTATTTTGAGCTTTTTAAACTTCAAATTCTTCACCAGATTGCGTTACGTCTTATGTTAAAATACGATTATGTGTGAAACTGGCGACACTGGTTTTTCGTACAACATTGTTTTGACGATAATGAGAGTACAAATTGGAAGACACAGAATATGATAAAATATGTTTGTACTCGTAAGAATCTCTGTCCTGACTCAACTAATGACTGACAGACTGACTGACAGACAACGCACAGCCTAAACCGCTGGTCGTACAGATTTGAAATTTGGAGGTTATTTTGGTTTTGAGGTGTAGGGGTGTACTAAGAAAGGATTTTCCGGTACTAAGAAAGGTATAAGAAAATTACTCGGGATGACTTAAAGTAATATGGGGAGGAAAATAATTAGTAATTAACCCAGCGGAATAGAAGATACGAGTATTTGGGAGCGGGCCGAATTTCTTCCGTACGCGGACAAAGTCGCGGAGGACCTCTAGTTATAGATATATTGTGAGTTGAATAGTTGAATCATTCAACTATGTTTGGACACGTTTTCTATGAGAGTGATTCTTCTGTAAATATCTGTGCTTCTAGTCTACCTTTGTTGATCTGCGTGTATAATTGAACCCACGACCGTTATAACTTCATCACCACTAAAGTAATAGCTTGAGAAGTCACTGACCTCAAGCTCGTTACTGTTCAGTTAATAAACTAATTTAATAGTTGATATTATGTTACCAACTGAGAGAAAACATCTGAGTGAAGCACTGAAGTGGAATTAAACCCAGATATATTAAATAGTTCGTAACTAAGGGTAAAATGTTTTGGTTTCACTATATAATTAAGGTATAATGTTTAAATGTTTATGCAAAGGTATTTTTAGTGAATATTAATGTTCATCCAGTATCTATATGACCAAAACGATGGCTTAAAAATTTAATTTTCAATGTGCCCATTGATAAAAGTCAGCGGGGACGTCGACATTTTCAATTAACCACGGATTTGACCTTTATTGAAAAAGTAAGTGGGAAGTACGTTTTTTTTAATTCTCGAGGTCTCCACTCGAAAAAGTCAGTGGACACGTCGAAAAGTTTTATTCTCGACGTCAGCACAATAAAAAGTCAGTGGACACGTCGAAATGTTTTATTCTCGGCGTCAGCACTATAAAAGTATGTGGACACGTCGTAATATTTAATTCTCGACGTTAGCACAATAAAAAGTCAGTGGACACTGCGAAATATTTTATTCTCGACGTCAGCACAATAAAAAGTCAGTGGACACGGCGAAATATTTTATTCTCGACGTCAGCACTATAAAAAGTCAGTGGACACGTCGAAATGTTTTATTCTCGAAGTCAGCACTATAAAAAGTCAGTGGCGACGTTGTTTGTACATTAACATTAAAACACAAATTTTGGAAAATAATACAATGCGACATATTTTTCGCGTTCTTGCCAAAAGTTCTTCTGCTACTATTTTGTGCAACACTTTTGACGTATATTATATTGTATATGTCGCAATCGAGTCGTATCCGGGACGCCAGCGCCACCTGGTGGCACTCGATGGAGTCGGTGACGTGCGCGCCGTCGATCGGTGACTTCACTTTCCCATTGGCGAGCGGCGCGTGCGGTGGACACTGAACCATCGCGTGTTCTGTGATACTTACCTACCTACAACTTATTTGTGCCTACCTGATTACTGTACTGTGCCTGTGAAGATTATAATTTGAAGATTGATTGTACGAGGTTGTTTTATTCTCATCCGACACTACCCACCGACGACGCCCACTGCTAAGAGGATCAACGACGAGTGCTGATGATGATGGCGAAAGGACCCTCCTCCTCCTCCGTCATCAGAAGTGGGATCAGTGTTGGATCAGAACCAAGAAGACAGACATGTGGCGAGCCATGTTTGAACAACAAGATAAGAACACGCAAGCATTGATTGAGGCGCTGCAATCGCCGAAACCAGCCTACCGTGAAGAAGTACCTACATTCGATCCTGAAAAAGAGATACCGAGGCAAGATCATGGTGCGCGACGGCAGATTTGTGTTTCGCCAAAAATCCACCAAGCGGCAGTCATCTTGTTCTGGCGGTCAGCAAGGCGCTAAAAGGTAAAGCATCGACGTGGCTATCACAAATCGCATACGAAGGAATAACATGAAGGAGTCTAAGATAATTTTCACGACATGGTTTATTTCGACGGAGACATTGGCGGGTACCCTCATTAAAATGCACGGTGAAAAACCGGGTGGAAACGAAACACTACCCGCGTTCGCGAGTCGTTTGATTAGTTCACTGACTAATCATTGGAAAGATGTGAACAAGGAGGAAATTGCCGTAGCAACAGTACTCGCACACTTTTCACAGTTTGACCCGTGACTTCAAAGAATGGCGTTCACTACAAACGTTATATCGAGGGAGACAAACTGCAGCAGGAAATAAACGCATTTTCACACTTTAAGCGCTAGATCACCATCGGACAAATCGAATTGAGTGCAGAAGCAATCCCATAGACTCGAGTGGCAGACCTGCACCACCTACATCATCAAGTCTAGCAGCGCAGCAGCTGACAGGGAAGCCCTTGGCGTGCTTTAAATGTGGCACACAATGCAATGTGGTGTGTGGGCGGGTCACATCGGCGGGCGGCGAGCGGGCCATCCGGTGCACGAGCGACGGCGGCGGCGACGGCGGCAGTGGCAGAGGCAGCAGCGGCGGCGGCACAGGCGGCAGCGGCGGTGGCGGCGGCAGCAGCGGGCGGCTGACATCGGCGGCACGCGCAGCGAGTGGCGCGTTGACGTCGGCGTCGTACAACCACCATCGGGCGTGTTACAACACAAAGGTGAACTGATATGCTTTGCTTATGATTCTGGTGCTGAATGCTCGTTGGTAAAAGAAAGTTTCGCTTCGAAATTTAGTGGTAAACGTTCTAGTAATGTTGTTGCTATGACTGGTAATTGGTCAAACACGAGTGTTCAGTACAGAACAGATTTTATTGTGTAGTGATTAACGATCACTCTCTCGAAATTTTGTTGCATGTTTTGCTCGACAACTATTTGCAAAGTGATGAGGTCGCGAGATTTTAAACCAGGGTTTTTCTGTAAACATAAAGGCAACGGAGCTTTCGTTAACTAAAGTTCTTTGTGTAAATTCGATGAGTCAATAATACCACGCTTCAATCAGATTTAACTGCTACTCTTATCGTGACTACAGTAGGTAACAGGCAATGATAAGTCTAGGCTTTGATTTTTTTATTAACGGTTTACCTACGACGAGCTAAAGATGATGCGGATGAACGTAGCGTTGATAGACGAACGGTAGTGAAGGTAGACTGCCATGAGAGATTTTTGGGTTCGAGCCTTGACTTCAGAAAATGCCAGCAGGTCACGTATCAGTCGAAATCGATGTAGATGATGTTAACGATGAAGTTCAAATTTGATTTCTGACTGAAACTTGAGTAAGGGGACTCTAGGTGCTATAGTGAGTTGTGTTCGACCGTGCCAGTAGCTATTTCGTAGTCGTAACCCGGTAGAAATCGGTATCTCTTGAGTCAACTCAAGTAGTCCGTGGGAGCGCGATGTGCGTTTGGCTCTGGTCGAGGTCGGGGTCTGTAAAGACCATTACGTGTGGTCACTAGGGGGTGACACACGGGAGATCTTTAAGGGATCTGATCCATTCGCTGGATGTGTGAGAGCAATGCGATTGCTAGTCGGCTGGATAGCCGGGGCTCTAGATGTCTTACTCGAGAGTTTACAGTTTCTAGAGTTTAAGCGAGAGTTTATAGAGTTTAAGTTTTGTGAAAACTGTGTACAGTTGTACTGAGCAATTTGGATCGAACGACTGTGATGCGTGGCTCTGTCTGTGTACGTGGCGTTAGAAGTTTTACTCGAAGGATTCTGTAAGCTTGGCGGTATCTGTTCTGTTGTAGAGTCTTAAAAGTTGATTCGAACGACTGTGGTACACGGCCCAGGCTACTGATGTTTCTATTTTCGGTTATTCTAATGTCACATTATTGATTAAGAAATAAAAATGTAGAGTTCGTTTTCGTTCGTAGAGTTCGTTCATTATTCATTGGGTAAATGAATCTAGAGTTTGGTCAGGAGTGACCGAGTGGAACAAATTTCTGTCGTAGACTATTTGTTCGCAGGGTAACCATCACACGAGGACGTGTGCAAGTAGGATGGCCGTGTCGCAATCGAGTCGTATCCGGGACGCCAGCGCCACCTGGTGGCACTCGATGGAGTCGGTGACGTGCGCGCCGTCGATCGGTGACTTCACTTTCCCATTGGCGAGCGGCGCGTGCGGTGGACACTGAACCATCGCGTGTTCTGTGATACTTACCTACCTACAACTTATTTGTGCCTACCTGATTACTGTACTGTGCCTTTGAAGATTATAATTTGAAGATTGATTGTACGAGGTTGTTTTATTCTCATCCGACACTACCCACCGACGACGCCCACTGCTAAGAGGATCAACGACGAGTGCTGATGATGATGGCGAAAGGACCCTCCTCCGTCCGTCATATATATAAACCCCCTAGTTAAAATAAACATGGAAAAGCATAGTAAAAGTAAAAAAAAAAATACAAAAAAAAAATACAAAAACATTTATTGTCAACTGCGTATTATAAGTTGGAGTCATCACAATAGGAATCAGCAGCTACCCTTTTGGGCATACAATAGTACAATATAATATAATATTAGATTACATTGGATTTACATAAGGATACAAAATATAGAATGTCAAAGTATTATTAATTAGTGTCAATTATTATTTTATCATTTAAGAATTTGTCAATGTTATAATAGCATTTATGCAGTAATATCTTAATTAAATTATTTTAGAATTTTCTAAATATCATATATTTCATTTCATCAGGTAAGGTGATTAAACAATTTGGTGCAAACTACATAAATACTGTCATCATAATATTTCGTTTTCGAGCCCTGTGGGTACATACAATACATAGTAGCCTTTTCTAGTTTACGTGGTCTAAAATCTATCTTATGTCTCTATCCACCCAGTTACCAATTTGAAAGAATAGAAAAAAGACGCTAAAACTATTCTGAAGCTATTCCACGTTTATTAATAGTTATAAGGATATTGTATCACTGAACCTTAACATCCGTATATTACATATCGTATAAATACCACGGAGTTCCTAAGGAAAATCGACTTGAATTCCTAAACTTATCAAAGTAGTATCTCCACGGTATTCTGGCTTCTTAACAACAATAAGTTTGACAATAGACTGCCTCCGCCATCTTACCGGAAGCGCGGTCAGGCGACCGACTTCCGGCCCTCTTTGTTGCCGCTAAAACCACCGGCTTAGGCGATGGTACCTCTTCAGTTATTTAGGAAAGTTTGGTTCCCGTATATTAAAACTAGAGGTCCCCCGCGACTTCGTCCGCGTACGGAAGAAATTCGCCCCGCTTCCAAATACTCGTATCTTCTATACCGCTGGGTTAATTACTAATTATTTTCCTCCCCAGATTCACCACATTAAATCATTTTTCATCATTTCAAGCAATCATTTTTTATTTCATTTTTTATCCCTGACCCCCCTCTAAGTCCCGCCCCCCTTAAGTCATTCCTGTCCGAAAAATATTGGTTTTTTAAATGTACTATCAATTGTTTTCACTATAACTTCAAAAACAGAGAACTTTCCATACAACATTCCATCCCCCATTTCTCCCTCTTAATTCATCCCTGTCAAAAAATATTGAAAACACCATGATTTATTTTGAATGAACTACCTAAATACCAGTTTTCATCACTACAACTTCAAAAACAAAGAACTTTCCATACAACATTACACCCCCCATTTCACCCTTTCAAAATAACGAATTTTACGATAAGTTCTGTTGTTCAGCATTGCGTTTAAATAACTAAATTTTCTGAGGAATAACTGCATTTTTACCGACTTACAAGAAATAGAAGGTTCCCGATTCGATTGTTCGTCTGATCATTGTGAGATCTTGTCATTCTCCTTTTTTTGTAGTGGTAGGATTCCACTGCAGAGTCCTCCTGGGGAAGTACCACACCTTTGCCAGTTATTCAACTGCCAAGCAGTAGTGTGCAAGCATTACTGTGTTCCGGTTTGAAGGGCAATGTTAACAGAGAAATTACTGTATATGAAGAGATTTAACATCTAATATCTGAGGGTGACGAGCGCAGTGCAGTCCGGCGCAGGATTGTGTTCGCAAGTTCACAATTCTAGCACTGCTACTGTTAGTGGCAGGCGTGACGCTTACAGTCAGCTGAAAGTCTTGCTCGTCTCGTCACTTGACTGTATAAAAAAAAAACTCGTTATCCTACGATCTCGTCTTTCTGAATTCTTGGTATTATGAGACGGACAAACCCAAGCCGTAAATCTCTAACAGTTGCAATTAGATCATTAGAGAATGACAATATTTACATAATTTTAAGCATTTATCAAAAATAGTCGAAATAAAATAGTGAGCATATAGATACACGCGAAATACGACTTTTTAATATTTAACATTATAGACAAACGTAAACTATCAAATTCTTCCCATTAAGGCCAGGATATTCTACGTTTCAAGCACATTTTTAATGCGATCGATCATTAGTCTAAAGTTGTATCAGGTAGGGTCACATTTAGCGGAGCAAAAATATGGCGGTTACGCAGATTCGTGAATGTTAAGCTTCGTTTTTTTAAGTTTTTCTCAGATTACTCGAAAAGTATCGAAATTAATCATTTTTAAACCAACGAAAGTTCTCCAAAATACTATTATCTTTTAATATATGGTTTTTTAATGTGACTATATTCTGTAATGAGGACATATAACCGAAAAAAGCATAAAAAGGCACTGTTTCGGTATTTTTTTCTATCGAGAAAAGTATAATTAATCCTGTTTTCAACCAAAAAAATTACTAAGACGGATGTTCGTCTGCAACATAATATATTTTTTGGCATTAATTATAGCAATTTGACTAAATAACATTGGTTTTTCAAGGGGCAACTTAGGAATATAGAACCCGTCTGAGCATCTCTACACAATAACATGTCTGTGCACATAATGTAAATCAGCCGTAATTTATGTAACGCGAAGTGCATGCACGCCGTATTTGCATACAGACAAGATGTTAGTGCACACGCACTGACCGCCCAATCAACTTAACATATGGACATATGCGAGCTTATTACTCAACCTTTTTTGTATTCTGGATTGTTGTTTAGCTCTCAAAATAATGAGTGAAAAATTCTATCTGCAGAATGGAAAAAAACTAGATGCAGTTTTATCGTGTTTTCCGATTAAAAGTAAAACTGAATGGTTTTTTTTGCCATTTTTTATGCAATGGCTCGACGAGATGAGCGATTCCTTTGCCTGGTGTTAAGAAACTCAATTTAAGTAAATATAGTATGTTTATTGAAAAAATAATTTAAATCGGTTAATAATGTTCTGATATATGAGCGTTTAACGTTTTTGTTAGAGACAACTCTGTCCCTTTCCCACAAAACAAAAAAGACGTCACGCCTTACTTGACAGAATATAATTTATATGGCGTACAGAGAAGTGACGTCACGATTTGCTGTTTCGCCTGTCTGTCTAGCATGATATTAAAATGCTTATAAGTTGCTTATTTTTGATCAGATTTTCGTTTTCTGTTCATTAATCAGCTATATTTAAGGGCCACATTTGAATAGGACAATAAAAAAACCAGTCATCTAGCCTATTCAAATACTACGAGTTGTTTTAAATACTAACAATCTTGTAGTAGATACGTCTGAGGAAGACAATTGTATAGTAAATTCACCCATGAGAATCCGGACGGGTCTCTAAATTATAATTGTATTAGCGAGATGAGAATAGTGTAAAATTAAGTGTATATATAGGTTATGTGAAGTGTCAAAAGTGTTTACTTTAGTCATCATCAGCCTGGAGATGTCCACTGCTGAACGAAAGCCTCCCCCTTAGACCGCCACTCTGTACGACAACCTGCCATTTGCATCCACCGGTTGCCCGCGACTTTTACAATGTCGCCGGTCCGCCTATTGGGAGGCCTTCCTACGCTGCGTCTTCCGGTTCGCGGTCGCCACTCAAGAACCTTTCTTCCCCATCGGTTGTCAGTTCTTCGAGCGATGTGGCCTGCCCATTGCCACTTCAACTTGCAAACCTTGCGAGCTATGTCGGTAAATTTGGTTCTTTGGCGAATATCCTCGTTCCGGATTCTATCGCGCAAAGTAACTCCGAGCATAGCTCTCTCCATTGCCCGTTGCATGACTCTTGAGTTTCTCCAAAAGGCCAGCAGTTAAACACCACGTTTCAGTTCCATGTCATCACTGGCAACACACACTGGTCGTAGACCCTTGTCTTCAGACACTGCGGGATTTTGGACGAGAAGATATTATATTATGAAACCTGACGTGCTTTTGACACATTTTTGTTTTATTTATACGGGAACACTCACGTTTAATTAAATCGGATACTCCGACTATAGTTTCGATCACATCCGGTGACCTTTTTCAAAAAGTGAAAAAAGATCACGACGCGCGTGCAGCTGCGTCCTAGGTCACCGGATGTGATTTAATTAAACGTGAGTATTTCCGTATAAATATAACAAAAATGAGAAGATATTACTTTAGTAAACCTAAACAAATACAGATAGAAAAGAGCAAATAGAAGTAAGGATAGACGAAATAAAGAAATAAATATTGGGGGACATTTTACACACAGCGCCATCTAGCCCCATACTAAGCAAAGCTTGTATTAAGGAAACCAGATAGCTGATAGAATACTTATTTAATATTTATTTTTGTAAATACATACTTATTGTACAATACTACACCCAGACACAGAACAAACATCTATGTTCGTCTATCTTGTCATGTTTGCCCTGGTTGGGGATCGAACCCAAGCCCTACAGCTCTGAAGGCAGACATGCTACCAACTGAGCTACAAGGCAGTCAAATAAAATACAGCAATTGATACCTCTGTAAATGACCTAGATATAGGAACCATTAGTTACTCTCTGCCAAGAGCAAGGTCTTAGTAACTCAGACCTTAAGTCACAGATTCGACAACAGCCACTACGCACCCCAGGTTAACAATAGGATCCATTATTTCGTGCGAATTGAACCCACATAGACGATTTAACTTGCTTAAGCTTAACGGATTTGCCGCCTCAATGACTTTCACTCGATTTGTACTCGGCCATGCAAAAAGCTAAATGCTTTGTCTACAGTACTCACTGTTATTGAACGAAAGGGGCAGTTTTACTTTGTGTTAAGTGCGAAAAGGATGGGGAAGAACAGAGTAAATTCATTTGGTTTGATGAGGAAAACATTGTTTTCTTTAGTGACGTGTCATTGTTTTGTTTAGTCTGTACGGTGTAGCAAATCAACGCTGTAGCTTCAATTCTTAACGAATATCATATATTCAAAATAAACAGTGGCCGCTTGTCATATTACATTTAAGTATACGAAAGCTAACGCAGAAAGCTGATATTCTGAAATAGAACATAGGCTCCAATCGTCACCATCGTCACCGTTTTTTCAACTCGCAGAAGAATCTGCAAGGAACTATAACTACTTACTTGCGCACAAAAATACTTCTAATACTATAAGAATCACTGTCCTGACTGACTGACTGACAAACAACGCACAGCCCAAACCGCTGGTCGTACAGACTTGAAATTTGGAGGGTGTATACGTCTCGTCTAGGGATGTACTAAGAAAGGATTTGGAAAGAGTTTTGGGGGAGGAGTCGGTAGAGTCGGTAGAGTCGGTAGAGTTGGTAGAGATGGGGGAGTTGGGGTTAACATAATTGCTCGGGATGATTTAAAGTGGTGATTTTTGGGAGCGGGCTAAATTTCTTCCGTACGCGGACGAAGTCGCGGGCGACCTCTAGTATTGCATATAATTAATTGGGTTGCCTGTAGACCGACGAATGTCTAGAGCAAGTCTAGGAGCAATCCAAATGCTCACGCCACGCCACTACCAATCGGAAGCGTTGTACGAGTACCGCCACGTTGTATTGCAATGCTTGTGAGTAGTAACGAATAAATGCTAACATTTTTTTAAAACAATTGATTGCAAAACAAGAAGAGCCATAAATATGACATTTATTTAATATCTCCCATTGTGGAAGATCCTCGGGGACCCAAATAAATCTCATGGCACGCCTCCACTGAACGCGTTGATATTTTTGACAGTACGTTGATAAATGGTCCGGGGGAATTGAATTGTTTTTCCTTAGGTGTAACCTGGGCTTACAGTTGGCTAGAAAATATCGGGACAGTGGTCATTCTTGTACAGAGTTCGAGAAGTTGAGTTCTTTCTTCTTTTCTACTGTGAGGATTATGGCGTTGCACATTATGTATTTGCCAATGACTGAAATTGGTTGACAGGCTATGTGGTTTACTCAGTTATTCTATGTGGTGTGGGTTACTATAGCTTATTTGCTGAGTATGTGGTCTAATATGGTAAACAAATGTAAACGAGGTTGGGAACTGGGTCTCTAACGAGGCCGGAATACACACCTAAGCGTATCAGCAGTTGATTTCCAATTTGAGGTAGTAATAATCAAACCGAGTCTTAGAAAGTACCCTACCGCCAAGCATTTAGACCCACACCATTCGGCGATCCTAACGCGCTAATCACTGAGCTATCACCGCTAAGAAACGGGAACTGGCTCTTAAATGAGGTTGAAATATACCGTTACTTGTTGGTGGCGGCAAATTTTTAACTTTAATGTGTCTAGCCAAGTATTAAAATCTACCCTAACTGCGTGGTTCCTTACTAAGTACGTTTTTATTTGCCAGCATCAGAAGCTTATTGTTGTGATAAAAGCTGAGGCGTGCGATCCTTAAGGAGTAATCTATCATCGATATTCGTGTAGCTACAAAACGTTACTATTCACACTTTATAGTAGAGGATCCGATGAACAACGACCTTCACCCATCTGTTTAGATTTAGTCGATGAAAATTGTTTGTTATCAAATTAAGTATGTTGGTAAATACGTCGGGAGTGGGTTGGCTAATACATTCCTGGCAAGGCTATAATTATATAAATTTTGAAAATGTTTTTTTATTTAATATTTGCAAACATGAGTTTAACGAATACATTTAATAGCAATCAAAAGTATGAAGCCTATAGAATATGCAAACGTTGTGTTGTTCCTTTTTTTCCTGTGGGAACAGGACAACTACAACTGGATTCGCAGGTATAAACAGGTATGTTGATACTGTTGATATGTGTGCAATATTAAATAAAAAGTTTTTATTAAAAGTTTAAAGAACAGGTTTCCTTGCCAGGTTTTTTTTAGCCATCAGTGGGTTGTGATGTATGTCCCGATGTATTTTCTAACATACTTAATTTGGTAACAAACAAGTTTCATCGACTAAACAGATGGGTGAAGGTCGTTGTTCATCGGATCTTAGACTATTACTAAATCAGTCAAAATTAAGCTGCAATCAAGTCCAAACCATGGCAAATGTAATGACGGAGACATCATAATAAACCATCTAGAGAGTTTTGGACGCAAAGACGTATTTCTCCAGAGTAATAATATATGATCTCTTTTCTAAACTCCGATAGGAAGAAAGAAAAACGATTAATATTTAAAACTCTGTTTTAAACTATCACGGCTGTTCAAGGTTGTTGTTATGTCACCACACCAAACATACAACATCAAGGGATGTTTTAGCATTTTTTAACAGTGTTCGTGAACATGGTGCGTGCATCTGCGCTGTAATATTATATGGAGCTCGTTTCATAGCATCACAAATTTTTGTTGATTTCAAAATCAACACTGAAAAGTAGTAGGTAGAAGTTGTAGTAGTAGGACTCTACTGCAGAGTCCGCCTGGAGAAGTACCACACCTTTCCCAGATATTCAACCGCCAAGCAGTAAGTATGCAAGCATGACTGTGTTCCGGTTTGAAGGGCAATGTTACCAGATACATTACTGGGTATGAACTAATATCTAATATCTCAGGGTGACGAGCGCAGTGCAGTGGAGCGCAGGATTGTGTTCGCAAATTCACAATTCAGGCACTGCTACTGTTCGTGGCAGGCGTGACGCTTACCACCAGGCGAACGTATTGCCTGTCTCGCATGGTATTAAAAAAAAGACAAAGACATCATCAACGGAACAAAAACAGTAGAGCTGCCAGTAAATATTTGCATGAATTTGCATGAGCCGATTTGAATTGCAAATAAAAAAACAACGTCGGTATCAGGTGTTCGTATCAAATATCAATTTTGTCGCAAAAATACGACGTTTGGTGCGCCACCGCAGCCAGTTGTACCCCAAACCTTTATTTATTGTGTACTCTCTGAGGTGTGGACCAGTTCCGAGATATGGGAGAGGTAGCAAAAAAGGTAACGCTGCTATAAATAAATAAATACATATTGGGTGGACATTTCACACAGCGCCGTCAAGCCCCAAACTAAGCAAAGCTTGTACTGTGGTAACCAGATAGCTGATAGAATACTTATATATATAATATATATATTGTAAATACCTACATATAATACATACAACACCCAGACACAGAATAAACATCGTCTCAAAAATGCTTGTCCTGGATGGGAAACGAACCCACGCCCTACAACTCTAAAGGCATACTACCAACTGAGCTATAAGGCAGGTTTTTTTTTGGAATGTGTGTCGAGGAGCGCGTTACCTTCACCTGATGGTAAGCATCACGCCTATTCATACAGTATCAGTGCCTGAATTGTGAACTAGCGAACAAAATCCTACGCTGCACTGCACTGCTCTCCTGTGGATCAACTAATGAATTCAAGAGGAGAAAATAATATTTTTGCCCCACCCCACCGGTGGAGCCTGGCGGTGGATCTAAGTGGACAGAGGCTCTTCACCCTAAGATAAATAGTTGACAAATCTCTGCATTACCAGTAATTTCTCTGGTAACATTATGCTTCAAACCGAAACACAGTAATGCTTGCACACTACTGCTCTGCGGTTTGTAACTGGCGAAGGTTGATTGTTGTTCAATGTGGCGATTAAAGGGAGACTTTTTTAAGCAGTGGAAGTCTCCGGGCTGATGATGACGAAACACCATCTATTATAAGAGTTAAAATCTGAAGAGAAGTGAGATCTTTCTAAGAGTTAAATATAAAACTTAATCTATAGGCTCCGGTGGAAGGAAAATTAGCCAGAATGCTGACGATATTGCCAGTAGTAGAACCAATTTATTATAATTATGTCGTCGAATAGACCCACCGAAGAACGGGCAGCAGCGTCCTCTTGGTTAACGGTGGTGAGCATTCTGCGATCCCCAAGCCGCCTGCCAAGCGTGGGGATTATGACAACACCCCTCTATTGGGAGGCCTTCATCCTGCAGTGGACGTCTTATGGCGGTCGACGATGTCATCGAATATGGTTGTTACTAGAAATACATCCGTTTTAAGTTACTTCGATATGCATTTAAAAAAAAAAAACCCCAGTAGAATCTATGTATTCATAAGTAGAATATTGATGTCTGACAACAATTACCTTTTTTTTTTTTAGTTTTTTTTTTGTTATCTCTAAACTCGTCAAATCATGTTACTGGTTGGATGCGGGTGACAATTTATTTGGCCCAAATATCGCCGATCGCTTACACCTTGTCCACTTGACAAAGGTCCAAAGCACCTAAATCTTACCAACAATAATGTTCCGAGATAAAAAGGCCCTTGATAACGAATGTTATACGGCGTCGCGGCTACACCCTCTATTTGCTAATAATTTGAACTTTTTGCCACAGGTGCCTCTCACACGCCTCTGGCAACGAAAATAAAGATAATAAAAAGCCTACTAATACATACCTAGTATTACAAGTAAGCATGTGTAATAAGTTATGTAGTAGTATTAAATCGAAAGGTGTTCATTTTGTGAATTGTTTTTACTACGGAGTTAATCCTGGACCTAGGTGCAGTTTTATGTCCTAAAACTGCACCCAGACCACCGAAACAAGATTTTTAAGGAGCAAATTAAGCAATTATATTTATTGCAAGTGCCTCCTCGTTGATGCTAGAAATTTCTCATAGTTATATCTCTGTGTTGTCATACATATACTTTGATTATATAGACAGGTATAATTATCGTTGTACATATAAATATTTATGTTTTATATATTAGTTTATTATAAATATTGTAGGAATTTTAAGTATTAGTTTTTTTTATTAGTATGTATTTTTATTATTACGTATATATATATATATTTATGTTAGAATAATATTATGGTACATGTTTATGATTTCACACACTTTTCTTTTCGTGCACACCCCGTCTTCTATGCATTCTATAAATCCTCTCCATCCAAAGGTTGCCTGGAAGAGATTGCTTTTAGCAATAAGGCCGTATCTTATATATATATATATATATATATATAAATTAGCTGTATCATAGAAAAAAGTAATTGACGCTTATCAAAATGTATGGAACAACCGTTTTTTTTGCATTTTCAGGGTTAGTCCCATAGTGAAATTTATTCCTAATGATGAGTACAATGATTTCCTTTCTGCTTAGTGCTACTGTTCTGCGGACCCTGTTCCGACGTTGTTTTTTCTTTGTATTTGGTTGTCTTCATTAGCCAGACGACGTCCCACTGTTGGACGACGGTAGGGAGGGGTTGCCATAATCCCCATGCTTGGCAGGCGGCTCACCACGCCGCTCACCACGGTTAAGGGGGCGACCAATGCCAAAAGTAAGTAAAACGTGTACTTTTAAACAACAACACATCAGCGACAACACATTCTTTTTTACGAATTACACAGCCACACAAATGTTTTAGCAGAGTAACCGCATTTTTCAAATCTCACCTAAATTGCACAAAGCCATTATCATCATCAATTATATCATGCGATTTTCGACTCTAAACTAATGCAAGACGCGCGGGTGAAATCTGATATTTTTCTGGCATTAGTCGCACTCTTAACCGAGCGGACGGTGCAGTCTGTCCTCCGGTGGTTCTAGATGCAATTTAAGGACGTACCCAGGTCCAATACTTTGACTGGTAGTTAATTTATCAAAATACACATAGGCACAGAATGTACACGTACAGGATATGCAGAAGACTTTTTTTAAAGACGTGTTCTTAATATTTAACGAAAGAAAAATTGACCGAGCGAAGCGAAAGCCTCGTGAGTCTACTAGGACAGGTCGGCTGTTGTATGTGCGACGTGTGTTTGTATGTATATTTTTGTTCGACGATAACTTGCGAACCGATTATCCGATCTTTATAACATTTGTAAGCAAGTAGTTCGTGCAAATACAATTATCAAAATCCAAAATGAGGTAAATTGGTCAAGGGTTTTGGAAGATGTGGGGGTCGCGAGGTCTTTGTTCGCAGTCTGAGTAATAGGGTCTAGTTGGATAAGCCTCTGGTACGGAACCCTAAAAACTCAGTGTTAGGCACAAGAATACGTGACTGCGTTTCACGTCTAATAAATATCGCACCAAATTTAACAAAATGTTGAACTACATCAAAGGGTTATTTTTCATTTTACCACAAAGGCGTATAGCGTATCAGATAAATCCCAGACGAATCTCATTTGGCGTAAGGATTTAGATACAGAATAACGAGCACAGCGCATTCTAGTTTTACGTTAAATTAAATAATTTGAAGAGAAAAAAAAACAGACCATTTTGTATTTGAGCGTTATAGAGTTAGTAATAAACTGTACAGGGTTACGCAGGACGGTATTAATAAGCCGAAAGGAGATCATATTACTCATTAACTACGGGGCCAACCCTGAATTCGGGGAAAAAACTCACTCACGACGGTTAGTCGTGGGTGTTTTTTTTATAGTAGACTTTGTTCGCGAATTCAGGGTTGACCACATAGTAAAAGTGGTTCATAATGATTAGTAAAATATCTTCCTCTCGGCTTAGTAGTGCCGTTACGCTTAGCTAGCGCTTGCGGCGTGGCTCCGTTTAGATAGATAGGTAGAAACTCTCAATACTCAATCATTTATTGCAACATATGTGGCTCCATGCAGGTCTTAAGTAACATGTTTATATTGCAGTAATACATATGACCCTGGTATGGCAACATTTGGTGCAGAACGCTCTATTTTACTAGTTGGTATTAGAATTTTGTCGTTGAAAAACTCGTCAAGGGTGTAATAGCATTTCGCTTCTAACATATTTTTTATTTGTTTATTGAAACAGTCGTCGTTTTCTATTTATTTGAGAGAGTTAGGCAGTTGATTGAAGATTTTTACAGCCATTGAGTTGGGGTTACAGTTTTTTTTTTCTCTTTAACTCTGTTTCTTTTCCGTTTACTTTGGTTTTAAAAGGAAACAAAGTAGAGATTTATCTTTTCTATGTTGCGAGACTATCTAATTAGCGTAAGTAGACGTGTCAATCGAATCTCATGTGACACTCAAGACAGAGTGAAATTAATCAGTTGTTGTAGTAATTGAATCCGACACGAGTTCGCTTGCACCAGGTAACGGGCCCTGATTGGACGGTGTCCCGAGGGAAATTACCCTACAGATGTACGGAACCGGGTAGTGCCGAAACATGTTCTGCAGGTGTTTCCTATGGCTAGCCTAATTTACATTTAGGTATGTTTAAATTATGTATGTTTATGTTTTTCTAGTGGGAGACATGAAATCGTGAGCTCATGGGCTCAATTCCGGATCCGTATCTGGATTCCTTTGGGGTTTATTAATCCATAAGATTTTTATACCACTGCTTTTCAGTTTTGGCCACTGGTTTTTTTCGGTGAAGAAAACCAAATAAAGTTCGAAAAAGGGGGTTTTTTCATGTCGTTCTGTTTCATTAAGCCATTTCATTTTTTATTATTTTTGAATAATGCCAAAATCACGAACGAAACGGCTTGATTCCACATTCATTGTTCAACTCATTGATTTGATTTAATAAATGAAATTGTTTATTTACCGGATTTTCATGCAAAAATAAAATACATTCTATTCAAATAAAATAAAACAGACTACGTACTAATTATACATAATCTATCTCTATATATAAAAAAGCGAAAATCACTCACACATATATAATATATTCACTGACTAAACACGAAATCTCGAAAACTATTTGATCTCTGAAGCTGAAATTTGGCAGGTTAGGTAGTTTATAGGTAGCAGACGTCAGCTAGGAACGGATTTTGCGACAGGGCTGAATTAAGGGAGTAAAATGGGGTATGAAACTTTCTATGAAAGTTCTTTGTTTTTGAAGTTATAGTGATAAAAATTGGTACCTACGAGTATTTGGGTACTTAGTTCATACAAAATAAAATATGATATTTTTAATATTTTTTGACAGGGATGGTTTAAGGGGGTAAAGCAGGCGATGAAACTTTATAAAGCAAGGTCTTTATTTTTGAAGTTATAATGATGAACATTGATACTTAGATAGTTCATTCAAAATAAAAACAAGTAATTTTAAAATATTTTTTGACAGGGCTGACTTAAGAGGGTGAAACGCGGTATCAAACTTTGTATGGGAAATTACTTGGTTTTTAAAGGTATAGGTATTTTTTCATCATCATCTTCGCCGTTTTTCTTCATCGCGCGGGGGCACAGCTAATATTACATACATACGTGTCGAACTGATAACTTTATTTTTTTAAAGTCGGCTTAAAATGGGTATTTACCCCCGTGCAAAGTCGGAACGGGTCAGCTAGTTATAATTATAAAAACTAAATACTTCACAATAGGCCTAAGTTAGGCTCTCCATGTGATATGAACGGGGCTGGAGTCCCATAGTCGCACCGCAGCCACCAGCGCGTTACCGGAGCGGTGCAGGGGGTCTAGACAAGAACCACTTTCTGTTAGTGTTAACGCTTGCGGAAAGATAAAATTGTATGAAAATGACATTAGCAGTCACGTGACATTTCTCAAGCTAATGTAATTTTCATACAATTTTATCTTTCCGCAGGCGTTAACGCTAACAGAAAGTGGTTCTTGTCTATACCCTCAGGGTGGCGCGTGCGGCGGCCGACCGGCTCCGCAGCAGTGCCTGCCAGCAGGGCGCGCGCCCCGCGGCTAACATGCGCACGCACAGCACCACCGCGGCAGGCGGAACATCGCGCGCCATACGTCGTTTTACTGCACGCGCATGTCACTCACCGCGGCTTTGGTGTGGTTTGTCCACAGCTCCACCGTGTAGACGCTGGTGCAGTAACTGATGAACAGTTGCGTCTTCACGGACTCATTGCATATGCCTGGCTAGCATAGTCTCTCTATTTCGGCATGATCGGAATAAATAAGAAAACATATGGAGTATAAGAAGTTAAATTGATATTTCGATTTGCACGTAGCTAATATTTTCACAAAAATTCAATTCGCACGGGCTTTTGTTGAGGGCCGAGTAGAATAAAGCCCATACAGATTGTTTCAATGTTATCGCGAAAGTTCGCGAAACTTTTCCAAACGGGTCCCCTTCAATTTGACCTACTGCCTGCCGTCTCAAAAGAATAAATAACTTACTTTTGTTTGATTTTGGAAATTAATATCGATGATTGATGAGGTTGCTAGAAAAACCTTTTTGGATTGTTGTAAAGGACAAGGATAGCTATAGAATTGTCCCTTTTTCTGACAAGAGATAGTTGAGTTCAGTTTTTCATTTACATTAGATCAGTTTTTTATCAACTGACTTCAAAAAAGGAGGTTCTCAATTCGACTGTATGTTTTTTTTATGATATTAACATATTCATTGTAATCATGCTTATAATTATAATTTTATTGTGTTTACTTATATTATATGCTTTTTGTTTACTAGCAGAGGGCCTAGCCCTAAGACAAACCTCTGCGAGGTTTAGTAGGTGCTAGTTACCGAAACCTTCATTGTAATGAAACTGAGAATAAAAAAATAAAAATAAATGTATGTTATACGTTTACTCCGCCAATTATGAATTGATTTTGATGATTCTTTTTTTGTTTGGTAGGTAATACTTCAGATGTGGCCCCATATACATTTTATCGAAATGGATTCAGTAGTTTGGTTTTTAAATCAATATAGATGTCACCCAGGTAGTCGAAATTAAAGTTGGTTGTTTTTTTTTTAAAAGCGTATTATTTTACATATCAAATTTTATCTAAATCCGTTCAGCCGTTTCAGCGTGAAGGAGTACCAAACAATATGAGTCACGTTGGCCATCCCATGGGAATACTTTAGTTCTTCGGGATAAAATGTAGCCTATGTTTTAATCTAGTGTAAGAGCTACCTCTATACCAAATTTCATCTAAATTCGTTCAGCCGTTTCAGCGTGAAAGAGTAACAAACACACAGACACACACGCACACAAACTTTCGGATTTATAAATATTATTAGTAGGAAGTAGAATTGAGATTATTAGCTAGTTTAGAACTCACATTATTTGAGGTCCATAAGTTAGTATATGTATATTATTATATATACATATACTAACATATGGAACTCAGCACTTCCTGTTACGTATACGTATATACATATACTAACATATGTATATGTAGCAACACATACATATGTATGTGTATGTATGTATGTGTATGTGTGTGTGTATGTAGCAAGCTGGGAGTGCGGCGCGACGTCGCGCTCTGCAGTTACGTGTGGCGCGTGCTGCGCGGCCTCACCCACCACCC
This sequence comes from Erannis defoliaria, assembly GCA_905404285.2. Classification (NCBI taxonomy): domain Eukaryota; kingdom Metazoa; phylum Arthropoda; class Insecta; order Lepidoptera; family Geometridae; genus Erannis; species Erannis defoliaria. The sequence goes on along the minus strand of FR990082.1, from coordinate 2,618,376 downwards.
CGCGGTGCTGGAGGTGCTGCTGCTGTGCGCACCGGACGAGGCGGTCACCAGGAGACGCAGGTTCCCTATCTTCAGCGTGCCTACTTGTAGGACGAACTTGCTGAAGTTTGCCCCCATGTCTCGCGCTATTACGTTACTGAACACGATTGCTGAATCTCACAATACTTTTCTCTGTGGACTGGCAGAATTCACGGAAGCGGCTCACAGAGTTAGTGAAAATGTTTATATTATATAATTAAGTATATAATTTACTTAATAATTAATAATAATATATATTTAGTGTAGCATCGATTTGGGCGAACCGTTAAGGTGTTACAACTGTTTTTAGTAAATAAATAAATAATAATATGTATATACATATACTAACATATGGAACTCAGCACTTCCTGTTACGTATATGTATATACATATACTAACATATGGAACTCAGCACTTCCTGTTACGTATACGTATATACATATACTAACACATGGAACTCAGCACTTCCTGTTACGTATATGTATATACATATACTAACATATGAAACTCAGCACTTCCTGTTACGTATATGTATATACATATACTAACATATGAAACTCAGCACTTCCTGTTACGTATATGTATATACATATACTAACATATGGAACTCAGCACTTCCTGTTACGTATATGTATATACATATACTAACATATGAAACTCAGCACTTCCTGTTACGTATATGTATATACATATACTAACATATGGAACTCAGCACTTCCTGTTACGTATATGTATATACATATACTAACATATGGAACTCAGCACTTCCTGTTACGAACTCAAATAATTTGAGTTCTAAACTAGCTAATAATCGCAATTCTACTTCCTACTAATAATATTTATAAATCCGAAAGTTTGTGTGCGTGTGTGTCTGTATATACTAACGCATGGAACTCAACACTTCCTGTTACGAAATTGTATAGAAAAGAAAAGTCTACACGAAGTAACGAACGACGGTGTTAAACGAGAGCATAAATAATTCTCCAACAGTTATTATTGAGTTTTTAAGTTTCTAACGACTTCAGCTGTGAGGATCTGCTCGAGGCATAGGAATTTAGCGAGTTGTTGTATTCTTTACACTTGTTACCACTATTATTTAACTGTTGTATTATTTTTGTAGTAGTAAGACTCTACTCTAGCTTGGGAATAGATAGCGCTAAGTCTAAGTCTCCAAGAACTGGTTTGGTGCGAATTGAACTGTTTTTCTCTCTTTAAATTGTGTAATATTTAGTAATGTTTTTCAATGTTAATCAAAATCCTTAGCTAACCATGTTAACAAGTGATATAGGCTTTTATATGCGGAAACGTGTAAATGGTGTATAGTTATCCAAATTTTTATAAGTTTACTTAAGTTATTATCACTGTATGTTTCCCAAATAGAATAAAATAAAATAAAATAAAATAAGAAAGAAGAGAAAAATTAAGAAAGGAGAAATGGGAAAGATCCGCACCAGTGAATGAACAATTTCAGTATAAATGAGCGTAGTATGGCCAGTGACATAATAGGGAATATGCATGTGTTTAGATTATTAAAAATAATAGGATAAATGGAGAGTTTAACTGAATCTTATGTATACGACGAAAAAATTATTGAAATCGGCTGGTAAAGCTCTGAAATACCTATAAGCGTTCAAAGTATTTGAGAGGGAGCCATCTGTCCCTTTCTAGCAAAACACGTGCATAGTATAGAATTTGTTTGGAATCGTGAACTTTGACGTCATAAACCTAGTATAGTGTCCCTGTCTAACATGAAACTAAAATGTTTATAACTACATTATTTGTGCACATATAAAAAAATATACTTTCGATGATTTGTTTTATTGCCAGTCAGCTTTTTTAAGTCAATAAAAAAACATGTATATTCCCTATTATACCCTTTGTATGTGTTCATAAATGAACAGGAATTTATTTTGTTATTTGGTTTATCATCTGCAACGGTATATATGCTCGAAAACAAAGAAGCTATAGAGTCGCTTTTAACTTAATCGTAGTAAACTCGACCAACAAGTCACACTGTCTTCAAATTAATTCTTGCTCCACAAAATAAAACTAGGTCCGCAATGAAATAGTGGAGAAGTTGAGAGAGACTGGAAATGTGTGTTTTCTTCCACTAAGAGCGCTTAAGACGATTATTATCGTTGTAGCGTCGTGATTTAGTGCGACTTTATCTCTCTAACTACTTGTAGTTGAGGAGAAAATATTATTTTTATCAGACAACAAAAATTGTATAACCAACTGTTTCACTTCCTTAGAAAACGCGTCTAAATTTAAATATACCTTTAACTATAACAAAGTCATATTCAGTGCAAACTAATTTATACTTTATTTGTTAATAAATAACAAATAAAGTACAAATAACAACAAACACATACAATACAGTGCTTAACAGTGTCTCGATTTTCCACTGTGGCTCTAAGCTCGTTGACGTCACGCGGCTTCCACCGGCTGCATTCGCGCCTCAGCACTACAGTGGAATATCGACACTGTTCTATACAAATAGAGTACAAATTAGCTTGGAATATGACATGATTGTAGTTAAAGATATACCTGGTTTTAATAGGATCTGGGTATGTCCTAAAACTTCATCCAGAAACCACCAGAGGACGGGCAGCAGCGTTCTATCGGTTAACGGTAGATAGCATTGATAAGTATTAGGTCCTCAACTCCCCAAGCTGTCAAGCGTGGAGATAATGGCAACTCCATCCTACTAAGAAGGAGACCTTCGTCCAACAGTGGACGTCTTCTCGCTGATGTTGTTGTAGTTATAGATATCATAATTATGTTAGTTTTGTATGTTTACTAAATAAATAAATATTGTAGTAGAACTATGTATAGACGCGTTTTGTATGGAAGTAAACTTTCTTTAATAGTACGATGTTTCCTGTTTCCTTTGTAGCAAGCAACTACAGCAAGACTTACGATTCTTATAATGGGGTGTCAATAGATCTGTGAGGTATGAAATCCACGTCAGTTCCTACAGTAAATTTTTGTAAGATTTCTAAGCTGATTGATCACCAACCGAGGGTAAAATTTATTAGATAAAGGCTAATAAAAAAAATTAAGTAAATTCGTATAGGCTGAGTGGCCAGAAGTAGTGTCAGAGTTAATGTGCCGCCCGAAGGCCTCTGACATGGCTAATTAAATAATTGTCTATGCCTGTTTATGTTGTTTTTTTTGGCTATACTTTATGCAGTCTATACGTATTCATGTTCAGCTAATCCTATCTATGGTGTGGTGTTTACCACGACGCAAACGCCTCGATCGTCTCGCCATCGCTCATTGCTTAAAAAAAATCTTTGAAAAGGTTGCTCATATTTGCTAAAAATGTATCATCATTTTCAGCTCTTAACTGCCCACTTTTTGTGCGTAACTCATGCAGTCCATGTAGTCTGCACCTATAATTGTGGTGACGTTTAGCTAGTAACTAACATACCATGTATCAGATGTGGGAAATGACGTACATCATGTTGGTGTTCTTAATAAATAAATAAATAAACTCACCTGGGTCTTCTTGAGCCAATCTTATTCAGGTTGGACCCGCGGTATTAGCAATATCGTCGACCTAACGAGCTGGTGAACGCTCAACACTTAATTTACGTATTCGTAGCCTCCAATCTGTCAACGTTATATCAATCCGCCATTTCTCTGCCTTACTTTTCGGGCATCTAATGTTCAAAATAAAACAAGTTCTACGATATTCCTAAATCCTAACAATAAAATACAAACTCTGTGATATTTTTGCTCTAGAACAAATAAGGTCTCAAACAAAACTTAGAAGAAAAGTTGCACAAAGACCGCAGGCGCCGCAGCCAGAGCAAAAAGCCTCCGAGACCTGTTTCCGAATCATTTCCGAAACAAACGAGAGACGCCTCAGAACAAACAACTAGTCATTAGGCGCTCCTTGTTTTTATTCCTTGCACCGCCTTGGGCATGGCGTAAGTACATACACTAGATGCAGTAAGGATAAGCGTTGAATAGGCTAGATGACTGGTTTTTATTCATTGTCCTATTAAAATGTGGTCCATAAATATAGCTGATTAATGAAAAGAAAATGAAAATCTGATCAAAAATAAGCAACTTATAAGCATTTTAATATCATGCTAGACAGAGAGAAGAAACAGCAATTCGTGACGTCACTTCTCTGTACGCCATATAAATTCTATTCTGACATGTAAGGCGTGACGTCATTTTTTGTTTTGTGGGAAAGGGACAGAGTTGTCTCTAACAAAAACTTTAAACGCTCATATATCAGAACATTAACGCATTTCGAATTAATTATTTTTTTCTTTAAACATACTATATATACTTAAAGTCTTCATCAAAGCTATTGGTTTCAACGATATAAACATCACATTTTTGGGGAACGTTGTTGCTCGCGTCCGTAGGAGTTACCCTTAGTCTCCCTACACGTATTCCCCGGGTGGTGCAAAAGAGCAACCAAAAACACCGGTGGTAGGCTTCGGCCGCGGTTGGTCACCACCCCTCGGACAAAGACATGGTGCCAAACGATTCTTCGTGTTCCACCATGATGTCTGAGGACACCCAAGATAAGAGGATGTTTAATGCGGATCAGTTGTTTTGGTATTGTTGGTCGGTTTTTTGGCATTATGGGGTCTGCTGCGTCGGGTGTCTTGTATCGGAGAGCAGCGGGATCCGTGGCACGGTTTTATCTGCTGGCCGACCGCAGGTAGTAGGGGGCCCAAGTAATGAGCTAGCCACTCATGAAAGGCTGCCCCGCCACCTAGCGCAAAATCCCGGGGTGCTCCATCATGCCGTTTGGCGACCGGACGAGAGGACCCGATGGCCACTCTCGGGGGGGCACGGGCGTCCCCGCGGTCTCCGTGCAAGCCACCCAAGACGCTGTAACCTCATTTGCCTCTTTGACTTTTTACCTTATCCTCGACCGTATTACATCTTCTCCTATTCACATCCCCAACAATGAAAAAGCCAACAAAAAAGAGTAAGTTTTCACAGCAGATGCAATTCCTCTCACTTAAGTTACACCTCAACAACATCCGAGGTTTACACTCCAACTTAAAAGCGGTCCACCATCATCTTGAGACCGCTAGGCCACACTTACTCTTCTTAACAGAAACCCAGATTAGAAGCCCAGCTGACATATCCTACCCCGACTATCCGGGGTATTCTTTGGAACACCACTTCAAGCCTCGTGCAGGTGTGTGTGCGTACATCCGTGATGATATTTGCTGCAAGCGGCTTCGCAGTCTTGAGAAGCCTAAATTTTCCACCCTGTGGGTACTGGTTGATACTGGTACAGAACAAACAGTACATGCTTGCATATACCGCTCACACTCCGGTGACGTTGAAACTTCGGCGCTGTTCCAGTACCTAAGTGAAGCGGTTGATTCAGTACAAATCAGATATCCTCAGGCTAAATTGATGGTTTTAGGAGACTTTAACGCCCACCATCAAGAATGGCTATATCCCTTCTCCAAAACTGACCATGCTGGTAAAGAGGCGCTTCAATTCTCCTTAAGCTATGATCTTACCCAGCTTGTTCACGTGCCTACGAGGATTCCTGATGTTTCGGGCCACGCTGCCAACTGCTTGGACTTAATTCTTGCGGAAGAACCTGATGGGCTGACAGTGTCAGTTTCAGCTCCCTTGGGTAACTCAGACCATTGCTTGATTAAAACCGTCTCCACTTATTCTCCTCCAGACTTAAGGCCAAGAAGTAGAAGACTATGGCGGTATAAGACAGCTGATTGGGAGGAAATGCGACACTTTTTCGCGGCTTTCCCGTGGCTTGATGTGTGCTTTTCTTCGGAAGACGTCTCCGTTTGCGCTGATGCAGTTGCCGATATTGTACGTCAGGCCATGGAATATTACATTCCTTATAATGACGTGTCAACCCTTGGTAAAGCTCGACCTTGGTTCGGCCCTGACTGTGCTAAAGCAGAAATGCTTAAGCAAGATAAGTATAAAGCTTGGGCCAGCGCTCGATCAGCTAACTCTCTGAACCTTGACGAAAAGAAGAAGGAATACAATAAAGCGACTAAAGCATACGGGAAGGCTCTTCGCTTTGCTAGTTCCAATCGTGTCCGCCATATAGGTGCTAAACTAGCGTCCCAACCGGCAGGTAGCAAAGCTTTTTGGTCGCTCGCCAAATCGATCGAAGCTAATTTCTGTCGCAGCTCTCTTCCACCTCTCGTGAAGCCGGACGGATCACTAGCCCATTAAAGCGAACCTGTTTGCCTCTCTTTTTGCGGAAAACTCACGACTCGATTCTGGCAGTAAAATTCCATCCCCTTTACCTGTCTGTGATTCTACAATGCCAGAGGTTAGAATACATCACAGAGAGGTGCTAAAGGTGCTGAGACATCTTGACGTGAATAAGGCTAGCGGTCCGGACGGTGTCCCTGCTATTGTTCTGAAAACATGTGCGCCTGAACTTGCTCCTGTTCTCACTCGTCTATTCCGTCTCTCTTTGCACTCTGCCGTTGTGCCTAAGAGCTGGAAGCTTGCAAATGTACAGCCAGTGCCTAAAAAAGGAAGTAAAGCTGATCCCAGTAATTATAGACCAATAGCTATCACCTCCATATTTTGTAAAATTATGGAACGCGTTCTTAATACTAAGCTTCTTGGCTACCTAGAAAGAAATGATCTTCTCAGTGACCGGCAATACGGTTTTCGCCGAAATCGGTCTACTGGGGACCTTCTAGCACTTGTCACGCACTACTGGAATGAAGCTGTTGAGCGACATGGAGAAGCACTCGCGGTATCGCTAGATGTCTCTAAAGCTTTCGACAAAGTTTGGCACGCTGGTCTCCTGTATAAGCTTCCTAGTTACGGTATTTGCCCTAGCCTGTGCAACTGGATAGCTGATTTCCTGCGTGACAGGTCAATCCGGGTAGTTTTGGACGGTTGCTCATCCAACCTGATGGCTATCAACGCCGGTGTTCCACAGGGATCAGTTCTCTCTGCAACTTTGTTTCTTCTGCATATCAATGACCTGCTTCAGGCAGGGATTGTTGGGTATGCGGATGACAGCACTGTTTTGGAGAGATACCTGTCTGGACCGAAGGCTACAAAAGTCGAAGTCGAGTCTGCAAGAACTGCGATGGTTGAGCGGACAAATCTTGCCTTGAAGGCAGTGTCTGACTGGGGTGACAGTAACCTTGTCAAGTTCAATGCCCAAAAGACCCAAACGTGTCTCTTTTCAGCGAAGAAGAGTCAGGTTGCTGTTAGCCCGGTATTTCAGGGTGTTTCAGTTCCGCTCAGCGATAATATTGAGATGCTTGGAATGCAAATCTCTTCTAGCTTGAACTTTGGCTCCTCTATCGAGACCAAGGCGAAGACTGCGGCGAAAAAACTTGGTATCTTGTTTAAGGTGAGACAGTTCTTTACTCCCAAACAACTGTTGAACCTCTACCAAGCGCAAGTGCGGTCTTGCATGGAATATTGTTGCCACCTATGGGATGGTTCTGCAAAGTACCAGCTAAAAGCTTTGGACTCGATAGAGAGGCGCGCCATTAAACTAATTAACGACAAGGCGCTGGTTGGTGGGAGATTGCAAAGCCTCGAGCACAGAAGACAGGTTTCGTGCCTTTCTGTATTTTATCGACTGCACTTTGGCGAGTGCGCGCAGGAGTTACACGAGCTAATTCCGCCCTCTCCTTTCCGCTACAGGACTTCCAAGATAGGGAAGTCGCTTCACCCCTTTGCAGTGGACGTGCCTCGTTTACGTACAAAGCGCTTCGAAAGCACATTCGAAAGTTCATTAATCCGTACTGCAAAGGTTTGGAACTCTCTACCAGCAACAATATTTCCGAGCTCATATAATCTGGGGATCTTCAAACGAAGAGTGAATAGGTATCTTCTGGGCAAGCGTGCTCCAACTTAGACCTTGTCAACGCCTAGGCGGAGCAAGGTCAAACGCGAACCCATTAATATAAAAAAAAAAAAAAAAAACAGTCATCTACCTTGTTAAACGTAGCGTAGTTGAACTAAACAAAATCTTCTTCTTAGCCTTTTCATCTAGTTAAGGTTGTACTAGTGGCAGGCTGCCTATTTTCTCTTGTCCTTGGCAAAGTTGCCAATCAGCTTCGCATATTTTCTCTTGTTCTTGACAAGGTTGGCAGTCAGTATCGCGTATTTACTGTGGCCCTTGCCAAGGTCGGCAGTCAGCTTCACGTATTTCCTCTGGTCCTTGACAATTTTGGCAGTCAGCTTCGTATATTTCCTTTAACCCTTGGCAAAGTTGTCAATTGGCAATTGGCAATCAGCTCTGCATGAAGAAACACAGCTGTTACATACATTTTATCGTGAGAGAACGAAATTTTATATGAAACAGTCGTTTTTATCGTAATATCAGAGTTGGTCCCGGTTGTTTGTTCTAGTTTCTATAACAACAACCGTCAGCCATGTCAGAGGCCTTCAGGCGGCTCATTAACTCTGACACTAAGGCTGGCCACTCAGCCTATACGAACTTACTTACATTTAGAGTTGGTCGCATAGAAAAAGTAGTTCACTATGGTTAGTATGATGAGCTCCTTTCGGCTTAGTACTGCCACTGCGCGTAACTCCGTATATTCAGTGCAGTCCGTCTGTTAATGAAAATGTTCTATGGAACAGCAGAATTTTTTGTGACCCACATTTTAAAAGTCATGGAACATACGTTTTTATGTTTTTAATGAGAATAAGAAAAATATAGAGTTAGAGAATTATGACGGGTAAGGCAGAGACTTCTAGATTAATTAGCAAAGCAGCTGAGACGGAAACCCTTGCTCGTATGCAGGTTCAAGTCCTGCCAGAGGACATAAATCTCTGGCAGAACTTGAGCCTGCATACGAGCAATCTCTGGGTTTCCGTCCCAACTGCTTTGCCAATTTAAGCTACAGAAGTCTCTGCCTTAGTTGTCATAATTCTGATACTGTTTCAAGCTAACAACTAAAGCGTTGGTGGCGCCATCTGTAAATTTTTGCAACACAAATATTTACCCAAACCGAAACCATTACAGGTTCCAAGGTCTAAAGTTACCTTGTATTGTAGAAATTGTATGTACTCGTATACCAGCCCGTACTGTTTCCTATTATAGACGCTATTCCCCAGAGCTCGAGAAAATACGACGTGCGAAGCTAAATGTCTTGTGATTTAAAGAAACAGCTAATAAGCGTGAGCATGGGAACTACAAGACAACTTGGCGTTATGAACGTTGCTGAGTATTTTAACAAAACAAACTAGTGCAGCTCTATTGTAAGTGGACTTGTAGAACTTACTGGCAGGAAAGTTAGGGGTTGACCTAGAACAAAATAAAATAGCTTTTAGTTTTCTAATTATAGGACCTAATTAACATAATCTATAAATACAACTATACCTATAACTTATAAAGTCTAAAATTTCACAAAATGCGTTTCCGAAACAATACAAAATTTATTTTGCGTTGAATTGTAATAGTTATAGATGTTCACACTTTTTTATTTAATATATGAGGCGTCAATTAGTTTCCGAGATACATAATTTAAATTTTAACGGGGTAATGCAGCCAGCATCCTGGGAACCTTACCGCATGGTGGCGATCTAGACGGCGTTTTTGTTTTATAGGAGCTAGGGTTTTTAATTTTATTTTTTATTTTTATTTATATATTTTATTGTAAATAAGTAGTTTTTAGTATATAGTTTAAATATTTATTTTAAGTTTTGTACATATGTAAATATTATAGATATTGTTTGATTTAAAAAATAAGCACCAATACTAATTTCTACAGGCCGGCTTTCGCCGCCTGTGACGTCATCGTACAGTTCGCACAATTTGTCACACGCCGCGCCGGCCGTATAAGGTTCACTGCGAACAGTTACGTTCGACCGTGGTTCACTACTACTTCGTTTCAATATATTCCAAGGTAATTTTTGAATATATTTATTTTGTACTGGTTGTCCATCAACAAAAATGACGCCAGTCATAGCTGAATATTAAATAATAATTCATAATTAATAATAAATAATTAATGAATTATAAATTTTATAATTTGCAATCACCGTCTTACTAAGTTTTGGCTAATATTACTCTTTATATAGGTAGTAGTGGTCAGTATTTTCGGTGTTCCGCACATTACGATGACGGGTTGGAAGTAGATGATCCATCTAATCACCGAGCCAGTGGTTTTAAATTTTTACATGTGACTTATAGTTTCTCCTAGGACGAATAAGTTTGTCGTTACGCAAGACACGTTTGACTAATCAAACTGCCGTTTTGATAATACGCTTTAATCATTTTAACCTGCAGGCTAATCATGTTACTGTTCGAGATCGCGATTCGGATCGCGATTTGTCATAAATGTCACTTGTCACAATCACAGCTTCACAGTCACGAAGGGATTTCTCTCGCTATCGTTATCGAACGAATGCATTGATTTCCTTAATTAAGTTAAGCAAATCCGTCGGTCTTTTGGCGTTCCATCCTGCCCTGCAGGGTCAAATGAGTTTTGGCAGTGACAGTGACAAGTGTCTATTTTTGACAACTCGTATACGAATGGCGATCCCGAAAAGTTACATGATAGCCCCGCTGATGTTCAACTGTTTAGAGCTGTGGTATCACTCATTTTGATATAAATACCCACTGAAGAGAGAAGAGTAGGGCCTTCGATTTTCTGTGTAAATACCGAACATTTAAATACTCATCTGAATAATTGCGCCTAAAGACAATATAAGATGGCCACCATCGGCTGTCAAAGATACCTTGTACCTATTGAAAAACCCTGTATTACAATCGATTTAACTGTTTTAATCTTGAATGAGTAAGAGATTCAGAGATTGCCAAGATGGCCAAGTTTTTAAAGCTCTGCAACAGCAAACTTTTTGGTATTTTGTATTGCAAACAAATAGAGTTCAATATCGCAATTCGTTTGATGTCAGTTGAATTTCATGTCTTTGAGCGCGATAATTTTTTCGATAATTTGTTTAAAAATAAAAGAAGTCAGATTAGATTTATTTTAAAGATATTTGTTTTAAGAAAATTCCCTTTAGTTTAATTACAAAAAGTATGGTAGAGGTCGCTCAAAATATTGAGAAATGCGATATGGAAGTTTTTTCTAATGTTCTATGTGCGATGTTTCTCTTCGAGATGCTGATAGATTTTGTACAATATTATTACAATAAGTCTTTTTAATAAACTCTTAACTATACACTGCATTTTCCCAAGTTTGTATAAGTAATGGATAATGCCTACCTGTGCGACGAAAACAGGACGTTTTAAAAATTTTGTCTTTGAGCAGCGTCATTGGATACGTTAAAAAAAATTGCAATTCTATTACGAACGAATTTTTATCTGCAATCGGAATGTTATTATGCCATCCATCGTAGCTTGAAACGCGTGCAATTGCATCGTCAAAAATATCGGAATCATCGGAAAACGAACGAACGAAAAAAAAACACCAAAACTTTAGCGTGGGCTAAAACTCTAGGCAAACTGGTATTAGGGAAAAGTTGGTATAATATTTCCTTTTAGTACTTTTATCGGTACAATCAATTTTGAAGGCTTTAGTTAACAGTTCTAAACTAATTAAAATGTCACTTTTTTACTAGGTATATCAGCTAAGGACAGCAATAGTTTAGTTAGTTTAGTTCTGTCAACTAAAACTTTCAAAATCAACCACATAGTAAACTCATGCGTTGCAATTCTTCGTTTTGTAAGCGGGGTACCTGTTTTTTATGATGCGTTTTTAATCTTCTTCAGAAACAGCCAGATTAAAAAAAAATATGCACCTAACTCTGCATCTGTGTTGTAGACGTGGTAGCGTATTTGGGAGGCCGCTGGACTTAAAATCGTGAGGTTTTACATTTCGGGCCCATGCCCGAATGAATCCGTGACGGATTTTATACCGCTGGCTTCTCGTTGAAGGAAAACGTCGTTAAGAAACCTGCATACGTCTAGAGAAGAAATTTAATGGCGTATGTGCCAACTGAAACTGGGCCAGAGTGGTGGATACACAGAGTAATAGAAGCAGAGATGTGATCAAAGGATTTTTCCTTAGAAAGACGCGTGACTGTGCGGGGAGGTGTAGGCTCGCGGGAGGAGTGGCAAATTGTACTGCCATCTAGCAGTTTTCAGGAAAAGTTTTTGAGAATCGATTTAGTGAACTAACACTTAGCTGAATTAACACTTAATTTATTAATATCGCGCTAGATGTCGCGTTTTTAAATTTTATATAAAGTATCACTAAATATAGATATAAAATTACTTATGAATGAAATTAGATGCCAATCATGTCATCTGAATTTTTCCCTCGGTCATTTTTAGATAAAGAAACAGAGCAACTTATTTCATTATTACTGTTACTGCGTAAAAACATTAAAAATTGTACGTCTAATATGTAAGTTTGAATGACCGTTACGCGTGGCGGACGTTAGCAGACTGAGCAAATAAGTATGACGTCACACACTCCGTCCGCAAAATAGGATCTGTGGCTCCAAGTCGCTCATCGCAACTCCTTATCCTCCATAGGTGGATATGACCCATCGCCTTTCAAGAGTAGCCCTAAGTCCAGCAGTAGACTATTTAAAAAGGCTGATTATAATGCACCTGTGTTCAAAAACCAACTGTCTGACATAGTCCTACTCTCAAAGACTAATGCCATTTGCACCTGGCTGGCCTAAGCTGGTCTAAGTAAATCACTGTCATGTGCAAGTTTCCTCGCGATTTTTTGGCCTTAATAGTCATCATCATCATCATCGTAATCCGCATATTAAACTAGAAAATGGTCTCTCCCAAGGTACCACACGTTTTGAACGCTTTTGCTTCCAACAACTGCCTGCGTATATCATCAGTCCACCGACTCTTCGAGCGTCCTTCGCTACATTTGTTTGTAATAGAGCATCCACTCTAGATCAAGTCTCCGTAATCCAAGCCTTTTGTTTATTCTAGAACAATAGTTTTTTATTTATTAGTGTAGTTTCGCGGACCCCTCATTTAGATCCAGAATGGTTCCATAATAGTTTGCGGACCCATATTCTAGGCTCTAGACTGGGAAACAACTCGTTTAAAAAATAATTAATGAAATAATAAAAATATGACGGAGGAGGATCTTTTCGCCATCATCATCAGCACTCATCGTTGATCCTCTTAGCAGTGGGCGTCGTCGGTGGGTAGTGTCGGATGAAGAAAACAAGCTCGTACAATCAATCAAATTTTAATCTTAACAGAAGTTAACAGTACAGTAATCAGGTAGGCACACAAGTTGTAGGTAGGTACGTATCACAGAACGCGCGATGGTTCAGTGTCCACCGCACGCGCCGCTCGCCAATGGGAAAGTGAAGTAACCGATCGACGGCGCGCACGTCACCGACTCCATCGAGTGCCACCAGGTGGCGCTGGCGTCCCGGATACGACTCGATTGCGACACGGTCATCCTGCTTGCACACGTCCTCGTGTGATGGTTACCCTGCGAACAAATAGTCTACGACAGAAATTTGTTCCACTCGGTCACTCCTGACCAAACTCTAGATTCATTTACCAGATGAATAACGAACGAACTCTACGAACGAAAACGAACTCTACATTTTTATTTCTTAATCAATAATGTGACGTTAGAATAACCGAAAATACAAACATCAGTAGCCTGGGCCGTGTACCACAGTCGTTCGAATCAACTTTTCAGACTCTACAAACTCTCTAAACTCTCGAGTAAGACATCTAGAGCCCCGGCTATCCAGCCGACTAGCAATCGCATTGCTCTCACACATCCAGCGAATGGATCAGATCCCTTAAAGATCTCCCGTGTGTCACCCCCTGGTGACCACACGTAATGGTCTTTACAGACCCCGACCTCGACCAGAGCCAAACGCACACCGCGCTCCCACGGACTACTTGAGTTGCCTCAAGAGATACCGATTTCTACCGGGTTACGACTACGAAATAGCTACTGGCACGGTCGAACACAACTCACTATAGCACCTAGAGTCCCCTTACTCAAGTTTCAATCAGAAATCAAATTTGAACTTCATCGTTAACATCATCTACATCGATTTCGACTGATACGTGACCTGCTGGCATTTTCTGAAGTCAAGACTCGAACCCAAAAGTCTCTCATGGCAGTCTACCTTCACTACCGTTCGTCTATCAACGCTACGTTCATCCGCATCATCTTTAGCTCGTCGTAGGTAAACCGTTAATAAAAAAATCAAAGCCTAGACTTATCATTGCCTGTTACCTACTGCAGTCACAATACGAGTAGCAGTTAAATCTGATTGAAGCGTGGTATCATTATTATGACTCATCGAATTTACACAAAGAACTTTAGTTAACGAAAGCTCCGTTGCCTCTATGTTTACAGAAAAACCCTGGTTTAAAATCTCGCGACCTCGTCACTTTGCAAGTTGTCGAGCAACACATGCAACAACATTTCGAGAGAGTAATCGTTAATCACTACACAATAAAATCTGTTCTGTACTGAACACTCGTGTTTGACCAATTACCAGTCATAGCAACAACATTACTAGCACGTTTACCACTAAATTTCGAAGCGAAACTTTCTTTTACCAACGAGCATTCAGCGCCAGAATCATAAGCAAAGCATATCAGTTCACCTTTGTGATGTAACACGCCCGATGGTGGTTGTACGACGCAGACATCAACGCGCCACTCGCTGCGCGTGCCGCCGACGTCAGCCGCCCGCTGCTTCCGCCGCCGCTTCCGCCGCTGCCGCCTTTGCCGCCGCCGCTGCTGCCTCTGCCGCCGCCGCTTCTGCCGCCGCCACTTCTGCCGCCACCGCTTCTGCCGCCGCCGCCGCTGCCGCCATCGCCGCCGCCGTCGCTCGTGCACCGGGTGGCTATGTGACCCACCCACACACCACATTGCATTGTGTGCCACATTTAAAGCATTCCAAGGGCTTCGCTGTCGGCTGCTGCGCTGCTCGACTTGACGATGTAGGTGGTGCAGGTCTGCCACTCGAGTCTATGGGATTGCTTCTGCACTCAATTCGCTTTGTCCGATGGTGATCTAGCGGTTCAAGTGTGAAAATGCGTTCAGTTACTGCTGCAATTTGTCTCCCTCGATGTAACGTTTGTAGTGAACGCCATTCTTTGAGGTTGCGGTTCAAACTGTGAAATGTGTGCGAGTACTGTTGCTAAGGCAATTTCCTCCTTCCATCTTTCCAATGATCAGTCGGTGAACTAATCAAACAACTCGCGCACGTGGGTAGTGTTTCGTTTTCAATCGGGTTTTTCGTCGTTCATTTTAATGAGGGTACCCGCCAATGTATCGTCGAAATAAACCTTGGCATGAAAATTATCATAGACTCGTGCCATGTCATTCCTTCGTAAGCGATTTGGGATAGCCACGTCGAAGCTTTACCTTTTAGCGCCTTGCTGACCGCCAGAACAAGACGACTGCCGCTTGGTGGATTTTTGGCGAAACACAAATCTGCCGTCGCGCACAATGATCTTGAGTCGGTATCTCTTTTTCAGGGTAGCTCTTCACGGTAGACTGGTTTTGGTAATTGCAGCGCCTCTATCAATGCTCGCGTGTTCTTATCTTGTTTTTCAAACATGGCTCGCCAGATGTCCGTCTCCTTGTTCTGAGCCAACACTGATCCCACTTCTGATGACGGAGGAGGATCTTTTCGCCATCATCATCAGCACTCATCGTTGATCCTCTTAGCAGTGGGCGTCGTCGGTGGGTAGTGTCGGATGAAGAAAACAAGCTCGTACAATCAATCAAATTATAATCTTCACAGAAGTTAACAGTACATTAATCAGGTAGGCACACAAGTTGTAGGTAGGTACGTATCACAGAACGCGCGATGGTTCAGTGTCCACCGCACGCGCCGCTCGCCAATGGGAAAGTGAAGTAACCGATCGACGGCGCGCACGTCACCGACTCCATCGAGTGCCACCAGGTGGCGCTGGCGTCCCGGATACGACTCGATTGCGACAAATATATGTTTTTCTGGTTTATTTAATATTATATTTAATTTAATTTATTATTCACCGTCCACTCACCAGCAGCTGCAGCAGAGGATGCCGCAGTAGAAACATCAGAAGTACGCAGGGATGGAATCGCAATACCCCTTTGTTCCCATCGCGTTTGAGACTATGGGCTGTTGGGCCTTTGAGGCCAAGAGTCTGATCGGTGAAATAGGGCGTAGGTTGAGACAAACAACCGGGGACTCCCGCTCCGGCTCGTATCTGGTGCAAAGACTTGCCATTGCAATCTAGCGCGGGAATGCGGTTAGCGTTATGGGCACCTTTGCACCAGGTACAGTTAGGGGTGAGTTATTTGAATAATTTGTGATTATTAGACCGTAGGTGACCCTTATATTATTTCATTATCAACTCCCTATCCTCCATGGTTACAGCCACAGAGTAATAGAAGCAGAGACGCGATCAAAGGATTTTTCTATAGAAGGACGCGTGATCGTGCGGAGAGGTGTAGGGCTCGCGGGAGGGGCGCTAGAGTCCGCACATGGAACTACCATCTAGCGGAATTCAGAATAAGTTTTTGAGAAGTGCTTTATCGAAAAAAGCGGAGAACTCTTATAAACACCAGGTTTCTTACTCTCTCGTCAGATGTCGCTTTCGTAAATTCTAAAGACAAAGGTTTTAACTAGAACCACTAGTTTAAAAGCCGGAATAAACCAAAAACACATTATATAAAAATAATATATTTAAGCAAGAATAGTTCATGTAATTTAAAAAGTGCTCTGAAACGTATTTTTTTATGGTTAACGTTAAATAAAGTGGCGCCATCTCTAGAACTAGTTAAAAACACCAAGAAACATTACATATTTTCTAAAACTAACCTTAGAAAATACAAATAAAATTACTTACGAATGAAATGAGACGCCATTCATGTCATCAGAATGTTTGCCGCGATAGTTTTTACATGAAGAAACACAGCAACTCATTTTATATTCACTTTTACTAAGTAAAAACACTAAAAGTCGTACGTGTGTTTTGTAAGCCCGAATGACTGTTACGCGAGGCGAACGCTAGCAGAGTGACCAAATAAGTGTGACGTCACACAATCCGTCTACAAAATCCACAGGTACGGCCGCAAGTTCCTCATCACAACTCCCTATCCTCCATGGTTACGACGCAGCGCTGGCTGTGCCCGCGCGCCGCCCGCGCCGCTGCCGCTTGTGAATCTAGCAGTCCATAGAGCAGAGTAATATACTCAGTAGTCGCTATTTGCTCTTGCCACGCGAAGCACGCGTCGCTTTCATGCTCCGCGCGCTTACGTTTTTATTGTGTCTCTTTTCTGATCTTGCTTAAAACTATCTTTGATTCTTCCTTCCGCCTTCTCATTTCTTGTGTGCTGTGTGACAATTATAACTTTTCTATGAAATCTTGGACTTTTCCTTCATACGCACGCTAATATAGACATTAACCTACTACGACTACATATTTCTTCCAAATAGACAATAGGTATAAAATATTTTTATGTCAAATTTTTTTTTTTAATTTGGCATTTATTATTTACTCGTTAAGATATAAAAAGAAGCTAAAACTTTGAAATTTTCGCGATTTGAACACATAGCCAAGACGACCCTCATTCTCCCAGTCAGGTCGTGACCACGGACTATAAAACATGGCCGAAATGTCGAGATCACTATAAAAATAAATATCTTTGTGCGATCAAGTTTAAGTATTATACTTAGCACAACGCAGCATAATTTAAAAACTTCTTTAATTAAAATCTGAGAAATTAAAGAGATGAAATCGAATAGACCGTGGAAAGAATTCCTACAAGTGCGGTTCGCCGTTGCATTAATAATTAGTTTTACAAAACTTATTTCCAATTTGCAGACTAAGTATTAACTTCTTATTTGTTTACAAACCGAGTTCGGTGTTTCTCTCGAGACTTCAATTTCCTGACTTTTTGGTTATGAAATTGTATTTTTTAACCGACTTCAAAAAAGGAGGTTCTCAATTCGACTGTAAGATTTTTTTAATATGTTACGCGATTACTCCGCCAATTATGAACTGATTTTGATGATTCTTTTTTTGGTAGGTAATAATACTTTAGAGGTGGTCCCATATAATTTTTATCGAAATCGGTCCAGTAGTTTGGTTTTTAAATCAAAATTACTAGAAAATATGAAGATGTCATCCAGGTATTCGAAGTAGAAGTCGTTTTTTTTTTTTAAGTGTTATTATTGTATCCATATTCTGCTAATTTAGAGCATTCTATACAGGGTGTTAGTTTGAACACCGTTATCCTTCTAGGATATCATTGTACTCATCATTATGAACAACTTTTACTATGGGGCCAACCCTGAAATCACGAAAAAAAAACAGGTGTTCCATATATTTTGTTCAAGATCGATGAACCTTTTTGTGGAACTACGGTGGAAAATCGACACAACGTCCTATAAAAATAAAGTAAAAAATGAGCTTGCACTGAATATTACGTTCCTAGAGTCATAGGTATATTGTAGAATCTATGTTTTGACGCGTTTCTATGGGAGAGTATTATTTTTATTTATTTTATTTAAATATTTAGCATGTTAATATTAACTAGTGGTGATAATTCCTACGCTAACGCCTAGAGATGTATGTCTAGAGCTAATGTCTTTCGTTCTGCACGCGGTTTGCATTAAAGACTGGAAAATCGAGTAATTAACGTCAATTAAAAAAAACTTTAAAACTTAAGCTACCGTCGTAACTACTGGCGTAAATTTTTCGCTGGAACCGCGGAAATGTAAATGAGTATTTGAAAGTTTTAAAATAACACTTATTTTAAAACTTGAAATGCTGAAGCGGAATAGAGCGGGGAATAAAAACTTAAATGAACGACGACGTGCTGAGCATAGCCTTGGAGAGTGTGTCGATTTAAGTTAAAAGAGTATGGAGATCTAAGAGGATATAAACCGATAGAAGAGTCACTGGGCGTGGGCTTGAAGCGATTTGACATCTGATATCTGAGAGTAACGAACGCAGTGCAGTGCGGCGCAGGATTTTGTTCGTAAGTTCGCATAATTCTGGCAATGCTCCTGTTATGGGCAGCCGTAGTGCTTACCATCAGGCGAACGTCACTCCATTATATTAAAAAAAGTTGATCCTTCTTTACTAGCTGCTCGTAGATATAACGTAGGTACGTACGTTTGTCAATCTTACCAGGATAATACGCTTTAACAAAAAAAAACAACCGACTTCAATTTCGACCACGTGGATGACATCTACATATTTTCCCGTTATTTTGATTTATTCCAGTATTTTTTATTTAAAAACCAAAGTACTGAACTGATTTAGATAACATTTCTATGGGACTACTTCTGAAGCAAACCTACCAAACAAAAAAAGAATCTTCAAAAACAATTCATAATTGGCGGAGTAATCGCGTAACATACATTAAAATATGTAGGCCATTTACTTCTCCAATGGAATATGCTCGATGATAAGTCTATATTATATTCGTACAATCTTTTAAGCTTCGATTCGAATCGATTTAGAATTAAAATGAAAAATAGGTAAATATGTTAAAATATTTTTCTATTTTCTGGTTCTCCTTTTAAGTTCGCCCTGTTTCAGCGCTTAAGTCATCATCATCGCCAGAAGACGTCCACTTCTGGACGAAGGCCTCCCTCTTGATATGGCCATAATCCCTACGCTTGGCAGGTGGCTTGGGGATCGCAGAATGCTCATCGCCGTAAACCGAGAGGACGCTTCTGCCCGTCCTCCGTTGGTTCTAGATGCAGTTTTAGGACATACCCAACTCTAGATCCCATGTTTCAGCACTGAAGTACAATGAATGAATGAATGAATGAATGATTTATTGGTCTATGAAACCAGATATAGGTACATAACAAAAAATATAGTACGTGTTAATATTTCAAGTTTAGTGCTCTAGTTTCTACCTTGAGAGGCTTACAGACCTAAATTATCATAAGAGGTACTTTAGAAACTATTTGGTAGGATACAATAATCAAGATTTGCCATAGACAAACGGAATAATAAATGCTGCGAATGCGCCATCTAGTGACGCATGACGAAAGATGACTCTACTCTCGTTTCCAAACTAGTTCCGCGAACTCTCGTATCTCAGACCACACAAAGGACCGACTTCCCCGGAACAACTGGCACTCTGACGTGTGCCGAATGCGACACCCTGACTAGTTGAACTACTACATACTGTTACATTCTGCGCCACTACTTGACTACCCTCATTGTGAGGTTTATGTGTATTCACATGTGAAATAGAGATTGTTTATTTTTGATTCGGGTAACCCTGTTTTAACAAAACTGATGTTGCGAAAGTGAGTGAAACCTCCTATAACTTAATCACTTGTTATAGCAAACGCCAAAATGTCAAGACCTTACGTCACTTATATTATAACAAGGTATTTGTTTGTGTAGGAAGACCTCCCACTAGGTGGACCCACGACATTGTAAAAGTCGCGGGCAACCGGTGGATGCTAATGGCAGGTCGTACAGTGTGGCGGTCTAAGGGGGAGGCCTTCGTTCAGCAGTGGACGTCTCCGGACTGATGATGATGATTTGTTTGTGTGTATTTCGCGAATAACAATCAAAAATTATTGTGACACGTAAGGCTGTTATCACACTAGTTAACGAACGTTTTCAAAGCGGAGCAAGCGCGCCGCGAATACGTGGCGGACGTGCAACGAACACGCCGCGCATGCGCAACGAATACGTCGTGGTCACGCAACGAGCTCGCCGCAAACGGCATTTTGTACATTCTCATACAGAACCCTTTTGTACTTGAATGCTTTCGTTTTCTGCGTCTTCGAAGTAACAAAGCCATTCTGTTACTGAGTGTATTGTACGTCGTGAACTCGCAGCGAACAGGCGACGAAAACGTTGCGTAATCGCCACGTCTCCGCGACGTATTCGCTGCGTGCGCGCTCCGCTTTGAAGACGCTCGCAAACCGCTGAACCGCTGTGATAGGCCCTAAGAGGCTTCACCCACTTTCTGTGCAACATCTGGCTAGAGTCATCGCAGCATCTATTTGTATATATCTGAGGATTCCGCCAAATTCTCCAATATATTATTTACTAAGAAACAATCAGCAGACGTCATAAACACCGATTGTCGGATGCAGCCAGCTGTTAAATCGTATTTTCGCGGGATCTTTCCTCGCTACAAGTAGAATCAACCTACCGATGTAATTGAAAACTGAAGCTAGCCTTTGCTACAGGCTTAGCGTTACTTTAGGACTTTGACCTACCATAATGTGAACAAGAAATTGGGAAATACAATAAATTAATGTCGCATCCATTTCAAGTACAAATGACGACATACTAGAAAATCGCCGTTTTTTATACAATCAAGTGACTAGACGAGCAAGACGTTCGCCTGGTGGTTAACGTCACGTCTGCCACTAGCAGTAGCAGTGCCAGAATAGTGAACTTGCGAACACAGTCCTGCGCCGCACTGTACTGCGCTTGTCACCCTGAGATATTAGATGTTCAATATCTTCATACCCAGTAATTTCTCTAGTAACATTGCCCTTCAAACCGGAACACAGTAATGCTTGCACACTACTGCTTGGCGGTTGAATAACTGGCAAAGGTGTGGTACTACCCTAGGCGGACTCTGCAGTAGATTCCTACCACTACAAAAGACCGTTCGACGGAGGCAAACAAATCACTCTATGTGGTATCACTAATGATGGTAATCGGAACGCTTTTATTAGGAAAAGATAACGGGAAACATTTTAATTTATCAATTTAAACGACTTTCAAAACACAGCAATGTATTCAGAAAGTAAACAATTTTATTTATACAACGTGTAATAAAAAGGTAGTGGTAGGATTCTACTGCAGAGTCCGCCTGGGGAAGTACTGGGTATGAAGGACTTTAACATCTGATATCTCAGGATGACGAGCGCAGTGCGTTGCGGAGCAGGATTGTATCGCAAGTTCACAATCCTAGCACTGTTAGTGGCAGGCGTGACGCTTACCACCAGGTGAAAGTCTTGCTCGTCTCGCCACTTGCCCGTATAAAAAAAAAGGAACGATAATACTTTTCAGCATTGTAGTGCGTCATGCCACCTTCATCTGGGTCTACCCTGAAGCTTAGGATTTTTAAATGTATTTTCCAAAAATAACTAGGTAAATTACGAACCACGCAGCTCTGAGCCGCCCAGAAAAACTGGCACACATGAATAACCCGCTCCGTATCAGAACGACTATCAGGGTAAATGACGTTGTTTGCAGAACGTCGGCCTTGGTGACAACGGCTTGAGTGGAAAACGACTTACTAGTAAAACCACAGAATAAATAATAGTCCAAACGTCCAAAATGTAAAAACGTCCATTATACAAAAGGTCAGGGATAGTCAGTAACTAAACTAAATAGTAAACTATCTTAACTAACTAATATAATGACAATGATGACATTGGAAGAAAACATAGTCTAAATATTACATAAATACTTATTTGTTTTCGAGTGGCCAGTATGTCTGAACTTGACATCCGTGAATACTTAAATATTGTTTTAAAATAAGTTCTGATATCTCCCCTGGGCTAGGGGAGACAACAGAACAGAAAAATCCTGATATATCCCCCAGGGGAGAAATCAGAGGAGCCACGAGTTCGTCACCAAAATAAGAAACAAAAAAAACGCTTGTAACAATTATATAGAAACAAATTTTTTTTTTGTTAAATTTTCTTCCATTGTTAAGCAAAACCGTAATTTATAATAATTTACTTATTAATATAAGCTAAATCAATGTAATGCAGCCAGGAAAAAATATGACATTGAGTAAAAATTTAAATAGAACGTTATAATATTACACAGCTACCAACTTTCTGCTACGGTCGGAACGGACGCTACGGCGTAGCCGCTACAGCCCGGCGTAGCACTTACTATGTACCCGACTACGACAATATGAATTATCTCACATTGGTGACTCGTCGTCAGCCAACGTCCACTGCTGGACGAAGGCCTCCCCCTTTATAGAGGGTGTTGCCATAATCCCCACGCTTGGCAGGCGGCTTGGGGATCGCAGAATGGTCACCACCGTTAACCAAAAGGACGCTGTTGTCCATCCTCCGGTGGGTCTGGTAGCAGTTTAAGGACATACCCAGGTTTCGACACATTGATGACTAATTATGACTAATTCATGACTAAATATCTACATTTTCAAAACGGATTTAAAATGAAGTTTTCAGAGGCGATTCTGGCGTGAAGGACATAATATTTGCTGATATTGTTACAATAGTCGATTATGCACTAAGGGAATAAAGCAGTGTCTTACGTCGCGGGTGGCATATTGAACCCTGAGCGTAACGAGGGAGTCTAGAGCAGCGAGGCCCAAGACGAAGACATGCTTTATTCCAAAGGAGCATACTCTACTTTTCACACCTTCTGCGACACAATCATAGAGTAAGTAAATACTACGTAATAGAGACATTAAAAAGCCAGGGCTTCATAAATTAAAATTCACTGACAATCACAGGACCAAACACCGTCTTTTGTTTCACATTCTTTGTAAACGCACATATTTTTTTAGTTCTGTTTATGTTATATGTAAGCCAGATAACCAGCCAGTTCGATTTTTGAACAAACTTCTTTACAATGCCATATGGGCTTTTTACTTAGAGTTTTCCACGAGTTTCCAACGAATTTGACGTTCCAAATGCAACTCACTTTATTCCTTAGGGAATTTCATACAACTTTATATCCCTTAAGAGATAATGCTATACTTTACGTTGAGGTTGCATGATATGTAATTGAACATTGTCGAGCAGGTGGTGTGAAAAATGATTTGTTATTGAAGTTTACTTCGTATTTACTTTCATTATAGGTACCTACTTTTTTAGTTTTTGGCCCTGACTGTTTTTGATTAATAAACCAAAGTTTTAATCATCATCATCATAATCAACAGCCGGAAGACGTCCACTGCTGGACGAAGGCCTCTCCCTTAAAGGGAGGTATTGCCATAACCCCCACGCTTGGCAGGCGGCTTGGGGATCGCAGAATGGTTACCACCGTTAACTGAGAGGACGCTGCTGCCCGTCCTCCGGTGGTTCAGGGTGCAGTTTTAGGACATACCCAGGTACAAGTTTTAAGTTTTAAAGTTTGAATAGTTACTAGTAAATACTAAGTTATTGAAAACTTAACATAAAAACCTGTTTATACGAGTATTTAATTGATAATCGTTGCTTTCTATCCGGTGATTTGATGGTTAAACGTGGATTTATTTTTTAAATATATTTATTATTCTCGTCATTAATTTTTTAACGGCTTGTATGAGCAGCGAAAATGAAATATGCTCTAAGTTAACATTGAATGTTATACCATCTTCAACGTGTGTGACGGCTTTAAGTTCGTATAGGCTGAGTGGCCAGCCCTAGTTAATGTAATTTATTATTATTTGTGTGCATGTGCAAACCCGTGTTTTGTGGAACATTATATTATTATGTATAACTTTTTAATTATCCGTTTTCGGCGAGAGACATCCAATTCTGAATTTTAATTTGTTAAGTGTTAAACAATTTTTGGAAGGTAACTTGAGTAAAATTTAGTAAATTATTGACTCTCGGGACCGGTCGTCCTGTTTGCAAAAGGGTTGCTTTTAACTTAATTGCAAAGCTCTTGAGATTGGTCAGTGTTTACTTGGTATTAGATTTTTTTAATTGTATTGTTTTAATTAGTAGTATTTAAAAAAAGTTTTTTGCATTTCTAAGATTACATTTGATTATAATTGCAAGGGACAGATAAAAAAAGCTTTTTTATATATATTTTAAACTCTTTATTTATTTACTAGTTGCAAAACAAGCTTCATTAAATAATAAGAAAATAATTATTAACAATATTTTCAGCTCCAATGCCAGTCTTGGTGAGTTTGTCATCTTCAACCACACCGACACTGAACATCAGGTGAGCTATAGTCAAACGTCTAGCCTGTGAAGTATAAAAAGAGAAAGAATAAACTGCTGGTTTCTTATTGATAAAGTACCTTTGCTATTTTGAAAGTACCAAAAAGTTTTTACTTTTTTTTAAAATTATGTTTAAATTAATATTGATTCCAAATAATAACACGACCACCTTATTATATTTAAAAAAAAACATAAAAAAGGTCTAGTATTGATTGACGGAGAAATTTGTGAATAAAATACATTCAGTCGAATATAGAACCTCCTTCTTTTTTGAGGTTGGGTAAAAACGTGGCATAAATATCAGTATTATATGTTATGTGTGGTAAGGTAGTTTATGCCTCAGCAGATAGCTGCTTTTTTTTTCGCAAATTCAGGATTTGTTCCTGTGTGATAGTTGTTAACAATGGTACAATGACCACTATTAGTAATAACGCTCCGCAAGGGCGGATCCAGGGTGGGGCAAAGGGGTACGTGACTCCCCCCCCCCCCACATGGTTTAAATATAACAAAGAACTGGGAGATTTGTAATATACCGCTTTATTTATTTATTTGAATGTTACACCAACAAAGCAACCACCAATACAAATTCATCAACATAGATGTGCACATAATTCACATGATAAGTGCCGCTTCAGTTATAGGTACAAACCTCATGCTAGATAGACAGCAAAACAGCAAACTTATTAGATAAAATAAAATAAAATATTGACCTTAAATTAATTAACAGCGGCTTTAATAACATGCAGTGATTTCTTTTTGCATTATAAACATGTAATTTTTCATTAATCTTTATTAAAAGTATTTTTTATAGTTATTATTTTATGTCATTAAAAAGTTTCTACCCCAAAGACACTATACTAATAAGCCCATGAGCCCCTCCCAGAAATAAATCCTGAATCCGCACTTGCCGCTCCGCGTAGTATAATACCTGTATACCCTAGATACCCTATAGTTTAGAAAACTATACTGCATGGCCCCAAAACAGTATTTTCAAACAAATTTCTAAAGATGATGCTCCTACGAAAACAAAAAGAAAGTTCCGTAAAGAACCTTTCTTGGAATTGAAACATACCTTGAATAGACCGTCGTATCTCCCAAACCCAATATCTTTAGCTCCTAAAATAATTCACAAAGAACGACCCAAAAACTGGTCAAAACTTCCCCGCCCCAATTCTTTCATAACACTTCTTGTAACAATAACCATTGGTGTGTGAAATGTGGGTAACAAGATAGGATGGGAGCTACTGGTGCTGAATATTACATGTGTTTTATAAAACCGATTTTATCAAGCATTTATTTTGCCTTTAAAATTTGCTATTTGAAGCTTGAACATGTTTATATGTTAAATAATTATAAAATATTATCTTTCAAAGGTATGTCGTTTGGTTGTCGTTAGCAGTGCACATATTCATAGTATAATATAAAGGTGCCTACAGAGTTGCTCGATTTTGTTTGATCTCAGAATGTCACTCGTCAAAAAAATTTCAATTGTGTAGGCTACAGACGATCGTAACCATATTTTTTATCAATCACCACTGTGTTGAGCGTCTTTTTTAACCGACTCCAAAAAAGGAGGTTCTCAATTAGACTGTATGTTTATTTTTGTATGTGTTACGCGATTTCTCCGCCAATTATGAACTGATTTTGATGATTATTTTTTTGTTTGGTAGGTAATAACTTCAGAGATGGTCCCATATACATTTTATCGAAATCGGTTCAGTAGTTTGGTTTTTAAATCAAAATTACTAGAAAATATGAAGATGGCATCCAGGTATTCGAAGTTGAAGTCGGTTGTATATATTTTTTATAAGCGTATTATATTCAATTATTATTATTATTATATTATTTCACAGTAACATACACTATAGTACTTGTATAGCAAGTTTCTGTAAGTATTCTTGCCACTATCTCCCAGTGTTAAGGGCAGTCCGAACAACTCAATAAATCTGTTCGGGTCCCGACAGGACCATTGTAATTCCTTCGCATTCTCGTGAAGAATGCCCTCAGGGCCGAGGTGTGTGTCAGTCTAATAGAGGATAGTGGGATGTTAGTTTTTAGAGAATTATGGATTATAGTTTTAGTAGCTTATATATACCCATTCTAATCACACTAATATTGTAAATGCGAAAGTTTGTCTGTATGTTAATAAATAATAATAAGTATCGGTGGTCATTTTTGCCATACCTCCATCTAGCCCCAAACTAAGCAAAGCTTGTAATATGGAAACTAGATAGCTGATAGAATACCTACATACTAACTGACTGTTATACTACTAACTGTTTGTTAACTCTTTACGTCATAACGGCTGAACGGATTCAGATGAAACTTGGAATGGATATGTAGTATTATAGTAATCTATGGTATAGCTGACCTGACTGATTCATAATTTATTGCTTTGGTAATCGTGAAAATTGACTGAGAGCGACGGGGTCAGAAATAATAGTATCGTCTGCTCTAGAATATAAGACAATAGACAATAGACAAAGACCTAAAGGCCAAGGGCCAAGGGCCAAGGGCCAAGGGCCAAGGGCCAAGGGGCCTGGACTTCTTGTTAATTCAGATTTCACATCGAATGCTTTAAATATTGTCTTATTGACCAAAGTCTGTGAAACAACTGGTAAAATTTGCGTTCGCCTGCCCGGATGTACTGATGCAGGTCCTCGCACGGGTCGAGTTTCAACTAATCTTAACGAAACTTGGTACAGATTCTATAATTTAATAGATTTTTGTCGTCGACTATTTTTTAATTTGATTTTTGGGTTACTATCCAAAAAAGGGGTGTTCCCGATTGACCACCAATTTTTTGAGCACCTCGCATATTCCCTAAATAGCACTAATAAAAAATTTGGCTTGATGCTATTATTATGGGAACAAAAAAACTATCTGATTTAAAAAAGAGGGACTTTTCTGCGGTGTCATCTATCCACCGATTTTGATAATATCTGGCAGAAACAGTTGGTGCTCAATTTTAAACAATAATTAACTACGAAAATTAAAAAAAAAACGATTTATATTTCGATTACCTGGATAGCAAAAAAATAATATTTTTGATTTAAAAACGAAACTACTGAACTCACTTCGATAAAATTTTTAGGGAGAACCTCTGAAGTATGTACCTAACAAATTAAAAAAAAACATCAAAATCAATTCATAATTAGCGGAGCAATCGAGCAAATATACAAAAAAAACCTGTCAAATTGAGAATCTCCTTTTTTGAAGTTGATTGGAAATGTGATTCTCAATATGTAAGGTCGTGAGGTGCACTGCTCGCAGAACTACTATAATTTGGCAAACACGTGCGTGACCTTCCTGCGAGGTGACAGAGGTAGTCTAGATGTTAGCGAGCGGGTTGTGTCGTGGGGAAGGACAGCTCGGGCACCGCGTGCTAAAACCGACAGTCTATCTATCTATCTATCTATCTTTGGTTATGGCCTCTGCGGTATGGCCGCAATTTCGCCTAAAACCGACAGTCGGTGCCGCGCTCTCAAAGCGGCTTGACGAGTTGACAATTCCATGATCAAATCTAAATGATACTCACGAGGTTCTTTATCTTGCAATTAATCTAAGATGCTTAAGCCTCTCAGCTAACCTGTACATAGCAGTGTTTGGATACGTGTCTAACAATTTAGTTGCATCTAGATTAATAATTTATCTGAAAGAAAGCCGCACAGAAGACAAAACTAAGTTAAAATATAAGTATTTTTATTCTTAATATTATATGGTAAGTACATACTGAAAACATTTTGAAAACTTGAATGCATTCGCAACCAAAAGTTTTATTACATAAAGTTGTTATCGTTAAGATACGTCACAGGAGGCACAATTTATCCCAAATATATACCTTAAGTATTGTTTTACGCCTGTAGCCGTGCGGTAGGTACTAGGTACCATGACATCATACGTACTATGATTTATTCTATGATGACGTGCTACCTTGCTTCCCCCAACGTCTGTCGCGGGTTGCCCCGCAGGAGGATCATGCACGACGTTGCCAAACCATAGTTTTTGATTTTCCTGGATAAACAATTTTTGTAGCGTGTCAATGTCAATCTGATCTCGAACGTACGCGACTTTGATTGATGCACCGAACCAGGCTATTATTTCGATTCATAAATCTCGCCGCGGTTCAAAAAGCAATTTAACCCAAAACGCAGCGGACCCCAATCTTGGCTAACGATGCAGAGACACGATACGAAATTTGTCTTTCTTTACAACTATACAATTTATCACCATCATGTCAGATTGTACGTACTGGCTGTGTGAGTATCTTGGCTTTAACCTTACAATCATCATTAGCCAGGAAACGTTCACTGCTGGAAAGCCTTCCCTTAATAGGGAGGGGTTGCCATAATCCCCCCGCTTGGCAGGTGGCTTCGGGATCGCAGAATGCTCACCACCGTTAACCGAGAAGACCATAGAACAATATACTGGAGAGGACGCTGCTACCTGTCCTCCGGTGGTTCTTGATACAGTTTTTTTCATACCCAGGTCCTATAATATCTGGTATACCTAACAATAGCTAAGCCAAATGCTATGCATGCTCTATGCTATGCTATGCTTGTATATTATTTATAAGTAAGTATGTAAGTTCATATAGCACTTTTTTTTAGTTTTTTGGCAAATCAAAATCATTTTCCATTTCTTGAATCTCTGTCGGTATTAAATTGTATATTTTTACGGCCATTGGGTTTGGATCGAAGCTATGCATCGCTAAGTTGGAGGATGGCAAGATTAAGTTGTGTCTGTATGTTTTTCTTCTGCTATTTTATTAAATAGTTGAGGATTTTTCCGAACAAATTTACACATTTCCAATGCATGTCAATGTTAAGTTGATTGACCATGAATTTAAAATTGAATCTAAAAAATCTAAATACGACAATTTTTTTAATAGTTAGTGGTTGTATTAGATTTAACACTCTGTGTTTGTCACTTTGACGTTTTTCTGTATTATTTTCTCTCTGTAATAATGTTCATTCTATCTGTGTCGTCTTGCTATCGAAGTAATTAAAAATGGATCATTAAAAACTTACAGCGGCCTTTTCATTAAAAATCATCGACAATCCAAAACAAAATTTGGTCCTTAAGCCAAATAAAAAATTGAATTATGTGCTACGTCAATATATTTTAAAGAAACGTAATTATCGAGACAGTGATAAAGCGCGTTCCGTTCCGCCAGCGAACCACGCCATTATCTACTATCACCACAAGGCATCAGTTAACATAACTTGCCGGCAACAGCCACATTATTACTTTCAGATATTCATAAGGCAACAGCCAAAAACTTTTATTAAAAATCCACAAGCGGATCTCCAATATACAAAAGAAACGTGCTTTCCAAAATGTCTACCAGCACGAATCCTACCACAGAAACAATTGAAAAGCTTATAGCTCGTAGAAGCAACTTCAAAGGAAGATTAACACGTATTTATAACTTCTTGGATAATGAAGAAAACAATGAAAAAATATACGAGTTAAAAGTTCGCCAAGCTGAGTTGCCCGATCTCTTCAATAAATACAACGCAGTTCAAGAAGATATCGAGTTGAACGACGACAAAAGGGTTTCTCATGAACATGAACGAACTTCAACTGAAGACAAATACTTTCTATATCAAGCTAAAATAACAGAATTGATAAAAAATTATGAACATAACCAGTCGACGAACTCCTTCCAATCGCTTCATCGACAGGAGAGTAACAAATCCAACTTGCTAAAAATTCCATATTTACAGATACCTACTTTTGAAGGCAATCTAAGTGAGTGGAGCAACTTCAAGGCACTATTTGATGGAGTGATCGACTCTCATGAACAGCTAAGTCCACTACAAAAGCTGCAGTACCTGAAGAGTCTTCTCCGAGGTGAACCTGCCGGACTCATCAGCTCATTAAATGTTACAGGAGGTAACTACCACCAAGCACTAGATATTCTAAAAAAAAGGTATGAAAATAAGCTCATAACTGTAAACTTCCATATTAAAAACATAATGTCTGTACAAATTGTAAACAAGAACAATCTCAAAGATTTCTTAGTAACTCTTCAACAAAGCTTAGATTCTCTAAAATCACTTGATGTACCAGTTAATACTTGGGATATATTGCTTATATACATCATAGTTCAAAAACTAGACCAGTCTCTCAGATCTGCCTGGGAACTAAACAGGAAAAGTGATGATTTACCAACACTCAAAGAGCTATCTGATTTCCTGACACATCGCGCTAGAGCTTTTGAACTAATGTATGATAAGTCACAAACTTTAATTAAACCTACTCATGTAAACAACAGCAAAACTACTCGTGTCTCCACACATATTGGCACTGTGACGGACAGTTGCATTTTATGTAAAATGTCTCATGAATTATACAAATGTCCATCCTTCTTGGAATTGTCACCAGTGCAGCGCAATGAAATGGTAAAGGAGAAAAAATTGTGTTATAATTGCCTCCGGCCATATAAATTTCAACATGCATGCTCAAAGAATGTTTGTTCAATCTGCGGTTTAAAACATCATACGTCTATTCATAGGACATTAAACAACCCTACTACTGCTATGCCTACTGCTTCTGATGCATCATCATCATCTATTGTCAACCCAACAAACAAGGTAAGTTCATCAGTAATGCTCTCTGACAGTCAAGCCACTGAAACTAGTGTTAATCAAGATAACTTGCAAAAATCAGTCATGCACTTACATACTAAGCATTGTGAGGTATATTTATCCACAGCATTGATTAAAGCTCAGCAAAATGATGGTAATTGGATTACATGCAAAGCCCTTCTGGACAGTGGAAGTCAAGTATCGCTTATGACAAGCAGTTTAGCGCAAAAACTACATCTGCCTATCACTGAACATACTAAATATACCATACAAGGAATAGGTACAACGCCTACAAATTCATCAAGATCGGTTAGAGTCAAAATAGCATCCCGTAGTGACAAATTTGAAGCAACTCTTTCATGCATAGTTACTGAACAGATTTCTACTAAATTACCTCAAAGATACATTCCTCTAAGCAATTTCAAATTGCCAAAACATTGCAACTTAGCAGACCCACTATTCTATGTACCTAAAACCATAGACCTACTCATAGGTGGTCAATTATTTTACTCACTTTTGCTCCAGGGCAGCATACAGTTAGGTAACAACCAACCCACGCTCATAAACACTGTGTTTGGCTGGGTAGTAACAGGCGATATAGAATTATCCACACAAGCTTTATTTAATGATACAGTCCTCTTACAAAACACACATGTATCGATTCAGGCAGAACACTGTCAATCTGAATCAAAACAAACAGTCATATCGGCTCACATTAGTTGTGAACAATCTTGTGATCAATTATTACAACGCTTTTGGGAGCAAGAAGAAATCAAATCTTCCCCAATTTGCACACCAGAACACACCTATTGCGAAGAGTTGTACAAAAGTACTACTACTAGAGAAGAACCAACAGGTCGCTTTACAGTACACCTTCCAATTATAGAAGATAAGATAGATCAGCTAGGTCAATCCTACAGCATCGCACAAAAGTGTTTTATGACATTAGAAAAGAGATTTCTCAACAATCCTCTACTTCATAAACAATATTCAGACTTCATTAATGAGTATTTAAAACTAGGACATGCTTCATATGTACCCTATTCTCTAGACACACCAGTTAAACTTAAACAGTTCTTTCTGCCTCATCATGCAGTCATTAAGCCACAAAGTGTCTCAACCAAGCTTCGCGTTGTATTCAATGGAAGCAGTCAATCATCTACATCAGTGTCTCTCAACCAGGTCTTACATGAAGGACCTAACATTTATACTGATATTGTTGATATTATTATAAGACTTAGGACTTATAAGTATGTACTGTCTTGTGACATAGTTAAGATGTTTAGAAACATCAATGTGACCGAAGAACATTGCAATCTACAATGTATATTGTGGAGGGAAACACCTGATGATGTACTTCGAGTCATTAGACTAAACACAGTTACATATGGAACTAGATCTGCTCCTTATCTAGCATTTAGAACACTACTTGAACTTGCAAAACAAGATGGACATCTCTATCCACTTGCTGCAAAATGCATTCATTACCAAACATTTATGGATGACGTGCACTGTGGTGCAAATACACTAACAGAAGCTATAGAAATATGCAAACAATTAACCTCCTTGTTCCAAAGAGGTGGTTTTCAACTGCATAAATGGTCAGCTAATAATCCACAAATCTTGCAAAGTGTTATTCAATCTAAAGATAAACATTCACCAAATAGCCTAGTTATTGGTGATCAAACAAGTACACTTGGTCTCAAATGGGATCCAGTAGCTGATGTATTCAAGGTTAATATTCCTTCTCAACAACAAACATTACAGTTTACTAAAAGAACAGTTTTATCAATTATTGCTAAGATTTATGATCCAGTCGGTTATCTTGCAGTAGTTTCGATTACTTTTAAACTTTTCATGCGACAAATCTGGAAACAAACCAACTTAACTTGGGATTCTCCACTCCCTGATCATTTACTATCAGAATGGTTATTAATTTATAATAGTCTGCACTTATTAAGTGATATTACTATACCTAGACATTGTTTCTCGAATGTACCTAGTAAAGCTTACCTAGTAGGCTATAGTGATGCCTCGCTTGTAGCATATGGATGCTGTATTTATATAGTAGCAGAATATCCTAACCAACAACCTACTTCTAACTTGCTAATAAGCAAAACCAGAGTAGCTCCTCTGAAAACAGTCTCCATTCCTAGATTGGAACTCAGTGCTGCAGTATTACTTTCTAAGTTAATGCAAAAAACTAAACCTGCGCTTGAGATTGCAATAAAAATAGATTCTGTGTATTGCTATACTGATTCTACTATTGTTTTAAACTGGTTAAGATCCCCTTATAAGAAATGGGAAGTTTATGTAGCAAATAGAATAACACAGATACTACAAAATACTGATTCAGTTTCTTGGAATCATACTAGGACTTATGACAATGCAGCTGATCTGCTAACACACGGCGTACAGCCTAAAGATTTACAAAACCTCTCATTATGGTGGCACGGCCCTACATATTTATTATCACCAACAAATGAGTGGCCTCATTCTAGTGACACATCTGATACTACAGATATGCAATTAGAATCCTTTCATATTCAACAAATTCACACACATACAGCTAACCTAGTCTCATTATTTTATAATAATGAAGATATAGATTACTTTATGAACCTATTTCAAAGATTTTCAAGCTTTCAGAAATTACAAAACACTATAGCACTGTGTTATAGATTTGGTAACAATCTAAAGAAACATTCTAAATTATCAGGTCCTCTCACACCTGAAGAATTAAAATACAGTCATCAATTTATCATCAAAATCGTTCAAGCCTTTCACTTCAAGAAAGAATTAATAGAATTAAACTCAAACAAAAGTAGCTACACCTACTCATCTAGCCCTATTAAGAGGTTATCACCTTTCATAGATACTGATGGTATTTTAAGAGTAGGAGGTAGAATTAAACATGCTAATATTCAATACAATCAGAAATTTCCTATAATATTACCTAACAAGAATCATATTACAATGCTTATAATTCAAAGGTTTCACATTGATTTATTTCATTCAGGCGTACAAAATACAGTTTCAAATTTAAGATTAGTCTATTGGCCTATTCATGCAAGAGTAGAAGTCAAAAAAGTAGTTTACAAATGCATAGTTTGTACTAGATATCGTGGCCAAACTTGTAAACAAAAAATGTCTAACTTACCTTATCATAGAGTTAATTTAGAACGTCCATACCTTCAGGTCGGTATCGATTTTGGCGGACCTATTTATGTGAAGACATCTAGCCTTCGCAATGCTAAATACATTCGCTCATTTATTTGTATATTTACCTGTATGTCTACACGCTGTACACACATAGAATTATCAGAAGATACTACTACACAATCGTTCATTGCCTGTCTAAAAAGATTTTGTGCCCGTCGAGGTGTTTGTAACACAATTTACTCGGACAATGCTAGCTATTTTCATTGTGCTAGCAACGAATTACATGACCTATACAAAATGTTTAAGAATGAGACATCTTACAGTCAAATTATGGATTATACAAACCGTTTCAGCATAAACTGGAAATTCACAGTTCCACTCGCTAGCCACATGGGTGGAGTGTATGAAATATGTATAAAACAAACTAAACAATTGCTGAAAAAGAAATTAGGTAATTGTAAAATGACTTACAGTCAATTGTATACTATATTGTGTCAGATTGAGTCTATTCTAAACTCAAGACCTTTATGTGCTATATCAGATTTACCTGATGATTTAAATTATCTTAGTCCAGGTCATTTCATTATAGGATCTACTTTATTAGATATTCCAGAACCAAGCCTTCTCCAAATTTCAGACAATAAGCTAAATATTTGGCAAAGAATCACTTCAATCAAACAACAATTTTGGAAAGAATTTTACAAGTCATATTTATCTGAAATTCAGAGTAGACAAAAATGGTTCAAAGAATCTCGTAACTTAGAGATAGGAGATTTAGTGTTAATAAAGGATGAATGTACTCCTCCTTCTTTTTGGCCAGTTGGCAGAATTATAAATGTAAATAAGTCTAAAGACGACCAACTAACTCGGTCTGTTATTGTGAAAACTGCGAAGGGACAATATTCTCGCCCTATTCACAAACTTATTCTTTTACCTATTTGTGTATAATTTATAGGGAAAGGTATTTAAGCTAAATACTACTTAAGTGTGTTAGAAAATAAGAACTCCATAATTTAAACTTCAAACTTTAGCATTTAATTTTTCACTTGCATAAAATGCATTTAATTTCATAAACTTGCACTTCTTTGTAAACTTCACAACAATTATTATTATTTGTCGCACTTAGAGTCATTTAAGGGCATTGCACCACATAATTTATGTTATTACTGTTTCCAGTGTTTTTTCTCTCATTAATTTCTAAATAACTTTGTTTATTTCTCTACTGAATTTATCTCAAACTTATTTTGTATAAAATCAACATAACCTAAAATTGTAACAACTGACAGTTGACTTTGACATTTGACATGACAACTGACAGTGACATCAAAACTCGACTAAGACTGAAGATACTCCTGACACCGTCAACCCTGACTG
The DNA here is from genome assembly GCA_905404285.2 of Erannis defoliaria. Classification (NCBI taxonomy): domain Eukaryota; kingdom Metazoa; phylum Arthropoda; class Insecta; order Lepidoptera; family Geometridae; genus Erannis; species Erannis defoliaria. Next base: position 2,582,429 of record FR990082.1, on the reverse strand, counting down.
ATCAAATATTTTTGGAATTCACTAAATATAATTGTATAGCTTCAGACTTCGTCAGCGCGGGGGTGTATGTATTAGATTTAACACTCTGTGTTTGTCACTTTGACGTTTTTCTGTATTATTTTCTCTCTGTAATAATGTTCATTCTATCTGTGTCGTCTTGCTATCGAAGTAATTAAAAATGGATCATTAAAAACTTACAGCGGCCTTTTCATTAAAAATCATCGACAATCCAAAACAGTGGTTTACACATTTCTTGTTGCTTTATGTTTTACTTTGATTAAATACCCAACCAGGGTGTTTTACTACATACGAATAAAAATGAAGTATGCAGTTTAAAATGTTTATAGTAGATCTTCAAGTACTGTTTGTCTGATACACAATAAAATTATTTTATTGTTCGAAATTGAGCCTCAAGTCTTTGAGATACAGTCCGGTTTTCTTCTTGCAAAACTATGCATGAAAGCGTGTATGGCATGTTCCCATCAACAGACTTATATTTAGAGTTGATAAAATAATGGAACTAAAGTTTTCTTCAGATGTTTGGCTCATTTCTTTATCAAACGCGACAGTGACTCCCCTTTTCAGCTGTATTGATAAACTGGTCTAAATGCGTAAGGAAATCAGCGACAGTGTGGGGGAGTATGAACATTGTGTTATGGACTGGGAGCTGCTTATCTCGTATGTCTGCACATAAAAATCCCATTTTATAACCTTTGATGTGAATATAAAAGGGTAACTTAAAATAAATGTCAAAGTTTTGTTGTTTTAAACTGGGATAAAGAGATGTTTAACAGAATCAAGCACGTTGAAAGTTCAATATTTAATATTATGTGTTTCTGTAACCCAAATCTGTGGACGAACTTGTTTCTAAAAAAAGGCGTCATCGAGGTAGTCAAAATTGAAGTCGGTTGAATACTAATTTTAAATGTTAAGCTTAATTATTGTTCTCTTGTTTATATAGCATTTACGTATATATATATTTTTTATTTGGCAATAAAGTTCTTTTTATCTTTATCTTTTATCTTTTCTCTGATTTTAGACACTGTAACATCACACTTTAGTTAAGAATGTAAAACTGTGAGAGTGTTTGTTTGTGCTAGTATATTTGAGGCGATCATGGGTACCTACGTCATTGTCTATTGCAATTTTGTAAATTTAAACGATCCACTTGCAATATGGACAATGACGTAACTGTTGCCAATTGATCGTCTTGCTAGGCTTTTTTAACTTCAAAGTAAGTATAAGGATATTTATTATTCTTATTAAATCATAGGTATTCAAATTACGATTTACCAACATTTTGGCTTAAGGTTAGTCTTTGTTAGACTTTGGCTATTTCACTCACCAAAATTAATATATTAGACAAAAAGATACAAATAATCTAAGCAAATTAGGAGCTTACTTAAAAACCCTGCTTAACAAGTTAACAAACGTCGTTTAGCTTCTGCCGTCAAACGACGTCAATTATTACTGTGCGCTTCAATTTTGTATTACATTATCACCCATAAGACGTCCACTGATGTATAATGGACTCCGTAATATGGGTTAACCGAGAGTTGCTGCCCGTCTTCCAGTGGTTTTAGATGCAGTATTAGGACGTGCCAAAGTATAGGTCAATTATGTGTTGCGCTTGTTAAATAATGCACCTGAGCTGAGTGACGAGCTGTGTAGGTTTAATGTGCCGAAAACTACTTGAGAGGTAGGAAGCACGAATTTTTTAACTTACCCAAATACTGCATCGTCGAGTGCGCTAATTCACTTCTATCACGTATGCTTACCACTCTCAAATCGCTCCTGAATTCAAACCCTATCTGTGATCTGTTTGTGGATGGACGGATATATTGTCGACATGTTTGAGGTACTGTGAGAGTGTTGTGTGAATGAATGATTTATCATACTTTGTATGTGTTTGATAGTTGATATCAAATTTTGATTTGATTTTGTTTACTATTGATATCATATTCTGTTAATTATAATTCTTGTGCCTTCTTTAATTTATTTTTAATGATATTTAGAGTTCTAATAAGTTAATTATAATTTGTTTTACTAACCTTCTGATTTAATTAATGTAATAGGCGTTGACGTGTTAAAAAAAAAAAAAACACTTATAAGTTAGGCTTAGGTACAAAATACAACATCACAGACTCTGAAGCATGCCCTTAAAAGCTTTTTGCAAACAACGTAACAAGCATTACCAGAATCCGAACAATGAAAAAGGCTTGTAAGGGCTAGGTCTTTACGTCTAAACGCCCCAATTTCTTTCGAAATCGCTCCATCGAAGAGAAAATTCTCGAAGATCTACAGGTAGCGCGCTTGATAGATTGCCATCCGGTTCCGGTCCTTTGTACGGAGTGCCTCTTGCCAGGCCCTTAGAATGTGTTCATACTGCATCGAGCCGATATTGTTTTATCGGCACGATTAATAATGTCGGTCATATGGTCGGTGACATATTTTTTATTTATTTAAGAATTGAATGCCATCTTATTGTTGTTTTCTTCCTATCCAACAAATCCATGTTATATGAGTACCCAAAATATAAAACTACTTCAAGAAATTAAGGGATCTAGAGAGTCAAAATCTTCAATCTATCGTTTGATCATTCAAGGTCACTGGATATTTTAATCTAGGATTTCATTTCGAACCAGAAAAATTACATTTAAAGTAAATTATTAAATATAAAACTGGTAATACTTGATTCGCTGTTTAGGTAGTTTTAATATAATTGACGATTCTCGATAAAATGTCGGAACGATACTTTTATACTAAAGTGATTTGTGTTTGAATAAACTATCCAGAATTTGCGGCTGGCAAGAGCTGGGAGGACCTTAGCTGAGTGGCTAAAGTAATAGGAGTATTTCAAGAAAACGCTCATATGTGTCGTCATTCTAAAATAATTCATCATCATCGTCATTGACAAAACGAATTATTGTTCTGTCTATAGTAATAGGTATTTTTTAATATTATATTTGAATTTTACATTTTGCACTTATCCGTTCATCGTAATTATAACCATTTGCATTTGTGCCTTTCCCACTGCAAGGGTAGTTTCCGTACTAATTTGAATCAGCACGACATTTCCTGATAAATCAATCGGAACAATGACCAGTCGGTCCGATCTAATGAGAATGCAGCCTAAAATTTGGATAAGGTATTGCCGATGGGGTATCTCGACATACTTTATTTTATTGCCTGAAATGGGTTGTGCGGGATGGGTGTCAGTTTTACGAACGATGGGGTGTTTGGGGGACGATGTGACAGATTCATCATATGTCAGTTAGGTTTGAAGAAGAGTTTACTTGGTGATTGGACTTTTTTAATGCAATGGAGTGACGAGACAGGCGAGACGTTCATCATCATCATCAGCCCGGAGACGTCCACTGCTGAACGATGGCTTCCCCCTTAGACCACCTCACTGTACGACAACCTGCCATTTGCATCCACCGGTTGCCCGGTTTTACAATGTCGTCGGTCCTCCTAGTGAGAGGCCTTCCTACTTTGCGTCTTCCGGTTCGCGGTCGCCACTCAAGAACCTTTCTTCCCCATCGGTTATCAGTTCTTCGAGCGATGTGGCCTGCCCTGCGCCACTTCAACTTGCAAACCCTGCGAGCTATGTCGGTGACTTTGGTTCTTTGGCGAATATCCTCGTTCCGGATTTTATCGCGCAAAGTAACTCCGAGCATAGCTCTCTCCATTGCCCGTTATGCGACTTTGAGCCTCTCCAAAAGGCCAGCAGTTAAAGACCACGTTTCAGTTCCATATGTCATCGTTGGCAACACGCACTGGTTGAAGACCTTTGTCTTGAGACACTGCGGGATTTTGGACGAGAAGATATTACGCAATTTCCCGAACGCTGCCCATCCGAGTTGGATTCTTCGGGCGACCTCTTTGTTGAAGTTGGACCTACCTAACTGAACAATCTGTCCAAGGTAGTTGTAGTGGTCAACAACTTCAAGAGTATCGTTCCCAACAACAACGGGTAGGGGTACAACATGGACATTGGACATGATCTTTGTCTTGTCCATGTTGGCGAGACGTTCGCCTGATGTTAAATAACACCATTCTCATAACAGCAGCTGACATTAATTTAAAATTTATATTATTGCAGCCTGTAGACTTGATTTAAAATGTGAATTTCATTTCTGTAAACTGACTTCCGTTTTACAGGGTTAGTGGTAATAAGCTACCATCCTTTTGAGGGCATATTCTGTACATCAAAACAAACAACTTTTACTATGGGGCCAACATTGAAATCGCGAAAGAAATATCAGTAGGTAGCTCCATACAAAAAGTTCATCGACTTTGGGCAAAATGTATGTGCAAATAATGTGCTGGTACAATCGCTGCTGCTCCCCATTCTAGACTACGCCGATGTCTGTTATCTGGATCTCACTCAAGACCAATTTAACAAACTTGAGCGCCTTCAAAACTTCTGCATAAGGTTTATATTTGGTTTACGCAAGTATGACCGTATCTCTCAGTTTCGCGCTAAGCTCAAGTGGCTCCCCATTCGCCTTCGTAGAAATTCTCGCATTCTGTCCCTTCTCTACAACATTCTTTTTAATCCTTCCACTCCAGGCTACCTCAAAGAACGTTTTAAATTCTTCCACGAGACTACTCATTCCCGTTCTTTGAGGCAGTCGACCCATCTCTTGCTTGTTACCCCAAAACATGCTAGCATCTTCTACGAGGATTCGTTTTCTGTGAAAGCCATTCGCTTATGGAATTCTCTTCCGGTCGTTGTCAGGCAATCGCAGTCACTGAATATTTTCAAACGTCATGTGAAGGAACACTATCTATCACAGTGTTAAGTTGTACTCTGCTGGAAGAGATTGAAGTGAGCTTTAATTTGTTAGGTACTTTATAAATATCTATCTCTACGTTCGTTATTGCATCATTTGTCATGTGTGTTTGCAATAAATTGTATATTTTCATGTATCTATTTGTATTGTGTATTACTTATTTATTTAGGTAGTAAGTTTATATATATATATAAGTAAATGTGTATATGTATATATAAATATGTAGATTATATTTATAATTTAAAAGTGTTTGTAGCATCTCCCGTCTTTTTTTCATGTGTATATTCTTCTTTATGGTTGCCTGGAAGAGATCGCTTTTAGCGATAAGGCCGCCAATTGTGGCACTAGCTCATAAGGTGTATCTTTCTCTATTGTATTTTTTTGGTGTGCACAATAAAGAGTTTCTATCTATCTATCTATCTATGTATGGCACAGCTGATATTTTTTTCCCGAAAAAATATATGAAAATTCTCAAAATTCACTGAATATACGTGACATTCAAAAACAGCATATTTTCAAATAGCATATTTTTGTGCACATTTTGTTAGTTTTACTGCACATTTTGTTAGTTTTACTGCTGGCCGCTTTTGCTTTAAGTTTCTCCAACAAACTTAGAGTCACGCAACGGGCAATGGAGAGAGCTATGCTCGGAGTTACTTTGCGCGATAGAATCCGGAACGACGATATTCGCCAAATAACCAAAGTTACCGACATAGGTCACAAGGTTTGCAAGTTGAAGTGGCAATGGGCAGGACACACCGCTCGGAGAACTGACAACCGATGGGGAAGAAAGGTTCTTGAGTGGCGACCGCGAACTGGAAGACACAGCGTAGGAAGGCCTCCCACTAGGTGGACTGACGACATTGTAAAAGTAGCGGGCAACCGGTGGATGCAAATGGCAGGTTGTCGTACAGTGTGGCGGTCTAAGGGGGAGACCTTCGTTCAGCAGTGGACGTCTCCGGGCTGATGATGATGATATTTTAGTGCATGACACTAAAATATTATTGCTTGTCAGAAAATCTCCCGTATAATTAAAACAAAAATATGTCAAAACCAAGTCAGTTTACATACTAGATTTATTTCTACGAATTTCCTACGTGAGATAAATAGGTTTACATAATCCTATGCAAAGATAAATTGATTTTACCTTCCTCTCGTTACGTAGAGAGACAAGGGTAGCCTGCCCATGACAATAGACTAATTGACTTTATTCGACTAAATATTGATTCTGTAATTATGTAGTAACAAATCCCACTAGTTCTACGGTAGCGCAATAGGAATTACTTAAAAAACACGGGCCCATATAAATATACCTTACAGACTAAGATACATATATATAAAAAGCTGAGATTTTCCTGGTAGTGTCGCTTCCCCTTTAGGCCAGAAATGGCGAAAGGAAAATGCAAAAAAAAACTGTTTTCTATAAACAGTTTTAATGTTTAACAACAGTTTAACAAGTAGTCTGCTCTATGTTGTTGCTTAAAGGCTGGCGTCCATTAGCGGCGGATCGGGCAACGCAACGCAAAAATACGCCAGCCTATGGAAATGCAATGCGACCCGCCCCGCCGCGCTCCGTCGATAGTGCACGATATTTCATACAAAACATTTATGAGTATTTTTGCATTGCGATGCAGCCTGTCTCGACCCGCCTGGTGGACGGAATCATCTTGGGGTCGTTACATATATAAATAGTTATAGTTACTATAAGTCGGTATTGGCTCAATACCTTAAACAAGGTGTTGGTTTTACAATAACTATTTATTCTGAGAAACTATGTATAGGCAGATAACGCGAGTAGGTAAGTTTAGTATTTATTGACGACTAAACGGTCCTAGTGTTTTGCGTCACTTGCGTCCCATACCGATACCAGGGGGGTGTCACTCCGCAGTTTAGGTATGTTCGGCCGGCGCTCCGTCCGGGTGGACAATGCATTATGCAAGGCAGAAGTCAGTCGCCGCCCGCACGCTAGCCTCGTCGCATGTAACTAAGCATACCTGATAGACAGAAAGACAGCGGTATATCTAGGTGAATATAGCGAGCGGTATCCAGCGCTGTGCGAGTTGAATTGCTACTTTATTGCTTAGTAGATAGAGTCCTTATTTATTTTAATTCCTTTGCCGAGTTAACTTTCTGTACGTAGTACTATTATTTATTCTGTGCTGATACGTCGGATAATACCAAATATTACGACGGAACGCGAAACACCAACGAAACGAGACAACACGATTACGTAACGTTGCGTGTAAGAGCGAGAACGGGCCAATACATAGTTATTAAATAAATCCTTTTGGAAGCTGGTATCAATACCGATAAATAGATGGTATTGCAATATCGCGTACCGACCCACATCTACACCCTTGCGATCGCATACTTCACAGAGAACAAGGGACGCAGAACTCGGAACTCCGAACTCTAGACCGCTCGCAGTGGGGCCAGAGCCGGGGCCTTAATATACTGAGATACGTTTGCTTCGTTAAATACGATATTTAATAGAGTAGGTAAGCCTAAAAAACAACTACAGCAAAAATTCTGACAGTATCAGTTGACATGGCAACTTTTTTTGGGGTTTTATTTATCGATGTAGCATTACGAAAATGTACATTTTTCCAAGTGGCTCCTTGACGATTCAATTCGCTAAAAGCTTCAGCTTTTTAAATAAAGGTATAAATAACTTGAAAACGGCTTGATTTCTCAAACGATTTCAAGTCGCTTGTTGACCTGAGCTGATGTAAGATCGGTACGTATTTACCGTTTTCATGATATTTTGTTATATTACTAATAGACTGAGAGATAGACATTGAAAAAGTTACTGTTATTTTTATATTGAGCGCTAGAAACATACGGAACAGTAGACTTTTATAAAATTGCAAATACGGTTTCGTTGTAAAAGTTGTTTACAATGAACTCATTTTGGATCCTTCCTCGTTCCTTTTGCTTAGGAATACCGGTACGTGTAACCTTGTTTATCATGTAGTGTACTTAGGGCCGATTTCACCGTCGAACGTAAACGCGATCAGTTTAACTTAAACTCAGTTTACGCGTTTAACTGAGTTTAGAGCACAACAGCAGTCTAACAACGTTTTTTAATACAGTTGTCTCCCAGACTACAAATAAAACCTTGTTGAAAGGTTTTCCCTTGATTGGAAGGGTATTTCATAAAATCAAGGTAAGCTCATAATGCATAAAATATTTGAGGGTTCGGCATAAAGCGAAATTCACATAAAGGTTGAATAGAAACATGCGAAGGTATATTTTTGATCTTTTAATTTTTACACGAGTTTTCTTTTGATACAAAGAAATTGGAACTCTAAAGTCAAAATAAGCCTTGAAGTGAATTGGTACATAACCTTCACTATTCAGAATAAGTTAATAGGGGTAAGATTCATTTTGTATTTTTTTTTAGTATAGGTACTTTAGGTAATATTTTTTTCTGTTGTGCATCGAAATTGAGATCAAAGCTTTGATGTTGTCCAAAACCTTCGTAATTTGTAATTGCCAGTAATTTTAAATTTGAGGAGTTGTATCCAACTGGGGGCCCTTTTGCTAAGTTTACGATTTTCTTATGCCTGTCTTTAGATCCCTTTGGATACGGAACCCTAAAAATATTTTTACGGATATCTCGCGACACGCACTTGACAATTTTGTTGTTTGATCCAGATAGAAATGGAGTTGAAAACAGATCTCTTTATAGTTCATTAATTATTTACGGGATATTTATCTTGATTATGTTGTGAAATATGCTCTCGGCAACATGGTATCTGCACTGTCTCTCTGTGGACATAGTGCATGCTGCGCCGAAATATCGGGAGCTCATTTCACAACATACTCGTCAGCCTGAACACGTCCACTGCTGGTCGAAAGCCTCCCCCTTAACAGGGAGGGGTTGCCATAATCCCCACGCTTGGCATGCGGCTTGGGGATCGCAGAATGCTCACCACCGTTAACGGAGAGGACGCTGCTACTCGTCCTCCGGTGGTTCTGGATGCAGTTTTAGGACATACCCAGGTCCATTTCACAACATAATCACGGTAATAATTCCGTATATAATCATTAAACTTAAGGGAATAACCGTAATTGCTTAAAACATTCTATAAGTCTCTTTACTAACATGAATATGACCACAGCGTTGCAACAAGTGCAACTGAGAAGAAAATGTATATTTTATCTCTGTCTTCGTTGTTGGTAAGTAAGTATGTCTGTTAAATTATACATATTACTGAATTTTGAACCTAATAAAGTTTTACTGAAAATTTAATTGTGTTACTGCGTTAAATATTATCTAAGGCAGGAAATTATAAGCCCAAATATTTTCCGCCATAATTCAGCTTATTAAAAAGCTCCAGAATTGTTTATCCGACGGTGGCGCCATCCATCAAGCACACTCAGATGATTAATTGCTATATTATCGACAGCGAATAGTCTGGGAGAGACTGCTTATCTTGTTTACTTTAAGGGGGCGACTAATGCCAAAAGTAAGTAAAAGGTGTATTTTTAAACACATAGTTTAATGATAAAAAACGTAAATATTCAGATTAAAAAAATACTACAGGTAGGGGAAAAACCTAAAGAAGCCGAGTAACCGAATATAATTTTGCAAAATAATCTGGTTTAAAAAAAAAAAACAAATTACCAACAAAAAAAAACTGTTTTAATTCAAATGCTCTAAATTATCAGCGACAGCACCACATTATTTTTTACGAATTACATAGCCAAACTAATGTTTTAGCACAGTAGCCGTTTATTTTTTTTATTTCATGCCTACATTTTGAATAATTAAATAAAACCCCACCTAAATTGCTCAAAGGCATCATCATCATCAATTGTATCATGCGATTTTCGACACTAAACCAATGCAAGACGCGCGGGTGAAATCTGATATTTTTCTGGCATTAGTCGCACTCTTAACATCTCACATCTCTTTATCATCACGAGAATGTCTTAAAACAGCACTTTTCATTATTCGTTACCATAAAAAAGTCTGGATGCAAGTTGTCTCTTGTCTGTGTTTATTTCTAAGGACATGAACAGGGAATTAAATAGAGCAACAATAGTGAAGCGTTATTTATTCACAGTTTGAATTTAAATTAGAGCCAGGGAAAATTATAAGCTGGACATAGCTATTGAATATTATTTTTTAAGGTGTTTGAATACAGTTAATTTATTAGGTGTCGGTATGGTTAAATATATGGTCTTAGCGCTCGTGGCGTAGCTTGTCTAGGGGATTCTAAACGATCACCGATGTTAAGCAACGGACGGTCCGGTCAGTCTTCGGATGGGTGACCGTGAGTGGCAATTTATTTCTGAGCGCTACCGTGGGTCGGATGACACGTTAAATTGTTGGTCCCGGTTGTTTGTTCTAGTTTCTATGACAACAACCGTCAGCCATGTCAGAGGCCTTCGGGCGGCACATTAATTCTGACACTAGGGCTGGCCACTCAGCCTATACGAACTTACTTACTTTTATGGTTAAAGATAGTAAACATATCTAGCCTGGAATATGTGGTTTGAGGTAGATTATAATTTAAATACATTTATTTATCAAATATTATTTCGAAATTATTTCAAATAAAAGTACTTTAATAATCTGCAATTTTGCGCAATTATGTACACCAATTTGCCATCAAACAAATAGTTATTGCGTTAATGTTTCTTAAAGTAAATAGATACATTCTAGCTTTCTAGTCTACAAGGCTCAAACAAAAAAACAAAAAAGGGGGGGGGGGGGGTAATCTAATATAATAAAAGGCTCTGTCCTGACTGACTGACTGACAGACAACGCACAGCCCAAACCGCTGGTCGAACAGACTTGAAATTTGGAGGGTGTATTCGTCTCGATGCGGGTACTTAAGAAAGGATTTTTCGAAATTCGACCCCCAAGGGGAAGTTTGTATGAAAGTCCTTTGTTTTTGTACTTTTAGTCACGAAAATTTGGATTTGGATAGTTCATCCAAAATATTTCTTCGACAGGGACGATTTAAGGGGGGAAAGGGGGGGTGGAATGTTGTATGGAAAGTTCTTTGTTTTTGAAGTTATAATGATAAAAATTGATATTTGGGTATTTCATTCAAAGGAAGGGAAGTTGGAGGGGGGGGGGGGGGGGTCGGTAGAGTCGGTCGAGTCGGTCGAGTCTGTCGAGTCCGTCGTGTCGGTAGAGTCGGTAGAGCCGGTAGAGTCGGTAGAGTCGGTAGAGCCGGTAGAGTCGGTATAGTCGGTAGAGTCGGTCGAGTCTGTCGAGTCGGTCGTGTCGGTAGAGTCGGTAGAGTTGGTAGAGTTTGCTCGGAATGATTTTAAGTGGAGAACTTTTGGAGCGGTCCGTATTTCTTCCGCACGCTGACGAAGTCGCGGGGGACCTCTAGTGTACTTATTTCATGTACTACCTCGATTTCTGCACGTAATTTAGATAATTTTATCATTTTCGTCATGCATGTTTTGACATTTTAAGTAATTTCGGGACTGACAGACTGAAGTTATCAAATAAGAGTAAACGAATCTGACAGCTGGTCCCATACTAAAGAATTGGCTATTCAAAACTCCATTAGAGTTAAGAAGACTGGGGGAAGATACGCTTTATTGTTTAGAGTTTTAATGAATATCTTAAAATGTTCGGTGCTGAGTTAAGATAATACTGCCTTGCTATAAAATCGACACATAATTAATAATTTACCTACTTAGAGATTTACTGATAGACTAATGATTAATAAGTACTGAAGTTCAGTACTTGCTTTTATCAGTTAGCGTCTTTTTTACTGGACCTGGGTATGTCCTAAAACTGCATCCAGAACCACGGAGGACGGGCAGCAGCGTCCTCTCGGTTAATGATGTTGAACATTTCTGATCCCCAGGTCGCCTGCCAAGCGTAGGGATTATGACAACCTCTCCCTATTTAGGGGGAGACCTAGGTCCAGCAGTGGACGTCTTCTGGGTGATGATGATGTATCTTACTTATAAATAGGTCAGTTTCGATTTACGATTGGAAAGATGTCGCTGCGACCCTAAAAGAGACCCCGGACCGGACACGACATAATGCCACTGGTTTCGATTTCGCGCTGCATCTTGTCTGTCGGCTACCTTGGAGCTCGAGCAGTTCCGTCTCCACGTCTTCCTTCCAAAGTTATCTAGGTCGGCTGACGGGTCGACAGCCCTAAGGAACTCCACGATACGCCTTCTTGACATTACGATCCTCTCCCATTCTCAGTTCATCCAGCGGAGTCTGTGGGCTTTACGTTCCCGATATTCAGTTCACCTATGACCTCCTCGACCTCCATCATGTTTTACGGGAACTCCAACTTCCTTCCTCTCTTTGGGTTGGTTTTACAATTTTACGCATAATTTGTCTCTCCGCCACTAAGATCTTTGCTTCCTCTATAAGGATTAATATTGTACATAATATATAATTATTCCCTATTTCTTGAAAGAATACCAATAACAGTAAGCGTTCTCAAACGACGAAAAACTTGGGCTTCGTAAGTAGTCTAGAAATCAAGGAACCAAAGAGTAAGTATTGCCATTCAACGGGGAAATGCAGCCAGCATCCTGGGAACCCTACCGCATGGTGGCGCTCTAGACGGCGTTTTTGTTTTATAGGAACTAGGGTTTTTTTTTGTTTTTAAATATATTTATAGATATATTTTATGGTAAATAAGTAGTTTTTAGTATATAGTTTAAATATTTATTTAAAGTTTTGTACATATGTCAATAAAATAAAAACACGTTTAAAAAAAACCCAAAGAGTAGGTTTAGCACTTGTGAGTTCTGTTGGAAAATTAAAATATTTTTTTCGAAATTTTTTATGAGTTTGGTTTTAAAGCCGAAGGATGCAGCAAGCGAAAGGTTGCTAAATTTATTAATATCGGCAGCCCTGAGCGAATACACGCATATACTTCAGAAAAATAAATTTAAAAACTATAGGATTATCTTTTTTCGCATTTGTTTAATTACGAATCCGTACTTATTAAATACTATTACTATTTTTTTAGGAAATACCATGGCCAAATACTTTGTTAGACAACAATAACCACAAAAAAGCATGACAGAATGAAAAAAGTTTTTAAATTATTTTTTGTCCTTTTGACCATGATGCATTCACTCAAAATCTTCAGAACCGCCGACTAGGACCGACTACTATAATTCAGAATCATGTCTCGTCAACGCCTCAAACAAACGGATTTTTATAAACATATTTTTTTAATTGGTTGGCTGAAAACCGCTCATTGACACGAAAATAAGTATTTAATAAAAAAATAAACAAATAAAAAATATTCTTGCAACAACTGTCAAAGAATTTGTTTCGTTTAAGCAACTTTAAATAATACACTTATATGATATGCTCCAATCATCGAAACAGTTGTATTGTACATACCTAATTTATGTTCAGAATTTAAAGTTTCCTACAAGTCTATTTGTATTTATTTCGAGTAAAGACTTCGTTCCACACAATATCTTATCATGAAACTCAGTACATTACTTCCCTGCGCGTGGAATTTATTACACCCTCCACCCTTCTCTTCACCTTTTAAAACCAGGAAATTGTTTCTTACCACCCTTGAACTGTCACTGCACTTGACTCCAAACATACAAGGACTTTACATTCAAAACACAACCTTCTTGCTACGGAATAAGGGGAAAACAAAACTTGGAATTCTGATTTTATGAAAATGATTTTTGAAATAGACTTTGTTCCCTTGTTTTAGGAGCTATGTTAGTGAGTTTGGAATGTGGAACATGTTAACAACTTAACTCTAAAGCATTCGTTCAATCTTACTGTATTACATGGGGTTCTGTCGAAATAAGTGATACGAAAATTTGTAAACAAAAGTTTGAGACAGTGTGGTGTGAAAAACTGCGTAAATTAATAGAGGCTGCCGTAGAACTGATAACCGTTGTGGTTGTAGAGTTTTAGAGTGGAGACCACGAGTCGGCAAACGTGGTTAAGGACTCCCTGAGACTTGATGGAGTGACGACGTTAGTAAAGCAGTGGGCAGAGACAAGAAGCGAAAAGCATATCGGGCTGAGAGCTGTGTTATTCGAGGCCTGTGTCCACTAGTGGATTAAGGTTGGCTGATGGTGATAACCTCAGCTGAGGACCTGAGTATGACCTAAAACTGCACCCAGAACCACCGGAGAACGGGCAGCAGCGTCCTCTCGGTTAACGACGATGAGCATTTTGCGATGCCCAAGCCGCCTGCCAAGCGTGGGGATTATGGCAACCCCTCCCTTTAAGGGGGAGGCCTTCGTCTAGCAGTGGACGTCTTCCGGCTGTTGATGATGATGATGTTGATCGTGTAGTTTTGGATCAATTTTATTACTTATCTTTCGAGTGCCCTACAAAGAGGCAAAATATTATTAATAAATACGTAATTATAATAAATTACTTAGCGGGACAGCCCGACGCATCCTGTTCATATTAATTTTGTAAAAGTTGCCAGTTGAATCTGGACAAGATACGCACAGGATCAGTTGGAGTGGCGTACAAAAAAAAGGTCTAAAAAGAGCTCAGCTGTGTGCGGCTGTGTGTGATTACGGGCTGGAAATGATGATGATATTGAGGATCCACACTACGAGTTTTTTGAACAATCTCTCTCTTTTGCAAGTTTTGCCCTTTCTATGGCATTTGACAGCAAGTTCTTAAAATTGCTGCAAATTCTCGCTAGTCTAATCTTCTCTAAACCAAATTAAACCGCTTCACCTTGCCTTATTTGCTGTCAGTATTAAGAAGCGTCTAACAACGAGAAACAATTGCTTAACAACATCGTTATTTCAGTTCCCTACAGTATATTCTGTAAAATAATGTTCTAAAAACGTTTCCTTAAAACACATTGCAAAGTTAAAATAGACCGTAAGTATATTCTCTTAAAATGAGTTAGATTTATAAAGGCCTACGCACACCGTTTACACTTGACTCGACGTCTAAAGATTGAAAGTATATTATATTTGTGACTAGTATTTTTATTATACCGTTACTTGAGATCAGGTGAACTAAGATATCATTTAGTTATATACTTTCATGTTACAAAAAGTACATGGAAAGCCGACTACATTGTGAAAGTCGCGGGCAACAGCCTTTTTTTTTTACGGTCAATTGACGAGAAGAGCAAGACTTTCACCTGGTGGTAAGCGTCACGCCTGCCACTAACAGTAACAGTGCTAGAATTGTGACCTTGCAAATACAATACTGCGCCGCACTGCACTGCGCTCGTCACCCTGATGTATCAGATGTTAAATCTCTTCATACCCAGTAATTTCTCTGGAAACATTGCCCTTCAAACCGGAACACAGTAGTGCTTGCACACTACTGCTTGGCGGTTGAATAACTGGAAAAGTTGTGGTACTTCCCCAGGCGGACTCTGCAGTAGAGTCCTACCACTACCGCTTCGATGTAAATGGTAAGTTAACGTACATAGTTGCGGTCGAAAGGGGCAACATTTGCTTAGCAGTGGCTGAACAAATTTCGGGCTGACGATGATAATGTTGCAAGTTTCTAATTTACACTTGCATCTTCAGAGTAAATTTGGTGAAATAATTTCATTTTTTACCGTACTCGGAGTAATATTTTTAACATATTAAATCATAACAGTCAAAAATATAAGTATAAGTTGACCAACACACCCAGTAACTTCTGCTCATGGCACAGCCGATCGCAGAAAGAAAAAGAAATAGCAAAAAAAAATAATATATATATATAAGTAGGTAATGTATTTCTTATGATAATAATGATATACTCGTATATATGTACCGTCTTCTTTGCCTTTCACTAATTTTGGACAAGATGTCTAGCCTATATAGCTTTAAGTATGGATAATTAACAACCTTTTAAACTTTTTCATCGATGATAAAGATGTGACAAGACAACCGCTGTTACTGTTTTTAAATATTTACGATTGAGGTTGGTATTATTATAAAGGCTTAGGGTTTTTATATACGCAGGTGGCCTAGGTATGTCCTTAAACTGCAACCAGACCGGAGGAGTACGGGCAGCGTCCTCTTGGTTAACGATGGTGAACATTCTGCGATTCCCAAGCCGCCTGCCAAGCGTGGGGATTATGGCAACACCCCTCTATTAAGGGGAGGCTTTCGTCCAGCAGTGGACGTTTTATGGCTGACGACGTGGCCTAGTGGTACAAGTTTCCCATACCTCCTCGTATGAACTAGTCCAAAATGTCACATGCCTTTATTTTATTTCATTTAGTTATTACGTATTTTTATTAAGAAAATTAATGAATTAATTATTATGCATTATGTTGGTGACATACAATGAAATTTAACATGTAATTATACACCATAATCAGTAAATCATTTGAATTACTTTTTATTCCATTTGACTCAAGCAAGTCCGTTTATACCGATATGGTGTGCGATGAGTTAGATACATTACACAACTTCTCGTATAAACATCGCCGCACATACGTCATCCTGACGTCCTATTTGGTGAAATTCAACGAATGTGCTCCGACAAGTTAAATTGTGGCAGGTGCGGAACGACGTGCATGAAAACAAGCCTATATGTATGAACTAGAGGTCGTCCGCGACTTCGTCCGCGTACGGAAGAAATTCGGCCCGCTCCCAAAATTCACCACTTTAAATCATCTCGAGCAATTTTTTTAGCCCCCCCCCCCCCCAACTCCCCGAACTCTATCAACTCTACCGACTCGACCAACTCTACAAAAATTCCTCCCTTTGAATGAACTACCCAAATATCAATTTTCATCACTATAACTTCAAAAACAAAGAACTTTCCAGACAACATTCCACCACCCTTCCCCCCCCCCTCCAATTGTCCCTGTCATTATTTAAAAAAAAAAATATTTTTATTTTAAATTAACTATCCAAATCCAAATTTAATTTCGTGAATAAAAGTCCAAAAACAAAGGACTTTAATACAAACTCCACCCCCCCCCTTATAATATTTTTGTTAGTTTAAATTGTAAGTAGTTTTAAAGTATTACACTGGCAAATGCACAAAATGCAACGCCATAAACCTCTTAAGAGGAAACTCCAAGGGACCGTGGACTTACGTATTTAATTTTAATTTCAACTTGATACCTCTGCGTTCCAGAGACTCTTGAGGTCTTGACAGGCAGACTACAGACAGACGGCCAACGGAGTGATCCTATAAGGGTTTGTTTTTTTGCTGTTGAATCCTAAAAATAACTTTTCATATTCCCGCTAAAAACTTGCAGTCATAAATGACAGACCAAAAAAAACAAAAAAATATATAAATCCCAAAAAAGGAAAAATCCCAAAAAATGATGTTGTCTCTTTTTAATTATTGCAATCTAAAAAATAGTAACAAGATGACAAATCATTTTGACTTTGAGCCTCCAGAATTGCCTGTATGAACTCCCTAACCATGCAATTCAATTTCTATACTAGAGTGATAGAATGATACAAACCACATTCTCTGTTTTCACCATACTAAAGTCCCGCAATACAGTTAGCGGTACAGGTTACCTGTGTGTCGTAAAGTGATAGCCATAACTTGTCCCACAAACTTGTCCCGCTGGTTGTACTGCGGTCAGGGGCTTTGTTCCACACTGCAAGCTGAATCTCCGGAGTTATGGAGCATTTCTGAAATTTATAGCAAATGATAGTTTTAGTTCAGCAAGAAGGCTCCGTATCAGAAGGGCTATCAGGGTAAATATCGATGTATGCAGAACGTCGGCTTGTTAAAACGTCTACATGATGACATCTTGAGTGGAAAACGACTTACTAGTAAAACGTCCAATATGTGAAAACGTCCATTATACGAAAAGTCAGGGACAGTCAGTAACTAAACAAAATAGTAAACATATCTTTACTAACTTAAATAAGTAAGTTACTCATAGAAATTGGACGTTCACTATAGTATTATATTGTAGTAGTAGGACTCAACACTGCAGAGTCCGCCTGGGGAAGTACCACACCTTTGCTAGTTATTCAACCGCCAAGCAGTAGTGTGCAAGAATTACTGTGTTCCGGTTTGAAGGGCAATGTTACCAGAGAAATTACTGGGTATGAAGAGATTTAACATCTAATATCTCAGGGTGACGAGCGCAGTGCAGTGCAGCGCAGGATTGTGTTCGCAAGTTCAGAATTCTGGCACTGCTACTGTTAGTGGCAGGCGTGACGCTTACCACCAGGCGAACGTCGTGCTCGTCTCGTCATAAGACTGTACAATATAAAAAGGTACCTACCTCTATAGTGCACGTAAAATTTCTCTAGTACAATTCACACTTACTTGGACCTGAGTTTTGTGGGTATGTCCTAAAACTGCATCCAAAACCACCGTTGGACGCGCAGCGGCATCTTCTCAGTTAACGGTGGTGAGCATTCTGTGATTCCCCAAGCCGCCTGCTAAGCGTGGGGATTATGGCAACCTCTATTAAGGACGAAGGCCTTCCGCCTTCGTCCAGCAGTGGACGACTTCTGGCTGTTGATGACTCACATTTACTTTAATAGCGCTCGTAGCGTACCTTGAATAGGTGGTCCTCAACGACCACGATGTTAAACTACGGACGATCCGGTCAGTCTTCAGATGGGTGATCGTGAGTGGCATTTACATCTGATTTAAACGCTACCGTGGGTCAGATGAAACGTTACATTGATGGTCCCGGTTGTTTGTTCTATATTTCTATAACAACAGTAAAGCCATGTCAGAGGCCTTCGGACATTAACCCTGACACTAGGGCTGATCAGTCAGCCTATACGAACTCAATTACTTACTTTGAAATCACGATCGCAACTTCGGAACACGTCTTCACTTAAACCTGGAACAAATCGCAGTGAAATAAAGTTAAACTAACAGTAAGGTAAAGTTTCCAGTTCTACACGTCAGACTGAACTTGGTCCTGACTAAGATTAAGTAATTAATTCGAGTGAAAACCTTGTTCTGACTAGTTTCAGACCTTTATGAGACAAAGTCGTTTGCCAAAGTAATCTCATAAATTTTGTGATTAATGTCAAACGGCGTCATTAATAAATGTGTAGTAATTACGGAGTATTTAATTCGACTTTTGTTATTTGGTTTTATATTTATTTTGAGAGAAATTAAAAGGGTTTTTTAAACAATGGAGTGACAAGACGAGCAAGACGTTCGCCTGGTAGTAGAAGTAGAATTTTATGGCGCCCGGTATCGTCATCGTAATTTACGGTTACGTGTATCGTCTCGTGAGAAAACGCAATGTGATCAACCATGAATTTGCGGAAAAAACAGCTTTGCCATACATTTTGTCGAAATCAAATGACTTTTGTCTATGGAACAGCAGATTTTTATTATGAAATCAGAAAAAAAAATTAAGAATAGATAAAAAGTAAAATGTATTTATTTATTGACATTCACATTTGACTCTAGCTTAATTATTAGTATTCATACTTAACAATATTGAATAATAAATAATACTATAGCTAACAAAAGCTACTAATTTAGAAATCGTACAAGTTTAGGGCTCTATACATGATGCGACTTTTTTTTTTTTTTTTTTTTACCCTAGATTTCGCACTAGGAGGACCTCTGTCGCGACAAAAAGTAAAAGATAGTAGATACAGGCTCGCGGAGGTGCCCCGCACGCTGGAGAGGTCGGCCAAGTCTACGCGTGCTATGGGCCCGACAGTTTACAACAAGCTGCCGGAGCATATCACCTCGGCGCCTTCTCTGGGCAGTTTTAAGTCAAGACTCAAACGCTGGCTTCTCGAGCATACGTTCTACAGCTACACAGAATTATGTAATTTTAAGGAGTAGATTTAAATTTATTTTATTTTATTTCTATGAATATGAATTATTTTGACATTGTATAATTATAATTGTTTAAACTGACATTATTAAATTATGTAATTCATTCGTACTCTTATTAGTACCTAGATATATTATTCTATTGATATTCTCTTGACCTGTAACAATTTATTATTAATAAATGATGATTATGATGATGATTATGATGATTAGTATAAGTTGTTCACAACGATGAGTACTACGACCTCCTGTCGGCTTACCTCTGAGCGTAGTACCTGAGCATACCTCTTGATACACAGATCCATCAATCTTCGAATCTATATATAATCAATCTTCGAATCTATATATAGGTACACAATAAAGTCAGTAAATACAATAATCTACGCGCAGTGTGACTTGTTCTTGATGACTTAACGCGTAATTGCGTTCCTCGCAGCTATTACATTGAGACATTAGTTTGCCTTCAAGCCTTTAGGCAAACGTATAAACAGTAGCAAATTGAGTTTCAGATTTTTATTCATATCAAATTATGGTTACCATGGCAACTGACTGGTTATTTATCATTCGTCATCAGCCATAAAACGTCCACTGTTGGACTAAGGCCTCCCCCTTAATAGAAAAGGGTTGCCATAATCCCCATGCTTTTTTTCGCTTGGCTGGCGGCTTGGGGATAGCTAAATGCTCACCACCATAAACCGAGAGAACGCTGCTGCCCGTCCTCCGGTGGTTCTGGATGCAGTTTTAAGACGTACTCAGGTCTAATAAAATGTTTACATAGTACGTAAACGTAATGTTAAATTATCGCTGATTTCAACACTTTGATAAATAAATAAAACAATAATTAAAAGGCAGGTCACACGGCACGCATTGTCAGGAGGTTCCTCACTTTGCAGCCCTAACCACTGGCAGCTTGAGCCCTGTCTAGCTGCCGGCGCGGCGGCGCGGCACTCTAGGTTTAGGTTTTTTGTAATATTTACGTTTTTGTATTGATGATGTAAAAAACTTAAATTTAAGACAGGAAATAAATACGTGTAGTAAAATAATAATTACATAATGAACATGATACGCAGTACTTTTATGTTTTCTAATGTACCACGTAAGTTGCGCTACTGCCTCCTTCGTGTATTGCGCGTCTGATAATTGCCACTTATCTTATTGTATGGGTTTCTACGGATTATTACATGTTCGCTGGGTTACATTTTCGAATGGGGGAAAGCTTGGAGTAATTTATTAATTTTGGTACCATTGAATTTCGAGTTCTTATCCTTCATTTAATTGTTTATTTGGGTATTAAACGAGCTGATATAAATTCAAATTAAAGGTGTTAAAATTACTGCATATGACTTACATATACACCACGTTGAGTGGCCAGCCCACCAACCCACTCCATGTCCCTAAATAAAAGAAGATTTAAAAAAAACCCGCCAGTTGCCAGTTGGGTTGGCGGATTCACGTATGTGAATCCAAAAAAATTACAAAAGACATATGCAGACTTCCTCACGATGTTTCCCTTCTATGAAAAGTCATTAAGTATATATATTATATTTTTTTTTTTTTTTTTTATAAATGTTACATTTTAATAATTATTTAATCGTCACAAAGCATAAAATAAATAACATGACAAAATTAACTTATACTCTCGTCAATCAACGCCCCTAACGGCACCTGGCGCAAAGGTGCCCATCACACTAGCCGCATTGCCACGCTGAATGGCTATGGCCAATCTTTGCACCAGGTACGAGCTGGAGCGGGGGTCGCCAGACTTTTCCTTCAACCTACGCCCAAACTCCCCCACTACATTTTTAGCATCAGCGCCCCAACTACCCAATGTCTCCACCGCAAGAGGCACAAAAATGTATTGCCCCTCCAACGCTGCATACTTCAAACGCTTTATTATATTATATTCATTTATTTCAGACACATTTAGTCCATAATTATACATACTACATTAACATTATTCATACACATTAAATTAAAAACAAACACCAACATCATAATAACTATAAATAAATTACAAATTTCAATTCATTATATAAAATTACAAACTTACAAAGGAAACAAAAACCAAAAAAAATGTAAAAAAATAATAAAAAAATATCTTAACCTATATTTTGGATTGGATCCGGAATGCTCAACATGCAATCTTGTCCAATGTTGCGTTATTGGGCAGTCCAGATCCATCCGCCCGGCGAACAGCTGCAGCTGCTGTTGGAGCTACCTCGCACACGACGCATGGAGGACGCGACTCGCTTGCGCACGATAGCCGGGAAGCTATCTATCCGCATTGGAATGAAAATCTGTAAATAAACTCCAACGAGCTCATTGCTTTGAACCCGTGTGCTCTAGATTTTAAGACTTCGGTTTCAACCGGTCGTTCTTCCTATTACACCATGGCTTACTTTGCTTCACATAAATAATTAAAAATAGAAACAAAAAAGCCTTATATTTCTTACTAAAAAAATATTAAAATACACGAATATTTGTAAACACTAATATTAAAACTACTACTATGTTGCAACTAAATATTAATTTTAATTTATTTTTTATAAAGCTACGCTAGTAAAAACCCCTCGTTCTCGAAGGTGAGGGCCTCCTCTAGAGATTTCCAGGTCTCCCTATTCGTCCTGTTTCCATCCATTGTTCGCCAGCTACTTGTATGACGTCGTCTGCCCACCGGGCTGCTGGTCTACCTCTTTTCCTAGTGCCTGGTGGTCCTGTCCAAGCCGATATCCTGTGAGTCCATCGATTGTCTGTCATCTGGCTGTGACCAGCCCAGCGCCACTTAATTTTTTTACAGTGGTTCAGAGCATCAGTAACTTTTGTCCTATTTCTAATATATTTATGCGCTATTTTTTTATTCTTTTAATTTTTAATATTGCGTGATTGATTCAGGCGTTACTTTGCGGAAGTCCATTGTTACAAACATAAGAGAAAATTAAGATTATTATTATTAATATATTATAATATATTCTATAACTATAGTCGTCTGTGACACCCTTAATTAGAAAAGCAGTTTGGACGGAAACCCGTTCCCAATTCTTACAACGTTACAGTAGTTATTATGAAAACTGACGTGGCTTTGACACATTTTTGTTTTATTTATACGGGAACGTACGGAGTTTGTACGGTTGAGTGCTAAGCAGGACGAAGCGAGCGCGCGAGCACGCGCGTCGGGCTTTCACTCTTTGAAAAAGGTCACCGGATGTGATCGAAACTATAGTCGGAGTATCTGATTTAAATAAACGTGAGTATTCCCGTATAAATAAAACAAAAATGTTACAGTAGTTATAACATTCATCATCATCAGCCCGGGGACGTCCACTGCTGAACGAAGGCCTCCCCCTTAGACCTCTACACTGTACGACAACCTGCCATTTGCTTCCACCGGGTTCATATCATTATAAACATAGAAATACCTAAGTGTGGAAACACAACATATAAATATTCACTAATATGAAAAAGACAAACTTTTCACAAATAAAAATAGCCCTTTTCTGCATAGTAATAGGTTATCTACTCGCGCTTACATCCATTCCGTCCGTCCGTAACGCTTTTCTTAACCTATCTACGAGTATATCCGTTATGGGACGCCCGTTGTACCGCGAGAGCCCTTTATGAATCCGTCCTGTGCCGCCCAAAGATTGCCCCTCGGCCGCCCAGGACACGTCGATAGGGCGGAACGAGCGGTTACTTTTTATACCCTTCCGGTGCGGTATACGCTTAATCGCGGGCAGCTTTTATTGTGGTTGGATCGTGTGGTATTTTTTGCTCTTTTTTGGTGAGAAACGTGGTTTGAAATATGACACTAAATTTTGTAATTTGAAATACTGAAAATAGCTGTGGATACTCTTTGTGATGTGGACTCTACGTAAAAGGGTTATTATACTATGGATGAGTCTCATCTCTAACGACAAGGTACATGAAAAGGCAAACCGAAATTATAACAACACATTTAATAAAATAAATAAAAATACTGCCCTGCCAAAAAACTATTTTTACATTTGAAACAGGCGCCATCAAGGAACTTACACAACACGTAACAAAAAGGTTCAACAATACTGAAGGGTATTTATGAACTCGTCATTATAAACAACTTTTACTATGGGGCCAACCACGAAATCGCGAAAAAAACAGCTGTTCCATACATTTTTTCCAAGCTCATAATGACATTTTTTGTATAGAACAGCTGTTTTTTTAAAATTTCAGGGTTAATTACATCCACGTACGTTTTGTTACACAACAACCTTTGCAGCTTTTGTTGAACCTTTTTGTTACACATTGTATACTACATAGGGCGCCAAACAGCCGCCACATTTAAAATAAAAATTAATTAAAAATATTGCCAGTATCACTCGGGATAGAGTGAAAAAATTAACGATACCCATGTTTGCAGGTTCAAATCTTACCATACGCTACTGCCAAGCACCACTGTGCAAGCCACCACTGTGCTTCGCAAATGCCACTGACGTTCACTAACTATTATGTTGCAAACCTAATCAATGTACCGCACTGGCTCCAGTCACTGTCCAAGCGAGAATGAACTAGCACAGGACAAGGGACTTATAGGGACAAATTATAATGTTTGCAGGACGTCTTGATAAGCCAAGAGAAGTGGACCAAACACACCATCTCCGGCGAAGGGACCGATCTTGGAAACATTA
The DNA here is from genome assembly GCA_905404285.2 of Erannis defoliaria. NCBI lineage: Eukaryota > Metazoa > Arthropoda > Insecta > Lepidoptera > Geometridae > Erannis > Erannis defoliaria. The sequence goes on along the minus strand of FR990082.1, from coordinate 2,558,265 downwards.
CATTTAAGGCTTGAACGCACTCAAACTATGGGGCGGGAAGATTTTTGCGGAAAGTAGGTCGAGCGTGCTTTGACATAATAGGTCTTATACACACTATCCCACAACTATCTGCTGGGTTACGCGTAAAGGTATAAGCGAAAAAAAAACAGTTTTTTGTTAAAAAAATATACATTCAGGTTATGCGTATTGGTATTACTAAGCCGAAAAGAAGACATTGTGAGCAACTTATACTATAGCCACCTTGAAATAGCAAAATAATATAGCTGTTCCATAAATATCTTTCCGTCGACGAGATATAGGGAACAGGTGAAATATTTTCGGGATTTTAGAGTAGGCCCTGTTAACTTATGATGTAAGAGATATTTATTTCTCAAAAAAAAATTACAATTCACTTGTAAGAGAAAATACAAGGTTTCTTATTAGTAAGTGCTAAGAATACAAACATCGGAGTGGACGAAAAACAATAGATTATAGGATAGATATAGATAGATAGAGATTAGATTAGAGGATTTAGCTTATAGGTCGTATTGAAGTCATTCAAAAACGTTTTCTACGTTACCTGCAATATAGAGCTAAAATATTTTTGCTGAATTACCCCGCCCGTTGCAAGAAGTTCCATATTCTACCACTTTATGATAGAAGGCGAGTAGCAGATTTAGCTTACCTTCTGAACATAGCTAATGGTACGATTGATTGCCTGGAGTTGCTCGGGCAACTGGGACTTCGTACACACACAGCCTCGCTTAGAAGGCCGAATATTCTCTACGTCCCATCCGTGCAGTGTAATTACAGGCAAAACAGCTTCGTTATACGAGTATGAGCATGCAGGTGTTACAATGTTCTTGCTAATGAAATTGATGTGTAGCGCTCGTGGCGTAGCTTGCCTAGGTGATTCTAAACGATCACCAATGTTAAACAACGGACGGTCCGGTCAGTCTTCGGATGGGTGACCGTGAGTGGCATTTATTTCTGAGCGCTACCGTGGGTCGGATGACACGTTAAATTGTTGGCCCCGGTTGTTTGTTCTAGTTTCTATAACAACAACCGTCAGCCATGTCAGAGGCCTTCGGGCGGCACATTAACTCTGACACTAGGGCTGGCCACTCAGCCTATACGAACTTACTTACTTACTTACCAAAGTAGTAATACAAAAGGAAAAAAGAAAAAAAAAAGAAAAAAAATTTTTTAAGAATTTCTGTGATGAAAGTTACGAACATCACATTAATTTTGTCTAAAAATATTTTTTCCCTTAGTACTCATAAACTTTCTCTAAGATACATGACCTCGAAGTATTGACGTATATGTTCAATATAGTCGTTCAGATATAGGTATAGTCAGGTCGGAAATTTATGTTGATAAGATGTCTTTTTTTGGCTACTGCCAAACATAGACATATTCATTCAGCCTACTGGCTAAATATGATGAAACTTTCATATATTATTATAAGGATCATCATCGTCATCATCAGCCCGGAGACGTCCACTGCTGAACGAAGGCCTGCCCCTTAGACCATTGCCATTTGTACGACAACCTGCCATTTGCATCCACTGGTTTATATGGATGCTGTCCTATAAATATTGCTTTTTGTTACGTCAGAATTTATGATATTCTGATCCATCAAATTTTTTTAAATCCAGTAAATATTTTTACAAAATTGAAACATTTTCATGCACAAACAGTGAGAAAAAATATTCTAAATATTTTAGTATCCAAAAGATCAGGTCGGTGCACAATGATGGAGATGTGTCGCAGCGAGCCGCACCGCACTGCGTTGGATCAATAACAAGGATACACAGGTAACTTTTTTTAATAAAATTCAACCGACTTCAAATTAAATATGACACCACCTCGAGAGTATACCCTTTCAATTATTTTATTAAATTAAAATCGGTGCACAAATGACGGAGAAAACGGTGAACATACAACATAACCTCCTCCTTTTTTTAATTCGGTTAATAACGATTATTGAACCTCAATCAGCGATCATTTGGTTATTAAGAGTGAGCTCGTGATCCATAACCAAAACCAAACGAAGCCCACAGTACAGTAGAAGGCGTTTTAAGACAAATCAGGCCAATGAGGTTCCACACGAAAAACTTTTCGCAGATGGTGCGAGCGGCGGTCCGGATATGGCAAAATCAAGTTTTCTTGTTAATCGTTACTTATATCTTTCTGCTCTTGATGAAGGCGTTGTCGACAATTGAAAAAAAAAAACTTTATTTCGGTCAAATTATCCATAAGTAAGTAGTAGTGTTTTAAACCTATGATATTATTTTAGTAGTAGTAAGTAAAATTATAGATAATATTCTTTCCAGCAAGAGATTGATATAATTGAATAATATAAACTGAATCCAATTGATATAATATAGTCCAAGGAAAAATACTGGGTACTATGTCTTGGACCTGGGTATGTTTTTAAAATGCAACCAGACCCACCGGAGGACGGGCAGCAGTGTCCTCTTGGTTAACGGTGGTGACCATTCTGCGATCCCCAAGTCGCCTGCCAAGCGTGAGGATTATGGCAACACCCCTCTATAAAGGGGGAGGCCTTCGTCCAGCAGTGGATGTTTTATGGCTGACGACGACTGTGTCTTATTTTAAGAATCTAAAACAATACAGCATACAGCCGTTGACGGCCTGTCTTTTGTTTTTGGACTTTTAATTATGAAAAATTTGGATTTGGATAGTTCATTTAAAATAAAAAATATTGTTTTCAAATATTTTTTGACAGGGACGATTTATTTTTATTTTTTGGGGAAGTTTGTATGAAAATCCTTTGTTTTTGGACTTTTAGTCACGAATATTTGGATTTGGATAGTTCATTTAAAATAAAATAAAACTATTTTCAAAAAAAATATTACAGGGATGATTTAAGGGGCTAAAAAAATTGCTCGGGATGGTTTAAAGTGGTGAATTTTGGAAGCGGGCCGAATTTCTTCCGCACGCGGACGAAGTCGCGGGGGACCTCTAGTTAATTATATTTAATGCACATTTATTTTATTAAGTCCTTAATACCGCCACATTGCGCCTTGTTTAACTGTGCGCAGACCTTTAAACCTCTTTTATATCCAGTACGCGCATGCTCTTTGATGCATTGATGCATATTCATGGTGCTACGACAATCACGAAGAACTTTTTGTCTGTTTTGTTCGGTGGCGTTCGATGAGCGACACACACGGCTTTGTAGTTTGGGAAGCTTTTTACACGACACCACAGAATAAATAATATTACTCCGTACAGAAAGTTATCTCCGCAAAGGAATTTAATTAAATAAGGGCTTTATCTACTAGCCAATAAAGTAGCAATTCAACTCGCACAGCGCTGGATACCGCTCGCTATATTCACCTAGATATACCGCTCTCTTTCTATCACGTATGCTTAGTTACGTGCGACGAGGCTAGCGTGCGGGCGACGACTGACTTCTGCCTTGCATAATGCATTGTCCACCCGGACGGAGCGCCGGCCGAACATACCTAAACTGCGGAGTGACACCCCCCTGGTTTCTAATTGAAATCTTAGGATGAGTAGTTAAGTAGCATAATCAGCGTTTTATAGTTCACTGCTGGATTTATGCCACAAATGGCGAAAGAATTAAAAAATATGGTAAGTACTTAAAGGTAGATTATGTTTAAGGGGACCTGGGTATGTCTTTAAACTGCAACCAGACCCACCGGACGACGGGCAGCAGCATCCTCTTGGTTATCGGTGGTGACCATTCTGCGATCCCCAAGCCGCCTGCCAAGCGTGGGATTATGGCAACACCCCTCTATTAAGGGGGAGGCCGGCGTCGTCCGTCCAGCAGTGGACGTTTTATGGCTGACGACGACGACGACTTAAAGGTAGTAAAATGAGCGATTTTCCATAAATGTATTCTTTTATAATTTAGTTTCCTTCAACTCGACAGATAGCGCAGACTAACGTGCCAGTCAAAAACAGCATACTATTTTTGATAGGTGGCATATAGAAATAAAATAAAAAAAACTTAAAAATGACAGACGCGTCTAGTCTGCGCAAAGTCAGAACCATCTACTATGAGCAGATAAATTTACTAGACTATGAGCTTCTTTTTTTATTGCCTGTCAGAAAAACGCCCATAATAAATTATAAAACAAAACAATACCAATGTAATCGATATATAATTCCGCCGTCGTTTAGATCTTGATCGGATTCCATTCCGAATATACTGATTTAAATCTTCGAAACAAAAACAGTCTTCTGTCCGTAAAGCATAGGTTGCACAAGTCTACTAAAAACCCGGTTGTGATTGGCCAGCAACTTTACAATAAACTGCCGAACTGTATTAAAAATTGTAATACGTACACTACGTTTTGTTCTAATGTCCGAAATCTTTTGCTGTCCAAAACTCTATATCAAGTAGATGAATATATAAAGCATGATTATCGGGACTATAAATTATTAAAATCTACTAACTAGACTAATTCGATTTTTACATTTTTATACTTCAAATTTATTTAATTTTTTAAACAGTTAATGACGAAGCCCATTTACAGCTTGAATTTATTCTGCTTCTATACAGCGTCTAGAGCTATAGGTATTTATTGTTTAATTACACTGCATTTCTATCTTAAATAAATCAATTTGTAAACCCTGACGCGTACATAGCACGAAGTCGTTACTATACCTAGCTATAATAATAGATTACGGTTATGACAATAAATAATATCTATCTATCTATCATTTTCACAAGACCAAAGGCCATAAAATAAAAAAATTACGAAGTACTGAATATAATAAATGAACTTGGTATTTTGAATATTTTTGTATGAAGTGTTTCCACACTTATGGTATTTCTGTTTTTTTTAAAGCCAACCTTTAACCTTAAAACCAGCGCTTTAGTTGGTAACTTGAAAGAGTTTGAGAAATTTGGCATCTAAGGCAGAGACTTCTGTAGCTTAATTTGGAAAGCAGCAGCAAAAAAAAGTAAATCAGTTGGGACGGAAACCCAGAGATTGCTCGTATGCAGGTTCGAATCCTGCCAGAGCTCATATTTTTTCTTACTGTTTAAGCTTTAAAAACAGAAAAATCCAAAGTGTGGAAACACTTCATTCTAGAATAATTATATTTAAAACTATAATTAACTGAATTTAAGTTCAGGGGTCGACTTGGCTCGCCTTGATGCTGATTGTAAGCCAGAGTCGGGTGCCTGGTTGCATGCCCTGCCTCCTCCTCATTGGGGCATGCTCCTAGACACTGATTCTCTTCGGGTAGCTGTAGCAGTAGGTCTTCGGCTAGGTTGTTCGATTTGTGTGCCCCGTATGTGCGTATGTGATAAGAGGGTCGAGTCAGACGGCTATCATGGCCTGGATTGTATTAAGTGCGCGGGGCGTAGACCCAGACACCATGCCCTTAATGAATTACTGAGACGAGCTCTGGTAGAGGCGGAGATTCCTTGTGCGCTGGAGCCTCCTGGTCTGTCGCATTCCGATGGTAAGCGACCGGACGGACTCACATTGATTCCTTCCTAGGGGCCGCTGCCTGATTTGGGACGCCACCTGCGTTAGCACCTTTGCTGCGTGCCATCTTGCCGCTACCCAGCAGGTGGCTGGCGCCGGGGCGAAGGCGGCGGCCAGAGCTAAGCGGCACAAGTATGCCAGTCTGGAGACGCAGTACGAGTTTGTTCCGTTCGCCACGGAGACCGCGGGATCGTGGGCTCCGACGCCAAGAAATTGTTAGCCGAAATAGATCATCGTTTGAGGGAGAAAGGGCGGGACCCACGTTCTGGTCATTTTCTCGCCCAGCGCATTTCCTTGGCGATTCAGCGTGGCAATGCCACTGGCTTGATGGGCACTTTTGGACGGGGAGTCGGGCACAATCTTGGACATTCTATTTTATAATTATTGACATTAAACTCTGCGGAGTTCAGCTTTATTTCTATTTGACTCTGTAATATCATTTAATGACATTTTATATTTTTTAAACTCGGATATGTATGTAAGAATGGGTTTATGTCACGCAGGCATTTAATATGAGTTATTTCTCATACTGCTTTAAAACTCTTTTCTAAAACTTCTTCATCATCATATTTGTCTAGAAGAGATAGCATTTCTTCTAGTGTCATCACTTCTTATGAAACTTATTCTTTGTGTAATAAAAGCGTATTCATAGATAGCTTTTTCAATTCCCCGTGTGTATCGAAACCCGTACAGTCCCATACAAAAACAAGACAAATTACGCTATTTGTTCACGATTGTCCGCCCGATACTGCTCCCGGTGTACCGAGATGAACAATGGCCTGTGAACAAAATGAACAAAAGCACTATGTACACATTATTACTGGAGACACTGCTTGATTAAAATGTACACGATTTTTTTAATAAAGCTCGGGATACCAATTTACAAATTGTGTTAGGTTTTTAAAAAGTCTTTTTTTGATTAAATAATGTTTTAGTTGTGGCTTTTCTACGTTTATTTTATTTAAATCTGTTCAGTAATTTGGAGCGATGAAAGCTCAGCAGTTAGCGTGATCGGATCGTACGCAAAAGGGCATTGGTTCAAATCCCGATGACGAGTTTGAGACGCCGGTGAAAGAAAATATAGTAAGGAAACCATATAGCATGGCGGTAGAGTACTTTCTAGAACTGAGATGGCTAGCTACCAAGTTGAAGTTGAAAATATCGTGCCAAGAACCTAACTTTGTATTTATCATTATCAGCCAGAAGACGTCCACTACTGGACGAAGGTCTCTCCCTTAATAGGGAGGGGTTGCCATAATCCCCACGCTTGGCAGGCGGCTTGGAGATCGCAGTGTTAACACCGTTAACTAAGAGGACGCTGCTGCCTATTCTCCGGTGGTTCTGGATGCAGTTTTAGGACATACCCAGGTCCTACTGTATTTATACCAATATATTATAACAAAATATACCATTATTATTATTATTGTGTTCCGGCCTCACTTGAGAGCCAGTTCCTACTCCAGACCAGTGTTTAGCATCTTCGACCACACCTTCACTTAACATCTGATCTGATAGCAGTGGTCAAAACCAGAGCATTTCTTATCTAACTATCTAGCAAGAAGATTAGATTGCCTTACGGCTCAGATCCCCAAGCCGCTTGCCAAGCGTGGATTATGGCAACCCCTCCATCTGAGGGTGGCCTTCGTCGTGGACGTCTTTTGGCTGACGATGACAGCTCAGTTGGTAGTACCTCTGCCTTGAGAGCTGTAGGGCATGGGTTCGATTCTCATCCAGGACAAACATTTATATTTTATGTGACGAACATAGATGTTTCTTCTGTGTCTGGGTATTGTGTGTGTTATAAGTACGTATTTATAAAAAAAGTATACAAGTATTACATCAGCTACCTATTTCGTTCCCATATTAACAAGCTTTGTTTAGTTTGAGCTAGTTGGCGCTGTGTGCAATGTCCACCGATATTTATTTAGTAAAAACGTATCAATCAGTCATTACATTATTATCCGCTCTGTCCACAAATTGGTTAGGGATAAGCCAGGATAGAATATCACGACTATATTGGCTGTTATTTCGTACGTGTACAGTTCGCCTATCAATTATTCGTGGCCTAATATAACCCAGTTGGACAACTAGGTGGCTTAAGGTGTAGGAAAGGACGGGTACAAAGATAGCATCGCAGATAATACGCTTTTTTTTAAATACAACCGAATTCGAATACCTGGAAGACATCTTCATATTTTCTAGTATTTTTGATTTAAAAACCGAAGTACTGAACCGATTTCAGTAAATTCATTTATATGGAACCACCTCTACCAAACAAAAAATAATTATCAAAATCAGTTCATAATTGGCGGAACAAAGGCCAAAAAAAAATATACCGTCGAATTGAGAACCTCCTTTTTTGAAGTCGGTTGAAAATGTAGTAGTAGTGTGTGTGAGAAAGAATTGTTCGAAACTACGTCAGTTTTTAATGTACTTCAAAGAGCTCAATTAGTTTTTTTATGTTTGTTAATTGCAGAAATCCGTTATCCGTTATCCGTTATTAACTAACCGATTTCACAAAAAAACAAATATATTGATTGGATAGACTTACTTTCTGATTGGTCCCATAGAAATTTCATCAAAATTAGTTCAGTAGTTTGGTTTTAAATCAAAATAACTAAAATTATGTCATCCAAGTATATAAAATTGTGTATTTTTCTTTGAAGACGGTTTCTTTTAATTCTACAGACTGTTTTATAAATTCAACCGAGGGTTTATCAACCCCTCCCTATTAAAGGGGAGGCCTTCGTCCTGCAGTGGATGTCTTCCGGTTGATGGTGTAATATAAGGGTAAGGTCCAAACGAACTTCCGTGCCTGAAAGTAACGCCTGCATTGGATAAAAACATTGGTATAACTCTGTTAAATAAATAATTTAACAAAAAAATAACAACGATTGATATAAAATTATTATTCCACCATTGATTCTAACATACGTATTAAGAAATTTGTTTAGTTATTTACAAAATTCTTATTCTACTTGCCTGCGGGGTTAAAGTGGCTACTCTAGCCCCGCTATGCGGAGCGAAAGGAACCAATTCCTCCCCGCAGCGGCAAGTAAATCGTATACACACCACGAGCAAGTAAAGAAGCCTCAGATCTCATGTTTGCTCCCTAGGTGTGTTATTGTATCATCATAGATGTGTTTCATTTTTACAAACGTTATAAACTTAGGTTAGGTTAGATTAGACACACGCTTACTCAGCTTACTCTTACACGCAGCTTACACTAACCACGTTCTTTTTTTTTTATGAATGGCTGATGCTGTTGGCCTCAGCTGGCCTCTACAGCGTCACTTGACTTTAGGCAAGCGCAAATGGCGCTCGGCCTAGTTTAGGTTAAAGGCAACTAGCTCAAGGGCACCTCAGATGGTACGAACCTCGGGTTGGCCGTTGCCGGGAGTGGGGTCAGACTTGTCCTGGCACCCCAAAAGGGGTATGCCCTGGGGCCCTAGTAGGTTGATCTGGTTGACTATTTGGAGAGAATCTAACCGATCTTCTGACAGATCTGGGGAACTAACCACGTCCAACTGTGACTCTTAAGTATTGCTTTCTAAGTTACTTTTCTCCGTAATATGAATATCGCCACACAAACGCTCATGGCTTGCGTTCTCCTTAATGGTAATTTCGATTTACGATAATAGCCTTCGATAACGGACGTCGTCATTCAATGTTTGATGGCAACTCCAGCCCATCGATAATAAATAATATGGCGCATCTACGAGTACCAATACTACAATAAATAATAATGGACCATGATCAGCTATTGTCCAGCTTTGAGCTGAATAGGAGAGCTGCTGATTTACCTTACCTTAGCTGTGCTTAATAAGCTATAGGTACTGTATGTTTAAGTTTTAAACAAGTTTTAAGTTTCTTTAGTTTTATTGTAAGCATCACGCCTGCCCGTAACAGTGTAGCAGTGCCAAAATTTGTGAACTTGCGAACAGAATCCTGCGCCGCACTGCACTGCGCTCGTCACCCTGAGATCTTAGATTCTACATGCTGTAACCGATTTTATCTATTGACCTATATATATGTTAGATTATTTATTTATAATTATACGAACTAAACGTTTAACGTGACATAAATCATCAAACTTTTTTTTTTTAAACCTACTTAAATATGTCGTTACTAAAATTTACTTAATTTATTATTATGGCCAGGTGTGATCGTCAAGTTTAATATAATTTTATTTAATACAATAAAATAAATAGTGATCGTCTAGAATTTAAAATGTTAGGACCCAATTTCGTTGTGTAGTTTACGTTGTGTTTTATGAATAAAGCATAAAATCAGATATCGCCGTAATCACTTATCGTATAAACGCGCACAGCGGAATCGCTGCTATAATCAACCATAATGATATAATAATTACACTAAAACATTCGCAAAATAAGCATCACGTATAAAAAATTATACCGAGAATAAAAATTATTTAAAATTATTTAAAAACATAATTATTAAATCAAATAACGTACATGAAGAAAAATGCTGGAAAGTCAACAAAATCGAATAGATTCATAAAATAAAATAAAACAAATGAACCATAATTACAAGTAATTTCAAGCATGCAACTTAGCTAATTTTCAGGAACCAGCTACTCCGGGATCGAGATCCATCTTCTTTCTTCGTGGCCACAAAACGCTAAAAGAGGCACATTTAAGTCAAACATAAATTAAATATACATTTATATATTCATATTTAAAATAAATAATTATAAAGTTAAATATTTTATGTGATAATATAACTTATTTACTTATAGGTAAACTTTACTCTAAGTTACGCTTCGTTGCACTCCGACGACCGCTACACCTAAAAGAATATAGGCATGGGAATAGGAGTCTAGACTTTAAAAGTCTGTGAATAGGAGCCCTAAGCGAAATGAAAGATATGGGGCTCACCTTCCAACCTACACCCCACCCATTTCCAACAAAGTCCAGGTTTGTTCAACCTAACCACGAAAGTCTAAACTTTCAAACCGTCATATCTCATACCGATAAGTTTCATACATCACCGTTTTTCAGAAACATACATCACATTCATACATTTGATTTGTTGATATTACATTTTGTTTGATTTGATTTGATTTGATTTGATTTGATTTATGACCAAATAATTCCTTGACTCGAACTATTCCCTACAGGAATTATATGGTCTTAGTTGTGGTGAGTGTACCTAGTGCATGAACGGATTCCAGACACGAAATATAGGTCCGCCAGCTGGCCCTAATTTCGAGCTAGGATCCTGAGTAACCCTGTGCGTACGATTAATCTTTTTCGCACGTCTTTTCCCTCTTGGGGTCGAAAGAGAGGATCAAAGGGCCCGTCTCAAGGAACAGCCGACTACCTTTGCCAGTCCTTCTGTGTGTGTTGTGGGCGAAAGAGAGAGTTCAAGGTGTCCGTCTCGAAGATCAGCCGACTATCCTTGCCAGTCCTTCTATGAGTTATAGAGTGTGCACGTGTGTAATTTATAGTACAAATTTTATATGAAGGATGAAAAATAACTGAAAATCCTTTAGGATGTTAGCAATTCCAACGAGAATTCCAATAATTGGCGGGAACTTCCGGTCCAAGATATCTCTCAGCAGTTTATAAAATACTTGAGAAATGTGGTATGTGTAAGTTGTAGGTAAGTTGGTTGCAGCATAATGCTTTATCTCGTTCTATAATTATGATTTGATTTGGTACATGATGATACACTTTTACATACACACACATTCATTTTATACTGCTTCGATTTGTTGAATATAATTGTTACATAAGTTGGAATTGCAGCAATTTTTGTTTGCAAACATCCAGTACATAAATGTGTTACATCGTTGATATCATGTATGGTGTATACAAGAGTCCATTTGAAACAATAAAAGAGTTTGACTGCTATAATTGAAATGTATACATTTATAATGATAATCTCTCATACAAACATACAAAACTCGCTCCTCCTAATAAACCTAAAATAAGTAAATAAGGTAAATATTCTACCCCCGAAAAGCCCGTTTACGACGTAGACCTCACTGGCCGCGCTTCCTGTAAATAATGAATGGCAAAATACCCACTATTTACCTAACATAAATATAAGAATAAAGACAACGTAGTCTAAACGACGCGACGCCTAACTCAGGAACAACAGTGAGAAGTCTGAAACTTAACAAAATACATTACATACCCATCTAGATTAAATAAATATAATATATATGTATAACACTGAATTTACAAAACAAATACACTTTCACTGCATTCCTATTTCACCATTTTACACTCACTCATAAATTAATAACACTAAAATACTAATCTAGATTTTTGTGTCTAACGATTCACTTTTAGTTTAGTATGAACTCTAGTTTAATATCACTTTTACTATAAACAATAAGTACTTAATTATCCGCGACTGGGTTTCTGATCAGGAATCGACCGTCCTGTTTTACCGATAATCCGCGACTGTCCCCATTTTTACTTAATTTCTTCCCATGAAACATACTTCGATATGTGTAATCTCTACCTGTCACCATTTAAAACCAACACTTTATATTAAATTTACGATGTTTTGTAAAATCACACAAAAACTAGTACGTACTTCAAAATACTCGAGTTTTTGTTAAAAATTCTGTGCGAAACCAATAGCAGTATGAGAACTCCGAAAGAAAATATTTATGTTAGCAAAAGTGAAGTAAATTATCACCTTAGGTCAATAACTAATTTAAATTATGTTAAGAAATCTTATAACTCATTTATTGACTTAATTACTAAATTATTAAAGTATTTTGTAGGAAATTCTTCTTAACTGTTTAGAGTTACCTTACTGTGTTTGAATTTAGTTTCACATCAAAATTAATCAACAATTAATTTCAATACGTAATTATTTATAAATTGTGCAAAAGTTGTTAATCTCATACAAATAGATGCTCTACTTTATCTTATTCATTTTGAAATTGTCCTTACTGACTGTTGGGGACAAAACCTTAGTCGTAAATTATTATTTTCTTTCCGACAGGATGACGCCAACATTAGGGCTAGGCCCTTTCGTTGTTCTATTCTAAGATGGTAGACTATTTAGTAAACCAAGATACTATATTTTTGTAATTTATGTTATATATAATTTGACATTAAAATACATAGATATTATGATCACACATAACACTATGATGTAACGTACTACAAACTGAATTTAATAAGAAACACTTTATTATAAAGCTTCAGCTATTAATTTAGAAAGTCATAATATTATTAAAATGTCACACGAAATCTTAAACATTTAAATAATAATATATATACTATAAAATATAGAAACAGAATGACTCAAAATTTATTTAATGAAATTTATCGTTTGAATTATCATTTTACATCTCACTTCAAGTTATCTGAATTCAAAATGATGCTTAAAATATTAAGTCATGTTAAAACTACGAATTGTTGTTCTAGCCTTTGACAACCCTGACTACAATGCTTGTTTATTAACTAGTCACACTTGAAAACGTCCGTCTATTATTTTATGGCAACACAACATTATTTAAGCAAAATTATTAGGTGTTATATTTCTTCAAACTAATTGCATCTGTCAACGCACTTTTTTATGCCCTTCACATTTTGGGTTTAACAAATTTGTCAAATGTTTGCTCCTCGATCCCTGACAGTGAGTAACATTATAGTTCTTATTTTCTAGTGGTTACGATTTTAAAATGAAATCATACACTGCAAATGGCTTGTTTCCCTAGTAAGATTTCTCACGAAGCAACTTTCAACAGATCAAAAGTTATTCTGTAAGAGTCCAATGAAAATAAAACAAGGACAATTAATATTTCATTACAAGGAATGAAATAGAAAATGTTACCTCTAATTTTAACACACACACATACGTACATACTTATATTGTAGTAATTATACTGGGACACGCTTTATGTATACAGGGTGTGTCTTAATGAGTGGATATACCTTTACCTACTGGTGGGGGACATCATAACTGTTCATGGAAAAAAAAATAGCCCCAGTAAAAGTGTCACGGTTCTCGAGTTATAGAACATATTAGTTTTTTTTATTTTTTTTACCTTCGACCATTCTTTTCGGTGCCAAGGTCACAAATGAAGGTCTTTTATAGATCTGTTTTTTTTGTAGCATTCTTAGATAACTGTTATATCAAATATTAACTGCCGTTTCTGTGTCACACTTACAGTTTTTTTATTAGAAAAATATTTAGCAAAAAAAAAGTGTTTTGCCATTTTTTCCCAAAAGTTTGACCTCTTTTAGTGTAAAAAAAATGTAGAGCCACCTAGGTGGCCCTACTAATTAAAAACTTGCCTTCTTCATTGGAATTCCGAAATAGTATAACACTTGGTATTTCTAGCTTTCATTTCAAAGAATATTCCTGTTAAGATGAGTAAAGATCATTTTCTCTAAATACAAATAATATTAAAATAAACTTATTAAATAGGAATTTCTCAAACAAAAAAAGTTAAACAAAGCAGTTAACTAAAATAAAAAAATTAAACAAGTTAAGACATTTAAAGTACATTTATTTCATAATAATTTTCTCAAAATAAATGCTTAAAATGGCTACCATTTGTACTAATGCACGCTCTGCATCTTCTTATAAAAGAGCGCTTCATTTTTTGCGCATGGCCACATTCGGTAATCGTTTGTGCCGCTCTTTGAATGCGCTCACGGAGCTGCTCTATCGAGGTAATGGGCTCCTTGTAAACTATCTCCTTGAGGCACCCCCAATAAAAGAAGTCCAGCGGGCTAAGATCTGGGGACCGTGGTGGCCACAGAATGGTCCTCAAGCGCCCGATCCATCTCCGAGGATATGTTTCATTTAGGTACTCTCTCACATTGCGTAACTCTCACGTAATGCGCAGGGCAACCATCATGCTGCAGCCACATTCTTCTCCTATCTTCTAAAGAGACCTCCTCTAACAGTGTAGGGAGATCAAGTGTTAAAAAATTCAAATATCCCTCGGCAGTCAGTGTGGCTGGCAACTCAACTGGGCCGATGACTTGGCCGTTCCAGATTCCTGTCCACAAGTTTATTTTGAACTGGTACTGGGACCTATCTTCTCTCTTTAGTCTCGGGTTAGTGAGTTGCCAGCTGTGTAAGTTGTGCATATTAAAATACCCATCTTTTTTACAGGTCGATTCGTCGCTCCACAGAATCCTGTTAAAAAATTCAGGGTCTTCTCTCATTTTTCTTAACATTATTTGACAAAAGCCTTTCTCTGGGAATAATCTCGTGGTAATAAACTTTGAACACGCTGATAATGATAAGGATGGAGATGCTCTCTCTTCAAAATTCTATGCACCGTCCTTGTCGATATGCCAGTGTTTCTTGCAATTACTCGCACCGACGTTGTTGGATCGGCTTCGATCTCATGGAGAACAGCTTCATGGTCTATCTGTTGTGGTCTCCCCGAGCTAGTACCGCCGACGCCAGCTCCAGGAATTCGACCATCCGCGTATGTATTATGTACTCTGATAAAAATACGGTAATCGGGATGGCGTGCATTGGGGAACCTTTCCCGATACAATGCTGCTGCTTGTACGGAATTTCCACCACACTCGCCGTAAATTAAGTGCATTTCAGCATACTCTCTCGGAGTGTATTGTGTGTGTCGCGGCATTGCACTCGATAAAAAGTCCAAATCACCAAGCAAAATCAAGTCCGGGGTCACAGCACCAAATCAAATACAAGTCACAAGGCGAAATCAAGTCCGGGGTCACAGCACAAAATCAAATCCAAGTCACAAGGCGAAATCAAGTCCGGGGTCACAGCAAAATCGTTATTTAAATCCAATCCAAAGCAAAGTAAAAACGTTGTAGCACGGAAGTAGTATGATAACACACTGGCGCGAGCGAGCCCTCGATCCACACAATAGAGTCATTAGCTATCTTTTTTACACGGGAACGTGTAAAAGAAAAGGACAGGAGATTTACGTCCGGCCACCACTGCTAGCGCAGGTAGGCGGTATTTATCGATTCCAAGAATTTTTATACAATTTCTTAGAAGCCAGCTAGCTTTCAGCTTACACACAATGAACGAACCATCCTTAAAAAAAATTGTGAAAAGCATTCTAAGGAAAACAGGCCTTGGTTAATCCTAACAGGAATATTCTTTGAATTGAAAGGTATAAATACCGAGTGGTATACTATTTTAGAATTCCAATGAAGTAGGCAAGTTTTTAATTAGTTAGGCCACCTAGGTGGCTCTACATTTTTTTTACAGTACAAGAGGTCAAACTTTTGGGAAAAAATAGCAAAACACATTTTTTTTGCTAAATATTTTTCTAATAAAAAAACTGTAGCTGTGACACAAAAACGGCAGTTAATATTTGATAGAACAGTTATCAAAAAATGTAACAAAAAAAAAGATCAAGAAAAGACCTTCATTTGCGACATTGGCACCGAAAAGAATGGTCAAAGGTAAAAAAAATTAAATTAAACTAAAATGTTCCATAACTCGAAAACCGTGATACTTTTACTGGGGCTATTTTTTGATTTCATGAACAGTTAGGATGTCCCCCACCAGTAGGTAAAGGTATATCCACTCTTTACGCCACAGCCTGTATATAAAGCGGGTTACAATGCCCAGTACCAGTATAGTATTATATTATCTGTGATGTCCAGTAATTTCTATGGTCACATTGCTCTTCAAGCCGAAACACAGTAATGCTTGCACACTACTGCTTGGCGGTTGAATAACTAGCAAAGGTGTGGTACTACCCTAGGTGGACTCTGCGGTAGAGTCCTACAATTTTTTTTAGGTATAAAAGTTTGAAAATAAATAAACGGTATATTGGAGACTTGGAGCAGCTTAAAACCTTTTTTATTAGAACTTACTGGTTAGCATACGTAGTGTCCCGTGGTTTCAGCCACTGAATAGAGAAGTGAAAGAGAGAAGTGAATAGAACGGAAATTTGACGGGCCGTGCTAGCCGGCATTAAGTGCAAATGCGCTTGATGATAATTCTACCAATATACATGTTTTTAAACAGAGAATACTCAAAAAGACAATTTAAATAGACGCGTAGGAAACCAAACCACATTACATCGTAATTAGATCAATTTTAATCTGTTGGCATAAAATGGCATTTTGAGTGTTTTAGTTCCAATGCGCGACCAATGATTGGCATTTTTTCGTCGTAGTTTAGTGAAACTGGCGACAGCGGTTTTCCATACAATTGTTCTACAACATTGTTTTGACAGCCATCTACAAGAAACAAGAACAGAGTTGTTACAGAGTTGTTCTTCAAGAACTTGGGGGCTTTCGAATTTCTGTGGTTTCAGCAGCCTACCTTCGGAAACTCTTTTAAAAATAAGACTGCATCGGGATGATACTTCGTCTTATTTTTATATTTTTACTGAGCACGGATGAACTCTCAAAGACGACTGAGGTATAATTCCACCACGTGGAATTATTTTTCATAATTTCAGTGCAGGTTGGCGTTGGCAGATTATTTTAATTATCCCACGGAACCTTAATACTAATTTCTAAGCCTTTTGAATAGGTAAGTTAAACTTGTTTAATACTTACCCATTGCATAGATATAAAAAGTTGTACAGATGTACTTAATGTTGTACAAAAAATCAACGAAGCCTCCTACGTGCGTATGTGACACGTAGGAGGCTTCATCGTTGCTTACTTTACGTGAACACGCACACAATGAGGTGTCACAGGCAACACTTTTCGCAGATGGCGCTAGTGGCGGTCCGGATGCGACAAAATCAAGTGTTCTTGTTAATCGTTGCTTAAATCTATCTGCTCTTGATGAGGGCTTTATCGATAATATGGTCCCAGAAAAATACTGGGTACTGTGGCTTGTTTTAAGAATCTATGCAACTGTTGATAGCCTGAAAATGTATTTGTAGGTTAGATAGTTGTTTACATAAATATGTTTATCACCGGGACTTAATTGCGCACAAATAAATTTATTTTTAGTTTTAAAAAAAAACTGTTGTTTAAGTATTTTTTTGTTTGTGTTTTTTTTTTTTTTAGTTGTTTACATTTATGTTGGACAGAGCTTTAATTAGCAAGGCAAAGGATTTCCGTACAAACCAGTATTTATACAGATTCTCCCTGGTAATCCGAGTCTAATAAGAGTAAAACATTAAATTGTAGAAAAAAACAACAAATGTATGAGATTGACAGTTGACTATGGACGTGTCGACGATGCACCTAGAAGGCTTCATTCGTTTTCAGTCCAACATTACATCTGTACTACTTTTCAACCGACTTCAAAGGAGGTTCTCAATTCTCAATATTTTTATGTATGTTACGCTATTACTCCGCCAATTTTTTTTTATGAACTGATTTTGATGATTATTTTTTTGTTTGGTAGGTAATACTGCGGAGGTGGTCCCATTTACATTTTATTGAAATCGGTTCAGTAGTTTGGTTTTTAAAACAACAGTACTAAAAAATATGATGATGTCATCCAGCCCGCCTAGCAAGACGGCCGTGATAAACGTCTATCCACTGTTTTTTCCCCTAGAAAACGAGACAGACGTATCCATATTCTAGCTTTATCACGTTCCCGCGCGGGGAAAGACCAATTAGTCATCGGCGCGTGCTAGGGGGTCAGGCATTCGAAGTTGAAGTCGGTTGTATTTTTTTTTAAATTGTATTATGTATTATTATTATTTTATTGGTGGTTTTTCGGTACTACTTATGATGTAATAATGTATGTACAAATTGTAATGAAAAAAAAAATTTAAAAAACTTTGACCCATTTACGCAAAAAAATTAGGGCCGTCAGCACCGTCTTTTCGTAAAGTATATTTTATTCTGTACACACTTTGTTTTAATTAAACTCCGTAACAGTTTTACTAGCTACTTATAAAATATGAGAAATCGTATCCCAAAAGCTCTTCAGATTTAGCACCCCGATTCGCTCATCCTAGTTTGGCGGTTCTTGTCGATTAATTAAAACGCCTGGGTTCCGCAAATCGCGTGCGTTATGGCCTCGTTGAGCCATTATTACCGCGACTTCAACTCAGCTGCTTTGTGAGAATTCTCGCAATTATATTTTATGTAACGTTGTATGATATGGGTTGTTGATGGTAGATAGAATATAGAATGTTTATAGGGGTGGGCTTGGAAGGGTCTGGGTGAAAGCCTTGGTGAAAGTTTTATGTGATGTGTCAAAATCGAATCTATTGTTCTTTACCATGGTATCATAGATTATATTATGGAAGCAGATAGGCCCCTAACTAATAACGCTATGAGCAAGTTTTTCGCCACGGTGGTCATATTTTATACATTCATTTATACGAGTCTGTCAAAACCGTGTAAAAATGTATTGAGTTTTTTTTTGTATTCGTCGTGTAAGCTTTGAAATGAAACTTTTTTCTTGATTGAATTGAATTAATTATCCGACATACTAATGGTTTTATTTATTTATTTTTGTCTAGTAACGAGTCGAGCGAGACGTTCGCCTGGTGGTAAGCGTCACGCCTGCCTCTAATAGTAGCAGTACTAGAATTGAGTTCTTGCGAATACAGTCGTGCGCCGCACTGTAATGCGCTCGTTACCTTGAGATATTTTACATGTCAGATTCCTTTAAATTGCTCAAGGGGCTTTGAAGATATGGGGATTGCGAAGTTTGAGGTCGCTGCGAACTACTAATAGTGAATATGTGTTTTTGACCGAGCGAAGCGAAAGTGTCCGAGTCTATTGCAGCAGCAGATTGACGTTCGAATGTATATTATTTTGTTCGATAATAACTTGCGAACGGTTCGTTAATCAGATCTTATTGAAATTTTGTATGTAATCTAAGTTAATAGTTGACGCCCATAGCTTAGCTTAATCATCATCAACACCTGGCGACGTCCACTACTGAACATGGGTCTCCTCCTCAGACCGCCAGACTGTAAGACAACCTGCCATTTCCACCGACCTGGATGACCTTAATCGCGCGTTAAACTATACCTACCAAAGGTCCTTGGAGGATCTAGCTCTCAAGCAAAGGTCAAATAAAATTTTGTTAAAACTGAACTCTGCAAGGTCTCAGCTCGGGGCTAACTACTAACTATCTTTATCATATTTTTTTGATAATAATATTAACCCGCGGTTGGTGACGTACATGTCTCAGAGACCGGGTGGTTCGAAAAACTTTAATAACTTTTTAATCCACCGTCGAATGGAGTTGCGATTTCGAATAGTTGCTTTCTTTTACTCCGTTTTCTCTTTTACTCTTTTTCTTGTTATTCCAAATCAGAAATCCTCACATACTATGTATATAAAAGCTCGCTGACAGATCCGACTCGGGTAAGTTAGGTGAGGAACAGTAATGATGTGACTTTAAATTTTTTGGATGATTTTATATTAGGATGAGAAGATGTTATGTTCATTTACTGTAGGGTAGATATTGTTAGGATTTGAAAATGTATGGCTTTTAAATATTATATCCAATGAATGAATATTAGGAGCAGGGATGGTATGTGTAGTAATGTTATGTAGATTTACCATTAGGATGACTGATTATTAGGACTTAAAACGGAATACATAAACAGGATGAAAATTTGTATGGGAATTATTAGGGACCTGTGACTTATGTACTATCTATGTTTGATATTTTATAAACACATATTTTTAATGTCTAATTAATTAAATTTAGTATATCCTGAAAATAATGTGAAAAATCTTAGTTTAAAAATCCCGGTTCGTGAGACCGGGGTCACCAAAGTTGTATGTCGAAGTCACGTCACTAGTGGCGGGTTAATAGCTGTGTCCCACGGTTCTATGAATTTCGGTTTTTCAGCACCAGATAAATTTTACTAGATTTCTCTGTTCAGCATTCACCAGGCCTGATAGATTTTATATTTTTTCATGTTTCCCACATTTGATATTATATGGCGGCAGGCGATCGTATTAAACAGACATTCTGATTCCTAAAACGTACGTTCATAAGCTTCTTACGAGATTGTTATGTTATATGTTATATAGCCATTATGTTATATGTTATAGCCACTTCGGTTAATAGCCGGTTTCTATGACTACTCGCTGCATTATGGGCACATTAACCTTATTTTCCTTCAGATTTACATACGCACTTAAGTTAGAAAGAAAGCTGTTCATGGTGAAGGAAACATTTGGCTTTAGATTCCATTCGAACCATATTTTTATAACCAATTTTTTTTCAGTAATTAGGCCTATTGCCTGGCAATAGTCATCGGTAATTACTATTTTTACACGACTGTCCAAAAAAGGAGTGTAAATTACACGAGTGCCTGTAAAAAATAGTGTAATGTTTCAGGGTTCATGTATCTAATAATATAAGAATCTTTGTCTGACTGACTGACTGATTTAATGACTGACAGACAACGCAAATTTGGAGGGTGTATTCGTATTGATGCGTAGGTATGTACTAAGAAAGGATTTTTCGAAATTCGACCCCTAAGGGTCGGGGGGAAACTTTTGTATGAAAGTTCTTTGTTTTTGGACTTTTAGTCCCGAAAATTTGGATTTGGATAGTTAATTTAAAATTAACTTAGCTTTTCCAATTTTTTTTTGACAGGTATGATTTAATTGGGGGAAGGGGGTGGAATGTTGTATGAAAAGTTCTTTGTTTTTGAAGTTATAGTGATGATGATGGGTAGTTCATAAAAGGGGGGGTCGGTAAAAAAATAGCTTGGGGTGATTTAAAGTGGTGAATTTTGGGAGCGCGGACTTCCGTACGCGGACGAATAGTCGCGGGGGACCTCTAGTCTAGTGTGTATAATTTCTTTCTTCCACTTGAATATTCTTAAATGCCTGACCAGATTTAGATGTATGGGCTATCGTTAGAATTTTTACATCATCCCGAGTGATATCTAGGCTGTAGGTAAAAAAAAAACATTAATCATAAAAAAAAAACATTTAAGTTCGTTTTTTGGCAGTGCAGTTGTTTTTTTTTAATGTATAAATATTATAATGATTTATTACTAGAATGCAATTATATCTATTTTGTAAATGTCTGTTGTTGCTCCATTATTTGACTGCCTTAGCCTAGTTTATAATATCTGCTTTGAAAACTAGTGGGCATGGACTCGATTCCCGCCTAGGACAAACATTTACCTACGTGATGAAAATATTTAGTGTTGTTTCTGGATGTTGTTTGTGTTTAAAAAGGAAAAGTTTTAGTATTATTTTAGTTATTTATCTGGTTCCGATAGTCCACAAGCTTTGCTTAGTTTGGGAGTAGATGGCGCTATACAGGGTTAGTTCTTATCAGTTAGCATCTTTTTTTTCCATTTGTTTACCATCCTACAAAAAGTTCATCGACCTTGGGCAAAATGTATGAAACAGCTGATATGTTTTTTAGGATTGATATGTTTTTTTTTTTGTTGGTCCGATAGTAAAAGTTGTTTGTTTTGATGTTCAGAATATTCCCTTAAAAGGATGCTAACTGATTAGAGCTAACCCTGTATAAAATGTGCCAAAACAAAAATATTTTGACTAAAACATATTCTGGCTCCATCTCTTGGAAACTTTGGACTGGCACATCCTAAGCCAGTTATTATCCTGTGTGCTATTTGAAAGATACCGAGTAATGCCGAGAGCCCATGCAAATACCTAATAAAATCAACATCAGCCATCAAAAATGTAATATATTTCGCGAATACGCTCTCAGAACATTTATTTATTTCGGTCGTGTCTGCAGCCATTTGTTTTAATGCGTAAAGATAAATAGTCAATTTGTTGTTTGCGACGATAAATTTGCATGGAGGCTTAAACTGTTCAACGATAAAATTCGCCTCTAATATAGTGGGCGAAACGAAAATAAGTTTTATGGAGCCATTAAAAGTTTTATTTACAAAAAAGAACTCACTACGATATTTTGCTAAATTCCATAAATAAGCTTGCATTTTACCATTTCTTATGTTAGGGTCAAAGCACATGAACACGATATGAAATCGCATCGTGATATGTTGCAATGTCTCAGGTATAAATAAATAAATAAAAATATCGGTCGACATTTTTCACATAGTGCCATCTAGCCCCAGACTAAGCAAAGCTTGTAATATGGAAACCAGATAGCTGATAGAATACTTAAATACTTTTTTTTGTAAATACATACTTGTAATACATAGGTATATAGGTATATTTACCATCTTCGACTGGTGACCATGAGGTGAGTTTGGTCATAGCTTGTCAACCAAAAACATAAAATGTAGTCCAGAAGACTCTATAACAACAAATAATATCATAATATTATAGGCCAAGTACAAATCGAGGACAAACTAAGTTAAAAAAAAATTGCACCTGAATCAAAGAAATCTTCTCTCTCTATCTCTCTCTATCTTCTCGTCCAAAATCCATCAGTGTCTGAAGACAAGGGTCTACGACCAGTGTGTGTTGCCAGTGATGACATATGGAACTGAAACGTGGTCTTTAACTGCTGGCCTTTTGGAGAAACTCAGAGTCACGCAACGAGCAATGGAGAGAGCCTATGCTCGGAGTTACTTTGCGCGTAGAATCCGGAACGAGGATATTCGCCAAAGAACCAAAGTTACCGACATAGCTCGCAAGGTTTGCAAGTTAAAGTGGCAATGGGCAGGACACATCGTACGAAGAACCGGCAACCGATGGTGAAGAAAGGTTCTTGAGCGGCGACCGCGAACCGGAAGACGCAACGTAGGAAGGTCTCCCACTAGGTGTACCGACGACATTGTAAAAGTCGCGGGCAACACGTGGATGCAAATGGCAGGTTGTCGTACAGTGTGGCGGTCTAAGAGGGAGGCCTTCGTTCAGCAGTAGACGTCTCCGGGCTAATGATGATAATGATGGTGAATCAAAGAAAATAGTTTTATTGTTAATAACTAAATGTGCTGTAGAACTAAATAGTTGAATTAGGATAAAAAGTTCTCTCTTGTACATTAAAACACTAGATACATTTCTTAAGTCTTTATACAACACCAAAAGAAATAATTACTATAGAAAAGTGACTTAAAACTAGTGTAACAATAATTGGCAGCCTTATCGCTAAAAGTGATACATATTATGCTACATCCTAGATTGCGTGGCTATCATTAGGCCACGCAATCAAGAATGGTCTCATCGTGTCATTTCGAACCTGTACAGAATTTAAAAAAATACGAATACAAAAGAGCACAGTTCGCCTCCGCTTGGCTAGTTTTTCATCTCCAAGGGTGATTAAACATTGTTTAGCCAAATATAAATCATGAATCCATCATATTTTTTACGAAGTTTCACTTTTATCATTCCAACCATTAATGAACGGTTGTTACCACAGGAAATAGCCAAAAATAGCTCCATCATTAATCACGACTCTACCAGGTTCCCTACCTGGTAGAGTCGTGATTAATGATGATAATATTTATAATATTAATACTATATATACAATTATATACCTACCTATTAAGTTTAATTCTACTCTATGAAGAGATATAAAACTATTCTCAGAGTAATCCACAGTACTGGTTTCGTTTTTTTTTACTACTTATATAAATTTATATTCATTCTCAAACAACTTCACACATTAATTATTAGAAATTATTTCATGCAAAACTACATTAGGTTTAGTCCCTTGCTGAAAGAACACAGCATAGTAGGGTTCGGCACGTCTCTTATTTCTTAAATCTATGGCCTTTGAAAAAGCAGCCGTGATGTGAATACTATTCGGCACCTATTGATACATTGCTGGTGGATGGAGCGTTTGGTTTCACGCAGAAATACTTCTAAGAACGTGTGAAACGGACCGGAGGAAGGCAGAAATCCTGCACAGATTCCGTGAAACGGAACTGTTTGGCCACAGCTGTTATTGTTACTATATAATGCTACAAACATGCCAAGAAAAAAGAAAAATACGAATAAGTTTTTTTCATATTTTAGATGTAGGTACCTACTTACTATTATTTAAAAAATACCTACAGGTTTTATTTAAACAATACCTAGCAGACAAAACCTGTAGGTTTTTTATGTAGGTTAAAAAAAGACCCGTTTCTCAGTTTAAAAAAATAATAATAATCGGGATAGGCAGGTTATATGAGAATATTATTTTGTTTTTTAATTTTGTTAAATAATTTAATGTTCTTAAAAATAATACCCCTACATCAATAATTAAGAAATTTCTAATATAGGTACTTAATGTATACTATGTGGTGAGGGGAAAGCTACTGACCTTTTGTGATCCGTAGGTAATGCTCAGCAGGGTTGTGTGATCACGTATTTTGGGGGGTGTTGCTAGCGCTCGATGTGGCGTTTCGTTTTCTCAAGCTCCAAAATCCATAGGTTCTTCGTCCAGGGTGTTTCCTGCTCGCCAGCTTGCGCGGCCTGCACGCGCACCGCGCACGCGCAATCTGAAGCTGGCACGGGGTGATACCGCTAACCAGGAGTTGGATAATCCGTTCAATTTGAAAGAGCTCGAAGACCAACCGACGGCACTGGTCTTTTCACGCGTCGTACCGCGGCGGTCGCTCCAAGGTGAAGGAAAAGAAAGATGGCGATAAACGCGCTCGCGCACCTTGAGTAGGTATCGAGGGTGCAAACTCTGTTCGGTGGTGGAGACGTCTGTCGTGCTCGCTATATGTCTCGCACTCTCGCAGGTTCAGAAGAAAAGAAAATAAAGAAAGAAAAATAATTTATTTATTATTTAGAAGAAGTACTGACACAGCGATATCACACGGAGGCGCGTAGCAATTCTATCTTACACCAACTCGAAAATAATGTTTTTCTATGTGTGGTTACGTGACAGTAGAACTGCGTTCGGAGCGAACGTACATTTAAATTTTTGAATTAAGAACAAATGGAACAACTAGTAAGTTTTTCAAAAAAACATCAACCGACTTCAAATTAATATGGGACCACTCGGGAGTTATTCCTTTCAAATAAAAAAAATATTTGCAAAATCGGTCCACAATTGGCGGAGAAATCGATGAACATACATAAAAAAATAAAAAACCGTCGAACGTAGAACCGCCAATCCAAAGATCAATGTGTGGTTTTTGTTAATCATCATCATCATCATCAGCTTGGAGACGTCCACTGCTGAACGAAGGCCTCCCCCTTAGACCGCCACACTGTACGACAACCTGCCATTTGCATCCACCGGTTGCCCGCGACTTTTACAATGTCGTCGGTCCACCTAGTCGGTCCTACTCAAGAACCTTTCTTCCCCATCGGTTATCAGTTCTTGGAGCGAAGTAGCCTGCCCATTGCCTCTTCAACTTGCAAACCCTGCGAGCTATGTCGGTGACTTTGGTTCTTTGGCGAATAGCCTTATTCCGGATTTTATCGCGCAGAATAACTCCGAGCATAGCTCTCTCCATTGCCCGTTGTGTGACTCTGAGTTTCTCCAAAAGGCCTGCAATTTTGGTTAATATACTTGTCTTCGCCGAGACACTGCGAGTTCCCTTTACTGTAGACTTGTGGTAAAAATGAAACCCGAGATTTGGGGTGAAAGCTATATTGTTTATATTAAGCTAATTTAGTTTGGGAAATAGTTAAGACAGTACTTTGTGAGACGATGAAGTAAGTAGCAAGCAAGTAAGTAATGCTTGGTGAAAATTGACGTATAAAAATTATATAAAATAAACAGTTAGTGGAGGGTAGTTTTTGTCGGTAGTTAGAGAAATAATCTTGACTGTTATATTGGCAGCCTTGATGAAGCGGGAATTTCAAGCCGCGACATAGTCCGCCCCGTTGACAGACCATCGGTCTTCAACCTTGATTTTCTTCTGGCTTCGGTAGAGGGCACAGCCGAACAAGTGAGCGCCGTACGATGCCTCTTGATGTGAGAAGATCTGCCACTCGGTTTATGTTGTCAGGTCCAGTGAATAATTTCGTGACTCTGCCGAGTCTCCAACATAGAGGAGCTAAATTGTCTTCCTTAATTAAGACTAGATCGCCGACGTCCAGGGTTGCAGTCTGCTTGGTCCATTTTTGTCTCTGCTGGAGCTCTGAGATGTATTCCTTCTGCCAACGAAGCCAAAAGTGTTGGCGTATCTGTTCCAGTCTCTGATACCGCTGTAGCTTGTTTGGATTCACATCGTGTAGTGCAGGAGACGGGAACGTTGTCAACGGCCTTCCGATAAGAAAGTGTCCTGGGGTGAGGGGTAATAGGTCGGAAGGATTGGAAGACATGGGACACAAGGGACGGCTGTTAAGTATTGCTTCCACTTGTGTGAATAAAGTTTGAATTTCCTCAAAGGTTAAATGGCTGTCGCCTATGACTCTGGTTATGTGATGTTTGGAGGATTTAACTCCAGATTCCCACAGGCCTCCGAAATGAGGCGAATAAACAGGGATGTTAGAAAACTTAATTCCTTCCTGTGCAGCAAAGTCAGAAAGAGAATCATGATTTTCCTTCAAAAAAGAACGTAATTCTTTGGCCGCCGCGGTGAAGTTTCGACCGTTGTCGGAGATTATCTCCGCTGGTTTACCGCGGCGCGAAATGAATCTGCGAAGTGTCATTATAAAATCTTGCATGGATAGACTGCTCACTGCCTCTAAATGTACGCATTTATAGCGCATGTCCACAAAAATACATAAGTAGCTTTTGGTTAGTCTGGCGCCACGTCCTTTACGATTTTGGATGTAGTATGGACCCGCAAAGTCTAAACAAACTGAAACAAACGGAAAGTCTGGCGTGATGCGCTGAGCTGGGAGATTTCCCATCCTTGGGCAAAGCGTCTTGCCTTGAAAGCGTTTGCATTTTACGCAGTTGTGTACAGTGTTGCGAGCTAAGCGTCGTCCGTTTATGGGCCAAATGGTTTCCCTAACAGTGGCCAGTAATAACTGAGGGCCAGCGTGCATTTGTCGAATGTGTTCGCGAGCAAAATATATTTTTGTGAAGTGATGTGATGAGTCGAGGAATATGGGATGCTTCCTCGTGTATGAACAGTTGGAAGCGTCTATCCTGCCACCTACTCGTATTAAATTGTTGTCTATAAAAGGTGACAATGACACTAGCTTGGATTTCGTGTGTAAAGGTGAGTTTTGTTTTAGCATTTTATATTCATTAGGAAACGATTCTTGTTGAGCCATAGCACATTGCTGATTGAATGAGTCTTGTAGTTCATTAACAGTTAAAATACCAACTTGTTTGGTAGATGGATGCTTTAGATTGAATATGAATCTTTTGACGTATGCGAAAGATCTTTGTAGTTTAATGAAACTTGAATAATTTTCGAATTTTATTACAGGTTCTATGACGACGGCTGGACTGGATTGGATGAGCTTCACTTCAGGTAAGTCATTTTGTTTTTTATTTAGTTTAAGATATGGCCATTCACTTTCATCTTTGGCGAGAAAAGCTGGACCATGCCACCACAGATCTGAATGTTGCAGCTTATTAGGGTTGACACCTCTTGAGATTAGATCAGCTGGGTTCTCATTTGTGGTTGTGTACCGCCACGAAGAAGAATCTGAAATCTCTACGATTTCACCTACACGATTAGCAACGAATGTCTTTAAATTTCTAGGTGGGCTGCGTATCCACGCGATAACCACACTGGAGTCGCACCAATAAACTACACGCGCAGGCGTGTACCTAATAGAATCGAGTACACATTTTGTTAACCTGGCTGAGAGGAGAGCGGCGCACAACTCCAACCTAGGAATAGTCGTAGGTTTCAAGGGTGTAACTTTCGATTTAGCACACAATAAATTAATAGTGACTTCTCTAAAGTTGTTGGTTGATTTCAGGTACACACAGGCCCCGTAGGCACCCTGTGCTGCATCGCTGAATGAGTGAATTTCTATAGCCGTTGGATTGTCGCAGAGAACGTTTCTTGATATTTTGAGATTAGAAAGATGATGTGCGTTGCTAGCAAATTCGTACCACGATTTCTTAATTTCTTGGGGAATGGGTGTAACCCAGTCAATCTTCAGAAGCCACAACTTCTGAAGTATCATTTTTGGTTGAATAAAACTGGCACATAATAATCCCAATGGATCATAAATCCTGAATGCATTGGACATAATCTCTCTTTTAGTTACATTATCAGTTTGAATGTGTATTGATTTAAATGGAAAATATAAATAATCTTCGGTAGGGCTCCACCCCAATCCGAGAGTATTCGAGGATTCGCTTATAATTAACTTGTCTGTGTTTGATTTTTGTTCGATGTTTTCAATAAGTTTCGGTGAGTTACTTTTGTATTTACGCAGTGGGAAACCTGCTGATTGTAATGCTGCAGATACTGACTTTTGTATGCAGCGTAATTCTTCTTCACTATTCGCGCCAGTGGTCAAATCGTCAACGTAGAAGTCGTTTTGAATGATTGTTTTGATTTGACTATCCCTACATTCCTCTCCGACTTGCCACAAGCACCTTGTGCTCAAATATGCCGCACTTGCAGTACCGTAAGTAAGGACATTTAAACACAAAGTTTGTATAGGTAGCGACTCATCTTCTCTCCACAAAATTAATTGTAAATTCCTATGGTCAGGATGTACTTGCGTTTGTCTGTACGCCTTTTCGATATCAGCGCAAAGTAAGAATTTGTATTGCCTTGATCTAATTAAAATGGAGAAAAGAGAGTCTTGAACATTCGGGCCTACCATGAGAATGTCGTTGAGTGAAAATCCAGAGGAAGTGGGTGCTGAACCGTCGAAGACAACTCTGATTTTGGTTGATTCACTATCTTCACGGAACACAGCGTGATGGCACAAAAAATATCCTGGAATTGGATGAGGATCTGAAGATATAGATAAATGGCCTAATTCGGCATATTCTCGAACGAATTCTGTATATTGTGATTTTAAGTCAGCGTTTCTACGAAAGCGTTTTTCGAGGCTGAGAAAGCGTTTTTTAGCCATGATGTATGAATCACCCAAGCAATCAGGGTTGTGCTTCAATGGAAGCCTAACGCAAAATCTGCCTGTGCTCAAGCGAGTAGTGTTGTTAATGAAATGCTGCTCGCACATTTTTTCCTCGTTGGTTAGAATAGACTTCTGTGGAATTTCTTCTAATTCCCAGAATTTTGTTAACATTTTATCGATTTTTGATTGCATGTTGTTCGACTGATCGTGAGACAGATCGTTTGAATAGTTGTGTGGTTGAATATGTGTGTGTGAGTTTGACTGGTTGTGTGATTTATCGTTCGACTGTTGGTACGATAGATCGCTTGACTGTATGTCTGATAGGTTGTTAGGCTGATTGCGCGATGGATCATTCGACTGATTGTACGAAAGATCACTTGGTTGTTTAGATAAATAATTAAATGCGTGTGAGTGCATGCCTGTATCTGTATGATCGGCTGTTTGATTGTATGTATGGTTGGCTATGTGGTTGTGTGTATGTGTCGATGCTAGTTTGCTTGCATGCTTATTTGTACGATTGGATACTTCATCGTATGCTTGACTATATTTGTGGTTGAATGAATGATTGCATTGAATGTATTTAGCCGAGCTTGAATGTATAGGTCCGGCTATTAGCCAACCGAGCTTAGAGTTGATTAGTTTAGGATTCCTAAACCCTAATGAATGTGTTTCAGGACACAGTACGTCCCAGAATACGTCCGCCCCAAGCAGGACGTCGATTCTCGCCGGCATGTGAAAGTTAGGATTGGCTAACTTGATGTATTTTGGTAATTTAAGATTTTGTATATTTATAGGTACCTTTGGAAGTACGCCTGTCAGCTCCTCCAGTACTAAACAAGGTAAGGTAGCTTTATATGCATCGTGCTTTGACTGTATTTGGATAGTACAACTTTCGACTACTTTGTTGCATGAATTGTTGCCTATACCTATGACTTTTATTGCATCTATTGATTGTGTACTTAACTGTAATTTCTGTTTCAGGTTCTCACTGAGGAAACTTGACTGGCTGCCGCAGTCCAGGAGCGCATAAACTGTCTCCGTCGCGTGAGTCACCGGATTGGACACTTCTATGATAGCTGTGGACAGTAGTACTTCGCTAGGACCCTGCTTGGAAAAATTCACAACTGACTCGGTAGAAGAGGAGGTGATTGGAGCCACTACACCTGGATGGATAACTGTGGCGTGTTTCAGGTTGCAAGATCTGCACGTTCCTGAACGACAGTCTGAAGTTACGTGTCCTTGTCTAAGACAGTTACTGCATAAGTTATGTTTTTTAATGTCAGCTAACTTCTCATTTATGTTTTTATTCTTAAATACATAACAATCATAAATGCGATGTGCACCCTTGCAAATAATGCACGTTAGTCTCTTTTGTGTAAATTGATTCGTACCTGTAAATGTTTTTACAGACTGGTTCCTGTCTTGTTTATAATTAGAACTTGAATTTTTATTAAAATTCTGATAATTGTGTGTGTTTGTGTTTTGTTTGAAAAAAAACTCATTCGGACGTGAAGTAGCGGATTGCGTAGTGCTAAATTTGTCATGCTTATTACGACTGATAGCTTCGAGAACATCAGCGCGATCTGTTAAGAACTGATTGAACTGATCGAGGGTTGGAACTTCTTCGTAAGTGTTGCGAAGTTCTTCCCATTTTGTGAGAGTGTTACTGTCTAGTTTAGATGCTAATATGAATATGATCAGAGTGTCCCACTTGTCTGTGGGTTGACCTAAACTGGCTAATGCACGTAAATTCTTCATCACGTGATCAACGAGAAATCGTAAGGAACGTTCCGACTCGCGAGTGATCGGTTGCACGTTAAATATCGCATTGAGATGCTGACTGATGAGGACTCGTTTGTTGTCGTACCTTGAGCAGAGCAGTGACCACGCATGCGCGTAGTTCAATGATGACACTTCGAGATTGCTTATAACTCGAGCAGCGTCCCCTTCGAGGTAACTGATCAAATAATGAAACTTATGAATATTGGTTATGTTTGCGTTCTTATCAACGAGAGCTAAAAACGCATCTCGGAACTGAGCCCAGCGGAAATAAGATCCGTCGAACTTTGCGATTTCAATTTTCGGTAGTTTAAATGTTGAACTCTGATCGTGACAGTGAGAGTGTAGGCATGATTCTCCCGCCTCAGACTTGCGGCGAGACTGTATTTGTGTGTTTGCATTGTCTATTAAAACTTTGGCTCTTGCCATGCATGTGACGATATCTTGTTCGATACCTTCCCTCTCATCTATCTCAGAATCCAAAAATTCGCAATTTAAAACCTCAATTTCCGTTTGTAAATTGTCAAACTTACTGGCCAATGACTCAAATTTGCTTAATTTTAAGTTTAATTCTGCCAATTCTAAGCTACTTAGCTCAGCTGATTCTAAAATCGCAAGATAATTTTTAAACTTTGTGATTTGGCCTTTAATTGAGCTACGTTTAATATTTAAATCTTTGAGCTTCGTACTAGATTTTAATGATTCTGTAGCCATGTTTTGAAATGATTAAATACGCACTTAAGATATAAACTGTTACTATGGTATTCAAGTTCAATGAACTTGTGATAAGAATGTAAACAAACGATGGCTAAGTTATTGCATGAAACTTATTATGGCAAATATTTCTGAATATTGTTTTAAACATGAGATTCCTTTTGACTTAGCTGCAGTAGGGTATGTCACTTCCCCTGTGCAGGGTAGAAGGTAGCTCTCCACGCCGTGACGCCGAGATCCTGCGGGAATCTGGGTCCCGGAGACGCCCGCCAGGTGAGCGCGAACGATGATCGCGCGAAGAATTTATTGTGACCGGGGCGTCCCGGTTATGTCTGGAATAGTCGGCAAATCGGGTGAAAAGCGAGAAAATACAATGTATGAGTTGAATATGTGGACTACAGTTCGTACTTGGAAGCTTATGTTTTGATTATTATCAGATGCATGACGTAATTATGATATGTGATAAGTAGGTCACTTACTATTGCAATAATTTTGTTGAAACTGTTTGATTATGGAATGAAATTACTTACTAAACACACAACAGCTAGGTATATACTAAGATGTAGATGATTTGTTGATCATTAAATCCATTTATGATCGTGTTACAATGATTTTATGCGAATGACCTTTGGACTTGCCTAGGTGCGAAATAAATATGAAATATTTATGGAATAATTTTGCACTTTCACGTACAAATTGGTAAGAAAATGTATTTATATTGCCTAAGTGAAGCTGTTTGATACTTTAAACACACTGTGGAGGCAATAACAAGATGATTTTGGAATTAAGTTAGTGTGGTTGAAGGTCAAAGGAAGGACACTTATCTTTCTGCGTATTTGCCGTGATCCGTGCGAAGTCTTACGATACTGCTTCGCTGCCAGATGCTGCCGGTATTTGTAATTGTATCTATCCTCTTCGCTTCGGGTTATGGGATTGAGTTGTTCTTCGGATTCTTCGATTGCAACGCCGTTTTCTTAATGGAACTTGGCACGTCGACGAAGTCCGTAAAATGTATATATTGCGTCCTGTCACGGTCGCCAAAAAACTTATGTCTTCGCCGAGACACTGCGAGTTCCCTTTACTGTAGACTTGTGGTAAAAATGAAACCCGAGATTTGGGGTGAAAGCTATATTGTTTATATTAAGCTAATTTAGTTTGGGAAATAGTTAAGACAGTACTTTGTGAGACGATGAAGTAAGTAGCAAGCAAGTAAGTAATGCTTGGTGAAAATTGACGTATAAAAATTATATAAAATAAACAGTTAGTGGAGGGTAGTTTTTGTCGGTAGTTAGAGAAATAATCTTGACTGTTATATTGGCAGCCTTGATGAAGCGGGAATTTCAAGCCGCGACAATACTTATTTTTGTTATTAATGATATTTTAAAAAATAAGGCCCCTTATGTAAATGCCACTCACGGTCGCATCCAAAACAAACGTGAGACAGCAGCTGAGACCAGATCTGTAACACTTTTTGCAAAATTATCCATCAAAGTCGAATACAGAACTTCCTTTTTTGGAGTTGGTTAAAAATGGCTCTGTATGGGTACGAATTTTTGTAGTGGTAGTACTCTACTGCAGAGTCCGCCTACCACATCTTTGACAGTTATTCAACCGCTAAGCAGTAGTGTGCAAGCATTACTGTGTTCCGGTTTGAAAGGCAATGTTACCAGGGAAATTACTGGGTATGAAGAGATTTAACATCTAATATCTCAGGGTGACGAGCGCAGTGCAGTGCCGCGCAGGATTGTGTTCGCATCTTTACAAATCTAGCACTGCTACTGAATGTGGTGGCAGGTGTGACTCTTACCACCAGGCGAACGTCTTGCTTGTCTCGAAACTTGATTGAATAAATAAAAAATGCTGGATAAATGACCGGGTTGTGGTCCCAATCTGTCGTGGTACGCATTTAGGCCTGCGGTCGGAATCCAATTGACAGGATGCACGTGGATCGCGGTAACAGGCAGGTATTTTCCGGTGCAACCGTAAAA
The DNA here is from genome assembly GCA_905404285.2 of Erannis defoliaria. NCBI lineage: Eukaryota > Metazoa > Arthropoda > Insecta > Lepidoptera > Geometridae > Erannis > Erannis defoliaria. The sequence goes on along the minus strand of FR990082.1, from coordinate 2,524,566 downwards.
ACTTGTTACAAAATGGCTTGAAACGAAACTGCAGCTCGAGTATCTTTCTTAACGATCAATAAATAAATTTGACATTTAAATAGTTAGAACTCGATAAAATCGGTATTTTCCGAGCTAAATCATCCAAGTAGTAACCCGTGTTCTAATAAAACATTTTAAAATTGGATGACGTAACATTGTAAAGCGTTTAGCAATCTATATTCCATAGTAATAAATTCGATTGGTCTAGCTTTACCTTTTTACAATGTTATATCAACTGTCGACGTAACATTGTAAAGAGGTAATGCTGGATCAAACGCATTTATTCGTATGGGATATAATTTGCTAGACGCTTTGCAATGTTATGTCGACAACTTTGCATGAGCTATCAAAAAGCGATTTATATAATGAGCAGAGTATACAATTTATAAATCAACCAATCAAGAACTAATTCAGTGTCAACAATTTTCGTATTTGGCCTGCTCTCTCGGAATACTCCGAGAGCACCCGCGCACTGCGAGAGTACCAATGAGCTCTTTGGAGTTTTTACAGGTTGTTATTGAATTCATGAGCAATGACTTAGGGGGTCCTGACCTGGGTATCTCCTAAAACTGCATCGGGAACGACCGGAGGACGGTCAGCAGCGTAACCAACGATCCAACTCGATCGGTTGCTGTCACCAGAATCCGCCGCTAAAAGTGCTGGCCTCTCTAAAGTCAAGATGGCGCCTCGACCCCACTCGAGGCACGTGCTCTGCTCTGATTGGTCGATATTTGAACAACAATATTCATAATCATAACTTTTAATACATTGGTAAGGTTTTTAAGTTTTAGAAAATTAAAGAAATCAAATTAAATTAAATTATGAATTATAAAAGTAATTAAAATGTAAACAAATATCATTACGAGAAAAGCAAGTAAACCACAATCAACCCGATTCATAGCTTCCTCCGAAATATACGTAAATGCTAGACAAACAAGAGAACAATAATTAAGTTTAACATTTAAAATTAGTATTCAACCGTCTTCAATTTTGACTACCTGGATGACGCCTTTTTTATAATTATTATGGTTCAAAAACAAAACTACTGAACCAATCGAATTCGAATAAAAAGGAATTTCTAAATTCAATCTATAAATGACGGAGTTCTGAGGCAACAAACGAGAAAAAACACATACAACCGAGTTTAGAACCTCCCTCTTCCCCGAAATTGGTTTAAAAGATTAAATACAATATAATTATTATGAAATTGACAAAATATAATTAGTTTTTATTAGGTGTTTATATAATGACAAAACAAAAAGAAAATCATCCAAATGAATTCATACTTGGCGGAGTAAGTAAACGCGAAACAAACGTACAAAAAACAAAAATACAGTCGAATTGAGAACCTCCTTTTTTGAAGTCGGTTAAAAAGAGACTATTTGGCAAAAGGGACAAAATCAGCTCATGCTGCAAGAATAACATAATTCTAGATAAAAAGGCTGCCAGTCTTTTCCAACCCTAGAACCCTTTATTCTACTTTGATATTACATCGCAAATTTCAATAATTTTTTGTGAAAATTTTCGTCCCAAAAAACGTTTGCTAGGTAAATCTCGTTTCTCTTTTCAAGGTTCACAAATTGAATTCATACAGTGGATTATACAGTTTTTAACAGTTACAAAAGCGAGTTTGTTTGCTCGAGCTCGCTTGTTTGGAATAGATTTGCATTCAATCAAACCTGTTGTACCGTAACGGGTTATAGTTTGTAGGATTGGATGTAGAGTTTTATAAAAAAAATGTGTTAAATTTGTTTGAATAAATACGTTAGATTGTGAGTTAGAGCCTGGCTAAATTTGATGATAATATAGAGTGGATTTTGGTGACGTTAAAAGCATTTAAAGAATTTTCGAATGTGTCAGCTGGCTCGTAAGATGTGAACCTTACGAATACAAAACGCTGAACAGCTTCAGGTTTTAAGTTATTAAGTATAAAATATTGATTATTAAAAAATGTTAAAGTTGACAAAAGGCACGGACCCTAAGACCGTGGAGCTAACAAATAATAAAAAAAAAAAAACAAAAAAAAAACTGTACACAGGCGTTCCACACGCAAAACCTTTTGTAGATGGCGCCAGCGGCGGCCCGGGTGTGGTAAAACAAAGTTTCCTTGTTAATGTAAATTGCTTTAATCTATCTGCTCTAGATGAACGCGTTGTCGATAATATAGTCCAAGGAAAAATACTGGGTACTGTGGGTTGTTTTAATTAAGAACCTATGCAGCTGTTGATGGCCTGAACATAGATTTGTAGGTTAGTTGTTTACGGTTTATGTTGGACAGTGTTTTAATTAGGCAAAGGCAAAGAATTGCTGTACAAACCAGTATATGAGGATTGATTGTATCAAATCGCAATCGTCCTACCCAGATCCTGGTACTAATATTTTTGTTCTAAGTATTTGTGTTTTCTTTGGCGATTTTTAATTTTCTGTGTCTTATCTGTCTTATAAAAAAGAAGGAAAAAAGCAGTATTTGCAAATCCTCTCTGGTAATCCGAGTCTAATAAGAGTAAAACCATTAAATTGTAGAAAAATACAACAAAACGTATTCTTTGACAGTTGAATATGGCCGCATCGACGCAATGCGCCACCTAGCGGAAAAAAACGCAATGTGGTTCCCCATTGCGGATCATGGCAACTATTCAGATATTTTTATCTTCTCATTTTTTGGTATCGTACTTGGTACCTTCTGCCAGTTTTAAGTATTTTAATACAATACAATAGTTTATTGATAACACCAAAATTACACGTCAAATCAAATATGTCTTAGTACTTTGCAGTTGAAGTAATACAGATTAAATAACAGAATCAAAATCACAGTAAAAAATTGTAAAAAATATTATCTTCTATTGTACGGACATTAACTTATCAACAAAGCGTTGATAGCTAAAATTCTTTTGCATTAAATTCTAACTTATTAAAAATAAACTGTTATAAACTCCTTAAAAGCAAAACAAATAATTTTCTATAACAATAAAATTTGCACGCCTGCAATAAAATTATCATAATATGCATTGTCAATTAATATTAGATCAATGTCAATTCTTCAGCCAATTAGATACATTAATTACATTCGCCAATTCCTTAACTTCTAAAGAGAAATATCTATACAATGTTTGATGATTTTAGGGTGAGTTTACACCAGCTAAATATTCATCAGGTTGTCATCCCAACATAATACAAGCTGGGGCTTAGACTGAATATTTTAACTCGGGATAATATTTACCTATTCTTACGTGTATAACCGTTACGGAGGTCTTGTAAAGTAAAGTATTTTTTATGCAATTGAGTGACGGGGCGAGAGAGACTTTCTTCTGGTGTTAAGCATCACACCTGCCCTTAACAGTAGCAGTACAAATACAAATAACAAGTACTACATAATTATTTATTTTGACACATCAATATTTCCACAAAATATATGACCTCCAGCTGTCAAGCGACAAAATTATGGTGGGGGAAAAAAAGTTCGCAAGTGGCAACCGACCACATTCTGGCCGATGCTTTTTTGTTTATACTACACTCGTATTTCATCAAATAATCATTCATTCGATCGTTGCTATTATTTTCACAAGTAGAACGGTCTAAAAAAATAAACAAAGAAATCGAGTGTCGGTCCCAAAAGCACTTCAACTGTTTTTTTTTTCAACTCTCAAACTAGTCAAGGACTGAGTGTCGGGAACCACTGGCTTCTCCTGTATAGTTAGACATTAGCCAGAATCGTGAACTTGCGAATCAAATCCTGCGCCGCACTGCACTGCGCTCGTCACCCTCAGATATTGAATGTCAAACCCCTTCATGCCCAGTAAAGAAAGAAAGAAAATTAATAATTTTTAACATATTATGCAAGGTAATATATAATCTATAAATTATTTACAGTCCTGGGATGATGTCACAAAAATGGCTTCAACTCAGCATAGTGCTGTTTATCAAACAGCGCTGATCTTACGTTAAGGCTGATTCAAGTGAGGTCACGAAAGGCTAACATAACACAGGCTTAAAGCTAAGGTAAACACAGCCCTACAGCCCGGTAACATTGCCCTTCAAACCGGGACACAATAATGCTGCTTGGCGGCTTATTATCTGATAATGGGATGGTACCTACCTAGATGTGATGAACCCATAAAAAGAAGATTTAGAGTCTCTTTTTTCTGAGGTATCCCATTTTGTAAACTAAAATGGCGGATTTACAATCAATTATAAGTGATTAAACTAAGAGCTGATTAGTTTTTACGAGACGAGCTAGACGTTCGCCTGGTGGTAGGCGTCACGCTTGTAACTAACAGTACAGTGCCAGATAATTGTGAACTTGCGAACACAATCCTGCGCCGCACTGCACTGCGCTCGTCACTATGAGATATTAGGTGTTAAATCTATTAATTCCCAGTAATTTATCTGGTAACATTGCCCTTCAAACCGAAACACAGTACTGCTTGCACACTACTGCTTGGCGGTTGAATAACTGGCAAAAGTGTAGTACTTCACCAGGCAGCCTCTGCAGTAGAGTCCTACCACTACAAAATTCCGGAAACTCGAATCCGTTATATTGTTGTTTACAAAATTGGATATTTAGAAAAACTGGACTATTTTATTACGAAAACGTATTAGCCAAAATGTATGACACTAGCTACTGTATTTGTCAGTATAGTAGAGAATTTTGTAAGGTACGTAATAATGGTACGCGGCGTGTATGTTAATTCGCAAATATTTAGGTCGGAATAGATGAGAAAAGAATATTAATGTACAACGTGAAGGCCGTATCTGTTGCAAGTATTGATGAACATTGAACACGTATTCCTGTTCCAATACGGGTAATAATTATTATTAACGTCACTGCTGAAACATTTTATTTCTAGTTGTGCCCCGCGGGTTCACTCGCGTGAGGATGAAGATGATAACAAGACATCTAATAAGTACTACTACACAAATTACTACTACAATTAATTACGGTAATTATTTATTAATCGTTCTTTCTCTCTCGCCAAAGCGTGTTTTATATGAATTTTAACACTGTGCTCCATGCTCATAGTACTAAAGAAAATATAGGCCTCCTAAACCACTATGGAGATAGGTATTTGAAGGTTATCTTTTTTTGGGTAATGAAAAAAAAGAAAATTTACAGAGACGTCTACAGTAGACCTGACCATAACAAAAAAAACACATTGCTTTAGAGGCATCCAGGAATGAAATAGGGGAATACTTTTGTATGAAGAATCGCAGGCCGGATTCCCTCGTTGTACAGAGAAACAGAATATGTCATCGGATGATGTTGGAAATAATCTAGTAAAATATTCATTCGTAGGTATAGGTATAGGTAATTGTAATACGTTTTAAAAAAAAACAACCGACTTTAATTTCGACTATCTGGATGACGTCTTCATATTTTCCAGTTATTTTGATTTGTTCCAGTAGTGGCACATGCTCCAAGGTCTCGTTTTCTTGTAGACACCCCCGGCAAAGCAGAGGCCACAGAAACGATACCCGCTAGAGCGCCTGTGCAACCATGGTTGCACGTTCCCCGAAGCAATTATACTTCCTGCAACTCCAGTAGCACGAAATTCGCGCCATATGATTTACCTCATGATTTGAATGGGGCGCTCAACAGATGCCGTTAGTGAGTCTAATACGTATCTTCGATATATTTGCTTGAAGTTACAAGTCTTTGCCACTCTCTGTGAGTATTTTAATCTATGCACGAAGTAAAAAAAAAGTGCATTTTTTCTGTAGGTTTCTGGTCTTTTTTTTGTTTTTTTTTTCTAAATCAAATTATATCGATATTTTCACCTTATTGTTATGCTATGTTCATGTACGTTTGAAATAAAAATAAAAAACAATATGCTATCGCTTTCATTTTCAAATTAATAATGTTTTAAAAAACATATTTTTTTAGGATAAGTTTGCCTAACGTAGCATAATATTTTATTACTACATTAACAAAAAATATTTATGTAACGTATTCCTTGGTTCTTCAAGGAGTCCTGTCATACATTTTGTCACTCAGCGTCGTAAGAGGCGCTTTCACGTTTTGTCGTTTGAGGCGTTTTTGTAGAGGCCATCTGAGGCCAACAGCATCAGTCATTAAAAAAAAAAGCGGGACGTCAGTGCATCACTCCAATACAATTTTTTTAAATATATTTTTTATACAATCAAGTGACGAGACGATCGCCTGGTGGTAAGCGTCACGCCTAACAACGCTAACATTAGCAGTGCCAGAATTGTGAACTTGCGCCGCACTGCAATTGAATTAGATCCAGTAATTTTGATTTAAAAACCAAACTACTGAACCGATTTTGATAAAATTTATATGGGACCACCTCTGAAGTAACCTACCAAAGAAAAAAACCATTTAAATCAATTCATAACATAACATAAAAAAAATATGCATAACATACATAAAAAAAGTACAGTCGAATTGAAAACCTCCTTTTTTGAAGTCGGTTGATAATAAATAAGCCTTTATTGCCGCCTGGAAGGGCGATTGGGCCATAACCAAAACGCTGCCCTGGCCCAGTTGCAGGTTGCTTGATTTACACACACCATTGAATTTCTTCCCCGGACGTATGCAGGTCACGATATTTTTCTTGACCGAAAAGCAGTATTTAAAAAAAGTTAGTAGGTTCGTATAGGCTGAGTGGCCAGCCCTAGTGTCAGAGTTAATGTGCCGCCCGAAGGCCTTTGACATGGCTGCTGGTTGTTGTTAAAGAAACTAGAACAAACAACCTGGACCAACAATTTAACGTGTCATCCGACCCATGGTAGTGCTCAGAAAAAATAAATGCCGCTCACGGTCACCCATCAGAAGACTGACCGGACCGTCCGTTGCTTAACATCGGTGATCGTTTAGAATCACCGAGACAAGCTAAGCCACAAGCGCTACTGTACTATATAGCGGAATGAAAATCCGTACATAAACTCCAAAGAGCTCATCGGTTTTGAGGCACCCAGGATTTGAACCCAGACCTCGCGACCACGAGCCTAATGGTCATCCCATTACGCTACCAAGGCTACCATACCTACTATTATAAAATACCATACATTCCAGGCGATCATCTTATCAAATTATGCGTCAAAAAGGCACCAAACAATTTGCAATAAATTTCTCCCATAACTCTGTATTGTCAGAAGCAACACCAAAGAAGGCCGAGCCTATTTGTTTTATGAATTTCACCATTTTACGACTTATTTTTATAGCAACATATATTTTATACTTTATGGTTACCTGGTGTAATAAAAACGAGGTGACTCGGAAACGGCGGAAATCTTACCGCTTCGTGCCTTTTCTTGGTTTTAAAAAGGAAATTTTGTAAAGTTGGCCGGAGAGAAGTCGGTAAATTATTTTTAGTCGTTTAAACAGTTTTTGCTCTGAAAGTTACAGATAGACTTGGCGGGGATAAGAAACTGACTTGTAAAATCTGCAAAATGGTATAATGGATAAGGTAGAATGCTTTTTTTTTAAGGTTAATTCCTTAATAACTACAACAAACTACAGAGACTACATAACCTACTACACAAAAAAATAACAAAAGGTACTTGTATCCAGACCGATGAAAGTCTAGAGACAATCCAAACGCTCAAACCCACTACCAGTCGGCAGCGTACCCAGCATGCTGGCGGCATTGCCACTCTGAATGGCAATGGTTATGCGTTGGGCCAAATATACGCTAGCATGTTGATCACGCGTCGCGTCGACCAGGCGCTCGGATATTGTATCGCCTTTCAATGCGTATTGCCTTCTCACAAAACTTCATCAATATTTATTTGTTTTTTTTTTGTAAAAAGTTTTTTTTTTAAATAAGATATAGGCTTGCGTTTGACTGCCATCTCGTCTGATGATAAACGAACATGCAGTCTACGATGGATCACGCTTGCCTAGAAGAAACCGATTCACACGCGACTTGAAGACACCCAGATTATAATAATCGGGAACCACCCACTCGGGCAGCGCATTCCACTGTTTAGCACTTCAAATAAAGAAAGTGGAATCAAACCGTTTTATACTAAAGTTTTAAGATAATTAACAGGCCTTGTCTCAGTAGTCCGATTAATAAGTCCGATTATCGGACTGATGAGACTTTTTTGTCTCAGTAGTTAAATGATATAAAAAATTGGACTAGGTACTAATAACCTGGGACCTGGATATGTCCTCAAACTGCATCTAGAACCACCGGGACGGGCAGCAGCGTCATCTCGGTTCACGGTGGTGAGCATTCCGCGATCCCCAAGCCACCTGCCAAGCGTGGGGATTAAATTCTGATATTTATTGCTTCCATAGTGTACACAGATATTGTCAAAAAGAAGTTTCATATGGACCCTGTCGGGCGCAGCAATACTCGTAGTAGAAGAGAGGAGGACGACTTCATTTAACAATAAGATGCCTATTAAATAGAGGTATTTTAGGAGGTTCGTCATAAATTAATAATAAATTGTGTCAATAATACTAGTAATAATAAATTAATAACGTTTCGTAAATAATACAAATAAACCCCTCCCTATTAAAGGGAGGCCTTCGTCCAATAACAAACGTCTTCTGACTGCTGATGTGATGTGTGTTAATTAAAATAACAAACGGTCACTCTTTACTAATAATAAACGAAAGAATACCTTTTTTTCTAACAGAGAGTCAAACGAATGACACTGCACTGGGTATTTTAAAGTTCAGTTCTTCATTAACAAAGAACTAAGTCAAAAGTCAAGGATTGGGGGCACCCAAAGTCGAAGTTAAGTTAAAATAAGTGAGTTTTAAGTTGGCAAGAAGACGACGTCTTCTGTTATGGTCCAATTCATAAAAAGACGCGAAATACGATAATAACCAAGTAAATAATTTTAGAAAATATTTTTTTGCATAGAGTTCGTATGGGACCCATCCGTATAGGCCGTATGTTTGGTCAGTTATGACACAATTTATGTATTACTTCACAAGTGAAGTAACCAACCAACCCCCCCCCCCCCCCACTCCCCCAACTCTACCAACTCCAACCCCCCAAACCCCCGCGGTATGGGCTGTGCGATGTCCGTCAGTCAGTCAATTAGTCAGTCAGTCAGTCAGTCAGTCAGACAGTCAGTCAGTTAGGTTTTATATTTAAAGATAGATAGATTGATGTATACCGCTGGATTATCACGCTCCAAGACCAATAATTCTTACCCGCAGGCATAAACATGATATAGATAGAATATCGCTACTATACATGGTTAGTTCTAATCAGTTAGCATCCTTTTAAGGGCATATTCTGTACATCAATTTAGTCAATTTTTACTATGGGGCCAACATTGAAATCGCAAAAAAAAACAGCTGTTCCATACAAAAAGTTCATCGACCTTGGGCAAAATGTATGGGACAGCTGTATTTTTATGCTTTGTCAATGTTGGCCCCATAGTAAAAGTTGTTTGTATTGATGTACAGAATATGCCCTTAAAAGGATGCTAACTGATTTGACGTGTAACTTTGGTGTTATCAATAAACTATTTGTATTTGTAGAACTAACCCTGTATAGTCATTATCGCGATATAAAACTCTCTCGAGATAATCTCGGAGTGGGGTGATCAAAATCTTGTAAGATTTAACCCTACCAAGACACAAGCGTTCTCTGCGAAGAAAACTCCGTTTGTTGCCGCTCCGCGGTTTCAGGGCATCCTGACAAAGATCTCTAAGAGCTTGGAGATCCTGGGTGTTAGCATTTCTGGTGAAGTCCAGTTTCGGGGTCACTTAGAGGCTAAGGCGAAACTCGCCTCAAAGAAGCTTGGTGTGCTTAACAGAGCGAAGCGATACTTCACGACGGGTCAGCGGCTTCTGCTTTACAAAGCACAAGTGCGGCCCACCTGGAGTATTGCTCCCACCTCTGGAATGGCGTGCCGGAATACCAGCTTCAGCCTCTTGACTCCCTACAGCGACGTGCTACTAGAATTGTTGACGATCCCAAGCTCACCATCAAGCTGGACCCACTCAGCCTCCATAGGGACGTGGGTTCCCTCTGCATCTTCTACCGCTTGTTTTTTGGGGAATGCTCTGATGAGCTCTTTGACCTTATTCCCGCATCGGAGTTCCACTACCGCACATCCCGCCATCGTCTAAAGGCTCACCCCCACATTTTGCAAATCTGGAAATCCCACACCGTTCGTTTCTGGCGCTCATTTCTTCCGCGCACTTGCAAAATGTGGAATGTCCTCCCCACGAAGGTCTTTTCGAGGAATTACAATATGGAGCGTTTTAAAAAAGGCATCTACTCATATCTCTCTGGGTTAGCAACGCATCGACAACATTTCTAATGTTGCAGGTGTCCATAGGCGGCGGTGAGCTTACCATCAGGCAAGCCGCATGCTTGTTTGCATCTCTATTATGTAAAAAATAAAATAAAGACTAGATAAGTACATTTTTATCACATCTTATATACATTCTCTACTAGGCCGGCTGGAAAGGCTGGCCTCGATAAATCGCTTTCGCTTGTACGTTGCATCCACCTTCGACATGCCAAACTCCCAACAGTGGAATCTGTTTTCTCAAGGAACACCAACTTAAATTAGAAAGCTTAGCCCAACTGAATCCTACATTCGGATTGCCTGTTAATGTGTTTTACTTTAACGCATTCTTAACTACATAAGTACAAGTGAGCTCCATGTTTGAGATCCAAGTTTTGATTAACAAGGAAGCAAGTTTGTGCATGGACCTGGGTATGTCTTAAAACTGCATCCAGAACCACCGGAGTGCGGGCAGCAGCGTCCTCTCCGTTAACAGTGGTGAGCATTCTGCGATCCTCAAGCCGCCTGCCGAGTGTGGGGATTATGGCAGCCTTATAGCTCAGTTGGTAGCATGTCTGGCTTCAGAGTTGTAGGGCGTGGGTTCGCCCCGCCTAGGACAAAAATATATTTGACGAACATAGATGTTTGTTCTGTGTCTGGGACTGGGTGTAGTATGTATTATAAGTAGGTATGTATTAACGATGTGTTAATACATAGATGCCTTTTTCGGTGAAGGAAAACATCGTAAGGAATCTACGTCCGGAGAAGAAATGTAATGGTGTATGTGAATCAACACTTTGGTTGGGCCAACTGGGCCAACTGGGCCAGAGTGGTGGATATGTCGCAGCCCAATTATAGAATACGCCGATTTACATAATGGCTAGCCATTTTAAAAAACAGGGCCGTTTTGTAAAACGGCGCATCAACGTTCAGCTGGATTGTCATTGCGATACATTCTACAATAAGGCGGTCTATGTTTAGCCACATTGTAATGAAGATGCCTTCAATGCGAAATCGTTATCACACTAACAAAATACAGTGTGTACTAAAATGTAATAATAAAAAAAAATATGACAGAAATAAAACACTTACGGTCTTATGCATGAAAATTGCTTAAACAGTTTCATAACAGCTTTATAGTTATAACGCGTTTTAAACTCATTATAGCCTATAAAGCCGATAAAATGTGTTGGTATGCATAAACCTATTATAACCATATTTTAACTAATAAACCATAGACAAACATAATAAACAGATCGATGTTGCCATTCCCCTGAAATAGAAGAATGAACTCGCTTTACACTTGCTATTCACTACCAAACCTTGAGAAAACCATTCATAATTCAATATGAAGCACATAATAATCTGTGGAGTTTGACATTTCATGACATCGACAATCGCAAAATTATGACAGCCTAAGTCATATTACGATTATTATGTATTTGTTTATTTGGCACGGGATTTAAAGTGAATTTTGTTTTCTGTTTTATTTTTACGAAAAAAGTAATAGCAGAAAAATAAAACAAACGCCAGCGGGGCTAAAATTGGCTAGAAGAAGAAAAGGTAATTAGGTAATGGTTGTAGTTTCGGGGCGGGCCGGGTGAAGCTTGGAGCTATGCTCAGAGTTACTTTGCGCGATAGAATCCGGAACGAGGATATTCGCCAAACAACGAAAAACTGACAACCGATGGGGCCTTTCTTGCGTGGCGCCCGCGAACCGTCCTACGCAACGTAGGAAGGCCTCGCACTAGGTGGACTGATGACATTGTAAAAGTCGCGGGCAACCGGTGGATGCAAATGGCAGGTTGTCTTACACTGTGGCGGTCTAAGGGGGAGGTCTTCGTTCAGCAGTGGACGTCTCCGGGCTGATGATGAGGGTTGAAACTATTGTTCATGAGAATGATTATTGTTATATTTTCTAATAAATTTCTTGTTTATCATGTAATGTTTATTCTTATTTTCATGCCAGTGCCCCTACATATGTAAATTCAGAAGCAAATGAATATTTCGATAGGCAGCCATGCTATTATAATCATGGCCTGTGAAAGTCTCGTCAATTGCTTCCCGGTATAACATAAACCTCTCACATAGAGGGGGTAAATGCTATTTTCCCCACGCTTGGCAGGCTGCTTGGGGAACACAGTTCTTCCACCGTGTACCTTAGGGGCGCTGCTGCCTGTCCTCTGGTGGTCACAGTTTTAGGACATATTCGGTCCTACAATATGACAATGTGTAGCTATGGATTACATATGGTCTTATAATATCTTAAGTTAGATAACATTATTATTGTAATTTTTTAGATAATGTTTAGGAGCTAATAAGACAAAAAACATTGATAGCTGAATTTTATCACAAAATTATTGTTTTGATTTTATAATATATATTTACCTTATTTTCTTTTAGAACCCACCAGTAGCAGATGTGATAGAAACCACCACATAGAAGATCCAGGCATGGCTGGGTTATCAAAGTTGTTCATAACTACCGCAGATGACTTTGAGTGGTTCATCAGTAATAAACCACAAAGATGTGCCCGTGGTTTCAGCCTCCCCAGGAGATTTATAATAGAATAGAATATCTTTATTATTAAATGTACTTGAAATTATTAAATGTTGCATCCTTTAATAAAAACACAATATACTTTACATGAAGCTTTAATCAGTGTGTACATCTTATATAACATCAGTCATATCATCATAGGTACTTTAATAAAATACTCAGCTTCGTTCGTTTGAAGCAACAATAAGCAACAAAACTAAAATAAATAAGTAAGTACTTGTACATTATATAATATTAATAAGTTACTAATAACCTGTAATAGTTAAGCTTAGTCAAATATATATTATTATTATTCAAACTTACAACAAAGATCAAGCCTAAATATTATGCTAGTACCTTTAAGTAAGTTGCTAAACAGTGGCAATGATGAAAGTTTTTTTTTGTGTGCTGCTGCACACAACAACTGCAATCAGTCTTCAGACTATGGGAAGTTTCGTTGTAGTATTTTGGTTGTCATGTAGGAGAAATGATCCAGTGAGCATTTCTTCTTATCTTTATGCATCATTTCCGTTCAATTCCATGATGTGTTGTCTACGTAGCCTCTTTTGATAGCTGATGGTAGTAAGCTGTGTCGCTAGCAGGTTTGGATGCATGGTCAGTTGCTTTTTGTATTTAGTTGAAAAGAATTTTATTTCATCCCTGACTGTGTTCATTTTCAATCCTATGTGCAGCTCTGTAGTCTTCAGGAACCATGGAGCATTAGATATGTTTCTCAGATTGTAATTCTGTGCTCTTTGAATGATAGAGGTGTTTGAGTTGCAGGCAGATCCCCATAATTGAATGCCATATGTCCAAATTGGTTTCAGTATTGTCTTGTATATCAGAAGTTTTTTTGTTAATAGATAGTTCCTGCCTAGTAGCCAGTAGAGCCCTTTGTGTTTTAGGTTGAGTTGTTATCTCTTTGTTGTGATGTGTTGATGTCATAGGTCCATCTAGCGGTCAGCTACATCTGGCAAACATCCTTCTCCTTAGTGAAGATTTGAGGATTACCAGAACAAAAGTAAGAGTTGGTCGAGCATCTATTTTTCATGTCAGTGTTATTTTATTTAATAGTTAACAGCAGGTTGACACTCATCTTGCTCGCTTTCATGCTTCCTTCCAATTCTTATTTAATGTAGGGGAGATAAGTCCTGCTCTGACGTTCCGCTTGGTAAGTATGTATTGTGCATTTCCCCAGCCAGCACCAACCGACCTCCTTGAAGTACCCGAGCAAGGCTCTGGGCCGCTGGCATAGTAGCTCCACTGGGTTAGATGATGATGAAAAGCGGTCAAGCTGCTGAGATAAAGCTGCCTTTTGCAATCCGGTATAGCGATTCTCATTCTTTAGTTCTGACACTTTGCACTACAACACAGCACTTAGGTACTACGGCTTACACTACGGCCACAGCATAACGGACTGCCCGGGGCTCCGAGTTTGTATAAATGAATGTTTTCTCCATAAATCGACTTGGTTGGCGAGATTGCTGTGGCGTATTTTTAACCGAATTCATCCGTTATCAAATTGGTTACATGTATTGTAGTTTGCTGAAGCGTATCGGAGAAAAATCTGTGCTTTGCACGATTAAAGCAAACCACTTAATTCTTCCTACACAACGAATAAAATTCAGAAGAAAGGTACTAAATACTTCACTTTTCTATTCACACGTTCAAAACAGCTGATCGTATTGTCGCCATATTGTTTCATAAACCACAGTTCGAATAATAGTTTCTATGGTTATAGTAGGGTCCTGGCCATTTTAAAGTTATGAAAGGTTTGTAACACTGTTTAGCTTATAAAGCCGTTATAAAGCGTTCATGCATACGAAAAAATGGACTTCCTGCTATAAAGGGTTTATAACAGGTTTAAAACGTTTGATAACTTTTCATGCATAAGACCGTTGGTATTTAAGTAGCAGGCAAACAAATGTTTAACCGAATGAAAAGGTCACACTTAAGTTATCAAAGTGCCAAACCGCCGCGAGTGTCCAAAATTTGAGCTAAAGATTGCCAAAGCGGCGGATCATAACACATTTTTTTGACGAAAAACTTAAGATCTAGACAGTTTATTTGGAAATTTATGTATATGCTAAATGTAGTAATATCTAGTTAAGTTATAAATTGTGATCTGCGGAACTGGCTGGCACCCGTACTAGTAATAAAACTGTGCTACGAGCGCCAGAGCCCCGTAGGTAGGTCTATGATATAGTTAAACATGTAATAGAAGGTTAGTAGGATTGAATTGAAATGAAAAAAAAGCGCTATTTGGAGCACTAAATATACGAATAATGCTTACATAATCAGCCTCTATAATAGTTCATTGAGACATGGAGACTGGGCCACCACGAAGCAGTTGCTGGTTGATGGTTTCACATACGCTATTGAATTCATTCTCCAGACATGGTTTCCGAACAATGTTTTCCTTCACCGAAAAGCCATGTAAAGAACATAGGTATTGGTGAGCCAGCGGACCTGGGTTTGAACCCGCGACCTCTCGATTACAAGTCAGCGGTTTACCACGGCACAGGGATGTGTTTATGATCTTTCCTAATTTTAGTAGTTTAACAAAACTTCCACATCATTGTCTAGCCAAAAAAGGCAAACATTGTTTCACCAAATAAGATAAAGAACTCTGGAAGACCGCAAGCGAGATAGAGAGGCACAGCTAGTGAAATCTTATAGCAAACAAGGCAGCCCGACAAGGTTGAATCTAATTAATCTGCGGTGTTCTCCGTCAATACTGAGAGCTTCCAATCGTCTTGGCGATCACGTTCCTACGACTGATGCTTACACTGTTGTACACCCCTATTACAGTATGGGAAGCTTACCTTCCACTCTACAGTTCTATTATTGCTTACGGGACATTTACAATCACCCGCATTCTTCAGTCTGCCCGTGAACATGGTGCATGCAACTGCCCTGAAATATTGGGAGCTCGTTTCATAACATAATCACGGTAAATATCCCGTAAATAATTATAGAACTGTAATGAAGAACCGCTATAGTTTAAAACTGTATTTTTATCACATCTATTAAAAAACAGCTACTTTGTTTCTCGCAAACAGAGCAAAAAAGAGTTATTTTTTGCCCTAGGGACGAAAAGCGATTTGTATTTGGAATTTGGATATTGTTAGTAAAAGTTCCAAACACCAAAGAGATCAACCACCCTGCCCCGCCACGCCATCATCATCATTACTCATCGTTGATCCTCTTAGCAGTGGACGTCGTCGGTGGGTAGTGTCGGATGAAGAAAACAAGCTCGTACAATCAATCAAATTATAATCTTCACAGGCACAGTACAGTAATTAGGTAGGCACAAATAAGTTGTACGTGTCACGGAACGCGCGATGGTTCAGTGTCCACCGCACGCGCCGCTCGCCAATGGGAAAGTGAAGTCACCGATCGACGCCGCGCACGTCACCGACTCCATCGAGTGCCACTAGGTGGCGCTGGCGTCCCGGATACGACTCGATTGCGACACGGCCATCCTACTTGCACACGTCCCAGTGTGATGGTTAATCTGCAACAAAAAATCCACGAGAATACCTTGTTTCACACGGTCATTCCTGACCACACTCTACATTTTAGGATCAAACTACAAAGACATCAATACCCTTAAACTGTGCTTTTAATTTAAATCAAACTTTACATACACAGACAGCCTGACAGCCTGATAGCTCAGTTGGTAGCATGTCTGCCTTCAGAGCTGTAGGGCGTGGGTTCGATCCCCACCCAGGACAAAAAAATGTTTGTGACGTACATCGATGTTTGTTCTGTGTCTGGGTGTAGTATATATTATAAGTATGTATTTACGAAAAAAAAAAAATTGTATATAAGTATTCTATCAGCTATCTGGTTTCCATAATACAAGCTTTGCTTAGTATGGGGCTAGATGGCGCTGTGTGTAATAAATGTCCCCCCAATATTTATTATTATTTATTATTATTATTATTACTCACAAAACTTATAGGGGGATACAAAATTCACTATACTAACACACGTACACAGACAGAGCCACGCATCACAGTCGTTCGAACCAAATTGCTCAGTACGACTGTACACAGTTTTCACAAAACTCTAAAAAACTCTCGCATAAACTCTCTAAACTCTCGAGTAAGACATCTAGAGCCCCGGGTATCCAGCCGACTAGCAATCGCATTGCTCTCACACATCCAGCGAATGGATCAGATCCCTTAAAGATCTCCCGTGTGTCTCCCCCTGGTGACCACACGTAATGGTCTTTACAGACCCCGACCTCGACCAGAGCCAAACGCACACCGCGCTCCCACGGACTACTTGGATTTCTACCGGGTTACGACTACGAAATAGCTACTGGCACGTCGAACACAACTCACTATAGCACCTAGAGTCCCCTTACTCAAGTTTCAATCAGAAATCAAATTTGAACTTCATCTTTAACATAATCTACATCGATTTCGACTGATACGGGACCTGCTGGCATTTTCTGAAGTCAAGACTCGAACCCAAAAATCTCTCAGGCATGGTCTACCTTCACTACCGTTCGTCTATCAACGCTACATTCATCCGCATCATCTTTAGCTCGTCGTAGGTAAACCGTTAATAAAAAAAACAAAGCCTAGACTTATCATTGCCTGTTAACTACTGCAGTCACGAAACGAGTAGCAGTTAAATCAGATTGAAGCGTGGTATCATTATTATGACTCGTCGAATTTACACAAAGAACTTTAGTTAACGAAAGCTCCGTTGCCTTTATGTTTACAGAAAAACCCTGGTTTAAAATCTCGCGACCTCATCACTTTGCAAATAGACAATAGACAATAGACAATATTTTATTTGTAGAAAAAAACACATTTTGTACACAAGACAAGACAATAGAAACGCATAACAAATTTAAACAGTACAAAATAGTTTTTCGCCACAAACCGGTTCCAACTCAGCATAATGCTGGCTGCGAACAGCCAGCGCTGGTCTTCCGTTGGAACCGTTGGTGAC
Organism: Erannis defoliaria; assembly: GCA_905404285.2. Classification (NCBI taxonomy): domain Eukaryota; kingdom Metazoa; phylum Arthropoda; class Insecta; order Lepidoptera; family Geometridae; genus Erannis; species Erannis defoliaria. The sequence goes on along the minus strand of FR990082.1, from coordinate 2,506,812 downwards.
GTCCCCCACGCATACCACACGGCAGGGTACGCTTAAAAAAACAAATACAACCAGAAACAAACAAAAACAATACAAGGTAACAACAAATACAAACAAAACCAACTTTTTACAAGCTGTCTTTATCTTTTTTAATAAGTGCCAAGTATCTCTACGATCCCCGATACTTAACATAGATTATGGATAAAGTTCAACAAAATGTTATAAGTGCCCTCATAGATGACCTTTCAATTTTAATAGTTGTCGAGCAAAACATGCAACAAAATTTCGAGAGAGTGATCGTTAATCACTACACAATAAAATTTGTTCTGTCCTGAACACTCGTGTTTGACCAATTACCAGTCATAGCCACAACATTACTAGCACGTTTACCACTAAATTTCGAAGCGAAACTTTCTTTTACCAACGAGCATTCAGCGCGAAAATCATAAGCAAAGCATAATTCACCTTTGTGTTGTAACACGCCCGATGGTGGTTGTACGACGCAGACATCAACGCGCCACTCGCTGCGCATGCTGCCAACGTCAGCCGCCCGCTGCTGCCGCCGCCACCGCCGCCGCTTCCGCCGCTGCCGCCTCTGCACCGCCTCTGCTGCCTCTGCCACCGCCGCTGCCGCCTCTGCCGCCGCCGCTGCCGCCTCTGCCGCCACCGTCGCTCGTGCACCGGATGGCTATGTGACGGCTTGCCACATTTAAAGCACGCCAAGGGCTTCGCTGTCGGCTGCTGCGCTGCTTGACTTGATGATGTAGGTGGTGCAGGTTTGCCACTCGAGTCTATGGGATTGCTTCTGCACTCAATTCGCTTTGTCCGATGGTGATCTAGCGCTTCAAGTGTGAAAATGCGTTTAGTGAACGCCATTCTTTGAAGTCGCGGGTCAAACTGAGATATGTGAGCGAGTACTGTTGCTACGGCAATTTCCTCCTTGTTCACATCTTTCCAACGATTAGTCAGTGAACTAATCAAAAGACTCGCGAACGCGGGTAGCGTTTCGTTTTCACTCGGTTTTACACCGTGCATTTTAATGAGGGTAAATTATCATAGACTCGTGCCATGTCATTCCTTCGTAGGCAATTTGTGATAGCCACGTCGATGCTTTACCTTTTAGCGCCTTGCTTGCCAGAACAAGACGACTGCCGCTTGGTGGATTATTGGCGAAACACAAATCTGCCGTCACGCACAATGATCTTGCGTCGGTATCTCTTTTTCAGGATCGAACGCAGGTAGTTCTTCACGGTAGGCTGGTTTTGGTAATTGCAGCGCCTCAATCAATGCTCGCGTGTTCTTATTTGGTTTGTTCAAACATGGCTCGCCAGATGTATGTCTCCTTGTTCTGATCCAACACTGATCCCACTTCTGATGACGGAGGAGGAGGGTCCTTTCGCCATCATCATCAGCACTCATCGTTGATCCTCTTAGTAGTGGGCGTCGTCGGTGGGTAGTGTCGGATGAAGAAAACAAGCTCGTACGATCAATCAAATTATAATCTTCTCAGGCACAGTACAGTAATTAGGTAGGCACAAATAAGTTGTAGGTAGGTACGTATCACAGAACGCGCGATGGTTCAGTGTCCACCGCACGCGCCGCTCGCCAATGGGAAAGTGAAGTCACCGATCGACGGCGCGTACGTCACCGACTCCATCGAGTGCCACCAGGTGGCACTGGCGTCCCGGATACGACTCGATTGCGACACATATATATGGACCTGGGTATGTCCCTAAACTGCAACCAGACCCACCGGAGGACGGGCAGCAGCGTCCTTTTGGTTAACGGCGGTCAGTATTCTGATTCTGCCCAAGCCGCCTGCCAAGCGTGGGGATTATGGCAACACCTCCCTATAAAGAGGAAGGCCTTCGGTCCAGCAGTGGACGTTTTATGGCTGATGACGAATACATATACAGCACCCAGAACTAACATAGTTTTCGTCACATAAATGCTTGTCCAGGGTGGGAATCGAACCCACAGCTAAAGTTTGAAGGCTACCAACTGAGCTATACAGGTGATCACTTTCGAGCTAGCAATTGCCGCGTTACGCGATAATAACCCCCCAGAGTGCGTTATCGAAATTCAAGATGATTGTGCCCTTACTGGTTCTACAATAGGCTTCCTAGACATTTGCACAACAGCCTTATACCAAATCCTTGGTTTGTGAACTAACTGATTCATAAATAATATTACAGTTCGGCCAGGATCAATTCGTCTATAGGAGGGCTTTTTCGGGTCGACTCAGGGACCTGAATTTAAGGTAGGGCAGGTTTTATTACAGGTAGGGCGCTTCACAGTACTTTGCTTATTTTAAGATAGGGCATTGCCCCTCAATGGGGCCTGGGTCGAGTGCTAGAGATAAGGAGTGGAAAGGAGGAGTGTTGATTATTTACGAGTTATTATGATTATGTCATGTAACGAACTCCCGACATTTCGGCGCAGTAGCGTGGAACCTGGGTATGTCCTAAAACTGCATCCAGAACCACCGGACGACGAGCAGCAGCGTCCTCTACGGTGGTGAGCATTCTGCGAGATCGCGGCCTGGGGATCTCCCCAGGCCGCCTGCCAAACGTGGGCGCACTGCATAACGCGGGATGGTTATACGTAATAAAGTAATTGCCCGCGATAAAAAAATATGTTACAAATACAAATATTTTATTGATAACACCAAAGTTACACGTCAAATTTCATTAAGTATGTCACAATAAATAATCACTTAATAAAATGAAATAATAATTATAAAAATACGTCAATAATCTCAATGTCATAAAACAAATTCTCTTGCAACCAGGCTCTGAGCTTGGTTTTGAAGCACCCGGTGGAAGGAGCATCCCGAATGGAAGCTGGTATACGGTTGTAGATCGCGGGCCCCAAAATATACACTGACCTCTCCGACTTGACGAGACGGTGCGTCGGGCTTATCAGTTGGTCTTTCTTTTTATTGCTTCGTAAAGCTAACGTGCTGTGATCGCCCCTACGTTGGAACGTTCCTAGGTTTACATGTGTGATAAGGGCTATCTGGTAAATAAACTAACACGGCAAGGGCAGTATCTGAAGTTCCTTAAATAGCTCTACGCATGAGACATCGTTCTGGACACCATATATAGCACGTATGGCTCGTTACTGCATGACAAAGACTCTGTTCCGATCGGCGTGGTGTTACTGTGGACGGTCGCGAAGTAGCAGGAGCGCACCACGCTACGGGTGACGGTGCTCGCAAGCCGCCGGAGCGCGAAGTACGAGCGGCTCAGCTTAAAAAAAGCTGCAAAGCTCGTCTATGTTACTTTTTGGATGGGTGGCCGTCTCAAGCCTTTACGTAATTTATCCACACTTTTCATCCTTGGAGGGTCTGGCTCTCTATCAAAGTTTATACCCCGCGGAAATGGGACAGCATCATTCTAGCTTTATTACATTTATAAGTTTACGCAACTATTTCAAGCAAAAACAAGCAAATGTAATATAAAAGTATTTTTTGAGAGCTTTTAGCTTTTAAGTTAATAAGTGTAAAATTGAGTTTTAAAAATTGTTCAATTTGACAAAACGGAGAGATAAGAAACAAATAAAATAAAAAAGTATGTTGTATATAATATTAATTTATATTGTTAAATTGATTAATTAAATTATTATAAAATAAAATTATTACCAATACCAAAACTAGGCGTTATTCATGAACAATAAGTTGTGTAGTGTTTTGTGTTGTTTTGTATTGTATGCTTTTATACAATTCTATGGCCTATGATTTTGAATTGATTTGGCATACCTTCAATTTAGTTCTAATTAGTGCCACCATTGTAACTTTGAGAGCGCATATCTTGGAAACACGAAGGAGGAAAACCCTGGAGAAAATTTTGTTTAATAGTTGTTTGTATTAATGTCAGCTATCTATAAAGGTTTTATGAGTTCTCTGTCCTCATCTATGGGATGGCTCTGCCAAGTTCCAACTTGAGGCTTTGGAGTCGATCGAGAGGCGAGCCAAGAGGCTAATTGCAACGATGCTTTGGTCAAGTCTCAGCTGCAAAGCGTCGAACATCGACGTAAAGTCGCTTGCTTAACTGTTTTCTATCGTATACATTTCGAAGAGTGTGTTCCCTGGAATTGCATAACTTGATTCCACTTGCTCTTTGAATTATTGAACGGCGAGACATTAGCGTCCTAAGCGTCACACGCATATATATATATATATATATATATATATATATATATTTATACTATCAAGTGACTTGACTCGAGGACAAGACGTTCGCCTGGTGGTAAGCGCCACGCTTGGCACAATAGTAGCGGTGCCAGAATTGCACTGCATTGCGCTCGTCACCCTGAAATATTAGATGTTAAATCTTTTCATACCCAGTAATTTCTCTGGTAACATTGCCCTTCAAACCGGAACACAGTAATGCTAGCACACTTCTGCTTGGCGGTTGAATAACTGGCTAAGGTGTGGTACTTCCCCAGGCGGACTCTGCAGTTGAGTCCTACAAAAAAACATGGAGGATATTCCCCATACGTACGCATAAATCGCTATATTTCCACGTTTTTTATTGCCTCAGCGACGGCGACGATGCGGATCTCTCTCCCAAAGTCTATAGACTTCCCGAAAATGGTATTGGTATGGTATTTCCCTAAAAGTACAACATGGGTGTCTTCATAACCAGAGTAAACAGGTTCCTTCTACAAGCGTGCTCCATCCGATGTGGTCTACCACATCGTTGCTTAACATCAGACAGGATGTGGTCAAACGAAAACACAAATAGCATTTTTTTAATTGCCGCTGTTTTGAAAAAAAAACAAGAAGGCGGACAGTGTAGGTATGCCAGGCTTCATACTAAAATCTTCAAGGTCCCTAAGCCCTAGACAGTAGATTCCAGTAGGTAATCTAAAACAAGAAAATTATTCCGACCAAACTTTAAATCACCAAAAGGCTGACAAAATCCAACTTAACACTTCGTCTCTTAGAAACTTCTCGAAGTTCTTCAGTGAACTTAGAAAAACAATCGTTAAATAGACCGTTAATTGTATTAATTTGTTAGATTAAGCTGCGTAAGTTGAGTTCAAAGTATTAAGAGTAGGTAACTTCAAGTTACACAGTTTTGCGCGTAACTTTGAAGTGTTAAATAGCTCAAGCTATGAGAAAGGTGCGTTTTCGACTTTTAATAATAGATCCACAGTATAAATAGTCTACGCCATTTTTAAATCACCAAAATAGTATAGATATTAACATTTCACTTTAAGTTTATAATCATCAACATCATCGGCCAGAAAACGTCCAATGCTGAACGAAGGCCTCCTCTTTGAACCGCTACACTGTACGACAACCAGCCATTTGCATCCACCAGTTGCCTGTGACTTTCACAATGTCCTCGGTCTACCTAGCAGGCCGACCTACGCTGCGTTTTCCGGTTCGTGGTCACCATTCCAGAACCTATTCCTTATTATTCCTTATTCTAACTGCTAAACAGTGGAATGCGCTGCCCGAGTGGGTGTTTCCCGATAATAATAATCTGGGAGTCTTCAAGTCGCAAGTGAATCTATAAGGATACCTTATACCTTGCTAGTAGCTTGCATAATCAACCTTTTTATAGTTCATTCCTGAACGTGTAAGTCAAACATCGAAGAGCGATTGGGCCATATCTATGCTGCCCCAGTTGCAGGTTGCTGGATTTACACACACAATTGAATTTCTTCTCTGGGCTTATGCAGGTTTACTCACGATGTTTTCCATAAACTCGAAAAAGCTAATTTGTACGGGCTTGGGATTTGAACCCGCGACCGCACGATTTCAAATCGACGGGTCTGCCAAAGCTACATGGCTTCATCTGGTCGCTTGTTATGAGTGATTTTTCGAGAATGATCGAATCGGCAATTCTGGCTTCGAATCGCTTGAGACTTACGCTTTTTTCCGCTTGGTTAAAGTTTACAAGTTTAACGCGTCATTATCCAGAGCTAGAAATAAATTAATGCTTTTACTATTCAGGAATTTTGTTATTGTAAATAAATGTTTTATTGTTTCATTTCCATGAACGTTTCCTTACATTCCTTTTTTTTCTTTCCGCCTAGAAGGATTATGGCATCGCACTTTGTGCATTTGCCAGTGTCAAGTAATTTTATATAACAAGTTTTTGATGAATTTCAAGTCAAGTAAGTCATAGTCAAGGTACAGTCATGCCCTAGTAAAGTCGTGGCAACTTTACTACAAGCTTCTTCGGAGTTTTGGAAACAACACGAAAAGACACGTTTCACTACATTATATCACTTGCCCACACTCTTGCAAATCAACACTTAACGAATAAAATGTCACCATTTTTAATCATTAACACTCGAAAAACACACATTTTTGAAAATTAATACAATGCAGCGACATGTTTTTTTCGCGTTCCCGCCAAAACTCCCTCACAATGTTATCCTTCACCGAAATACCAGTGGTATAAAACACCTTATACAACATATCATAAAAAAAAAAACAATTAGGTACTGAAGAGTATGTACGTATGTACGTACTCATCATAATGAACAACTTTTACTATGGGACCAACCGTGAAAACTGGAACAAAAAATCAGCTGTTCCAAGTGCATTGACCTTGGACAAAATGTATGGAACAGCCATAGGGAACAGCTGAATTTTCCTTCAGTATTGTTGAATCTTTTCTTGACACGTTGTACCTATAATAGGCGTGTGGCCTAATGTTTAATTTATGAAAAATAACAGGCTTAGTGAAGAATATAACTAAATACATTACACATACTGTGAAAATAAATTGTATTGGTTGATAAATCTCTGAGATATGAGCGTTTAAAGTTTTAGGTGGGGATAGAGAGGGGATGCTCTATCCCTTTCTCGCAAAGCACGTGTTAGTATAGCAATTGTATGGCGCGCCTGAGGCTTGACGTGATAGCTCAGTATAGCGCGCTCTCTGTCTAGCTACAAATTAAAATACTTGGAACTTATTTATTTTTGAGTTTTTTTAATTTTAGCTTTCGTTGATAGGCTCTATTGATGATCAGCTTTTTTATGAGGTAATAAAAAAATTGTAGTCATCATGCCTATTCCTCATAAACTCTACGAAAAACCAAACAAAAAAATATTTGGAAATAGGTCCATGGACAGAGCTCGATGGTAAACTCATTGGAGTTCTATGGAACGGGGGAAGGGGCGTGGGATTTAAACTAGCAACCTCACGTTTTCAAGTCGAGCGGTCTCCCAACTAAGGCTACCGGGTAATACTATTATTTATACTGAGCTACCGGCTTCTATAATTAGTAAAGGCTAAGGCTGTTTGTCCACCGACGCCGTCACCGGACCATCAACGAGAACGATATTATTTCGCGCCGAGTTTAAGATGACGTGATGGTGATCGTGTGTCCAACGCGCCGATATTGGTGGCTCAGTTAATCCTAGCTTTGTCGTGTGTGGTAGCGGTGCACCGGTAGTGTGTGGACAAGAACAAACGTGTTTTGTATTGCCGGCACATCGTCACAAAACCGTGACGAGATCTAGCGGTCACGCCGAACTACTCGAAACTTCGGTGGCCGAGATGACAGCGCTCGGGTGACGGACGTGCGGTGGACACGCGGCTATCTATGTATCGCTGCTTTTGCGACGTTATTCAACCACCAAGCAGTAGTGTGCAAGCATTACTGTGTTCCGGTATGAAGGGCAATGTTACTAGAGAAAATACTGGGTATGGGTTGTGTTTGCAAGTTCACAATTCTGGCACTGCTGATCTTAGTGGCAGGTGTGATGCTTACCATCAGGCGAACGTCTTGCTCGTCTCGTGACTAGATTGTATAAAAAAGAAAACAAAAAAGAAACTAATGTATCTCGTTCTCGTTGACACCTCGGTAATGGCATCGGTGGACAAACGGCCTAAGACTTATTACTCCTGAACCCGCTACCTAGCTGACTTATTTTCATTTCACCTCATGTAAATAAGATCGCTGTATAAAAAAGTAATAAAGCTCAATATACGGGTATAATCACGGCCGTATTTCATTCATAACGATACGTGGAGTCCCTTTATTCCTATAAATAAGGCTACATTATATAAAATAAAGCCCTACATTGTATTATTCATGTAAACAGCAGAAATATAAGATAAAGGTTGGGAGTTAAGTTAATCTGGATGGGATCGCCACCGAATATTTATCAACCGACGATAAGGTGCGGACGGCCGGAGATAAACGTAAGAAGATTATCTTAAAGTAGCGCGAAAATAATAAGAGTTTTAAAATGAGTAAAAAATGTGTTGTAGTATAAAAATGTACGTAGACAAAATAACGCACTAAGAGCTTCGATTCCACATTTGTCAGCCAGTCAGCGAAGATGTGGAACTCTCGAACCATATCACCCATATTGTACTTAACGTAAAATGATGATTTCGCTGTTTCAAGAAAATCTGTAGGGTGTTTGACATTAAAAAAAAAAAAAAATTTGAAATAAAATAAATAGCCCAAAAACGCCAACAGTTACACGAAGGCCTCCTCCTTAATCTGGAGTTGCCATAATCCCCACGCTAGGAAGGCAGTTTTGGGGATCGCAGAATACAAATACAAATAGTTTATTGATAACACCAAAGTTACACGTCAAATTTCATTAAGTATGTCACAATAAATAATCACTTAATAAAATGAAATAATAATTTTAAAGAAATACGTTAATAACCTCTTATTTTAAAATAAGCTTAAATGTCATAAAACAAATTCTCTTGCAACCACGCTCTGAGCTTGGTTTTGAAGCGTGGAAGGAGCATCCCGAATGGAAGCTGGTATACGGTTGTAGATCGCGGGCCCCAAAATATACACTGACCTCTCCGACTTGACGAGACGGTGCGACGGGGTTATCAGTTGGTCTTTCTTTTTATTGCTTCGTAAAGCTAACGTGCTGTGAACGCCCCTACGTTGGAACGTTCCTAGGTTTACATGGGTGAATAGGGCTATCTGGTAAATAAACTCACACGGCAAGGGCAGTATCTGAAGTTCCCTAAATAGCTCTACGCATGAGACATCGTTCTGGACACCACATATAGCCACCGTCCACCGAAAGGACGCTGCTGCCCGTCCTCCGATGGTTCTGGATTGTCCAAGATGCAGTTTTAGGATATCCCCAAGTCCCATGTTTTTGAAATATAAATAGGTAGGTAGGTACAGTTTTTTGTTAAGATTAAAAAGTTGTGTCATTTCAGTACAAAACATGCGTGCCTGAACAAAGCAACATAAATCGTTCGCCAAAATACTCGCAGGCCGTCCCTTGGGTCGGTGATGAGTTATACTAGAGCGAGCCGAGTCCGGGCCGGGACGTGGTACGGCTGCAATAGTTCCACTAGCCACTACAGTGCGATTGATTGTTTCGAATGTAGAGAAATAAAAAAAAGAGAATCTTGATTGAAACAATTACTGTAGTCGTGGCTAAGCGATGGTCACCACCACAGATCATATAGCTTGTTGATGGCTCGTGAATATAATTTCTCCAAAAACCACGACTCACCGTTGCGGGCAGGGGGCGAAGTAACGTTCTATGCCAATCGCATTGTTTATGTGGGTGTGTGCGTGTGAGAGAGAGAGAGCTAAATCCTCCAAGTGATTAGCCGATTATTGGGATGACGCTATCTAAGTTATGAAATTCTGACTTGCAGTGGCTAGCAGTGAAATTAAACTACTAATTTTCGTATGACAAGTCGGACGATCAGTAAACAGGCTTTATAGTCTTTGGCCACCACTTACCGTCGTGTGGGTCACCTGCTTGTTTGGTACTTCGTTTAAAAATGGATGTCACACAAAGAACTTGCGATAGGTCACCAACGGCACGGACAATCGTGAGTCATCGCGAGTCCGTCCCTCGGCTCCCAGGCTGATATTGTAAGAAGGGACATACAAACACGACTTAGTCTTCGCGCCGGGTGTTATCACTCTTTGAGCAAACTGAGTCACGTTTAAATAATTTTCAAGTATAATAATATTATATTGTATAAGTAAGTTGTATTGCATAAAATTAAATTAGTAATTTATTTAAAAAAATAAGTAAAGTCGCAGTCAAAGTCAAACAATATTGGTACACACAAACTACACTTTACTGTACCTAAATATTTATGTTATATTTTTTATTAATAAACAAAATTATTATATTAATACAATAGAGGCGCGACTTCATCCGCGTACGGAATAAATTCGGGCCGCTTCCAAAGAGTCGTATCATCCATTCCGCTGGGTTAATTACTAATCACTTTCCTCCCCATATGCACAACTTTAAATCAATTAATTTAGGCTACGCGTTGTCTGACAGTCAATGAGTCTGGACAGAGATGTGGAAGGTGCATCCCGAATGAACCTGGTAAACATAATTATGAACACTCGAAAACATAGGTTGACAAAAATAAGACGACACGATTTTTCACGTTGACACCAAAATCAGTATTTTTAGGAGCAAAAGAAATCCAAGCCTCTCAGCTTCGGTGCCTTAGAATAATAACCAGACTTGCATACAATAAAGGCCGAGTAGTACACTACCCTCATACTAAACGGCTCCAATGGGCAGCGTTTAACCCCTATCGCACCCGAGCCATAAATATTCCGGCCACTTAACGAAAACACTTTACTGAACACCAGTTTAAGATTAACATTGGACACGGACTAGTCTAGGTGCGACTGGTACTTTTACTTACTTAAAAATTATAATACATTTGTGACCTTTCTCATAAACGATATTTTTTTTATTATGAAAACTGACGTGGTTTTGACAGATTTTTGTTTTATTTATACGGAAATACTCACGTTTAATTAAATCGGATACTCCGACTATAGTTTCGATCACATCTGGTGACCATCTGTTTTCACTCTTTGAGAAGATATTTATTTTATTTTATTTTAATACTAGCAAGTGACGTTACGTGCAAGACGTTTGCCTGATGGTAAGCGTCACGCCTGCTACTAACAGTAGCAGTGCTAGAATTGTGAACTTGCGAACACAATCCTGCGCCGCACTGCACTGCGCTCGTCACCCTGAGATATTAGATGTTAAATCTCTTCATACCCAGTAATTTTTCAGTTAAATACACATAAAGTTAAATGACATTTTAAAATAATAATAATAATAATATAATAATAATAATAACGTTTATTTGAACAGTTTACAAGGTTGGAGTAAGTACAAGTGAATCTTATGAAACTAACAAGTATATATTTTAATTCTTAGAGGGTAGGTACTTGTACATACTACGCGGTGGTGAACCCTGAATCTCACACTAGGTGAGTCCTGTGCTGTGAGATTCAGTGCCTTCCTTGTGCTTATTATAATTAAATTTTATCTAAAAAGTTAAGTAATACAAAACCAACAGGAATAAAAGAAAAAGAAAACATAGCATTATAAAATAATTAGTTTGATCAAATTTTGGTGAGGTCCGAATACATTAAAAACAATAGGACAAAATACAGTTTTAGAATAGTAGTTTGGAATCTCTTAGATTATATAACTATTGTTAAGTTTAAGTTAAATTAACAATAAGCTACTAAAAAGAGGGTAGCTACAGCGACAAAATATGGTTCCTAAGGCACGAGCTTAGAACATCCGCGAGCGTGTAGAAACAAGGTGCGAGGCTGATTGTGTGCGTGAGGCAACTTCATGGCACAACGTATAAGCTAAGAGCGAGTTGTTCGAGTTGTACATGCAGTTTCTCGGGGAGATGCCTTAGGGTGAGTAGGTAATTCTTGTGCGTGAGTGTTTGTATATGTGCGGTTGTGTTATATGTGTTATAATATAGTTGTGATATGTGTATATAATTATAGGAATGTAAAATATTCATTATAGGTGTGTATATTGCGTAACAGGTATGTATAATATTATATAATAGGTATGTATGATATAATAGGTAAGTGTAATATTATATATAGTAGTAAATCTGCACACTATTTCTCCTTGAGAGTTTAACCGGGAAAAGAGATAATTAAGTAGCAAAGGTTCAATATGTATATGTGTGTGTTTGTATGGTTAAATCTTACTATCCTACCAAAATTATGAATGTCAAAGTTTGTAGTTTTTGTTTAGATAACTATCAGTAACTATTAAAGTACTGTTTATTGTAAAAAAAAATAAAAAATAACCTGTCAGAAATGTTTACAAAATCTGTCTCAAAAATGAATGTAATATCAAAAAATACATGTTGTGAAAATATCCATAACACGGAAAATCCAAAATATCGTAAGTATATGGCTTTATAATTGAACAAATCAACATTTCGTAGAAAAGAGAATAATTAAATCACAATAGGTTTTAAAACATTTTTGTATTGAATATATGGAAAATAAACAGTAAACACAAATTATTTAATTAACACACGGAAAAACATGAATAAAAACAAATAAACATACACATAAACATGACGGCGCTTCTACTTTTTGAGAGTGGCAACAAACACAACGAGCGGCTGACAGTGACGTTTGTGCCACTCTGACGCATCTCCGGGCGCTAGTGGACAGAGGGCGCGGTGATTGGCCGACCGACCATCACATTGATTTGGGAGATCGATCTGTTGACATCGCGCTAGCGCACTACGTGTTCGGTTGAATGTCATTGGATAATTATCGTTTAGGTTATAGTATTTGTGATCAAGATAATATTTCATCGTGATAAGTTTTTTTTCACTTCTCCTTGCTCGACTACCCACGCCACGACCCACACGCCGAGAAGATGAACTTAAACGCTGAGGGTACCCCCGTGCCTTCAACCATTAATTTATTTGTAGCAAAAAAACAAACTTTGTACACAAGAAAAGGAAAGCATAATTCTACGATAGGTAGAATTATGCATTGTGCAAAGTTGTTTTTCGCCACAAACCGGCTTCAACTCAGCTTAATGCTGTTTTGTCTTTAACTGCTGGCCTATTGGAAAAACTCAGAGTCACGCAACGGGCAATAGCTAATGAACCGAGATCACTGACGTAGCTCGCAGGGTTTGCAAGTTGAAGTGACGCAGGGCAGGCCACATTGCTCGATGACCTGATAACCGATGGGGAAGAAAGGTTCTTGAGTGGCGACCGGAAGACGCAGCGTAGGAAGGCCTCCTACTAGGTGGAGCGACGACATTGACAAATGGCAGGTTGTCGTACAGTGTGGCGGTCTAAGGGGGAGGCCTTCGTTCAGCAGTGGACGTCTCCGGGCTGATGATGAAATCACTCCTTACCTCCTCACCTATCTCGATCCAAGAATCGAACCTCGATTGATAGTTCACACGTCATTAGGCACCCGCTGGAGTGGACCGCTTGATACATCGCCCCGACCTATCTCCCCTCGAGAAATGACTCCTTTAAAAAACGCCTGCGATGATTAGATACAGGAGAAGAACCTTTTTTAGGGAAGTGTGGGGGTAGATTGGGGGCAACCTAGGGGTAGGTGGCCCCAATCTACCCCCTTTTATGTTTTCATCACTGCAGAGTGGAATTCACTTCTTGGTTTTTTTAAGTTTTGATTGTTCGTACATCAAAGATTCGAACATGGGGAAGATCAAGAAGATGGTATACTGTAAATAAATAAATATTGGTTGAAATTTCACACAGCGCCATCTAATTCCAAACTAAGACAAAATTCACTGTACAACGTGTTCCTTACAAAAAGTTAATTGACTTTGGACAAAATGTGTGGAAGTGCTGTTTTTTTCGCGATTTCAGGGTTGGCTGCATAGTAAAAGTTGTATTTTAATGATGAGAACATAGGTTCAGCATTGCCACACCTCTTTGTTACACATTGTATAATGTAGTAGGTACGTAATACAGACGTCATAAGGCTCAGAATCGATGAAGCTACTGTATCAAATGCCTATACCCAAAACTGTTGCTAAATCTCCAGAAAATAATTTTGATAGGAAAAAAGACAAATAAATGAAAATAAAATACGCAAAGCACAACTTGAATCCAATTATTTACAATTAACTATTCTTAAATCTGTAAGTGACTTAAAATCTAATATTAAACTATTAATGACTTTTTGACAAATTTTAATTGTATAATTAAGTATGGTTATATTTATTTTTTGACATTGTGAATTTAAAATTGTAATTTGACATACATAATCTATGTATATAAAAGCGAAAAAATAACTCACTCACTCACTGACTAAACACGAAATCTCAAAAACTACTTGATTCCCGAAGCTGAAATTTGGCAGGAAGGTAGTTTATAGGTAGGAGACGTCAGCTAAGAACGGATTTTGCGACAGGGCTGAATTAAGGGGGTAAAATGGGGGAAGAAACTTTCTATGGAAGTTCTTTGCTTTTGAAGTTATATTGATGAAATTGGTGTATGGACTACCCATTTAAAATAAATTTTTATGTTATTCAAATTTTTTGACAGGGATGATTTAAAGGGGTAACGCGGGTGATTAAACTTTACAAAGCAAGGTCTTTATTAATCAAGGTATAAAGATGAACATTGATACTTAGATGGTTAATTCAAAATAAAAAAAAAGGCATTTTCAATATTTTTTGAGAGGGCTGACGTAAGGGACGTTTCACTAAACGCGGGTGAAACTTTGCATGGGAAGTAATTGGTTTTTAAAGGTATATTGATGACAACATTATACGCAATTTTTGATTATCATTTTCGCCGTTTTTCTTCGTCACGCAGATGGAACCGCGGGGTACAGCTAATATTAAATAAGTACGTGTCGAATTAATAACTTTCTTGAAGTCGGTTTAAAATGGTATTTAGCCCCGTGCCAAGCCGGGACGGGTCAACTAGTCTATTATATTTTCTTATTGTGTATTGCCATCTCTCATTCGCACGCCTCTTCAGGCATAACATGAAAAAAAAACCCCATATTATAAAAGTCAAACTGCGTTATTACATGCAAAACCGCAGCCACTGTTATTTGATAAAATTACTTGTTTTAAGCGTTTGTTTAACTTGTGGAATCATCCCCTTACTTGAAGACTTTAAATGAACCTTGAACCCTGTAAATAACTAAATAGAAACATTAAAATCTTCTTATCTGACTCTCGCGACATTTACAATAATATTTTCGACTTCTCAAGACGTTTAAATGGTTTTATCATGTAAAATTTAGCATTTAATTTAATTTTATGGCTGGACCATGTTATACTGTACTGCAAGAAATATGTGCAGTATGGCTGTTCTTCGTAAATTTAATAGATTTAGGTACGTATGAATTTAAATTTCCAATTAATAGGTACTACAAAGTTTATAAACGTAAATGTTTATAAGTATGGATGTTTGTTATTCTTTCACGCAAAAACTACAGTAGGTATTCAGTAAGTATACAAGTTTCATTCAATAATGAAACTTTACAATAATATAGATTATACATCAGAATAACACGAATTGTGCCCCAGAAGGCAATAATGAACTTAAATGGTATTTTTGAATGCCGGGTTATATAGAAAATAATCCACACACAATTACAATCTTATTTTTTGATTGACTATTGCTTGTATTTATTTTTAAAAAATCCACCTCATCATCAGCCCGGAGACGTCCACTGCTGAACGAAGGCCTCCCCCTAAAAATACTAAATGACAAATATTTAATGTAGAATTATTGACATTATTGGGCCCAGGATCTAAACAAGTGATATCAATTTAAAAAAACTAATTTGCTCATACGCAATTACGCACGTTACACTATGACGATAGTTTGTTCAAAATCTTAATTCTGTAGATTCACTGAGCAACGCAGATTGTAAAAAGCAACTGAAAATAAATTGCGAAAAGAAGATCACGGAAAAGTATTGCGAATCAAACCCCTGGGCAGCTAAAAAGCAACTAATTAATTTCAGGTCGACCACCGCCACCCAGGTTGGCTGCTACGACTTTCGAACAGAAGAAAATCATCGGTAATCATAATTTGGTCGTATTGGCAGCTAGATTTAGCTGCCAACTTCTTTTCCCAGCATGGAAACCTTTGTACTATGGTAAAATGGCTAATATACAACTTTTTGCAAGTTTTTGAACATTGCAATATTTTTTTTGGCTCCTGAATTCTTACAGGTTAATTTCCCGTCCATTCATCTTATCATTGGCGCTGGTTAATAGCTGTATATTTACAGCCTTACCTAAAATAATCTCGATTCTCTTAGTCACTGCTTAAACTTCTCTGTCTTGTTCTTGCATGTTACACTTCACGTCAGAGAGAAGATGGCAGAGAACCTTAAACAGTGACTAACGGTTGAAAAGTTTTTTTAAGTAAGACTTATTATGTATATTATTCCTTTAAGAATTCAAGAGCTAATCATAATTTGGTTGTATTGCTGAAAGTGAAGTTGGCAGCTATATTTAGCTGCCAACTTCACTTTTCTCAGCATGGAAACCTTTGCACTATGGTAAAATGGCAAATATACAACTGTTTCAAGATTTTTTACCTTGCAATTTTATTTTTTGGCTTCTGTATTCTTACAGGTTAATAGACAGGGAAGAGATTGAGGAGGGCTATTCCGTGTAACTTACCCAGTTGAACTATCCATACTGTAGATATAAGAATGTATATTGTATAGAAGTGGTATCTTACGATAGTACGGTTCATAAAAACTGCTTACTTTTCAAGCTCAACACTTCGCAGGTCGTGGCCCTCCTATATTTACATTCACTGCAGTTTTTGCAAAAAGAGAAGCGAATTTGAGGAAAACGTGGTTTTAATATATAATTCTTGCATCTAGAATTGGTATTTATAAAATATTGAACTTCTAGAGTGGATTGTACTGTAAAGCTTTGCATTCAAAAGCTGCGGTACTGGAGGTAAGTTTTTATTAAAGTTCTGTACTGTTAAACTGTTAATAAAATATCTATATTTGAGGCCGAGACTTTGAACTCTCATAGCAGTCATTCTACCGCAAAGCTTCAGATTAAGAGGTCAAAGAGCCCATAGAGAGGCCCATATAGAGGTCGTAAAGACCATACAGAGTGATTCAACTCAATGATACCTAACATTATATTATATTTACTTATAAATTTAAATAGGTACATCAAATTCAATATTGAAAGATGTCATTATATAGCCACATTAAATTCATTGGCTTTATCTTAGGGGATCATTAAACTCATACTCTCGAGGTTGTCCCATATTAATTTGATTTCGGTTTGTTTTTTTTATAGAGGTTAGTTGTGAATATTGCTTTTTCTATATTACTTTGGGAATCACGAAGGATGATTTATGATTATGATTGACAAGCAGCGCCCTGCTGGTTTATCCGCAATTCCTGAATTAAAAAGTAGTTTTTGTTTTGGATTTTTAAGTTAAATTTAAATAAGTATTAATGCCTAGATTACACGGGCTTCGTACTTCTCATCAGCTTAGTAATAAAACGTAATAAGAAGCTTTTTTTTAAACCGGTTCAATTTCGACTACCTGGATGACATCTTCATACTTTCCAGTAATTTTGATTTAAAAACCAAACTACTGAACCGATTTCAATAAAATTTATATGGGAGCACCTTTGAAGAATCGCCTACCAAAAAAAAAACATAAATTCAATTCAGTAATGGCGGAGTAATCGCGTAACATACATACAAAAAAACATACAGTCGGATTGAGAACCTCCTTTTTTGAAGTCGGTTGAAAATAAAGAAAGATTTGATACACAAACTACGACGAAAAATCAAAAGTAAATATAGTTAGTACCTCCCATAAAAAAAACCCACGATAAAGGAAGGAAAGAAGGCGTGGGAAGGCCTCCCCACACACCTCCCACTAGGTGGACCAACGACATTGTAAAAATCGCGGGCAACCGGTGGATGCAAATGGCAGGTTGTCGTACAGTGTGGCGGTCTAAGCCTTCGTTCAGCAGTGGACGTCTCCGGGCTGATGATGATGATAGTAAGTACCTACAAAAAACTAAAAAAAAAATGCGTCCTGTTTTAGCTTGGTTGTTGTATTGTTGTTGGTGTCGGCTAAAAAGTTTTGCAACTCGCTGGGGTCTATTCACTTGATAAAAGGTAAGTATTCGCTAACAGAAAATGTTTTGAGAGAAAATCGCTATTAGTGATAGAGCTTTGAAAGCGAAACTGCAAAATACAGCGAATGCCCAAGATACTGCGTCGGTCCATTGCTTCTCTACAAAAGTCCTGTGGTGCAGACATTCTAAGTGTTTTTCAGTAAGCATTTTTAAAGCTGAGTTTCGTGATAGTGTTTTCGTATAGTTGTTGTTCTGAATTTTTCGTTATTTTTTTAATAATACAAGAAAGATGTCAATTGTTCAGTTAAATAAAATCAATTTTTACATGTCTTTTTTTCAAGTTTACTTTTATTGGATTGCGTTTGATCGCCATCTTGTTTCCCGGTAGTTGTAATTTGGGTGTCGGAAATTCTTGAGTGAATCGGTTTCTTCTAGGCAACCGTAGACTGCATCCATCCAAAGTCCATTAATATTAAAAAAGCCTTCCAAAAAAAACCATGCCAGACATCTTTTAATGTAGGTATTGTAGTATTGTATTGGACGTTTTAATAAAATGTTGTAAGCTAGTTTACATGACTGTATATTTAGAAACTAATTACCTATATTTTAGAAACGTATTACGTATAGTCATATACTAGCTGCGCACCGCGGTTTCACATGCGAAACCTTTTTAAATATAATGCAACATTTAAAAAAAAACGAATTGGTTTTTTAATAACGGAGTTCCGAGGTAAACAAAAAATAAAACCGGATACCTGCTTTTCCAAGTCAGTTACAAATACTTAACACTGGCAAACGCACAAAGTGCGACGCCATTCCAAGCAAAGAAAAAGTGTGTTTCATTAAAAACCTACTTGGGTGTGGTCAAGCAGTTTTGCCGGTAACGCCATTTAAATCAACAGCAAAATTAATCAGCCTTACCTAAGTACTTAAAGAACAGACCTACCTACTTACTTAATTAACCGCTTAGACCGCTTTGCATAAAATAATGACAGCGCCATCTATTGTCAAGATTCAACATTTGGTACTACTCTTATTGGAAAAACAGGCACTCGGCACTTTGATATTACGCTTTTAAAAAAAAATACCACCGACTTCGAATACCTGGATGACATCTTCATATTTTCTAATAATTTTGATTTAAAAGTCGAACTACTGAACCGATTTCGATAAAATGTATATGGGAGCACCTCTGAAGTATTACCTTCCAAACAAAAAAAAAAACATCGAAACCATAATTGGCGGAATAATCGCGTAACATACGTAAAAAATAAAATTTAATAAAAAGATCCGATAGAGAGTCGAATTGACAACCTCCTTTTTTTAAGTCGGGTGAAAATAAAGTATCTCAGAAGTGTAGTCCGAAATACATTTTTGAAAATCCAGCACATCCAAAGGTCGGCTAGCGACGCTTTGAGCGCAAAATGTGATTCACACTCCGAACTCCACACCCTGAGAGCTTTTTAAAATGTTTTTATTTTATTTTCTACCGTACGCGTTATTTATTTCGCATGTTCCTCTTTATACTTGCGTGCGAAGTAAAAAGTTGCGGGTAGAATAAAATTACTTTACACGGGTTTTTGACTTTGAAAAGTCATGGCTTTTGAATCGGGACAAATTGCTTGCATGTCAAGTTTATACCTACATCCAGCGACAGTGATAATGGAATAGACGGGCCCAGCGCTTGCAAATCGTTCAAAATTAACAAGTCAACACAATCAAGCAAACCCAGCTAAAAGTATGCATATGACATTTGCCAGAAAATAGAGATAGCGAATCTAATTACTGCATGACAAAAAGAGAACATATGTACATGTATTAGAAGTTTGTATTGTCGTATCGTACGGCTCGCATGTCGCACAGACAGAGTATGACTGACGCGAGAGGAGAGCTGGCGCTCAACATATAGTCTTCAAAATCCGTGCACTTATTTCCCGTCCATTCATTTTATCATGGTCGCTGCCTACATCAATACTCGCTCAGGTAGCGTACTGTCCAGGGGTTCGTACAATAAAAATGGATTCAATCGCTTCCTTTAAGTTTAGTTACCTAATATAAAGCTATTTAACTGACTGTCCTTAACAAGTTTGTAGTCTCTAGAAACATTGTAAAGATTTAATCATATTGAAAATGCAGTTCAAAGCACTGCGTTTCTAAACTTTTTCCTTTCGCAACCCGTTCTCTTTACATGTTACGACATGAACGTAATGAGGTTTCTCAAACTTTGCACATTTCCTGTAGTAAAGTTCTGTATGGACGTCATAACAGTGCGGTTAGCTGCAGTTGGTAATACCACCACGACTTTTCAGTTTGAGAAGTTTCAATGAGTTATCATGATCATCAGCCCGGAGACGTCCACTGCTGAACGAAGGCCTCCCCCTTAGACCGCCACACTGTACGACAACCTGCCATTTGCCCGGTTGCCCGCGACTTTTACAATGCCGTCGGTCCACCTAGTGGGAGGCCTTCCTACGCTGCGTCTTCCGGTTCGCGGTCGCCACTCAAGAACCTTTCTTCCCCATCGGTTGTCAGTTCTTCGAGCGATGTGGCCTGCCCACAGCCACTTCAACTTGCAAACCTTGCGAGCTATGTCGGTAACTTTGGTTCGTTGGCGAATATCCTCAAATCAATGAGTTATAGTAAGCTGAAATGAGTCTCAAATAATTATTATGTTATTCTGTAATATGTATATCAATAGGCTAGATGATTGGTTTTTATTATTGTCCTATTAAAATGTGGCCCATAAATATAGCTGATTAATGCAAGAAAAATGAAAATCTGATCAATAATAACCAACTTATAAGCATTTTAATATCATGCTAGACAGAGAGGCGGAACAGCAAACAGCAAATCGTGACGTCACTTCTCTGTACGCCATATATATTCTATTCTGACAAGTAAGGCGTGACGTCATTTTTGTTTTGTGGGAAAGGGACAGAGTGGGCTCTACCAAAAACTTTAAACGCTTATACATCAGAACATTAATAACCGATTTAAATTATTTTTTCAATAAACATACTATATTGACTTAAATTCTTCATCAAAGCTATTGGTTTCAACGATTTAAACATCAGTCATCTATCCTATTGTGTTTGCTTATATAAATATATATGCTTAAATATATAGCGACAATAATAATTACATAATTACATGGAAAGTTTTCTGACAGCCGTCAGAACGTAGTTAAACAGCCAAAGAATAGATGGCGCTGACGAGACATGAATCTCTTTTTTTCGCATTTATTTACTGAAAAATCAAACACACTACTAATCCGCACTTACTAATTTGTGTTGTAGAAGAACAAAAGCATATGAAAATACTTTTTATAAACAAACATAACCACAAAAAAGCATGACAATACAGCAGGGGTATTCACAACTCAATTGGATAGGTTTCTTTTGGAGCCACATTATCCGTCCTAGTCCTCTACATTCCGGATGACAGATTATTTTTTGACCTTTTAATCTTGATTCATTCAAGATTTTCAGAACCAGAGACTAGTTAGTGATACTATTCAGAATCATGTTTCGTCAACGCCATCTAACTGATTTTTTGACCTATATTTTAATTTTAATTGGTTGTCAGAAAACCGCCCCTTAAAAAAGTAAAAAAAATAATAATGTTAAAAGTAAATTTAAGTAAAAAAATGTTTTATAGGTACCTTTGCAATTTCTCTTCTATGCTATCTACGCGTTCTATATAGCTCTAATACAAGTAGGTATGTACCTACCGATTTGACCTTTTTACTCAACTGGTAAAAAAAAGTATGTGTTTTGGTTTTATTGAATCTAAGGAAACTTTACTATTATATCTAATTTCTTTGAATTTCAATTATATTTTATAATAAGACGTCGGGGTCTTAACCAAAACATAAAACATACATCATTTTAATTCGAAAAAAAGTAGCAGTACTTATCGCATAGCAGGAAAAATTGTAGGTAGATAATTATCATAGGTAGATAAATAAATAATTATCAAGTAATGTGTACCTCAAAAATGTGATCGGATAATATTACCCAAGTTAAAAGCCAAAGTTCATATCAAATTAACCACTTACACGAACACATAAGCTGTTCAAACCAGCACCCAATCCTCAAACCAAATTGACTTGCTCAGAACTTAATCCAACGCCAATAAATCAATTTACCCCATATCATAACATCCTGTATAACGAAGCAACCCTCTAGAACTAGATGACCAATACAGGGTGTTTACAAACGAGCCAAGTTACGTGAAACGATCGAAGTTAGCTCACCTGGCCGTCGTATATGACACTTACAAGTTTAAATCTAAGTTTAAGTTGAGGGTAGATGCTTCGAAGATTTTAAACTTAGGATAGGATTAAGGTAATGTTGTATGCTATTTTAGAGAAATGGTATTTAGATTACGTATCCTTGTTAACCCCTGTTGGGTAAAGTGGAAACATAAATGTAATTTAAGAAATGTGAGTTTAAAATAACCTGACCTGGGTATGTCCTAAAACTGTATCCAGAACCACCGGAGGACGGGCAGCAGCGTCCTCTCAGTTAACGGTGGTAACCATTCTGCGATCCCCATGCCGCCTGCCAAGCGTGGGGATTATGGCAACACCTCCCTTTAAGGGACAGGCCTTCGTCCAGCAGTGGACGTCTTCCGGCTGTTGATGTGAGTTTAAAATAAGGGTCGTTGGGCATTCGGTTAGGGTGACCAATCAGAAGACCATGGTCAATCAACGACGATCATGGTCGATCAATGATGACCACTGTCAATCTATGCTCTAAGTTTATGACCAAAACTGACTCCAATTACTGTTTTTGTCACAGCAAGATATCTAAACCGATTTATGTGTGGTTTTGCATTTTTACACGGTCCTGAATGCAGCGACGGTGGTGGTGGACGGGCCCAGCGCTTGCAAATCGATCAAAATTAACAAGACAACACAATCAAGCATACCTAGCTAAAAGTTTACATTTTACATTTGCTGGAAAATAAAAATAGCGAATCTAATTACTGCATGACAAAAAGAGAACACATGTACATATATTAGAAGTTTGTATTGTCGTATCGTACGGCTTGCATGTATGACTGAAGCGAGTGGAGAGCTGGCGCTCAACATATAGTCTTCAAAATCCGTGCGCTTATTTCCCGTCCATTCATCTTATAATTTTCGCTGCCTGGATGAACAAAATACATTTGAGACTTGAGAATTTCTTAATTATAGGCTTTCATTGCTCCCCCTCCCTATTAAGACCGGGCGCATACGACGAGAAAACCCGTAAGGAAAACCGTCCGGTTTCGCCCGAAGGCGCTTCGTGCATACATTTTGTACTAGGTCCCGCACACCGTAAGAAATTTCTCGAGACGCCCGTCTCGCTCGCACCAGTTAATTCTGCGCAGTGTGTTTCGTTCGGTCCGCGCCTGTCGGGTGCCGTGCCGAAGGTACATGTAGGAGGAGGCCTTCGTCCAGTAGTGGAAGTCTTCTGGCTGATGATGAGGCTTTCTTTGCTAGATATTCCCTTTTACTTACCTTCCTATTTTAATTTGATTTCATATTAAACAGACATTAAATGTATCAACGTGAAAAAACATTTGTTTAAGAAAGAGCAAGCGAATTTATTAGCTCCTCGCAAATAGGTAAGGCTGGAATAATACGGAGAAACATTCGTTTTAATTTATTTGTTCAAACAAGCAGTAGGTACGTGGTTTACAAATAACTTTTCTCTTCTCTTGGTCTGAAATATAATTTAAATTTCGCGATGCAGTATTCCTTTGAGTAAATTAGTTTCTTATAAATACGTGTAGGTAGTATAAATTTAATACAAGTAATATGAAATATGCAAAGAGAATCATTATTTTATAAAGTTGCCAAAGCCAGTTATCAAAGCGCTTGAGCCTTAAACGAATTTCGACAGTAAATTAAGGTCATATTAATTAAATTAGGGTCATATTAATAAACGTGGAATAGCGTTGAAATAGCTAATCCGAATTTTGTCTTTACACGAGTAACAAATAAAGAAAAGAAAGGAACATAGACGGATTCATTATTCCCAGGAAAAATCACGTTCATTAATAAATGCATATAAGACCCTTTGAGTTTGTCTAAATCATCATTTAGTCCAGGGGTCGGCAACCTTTTGCTATAGCAGGGCCACATATGTTGCCAGAGTATCAGTGCGGGCCGCACTTCGGACATGTATTTTTATATGCTTATAGCTTTTTATGTATGCTTTGTTATTTTTTTCTTACGGACCTCAAGCTTGCGGGCTGCACCAAGATAGTCCGCGGGCCGCCGGTTGCCGACCCCTGATTTAGTCCATCAGTTCGTTTGTCATTATTATGAACATTATGGTTTAAAACACTACTACTAACACTGTACTTATGGATAATTTGTCAGATTTTTTTTGATCTGATTTCGAATATCGGAGGCGTACAAAGCCGTTCCTCTCTGTCAAAAGATCGGACGTCACCTCCGAATAATACATAAGTGAAATTGTTTATCAAACCTTTCCAGTTTATCTAAAACAAGGCCGGTTAAAAATAATAAAAAATTGTCGTTTGATCCGTTTATATCTAGATTATTTCGTATAATACGTTCTTTCATCAATAGGTTCTTTTTAGTAGTTCAAAAGTTAAAACATCTTTGAAAACGCCACCTGATATCTAGACTTTATATAAATAGCGACCATTTATCGCAAAAGGCTTCAAAAGTCATTTAATTACCAAATTTTAGAAAATTTATTCCAAATTCAGCAAGGCTTTTAGGGGCTTTTAGATTTCGCTACGCCATGTTTCAGAATTTAAACTGGGCAGATGTTTCTTTAAAACCTCGCTAATAGCATAATTATTTTCGTTTATTAAGTTTCATTAAAATAATGGCTATTTCGTCTTAAATGCTTTGGAACCACACAAGCATTATAGTAGATTTGTAACACAAGAGATGTAGGTGACCATTTACGAGATTTTTTTCTAAATTTGAACTTATATTTTTATTATATCGTTTACAAGTGGCCAGTTCTAAAAACTTTCAGTGTCGCCCTCGTACACACGAGATATTTTGGTGCCCGACAAGGGAAGCAAGGATGGCGCTAATCCGGTCCGGTCCTGATTCCCGATTTACGTAATTAACAAAAACATATTTCTAATAGTATTTTTGAAGAATAAAAAAAAAATTTTTTTTAAGTAAACAGTTTTGTAAGGCGCCACTATCAAGTTTCTGCCCCGATTCGAAAAAATCGTAGATCGGGGTCTGGCCCACACTTGTGCATAAAAATCAACACTCAATGAATAAAACACCACAATTTTTTATCATTAATTCGCGAAAACACAAGTTTAAGAAAACAATAAGATGCAGCGACATGATTTTTCCGTGTGCCTGCCAAAACACTTCTGTCTGTCTATATAACCTTAGTCAGTAAGGTACGCACACAGTACCTACACGTCACAGACAAACAAATCATTAATTCATTCACATACCTAGTGAAAACTAAATTATATAACACTCCCCGTTCTAAAACGATTCTATTCACACACCACTACAAAAAGCTTCCTCCAAGTTTCCTTTCAACGTTCACTTAATTCGGATGTAATATCCTAAAGTTCCTCTAAAACGCTGGGATCCCACGGGAAACGGGAAAAGACTCGCAATCGACGCATGCAACAAAAGGCCAGATAGAATGAGGGTATACTGGAATAATCCCCGTGAAAAAAGGTCAAGAAATAGCAGCGTCACTCGTTGCTTGTGACGTATTGTGTTTTTCTTTAAAGCCCTCGTTTTTTGTACAAAGGTTAGTTTATTTATCTATTTGTTACGCAAGGCAGAATACACTCTTTACATTTGCATTGTATAAGGTGACAATTAATTTGGATTGTGTCTAGACAGATTTTCATCGGTCTGGATACAATCCTTTTGTTTTTTGTTTGGTAGGCTAAGTAGTATTTGTAGTTTGTTGTAGTTAATAGGCTTAAGCACTTTTTTTTTTTTATTGAGAATACTGTATGTATCTGGTGTTTTTTTGCTGTAATATACAAGAGCTATATTATACTATTATAATAACAGTTGGGACTTTCGCAAAGTAACGCCTGATCAATCACATCAAAAAACATTATACATTGACAATTTTAATTGAGGCAATCGCTTCAAATTGCTTTTTTAAAATTTTCTTTCAAGTGTTTTTTCGACCTTTCAATTTTTTTTCCTAAGTATATTTATACATATTTGTTTTTTTATAAAAATAACGAACATGCTGGAAGCTATTAAAATACGCTGAAATCGCGCCTTACTTTACGGCCAATTCCCATTCCAGGGTGTGTTTATCATATCCAACTGTACTCATCGTCCCCTGACTCAACGTCAGGTGAATTGTGGTCAAACGCCTAGCATAATGACGATGACAAATAGAAAAATTGAATTGAGAATTGAGAGCCTTGCTTTCATTCGGACTATTGATGATCCAAAAGTTTTTTCTGGAGTAAGTTAAATAGGCAGTTAATAATAATAATTTAGGCAGTTTATTTCAGGCAACAGGAATTACTTAACCCGCCACTAGTGACGTGAATTCGACTTACAACTTTAGTGACCCCTGTCTCACGCACCGGGATTTTTAAGCTCAGATTTTTCACTTAATTTCAGGACATGCCTAATTTAATTAATTAGGTATTAAAAATAATTTTGTTTTTAAAATAACAAAACAGGTCTTACATAAATCACAGCAAGCTTATTACTTTTTAAAAGAATAAACTTAAGATCTCTAAAACTGACTGACTTTTTCACCTACATTTCTAAACTTTAAAAACTCTTTATAATCTTATTGTTTAAACCAATTTAGCCTTAGTCGGTGTTATAGCACTAGGAACTATAAAAACTAAACAAATAAGTTATCCTATAACAAAAAATAAATACCATACAAAATAAAGTATGACCATCTTACTAACGTAAACGGTGACCACGGTCTCACGCACCGGGTTGCTGCTAAAACTCCGTAAATGGCGCCTGCGTAGCCGCTGCAGAAGAGACTATCCATGGGCGGAGTAAAAAAGGCAGCTATTCGAAATCACAACTCCATTCGACGGCGGAATAAAAAGTTATTCGGTTTTCTCGAACCACCCAGTCTCTGAGACATGTACGTCACCAACCGCGGGTTAAAAAACGTTGGCCCGTACGTATTTATGTACAAATACGTTGTCCATAAATTTTGTTTATAACAGATCTTGTCATGTAACCATTAAAATTCATGACGTTAAAATAGTACATTATGATACAAGTGTGCTATGCTGTCGCGAGCCGCAGGCGAGCGCGATAAGGAAGCCGAGAGTGTATTGAAACATAGCACAACAGTTTCATACGACTGTTTTCTTCACACTTGCGAGGAAAAAACAATATTTTTTTGATAATAATCAACCACACAGCGAAAACGTCAACAAACATTTGCGGAAAATGGCGCCCAAATCAGTAATGCGCGCGCAGATTGTCATTTACTTCAGCTGCATAAGAACTCTTTGTTGGTATTACAAAAAAACTGTAAGTATTACCCGGCTATATTAAGGAGTGCTTCGTATACGTACGTCTAATTGCAGTCACGTACAAACTTGACTTTACCGGGTTATACCTATTATAGCACCATGTGCCGTAATGTAAAGTAAAAAGCACGCGTGCGTAATAGCTTGGATTATGAGCCTAAATCCGATGCATTAAGATCCACTTTACGAGCAAGTGTGATGAAAAATAATAAACTTCGTTTATAATTCGGAACAAAGCACAGAAAGAAGTCCTTATTTTTAAAATATACATGGAAAGTTCTGGCCATACAAAGACAATCAACCTAGTAAAGCAAGTACAGAAATTATTTCATTAGAGAAACACAAAAGCTTGCGTAGAAGAGGCTATGTATCTTCCAGTAAATTGCCTATAAATTTTTATTATAGCCACTCTTGTTTGAGGTACAGAGTTTTTCCAGATAAATACGGGCTCGGCTTATTATGGAGTGACCAAGATTTGTGGTGTCGCGTGTTTGGGTTTATTGTTTCGTTTAAAATATGGGAGGAGCGAGGTATCCAGTGTTTTATTGTATTTAACCCTATTATATCATTATCATTTTATTAGCTTTCATCAACAGCCGGAAGACATCCACTGCTGGACGAAAGCCTCCCCCTTAATAGGGAGGTGTTGCCATAATCCCCACGCTTGGCAGGCGGCTTGGGGATCGCAGAATGGTTACCACCGTTACCTGAGAGGACGCTGCTGCCCGTCCTCCGGTGGTTCTGGGCAATTTTAGGATATACCCAGGTTACTACTGGTTTTCTGCGATGAAATATACGGTAGATCCCCCATCATCGCTCGAAAACGGCGCCGTCAAAACAAGGCATAAATATCGTAATATGACTTGTTTTGCTCTCCGTCCCGTGTGACCGCGACAGTCTTGTGACGTGCTACGATGTCGAATGTTTAACACGGTCACAAATGTTTTACAACCTTTGCTATTACTTACAGGGTGTAAGTATTTAAATGAAACAATATCCGCTTGTGGACTTTTTTATATTAGCTGGAGAGGTATGTTATCTGTCTAAGTATTGGCGCGGGCCACTTTTGAGGTATGATTGTCATAGAGACTGTGTATATGTAGTATATTTGATCTAAGCTGGTTTTATTTATTTGTCTAACACACTTTAGAAAAATTTGACTTGAATTTGTGGCGACCTCATTCGCCACATAAATACTTCTTAGAGATGTTTTTAGTTTTTATATATTTTTTGATGTTCTTTTATTTTTTTTCAAAATTACGGCTCTTGAATATTTTTCTCGCACCGCATCTCATGTTATATTTTGTTGTAAAATTACTTGATTAAATATCTTCTACACTCTATTCCTGAATTTTACATAGGTGCCATTGGCACCTTAAATTCATTGATAACTTAAAATAGTAAACGAGTAATAATTAAAAAAAAAAAAAAAAAACTAAAAATGTATAGCAGTGTCGCTCGGGATTCTATGATGTCAGATATTGATGTAAGGATTCTGCTCCGTATCAGAAGGACTATCAGGGTAAATGACGATGTTCGCAGAACGTAAATGTTAAATTAACACGTCATTTAAATCATTTAGGAGGAAAAAAGAAACAAGAAAATTAAAAAAAAAACAACTGATTACAAATTAATATGGAACCATCGTCAAAAAAATTGACGGAGAAATCGATGAACAAACGAAGAGAATAAAAAAATACATAGGTACATACAGTCGAACATAGAACGGACATAGAACGGGGAAAGGAGGGTCCTTTAAAGTCGGTTAAAAAGAAAGCTCCTTGAATGAGCCTCTAAAAAAAATACAATTTCGATACGTGACCCATTCAATGCGTTTAAAAGTGCAACAGTGCATGTCTGCAATAGAAATAAATCCTAGTAATCAAGTTTTTCAATAAAATGTTAGTGCTATCGGCATTAAAAGTTTGCTAGGGTATAAATTAAATCACCATGCTCTGTTAGACAGTGAAATCGAATGGACTCGTCGTAGGCACCACAATGGCGGCTATCCTCTCTACAAGTAAATAAGTCGGATGTTTTGTAGATTTGTAGACCCAAGTTTGGAAGGTGTGGTTTGATTTGAACAAGTACTTTATACTTCTTTCTTAAAATTGTTGTCAGGAACCTCATCAGACAAGATTTTTTGTTTAATTTTGTTATTTTTTCCCTTCACAAAGGCCACTAATCAAGAGGAAGTTGAACAAGTTATTTGTTTTGTATTGTTTTTTTTTTGGTGTTTAATTCTTTTAATATTTATATATATTTTTAAATAATTAATTAAATAAATTTCGGTGGACATTTTTCACATAGCGCCATCTAGCCCCAAACCAAGCAAAGCTTGTAATAAGGAAACTAGATAGCTGATAGAATACTTACATAATATATTTTTTGTTCATGCATACTTTATACATTGAAACGGCAAGTAGCAAGAAAACACTTAGATTAACTAGAACTTGTTTGTTTGGATATCGAATATGTACTAAAACTAGGTAGCTAGCTTTACACACTTCTCCCTCCAAAAGCTAGCTGGCGTGGCATGGCGTGAGGGGAGACAGTGTATGCTTGGCTGGCTGGCATTGGTGGATTTACACGGCTTGCGTCACATCCGCTCCGTTACAACATACTTAGTAGTAATTTTTATAATTTTTTCTTAAAACTCTTTTTTTGGCATTTCCATATATATGTGATTGATTCAGGCGTTACTTTGCGGAAGTCCATTGTTACCAAAATTTGTTTTAATTTCTGGGGGTTTTCGCTGTAATATCGTTTCGAGTACTTATAGGATGAAGGGACACACTAAAATCTACTGCAACTATCAAAGTTAATTGAAATTAACCCTTACCTCAAACAAAAAAATAATTAAACCTGAAACAAAAAGTCAATTAAACCTGAAAGCAATTTATTAATAAATTCTGAAAACAAATAATGATTTTAAGCTGTTCCAATGTAATATTTTCCTGAAACAAAATAATGATGATCAACCTGTAAATTTATAATAATTATTAACATACAAAAATAATATGATCAATAAGTAATAAAACAAAAATA
The DNA here is from genome assembly GCA_905404285.2 of Erannis defoliaria. Classification (NCBI taxonomy): domain Eukaryota; kingdom Metazoa; phylum Arthropoda; class Insecta; order Lepidoptera; family Geometridae; genus Erannis; species Erannis defoliaria. The sequence continues at coordinate 2,476,410 of FR990082.1, read as the reverse complement.
ATTATATCACCCTTAATCCTTTAGAAGTACTCGGTTGTCGACACGTGTTTCAACGATATTACAGCGGAAAAACACTAGAAATTAAAACAAATTTTGGCATTTACATATATATACTAATAAGGGGGTAAGGGGGTATGGTATGAGTTTATGTACCTGCACAAGCATAAAGGCAAGTTACCCTTCATGGCCAATCCCACTCCTCTCCTGATTCCTTCAGGCGCTTGCGTCGATTAATGATAGATCGTAGATTCTTGTCTCGCCGTAAAAGAGAATATTAGGCTAAAATATTTAGTAAGTCGTATAAACAAAATATTGGTAATGGCTTGTTCGAATTGAAAGTGTGAGATTGCCAGTTTAAATCCCGGACCTGTACCATTGAGGTTTTTGGAGTTTATGTACGGATTTTGGTCCTGGGTATGTCTTAAAACTGCATCCAGTACCACCGGAGGATGGGCAGCAGCAACCTCTTAGTTAACGGTGCTATCACTGCGATCCCCAAGCCGCCTGCCACTGTGGGGACTATGGCAATCCCTTCCTAATAAGGGAGAGGCCTTCGTCCAGAAGTGGACGTCTTCCGGCTGAAGATGCGATACCTAAGTAATTAACGCCATGCTCTGAACGCCTCGTGCTTTCGGCTATTGGTGGTGAGCATTCTAAGACCTTTTGGCTGGTGATGGCTCTTTACTCCCAAACCATTAAATAAATAACAAAAAATACCTGTATTTAAATGATATTGATCTATTGATGTTGGTATGGTTGGTATGTCCTTAAACTGCAACCAGACCCAACGGAGGACAGGCAGCAGCGTCCTTTTGGTTAACGGTGGTGACCATTCTGCGATCCCCAAGCCGCCTGCCAAGCGTGGGGATTATGGCAACACCCCTCTATTAAGGGGGAGGCTTTCGTCCAGCAGTGGACGTTTTATGGCTGATGAGTGATCTATTGATATTGTAAAATGAAGTCGTCCTCCTCTCTTCTACTATTGCTGCGCCCGACGGGGTCCATATGAAACTACTTTTTGACAATACCTGTGTCCATTATGGAAGCAATAAATTATATCTGAATCACAATCTGAAACTTTAATATCTAAATATTAGTAAAAAAGATAATCAAAATCAGATATCGATAACTAGCATTTTTTTTAAATTGTTTTTGAGGCAATATTTATTTTGTCAAGTATTGACGTCGTTGACGTACAGGGTCAGCTATTACTAGACAAGTATTGGTGATATTACACAACACAAACTACTTACCTATCCCTATCCTATTATTTTTCACGATCAACCTCTAGTTCAGTCGACTCATTTAGCCGAAAAAGTATAATCAAAACAATAGCCAGACAATCTGGCAGTTTGCAAACAATGCGAGCCGAAAATGAGCCCTCTCCGTCAGTATACGGCTTAAACAATAACCGGACTAGTATAGCTGGGATAGGGTTGCCTAGTACCCATATTTTTACACACAATTTGGGAAAATGCAATTATTTGTTATTGACTCCACAAAAAAACTGGCTTGCAGGTTGCCATAGGCGGCGGTTTGCATGCTGCATGTTTGCACTCTTACATAGTAAAACAAATAACTGTACCTACAATTAATTAGCAAACACATTAGAAATTAACGTGGTTCCAAATTATCCTTCCTCCGTAATAAAGCTGCGACAGACAGATATACGGGCCGTACCATGAAATATTATTGCGGAACCAAATAGGCTCAGCCTGCGCGACCGCGACGCGTATTGCGGGGCCATAAAACTCACAGTCGCGTAGCGTCGGCAGCTGAGCCTATTCGGTCCCGAAATAAGAGTTCATGGTATAGGTCGCGTCATGTAAAAAGAACGCTGGAAGAAAGTAGAGGGGGTGTGTTTGCGCATGTGTACACTTGCGCACAAAAGTACTAGGCCTATTGTTTTATATTATTATTAATTAGCCTTTTGCTCGCAGCTTCGTATATTGGTTATTACTCATACCGCGCCTCATACCACCAAATAGACCGATAAATGGCCTACTGCACAGCTTAACCGTCAGCGTTATTTTTACTTGATGCGACCTGTACGCGGCCCTAGGTTCAATTAGAGCACCTTTAAAAAGATAATGGCACAATTATATTATTATGTACTCAATTATTACATCATACCAATATTATAATTATCTTTGTTGCATACAAAATCTAATTTCAAGAACGTTTTAGAGTGTCTACCCTAATATCGATTACTTAAAAATAAGCACCATAAAAAAACCGTGGTAGCCTATAAAGCCGTGGTAGCCCAAAAGCGTGGTAGCCTAATCGGGAGACCGCTAGACTTAAAATCGTGTGGTCGCAGGTTCAAACCCAGGCTCGTACCAATAAGCTCTTTGGAGTTTATAAACTCTGGTATTTCATATAACTGGCTTTAAATGAGAATGAAAAAATACGTCCGGAGAAGAAATCCAATGGGAAGTGGCAACCCTGTGAAACAATAGTGGTGATTTGTGGTAGTCTCCGGTGCGCAGTGTGCGGCTGCCTTAATTTTATTTGTTATCTCAATTGGTCTGTTTTAAACGTTACAATAATGTTTTCGGATTTTGCATTGTCGCAAAATTATGTATTGACTCGTGATGCAGTCGAATCTGTGTTGAAAATTAAATGCATGATTTATTTATATATTTTGTAGCTTTAGTGACAGTGAAAATTGCTTTGACAAAATGTATAATATAGCAGTAGATAAAAGTTTTATATATACCTACTTAATCCTCTTGAAAGTTTAGACGCAGTGGAAAAGTGATGAGGCGGGTGCTGACGTTAAAAAGCTGCCGGCTGCCGTTTATCATCATCAGCCCGGAGACGTCCACTGCTGAACTAAGGCCTCCCCCTTAGACCGCCACACTGTATGACAACCTGCCATTTGCATCCACCGGTTGCCCGCGAATTTTACAAATTTGTCGGTCCACCTAGTAGGAGCCTTCCTACGCTGCGTCTTCCGGTTCGCGGTCGCTACTCAAGAACCTTTCTTCCCCATCGGTTATCAGTTCTTCGAGCTATATGGCCTGCCCATTGCCACATCAACTTGCAAACCCTGCGAGATATGTCTGTCTGCCGCTAATCTTGATAAAATGCCGATAATAATAAGCTTCTGACCACACAATTACAATGTAGTTTTGAGGATTTAGTCGATGCTAAGCGGCCATTGAGGGAGAGAGCGCAGAACGAACAGAGAGACAGAATGTACATTTGGAGCGGCTACAGATCCAAAAACATTCTTATCACAGACTATTGAAGCTGTGTGAAGCATTTCAATTCACAAAATAAATATTTTTTTCCAATATCTTTAACAATTTCTATAGTTATGACAACGATCAACTATTGTCAAGAATTTAGGAATCCCAATTTATTTATTTTATTTCGCGCAAGGCGAGTGATTTGTGCACAAGATCATGCGCAGTTTAGGTACTACCTAGTTTTGTCTATACTTGTCTTAAGTCTATACACTTATCTAATGGGCAGAATCCGCGATATCGAGTTTCATCCGCAAGGACGAGTGTAACAGCGCCTAGCACGTCCTCTGGTTTACGCCGCAGTAAAAATCACACAAAGTTTTATGTACCGGTCCATTACTGGGCCAGTACATAAAACTGCTCCGCCGATACCGAACTGATTGAAATGGTCCAGCTGTAAAACTACACAGTTGGAAAAATGGCACTTGTTTTGTTGCTCGTCGAATTGCAGATGGGAAAACGATTGGGATTGTGTTATATTGAATGATACGATCGATTCTTTTTTTTTTACAGGCAACACGCAGTCCCCTTTGAGCATACTCGTATATTCCAATGGAGGTGGCAAGCCAAGGTATAATAATTATTATGATCAGTGACCATATAGCCGTTGTGTTTTGTGAGAAATCCCAGGCCTATGAGCTCTTTGGAGTTTATGTAAGGATATTCATACCACTGGCTTTTCTGGTAAGAAAAGCATTGTTAGAAACCTGCATACGTTCGGAGAAGAAAATAAATCGCATATATGAATCCACGAACCCCCAACTGGGCGAGCTATTCCACTAGTCCCTGCCATCGTATCCTCCCTGGCGAGGAAGAGTTGGTTTTTATTTCACCTATATCTACTGGTAGGGATTCATAGAAATTCACTTCCCTGCCGATTCGTTTTTGTCAACAAGTACATTTCTGTACATGTCGCTGAGGCAAGGCATTTTAAAATTAACAATACATAAACGCAATATAAACGCAAATTTGAATTACAGCTTCTCACTAAAGGCTTTGGAAATTTCCAATACGCAGGCCTAGTGATACAAACATCCCATACCACTTTTCTTTTTTTGTACGTTTAAGTGACTAGACGAGCAAGACGTTTGCCTGGTGGTAAGCTTCACGCCTGCCACTAACAGTAGCAGTGCCATAATAGGCGTGTGGCCTAATGTTTAATTTATGACAAATAACAGGCTTAGTGATGAATATAACTAAATACATTACACATACTGAAAAAATAAATTGTATTGGCTGATAAATCTCTGAGATATAAGCGTTTAAAGTTTTAGGTGGGGATAGAGAGGGGATGCTCTATCCCTTTCTCGCAAAGCACGTGTTAGTATAGCATTTGTATGCCACGCCTGAGGCTTGACGTCATAGCTCAGTAAAGGGCGCTCTCCATCTAGCTTGAAATTAAAATACTTACAACTTATTTATTTTTGAGTTATTTTAAATTTCGTTTACGTTGATAGGCTCTATTGATGATCAGCTTTTTTATGAGGTAATAATTACATTTGTAGTCATCATGCCTATTGTGAACATGCAAACACAATCCTGCACTGAACTGCACTGCGCTCGTCACTGAGATATTAGATGTTTAATCTCTTCATACCCAGTAAAGTCTGACCTGAAATGTTACCAGACATTGCCCTTCAAACCGGAACATAGTAATGCTTGCACCCCACTGCTTGGCGGGTGAATAACTGGCAAAGGTGTGGTACTTCCCCAGGCGGACTCTGCAGTAGAGTCCTATCACTACAAAAAATGTATGAGCTAGGCCAAAATGTCACATGCCTTTACACAAATACTCATACAGGATAATCAGAAATAAATATCAGATGGATGGCCTTATCCAGCTTGGTGGGTATGGCCCAATCGCCCTTCAGGGGCAGCGCAGGTCTCTGTGTCCAGCATGGTTTAATATAAGAGGGAATCCGGTGAGCGATTCTCCATACAAACGTATTCCCCTAATTTCCTCCTGGATAATGCCTCTAGAGCATTTTTTAAAATAAATCTAGGTCTACTGTAGACATGTCATTTCCTTTTTCAACCGACTTCAATAAAGGTTTCAATTCGACTATATGTTTTTTTTTGTATGTATGTTACGTGATTACTCCGTCATTTATGAACTGATTATGATGATTCTTTTTTCTTTGGTAGGTAATACTTCAGAGGTTTATCGAAATCCGTTCAGTAGTTTGATTTTTAAATCAATATTACTAGAAAATATTGTAGATGTCATCCAGGTATTCAAAGTTGAAGTCGGTTGTATTATATTATATTATAGCGTATTATTTCAGCAAGTAATTGCCAAAAGAAACATAACCCTTTAAATGTTTACAATCCTTGGAGGGTTATATTTACTTTAGCAATTAGTTGCTGAAAAAAATATTGCTCTAGAGTCTAGAGGCATTAACCAGGATAATACTAGGGGAATACGTTTGTATGCAGAATCGTTCACCAGATTCTCCCTTAACCGGCTGATTAAATTATATATTTTTTGTCATAAAATAAAAATAAAATTGTTACCTGGAATAATTTACTTATTATTAAATACAAAAGATGAAAAATAAGTTAATAACAGTTCCTCTTACATTACGTTTTCTTCCCAAATAAATAGAAACAGTTTATGAACCAGAAACATTTGTTTTACTTCTCATATTTCTGTCTCAAAGGTAACATGAAGAATAAATTGCTACTTAAACTTTCTTGGAACAATTTAAAGGTGGATAAGAAGTCAAGGGACCAATAAAATATTATTGTGTCTAAGCAAGAATTGATTGCATTTCCTCGTACTTAAATGTTTTTGAAAGATTCCCAGTAAGATAAAGAAAGAATACAAAAAAGTATGTGTAAGTAAATAAGCTATTGCTTATCGCTATCGCTATCTGGTTTCCATAGTTTATGCTTTAGTTTCGGGTTCCCATTGTTTATGCTACCCAAATTAACTTTAAGACCTTTGTAAGCACAGTTATGAACAATAAAAATTTATTATATTCTATTATTTTCTCTGTTCTATTGTTTGTTTAGGTTGGGACTATATGGCGCTGTGTAAAAAATGTCTTCCAATAATCCGTTGGAGGGTAAGCATTCTTTTAATTTAGAAGAATCTGAGCGTTTTCTAGCCCAGAAATAATTTGCATCGTCGATGTTTATGATTATGCCTTACCTTACTTCAGGTGTTTTCCAAAGTCTGGAAGCCTGCAAGTTGGATGCAAGTTTGCAACTTGCCCGGTTCAATTGATTGTAGCAAGTACACTCGAAATGGATTGTGGTAAACTTGGACAAGTTGGCTTGGAATTGAACTCGATTTATAAGCAAGCTAGCTTTTGACCGCGACTTTGTTGCGTAGTTTACATAATATAAGAAATTGCTTCTACAACTCTCTACTGTAGTGTTTACAAAATAAAAATTATGTCAACATGTTAAGTGCCATAAAACAATAAATCTTTATACACAGTAAGTATGAGTAAGTAAATAACGATTAGTTCTTCTGTACAAAACAATACAATATACCTACTTGTGTATGTAACTGAACTAAACTCCTCTTAAATGGCTGGACCGATGTTAATGCCTTTTGTGTACGTTAGAGTGTGTCCCTGGATGGTTTTAAATTCACATTTGGACCCGGTAGGTAGCGCTACAGTCGGGTTCCAGGATATTTTTTATTTTCAGGGCAGGACGGCGTCTTCCAGGTCAATAGTAAGTATTTAAAACAATTATGGTTAATTTTTAACATAATAGACTACTTTTTACCATCATAATCATCTCCGTTTTTCATCATCACGCGGGTGAAACCTCGGGTGCATCTAGTAATAGTATAAAACTAATATAATACCTACTAATAAGTTCTACATCCAACCTAGACTACATACCTACCTCATAAACGTGGAGTAGATATTTTGCCTTTACCTACCGAGTACAGATTGAATGAAAATAATAGACAAACGGATTAACTATGCCAAAACTAAACCACTTTATTAAGAAGAGTATTAATTCAGTTTAGTTGAGCTATGCTCGGAGTTACTTTGCGGGATAGAATCCGGAACGAGGATATTCGCCAAAGAACCAAAGTTACCGATATAGCTTGCAAGGTTTGCAAGTTGAAGTGGCGCAGGGCAGGCCACATCGCTCGAAGAACTGACAACCGATGGGGCTGAAAGGTTCTTGAGTGGTGACCGCGAACCGGAAGACGCAGCGTAGGAAGGTGGACCGACGACATTGTAAAAGTCGCGGGCAACCGGTGGATGCAAATGGCACGTTGTCTTACAGTGTGGCGGTCTAAGGGGGAGGCCTTCGTTCAGCAGTGGACGTCTCCGGGCTGATGATGATTAGTTTATTCAGTTAGATTGATATAAACCATATTAACCCTTTTATTTAAAAAAACGAAAAGAAATAATAGACTCATTAGAAAAGTGAACTTAGAACTAACAATTGGCAGCCTCATCGATATAAGCGATCTCTTCTAGGCAATCTGGAACGCTGGAAACCTGGGAAGGATTTGAAAAGTTTGTAGAAGACGCGTATAAAAGACGACGATTGTTAGCAATCCCTATACAATAAATAAATATCAACATTGACAATACAATACAATTTTAATTAATACTCAACTATTCTAGAAAAACTACCGCCTTATGCATAAAACACTAACCGTTATATTTTATGCATAAAACGCTAAAACGTATTTCAAAACTATTTTAGTAAAAAAAGATTTTGACAAATTTCTTTCGAATACGAAACGATTTGAGTTTGATAAAAAGGCAACACTTTTTAACAAAAGTACCAAGGTTATTATTTTGTTTTTGTGCGTCATGCATAAGTATGTAGGTATGTAAGAAGCTATTAGTCTAGAAGTGTACGTTATGGGTAAACTGATAATGTTAATAGCATTTAAATCGAAGTACTTACCACATAATTATATAATTACCATTCAATGTTTTTTCTGGGTCTGTCAATGACTATTTTAGTGTCCAATAAAATATCTAAATACAATATTAGTATTCAAATGAAACGCTTTTAAAAAAATACAACCCACTTCAACTTCGAATACCTGGATGACATCTTCATATTTTCTAGTAATTTTGATTTAAAAACCAAACTACTGAACCGATTTCGATAAAATTTATATGGGACCACCTCTGAAGTATATGTCTAAATATACTTCTTTAGGTTAGAACCTGCCAAACAAAAAAAAAACATCAAAATCAGTTCATAATTAGCGGAGTAATCGCTTTACTTACATACAAAATAAATACATACTGTTGAATTGAGAACCTCCTTTTTTGAAGTCGGTTGAAAATCCAGGAGTTTCAAATAACATAAGGTGAGGAGTATAAGTAATTATCCTAATAATATATACTATTATTAAGTCTGTTTGATAAAGTTATGATGGCTAAAGTTATCAAAATAAAGAGGTTATTAATTTATCATGTTGTAATTGCACGTATCTTCTTAAAGGATCAACCTTTAAGAACTAAGAACTGATGACCCCAGCACAATTATTATTTTTCACTACTAGCGCAGCGCCTCTCGGATCACTCTTCGACATCTTGAGACCTTAGTATGGTGGTAATACTCTAGTATTAGGTTGACTAAACCTGTTATGTGGACCTGGGTATAGACCTGGGTGCGTCATGTAAAAAGAACGCTGGAAGAAAGTAGAGGGGGTGTGTTTGCGCATGTGTACACTTGCGCACAAAAGTACTAGGCCTATTGTTTTAAATAATTATTAATTAGCCTTTTGCTCGCAGCTTCGTATATTGGTTATTGCTTCGTATATGGCAAAATATATTAGATATCGCCTAAATCGCCTACTGCGCAGCTTACCGCCAGCGTTATTTTTACATGACGCGACTTATAATTATGTATGTCCTAAAACTGCATCCAGAACCACCGGAGGAAGGGCAGCAGCTTCTTCTAGATTAAAGGTGGTAACAGCGATCCCCAAGCCGCCTGCCAAGCGTGAGGATTATGGCAACACCCCTCTATTATGGGGGAGGCCTTCGTAAAGCAGTGGACGTTTTATGGATGATGACGTGAACTATCCAAATATTAGTCTAGTTAGTAGATAGTTAAACTTAAAACTGTGAGGTCGCAGGTTGAATCCTGGGCCCGAACTATTGAGCTGTATGGAGTTTATGTACGGATTTTCATACCTCTTACTCTTCTGTGAAGGAAAACTACGCAATGAACCCCATTTATTAGTATTTGGTCGATTTCGCAAATGGTCGGATTCGCATTTCGCCGGAATACAGGAAAAGAGAAAAACGGTTATTTTTTAACTATAAATTGGAATTTTAGCCATTACTGGCATTTTTATCGTTAAGTAGACAACATTTTTATCTACAGAGAAACCCACCAGTGATTATTGTTGTTAGTGACCTTATTGACAATAAAAAATATCCGTCAGAAAAACAAACTAAGTATATTATATCGGCCTTACTTAAAAAAACTTTTCAACCGTTAGTTACTGCTTGAAATGCTCTGCCATCTTCTCTCTGACGTGAAGTTGCATGTGCTAGAAAAGGACAGAGAAGTTTAACCAGTGACTAAGAGAATCGAGAATATTTTAGGTAAGGCCGTAAGTGTGTATTTGGCATCAACCAATCGTTGCGTTCCATTTTCATTTATTAGTGTCCGAGTGTGTAACTGCACCCTTATCATGGACGTTCGTGATTCTGATTACGAGCGTGCGCGAGCAGGAGGGCGCATGGCACGAGTGGGTTGGTAAGAGCAGGATGGCATGCTATCGCAATCGGAATCGCGAACGTCCATGATAAGGGTGCTGGTCGCGCCCGGCGGCGCAAGTGATGCCAACTTAGCTCTTTCTGGGCTATATCCAGCGATTTTTTCTACTTTTTTAGCCCCATATCTAGCCCAAATTGGCTACGCCAGTGCATCATGTAGGCCAGACACCAACGTCTTCAGCACAAGTGAAATAATTCGTTGCACAGGATTTCACTTGTTTTCACTTGTTGGATCGCGAAGACTTATCTGATGGAGACGGCGACATATAAAAATATTAAAAACTGCTTAAAATAAACATGTTTTTTCAGGTAAGTATTTTTAAAACAAGTTGCTTGTAATTTTTTTGACATGACAATTTTTATCCAACAGTTGCATTTTATCAACCGACTTCAAAAAAGGAGGTTCTCAATTCGACTGTATGTTTTTTTAGTATGTATGTTACGTTATTACTCCGCCAATTATGAACTGATTTTAATGATTGTTTTTTTGTTTGGTAGGTGATATTTCAGAGGTGGTCTCATATACATTTTATCAAAATCGGTTCAGTAATTTGGTTTTAAATGATAATTAGTAGAAAATGTGAAGATGACATCCAGGTATTCGAAGTTGAAGTTGGTTGTATATTTTTTTAAAGCGTATTATATTTTTTTGTAATCTACACAGTATATTATAATTTTTACTAAAAGAGTTTTCCATGAATTAATATTTGGGCATTATTAGCCTTTTTTGAAATAATTCATCTAGCTCTAAATCCTGATACCCAATTGGCAACACTGGGGATTGGGCGGCCGGCCGGCGCATACGCGGTTACCGTATATTACTCTGCTCTATGCAGTTACCCGTCCTCACTCGAGCGAACCGCACGCGTTCGATATTCGACTTTCAAATTAAAATTCGGTTTGTTTATTTTTAAATTGAGTGCTTCGATCTTGCAATCATGACGGAAAAGAGCATCATTCCATATGATATGTAAGTTTATAACTATTATTATATCTATCTCAATAAACATTATTACTAAGTTTTTTTGTGAGGTAGGTTATTTTTGAAATGTGCATGTCTGCGCCGATGCATTGAAATTCAAATTGTTCTTTTTATATACATTTTTTTTAAATACAATTAAAGGACGAGACGAGCAAGGCGTTCGCCTGGTGGTAAGCGTCACACCTGCCACTAACAGTAGCAGTGCTAGAATTGTGAACTTGCGAACACAATCCTGCGCCGCACTGTACTGCGCTCGTCACCCTGAGATATTAGATGTTAAATCTCATCATACCCAGTAATTTCTCTGATAAAATTGCCCTTCAAACCGGAACACACTAATGCTTGCACACTACTGCTTGGCGGTTGAATAACTGGCAAAGGTGTGGTACTTCCCCAGGCGGACTCTGCAGTAGACTCCTACCACTACAACTGTTCGAAGCGAAGTCAGGATTTTGCTGCTTTGTTTTGATTATACCTTTATGTATACTTAGTGATATAATAAGTATAGATTGGAACAAAGTTCAGTTTTCATTCTTCCATGTCACCAGACCTTCATCCTATGCGTGAGTGAGTTCTCTATCTGGAACAATATTCTGTCTAATGCTAGGGTTTCATCTGCGTGACGCTTTACGTCCAGTTGTCGGAATAATTAACATGCAATAAATGATGCATTCACAATGTGCTACATGGGCGGCCACACTATCATTTGACTTTGAATATCGCCTAACGTCTAACGACATTAAATGCCACTAGCCCATTACCGCGTTAGCACCCGGCCATATTTGCGTACTGCATCAAATACCGCGCTAAATAATGGCATTACACGCAGGTGAACTTTACGAGAAATAAGGGCTTTGAAATGTGACGCATTCATTTCACAACTTCTGCGGAATTCTTGCATAAGAATATTATTGTTCGGCTAAGGTAAGAACACACTATAATGTCGGAATGTCACGTATTGTCGTATTGACATAATTGTTATCGTATATTTCGTCCAGTTTGTAAATTGTTTTGTTTTGTATGTTTGTGTTTTTTGTAACGTTACTTCTCACTGAAGTCTGTGGTAAATGACTTTTGAACGCCAACCCACCTAGCTTGTTGCGCCGCGTTCCGAATTGAGTCAAAATCGCTGTTGGCGCTGTGAGCACGATAAAAACCCATTCCGAATTGGCGTTAGCGCGTCTACGGTAGCAGTCTCGACGTCATGGATGACGTCATTACTGGCGCCATCTTGCGTTTACAGTGATATTGCTTCCCGGCGTTATCACTGTGAGCGCTGTCAAACCTGACGTTTAACTCGTACAATAAGAGTATGGAAAGTAAAAGGCGAGTTGTTTGTAAATACTTAAGAAGAAGAAAAACTGTTATACAAGAGAAATACTTAATGTTGTTCGTGATTAATGATGATACTGCTGGTAACCAAATCCAGTTATAATTAAGTGCATACCAGTTCGAAAGAGGTTAGTTTATTAGTTTCCCATGTTCAGCCATTCCAAAATGATATCGCGCTGATAGCGCTGTAAGCCCAATAATCAAAACGGAACGACATTTATCGCTCACAGCGACATCGATTTTGACTCAATTCGGAACGCGGCGTTGGTAAGCGCCTATGTGGACGAAGACAAAGCACGCAGCTTAGAAAATATCTTTTCACTCTGAAAAGATCTAGATCGTCTCGGAAAATAAGGAAGCCAGCAGAAGTATTTGACTTTTGGCCGAAGCGCTAGGCGAAGGTTTCGAAGTCGATTGGCGTTTGTAGGTTAGATAATGTTTTCTATGTTTGCGTGTTTGTAAGTTAATATGTTTGTATGTATATTTGTTAGACGATAACTAACCGTTAATCAGATCTTTATAAAATTTAGTGAGCAAGTAGTTCGTGCAACTAATTTGGTCAAGGGGCTTGGAAGATATGGGAGTCGCGAGGTCTCAATTCGCTGCAAGCACTACTAGTTTATTACTTGTGTTACTTACGGGTCAAACTCGTGTTTTCTTAGATTTGACTAAAGCTTTTGAAGATCCCAATTGTGTCAAAGAAAAAAAAGTTGCTATAATAGAATTTCTATTCGTATCAGCAAGCTTATTGTTTAAATACTTTTTTTTCGTGAACAATATCGGCTTTACCTAAAAAAACTTTTCAACCGTTAGTCACTGCTTAAGATGCTCTGCCATCTTCTCTCTGACGTGAAGTTGCACGTTCTAGAAAAGGACAGAGAAGTTTAAGCAGTGACTAAGAGAATCGAGATTATTTTAGGTAAGGCCGTATATTTTTGGGTCGTGGTATTAAAAACTTGGTGCAAGAGTCCGGTATCTATCTACTTTATGCAATTTTATTGAGCTGTGGTAGCCTACTGGGACACCGATAGTCTCTGAAGGTTGTGGGTTCAAATCCCGGGTCCGTATCGACGAGTTACTTGGAATTTATGCACGGATTTTCGTACTAAGTACTGACTTTTCGTTGAAGGAAAACATTATAAGGTTTATGCAGACGTCTGCTTATCCCATTTTACATTTTTGACGGTTACATTTGTTTATAATGTGGTGACTCGAACACGTTGTAAAGTTTTTCGCGGTCGAATGACTACCAACTCTTTCAACCAATATATTTGACGTCATTTTTTTTTATTATACATATTTAGGGTTGCGTTTTACTGCCATTACGTCTGATGTTAAATGAAGATGAAGTCTACGCCGGAGCACGCTTGCCTAAAAAAACGTTTCTCGGATATTTCGGATTCCATTCAAACCGAAAGCAGTTTCCAACTCGTGTACAGTAGTCGCCAAACAAGTTGTCAAATTGTCGCCATGGAAGGGCTCACTCCCTGCGCAGGTACGTCGTACGTAAAAAAAGTTGCTAGGGATGATTTAATAAAGTACCTCGTGAATTTTGGGAGCGGGCCGAGTTTCGGGCCTTCCGGTACGCGGACGAAGATCCTCACCTCTACATAATAATATAGCCCCAAACCACAGCCCAAACTAAGCAAAGCTTGTAATATGGAAACTAGATAGCTGATAGAATACATACCTTTTTTTTTGTAAATACATACTACACCCAGATACAGAACCAACATCTATGTTCGTCACATAAATGTTTGCCCTGGGTGGGGATCGAACCCACTCCCTACAGCTCTGAAGGCAGACGTGCTACCAACTGAGCTACAAATGCTATAAGGCAGTCATACATACATATAATACATTAAAAAAAAAACAACCGACTTCAAATTCGACTACCTGGATGACATCTTCATATTCCCAGTTATTTTGATTTATTCCAGTAAGTTTGATTTTTATTATACGGGAGCACCTTTGAAGTATCACCTACCAAACAAAAAAATACATCACAATCAATTTATAGGCGGAGTAATCGCGTACCATACATACAAAAACAAAACTGTCGAATTGAGAACCTCCTTTTTAAGTCGGTTGAAAAATAAAAATAACATGCATCTCACTATCAGTTGAACTGTTGCCCACCCCATCACTAAATACCACACATATTGTAAAATGAGCTTTATTTACAAAAGGAATGAGTTGAGACTTCCCGCGCGTTGCAAGTACATTCAATTCCAGTAATGTGGTGATTTTCATACGAACAGATGTTTTCGATGTGTGTGTGAATTGTCGGGTGCATACTGCATAGGCTTGCAATGAGCTAAGCTGATGGCGGATCAGTGTACCTTTTTTTACTCATCACTGAAAGAAACGGAAAAAATAAACAGATGTTCCACACATTTTGTCGAGGGTGAAAGATTTTTTTTTATAGAACAGCTTATTTATTATACGCGTTATCTGAGTTGGCCTATAAAAATATTGTTCATAATGATGCATATAATGACCTCAGTATTGTTAGTAAATAAAAAATTGTAGTCGGTAGAGTTGAGGGAGTTTTGGGGGGCTAAAAAAATTGCTTGAAATGATTGAATTTTGTGAGCGGGCCGAATTTCTTCCGTACGCGGACGAAGTCGCGGGCGACCTCTAGTCATAATAATTATAATTCTAATTCATTTATTTCAGGTACGAGACCCATATTGTGAACACACAAAAATACAAGATATGTTTAAAAATCTGTCCTAAAATGTCACAAAATTTAAAATATCATTATTATTATTAAAATGTCATAATGTTGTTCTTTGTTTTGTTCTAGAATTTTAAGGGTCCCCGTCTCGAGTCAGTCTATTTTTAACAAATGCTGCTGCTGCATTCCACTGAGGATCGGATGTTTCATCCTTGGATACCTGGACCTGGTAAATTATATACTTCCAAAAAAACGATATACTATTTTCAGTATCAGTATGTATCTAATGTATATAATATCATGTCATTATAACGCCGTAATCCAGTAAGTACTACTATTCACAACAGTTTTTTTTTGTGTTGTACGCAATCTCAACTTATGGATCGACAAGTTGACGGCTCGAACTCATCGGTGGGCGCGGCTAAAAAGCATGCTCTCTTCATCAAACAAACTGTGGGAAAGGGAGAAAGAAATATAAATTGAGCGCGCAAATTTTTTTTGTTGACCTTTGGCTGCAGAAATTTGGTTGAATAAACTCCGAGTTAATTTATTCCAACTTAAATTATTTGCAATGTTTATGAACTAAACTATGCCGCTTGATAAATTATTTTAGAGTTTTCGTATTCCTTATGTTATTTATTTACGTCCAATGTGGCGTTAAAATTGAGCTAAAATACAAGATGTTTCCTGGCTCATAACTTTCATGTTTATTAACTTTTTACTTTCGTAGTAATTTACAATCCTAGATAATGAAGAGATTAATCGATATAATACTTAGTCTTGGACCTACAAAATTACATAGTGGAGTAGTAATACTACCGCGTTTCTATGGAGAAGTGACCAACTTGTCTATTCTTAAGCTTAAGCGTCGACAGGAAGGGATTCATATCCTAAATATAGGGCAACCTAGTTATATAGGAGTTAGAGCTCAGCCATGTAGTCGTTTGGGAATAAAAGTGAAAAAGTATAAATGTCACAAATATAATAATAGTACATTATGATACGAGTGTGCTATGTTGGTCATTACACTAGAGGCGGTATTATGCGCGCGAGCCGCAGGCGAGCGCGATAAGGAAGCCGAGAACGTAATGACTAATAGCACAAGAGTTCCATTCGACTGTTTTCGTCACACTTGCGAGGAAAAAACATTTTTTTTGTGTTAATAATCAACCACACAGCGAAAACGTTAACAAACATTTGCGGAAAATGGCGCCCAAATCAGTAATGCGCGCGCAGGTTGACATGTACTTCAGCGGCATAAGAACTCTTTGTTGGTATTACATAAAAACTGTAAGGGGCCATCCGTAAAGTACGTCACACGAATTTCATGATTTTTAGACCCCTCCCCCCTCCTTGTCACAGGTGGTCACATTTGTGAGACCCCCCCCCCCTCCCTGGTGTGACGTCACAAATTTGCAATTTTACAACTAAAAAAAAATTAATTAATACAGCAGTTCCACAATCAGTTTCATTTCCATTCAAATTACTTTTTGATTGTGAAATCAACACCAAATATTTGAAAAAATTACAAATTAATAAACTATTAATAGGCATGATGACTACTATTTTTTATTACCTCATAAAAAAGCTGATCATCACTAGAGCCTATCAACGAAAACAAAATTTCAAATAATTCAAAAATAAATAAGTTATAAGTATTTTAATTTCAAGCTAGACAGAGAGCGCGCTATACTGAGCTATGACGTCAAGCCTCAGGTGCGGCATACAAATGCTATACTAACACGTGCTTTGCGAGAAAGGGATAGAGCATCCCCTCTCTATCCCCACCTAAAACTTTAAACGCTCATATCTCAGAGATTTATCAGCCAATACAATTTATTTTTTCAGTATGTGTAATTTATTTAGTTATATTCATCACTAAGCCTGTTCTTTGTCATAAATTAAACATAAGACCACACGCCTATTGAACAAAAAGAAAGGAACTTAGTTGCCTTCAGTCCATGGACTCTGAATCCATTCCTTTAAATTATTTATAATTGGCATAGAAGTCAGTTCGTTCTCATTGGAGTTGTTAACGTCAGCAACATTTGTGGTGGTGTGGTCTACATCTTCTTCATCCAACCATATGGCATCATCATTTATATCATCCAAACAAAGAATTTCTCTGGCACGTCTAGCTTAATAATTTAATATTTCAAATTTCGCGATTCAATTTATTAAATTTGAAATGTGATGTCACAAAACTAGGACCCCCGCCCACCCCTTGTCACACCATGTCACATTTCGTCGACCCCCTCCCCCCCCTTTACATGTGACGTACTTTATGGATGGCCCCTAAGTATTACCCGGCTATATTAAGAGTGCTTCGTATACGTACGTCTAATTGCAGTCACGTACAAACTTGAATTTACCGGGTTGTACCTATTATAGTACAAGTGCCGTAATGTAAAGTAAAAAGCACGTGTGTGTAATAGCTTGGATTATGAGCCTAAAAGCGATGTAATAAGATCTACTTTGCGAGCAAGGGTGATGAAAAGATAATTGTTATCCTTGAGCCAAGCTATTAGATAACTGCAATAACATTAACAATGGTATATGTAATTGATTCAGGCGTTACTTTGCGGAAGTCCATTGTTACCTAAATTTGTTTTAATTTCTAGTGTTTTTCCGCTGTAATATCGTTTCGAGTACTTATAGGATGAAGGGACACACTAAAACCTACTGTAACTATCAACCTTAATTGAAATTGAACCTAACCTTAACTTTAGGATACCTTATGCTTAAGGGTGAATTTTTTACATACGTTCTTGGCAAATATGTCTAGGATGCAACGCCCTATCCTCCAACAGTTGTAGTGTTCTTTCTTTTCATCATCATTATCATTCATATCTATCTTTTGTAAAAAAATATGTAACCTTTTTTTTTACTCTATCAAAACTTTTTGGTCTTCCTTCGTGTTCGGCAGCCTCGCAAGCCAAAGATTCAAATTTTAAAAAAGGTTACATATTTTTTTACCAAAGATGGATTGAATGATAATGATGAAAAGAAAGAACACTACACAGCCCAATGTCCTATCCGCCTCTAAGTGTAATTCTTTTTTTTCAGGTCGTGAACTGCGTTTATACTCTATCCCTCGCCAAATACATTACTTTGATTGGCGTGAATACCCATGGCTTTGACCATTTCGACTTCAACTTCATCGTGAAGTTTGTTTTTGACAAGACCGACCTCCTGGAGCTCCAACAGAACACGACGGAAACCCCGGAGTTCGCTGAAGCGGAACATGAGATCTTGACCGAAATTGAGTACATCTTGGCCATTCTGCTGGTTGCAAACATTATCGTGATATTTGTTAACATCGCTTGCTTGGTTGGACTGCATAAGGTGAGCAACAACTTTTAAAAGGTTGGTAGGGTACCTATGTTTTAAAATATGTGTCAGGCGTTACTTTGCGGAAGTCCATTGTTTCCAAAATTTGTTTGTTTGTTGGTTGTTTGTTTTGTTTTGTTTCTATGTCTTAAAACTGCATCCAAACCCACCGGAAAATGGCACAACTTTTCTATAGCTCGCCACTAGCGACGACGTTTGGCAGTTATTCAACCGCCAAGCTGTAGTGTGCAAGCATTACTGTGCTCCGGTTTGAAGAGCAACGTTACCAGATACAAGGTTCGCAAGTTGAAGAACTGACAACCGATGGGGAAGAAAGGTTCTTGAGTGGCGACCGCGAACCGGAAGACGCAGCGTAGGAAGGCCTCCCACTAGGTGGACCGACGACATTGTAAAAGTCGCGGGCAGCCGGTGGATGCATATGGCAGGTTGTCGTACAGTGTGGCGGTCTAAGGGGGAGGCCTTCGTTCAGCAGTGGACGTCTCCGGGCTGACGATGATGTTACCAGATAAATTACTGGGTATGAAAGGATCTAACATCTAATATCTCATATCTATCGTCATCATCTAATACCTGACGAGCGCGTACAGTGCGGTGTATTCGCAAGTTCACAATTCTTGCACTGCTACTCTTATGGGCAGGCGTGATGCATACAACCAGGCTATGTCCCGCTAGTCTCGGCACTAGAAAGTAAAAAAAATATATAGTCGAACTTGTGAAAGGATCCTACGGTGAGTGTCTCATCGTAGGTCTAACGGGTATCGCACTGATTTAAACATACCAGTCACGTGCAAAGCAAACATAGAAAAATTACAGAGCTAATAAAACTTGCCATCGAATGACTTAGGGTAATGACCACCAGTGCAGCAAAGTCATCCCCAGTTTTCTCTAAGTCTTCATTTTAAACAGAAACGTAAGATCTTAACAAGTTTTCGGTTTCATAGAAAAGTTATCCCGACAGCCTAGAGTCGGAGTTAAATCCGTTCAAAACAACCAGGACAAAAGGTAGGTTCGGTTTGAGTAGGTAACTGAATAACGTACGTTGTGTACGAATAATTATTCGGACATCACCCCTTCAGCCAGAAAACGTCCAATGCTAGACGAAGGCCTCCCCCTTAAAGATAGGTGTTGCCATTATCCCCACGCTTGGCATGCGGCTTCGGGATTATTCGGACATACAATAACTTAAAATAATAACAAAATCAAGTCGTAACTAAAAAACCAGAGAGGCTTAAAGCCCGCGCATCTCATCGCGGAATTCATTTTACAGCAAATAACGTCACAGAAATCCTGCACTTGTTTACTAGGTTATAAAAATCAAGGTAAACATGGAATATAAGTATCAGCTGGATAAGTCTTCCTACAAGCTTGATGCCAATATTACTGATGCCAATATGCCATATTACTTGACCACCTTGAATAATTATAAGGTCTGTGACTTTACTTAATCATCAAGGCTGCCAGTATTATCTTGTTGTTTTTAATATTAAAATAAGGTTATCCAAGTTTTCGCTCACACACAGCCCTACACATCTATTCAGCCTATACATCTATTTAAGAAACATAAAATATCGCACGTCATAATATTGAGATGCGAATATAGTGGTACTTTTAACCTACTCAAACAAATAGCAAGTCTAAGCTAAGAGGATAAGGCTAAAATTTAAGTGACTGACTGACTTGTCACGACTCGAACGACAGTTGAACGACGCCTAATTGTATGCAAACTGGTACGACGACGGAGAGTTTTAGGTGTGATGCGATCCAGGAACGGGTGTAAAAACCCTGTTTCTTATATTTGATCGAATAACAAAAAGGTTACCCGTAGATTGGAGTTTGGATCATGTTCCACCGCGCTATGGCTCAGTACCCGGGTTAAGGCATAAGCACAAAATCTATGTAGTATCGAAATTCCGCGTGAACTTGTGCACGAATTACTTGAACTTAAGCGCTATCTGAATATATTTTTATTTAATTTTTCACAGACCTCAAAAAAGGAAGAAGTTATGTTCTGTTAGTTACATTATTTTTATGTTTACCGACCTCCGTCCGATTTTGAAAACTCTTTTTTGAAAGGTACACTTTCGAAGTAGTCCCCTATTTGTTTGAAGTAGGTTGTTTTTTTTTAAGTTTGTGTTCACACAAAACATGTGTTAGGGTAACATAATCTTTTTCCTTTGTATTTCGCGTCAGGAAAGTGATTTGTGCACAAATCACACAGTTTCGAAAATACCTACGTATTGTCCTACTTATTTATGATACCTAACACAATTGGCATTATTTTTCTCAAGGTGTTTTCTTTACTAACAAGCCACATTTTCAGCCACTACTAAATTCTGAAAAAATATACGTGCCAACATTTTTTACCATCTCAACCATCTCTACTATGAATTACGCAGCCAACCATATTTACAATCGAATATAAGCAATATCCTTAACTTTTGTTGCTTCCGCTTGCTCATACTTGAAGCGACAGTTGCCTAGTACGCTTGGCATTTCTATGTCTTCTTGATATTCTCTGGTAGTCTTGTCCCAGAGAGTAATAAAGTAAATGTAGTGGTGGGTTGGTCACCATTTGTAAGGCTCGCACATTGTTAAAGTTTACTACAGGCTTCGGTGATGGATCGCTTTAAACTATTTAAGCGTTTATACCATTGGTTTATACTATGATTACTTACTAAGTACTTAAAGTAAAAAACAAAACAACCAAAAAGAAAAACTAAGTAGTTTAAGTTGTTTATTTTTATAATATGATATGTTAGTCTGTAAGTTATCTATTATTTGGGCCCGTGTTTTTTAACTAACTCCTGTTGCCTGAAATAAACGATTATTATTATTAAAGTAATTAGCGCTAATGCTAGGTGGACATTTGGACTTTGTTTCAACCGAACTTAAATAATGAGGTTTCAATTCGACTGCATGTTTTTTTTTGTATGTTAGGTACCTACGCGATTACTCCGCCAATTATGATACAACAAATTACAAATGCTTTATTAGTTCAAAATGTTGGCTACAAAAGATACACCATGTACTTACTTCAATGATATTTATGTCTAGATACGTCGTAAGTCTAATTTCTCTTTGACAAAAGGAAAATGCCATCTCTTGGATTTCACGGTAACTACGTGCAGCGCCAGTAAAGCGCGGAAGAAGAAGCGCAAACTGTACTGTAAACTAGAAACGACTTGCCTATTACCTGAAAATAAAAGATTTTGTGTAAAAGCAAGTTAAGTTTAACTTTAAATGTTGATGGTCATAAGAAATGCCACCTTTTGTTTTTTTTGCACTTTGAAATGTAATTCGTACAGCCCTTCGCCACATATTTTGGCGTTTTGCTCTCAAGTAACCTCGTCGGGCGTGCGTCGCAGACTGCGCCGGCATCGGTGTCAATGCGTTTCTTTGACACCGATGAAAGAGCGACATTTCAAAATGGCGTCCAGCCCGCCCCTACTATGTATGTCTATGACTTACTTACAGTACTTACAGTAACTTTGTTTTTTCTTTTCATAAAACTTTATGAAAAGAAAAAACAAAGTTGAAACGGTTATTACTAACTAAACTATACCGCTATAGCGGTATATAGCACTACCTTCACCTCATCTAGGCACCTTGCTGGACGACGACTCTCTGCGTGTGGCAGTGGCCCTCCGCCTGGGCTGCAAGGTATGTGAACCACACAGATGCACCTACGGTTCTATGGTGGAGGCCAACGGTCACCACGCGATGAGTTGTCGTCGTTGCACAGGGAGGTTTCCGCGGCACCATGCCCTCAACGATATTGTTCGTAGAGCGTTTATATCGGCTAACGTCCCATGTCTGCCGGAACCGCCGGGTCTCAGTAGGTCAGACGGTAAAAGACCGGACGGTTTGACTCTGGTGCCGTGGAAAAATGGCAAGTGCTTAGTATGGGACGCTACTTGAGTCAGCACGGTAGCAGCCACGCACCTGAGCCGTACCGTCCATATTCCAGCGGCAGCGGCGGAAGATGCAGCGATTACAAAGCGTTGTAAGTACTCAGCAATGGAGCCACATTATTATTTCGTGCCCATTGCTGTGGAGACTATGGGCAGTTGGGGTGCTGCGGCCAAGAGTTTGGTCACAGAAATCGGGCGCAGAATTCGGGACAGAAGTGGTGACTCCCGCTCCACCTCGGTTCTGGTGCAAAGGATAGCCATCGCCATTCAGCGTGGTAATGCTGCCAGTATTTTGGGCACCTTTGCGCCAGAAACAGTGAGGGGCGGGTTATTCGATTAAATGTGACGTTATTTTTAGATTGTTATTATTATTTGATTTTTGACGTGCTTTTCTTTAAATTAATTAAATTTAATATATTGTCAAAATAATTAATTAAATATTATTAATTAACTAAACTATATAAAAATAAAATCCCGTAAATATCCCGTTAATAATAATATAACTTTAGTAAACGACCGTGATAGTTTAAAACAGTGTTTTAAACTATATATGAGTTTAAAATATATCAAGATTGATAAATAAACAGGCTTTGACTTTTGGACACTAATAATGGAACAGACTAATTATGTTAATTATGATTATTTGAATTGTTTGTTTACACCATTGTTAATGTTATTGCAGTTATCTAATAGCTTGGCTCAAGGATAACAGTTATCTTTATTATATTTGTGACACATACTCAATTATGGGAAAAAAATGGTGATTAGTTTTTTGTTTGGTAGGTCATACTTCAAAGGTGGTCCCTTATAAAATTTTTTGAAATCGTTTCAGTAGTTTGGTTTTTAAATCAACATAACTGGAAAAAAGATGTCATTCGGGTAACCGAAATTGAAGTCTGTTTATTTAAAGTACTCATAGATCTATTTACCGCTCATCATCAGCATGAAGACTACCACTGCTAGACGATGCTCCTTTTTGATAGACGGTTATTTATTTATTTTCTTTCCTCCTAGGAGGATTATGGCGTCGCTCTTTGTGCATTAGCCAGTGTCAAGTATCTAAATACGTAACATTTTTTTTTAATGTAACGTTTTTGATAAATTTTAGGTCAAGTCAAGTTAGTCACAGTCACAGTCACACTTAGTAAGTCAAGTCCAGTCATGCCCTAGTAAAGTCGTGGCAACTTTACTACAAGCTTCTTCGGAGTTTGGGAAACAACGTGAAAAGACACGTTTCTCTTCATTATATCACTTGCCCACACTTGTGCGTGTAAATTAGCAATAAAATAATAAAACGCCACAATTTTAATGCATCGAAAAAACACAAGATTTTTTGAAAATAATACAATGCATCGACATGATTTTTACGCGTTCCCGCCAAAACTCCTGATAGACGGTTTGGCACCATAAGCAAACAGCTGCTATCAAGATATAGATATCGACCAAAGACTATAAATCCTGACTCATCGTCTGACTTCCCCCCTCATACGAAAATTCGTAGTTCCAAACCACTGCTATCCACTGCGAGCACCTCAGAATTTCATTGAATTTCATAACTCAGATTGCGTCATTCCAGTGATTGGTCAATCGCAAGCATCGAACGTTACCTCGCCCCCTGCCCGCAACGGTGAGTCGTGTTTGTAGGAGAAATTACGTTCACGACGCATAAACAGGCTATAATGATCTGTGATATAAGTAGACAGACCCACAACATTAGTGGAATATAACTGCGATCATTAGGCAAAAAAAAAAAACACAGATAGATGCTGTTGTAAATTGGTTTTTAATTGGTTTGCCCAGCGACAATGATAAGATGATCCATTGTCACCGTCGCCACGGTGATAATGTGTCGCTGGGTTTGCCATGTAATTAAGACTACAAATAACACCCAATAAAACAAGTATAATTACAAGCATTGACATCACAGAAAAACACGAGATTAGGTAACTTTCAAACATAAACATATTTTTCGTAATCGGACCACAATTGACGGAGAAACCGATGGACATACATAAAAAAACATAAATACAGTCGAATAAAGAACCTCTTCCTTTTTTGAAGTCTGTTAAATAGCGTAATCAGCCTGTTATTAGGTAGTCCATTGCTGTTTACCCTCGAAGACTGGGCTAAAACTGGGCTGACTAAGCTGGGAGACTGGGCTATAAATCCACCACGCTGCTAGCCCATTGGGTCGGCGAATCTGCATACACCGTTGAATTTCTTCTCCAGACGTAAGCAGGTTACGTATGAAAATCCGTGCATAAACTCCATAGAGCTCATTGGTGCGGACCCGATATTTGAACCCGCGCACTTTCATGTCGAGCTGTCTCTCGATCAAGCTACCAAGGCTTCAAAATTTACAAATTTACAAACTGTTGTAACGTCAATCGTATTAATTAACTATACTAATACTTTGACAAGTGGATGTTTTAAAAAGAACATTACAATAAAGCATTATAACGTTCGATGCTAACGGAGCATATCGAATTGGTTTACGATGCAGTTATGCAAAGTACGATAGGTTGCTGTTTTAGGGCAATTAATTTTGTAAAACATCATCATTTATCCAAGCTGGATAGAATAAACTAGAAAGTTAAAA
Source organism: Erannis defoliaria (assembly GCA_905404285.2). NCBI lineage: Eukaryota > Metazoa > Arthropoda > Insecta > Lepidoptera > Geometridae > Erannis > Erannis defoliaria. The sequence continues at coordinate 2,451,573 of FR990082.1, read as the reverse complement.
TTTGACGTTTTTAGTTTACTAGATTGCTATATATTTACAGCCAGGCAGTTTTATGTAAATATGTTTAAAGTCGTTTATACGCTCTTGAAAAAAAAAATACAACCGACTTCAACTTCTTACTTCTTCATATTTTCTAGTAGTTTTGATTTAAAAACCAAACTATTGAACCGATTTCGATAAAATTTAAATCAGACTACCTCAGCTCTAAAGTTTTACCAAACAAAAAAATAATCATCAAAATCAATTCAAAATTGGCGGAGTAATTGCGTAACATACATACAAAAAAAACATACAGTCGAATTGAGAAAAAAATAGTTTTGACATACATGCGTTCAGACAGTTTTCCTCCAAGCGAGATGAATTTCAAAAGATTCTATTGACTTGGAAATACCGATTTTACCCTACAGCAATTTAAATTCAGAAAAAACGCCATGGTCTTTAATGTACTACTCTATATGTTATGATACAAATGTTTTAGCAACTTTGAATTGACTTTCTTATTTTGCAACTCATCTTGCATAAGTCTTCACGGTTGTGTTGTGAGTTTCATTATAATGCAAGTAGTTTCAGAATTTGATACATACGCTTAAAATATAATAACTTAAATCCGTGGTGTATTTTTATCAAACAAATAAATAAATCGTAGTAAAAAAACAAAAAGAGGGTAGTTCGTTTTAAATTCCTTCACTTTCGAGCTTTATGTCAACCGCCCGCATTCTTAAGTTTGCCCATGATGATGGTGAAAAAAGGGGGCTCCATTCACAAAATAATCACGATAAATATCTCGTAAATAATAAATTTGTTTAACCAATCAAAACGGCACATCTTCAATCGATAATACAATGGAACATGATGGAACAGTCGACGTCTGAGATTAAGCTTGAAGAACATTTTCCGCGAAAAAATACTCAAATGACATTAAACATTTAAAAACGAGTTTACAGACCAAGAGCCATCACAGTGTTAAGCAAGGATAACGTTGAAGTGAAGCCAGGGTCGAAAATGTGCGAGCTAACGCGTTTATTATAGTCCAAGAGTCTCGTGCTTGGAAATTAATAGCATTATTTTGCATGTCATAACTCTCTGAATAGAGGTAGGAAATACAATGAATATTTTGTTTTGTGCGGGTTCTATACAAGAGCCAGTTTACGTGGTAGTTTATTATGATTTTACCTCTTTTACCTTGATACATTTTAATGCTACTTCTGAAACTTCCATGCTAGGGTAGCCATCTTGGAATAAATCTTCAGTGGTTTTAACCAAAATGCCCAAATTATTGGTAGTTTTTTCTGACAATATGTTTATTGTTTATTTGTATGTGCTAAAAGTGTTATAATTAGGGTCGAATTTTCAATATTCCTAGTATTGAACATATAGCTTTACTAATAACAGTATATCACGGTGTATTATAAATATGTATTTACGAAAAAAAATGGTATATAAGTATTCTATCAGCTATCTGGTTTCCACAATACAAGCTTTGCTTAGTATGGGGCTAGATGGCGCTGTGTGTAATATATGTCCCCCCAATATTTATTTATTTTATTTTTATATTTTTATTCATCTTAACTGTTACTGTGAATATTCAAATAACAATATAACGAGTGTTCTCTAAACTGTTCTCTCTCAGCGTTCCTGTTTACTTGCGAGAACCGTTTTCCATGTAGGTAACACATTTTTGAGTAATACCGAGTAACATAATAATAGTAGTTGTGAATAACATGATATAACATTTTATGCCCTTAGATTACGTAACGTGAATATATTAGTCACTGTAGTGCGTGTAAAGGTATGATAATTGCAATAGAACATTTTAAGATGATCTCGCCGCCTTTTCTTTGTATATCCTCCAATATATTTTTTTACCGTGCAAGCGAAGCGAGCCCATCATTTGCAATAATTGGCAACATTTGCTTTCATCTGTCCGGGAACGTTGCACGTGCAGGTCATATTTTTCGCCTAATCTTGACGAAACCTGGTGTAAGGTTGCAATACGGTTGCGGTTGGCTTGGTTACAATTTCTTGTCGTTGGCGATTTTGGTTCGAAAAGTATTTGTCCATAAACGAGAGAAAAAGAGCTGCAGGACATGGAGTTTATGCTCGCTAGGTCTACTGTTCGCAGAACAACTAGTAAATTATTTATTTATCGCTTTCAGAAACGTCCCGGCCCAATCCGCGTGTACGTCGGCTTCGCCACCGCCAGCCTGATACTGGGTTTGGCAGCCTTCATCTACCTGGTGATGAGCAACAAGGCCCAGTTGCAGTACATCGTCGGGCACAGCTTTGACCTTGGTAAGTATTATCAGCTATATATTTTAAAAACAAGCAGCGACCTAACGCAGGCTGCTCCGACTGACAACCCCGCGCCTTAAATATCTACCCTTATTTGAGCCTAGAGATATTATATTAGGATCGATTTCTAACATTTATTATTTAATTCATAACTATTTTATTTTCAAAACTTAAAAATCTATTTTCAGGATTTTATTTATTGTCTATTATTCAATATTAGTATTGAACAGTTACAAAAAAATAACGCTTTACGTATAACAGGATATTTAAACTATTACTCGGAACTACTAATATTATATTATCTTATTATTATCCTTGCTCGGAACAGTTAAATAACAGTATAACGACTGTACACTCGGTGTTCTCACATAACGGAGTAAAATGAAGCGCTGTTTGGTTGTGAGAACTATTTGTTGTGCGGAACTGCGAACGAGTAGTTACTAATATTTAACTAATAAAAAACTACTGAGAAACGTTATAGTATAAAGATAAAGATAAAAATACTTTATTGCCAAAAAAATATACACAAATGCTAGAATAAGGACACAATAAAAAGAGTAGGAGCTTGTTCACAAACTACTCTATCTAACGCGTCATCTAAGTAACTAGCTAAAAAGCGGATGCAGCGTATTCCATACACTCCCTATTAATTGACCGACTTCAAAAAAGGAGGAAGATCTATGTTCGACTGTGTGTATGTTTTTTTTCACCGATTTCTCCGTCAATTGTGGACCGATTATGAAAATTCTTTTTTTACTTGAATACGTTCGAGTGTAACTTTTATGAATAGCCATTCTTCTGCTTGAGCACCTTGGACTAAGCGGCGTCGTTAGCAGTATTACGTCGTCAACCCAAGCGGTGCACTGAAATATCGCCTTGCTCTAGACCGTATAGTGTTATACTAATTGGCGTGCATTCAATATGGTTTGATTGTAGGTATATTTCAGCGCGCATTTTATACAGCACTAGAGGTCGCCCGCGACTTCGTCTGCGTACGGAATAAATTCAGCCCGCTCCTAAAATTCACCATTTTGAATCATCCCGAGCAATTCCCCGCCCCCTCCCCGAACTCTCCCGAAGCCCCTTAAAAACAAAGAACTTTCCATACAACATTCCACCCCCCCTTTCCCACCCTTAAATCATCCCTGTCAAAAAATATTGTAAACAGCATTTTTTATCAACTATATTTACTATTACTACATTACTATTATATTTACTAACTATTACTTTATTAATTATACAAATCCAAATTGTCGTGACTAAAAGTACAAAAACAAAGGACTATCTTACTAACTTTGATCCCCTATTTTACCCCCTTAGAGGTAGAATTATCCCCTTTCACCTTTTTTTTTTCTCCTTTTTTTCCCTTTCTTAGTGGATACCTACACTTTTCCGTCTCTAGGACCAGCGGTTTGTGCTGTGCGTTGATATTTCAGTCAGTGAGTCAGTCAGGACTTTGAATTTTATATATATAGATTAAGTCTTCTGTACGTAGAACAATTATTTTATCTGTCAGCGTGTGATAAAAAATAAAATTTTTATATTCAGCCTGCTCTCTCGGAATAGTCTAAGAGCACCCTAAAAGTTAATTTAACGTAACAATCAGCTTATAATGTTTCTGCGAAATTGACTATGATAATTAGTTTCTGCTTACGATATCCGAGCCATCCAACTATCTCCCAACAAACACCGAGGCATTGACCCTGACAGGTCGGTTACTCGATCCTTGGGGTCCCCAATCAATGGTTATACCCAATTCCAGCTGGCTACAAAGGCGGTTGTTCATTACGATCTATGTTAATGTACTTACGGAAAGGAATACTTTCTACTGAATCACGGTAAACATCTCATAAATATTTTTTATAGGACTGCGCCCCGCGGTTTCACCCGCAATTCCTGTACTAAAAAGTATGTGTGTAAATGTGTGTGTGTGTGTTATTCCAAGGTATAAGCTATCTCTATACCTAGTTTTGTACAAATTCGTTCAGCCGTTTCAGCGTGAAAGAGTAACAAACATAATATATATATAATATCATCCATGCCTGTTTCGGCTACGGCGACCACTTCTGCGACTTAATCAGGTAAGGAGTTTCGCTGGTGTCCTCCAATATGGATAACTAGCTTTTGCCCGCGGCTTTGCCCGCGTAGTAATGTTGAATACTGGAATTCGGTTATATCGGGGCCCAACTCAATTGAATCACTAAAATACGTATATTATTGCATTTTTTCCAAGCCGCTTGCAAGTCTTTAAGTTTGCTTGAGGATGACCAAATTAAATATTAAAAATTAATGCTTAGGCTGTACAGTATCTATAATAATTATGTCCGTCAAACAGTCGTCTGCGTGGACCTACAAAAAAATAGCCTATGTCCGTTTCCGAACCTTATGCTATAACTACCTATCCAAAAATGCAGCTCCATCTGTTCAGCCGACCAATAAATACGCCCATCCCCGTCCCCATTCCCAGCCTCATCCCTATAAGCGGCCCCTTCCCCATCCCCATCCCGATACCAAATGTCATTTTAATATGAACACGCCCATCCCCGTCCCCATCCCCGTTCCCTCCCTCATCCCCATCCCGAACCCCATCCTCACCCCATCCCATCCCCACCCCATCCCATCCCCACCCCATCCCATCCCCACCCCCATCCCGATTTCAACTTTCATCTTAATATGGACACGCCTTTCCCCGTTCCCAGCCTCATCCAGATCCACATCCCATCCCTACCTGTCCCCACCCCATCCCCACCCATCCCCACCCCATCCCCATCCCCGTCCCTATTCCAATTGTAATATTAATATGAACATGCCTATCTCAGTCCCGTCTCCGTTCCCAGTATCATCGCCACCCCCACCCCCACCCCCATCCCCTTATCTATCCCCATCCCTATACCAAATTTCATTTTAATATGTACAGCCGTTACAAAGTTAAGGAGGAACAAACGTACTATCACTAAAACTTAGTTTTTTTTTATACTAACGGGAGCTGGTTTTGAAATACTGTGACACCCGTATCTTCTTATTTTTATAGTAGAATATGTATACCAAGTTTTGTATCAATGGAACCAGAGAATAAAAAGTTTCATACAAACTTTAACACCCCATTTAACCCCCTTCGGGGTTGATTTTCGAAAAATCCTTTCTTAGTGGGCGTTTACACCTCTCCAAAAACATACCCTCCAAATTTCAAGTCTCTACGTTTAGCGGCTGTACGTTGTCTATATGTCAGTCAGTCAGTCAGTCAGTCAGTCAGTCAGTCAGTCAGTCAGTCAGTCAATCAGGACAAAGCCTTTTATAGTTATAGATTAAAAAATAATTTAGCAGCTTAGGCTGTACAGTATCTATAATAATTATGTCCGTCAAACAGTCGTCTGCGTGGACCTACAAAAAAATAGCCTATGTCCGTTTCCGAACCTTATGCTATAACTACGTATCCAAAAATGCAGCTCCATCTGTTCAGCCGACCAATAAATACGTCCATCCCCGTCCCCATTCCCAGCCTCATCCCTATAAGCGGCCCCTTCCCCATCCCCATCCCGATACCAAATGTCATTCTAATATGAACACGCCCATCCCCGTTCCCTCCCTCATCCTCATCCTCACCCCATCCCATCCCCACCCCATCCCGATTTCAACTTTCATCTTAATATGGACACGCCCATCCCCGTTCCCAGCCTCATCCACATCCACATCCCATCCCCACCCGTCCTCACCAAATCCCCACCCCATCACCACCCATCCCCACCCCATCCCCATCCCCACCCCATCCCCACCCCGATACCAATTGTAGTCTTAATATTAACATGCCTATCTCCGTCCCGTCTCCGTTCCCAGTATCATCGCCACCCCCACCCCCACCCCCATCCCCACATCTATCCCCATCCCTATACCAAATTTCATTTTAATATGTACAGCCGTTACAAAGTTAAGGAGAAACAAACGTACTATCACTAAAACTTAGTTTTTTTTTTATACTAACGGGAGCTGATTTTGAAAAAACTGTGACACCCGTATCTTCTTATTTTTATAGTAGAATATGTATACCAAGTTTTGTATCAATCGAACCAGAGAATAAAAAGTTTCATACAAACTTTAACACCCTATTTAACCGCCTTCGGGGTTGATTTTCGAAAAATCCTTTCTTAGTGGGCGTTTACACCTCTCCAAAAACATACCCTCCAAATTTCAAGTCTCTACGTTTAGCGGTTTGGGCTGTACGTTGTCTATATGTCAGTCAGTCAGTCAGGACAAAGCCTTTTATAGTTATAGATAAAAAAATAATTTAGCAGCTTAGGCTGTACAGTATCTATAATAATTATGTCCGTCAAACAGTCGTCTGCGTGGACCTACAAAAAAATAGCCTATGTCCGTTTCCGAACCTTATGCTATAACTACGTATCCAAAAATGCAGCTCCATCTGTTCAGCTGACCAATAAATACGCCCATCCCCGTCCCCATTCCCAGCCTCATCCCTATAAGCGGCCCCTTCCCCATCCCCATCCCGATACCAAATGTCATTTTAATATGAACACGCCCATCCCCGTCCCCATCCCCGTTCCCTCCCTCATCCCCATCCTCACCCCATCCCATCCCCACCCCATCCCGTTTTCAACTTTCATCTTAATATGGACACGCCCATCCCCGTTCCCAGCCTCATCTACATCCACATCCCATCCCCACCCGTCCCCACCAAATCCCCAACCAACCCCACCCCATCCCCATCCCCACCCCTTCCCCATCCCGATACCAATTGTAATCTTAATATTAACATGCCTATCTCCGTCCCGTCTCCGTTCCCAGTATCATCGCCACCCCCACCCCCATCCCCATCCCCACATCTATCCCCATCCCTATACCAAATTACATTTTAATATGTACAGCCGTTACAAAGTTAAGGAGAAACAAACGTACTATCACTAAAACTTAGTTTTTTTTTTTTATACTAACGGGAGCTGATTTTGAAAAAACTGTGACACCCGTATCTTCTTATTTTTATAGTAGAATATGTATACCAAATTTTGTATCAATCGAACCAGAGAATAAAAAGTTTCATACAAACTTTAACACCCCATTTAACCCCCTTCGGGGTTGATTTTCGAAAAATCCTTTCTTAGTGGGCGTTTACACCTCTCCAAAAACATACCCTCCAAATTTCAAGTCTCTACGTTTAGCGGTTTGGGCTGTACGTTGTCTATATGTCAGTCAGTCAGTCAGTCAGTCAGTCAGTCAGTCAGGACAAAGCCTTTTATAGTTATAGATGTAGCCAATTTTGGCAGTAAATGTGCGTAACAAACAGCGACGATGATAAAATGTATAGACGGGAAATAAGCGCACACATTTTGAAGGCGCATATGTTGAGCGCCAGCTCTCCACTCGTGTCAGTCATGCTCTGTCTTTGCGACATGCGAGCCGTACGATTCAACAAGACAAATAAATCCGAATTATGCCTTCGTTTGCATTTCCCAAGTGTAATGTAAATACACATTAATTACTGTATTTTGTGACAATTGCAATTAATTTCAATAAATATGGTAAGGTAATCGCCATTTTGAGGCGATCGTAATGTTACAAGACAGAGAGACTTCGAGAATCCTTCGTCAATGCTCGTGAATGTTCGAGATTCGATTTCGAGATTTGCTATCTCTATTTTCCGGCAAATGTAATATGCATACTTTTAACTAGGTATGAAGATATTAAATTATGCTTGACTGTGTTGACTTGTTTATTTTGAACTATTTGCAAGCGCTGGGCCCGTCCATTTCATTATCACCGTCGCTGGTAACAAACATACACACACATCGACATACTTTCGCATGTATAATATTAGTGTGGTTATATTGCATGCTAAGGTTACACGTAAGTCGTAACTCCATGAGTACACAGGATTTATTCCACTTTGTACACCTGGATGATATCACCCAGGTGAAGAAAGTGGAAATTAAAGTCTCTTCATTTCACACAGTGAAACATCTGCAAACCGTAGTTCGGTTAATTTACGAAGGTTTGAACACTTTCGGCCTTACTATAAAACGCCGCTCAAACCTTAGTCACTGTTTAAGATGCTCTGACAACTTCTCGCTGACGTGAAATGTCACGTGCGAGAACAAGACAGAGAAGTTTAAGCAGTGACTAAGTTTGAACGGCGTTTTATGGTAAAGCCGTTTGCATTTTATGATATTGTAAGAGGAGACTAAATCCTCCAAGTATGATATGGACTGTGCCTTTGTATATTGCCCTTATTATATATACATAGTTATACATAGTTATGAATGACAGTGGCCTGGCCACGGGCAGTATCAGTAGGAAGTACGGTTTAGTCGCATAATGCAAGAGCAACCAACTATTTTAAAGGCGAGATTGTTTCTTTGAATCCAAATCGGAGCAAAGGATTCTAGAGTACAATCCTGAGCGCAGCGGGGGATTAAAAATACGTCTCTCGAGCTTAAACTAGTGTTGCTCCCGAGGTGGACACTACTTATTAACAATATCTATGATATCTTACGTTTATTTCACGTTTACATTCATTCTCACTGCTTGAGAACATGCTTGACATAATTATTTTTTTGGTATCATTGTCAGCCAGAATGCGTCCAGTGTTGGACGAAGGACTCCCCCTTAATAGAGAGGGGTTGCCTATTTTTTTTATTTCTCTCGCTTTGCTTTATTATACAGCCTGTTACTTGTTCATACAATGTTCGTGATTTATCTCATTGGTGATTGGAACTTTTACTAACAATATCCATTTTCCAAATTCAAATCACTTTTAATACCTAGGTAGTAAAGAGCAATTTTAGTCTCTGTTTACGAAGAATAAACTAGCCATAGACGTATATAGGCATTGAAACTAACTCTTTTTGAATAGATGTGATAAAATTAATGTCCGGTGTATCAAACGTATTTTTCGCAAATAATGCCTAAAACAAAACAAATAACTTCATTCCAAATTGATAACCTCTAGGCTAGACATTACTAAATCTTTATTTGTGAAAATAATGTCTGCAAATAAGTATTTCTCTTTTTCTTTTTACATCGTTATCTAATAAACTATCAGGTCGAATGTTCAAGTTTAGGCGAATAATGTTACCCTGCTACAATGTAGGTACATTCTCGGCGTCCTCAGACTAACATGGCGTCATCATCATCAACAGCCTATAATTAACTGCCTTATAGCCCAATCGGTAGTAAGTGCGTAGTTTATTATGTCTGCCTTGAGAGCTGTAGGTAGAGGGTTTGGGTTCGATTTCCACCCAGGAGATATATTTATATTTTTTTACATTTTTATTTTTAATTTTACAAAAACTAAAACACTGAATTATTCTCAACTTTGTGTAATTTTCTTTGATTTTTAGTAACTTTCAACGTTTTTGATTACTTAACATTTACTTAACCATTGTTTACATGCTGCTTTATCTTGGTCATGTTGTGTACACATGCTTAGGAATATAGTCTAGCTCTGCACCTATTCTCATTTTTGCTTTGAAATGTATTGATTATATTCTGTTTTGTGTGCCAAAATAAATAAATAATAAATAAATAAATATTACGAACATATGGGAGATACATTTTTATCGTGGCGTACCTTATCTATAGGTGATTCTAAACGATCACCGATGCTAAGCAACGGACGGTCCGGTCAGTCTTCGGATGGGTGATCGTGAGTGGCATTTATTTCTGAGCGCTACCGTGGATCGGATGACACGTTAAATTGTTGGTCCTGGTTGCTTGATCTAGTTTCTATAAAAACAACCGTCAGCCATGTCAGAGGCCTTCGGGCGGCACATTAACTCTGACACTAAGGCTGGCCACTCAGCCTATACGAACTTACTTACTTTACTTACTTTTGTTCTGTGTCTGGGTGTATTATGTATCTTATGTGTCGTACCTATTGACCTACATCACAGTAAACTAGGTATTCTTTAAGATATTTCCTTATAGTAAGTACTGTGCTTTGCCAAGATTGGGGCTAGGTGGCTAGGTGGTGAAATAAACAGAACTCTAAATAAAAATATAATTATAATTAATACATTATTTAACCAATAAATTAATAAAAAATATATGTAATACGTAATAAACCATTGTAACTCTTGACACAAATAAATAATACTAGTAATCCTCCTAAAATTTGTAATAAATAAATAAATATATTTATTAAAAATAACACTTCTAATGAATATGAAAAATTACATACATAATTATAATTAATTATTATGAGGTATATGTCGAACAAAAAATAATAACAATGTCCTAGTAAATAAATAAATAATTATTAATTTAACATTTTTTTTGTTTTGGGTTGTTTTGTAATTATTATTAGTTGCCATGGTATCATGTATATGGTAATTTTTAACCCATTTATAGTACATTATGATACGAGTGTGCTATGTTGGTCATTACACTTGAGGCGGTATTATGCGCGCGAGCCGCAGGCGAGCGCGATAAGGAAGCCGAGAGCGTAATGACTAAAAGCACAAGAGTTCCATACGACTGTTTTCGTCACACTTGCGAGGAAAAAGCAATTTTTTTTTTGATAATAATCACACAGCGAAAACGTCAACAAACATTTGCGGAAAATGGCGCCCAAACCAGCAATGCGCGCGCAGGTTGACATTTACTTCAGCGGCATAAGAACTCTTTGTTGGTATTACAAAAAAACTGTAAGTATTACCCGGCTATATTAAGAATGCATCGTATACGTACGTCTAATTGCAGTCACGTACAAACTTGACTTTACCGGGTTATACCTATTATAGTACAAGTGCCGTAATGTAAAGTAAAAAACACGCGTGTGTAATAGCTTGGATTATAAGCCTAAAAGCGATGAAATAAGATCTACTTTACGAGCAAGTGTGATGAAAAACTCATGTTTAAAACTAGTTACCCCATGACAACTAATAATAATTATAATCGGTTTGGTCCGCTTTGGTAATTGGTTTAGATAGTCAGCTACGAAAGAAGAATAATTTTTCATTGTTTCGTAATCAATTATGAAACAAGAATTTTGTTGCCGTTTTGGTAGCTGAGTTTCGTAGTGAGCTACGATAGAGGAATTTCAGTTCCCTTTTCGTACTCAATTATTAAATAATCACATACCGTCTCCAATCTGTGATACTACTGGCGTCGTCTCTCACTAGATAAGATTCATTTATAAAAATAAAGATTCATTTATTACATTACATTAAACACGAGTAGAAACACGCGTTTGATGACATTCAATTATGTGAGATTCATATTATGCCTGAAGAGGCGTGCAAATGAGAGATCACAATAAGATAATATAATCGAATATGCATGTCAAATTTTAATTTAAAATTCACAATGTCAATAAATAAACCAACGACAAAAAATTTAATACTAACAATAATTAGATAGATAGATAGATTAACTCTTTATTGTACACATCAAAAGAAATGATAACAGTCATGATGAACAACACAAAAAAAAACAATCAAATTCAATATCATTAAAATTTTACTCTCTCATCTCATATAAATTGGTGAGCGATGGGGACAGAAGCAATGTGACATGATTTTGTTTTATTTATATGGGAATAGCAACCCGCCCCGGCTTATGAAATAGCCAAGTAGTATGTAATTGTATACAGGTATATAATTGTTAGTTTGAACACCGTCTATCACGATCAAAAACAGCTGTTCCATACAAAAAGGTTCATCGATCTTGGACAAAATGTATGGAACAGCTGGTGATTTCAGGGTTGGCCCCATAGTAAAAGTTGTTCATAATGATGAGTACAATGATATCCTAGAAAGATACCGGTGTTCAAACTAACACCCGGTATTAAGTTTTTCTTACTACCCTCAACTTTTATGTTTTGATTAGCATTTATAATTCTAACAACTTGTTTAGTGAACCTGAAACACCGCTCTCACACTGAAAAAAGATTGATTTATTGCCCGGAGTAAACTTACTTGTTCGTTGGTTTAAAAGTGACTATTCCTGTCACCTCGATGGAAAAGGCGCGAACTCGCCTTTGACAGGTTGACAGGTGATGTAGGTGACAGCTGACAGTTGTGTTGAAGAATGGCAAAAGGGCGTGAACATTCCGCCCACCAAGAACTTCGTTCTTCTTACAGCTGCAGCCGCATCTTCTTGGATCAGGAGCTACCAGCGCATATGCTGGTATATGCCGCGCACATGTATCTAGCTCCCGTTGATTCTACCCCTCTTTTACCCATTGGACTCGGACGAGAATCTACCTACTAGGCTGTATTCAATGAGTGAGGAGTAGATTTAATTTACATGAGTTGAAATTTGATTAATTATTTGGCATGTTGTATTTTGTCTTTCATTCTGTGGACTGTATCTGTTGATTTCTTCGATAGGGTTTTTTTTGTTTATAATGTGGATGATGGGTGTGAGAGCGGTGTTCCAGGTCAATTTCTGTATTCGGTGATCTCCCTTGTATGTTGCTTGTGAGTTAGGGAGCACTGATGTGCTTCACACCGAATGCCTACCGCCCACCATGGATGACTGGGTTTATTGGTTAGTAGGTAGAGCAACCAGCTTGGATACTGGCCGCTTGAATGTCGTACTTTTTCCTCTCAAAGTAACCACTCTGACTTGGTCATCTGTTCCAGGGTGTACATCGACAACCTCTGCCATCAACCACTTGGTTGGAGGAGTTCCTTCGTCCTTTACTAGAACAATCTCTCCTATTGTAGGTGCTGAAGTTTCATCTTGCCATTTGTGTCGCTGCTGTAGTGTGTGCAAGTATTCATTTGACCATCTTCGCCAAAAGTGTTTTGTCATCTTCTGTACAAGCTTCCATCTTTCTAATGGAAGAATGGGCGTGTCAGATTCTGACTCTTCAGGGACAGCGACTAACGGCTCACCGATGAGGAAATGAGCTGGAGTTAAGACACTCACGTCTATTGGGTCATCTTTCAATGGGCATATCGGTCTTGAATTTAGGCAAGCTTCAATCTGGGCGAGTAGAGTGGACATCTCTTCGAAGGTGAGTGTAGAGTTCCCGATGACCTTCAGAAGACTAGCTTTGGCTGATTTGATCCCTGATTCCCAGAGACCTCCAAAATTCGGGGCACGTGGTGGTATGAAGCGCCAGGTAGTTCCATCGTTGGCTAACAGCTCAGCCACTTCATCTTTTAGACTTCCTTGACCTTCCTTGAATAAAACTTCTAATTCTTTAGCCGCACCGACGAAATTGGTTCCGTTATCGCTCCAAAGCTCAGATACATGTCCTCTTCGACCTACAAACCTTCTAAATGCTGCCATAAAGCCTTGAGTGGTCAAATCACTGACTGCCTCTAGATGTACGCAAGTCGTAGCGAAACATTTAAAGAGAGCTATGTAGCCCTTGTAGGATTTATTTCCCTTAGAAGTTCTAATCTGCACGGGTCCTGCATAATCTACGCCGCTGATCCAGTAGGGTTTTTTCGGTTGTACTCGCTGAAACGGCAAATCTCCCATGCGTGGTTGTGTTGATTTGGCTCTGTGTCTGACACAAACTACACATTGACGAATACAGCGCTTTACCAGTGGCTTCAACCCAACGATCCAATACCTTGACTGAATATAGTTGGCTGTCATAGCGTTGCCTCCATGAAGTACTTTCCAGTGTGCATCCTTCACTATAAGTTGAGTCAAGTGCGACCTCTTCGGTAAAATGACTGGATGTTTAACTTCTTGGGGTACTTTAGCGTGCTGCAAACGACCGCCTACTCTCAAAAGGTTTCCTTCCATATATGGTGCTAAAGTCTTCAAGGTACTTCTTTGTTTGACCTTGCTTGTTCTTTTCAAGTCCTGGATATCTTCTTGAAAGTGTTTTCCTTGATCAATTTCTATTAGTTTGTTTAGAGTTTGTTTTAATTCTGCAGCTGTGAGATATGCTGGCTGTTGTTTCCTAATTTCTTTATTTTCTTTGAGCCGCAAGAATCTTCTACAATATGTGAGTACTCTAATCATTCTGTTGAGCGATGAAAATCTATCCCAAATGTTTTCTGTTAACTGAGCATGAAATACTTGAGGTTTCTGTTTCTTTTGCTCTATCTCAGTTTGCAGTATATGTGGTTTGTCTTGTTTGATTTCTCTTTCCATTAGCCAGTGAGGTCCTTGCCACCACAATGTTTTATTGACCAACTCCGATGGGTCCACCCCCCGAGAAGCCAAATCCGCTGGATTGGATTCTGATTTTACATGCCCCCACCGATCGTTGTCTAACCTGCCTTGAATTTCTGCTACCCGATTAGCTACAAATGTTTGCCATCGGACTGGCTGAGATTGTATCCACGCCAGTACAACCATTGAATCTGTGTAAGCGTAAACCTGTGTTGGTGGTATATTTAAAACCTCTCTAGTTTCGGAAAGCAGTCTAGCCAGCAGCACTGCAGCGCAGAGTTCTAGTCGAGGTATTGATACCTGTTTCAATGGTGCCACTTTTGTTTTGCTTTCTAATAGTTGTACCATGACACCTTCTCCAGTTACCACCCTTGTGTATACTACTGCAGCATATGCTGTACTGGATGCATCTGCAAACCCATGTATTTCGACTCTTTGGTTGTTGGGCTGTGTGTGTAACCAACGGTCTATCTTGATATTTTCAAGTTGTTGCAGTTGTTGTCGGTATAAAATCCATTCCTCTACTAGACTTTGAGGCAATATATCATCCCATCCTGCATTGCATAACCATAACTTCTGGATAAACATCTTTGCTACAATGATAGTCGCTCCAATCCACCCAAATGGGTCATACATTTTGGCTACATCTGATAAGATGTTTCTCTTTGTTATAGGACAACTTAACTCAGGTAAATTCACTGTGAATTTGAACTTATCATCTTGTCTGTCCCATGTTATCCCAAGAATTTTAATGACTTGATCAAACTTTATATCAAATCCTTGAGTGTGACTTTTGTTCTCACATATTCTGTTTAGAAATTCATAAGAATTGCTGGACCATTTTTGTAACTCAAATCCTCCAGCTTGTAATAGTCCATTCACTTGGTTGTATATTTCTATTGCTGTTTCCACATCATGGGCCCCGCTCATCAAATCATCTACATAAAATGAGTATTTCACTATGTCGGCAGCCATAGGAAAGTTGTGGCATTCATCCTCTGCTACTTGATGCAGTGTGCGTATAGCAAGGTATGGAGCTGAAGCTGTTCCAAACGTCACTGTCAGTAACTTGTACGACCTTATATCTTCTTCTGGGTTGTCTCTCCATACTATGCGTTGATAATCTGTGTGTTCATCAGCTACAAGAATTTGTTTGAACATTTTGACTATGTCACTGACCAGCACCACCCTGTATGTTCGCCACTTAATTAACAAGGCCCGCAAATCTGGCTGTATCGTTGGCCCTGTCTGAAGTGTGTCATTCAATGAGAACCCTAATGATCCTTTACAAGAAGCATCCATTACTACCCGGGTTTTAGTTGTTTGTTTGTCCTCTCTGATGACAGCATGGTGTGGTAGGTACACAGCATCTTCATGTGTTTCATCGGCTGTTGTCATGTGACCCAGGTCAATATACTCCTGTATAGCCTTGGTATAATCCTCTTTGAGCTTTGGATCACGCTTGAATTTTGTCTCTAGATGTAGAAACCTAGCAATAGCTATACCTTTTGTTTTCCCGCATTTTTCCACAGGAGACTGTATTCCTTCTATAAAAGGCAACTTCACTTTATATCTGCCTGTGTCTGTGCGCATTGTTGTTGTTTTGTAAATTTCTTCACATCTCTTTTCTTCATTTGTCATTTTCCGCTCTGATGTGAGAAACTCATTCTCCATTTCCCAGAATTGTTTTAGCATGTTGTTTTCACATACACAAGAATGCATGCTCACTATTCTGTTGTTTTCTATTGTTGTGGTTGTGTCACCTGACAAAATCCAACCTAAGTGTGTCTTCTGCGCTATTGTCCCAGTTGGACTACGAGCCAATCCATCTTCCATGATCTTACTAATAACACTGGACCCTAAAAGTATGTCAATTCTGCCCGGCTTGTTGTAACCAGGGTCAGCAAGTGGCATTGTGTGTAACTCTGGCCAGTCTAGTAATGTGAAATGTTTCTGTGGTAGGTTGGTTGTAATGTGGTTGATTACATAAGCTTGCACCCATAAAGTGAAGTTTGAGTTGTGCCTTGACCTCATTTCAAATTCTACAGTGAATTTAGAATGCAATGTCTTTCCCTCACTTAAGTGAAACTCATGGTTGTTTTTACTACGCTTCAAACCTGTAGTCTGGACGAAGTCCTCAGACACAAATGTAATCTGCGAGCCCTGGTCTGCAAGGGCGCGGTAGACGTGTGTTTCTCCACTCTCTGATATAACATCTACCAGCGCGGTAGCTAATAGCACTTGACTAGGGTTGTTTGTGAAATGTGAGACTGAAGTTGATTTTCCTAATTGGTTTTCTGGTACTCCGGACCCCGCTTTGTTTATAACCGGATTTTCTATTTGACCGGCTTGAACTGGATGTAAAAGGCTGTGATGTCTCCTGGAACACAGACGGCATCTTGTTTCCCTTTTGCATTGAAAAGCAGAGTGATTTGGTACTAGACAGTTGAAACATAACTTGTTGGTTTGTACTACTTTCTGTCTATCATCATAGTTCAGTTTTGCAAACTGTTTGCACTGATATAAGAAGTGATCAGCCTTGCAATATGTGCATTTACCTGAAGTTGTAGTTGGAAACGTTGAAGCTGCATGAAATGACTTTGATTTCAATGATTGGTTTGAATTACCCACTGTTTGGTTAGAATTACCCAGCATTTCTAATGAACGGAATCTGTTTTCTAAGAATTTATATAATAATTCTAATGAGGGTAGGTCTTGTGAATCTGATGCGACATGTTGCTCCCACAGTTTGTGTGTTTCTATGTCTAACTTTGATACTGTAAGATATACCACCATCGGATCCCAAGATTGAATACTTAGCCCTATATTCTTCAAAGAACTTAAGCATTCTGAAGTCGTATCCAGTAATTGTTTGATGCCTGATGCAGATTCATTAGGTAATTTATCTATGCTAAATATTTTTTTTAAAATACAGTTTGAAATGTATCTTTTATTGTTATACCTATTTTTCAGCATTTGCCAGGCCAGAGTGTAATTCTGGCTTGTGATAGATATATTCTTTAAAAGTAGCTCAGCTTCACCGCCTAAACTTGTCTTTAAATAATGTAGCTTCTGAACATTATTTAAATTTGGGTTGTTATGTATCAACGTTTCAAAAATGTCATGGAACGATGGCCAATCTGTATAAGATCCTGAATATTTTGGAATTGATAAAACAGGAAGCCTTACATCCACATGATGTGGTGTGTATGCAGACACTTGTTGCTGAGAGCCTTGTGTTTCAATAAGTGTTGTCACTGGTTTGAGTTCATCGAGCTTTGATTTCATTTCACTCTTGTAAATTAAGTCAACTTCCTCGCAGTCATAAAAAGTGTTTTTATCAAAATAAGATATGCCTTTCCTGTCTTTTACCGCCACAGCACCTACAACCATCTCGTGGGAACTACAGAACTCCTTCCAAATCTCCTCCAATCTAACCAAGCGAGTTTCGACATAACTTTATGTAATATTCTTCTTTGCTGTTTTTGAATAATTTGTTTGAGCCCTTTGTATTTGTTCAAACCTGTCCTGCTGGCAAAAAAGAATCTCTGAATGTTCTTCCATCGTTAAGCCTTTTGATATTCGTTAAGTTTTTTTTTCTAGGTAGGTAGATTCGAAAAAACCGTTCTGTCCGTTGGGTTTTTCTATGGTTGAAATGAATTTATGACAATGTTCAATACGAAATAAAGTCACAAATTTTGTCCGAGAGACACTTAAATTGATTGTTTTTCGTATATTACTTGAAATTACACTTTTTAATGACTATGCAAAGCACTTATTGTCCGTTTTATTGCATTTCAGACACGAAAAAGTTCACAGCGTACTTACGTGATGTCCGTATCTTTATGCTTACTTTACAAAGTTTTTCCACTCACAACACTCGCGAATTGATTTTAAGGCAAAAAAGGACCAAAATGAACCTGAAACACCGCTCTCACACTGAAAAAAGATTGATTTATTGCCCGGAGTAAACTTACTTGTTCGTTGGTTTAAAAGTGACTATTCCTGTCACCTCGATGGAAAAGGCGCGAACTCGCCTTTGACAGGTTGACAGGTGATGTAGGTGACAGCTGACAGTTGTGTTGCAGAATGGCAAAAGGGCGTGAACATTTAGCCCAAGGTTTTAAATGGCGCTCCTAGCCTACAAAACGACTGTTAGTAAGATACTTGTAGCTTATGTTAATTAACACTGTGTTGTACAAATATTTATAATTATTATTATTCTGACAATAAAAAGCTTAAATAATACTTTTTTTAAAGGAAAACGACTTCAATTTCGAATACCTGGATGGCATTTTCATATTTTCCAGTTATTTGAATTAAAAATCAAATTATTGGACCGATTTCGATAAAATTTATATGGGACCACCTCTGAAGTATCCTACCTAAAAAATAATCATCAAAACCTTTGAGAATAGCCTTGAGAACCTCCTTTTTTGAATTGGGTTGAAAAACAAATCAATTTAGTTTGCACTTTGCAGCGAACTGAATCCTCGCGACTACATGTCTTCCAAACCCTTTAATCAATTTGGCTCATATTCGAACTTGATATTCATGTTTATACGAACTACTTGCTAACTAAATTTCATAAAGATTGGATCAACGGTTCAAGTTATGATCGGACAAATATAATATACATGTACCTATTCGGTCTTGCTATAAGCGGTTCACGGTACGGCCCCTGGAGTACTCAAACTATTATTTTAATTGTATGTTCTTATATCTCCCCGGCCTGGGGGAGACACCAGGACTGAAAAGTCCTGTTGTCTTCCTCATGGGGGGACATCAGGGGAGACACGAGACCGTCACCTAATAAAGAGGTTCAACAATACTGAAGGGTATGTGTATGTACTCATCATTATGAACAACTTTTACTATCGGGCCAACCCTGAACTCGCGAAAAAAAAGCAGCTGTTCCATACAAAAAGTTACATTGACCTTGGACAACATGTATGGAGCAGCTGATATTTTTTACGCGATTTTAGGGTTGGCCCGATAGTAAAAGTTGTTCATAATGATAAGTATATACGTACTCTTCCGTGTTGTTGAACCTTTTTGTTACACGTTCTATATAAATACGCCGTCTTGTCCCCTTAGACTCAGAGATATACGCTTCGCTTCAATCAATAATATTCACGAACATGACATAATGTATGATAATACAAGAATCCGTAAACAAACATCACATAGAACCACAACAAGCTGTCAGCGCACCCATTCCACCATAACAGATCTCCAATTACAGGAGATTATCTGCCATTGTGTTTTGACCTTGGACTGGACGAGTGCCGACCAATAGAGGATTATACTAAACATGAATCACTGAACGCGAGCTACTCGGCTGCGTGGCTATTCCAGGCCATGCGATATTTGCTGTAAAAGCTAAAGTGGGTTCGACACGTTTATTGTTTATTAAAATTCCGTTTATCTTCGTGAGTAATTCATATTTCAAATACTCGTAGTATACAACGTTATTTTTAGTATTGCGCAAACCTGAAAGTAGTTTGTTCAGAATCACTAGGAGAATCGATTGGTATAGTTTTTACACCAAGGTACATTTTGTCCCAATTTTTTAAAAAAAACAATGCAATTTGGACACCGTTATTAGCAACACAAAATCAATAGAACGCCGCTGCGGCGGCAACCCATTGATGCGGCGGCGCATCCCCGCCGTGCGGAAACGAACAGCTAGCGTTACGGTGACCATGATTTTGTGGGAACAACAAGCTAACTTAGCAATAGCGTAATTTTAGCGAGCTTTAAATACTTGTGACTTATTTTTTTATATTCTTTTTCATTGAAATATAAAATTTTTGGGGTGTTTCGGCTTTTCTCTATACTAAAAATAACGTTGTATAATATTAAATTAAGGGGGAATACGGTGAGCGATTTTCCATACAAACGTACCTCTATTCCCCTATTTTTTTCCTGAATAATGCCTCTAGAGCAATAATTTATTTTATAAAATCTAGGTCTACTGTAGACATGTGGAGGGAAACGTTTTGGATAGACTTGGGGATCGCAAAGTGTTACCACCGTTAACCGAGAGGACGCTGCTGCCGGCCTCCGGTGGTTGTGGATGCAGTTTTAGGAAATACCCAGGTCCAAACATTTCATAGGTACATTAAAGAAAGTCAAAATATTAAGAAAGTCAATAAAAACAAACAATAAAGAAAAACTTAAGTTAAAATAAATAAGAATTCATTTAATCGGATACTCCGACTGTAGTTTCGATCACATCTGGTGACCTTTTTCAAAGAGTGAAAACAGAGCCCGACGCGCGTGCAGCTGCGTCCTGTTTAGCACTCCGGGCCGCTGCGCGTCGCGCGTGCGTCAAAACCACGTCCGTTTTCATAATAAGAATTCATTCGTTAAGTTAGTATCGTTAACCAATGAAAAGGTCTACTATTCGGAGATTGGTTCCCTAGAAGAAAACTATACACATAAGCTATTGAATTCCTTCTCGGGCTTCATAGATTTCTCCTTGTTTTTTTTAAATCAAAAAACCTGTGTGATGATCTATAAAAATCTGCTCGTACATTCCGAAAAACCCAATTAATATTGACCAGGAATCGAACCCTCTACCTCACGAATGTGAGGCGCAGCTTTCTTTAGCTACGGACTAAACATATAGCGTCGGTTATCTACATGTTTATTTTTAAAAAGTCGTAGTGTTTCATTTGGTCTTATATTGCACCAGTCAGTATTTCATACGATTTGATTCCTTGCCAATTCGGTACCAAATATAGCAATTTTTCGAGTAGATTCTGTTTTTTATTCAGATGTTGAACGATTGAACAAGTTATCGCGATTCCACTCACAAAGACTAAAGAAAATACTTACCTATTAATACAGAAACAGATAGATAAGAGTACCTACACAGTTAAATTTATCTGGAATCTTGAATCTGTCTTCAAGACACGAGTGATGCGGTTTCTTCTAGGCAACCTCGATGATGGTCAAACCACTAAATCCTCTTATTTTTTTTTTTATTTTTTTTATGCAAATTTATCGCTAGGTACATAATATTAATAAAGGAAAAATAAGATATAGAAGGCCAATTAACATTTTTCACAGATAACAGGAAAGATAGACAAATGATACAGTAAAAAGACGGACACACACATAAATAAACAATCTAAACAATAAATATACAATAGACAAAAAATAAATAATAGTAAGAAGTTTGCCAAATTAAAAGTTGGTCCTTGGTTCTCGTTGGTTATACTATTGTAGAAAATTAGAAATGCAGTTAGGTAGTTCCGGTAGTTCCAGTGTACATATTTCCGGTCTATCTTTAGATTAGCTCATAGCTATCATAATTTATTGTCATTGAAATACGTACTTAAATGGCAGTCGTTTTGAAATCATTTTCAACATTATTACCGTACACAATCATAGTCGTTGTAAAACTATGGTAAAAATTCCGTGTTTTTTTTTCCCCAGTTATTTAGTCAACTGTAGATTGTTAATGGAACAAAATCCGGTGAACAAAGTTGGTGAATTCTCAAGATCGGTCAAACCAATGAACGTCATCATCATCATCATCATCAGCCCGGAGATGTCCACTGCTGAAAGAAGGCATTCCCCTTAGACCGCCACACTGTACGACAACCTGCCATTTGCACCCACCGGTTGCCCGCGACTTTTAAAATGTCGTCGGTCCACCTATATTTATTATTATTGAGATAAAAACGATAGAACACACAAAATAATACAGAAAAAAGTTCATTAACAACAATTGCATAAAAATAAGTAATGTCAGGTTTTTTTTTACACGTAATCAAATAAACTATAAATAATAAAAACAATTTCCTAAATGTCAAATACAAAACAATAACTATTAATTAAATTTGTAAAATATTCTAATAGTCCAAATAATCACTATCGGCTTTTTTGCCCCTATCCCATTGGTCGATTTGGTTCTCGGAATATGTCAAAAAAGTTGTCATTACAGTTTTCCAACTGTCACAAAAAATTACAAAATTAGAGTTGGCGGCAAGAAGTGCATTGAAGTGGCGGCGGGCGCGAATAAGAGGGGACATTGATCGCGCCACTGTGCGATTGTCATCTATGTGGAACAAGTTATTCCTCCGACCACGTCTGCTGGCAGAACCCCGTGTGCGTCAGGGACAAACAGCGTGCAAAGTAAATCGTGCAGATTGCACGAGTCAACTGCACCTCTAATTACCTTGCAGCAAGTAGTGAGCTGGTCAATCATTCTTCTCACTTCCAACGAGTTGTACCCGAGCTGACCGAGCAGGTATTTGGTGGGGTACAAGAACGGGTAATAGCCATAAAGCTTCTTGTACAATGTCCTCAAAAAGGCTTTTTGCACTTTCTCCAGCATTCGCGTGTAGGTCACGTGATACGGGTTCCAGACACAAGCACTCGCTTCCAGCTTACTCCGGACAAGAGAGTTGTATAACGTCCTAACTACTTGCGGATTCTTAAAATCTCTAGCGTTTCGTAACACGAAACCTAGACGACGGTAGGCCTCTTTAGCAAGATCTGATATGTGATTATGAAAAGTGAGGCCACGATCGAAAGTAACCCCCAGATCTTTGATACTATTAACTCGATTTATTGGTAAATTGTCCAACTGATAATTAAAAATAATTGGATTTTGTTTTCGGTCAAAAGTCATAACATTGCATTTATTTATGTTAAATGTCATTTTATTTCTAACGCTCCATTCATAAATTTAATAATGTCATTTTGTAAGCTTACGCAGTCATTGGTTGATTTTATTTCGAGGAAAAGCTTGAGGTCATCAGTGTACAATAAACATTTAGCGGTATCCAGTACCTTTGGAAGGTCGTGGATCATAATCTGGAAAAGTAAAGGTCCGGTAATCGAGCCCTGGCTTATGCCAGATCCAGTATGATACGATTTTGACAGATGAATCCCATGTTTCACAAACTGGCGCCGGCCCTTCATGAAATCCGCGAAAAAATTTAATAGACTAGGAGAGAAACCTACCGTGTCTAGCTTGCACAACAAGATGTCATTTCAAATTTTGTCGAACGCCTTTTGAAAATCGAAATAAATGACATCAACCTGCGATCCACGATCTAAGCCGCTGGAAATGTAGTCCACTAAGCCCAGCAGATTCGTGTTCACGGAACGGCCCGGTCTAAAGCCATGCTGCTCTTCACCTATCTGGTGTCTCACCTGTTCATATATCTTATTGTGCAGAATGTATTCAAAAACCTTAGCAGGCGCACATAAAATGACTATTGGACGATATTCCTCCACCAAGGTCCTGTTGCCACTCTTGGGAATTTGGGTCACCCTGGACAACTTCCACTGGTCGGGGTAGTGCCCATTTTTAAGCGAAAGATTAAGAACATGGTAAAGTGGGAGAATTAAGTGCTTTTTACCAGTCTTAAGAACGAAACTCGGCAAGTTATCGAGGCCCGGTGAGCTACCTGACTTTAACTTATTTAGACCGCGCTCGATATCTTCAGGTAACAAAGTAGGTATACTCACATAGGCACCGTACCGATCCTGTCCTCGACATGCGCTTGCGTTCAATTCAGGTAATTCATTCAAGAAAACACTCGAAAAGTAGTCTGCAAAGGCTTCAGCGGCTTCCACACCACTAAACGAGTTACCCTTGTATGAAATACAGGACTCAAACCCGCCCTTAGACCTGAGGCTATGAACGTGATTCCAAAAATGCTGGGGACGCAAAACTAAATCCTGTTCAATTTTGATCATATGGGTTTTGTATGCTAAAGCAATGCGAATTTTTAAGTCTGCCCGTAGACCAGAAAACAACCTGTATGTACAAGTACATTTTGAAGTCAACCAGTACTTGTGCAATTTAGTTTTCCGCCGAATGTCTTTTATGATAGTAGCGTCAAACCAAACGGGATACCTATTGCTATTGGACATTTGCCTTTTCCATGGAGGATAAGGAGTTGCGATGAGCGACTTGCTGCGGCAGATCCTATTTTGCAGACGGAGTAAGTGACGTCATACTTATTTGCTCAGTCTGCTAACGGCCACCGCGCGTAACGGTCATTCAAACTTACATATTAGACGTACGATTTTTAATGTTTTTAACCAGTAACAGTAAAAACTAAATAAGTTGCTATGTTTCTTTATGTAAAAATGACCGAAGGAAAAATTCAGATGACATGATTGGCATCTAATTTCATTCGTAAGTATTTTTATTTCTATATTTCGTGGTCCGTTCTATAAAGTTTAAAAACGCGACATCTAGCGTGATATTAAGAAATTAAGTGTTAATTCAGCTAAGTGTTAGTTCACTAGTTCGATTCTCATAAACTTTTCCTGAAAACCGCTAGATGGCAGTACAAGTTGCCACTCCTCCCGCGAACCTACACCTCCCCGCACAGTCACGCGTCTTTCTAAGGAAAAACCCTTTGATCACATCTCTGCTTCTATTACTCTGTGGCCTTTTCCTTTTAAGAACAGATACATCAAATAGTCGATACATAATATTATAAAAATTATCAGTAGCAACTGTTACATTGCTACATTCAAATACGGGCACCCACGAGATATCAGCAAGCAGCGAGTTAAAAAGAGGAATGTCCATCTTTTTGAAGTTCCAGTCGCGCGACGTATCGATATTACTCGAGTGTTGTCGAGCACAATCCTTGTGCAATCGGAGAATCACAGTGATCTCAAGCGCAGGGTGGTACAACTCATCGAGTGGAACGAACCCGGCGGCGGCTTCGCTAACCCATACCTGTTGCGACCGCGACTCAATGCACTACATTTTTTTTAACTTTGGGAAATGCATTTACGCATACCCTCCCGCCGGGGTGGCAGGAGGGTTATGTCGGGCTCGGCACCAGAGTGGCACCACTACCGACTAAAAACCCAACGGTGTTCCATCACTGCGCCTTGCGCCGAGGCCACGGGTACGCTCTCGCATTCGTCTGCGACCTCGACAGCGCTGCCCTTTCGGGCCCACCACGGGGAGCCAAAGCTCCTCCCGCACCGATGACGATGTGTCGGAACACCCAGACACATCGTGCATCCACCTCGGAGGCCACGCCAGCTAGATGGGCGCCGGACGGCCCCACGTCCAACGCCCTGGCCTCCATGCGGCAGGTCAGGTGAGTGGTCCCGCAGCCTGCCACTTCGGCCACTGGGAATGGGGAGCTCCGGCCCGTCTGGCCTGTCCCCACTCCGCAGCCCAACCACGACGCGCATTTATCTGTGACATTTCCACATGCCAATGAACGGCAGAATAGATTGGACTACACCTATCAATACGATCATAATTATTTAACTCTATTTTTGGTGGAATAAAATTCATTTCATTTCATTTCATGATGGGAGCCCCATCATGATAAGTATCCCCCATCAAGGTAAGTCCTCGATGAGGCCACCACCCGGCCGCCACTCCTCGCTCTCCACTGTGCCCTTTGCTGATCAGAGGGACACGCGGAGAGCCGGGTACCTGCATCCTTCCGTCACGACACGCCATAAATGACATGTCGCGACCCACCTCGAGAACAAAACCAGTATTGGCGTCAGACGACCCTATATCTGACGCCAGAAATCCCCATGCGACGGGTCAGGCAAGTGGCCCCGTCGCCCGCCATTTCGGTCGCAGAAGAGAGGGAGAACGGCGAAACGTAATACCGGCACTCCTCTTCCCCTGCGACCCCACCGCGTCCACCATCTCACGGTGGCAGCCCCGTCGAGGCCGCGGAAGGCAGGGAAAGCGGCGAACCTCACTACCGACAGTCCTCTCCCGCCGCGGCCTCCAGCCTTCAGCTGCGGTATCGCCCATACGACACCGCAGCCCGCCTCAGTTGCGGTACCGCCCATACAGTACCGCAACCTACTTTGGCCGCTTCAACCAGACTTCCCCGGGTACAATCCCCCCGGATGGCCCGTAGAAGCGGCCCCACCTTGGGTACCTCTTCGCTTCACCGTGGTCCCCCGCCCACGGCTACTAAGCCCCCCCCGCCCCGACAAGGCGAGTACCCCCGGGGGGGGGGGGACTCAATGCACTCCTGCGCCAACACTACGTCAAGAATACCTCCGTGATAATTAACTATTTCATTATGGTCAACTAGGTTACAATATGTCAGAAAATAACAATAATATTTTTTAATATTCTAAGTAGCACTATTCATGTTTAGATCGCTAAGAATAAAAAAAACTATGTTCGAATTTACTAGGAAGGACTCAATTTTACAAAAGACATTCATGTATACGGCATCTATAGCCTTAGGTTTTATAAACACAACACACACAATAAAGGAAAAGCCGCGGTAAGTGACAGATACCCACAAGTCTTCGCCGAGTTCGGACTCGAGTTCCCGGCGCCGGCGCACGGTGACGTCTGGCCTCGCGGCCAGAAGCACCCCGCCGCCAGGGGACGCCCGGTCGCGGCGCAGAAGCGTCCAGCCGTCAGGCACCACCTCGGCATCTTCCACCGAGCCGTCGAGGAACGTTTCCAATGCGGTGACAAGCAGATGGTCAGAGACAAACATGCTGCCCCGCCAAGTAGGAAGCTTCGTCTTCAACCCTCTAACATTTTGGTAGAAGATGTTTATCTGTGTAGGTGTAGCGGTACGCGGCTCACTGCGCACAGACTCCTCGTCGAAATGTCGGGGCGTCCGTAGTTGTAGACTTGCGCTTATTGTAGTTTATCCACGGCTTGACCCGCGCATTTTCTGGCCAAACATCGACTGAAAAACACTTCTCATAACAGTCTTCTGGAACTCTTATTTTAAACGAATTGTAGTGATTAGGGGTCTTCAGTTGCTCTAAGGTAACTACTCTCTGCGGTAAAAGTTCATTAAGATACGCCTTGACGTCTTCCTCTCCGGATAACATATTCCATAGATGGAAATGTTTTCGTGACTCAACCGCTTTAAGTGACGTCACGGCCGGTCCAGCGACGCAGCGTAGCGAGAGGGACTGGCGCGGGTTCCTATGTCGTACCACCGTCCAGCTTTCGTTAGAAAGGGTCGGGCTGGGTCGGGAGAGTACCTGCTTCCGTCGACGGCTGCACGGATGAAAAAGCTCGTTGCAATTTTGGGCCAATAGGACGAACTGTATGAGATGGTTGTGCGGGAGCCGGAGTGTTGGACGTTGTACTGTCTTGCTTTTTCTTAAGAGTGTCAGAGTACGAGATGTTCGAGGAATTTGCTTCCTGTATGGGTGGACTCATCTGAGCTTGAATTCTGGGTGCAATTGTAGGTGCACTGCTCTCAAATTTTTCCAGCTTATCCAGCAATTGGTTCATTTGGAAAGCATAATTCTCCATCTTTGTCTCGTATCCCGCTATAATAAGTACAGACTGAGAAAACTTATTACTGCACTCGGCGATAGTGGAGACAGCTTCACAGAGTTTGGATTCATAATTTGATATTAAGGTATTAGAATTAGCAAGTTGTTCTCTCATTAATTTAATTTCGCAACGTAGCTCACGAACCTCGCTCATTATATCCTGAGCATTAACTGCACTTTCATCCTCCTTCGACTGTACATGGACTACTTTTTGCCGGACAGTTACATTGCGATCTCTAAGCTTTCTGGTCACACCTACAGGGGTTAAGATGTTGTCTCCGCCCCTCTTAGTAACAGAAAGGCATTCGGGACAGGCCCAGGATTTTTTGGCTGCTTTAAGTGGTGTTTTTCACGCCGGTACACAAGTGGTGGTAACATTTCCCACAGCCCAGTACTGTGCAGCGCAAGTACTCTCCTTGTTCAATATCTATTTTACTTAAGCACGCTGTGCAGTTCATACTTGCTACAATATAAACTTTAATGTAGGTTAAATACGCAGAAAGTGTGTTTGTGCAAAAAGTAAATAAACGCGAACAGCTGATGTTGAAGAGATATCTAAGCGTAGTAGCAATGCAGGCAAGCGCGGCGCACGCGATGACTCGGAGCTCAACGGTCGGCGCAGGCGCACGACGTGCGCGCCGTCCACTCGGAGCGAAGCGATGCGATGACTCAGCGCCGGCCGCAGCACACCGCGGTTATCGTAGTTAATTAAAATTGTCAGTTACCCAAAAATTTTTACAGTATTTCACTTATAATTTCAGAACCACTGATCCGATTTGCACAAAATAAACGTCACTGCGTTCGGTAATCAGTACACTGCAAAACTATATAAGATTTACGGCTGTCTATTTACCTTTTTCCGCTATAAAAATTTAAAGTACGGAGCGAAAGAACGCGACGTTGCCTTTACAAGCGCTGGCGAGCTAGTCGAGTCGAGAGATATATTATAGTGGGAGGCCTTCCTACGCTGCGTCTTCCGGTTCGCGGTCGCCACTCGAGAACCTTTCTTCCTTATCGGTTGTCAGTTCATCGAGCGATGTGGCCTGCTCTGCGCCACTTCAACTTGCAAACCTTGCGATGGAATGGACGTCGCCGTATTGAAATTATTCAATTCACATATTTTTGAAGTAAAAATAATTGTACCGCATGCAATAGACAAATAAAGTCCCGTAAAATCATACACAGTACACACAGTTTTATACACAGTATAAAACCCGAATGAAACGGTTTGAATCCAAATCAAACCGATTCATTTCAAAATGGGGTGAATCCACTTTCATGATGCAAAGTGCCAAATGTTCCAAGGGAATTCGCTGTGCGAGTGAATGTTTCCTTATAGATAAATTGGTCCCTTCTTTGGCCTCATAATAAATACTTTATTAATTGTTTTATAAGAGAATCTGGTGAGCAGTTGTCCATAGAAACGTTTTTTCCTTATTTTCTTCCTGGATAATGCCTTTAGAGTAAAATAAAATCTAGGTCTACTGTAGACATGTCTGTCATTTCTTTTTTCAACCGACTTTAAAAAAGGAGGTTCTCTGTTTTTTTTTGTAATTAATGAACCGATTTTGACGATTCTTTTTTTGTTTGGTAGGTAATACTTCAGAGGTGGTCCTATACACATTTTATCGAAATCGGTTATAATGACTATAAAATATGTAGATGTAGATCCAGGTATTCGAATTTGAAGCCGGTAGTTTTTTATTTTAAAAGCGTATTATTCAGCAAATAATTGCAAAAAAATACAACCCTCTAATTATATTCATAGTAATTTTTGGACCCTCTAAACGTTCTTTTGTTTTTGTTCCAGCTCTGTCCGCGTACTACATCCTGGTGTATTACATCTACGCAGTCCAGTTGGAGAAGGAACGTGAAGCGGAGGCCACTCAACCGGCTTCTGCTCCCTTCAACAACGCCTTGTATTCCACCATGCTGAATGAGCTAAAGAGCACTGAGAAGATCCAACTGGTGGCTTAAGGAAGGAGGGAGATAAGAAAGAAGTAAGGGTAGCGGGAGGAAAGATGAGGGGAGATATTGTAGGATATTTTTAATGAGATCAATGGAGCTATCAAAATTCTGCCAACATAACAATCAAAATCACTCCATCCATTGCCTGTATGGTATGTCACGCACGTGCATGTTCGGATAATCGGTTTTTTTAAAATCATTATTATCATCGTAAGCACGTTTTTGCATTGCTAGATCTTACCGAATGCGACGCCGACCTAACAATATAAGTTTTATTTTTAAGCCGTAAAGGTTAAGTACTTACAGATTTACGTGAAAAACGAAGAAATACGATTGAATTTATGAGCTTTTTATAAAACACATTTAAGCAATAAACTCGTAAGTTTAAAGTTAAATGATAATAGAGCTGAAATTTGAATAAAGTGTGATGATATTACGCCTCTGTATAATAAGTTGTGTATAACAGATTAATATCACGTTGCTGACGATACCGTCGCTGCCAACATTTAGAAAATTTGACAGCTCCGTTGGTCTCATTAGAACAAATCGTATAGAGTAGAAAAAAACATGCCATGCTTGCACTTTGTACTTTTGGTGATCAAACTTTGAAAGCGCGAAAAGATATAAAGATCTTCTTCGTAATATTATTATGTATGATCACATTGTTTTTTTATTTTTTACTATATTCAAAAACTATTGCATGTTGGTTTTCCAATCATTATTTTGTAACACGAATTGAAACGTGTAAAATGTGAAATCCATTTTGTTCTGTAAAATGTGAACAAATAAATTGTGATTTATTCTTTAGTGAAAAGCCTTTTTATTTTGGACCTATCTAGTTTTCTATCTACTATTATTAACCACGATGTTTACAGAACTAGCGTGCGCCAGTTTCTTTGCTGATATTTTAATTATTTATTATCTATATTATCCTTACTCCCGCTGGCTGCGCGTGCGTCAGTATCTCAGTACTGCAATATAATATCAAGACTGTTCTGTACAAATAGGTTGCAATGAATATGGCTGATGAAATAAAAAAAACTCTGGTAAATAATCTTAGGCTGATGGCATGACTGTAGTTATAGTGGATCAATCTCAGTAGATACAGGGGCCAGATCCACGATGGATCTAGTGAAATTTAATTTTCTCATTAGATCTGTTTTCGAAGAAGTAGATGTACCTACAACGTGTAACAAGTTGTGACAATACTGAAGGTAGTAGTTAGGGTTGCCAACATTTTTTCAGCGGAATATAGGAGTTTTCAAAATAAGCTTTAAAAAATATAGTACACTCCAAAAAATATAGTATTTTAAGGAAACTACAAACAAAAAGCTATATATTTTTTGCACTTCTTAAATTTTTACTCGACTGCTCAAAAAAAGAGTGTAATGTTTTCAGGGTTCATGTATGTATGAGGTATATATTTAGATAAGTAAGTATATGAGTTTCTTTATTCTACCATAACTTCTAAATGCTTCAGATTTGGATAACCTTATCGTTAGAATCCTTACATCATCCCAAGCATACGCACTGGTTTAATTTTTTTTGGCAGGGCATTCGTGTATTAGACAGATTTCTTGCCATAAATAAAAAATTGAGGATTTTTAACTTAGATTTTGGTGGAGCAAAATAAAGATTAATCCAGAAATATAGTATTTTTACGTACTATATATTTCTTTAACAGTATATGGTATGGAGACCCTAAATATAGTACAATACTATATATATAGTACGGTTGACAATCCTAAATTAAGTACACATAATTATGAACAACTTCATACCATACCATACCATAGGGTCAACCCCGAAAACGAGAAAAAAAAACAACTGTTCCACAGAAAAAGTTCATTGACCTTGGACAAAATGTATGGAAATTGCTGTTTTTTTATCTCTTCCAAGGTTGGACCGATAGTAAAAGTTGTTGTTGTGACTACCTTCATACAAATACATACCCTTCAGTATTGTTACACCTTTTTGTTACACGTTGTATTTTTATGTGGTTTAGCTATTATAGACGCGTTCTATAATCTTCAGTACGTAGTAGGTATATCTTGTGCTTCTACACAATTGCTGTAAATTTTCTCAGTTATCTATTCCAGTACATTTCTTATTAAAATTCCGTTAGTGAGAATAAAATTAAATGTCAACAGGAATAAAACCTTTCTATGTTTGATTCGAAGTCGCGAGAAATTGGAAGGGCAAATAATTTGATTACGGGGTGCATTGGATATCAATAATTGAAAGATAAGTTTACTATGTGATCAAATTCAAAAAACGAAGCTACAGTGAAAATACGGTAGGTAAATAAATATTCAACCATACTATGATGGCTTAGTTTTGGTATTAAATAATGACACAAGACGATTTCCTGATGGTAAGGCGATTATATACTGCATCGCGCTACACGGCCGGTGGTAGGCGAAAAAATTTACATTGCCAGTGTCAGTGTGTTGTACCGCGCGTGTTTTCTATACAAACTGAGGTACTAATACTTATAGTCTAGTTTATTTATTTTTCATTTTGGTCTGGGGAGAAATAATTTTATCAAATAGTTTTTTTTTTCCTGGAACACCATGGTGCATCACCATCTCTGGAGGGTCTCTCCCAAGTTGGGGGAGTCGGACGCCCCCGAATCCGACCCCCCAGACCCTCGGAGCGGTGACTGAGTGCTGGCACAACCAGCTCGCCTCCGTCTCCGCGCTCTCCGGAGCGGGTGAGCGAGCGATCATTCTCCCTCACCCGCTCCTCAGCTTCCCTCTGCGACACGACCGTCTCGCAGAAGGAAACCATCGTCTCCCATGACCTCTCGTCGTCAAAAATCTTTGCCAAGATCGTTGACAAGGAGAGGTCCGCCCCCACGACCGCGACTAGGGCTTGTCGCGGTCCCGCCAAATAGCATTCGTCCTTCCCGAACCCTGCCTGACAGTTTGTATTCTAATTGTGTTCTCCACATTCACGCGCGGCGTTGCATAGCGAGTGCACGTATTTATAATATCCTTATTGATTTCGTTTCACTTATTTATACGGCGGTCGGTGCGCGAAGTTTCAATAATGGCCGAGATCTTGCAAGGACCTCGGCCCAATAGTGACATGAGTGAAGAAGACTTTTCTGAGGCAGGCAGTATTTTCATGCAATGCAATTATTATTAAATGATAAGATTATAAAACTGGGGTATCGTTGTCATTTGACAAATGAAGTAGGTATATCCTACGGTATAGTTAAGTACGTAGAACTGGAATTTGAGGAAGATGAAATATTAAAAGCATTTCAATGCGAACAGAGCATTATGTCGGTGCGTAGGCTGCAGCGTATGGACTTATCAGGTCATTGGGGTGAAGAGTGAAACTGTACGATTTGGTTTCAAGGGCTCTGTTCTTCCACAATACGTAGTGGGTTACGACTGCAGGTTCAAAGTAGAACCTTATACATATCCTGTGACTCAGTGTGCTGGCTGCTGGAAATTCGGGCATACGACTCGTACCTGTCCATCCAAAAAAGTCGTCTGTCCGAAGTGCGCTGGGGAACATGCTAATTGCGAAATCACATCTTATCGGTGTGTCAACTGCAAAGGTGCACATATAGCACTAGATAAATCATGCCCGATGTATGCAAAAGAGAGAAAAATACGATCAATTATGTGTCAATTTAATTGCACGTATAAGATTGCCCTATCGAAATTTCTGCCAAGTAAACATAAAGAGAGCTATGAACACAGTTCAGATACACCAATGCAGCAAAGAAGAATAAATAAATCAGTTACTCCTATATCATATAGTCAGAGCGTAGGGTCAAAGGTTACACAAACCAAAGCTACTTTACACCAAGAAGTTGGAGAACTTGAAATCAGCGAAGAAGATAGCGGTGAAACGTCGATTGAAAGTATGTTGGAAATTGGTGAAAGTAAACGTAGAAAAATTAAGAAGAAAAAACAAAAAATAGTATACATCCAAGGGAATAAAGAAAAACCAAAGAAAAACAGTCCAAAGAAAGAAGATAGTGATAAAGAAAAAGCTGACAGGAACAGATTTAATAGTATTTTACAAAAAACAAAAGAAATATTTTTTTTGGAGAATAGTTTTGAAGAGAAAGTTCAAAAAGCGTTAAAATTTATCGTTGAGGAATTGATACACTTTGCTATAAAGTCCGTAAAACATGGCGAGGTCTTCAATAAATTAGTAAGTCTCTTTTATAATGGATAGACACAATCAAAATGTTACCGATACAATGGCGTCAGGCTCTGTAGGTTCCACTGAGCAAGGCTTAAATATTGCTCAATGGAACGCGCAGAGTCTGGCACCAAAGAAAATAATTGATCTTGAACTATTTTTGATTCAAGAAAAGATAGGAATTTGTATAGTAAGTGAAACGTGGTTTGATGCTCGCGATAAAAACATTAAATAAGTAATTATACAATTATTAGACATGACAGATTGGATTCTTGGGGTGGAGTAGCTATAATAGTACACAAGTCTATAAAAATTCAGAAGTGCTCATTGCAGGCAAATAATGCCGGTATTGAAATGTTATGTGTTAAGGTCCTAAATTGCAAATATTTAGAGTATGTAGTATCTGTATATTGTACCTCTCCTGTGACTACTACACAATGCGATTGGGAAAACATTTTTTCGAAATTTTCTGCCAAAACTATAGTGGCCGGTGATTTTAACGCTCACCACACCAATTGGTCAAATAAAAATGACAACAGAGGCCTAAAGATACTTGATGCCTCTTTGGAACATAATTTTGTATCGCTTAATACAGGTGCGGCTACTAGAGTTAAGTTGGTAAATGGAGTCTTACAAGAGACGGCACCAGATATCACTTTCGTGAGTTGCGATATTGCTGTATACTTTAAATGGCAGGTAACCCGTGAACATTTGGGTAGCGATCATCTTATTATAAAATATTCCATGCAGTTTTGGGGGGCCCGTAATTTTGTAAAACGCCGTAATTTTAAATTAGCCAATTGGAAAATATATGCAGATTCACTCAAAAATGGCTTCAATAATCTAGTAGTTGATGAAAGTAATCTACAATCTTTATACAATTTGTTTATTGATAAGCTACATTATGCGGCAAGTAAAAGTATACCTCTGATTAAAATTTGTACTGACCCAACACAAACTTTTCAGCCTAAGCCCTACTGGTCGCCACTAATATCTAAAGCAATTGCGGAACGTCGGTTAGCTCTAAAACAGTTCAGACGCAACCCTACACCAAATAATCTAAGTATTCTGAATAGTAAGATTGCCGAGGCACAACGGATTCATAGACAGGCACGGTCGAGTAGTTGGCAAAATTTTTGCAGTAGCATAAACGAAACAGTAAACTCGTCGGAGATGTGGCGACGTATGCGGTGGGTGAAGGGTTTGAAAAGAGATCATGTTGTTGTCCCTAACGATAAAAAAGAAGAACTTTTACGCAGTTTAGCCCCAGATTATGCTCAATCACAAACGCCGCACTTTAGTTCCAATAATGCAAAATTAGAAATTGAATTTTCTATGCAAGAGCTACACAACTGCCTTAAAAAGAAGGACACAGCACCCGGAGAAGACGAAATTACATATTCAATGATATATCACTTGCCACCAGACGGAAAGTAAATATGCTGTATATGTAAAATATTTCATTCAATGTTATGCAAGCGACTGGAATGGTATATTGAATCTAATAAAATTTTATCCCCGATCACAAGTGGTTTTAGGAAATGCCAATCGTGTGTAGATTGTATAACACGCTTAGTTTCAAATATTCAGATAGGTTTTTCAAATAAAATAACAACACTAGTGGTATTTTTGGACGTGCAAAACGCCTATAATGCGGTACTCGTCGATAAACTGGTAGTGATTTTAGATAATTTAAATGTTGGAGCTCAAGTTTGCAATTATTTGTGGTCTTTCTTAAGTCAAAGATGTCTTTAAATCCAAGGTAACTTCGGGAACGAAGCTCTCGTAAGATGGACAGGCAGAGGATTGGCACAAGGTGATCCTCTGTCTCCTCATTTATTTAACATTATAACCCATAGAATATGTCTAGGCCTTCAAAATGTATCAGCTTTGCAGTATGCTGATGATTATGTATTCTTTACACAAAATAAAAACATTGACCGTAGTATCCAAAATACCTTAGATTCTATAGTGCGCAGGCTAGATTTTTTGGGTCTGCAAGCTTCCCCAACAAAAACACAATGGTGTGGCTTTCGGAGG
This sequence comes from Erannis defoliaria, assembly GCA_905404285.2. Classification (NCBI taxonomy): domain Eukaryota; kingdom Metazoa; phylum Arthropoda; class Insecta; order Lepidoptera; family Geometridae; genus Erannis; species Erannis defoliaria. Next base: position 2,415,723 of record FR990082.1, on the reverse strand, counting down.
GGCAGAACAGCTCTTCCCATTAGTTTAAATATTAATAAATGTCAAATTAAGTCTGTTGAAAGTATGAAATATTTAGGGGTTTGGTTAGATAAAAGCCTTTTATGGAACGTTCATATCAAGGAAACTCAAGCAAAAACGATGAAGATGTTAAATATATTAAAAATATTAGCAGGTGCGTCTTGGGGTTTACATCCCAAACATCTCCGACGGCTGTACATCGCTTTGATCCGCAGCAGAATTGATTATAGTAGTTTTATTTATGATAATGCAGCAAAAACACATTTGAACAAACTCGATAAAGTCCAAAATGCTGCATTACGTGTCATAGGAGGTTTTATTTGAACCACACCCATACACGTTATGGAGTGTAAATTGTGTATTCAGCCACTATACATAAGACGTCAATACTTAGCCACTAAATATTGTTTAAAAGTGCAATCATTGTCCGATAAATTAACAATTTCAATACTTAATAAACTCTCAGATCTTTGCAGCCTAAGATATTGGCAAAAGAAAAAAAAACCCTTGCTTATATCAGTATTCGACGAAACTAAAACTGAGATTATGATTACTAGACAACCACTAAATATGTATACACTAGATACTTGGATGTCAAATATTAGAGTAGATTTTATTGAAACGAAAGTAGAAGGAATTCAGCACTCAAAAAACCAATATGATTCCAGAATACTTCAGACAAATTCATTACGTATGCTAAACTCTAAATATAAAGATTATTTTAAAGTATACACAGACGGGTCAAAAACAAGTGATGGGTGTGGTGCAGCATATTATATACCTAGTCGCAATGTAGAGGAGAAATTCAAAGTTGTATCTGATAGTAACTGTATTATGTCCGTGGAATTATTTGCGGTATCAGAGGCGCTTTCCTATATAGTAGGCACACCAGATATAAAACAAGTGGTAATTTTAACCGACAGTCGAAGTGCTTTACAGCATATCGCTCGATGCGCTTCTGGTGTCAGAAGTACTACCGTAGCATATGCGATCCTAAATAAGGTCTTATTTCTTTTCAATAGAGGAGTGAACCTGAGCCTGCAATGGATTCCGTCACACACGGGGTATTCGAGGAAATGAGGTTGCCGATCAGCTCGCAAAGGAATCAACATTAAATGGAGCAGAATTATATATTATACCTGAACATACAGAACTTTTAGTGAAGTTCAGATATAAAATATATGAAAAATGGAAAATCAAGTACATAAATACATGTTCGGATAAAGGTACCTGGTATAGAACTTTGCAAGCTGAACCTCCTCGAATACCATGGTGTGCCAATAGCAAGTTGAAAAGATGCCATATTGTTATAGCGCATAGACTTCGCTCCGGCCACATGCCGCTTAATAAGGTTGAACATCTTATGGGCAGGGCTGAATCCCCCGCCTGCTCTGTCTGTGGTAATCTCGAAGACGTTTCTCACCTCCTGGCGGATTGTGGTCGCAGCGAGTCTTTGAGAACACTCATGTTGAGCAAGTATGGCATAAACCCCCGAGACGTTGGCATGTTTCAAGGTATTCTGGCGGAACCCACATGTGAGGCAGCGAAGGACTTGTATGCCAGTGTCTCGGACATACTGGCTCAGCGTAAGGACGACAGCCCCTGTTGATGTGTAACATGCATTGTAAAACGGGGCTGGCATAATCGCAAAGCGACTAAAGCCCCAAAAAAACCAGATTTAAAAAAAAATAAAAAAAAGCACTATTTTAGTAAAAAAAGATTTTGACAAATTTCTTTCGAATACGAAACGATTTGAGTTTGAAAAAAAGGCAACACATTTTAACAAAAGTACCAAGGTTTATTATTTTGTTTTTGTGTGTCATGCATAAGTATGTAGGTATGTAAGAAGCTATTAATGATTAAACGAACTTACCTATACGTGAAGTTCTATCATAATTATACGAGGGCCGACACGACCTTAGTAAACTGATCGCCGGTTTCATTGTTTTCGTGAAAACGAAGGGAGAAGTATTGAGTCCAAAAGGTAAAACAATAAATTAATAGGTACATAATTCTTCGTCACATTTAAAATGGAGCTATTTTTAGAATTGTCATAAATCCAGATTAAAAAGGATGTAATATCTTTTAAATCTTACGGTACTCATAAAGAAATTTTTAGAAATCAGTTTTAGGGCAGTTCGCAGATCTTCAAGCTTGATATCAATACAAATATATTTAATGATTTCAAATTCATTAGTTTTGCCGTTAGTTTTCGGTACTAAAAATGTAGGAGACACGAATTGACCTTGGCAAAGTAGACATTCCGTAATGGCTTTTATTTTGATAAGGTCGCAAATAGAATTTTCGTATAAAATTTTGTCTGTGTTGGAAAGCACTCTAGTCATGGTAACAATTAATTGTTTCACTGGACGAGAAAATGGGTATTTGATACCCTCATACCTCATACTCATTTGAGGAGGAGCACGCCAGTTTAAATGTTTGCGTGGTGGTTTGTTTTTTGTAGGTGGCAGTTTTATTAGAGCTGGTTTCATGTCCGCTCCAGATTTTGATATGGCTTTGGCAGCCTTCAATGTCTATGCTACGCTTTCACTAAAAATGAGTTTATAGTTTTTTTTGTCGCTTGCAGTTGATCTCTAAGATTATTACTATATTTTTGTTAAGTATGAAACTTCTTCGTACTGGTGAGTCAGCGTTCTGGCTGTCACACATTACCTTAACGGCGTATTTGAATAATGACAGTATTTTTTGTTTCCGCAGACATGAGTGACGTGAGAGCTTAAGCTAAGCCTAAGAAGTGCACTGCTTTTGTTTTAGCTCAATACGAGTACCCTTCTATTTTAAGTACAACCTCCGTCACAGCAGTTACTACTGCTGGATTAGGAGTGGGTGCTTCAATCAAGGTACCTACAGTTTTCTGGCGGTGGGGCAGATCCATGAGTTCCTTACGGGTATCTTTCGGCAACCCTAACTTGACTATATGTTTTAAGCGAATAGCTAGGTCGGAAGGATTAGGGGTAGGTAGCATTTTGCGTAGGAAGGATCCTCTCCCAATATTTGAAGCAGTTCACTGGCTAGAGTCGGTGCCGGATCTGGAATTGACGGTATGAACTCATTTCCAACCACCAACAATGGTAGGTGTGGTGGTGGTGGTACTGATGTCTTCGGAGGAGAAACAGCGCTAGCTGAAGCCATGTAAGCGGTGGCCGCAGCGCTGGTGGATGGTAACGGTGATGCAATTTTGCGGTGAAGGCAGCAGTAGCGGCAGTGTCGCTGGTTGACGGTTTTGACACCCGTAGTATACCAAGAAATGAACCACGTAAAGCATGTGTAGTATTTTGAAAAAATTGACAACCCCTGAAGCTGACCGCATTCCCAAATTAATGCATTAGTATTTTGCAATTATTAATAAAGTGACAGCCTTTGTAGCTGACCGCATTAGTAATTGATTGCTTTAATTATGATAAATGAGATATAAGCAATGAAGTGACATTCCCAGAGAATGACCGCATCATCACTTTTGCTACGTTAATTATAGCGAAGTGGTAGTCCCAGAAACTACCCGCAGCACTACATTATAACGTAAAAGATAATGAAAGCGTTCATATCAGTAAGTGATAGCCCCATAGGCTACCCGCAAACTTATTTAAAACGCACGTGGGTATTTCGATTTTGCCTTCAATGCACAGTATGTCTTGCGGCAGCTACTCCGGCGTAGCGCTGGCGCACCCTTGAGGCGGTGATGATCTTGACCGTGAAGTAGAACTCGATCATGATGTTGAACTTGAAGATGTTCTTTTGTGTCGATCTGTTCGTCGTGCGCGCACTAATTTTCGTAAAATAATGTTTTTCTTTTTTTTTTTTATACGAAATGCGGACGACGCGTGCTTACTGGCGAAGCACTGAATGTGTAATGAAGGTTCCAGCTAGAGGGGATACCATCACACAAAAAAATAACTCTCAAAAGTACAGTGCAGATTGGCGACACCTACGGCCTTACCTAAAATAATCTCGATTCTCTTAGTCACTGCTTAATCTTCTGTGTCCTGTTCTAGCACGTGCAACTTCACGTCAGAGAGAAGATGGCAGAGCATCTTAAGCAGTGACTAACGGTTGAAAATATTTTTTAGGTAAGGCCGCTAGTGTCTACTACATGTAAACTTTATGCTAATCTCTTCGGACAAAGCTAAGTATAATTAGTCTAGAAGTGTCCGTTATGGGTAAACTGATAATGTTAATAGCATTTAAAGCGAAGTACCTACCACATAATGATAATGATAATTACCATTCAATGTTTTTTCCTGGGACTGTCAATGACTATTTTAGTGTCCAATAAAATATTTAATTACAATATAAACTTTTTTATTCATCAAGTATCATAGACTCATATACATCATTGAATTAAATATTTCACATGTCAATATTGTCAATATAAAACCCTTAAAAAAAACCTAATAACTAATCAAATAACCCGCCCCTGACCGTTCCCGGTGCAAAGGTGCCCATCACACTCGCCGCGTTCGCGCTCGCGGTAATACTTACAATATTAAGTCTGTTTGATAAAGTTATCATGGCTAAAGTTATCAAAATAAAGAGGTTATTAATTTATCATGTTGTAATTGCACGTATCTTCTTAAAGGTTGATAACTGAGGACCCCAGCACAATTATTACTTATTTTTCACTACTAGCGCAGGGCCTCTCGGATCACTCTTCGACATCTTGAGACCTTAGTATGGTGGTAATACTCTAGTATTAGGTTGACTAAACCTGTTATGTGGACCTGGGTATAGACCTGGGTGCGTCATGTAAAAAGAACGCTGGAAGAAAGTAGAGGGGGTGTGTTTGCGCATGTGTACACTTGCGCACAAAAGTACTAGGCCTATTGTTTTAAATAATTATTAATTAGCCTTTTGCTCGCAGCTTTGTGTATTGGTTATTGCTACGTATATGGCAAAATATATTAGATATCGCCTAAATCGCCTACTGCGCAGCTTACCGCCAGAGTTATTTTTACATGACGCGACTATAATTATGTATGTCCTAAAACTGCATCCAGAACCACCGGAGGAAGGGCAGCAGCGTCCTCTAGATTAACGGTGGTAACAGCGATCCCCAAGCCGCCTGCCAAGCGTGGGGATTATGGCAACACCCCTCTATTATGGGGGAGGCCTTCGTCTAGCAGTGGACGTTTTATGGATGATGACGTGAACTATCCAAATATTAGTCTAGTTAGTAGACAGTTAAACTTAAAACTGTGAGGTCGCAGGTTGAATCCTGGGCCCGAACTATTGAGCTGTATGGAGTTTATGTACGGATTTTCATACCTCTTACTCTTCTGTGAAGGAAAACTACGCAATGAACCCCATTTATTAGTATTTGGTCGATTTCGCAAATGGTCGGATTCGCATTTCGCCGGAATACAGGAAACAGTTAAAGAGAAAAAAGGTTATTTTTTAACTATAAATTGGAATTTTAGCCATTACTGGCATTTTTATCGTTAAAGACAACATTTTTATCTACGGAGAAACCTACCAGATAACCTTATTGACAATAAAAAATATCCGTCAGAAAAACAAACTAAGTATATTCTATCGGCCTTACTTAAAAAAACTTTTCAACCGTTAGTCACTGCTTAAAATGCTTTGCCATCTTCTCTCTGACGTGAAGTTGCACGTGCTAGAAAAGGACAGAGAAGTTTAATCAGTGACTAAGAGAATCGAGATTATTTTAGGTAAGGCCGTAAGTGTGTATTGTGTGTAAGTGTGTATAAGTGTTGGCATCAACCAATCGTTGCGTTCCATTTTCATTTATTAGTGTTCGAGTGTGTAACTGGTCGCGCCCGGCGGCGCAAGTGATGCCAACTTAGCTCTTTCTGGGCTAGATCTAGCGATTTTTTCTACTTTTTTAGCTCCATATCTAGCCCAAATTGGCTATGCCAGTGCATCATGTAGGCCAGACACCAACGTCTTCAGCACAAGTGAAATCCTGTGCAACGAATTAGACGAAGACTAATCTGATGGAGACGGCAACCTATAAAAATATTAAAAACTGCTTAAAATAAACACTTTTTTTGAGATAAGTATTTTTAAAACAAGTTGCTTGTAATTTTTTTGACATGACAATTTTTATCCAAAAGTTGCATTTAATCAACCGATTTCAAAAAAGGAGGTTCTCAATTCGACTGTATGTTTTTTTAGTATGTATGTTACGTTATTACTCCGCCATTATGAACTGATTTTAATGATTGTTTTTTTGTTTGGTAGGTGATATTTCAGAGGTGGTCTCATATACATTTTATCAAAACCAGTTCAGTAATTTGGTTTAAATTAAAATTAGTAGAAAATGTGAAGATGACATCCAGGTATTCGAAGTTGAAGTCGGTTGTACATTTTTTAAAGCGTATTATATTTTTTTTTGTAATCTACACAGTATATTATAATTTTTACTAAAACATTTTTCCATGAATTAATATTTGGGCATAATTAGCCCTTTTTGAAATAATTCATCTAGCTCTAAATCCTGATACCCAGTTGGCAACACTGGAGATTCGGCGGCCGGCCGGTGCATACGCAGTTACCGTATATTACTCTGTTCTATGCAGTTACCCGTCCTCACTCGAGCGAACCGAACGCGTTCGATATTCGACTTTCAAATTAAAATTCGAATTGTTTATTTTTAAATTGAGTGCTTCGATCTTGCAATCATGACGGAAAAGAGCATCATTCCATATGATACGTAAGTTTATAATTATTATTATATCTATCTCAATAAACATTATTACTAAGTTTTTTTGTGAGGTAGGTTATTTTTGAAATGTGCATGTCTGCGCCGATGCATTGAAATTCAAATTGTTCTTTTTATATACATTTTTTTTATACAATTAAAGGACGAGACGAGCAAGGCGTTCGCCCGGTGCGAAGCGTCACACCTGCCACTAACAGTAGCAGTGCCAGAATTGTGAACTTGCGAACACAATCCTGCGCCGCACTGCACTGCACTGCGCTCGTCACCCTGAGATATTATGTTAAATCTCATCATACCCAGTAATTTCTCTGGTAAAATTGCCCTTCAAACCGGAACACAGTAATGCTTGCACACTACTGCTTGGCGGTTGAATAACTGGCAAAGGTGTGGTACTTCCCCAGGCGGACTCTGCAGTAGACTCCTACCACTACAACTGTTCGAAGCGAAGTCAGGATTTTGCTGCTTTGTTTTGATTATACCTTTATTTATAATGGATACCTTTATGTATACTTAGTGATATAATAAGTATAGATTAGAACAAAGTTCAGTTTTCATTCTTCCATGCGGGCCTAGACAAAGTAACATTCGATTAGCGATGACGCTAATAGAAAAGTCCCAAATGTATGGGATTGGCATAAGCTATCGCAATGTCACGTGGTCTTACGTTAACGAATAGAAACTTGCTAGACAATGTCAACATCTTTCGATTCCGTGAAACGAATCGACATCGCCGAATAACAACTTCCATAGAAATGCGTAGACAAGCGGCACTTTTGGCTAGCGTTATCGCTTAGTTTTCGATTCGCTCGATAGAAACCCTAGCGAATGCCGAGACCCTGTAGAAAACGAAACAAAATGGCGATTTAACACTGTTTTGAGCGGTATGTTGTGAATTATTTAGAGTTTTTTGTTTAAAATAAAATGTTTAGGTAAGTGTGCGCTTTATGTGTGAATGCCAGTGGAGAACTTATTGGAAACCGCTGAGAAGACGCGATAAAGCATTATTTATAACTAGCTGCACCCGGTTGTTGTTGGGATAAAAAATAGCCTATGTTTTCTTCCAAAGTATGAGCTACTTTTATATAAAATGTAATCCAAATCCGTTCAGCCGTTTCAGCATGAAAGAGTAAGAAACAAACACACACCAACAAACTTTCGCATTTAAAATATTAGAAATGTGATGCAGCTACTGCTCAAAAAACTGCATTTAAAAAACGGCTAAAAGAAAAACATAATTTAAAATTATTTAGCAATATTATGTAATAGGGAATAACAATGAATACTTATACATTTTTCAAGGTCGGTTAATACAAGGCCAAGATCATGGCAATAATAATTGTTTATACTAACTAACATAAACATTGATCCGGCGAAGCTAAAATCTGCTTATTCTATTATTTCATACTAACTCTCAAGTATTCTATGGCAATTTGACGTTTGCCGACGAAAATCCAAAGACAAAATGTAAAGTTTATCGAACAAACGAATAGAGAAGGCGTTAGCGAAACCTATGTGACTTTGTCTACCAAACGAACTTCGTTATCGCTTAAACGATAGCGACTGTCGATATGGAATCGCTCCGAAACGAATGCCACTTGTCTAGGCCCGAAGACCTTCATCCTATGCGTGAGTGAGTTCTCTATCTGGAACAATATTCTGTCTAATGCTAGGGTTTCATCTGCGTGACGCTTTACGTCCAGTTGTCGGAATAATGAACATGCAATAAATGATGCATTAACAATGTGCTACATGGGCGGCCACACTATCATTTGACTTTGAATATTGCCTAACGTCTAACGACATTAACGGCCGTTCTCAATAACTTACTAACAGATAACCACCAGTTAAAACCCTTACTAATGGTAGCTACGCGTTTGCTATAACAAAGATATTCGAAGGATAGATAGATATATTCTATCCGTGCCGTCTATCTACCTGCCGGAGGGTCGACCCCTTACCATAGATAGACTGTTTCATAGAAAAAAAACAATAGAGCTTTTCAGAGACGTTTTGTAGCATACTGCCAGTAGCTCAAACAACTGACAGTTACAGTTTTTAGTTATCCCTCTATTTTGGAAGATAATCAAAAGGTTACCGAGCAATCAGTGTGTTGCCTTTGCATTTTTTGATTAATTCGAAGGTAAAAAGTTTATTACAAGATGGATTTGTTCAGTGATGACAGTGATAATGAATTATATGAAGCCGGCGAATTCAATTCGGACATAAGTGTTACAGAATGCCGGCTGGAGAGTCGTAGAGTTAACAGTCGAATAAACTATACAAATGAACTGTCCGAGTCCGAATTTGTATACAGATTTCGACTGAACAAAACAACTGTAAACGAGTTATTATTGGAGATAACTCCAGCTCTGAGAGTGACTTCCTCCCGGTGAGTTTTAGGTTATGTACCTACCTATTTTTCAGCCAGACATAATTCACCCTAATAATATAAGGCCTTCAACAATTTTTTAGTATAGGTGCCTACCTCTACATTACCTAGGTAATTATAATACTAAAGTAATTTTACTATTCCAGAAATCATGGTATATCTCCATTACATCAGTTATTATTGACGCTGAGATTTTACGCCCTGGGAACAATGTTGGTATCAGTAGCGGACTTTGTTGGCGTATCAATAGCCTCAGCCAGCCGAATAGTAAGAGATGTATCTAGAGCAATAGCTGGCTTGTACTCTCAGTATATAAGAGTACTAGAAATCACACAGACTGGTTTTCATGCAATTGCAGGATTCCCAAGGGTTCTTGGTGCAATTGACTGCACGCATGTTCCAATACAATCGCCAAGTTAGTACCTACTTACCTACACCTATCCATGTAATAACTAAGTATGTAGTACTTACTTACATAATATTAAGTGCATAAGCATTAAAATATAGAACTGATTTATATACATATATGCATATTCTACTAGCTGCTCCCCATGAACAGGAACAGTATCCTATAGCAACAATATTTTTTCCAGGATAAAAGTAGATGTAAATGTGTTATGCCACCTCCAATCCACATTTCATTCATATCCATTCAGCCGTTCTTGCGTGAAGAAAAGACAAACAAATACATACTATCCACACAAACTGTCATATATAATATTAGTGATAATAACTAAGAATCAGTATGATAAGATATCTGTAAAAACTTTTCAGATTCAAATATAGGAGAAGAATTTAGAAATAGAAAAGGCATATTTTCTATTAACGTCCAAGGAGTCTGCACCGCAGACTTGGTGTTCATGAATGTTGTTGCTCGCTGGCCTGGGTCTACTCATGATGCCACTATATTTAACAACTCTCTGCTAAAAGGTAACTTTTACCCATTTTAATTTCAGTTTATCACGATATCTTTTTAGTTCGAAATTATTCGTTCATATCTACTACAGTGCATAAGTAGTAATGAATTATAGCGGTTTTAAAATATGTATTCATTTATTTTCAGTGCAATGTGAAGATGGAATGTTTGGTAACAGGTGGCTCATAGGTGACAGTGCTTATCCTTGCAATTCATACCTGTTGACACCAGTGCTTAGCCCATCATCCTCCAACGAGCATCGTTATAATGATGCACATGTACTAACCAGAAATCCTATAGAAAGGTAATCATTTTAATAAATATACTGTATTAGAAAGAAATAGTATAGAGTTATGTTTATTATATAATGTAATGTAATAAATAAGACGTAATAATAGTTTTTATATTTTGCAGATGTTTTGGAGTTTGGAAAAGACGCTTCCCTGTACTGTCCTTAAAAATTCGCCTAGCGTTGGACACAACACAGAGTATTATAATAGCCACATCTGTATTGCACAATATATGCATGTTGCGTAGAGTTGTTGAGATGGATCCAGAAATTGACTTACATCATGAATCATCTGGTAGTTCCAACTCTGAGGAATTACTTTATAATACTGAGGGTGTTGGTTCACAAAACCACTCGGAGAGATTAAATCTAATAAACAACTATATTTTTAATCCATAATTGTGATTATGTTTAATTATGATTATATTAAAATGTTTATATTTTTAACAAAGTGTTTTTGTCATATCTTCTCGGTACAAATTTAGACTCAATTTTTTTTTCATTGTCGTTGTCTGTCGATAGCTCTGGTTGTAAGTCTGCCAGCACAACTTCTGCAACTTCGCTTTGAGGATTTACAGGCTCTTCCCAATCACCACCAAACTCGACGGTAAATCCACTGCATGTAGCACCTAACATAGATGCTACGCGTTCTAAAATATCATCTGGTAGTATATATGATTTTCCACTGTATGATTTTGTCTGCAAAATAAAAATTACCAGTTTATAGATATAAAGTTTTTTGATCTGTGATAGCTTATCTACACTATTTCCATTTAAGTAGTTGCTCAGATTTTATAATAATTGTTAATCTATTCATAAAGCTAATACCTATAGGCACAAGAAAAAAGTCATGCCACCAGAAACCACAAGTCGAGTTCCTTTCATTTCTTCTGCTCCATTCAACTTTCAAGCATTTCTCATTCATGCATCAAGATATACATACCTACTTGTTGAATGGTAATATTACAATAAATCATTATAATATAATAAATGTGAATAGCATTAATATTTTCTTATAATTATTGAAAGTGTATTCTTAAAATCCTCTTCATGCACGAGTTAATAAAATATAATGATAGTCGATAAAAAAAATACTGTATGCATCGAAATGCATTGTAGGTATTAATTTTGATTACATATTATGGGTACACATCACCCAGAAGGTTTCCTCTGCTGTACAAAGTCATCTCCTTTAATAGGGACCAGTTGCCATAATACCCACGCTTGGCAGGTGGCTCGGGGATTGCAAAATTCTCACCACTGTTAAACGAAAGGATGCTGCTGCCCATCCTCCGATCGTTCTGGATGCAGTTTTAGGACATAGCAAGGTCTATGGTCTGGGTCCCGGTGTATGGGTACATGGTCTGACAAATAAGGAAATGGGAAAGGTGTAGATAGGAAAATGCTTCCCGTATAAGGCATCTTATTGAATCCAAGTGTAATTTAGATACATCACATGAAACTGTGAAGGAATACATAATGATGTAACCTGCTCATTAGACAAGTTGTTTGAAGCCCCTTATTGGTGAAATCTAACCTGCATTAGGCTAGTGTAGTGGACTATGGTTTGAACCCTCTACTAGGGGAGTTCTTTGCTTTGTAGTGAGATATTATAAAGTATTAGTAGACATTAAAGGTACTTATTTAAATGAAGTAGGCACATAACTGCACTATGGTGTACCTTTAAATTGTTTTGTCTTATTGCTGCAGAACGCTTCCTTGCAGCTTTTTTCAAATTTTCCCTATTTTAGACGTAGTTGTTCTGGTCGCCTGGTTTCTCCAACATGAGCACTAAACTCTTCAGATATCGTTTTCCAGGACACCTCTTTTAATTTGTTGTTGGTGGCATGTGTAGCTTTTGTAGTAATAATATTTTGTTTGGCGATGAAGCTTATGAGCAACATAACTTCGTCTTTGCCCAGGGACCTGGCCTTCATCTGAAAATAAGATTATTTCTATAAGTACGCAAATTATGGCGCCAACTTTTTGCTAGCTTTATAACCATTGGTTAGATTACTAGAATTGTTTTATTTAGTAACAGTAGCTTCAATACTTACGGTTACGCATTGTTGAGCCATTGTTTTTCACACAAAACTGCCCGTTTCCAATGTAATTATGGACGATAAAGTAAATATAATCAAAACGAAACAATAATCCGATCCGATCTGACACCACTGACACGCGGCGCTCAATGTCAATGTCGCAATTGTCGACTGTCAAAGTTGCGTTTAATTTTTGTCTAGAGCTCTGCTGGAACTTATTGTTTCTTTTAATTATAATTTGCTGCAATACGTTTCGAAACCTATTTAAGTGACGAATTTTATTATAATATCATAAAAAACATGTCTATTACAATACTTCGAGACATTAAAAGTACTCATCACCATTATTTTTTGTCGTTACCTCTTTAGTACCAAACGCAAAAATAAAACGCTTCGGAGGGATGCACCTACTGGAGTTAGGGGTGCTTATCTATCGTTTGTCTCGGATAGGCGTATGTCGTTTTTGTTATAGAAACAGCAGTAACGGTTAACGTAACTTTAACTGTTTACCCGGGATAGCAACCACCAGTTAAATGATAGTAGGTTATTGAGAACGGCCGTAAATGCCACTAGCCCATTACCGTCGCCGCGTTCCGTATTGAGTCAAAATCGCTGTTGGCGCTGTGAGCGATAAAAGTCGGTCCGTTTTGATTATTGGGCTGATAGCGCTATCAGCGCGATATCATTTCGGAATGGCTGAACATGGGAAACGAATAAACTAACCTCTTTCGAACTAGTCTGCACTTAAATATAACTGGATTTGGTTATCAGCAGTCTCATCATTAATCACGACCAACATTATTTCTCTTGTATAACAGTTTTTCTTCTTCATAAGTATTTACAGACAACTCGCCTTTTACTTTCCATACATAACTTGTACGAGTTAAACGTCAGATTTGACAGCGCTCACAGTGATAACGGCGGGAAGCAATATCACTGTGAACGCAAGATGGCGCCAGTAATGACGTCATCCATGACGTCGAGACTGCTATCGTAGACGCGCTAACGCCAATTCGGAATGGGGTTTTATCGCGCTCACAGCGCCAACAGCGATTTTGACTCAATTCGGAACGCGGCGCGTGTTAGCACCCGGCCATATTTGCGTACTGCATCAAATACCGCGCTAAATAATGGCATTACACGCAGGTGAAGTCATAGCTTTACGAGAAATAAGGGCTTTGAAATGTGACGCATTCATTTCACAACTTCTGCGAAATTCTTGCATAAGAATATTATTGTTCGACTAAGGTAAGAACGCACTTTTGACTAAAGCTTTTGAAGATCCCAATTGTGTCAAAGAAAAAAAAAGTTGCTATAATAGAATTTCTATTCATATCAGCAAGCTTATTGTTAAAATACTTTTTTTTCGTGAACAATATCGCCCTTACCTAAAAAAACTTTTCAACCGTTAGTCACTGCTTAAGATGCTCTGCCATCTTCTCTCTGACGTGAAGTTGCACGTGCTAGAAAAGGACAGAGAAGTTTAAGCAGTGACTAAGAGAATCGAGATTATTTTAGGTAAGGCCGTATATTTTTGGGTCGTGGTATTAAAAACTTGGTGCAAGAGTCCGGTACTTTATGCAATTTTATTGAGCTGTGGTAGCCTACTGGGACACCGATAGTCTCTGAAGGTTGTGGGTTCAAATCCCGGGTCCTTATCGACGAGTTACTTAGAATTTATGCACGGATTTTCGTACTAAGTACTGACTTTTCGTTGAAGGAAAACATTATAAGGTTTATGCAGACGTCTGCTTATCCCATTTTACATTTTTGACGGTTACATTTGTTTATAATGCGGTGACTGGAACACGTTGTAAAGTTTTTCGCGGTCGAATGACTACCAACTCTTTCAACCAATATATTTGACGTCATTTTTTATTGGTTGCGTTTTACTGCCATTTCGTCTGATGTTAAATGAAGATGCAGTCTACGCCGGAGCACGCTTGCCTAAAAAAACGTTTCTCGGATATTTCGGATTCCATTCAAACCGAAAGCAGTTTCCAACTCGTGGACAGTAGTCGCCAAACAAGATGTCAAATTGTCGCCATGGAAGGGCTCACTCCCTGCGCAGGTACGTCGTACGTAAAAAAAGTTGCTAGGGATGATTTAATAAAGTACCTCGTGAATTTTGGGAGCGGGCCGAGTTTCGGGCCTTCCGGTACGCGGACGAAGATCCTCACCTCTACCTAATAATATAGCCCCAAACCACAGCCCAAACTAAGCAAAGCTTGTAATATGGAAACTAGATAGCTGATTGAAAAAAATGTATGTGTGTAATACACACATACATATTTTTTTTGTAAATACATACTACACCCAGACACAGAACCACCATCTATGTTCGTCACATAAATGTTTGCCCTGGGTGGGGATCGAACCCACTCCCTACAGCTCTGAAGGCAGACGTGCTACCAACTGAGCTATAAATGCTATAAGGCAGTCATACATACATATAATACATTTAAAAAAACAACCGACTTCAAATTCGACTACCTGGATGACATCTTCATATTCCCAGTTATTTTGATTTATTCCAGTAAGTTTGATTTTTATTATACGGGAGCACCTTTGAAGTATCAGCTACCAAACAAAAAAAACCATCACAATCAATTTATAGGCGGAGTAATCGCGTACCATACATACAAAAACAAAACTGTCGAATTGAGAACCTCCTTTTTAAGTCGGTTGAAAAATAATAATAATATGCATCTCACTATCAGTTGAACTGTTGCCCACCCCATCACTAAATACCACACATATTGTAAAATGAGCTTTATTTACAAACGCAATGAGTTGAGACTTCCCGAGCGTGGCAAGTACATTCAATTCCAGTAATGTGGTGATTTTCATACGAACAGATGTTTTCGATGTGTGTGTGAATTGTCGGGTGCATACTGCATAGGCTTGCAATGAGCTAAGCTGATGGCGGGTCAGTGTAAAAACGCAAAAAATAAACAGATGTTCCACACATTTTGTCGAGGGTGAAAGACTTTTTTTTATGGAACAGCTTATTTATTATACGCGTTATCTGAGTTGGCCCATAAAAATATTGTTCATAATGATGCATATAATGACCTCAGTACTGTTAGTAAATAAAAAATTGTAGTCGGTAGAGTTGAGGGAGTTTTGGGGGGCTAAAAATTGCTTGAAATGATTGAATTTTGTGAGCGGGCCGAATTTCTTCCGTACGCGGACGAAGTCGCGGGCGACTTCTAGTCATAATAATTATAATTCTAATTCATTTATTTCAGGTACGAGACCCATATTGTGAACACACAAAAATTCAAGATATGTTTAAAAAACTGTCCTAAAATGTCACAAAATTTAAAATATCATTATTATTATTAAAATGTCATAATGTTGTTCGTTGTTTTGTTCTAGAATTTCAAGGGTCTCCGTCTCGAGTCAGTCTATTTTTAACAAATGCTGCTGCTGCATTCCACTGAGGATCGGATGTTTCATCATTGGATACCTGGACCTGGTAAATTATATACTTCCAAAAAAACGATATACTATTTTCAGTATCAGTATGTATCTAATGTATATAATATCATGTCATTATAACGCCGTAATCCAGTAAGTACCTACTACTATTCACAACAGTTTTTTTTTTGGTTGTACGCAATCTCAACTTATGGATCGACAAGTTGACGGCTCGAACTCATCGGTGGGCGCGGCTAAAAAGCATGCTCTCTTCATCAAACAAACTGTGGGAAAGGGAGAAAGAAATATAAATTGAGCGCGCAAATTTTTTTTGTTGACCTTTGGCTGCAGAAATTTGGTTGAATAAACTCCGAGTTAATTTATTCCAACTTAAATTATTTGAAATGTTTATGGACTAAACTGTGCCGCTTGATAAATTATTTTAAAGTTTTCGTATTCCTTATGTTATTTATTTACGTCCAATGTGGCGTTAAAATTGAGCTAAAATACAAGATGTTTCCTGGCTCATAACTTTCATGTTTATTAACTTTTTACTTTCGTAATAATTTACAATCCTATATAATGAAGAGATTAATCGATATAATACTTAGTCTTGGACCTACAAAATTACATAGTGGAGTAGTAATACTACCGCGTTTCTATGGAGAAGTGACCAACTTGTCTATTCTTAAGCTTAAGCGTCGACAGGAAGGGATTCATATCCTAAATACAGGGCAACCTAGTTATATAGGAGTTAGAGCTCAGCCATGTACTCGTTTGGGAATAAAAGTGAAAAAGTATAAATGTCACAAATATAATAAAGATAACTGTTATCCTTGAGCCAAGCTCTTAGATAACTGCAATAACATTAACAATGGTGTAAACAAACAAGTCAATATAATTAGTCTGTTCCATTATTAGTGTACAAAAGTCAAAGGTCCATTTTTATTTATCTATCTTGATCTATTTTAAACGCATAGTTTAGTTAGTAATAACCGTTTCAACATTTTTTTTATGTAACTCAACTGTAAGTAAGTACACGGTGTATCTTTTGTAAGCAATATTTTGAACTAAATAAAGCATGTAATTTGTAATGTAGGGAGTTTCTCTGCTCTACCATAACTTCTAAATGCCTAAAAAGACAACTTGTCAAACAAAAGACAAACGTCACTCTGCGACTTACAATACAAATCGCATTACCCAAGCCACAACACAAGACGATACCTGATTACCCTACAAACTTACAAAGCGTTTTACCTGCAAAATACCAGGAAGGTGATTTTAGCAACTAAAAAGAAACCGGTTCGGCTTTTATATATTATTTTACTTAACTAGAGACGTTGTTGTTGGGAATTACGATGCGCTGTGTACAAGTTACTTTTGAGTCAATTTTTGCTATACATTTTGAAAGTAAAGTAGGTGGGAATCACCATGGAGCTAAAATAATACATAATTAACTTAACATTTATTGAGATTGATTTACTAAGGATAAAGTTATGCTACTTGGTAATTATTATAATATCTAACTTTGTGTACTTTGAAACATTATGAAACGCATAAATTTAATCGTAATAGATACTGTGTAATGGAGGTTAATCGATCAATCAATTTTCTACGAAATATACTTACTTTTTTTTTGTTTCATTTTTGGCATCACACTTTGTGCATTCTGCCATTGTCAAATAAATGCATTTTTCAAGTATTTTATAGTATCTGCAGCGCGAGTACCGTTCTATGTCGCTAAATTTGACGTGTCGGTATAGCAGATTTCTTTAGACGAATTTGAGAATAATTATATCGAATTTTACCGATTTAAATGTCAAATATACGATTTAGATGTTAATTATAACGATTGTCAAGAACGGTACTCGCACTGCTGGTCAAGTAAGTTATAAAATCACAGTCATTCACACAAAATTACTATTATGCAAGTCCAAGCCATGCTTAGATACGAGCTTACCTCGTCCTCCGCAAAAAGTGACAGAAATAATGTAGGCAGATTATACCCATTGGCTCCTCCACTGAAATAGTAATGCTCGAAGACACCTAATTTTCTAGGTAAGGTTAATGGTTGACTACGATCAAGATGATGAAGATAATTAAAATTATGCGCCTAATGGCAGGTGGTATCCAAACGCAAACGTATTCTTAATTCCGAGGGTTCTAAAGAAAAAGTCAAAGTGCTTAGGATACCTTATGCTTAAGGGTGAAATTTTTACATACGTTCTTGGCAAATATGTCTAGGATGCAACGCCCTATCCTCCAACAGTTGTAGTGTTCTTTCTTTTCATCATCATTATCATTCATATCTATCTTATGTAAAAAAATATGTAACCTTTTTTTTACTCTATCAAAACTTTTTGGTCTTCGTGTTCGGCAGGCTCGCAAGCCAAAGATTCAAATTTTAAAAAAGGTTACATATTTTTTTTACAAAAGATGGATTGAATGATAATGATGAAAAGAAAGAACACTACACAGTCCAATGTCCTATCCGCCTCTAAGTGTAATTCTTTTTTTTCAGGTCGTGAACTGCGTGGATATTCTATCCCTCGCCAAGGACATTACTTTGATTGGCGTGAATACCCATGGCTTTGACCATTTCGACTTCAACTTCATCGTGAACTTTGTTTTTGACAAGACCGACCTCCTGGAGCTCCAAGAGAACACGACGGAAATCCCGGAGTTCGCTGAAGCGGAACATGAGATCTTGACCGAAATTGAGTACATCTTGGCCTTTCTGCTGGTTGCAAACATTATCTGGATGTTTATTAACATCGTTTGCTTGGTTGGACTGCATAAGGTGAGCAACAACTTTTAAAAGGTTGGTAGGGTCTGTACCAATGTCATAAAATATGTGATTGATTCAGGCGTTACTTTGCGGAAGTCCATTGTTTCCAAAATGTGTTTGTTTGTTTGTTGGTTGTTTTGTTTTGTTTCTATGTCTTAAAACTGCATCCAAACCCACCGGAGGATGGCACAACTTTTCTATAGCTCGCCACTAGCGACGACGTTTGAACTGAACATTTTCTTTATATCTTCCAATATATATTTTTACCGAGCGAGCGAAACTACTAGTTTATTTGTTATTTATTGCTTTCAGAAACGTCCCGGCTTAATCCGCGTGTACGTCGGCTTCGCCACCACCCGCCTGATGCTGGTTTTGGTAGCCTTCATCTTCCTGGTGATGAGCAACAAGGCCCAGTTGGAGTACATCGTCTGGAACAGCTTTCACCTTGGTAAGTATTTTCAGCTATATCTTTTAAAAACAAGCAGCGACCTAACGCAGGCTGCTCCGACAGACAACCCCGCGCCTTAAATATCTACCCTTATTTGAGCCTAGAGATATTATATTAGGATCGATTTCTAACATTTATTATTTAATTCATAACTATTTATTTTTAAATCTTAAAAATCTATTGTCAGTATTTTATTTATTGTATTCAATATTAGTATTGAACAGTTACAAAAAAATAACGCTTTACGTATAACAGGATATTTAAACTGTTACTCGGAACTACTACTATAGTATTATATTATCTTATTATTATCCTTGCTCGGAACAGTTAAATAACAGTACAACGACTCGGTGTTCTGTATCTGAGTAAAATGAAGCGCTGTTTGGTTGTGAGAACTATTTGTCGTGCGGAACTGCGACCGAGCTAGTTACTAATATTTGACTAATACTGAGACACGTTATAATATAAAGATAAAGATAAAAATAACTTGATTGCCAAAAAATATATACAAATACTAGAGAGACACAATAAAAAGAGTAGGAGCTTGTTCACAAACTACTCTATCTAACGCGTCATCTAAGTAACTAGTTATGTTACCAGCCCAAGCAGGTAGATGCGTCGCACGACATACCCAATTTTTTGTTAACACCATGGGCTGGGAGCCACTTGAGAGCTTCAACCCCTCAGCTATTTTAAGTAGGTTAACATTTTTATTTGTATCTTAGTTTAAGATTTTAAAGTTAAATAAGCTAAGTTAAGTTTATTAAATAAGCTCATCTCCTTCTGAGCAGACCTCAAATCGGTTTTTATTTTAATTTAACTTTAACAAACCGCGCCATCTCGACGCTCCCTGAATCTTGACTGGCGCAGCCTGTAAGGATTTCCATGGTTGAGCTGTTACATTTTCGCGCTTTTCACAAATAGTTGCATGAACTTTTGCGACTTTTGTGAGACGTCGTTTTACGATTTTCGCGACTCCGAGTATCAAATTCTACATGGTTTTCGCGGAAGTGACGGCGTTCAGCGGCAGAGTAGCAGCTATGGAAGTCCATCGAACCAAACAAATGATGTCAAGAAGAAGCGATGCTTTTGACTTATTTTTTTAATTTTTTTTTTCTTTGAAATATAAACTTTTTGGGGGGTTTCGGCTTTTCTCTATACTAAAAATAACGTTGTATAATATTAAATTAAGGGGGAATACGGTGAGCAATTTTCCATACTAACGTACCTCTATTTCCCTATTTTTTCCTGAATAATGCCTCTAGAGAAATCATTTATTTTATAAAATCTAGGTCTACTGTAGACATGTGGAGGGACACGTTTTGGATAGACTTGGGGATCGCAAAGTGTTACCACCGTTAACCGAGAGGACGCTGCTGCCGGCCTCCGGTGGTTGTGGATGCAGTTTTAGGAAATACCCAGGTCCAAACATTTCATAGGTACATTAAAGAAAGTCAAAATATTAAGAAAGTCAATAAAAACAAACAATAAAGAAAAACTTAAGTTAAAATAAATAAGAATTCATTCAATCGGATACTCTGACTATAGTTTCGATCACATCCGGTGATCTTTTTCAAAGAGTGAAAACAGAGCCTGACGCGCGTGCAGCTGCGTCCTGCTTAGCACTGCGGGCCGCTGCGCGTCGCGCGTGCGTCAAAACCACGTCAGTTTTCATAATAAGAATTCATTCGTTAAGTTAGTATCGTTAACCAATGAAAAGGTAAGGCTACTATTCGGAGATTGGTTCCCTAGAAGAAAACTATACACATAAGCTATTGAATTCCTTCTCGGGCTTCATAGATTTCTCCTTGTTTTTTTTAAATCAAAAAACCTGTGTGATGATCTATAAAAATCTGCTCGTACATTCCGAAAAACCCAATTAATATTGACCAGGAATCGAACCCTCTACCTCACGAATGTGAGGCGCAGCTTTCTTTAGCTACGGACTAAACATATAGCGTCGGTTATCTACATGTTTATTTTTAAAAAGTCGTAGTGTTTCATGTTGGTCTTATATTGCACCAGTCAGTATTTCATACGATTTGATTCCTTGCCAATTCGGTACCAAATATAGCAATTTTTCGAGTAGATTCTGTTTTTTCTTCAGATGTTGAACGATTGAACAAGTTATCGCGATTCCACTCACAAAGACTAAAGAAAATACCTATTAATACAGAAACAGATAGATAAGAGTACCTACACAGTTAAATTTATCTTGAATCTTGAATCTGTCTTCAAGACACGAGTGATGAGAAGAAACTACGTATATTATATACGATAAGTGCGCTCGATATCTTCAGGTAACAAAGTAGGTATACTAACATAGGCACCGTACCCATCCTGCTCTCGACATGCGCTGCGTTCAATTCAGGTAATTCATTCAAGAAAACACTCCAATAGTAGTCTGCAAAGGCTTCAGCGGCTTCCACACCACTAAACGAGTTACCATTGTATGAAATACAGGGCTCAAACCCGCCCTTAGACCTGAGGCTATGAACGTGATTCCAAAAATGCTGGGGACGCAAAACTAAATCCTGTTCAATTTTGATCATATGGGTTTTGTATGCTAAAGCAATGCGAATTTTTAAGCCTGCCCGTAGACCAGAAAACAACCTGTATGTACAAGTACATTTTGAAGTCAACCAGTACTTGTGCAATTTAGTTTTCCGCCGAATGTCTTTTATGATAGTAGCGTCAAACCAAACGGGATACCTATTGCTATGGGACATTTGCCTTTTCTTTTTAGGAACAGATAAATCAAATAGTCGATACATAATATTATAAAAATTATCAGTAGCAACTGTTACATTGCTACATTCAAGTACGGGCACCCACGAGATATCAGCAAGCAGCGAGTTAAAAAGAGGAATGTCCATCTTTTTGAAGTTCCAGCGCACCGACTCCTCGTCGAAATGTCGGGGCGTCCATAGTTGTAGACTTGCGCTTATTGTAGTTTATCCACGGCTTGACCCGCGCATTTCTGGCCAAACATCGACTGAAAAACACTTCTCATAACAGTCTTCTGGAACTCCTATTTTAAACGAATTGTAGTGATTAGCGGTCTTCAGTTGCTCTAAGGTAACTACTCTCTGCGGTAAAAGTTCATTAAGATACGCCTTGACGTCTTCCTCTCCGGATAACATATTCCATAGATGGAAATGTTTTCGTGACTCAACCGCTTTAAGTGACGTCACGGCCGGTCCAGCGACGCAGCGTAGCGAGAGGGACTGGCGCAGGTTCCTATGTCGTACCACCGTCCAGCTTTTGTTAGAAGGCTGGGTCGGGAGAGTATCTGCTTCCGTCGACGGCTGCACGGATGAAAAAGCTCGTTGCAATTTTGGGCCAATAGGACGAACTGTATGAGATGGTTGTGCGGGAGCCGGAGTTTTGGACGTTGTACTGTCTTGTTTTTTCTTAAGAGTGTCAGAGTACGAGATGTTCGAGGAATTTGCTTCCTGTATGGGTGGACTCATCTGAGCTTGAATTCTGGGTGCAATTGTAGGTGCACTGCTCTCAAATTTCTCCAGCTTATCCAGCAATTGGTTCATTTGGAAAGCATAATTCTCCATTTTTGTCTCGTATCCCGCTATAATAAGTACAGACTGAGAAAACTTATTACTGCAATCGGCGATAGTGGAGACAGCTTCACAGAGTTTGGATTCATAATTTGATATTAAGGTATTAGAATTAGCAAGTTGTTCTCTCATTAATTTCATTTCGCAACGTAGCTCACGAACCTCGCTCATTATATCCTGAGCATTAACTGCACTTTCATCCTCCTTCGACTGAACATGGACTACTTTTTGCTGGACAGTTACATTGCAACTTCTAAGCTTTCTGGTCACACCAGGGGTTAAGCTGTTGTCTCCGCCCCTCTTAGTGACAGAAAGGCATTCGAGACAGGCCCAGGATTTTTTGGCTGCTTTAGTGGTGTTTTTCACGCCGGTACACAAGTGGTGGTAACATTTCCCACAGCCCAGTACTGTGCGTACTCTTCTTGTTCAATATCTATTTTACTTAAGCACGCTGTGCAGTTCATACTTGCTACAATATCAACTTTAATGTAGGTTAAATACGCAGAAAGTGTGTTTGTGCAAAAAGTAAACAAATACGAACAGCTGATGTTGAAGAGATATCTAAGCGTAGTAGCAATGCAGGCAAGCGCGGCGCACGCGATGACTCGGAGCTCAACGGTCGGCGCAGGCGCACGACGTGCGCGCCGTCCACTCGGAGCGAAGCGATGCGATGATTCAGCGCCGGCCGCAGCACACCGCGGTTATCGTAGTTAATTAAAATTGACAGTTACCCAAAAATTTAACAGTATTTCACTTATAATTTCAGAACCACTGATCCGATTTGCACAAAATAAACGTCACTGCGTTCGGTGATCAGTACACTGCAAAACTATATAAGATTTACGGCTATCTATTTACCTTTTTCCGCTATAAAAATTTAAAGTACGGAGCGAAAGAACGCGACGTTGCCTTTACAAGCGCTGGCGAGCGAGTCGAGTCGAGAGATATATTATAGTGGGAGGCCTTCCTACGCTGCGTCTTCCGGTTCGCGGTCGCCACTCGAGAACCTTTCTTCCTTATCGGTTGTCAGTTCATCGAGCGATGTGGCCTGCCCTGCGCCACTTCAACTTGCAAACCTTGCGATGGAATGGACGTCGCCGTATTGAAATTATTCAATTCACATATTTTTGAAGAAAGAATAATTGTACCGCATGCAATAGACAAATAAAGTCCCGTAAAAATCATACACAGCATAAAAACCCGAATGAAACGGTTTGAATCCAAATCAAATCGATTCATTTCAAAATGAGGTGAATCCACTTTCATGATGCAAAGTGCCAAATGTTCCAAGGGAATTAGCTGTGCGAGTGAATGTTTCCTTATAGATAAATTGGTCCCTTCTTTGGCCTCATAATAAAGAATACTTTATTAATTGTTTTATAAGAGAATCTGGTGAGCAGTTGTCCATAGAAACGTTTTTTCCTTATTTTCTTCCTGGATAATGCCTTTAGAGTAAAATAAAATCTAGGTCTACTGTAGACATGTCTGTCATTTCTTTTTTCAACCGACTTTAAAAAAGGAGGTTCTCTGTTTTTTTTTTGTAATTATGAACTGATTTTGACGATTCTTTTTTTGTTTGGTAGGTAATACTTCAGCGGTGGTCCTATATACATTTTATCGAAATCGGTTATAATGACTATAAAATATGTAGATGTCATCCAGGTATTCGAATTTGAACCCGGTAGTTTTTTATTTTAAAAGCGTATTATTCAGCAAATAATTGCAAAAAAAATACAACCCTCTAATTATCTTCATAGTAATTTTTGGACCCTCTAAACGTTCTTTTGTTTTTGTTCCAGTTCTGTCCGCGTACTACATCCTGGTGTATTACATCTACGCAGTCCAGTTGGAGAAGGAACGTGAAGCGGAGGCCACTCAACGGGCTTCTGCTCCCTTCAACAACGCCTTGTATTCCACCATGGTAAATGAGCTAAAGAGCATTGAGAAGATCCAACTGGTGGCTTAAGGAAGGAGGGAGATAAGAAAGAAGTTAGGGTAGCGGGAGGAAAGATGAGGGGAGATATTGTAGGATATTTTTAATGAGATCAATGGAGCTATCAAAATTCTGCCAACATAACAATCAAAATCACTCCATCCATTGCCTGTATGGTATGTCACGTGCATGTTCGGATAATCGGTTTTTTTTAAATCATTATTATCATCGTAAGCACGTTTTTGCATTGCTAGATCTTACCGAATGCGACGCCGACCTAACAATATAAGTTTTATTTTTAAGCCGTAAAGGTTAAGTACTTACAGATTTACGTGAAAAACGAAGAAATACGATTGAATTTATGAGCTTTTTATAAAACACATTTAAGCAATAAACTCGTAAGTTTAAAGTTAAATGATAATAGAGCTGAAATTTGAATAAAGTGTGATGATATTACGCCTCTGTATAATAAGTTGTGTATAACAGATTAATATCACGTTGCTGACGATACCGTCGCTGCCAACATTTAGAAAATTTGACAGCTCCGTTGGTCTCATTAGAACAAATCGTATAGAGTAGAAAAAAACATGCCATGCTTGTACTTTGTACTTTTGGTGATCAAACTTTGAAAGCGCGAAAAGATATAAAGATCTTCTTCGTAATATTATTATGTATGATCACATGATGTTTTTTTATTTTTTACTATATTCAAAAACTATTGCATGTTGGTTTTCCAATCATTATTTTGTAACACGAATTGAAACGTGTAAAATGTGAAATCCATTTTGTTCTGTAAAATGTGAACAAATAAATTGTGATTTATTCTTTAGTGAAAAGCCTTTATATTTTGGACCTATCTAGTTTTCTATCTACTATTATTAACCACGATGTTTACAGAACTAGCGTGCGCCAGTTTCTTTGCTGATATTTTCATTATTTATTATCTATATTATCCTTACTCCCGCTGGCTGCGCGTGCGTCATCTCAGTACTGCAATATAATATCGAGACTGTTCTGTACAAATAGGTTGCAATGAATATGGCTGATGAAATAAAAAAAACTCTGGTAAATAATCTTAGGCTGATGGCATGACTGTAGTTATAGTAGATGTACCTACAACGTGTAACAAGTTGTGACAATACTGAAGGTAGTAGTTAGGGTTGCCAACATTTTTTCAGCGGAATATAGTAGTTTTCAAAATAAGCTTTAAAAAATATAGTTCACTCTAAAAATATAGTATTTTAAGGAAACTACAAACAAAAAGCTATATATTTTTTGCACTTCTTAAATGTTTACTCGACTGCTCAAAAAAGGAGTGTAATGTTTTCAGGGTTCATGTATGTATGAGGTATATATTTAGATAAGTAAGTATATGAGTTTCTTTATTCTACCATAACTTCTAAATGCTTCAGATTTGGATAACCTTATCGTTAGAATCCTTACATCATCCCAAGCATACGCACTGCATAAGCACTCGTGTATTAGACAGATTTCTTGCCATAAATAAAAAATTGAGGATTTTTAACTTAGATTTTGGTGGAGCAAAATAAAGATTAATCCAGAAATATAGTATTTTTACGTACTATATATTTCTTTAACAGTATATGGTATGGAGACCCTAAATATAGTACAATACTATATATATAGTACGATTGACAATCCTAAGTTAAGTACACATAATTATGAATAACTTCATACCATACCATACCATAGGGTCAACCCCGAAAACGAGAAAAAAAAACAACTGTTCCACAGAAAAAGTTCATTGACCTTGGACAAAATGTATGGAAATTGCTGTTTTTTTATCTCTTCCAAGGTTGGACCGATAGTAAAAGTTGTTGTTGTGACTACCTTCATACAAATACATACCCTTCAGTATTGTTACACCTTTTTGTTACACGTTGTATTTTTATGTGGTTTAGCTATTATAGACGCGTTCTATAATCTTCAGTACGTAGTAGGTATATCTTGTGCTTCTACACAATTGCTGTAAATTTTCTCAGTTATCTATTCCAGTACATTTCTTATTAAAATTCCGTTAGTGAGAATAAAATTAAATGTCAACAGGAATAAAACCTTTCTATGTTTGATTCGAAGTCGCGAGAAATTGGAAGGGCAAATAATTTGATTACGGGGTGCATTGGATATCAATAATTGAAAGATAAGTTTACTATGTGATCAAATTCAAAAAACGAAGCTACAGTGAAAATACGGTAGGTAAATAAATATTCAACTATACTATGATGGCTTAGTTTTGGTATTAAATAATGACACAAGACGATTTCCTGATGGTAAGGCGATTATATACTGCATCGCGCTACACGGCCGGTGGTAGGCGAAAAAATTTACATTGCCAGTGTCAGTGTGTTGTACCGCGCGTGTTTTCTATACAAACTGAGGTACTAATACTTATAGTCTAGTTTATTTATTTTTCATTTTGGTCTGGGGAGAAATAATTTTATCAAATAGCAATCGTGGTTTTTTTTTCCTGGAACACCATGGTGCATCACCATCTCTGGAGGGTCTCTCCCAAGTTGGGGGAGTCGGACGCCCCCGCATCCGACCCCCCAGACCCTCGGAGCGGTGACTGAGTGCTGGCACAACCAGCTCGCCTCCGTCTCCGCGCTCTCCGGAGCGGGTGAGCGAGCGATCATTCTCCCTCACCCGCTCCTCAGCTTCCCTCTGCGACACGACCGTCTCGCAGAAGGAAACCATCGTCTCCCATGACCTCTCGTCGTCAACAATCTTTGCCAAGATCGTTGACAAGGAGAGGTCCTCCCCCACGACTGCGACTAGGGCTTGCCGCGGTCCCGCCAAATAGCAATCGTCCTTCCCGAACCCTGCCTGACAGTTTGTATTCTAATTGTGTTCTCCACATTCACGCGCGGCGTTGCATAGCGAGTGCACGTATTTATAATATCCTTATTGATTTCGTTTCACTTATTTATACGGCGGTCGGTGCGCGAAGTTTCAATAATGGCCGAGATCCTGCAAGGACCTCGGCCCAGTAGTGACATGAGTGAAGAAGACTTTTCTGAGGCAGGCAGTATTTTCATGCAATGCAATTATTATTAAATGATAAGATTATAAAACTGGGGTATCGTTGTCATTTGACAAAAGAAGTAGGTATATCCTACGGTATAGTTAAGTACGTAGAACTGGAATTTGAGGAAGATGAAATATTAAAAGCATTTCAATGCGAACAGAGCATTATGTCGGTGCGTAGGCTGCAGCGTATGGACTTATCAGGTCATTGGGGTGAAGAGTGAAACTGTACGATTTGGTTTCAAGGGCTCTGTTCTTCCACAATACGTAGTGGGTTACGACTGCAGGTTCAAAGTAGAACCTTATACATATCCTGTGACTCAGTGTGCTGGCTGCTGGAAATTCGGGCATACGACTCGTACCTGTCCATCCAAAAAAGTCGTCTGTCCGAAGTGCGCTGGGGAACATGCTAATTGCGAAATCACATCTTATCGGTGTGTCAACTGCAAAGGTGCACATATAGCACTAGATAAATCATGCCCGATGTATGCAAAAGAGAGAAAAATACGATCCAATAAGAAGTTGGAGAACTTGAAATCAGCGAAGAAGATAGCGGTGAAACGTCGATTGAAAGTATGTTGGAAATTGGTGAAAGTAAACGTAGAAAAATTAAGAAGAAAAAACAAAAAATAGTATACATCCAAGGGAATAAAGAAAAACCAAAGAAAAACAGTCCAAAGAAAGAAGATAGTGATAAAGAAAAAGCTGACAGGAACAGATTTAATAGTATTTTACAAAAAACAAAAGAAGTAATTTTTTTTGGAGAATAGTTTTGAAGAGAAAGTTCAAAAAGCGTTAAAATTTATCGTTGAGGAATTGATACACTTTGCTATAAAGTCCGTAAAACATGGCGAGGTCTTCAATAAATTAGTAAGTCTCTTTTATAATGGATAGACACAATCAAAATGTTACCGATACAATGGCGTCAGGCTCTGTAGGTTCCACTGAGCAAGGCTTAAACATTGCTCAATGGAACGCGCAGAGTCTGGCACCAAAGAAAATAATTGATCTTGAACTATTTTTGATTCAAGAAAAGATAGGAATTTGTATAGTAAGTGAAACGTGGTTTGATGCTCGCGATAAAAACATTAGAATAAGTAATTATACAATTATTAGACATGACAGATTGGATTCTTGGGGTGGAGTAGCTATAATAGTACACAAGTCTATAAAAATTCAGAAGTGCTCATTGCAGGCAAATAATGCCGGTATTGAAATGTTATGTGTTAAGGTCCTAAATTGCAAATATTTAGATTATGTAGTATCTGTATATTGTACCTCTCCTGTGACTACTACACAATGCGATTGGGAAAACATTTTTTCGAAATTTTCTGCCAAAACTATAGTGGCCGGTGATTTTAACGTTCACCACACCAATTGGTCAAATAAAAATGACAACAGAGGCCTAAAGATACTTGATGCCTCTTTGGAACATAATTTTGTATCGCTTAATACAGGTGCGGCTACTAGAGTTAAGTTGGTAAATGGAGTCTTACAAGAGACGGCACCAGATATCACTTTCGTGAGTTGCGATATTACTGTATACTTTAAATGGCAGGTAACCCGTGAACATTTGGGTAGCGATCATCTTATTATAAAATATTCCATGCAGTTTTGGGGGGCCCGTAATTTTGTAAAATGCCGTAATTTTAAATTAGCCAATTGGAAAATATATGCAGATTCACTCAAAAATGGCTTCGATAATCTAGTAGTTGATGAAAGTAATCTACAATCTTTATACAATTTGTTTATTGATAAGCTACATTATGCGGCAAGTAAAAGTATACCTCTGATTAAAATTTGTACTGACCCAACACAAACTTTTCAGCCTAAGCCCTACTGGTCGCCACTAATATCTAAAGCAATTGCGGAACGTCGGTTAGCTCTAAAACAGTTCAGACGCAACCCTACACCAAATAATCTAAGTATTCTGAATAGTAAGATTGCCGAGGCACAACGGATTCATAGACAGGCACGGTCGAGTAGTTGGCAAAAATTTTGCAGTAGCATAAACGAAACAGTAAACTCGTCGGAGATGTGGCGACGTATGCGGTGGGTGAAGGGTTTGAAAAGAGATCATGTTGTTGTCCCTAACGATAAAAAAGAAGAACTTTTACGCAGTTTAGCCCCAGATTATGCTCAATCACAAACGCCGCACTTTAGTTCCAATAATGCAAAATGAGAAATTGAATTTTCTATGCAAGAGCTACACAACTGCCTTAAAAAGAAGGACACATCACCCGGAGAAGACGAAATTACATATTCAATGATATATCACTTGCCACCAGACGGAAAGTAAATATGCTGTATATGTAAAATATTTCATTCAATGTTATGCAAGCGACTGGAATGGTATATTGAATCTAATAAAATTTTATCCCCGATCACAAGTGGTTTTAGGAAATGCCAATCGTGTGTAGATTGTATAACACGCTTAGTTTCAAATATTCAGATAGGTTTTTCAAATAAAATAACAACACTAGTGGTATTTTTGGACGTGCAAAACGCCTATAATGAGGTACTCGTCGATAAACTGGTGGTGATTTTAGATAATTTAAATGTTGGAGCTCAATTTTGCAATTATTTGTGGTCTTTCTTAAGTCAAAGATGTCTTTAAATCCAAGGTAACTTCGGGAACGAAGCTCTCGTAAGATGGACAGGCAGAGGATTGGCACAAGGTGATCCTCTGTCTCCTCATTTATTTAACATTATAACCCATAGAATATGTCTAGGCCTTCAAAATGTATCAGCTTTGCAGTATGCTGATGATTATGTATTCTTTACACAAAATAAAAACATTGACCGTAGCATCCAAAATACCTTAGATTCTATAGTGCGCAGGCTAGATTTTTTGGGTCTGCAAGCTTCCCCAACAAAAACACAATGGTGTGGCTTTCGGAGGGGCAGAACAGCTCTTCCCATTAGTTTAAATATTAATAAATGTCAAATTAAGTCTGTTGAAAGTATGAAATATTTAGGGGTTTGGTTAGATAAAAGCCTTTTATGGAACGTTCATATCAAGGAAACTCAAGCAAAAACGATGAAGATGTTAAATATATTAAAAATATTAGCAGGTGCGTCTTGGGGTTTACATCCCAAACATCTCCGACGGCTGTACATCGGTTTGATCCGCAGCAGAATTGATTATAGTAGTTTTATTTATGATAATGCAGCAAAAACACATTTGAACAAACTCGATAAAGTCCAAAATGCTGCATTACGTGTCATAGGAGGTTTTATTTGAACCACACCCATACACGTTATGGAGTGTAAATTGTGTATTCAGCCACTATACATAAGACGTCAATACTTAGCCACTAAATATTGTTTAAAAGTGCAATCATTGTCCGATAAATTAACAATTTCAATACTTAATAAACTCTCAGATCTTTGCAGCCTAAGATATTGGCAAAAGAAAAAAAAACCCTTGCTTATATCAGTATTCGACGAAACTAAAACTGAGATTATGATTACTAGACAACCACTAAATATGTATACACTAGATACTTGGATGTCAAATATTAGAGTAGATTTTATTGAAACGAAAGTAGAAGGAATTCAGCACTCAAAAAACCAATATGATTCCAGAATACTTCAGACAAATTCATTACGTATGCTAAACTCTAAATATAAAGATTTTTTTAAAGTATACACAGACGGGTCAAAAACAAGTGATGGGTGCGGTGCAGCATATTATATACCTAGTCGCAATGTAGAGGAGAAATTCAAAGTTGTATCTGATAGTAACTGTATTATGCCCGTGGAATTATTTGCGGTATCAGAGGCGCTTTCCTATATAGTAGGCACACCAGATATAAAACAAGTGGTAATTTTAACCGACAGTCGAAGTGCTTTACAGCATATCGCTCGATGCGCTTCTGGTGTCAGAAGTACTACCGTAGCATATGCGATCCTAAATAAGGTCTTATTTCTTTTAAATAGAGGAGTGAACCTGAGCCTGCAATGGATTCCGTCACACACGGGTATTCGAGGAAATGAGGTTGCCGATCAGCTCGCAAAGGAATCAACATTAAATGGAGCAGAATTATATATTATACCTGAACATACAGAACTTTTAGTGAAGTTCAGATATAAAATATATGAAAAATGGAAAATCAAGTACATAAATACATGTTCGGATAAAGGTACCTGGTATAGAACTTTGCAAGCTGAACCTCCTCGAATACCATGGTGTGCCAATAGCAAGTTGAAAAGATGCCATATTGTTATAGCTCATAGACTTCGCTCCGGCCACATGCCGCTTAATAAGGTTGAACATCTTATGGGCAGGGCTGAATCCCCCGCCTGCTCTGTCTGTGGTAATCTCGAAGACGTTTCTCACCTCCTGGCGGATTGTGGTCGCAGCGAGTCTTTGAGAACACTCATGTTGAGCAAGTATGGCATAAACCCCCGAGACGTTGGCATGTTTCAAGGTATTCTGGCGGAACCCACATGTGAGGCAGCGAAGGACTTGTATGCCAGTGTCTCGGACATACTGGCTCAGCGTAAGGACGACAGCCCCTGTTGATGTGTAACATGCATTGTAAAACGGGGCTGGCATAATCGCAAAGCGACTAAAGCCCCAAAAAAAAACAGATTTAAAAAAAAACAAAAAAAAAACACGATTTTAGTAAAAAAAGATTTTGACAAATTTCTTTCGAATACGAAACGATTTGAGTTTGAAAAAAAGGCAACACATTTTAACAAAAGTACCAAGGTTTATTATTTTGTTTTTGTGTGTCATGCATAAGTATGTAGGTATGTAAGAAGCTATTAATGATTAAACGAACTTACCTATACGTGAAGTTCTATCATAATTATACGAGGGCCGACACGACCTTAGTAAACTGATCGCCGGTTTCATTGTCTTCGTGAAAACGAAGGGAGAAGTATTGAGTCCAAAAGGTAAAACAATAAATTAATAGGTACATAATTTTTCGTCACATTTAAAATGGAGCTATTTTTAGAATTGTCATAAATCCAGATTAAAAAGGATGTAATATCTTTTAAATCTTACGGAACTCATAAAGAAACTTTTAGAAATCAGTTTTAGGGCAGTTCGCAGATCTTCAAGCTTGATATCAATACAAATATATTTAATGATTTCAAATTCATTAGTTTTGCCGTTAGTTTTCGGTACTAAAAATGTAGGAGACACGAATTGACCTTGGCAAAGTAGACATTCCGTAATGGCTCTTATTTTGATAAGGTCGCAAATAGAATTTTCGTATTAAATTTTGTCTGTGTTGGAAAGCACTCTAGTCATGGTAACAATTAATTGTTTCACTGGACGAGAAAATGGGTATTTGATACCCTCATACCTCATACTCATTTGAGGAGGAGCACGCCAGTTTAAATGTTTGCGTGGTGGTTTGTTTTTTGTAGGTGGCAGTTTTATTAGAGCTGGTTTCATGTCCGCTCCAGATTTTGATATGGCTTTGGCAGCCTTCAATGTCTATGCTACGCTTTCACTAAAAAAAGAGTTTATAGTTTTTTTTTGTCGCTTGCAGTTGATCTCTAAGATTATTACTATATTTTTGTTAAGTATGAAACTTCTTCGTATTGGTGAGTCAGCGTTCTGGCTGTCGCACATTACCTTAACGGCGTATTTGAATAATGACAGTATTTTTTGTTTCCGCAGACATGAGTGACGTGAGAGCTTTAGCTAAGCCTGATACTACAGAAGTGCACTGCTTTTGTTTTAGCTCAATACTCTTCTATTTTAAGTACAACCTCCGTCACAGCAGTTACTACTGCTGGATTAGGAGTGGGTGCTTCAATCAAGGTACCTACAGTTTTCTGGCGGTGGGGCAGATCCATGAGTCCCTTACGGGTATCTTTCGGCAACCCTAACTTGACTATATGTTTTAAGCGAATAGCTAGGTCGGAAGGATTAGGGGTAGGTAGCATTTTGTGTAGGAAGGATCCTCTCCCAATATTTGAAGCAGTTCATTGGCTAGAGTCGGTGCCGGATCTGGAATTGACGGTATGAACTCATTTCCAACCACCAACAATGGTAGGTGTGGTGGTGGTGGTACTGATGTATTCGGAGGAGAAACAGCGCTAGCTGAAGCCATGTAAGCGGTGGCCGCAGCGCTGGTGGATAGTAACGGTGATGCAATTTTGCGGTGAAGGCAGCAGTAGCGGCAGTGTCGCTGGTTGACGGTTTTGACACCCGTAGTATACCAAGAAATTAACCACGTAAAGCATGTGTAGTATATTTTGAAAAAATTGACAACCCCTGAAGCTGACCGCATTCCCAAATTAATACATTAGTATTTTGCAATTATATTTTTAATAATTTAATACTATTAGGATTTACTTTTCCAAATTAACTTATTATGAATTAGATTTGTATTACCATTGGTCTCTAAGAACTTGACCAGTGCATTATCCGGCGGAGGGTATTGTTACGCCATAACACAGGTTTATTCCTAGCGTGGGTAACAATGTTTCTCCTCATGGACTGTCTCTTATGGAACAAACCATACTGTTTAACATATCTGATTATGTAACGTTTGTTGATGTCTAATAAATTTCATTTCATTTATTAATAAAGTGACAGCCTTTGTAGCTGACCGCATTAGTAATTGATTGCTTTAATTATGATTAATGAGATATAAGCAATGAAGTGACATTCCCTGAGAATGACCGCATCATCACTTTTGCTACGTTAATTATAGCGAAGTGGTAGTCCCAGAAACTACCCGCAGCACTACATTATAACGTAAACGTAACGTAACGTAACGTGATTGTCTATGTCTATGTCTATGTAAAAGATAATGAAAGCGTTCATATCAGTAAGTGATAGCCCCATAGGCTACCCGCAAACTTATTTAAAACGCACGTGGATATTTCGATTTTGCCTTCAATGCACAGTATGTCTTGCGGCAGCTACTCCGGCGTAGCGCTGGCGCACCCTTGAGGCGATGATGATCTTGACCGTGAAGTAGAACTCGATCATGATGTTGAACTTGAAGATGTTCTTTTGTGTCGATCTGTTCGTCGTGCGCGCACTAATTTTCGTAAAATAATGTTTTTTCTTTTATACGAGACGCGGACGACGCGTGCTTACTGGCGAAGCACTGAATGTGTAATGAAGGTTCCAGCTAGAGGGAATACCATCACACAAAAAAAAACTCTCAAAAGTACAGTGCAGATTGGCGACACCTAGTGTCTACTACATGTAAACTTTATGCTAATCTCTTCGGACAAAGCTAAGTATAATTAGGGCCGCTTGCATAACGTATGGTCTTTAATTTCATTTAACTAAACACGTTTAGCTGCCCAACACACATTTTGCCTAAATGCATTTAGCGATGCCTTGCGTAAGACGCTTTCCGATGCTATTTAACTAATCGTTTTTAGCGCGTCCCATAAAATGTCCACATGCGGTCCGTTCGACGCATTGAATGTTTTTTTCCGTCAAACCATCGTCAAGCACAGTCAAGCACTCACTTTTTGATTTATTTACGTAGAACAGAATACATTTTAATTGTAAACTTCAAATAATGCCACGTGTTAACTGCTTTGTTGTTTTTTTGTTTTCGTTAAGTTACCGTGAAGCCTTTGTTCCAGGAACTCAATGCTTTGTTCACTGGTATAGTAGTTAATTATTATAGGAATATTGAATAAAAAGTGCATGGTATTTTATTTAAATATGAGTAGGTATATAATATAATTATATAGTACCTAGCTAAATACATGACGTCTATTTTTAGTAGCAAAATCACCTGTGGTATGAAATATGAAATTTATCTTCAAAAAAGTCATCAAAAATCTTGACCTCGGAAATAGTTATCTTGGTGCAATGGTCTGGCTAAAAACGTCTCACAAATCTCTTCATCATCTGAGCAATCCCACATATTCATTGTAGAATTTTTAGATGGCGTATACCTAACCACCCTACCTACCTTACCCCCTACATTCCTACATTTATTTATTTAATCCTTTGTATGTATGTTTCTTTTGTGTGAGCAATAAATAATTAATCTATCTATCTATCTACCTATATGTAATATTTTTTTAAACAAAACATTGCAACTACACCGATACAGCACATCACAAATGATGTTTCTTTATTATTTACACAAAAATACAAAATAACCAAGAACAGCTGACCATTCAATATGGCGCTAAACACATTTAAATTTCGCTAAACGGTCATTCCGGAGTGTTTAATTTTGATTGTTCGCTAAACATGTTTAAGGGTTTATTTTTTGTTGTGCAAGATGCTAAACGTGATTAGTCACCTAAATGCATTTAATTGTTCGGCTAAACGCATTTAAGGACTGTTACGCAAGCGGCCCTTAGTCTAGAAGTGTCCGTTATGGGTAAACTGATAATGTTAATAGCATTTAAAGCGAAGTACTTACCACATAATGATAATGATAATTACCATTCAATGTTTTTTTCTGGGACTGTCAATGACTATTTTAGTGTCCAATAAAATATTTAAATACAATATAAACTTTTTTATTCATCAAGTATCATAGACTCATATGCATCATTGAATTAAATATTTCACATGTCAATATGGTCAATATAAAACCCTTAAAAAAACCTAATAACTAATCAAATAACCCGCCCCTGACCGTTCCCGGTGCAAAGGTGCCCATCACACTCGCCGCGTTCGCGCTCGCGGTAATACTTACAATATTAAGTCTGTTTGATAAAGTTATCATGGCTAAAGTTATCAAAATAAAGAGGTTATTAATTTATCATGTTGCAATTGCACGTATCTTCTTAAAGGTTGATAACTGAGGACCCCAGCACAATTATTATTTTTCACTACTAGCGCAGCGCCTCTCGGATCACTCTTCCATATCGTGAGACCTTAGTATGGTGGTAATACTCTAGTATTAGGTTGACTAAACCTGTTATGCGGACCTGGGTATAGACCTGGGTGCGTCATGTAAAAAGAACGCTGGAAGAAAGTAGAGGGGGCGTGTTTGCGCACAAAAGTACTAGGCCTATTGTTTTAAATAATTATTAATTAGCCTTTTGCTCGCAGCTTCGTATATTGGTTATTGCTACGTATATGGCAAAATATATTAGATAACGCCTAAATCGCCTACTGCGCAGCTTACCGCCAGCGTTATTTTTACATGACGCGACTATAATTATGTATGTCCTAAAACTGCATCCAGAACCACCGGAGGAAGGGCAGCAGCGTCCTCTAGATTAACGGTGGTAACAGCGATCCCCAAGCCGCCTGCCAAGCGTGGGGATTATGGCAACACCCCTCTATTATGGGGGAGGCCTTCGTCTAGCAGTGGACGTTTTATGGATGATGACGTGAACTATCCAAATATTAGTCTAGTTAGTAGATAGTTAAACTTAAAACTGTGAGGTCGCAGGTTGAATCCTGGGCCCGAACTATTGAGCTGTATGGAGTTTATGTACGGATTTTCATACCTCTTACTCTTCTGTGAAGGAAAACTACGCAATGAACCCCATTTATTAGTATTTGGTCGATTTCGCAAATGGTCGGGTTCTCATTTCGCCGGAATACAGGAATACAGTTAAAGAGAAAAACGGTTATTTTTTAACTATAAATTGGAATTTTAGCCATTACTGGCATTTTTATCGTTAAGTAGACAACATTTTTATCTACGGAGAAACCCACCAGTGATTATTGTTGTTAGTGACCTTATTGACAATAAAAAATATCCGTCAGAAAAACAAACTAAGTATATTCTATCGGCCTTACTTAAAAAAACTGTTCAACCGTTAGTCACTGCTTAAATAAAATAGCGCAATGCCAAATTGACTCTCCCCATCTTCTTTCTAAGATAAATCTGAAAGTCCCTAGAAGGCCTGTGAGGCATCCAGTTAGTCTCCATATACCCCATAGTTCCACTAATTACAGGCAAAATTCTTTCTTCATAAGAGCAGCCAATACCGTCAATAACCTAAAAGATTTTCCAGAATTCGATTTGTTTAATACACCTATACATAAACTTAAAACTATAGTCTCCAAGAACTGGTTTGGTGCGAATTGAACTGTTTTTCTCTCTTTAAATTGTGTAATATTTTAGTAATGTTTTTCAATGTTAATCAAAATCCTTAGCTAACCATGTTAACAAGTGATATAGGCTTTTATATGCGGAAACGTGTAAATGGTGTATAGTTATCCAAATTTGTATAAGTTTACTTAAGTTATTATCACTGTATGTTTCCCAAATAAAATAAAATAAAATAAAATAAAATTAAAATGCTCTGCCATCTTCTCTCTGACGTGAAGTTGCACGTGCTAGAAAAGGACAGAAAAGTTTAACCAGTGACTAAGAGAATCGAGATTATTTTAGGTAAGGCCGTAAGTGTGTATTTGGCATCAACCAATCGTTGCGTTCCATTTTCATTTATTAGTGTTCGTGTGTGTAACTGGTCGCGCCCAGCGGCGCAAGTGATGCCAACTTAGCTCTTTCTGGGCTAGATCCAGCGATTTTTTCTACTTTTTTAGCCCCATATCTAGCCCAAATTGGCTATGCCAGTGCATCATGTAAGCCAGACACCAACGTCTTCAGCACAAGTGAAATCCTGTGCAACGAATTAGACGAAGACTCATCTGATGGACACGGCGACATATAAAAATATTAAAAACTGCTTAAAATAAACATTGTTTTTCAGGTAAGTATTTTTAAAACTACTTGCTTGTAATTTTTTTGACATGACAATTTTTATCCAAAAGTTGCATTTTATCAACCGATTTCAAAAAAGGAGGTTCTCAATTCGACTGTATGTTTTTTTAGTATGTATGTTACGTCATTACTCCGCCAATTATGAACTGATTTTAATGATTGTTTTTTTGTTTGGTAGGTGATATTTCAGAGGTGGTCTCATATACATTTTATCAAAATCGGTTCAGTAATTTGGTTTTAAATTAAAATTAGTAGAAAATGTGAAGATGACATCCAGGTATTCGAAGTTGAAGTCGGTTGTATTTTTTTTAAAGCGTGTATTTTTTTTTTTTTTTATTATTTTTTTTTTGTAATCTACACAGTATATTATAATTTTTACTAAAACATTTTTCCATGAATTAATATTTGGGCATAATTAGCCCTTTTTGAAATAATTCATCTAGCTCTAAATCCTGATACCCAGTTGGCAACACTGGAGATTCGGCGGCCGGCCGGCGTATACGCAGTTACCGTATATTACTCTGCTTTATGCAGTTACCCGTCCTCACTCGAGCGAACCGTACGCGTTCGATATTCGACTTTCAAATTAAAATTCGAATTGTTTATTTTTAAATTGAGTGCTTCGATCTTGCAATCATGACGGAAAAGAGCACCATTCCATATGATACGTAAGTTTATAACTATTATTATATCTATCTCAATAAACATTATTACTAGTTTTTTTGTGAGGTAGGTTATTTTTGAAATGTGCATGTCTGCGCCGATGCATTGAAATTCAAATTGTTCTTTTTATATACATTTTTTTTATCGAGCAAGGCGTTCGCCTGGTGCGAAGCGTCACACCTGCCACTAACAGTAGCAGTGCCAGATTTGTGAACTTGCGAACACAATCCTGCGCCGCACTGTACTGCGCTCGTCACCCTGAGATATTATGTTAAATCTCATCATACCCAGTAATTTCTCTGGTAAAATTGCCCTTCAAACCGGAACACAGTAATGCTTGCACACTACTGCTTGGCCGGTTGAATAACTGGCAAAGGTGTGGTACTTCCCCAGGCGGACCCTGCAGTAGACTCCTACCACTACAACTGTTCGAAGCGAAGTCAGGATTTTGCTGCTTTGTTTTGATTATAGCTTTATTTATAATGGATACCTTTATGTATACTTAGTTATATAATAAGTATAGATTGGAACAAAGTTCAGTTTTCATTCTTCCATGTCACCAGACCTTCATCCTATGCGTGAGTGAGTTCTCTATCTGGAACAATATTCTGTCTAATGCTAGGGTTTCATCTGCGTGACGCTTTACGTCCAGTTGTCGGAATAATTAGCATGCAATAAATGATGCATTCACAATGTGCTACATGGGCGGCCACACTATCATTTGACTTTGAATATCGCCTAACGTCTAACGACATTAAATGCCACTAGCCCATTACCGTGTTAGCACCCGGCCACATTTGCGTACTGCATCAAATACCGCGCTAAATAATGGCATTACACGCAGGTGAAGCCTTAGCTTTACGAGAAATAAGGGCTTTGAAATGTGACGCATTCATTTCACAACTTCTGCGGAATTCTTGCATAAGAATATTATTGTTCGACTAAGGTAAGAACGCACTATAATGTCGGAATGTCACGTATTGTCGTATTGACATAATTGTTATCGTATATTTCGTCCAGTATGTAAATTGTTTTGTTTTGTATGTTTGTATTTTTTGTAACGTTACTACTCACTAAAGTCTGTGGTAAATGACTTTTGAACGCCAACATACCTAGCCTGTTGGTAAGCGCCTATGTAGACGAAGACGAAGCACGCAGCTTAGAAAATATCTTTTCATTCTGAAAAGATCTAGATCGTCTCGGAAAATAAGGAAGCCAGCAGAAGTATTTGACTTTTGGCCGAAGCGCTAGGCGAAGGTTTCGAAGTCGATTGG
The DNA here is from genome assembly GCA_905404285.2 of Erannis defoliaria. Lineage (NCBI taxonomy): Eukaryota > Metazoa > Arthropoda > Insecta > Lepidoptera > Geometridae > Erannis > Erannis defoliaria. The sequence goes on along the minus strand of FR990082.1, from coordinate 2,375,574 downwards.
CGTTTGTAGGTTAGATAATGTATTCTATGTTTGCGTGTTTGTAAGTTAATATGTTTGTATGTATATTTGTTAGACGATAACTAACCGTTAATCCGATCTTTATAAAATTATGTAAGCAAGTAGTTCGTGCAACTAATTTGGTCAAGGGGCTTGGAAGATATGGGAGTCGCGAGGTCTCAATTCGCTGCAAGCACTACTAGTTTATTACTTGTGTTACTTACGGGTCAAACTCGTGTTTTCTTAGATTTGACTAAAAGCTTTTGAAGATCCCAAAAGCCAAAGAAAAAAAAGTTGCTATAATAGAATTTCTATTCGTATCAGCAAGCTTATTGTTTAAATACTTTTTTTTCGTGAACAATATCGGCCTTACCTAAAAAAACCGTTTAGTCTGCCATCTTCTCTCTGACGTGAAGTTGCACGTGCTAGAAAAGGACAGAGAAGTTTAAGCAGTGACTAAGAGAATCGAGATTATTTTAGGTAAGGCCGTATATTTTTTGGGTCGTGGTATTAAAAACTTGGTGCAAGAGTCCGATATCTATCTACTTTATGCAATTTTATTGAGCTGTGGTAGCCTACTGGGACACCGATAGTCTCTGAAGGTTGTGGGTTCAAATCCCGGGTCCGTATCGACGAGTTCCTTGGAACTTATGCACGGATTTTCATACTAAGTACTGACTTTTCGTTGAAGGAAAACATTATAACGTTTATGCAGACGTCTGTCTGCTTATGCCATTTTAAATTTTTTATTTTATTATACATATTTGATTTAGGGTTGCGTTTTACTGCCATTTCGTCTGATGTTAAATGAAGATGCAGTCTACGCCGCAGCACGCTTGCCTAAAAAAACGTTTCTCGGATATTTCGGATTCCATTCAAACCGAAAGCAGTTTCCAACTCGTGTACAGTAGTCGCCAAACAAGTTGTCAAATTGTCGCCATGGAAGGGCTCACTCCCTGCGCAGGTACGTCGTACGTAAAAAAAATTGCTAGGGATGATTTAATAAAGTACCTCGTGAATTTTGGGAGCGGGCCGAGTTTCGGGCCTTCCAGTACGCGGACGAAGATCCTCACCTCTACATAATAATATAGCCCCAAACCACAGCCCAAACTAAGCAAAGCTTGTAATATGGAAACTAGATAGCTGATAGAATACACACATACATTTTTTTTTGTAAATACATACTACACCCAGACACAGAACCACCATCTATGTTCGTCACATAAATGTTTGCCCTGGGTGGGGATCGAACCCACTCCCTACAGCTCTGAAGACAGACGTGCTACCAACTGAGCTATAAATGCTATAAGGCAGTCATACATACATATAATACATTTAAAAAAACAACCGACTTCAAATTCGACTACCTGGATGACATCTTCATATTCCCAGTTATTTTGATTTATTCCAGTAAGTTTGATTTTTATTATACGGGAGCACCTTTGAAGTATCACCTACCAAACAAAAAAAAACATCACAATTAATTTATAGGAGGAGTAATCGCGTACCATACATACAAAAACAAAACTGTCGAATTGAGAACCTCCTTTTTAAGTCGGTTGAAAAATAAAAATAATATGCATCTCACTATCAGTTGAACTGTTGCCCACCCCATCACTAAATACCACACATATTGTAAAATGAGCTTTATTTACAAACGTAATGAGTTGAGACTTCCCGAGCGTGGCAAGTACATTCAATTCCAGTAATGTGGTGATTTTCATACGAACAGATGTTTTCGATGTGTGTGTGAATTGTCGGGTGCATACTGCATAGGCTAGCAATGAGCTAAGCAGATGGCGGGTCAGTGTAAAAACGCAAAAAATAAACAGATGTTCCACACATTTTGTCGAGGGTGAAAGACTTTTTTTTATGGAACAGCTTATTTATTATACGCGTTATCTGAGTTGGCCCATAAAAATATTGTTCATAATGATGCATATAATGACCTCAGTATTGTTAGTAAATAAAAAATTGTAGTCGGTAGAGTTGAGGGAGTTTTGGGGGGCTAAAAAATTGCTTGAAATGATTGAATTTTGTGAGCGGGCCGAATTTCTTCCATACGCGGACGAAGTCGCGGGCGACTTCTAGTCATAATAATTATAATTCTAATTCATTTATTTCAGGTACGAGACCCATATTGTGAACACACAAAAATTCAAGATATGTTTAAAAAACTGTCCTAAAATGTCACAAAATTTAAAATATCATTATTATTATTAAAATGTCATAATGTTGTTCTTTGTTTTGTTCTAGAATTTCAAGGGTCTCCGTCTCGAGTCAGTCTATTTTTAACAAATGCTGCTGCTGCATTCCACTGAGGATCGGATGTTTCATCCTTGGATACCTGGACCTGGTAAATTATATACTTCCAAAAAAACGATATACTATTTTCAGTATCAGTATGTATCTAATGTATATAATATCATGTCATTATAACGCCGTAATCCAGTAAGTACTACTATTCACAACAGTTTTTTTTTTGTGTTGTACGCATCTCAACTTATGGATCGACAAGTTGACGGCTCGAACTCATCGGTGGGCGCGGCTAAAAAGCATGCTCTCTTCATCAAACAAACTGTGGGAAAGGGAGAAAGAAATATAAATTGAGCGCGCAAATTTTTTTTGTTGACCTTTGGCTGCAGAAATTTGGTTGAATAAACTCCGAGTTAATTTATTCCAACTTAAATTATTTGAAATGTTTATGGACTAAACTATGCCGCTTTATAAATTATTTTAGAGTTTTCGTATTCCTTATGTTATTTATTTACGTCCAATGTGGCGTTAAAATTGAGCTAAAATACAAGATGTTTCCTAGCTCATAACTTTCATGTTTATTAATTTTTTACTTTCGTAATAATTTACAATCCTAGATAATGATGAATGAATTAATGAATTTTTGCTATACATTTTGAAAGTAAAGTAGGTGGGAATCACCATGGAGCTAAAATAATACATAATTAACTTAACATTTATTGAGATTGATTTACTAAGGATAAAGTTATGCTACTTGGTAATTATAATAATATCTAACTTTGTGTACTTTGAAACATTATGAAACGCATAAATTTAATCGTAATAGATACTGTGTAATGGATGTTAATCGATCAATCAATTTTCTACGAAATATACTTACTTTTTTGTGTTTCATTTTTGGCATCACACTTTGTGCATTCTGCCATTGTCAAATAAATGCATTTTTCAAGTATTTATAAGAGTACCGTTCTATGTCGCTAAATTTGACGTGTCGGTATAGCAGATTTCTTTAGACGAATTTGAGAATAATTATATCGAATTTTACCGATTTAAATGTCAAATATACGATTTAGATGTTAATTATAACGATTGTCAAGAACGGTACTCGCACTGCTGGTCAAGTAAGTTATTTGAAATTTTTACATACGTTCTTGGCAAATATGTCTAGGATGCAACGCCCTATCCTCCAACAGTTGTAGTGTTCTTTCTTTTCATCATCATTATCATTCATATCTATCTTTTTAAAAAATAATATGTAACCTTTTTTTTTACTCTATCAAAACTTTTTGGTCTTCGTGTCCGGCAGCCTCGCAAGCCAAAGATTCAAATTTAAAAAAAGGTTACATATTTTTTTTACAAAAGATGGATTGAATGATAATGATGAAAAGAAAGAACACTACACAGTCCAATGTCCTATCCGCCTCTAAGTGTAATTCTTTTTTTTCAGGTCGTGAACTGCGTGCATATTCTATCCCTCGCCAAATACATTACTTTGGTTGACGTGAATACCCATGGCTTTGACCATTTCGACTTCAACTTCATCGTGAAGTTTGTTTTTGCCAAGACCGACCTCCTGGAGCTCCAAGAGAACACGACGGAAACCCCGGAGTTCGCTGAAGCGGAACATGAGATCTCGACCGAAATTGGGTACATCTTGGCCTTTCTGCTGGTTGCAAACATTATCTGGATGTTTATTAACATCGTTTGCTTGGTTGGACTGCATAAGGTGAGCAACAACTTTTAAAAGGTTGGTAGGGTCTGTACCTATGTCTTAAAATATGTGATTGATTCAGGCGTTACTTTGCGGAAGTCCATTGTTTCCAAAATTTGTTTGTTTGTTTGTTGGTTGTTTGTTTTGTTTTGTTTCTATGTCTTAAAACTGCATCCAAACCCACCGGAGGATGGCACAACTTTTCTATAGCTCGCCACTAGCGACGACGTTTGAACTGAACATTTTCTTTATATCCTCCAATATATTTTTTTACCGAGCGAGCGAAACTACTAGTTTATTTTTTATTTATTGCTTTCAGAAACGTCCCGGCTTAATCCGCGTGTACATCGGCTTCGCCACCACCCGCCTGATGCTGGTTTTGGCAGCCGTCATCTACCTGGTGATGAGCAACAAGGCCCAGTTGCAGTACATCGTCGGGAACAGCTTTCACCTTGGTAAGTATTTTCAGCTATATCTTTTAAAAACAAGCAGCGACCTAACGCAGGCTGCTCCGACAGACAACCCCGCGCCTTAAATATCTACCCTTATTTGACCCTAGAGATATTATATTAGGATCGATTTCTAACATTTATTATTTAATTCATAACTATTTATTTTTAAATCTTAAAAATCTATTTTCAGTATTTTATTTATTGTATTCAATATTAGTATTGAACAGTTACAAAAAAATAACGCTTTACGTATAACAGGATATTTAAACTGTTACTCGGAACTACTACTATAGTATTATATTATCTTATTATTATCCTTGCTCGGAACAGTTAAATAACAGTACAACGACTCTGTGTTCTGTATCTGAGTAAAATGAAGCGCTGTTTGGTTGTGAGAACTATTTGTCGTGCGGAACTGCGACCGAGCTAGTTACTAATATTTGACTAATACTGAGACACGTTATAATATAAAGATAAAGATAAAAATAACTTGATTGCCAAAAAATATATACAAATACTAGAGAGACACAATAAGAAGAGTAGGAGCTTGTTCACAAACTACTCTATCTAACGCGTCATCTAAGTAACTAGTTATGTTACCAGCCCAAGCAGGTAGATGCGTCGCACGACATACCCAATTTTTTGTTAATACCATGGGCTGGGAGCCACTTGAGAGCTTCAACCCCTCAGCTATTTTAAGTAGGTTAACATTTTTATTTGTATCTTAGTTTAAGATTTTAAAGTTAAATAAGCTAAGTTAAGTTTATTAAATAAGCTCATCTCCTTCTGAGCAGACCTCAAATCGGTTTTTATTTTAATTTAACTTTAAGAAACCGCGCCATCGCGACGCTCCCTGAATCTTGACTGGCGCAGCCTGTAAGGATTTCCATGGTTGAGCTGTTACATTTTCGCGCTTTTCACAAATAGTTGCATGAACTTTTGCGATTTTTGTGAGACGTCGTTTTACGATTTTCGCGACTCCGAGTATCAAATTCTACATGGTTTTCGCGGAAGTGACGGCGTTCAGCGGCAGAGTAGCAGCTATGGAAGTCCATCGAACCAAACAAATGATGTCAAGAAGAAGCGATGGTGCCGGCTGGTTGGTGGGTAAAACTTTTCACCTTCCTGTCTACCCTTTCGATTATTTAGAGATCAAACCTTGCTCTTCATAATCATTATCTGGTTTTCGTATAAAACTCTATGAAACTAGACCTAGCTAAGATAGTATTTTAAGTAAAGTTTTCTTAAATTTATTTTAAATTAAAAGTATCATAGAAATTATTTACCTAATTAAAGATATTATTTACACTTTTACATTTTTATACAATTTTACAACTTATACAAGTATTTTTTTACAATTTACATTTATTTTATAATTTTTACGACATTTTATACGATTATTTCTCGCAACTATGTGTACTATTTACCATAGTTAGGTATGTTAGGAAATTGTATTTTGTGTATTGTAAGCACTGTGCCTTAACTGTGATTTTTAAATGATTTTGTTTTTACAAAAGATTTCTAGCTCTGCTGACATAATATTCTTATTTTTTTTAATATAAAATAAATACTTAATTTTAAATTTGATACAAATCAAATTTGAACATATATCCTATTACATCAATGAAATTTTACAGATTTTGGAACACACTTCAACAGAAAAATCAGTTTTGACATTAGGTTTAGGCGATCTAGATAGGAATTTAGGTTTCATTTAATATGATGTTGTCACAAACAATGTTACTCGTATCATACTGTGTATCGGACATCGCATGTTAGAATAATAAGCTTAGTTAATATTTAAATAACTAGTTTTGTTAGGTATAAATTGTATCATTCTCCAATAGCCTAAATAAAAGTACTCATGTAAGAAAACCAGATAATTGAAAACTATAATTAATAGACATTTTTAAAGCACTCTTCTTCAATCATAATTTATGAGCAATCTCTAAATAATGTTTCTCGTAATCCCAAATATCCAAACCTAAAGGTGAAAAGTGTCAAGTACCCACTGGACTCAAGCCCCTGCGAGCAGACAGATGACCAATAGAAACCAACATTATCATCTCCACCATAATTCGATTTCGAGTGATGCAGCATTAATGATGATGATGATGATATGCAGCATAAGACATCAAGGGACAGTAATAATCTTGGACATTTTGGACAAACACACAGGCAGCAGATAACAGTGAAAAGTTTCAACCAGCGAAAGTGTTATGTGTGAGATTTACGCATCATTTTAATGTAAAGATAAGTTTAAATTTAGGCAAAACTTTATTGTTTCTTAATTAAGTAATTAGTTTTAAATGGTTTTTTTATACACTTAAATAGTATAGTTTTATTCTAATCCTAACGTTATAATTGTAATGCATGACTTTTTGCATACATAAAGCGTTATTTTGAGAATAAAAATAATAATAATTGTGTAATGTAATTTAGTATTAACGTAGTAGTAAGTATGTATGACTTTCTGCGTACCTACCTACCTTAAACATTATTCGATTTTAATAAAAAACATTTGTATGCACAACTCTTTGCATACATTCCAGCCTAGTAGTTAGTTTTAAAAATAGTTTGTGTCATTGTTTTGTGTTTAGAAATATTAGCATTAATAGTTGTATGCATGAATTTTTGCGTACGTAGCTATTTAAATGTTTCTAGTTTAGAAAAATATTGATTAATCATAATTTTCATAATTTAATATAAGCTTTGATATAATTAAATAAACATTTGTGTAAGTGAAATTGTCCTAAGGAACTTCTTTCCCCGACAATTTCACTCTTGAGGAGGGAGAAGTTATGTTACCAGCCCAGGCAGATGCCTCGCACGACATACCCAATTTTTTGGTAACACCATGGGCTGGGAGCCACTTGAGAGCTTCAACCCCTCAGCTATTTTAAGTAGGTTAACATTTTTATTTGTATCTTAGTTTAAGATTTTAAAGTTAAATAAGCTAAGTTAAGTTTATTAAATAAGCTCATCTCCTTCTGAGCAGACCTCAAATCGGTTTTTATTTTAATTTAACCTTAAGAAACCGCGCCATCGCGACGCTCTCTGAATCTTGACTAACTAGCTAATAAGCGGATGCAGCGGATTCCATACATTCCCTATTAATTGACCGACTTCAAAAAGGAGAAGGTTCTATGTTCGACTGTATGTATATTTTTTTTAATGTATATGTTCACCGATTTCTCCGTCAATAATTGTGGACCGATTTTTAAATATTGTTTTTTTATGAATACCCATTCCTCTGCTTGAGCACCTTGGACGAAGCGGCGTCGTTGGCAGTATTGCGTTGTCAACCCAAGCGGTGCACTGAAATATCGCCTTGCTCTAGACCGTATAGTGTTACTAATTGGCGTGCATTCAATATGGTTTGATTGTAGGTATATTCTAGCACGCATTTTATACAGCATTGAGTCTACTGTACGTAGAACAATTATTTTATCTGTCTTAGTGTGTGATAAAAAATACGGGCTCGCATCGCTCGCATACATAATAATAATAATAATAATTATCCCACCGCTGTCAAATACTTTATACGCAGGGGCGGCTTTGTGGCGAGCCGTCGCTGAGTGGCGACACCGCGTATCCTGATTCCTTGGGGCTAAATGAGACCCCAGACCTCCGGCTTGCCTTAACTGGCTGTCCGGGGGTGGAAACCGCAAGAGCTAAGAACCTAAGCTCCAGGGTGGAAGTGTTAAAGGGCATAATGCCGCGAGTAGCGTTTAGGGAAAGCGCAGCACACCTCTCGACGCCCTAAGCCATCCACGTCAATGTTGCTCCTCTGGCACCAATATACGGTAGCCTTTATGGGGGGCTCATTTAGTGGATGGCGAGTCATCACTTGCCTTAATATTTTGATGTAATGAGACAAAATAGGCAGGTGCCGTTTCTCATTATATAGACCAGTCCAATGTTTCACAAAAATACACCAAAATAGCCCGATATTTTTTTACAATTTTATACCTTAATGTTTAAAATAGTGTATCATATTCCATTCACACCCATGTAATAGTTTTATAATGTTATTTTCCTTTTCAAAAGGGCCTCTTGGTGTTGGCTTCGGCCCCACCAATGTCTCTTAAAGGTCCGGGCTTAGACCCGAGTTTCAAATGCAATAAAAGAAATAATAATTAATACTCTATTTTTATTTCTTCATGTCTTTTAATTTAAACTAATGATAATCATCAGCCTATTTAGAGTTTACCCACTAGAGGACGCAGCCTCTCCTAAAGAACGCCACATAGAAGAATATAAATATGATCATGGTAAATTAAAAAAGCTTACACGTTGTGCTCGTTTCGCTCGCGCTTTTAATTTTCGACAGTTTATGACTTTTATAAGATTTTATCATTACTGCATGACCAGAATATAATTTCGGTCTACGTTCTTAAATAAATAAATAAAACTTGTTTTAATCGTTTCGCTGACGCATATAACTTCCCATTGTTTTTTATTGAGTACTCCAAACACATACATTATATTCCACGTACGTACATTACGTTACGTTACATTGTTCTGTCTTGTGTACCTATAAAAATTCCTAAATCTACCTATAAGCACGAAAGTCATTCATTGCCCACACATTTTATATTCGGCCTGCTCTCTCGGAATAATCTTAGAGCACCCTATAAGTTAATTTAACGTAACAATCAGCTTATAATGTTTCTGCGAAATTGACTGTGATAATTAGTTTCTGCTTACGATATCCGAGCCATCCAACTATCTCCCAACAAACACCGAGGCATTGACCCTGACAGGTCGGTTACTCGATCCTTGGGGTCCCCAATCAATGGTTATACCCAATTCCAGCTGGCTACAAAGGCGGTTGTTCATTACGATCTATGTTAATGTACTTACGGAAGGAATACTTTCTACTGAATCACGGTAAACATCTCATAAATATTTTTTATAGGACTGCGCCCCGCGGTTTCACCCGCAATTCCTGTACTAAAAAGTATGTGTGTAAATGTGTGTGTGTGTTATTCCAAGGTATAAGCTATCTCTATACCTAGTTTTGTACAAATTCGTTCAGCCGTTTCAGCGTGAAAGAGTAACAAACATAATATATATATAATATCATCCATGCCTGTTTCGGCTACGGCGACCACTTCTGCGACTTAATCAGGTAAGGAGTTTCGCTGGTGTCCTCCAATATGGATAATGTAGCCAATTTTGGCAGTAAATGTGCGTAACAAACAGCGACGATGATAAAATGTATAGACGGGAAATAAGCGCACACATTTTGAAGGCTATATGTTGAGCGCCAGCTCTCCACTCGTGTCAGTCATGCTCTGTCTTTGCGACATGCGAGCCGTACGATTCAACAAGACAAATAAATCCGAATTATGCCTTCGTTTGCATTTCCCAAGTGTAATGTAAATACACATTAATTACTGTATTTTGTGACAATTGCAATTAATTTCAATAAATATGGTAAGGTAATCGCCATTTTGAGGCGATCGTAATGTTACAAGACAGAGAGACTTCGAGAATCCTTCGTCAATGCTCGTGAATGTTCGAGATTCGATTTCGAGATTTGCTATCTCTATTTTCCGGCAAATGTAATATACATACTTTTAACTAGGTATGAAGATATTAAATTATGCTTGACTGTGTTGACTTGTTTATTTTGAACGATTTGCAAGCGCTGGGCCCGTCCATTTCATTATCACCGTCGCTGGTAACAAACATACACACACATCGACATACTTTCGCATGTATAATATTAGTGTGGTTATATTGCATGCTAAGGTTACACGTAAGTCGTAACTCCGGGAGTACACAGGATTTATTCCACTTTGTACACCTGGATGATATCACCCAGGCGAAGAAAGTGGAAATTAAACTCTCTTCATTTCACACAGTGAAACATCTGCAAACCGTAGTTCGGTTAATTTACGAAGGTTTGAACACTTTCGGCCTTACTATAAAACGCCGCTCAAACCTTGTCACTGTTTAAGATGCTCTGACAACTTCTCGCTGACGTGAAATGTCACGTGCGAGAACAAGACAGAGAAGTTTAAGCAGTGACTAAGTTTGAACGGCGTTTTATGGTAAAGCCGTTTGCATTTTATGATATTGTAAGAGGAGACTAAATCCTCCAAGTATGGTATGGACTGTGCCTTTGTATATTGCCCTTATTATATATACATAGTTATGAATGACAGTGGCCTGGCCACGGGCAGTATCAGTAGGAAGTACGGTTTAGTCGCATAATGCAAGAGCAACCTACTATTTTAAAGGCGAGATTGTTTCTTTGAATCCAAATCGGAGCAAAGGATTCTAGAGTACAATCCTGAGCGCAGCGGGGGATTAAAAATACGTCTCTCGAGCTTAAAATAGTGTTGCTCCCGAGGTGGACACTACTTATTAACAATATCTATGATATCTTTCGTTTATTTCACGTTTACATTCATTCTCACTTTTTGAGAACATGCTTGACATAATATTTTTTTTGGTATCATCGTCAGCCAGAATGCGTCCAGTGTTGGACGAAGGACTCCCCCTTAATAGAGAGGGGTTGCCTATTATTTTTATTTCTCTCGCTTTTCTTAATTATACAGCCTGTTACTTGTTCATACAATGTTCGTGATTTATCACATTGGTGATTGGAATTTTTACTAACAATATCCATTTCCAAATTCAAATCACTTTTAATCCTTAGGGATTAAAGAGCAATTTTAGTCTCTGTTTACTAAGAATAAACTAGCCATTGACAGACGTATATAGGTATTGAAACTAGCTCTTTTTGAATAGATGTGATAAAATTAATGTCCGGTGTATCAAACGTATTTTTCGCAAATAATGCCTAAAACAAAACGAATAACTTCATTCCAAATTGATAACCTCTAGGCTAGACATTACTAAATCTTTATTTGTGAAAATAATGTCTGCTAATATTTCTCTTTTTCTTTTTATATCGTTATCTAATAAACTATCAGGTCGAATGTTCAAGGTTAGGCGAATAATGTTACCCTGCTACAATGTAGGTACATTCTCGGCATCCTCAGACTAACATGACGTCATCATCATCAACAGCCTATAATTAACTGCCTTATAGCCCAATCGGTAGTAAGTGCATAGGTAATTATGTCTGCCTTGAGAGCTGTAGGTAGGGGGTGTGATATACTAGGGGATGGGGATGATAAAATATATAATAAGTAATAAACCATTGTACCTCTTGACACAAATAAATAATACTAGTAATCCCCCTAAAATTTGTAATAAATAAATAAATATATTTATTAAAAAATACATTTCTAATGAATATAAAAAAATTACATACATAATTATAATTAATTATTATTAGGTATATGAAAAACCTGATAAGGAGTTGCGATGAGCGACTTGCAGCCGCAGATCCTGCTTTGCGGACGGAGTGTGTGACGTCATACTTATTTGCTCAGTCTGATAACGTCCGCCACGCGTAACGGTCATTCAAACTTACATATTAGACGTACGATTTTTTATGTTTTTACTCAGTAACAGTAAAAATGAAATAAGTTGCTCTGTTTATTTATGTAAAAATTACAGACGGAAAAATTCAGATGACATGATTGGTATCTAATTTCATTCGTACTTAAGTAATTTTATTTCTAATTTAGTGATCCGTACTATAAAATTTAAAAACGCGACATCTAGCGTGATATTAAGAAATTAAGTGTTAATTCAGCCAAGTGTTAGTTCACAAGTTCGATTCTCAATTATTTTTTCTGTAAACCGCTAGATGGCAGTACAATTTGCCACTCCTCCCGCGAACCTACACCTCCCTGCACAGCCACGCTACTTTCTAAGGAAAAATCCTTTGATAACATCTCTGCTTCTATTACTCTGTGGTTTGATGACATTCAATTATGTGAGCTTCATGTTATGCCTGATGAGGCGTGCAAGTGAGAGATGGCAATACACAATAAGATAATATAATAGATTATGCATGTCAAATTAAATTTAAAATTCACAATGTCAAAAAATTAACCAATGTCAAATTTTTTTATACTAACAATAATTAAACATCATCAAATCAAATTTGACTCGCTCTTCGCATCTAAATTGGCAAACGATGGGGACAGAAGCAACGTGACATGTATTTGTTTTATTTATATGGGAATAGCAACCCGCCCCGGCTTATGAAATAGCCAAGTTGTATGTAATTGTATACAGGGTGTTAGTTTGAACACCGTTATCCTTAGGATTTTATTGTACTCATCATTATGAACAACTTTTACTATGGAGCCAACGCTGAAATCTCGAAAAAAAAACAGTTGTTCCATACAAAAAGGTTCATCGATCTTGGATAAAATGTATGGAACAGCTGTTTTTTTTTTCGTGATTTCAGGGTTGGCCCCACAGTAAAAGTTGTTCATAATGATAAGTATATACGTACTCTTCCGTGTTGTTGAACCTTTTTGTTACACGTTCTATATAAATACGCCGTCTTGTCCCCTTAGACTCGGAGATATACGCTTCGCTTCAATCAATAATGTTCACGAACATGACATAATGTAAGATATTACAAGAATCCGTAAACAAACATCACATAGAACCACAACAAGCTGTCAGCGCGCCCATTCCACCATAACAGATCTCCAATTACAGGAGATTATCTGCCATTGTGTTTTGACCTTGGACTGGACGAGTGCTGACCAATAGAGGATTATACTAAACATGAATCACTGAACGCGAGCTACTCGGCTGCGTGGCTATTCCAGGCCATGCGATATTTGCTGTAAAAGCTAAAGTGGGTTCGACACGTTTATTGTTTATTAAAATTCCGTTTATCTTCGTGAGTAATTCATATTTCAAATACTCGTAGTATACAACGTTATTTTTAGTATTGCGCAAACCTGAAAGTAGTTTGTTCAGAATGACTAGGAGAATCGATTGGTATAGTTTCTACACCACGTTACATTTTGTCCCAAAATTGTTTAAAAAACAATGCAATTTGGACACTGTTATTAGCAATACAAAATCAATAGAACGCCGCTGCGTCGGCAACCCATTGATGCGGCGTCGGCGCATCCCCGCCGTGAGAAAACGAACAGCTAGCGTTACGGTGACCATGATTTTGTGGGAACAACAAGCTAACTTAGCAATAGCGTAACTTTGCGAGCTTTAAATACTTTTGACTTATTTTTTTATATTCTTTTTCTTTGAAATATAAACTTTTTGGGGTGTTCCTACCTCTATTCCCCTATTTTTTCCTGAATAATGCCTCTAGAGAAATCATTTATTTTATAAAATCTAGGTCTACTGTAGACATGTGGAGGGACACGTTTTGGATAGACTTGGGGATCGCAAAGTGTTACCACCGTTAACCGAGAGGACGCTGCTGCCGGCCTCCGGTGGTTGTGGATGCAGTTTTAGGAAATACCCAGGTCCAAACATTTCATAGGTACATTAAAGAAAGTCAAAATATTAAGAAAGTCAATAAAAACAAACAATAAAGAAAAACTTAAGTTAAAACAAGAATTCATTCAATCGGATACTCCGACTATAGTTTCGATCACATCCGGTGATCTTTTTCAAAGAGCCCGACGCGCGTGCAGCTGCGTCCTGCTTAGCACTGCGGGCCGCTGCGCGTCGCGCGTGCGTCAAAACCACGTCAGTTTTCATAATAAGAATTCATTCGTTAAGTTAGTATCGTTAACCAATGAAAAGGTAAGGCTACTATTCGGAGATTGGTTCCCTAGAAGAAAACTATACACATAAGCTATTGAATTCCTTCTCGGGCTTCATAGATTTCTCCTTGTTTTTTTTTAAATCAAAAAACCTGTGTGATGATCTATAAAAATCTGCTCGTACATTCCGAAAAACCCAATTAATATTGACCAGGAATCGAACCCTCTACCTCACGAATGTGAGGCGCAGCTTTCTTTAGCTACGGACTAAACATAGCGTCGGTTATCTACATGTTTATTTTTAAAAAGTCGTAGTGTTTCATGTTGGTCTTATATTGCACCAGTCAGTATTTCATACGATTTGATTCCTTGCCAATTCGGTACCAAATATAGCAATTTTTCGAGTAGATTCTGTTTTTTATTCAGATGTTGAACGATTGAACAAGTTATCGCGATTCCACTCACAAAGACTAAAGAAAATACCTATTAATACAGAAACAGATAGATAAGAGTACCTACACAGTTAAATTTATCTTGAATCTTGAATCTGTCTTCAATACACGAGTGATGAGAAGAAACTAGGTATATTATATACGATAAGTGCGCTCGATATCTTCAGGTAACAAAGTAGGTATACTCACATAGGCACCGTACCCATCCTGCTCTCGACATGCGCTGCGTTCAATTCAGGTAATTCATTCAAGAAAACACTCGAAAAGTAGTCTGCAAAGGCTTCAGCGGCTTCCACACCACTAAACGAGTTACCATTGTATGAAATACAGGGCTCAAACCCGCCCTTAGACCTGAGGCTATGAACGTGATTCCAAAAATGCTGGGGACGCAAAACTAAATCCTGTTCAATTTTGATCATATGGGTTTTGTATGCTAAAGCAATGCAAATTTTTAAGTCTGCCCGTAGACCAGAAAACAACCTGTATGTACAAGTACATTTTGAAGTCAACCAGTACTTGTGCAATTTAGTTTTGGCCGAATGTCTTTTATGATAGTAGCGTCAAACCAAACGGTATACCTATTGCTATGGGACTTTTGCCTTTTCTTTTTAGGAACAGATAAATCAAATAGTCGATACATAATATTATAAAAATTATCAGTAGCAACTGTTACATTGCTACATTCAAGTACGGGCACCCACGAGATATCAGCAAGCAGCGAGTTAAAAAGAGGAATGTCCATCTTTTTGAAGTTCCAGTCGCGCGACGTATCGATATTACTCGGGTGTAGTCGAGCACAATCCTTGTGCAATCGGAGAATCACAGTGATCTCAAGCGTAGGGTGGTACAACTCATCGAGTGGAATGAACCCGGCGGCGGCTTCGCTAACCCATACCTGTTGCGACCGCGACTCAATGCACTCCTTTTATTTTATTTTTTTATTTACCCTCCTGCCAGGGCGCAGGAGGGTTATGTCGGACTCGATGCCAGAGTGAGACTCGATGGCACCCCTACCGACTAAAAACCCAACGGTGTTCCCACACTGCGCCTATTGTCGAGGTCACGGGTACGCTCTCGCATTCATCCGCGACCTCGACGGCGCCGCCTTTTCGGGCCCACCACGGGGAGCCGAAGCTCCTCCCGCACCGATGACGATGTGTCCGAACACCCAGACACATCGTGCATCCACCTCGGAGGCCATGCCAGCGAGATGGGCGCCGGACGGCCCTACGTCCGAACGCCCTGGCCTCCATGCGGCGGGTCAGGTGAGTGGCCCCGCCGCCTGCCACTTCGGCCGTTGGGGATGGGGAGCTCTGGCCCCTCTGGCCTGTCCCCATCCCGCAGTCCCACCACAACACACCCGGTGGGTGCCCCCTCAAGGCAAGCCCTTGATGAGGCCACCACCTGGCCGTCCCTCCTCGCTCTCCACTGTGCCCTCTGCTGATCAGAGGGACACGCGGAGAGCCCTCATGTCCGGACCAAGTCCGGACCCTCAGTAAGGGCCCAGCCACCACCGTGGCCCTTGGGAATGGAGAGCTCTGGCCCCTCTGGCCTGTCTCCATCCCTCAGGTTCGTGCAGTGGCCTAGCCCTCACCACTGTGGCCGCTTTCGCGGCCCCACCTCGGGTACCTCTTAGCTTCACCATGGCGACCAACCCACGGCTACTAAGCCCCCCCGCCCCGACAAGGCGGGTACCCACGGGGGGGACTCAATGCCCTCCTTTTTTTTTTTTTTTTTATCGTTGGGAAATGCATTTACGCATACCCTCCCGCCGGGGCGGCAGGAGGGTTATGTCGGGCTCGGCACCAGAGTGGCACCACTACCGACTAAAAACCCAACGGTGTTCCATCACTGCGCCTTGCGCCGAGGCCACGGGTACGCTCTCGCATTCGTCCGCGACCCCGGCAGCGCTGCCCTTTCGGGCCCACCACGGGGAGCCAAAGCTCCTCCCGCACCGATGACGATGTGTCGGAACACCCAGACACATCGTGCATCCACCTCGGAGGCCATGCCAGCGAGATAGGCGCCGGACGGCCCCACGTCCAACGCCCTGGCCTCCATGCGGCGGGTCAGGTAAGTGGTCCCGCCGCCTACCACTTCGGCTGTTGGGGATGGGGAGCTCTGGCCCCTCTGGCCTGTCCCCATCCCGCAGCCCCTCCACAACACACCCGGTGGGTGCCCCCTCAAGGAAAGCCCTTGATGAGGCCACCACCCGGTTGTCCCTCCTCACTCTCCACTGCGCCCTCTGCTAATCAGAGGGACACGCGGAGAGCCGCGTCGCCCGCCATTTCGGTCGCAGAGGACAGGAAGAGCGGCGCACCGTGATACCGGCACTCCTCTTCCCCTGCGACCCCACCGCGTCCACCATCTCACGGTGGCAGCCCCGTCGAGGCCGCGGAAGGCAGGGAAAGCGGCGAACCTCACCACCGACAGTCCTCTCCCGCCGCGGCCTCCAGCCTTCAGCTGCGGTATCACCCATATGACACCGCAGCCCGCCTCAGTTGCGGTACCGCCCATACAGTACCGCAACCTACTTTGGCCGCTTCAACCAGACTTCCCCGGGTATAATCCCCCCGGATGGCCCGGAGAAGCGGCCCCACCTCGGGTACCTCTTAGCTTCACCATGGCGACCAACCCACGGCTACTAAGCCCCCCCGCCCCGACAAGGCGGGTACCCACGGGGGGGACTCAATGCACTCCTGCGCCAACACTACGTCAAGAATACCTTCGTTATAATTAACTATTTCATTATGGTCAACTAGGTTACAATATGTCAGAAAATAACAATAATATTTTTTAATATTATAAGTAGCACTATTCATGTTTAGATCGCTAAGAATAAAAAAAAAATATGTTCGAATTTACTAGGAAGGACTCAATTTTACAAAAGACATTCATGTATACGGCATCTATAGCCTTAGGTTTTATATACACAACACACACAATAAAGGAAAAGCCGCGGTAAGTGACAGATACCCACAAGTCTTCGCCGAGTTCGGACTCGAGTTCCCGGCGCCGGCGCACGGTGACGTCTGGCCTCGCGGCGCAGAAGCGTCCAGCCGTCAGGCACCACCTCAGCATCTTCCACCGAGCCGTCGAGGAACGTTTCCAATGCGGTGACAAGCAGATGGTCAGAGACAAACATGCTGCCCCGCCAAGTAGGAAGCTTCGTCTTCAACCCTCTAACATTTTGGTAGAAGATGTTTATCTGTGTAGGTGTAGCGGTACGCGGCTCACTGCGCACCGACTCCTCGTCGAAATGTCGGGGCGTCCGTAGTTGTAGACTTGCGCTTATTGTAGTTTATCCACGGCTTGACCCGCGCATTTCTGGCCAAACATCGACTGAAAAACACTTCTCATAACAGTCTTCTGGAACTCCTATTTTAAACGAGTTGTAGTGATTAGCGGTCTTCAGTTGCTCTAAGGTAACTACTCTCTGCGGTAAAAGTTCATTAAGATACGCCTTGACGTCTTCCTCTCCGGATAACATATTCCATAGATGGAAATGTTTTCGTGACTCAACCGCTTTAAGTGACGTCACGGCCGGTCCAGCGACGCAGCGTAGCGAGAGGGACTGGCGCGGGTTCCTATGTCGTACCACCGTCCAGCTTTCGTTAGAAAGGGTCGGGCTGGGTCGGGAGAGTACCTGCTTCCGTCGACGGCTGCACGGATGAAAAAGCTCGTTGCAATTTTGGGCCAATAGGACGAACTGTATGAGATGGTTGTGCGGGAGCCGGAGTGTTGGACGTTGTACTGTCTTGCTTTTTCTTAAGAGTGTCAGAGTACGAGATGTTCGAGGAATTTGCTTCCTGTATGGGTGGACTCATCTGAGCTTGAATTCTGGGTGCAATTGTAGGTGCACTGCTCTCAAATTTCTCCAGCTTATCCAGCAATTGGTTCATTTGGAAAGCATAATTCTCCATCTTTGTCTCGTATCCCGCTATAATAAGTACAGACTGAGAAAACTTATTACTGCACTCGGCGATAGTGGAGACAGCTTCACAGAGTTTGGATTCATAATTTGATATTAAGGTATTAGAATTAGCGAGTTGTTCTCTCATTAATTTCATTTCACAACGTAGCTCACGAACCTCGCTCATTATATCCTGAGCATTAACTGCACTTTCATCCTCCTTCGACTGAACTTGGACTACTTTTTGCCGGACAGTTACATTGCAATCTCTAAGCTTTCTGGTCACACCTACAGGGGTTAAGATGTTGTCTCCGCCCCTCTTAGTGACAGAAAGGCATTCGGGACAGGCCCAGGATTTTTTGGCTGCTTTAGTGGTGTTTTTCACGCCGGTACACAAGTGGTGGTAACATTTCCCACAGCCCAGTACTGTGCAGCGCAAGTACTCTCCTTGTTCAATATCTATTTTACTTAAGCACGCTGTGCAGTTCATACTTGCTACAATATAAACTTTAATGTAGGGTTAAATACGCAGAAAGTGTGTTTGTGCAAAAAGTAAACAAATACGAACAGCTGATGTTGAAGAGATATCTAAGCGTAGTAGCAATGGAGGCAAGCGCGGCGCACGCGATGACTCGGAGCTCAACGGTCGGCGCAGGCGCACGACGTGCGCGCCGTCCACTCGGAGCGAAGCGATGCGATGACTCAGCGCCGGCCGCAGCACACCGCGGTTATCGTAGTTAATTAAAATTGTCAGTTACCCAAAAAAATTAACAGTATTTCACTTATAATTTCAGAACCACTGATCCGATTTGCACAAAATAAACGTCACTGCGTTCGGTAATCAGTACACTGCAAAACTATATAAGATTTACGGCTATCTATTTACCTTTTAAATATTTTTTTTATTGTGGATAAAAAGTAGCTCATAATTATGTTAATACTAAATAATTTATAAGTATAAAAAAAACAAACATCTATAATATTTACATATGTACAAAACTTAAAATAAATATTTAAACTATATACTAAAAACTACTTATTTACAATAAAATATATAAATAAAAATAAAAAATAAAATTAAAAACCCTAGTTCCTATAAAACAAAAACGCCGTCTAGATCGCCACCATGCGGTAAGGTTCCCAGGATGCTGGCTGCATTACCCCGTTGAATGGCAATACTTAGCCTCTGGGCAAAGTATGCGCCAGCTCTGAGGTCCCCTGAGGCGAGGACCAATCTCTTGGCCAAATCTTTACAAAAAATTTTAGTGTCGGACGACCACGGGCCCAAAGTTTCCACAGCCAGCGCCACAAAGTCATAATGTGCGCTTAGCTGTGAATACTTTCGATGTTTGAGTAGTTGGGCCTGTTCGGCCGCGGCGCCGACACTGCGAGCGGAACTGCCGACATGGGACGGTGCCAGGGTATCTACGCAAGTGGCGTCCCAAACCAAAGCTCGGCCGAGACACCACGGTACCAGCGTAGCACCGTCCGGTCGCTTACCATCATCCCTCGACATTCCGCTCGGTTCCAGCGTCGAGGGCACGGCCGCCGTGGAGAGTGCCCGCCGGACTAAATCATTGAGCGCCCAATGACGAAATAGTCGGCCGGCACTCTTCACGCAGGACAGTCCGTGTCGTCCGGATTGGTCCACGTCTCGTCCGCAATGGCAACGATGAGGCTCACACAACTTAGCCCCCAGACGCAGACCCACCGCTATGCGCAAACAACTGGGGTCGAGGACTGTAGCCAAGTTGTCAGAGGGAAGCGCATGGAGCCAGTGACCTGACTCCGCCTCTGCAACGGCTAAGAGACGCGCTCGGTCAGCATCGTCAGAAGCTTGGTCCAACAGGGCTGTAAATGTAATTTTGGTGAGCGGAAGGTCCCATTTACTCTGTATCTTCATTTCGGTGGGAGTGCTGACACCTGGGCATGAGGCGCACCAAGCCTCCAAGGCCTCCGTCTGGCAAGCAACCCGAACATCGGCAACAGGGTTATTAAGGATCATGCCGATGAGGGTCTGCGAACCGTGACTGGAGGCCAAGAAGGCTGGAAGTGCCACACTAGAGGTGCGTCTGATGCCTAACCCACCGAAAGAAATGGGAAGGGTAGCCTGCGCCCACGAGCGATTATCAAACTGAAGATTTAGAATTTTGATAACAGTTTCTTTCAAAGTCGAATCAACCAAATTAGTAATAGAGTGGAAATACCACAATGGAGAACATCGTAGTAAATACATGAATTTTGGGGTAAAAAGACAGAGCCTAAGTATGTAAATTGCCATGTGTGGTTTAATTTGGAAGAGGCGATGTGAACTATTATTAAAATGTTCGATTTTTGATGTCATTAAAGGTGGAATTGCTTCTAAGAATACTGGAGCACCAAGCAATGTCAAAGAGGTTTTTGTTTGTATTGAAATTTTAGGGCATACCAAATTAAAATTTTGATAAAGGGAAGCACGAGTACTATCAGAAATGTGATCCGGAAAGAAAATTTCACATTTGTCAAAATTGAGCGACAGACCAATAGAGTCAAAACGTTGTATGATAGTCCTAAGATCCTCCAGTACCTCGGATGCACTACCGCCTAATGACCCATCATCAAGGTACCACACATTAAATTTGGAATTTAAATCTGAAATTATGGAGTTGATCCCCAAACTAAAGATTGCTGGACCAAGTGGGTCTCCTTGTTGGCATCCGACGCATGATGCAATTTCTTTTTCGCCAAACATTAATTTTGTGGGGGCTCCGTAACATTGCCACATGTAATTATAAATTTCAGGTATTTCTTTTTGAATTTCTGATAGGAGGACACCCCTGTCTAGACTATTAAATGCGTTTTTTACGTCAATTTTGATAAAAACGTCGTAGTCCGTCGACCCCAAAAAAGTCCGCGCAGCATGCACAACCTTCACAACCTCCTCTTACACCAAAACCAAGCTGTCGAGGATGAAATTTTTTGGAAAGGTTGTCCTGGATTGTTCGACAGCATAGTTTTGATGCAAGGCGTCTCAACGTACTGCCGATGGCAATGGGACGAACCCCACCGTCTTTTTTGGCTAAGGCTATTAGGTTTGCTCCGTACAGTATGGGTAAAATATTCCCCGGAACATGACCATCCAGCATAAAATTTGCTAGTGAGGTCAAGTTCCGGAGAAGATCCTTACCCGCTTCTCCGATTAGAGGGTCTGTAAGGTCTTTCAGGTGCTGTGGTGTTATTCCGTCTAAACCACCTGCAGAACCATTCGGAAATGATCGAATGGCCTGCAGTGTGGCTTCCTCGTCGATGTTAAGAGGCTTTACAGATGACAGAGACGGTGGAGCCGGAAACTGGATGGAGGTAGACTGTGCCGGGTGTTTCTGGCAAAGAGCAGAATAAGTCTCGGCAGAGTCCGTGGCAAGGGAGTCGCTGCAAAAAAGAAGTTTTGCCGCGCCTCTAACGTTTCCATCGGACAGTTTATTTTCTATCAATTTGGTAGAAAATGAACTTTGTGAGGCATTGAGAATATTGAGGTGGGGTGGAATGAAACGGCGGGATGTGTTCAGTTTTACGGCTGAAGTAAGTGAGCGGTGATTTGAGTCAGAAGTGACGTGAAAAGTGTAGTAGGCGAAAGTGAGTAAGTCCTCCCAAGATGAAAAGGAGTTTTCAGATACAACCTTCGCCACGCACTCCGACAAGCTTCGGGCCACGCTCACGCGGGCTCCTCTAGGGACACGCTTAATGATTTTTACTGATCGTTTCAGTTGTGCGAGCCTACTGGCCAAAGACGAGTTGCCTGCTGTGCTGATACCTGGAGTCGACCGATGCAGGTCTTTTGGCCCACCTGATGGTGTAAGCAAGTCTGATCTCGGCACATGTCGCCGGCTGCAGTGAATTTTTAAACCTCTATGGCCTTTGTAAAGTTTGCGATCGGCACATATTTCACACTCAAGCAACACGTCTGAGGCCGTGGACGACGTTAATATTTGATTATTACTAGACGAATCCATGTTAAAAGCTAAATAAGTACCTATATACAATATCAACAAAAATAACTAGAAAATAAAGTAAAAAAGAGTCGACTTGTTGACTTCCATGACGTCTTCAGTCAGGATGGCGCTTGTACATGCGCATTGCTACTGCGCAATGCGCGGCCGGAACATTTTTATGCCGATTTCCGTACCACGGCTTGGCGCCATTGTTGTCATGGGAACGAGACTCAGCGTCTCCGTTGTCAAAGATAAAATTCAATTGTAAAATTCAAAATCAGCTGATAATAACACTTCATGCGCATGCAAATCTCTGCAAAGCTGCAAGCCCCGTTATATATTATCAATTCACACACTTATGGCAAAAATAGAGCGCAGCAAGTATTTTTAAAACTTATTTATTTAACGACATTTGACATTTTATACATTTAGTCGCCATGTTTTTCTTCTTTACCTTTTTCCGCTATAAAAATTTAAAAATTTAAAGTACGGAGCGAAAGAACGCGACGTTGCCTTTACAAGCGCTGGCGAGCGAGTCGAGTCGAGAGATATATTATAGTGGGAGGCCTTCCTACGCTGCGTCTTCCGGTTGGCGGTCGCCACTCGAGAACCTTTCTTCCTTATCGGTTGTCAGTTCATCGAGCGATGTGGCCTGCCCTGCGCCACTTCAACTTGCAAACCTTGCGATGGAATGGACGTCGCCGTATTGAAATTATTCAATTCACATATTTTTTAAGAAAAAATAATTGTACCGCATGCAATAGACAAATAAAGTCCCGTAAAAATCAAACACAGTACACACAGTTTTATACACAGTATAAAACCCGAATGAAACGGTTTGAATCCAAATCAAACCGATTCATTTCAAAATGGGGTGAATCCACTGTCATGATGCTAAGTGCCAAATGTTCCAAGGGAATTCGCTGTGCGAGTGAATGTTTCCTTATAGATAAATTGGTCCCTTCTTTGGCCTCATAATAAATACTTTATTAATTGTTTTATAAGAGAATCTGGTGAGCAGTTGTCCATAGAAACGTTTTTTCCTTATTTTCTTCCTGGATAATGCCTTTAGAGTAAAATAAAATCTAGGTCTACTGTAGACATGTCTGTCATTTCTTTTTTCAACCGACTTTAAAAAAGGAGGTTCTCTGTTTTTTTTTGTAATTAATGAACTGATTTTGACGATTCTTTTTTTGTTTGGTAGGTAATACTACAGAGGTGGTCCTATACACATTTTATCGAAATCGGTTATAATGACTATAAAATATGTAGATGTCATCCAGGTATTCGAATTTGAAGCCTGTAGTTTTTTATTTTAAAAGCGTATTATTCAGCAAATAATTGCAAAAAAAATACAACCCTCTAATTATCTTCATAGTAATTTTGGACCCTCTAAACGTTCTTTTGTTTTTGTTCCAGCTCTGTCCGCGTACTACATCCCGGTGTATTACAAATACGCAGTCCAGTTGGAGAAGGAACGTGAAGCGGAGGCCACTCAACGGGCTTCTGCTCCCTTCAACAACGCCTTGTATTCCACCATGCTGAATGAGCTAAAGAACATTGAGAAGATCCAACTGGTGGCTTAAGGAAAGAGGGAGATAAGAAAGAAGTTAGGGTAGCGGGAGGAAAGATGAGGGGAGATATTGTAGGATATTTTTAATGAGATCAATGGAGCTATCAAAATTCTGCCAACATAACAATCAAAATCACTCCATCCATTGCCTGTATGGTATGTCACGTGCATGGTCGGAT
The DNA here is from genome assembly GCA_905404285.2 of Erannis defoliaria. NCBI lineage: Eukaryota > Metazoa > Arthropoda > Insecta > Lepidoptera > Geometridae > Erannis > Erannis defoliaria. Next base: position 2,351,447 of record FR990082.1, on the reverse strand, counting down.
AATCGGTTTTTTTAATATCATTATTATCATCGTAAGCACGTTTTTGCATTGCTAGATCTTACCGAATGCGACGCCGACCTAACAATATAAGTTTTATTTTTAAGCCGTAAAGGCTAAGTACTTACAGATTTACGTGAAAAACGAAGAAATACGATTGAATTTTTGAGCTTTTTATAAAACACATTTAAGCAATAAACTCGTAAGTTTAAAGTTAAATGATAATAGAGCTGAAATTTGAATAAAGTGTGATGATATTACGCCTGTGTATAATAAGTTGTGTATAACAGATTAATATCACGTTGCTGACGATACCGTCGACATTTAGAAAATTTGACAGCTCCGTTGGTCTCATTAGAACAAATCGTATAGAGTAGAAAAAAACATGCCATGCTTGCACTTTGTATTTTTGGTGATCAAACTTTGAAAGCGCGAAAAGATATAAAGATCTTCTTCGTAATATTATTATGTATGATCACATGATGTTTTTTTTATTTTTTACTATATTCAAAAACTATTGCATGTTGGTTTTCCAATCATTATTTTGTAACATGAAATGAAACGTGTAAAATGTGAAATCCATTTTGTTCTGTAAAATGTGAACAAATAAATTGTGATTTATGCTTTAGTGAAAAAGCCTTTTTATTTTGGACCTATCTAGTTTTCTATTTACTATTATTTACCACGATGTTTACAGAACTAGCGTGCGCCAGTTTCTTTGCTGATATTTTCATTATTTATTATCTATATTATCCTTACTCCCGCTGGCTGCGCGTGCGTCAGTATCTCAGTACTGCAATATAATATCGAGACTGTTCTGTACAAATAGGTTGCAATGAATAAGGCTGATGACATAAAAAAATCTCTGGTAAATAATCTTAGGCTGTAACAAGTTGTGACAATACTGAAGGTAGTAGTTAGGGTTGCCAACATTTTTTCAGCGGAATATAGTAGTTTTCAAAATAAGCTTAAAAAAATATAGTACACTCCAAAAAATATAGTATTTCAAGGAAACTACAAACAAAAAGCTATATATTTTTTGCACTTCTTAAATTTTTACTCGACTGCCCAAAAAAGGAGTGTAATGTTTTCAGGATTCATGTATGTATGAGGTATATATTTAGATAAGTAAGTATATGAGTTTCTTTATTCTGCCATAACTTCTAAATGCTCCAGATTTGGATAACCTTATCGTTAGAATCCTTACATCATCCCAAGCATACTAAGCAGTGGTTTAATTTTTGTTGGCAGGGCATTCATGTATTAGACAGATTTCTTGCCATAAATTAAAAATTGAGGATATTTAACTTAGATTTTGGTGATGCAAAATAAAGATTAATCCAGAAATATAGTATTTTTACGTAATATATATTTCCAGTATATGGTATGGAGACCCTAAATATAGTACAATAATATATATACATATAGTACGGTTGACAATCTTAAGTTAAGTACTCATAATTATGAACAACTTTTACCATAGGGTCAACCCCGAAAACGAGAAAAAAACAGCTGTTCCACAGAAAAAGTTCATTGACCTTGGACAAAATGTATGGAAATAGCTGTTTTTTTATCTCTTCCAAGGTTGGACCGATAGTAAAAGTTGTTCATAATGATGACTACCTTCATACAAATACATACCCTTCAGTATTGTTACACCTTTTTGTTACACGTTGTATTTTTATGGGGTTCAGTTTTTTTTATTCCCTTATAGACTATAAGGGAATGAATCTTCAGTACGTAGTAGGTATATCTTGTGCTTGTACACAATTGCTGTAAATTTTCTCAGTTATCTATTCCAGTACATTTCTTATTAAAATTCCGTTAGTGAGAATAAAATTAAATGTCAACAGGAATAAAACCTTTCTATATTTGATTCGAAGTCGCGAGAAATTGGAAGGGCAAATAATTTGATTACGGGGTGCATTGGATATCAATAATTGAAAGATAAGTTTACTATGTGATGAAATTCAAAAAACGAAGCTACAGTGAAAATACGGTAGGTAAATAAATATTCAACCATACTATGATGCCTAAAGGCTTAGTTTTGGTATCAAATAATGAGACAAACAAGACGATTTCTTGATGGTAAGGCGATTATATACTGATGCATCGCGCTTCACGGCCGGTGGTAGGCGGAAAAACTTAGCATAGCCGACGCGCGTAGACGCGTTGTCAGTGTGTTGTACCGCGCGTGTTTTCTATACAAACTGAGGTACTAGTACTTATAGTCTAGTTTATTTATATTTCATTTAGGTCTGGGGAGGAATAATTTTATCAAACAGCAATCGTCCTTCCCGAACCCTGGGACTGACAGGTTGTATTCTCATTGACTTTTTTTTAATCCATGGTAAAATTTGTCTAGTATAATTACCAATATTTTTTTGTGATAGTTTTTTAATTATGCTCTTAAAGATCTAGGAAATAGCTAGCGTATTGTAGTTTTCTATGGTTGGCTTAGATATAAAGAGTATAGGAGAAGAAAATAAATCATCTAAAACAAATCACCTAACGTATCTTTCTGTTTTAAGTACATCAAAGACCTCTCTGTCCTCTCTCACTTAGATCCGGCCTTGGACACGGCGGGAAGTTATTGTAAAGTAAGTTCATTGGAAGAGGGTGGGAAAGGTTCTATACTTTTCTAAATTTCCGTATGCATAACTTAGGCGTAAATATGTTTTCGTATCTGACAGTTAAGGGTAAAACCAGGATAGTTGCTCCAGGGGTATAGTTGCCCCGATTGTAATTACTATGGTATCCCGGATGAATCCCATGCTATTTTATTTATCTATCGAGTGATAACCTACTAAAGTAAAGTGTCTCCTACTAAAGGTGACCATGTCGCATGTCTCTGTACCATTGCATTGGAAGGCAAAGTGTGATCAAAGTTTTTACGGGATAGATGTCTTGTTTCTCAGTGGGGCATCTATCCCTTAACTTAACTTAATTTATATGAATTAGGCAATTATCCTCTACAAGGGATAGATGCCACAACATGTAGAGGTCCGCAAAAATCACTAATACCTACTTTGGAAATATCAAAGATAATGTTTTAAACTTTGCATAAAATGATAGATATAAAAAAAGGTCCTGCCATATTTTTACAAGTAAAACATTTTGCTTTTTGTACTGAGAGATTTAAAGTATCCGGGTTTTACCCTATCTGGCCTAAACAAGTTTAGGAGATTGCTTTCATCATATTGTCTGTAAGACCAGAGAGACGGCCAGAGAAATTACTGGATTTAACATCCAATAACTCAGGGTGACGACCGCAGTGTGGTGCGGCGCAGGATTGTGTTCGCAAGATCACAATTCTGGCACTGCTATGCTACTGTTATGGGCAGGCGTGACGCTTACCATCAGGCGAACGTCCCTCTAGTTTCGTCACTACAAAAATAGAAGGTATATAAAATAATAAATAAAAAAAGAGGGACGCTGATAAATGTTTGGCTGTACATTAAGTAAGTAAGTTCGTATAGGCTGAGTAGCCCTAAAAACTCACATTCAATATACAAACATAGAAGTATATTGATACATACATGAACCCTGGAAACATTACATTCCTTTTTTTGGGCAGATAAGTAAATATCAAAATTATAGAGTGTTGAGATTATACTTTATTATACTTGACCTAGCGAGCCAAGCGAGCGAAGTCTTTGAACAACTGGAGCAAAATTGGACCCAAAATGTCCAGTATATTATGCCTGTCAGACTATAATATACTGTATTAGCTTTAAACGTGTTTATATTGCGCCAAAATTCTTTAATTTAATTTTATTTACTCCGCGATAAAAACCATACCATACCATAACCATTGACCTAGCGAGCCAAACGAGCGAAGTCTTTGAACAACTAGCGCAAAATTGGACCCAAAATGTCCAGTATATTATGCCTGTCAGACTATAATATACTGTATTAGCTTTAAACGCGTTTATATTGCGCGCAAAATCCTTTAATTTCATTTTATTTACTCTGCGATAAAAACCATGACAGGCGCTGGTACGAGCCCGCATCTCTCGGAGCCACGTCGTCCTTCGTCATGTTAAACGGATTATACTTGTACCACAAAAACGTTATTGGTTCATAGAAAATAAGAGAGCATTCATTAATAATGGAATCCTTCTTCGTGCCTACTATTGTGCCTACTTTATTTATTTTGGGAACGTAAAATGCAGTCGAATTTACAAGTTTTCGCGGCTTGATGTTCAAATGTACATATTATTATTATGAAATTCTTGATGATCAACCGTCTAAATTTACATATAGATAATAATATACTTAATGCAGTGATGGCATATGGAACTGAAGCGTGGTCTTTAACTGCTGGTCTTTTGGAGAAACTCAGAGTCACGCAACGGGGAGCTATGCTCGGAGTTACTTTGCGCGATAAAATTTGGAACGAGGATATTCGCCATAGAACCAAAGTCACCGACATGGCGCTGTGGCCTGCCTATTGCCACTTCAACTTTCAAACCCTGCTATGTCGGCGACTGGGTCTTTCGCGAATATCCTTGTTCGATATTTATTGAGATGTTTTTATTCATCCATTTTATATACAAAGTATTTAACACTTACATTTAGTACTTAATTACTTTTCCTTATACACCAACTACACACATATGGACATATGACATATATCTATGCATATATCTTGGCATATGGGACTGAAACGTGGTCTTTAACTGCTGGCCTTTTGGAGAAACTCAGAGTCACGCAACGGGCAATGGAGAGAGCTATGCTCGGAGTTACTTTGCGCGATAAAATCCGGAACGAGGATATTCGCCAAAGAACCAAAGTTACCGACATAGCTCGCAAGGTTTGCAAGTTGAAGTGGCAATGGGCAGGCCACATCGCTCGAAGAACTGACAACCGATGGGGAAGAAAGGTGAGTGGCGACCGCGAACCGGAAGACGCAGTGTAGGAAGGCCTCCCACTAGGTGGACCGACGACATTGTAAAAGTCGCGGGCAACCGGTGGATGCAAGTGGCAGGTTGTCGTACAGTGTGGCGGTCTAACGGGGAGGCCTTCGTTCAGCAGTGGACGTCTCCGGGCTGATGATGATGATGATGATACACCAACTAGCAACAATTACTCCCGAAACTTTTTATCGCGGCTCGGTTGTAGAACAGTAAGGAAATTATCAGTAACTTCTGGAAACATCGATCAATGTCACTTAGATAGATTAAGTTGCGCCAGTCTTGGAACTTGTAGCAATCTTTGTTTCGAACGGGCCCGTCGAGAATGCACCAGATAGGGTGGGATGGCTACAAACGATATTTAACCGATATTGTAGAAAAATAGCAGACTTTATCAAACACCACTCCGTACCTACTACACAGACTTGAAGGCATCACCATAATCATCATAATTAGCCTATTATAGCATATTATATTATACATAGTCATCTCCCAAATCACTCCACCCCGATCTTCAGCTCTCCGCTTCTAACCATTGCCAGCTGTCTTACGTACATCGTCACTTCATCTAGTCTCAGGGCTTCTTACGCTAGTTTTGACAATTTGTTGTGTCCACGTCTGCCCAGTGGTTATCGAGTCTGCGACAGATAATCTGCCCACTGCCAGTTCGGCTTACTAAGCTGGGCTTGAAGGCATAGCACCCCCGAAACACCGATGAAGTATCTAATGTGATCTAATAAAACAAGAACATTACACTAGATCTGGGTCTTAAAAACTGTATCCAGAACCGCTGGAGAGTGCGGTCCAGCGTCCTCCTCCAACGTCCTCCTCCTCCGGCGTCCTTCTCCTCCGGCCGACCTCCTCCTCCAGCGTCCTCCTCCTCCAGCGTCCTCCTCCGGCGTCCTTCTCCTCCGGCCGACCTCCTCCTCCAGCGTCCTCCTCCTCCAGCGTCCTCCTCCGTCGAGAGCAGCGTCCTCTTAGTTAACGGTGGTGAGCATTCCGCAAGCATCCCCAAGCATCCCCAAGCATCCCCAAGCTGCCTGCCTAGCGTAGGGATTATGGCAACCCCTCCCTATAAAAGGGGCCTTCGTCCAGCAGTGGACGTCTTCCAGCTGTGGATGTTATTACACCAGACATCCTCTCTATATTATACCCATTTATATTCGCGCTAGAGTCGAAGAGGTTTTTAAATTCCATAATATCCTTATCCTTCCGCCCAAAAAAAATCCATAAACTGCGATAGGAAGGTTACCTGCTGCGATAAGAGTTTGTAACGCTTGTAAAGAAGTTTCCCCAGGCAACTAATTAGCGTGGCTCACGTGGCAATCGCTAAACTTAAGTAGGTACTCCGAACCCATGTGACTGCTGCAAGTCTAACATAGGTTAGGTTGAGATTCTTTAAAGCGTAGATAGCACTATATCAATGGACCACTTATTTGCCTTATTTTGTGTTTCTTTATCCTAATAACTGATCACTGAGTGGTTTAATGCAGGTTTGCCAGCAGACTGCCCCTTGGCAAAATACTGATCAAAACAAATGGACAGACACATAGACGCAAAGAAGAAGACCGGTATCAACATTTTCTGCACTCGAGGCAATCGATGTAATTTAAAAAGACGTGTTCTTGCCTTGGCCACACCGTTGTTTAGCACCAGGGGGTCTAAAATGCCCGCATTATGCAATTCCCCTAAAAGCAGTTCATCTTATGAATTCTTAGCAGAATGAATTGTAAATAGTTGCTCTCGAGTAACTTCTAACGAATCTGCAAGTTGACTTTATGCAATTCATCTTTCATCGACCATTTTACGACTTTCTTTAAAAACTGTCAAACTAATGAATTCAGTAATAGAATAAGTAAGTAAGTAAGTTTGTATAGGCTGAGTGGCCAGCCCTAGAGTCAGAGTTAATGTGCCGCCCGAAGGCCTCTGACATGGCTGACGATTGTTGTTATAGAAACTAGAACAAACAACCGGGAAAACTACAGTAATAGAATCATTTGCAAAATCATAGTATGAATTGGCGCTTAAGTGTTTTTCGATTTGCGAAATGAATCATCATAGGATTATGAATTGCTAAACGCGATCATTTTAGCCCCAAGGCAAGATGGTGGCCAAACTTGGATCAATTTGTTTAAAAAAAAAATTACCTTTGGTTTTTTGTTGATAAATAGAAACGTGAAGAAACCTGCTTAATTATGATTATTAATGTTTTCTGACGTTATTTTTTTCTATGACGTATAATAACAATTCATGAAATCTCTCTACTTAACCACCTTTTCCTTTTCAAAGACATTTTTATCAGCCATGAAATAGGTGTGACTCAACAGGAACCCATTTTATTTAAAAATCATTTTAATATCGATACTCGCAATCTAATACGCCCAAGTGACCTGGGTCTGCCACAGAAACTATTATGGCAAAAGTTAAATCAGTTTTGTTGCGTCCTTTAAAGCCAGTGGCATCCTGTTTCCAGCTCCAATGCATACAATAAGCGCTGCAGTTATTCGAATTTGGAAAATTCGATTCGTAATAGTAAATCTTGAGATTTATTCGAGTTTGCGAGACGCTGGACAGGTTTAGGTGCAGCAGAAGTTATTACTCGCTCACCGATTTTCCATTTACGTAAATACGTTTCTGCTGTTCAGATAAGTGTTTTGGGAATATCTAGGCGATTGAGGCTCTCTAAATAATAGGTTAGTAATGCCAGCTGTGTTACTTAGGGATGAGCTTAATTTTCAGTTGCGTCGACTCGGACCATTAATTTTTTATTGCATTTTGGTACTTGGTGTGCCTTGCCGGCTTTGACGGTCGCGAAGTTTGCAGGGCAGTATCAGAATTATGAGGGTGTAAGATGTTCTGACCCACATCACATGTACACCATGTAGGTACAACTATTATGTAAGCTATGTTTCCATTCGGGACCGTGAGTCATTCGCTGGCGCTCCAATAATCGCACGTAATTAAACTAGCACTCGTATTTCATTGTTCGACATACAACCATACATTCGGCACACCATCACCTATACCATAGTGCAACACACCATCACCAAATATCCTACAGTTGTGACCCTAGCCTACAAGGGCATATATTTAGTGGTCCGGTTTGAAAGGTAATAGCTATCAAAACTACAGGACAGGGCTAAAGAGACTCACCACCATATGGTTTTAAGTAATAAGTGCCTATACATTGATTCAGATTCAGATATTTATTGCCAATCCGTACAGTACATAGTATTACTGTGTTACATGATACCCTAGTTATGTTTTGGTACTCAAACAAAGCTCTAGGTTACGGATGTTACCACAGAATTTTTTTATTTTTCTGTGGCTGTTACGGGCATTTTTCGTCATAAATATTCCCTAATTGGTGCCCCCTGCAATTTTAGAATAATAAATACCCTATATTTTATTCCAAGGTCTGAGCTACCTCTACCCTAAATTTCATCTAAACCCATTCAGCCGTATCAGCGTGAAGCAGTCGCAAACATACACAAACAAATACACCGACACACTTTCGCATTTATAATATAAAATTAGGAAGTAGGATAAATTCCTTGGAGAAAAGAAAACTTGTTGAAACGAACTCTAAGCCTCTTATTTTTTAAATACCTGAAGTTATAAATCTTTTTAACATAGTAAAAGGAAACGATTCCCAATTTGAAATGCAATTTGTAAGTACCAAATATTTACTCTGGTATATTTTTGTGAAGTGATTAACTTATTATTTACTTCCCCTCCTCCTGATGGCTTCTACATAATTATGGTATATCGGTGGATAAAAAGACACCGCATAGCTGGTAAGCGGTAAACGCCATTAGCCATGCCGGCGGCATAGGCGCCTTTTGGCTCTTATAGTCTACAGTCGTGCACAGAATACACGATAGTACTACAAACAGAAAATTCACTAAACAAAAAACGCGTTTAGGCGTAATTGAACAACAATATACCTACAACATTGTTGATAAATTACTTACGCCTTTACGCCTTATTACGCCTTTCGAAGGAAAGGCGGGCAGCAGCGACCTCTTAGTTAACGGTGGTAAGCTTTCTGCGATCCTCAAGCCGCCTGCCAAGCGTGGGGATTATAGCAACCCCTCCCTATTAAGGGGAGGCCTTCGTCCAGCAGTGGATGTCTTCTGGCGTATGAGTGATACATGCAACAGCTACAATCATGTCATATTTAGTGCAAGCTAGTATAGAACAGTGTTGATATTTCACTGTAGTGCTGTGGTGCAGCCAATGACACGCAGTCAACGGGAGCCGCTTGGCGTCAATGAGAGAAGCGGTACAGTTGAATATTAACACACGGTCCTAAACAAATACAAAATTACGGGGTATGAAGAGATTTAACATCTAATATCTCAGGGCGACGAGCGCAGTGCAGTGCGGCGCAGGATTCCGTGGGCAAGTTCACAATTCTAGCACTGCTACTGTGGCAGACGTAACGCTCACCACCAGGCGAACGTCTTGCTCGCCACGTCATTTCACATCATCACATCATATCAACAGCCGGAATACGTCCACTGCTGGACGAAGGCCTCTCCCTTAAAGGGAGGTGCTGCCATAATCCCCACGCTTGGCAGGCGGCTTGGGGATCGCTGAATGGTTACCACCGTTAACTGAGAGGACGCTGCTGCCCGTCCTCCGGTGGTTCAGGGTGCAGTTTTAGGACATACCCAGGTCCCTCGTCACTTACTTTTATATAAAAAAACCTTGCACTGAACATCACATGATTGTAATTAGGTATTTATTAGACATTATTATTGATATTTTAACTATGCATAGACGCGTATTCACAAAATATTCAATTTTAGATCACCTTAAACCAAAAGTTCCAACCAAACAAAATACAACTATGTTAGTAAATCCATTTGCAATGTGAAAAGCAGTTTGAAAGATACGGTACCTATGTAGGAACTATTTTGTTCAAAACAACTTGTAGCTTAAATGTACGTTCGTAGATTTCACTTTACTTTTATATTATTTCCACATTGTCTGTCGTAAATCAGAGCGTCGCATCTGCAATTTAAAACGACAGCTCGAATAGCACTGTGGCCTTTGCGATTCCAATCTTCTTTAGTGCCCGTAAGTTGCAATTGCATTCCAAGATGGGGCTAAAAGTACGCTTGTAGATACTTTTCTGCGAGTCTTCTGTGGTAAAGATTGTTTAGCGTAAACAGCAATGGTTCTTATTTTGTGGTCTAGGATGGTAGAATGGTCCACTCGTGATATAAAATACAATTACAAATACATTTGTCATACCGCTGCGGAGAAGCAATAAGACGATTCGAAATCATTTCACTGTGAAAAAAACATTTAATATTACACTGAAAAAACTTTTGAACAGAAATAAATCTTAAAATTCGCATTGAGAACTTAACCGGGCTTAGGATTTGCCATGAAGTACCAGCCTCAATCTCAGGGTGACGAGCGCAGTTCAGTGTGGCGCAGAATTGTATTCGCAAGTTCACAATTCTGCACTGCTACTGTTATGGGCTGGCGTGACGCTTACCACCAGGCAAACGTCTTGCTCATATCGTCACTTGATTGTATAAAAAATAACTATAGTAAACTAAAGTGGCCGTGGGCACTGGGCGGCTATCATTTATATCTGTTAAAGAACCTGTAACTGCTAGGGTAGACGTGTTCCTGAGCGGAGACGAGTCGGCAAACGTAGCTTTGGACGGTCTGAGACTATGTCGAATTCATAATAGGGTAGATGACTGATGTTTATATCGTTGAAACCAATAGCTTTGATGAAGAATTTAAGAAAATATAGTATGTTTATTGAAACAATAATTTAAATCGGTTATTAATGTTCTGATATATAAGCGTTTAAAGTTTTTGTTAGAGACGACTCTGTCCCTTTCCCACAAAACAAAAAATGACGTCACGCCTTACTTGTCAGAATAGAATTTATATGGCGTACTGAGATGTGACGTCACGATTTGCTGTTTCGCCTCTCTGTCTAGCATGATATTCAAATGCTTATAAGTTGCTTATTTTTGATCAGATTAAAATATTTTTTTCATTAATTAGCTATATTTATGGGCCACATTTTAATAGGACAATAAAAAAAACCAGTCATCTAGCCTAGGAAGGACTAACTGACTTTCAAGTGTTGCTACATTTTGGAAAAAAAAATAGCGCTGGGATAAAAAGTATAAGTTTGTTAACTTATGTTACATGAAACGTAATTAAGAAGGAATCCGGAAAACGTATTCCTCTTTTTTCTTCCTGGATAATGCCTCTAAAGCAATCATTTATTTTTATAAAGTCTACACATGTCTACTGTACACATGTCTCTGTCATTTCCTTTTTTTTCAGCAACTAATTGCTATAAATAAATAATAGACCTCCAAAACTTACTATTAGGCTTATAATTATTTTGTACAATTAGTACTTAATGTAGGTATATTATGAGAGTTTATGAGAGTTGATGTCTGCCTACAAGCACAGAATAAATAAAAGTACTACTTACAGAAAGTTCACTCCGCAAAGGAATTGAAATAAATAAGGACTCTATCTACTAGGTAATAAAGTAGCAATTCAACTCGCACAGCGCTAGATACCGCTCGCTATATTCACCTAGATATACCGCTCTCTTTCTATCACGTATTCATAGTTACGTGCGACGAGGCTAGCGTGCGGGCGGCCACTGACTTCTGCCTTGCATCGTCCACCCGGACGGAGCGCCGGCTGAACATACCTAAACTGCGGAGTGACACTACTACAAGCTGCTACGCATTTAGCAAAATTAATTCTCAATTAGATTAAAAAAAACAGTCAAAAAGTAATTAAGAAATCTTGTAAAAAATAGTCAAGTTCTCGTGTTCTTCAACAATTACAAGTTTAAGAGAATTCCACAAAAGATTTAGAAATTTCTTCCTCGTGTTGGAAAGACGAAAGATTTCGTTTGAAAAATCGTAGCCGATCATTGTAGCTTTTTTAGGCTATTCCCGATTTGAGGCCGTCTTTAGCACTGAGATTAATGATGCCTAGAGTTTTGCGGACTAATGATAGATGATCCAGGATCGACTAGTAGCGCTTTATGTTTGTAAATTAATTCTACCCATCGAGAATTCACTTGGGAAGTGTCATGTTTCCCCTGACCTTTGTGTGATAGAAAAGAGATTTGGAAAAGAGGCCATCATGACGATCATGTTTTGCGTAGATTTAGTTATAATTTCCCAGTTCCGCAAAAATATTATCTACGTAAACTTCTTCAGAGTAACATTAAGTATACCTGAGTTTTCTAAAGTATAATGTTGTTTGCGAATACACAAGTAATTGTTTTGTTTTTTGTTTCATTGGGAGTCGTTTTTGTTTTTTAAAACTTTAATGTGGTCAATTCTGAAGGTTTAAGTTGACAACTAAACTAACTAAAATATTGCTGTCCTTAGCTATCATGCCTAGTAAAATTTACAGCAATATTTTAATTAGTTTAGAACTGTCAACTAAAACCGTCAGAATTAACCACAATATCTTTCTATAAAAATATGTTAATAATATCATTTGCGTTAGGTAAGTACACATATGTTTAAATGTTTGTGGTATCTATTTTGAAATGTAAAATAGGACACTACATTTGAAACTTAAAACGTAGTGAACGATGTTCGAAAAGGGATCAGGAATCTAGAAAAAATAATCAGCTCTTTCATACAAGATGCCATTGACCATCGACGAAATTAATGGAACAGCTGATAGTTTTTACCTGACCTGGGACCTGGATATGTCCTAAAACTGCATCCAGAACCACCGGAGGACGGGCAGCAGCGTCCTCTTTGTTAACGGTGGTAACCATTCTGCGATTCCCAAGCCGCCTGCCAAGCGTGGGGATTATGGCAACACCTCTCTTTAAGGGAGAAGCCTTCGTCCAGCAGTGGACGTCTTCCGGCTATTGATGTGATGTGATGTGATAGTTTTTCGATTTCCGGCTTGGCCTTGTAGTAAAAGTAATTTACATTGATGAGTATGTACGTTAAACTCGTTTCAGTTTAGGCAACCTTTCAGCGTAGTCCCTGTATAAATCGAGTACAAACATCAAGCGCCATCGAAAATCTCGCCTGCCTCGAGTAAATAGAAACCAATCTGTTACTTTAGTGTTTGTAGAAAACAAACGTACGATTAAACGATCGTTCGCACGAAACTCGATAGAAATGTCTCGCCAGCTCACCGGGCGGCAAAAGAGAAAGACAAAGCGTCTGGAAGGGCCAATCCATTAATCCAATTTGGCGTGTCAGCGCTGCTGTCCGTTATTGGATTCCTGGCGATTTCGACCGTTCTTTGACACCAAGTCGCGGTGTCGGTGGTTACTTTTATTTTTTTATTTTTCGGAATCGCTCTTTGACCATTCTGCCACTGTAATTTTTTTAAAAAGCTATAAACCTTTATAAGTAATATTAAATAATTAATTAATAAAGACCACAAGTAGGTGGCCTAGTGGTAACAGTTTCCCGTACTTTCTTGTATGAACTAGGCCAAAATGTCACATGACTGTCTTTATCAAATAAGTCACAGTCGAAATCAAAGTCAAACAAAGTTAGTCATAGTCAAGTTTAAATCATGTAAGTATTGGCGACTTCACTAAAGAAGCTCCTGCGGAGTTGTGGAGGAAACACGTATGCCAACAATCTATCACATTAGCAAATATTTAATCGATAAAATGGACTTGGGTATGCCGTAAAACTGCATATAGAACCACCGGAGGACGGGCAGCAGCGTCCTCTCGGTTAACGGTGTTGAGCATTCTGCCATCCCCGAGTTGCTTGCCAAGCTTGGGGATTATGGCAACCCCCTGCATAAAGAGGAGCCTTCGTCTAGCAGTGGAAGTCTTCTAGCTGATATGTAGTAAATAAAATGCAACCACATAGAGGCAAAAAAATAAGTTTTGGAAAATGATACAGATACGTAGTAGTCATGATTTTTTTCATGCTTTCGCTGGATAGTTACAGCCTTCCCTAATATAATCTCGATTCTCTTAGTCACTGCTTAAACTTCTCTGTCTTGTTCTTGCATGTTACACTTCACGTCAGAGAGAAAATGGCAGAGCATCTTAAGCTGTGACTAACGGTTGAGAAGTTTTTTTATGTAAGACTGTTATTATTCGTTCTTGGCATTGCATTTTGTGTGTGTCGGCTGGTGGCAATTATTTGAATATTTCCAAGTTAATAATATCAAGTAAGTAGCTAGTTGGGAGGCTCAATTTGAAATCGTGAGGTCACGGATTCAAACCCGGGCCGTAATAATGAGCTCTTTGAAGTTCATGCTTTAAATAGCTTGTTGGCTTTTCAATGAAGGAAAACATTGCAAAGGAACATGCATGCATCCTACGAAGAAATTCAATAGCGTGCGCAAATTCATCACCCCGTAACTAGGTACCAGTGGCACAGGATGAAAAAATAAAATATTTTTTTTGTTTATTCATAGTTAACTAGTACCCTACATGCACTTCATTTTTTCATAGTGCAGAAGTTAAATTACATCTGTTAACTTATACAAAGTTTTTTAGTTAGACCCTAGTGTTTCTTATGTTGTGTTGCTAAATAAGTACCGTGCCACTGCTTGTATTTTATTTTATTTATTTTATTTTATTTTATTCGGGAAACTAACAGCGACAAAAAAACATAATTACTAAACATATAGAAACTATGCGCCATTTAAGAGTTTCCGCATATTGAGACTAATTAGTCACTTGTCTGCAATTACTTAAATGAAATTAAATAAATAATATGTAGGTATACTAAGTATAAGTCAAGGAGACACACCAAACCAGTTTTTGGTAATATTGAGTTTTATCGAGTTCGCGGATGAATTAAATAAGTCAAATTCGGGATAGTCTTCCAGTTTATTTATATAGTGAGATGCTCGTAGAAAGAAGGAGTTCTGTCTATAATTAGTCACACACTGAGGGATGTGTAAGCATTTAGGATGTCTTGCGAGTATTCTAGGGACGTGCAAGTTTATGTTAGAGAGGAGGTGTGAAGAGTCAACTTGACATTGAGCAATTTTTGTTAAAAGTACAATATCACCCATTCTGCGTCGCTCGTGAAGAGGTAACATGTGATGTCTTCTACACCTCGCCTCATAATCGTTGTCGTATTTCTTGCACTTGAACTGGAGATATCTAACAAAGTTACGTTGGATTGATTCCAGTCTATTGATATATATGTCGTACTGTGGGTTCCAGATTTGTGAACCATACTCGAGTAAGCTCCGAACATATGTACAGTACAGTATTTTAATAATTTTAATACTAGAGAATTGGGAACAAGATCTCTTGATAAATCCCATGGATTTGTTAGCCCTCTTAGCGATGTTATCAATATGTTTATCGTATGTAAGCTTAGAATCGTGAATAACGCCTAGATCACGTATCTCATTTACGATTTTGAGTTGTTGATTTTTAAGTGAGTATTTAAATTCAAAAGTTTTAGTTTTACGGGTAAAAGTTATAGCATAGCATTTTGCAATGTTTAGGTCTAGTTTGTTGAGGCGACAGTATTCTTCAAACCTACTCAGATCCTGCTGTAGCAGATGGCAATCATCAATATTACGGATTTGTTTAAAGATTTTCATGTCATCTGCGTACAGCAAGAACTCTGAATGATGGAAACATGCGCCGATATCGTTAACAAATAAGTTAAACAGCAAAGGAGCAAGCAGAGAACCTTGGGGAACTCCAGAAGGTACGTATTTCCATGCTGAGGAGTAACCGTTAAGAACAACAGCCTGAGACCTGTTCTCGATGTACGAGGTAAACCACCTGTACAAGTCGCCATGGATTCCTGCCGAAAAAAGCTTTTGAAGTAGTATTGCATGATCGATTCGATCGAATGCTTTACTGTAATCTGTAAAAATAGAGTCTACCTGACCCCCAGAATCCATCCCAGCAGTTGTGTAATTGACGAAAGATAACAGATTAGATGTAGTGGAGCGATTTCTGATGAATCCATGCTGTTCGGGAATAAATGAGGCTGATAAACTGTTATAAACTTGAGTATGAACTAATCTTTCGAGAACTTTGGCAAATATGCATAATTTTGAAATCGGTCTATAATTTTTGATGTTGTTTCTCGGGCCACTTTTGTGTATAGGGGTAATAAAAGCAGATTTCCAAATTTTCGGGACGACACCTTCCGTTAAGGAGCGTTTAAATAGGATAGTAAGAGGTTTCGTTAAGACATCTGCACATTTAGTAATAAATAATGGAGGAATTTGATCTGGACCTGCTCCTTTTGTGAGATCTAGGGATCTAAGTAATGTATGTAGTGTTTCAGGTAATATTTCTACTTCACTTATTGAATAGTTAGAGTTTGATCGAGTCCCATTCTGAACATTTTGGCTGGTAGTGGGTGGGAGAAATGTAGATTGAAAATAAGCTGAAAAAAGACGAGAAACTTCTTCTCCCGTGTCCGCCGATTGGCCTTCGTATGATAGGGACGAGGGAAGACTGTTTGAGTTATTTTTTGTAGATTTAATAAATGACCAGAACAGTTTGGGGTTCTTAATTATTGAATCTTCGCATCTTTTAATATAGGTTTTATAGCAATTATCTTCTAAGAATTTAGCTCTTTTTCGAAGTAAAGAAAAGGTGTCATAATCCGTAGTGTTACCATAAGTATTGTATTTTTGTAAATATTTAAATTTTTCTTTGAGAACCTTTTTTAGGGACGCGTTATACCATGATGGAAAACTAGTTGGGGAAAAAAGTTTATGAGGAATATGTTTATTTATGACGTCATATAAGCATTCATAAAAACAATTTACAGCCTCCTCTATAGGTATACTTGATAGACAGTCATTCCAGTTTATCTTACCCAAAATTAATCTAACATTATCATAGTCACCAAGTTCATAAATATATTTTTGTCTTTTGTTTACTTTTAATGGCTTAGAATCTTCTAAATTAAGAATTAAGTTTAAAGATTTATGGTGTAAGTCTTCGGGTACTAAGGGATCATCACAAGATGATACTTCGAGGTAAGTATTACACAGCACCAAATCTAAAACCCTGTTGTTGATATTATAGCATAAGTTATATTGCGCCAGGCTACATTCGGACACGGTATCAAAGAAGTATGTTTGTGTTTCACCTTTAACATTAGAGTACACGGGGAGGCCATGGCTGTTAGGCGACCATTGTATACTACTTAAATTAAAATCTCCCATGATGACAAATTTGTCATTTGGACAGGAGTTGACTATTAGTGATAAACTAGCTGTAAAATTACTGAGCTGTGAGTTGAATGAATGGCCGAGTTTTTCACTGCATAGATAAATAGTACAAAAATGTATTTTAGAGGTGACCCTATTTTTGTTTTTGTGTGTGACGGAGACCCATATATCTTCTGCTGAGGAACCCCATTCCGGGCGCTCTTCTGCTGTGTATCCACGTTTTATAGCCAAAAGTACCCCCCCGCCATACTTCTCGTGCGTGGCTGTATAATTTCTGTCCCTTCGCCAAATAACATATCTATCATCAAATAGTTCACAATCATTTATACCACTAAGCAGCCATGTCTCCGTCAGTGAGACAATATCATATGAATTAAGCTGTAGATTTCTTTTGAATACGTGTGTTTTTGTTCGTAACCCCCGAGCATTTTGATAGTAAACATTATAATTATTAGACGCCATTGATAACAACTAATGATAAATAACGCAAGCGAATGAGATTGCGATAATAACTTACTAGGCCGTAGCATTTTGCAATGCTAACTGTGTCTGGAAACCAATAAACTGGTATCAATCCTTTTATCTTAAATTGAAGCGCAAAAACACAACAAATATTACGATTGTTTGCGAGTATAAACAATTTGCTTATATTCGTGAGTAATGATAGCTGTAACACTAAATAGATTTGTTCATTAATGAACTTTAAAATACGCAATTTTATATTAGACATTAGAAGTAGGGTAGTAATCATTACATAGAAAATAACGTTATACTTCGCAAGCCAAATCAGCATGCGCATAAAATCCGTGCAAGTGATAATGGGCTTTAGACGAGCGCAACCGGCTGAGTGTCGGCGCGCTAATCGTATGAGTTGGTGCAAACTTACGTGCGTAAACTGGTTGACCATCCCGACGACGTTCGAGCAGCGATAAGGTAAACAATAGACTCCGGTTTTAGTTGTGTTTCCCAAACTGACGAGCATTGATTTAAACAAATAAAGAGATATTTTTGATGAGAAATTTAAGTAATTTTTGTGAGATCGTGTTCGCACTTTATAAAAAATATTGGTGAAGTATCCGATTTTCTGGCCATTATCTTGCAGTGTTTGACCCATATATACTGGAAGTTCTTCTCCTTTGCCAACGCTCTTGCTTTACCCAAAAGAGTCTTGTTGTGTTGCGTCAAATGATCATTGACATAGAAGCTGCCTGAGGTACTAAAGCCAAGATTGGCGAGGTTCAGTTTCTTGCTCCTACGTGAAGCTGCTACAAGTTCTTCCTTCAAGTAACGGCTATTGAAAGCGATCACTATGGGTTTCTCAGTATTTGGCACTCGTGTTGGAATGCGCGCAATGTAATTGATTTCTGCTTTTTTTATATGAAAATCACAAACTAGGCCGATTTTGTCCGCGATCTCGTACAAATTCTCGTTATTCTTCTGGGGTATGCCTCTTATCTCTACGTTATTGGCTCTTGCCCATTGGTCTCGGTCTTGCAGCTCTCGATTTAGTCGGACGATTTCAGTCTTTAAAGTAGGAACTTCCTGCGCTGTTTTTTCGATCGCGATCACACGGGACTCCAGGACTTTGACCTTTTCTGAGTGATCGCCAATGAGCTGGTAGGCCATCTCCAGGGATTCCTTCATACTGGTTAACTCACTCTTTATTATCTTGATATCTTCCAGCAAGGGAGTTAACGGCTTCAATTGGAACATAACTTTATTTAATTGTTCTTGTATTATGTCCAACTGGTTTGGTTGCGGCGAAGTTGCAGCTGAAGACGGAGCCGGGTTGGCTTTGCATTTGGGGCACCTCCAGAAGTTCTTTCTCTCACCGAGTTTACGGTAGCCCGCCTCGGTGACTCCTGAGCAAGGGTAGTCGTACCGCTGCTTACAGGCACTGCAAACCGTTCCGTCCGAGTGTTGTGATCCACAGCTGGCACATATGTACATATTGACGAAAGTTTGAGAGTCGCTGAAATTTTTTGCAAGCAAGCGTACGTGCGTTCTCTAATAGCACCGAGCGGTGAATGTATGTAATTGTATGTGTCATTACTACGAGAATATGAACATGAAAGCGTGGAGGATCCATTATAAATCCCTTTCATCCGGTGAATAAAGAAACAGGCTCACATCACACTGTATGGCTGAGCCGTCATTAATTTTTCATGATTTTGTTTTGGACTGTAACTAGGTAAGGATGCAAATTATTTCTGTCTCGTATAAACTTTATCTTGAGATATAAATTTTATATCTTAAGAAAAAGTCCTTACCTACGGTGCACTCAACAAGATTGATTAAGTAAACATGAAAAGTCCAAACTCGGAGCTGCTAGCGAGCTTTGGAGCGCAGCATGCTTGGTTTAGTTAACGAGTCAGGAATTCAACACTGCGCGCCAGAACGAGTATTTTGCACACTGGACAAATCTGGCTGAAGTAGGAAACATGCATGTGTTCCAAATATTAAAAATTATAAAATAAGTCAAGAGTTTAACTGAATATGATGATTAAATCGAAATAATTGAAATTGACTGGTAAAGTTCTGAAATATAAGCATTTGGAAGCGAGTCTATCTGTATATTCTACCAAAACACGTGCAGTATAGAATTTGTTCGGAATCGTGTACTTTGACGTCATTGGCCACTATAGTGCCCTCCCCGTCTAGCATAAAACTATTTTTTGATAATTTCCTTATTAGTGAACAAAAAAAAATTAAAAAAAAAAAACCATTATTTGTTAAGAATCAACCTATTTTAGATTCAATAAAAATCATCCAGATTTCCCTATTGGGCCGAACGCACCTGCACACACACATCATCAGCGAAGACGTACACTGCTGGATGAACGCCTCCCCTAAATAGGGAAGGGTCTAAATAGGGCGAGGAGGGGACGCACCTGCGCTGCGATGCAATGTAGGTATAATGTCTTCATAGCCAATTCTTATCCCCAGTTCTCTAATCGTCTGTAAAATAAGAATGAGAAACGCTCAGGTTCTACAAACATCAATCTACATTCCACACGTGGGGTTTCCAGGTGAACGGCGCATCGTAACTCTGGCGGTAATTGTTCCGCTCCGTTTCGGGAAGATCCGCGTATTGGAACGGAAATATACCTCCTTTGAGGCGAACTTCGGTGTGGTATGTCCCGTGGAGCAGTAGATAAGCTTTGTCTTCTTTTTCGTTGAAATTAAAGGACTAGAGAGATTTACCATCGAAGGTAGCAAAGTCTAAGGTAGACTGATGATTATAATGATCATGACGAAGCCGTGGTTCTGATGGGAGACCGCTAGACTTGGAATCATATAATAGTGGGCTCAAACCCGGGACTGTACTGTAAGCTCTTGGAGTTTATGTACAGACTTTCACAGCTCCGGTGAAGGAAACATCGTGAGAAAACTTGTGTACGTCCGGTGACGAAAATCCAATAGCGAGTGTGAACTGGGCTACATAAAAATTTCAGGGCTGATGAGAAACCATCGAAAATCTTAAAGTTTAAGGTAGACGGGTGATTATTAGATCATCAGATTGGCATAATCAGTCTTTTTAATTGTCCACTGCTGGACTTAGGCCCTTGAAGGGCGAATGGGCCATATTCACCACGCAGGCCCAGTAGCGAGTTGGAGATCATCAGATTACCTTACACTTACTTATCAGCCAGAAGACGTTTAACTCTCAACTAACGACTCCTTAATTGGGTTGGGACTACTGCAAGCCAAATACTACTTTCAATGCATAACACTTAAACCGATCTTCGATCCATGGTCCGTGGATTCTATGGTTTAATGGGTTAACAGAATTCTCGTAAGCTTGTAACTGCGAGATCAGTGCTTGCCGGGAAAATAAACGACGTTGACGATCCATCAGGTACCACAGACATCATCATCATCATCATCATCAGCCCGGAGACGTCCATTGCTGAACACTGTACGACAACCTGCCATTTGCATCCACCGGTTGCCCGCGACTTTTACAATGTCCACCTAGTGGGAGGCTATCCTACGCTGCGTCTTCCGGTTCGCGGTCGCCACTCAAGAACTTTTCGTCCCTTTCGGTTGTCAGTCGGACTTACCACAGACTTACTTACCTCTATTTCAATTTCTATACTTAATGAACTTACGCTTAACAGTAGCACTCGGCCGAGAGGGCGCCATTGACTCACTAATGTGAACAACTTTTACTATGGGAACAACGCAAAAAAACTGCTGCCATACATTTTGTCGAAGGTGAAAGACATTTTTCTATGGTCAGGTGTTTTTTTTTTTAATATTAGAGTTGTTCACAATGATAAGTACAATGACCATAAGCGTCCACACCGTATTTTTCTTTAAAACAACCATCAAGTCAAGTCAAAGGCCTTCGGGTGGTATCTACTTAACACACGACGTGACCACTTGTCTTGGCCTATACAAACTTACCACACGATCACTTTCTTACTTAAGAGCGTCTGACTTAGGAGACTTCTCATCACCCAACCTTAGATACTGGCAGACAGCACAACACCCAGATCCCTTCACAGGTCGTTTTATCATACGACTTATGAATTGTTCCATGCGGGGCGTTTAGTCTGATGTACGATGCACGGACCGATGCCCAGGGCTGGCTCGCTGTAGCGGAGAGGTTTGCTATATAGAGGGTTTGTGATTTTATCTCGCCCACATTTGACTTATGAGATAAAGGAAAGCCACCTCAAAGGCCTCTACACCACTCCTAAATTATTTATAAAAATAAAATAAATAATAGATATAAATGTTGATTTGACTATCATTGTCACGTTAGTCGTCGTAGTGAACGGCTTCATTGTGACGAGCCTCAATCAACATCTTTAATGGCTCTCGCTAGGAAATTGGGTCAGAGGCAAAAGGCAGTGATCCTTGACACAGCACGCATTGTCAGAAGTTTCCTCACTCTACAGCCCTAACCACCGGCCACTTGATTTGGAAACCTTGTTCTTAGTTTATTTAATATAATAATTACATATTGTGAGACACTTACTCAAACATGAAGGGAAATAAATGAGTGCATATAAATAATATTAATCAATAAATCATTAATTTATCCACCGGTGGCTCGTGACTTTTACAATGTCGTCGGTCCATGTAGTGGGAGGCCTTCCTATGCTGCGTCTTCCAGTTCGCGGTCGCCGCTCAAGAACCTTTCTTCCCCATCGGTTATCAGTTCTTCGAGCGATGTGGCCTGCCCATTGCCACTTCAACTTGCAAACCCTGCGAGCTATGTCGATGACTTTGGTTCTTTGGCCAATATCCTCGTTCCGGATTTTATCGCGCAAAGTAACTTCAAGCATAGCTCTCTCCATGGTCCTTTGTGTGACTCCGAGTTTCTCCAAAAGGCCAGCAGTTAAAGATGTTGGGGGTGGTACCGGTGGATGCAAATGGCAGGTTGTCGTACAGTGTGGCGGTTTAAGGGGGAGGCCTTCGTTCAGCAGTGGACGTCTCCGGGCTGATGATGATGATGATCATGAATTAATTTATATGAAGAACACAGTTTAACCTAGAACGACAAAATCTAGAGTGGAAGAAAAAGTAGAGGAAGTCTACATTTAGAATGAATGGAAATGGAAACTGAAGTTTAGTAGTACAATGAATTTGAAATTATCAAAATGTTGCAAGCGAATCTTTTAACCTTAAATGAAAGTTATGATAATGCTCCAGGCGTGCGCCCTGTTGTGGAATGGTTTGCTAAGATGGAGAAGTAAGATGTTACAAAGGCTGACGTTTTCTTTTCGTCGGTTCCTCTGTTTGTACGTTATATTTAAAGAAACACTTCTGAAATGATCTTGAATGGATTACATATAATAAAAAAACTGCTCAACTGCGTCCGTCAAGCAATTTTTTTTTTTTTTTTTTTTTAAGATGACACTTTCTTTATTTTATTTAGTTTCACCTGTCCCGGTGTTACTCTGTCTGTAATCAAATCTTAGAAGTTAAATTTGACCCACTTTCCGGTTTTCGATTGAGCTGAAATTTTGCACGCGTAATTATTATGTAAATCGGATGACAACTCAACATTATTTTGACATTAAGTTGATATCATGTTAGAGACACACCACCATCGTGACCATGGGAACTCGGTAATAAAACGACACAATCCCATTGATATTGATTTTAACAACCAATAAAATATAGTTTTGAATAACTGCTGCTTTGTAGCTTATAGTGCAGCGCAGAATTAGTTCGCAAATTCACAATTCTGGCACTGCTACTATTTTGGACAAGCGTCATGCTTACCACCGAGTAAAAATATTGCTTGTCTCTACCTCCATTCCAAAAAACAGTGCAGGAAAACTAGACACAGGTGTCGATTCTGTTGCACTGCTCACTACACTAATCTGACAGGACTAAAATTATACGCGTCTCATTTCATTTCAATATATTAGAAAAGGATGTCAACAGGTTTCGTCCTGTCAAATTAAGTTTAGTTTAGTGGGCGTGCAACATAATCGACACCATTGTTGGGTAAAACTGGTGCACAAAATCCCTATTCGTATCTATTCCAAAACATGAAGGAATGCCACATAGCCGACAACACGTGAGCTGACTAATTAGATCAGCCATTACTCTATAGCTCGTTATTCCAGCTGATTAAATCCTGGATTCGGATTACCGAGTGGCAAATTTACAGAGGAACAACTACGAAGAGTAATAAAAAGTAGGCTCTTTACTAATGTGTAAACGAGAAGTCATTTTGGGACTAAATACGCTTATTCTCGTTGCATAATCATCATAATCAGCCTATCATAGTTCACTGCTGGACATAGGCCTCTCCCAAGGCACGCCACTCATCCCATTAAAAAAAGAAGGAAAGAAAGACAGAAATAATTCTATAACATCAACATAACTATGACTAATCAGCATCTCTTGAGTGGTGTCACAAAAATGGTCTTAACTCAGCTTATTGCTGTCTACGAAGAAGCAGGTTTGCCTAAAAGAAACCGATTCAAGACCTTCTTTCGGCTTAGTGTTACCGTTCCGCGTAGCCTCGTTGTGTATGTACAGTCATCCACATGAATGCTACTTACATTACTAACATTGATATTATAATAATATGGGTTTAGTGCTACGAAGCTGTTTCTATGTTCTACTCTGTTTCCGAATTAAGCTATAAATTGAATTTTGTTATTAGGCATTCGCCGCCATTTCACCAACATTTCGCCACCGTTTCTGTCAATTAAATGATGCAATGTGTAACAACTGTTTTGAACGGGGATGAAGTATATCGCTGTATTTGCTGTTGATTCTGAATGGATATCCCGATACGGTAATGGGGTATTTTGCGATACCAATAGAGATTTTGATGAATAAATTATCTTGTATCAAATAAAACATAATAATTTTATGTACAGATTACTCGCTCCTATAGAAAACTCGTCTAAACATACTTAATCCGCAATATATCTTTATATACAAAGATGTCATAATCAGTGCAAGCTAATTTGCATTCTACTCGTAAAGAGCAGTGTCGACATTGCACTGTAATACTGAGGCGCGCTGAGACGCAGGCGACTGGAGCTTTCTGACGTCACCGAGCCAAGCACTACAGTGGAAAATCAACACACTTCTATAGATTATACAGTAGGTACAAATTAGCTGGCAATGAATAATGTATTGCTGCAGTTTTATAGACATATTATTTAAATGATATCTGTTAATCAATTTTATGGTAAGTCTCAACGTTTTATAAGGTGTTCTTTACGAACTGTAAATTTTTCGGTATCAAGCCATACCGAGGAGACATGTTTCGAGGAGATAGCTCTTATTAACTCTTTCTAGTAACTAGGGCTCACCAGCGACGGTGATAAAATCTGTCGCTGGAGCTCACTAAGTAAAAGCGTAAAAGTCGTGGTAGCCTAATCGGAAAACCACTTGACTTGATCAGGTGAAGTCGCCGGTTCAAACCCATGTCTGTATTATATCAGTTCTCTGGTTCCGATAGTATTTTAGTATTTTTCCCATAGCATTTAGTTCAGGGCTAGATTGCGCTTTATAAAACGTTATTTAAAAAAATTGGTGGTGTAAGACAGCGGGTATAACTTTCAACACATACAATACAAAGCCCTTCTCACTAGGGAAAAATAAACTCTTATTTACACACATTACAGTTTCGTAGTTACATTAATGGGTAAGTAGTTCCGAGTTTTATCACGAGGGATACCTTTTTACCTTCCGTTGGTTAAGTAACGCTAAGCACGCTTAAGTAGTTAAGTAACTTATGCAGTGGCCAAGACATGGAGCCGCCGCGGAAATCCTTTGAAGTTTCAATTGTTTTGGTTAAGCTAGAGTTAAGTTAGAGATAAGTTTTGGAAGTTGGATAGTGCGGAAACTTGCTGGAAATGTAATGTGTTGCAGTGGTTCACAAAGTTATTTGGACTAAGCCCCATCCTTAAATAATTTCAAGGTTTATGTTGACCAAGCGATATGAAGGTCGCTGAGTCTAAGGAGGATTAATTGGCGTTTGTATGTATGTTTGTTTTTATATATGTTTTTTTTAGACGAGAAAGACGTTTCCTGGTGGTAAGTGTCACGCCTGCCACTAACAGTAGCAGTGCCAGAATTGTGAACTTGTGGATACAATCCTGCGCCGCACTGCACTGCGCTCGTCACCCTGAGATATTAGATGTTAAATTTCTTCATACCCAGTAATTTCTCTGGTACCATTACCCTTCAAACCGGAATACAGTAATGCTTGCACACTACTGCTTGGCAGATGAATAACTGGCAAAGGTGTGGTACTTCCCCAGGTGGACTCTGCAGTAGAGTCCTACCACTACTAAAATATCTACTAAGTTTATATATTATTATGTATGTTTGTATGTATGTATATTTGTATGTATTGTATGTTTGTATTGTATGTATGTATGTATGTATGTATGTATATTTGTTCGACGATGACTTGACAAACCTTTATCAGATCTTTATGAAATTTTGTAAGCAAGTAAAAAGTTGCTGGTAAGTAGGTAATTGGTGGATTCGTACACCCTAAGATTTTTTCTTCGGACGCACAGGTTTCCTCACGACATTTTCTTCACCGAACAGCCAGTGGTGATGAAAACACTTAAACATTTTAAACCACGACATAGTCAAAGTAAGTAAATTTCTGTTATTCTAAGTAATCACCCATGCAATCGACGCATCTTTGCCAACGAATTGGCAGTTTATTGATGCCCTTCTTGTAAAAATTAGCTGGACGGGGAGGCAACAAACTCTTCAAAGGCATTTTGTACTGCCTCTCGGGAATTGAATTTTTTACCCACTAAAAAGTTGTCTAAATTTTGGAAAAAGTAATAGTCGGTAGATGCAAGGTCTGGTGAGTATGGCGGATGAGGGAGAGCTTCCAACCCCAGCTCTTGCAGCTTGGAGACTGTCTATAGCTGCAGCGCGAGGCAGGTCTCGATGCGTACGTTGCGCTGGCGATCGTTAAGTTCGTGGGGCACCCATCTATCAAGTTTTTTTACCTTGCCTATTTGTCGCAAATGGATCAAAATTGTTTTGATGCTAACATCAAAAGCTGCTGCTAGCTCAGCTGTAGATTGAGTTTCGTCAGCTTCCACAATCGCCTTTAATTCATCATTGTTGACCAAAGTCTCCGGACGACCACGAGCTTCATTTTTCAAGTCAAAATTTCCAGAACGGAACCGGGAAAACCAATAACGGGTTGTGCGTTCGTTTGTACAGTTCTCTCCGTAAACGTTTTTGATGTTACGTGCCGTTTATGTCGCGATGGTGCCACGACAGAACTCATATTCCATAATTAAACGAATTTTTAAAGTATCCATTATGACGAAAAATGTTCAAATGTAATGAAAATACAACGCTAATCAATAAACAAAAGACTGAGTTTGTAAAAATTATGTCATGTTTTTAAGACAAAATTAATTTGATATCAGAATACGAAGCCATTCCAAGCTTTTTTTCTATTTGAAATGACCAGTACTGAAGAACGGCAATTTCATAGGTAAAGACCTATTATATATTTTTTGTATTCTGCTTATGTTCCCGTCGTACCTGCACCATTGACTTGCACCATCAATGGTGCAGAATGCAATTAGTTTTGTTTGCTCCAATAAGGCGATCAATTCGATTTTCGAATAAACTTTCTTATAATCTCGCTCTATGATGACTGCCTCATAGATCAGTTGGTATATCATGTCTGCCTTGATCTATAGGGCCTGGGTTCGCACATAATAGTAGCATTGCCACAGAATTGTGAGCTTGCGAACAAAATCCAGCGTCGCACTGCACCGCGCTCGGCACCTTGAGATATTAGAAGTCAAATCGCTTCATGCCCAGTAAATTCTCTGGTAACATTGCCCTTCAAACCGAAACAGTAATGCTTACACACTATTGCTTGGCGATTGAATAACTGGCAATGGTGGTGTGGTAGGTACTGCCCAAGATGGACTGCCAGGTGCGCCAGGTGGTGGGTGTCTGCAGAAGAGGCATTCACTACAAAATCGTATACTTAGAAGTAATAGCCTCATATACAACGTTATTATTAGTATAGAAAAAACCGAAACACCCCAAAAAGTTTATATTTCAAAGAAAAAGAATATAAAAAAATAAGTCAAAAGTATTTAAAGCTCGCAAAGTTACGCTATTGCTAAGTTGGCCTGTTGTTCCCACAAAATCATGGTCAACGTAACGCAAGCTGTTTGTTTACGCACGGTGGGGATGCGCCGCCGCCGTATCAAAGGGTTGCCGCCGCAGCGGCGATCTATTTATTGATTTGCGTTTCTAATAACTGTGTCCAAATTGCACTGTTTTTAAAACATTTTTGGGACAAAATGTAACGTGGTGTAAAAACTACACCAATCGATTCTCCTAGTGATTCTGAACAAACTACTTTCAGGTTTGCACTATACTAAAAATAACGTTGTATATATCCGACCGTGGATACGTCACAGACAAAGTAACGGGCTATTAACGAATTTAATGAACAATGAACGACACCAAAAGTAACAGATAGCAGAGAAAATTCAACCAAAAAATGATATCATTAATGGCTCGGCGGCCCCAACACGCACGCTTAATTGGTCCGAACGAGCGCAATTTATATTCTAAGCTAATAAACTGGTGATTTCCCTGGACAACTCGCTTCATTAGAGAGCGGATCGAGCGCTCTGAGCGAACTGAGCGAAGCAGCTGTCGCGCATTCGTCAATTTTACGTTCACTTTTATCGCTCGGTAGCAGCTTAGTTTCGTGAGATGCAGTTTTTGTACTTGTACAATATAATTAAATGTATAAATTACAAACGGACATGGCAGACGTCGTCATAACATTAAAAAAAAACCTAGAACCCGATTGCAGCGCCACCTACCGGCCTCAAATGTAAATCTAAGCCATCCAGGAATAGGAACTCGCAAGAACGCATTAAAAAACTTAGTTAAAATCGGTGTAGCTGTATAGGAGGAGTTCCGTGACACACGCGTACAGAAGAAGGGATCTAAAATAAAGCTGAAATTCACAAATTACATGAAAATAATTTGTGAATTTTCTTTCTTATTTGATTTTATCACAGAATTTTATTAACTATTTTCAAAAAAAAAAAACGTGTTTTTCTCTATTTCGTTCACGATCTCTAAACGCAAAAATTTACGAAGTGCAATTTTTTAATTTTAGCTATTCACAGGCATTTGTTTTGTTTTCAAGCGATTTCAAAAAAGAGGTTTTCATTTCGACTGCATTTTTTTTATATGTATGTTACGCGATTACTCCGCCAATGGGCGATTTTCTGACAGCCTTTTTTTTCAGATTTTTTTTTTTAGCTGAAAAAATATAGTTCATAAAAATCCGTTCGATGGCAAGGAAGAGACATGGTCCTGAACAGTTTCACTATCTTGTCTGTGGTTCTAAAGATTTTAATATATCTGATCATTTATATCAGATCTGTCATGCGTTTTTGTGTTTATTGTTTGTCTAACAAAGTACTTGCCCATAGTATTTCTTAAGCTTTCGTTATTCCACGCAAACTAGTAAGTGCAACTTCCCAATTAATTAATTACTATCAATAAAAATAACAATAACGTAACGTAACAATTTATCAGAATTTCAACAAAATGATACAAGAAAACTTTGAGAAGCACTTTACCAACGAACGCGAACTGTGAAGTGATGCAGTGAAGGTGAGTGAACTGGATTTTCACAAGAAAAATTCGATAAAAGTGGGCCATAACTCGCCAGCGCCCTCCCTTCTATCCTTTGGCTGAAGAACTACGTTTGACAGCTCTGACAGCTGTCAGAAAACTTCCCATTATGATCAGTTCATTGATGCCATTTTTTTTTGTTTGGTAATACTTCAGAGGTGGTCCCATATACATTTTTTTGAAATCGGTTCAGTAGTTTGGTTTTTAAATCAAAATTACTAGAAAATATGAAGATGTCATCCAGGTATTCGAAGTTGAAGTCGGTTGTTTTTTTTTAAAAGCGTATTTTTCAGTGCCAGTTGCGAACATTGGGTTTATCTCTATGTAGTAAACTTGAAGAAACTAAAAATAGTTGCAATATTATTACAATAATATAGAAATACCTAGATAAATGATAAATGTAACGCATTCGTTGATAGCCAAACCAATAAACCGAATATAATTTATTCAATATACTGCTACACCTGTCTTCGGTAAAAACAAAAATTCGGTAACTTCCAATAATACTACGACACTAAAGTATTCATGGAAGAGACATTTTATTACTTCCTTTAATATTTTATGTTCGGCCCTAAATACTTGGGGAAACTTGGCAGATTTGTCAACGTTTGAATATTGATAGATTTTCCAAGTCGATGATAGGAAAGATAAATTCGTGGCCATATTTCTGGATCAAAAATTTGATATTTCATTTTCTTTAATATTTTAGCAGCTATTTCGCAGTAGATTAAAATGTGAAATGCGTAGATATTTTTGTAGATTTAGGTAGGGTAGCGTAAATACTAAAGTTTGTGGCTTAATAATCTCTTGTAATGGTCTTGTGTAATTGGTTTTTTTTTAATTTTATTTTTTAATTACTGGGTTAGAAGAGATTTAACATCTAATATCTCAGGGTGACGAGCGCAGTGCAGTGCGGTGCAGGATTGTGTTCGCAGCAGAACACAATCTACTGTTTGTGGCAGGCGTGACGCTTACCACCAGACACGTCTTGCTCGTCTCGTCACTAGAACGTATAAAAAAAACATTCAGTGATGAATTTCTTGATTCCTGTTTCTATGTAAATTTAAGACCATTCAGAAATTGTACATCCCATTATTGGCGGCACTTCTCATGTACCGCACGGCCTCCTCGGACGCAGTTCGACTCACAATGCTGCCATTATTTTATACAAATTGAAATGTCAGCGCAACGATTTGGCTATCATGTGGAACCTGCCAGATGGAGCGAGGATATTGAGACTTCCTGCCGGCTGGAATGGTCCATTGAACATGCCAAACTTTCTTATATGATTTCGTGGATGAATAAAGGGGGAGGCAATAATGTACGACACAGATAATGTACGGCATGATATTGTACGGCATAATAATACATCGAATATCATGCTTCGGAATATCGTGCCGTGCAATATCATGCCGTACATTATCGGCTCGGCTCAATAATGCACACCACGATTTTGTACTGACTGATATTTTGATGTACAAGTACACGAATTCTTTATTTGTATAGCAGTTAGGTTCAGGTTTTAATGTTAATATGAGAAATGCACTCGGATTATTGGCTGTACAATATAGGGCCGTACTTTATAGACACGAGCCGATAATGGACGGCCAGTATTGTACGACATGGATTGTACAGCATGATATTCGATGTACATGTACACCAATTATCATGCTGTGCATTATTATGCCGTACATTATCGTGTCGGCAAATATTTACTTTTACATTAAGTTACATATATTTTGTACATTATAGACACCACAGAAAAACGTAGGCCCTACTTTACTTCTCTCTTCAGTGATAGACACCCAATAAAGGAACTAGAAACCTTTCTTGTTTTTTTTTATGCAATCGAGTGACGAGACAGGCGAGGCGTTCGCCTGGTAAACTTCACGCCGGTCATAACAGTACCAGAATTGTGAACTTACGAACGAAATCTTGCGCCGCATTGCACTGCGCTGCGCTCGTCACCCTGAGATATTAGATGTCAAATCTCATCGAGCCCAGTAACTTCTCTGTTAAGATTGCCTTTAAAACCAAAATACAGTTATACTTGCACACTACTGCTTGGCGATTGAATTACTTGCAAAGGTGTGATACTTCCCCAGGCAGACTGAAATAGAGTCCTACCACTACAAAAAAACAAGTTTAAGTTATCTTTACAGGACGTCTCATAGTCAGGTACCACCGCAGTATCAGATCTCCTGCCGGCAAGCAGTCGTATGCAAACATTACTGTAGCTGTTGCTTTGTGTGTGACTGTATGTATACTTGTATAGTAGGGTAATGTAGCATGTAGCTAGCGAAATTACAGTTATTGAGACCAATATGTACAAATACAAAAAAAATGGGTTCCATTCCTACCCAGGATAAAAAGTTCTGTTAAGGACATAGATATTCGTTCTGTGTCTTAGTATTGTATGTATTATGAGTACACTACACATACAGCAAACAACACACTACACAGCAAAAAACACACACAACACAAGTACAACACAACAAAACACACACACACACACAGCAAAACACATTTACAGCAAAAAAGTATTCTATCAGCTATCAGGGGTCTAGACAAGAACCACTTTCTGTTAGCGTTAACGCTTGCGGAAAGATAAAATTGTATGAAAATGACATTAGCAGTCACGTGACTTTTCTCAAGCTAATGTCATTTTCATACAGTTTTATCATTCCGCAGGCATTAACGCTAACAGAAAGTCGTTCTTGTAAACTGTTTTAACTTTGTAACTGTTTTTTTTTTCGCGATTTCAGTGTTGAACCCATAGGAAAAAGTTGTTCATAATGATGAGTACAATGACATTTTAAAGATTTAGACATTCATAAAAATGGTGGTGTATAGTTTAGTGTTTTGTTAAATTAGATATCTTATATCGGAAATTGTAACCACGTGGGACGTGGACAATCGTCTTTACCAGTATCTTAACCTTTAAAAGCTACGCCAACAACCTTAAAGCTCTTTAAAAGCAATTGGACCTCGCAATCCTTCGACTAGGAGTCTACACAGTGTGTTCCGAGCCCAACTACCTAAGTTATTGTAAAGCTGAGGTCAGATCATTTGCAAAGCAACATGCAAGGCAGGAATGCAATAATAATGCAGCAGTAATGTTTTAGGCCTTTCGTGGCCTCACTTCAATCTGCCTCAACGGAAGATCAGCGCTGTTTGATAAACAGCATTACGCTGAGTTGAAGCCATTTTTGTGACATCACTTTTTTTGGTAATTAACTATACTTATGAAAACTGACGTGGTTTTGACACATTTTTTCAAAGTTTTATGTGCCTCGTAAAGTTAGGGAGGCCATAGAGATTAGCAAGCGCCCTAACTTCAATAGAGACGGGGATGGAATCTGCCACCGACTTGGAGACCCTGTCTTCATGGGGCCGGCGAGAGTGGACGCGTATCTGAAGGCGACGTGGTGAGCTCCGCGCGCTGGAATATTCCCGACACCGCACGAGACGATTCTAGTGATGAAGAGCTCCAGAGAGCGCCGGCGCAGCACGACACTCTACCCGCCCCCACCCCCTCGCCTGCAGAGCGACCGCTGTCATCACGCAGCGGCCCGCAGTGCTAAGCAGGACGCAGCTGCACGCGCGTCGGGCTCTGTTTTCACTCTTTGAAAAAGGTCACAGGATGTGATCGAAAGTATAGTCGGAGTATCCGATTTAATTAAACGTGAGTATTCCCGTATAAATAAAACAAAAATGTAACTATACTTAGTTATATTATTACCTACCTACGTCAATGATGTTACAAAATAAATTAGTATAGAATTAGATAGAAAAGAAAGAATAATTATTATTAATTATGAATTAGTCTAGCGATTCAAAGGCTGCCAGTATCTTCGGAACCTTGCCTAAAGGGACTCCTTTTAATGATATATTTTAATTATTATATTATATTTTTTCAGGTTTTTTAGTTTTAGGTTCATTGTTCTAGTATAGTAGGTATTTTAGTCTAATGTTAACACATGTTGATATAGCAAATATATTTTTATTAAAGTTTATTTAAGTAAATATTTTTATTTAAGTAAATAAAAATATCTCTCAGTTAACGGTGGTAACCATTCTGCGCTCCCCAAGCCGCCTGCCAAGCGTGGGGATTATGGCAACACCTCCCTTTAAGGGAGAGGCCTTCGTCCAGCAGTGGACGTCTTGCGGCTGTTGATGAAATAAAAATATATTTTTTTTAATTACTTTTCTTTTCTTTTCTTTTTCTTTTTCTTTTCAATAAAATATCAGATTGGCCATAATTATGACTTTGTGAGGATACGTCGTTACTGTGTTTTTGTTATCTGTTCCTGGTTAAACCAACTTATTCTTAATTCTAAAGTAAAACAAAAAAACTATTATTTGAAAAAAAAACATCATGAGAACGAATTTGTAACATAATTATAAATTTATTTATTTTGAAAATGGCGGAACACTACAAATGTTTAAAATCTGCTGAGAACTTTCAACGTCCTATCTAAAGTAGTGTGTAATGAATGTGTTAATGTATTTCAACAAACATAAATAATTATGTTTTTTTTTATTATTATTGGGCAGTAGAGACAAAAAATATAGGTATGATATGACGTCACGGCATTTAAAGACAATGTGGTCAATTTTGATGGCTTAAGTTGACTGTTCTAAACGAATTAAAATATTTCTGTCTCTTTTTTACTAGGCATGTCAGCTAAGGGCAGCAAATACTTAAATTAGCTTAGTTCTGTCAACTCGGCGTCAGCCATAAAACGTCCACTGCTGGACGAACGCTTGGCAGGCGGCTTGGGGATCGCAGAATGCTCACCACCGTTAGGCAAGAGGACGCTGCTGCCCGTCCTCCGGTGGGTCTGGTTGCAGTTTAAGAACATACCCAGGTCCAGTTCTGTCAACTAAAACCTTATAATTGAACACACTATAAATTTTATTTCTGTTTCACACTTACTATGAGAGTAACGGAGATAGAAACGGTGTCGGTAGAGCCAACAGGGCACCGTTGATTAGCGCTTCCCTGCAAAGTGCCGTGCATCTAGTCTGTACTCAGCTTAAATCGTTCTAAAATAGCTCACGGTCAAATCATTTCCGGTTCCGTCCGATCGTCTATTTGCTATTTGAGCTATTTCTCTTCCATTTTATAGATTGAGAGTTTACAACTGTTTGTCGAGACGATATATTGGCAGCCTTTGTTAATATGTATCGAGACGAGATAAAGACGAGTAAAGTATCAAGCAAGGAACTCAACAAAGATAATACGCTTTAAAAAAAAACAACCGACTTCAATAATTGACTACCTGGATGATATCTGCATACATACATACATCAACAGCCGGACGACGTCCACTGCTGGACGAAGGCCTCTCCCTTAAAGGAAAGTGTTGCCATAATCCTCACGCTTGGCAGACGGCTTGGGGATCGCAGAATGGTTACCTCCGTTAACTGAGAGGACGCTGCTGCCCGTCCTCCGGTGGTTCTTGATGCAGTTTTAGGACATACCCAGGTCCAACAATAAATTCACTCCCATAGAAAACCAGTCTAAATGAACCACAATAATATATAAATATCTATAACCACAAAAATTTAATATTCAGTGCAAGCTAATTTGTAATCAATTTATATATAACAGTGTCGATATTCCACTGTTATGCTGAGGCATGCGAGTAGTCGCGTAGCCGGCGGGAGCCTCGTGGCATCAACGGGCACATCAGTAATAAAACCGAATCAGTCTTATACAGATAAAGTACAAATTCGCTTGCACTGATACATTGTTGTAGTTATAGGTAGACGCGTTTTTATAATATAAAACTGTATATCCAGCGTATAAAATCAAAGTGACTTTTCTCACAATACTGCACTCTTTTCTTATTGGGACCGGCGTTCCCGTCAGTTCCCATCTAGCGAGCTTGAAAATCTTGAGATCTCGCTCCGCCAGCCCGCGACCAAGGATTATCGATGCTATCTGGGTACACTTTTCACAACGCAAAAATGTAGAGAAAATTTCACAATATTAGATAACATTTTTAGGGTTCCGTACCCGGAAAATGTCGAACGAGACCCTGTTTTTAAGCCTACATTATCTGTCTATAAAATATAATCTATCTTATCTTGCAATGCCACCAGCATGCTGGGTACGCTGCCGACTGGTAGTGGGTTTGAGCATTTGAATTGTCTCTAGACTTTCATCAGCCTGGATACAATACCTTTTTTTTTCTGTAGTTCTACAAAGACTACTTAGCCTAAGTAGTCTTTGTAGTTTGTTGTAATTAATAAAGGCTTATGCCTAAAAAAATACTTGTCTTTTATACATGTTTGAAGCCCGAAATGTGTAGTCGGTTATTTTTTAACCGGCTGTAAGATTATGTGTTCATAGAAGGCGGATTTCATTAAAGCTAATAACAAAGTTAGCAGCAGCGTCTTCTCAGCTAACGGTGGAGAATATTCC
Source organism: Erannis defoliaria (assembly GCA_905404285.2). NCBI lineage: Eukaryota > Metazoa > Arthropoda > Insecta > Lepidoptera > Geometridae > Erannis > Erannis defoliaria. The sequence continues at coordinate 2,315,771 of FR990082.1, read as the reverse complement.
GCCTGGCAAGCGCGTGGATTATTGCAACCTCTCCCTATTTAGGGGCTTCGTACAACAGTGGAGAGTATTCCGCCTGGCAAGCGCGTGGATTATTGCAACCTCTCCCTATTTAGGGGCTTCGTACATCAGTGGAGAGTATTCCGCTTGGCAAGTGTGTGGATTATTGTAACCTCTCCCTATTTAGGGCCTTCGTACAACAGTGGAGAGTATTCCGCCTGGCAAGTGTGTGGATTATTGCAACCTCTCCCTATTTAGGGCCTTCGTACAACAGTGGAGAGTATTCCGCCTGGCAAGTGTGTGGATTATTGCAACTTCTCCATATTTAGGGCCTTCGTACTACAGTGGAGAGTATTTCGCCTGGCAAGTGTGTGGATTATTGCAACCCCTCCCTATTTAGGCCCTTCGTACAACAGTGACGTTTTCTGGTTGATGATGATAATAAAAATCACTCAAAAACAAGTTGAACTTAGACTAAGGAACAAGAAGAAAAATAGAAGAAGGTAGGAGGAGAAAAAGAAGGAGGAAGGGCAATGAACTGATTATATTAAAAAGTAAAGTTCATTCATATTGAACGAACTCATCGTACAAGGAAGTTTAATGTAAATAAAGACATGACAGTCAAACGCAAGCCTATAAATAGTAAAAAAAAGGCTTTGTTTTGGTGAACACAATTATCTTGTGTGGTGGTTCGGAACCCTCTGCGAGCAGATCTGATTCGCACTCGACTGGTTTTTGTAAGATTATCCGCATTTGTTTCGAGTGCAAGTGTAGGTTTCTAGCAAAAGGTTTTCCGATTTACTTGGAATTTCTACTCGATACAGGATATTCAATAGGACAATGAAAGAGTTTGCAGGACCAAGATTGGTTTCGATCCGGTCGATTGTGATCGAAAAGCAATTAGAGTTTGCAATTTGAAGGTGTTATCTTATTTTGAGCTTGGTTTTGGTGAGCGCTTCTCCATACAAACGTATTCCCTTATTTTCTTCCTGGATATGATTCATCCTTCAGCATTATGAATAACTTAATTTAGCCCAAATCCTTCACCCAGCCTGTCGCACCAACTTGTTGTTTATCGTTCTCCTTTGTATCGGATGACTCAATCCTGTAACGATCATTTTAATAATATCGACATATTTCATGTACGATTTAGTGTGTCCGCAGATTAGTGTTCGAGGTCTTGGGTGGTGGTCAGGAAGCATAGCACTTGATACTGTCTTATTATATCTTGTTCCTATTTCCACAGTTATGTTAGCCTCATCACCTTTGATTCCACGAATAGCCTATTATGTTTATAACTAAAGTTAATAAGATCTACCGAATTGTAAATTTAAACCAATACACTTTTAATTAAAGCACTGGTTAGTGTTAGTTTATTTCATTTTATGTTCTAAAAATAAAATGTTAATGTTAGGTTAGGTTAGGTTAGGTTAGCCTACCTAGCTTATTATAAATACTACTTTAACATAATGGACCTGGGTATGTCCTTAAACTGCAACTAGACCCACCGGAGGACGGGCAGCAGCGTCCTCTTGGTTAACGGTGGTGACCACTCTGCGATTCCCAAGCCGCCTGCCAAGCGTGGGGATTATGGCAACACCCCTCTATGGAGAGGGAGGCCTTCGTCCAGAAGTGGACTTTTTATGGCTGACGACGACGACGATACTACGGGGCCAAAAAATAATAATACAGAACTAATAGAAGAAAAAATCTGCTGTTCCATACAAAAAAATCATTGACCTTGGACAAAATGCGTGGAACAATGGTTTTTTTTCTCGGTTTCATCCATACATTTTGTCCAAGGTCAATGAACTTTTTGTATGCAACAGCTGTTTCTTCGCGATTTTAAGGTAGGCCCCGTAGTAAAAGTCGTTTATAATGACACAGAATAAATAAAAGTACTACGTAGTGATAATGATGCGTACCTACGTACATATCCTTCAGTATTGTTGAACCTTTTTGTTACACATTACCTTTGACTACAATAATATTACACACTCAGTGCAAGCTAATTTGTACTCTATGTGTTAGTACTGTGTCGCTAGAGTTCTGAGGCGCAGCCGGCGAGAGCCACGTGATGTGAACGAGCAACGCTAAAATAAAGTAAGTTCGTATGGTCTGAGTTAATGTGCCGCCCGTAGGCCTCTAAAATTGCTTAATGGTTGTTGTTATAGAAACATAGAACAAACAACCGAGACCAACAATTTAACAATTTGGTTATATTAACAATTAAATTAACTATTAAATAGTAATGGTATATTATTATTATTGTTGTAAATTACCAACAATTTAACAATTATCTGGTTTCCATAATACATGCTTTGCTTAGTATGGGGCTAGATGGCGCTGTGTGTAAAATGTCCCACAATATTTATTATTATTATTATTTATTAATTTATTCGCTACAATGGAAAACCGACAGTACACACTACTACACAAATAAATTATAAAATTAGCTTGCACTGAATATGATGTTGATGTAGAACCTATAGGTATATCAACATTTAGACTTTCTGTGGGAGTAATCTCCCGCAGGACCTAATATGTACTGGTTTACCCTGGTTTCCCCTTATTTTACCGGAACTAAATTGTAGTGTTGATAGCTCAGTTGTCAGTGCGTTAGATTAGCATGCCTAGATTCGCACACCGCCGCAGGGCGTAAGTTCAAATCCCGACAATGAGCTGGAGTTGAAAGAAGAGAAGATATTTGAATAAACATTTTCTCGACATCAACATTATTTTAAGGAAAGTTGGAAATAAAACATGAAATATATTTTGGACACTCGTTTATTTCTTCTCTCATTTTAAAGCAACTTTGATCCAATTTAAAGTAATATGCATTATTTTATTAATATAATATTTTTTTTATATTATTTATAGTTGTATAAAAATTTAACATTACGTTATATTAATTAACACAATACTAATAATTCTTATCGCCTCTACCAGTACAGAATAACTAAGAGAAAACATTTAAATCTTTAACACAATTAATTTCTTTCTATCAGTAAGTACTTATAAGTTTTTATTGAACCGCATGACAGAAATACTTTGTATATTCAGGGTAACGCGGATAAGCACTACTAAACTGAAAGAAGGTCATTGTAGTCATCATTGCAAACTATTTCGGTGCCAACCCTGAATACACGAAAAACCGGCTGTTCTGTAGAAAAATGCTTAGAAAACAGATAAATTTTCTAAGGAAACATGTCATTGAACCATTTCAAAATGTATGGAACAGATGATTTTCGCTAATTCTGGATTGGCCCCATAATAAAAGTTGTTCATAATAATGTGTACGAAGACCTCCTTTCAGTTTAGTAATGCGGTTCCGCGTTACCCTGCATATAATGTATGTACTTACAATGTATTCACATAAAAATGTTTTGAAATTTTAAAATGCCATAGGACAATAGAATGATTTGACTACTATTCGCCTACTCGTATTCTCAGAGTGACGAGCGCAGTGCAGTGCGGCGCAGGATTTTGATATCAAGTTCACAATTCTAGCACTGCTATTGTTCGTACCAGGCGAACGTCACGCTGCGTCGCGTCGCATAAAAAAAGCTCAGTTACCGTATTAGTTAGTTAGCATTCATTGAATACAACACAAAGGACTTTATCAAGGTTTGTTAATTTTTAATTTATCCAAACATATCAAAAACAATACAGTCGTTTAGTAAAACATCAGCTCGTGTTTGTTATTTGAATATCACACGCATATCATTTGTATTTTATACAGCAAAAAACATAGGACAGATATTTTTATTCAGAAACTAAAAATTCATAATACATTTTAACATTTTAAAATAAATTTCGGTGGAAAGGTGAAACGGTGCAACGCTCTCGTATAAAGTAGGGTTGTCGCGCCGACTAAATGTAATGTTATGGAAAAGTACGTGGGTGTCAACCCTGGCACGTTGTGAAGCCACTGTTGGCTTAGCGTATGAACTTTATCTCTTGGCAGATCGGAGTTTTCTACCAAAAATGTACAATTTTATTTTAAGACTATATTACGTTCAAAGTTACCCTTTGTAAGCTTTATTTGCTTCACGTTTAAAAATACAGACTGAGGGGTTATTTTATAATGGTTATGGTAGAGATTTGTTTCGTATACCTACGTGTAAATATAAAAATAGCGCTTTAAAAAAAACTACCGTCTTCAACTTCCAATGCCTGGATGACATCTTCATATTTTCTAGTAACTATGATTTAAAAACCAAACTGCTAAACAGATTTCGATAAATTGTATATTGGACCACCTCTGAAGTATTACTTACCAAACAAAAAAATAATCATCATAATCATAATTGTTCATAATTGGCGCAGTAATCGCGTAAAAAAAATACGAATTGAAAACCTCCTTTTTTGAAGTCGGTTGAAAAGCAGTACAAACAGTGTACATTATAAATACAAAACACAATGAATACAATCAAAAACCTCTTGAGTGGCGACCGCGAACCAGAAGACGCAGCGTAGGAAGGCCTCCCATTAGGACAGATCGACGACATTGTAAAAGTCGCGGGCAACAGGTGGATGCAAATAGCAGGTTGTCGTACAGTGTGGCGGTCTAAGGGGGAGGCCTTCGTTCAGCAGTGGACGTCTCCGGGCTGATGACGATAATGATGACAATCAAAAACTAATCAAATAGAATACAATAATTATACAAGATTGATATCAAAGAAAAAGTCATTCACTGATTGAATAAAACGGACAGACAGCCAAAACGTACCATACGTGGTACATAACCCTAAAAAGATCTAACATAATTCTATACACGAATTATATCCAAAAATAACGTAGAATACGATGCACCAAATTTCCTAAATGCTATTCTATTTTCGTATTAGTTTAGCAGCGCTCAAATCCGTAATTAGTTCCATACTTCCATTCCGAGGGAGGCTAATTGATTGGATTGGCTTGTTTGCTGTAATAATAGGAATTACAATTGGTTTAATTTGAACTAGTGTTTTACTAAAAAAAATAGCTTCTGTATTAGAATTTTATTTTTAACATTATTAGGCGTTGGTTTCGACACGGAATAGTAATTTCTTGTCTTTTCTTTAAAATTTGTTTTAATTTAGTGAAGTTACAAATGTTGGACATTAGACGAATTAGTTATTCCAAAACTACTCCACGGTTATTGTACGGGCGCAGTGCAAGCTTTCAGCGCTACAACACCGCCGGATGGGTAATTTTTATCCACCGGCACCGGGCAACACTACCCTCTTCCGTTTCGGCAAACAATTCAAGTGCGTCGTATTCAGTGTGTGTTCCAAAACAACGAGCGTGTGTCTCTTTAAATACTGTAAGAAGTCCTTGCTGTACTGTGCGCAACCTGTCCAGTTTAATCAATAAGATTCTTTGGCATTAAAATTAAAAGCGCATGATATTACAGTTTCCCCAAATATCCGGCATAAAAACCATCTTATGTCCTTCCCATCCACCCCACCCATCAGCCAGAAAACGTCCACTGCTGGACGAAGGCCTCCCCCATATTATGGAGGTGTTGCCATAATCCCTACGCTTGGCAGACGGCTTGGGAATCGCAGAATGTTCATCTCCGTTAACGGAGAGGACGCTGCTGCCCATTCTCTGGTGGTTCTGGTTGCAGTATGAGAACATACCCAGGGCACTTCTTATGTCCTCATGATCTTCAAATATCTAGCCTTTACTAAATAATATTAAAATCAGTGCAGAAGTCTTATTGTAAAAAGGTTATAACATAGACTTAACATATTATGTAAATATGAAAGTGTCGATGAAACAGTAATGACGTTATGTTTGTATCAAAAATTGTATTCACGTATCTTAAAAAATAATCTTAATATTATATTTACAACCTAACAATTTCTGATATGTTCTTAAAATTATTAGTTCCTATCCTAATCTACTATTACATTAGCTTGTTAGCTATTACTATCTTTGGCTTGTTGAGTTTGATAACTAAAGTAAAATTCCTTTAGCAATCCGTATTGTATTTTTAAGTGAGTAGCAAAACAGTTTAAGCCTTAGAAAATCTATAAAGAAAACCTATTGAGATACCTTAGATGTTACTTGGAGGATCTAGCTCTCCTCTCATATTCAAATGATGCTAAGAATACTGTTTGGTTGATATGATTGACATTGGGTAGAGTTTCTCGTTAAGTAGATAGAAGCTACGTTTTCTCTTTCTTACATAATAAAGGTAATGTAATATTGCGCTCGCGGTTTTCTTCACGGTGCTATGAATAAATTGGAAAAGTTTATTGCATTTTGACATCAGAATTGCCGTTTCCAGACATCCCTATTTTGAGCTTTGCAAAAACTTGTACAGGTAATCTATGAATTGGTAGTGGTTACAAGGCGGTAAATTCCGTAGAAAATGTCGACAAAGTCATGGGTAAAGGATCTTTATCGATAGTTTTATCTCCATTGGCTCCAGGGAGAGACCAGGTGGAACTACCGGCAGCTGTAATCCTCGGACCCATGTTGTCGTACGCTGACTTGAGGAAGCACGTCCTACTCCGCCTAGGCAAAGTAGATCCACCTCCTAGAAGATCCGGAAACTCGTCATTGGGAGCCACTTGAACTGATATAAAGATGCTGCCATAAGGAGCTGGCAAAGCAAATTCTGTAGGTGGTGGAAGAAACGAACCAGGAGGCCCTTCTATAGTTATCTGTACAGGATCTAATCTCGTGTCTTCGCTTTCCAAAGACATAGACCTATCTAGCATCTCAAAGCCATACGACGACCCTAAATCAGCACTGGTCCTGTCACAACTTACGGCTAAAGACGTATCTAGAAGCTTTTTTTCTTGGTCCGTGAAACTTCTGCTTGGAGGAACTCTACGGCGACGGGTCTTCCAACAAATACAAGAGGAGATGAATCCAGCTCCCGTCATGGCCAACAACGACCCTGCTACTAAAATAAAAGTCGAATATTCTGGAGCAGTTCTAGCCGTTGCTGTTCGGGCTTTAGGAAGAAAGAGCGTGACGTAAGCAGAAGCTTCTCCTATCCGACTTTTGGCACTACACTTCCATTCACCAGAATAATCACTCGTCACATTGTTAATGGTCACGTTAACCCACTGAGCACTCCTGTTTAATTCATCACTGTATCCACCGTAGCTGTTGATTGGGTACTCATTGATTGTAATTTCACTGCTGCTGTCAGAACTGTTATGCTTCTCAGCGTACTGAAATAGCCAAGTAACCGATGGCCTTGGGTCACCGCGGACGAGGCATCCAAAAGTAATTTCCGCTCCCGCTTCTGCCCTAATGACGGTCGGACTCGCATAAGCCGAAGGAGGGCAGAACATGTCTTCTCGCTTCAAAATCCTCCAAGACATGTCCGCTTTATTTTCCGGGCCAACGCACACGACCTCTTCGCTACCGAGGTTGCTATTTAAAAACCACTCGTGGAATTCTCTCAGTCTGCAGTCACAAAACCACGGGTTGTCGGACAAAGTTAGCGTTTTAAGCACGGGTAAATTAAATGTGTCTTGGTGGAGATACGATAGTAAGTTCTGGTGTATATTAACTGTTTCTAGCGCTTGCAGATTTATAAAGCTGTGTGGGTGCACAGTTCGGAGTTTGCACCGAGATATTTCCAGTTTCTTCAAATACCTTAAAGGTGGAAATTGCTCAGCGATTAAAGCGCTTAAAGGGTTGTCGTTAAGTATCAAGAGCCTTAAGCGATCCGCGCCTTTGAACGTGTCGGGTGATAACTGAAGGAGCTCGTTCTGAGAAAGGTCTAGTTCTACTAGTATTCGAAGCTCTCGGAAGGCGTTGGGGTGCAGTGACTGGAGCCCTGTTGAGCTCAAATTCAATCTCTGAAGATTCAATAAATCTATACTGGCGAAGGCGTCCTCTTCTAAAAAATTTAAAGGATTTCCTTGGAGGTCGAGCACTTGGATGTCTGAGGCTAGTAATGGCACATGCTTCATGCCGGATTCGACGCATGATGCTGTTTTCTTGCCGGAAGACCACTTGCAGTGGCATTCTGGTATATTCCCGCAATTGAGCCAGTGGCTGCCGGTTTGGGTGACGATCAGGATAAAGATGGTGTATCCACTCCATGCTCGAATGCCCATTTCATAATAGATTTGGTCGTGTAAATTACTACCTGAAACAAGAAAAAAATTGAATTAATAGATATAAATTAAGCTTCAGATATAGGTTAGACTTAACAAGCGATGAGCCATGTTAGTGGCGTTTGGAGGCATAATTATCTCTGACATTAGGGTCGACCACTCAGCCTAAACGCACATAATTTATTATAAGTATAGTAATGATTTATCAATGGTTACGTTTTGTGACTTTTTTATTAACTGTAACAGCCCCATCACTAAGCCTACTGATATGCTCGATTTTTGGTGGTCATTTGTCGATCGATATGGTGTATATTTTGTTGATCTATAGAATCCGTCAGAAACTAACAAATTTGCTTGATTTTTACGATCATTATTAGTTTGCTGTTTGTCGATCAGCTTCTTCTATTTAAATATCGATCTTATTTACATTGATAGTTTTTTTGCTGGACAAAATATTACATGATCTTTAGTATTGTTCGAAATGTTGGATCTCAAAAATCGATCGTCACAAATCCAGTTTTTTTACCATAAGGTTTCATTGATCGACAAAAGACGATCTATTAAAAATATAGTGTCGATCGTCTGGAAGTTCCCTTCGATCAAAAAAACAGCATTTGTATACAATTCGGCGACTGACGTTCCGCTGTCGTTCGAGTCGTGACATAGTACACAATTATAATTTTTAGTCTTATCTTTTTAATTTAGAGTTACTATTTGTTTGAGTAAGTAAAATGTGCCACTGTATTTGCATTTCAAATAAGTCGTGCGATATCCTCTATTCAACAGACTTCAAAAAGGAAGTTCTCAATTCGACTGCGCCTTTTTTTTGTATGTATGTTACGCAATTACTCCGCCAATTATGAACTGATTTTGATGATTCTTTTTTTGTTGGCTTTTGTTTAGAGGTGGTCCCATATACAATTTATTGAAATCGTTTCAATAGTTTGGTTTATCAATCAATATTACTAGAAAATATGAAGCTGAAAACGGTTTTTTTTAAAGCGTATTATTATTCTTAAATCGATGCCTGTTGCCTACACATTTGCTCGATTTTTCACGATCTATACAGGGTGTTAGTTTTAACACCATTATCCTTCTAGGATATCATTGTACTCATAATTATGAATAACTTTTACTATGGGCCAACCCTGAAATCACGAAAAAAAAACTGCTGTTCATTTTGTCCAAGATCGATGAACCTTTTTGTATTGAACAGCTGTTTTTTTTTCGTGATTTCAGGGTATGTGTGATCAAACAAAATCAAGCAAATCTGTAGGCACCTTCAGGGACCTTAATGACAGGCATAATATGCCAAACTTAATGATTGTACTTAACGGCGTCAATCTCTGAGGAAGGCTCAGAGGAAGGAAGGGATGCTATATAATTAATAGTAGAGAGTTAACCCTGCGGTATCAGTGGACCTATCTCCTGCGTGCTAACGAACAACAGTCATTGGATACAGTTCATTAAAGGGGGTAAGGGCGCACAAAGGGGTTGAAGATCTCACACTACCAGGAATATCGAAATTGTGTTGCGTAGCATAGTATCAGTTAAAACGTATCGTTTTATCGTTGCTTAATATAGGTTCTGAGTGTCTGAGGAAGAGATAAAGATGATAATCTTTTATTCATAGCATTTGTTTATTATGAAAAAACAAACATCTATAATATTTACATATGTACAAAACTTAAAATAAATATAAATATTAAAAACTTTAGCACGAAATAGAAACACCTTAACAGTAACAGATATGGTATATGGAAAAACAATAGATGATCTGTTAGATGATTATCTTATCTTTATCTTTAAGAGAAGCCTGAGAAAATTCTATGGTAGAATGAACATGGGGGAACTAGATCATGAGGAACTGAAGCACACTCTCTAAAAAGACATCATCATCAGCTTAGAGACGTCCACACTAGTTGCCTGCGACTTTCACAATATCGTCGGTCCACTTAGTGGGAGGCCTTCCTACGCTGCTTCTTCCGGTTCGTGGTCGCCACTCAAGAACCTTATTTTCCCATAGGTTATCAGTTTCTTGACACAATGCTACTTCAACTTACAAACCCTGCGAGCTATGTATAGACATAGGTCTAGGTATGTGTGTGGTGACTTTAGTTTGGGTTGACTCCAAAAATTATCAGAAAAAAATTTATAGACTAGTATAGTAACATTTGGACCTGGGTGTGTCCTTAAACTGCAACCAGACCCACCGGAGGACGGGCGGCAGCGTCCTCTTGGTTAACGGTGGTGAGCATTCTGCGACCCCCAAGCCGCCTGCCAAGCGTGAGGATTATGGACGTCTTATGTCGACGTCTTATGGCTGACGACGAGATAGTAACTTTGCTACGAAATTAGAATAAATCTGATAAACATAAATTATGTTTGTTCTGTATCTGGGAGATAAGTAAGTATTTACGAAAAATTCTAAAATTGTAGTATCAGTCACTGGTTTCCTTAGATTTGCTTAGTTTGGGGCTACGCTTTGTCAAATGCCCACTTATATTTATTTATTTATCATAGATATTTTTTTGCTACTTACAGATTAAACGGTTACATAATACCGAACTTAATGTATAGCCTGTAAGTCTTATATCGATAATTATGGTATAGGTACTTCCACTACTTCGCAAACTATTAACACCCCTTCACAGTCGGGTAATTTTGGCTTGCGGTTACTTCATATTAACATTTGAATGGCTTTCGGCAAAGGGTTTCGGTTAAGGGCGATGTAGACGTTTATGTCAATAATTGAGAGGAGTGATTAATTGGTATCGCGGCTCTGGTCCATGGTTACTGTTTTGTATAGTTTGCCCTAAATACGTGTTGCTGCGAGGAATTTGTAAAGAGTCTTGTTTAATAACTAGTTATGAAACATCGAAGAAATTTTATATTTTCGTATCTATCTACTTATGAACTTTTAGTTACGAATGTGGATGAAGGGGTACCAGCTACCAAAGAGATATTATTAGATTTTCAAAGTTACTCTGGACTTAAAGCATTTCTAGCCAACAAAAAGAGGTAACGGTAGCTCCCCCTCCCCCATCTCTTTCCGCTCCCCCTCCTTTCCTTCCCTCTTCTCTCATCTCTCATACCACTCCCCCCTACCCTCCTTTCCCTCTCGCAAATAGGATTAGTAGCTTGATCAGTAGAATCAATCAACCAATAAAAAATCAATCAATCAATTAGTAGTATGAATTCTGGCACTGCTACTGTTAGAGGCAGGTGTGACGCTTACCACCAGGCGAACGCATTGATCGTCTCGTCACTTGAGAGTATTTAAAAAAAACTGTCAGTCAGTGGTTGAGTACTGTAGGAGTAATAATGGGGGATTTTCCGGCAAACCTATAAAAGTAGATGGCGCTGATCTTGCGCTGACCAGACATGTCTGTCATTGTCAAGTTTATTTAAATTTTTATGTGCCACAGACCAAAAATATTATGCAGTTTTTGACTGGCATGTATAGTCAGCGCCCGACTAACTACTTGAATAAAAACTAAGTGCTTAACTTTTTTTTAAAAATGTTCAGATACATATTTTCCCATTTATATAAATAACTAGCTTTTGCCCGCGGCTTTGCCCGCGTAGTAATGTTGAATACTGGAATTCGGTTCAATCGGGGCCCAACTCAATTGAATCACTAAAATACGTATATTAATGCATTTTTTCCAAACCGCTTGCAAGTCTTTAAGTTTGCTTGAGGATGACCAAATTTAATATTAAAAATTAATTTAGCAGCTTAGGCTGTACAGTATCTATAATAATTATGTCCGTCAAACAGTCGTCTGCGTGGACCTACAAAAAATAGCCTATGTCCGTTTCCGAACCTTATGCTATAACTACCTATCCAAAAATGTAGCTCCATCTGTTCAGCCGACCAATAAATACGCCCATCCCCGTCCCCATTCCCAGCCTCATCCCTATAAGCGGCCCCTTCCCCATCCCCATCCCGATACCAAATGTCATTTTAATATGAACACGCCCATCCACGTCCCCATCCCCGTTCCCTCCCTCATCCCCATCCCGAACCCCATCCTCACCCCATCCCATCCCAACCCCCATCCCGATTTCAACTTTCATCTTAATATGGACACGCTCATTCCCGTTCCCAGCCTCGTCCACATCCACATCCCATCCCCACCTGTCCCCACCAAATCCCCACCCATCCCCACCCAATCCCCACCCCCACCCCATCCCCATCCCCATCCCCACCCCATCCCCATCCCGATACCAATTGTAATCTTAATATTAACATGCCTATCTCCGTCCCGTCTCCGTTCCCAGTATCATCGCCACCCCCACCCCCACCCCCATCCCCACATCTATCCCCATCCCTATACCAAATTTCATTTTAATATGTACAGCCGTTACAAAGTTAAGGAGAAACAAACGTACTATCACTAAAACTTAGTTGTTTTTTTTTTATACTAACGGGAGCTGATTTTGAAAAAACTGTGACACCCGTATCTTCTTATTTTTATAGTAGAATATGTATACCAAGTTTTGTATCAATCGAACCAGAGAATAAAAAGTTTCATACAAACTTTAACACCCCATTTAACCCCTTTCGGGGTTGATTTTCGAAAAATCCTTTCTTAGTGGGCGTTCACACCTCTCCGAAAACATACCCTCCAAATTTCAAGTCTCTACGTTTAGCGGTTTGGGCTGTACGTTGTCTATATGTCAGTCAGTCAGTCAGTCAGTCAGTCAGTCAGTCAGGACAAAGCCTTTTATAGTTATAGATATTAAAAAAAATCTATGAATAAAATAAGGTGTTTGATACTTTCCTTTGGTAAAAAATAACTACGACAAAACCATAGAGCTTCAATATAATTACATTATACAAGGTTAATACGATGTCAGTTATTTTTCTTAGTTTTTGGCGTCGCACTGCGTGCATGGCAATCCGTAAATAACACAAAAAGTCATAAGCTTATGAGATACTTAGACAGGCAGATAGAAACACGAGGTAGGCTACTTTATTTTATAAGCGTAGAGATCAAAACGTTTCGGTCTAGCTGCTCGAGTGATGGAAAAGGGTTGGGGATCGGACAAGCCTGCGAACCCTTTTTTCTAGATTTGAAATATGTCTGAGCTTAATATTCCTGTGGTTTCTTTTGCTTCAAATCTTTTTTGTAAAAATATTCTGTTTACTTTGTATTTGGTATAGTTTATGCAGAAAAATAAGAATCACAATTAATTTATTGTAGAAGTGTGTAGGTATATGAAATACTAGAAGTCGCGGGCGACTTCGTCCGCGTACGGAAGAAATTCAGCCCACCACTCACCACTTTTAATCATCCCGAGCAATTTTTTTTTGCCCCGGTGAACGTAAGGTAAACGGAGACCCAATTCTCACGCACGGGGTTGGTGCTTAAACTCTGGAATGTGCGCTTGCGTCGCCGCTGCAGAAGAGGCTGTCGGTGGGGGGAGTGAAAAAGGCAGCTATTCGAAATCACAACTCTATTCGATGGCATATTAAAATGTTGTTCGATTTTCTCGAACTACCCGGTCTCTCAGACATGTACGTCATCAACCACAGGTTAACAAGTAGGACTCTCTGTCCCCATGCTGAGTGAAAAAAGACAAAACATACGTATGGAATTAAGTAGGTAAGGATAAAGTCTATATGTGTGTTGTGTGTTGGTAAGTAGTTTGTTTAAGTGTGTGTTCATACTAACAAGATTTGTTTTATAAGTGTGAAGGCTTAATACTTAAAAATGTGCCATGCGTGTTTCTGTTTACCTCATCACCCGTAAATAGCGGCAGAAAAATATGTAGTCAGACTATCGCCATTGGCATATCCGATGGTATATTCCCGCAGATTTTAGTGTAAGTCAACGTTGCCATAGTATAACAGTCTTGTCATAATGAGAACGCACCCTTACCTGCACCAAACATGCTTCACCAGCATCCCCTTGATGAAATTCATAATCTCGTTGCCCTAATTAGTTTGCGCTTAACTAAACTAAACTGCATTACCCCCTCCCCCACCACCGCTCTGCTCCCCTGCGGTCACCAAAATTTTAACTCTAAAGCTAATCTAGTTATACCTAGTTAGGTCCTGCATATCGTGCAATAGGTGTTTTCGATCCAGCTAAGGCGAGCGTTTAGTTTGTCATTTTATGATGCCTAGGTTAATACCCAGCAAGCGTTTCATTTAGAATATTGTGACTTGATTAAATTTTGAAAGAGACTAAATGGTTTATACTACACATTTACTAACTATTTATTTATTTACTATACAGGCTATGATTGAGCTATAAGTTTTCTTTGTATTGTAACTTGGTTACATGTGCAAATGACACTCTGCAACACATTTACGTAATGTGGAAACTGTTTTTATTTTGTAAAAAGGAAAATATTTATAAACCAGAAAATAGAAAAATCATTTAAAAAAATTAAGAAGTTTTAAGAACAAAAGACTATCTAAAATAAATATAATTTTAAAGAGGTTTTATGCACAATATAATGCAACCTTTTTTATGCAATGAAGTGGCGAAACGAGCGAGACATTCGCCTGGTGATAAGCATCATGCCTGCTCATAACAGTAGCCACAGTGCCAGAATTGTGACCTTGCGAACAAAATCCTGCGCCGCCTTGCATTGCACTCGTCACCCTGAGTATTAGACTTTAACATTAACATTGCTCTTTTAACAGAAACTCGCTAATGCTTATGCACTACTGCTTGGTGTTTGAATAACTGTCAAAGGTCTGATACTTCTCCAGGCGGACTCTGCAAAATAAAGTCCTACCACTACACACTTTCAGTAACTGTAGTCGCTTGCATTCTTAATATAGCTCTACATAAAAATGTAGAGAACGTAATACGAGTACTTGGTCTCTTACGTAAAAGTACTTAAAGACGATTACAAACACTCTCCTTAGCACAAACATTTACATCCAAACGAGTCGTAAACGTGACTTGCTTTGCATAGTGACTGCCATCTGAACTGTGGCTCGTGAGTACGTGTGTTGAAATTAGTACGTCACCTCGTTAGATGTCGGGATTAAACTTGGTTTAGCTCGGAACGTTTTTATGTTGGGAATAATTTTCTGAGAGTAGACTTCGAGATCGAAAAGTCGTGCTGCCAAGGGAGGACTATTCGTTCTGCAAACAGTAGACAGTGGCTTTATTTTGCACGTATTCGAAATTATTTTTTAGATAGAGCACCGAATGTTTCTGACAAATATTGCTTAAATCGGCTTTTTCATTTTACACTTTTTTTTTAGATTTTTGGACAAAATACCATAAGAAATAGATGTTTAATCAAAAATTGCTGACGGAAAAAATATAACGACCTGGCACGCGAGTAACAACATCCATACATCCGGACAGATGAAAGTTATTATTATATTTTTATATTTTATTATATTTTAACACTTACAAGTTATTGAAAAAAATATTACTGTTTCTGGTCATTTTAATTGTATGGGTATTGTAATGCAATAAATTCATTTAAAATGTAATTTTTTTTTCAAGCATATTTTATCAGTTGTTCCAAAGAACAACGAGTTCAGTTGTTGTTGATGTTGTTCGTTGCGTCTCTTTCACATTTTAACATTTTTTAATTATTTAATATTACTTGACTTTAATAGGACCTGAGTATGTCCTAAAACTGCAACCAGAACCGCCGGAGGACGGGCAGCAGCGTCCTCTTAGTTAACGGTGGTAAGTATTCTGCGATCCCCAAGCCGCCTGCCAAGCGTGGAGATTGTGGCAACCCCTCCCTATTAAGGGGGAGGCTTTCTTCCAGTAGGGGACGTCTTCCGGCTGTTGATGAACTTAACTTACACACATGGTGGCGTTTCTATACAAACACTTCAGCGCTTCGATATACCTATAGTCGATATGACATCGTTGGAGGGACTGCAATACCGCCCAGCCCACCTAGCACGCGAGCCGTGATAAACGTCTATCCACTCTTTTTTCCCCGCGAAAACGGGACATACGTATCCACATTCTAGCTTTATAACTTTCCCGCGCGGGGAAAGACCAATTAGTCCTCGGCGCGTGCTAGGGGCCAGGTCACGATTGAATCGAAGGCTTTTCCATAGTCCACAAACGCTAGACATAACGGCCGATTATACTTCTCAGGCTTCTGTATAATCGCGGGTAAGTCGCGGGCAACCGGTGGATGCAAATGGCAGGTTGTCATACAGTGTGGCGGTCTAACGGGGAGGCCTTCGTTCAGCAGTGGACGTCTCCGGACTGATGATGAACTTACACACACCACACACCACACTCATTATCACCACATGTAATCATCTTAACTTAACACTAATCACACTAATGACCTAAAAATGCGAACGTTTGTCGGTATGCAAGTGTATGTTTGTTACCACTTCACGCCAAAACGGCTAATCAGATTTTGATGAAACTTGGAACTGGGATAGCTTATTTCCCGGAATAACATAAAAGCTACTTTTTATCATCATCATCACGCGGGTGAAACCGCGGGGCGCTAATAGATATAATTAGATTAGTTATTTCTGAAAAATCGCAATCGGTAAAGTTGCTATGAATTAGTACATTATGATACGAGTGTGCTATGTTGGTCATTACACTAGAGGCGGTATTATAAGCGCGAGCCGCAGGCGAGCGCGATAAGGAAGCCGAGAGCGTAATGACTAATAGCACAAGAGTTCCATACGACTGTTTTCGTCACACTTGCGAGGAAAAAACAATTTTTTTTGATAATAATCAACCACACAGCGAAAACGTCAACAAACATTTGCGGAAAATGGCGCCCAAATCAGCAATGCGCGCGCAGGTTGACATTTACTTCAGCGGCATAAGAACTCTTTGTTGGTATTACAAAAAAACTGTAAGTATTACCCGGCTATATTAAGAGTGCTTCGTATACGTACGTCTAATTGCAGTCACGTATAAACTTGACTTTACCGGGTTATACCTATTATAGTACAAGTGCCGTAATATAAAGTAAAAAGCACGCGTGTGTAATAGCTTGGATTATGAGCCTAAAAGCGATGTAATAAGATCTACTTTACGAGCAAGTGTGATGAAAAAAATATTATAGAATAGGTAAGTAAATAAAATGCTCACCTATTCTTATTTACAAATAAAAAAGGGGTAAAAAATAAAAATACATTTACACTGTACCTTGAGATGCAATCTGCAATGCTAACTAAACCTTCTACAAAGCAATATCAAAATAAAAATAGCCAGAGCTACATAAAACGATCTCGCTTTAGCTTTGTATTTCTTACAGATATCACAATTTTATTCTCCTTTGGTAGAGATCTAAAGACAGTTTTTTGCAGACAGAAAAAGTGGCTTAATTCTTTAAGCGTTGGAGCTTTATTTAGTTATTTAGAGGAAAAAATAATGTAAGAATGTATTTTGATTTATAGAAGATGCTCGAAAAAGGGACATTTTCACAGTGGTGTTTTTCCAATTCTTGAAGATAGACATACACATAAGCATTGCCATCCAGCGAGGCAATGCCGCCAGTATGCTGGGAACGCTGTAGTGGGGGACGTCTGGTAGTGGGTTTGAGCATTTGGATTGTCTCTAGACTTTCATCGGTCTGGATACAATCCTTTTGTTTTTTTTTTGTGTAGTAGGCTAAGTCTTTGTAGTTTGTTGTAATATGATGAAGATAGTTGATAAGCTCGAAGAACTGACAACCGATGGGAAAGAAAGGTTCTTGAGTGGCGACCGCGAACCGGAAGACGCAGCGTAGGAAGGCCTCCTACTAGGTGGACCGACGACATTGTAAAAGTCGCGGGCATCCGGTGGATGCAAATGGCAGGTTGTCGTACAGTGTGGCGGTCTAAGGGGGAGGCTTTCGTTCAGCACCGGACGTCTCCGGGCTGACGATGATGATGAGTTGTTATGCTGTGGCTAGAGAAGTATGACACTTAAAAATGAACTTAAATAAATATAATTTGAGTTAGAGTAATTACAGTTTAAGTAATTAGTATTATTGTCTGCCAGTGAACATGGTGCATGCAAGCGTGAGGTCGCGGGTTCATATCCCAGGCCCGGTTGAGCTCTAGATAGTGTTTATGTATGGATTTTTTTACCACTGGCTTTTCGGTGAAGCAACACATCTTTCCTCTAGACCTGCCAGCATTCGGAGAAGAAATTTAATGATACCTGTAATTCTACTGGGACGCCGTGGTGGATAGGGCCCAATCGTCTGCGCTGAAATTATAGGGTAGATTCCCAATCGCCGCTCAAAAACTGCACCGTCAAAACAAGGCATAAATAGCGTAATATGCCTTGTTTTGTTCTCAGTCGCGTATGACCGCGCCTACCGTGTGACGTGCGATGATGCTGAATGTTTTACAACTCTATTACAGGGTGTTAAGATTCATTATATATTAAAATGAAACAATATCCGCTTGTGGAGTATAGCTCTTGTGTTATATTAGCTGGAGAGGTATAATATCTGTATAAGTAAGCATTGGCGCGGGCCCACTGTTAAGGTTTGGTTTTCATTGACACTGTGTATCTATATGTCGCAATCGAGTCGTATCCGGGACGCCAGCGCCGCCTGGTGGCACTCGATGGAGTCGGTGACGTGCGCGCCGTCGATCGTTGACTTTACTTTCCCATTGGCGAGCGGCGCGTGCGGTGGACACTGAACCATTGCGCGTTCCGTGATACGTACCTACCTACAACTTATTTGTGCCTACCTGATTACTGTACTGTGCCTGTGAAGATTATAATTTGATTGATTGTACGAGCATGTTTTATTCTCATCTGACACTACCCACCAACGACGCCCTCTGCTAAGAGGATCAACGACGAGTGCTGATGATGATGGCGAAAGGACCCCCTCCGTCATATAATATATTTGATTTAAGCTAATCGTCCTTCAAGGAAGGCTTATGCCCAGCAGTGAATAAAAAGGCTGATATGCTAAGCTCGATAAACTTTGGTTGTCTACTCAAGATCCAGACACCCACTTTTATAGCTACATTAGCGTACTAATCTCCGAAAACTTGTGTTGGGCCACTCAACACACAGAAACCCAATTTCATAGGTACTTACCTACTAATTAGCTCATTAAAGTCAAAGACAGTCTCCGACCAGCCTAGAAACTAACTACATTAGCACTGTTTACTCGTATGTGATAAATGTTAAAGCAGGTCCAAAGTACACAATTACTTACACGTTCGTTAGCTCAAACGAAGCAAATTATCTGGACGTGGCCAATAGCTGAAACGCTGTCGGGATTAAATCATGCTAGACTCTGCGCTGCGCTGGCGCCTGGCAGCACGCCAGCTCGCGACTAGCTGTACGTTAATATTGTTTTAGAATGTGCCTTTACCATGTGACTTGATTAAGTACGAGAGCCCGATTTGGTAAATCGAACCTTAATTCAAAAGCTTCTGATGTGTGCGACGCTGTATTTCAATATCGATACGTTTTAAATCAATGGGCGTGGATTGCCATGAGCTGCCTAAATGATATTTTTTATTTGCAATACTGCTGTTATGGGCAGATATGAAGTTTAACACCAGGCGAACGCCTTGATTGTCTCGTCAGTTTATTGCAAAAAAAACAGCCTCAATTTTGCAATCTATGATATGAATTATTAAAATAGCCTAGACTAACATAATAAAATATGTTAGCCTAGAGCTATATAATATTATTTTCATCACACTTGCTCGTAAAGTGGATCTTATTGCATCGGTTTTAGGCTCATCATCCAAGCTATTACGCACACGTGCTTTTTACTTTACATTACGGCACATGGTGCTATAATAGGTATAACCCGGTAAAGTCTAGTTTGTACGTGACTGCAATTAGATGTACGTATACGAAGCACTCAATATAGCCGGGTAATATTTACAGTTTTTTTGTAATACCAATAAAGAGTTCTTATGCCGCTGAAGTAAATGTCAACCTGCGCGCGCATTACTGATTTGGGCGCCATTTTCCGCAAATGTTTGTTGACGTTTTCGCTGTGTGGTAGATTATTATCAAAAGAATTGTATTTTTCCTCGCAAGTGTGACGAAAACGACAACATAGCACACTTGTATCATAATATATACTATTATTATATAAAAGTTATTCATAATCTCACAGAGCATGCACGTTATAATGTGTGGACTAAACACAACGTCTAAGTTCATTTTACACTCACAAGTACGATACTGCGCTCAAACCATTAAAAACGAAGTTTAACTTTCTGAGTGCATCAGTAGCTCTCATGTTAATGTTTGTGATACACACGGGCATCACAAATGTAACACACAAACAAAATTATTTCTTATTTTTTTTTAAGTAAAAAAATTGCTTCCGCGGATTTACCCGCTTTCATGCGGGAGCTGCATATTTTCTGGGATAAAAAGTAGCCCACATGTTAATCCAGAGTATAAAGCTATCTCACTTTCAAATTATACTTTTAAAGTAAATTTTTTCTCCTTCATTCTGGCATTTCTTTGGTAACGCTCTACATTATTAAGTTAGAGCTATAATAATGTAGAGATCAATTAATGCGATAATTCATGCCATAACGGGGTCTGCCCTCTGCCCATTATATGCCGTACCATAGCGATCGACGGATTCTCGTCGACAAGTTGCTGACGCTCCATGCATGGTACGCGTCGGTGTTGGTCAGTGACGGAACGGTCTATAGGGAATAATGTCATACTTTTCAACAAAAAGAATACTTGTTTGCCTGACACGTTCCCAGCACTGTCATGGTTTACCACTGGTACTACTGGTACGGCATAGTGAGCAGAAACCTTTATAGGTAATCAGTGATATACATCAGATCAAGTATGATGCTCTGCACATTGCACTTGTGCGAAGCCAGGTTAAGTCACTAGTTTTAAAACTGCAAAATATTTAATCGAAAACATTAACTGTGAGTTTCAAAACAATTGTTAATTCCGTTCAAAACACTATAAACTTGATAAAACTTCTTATTTCCGACACAGCCGCTGCAGTTGAACGTGAGCAAGTTATTTATTACCATTATTGAGTTTAATAATTACGGCAGAAATTTCAAAGTTTCTGAAGAACCATAAATAAAAAAGTTTACACCGCTATTCATTAGTGTAGTTTTACTAGGCGGTAGGTTCTTTGCGGCGGGTTACTGCTACTGGACCTGGGTATGTCCTAAAACTGCACCCAGAACCACCGGAGTACGGCCAGCAGCGCCCTCTCGGTTAACGGTAGTGAGCATTTAGTGATCCCTAATCCGCCTGCCGAACGTGGAGATTATGGCAACTCCTCCCTATTTTGGAGCTTCATCCAGCAGTGGAAGTCTTCGGGCTGATGATGATATATAACTAGCACAATATTAGTTATTCTACTACCAAGCAGTGGTGTGTAAACATTAATACGTTCCGGGTTGAAGAGTACTGTCGCTAGCGAAATTACAGACCCAATTAAACTTACTACCAAGATACAGGCCTCGCTCCTAGTTTGGGGCTCACCGTTAAATTATCTTTTGTTGAAACTGGATTTTTAAGTCTGTACCGAATTAATCAGTTTTAATTAAAAAAAAAAATGAAATTGTACTACTACGCTATTTGGCAATAAACTGTTTATATTTATAATGTCTCGAAGAAATGAGCGCCAATGCAATTATTGCCCACGATTTTTGATTCTGCTGGTTTGGGTCCCGGGACGTTTCATGTCTCGAAGTCCCGGGACTTTTGGGTCGAGACGCGAAACACTGTTGATAAAATTGCAATTAATTCTGTTTTCAAAAGTTGTGGCTAAGCTCAGTTATACTACTTACTGCTCGCATTACTTTTTGTATCTTACTATGACTGTGCTCGATGAGGTAGGATTACCGACAGTGCCCTCCCCCAGTCTAACAGTCAGTCGCCAATTTCAATGAATGAGGTGATTTTGAAATTTATTTTGAAATATATTATTATCTTCGTCATTTGTGCTGTCAATGAAATGTATGAGTAGCGATGTTGAAATATGTTCTAAGATAGCAATAAATATTATAGCATCGCCATCGTATGTATGTGACAGTCTTTAAGCTTTTTGTAGTGGTAGGACTCTACTGCAGAGTCCGCCTGGGGAAGTACCACACCTTTGCCAGTTATTCAACCGCCAAGCAGTAGTGTGCAAGCATTACTGTGTTCCGGTTTGAAGGGCAATGCTACCAGAGAAATTACTGGGTATGAAGAGATTTACCATCTAATATCTCTGGGTGACGAGCGCAGTGCAGTGCGGCGCAGGATTGTGTTCGCAAGTTTACAATACTGGCACTGCTACTGTTAGTGGCAGGCGTGACGCTTACCACCAGGCGACAGGCGTGCTGGTCTCGTCACTTGATTGTATAAAAAATAAAGTGCTATGCGCTGTTGTTTTGCTTATTGATACATCTCGATTAACTCGATTCTAAATATTAACTCGATTCTAATTTTATTCGGAGAATTCTCGAATTCTTTGATCGTGAGTGGTCTCGTGTCACGTGACGTCTCGTGATTTCCTAACCCGTAATACCGCTGCAATGGTCGTGGGCAGTATAGTACGGGTAGCCCTTACTGTCATTCTTCGTCAACTTCATACCAAAAATAGTGAAACAATATCAACTGGACGAGGCGACAGAGTAGACACAATAGTACATTATGATACGAGTGTGCTATGTTGGTCATTACACTAGAGGCGGTATTATGCGCGCGAGCCGCAGGCGAGCGCGATAAGGAAGCCGAGAGCGTAATGACTAATAGCACAAGAGTTCCATACGACTGTTTTCGTCACACTTGCGAGGAAAAAACATTTTTTTTTTGATAATAATCAACCACACAGCGAAAACGTCAACAAACATTTGCGGAAAATGGCGCCCAAACCAGTAATGCGCGCGCAGGTTGACATTTACTTCAGCGGCATAAGAACTCTTTGTTGGTATTACAAAAAAACTGTAAGTATTACCCGGCTATATTAAGAGTGCTTCGTACACGTACGTCTAATTGCAGTCACGTACAAACTTGACTTTACCGGGTTATACCTATTATAGTACAAGTGCCGTAATGTAAAGTAAAAAGCACGCGTGTATAATAGCTTGGATTATGAGCCTAAAAGCGATGTAATAAGATCTACTTTACGAGCAAGTGTGATGAAAAATATTATTATCTAACAATCAGAATACGTCACAGTTTTTAGTGAATATGGTTTTAGTTATTTTTTCGTTATATACAATTTATGTACACTTAATGGCCACACTATGTAAATACTTAAAACAACAAGCTCGTTATCCTAGACACCGGTATATCACGCATATTTTTACTCTTTTAGTTGGGGAACGTAAAATAAAGTGGCGTCAATTTCAAACGCTAACTTTTCTGGATCTCTTGAAAGTTCAGCTTCCGCGTTAAAAAGTTATACAATGTTGAGGAAACTCAAACATTTTCGCCGCATCTAATGACTTTATAAAAATAATAATCTATACCTACTCCTACCGAAAGAAACTCTTTGTACTTATTACTAGCTCTGCGAATGCACTATACACCCTGAGCAGTCCAGCTCCCGCATTCAGCACCCGTTCACGAGTTGACGCATGTGCCAGCCATCGCTCTCCTCAACCATATTGGAGGGAAGTGGGCGACCCGACACACGACGCCGCCGCAAGAAGAAGCTTTTTAGAGAGTGTGATTTCTCTGGTTATACGAGTACAACAATATAAAAAAATTACAAAACATACAAAATTGTGATCTGTGAGCTTTCCTTTTATTCTTTCCTTTCATTATTCTTCATTACCGGCATCGCATGTTGTGCATTCTGCCAGTCGAGTGACAAGTATTTGCATTTTTTCAAGTCTATGTATTATCAATTCAAATAAGTCATAAAATCATGGTCAGTTCCACAAAATTAGTCGCTTTCAAGACCAAGTCATGTTCTAGTAATTTGCTTAGTAAATATTGCAACGACTTACTGGAAACTTTTAGGTTCGGACGGACTATTTAAAACAGCACGAAAAGACATTTTCACTGCATTATATCACTTGCCCACACTCGTGCATGTAATT
Organism: Erannis defoliaria; assembly: GCA_905404285.2. NCBI lineage: Eukaryota > Metazoa > Arthropoda > Insecta > Lepidoptera > Geometridae > Erannis > Erannis defoliaria. The sequence continues at coordinate 2,291,723 of FR990082.1, read as the reverse complement.
TGAAACTTAAGGATCGACAAGTTGACGGCTCGAACTCATCGGTGGGCGCGGCTAAAAAGCATGCTTCCTTCATCAAACAAACTGTGGGAAAGGGAGAAAGAAAGATAAATGAGCGCGCAATTTTTTTTTGTCGACCTTTGGCTGCTGTAATGTGGTTGAAGAAACTCTGAGTTAATTTATTCCAACTTAAGTTATTTGAAATGTTTATGGACTAAACTATGCCGCTTGATAAATTATTTTAGAGTTTTCGTATTCTTTATGTTATTTATTTACGTCCAATGTGGCGTTAAAATTGTGCTAAAATACAAGATGTTTCCTGGCTCTTAACTTTCATGTTCATTAACTTTTTACTTTCGTAATAATTTACAATCCTAGATAATGAAGAGATTAATCGATATAATACTTAGTCTTGGACCTACAAAATTACATAGTGGAGTAGTAATACTACCGCGTTTCTATGGAGAAGTGACCAACTTGTCTACTCTTAATGAATAAAACACCCCATTTTTAATCACTAAATCGGGAAAAAACACTAGGTAAAGAAAATAATACAATGCAGTGTTTTGCGTCCCCTTAAACTCCTGTTTGTTACATTATAACATACTCAGACGAATCTTCACTATCTCTGAATTTTAGAATTTTTCAACTATTTTTGGGTCCCATCCGAGCTTTAAAGCTTCCAGGCTATATCCATGCACGAAACAATTTGCCTCCTAATTTCGTCGTCGCTCCACTCCGCGCCTCTCGTCAACTCTACGTGTAATAAGATTAAAAAAGTAAGCCGTGGTAGGGCTGCCGCGCTGAAATATTTTTGAAGAAGGCTTCTAATAATATTTTTCTTACCTCTGCAATTGCTAGATAAGAGAGGGAATGCGGTAAAATGTACTCGAAAAAAGAATATTAGTAAATTAATAAGACTATTATGAATGGGTGCAACTAAATCGGCTGCAATAATATGACTAGTTATCTCTGAAACATAGACGCACAGCCCAAACCGCTAGTCGTATAGACTTGAAATTTGGAGGGTGTATTTGTCTCGATGCGGAGGGCGTAGTAGCGGGTGTACTAAAGGTTTTTCGAATTTCGACCCCGAAGGGGGGAAAAAGGGGAGGGGGAAGTTTGTATGAAAGTCTTTTGCTTTTGTACTTTTAGTGACGAAAAATAAAAATGCTGTTTTCAATATTTTTTTACAAGGACGATTTAAAGGGGGGAAAGGGGAGGGGGTGGAATGTTTTATGGAAAGTTCTTTGTTTTTGAAGTTATAGTGATGAAAATTTATATTTGGGTAGTGCATTCAAAGGGGAGAAGTTGGGGGGGGAGTCGGTAGAGTCGGTAGAGTTGAGGAGGCGGGCAAAAAAATTGCTCGGGATGATTTATTATAGTGGTAAATTTTGCGAAGTCCTTCCGTACGTGGACGAAGTCGCGGGCGACCTCTAGTTATAAATAAAAAAGCAAAACACAGTCTCCAGAGTACATAGAGCTATTTTTATCAGAAGCTCATCCAAAAATGAAAAATGTGTCAACCCTAAATACGCTGGAAAATTGCCTGCCGAATTTACAGCTCACTTGTTTTAATCAAACATATTACAAGAAGGGCGCGAAGATATGAGATCATATCGTAAAAGACTCGCGCACTGCGGGAATCATGATGTCATGGAGTATAGAGTCTTTTTGAAGTCTCGGAATTGAGGAAACGAAACGGACAGAAATGGGGAAACGAAATGGTAAATAGAACTCTCTTGATATTGTAAATAAGCTGTCGTGTTGCAAATGTGTAAATAAATACATATTTTTTACTGTTTTAACTGGGAAAATCCATATTGAAAGCTGAAATCACCGTGTTTTTGTTATATCAAAAGATTGAATACTGTTTGTAAGTTGTGAGATGTTCACCTGGCGGTAAGTATCACGCCTGCCCGTGACGCACTGCACTGCACTCGTCACACTCAGGGGCTTTATTTTTGAATCGTACGCAAAGTTGCGCATGCGAGCGGAGAACGATATTGTTTGAAATAAGGTTCTGAGTGTCTAGTGCCAGTTTTTCCAAGAGCGTTTACGTATTCGTTCACGTTAACGTAAACTACAATTTGTATGAAATAAGAGCAGCGCCACCTAGTGTCAAACATGTAGTAGATAGATGGCGCTGCTCTTATTTCATACAAATTTTAGTTTACGTTAACGTGAACGAATACGTAAACGCTCTTGGAAAAACTGGCACTAGACACTCAGTATCGTTTCAGATCTATTAGATGTCAAAACTCTTCATGCCCAGTAATATCTCTGGTAGCATCGTCCTTCAAACCGAAACACATATATTGAAAAAAAACTGTCGTGGTACAATTGAAAAATATATTATAATTAAGTAGAATTAAGTTATCTTTAGAACTTCTACTAACGTAAACAAATCACTCATCGAAATCTTATTTTATGCAACACGTATCGACTTCATAATTGTGGAACCCGTATCGCCTTAACAAGGTTACTGAATTTTTTAGAAGCTTATACCAAATTCGCTTCTCCATAAAATATGTAGAGAACTAACATACCTAAACTATGGTATTTTTTATTTAAGTATTTAAAATAAAATAAAAGAAAATATTACAAAGTAAACTACTTAATTTGATCCCCAAGCCGCCTGCCAAGCGTGGGGATTATGGCAACACCTCCATTTAATGGAGAGGCCTTCGTCCAGCATTGGACGTCTTCCGGCTGTTGATGTGATGTGAAACTACTTAATTATAACGAAACTAAAACTGTGACCGTTTAAAGTATCTATAGGTAGTAAACCTGTAGATAGTTTAAAAGTTTCTCTAATTTCGGGTAGTGTGCCCTAAATGCTGGCCACGTTGCCCCACTGAATTGCGAGACAAATTTTCTACCCCAAATAAAGGCCAGGCAATTTTGATAGGTTTATTTTTAATCTGTGTTGAAATTTAAAAAATACCTTTTTCCATTATACTACATAGCTGAACGAAGTACGTATGAGCAGCGACGATGATAATGGAAAGGACGGGCCCAGCGCTTGCAAATCGATCAAAATAAATAAGACAACACAATCAAGCATACCTAGCTAAAAGTATGCATTTGCCGGATAATAGAGATAGCGAATCTAATTACTGCATGACAAAAAGAGAACACATGTACATGTATTAGAAGTTTGTATTGTCGTATCGTACGGCTCGCATGTCGCAAAGGCAGAGTATGACTGAAGCGAGAGGAGAGCTGGCGCTTAACATATAGTCTTCAAAATCCGTGCACTTATTTCCCTTCCATTCATCTTATCATTGTCGCTGCGTATGAGTATATTCAACGAATAGTAGATTTAGTTTGCATTTGCAAGATCAGTAAACTTACAATTATAGAACCATTTCACGTAGGTACTTAGTGCAGATTTTGCACGGTAAAAGTGAAGGTAAGCGTCCCTAAAAGTCGACGGCAAGCTTTGAAAATATAAAACCACTATAGTACCACTTGTTTCGCTTCTCAGCGTATCAAAGTCTATGCATTTAACGGACGATATTTTTGCCACAGTTTTTACGAGAGCTTTACATTTTTGACACATCAGTTATTTTATAGTGAGCCGTAGGCTGTACAGGTCTGTTCCCAGACAATCTACCCCTGCGCTGGGGGCTACAAAGGAGTGTAAGGCCCTAATTATTATTTTAAGTAGGTTAAATAGTATTTTTCGTGCAAGTGTTTCAAAAATGTACTGTGTGTATACAAACATATTTATTAGCGTTGCGCGAACTTTTTTGATAACTGCAATTCCTTGTGGAGGCCCTGAGCAGTTGCCCTGGTTGCCCTCCCTTAAATCTGGTGATTTCTGGAAGACATTGCTTTTTAACAATAAGGACACAACTCGCTACAATTAATAATGCACGGTGTAAATTCTTAATTTGAAACTCTGGGTAACCTACCAGTGATATTAGGCAGGCCATACAGCTGTGCGAACCGCTGAGCAGTGGAATGCGCTGCCTGAGTGGGTGTTTCCCGATAGCTACATTCTCAAGCACAGATCGTTAAATTTCGTCGTGATGCCGGTCAAACGCAAATCCATCTATCTAACTACACAGGGTGGCACATCGAATTCATTGGCATTATCGTAAGAGATTATTAAACTTATCGTAATGATCAACTTTTACTAAGAAATCAACGCGGTAATCGTAAAAAAAACACATTGAGATATTATGTACCTACTACGAATTCATTGCTGCTCCATACATTTTGTCTTGCGTAATTGCATTTGTTGTATGGGACAGCAGATTTTTTCGCATCGTGGGGTCTCGTTTCATGGTACAAATACAAGTTGTACCCCTTAGATAACGCTAAGAATTAAATGTCATCCTGCATCTGTCCTGCATATTTAAAAAATAATTTCTGTGCGTTAGTCACTCAAATACCTACTCGAAAATCGCTCGATGGGTTTGAAGTTTTTATATGCATTCTTAGTTCAATTTGTATTTTTAAAGTTATTATTTATTTTGTGTATTGTAATAATAAATAATTGATACTATTTAATTTTTGTGACATTTTTTTTTTGACTCTATACAGTATAACATAAATTGATTTATATTAAGTCATTTCTCTTGACATGCAATTATGATTATTATAATAGCAAAGCAACGTGCAGAGATTATAATGTAATTGATACAATACTGTACAATACCAATTAATGGATTTGTGTTAAAATTATATATTACTTAATTATTTGACCTGTAACAGATGTTGCCAATAAATTGGTTATGATTATGATTGTAAATGTAGGTCGTTTCACCAGAGATAAAAAATATATGGAGCAAAGTTAACCTACAGTTAAAAGGGACGTCTAGTTAACCAATAAAAAGTCCCTTGTCCTAAAGAAATAAAGTACCAAAATTGTTTTTTTTTTAATGTATAAGTTGACGTTAGAGATTATAAGATATTTGCTTAAAACTTGCAACTGCAACTCAATTTTCAAATAAACAATTCATTTTTAATTGGAAAACTCAGCGCTGTATGTAAAACTTTTTTATGTTCGCCTGTTAAATTAACTCGACCGTGTTAGCTTTAACTGCGAACTGTTTGGAGTGAAAATAAAGCGTGAACTCGGTTCACAGTTCGAATATTTTACATAAGGGTGTTTTTACATGGTGCGAGAAACTTGTACAAGTCGAGGAGTATTCGCAGAATAGTTCAACGTTGGAGCTTTTGGCCGTGCCTTAGGAGACAGGGATGAGAGGAGGGATAAATATTCAATGCTGAAATCTATCACAAAATATTCAAGGTAGGAGGTTGATAAGTGAATGATAAAAAAACAGTAAAATTTGGAATGTTCTCTCCAATTTCGTAATTGTGTTGAAATAAAATAGTATTTTTATAGTATCTATAGATAGTTTAAACGGTCTCTAATTTCGGGTAATGTGCCCAAAATGCTGGCCACGTTGCCCCGCTGGATAGCGAAAACGGTGTCTTATATCGATAAGATATAATTATTTTTTTAATATTAGTTTAGTTTTAATTAGGTAGAAAATAATAGAATGCAACGACATAATTTTTCCGTATTTTTATTAACCAAAAAGAAAATTCTTTGACATTATTATAACAAATCATTAACATCAATGTATGCAATGCATAAACCAAATGCATTTTTAATATTACCTATTTAACCTCCGGTTGGTCCGGTTGGTTGTTATGGACCTGGGTATGTCCTTAAACTGCAACCAGACCCATCGGAGGACGGGCAGCAGCGTTCTTTTGGTTAACGGTGGTGACCATTGTGATCCCCAAGCCGCCTGCCAAGCGTGGGGATTATGGCAACACCCCTCTATTAAGAGGGAGGCCTTCGTCCAGCAGTGGACGTTGGCTGACGACGAACCTCCGGTTCATGCGGAGTATGAATACATTCTACGTCAAAGATTGCCGGAAGAGATTGCTTGCATGTATAAAGCCGCACTTGACAATAGTTTAAGTTATTTTATCCTCGTGTTTTGTGTGAGCAATAACGTTATACGGCCTTACTTAAAAAAACTTTTCAACCGTTAGTCACTGCTTAAGATGCTCTGCCATCCTCTCTCTGACGTGAAGCTGCACGTGCCAGAAAAGGACAGAGAAGTTTAAGTAGTGACTAAGAGAATCGAGATTATTTTAGGTAAGGCCGTTAATCTTAGATAGATTAACTCTGTTTCTATGTCTATGTCTGTGAATCTCCTATAATGCACGCCCTAGTTCTGATTTTCGGCTTTTCTCCCCAGTCATTGTCCACTGACTTACATTATCGTCATTCCATTGAAATGCAGACCGCCCTACGCGATGTTTGCCGTTTTTTATAGAGCACAGCTTTTCCAATAGCTCGTTGTCGCGTATTGGTATAAATAAAATAAAATTGAGAAAAAAAGGATTAAATAAAAATATGGTTCGTAAGCAGGTTCGAGTCCTGCCACAGGTCATTATTTTTCTTACTGTTTAAGTTTAAAAAAACGTACAAAAAAATATCTCAGTCAAAAATTTTTTTTTTTTTTTTTTAACTTATTTTAATTTCAGCCGACTTCAAAAAAGAAGGTTCTCAATTCGATTGTATGTTTTTTTTTGTATGTTTATTACGAGATTACTTTACCAACTATAAACTTATTTTGATGATTCTTGTTTTGGTTGGTAGGTAATAAGTACTTTAGAGGTGGTCCCATATAAATTTTATCAAAATCGGTTCAGTGGTTTGGTTTTTAAATCAAAATTAATAGAAAATATGAAGATGTCATCCAGGTAGTCGTTGTAGTTGACTGCCATATAGCTCAGCGGTAGCGTGTCTGCCTTCAGAGCTGTAGGGCGTGGGTTCGATCCCCACCAAGGGCAAACATTTATGTGACGAACATAAATGTTTGTTCTGTGTCTGGGTGTAGTATGTATTATAAGTATGTATTTACAAAAAAAAAATTATTTAAGTATTCTATCAGCTATCTAGTTTCCATATTACAAGCTTTGCTTAGTTTGGGGCTAGATGGCGCTGTGTGAAAAAAAATGTCCTGCGATATTTATTTATTGTATTTTTTTTAAAGCGTATTATTATAGAGCACAGCTTTTCCAATAGCTCGTTATCGCGTATTGGTATAAATAAAATAAAATTGAGGAAAAAATTTGATATTGTTCGTATGCAGGTTCGAGTCCTGCCACAGGTCATAATTTTTCTTACTGTGTAAGCTTTCGAAACATATAATTCACAGTAAAACATTTTATTTTTACTACATGTTTTCTTACCGAGGCTAAAATAAATTTGTCTCTCATTGAAACACTAGCTCACTGCGTCCATGTTTGGCGAGGTGCCGAACCTATGAAGCGTACTTTCATGATTTAGTACAAGTTTGCCAGGAAACTACTTTTCTTAAATAAGCCTAAGGAAAAGAAGGCTTCTTTTCATAAAATATGTTTCTGCGACGAAACTTATCAACTTTGTTCGTGTTCTTATTTTTATAAAAGTTAATGTTACAAAATTGAAAAGTTTATCACAGATTTTGTGATAAAAAGCTCTGACTCCTCCAAGATTTTGTATTACAAATTTTATTAGCTAGTTTGACGTGTGATAAAACCACTATTTTTAAAAGTTATTGTGATTATAGGAATTATTTTTAAAAGTTATTGTGCTATACAATGTGTAACAAAAAGGAACAACAATACTGAAGGGTATGTATGTACTCATCATTATGAACAACTTTTACTACGGGGCCCTTAAATTGCAAAAAGAAATCAGATGTTCCTTACAAAAAGTTCATCAACCCTAGACAAATGTATGGAACAGCTGATGTTTTTCTCGATTTCAGGTTTGGCCCCATAGTAAAAGTTGTTTATAATGATGAGTACATACATACCCTTCAGTGTTGTTGATCCTTTTTGTTACACATTGTATATAGGTACTATATTTAAAAGTTATTGTGATTATAGGTATAGGTACTATTTTAAGCTCGCAAGGTTTGCAAGTTGAAGTGGCGCAGGGCAGGCCACATCGCTCGAAGAACTGACAACCGATGGGGAAGAAAGGTTCTTGGGTGGCGACCGCGAACCGGAAGACGCAGCGTAGGAAGGCCTCCCACTAGGTGGACCGACGACATTTTTAAAGTCGCGGGCAACCGGTGGATGCAAATGGCAGGTTGTCGTACAGTGTGGCGGTCTAAGGGGGAGGCCTTCGTTCAGCAGTGGACGTCTCCGGGCTGATGATGATGATACAAGATCACGCGTATCTAAGAGTATTACTCAGCGGAGAGGAAGTTACTGTACATATCTCATCAAACTTTACTGTCTTTCGGTTTGAAGGGCAGCATCACCAGAGTGAACTGGGCCTGAAGAAATTTGACATCTAATATCTCTGGGTGACGAGCAAAATGCAGTGCAACGCAAGACACACAACACAGGACACAATAGGGTAGACGACTGATGTTTATATCGTTGAAACCAATAGCTTTGATGAAGAATTTAAGTAAATAAAGTATGTTTATTGAAAAAAATATTGAAATAGGTTAATGTTCTGATATATGAGCGTTTCAAGTTTTTGTTAGAGACTACTCTGTCCCTTTCCCACCAAACAAAAAATGACGTCACACCTTACTTGTCAGAATATAATTTATATGGTGTACAGAGAAGTGACGTCATGATTTGCTGTTTCGCCTCTCTGCCTAGCATGATATTAAAATGCTTATAAGTTGCTTATTTTTGATCAGGTCTAATTTTTTTTTCATTAATCAGCCATATTTATGGGCCACATTTTAATAGGACAATTAAAAAAAACAGTCATCTAGCCTATTCACACAAGTCACAAGTTCACAATTCTGGCTATACTACTGTTATGTGCAGGCGTGTTGCTTACCATCAGGCGAACGTCTCGCTCGTTTCGTCACTCCATTGCTTATAAAATGTACATAAAGTATTTACATACAAGAAAATAACTAGACAACACACGCTTATAAAGCAATAAAGACTACCACAAATATCTCAACACATAACGAGCATAACGGCGATAACGGATCTAACGGCCGCCCTCGTGAAGGGTCACGTTGGCCACTCACTATCGAGTGGCCGCCTGCCAATTCTGACCCTCGGGGCGGCAATTTGCTGCTAAAATGTTTGATCAAATAAAAGTCAGGTAGAATATTGAAAGTATTTACAGAAAGAAGTTATTAGATGATTCTTTTTGAAATAATAAAAGGTTATATTATTTATTGTTTGTTACTCAACAAATAAAGAAGTTATAAGATAATTAATTTAAAAAAAATATGTATCTTTATAATATATATTTAACGAAAAAAACTAATTTTTTTTAAATAAAATGGTATATTATAAGGTTATTAATATAAGTTATTAGCTATGAATATTTTTGGAAAAATTAAATCCTTATTATTTGTTATTTAAAGTAGTACCCGTTTTGATCGGTTTATACCGGATACGGGAGCTATTTATATTCCAGGAACAATGTTGTTCAATGTAAACAATTGTTTATCTGTTTTCGTTTACTGTGATATCAATTTTATTTATTTTATGGTTCATGAACAAACATGATCCCAAGCACACATCTTAGGAAAAACAAACCTTAGACACAAACATCTAACTTGTTAACCTTCAAACAACAATTATTTTGAGTGAACAAAATATCTCTGTGAACGTTATAAAACTCACATACCAACCATCTATATATATACAAATATATCATCATAACTATAATTATAGAGAATGACAGGACCAATAAGGTATTTTTTTAACCGATTTCAAAAAAGGGGATTCTGAATTCGACTGATTTGACTGATTTTACTCCGCCAATTATGAACTGATTTTGATGATAATTTTTTTGTTTGGTAGGTAATACTTCAGAGGTGGTCCCATATAATTATATCGAAATCGGTTCAGTAGTTTGGTTTTAAATCAGAATTTCCAGAATATATGAAGATGTCATCCAGGTATTCGAAGTTGAAGGCGGTTGTTTTTTTTTAAAGCGTATTATTGTTTTAGAATGAATGAATGTTTTTTTGTTTTTTGTTTTTGTGTTTGACTCTCAATAAGTTTAGGTAAAAAAATAACGTTGGAAGATCTAGCTCTCGCTAAACAGGGTTAGTTGTACTCAGTTAGCATCCTTTTAAGGGCATATTCTGTACGTCAAAACAAACAACTTTTACTATCGGGCCAAGATTGAAATCGCAAAAAGAAAACGAGCTGTCCCATGCATTTTGCCCAAGGTTGATGAACTTTTTGTATGGAACAGCTGATACTTTTTTCGCGATTTCATTGTTGGCCCGATAATAAAAGTTGTTTGTTTTGACGTACAGAATATGCCCTTAAAAGGATGCTAACTGATTACTGTATAATCAAAGAAAAAGCACATTATTGCTTCTTTCAGTCGTCGTCAGCCATAAAACGTCCACTGCTGGACGAAGGCTTCCCCCTTTATAGAGAGGTGTTGCCATAATCCCCACGCTTGGCAGGTGGCTTGGGGATCGCAGAATGCTCACCACCGTTAACCAAGAGGACGCTGCTGCCCGTCCTCCGATGGGTCTGGTTGCAATTAAAGGATTATTACCCTTTTATTAATTACCCAGGTTGTTCTTTCAGTACAGCAGGCTAATCTTGTAACTATTCGGGATCGCGATTTGTCATAATTGTCACTTGTCACTGTCACAGCTTCACGGTATCACGGAGAGATTTCTCTCGCTATCGTTAACGAACGAATGCATTGATTTCTTAATTATGTGAAGCAAATCCGTCGGTCTTTTGGCGTTTTGTCTTGCCCTGCAGGGTCAAATGAGTTTTGGCGGGACAGTGACAAGTGACAATTATGACAAATCGCGATCCCGCACAGTTACATGATTAGCCTGAGGCAGACTAATCCTGTTCCAATAACATTTCGTGTCAAAAATTATGAGGCCAAAATTATCTGTATACATAAAATTCAAAGTTGACTGAGCTAAAGTTTGTATATTTTTAGGTAGGTAAGTATCTTCATTAGATAAAATATACACCTAATTGTTTTTTTATTTATAGACTTCAAAAAAGGAGATTATCAATTCGAAACTTAATTATGTATGTAATATTATTGGAACTGCAATATATTCACATAAGATAGGGTAGATGACTGATGTTTAAATCGTTGAAACCAATAGCTTTAATGAAGAATTTAAGTAAATATAGTATGTTTATTGAAAAAATAATTTAAATCGGTTATTAATGTTCTGATATACAATGTGTAACAAAAAGGTTCAACAATACTGAAGGGTATGTATGTACTCATCATTATGAACAACTTTTACTATTAGGGTTTCAACGATATAAACATCAGTCATCTACCCTCTTAAATCTCTCCTAATCTTCAACTATTTTCGAGCTAAGAAGCCGTACTTATGTAGGTTAAAGATAATTATATTAATAAAATAAATAAATAAATAATGAATCTAAATAAATTATTGTGTGCCTTCACTTTATAGTATGTACTTAGGTAAAGACTTATTATGATGTACCTATATACTATTATCTTTCTAATAATGTAGTTGATTTACACTATTTAATTAGGGAATGCCTGTAATAATAGTTGTAATTTGGATTAAGTAAATAAAATTTAAAAAAAAACTTAAGTAACGTTTTTAAGTAAATCCTAATCTATAACGTGTCCAGTAATTAAGAAATAGTTTATCGGCAATATATAAAGAAAAAAGCTACTAAACATTATGTTTATCAATCAAAGTTATGTCATCATCGTCATCATCATAATCAGCCCATCATAGTCTACTGTTGGACATAGGCCTCTCCCAAGGCACGCTACTCAGCCCGATCTTCAGCCAACCGATTCCAACCACTGCCAGCTGTCCTACGTATATCGTCACAGGGCGTGTTACACTATGTTCGTTTGCCGATTCGTGGTCTCCACTCTAGAACACGGCTACCCCAGTGATTATCGGCTTTACGATATAGATCTGTATAGAATGACTAGCCTACTGCCACTTCAGCTTACTGAATACGCTACACAGTTATGTAACAGTAGCAAGGGCGTATATAAGGGGGGGTTTCGGGGGGTCTGGTATCATACTGTGACACCCGTTGGGAACGAAATGCCATAGCTTTTCGATAAAAAGCATAATTATTATATATAGTTCGTCTTCGTGCTTCGTACCACCTCTTGCATAGTACAACCCCCCCCTCCTACATTTTAATTGTATATTTCTGGGCACTTAGACCCCCCATGTGAAAGGCTACGCCCGTGAATAGTAGATATATATATACTTATTATATTTTAACTAATACGCATTTAGTTTTATTACTTTGATTTTAATTATGCAGACGAAAGGTCTATCTCTCTTCTGTTAGTTTACGAAATATTGTTATTAAACATTATCGGTTTCATCCTAAAATAATATTATCAAACTATGAAAATGTTAATAGCTAGATACGTAAGTGTATACCTACGTCTAAAAATGTAACCTGAAGTTTTTTTAAATAATTATTAGAAAATATTATGCTAATCGTTTCACAACGATTTGTTTTGAGCCTACTTCAAAAAAAGAGGAGGTTTTCGAAATGGTTGTAATTTTTACTTTTTTAGCTTTGTTACCTCGGAACTCTGTAATTTATATAAAATGATTTGTTTTTTTAATAGTAAACCATAAATTTTATTTACATTTATATACATTGGGGTAAAAAATATATTTAAAACAACTTAAGATAAAATTAAGAACTATATACAAAACAAAATAATAGTAATATTATAATATTAATATTAATTAAATAGTATAATTTTTCTGATTAGTCCCTTAGAAATATCATCAAAGTCAGTTTAACAGTTTGGGTTTTAAATAAAATAACTTGTATTTCATTTGTTTTTATAGTAGGTACGGATAAGTGGACTCATATTTTTCCACTTATCGCTACGATAGTAGACCTAAGTGGATATTTTTTCCACCTTTCCCTACCAGTAGGGATACCTTGGTAGGGATAGGTGTACCAGGCCAAAAAATATGGCATCCAAGTAACCGAAATCGCGTATTTTGCTTTGAAGTATATAGCGTTATTTTTAATAACTTGTTATTTAGTAACATAATTGTAGAGCTAGGACTCTACCATAGTACTATTCCTTCTGCGACTACTGTAGAGTCCGCCTGGGAAAGTACCACACCTTTGCCAGTTATTCAAGCGCCAAGCAGTAGTGTGCAAGCGTTAGTGTTTAGATTTGAAGGGTAATGCTACCATTGAAATAACTGGTATGAAGAGATTTGACATTTAATATCTCAGGGTGACGAGCGCAGTACAATTTCACAATTCTGGCACAGCTCATAACCTTCTCAAAACAATTTATGAGCAGGCGTGACGCTTACCACCAGGCGAACGTCTAGCTCATCTTGTCATTCAATCCATAAAAAAACATATTTATCTAAATAGATTCAATCAATCAATCAATCATTTATTTATTTATCAATTTGGTACAGTTAGGTACACTTTTGAACGTCAGATTTAACAGAATAATAATTTAGACAATAATAATTGTATTAAATAAAATGTCATGTTCTTTATAATATTATCAATCATCTAACGTTATAGATTTCCAAGCACGCTTGTCCTTTACAAACTCGTCAACAGTATAATATGCCTTTTTAAGTAAAATTCTTTTAATCGTTTTCTAATGATCTTTGATTTTCTAACCAATACACAATAAGTATTATAAAGTAGGTACAGTTTAAGCGTTTAGGGTAATACGTTGGATGCACCTCCAATTATGGTGTATTTGAGACGTCTCTCAACGTCAAGTAATGGAGCCGTCATTTACTAACGTTGCCAAGGCGTTGGTAAATGACGGCTCCATCCCAATTATAGGAAACCACAGCAACCGCTCATATTAGTCCAGCCTGACACATCGCTGAGGTCAGATAAATACATACGACCTTGGATACTGCCATTCATCATCATCATCATCAGCCCGGAGACGTCCACTGCTGAACGAAGGCCTCCCCCTTAGACCGCCACACTGTACGACAACCTGCCATTTGCATCCACCGGTTGCCCGCGACTTTTACAATGTCGTCGGTCCACCTAGTGGGAGGCCTTCCTACGCTGCGTCTTCCGGCTCGCGGTCGCCACTCAAGAACCTTTCTTCCCCATCGGTTGTCAGTTCTTCGAGCGATGTGGCCTGCCCATTGCCATTAATAAAATGTAATTGTACCTAACGAAATTTTACTTATTGGATAAAGTGATCTATTATAATATTGAGATCATATAAATTATAACGTGTTAGTTAATCTTCACTAAACAAACTTATGTATTTCAATAGCATACGGCTTTGCAAACGCTGTTCGATAAGCGGCTATGCACCGTAACTAAAGTAATTGCAAATAACTTCACAGGTCATAAATAAGATATGTTAAAGTGCTTTCAACGTGATTCTAAATTTAACTACTAACTGGAAACTAATCGTTGTAGACATAGCCATGGCTCATTTTATTATCAATAGGATCCTCATAAACCTTAGCAAGCAATCTCTTTGACAAAAATTCAGTTTACTCTATGCTAAAATATATTAAGATATTTCGATTGTCTTTTTTTTTTTTTTTTTTTATAATAATGTGTATTTTAACTTTTTAATCATGTGCATAATTATGGGTACCTAAACCTGAATTTTTTTTTTTTAATACTTTCATCGGTCTTGATACAATTCTTTTGAGGTTATGTAGTCAGTTTATTTTTGTAGTTGCTAAATGCACGTGCTGTTGAAAAAAGCATAGGTATTCCATAGAATAGATGAAAAACTATTTATTGTGTATACGAGAAATAAAAAATAATCGAATGAAAAACAACTAGGATAAATTATGGTCAGCTATTGTACCTTTTAGGGGAGGGGGGTGTTATGGGCTTCCCTTTTTAAGGGGGAAGCCTACGACCAGAAGTGGACGTCTTCGGCTGATGTGTGGTAGTGTATTATTATTACTATTTATTTATTTATTCAATAAATAAAAACCTCTATAGATGTGATACTAGATCAATTTATTTATGTACTGGTACTATTATTGTGCTATTGTACCATACTATACTGCCACTTAACATTTCATTTTATATCATATTTTTTTATTATTAAAATCCTTTTTTATATACTGCTCAAAAATGTCTCCCTAACAATATAACATCAAAATGTAAAAAAAAAAATTGCCGATAGTTTAAAGAACGTACGGAAACAGATACAAACTATTATACTAGGAGACACAAGTAACAATGAAAAATAATGTACAATTTAAATTAAGTTAAAATTCGAACGCCAACTTACATCAACAGGCTTTCAATCCACACATCACTGCACGTCACTAACCGGCCGGCCGAGACGTCTGCACGCGATGGCGTCTGGCGTCCATCTGCCGCCCGCCCTAATCTTATGTCGCAGTGCAAGTACAAACTATACAGTCAAGTCAAATGTCGTAAAGTCGATCTTGAGAAATAGCTAGGAATGGCTACGGAATCGGAATAGAAGTCTCCTGTTTAAGCAATACATCGTCATGCCCGGTAAATTCAATGAGTTCTGTGAGAACAAAGTGGTTTTATATTAGTTTATATGACGAAAAACGAAACACATAAAGTACTAGTAGTTGTATAAACTTTAAGAAAAGCTTTTATACAGTAAGTTTTAATATTACATGGTGCGGTAGCGCAAGTAGGAAATTATGCTTCTGGAATTAACAGTAAAATTGTAATGACATTTTTAGATTCATTATGAAATTGGCTTTATATTTATACTAAATACAATACAACTAGTAATAAATATAGTACACCGAAAATACAAAACATGTGTTATAAAATGATTTAAAAAAATGAGTTTTTAATTTTAACAATAATTAATTTATTTATTAATATATTTTTTAGGTTGGTAATAACTTATTTTTTTATGTAAAAATATTATAATTAATAATGTCATTATTACTACAAATATTAGTAAATTCACACAAATCACACTACTATTATAAATGCAAAACTTTGTCCATGTATACAATATTTGTTACTCCTTCATGCTGAAACGGCTTGAATGGTATGCCTATGTTTTAACCTTGGAATAAAACATAGGCTAATTTTTATATCAGGAAACGTGGGTAAAACCGCGGGGCGCAGCTAGTTCATCATCAGCTCGGAGATGTCCACTGCTGAACGAAGGCCTCCCCCTTAGACCGCCACACTGTACGACAACCTGCCATTTGCAGCCACCGGTTGCCCGCGACTTTTACAATGTCGTCGGTCCACCTAGTGGGAGGCCTTCCTACGCTGCGTCTTCCGGTTCGCGGTCGCCACTCAAGAACCTTTCTTCCCCATCTGTTGCCAGTTCTTCGAGCGACCAGCTAGTTATTACTAATAAATCACACTTGTAATCTTATTATGTTTTATTGTTTCGAGTGACAATTCAAGATAAAAATTGACGCCAAGGCCTACGTCTACCTTTAATCCTGCACTTCACAAGACGCAATCATACAAGCTGCATAGCTGCATCTCTTTTTTGACAAACATAGGCCGTGTGAAGTGCCAGTATAACTTACAATGCTACCAAGAATTATCTCAATCAGCAACAATTTTCCAGACATTTCACCATTCACCCAATTTCAATAACTCTTCTAACATACATACGGTATACGGCAGTGTCGTATTTTTCATTACGCGCTCCCTAATTTATGGAGGAAGGAGGGGGGTGTAGTAAGAGGGTTTTGTTTGTAATACAATAGAATATTACGCTTGCGGTAGAGTTAGGCACAGCTGGGAGGTTCTGGCGGTATTCCTAGGTATTAAACGTAAGTCTGCTACCTTTTTAACGGATTAGTTTAGAAAGAAATTTCAAGTAAATGTGGTGGTTGTGTTTTGTTACGTAGTTTTAGGAAACGAGAATGTGTGGATTATTTAAACGTTTTACGGTTTGAATGCAAATTGATCTTGGAGGATCTAGCTCTCAAGGATTTGATACAAAAATAATAGAAGCCTTATTTTTAATTTAAAATTGACAAGATTTATGTATGCTAAATATGTATCATTCAATTCTTTTTGAGAAATGAGTTTAATAATCGTAAGCCCGAAATGTGTATAAGTAAAGGCTTTTTTGCAATGTAGTGACGAGACTAGCAAAACTTTGGCAAAGGTGTGGTACGAGCACTTCCCCAGTCGGACTCTGCAATAGAGTCCTACCACTACAAATGTGTGGTACGAGCACTTCCCCAGTCGGACTCTGCAATAGAGTCCTACCACTACAAATGTGTGGTACGAGCACTTCCCCAGTCGGACTCTGCAACAAACCACCACCACCAGCACCACCACTCCACCTACCACTTTGTGGCCTACCACTACAAAAGAGTATGGTTACGCGCAATGGTAGTATGGTAGAGGTTTACTGCCTTATAGCTCAGTTTGTGGTATGTTTGCCTTCAAAGCCGTAGGGCGTTGGTTCAATTCCCACCCAATACAAGCATTTTTATGTAACAAACATGGTTGTTTGTTCTGTGTCCGGGTATTGTATGTATTATTAAGTATATATTAAAAATAAAGTATTCTATCAGTTATCTGGTTTCCATTGTACAAGCTTTGCTTAGTTTGGGGATAAATGGCGTTGTGTGAAATGACAATATTTATTATTCATTTATTTATTTCGGAGTTATACTAACCGCAAAAACGGTTAAATAATCGTTATCATTAATGATAATTATAAGACGTCAATTTTCGGTGTTTGTTTGTTTCGGTTCTTTCAGCTAAACTTATTCTACTGTTAAATTAAAATAAAGCTATAAACTCACACACTTATTCACCTTGTTTGTGTTTCCTTGAATTAAAGAATATAAAGTAATACCATAAAAAACTGTAAACTAAAAAGTCTGCATTTTTCTTTTCCCACTTGTAGGCGTTACACGTTACCCCACGTCTTGAGAACCCTCTAGGGGCCCCTCCGACATACGGGGCCCTTCATTATCCCTTCACTGTTCACGAGACACTAAGTTTTTGAGTTACTAAGATTATTGTGTGGATACAGTGAGATATTTTTTCTAAAAGAAATAGAGCACGTATTTTTAGTTTTGTAATTTTAAAAGCGTTGGTTAGCTTAATTTTTAGTGGTAGTTAGGGACTCTATTGCAGAGTCTGCCTAGGGGAAGTGCCTGCCACGCCTCTGTTAGTTATTAAACCGCCAAGCGGTAGTGTGCAAGCATTACTGTGTTTCAGTATAAAGGGCAATGTTACCAGATAAATTACTGGGCATAAAGATATTTGACATTTAATATCTCAGGCGCAGTGCAGTGCTGCGCAGGATTTTTTCGCAAGTTTCTATTCTGGCACTGTTACTGTTATAGACAGACGTGATGCTTACTACCAGGCGTATGTCTCGCTTGTTTCGTCACCCGTTGCACAAAAACACCTTATTAATAACTAACTATTAGGCTTACAGCTTACCCCCGAATGTCCCCGGTCATGTCTGGCTTTGGACCATTTATCCACCAAAGACAGACATACATAGGCACTGCTAACAAAGTGATCCTATAAGGGTTTTTTTTTTCCTGTTAAGGTACGGAACCCTTAAAAGCTTTAATCATAAAGTAGAACAACAAATAAAAATATCGTCTATCTTTTTTTATTACTTATTTAAAACTTCAATATAAACGAGACCAGCAGCGCGAGTACCGTTCTTGACGATCGTCATATTTGACATTTAAATCGGTAAAATTCGATTAAAATCGGTATACCTACTTCTTAGTAAATCTGATATCAAATTTAGTGACATACATCGATGTGATTGTGTGATGTTTGTGATGTACATCGATGTTTGTTCTGTGTCTGGGTGTAGTATGTATTATAAGTATGTATTTACGAAAAAAATATGTATATAAGTATTCTATCAGCTATCTGGTTTCCATAATACAAGCTTTGCTTAGTATGGGGCTAGATGGTGCTGTGTGTAATAAATGTCCCCCAATATTTATTTATTTATAGAATGGTACTCGCGCTGCTGATCCTTTAATTTTTTTAATAAATTTTTATTTAGGCTAATGACTAACTCTCGTCCTGAACACAGTCTGACCTGACCATAATGAGCCTCTGAGACCTAGCTGGATAAGTCAGTGGAGGGCTTAATTACAGCTGGGCCATAATAGGACGGTTTTTGTTTAATTTATGCACCGCTGTAGAAAATGTCCCTTCTTGAAGATGAGTTAGGAGTTTTGGAAGGGACGTGAAAAATAATGTCACTGTATTATTAACCCAGTTTTGTTTTAATGTATTAACGTGTAAAATTATTTACACATGTTTTAATAACACTATAAGCCATGTAAGAGACCTTCGGATGACACATTAACTTTGACACTAGGTCTGGAAACTCAGCTTTTACAAACTTACTTTTACTTACTAATAAAATAACAGATAATTATTATAAAAAAATAAAAAAGTTGTAATGATAATTAAATTGAAGTTTTTAGCCATTTTTTACAGCCTTTAGTAAATACTCTACTAATAATTTATAACGGCATAACCTACTACAGAATAGCAAAACCATATACCATATTATGGTGAGAAATGGAAAATTACAAAATGTATAGGCTGAGAGACTAAAACACGAACACGTACCACCGCTTTTTTTTTAAAGTTTCTTTTTTTTTGCCTACTAAAAAAAACCCTCCCTATTAAGGGGGAGGCCTTCGCCCAGCAGTGGACGTCTTCGGGCTGATGAGTGAGTGAGTGAGTGAAAAAAAAAACAAAATGATTGTATACAGACCGATGAAAGCTTAGAGACAATCCAAATGCTCAAACCCGCTACCCTATATACTACCAAATTTCATCCAAATCTGATCAGCCGTTTGCGTGTTTGAGTAACGAACATATAAACATCATCCAAATACACAAACTTTGACATTTACAATATTTTTAGAAAGTAGGATTAAAATCGAACTTTTAATATCTTCTCAAATTGTTGCATAATTTTTAAACTACACACACACAGTACTACATTCACAAAAAAAAATACCGTATCTACACAATGCTAACATATTAGAAAGAATATTATTCATGTTATACGACTAAAAAAAACTATAAAAACACCATAATATTTTTCGCTTCTAGACTAGATACCACTATAACCTGACTAAGCAGGCACTTAACTGCCTTAATTACAGCCCAGGGACAAAAATAGAACATACATTTTCGTTCTCAGCCAGAAATTAAAGCTATCCTGGGATTCCTTGTATAATTTATTCACCGCTATGAAGAATTTTGCTGAGTCGCATGGCTTAGTTTCGTTGCCGAGTATAAAATGTAGAGAATATTAACTTTTCTGACGTTTGTCAGGAAGTCTTGTTAGCTTAGTTGGGAGAAGACAAGCGTGCCATTCGTGAGGTTGCGGGATCAAATCCTGGGCAATACAATGGTATGTTATCGAATTTGCATAATATAATTATTATAAAATGTTATACTACAGGCTTTTCGGTGAAAGAAAACATTGCGGTAAAACTGGCACGATGTACTTATTTGTTTAAAAGAGAAATTTAACATAATAGCGTATTTGAATTCGCCGACCCACGGGTGCCAACGTGGTGGAATATAACCGCCGAATCACGAGGGTTTGAGGGGGGTTGAGGGCTGCGTAATGTCAAGCTAATGCTTCGGCTCCGGGAAACGGGTTTTCTTGTTCGGAGTCCAACGCATAATTTAATATATTGTTAATTATTATAATTATGATTAAATAAAAATAAAAAAATGCATTGGGGGCAGCTAGTAACTATATTGTAGATTGTAGGCTCAATTAAACACATGCTTGCTCTTCTTGTTATTTATTCTTGTATTTCGTTGTCTGGCTTCACACTTCGTAATTGACTCAATTCGTAATTATTTTAGATTAAATGAAAAATAAACCGGCTCGCTCGAATACTCACCTTTAGCCAGATTGTCTCATCTGTCCTTTTTCTCTTTCTTTCACATAGCATTCTTTCATACATCTTACCTTTCTCATCACATAGCATCCTTTCACCTTTCTTTTATAAATTTATTTGCCTTTCTTTTTGAGATTAATCTATTGCAATCTCTGTCACTCATATAGCGTTATTGTATCCATCCTACAATATTATAATGTACCTACGATCTGACTGTGCGGATTAGGCTTTTTGGCTTTAACTTAGTAAATATCTACTAGATATTTTATTTATTTTATGCTGGTTATAACATGCCTAGTACAGAACAATTATCAAACAAATTTCTCTGATCATTTCCTACTCTGTAATTTTATCCCAGTGGTTTATCCAAGTTTCTGTTGACACGGCCGGTTTTTGTGTTGTTTGTTTAATTTTTCGGGAAAGGAAAAGCGCCGGCAAGATTCTTAGAGATTATTGTAGATTTGAATTGAAAAGGGGATTCAACCTGGCGGGATTTATCTACTATAAATAATATGTATTATCTATAACCTGCATGTAACCTTTATAACTTTATAACTGTTATAAACAAATTGAGAATTGAGTATTTATTACTTATAAGCATTCCTAAGCCACCTGTCACTACTGAGATGAATATCATCATCATTAGCATCAAGTAGTTTAGTTTCGCGTTGCACCTCAGACCTTTAAGTCAAAAGGTTTGCCTCTTAGACTATTCAAACGCAACCTATTCAATAATAATGAAAAAAGTGTAATCTTCATAATCGAAGTGTGAATTTCAACAGGCAAATCTTCTTACGGACCCATGATGCAACCTTTTAGATGCTAACAACTCAGTCTGGTCCATTTCTTAATGGCATCTAGCCATTTATGTCTCTGACGCTACTGACGGCTACTCTTCCTCGGAAATTTGCTTTGTAAAATCAACCGCAAAAATCTATAAATGGACCTTTCCTGCATGTGCCTGAAAGAGACCACATTATCACCTTATCCTTAGACCAGGTCTTTGAATAAGATGGAGTAAGATGAAGTAGTTACGCTTGCCTATGAGAAGCCTATTCACTCTTGTCTTTAAGATACCCCCTGAGGAATTGATCCCACGAGACTCTCTTTTCCTTAGGTTGTTTCAATAATTTTGGCGTTAGAGGAAAATAAGAGATCTAGGAGATTAATATGGAAGTGACAGAAGTTAACATCAATTGTGTAGCCTAGATTCATACTACTAGATAGACTCGCCGCAAGATATCAAATATGCATCATCATTATTTACAGCCTTTTTTATCTGACTACTGGATTTAGTCTTCTCTTTCTATCTTGATCATGCGCTAGCTGTATCTAGGATCATTATCATCCAAAGGGTCGTTATCCTCGGTAGCTAGGTAGCTAGGCTTATGTCTCTCTTTCTTAATTGTTGTGCCATTTACCTCAATCGTGTGCTAATCTGATCTAGGTTTGACTCGCGAAAATAAGATGATAAGCAATAATAATAATACAGTTGGTAAAATAACATAAAGTAAGTAATTAAATGGTAATAAGCTATCTAATAACGTCAAACTCACTTCATTGAACTCAAACTCCAGGATTATCACATTCCCTCCCCCTTCCTTTCCTTATCTATCTTTCAGCTTTACTTATAATCCACGTTTCCTCATCGCTGTCACATAGATTATTCAAATGAACCCGCAGAGTTTTATTACAAAAAAGTCAATTATATCTTACGCTAATTCTTAACAGTATCTTACTTCTCGTTGTCTTTTTTAAAATTTACCATCTTAGGACGGATACACATGGTATTCCGTATTTTAGCTGACTTTACAAGAGTAAAATTCGAAATTCGATTCTTAATTTTGTAGACGTTTTTATTAGCTTCACATATAACTATAAAAGTAGGTGTTGGTGAGGGGCTGCCTACGCTGAACAGTACTGATCTAGTACTATTATCTCATCGCTGTGAACAATTTCTAATGGAGCCAGCCCTGAAATTTCGAAACAAAATTAGATGAACCATAAATTATTTTCATTGAGAGTAAATCTAGTTTTTCTATGGAAAGGCAGATTTCAGGCGAGATTTCCAGAGTTGGGCTCATACTAAAAGCCGCTCACAATGATGAGCGCAGACTTCTTTCTTTCTTCGTATCCCTGATAGAAGAGTAATGTGCCAGCTAATATATTTTTTACCTATAAGCTCCCACTGCTGGTCTCCACATCTCCTTCCACTTGTCACAGTTCAATGCCTGCTGGGACCAGATCCGGCAAAACAAGTCAATGGTTATCCCACCATTGCTGCTGAGATCTTACTGGGGGTCTATGCCCGTCTTCAGTCACCCTCACGCACTCATGACCTTTCCCACCTTTCCGGGTGCTTTCGAATGACCTGTATCTAAGAAATATAGATTAGTTAATTTAATTACTTTTTAATTTTAATGTAAGCTTGCGTTTGAGCGTCAACTCGCCTCATGTTACGCGAATATGGTCTACTATGGAGCACGCCTAGGAGAAACCGATTCACTCGCGACTTGAATATATCCAGATTGTATCTATCGGGAAAGACTCACTCAGGAAGCGCATTCCATTAGCGCATTGGTACAAGAATAGTGGAATCGAACCGTTTCGTTCGTGATTTTGGAATTTCTACCATGAAAAGATGTCGCTTTCTCGAGCTCCTGGCCATCCGATAGCGGAATGGGCAGGGAGGAATAAAATCATGAGATTGTAGTCCCAAAGCACACTCTACGAAATGTGTCCGATAAAAGACCGTACACAAGCAACATACATCTATTTTGTCGTACCGATTTGGCGATCTGTACGTAAAATTTTACCAATTAGTTCCAGTGACAATACAATCATTTGGCATACCATTGAGCTGATCTGACGATGGATTCAATGCCTGTCAAGCGTGGGGATTATGGCAACACCTTCCTTTAAGGGAGAGGTCTTCGTCCAGCAGTGGACGTCTTCCGGCTGTTAATGTGGTGATGGGATCATGAGTTGGATAACCGTTCGGCTCACCTGCAGGGCTAGCATGCGCACCGCGAGAAAATTTTCTCGATTCTTAAAAACAGGACAAGGCTACGACTCTGTATAAGTCTGTCTCGTTTTCTCACGACATAAAGACAGGACAAATTTTTCTCGCGGTGCGCATGCTAGCCCTGCTGGCTTAACTTTTGAAAGATAACTTTGAAGAGAGAGTTTTCGCACAATTTTTTTTTATAAAACGGGCTAGCCTTTAGTCACTGCTCACCTGGTACGTGGTCTAAGATGGCACACGCTTGCCTATAAATCATGCGAAAATGAATAAATTCGAACAATTTAAACTGATATCCCGAAGTTGTCTTCGCAAACTTATTGAAAAATAACTTGTGTACTATACTTAAGTCGTCATTCATATTCGAGAAACATTTTTGAGAAGCCAATCTCCGCAGAAAGTTTTCGATAAAGCTCTTTTTGTTAATTAACTTTGTTAATGACATAAGTTCTCAAGTGTTTCCGGTGCCTAGGGGGCGGACGTTTTCCGATGTTGCCCACTTTGCAAGCTTTTTGATTGAAATTAATCGATCTTTTTGTTTCATGCTTTGTTCTGCTTTGTTACAATGCTAGTAATTTATGCAAAAAGCTGTTTTAGAAGAAACAGAGTCAAAGTTAATGCGTTATTTTTTCTTGCTATTGTTGTGACTCACAACTCTCGCTCACAACTTGTGAGTTCATTGTTACGTAGTTTCGGTAGAAGCATTATATTTTAGCATGTTCCTTCTTTTTTTTTTACTTTTGCTTTTGGCTTTCGTTCAGTAGTGGACGTCTCCGGGCTGATGATGATGATGATACTTTTGGGATTCGTATGTTTTCGAAGAGTGTTCAACTTGCTTTTGTAGACTGTAAGCTGACGTCGTCCGCGTCCGTTTGTCTTTCTGTCTCTATGTGTCACCCCCCTTAATAGTGGGAGGCCTTGTGGCAGGCGGCTTGGAGATCTCAGAGTCCTCCCGGTGGTCCTGGATACAGTTTTAGGACGTACCCAGGTCCCTAATGTAGGTCAGTATAGGTCGTATAGGTCATATAGGTCAGTAAAACAGACAATACATGATAATCTAAATGATCCATGGTCGAGGCCAACGCGCTATGTTTATTCCTATTTCCTCTCCCTATTAAAGAGGCCTTCGTCCTGCAGTGGACGTCTTTTAGCTGATGATGATTATGGATAAAGCCAGGCAAACCAAGGCCAGCGAACTCAGGAAACCCTTGTTGTCAAAAGGTTAAGTTCCTGTAGCTTACATTAGTAGTTAAGCTAACTATAATGAGGCTATATGGCCTAATTGCAGTTGACTTAATAAGCTTAATTACTAACGACCTATTGATCTACGACACGTCAAAATGGACTGGAAAGTGTATCAAATTATTTATATTCGTTTACTTAAACTATCTACTTTACCTACTACTTATACAATAACAAAAGGATTGCACCCAGTCCAATAAAAGCCTAGGAACAACGCAAATAGCTTGGCAGCATTGCCGCGTTGCATGTCAAGTATGTCAATGGTTATGCCTTGGGCGAAATAAACACCAGCATTTTGATTACACGTCGCGTTGACCAGGTACTTGCTTATTTTGTTGAAAAGTATAATAATTGTTGCAGTTACTTCATATTTATTTCACGTGTTTGAATTTCTTTTTCGGGGTTTCGTTCTTTCTTTAGAGTATCATCCTCGTCCTTGTTTCGGGGGTTGCATTTTCTACTTTAAGTTAGTTAGAAACTTGTCAGCTAGATTTTAGAAGTTCTATACAAAAACATTCACTAATGCTAATTAGTTAATCATAATTCTCTCATAGCAGAACAAGACTTAAAAAAGATAGAATATAATATGTGAAATTTGCTCATCCTGATCAAAGTCAAAGTTATTTATTGGTAAATAATTATTTACAGGTTAAAAACAAAACTCTGATATATACATTAGTATACAAACAAAATTCTATTAACCTCACGACTTATCGATCACAATTACATTCGATCGAACACAAAAAAACAAATGGACCATCCCAGAAACTTATTCTTCCCAATTTCCACTTCACTTTCCGAAACTTGAAATGTACACTCACACAACTTAGCTCAGTAAGTATATTATTTAGCTAAATACTTAAGTCCCAGGTCAAGTGTTGACTCAATCGCGTGTCACGGAAGCCGTACAGTATCGGATTGTGAGAATAGACGGAAAATCGGTCACGAGGTGGGTTCCTACTTTAAGTTTAATCATTTTGTAGCAGAAATTTAAGTAACATCAGCAGCGCGAGTACCGTTCTTGACGATCGTCATATTTGACATTTAAATTGTGTATTTGACGTTTAAAATGGTAAAATTCGGTATATTCTCAAATTTGTCTAAATAATTCTGCTATACCGACACGCCAAATTTAGCGACATAGAATGGTACTTGCGCTGCTGTTCCGAGTAGTTTTTTGATGGACCTCGTTTATTCTAACAACAAGAAAGAAACTAAATTTTATCCGAGACTGATTAAGCTAAAGTTAAAGTTAGTTTAAAAAATATGGAGGCTAGATTCTGTTCGAACCGCGCGCACCAGCTAAGCTTCGCACTGGTGCAATTTAATAATTACGTACGTCCTAAAACTGTATCCGGAACCACCGGAGGACGGGCAGCAGCGTCCTCTTTCTGCAAACCCCAAGCCGCCAAGCGTGGGGATTAAGGCAATACCTTTTATTTGAGGTTACTAATCCGAGTCAAAGTAGATTTTCCAATGCCAAGAGCATCAGCAACTCTATCACATCCTTGCGACACTGGCATTAGCCGTCCACCATTTTGATTTTTACATTCAAAGTAGACACACAAGCGAATCACAAATTCACGACGTTCACTATCCAAAACCGTCTTTTTGCCCTTTTTGGCATTGTGTCAACAAAACAATAACGACAAATCAACAAAAACTCATATATAGCAACATATATTTTATGAAATAAAAACTTATTGCAAAGCGTGAGCACTCGTACTAAATCAAATCACTCAAACAAACAAGATAGCGGAATAAGAAAATAGTATACCACCTGTAAAAAACTCGTATATTTGGGTTTTAACAAAAAACAATACAGTCATACATCATACAGCTTGGCTCAAATTTCCTCTGATATATTTTGACACATAGAAATACTAGTTCAATTTCAAGACTTGTTTGCCAAGCTGTAGGTACACCTAACATCACGGCGGAAGGCTGTTTTTTAAATATGGTATTTACAGAATTTGTGCATTTGCAAAATAAAACGATCGATTATATTTTGTTTTATTTATACGGGAATACTCATGTTTAATTAAATCGGATACTCCGACTATAGTTTCGATCACATCCGGTGACCTTTTTCAAAGAGTGAAAACAGAACCCGACGCGCGTGCGGGTGCGTCCTGCTTTGCACACAAGCAAATAAAACAAAATGTGTCAAAACCACGTCAGTTTTCTTAATAAGATAGATTTTATGTTTATCAATTTACCACATCCCTATTTTTATTTATTTTTAATATATGATATTATAGGCTTGCGTTTGACTGCCATCTCGTCTGATGATTTTGACGTAACCTTAGGATGTCAGAATGGAAAAATATAGTTGATGTCATGTTATTGTTTTGTGATCAACACCTTACTATCTACTACATAATAATACAATACATAGTAATAAACATACAAATCTATAATTATATATTCATTTAAATATTATTATTTACGGCAATAAACTAAAATCACATTTGTCCAAATAAATAATAATTAATAAATTACATAATAATAATTGATATTATATTATTATAAAAATAATTAAATATAATACTATAATATAATAACAATTATTATTATGTAATTTATTAATTATTATTTATTTGGACAAATGTGATTTTAGTTTATTGTCTAAAATAATAATATTTAAATGAATATATAATTATAAATTTGAATTTATAGTGTAGTTTGTTTTTTTATGATATGCTTTCAAACAAAAAAGGTATGTTTCAATTCGGTTTATAAATGACGGAGTTCTTAGATAACAAACACAACCGAATTGTGAACCTCGTTATTTTGGAACATTTACTTTATATAGCAGGAAAAGCTTATAGATCTACGCAGCCACCAGATGTTAAACGTTACAAAGCGTCCACCCCTTTACCAAGAACTCGTTAAATGTTCTCTAAGCTACGCAATGATTGTAATTGCCTAGTTGTACAAAGAGAGTGTCACTTTGTACGCGTTTTTATACAGTACCTAAGGAATGTTATGACCTTATGACACGTGGCAGCCGTTTGGCCCAACCAGCTTTATGACTCTTTAGTTAGACCGTATTTTCGTAAAAAGTAACAATACAATTTGTCTCTGTAAACTTTTGCATCGTTTTGGGTTTGTAGTTGATAATAAAAGTTCTTGTTGCTACTCTTATACTCAAAAAAACTTCAAAAAACTTTCTTCAACTTAAAAAAACCAACTTATATTTATTACCACTACTGAACAGATATGATAAAAAAAAATATATAATCCATTCAAATAAAAAAAAGGATTTTGAAATCGATTCAAAAATGAAGGAGAAAAGAGGTAAAAAAAACTTACGTAACAAAAATTAAAATTATAATCTTTATAATAATAATTATAATTATAATAATTAATTAGCCTCGACCAATACCTCAAGAGGCTCTCGCTGGGCGGTTGGGTCAAGGGTCAGATACAAAAGGCAGTGGTCCTTGACACGGCACGTATTGTCAGGAGGTTCCTCACTCTGCAGCCCTAACCACCGGCAGCTTGAGCCCTGCCCCGCTGCTGGCGGCACTCTAGTTTTTAAGTTTTTTATAATATTTATAATTTTTGTATTTATATTGTAAAAAACTAAAAAATTAAGAATTTAAATAAATACGTGAATAATAATTATAATAAAAATAATAATAAAACATTACCATTCAACGTGGCAATGCAGCCAGCGTTATGGGCACCTTTGCACCGGGTACAGTCAGGGGTGGGTTATTTCCCCCCCGGGGGTACCCGCCTTGTCGGGGCGGGGGGGCTTAGTAGCCGTGGGAAGTGTTCTCACGGTGAAGCTAAGAGGTACCCGAGGTGGGGCCGCGGAAGCGGCCACAGTGGGGGGCTAGGCCACTGCACGGGCCTGAGGAATGGAGACAGGCCAGAGGGGCCAAAGCTCTCCATTCCCAAGGGCCACGGCAGGGGCTGGGCCCGTGAGTCCGGACCTGGTCCGGACATGAGGGCTCTCCACGTGTCCCTCTGATTAGCAGAGGGCACAGTGGAGAGTGAGGAGGGACAACCGGGTGGTGGCCTCATCAAGGGCTTTCCTTGAGGGGGCACCCACCGGGTGTGTCATGGTGGGGCTGCGGGATGGGGACAGGCCAGAGGGGCCAGAGTTCCCCATTCTCAGCGGCTGAAGTGGCAGGCGGCGGGGCCACTCATCTGACCCGCCGCATAGAGGCCAGGGCGTTCGGACGTAGGGCCGTCCGGCGCCCATCTCGCTGGCATGGCCTCCGAGGTGGATGTACGATGTGTCTGGGTATTCGGACACATCGTCATCGGTGCGGGAGGAGCTTCGGCTCCCCGTGGTGGGCCCGAAAGGGCAGCGCCGTCGAGGTCGCGGATGAATGCGAGAGCGTACCCGTGACCTCGACAATAGGCGCAGTGTGGGAACACCGTTGGGTTTTTAGTCGGTAGGGGTGCCATCGAGTCTCACTCTGGCATCGAGTCCGACATAACCCTCCTGCGCCCTGGCAGGAGGGTATGCATAAGAGCAATTCCCAACGTAAAAAAAAAGAGGGTGGGTTATTTTCGTAGTATGTAGAATTTTATAATTTTTGACATAATATAAATTTTTAGATGACGCATCGAAATTATTAAAAAAAAACATTCAATACACAAATCGATAATCGATAAACTCCTCCTTTTAGAAGTCGATTAAAAAGTTATCGCGAGGTCTAATGTTCACAGAACTACTATAATAGTTAATTATTATTATTTTAGGTACATAAAATTGTTCATCATCATCATCATAATCAGCCTATCATAGTCAGTGTCCAGCAGTGGCTGGACATAGGCCGCTCCCAAGGCACGCCACTCAGCCCGATCTTCAGCTATCAGCTTCCAACCACTGCCAGCTGTCCTACGTATATCGTTACTCCATCGAGTCTCAGGGCGTCCTACACTACGTTTGCCGATTCGTGGTCTCCACTCTAGAACACGTCTACCCCAGCGGTTATCGGTTCTGCGACAGATGTGACCAGCCCACTGCCACTTCAGCTTACTAATACACTGAGCTATGTCGGTAACCTTTGTTCTCTGGCGAATTACTTCGTTCCGGATACGATCCCTCAGAGAAACACCGAGCATAGCTCTCGCTGAGCGACTTTAAACTTGTGGACCGATCCAACTGTGAGTGTCAATGTTTCAGCGCCGTAGGTCATAAACGGGTAGAACACACTGATTAAAGACTTTTGCCTTGGGATAAAATTGTTAATAACAATAAATTTCTTTAGTATAAAAATACTAGAATAAGAATACTTAAAAATTAAGTACCTACCTAATTCTACCTGCACGAGAATCTTACAAATTTTTCACTTTTCACGCTCAATTTTCCCTTTTGTCACGTCGTTTTGTCATCCTCATAACTTGAGTAAACAGAGAAGTCAAATCCCCGACTCGGGGAATTAGTTTGCTTACATGACTTGGGACAAAGTTTGCGTTTTGCGAGAGCAAATATACGCGCTAATTGGGCGTTTCGACTGCAGCTTACCTAACGCTTACTCAGAAGTTGAAACCGTGGTGTATCACTAAACGATTTCGTGAAACAAATCCAGGATTCACTCACCCAGATTTTCTCTATCCGCCTACTCCGAAAGCGCATTGCACTGTTTAGCAGTTCGCAAAATATCATCATCATCATCAGCCTGGAGACGTCCACTGCTGAACGAAGGCCTCCCCCTTAGACCGCCACACTCTACGACAACCTGCCATTTGCATCCACCGGTTGCCCGCGACTTTTACAATGTCGTCGGTCCACCTAGTGGGAGGCCTTCCTACGCTGTGTCTTCCAGTTCGCGGTCGCCACTCAAGAACCTTTCTTCCCCATCGGTTGTCAGTTCTTCGAGCGATGTGGCCTGCCCATTGCCACTTCAACTTGCAAACCTTGCGAGTTATGTCGTCGGTAACTTTGGTTCTTTGGCGAATATCCTCGTTCCGGATTCTATCGCGCAAAGTAACTCCGAGCATAGCTCAAATATTAAATCCAATATTACATCGCAGCATTCTAAATTCTAATGCTACCACTATAAAGTCACAGAGGTAACAAAACCCAAAGCATGCAATATCCAAAAACGGCACACTAAAATCAATAAGATTAAAATACTGGAAAACATTTTGTACGAATATTCACAAACAATCCGAAACAAATAACTAAGTTAATTTATTTAAATGTTACCGCGCACTTAGTGAAGGTTAAAAACTAGGGTGACCATAGTTTTCACCAAGAAATGGAGTACCTACATTTTGAGATCAATCTCAAGAATTTGCACGTGACCAAAATGCTGGCTTTTAATTATACTCCAGTCGGGTTAGCATTTAACCCCGAATAACCTCTAAATATCATTACACCAGCATGAGGGTGTATAAATTCAAAATCGTAACCAAATTCGAGCCCTGCGTTGACCACCCTTAATATAAAAGCAAATGGAAAGTGCAATATCACCGCCATCTTCAAATTTTCGAGAAAAATCATGAAGACTAAAGTTGTTCATTATTCAGCTTTCTAAATTTTATTTCTTGCTCATTCAACATTAATCTACATTTCCCCCGTTTTTTCCCATTAATTCGAAAAAAATCTACCACACAAACAAACATTGCAAGAAATAAAATGTAGAGAATTGAGTAATGAACAACTTTAGTCACAAATTTTTCCCGAGTACTTAAAAACAATTGAGATATTGCAGTTCCCCCTTAAAATCAAGACGGCGGCTAACGGAGGGTTTAAAATTGGTCGCGATTTTGATTATAAACTAACTCCCTAATGTCTGGTGAAACATAACACAACACATAACATAACATAACATTAACGATAACATTTTGGTCTAGAGTTTTTTCGTTGTTAGGCTCTCTTTTTCGATAACCCGACTTACCCCAGTTATGGCATAAAGTTAGCCTACCAATCTAGCGAGGCAACTTGGTCCATATTTTGGGCACAATGCCAAAAGTTAGAGATCGTCTGAATCTGAAGTGTTCAGAGGCGTTTGTTACTGTTTTGTATTCTTTGTAGTTTGGTATTTTATTTTTTGCGAGGTTTCAGTTTTCAGGTGGACATATCTTACACTATTCTTCGCAAAACATACAACCGCTAAGTTAGGTTTAAATTGTGAAAACGTAACAAACATACAGTCTCTTCCACAGCATAAAACAAGGTTATTCTAAAGAAAACTCATATAGAAATTCCACGAAAAGATAAAAGCAATTCCAACCAAAAACTTGCGTCTAAACGAATTTAATTTGTTTTATTTCTCTGTATCTGAAACGGACCTGATTAAGTCTTTGTGTTGTGTGCGCACTGACTTCGGTTTTTAGGTATTGTTTCCACGAGTAGTTATAAATCCATACTACACCGTTAGGTAGCGTTAAAAAAGTAAGTAGGTTTATAGGTTTAGTAGTATAGGTTTTTGTAGTAGTAGGACTCCACTGCAGAGTCCGACTGGGGAAGTACCTTTGTCAGTTATACAACCGCCAAGCAGTAGTGTGCAAGATTTGAAGGGATATGTTACCAGAGAAATTACTGGGTATTAAGAGATTTAACATCTAATATATCAGGGTGACGATCGCAGTGCAGTGCAGCGCAGGATTGTGTTCGCAAGTTCACAATTCTGGCACTGCTACTGTTGGTGGCGGGCGTAACGCGTACCACCAGGCGAACGTCTTGCACGTGTCGCACGTGCAAATTTGTATAGACAGACTATCACTTTAAGCATCTCAGACGGTATAGCTCGAAGGGTAATGCTGGCAGGTTATTTTAAATAGTAGGTAATGTTCACTTTATTTCATTAATGAAAAGTGGTGCCTTTAGCGTTTTAATAAGATTAATTATAATAAAATTAATACTACTGATGCTAAAGATGAAAGCCCTTTTATGTTTTACACTCCTACGGCACGACCAAACTGACATTTAAAGGCGGCGGTTCGCGCTGCGACCGCGACTGGAGACCGAGATCAAAGACAAATATGAGAGACCGCGACCGGTACTTGTCTTTAGGTTTTGTACGGGCGCCAGTTCGCGCATGTGACCGAGACAGGACACAGACGCGAGACCGAAGACAGCGAGATGGTCTCCGCCGGACCATCGGTCTCGTTGTGGTCTCGGTGTCGACCTGTCGACCCACAACATACACTTGTCGCGGTCTTCTGTCTCTGTCTCTGGTCTCAGTCCCCGGCCACGGTCGTAGCGCGAACCGCCACCTTAAGGCAGCGGCGCCCAGACCATCGGTATCGTTGCGGTCTTGGTCTCGACCCACAACATGCAGAAGAGACCGAGACACTTGTTGCGGTCTCCTGTCTCTGTCTCAGTCTCGGTCTCCGGTCGCGGTCGCGCCGCGTCCTGCTGGCTTAAGTAAACACAAATTAAGTTAGTGTACTGCGTAACATCAAGCGTCTCAGGTGCGCAGCTCTCAGCGTTTATTATGACAAAGTTCCACTCCCGTGCCCATTAGCGTTTAACTGCGAGCGTTGAAATTTTCAAATGGCCTTTGTCGGACCACGGTCTGTGCAATGGGTAATTTTAAAAGTTCTGGAAGTATTCTTGTAAAATATTTCCTTTTTTATAAACTACTCTTTCACTTACATAAAAGTCGATGTTTGTACGTACTAAAAACAGCTGGAGCAATTTTAACGAAATTCGCAGGCAGTGATCCTGTGAAGGGTCCCTAGTAGTATAAATCCGCCATCAGACCGTGGTAGCCTAATAAGCCGTGGTATCTAAATGGAGTGACAACTCGACTTGAAATTGAGGGGTCGTGGGTGCAACCCAGACCTGTTCCAATGAGCTCTTTGAAATTTAGTATGGATTTTCATAGCACTGGCTTTTTGGTGAAGGAAAAAATCTAAAGAAAAACTTGTATGCATCCTTTTAATACAGTTCTATGATTTCTATGATTGATCAGGGTAGCCTGCTCGTGAACATGGTCCATGAAACTGCAACAAAATATTGGGAGCTGGTTTCACAACGGAATTCAATGAATTATCCTGTAAATACATAATAATAACCGATGGGAAAGAAAGGTTCTTGAGTGGCGACCGCGAACTGGAAGACGCAGCGTAGGCGCGGCCTCCCACTAGGTGGACCGACGACATTGTAAAAGTCGCGGGTAACCGGTAGATGCAAATGGCAGGTTGTCGTACAGTGTGGTGGTCTAAGGGCCTTCGTTCAGCAGTGGACGTCTCCGGGCTGATGATGATGACATAATGATAGAACTGTAACAAACAGCCGTGATATAATAATTGATATCATTGAAAAATCTCAAACGTTTCATTTTAGCTGGAAGCCAATGAAATGAAAGTGGTCTTAAAATGTACTTCTAAAAATGTGTTCCACAAACAAAACTTTCAAATATTTAATAAAATAAAATAAAATAGCCTTTAGGCTCTCAATGTTAGATATAATGTCTAAAATATTTTTTTAGGGCACCCAAATTTGGATGAAGGCCTCCTCCATGCCTTTCTATGCTACTAAAATATACTAATCGATGATATTATATATATTAGGAGGGAGATATGTCATATCGCGCCCTCAAATGGCCCCGTGAAAACGACTCCAGGGACTGTCTCGCCTGTCTGCGCTCACTAAGCGAGACGCGCGCTATCCCTTTTGCTCTCATAAAAGTGTTATCTTCTATCGCACTCCGGCGCAACTAGTGAACATTAAATTAAGTAAGTTCGCATAGGCTGAGTGACCAGCCCTAGTGTCAGAGTTAATGTGCCGCCCGAAGGCCTCTGACATGGCTGACGGTTGTTGTTAACATGACGGCACGGGAGTCATTTTCAAGCGTTGTTTTATTAAGCCATAGCGCATCTTTCTTAATATTTGATACTAATACTAAAAACTTATAAAAGCAGAGATGTAGCACAAATTCGTAGCACCTGCTTGTAGCACTTTCTCGTAGCATCTGTCCGTAGCATTAACTCCCTTCAAAAATATAAGCTATTCATTCCACACCCAATATCGAATATTGGAAACTTTGAGAAACATGTTTTCGTTTAGATCCAGCCATGCTTAGCAATGAGCTGAGAGACCAAAAATGATTAAACTTTTTCAATCATAGCAGCCAAAAGTTGTGAAAACAACTGTAACAAGACATTGGTAAAATGTTACTTTTATACTAAAGCCAAATATAGTACTCAATTTTTTTCAATATAAAAGAAACTCTAAGGGTAAAGACTTTTTTTGACTACAAAACTTTGAAAGGATTTTGTACTTAAAAATCGCGCAAGATATATTTATAAGATATTTTTTTCAAATGCGAAATAAACCGGGCACACCGGGTAAGGGCACTATTCCTGAAAATGAATACAAGTGATAGTACCGGTGATTACTAATACGATATAACGTTAATAAATTGCTAATAGATTAGAGGTGCTGAACAGAGGTCAATAAACGTCAATTAACCTCTTACTTACATCAGCTGATATTTTTGCACTGCATCCAGAACCACCGGAGCACGGGCAGCAGCGTCCTCTCGGTTAACTCGCATCTCGTTGTGGTCATTCTGCGATCTCCAAGCCGCCTACCAAGCGTGGGGACTGTATCAACTCTCCTCATTCAGAAAGAGGCCTTTGTCAGCAGTGGCGTCTTCTGGTTGATAATGACGATGAACTTAAAAATTAAAATAAACTATCGTATCCAACTCTTCGAAGCTGGTGTTTTCTATCCTTGATACAAAAATTGCAAAAAAACTATTAAAACAATAACATCAGTCCTTATACCAGTCTTTGTTTTCGTGAGCGGTTCCCTTACAACCGGTATAAAGCGAGATTACGCCAAACGGTAGTATTAAGCCGAAAGGAACTCATTGTACCTATCATTCTGAATCTCTATTGGGACCAAACTTGTTTAAGAAAAAAAAAACAGCATTTGACCGTCAAGTAACAGTAAAAGTTTGATTGCAATGACGAAAAAATGTCCTCCTCTCAGCTTAGTACTGCCGTTTCGCGTAAGGCGTGCTGTACACTTACGCCGGCCGGCACATTTGAATCGGCAGTATTTGTTGAACAACAAAGACCTGGGTGTGGGTATGTCCAAAAATTGCAACCAGAACCACCGGAGGATGGGCAGCAGCGTTCTCTTGGCTAACGGTGGTGAGCATTCTGCAATCCCCAAGCCGCCTGCCAAGCATGGAGATTATGGCAACCCCTCCCTATTAAGGGGGAGGCATTCGTCCAGCAGTGGACGCCTTCTGGCTGATGATGATGATGCGGCCTTCGTTCGATTCGGCCGATTCGGCTTGTTTTCCGGAACGTAACGCCCGGATGTGCCCATTAATGCCGACCCACTTAAGTGTATAGCCTAACTCTGTATAGTTCCACTAATAGATCTAAGGCAGCATTTTTTTTTGAAAACAGTACATAAACTCCAGCTGAGCATCCCATCCCGATATTCAGCCATGTGCGGCTAACGTAAACATGAGAGTTCACGTCCTGTCTCCCCACATTATCCCGGTAGGGTTAGCACAAAGCGGCAACGACAAGTAATCTTCGCTACAGACAATGCCGTTCTAAACTTTCGCACAGTCCGTTATGTAGGGTTGCCACGTGCTGACAATAATAAAGGACATTTTCTGAGCTACATCATTTTAATTTTTGTAAAAAAAGATAATAGAATAATTGTGTTTAAAATTATGCGCTACTACATGCATCTGGACCTGGGTATGACCTTAAACTGCAACCAGAACCACCGGAAGACGGGCAGCAGCATTTTCTTGGTTAACGGTGGTGAGCGTTCTGCGATCCCCAAGCCGCCTGCCAAGCGTGGGGATTATGGCAACACCCCTCTATTGGGAGGCCTTCGTCCAGCAGTGGAAGTCTTATGGCTGACGATGACATGCATCGGCCCGACGCGGGCAACCAGTGGATGCAAATGGAGGGTTTTCTTACAGTGTGGCAGTCTAAGGGGGAGGCCTTCGTCCAGCAGTGGACGTATCATCAGACGGTACTCACCGTCGAACTCACACTCATTAGCCCTGTTATCGCTGTAATCTAATCTGTTGTCGCCAAGAATACATTCTATTTTGAAGGATGTAGTTTATTTTTTTTACTCAATACTCAATACTCAATATTTTATTGCAAACATTATGTAACTTATATAATACATGCAGATCTTATTTAGCACAATTTATGGAGGTAACGACATAATGACCCCATTGGGGTATAGCAATATTGTGCGGAGCGGCTCATTCTATTCCGTTGTTAATACATTTATCTGTAAAGAATTCGTCTAATGTATAGTAACATTTCTTGACTAGTATTTCTTTAAGCACTTTTACAAATTTAGCCTCATCTTCCATGTCTTTAATCTGAACAGGAAGTTTGTTAAATATTTTAATTGCCATCGAGCATAGCCCCGAGCTATGTATTTCAAGTTTTGAGGTTGGTACGATTAATTTGTGTTTATATGTGGATCTTATGGGATAATATCGCATATCAGATAATTTTGTAAAAAATTTGGGGTATTTTATTACAAATTTGCAAAATTGTTTTAACAGATCTGAATTTATTACAGTTGCAGTCTGTAACTAAAACACTGCAACATTTAACATTTGAAATACTTTTTAGTTGAAATCTATCCTCTAGAGCATTGTTTTTCAATCTTTTTGATTTCGCGACCCCGTTACAGGTTAAAAAATTTTGGCGACCCCCTTACAATGTACAAAGAAATAATTAAATTAGAAGACTATATGTACGTTAAAGATTTTATACATTTTGACACATTTATTCATTATTAGGTCCTTACACTCTGTAACGTAAGTTTGTCAAGATTACCCGCGACTTTGACTTGATGTCTTTTTCTTCTTGCCCGCGACCCCCCGATCAAGGCTTTGCGACCCCCCTAGGTGTCGCGACCCACTGGTCTAGAGGATCGAGCACATTATGAGGGGTCACAGCGGGGCGGAGCGGGGCGCATCGCAACGAAAAATGCTTTGACTTGCCAGGCCGCAGCGCATTGACGGATTTTGAGACAGTATACCTACTGCTAAATGTGGTGCCGGGCGCAGGCGGGCGGGGCGGTCCGCATCGCATTCGCGGATTCTATTAAATTTTATAATGTAACGATGCTTAGGTCAACAATATAACACTTGATTAAAGCACAGCAATATTTTATTTAGTGGAAAATACAAAAAATGCAAGTTCGTAAAATGTAACATGACAAGTAACCAACTACGATCGCTAAGGGTTACCACAGCCATAGATATCATTAGATAGGAAGAGGTGAAATACAGGTATCATATAGTCTTTTCACAGATTCCGTCCTGCAATTAGCCGCTCCGCTGCGACACGGCATAGTGTGCGATAGTTCATAAAAAATGTATGAAAACGATCTAGGCGGATATTTGCAATGTGCTCCGCCCCGCTGCGGCCCGTCATAATGTACTCGATCCTTAGAGCCTCGAGAATTGTCTGTATTGTCCACAGATGTACAAGTTCTTTTGAGAAAATATCTTCGAAAATACCGAACACATGGTCACTCTCAGATAAGCCAGCCTTATCTCTGTCAACAATACAAACTCGGCGACGCTAATATCATTTCTATTTCTACGACACTAAAATCTAATTCTCAATAGACGTAAAATAATTTTCTACTCTTTGTAGAGGCTATCAAAGAATTTGATCTTCCACATCAGGTACCTTTGAGAGTTAAGTTTCTGTATAAGAACTTTAACAATTACGTTCTAATATACGTACACACGGTTTCACCCGAGCTTTTCAATTTTCGTGTTAGAATGTATCATACATTTTCAAGTCAGAATTAATCCGTAATGAAAAAGACAGGCTAGGTGGTGACCGTAGATCATCTGGTGGTTAGAACCGGAGTCGTCGATGATGGTACATAAAAACCTAACCTAACCAAGGGTTTTTTCCCATGGAAAAAGTTTAATAGATACCACAGGCCCCAGGGGAGCAGGGTGGTTATGTGGGCCTCTTCGCTAGAATGTCGATCCACTAAAGCCCTAGGGTGTTTCTGCCTGGCACCCACGTGCCGGGACTAATGCTCCACTCTCGCACTCGTCCGCGGCCCCGGCTAACCAAATCTGGAATAGGAACCAGTTCCTATTCCAGATTTGGTTAGGTTAGGTTAGGTTATCCAGATTTGGGTAGGTTAGGATGCCAGGGCGAGGGGGATGCAGGAGCTGGCTCTCAATACAAGTCACTAAACCCTATTTGGATGGTTACTAGTCGAATAGAAAGTGTCTTCTTCACTATAACTTCTAACTAACTTTTAACTTCTTTTAATAAATATCTGAATCTGAATCTGAACTTTTACTTGTTTTTTAATTCCTAAATTCCTAAGTAGTCGGAGTGGTCACCGGGCACTGCTCTTTAAACAAATACCTTTACACTATTGTGATTACAGGCAGTCCTATATGTCGTGGTTGCGTGGAGGCGGAAGAAATGGCCGCGCACTTGCTGCTTGAATGCAGCAGCGTGGCAGAACATCGTACGACGATCCTCGGGTCACAGAGGATGCTGCGAGAGGCCTGCGCCGGCGTCAGCGAACGGCTGGCCTTCCTCGGGGACACCGGGTGGCTGAACTAGCTGCGCCGGGACTACGCAACATGAGCCCATCAGAGGCTTCGAGTGCGGAAAAGGCCCGCTCACCAAGTACCAATTAATATGAAAACCGACGTGGTTTTGACACATTTTTGTTTTATTTATACGGGAATACTAAGCAGGACGCAGCTGCATGCGCGTCGGGCTCTGTTTTCACTCTTTGAAAAAGGTCACCGGATGTGATCGAAACTATAGTCGGAGTATCCGATTTAATAAACGTGAGTATTCCCGTATAAATAATAATAAAATGTACCAAGTAATACCTAAATTATATTTTATATCTTATTTTAATACTAGACTGTGTGATCTTATTTTAATAGAGACTGTGTATCTATAGTAGCCTTTTTCATCTTCCTTGTTTAACGCCAATTATATCCAGGTGCTTCCAGAAATTCCAGATGTTGACCCGATACCTTTAATCTGGTCTTGGTAAGATGCGAAGATGTCGGATGGAGATAATCTTTGACAGACTGGTGGCCTCGGGATGGTAAGCGCAGCAGGATAGCAGCCGCGTGATTCATAACATGTTTATTTATTTTAAAAGCCTTGAAACTCCAACCTAATCTCCTTTTTTTCATTTCTTAAGGCAAATAAACAGTGACACAATAAATGTTACTTAAAAGATCTTAAGTCAAATTTATCTTAAATAATAGGCTAGATGACTGGGTTTCTTTTATTGACCTATTCAAATGTGGCCCATAAATATAGCTGATTAATGAAAAGAAAATTAAAATATGATCAAAAATAAGCAACTTATAAGCATTTTAATATCATGCTAGACAGAGAGACGAAACAGCAAATCGTGTCGTCACTTGTCAGGACGCCATATAAATTCTATTCTGACAAGTAAGGCGTGACGTCATTTTTTGTTTTGTGGGAAAGGGGCAGAGTTGTCTCTAACAAAAACTTTAAACGCTCATATATCAGACCATTATTAACCGATTTAAATAATGTTTTCAATTACTACTATATTTACTTAAATTCTTCATCTAAGCTATTGGTTTCAACGATTTAAACATCAGTCATCTAGTCTATTGTGACACCAACGCCATTTACTACAGACTGCTAATTAAGTTATACATTTTATGGGTAAGCAAAGTATTTAAGTATATAATTGAGAAGTAGGTAAGTAGTAAATTATTAGTACTAAGATCAAGCGTGCGTTTAGGAAATACTAGGTCTCGTTGCCGCATTATTTATAGAATTAAAGTTCGTATGGGGTTCATGTCTTCAAGCCCTAACAGTTTAATTTACTACCAGACAGGCAGCTTGTTTATCTTACCACTCAGTTATAAGAAATAATAAGACAAAACCTAAGTTAAGGACGATGGTCCAATTAAGCAAACGTTGCCAAGATATTTGACGCTAGAAAATGTTACTATGAAAACTGACGTAGTTTTGACACATTAATTTTATTTTATACGAGATTACTCACGCTTAAGTTACTGCTGCCTAACTCGTAATTCACGTATAAAAAAACTGTTTTATTGAGTGCGAAGCAGGAAGCGCCCGCAAGCGCTTTGAGCTCTGTTTTCACTCCTTGAAAAAGGTCACCAAATGTGACCGAAACTATTGTCGTAGTATCCCACTTAACTACATCGTGAGTAATCCCGTAAAAAAAACGATAGATTATTTTTTATTGTTTTTTTTTACTTCGTTCAAACTAAATAGCAAATAAATTTAGTTATTAAACGAACTTACCTTAGTGAAGTTCTATCATAATTATATGTAGCACTTTGTCCTCGATGTATATAATATCTACTAATACTAATTTCGAGGACAAAGTGCGTAGTATAATTGAGGTAGATGTTAAATATAACATGTACCGTGGAGTTTTGGCGGGAACACGGAAAAATCATGTCGTTGCATTCTATTATTTTCTTAAACTTGTGTATTTTCGCGAATTAATGATTAAAAATGGTGGTGTTTTATTCATTGAGTGTTGAATTACATGCACGAGTGTGGGCAAGTGATATAATGTGGTGAAACATGTCTTTTTGTGTTGTTTTCAAAACTCCGTAGAAGCTCATAGTAAAGTCGCCACAACTTTACTAGGGCATGACTTGGACTCGACTATGACTAATTTCGTGTGACTGACTGTGATATCATTACATATTTGACTTGATTTGCATAAAAATATTTGAAAAAATCATAAACTTGACACTGGCAGAATGCACAACGTGCGATGCCAAGAACTATGAAAAAAAAAAAACATGTACCGTTACATTTATTATCAATCGCCCAATATATTTGATGGCAAATATTGGACCGTCCACCTTAAAACCAAATTGATATCGCAATATCGTCGACAGGTACCTACTTGACATCCACCCAGACAAATAAAACAATCAACAAGCAGATTAACAAATAAATCTATCTGAACGCGAAATCGGTAATAAAACCTAAAATTGAAAATTAACAAACGCCACCGATCATCGTATCGGATCAAATTTTTGTCTGCAAAATATTTTAAGTACGCACTATGTGCGATTATAATTTGTATCGTTTTGTACTGTTTGCTGACGAAGCAGCGCTTTTAGCGGTGAAACTTGGATTATTTTTATAGCCACAAAATGTCGCATTATTTGTAACAAAATATATGTTTTTTTTAATGGAATTTAGTGATGAGAT
Source organism: Erannis defoliaria (assembly GCA_905404285.2). Lineage (NCBI taxonomy): Eukaryota > Metazoa > Arthropoda > Insecta > Lepidoptera > Geometridae > Erannis > Erannis defoliaria. The sequence continues at coordinate 2,249,423 of FR990082.1, read as the reverse complement.
GCGCGAGACGGTTGCCTGGTGGTAAGCGCCACGCTTGCCTATAAAAATAGCAGTGCCAGAATTGTGAATTTGCTAATACAATCCTGCGCCGCACTGCACTGCGCTTACCACTGACATAAATTTTCTATGAAGAATCAATTTTTTTTTCTCGAATTTGGCAAACTGTCCACTAAAAGTTATAATGGGTAGATCAAAATCTTTAAGTATCGATACATCCACTGAAGAGAGAAGTGAATAGAACGGAAATGTGACGGGCCGTGCTAGCCGGCATTAAGTGCAAATGCGCTTGATGACAATTCTACCAATATAAATGTTTATCACCAAAAAGATAATTTAAATCAGTTCGCCTTCTGCCGCCGCGGGCGACGTACGCGACGAAATGACGATGCGGTCTCCTCCCTTGCGCTCCGACGCAGTTTCACAAAATAATGACGACGAAAATTTGCAGTGTTCCCAGTGTAAAGTTGTGATTAACGAGATGTTGGCGTTTATATGTAACAAGGTGGACACTTTACCCGAAACAGCTATCACGCAGATCTGTCTAAGTGCGTATTCAAGTGATGAAATCGAAGCTGCGAGGTCAATTGCGCATAAGTTACTAGTGCCTACAAAAATGTACAGGAGGAGAAAGGAAGGTTCTGAACAAAAGTGTTTACAAGAAATGATCAAACTCATTAAAGAGTTCGAACCCGACCGCCTACCAATTTTTGTGGCGAAAAACCTTAATAAAATCCCGCCAGTGTCGTTCGATTACGTCGACATTACTACATTTCTCAAAGAATTTACCTTGCTGAAGAATGATATCACCTGTATCAAAAATAAACCGTTCATGAATAACGAGAATACCACCTCGGATATAGACCTAATAAAAAAAGATATTGACGATGTCAAAAATATGATTAAAGAGCTACGCGAAGCTCATAATATGCGCAATGAAAAACCAGAAGATCTGTTTCTTAGGTCTTATCATTGTGATAAGAATATTAGAAACGATATGAGTATGCTTAATAACCCAATCACTTCGATAGCGGGTATGACTGAGATTCAATACGAAGCTCTCGGACCGAATCCGCAGGTTAGCACTGTGAGCGAGCGAGAGGAACGCGGCAAGCGGGGTGGCGCGCAATCGCGCTCACTTGCACCCCCCGCGATGTGCGCTGCGCCCGCGCCCACTGCCCCCACCGCCTCTCGCGGCGTTACTTATGCCGCTGCGTCGTGCGAACCGGGTGACTCGACAACAACGGTAATATCTATGCAACAGGTGCCTGATGCGTCGTATGTACCTACATACCGGGATATGACACGAGGTGATTCACTTCACAACAAAAATGACGACGGTTTTACTATGGTTACCAGAAAAAAACCAGTGGCATATAAATATAGAAATACGCGAGGGACTTTGCAAAACTCAAGCAAATTACTAGCTGCGGAATCATATGCATATGTCTACCTTTCCCGTACCCAGAAACACATAAAAGAAGATGACATTAAAGAGCACATAAGAGACATGAACGAAAGCTGTATAGAAGTTGAGAAATTAAATCAGACGAAAGAAACAAATTTTAATTCATTTAAAATTATAGTACTGAGCCTCGAAACTGAACACTTTTTTGAAGAATGATTTTTGGCCTGAAGGTTTAGTATTTCGGAAATATAGACAAACGCGTTCCCTTGGGGGTAACACCGCTATATCTAACAAATAATAAATATGGATCTACAGAAACAACAGCATAATCTGAGGTTTGTCTCTTTTAATTGTCACTCTATTAAAAACTGTATTCCTGACATCCAAAGCATTTGTAAAAATGGAGATGTGGTTTGTTTACAAGAGCATTGGCTGATGCCACACGACTTAGGCATTATCAACACGATAGATAAGGAGTTTAGTTGCTGTGCCAAATCTTCGATGAATACGAATGTCCTAAGAATTGGGAGACCGTATGGTGGGACGGCCATTCTTTATCGTACTAACTTATTTACCAAAGCTGATATATTACACTGCGACAGTGATCGCGTCGTAGCCGTGCGCCTAGCCCAAGGTAATCGAAGCTTACTAGTATTCTGTGTTTACATGCCCGTTAATGGAGACGATAACTTTCCGGAATTCACACATTGTCTAGCGCTTATCACTGCCGTAATTGAAAACGCAGACACGGAATGTGTCTTGATTTTAGGCGATTTTAACGCGCACCCAGGAACTCTTTTTGGAAAAGAGTTGGTGAATTTCTGTAGTGAGCAGTCGTTACGATGTGTAGACCTAGATAAGCTCGATTCCGAAACATTTACTTTTGTGAGCGACGCGAACGGTGCGTGTCGCTGGCTTGACCATTGCCTCGCGACAGAGGCTGCGGCCGGGCTGGTGACGAACCTGTACGTTAATCACCAGGTAACCGCGTCTGATCACTTTCCCCTGAATTTAGACTGTAATTTTAATTTTATAAGGCCAAAATTAATTAGTAATAGTAATGACAGTGTATGTAGTAAAAATAAACACCTCTGGGGTGATAGAGATAGACAACAAGTACTAGCGTATTCTGAATTTTGTAACAAAAAACTTTTTGATTTAATGGACAATTATGATGATGTACTCAATAATATGTTTTGTATGAATGGAGACATGTTATGTTCAAATGAATTGCATTATAAATGTATCGATGACTTTTACGGTAATTTTGTTAAAGCGTTACAGTCGGCAGCAGTCTATAGTTCTGACACTAAGCAGTATAGAAAACGAAATAAAATTATAGGTTGGAATTTCCACGTCAGGCGCGCTCACGACAGTGCCAAAGAAATGTTTTCTCGGTGGGTTCGGTGTGGTAGGCCGCGCTCGGGATATCACTATGAGAACATGACTGCCTCGCGCAAGAAGTTTAAGGCTGCGCTAAAGTACGTATTGCGAAACCAAAATAAAATTAAGATGGATGTACTGGCTCGGCATCATTCTGATCGTAATTTTACACAATTTTGGAAAGAAACAAAAAAGCTAGACTGTAAAATTTGTTTACCAGTTAGTGTGGAGGGTGAAAAAGATAAGAAAAATATTGCAAACTTATTTCGTAATCATTTTGAGGTTAAAATCCAGTCTAATAATAGCAAGACTAGGGACCCTATGGTGCATAGTGGCCGGGAGCCTCAACACGTGATTGTAACTTCAGAACAAATACAGGAAATCTTAAAAAACATGAAACGTGGTAAGTCTCCGGGCCACGATGGCCTTAGTATAGAACATTTGTTATTTGCGGGTCAGTACATCTGTCACGTATTGGCGCGACTGTTCAATCTCTGTGTAAGACATAGCTACTTACCTGAGGAACTTATTCGTACGCTAGTAGTACCTATTACAAAAAACAAAACAGGTGATATTTCGAGCGTGGCAAACTATAGGCCCATTTCGCTGGCCACAATCGTGGCCAAGGTACTTGAAAGAGTCGTTTACTCCCATATCAGCTCTATGAGTATTGACGACGAACAGTTCGGCTTTCGGCCGCAATTATCAACTGATATGGCAATTTTCTCATTGAAAGAAATTGTCAAATACTATAACCAAAACGACACGACAGTATATGCCTGCTTTCTTGATTTGAGCCGTGCATTTGACACAATAAATCATGAGCTGCTATGGGAGAAGATGCATGACACGGGGGTTCCGCCTGAGGTTGTTGGTCTTCTTACGTACTGGTACGGCAATCAGACCAATAATGTCAGATGGGACTCCGAGTTGTCGGATACCTATCAGTTGCTGTGCGGTGTGAGACAGGGGGGGGTCACCTCTCCTGACCTGTTTAATCTGTATATAAATGACTTGGTCGTGGAGCTGAGCAGCACCCCTGTCGGGCTCAGGTTAGATGGTAGGTATGTCAATAACCTGAGCTACGCAGATGATATGGTGCTGCTCAGCCCTTCGGTTAAAGGCTTAAGGAAGCTAATTGCCATCTGCGAAGGGTATGCGAGTTCTCATGAATTGACATATAATACCAGAAAGACAGAGATGGTCATTTTCAGGTCGGGAAAGGGACCCCAATACGTGCCTGAAGTTTGTTTAAACGGACAGCCAGTAAAAATTGTGGATAGTTTCAAGTACCTTGGCCATATTGTAACTTCGACTCTCAAAGACGATAGCGACATAGAACGCCAGAGGCGTGCTCTCTGCGTAGTAGGAAATATGATCGCCAGGAAGTTCTTCAGGGCAGCGCCTGACGTGAAAATTACATTATTTAAGTCCTTCTGCCAGAGTTTCTACACGTGTCAGCTCTGGACATCATATACTAACAAGTCTCACGATACCATTCGCGTGGCCTACAATAACATCTTCAGGCACCTGATGGGTCTGAAGTGGTATTGCAGTGCTTCCGAAATGTATACCGAAGCAAGAGTAGACTCGTTTAACGCTATACAGCGCAAAAGAATAGCGTCGTTTATGTCCAGAATTGACACGAGTAGAAACAAGATTATCAGAAGCCTGGCGGACAGGCTGCTGCCGACTGACACATACCGACATTGGGTGAAAATTGCCACCTAACTATTTATTATTTTTAATATATAGTTTACTATTTAATTTTCATTTTAATTAATTTTACCATATTATTATTATGTCTTTAACTATGGATCATTGTTATCTGCAATAAAGTTTTATTATTATTATTCACGTATTTATTTCATTTCTTAGTTATATAAGTTTTTTACAATAAATATTAGAATACTAAAATACAAATTATAAAAAACTTAAAAACTAGGTTGCCGCCAGCAGCGGGGCAGGGCTTAAGCTGCCGGTGGTTAGGGCTGCACCTCCTGACAATGCGCGCCGTGTCAAGTACCACTGCCTTCTGTATCTGACCTTTGACCCAACCATCTAGCGAGAGCCTCTTGAGGTATTGGTCGAGGCTCTTCGCTATAAGACCGTTTGCCGAAACGACTATCGGGACAATGATCGTCGAGTCAACATCCCACATGGCAGTTATCTCGAAGGCCAAGTCAAGGTACTTGCTGAGTTTGTCCTTCTCGGCCTTCAAGTGATTCTCGTCATGTGGGATGGTGACATCGACGAGCACTGCCCGACGTTGAGACCGATCCACCATCACGATATCAGGCTTATTGGCGACAATAGTCCTGTCCGTGATGATGGAGCGGTCCCAATAGAGCAAAGCACGACCATTTTCGAGAACTGGAGCTGGTGCGTACTTATAGTACGGCACCTCTGACTCGACAAGGCCGTATTGAAGAGCAAGTTGCTGGTGGATGATCCTGGCCACTTGGTTATGCCTGTGCAAATACTCGCCGTTAGCAAGATGCGAACAACCGGAAATTATATGTCGGAGAGATTCCCCGGGACGGTGGCATGCCCGACAGATGTCGACCGTACCGTCCTTCATGATATATTTCCGGTAGTTGTTCGTCTTGATAACTTCATCCGCAATTGCACAGGCAAACCCCTCAGTTTCCCCAAAGAGGTCCCCGAAGCGTAACCAGTTCACCGACGCGAGCAAGTCCACATCGGGGCCCGATAGGGCCCGATAGAACCGTCCGTGCAGCTCCTTGCTCTTCCATACATCCTTGCGGTCGTCGGTGCTTAGCACCGATGGTCTGCGCCAGTTCTCGTTTGCCAAGGAGAGCGGCGTGAGCCCCTTGTCAACTGTCACTACATCGCGATGCATCCCACACTCATTGTTAAGGAAATAATCCCTAAGACTGCACACTTCACGATTGTGGAGGTTCTTGGCATTTAAAAAGCCACGACCCCCCCACTTCCGTGGAATGTACAGTCTCATAACAGATGAGCGTGGGTGTAGCATGCGATGCGCAGTGAGCAGTTGACGGACTCTTCTATCCAGGGCGTCCAGCTCAGTCTGAGTCCACCTAAGTATGCCAAAGGAGTATATCAGTAGAGGCATCACCCAACCATTGAAGGCGCGCGCCTTGTTGCCGCCAGACAAAAGACTGTTGAGTACTTTTGTCAGCCGACAAAAGAAGCGCTCCTTCACTGATTTCTTGATGTCCACTACTGATATACCCAACGACTCTGACATACCCAGATACTTGTAAGTCTCGGCTTCAGAGAGAGATCTGAGAGTCATTATCTCAGAAAGTTGTAAATCCGGAGAATTCACAACTTTCCCTCGCTGCACACGCATGACCGCACACTTGTCAACACCAAATTCCATACTGATGGCGCTGCTAAAAACCTGTGTGGTTTTTAGCAACTCCAACAAGTCTTGGTGTTTTGGTGCAAACAGCTTAAGATCATCCATGTACAGAAGGTGAGAAATGACTTCACCCCCCCTTCGAAGCCGATAGCCTAGTCCTGAATCCTTCAACAATGTGCTGAGAGGATTCAGTGCTAGGCAAAACCACGATGGACTCAGACTATCACCCTGGAAGATGCCTCGCTCAATCCTTATTAAGTCCTGCGGATCAGACGAGTCATTTCCACCACCTGGCTGACGAAGGACTGTGGTCCATTGCCTCATGCATGCGCTTAAGAATGATTTTAGAGTTGTATCAATTTTATACAACTCCAAAATCCTCTCTAGCCATGAATGAGGCACTGAATCATAGGCCTTCTTATAGTCGATCCAGGCAGCGGAAAGGGCTCCTTTGTTCCGCCGAACTTGTTGGCTAATGGCCATGTCGATGAGGAGGAGCTCCTTAGTACCACGGGACCCAACCCTACATCCATTCTGAGCGGGGGCCAAAACGTTGTTCGCAACAATGTGCGTGTTAATTTTAGTGCTCAGAATAGATGTAAGGAGCTTGTAGATGGTAGGCAAGCAGGTGATGGGTCTGTAATTTTTGGGTTCCGTGATACTACCGGACTTATGGAGCAGGAAGGTGACACCGGTGGTCATGAAACTAGGGAGGAAGCCGAGCTCGAGAGCTTCTTGAAATTGTGTCGCCAAACGGTCATGCGAGCACCGAAACCATTTTATCCAGAAGTTGTGCAATCCGTCCGGCCCAGGACTTTTCCAGTTCTGAGCAGTACGAATCGCACAACTAACGTCTACGGGGTCTATTAAAATAGACCCCATGGGTTCGATGAACTCACATTCCCGTTCGACAACACGCATCCAATCACCCTCGGTGTGCTCGACGGGCACCGACCAGATACTGCGCCAGAAGTTAGTCATAGCGCTAGCATCCGGTAGATGTCCGTCGCTAACACGTTGCTCGTTTCCCTCCCAGTTTCGGTACACCTTCCTTTGGTCACTTTGGAAGAGGCGATTTTGCCTATATCTATCCACACGCTCTCTGTAGCGACGAATACGGCTTGCCCACGCATAGACTTTCTGCTTCAGATAGTCGATGCGTTCAGTGACACTGGCCATATATTGCTGGGGCCGTATACCGGTCTCAGCAAAGGCCTGAGTCACGAAACGCATGACTCGGGGGCGATTATTCCCCCGGCTGAAGCAGATCAGTTTTGCAATAAGAGTTCTGAACGTGCTGATACGCCGCTCGATTCGTACTTGCCACGCGGGCACATCTCCGGCGGTTTGCGGTGCACGGTTAGTATCCGGAAATCTAACACGTGCAACACGACACGCCGCAATGGCACCGCAGTACAAAATCGAGTGGGTATCAGTTAAATCTTTGCTAGCCCGCAAGTACGGGGCTAGCAAAGCGTTCAGAGCTCCCATTAGCGCTAGATTACGCCTATGAGTAGGCAAACGCGGTAGTCGTGGCCTAGAGTTGAGTGTGAACCGATACTGACCAATCGCGTCTTCCAAAGCCCTCCTCAATTGCTCACTCACCTGGGTAGACACACTCATACCCGTACAGTCGCCTTCATCGAGTACGGGATCAGTAGATGTCGCTAGTGTCGCCGCCGACGTCGGCACTGAAGTCAGTGTCGGGGCTGACGACGCGACATCCAAATCCCGCGTCGACGCAGGGGTAGGACGAGCAGACTGTGCCTCCAGGTGGAGCCGATCAAGCAGGGACTGATCCAGCAGGTTGAGCCGTTGGATAGCCCGCACTTGATCCGACAGTCGCTGGGCGGAAACGGTGACGGTAGGTTCAAGGGCCTGGAACAAAGACAGCATCCTAACACGGTACGCCGTCAGGTTAGTTCCCCCCTCTGTAGCCCCATAGTAGGCGCGCATGCAGTTCTCATTATTGGTCTGAGACCATCGCATGCGACGCACTACACCACCGGCAGCGAGAGCCGGACGCGAGGCAGGTTGCCCCGCAGGCCCCAGGCGTGCCGGCAGCGGCGGACGTCCCCGACGCGCAGGTGGTGGTGGCGCCGGTGTCCGTGGCCCGCTCACATCGCTATCACTCGACGAGACGCTCGACTCACGGGGGGTGAGGAACACGTCATCTCCCGACGAAGCGCTCGGAGAGGATGGAGCGGGCAGTGGTGGTGGTGGTCGTGCGTTAGTGGTTTCCGCTGTGCTTGTTTTTGCCTTGTTCTTGGATCTTGTTATCATATTCTTTGTATTTTCTATTTACATTTTCAATTTTTCCCATGTTTGCAATGACACTTAGATGTCAAATTTCTGAACGGTGAAAGCAGTTTATATTTTCTCCAGTAAATATTTCTTATTTCTTGTAAAATATTATGTACAAACTGATCTTGAATTGTTCACTTTACTTTTGTGCTCGTTTCTTGTTGTTTGGGATTAAAAATACATAAAAATAAGATAAAATAGTTAACTAGAACAAAATGACAACCTTTTGTCAGCGGTGACTTTTTCTTTTTTTATTATTATTATTATTATTATTATTATTATAAATAGACGCGTAGGAAACCAAACCACATTGGATCGTAATTAGATAAATTTTAATCTGTTGCAAAATGGCATTTAGAGCGTTTTACTTCAAATGCGCGACCAATGATTGTTTTTTTTTGTCATAGTTTCTATACTGTTATGTGTGAAACTGGCGATAGCGGTTTTCCATACAATTGCTTTACAACATTGTTTTGACAGCCGTTCAACCTAAGTAGGTCTTTCGCTTTTCTGTGGTTACACCCACTTGAGATATCCTGAATATGAATAGAAAATCAGGGTGAAATATCAATAGATGACAGAAAATGCTTTACCTGAACTGTATAAAAATCGGATTTGGTAAGTAGAGATCTACAATGACTAAGATCCCTTTCGGTTTTAATTTTAATTAAAACCTCAAATTTAATTTCGCGCCGCTACAGTCGGAATGGCGATTTTCCTTCAAATTGATTGCTACCGATCTTTGGAGCCCATTAAATTTGATATCGGGTTAAATAGGAGCCTTTCATTTGTAACATAACGCTGGACTGCTCGAATTTCCTTCGATTTGGAATATTATAGTAATTATTTTCTTAAAAAGGCTTTATAACGATTAACTATCGTTTTATTCTGGCTGAGGTGTAGACAAAGCTAGGTTAGGTTTATATTTAATGTCACATGTTCCTAAACACGAAAAAAAACTGTAAAAGTAAGCCACTGACGAGTAAGTACCTAAAGTATGCCGTTGTGAGTATAGACGTTATCGATGTTTAAAAATACGTTTGTAAATAGGTAAACACACAGGGACCAGAGATATCATCATCATCATCAGCTAGAAGACTGACTATTTGACTGTTTAACATTTTATAATTTTAATGATATTTTAATTGACATTTAAATTTTCACTTTAATTTTAATATTTTACCTTTACTGTATTATTGCATTCAAATCTTTATTATTGTATCCATTTGACCTACGTAATATAACGCAACATTGTTAGAAGTTGAATAAATAATCTGAATCTGAGTCTGAAGACGTCCACTGCTGGACAAGGCCTTCCCCTTAATAGGAAGGGGTTGCCATAATCCCCACGCTTGGCAGGCGGCTTGAGGATCGCAGAGTGTTACCACCGTTAACTAAGAGGACGCAGCTGCCTGTCCTCCGGTGGTTCTGGATGCAGTTTTTCGACATACCCAGGTCATCCAGAACCAGGGACATATCACATAACCTCCAAATTAGCTGTTCTTTCAGCACGCTTAATTTTGCATCTCTTTTTCATGGCTCCGTTTTTAAATCACTGATTTGATTGACCCGACCATCTCGTTGCAAAATATTCGTATTAAACCTGCACAAAATAAATAAATATTGAGGGACATTTTACACACAGCGCCATCTAGTCCCATACTAAGCAAATCTTGTAATTCACATTAAAATGTTTTAAATATTAAATTCAAAAATAATATAAATTATAATTATTGTATGTTCGATAAGGACGAGACTGTTGAGACGCATGAAATATTTTTATAACACCTTATTCTGTACAGTTTACGCAAAAAAATAATTATGATCATGATTATGTATTATGGAAACCAGATAGTTCATAGAAATAAATAATTATAATACATACTACGCCCACACACACACGAGACACAGAACAAACATGTATTGTTCGTCACATAAATGTTTGCCTTGCCTAGAAAATAAAGGACGGAATAAATATCACCGATACAAAAGTTCTGCGCGCCATCCCTATTGGCTATTTCGTTACGTATTATAGCACTTGTAGCTTGACTATGGTTTCAAACGATCACCGATATGAATGCCAATAGTAAGTAAAAGGTGTATTTTTAAACACTTACAGCCTTATCTAAAATAATCTCGATTCTCTTAGTCACTGCTTAAACTTCTTTGTCTTGTTATTGCATGTTACACTTCACGTCAGAGAGAAGAGAGCATCTTGGCAGAGCATCTTAAGCAGTGACTAACGGTTGAGAAGTTTTTTTAAGTAAGGCCGATAGTGTGGTCGATTCTGACGGTTTTTGTTGACAGAACAGTTCTAAACTAATTAAAATATTGCTGTCACTTTTTTACCAGGCACGTTAGCTAGGGACAGCAATAAGTACTTTAGATAGTTTAGTTCTGTCAACTAAAACCTTCAGAATCAACCACATTTTAATGATAAAGAACGTAAATATTCAGATTAAAAAAATACTACAGGTAGGGGAAAAACCTAAAGAAGCCGAGTAACCGAATAGAATTATGGAAAATAATCTAGTTTATTAAAAAAACAAAACAAATTACCAACAAAAAAAACTGTTTTAATTCAAATGCTCTAAATTATCAGCAACATCACCACTTTTTTTTACGAATTACATAGTCAAACTAATGTTTTAGCACAGTAGACGTTTATATTTTTTATTTCATGCCTACATTTTGAATAGTTAAATAAAATCCCACCTAAATTGCTCAAAGCCACCTTCATCATCAATTGTATCATGCGATTTTCGTCTCTAAACTAATGCATGACGCGTGGGTGAAATCTGTTATTTTTATGGCATTAGTCGCACTCTTAAGTAACGGATGGGCCGGTAAGTCTTCAGATGGCTGAGTGAGTATTACGTCCTTGGGTCGGATGAGATATTAAATTATTGGTCGCGATTTTTTGTTTTGTATTTCTATAAGACAACCGTCAAGCCATGTCAGAGGCCTTCGGGTGACACGTTGACAATTACACTAAGACTGGCCACTCAGCTAAACGTCTTACTTCCTTTTATTCTATTATATATCAATTACAAACCAATAAAAAGAATGACAGGGACCATATTCCGTCACTAGAATCCGCCGTAACATTTTAACGACACGTCAACACCAGATCAGGATCCCAGAATCGGTGCCAATTTGATTGACAGATACGTCAAAACGTTTTGAACTCCATGCGACCTTTCGCCATTTTATCTGAAAACTCGAATGAGGGAGCCACCTTCGTATTTTATAAACAAACTTAAAAGTATCACATAAGAAATTTTAGTTCTGTAATCTGGCCAGCAGTACAGATACGTTGGTGATTCCGAATTTTTGAGGGCGCGAAATGAATTTCCCATTTCATCAATCGATGTGGTTTAATTGTTTTCTGACGTCGACAATAAAGCGATGGTGATTGGTACGTTTGTTGTGCAATTTGTGATGGAATTCAGTTTCGGTGGTAACAAAATTAATTAGCAAAGCAAACGTTATTAAATAGAGCAAGGCGTGGTATTTATGACACAAAGTAAAAATGCGTTGAATTAAAGAGAGTTAAGAGAGAGAGTTGGATCTGCGTATGTCCTAAAGCTGCATCCAGAACCATCGGAGGACAAGCAGCAGCGTCCTCTCCGTAAAACGGTGGTGAATATTCTGCGATCTCCAAGCCACCTGCCAAGCGTGGAGATTATGGCAACCCTTTCCAATAGGAGGAGCCTCTCCTTCTTAATACAGAGGGAGGCCTTCGTCCAGCAGTGGACGTCTTCTGGTTGATAAGAGTTGAGAGCGTTAATAAAGAGTTATTGTAATTCATTAATTTCGCTATATTAAATTTAGATGAAAAATAATCATGTTTAACTACTCTTATGTTATAATGTTTCAAATAGCCGGTAAATTATATTGGAAGTGTATATATTATTTTTCGCTCTCAGATATTAAAATATTTATAATTATGATCTACCCAGCTCTGTGCAGTATACCTTCATATCTATAAAATAACAAAGTATTAAAAACACTGAACATTGAACTATTTTCATCGAAGTGTTGATTCATTGTTTTACGCAAAATTTACATTTCAATCACGATTGATAAACAAACGTCCGTTCAACACACATTGTTACAGAATTACCCATTAACCCAGTTTCCAAGAAGCAATAATTTAAACAACACGTCAAAAAGTTGCAAATAAATCATCGCGCGGGTTAAATTAAAAAAAAAAGTAAGAACCAGACTAAAAAAATATGAAAATGGCTACAAATGGCTACAAATACCTTGGAAGAGTCTGGCTGGGCTAATCAAAGGCAAATACTTGACGCTGGCAATGCAAAAAGTTCGATGCCAAAATCTCGAAAATAATAACGGTCAAAACTTATTTATTGGTAGATACATAATGCTACGTATGTCCTGTATGTATGGACCTGGGTATGTCCTTAAACTGTAACCAGATCCACCGGAGGACGGGCAGCAGCGTCCTCTTGGTTAACGGTGGTGACCATTCTGCGATCTCCAAGCCGCCTGCCAAGCGTGGGGATTATGGCAACACTCCTCTATAAAGGGGGAGGCCTTCGTCCAGCAGCGGACGTTTTATGGCTGACGACGACATAATACTAGATAAATTATGTTTCTATGGAATTTATTGAATGAATGAACTGTGTTCCTAGCCCAAAAGCTATCGAAAAATATAACCTGCATATGTATTATGGTACGTATAAAATATAATAATGATTTAAAAAAAAAAAACGGAGAAAATAGCAACTGACATTTTGAACAGAGTCACTGTCAAACCTAAACAAAACTATAATATTTAACACTACTTTTTTAATGAATAATAGGATTTTTCTTCTAGTTTTTTTTAAACTGTTATTCGATGAACTGAAACATATGATGAAAAATTATGAAAACATAATTTTTAATTGGAAAAATATGAAAATTGATACGGATAAAGCCGCAGGGTAAGTGAGTTGGTGCGTAAAATGTTAAGTGTATGTACATGCAAACTTAAAGTAAGCAACTAAATATCAACAATGAGTAGGAAGTTTTAGTTTGCCTTAACCTAAAATAACCATGGGCCCAACTCGTAGCTGAAAAACCAAAATAAGCCTACACCGAAATTCATAACTTTGTACAAGTGTTGCAAGTCACAAGCGAGTGGACCTTAAAACAAATGAGAAATTAAAATTTCCCATACGCAGGTAGCCTGGTGGTACAAATTTACCATACCTAACTCCTTGTCAACCCTCCTCCTTGTTGTAACTAGGTAAGCCAAAATGTCACATTCTTTTAATAGAGGTACTGTATCGCAACCATTCACCACCACCAGTGGTCATCACTGGTGACAGGTCTTATTACTCAGAAATATGCGGAGACGCATGTATGAGGTCCCATAAAGCTGTAAAACTCAAGCTTCTGGCTCACCGCAATAAAAAAATACAGCCAAACAAAATACGGCTTTCAGTCCGAAGTAAGTAAATCAAAATTCATAGGGTACTTACTTCTCGTTAACCTAGATCCACAAAATCAACGGTCTCGTAGCACAAGTAATGAGGAAAGTCTGACAATTGCAAATTTGTTAATAAATCAAATTAAAAAAAATACGATTGCAGACATACATTTGCAGATAGATAATCGACCGTTTGCGGTATAGGTCATTATTTTATTTATTTTTTAGTTTTTTATTTTGTGTTGGACTCGCAGTTAACGGCTTTATTTATCTACTTTTAATACGAAAAATAGCATAAGGGAACTTCACCTGGGAAAACCCGCTTATACTTATGATTTATAAGTCATTCCAAGTTAAACGAAGAGGCGAGCCTTCTTCGACATCTGTTGAGCTAGCCGCCACGGGTCAGTGACCGTCAAAGGGCCGGCAAACTACACTGTCAGCGAAACGTGAGTCGAGGAAACGTGCTGACTTGGCTCTTGGCTCGATGCGCACTGCTGTGTTTATATTACTTGAAGAATTCTGGGGAGCAATATGTTGTAGAAAGAAGAAAATGGTACATACATATAAGGATGTATGCATAGGCCGCGGTAGCTTGTTGGGAGAAGGCCAATGAATCGTCAACTGGACCACATAATTGAACGGTCCAACAGCTATTCAATAGATCTTCAACCCATCTTATCCTACTAATATTATAAATGGGGTGACCTTGAGTGGCATTTATTTCTTTGCGCTACCGTGGGTCGGTTGCCGTGTTAAATTGTTGGTCCCGGTTGTTTGTTCTACTTTCTATAACAACAAACGTCAGCCATATCAGAGGCCTTCAGGCGGCACATTAACTCTAACACTAGGGCTGGCCACTCAGCCTATACGAACTTACTTACTTACTTTAATATGAAAGCTTGTCGGTGTGTGTGTGCGTGTTTGTTTGTTAGTTACTCCTTCACGCTAAAATGGCTGAACAGATTTGGATGAAATTTGGTATAGAGGTAGCTTATACCTTGGAATTAAACATAGGCTCCTTTTAACCCAATAATCGCGGGTAATCCTGCTAATATTATGCGAAAGATTCACGCTAAAACGGCTGAACAGATTTAATTTGGTATAGAGGTAGCATATACCTTAGAATAAATAAATAAATAAATAAATATTGGTGGACTTTTTTCAAACAGCGCCATCTAACCCCAAACTAAGCTAAGCTTGTAATATGGAAACCAGATAGCTGATAGAATACTTATATACTTTTTTTTTGTAAATACATACTTATAATACATACTACACCCAGACACAGAACAAACATCTATGTTCGTCACATAAATGTTTGCCCTGGGTAGGGATCGAACCTATGCCCTACAGCTCTGAAGGCAGACATGCTACCAACTTAGCTATAAGGCAGTCATACAACAGGAATAAAACATAGGCTGCTTTTTAACCCAATAATCACGGGTAAAGCCGCAAAGCGCAGCTAGTAACAGTATAATAATTTATAGACATAGTTTCAAATAACCGAAACTATAAAATCACGCTTTAGTTTTACAAAGTAAATTCAAATCAAATCAAATGGACCTACCTCTAGGAGTTTGGCAGTAATCTTTAGGAGTTCGCTATCCACCTACTCAAGTCCAAGACACTTGAAACAAAGCAAAAAAATCCAAGCTCGAGAAGTTTCATATTCAGGTAAACAAAAATAGTACATGTGTCGTCAGCCATAAGACGTCCACTGCTGGACGAAGGCTTCCCAATAGAGGGGCGTTGCCATAATCCCCATGCTTGGCAGGCGGCTTGGGGATCGCAGAATGCTCACCACCGTTAACCAAGAGGACGCTGCTGCCCGTCCTCCGGTGGGTCTGGTTGCATCATCCAGGTCCATAATATACATAACATACATAGACATAAAATAGTACATAATATAATATAATAGTACATTATGATACAAGTGTGCTATGTTGGTCATTACACTAGAGGCGGTATTACCTGATAAGGAAGCCGAGAGCGTGACTAAAGGCACAAGAGTTCCATACGACTGTTTTCATCACACTTGCGAGGAAAAAACAAACTTTTTTTTGATAATAATCAACCACACAGCGAAAAGGACAACAAACATTTGCGGAAAATGGCGCCCAAACCAGCAATGCGCGCGCAGTTTGCCATTTACTTCAGCGGCATAAGAACTCTTTGTGGGTATTATAAAAAAGCTGTAAGTATTACCCGGCTATATTAAGAGTGCTTCGTATACATACGTCTAATTGCAGTCACGTACAAACTTGACTTTACCGGGTTATACCTATTATAGCACAAGTGGCGTAATGTAAAGTAAAAAGCACGCGTGCGTAATAGTTTGGATTATGAACCTAAAACCGATGTAATAAGATCACTTTACGAGCAAGTGTGATGAAAAATGTATGTTACAAAACAAAGGGCTATAACAATATTTTGGCCAAAAGCCAATTTACTAAAATGAATTTACTAACAACTTCCAAGTCAAAGAAGTAACATTGCTCTTCAGGCTCTTCTCATACATTTAAGAAGCCTAAGCACTTAAGACCACCTGACAAAGGAACTCAAATTAGGTCTCCCAAGTAGTTTTATAAGGAGGACTTCTGAAAGGCCTGTATCGATGAAAACGCTAAGAGCACTGGAGTAAGGAGCTCCGAGTTTGTCACGTTCCTCTTTCGACGCACGTTTCGCTGACGTGGCTGAATTTGTAGGTCTAGAGTCGTGGGGAGACGTTGACCTGAATTGTAACGTAACTTATTGAGGACTTTTAGTGGGGTACATTTTTAGCTAAGATTATAAGTCAAATAAGTAAAGGGTTAGGAATAGTATCGTAAAAGTTGTTTAACATTAAGTGACACTCTCTGGGTCTTGCTTCAAAACCCGTTTCACTCATGACAGGAATTACAAATTTCATTTTGATTTACCTATTACAAATTCACAATATCTAACTACTTATTTATTTATTGAGACACGCCAACAGTGAACATATTACACATTCTTAAAGTAGGTACATAACACAAGGATCTGATACGATCATACCTTTTACAGGCGTATACAACATACTTAAAATACTTAGCCTATATACACAAAATCAAAAGGATTGTATCCAGACCGGTGAAAGTCTAGAGACGATCCAAATGCTCGAACTCACTACCAAACGGCAGCGTACCCAGCAGCGTCGTCTATGTGTGGGTTATTTGCATTTTTGAAACATATTTAATTGTAATAAAAATTAACCTTCGAACTGCGATGAAATATAGGACATCGAATGAAAATTAAAACAACGACGAGGTATTTTCGAAGCATTGTCGTTCCATATATTATGTAGCTTTGTATATAAAAAACTTGTGAATGAGTTTTTATTCGTAGAAATACCGTAATAAAACTGTAAACAAGTAACTTTTTCCTCTTTCTTTTTTGAAGTCGGTTAAAAAAGTAGTTTCGCGACTATGAAAAATGTTACACTTTCATTCTACAAAACCGTTTCTCTACTCAAACAAGCGCCAAATACAACGGAATTGACAATTTGGTAAAAAAAAAGAACATGTAAAGGCGGGTGCACATAAAACCAGAGCAATGCGTCACCAAATTTAAAAAAATTCGTCGTGCTACCACGCTTCGCTTTAGGCTCCATGCAAACAAGGCAAAACGACGAGTTGTATACACCGTTTTTCTTATGAGTGCGACTAATGCGAGAAAAATTACAGATTTCACCCGCGCGTCTTGCATTAGTTTAGAGTCGAACCGCACCGGACCCTGATCTGGTGCTGACGTGTCGTTGAAATGTTACGGCGGATTCTAGTGACGGAATACGGGTCCCTGTCATTATTTTTATTGGTTTGTAATTGATATATAATAGAAAAAAAGTAAGTAAGGCGTTTAGGCTGAGTGGCCAGTCTTAGTGTCATTGTCAACGTGCCGCCCGAAGGCCTCTGAAATGGCTTAACGGTTGTCTTATAGAAATACAAAACAAAAAATCGGGACCAATAATTTTATATCTCATCCGACCCAAGGACGTAATACTCACTCAGCCATCTGAAGACTTACCGGCCCAGAGTGCGACTAATGCGAGAAAAATTTCAGATTTTACCCGCGCGTCTTGCATTAGTTTAGGGTCGAAAATCGCATGATACAATTGATGATGATGATGGCTTTGAGCAATTTAGAGGGGTTTTATTTAATTATTCAAAATGTAGGCATGAAATAAAAAAATAAACGGCTACTGTGCTAAAACATTAGTTTGGCTATGTAATTCGTAAAAAATAATGTGGTGCTGTCCCTGATAATTTAGAGCATTTGAATTAAAACAGTATTTTTTGTTGGTAAGTTGTATTTTTTTTTTAATAAACAGGATTATTTTGCAAAATTGTATTCGGTTACTCGGCTTCTTTAGGTTTTTCCCCTACCTGTAGTATTTTTTTAATCTGCATATTTACGTTCTTTATCATTAAACTATGTGTTTACACCTTTTACTTACTTTTGGTATTAGTCGCCCCCTTAATACATCAGCCTTTAACGTCCCTATCCTGTAGTCTGGGCAACACTGCGACTCAATAACGCGTCCCGCGACCGCAGACTCACTCGTGTGGTTTCCGCCTTAAAAATACAGGAAACCATAACAAACCGGATTCTCACGTGAAACGTAAAAATAACTGAAATTTCAATTTAAACGAAACGATCAATCCCGGCAGTGTTACGAACCAGAATATCATGACGTGTTCTTTTCTGTCGAAATATTTACTGTTATTAGTCGTGTGTTAAGACTGTTTTTTTTTTCTTAGTTTTTGGCATCGCACGTTGTGCATTCTGCCAGTGTCAAGTTTAAGAATTTTCACATTTATTTGTTATCATCAAGTCAAATAAGTCATGAAATCACAGTAAGTCACACGAAATTAGTCATAGTCGAGTCCAAGTCATACCCTAGTAAAGTTGTGGCAACTTTACTATGAGCTTCTACGGAGTTTTGAAAACAACACGAAAAGACATGTTTCACCACATTATATCACTTGCCCACACTCGTGCATGTAATTCAACACTCAATGAATAAAACACCACCATTTTTATGTTGTTATGAATGTCCATGTTTGTATGAAAGTCCTTTGTTTTTGGACTTTTAGTCACGAAAATTTGGATTTGGATCATCATCATCATCATCATCATCATCATCATCAGCCTGGAGACGTCCAATTCTGAACGAAGGCCTCCCCTTAGACCGCCACACTGTACGACAACCTGCCATTTGCATCCACCGGTTGCCCGCGACTTTTACAATGTCGTCGGTCCACCTAGTGGGAGGCCTTCCTGCGCTGCGTCTTCCGGTTCGCGGTCGCCACTCAAGAACCTTTCTTCCCCATCGATTGTCAGTTCTTCGAGCGATGTGGCCTGCCCATTGCCACTTCACCTTGCAAACCTTGCGAGCTATGTCGGTAACTTTGGTTCTTTGGCGAATATCCTCGTTCCGGATTCTATCGCGCAAAGTAACTCCGAGCATAGCTCTCTCCATTACCCGTTGCGTGACTCTGAGTTTCTCCAAAAGGCCAGCAGTTAAAGACCACGTTTCAGTTCCATATGTCATCACTGGCAACAAACACTGGTCGTAGGCCCTTGTCTTCAGACACTGAGGGATTTTGGACCAGAAGATATTACGCAATTTCCCGAACGCTGCCCATCCGAGTTGGATTCTTCGGGCGACCTCTTTGATTGGATTTGGATAGTTCATTTAAAATAAAAAAAAATCTGTTTTGAAAATATTTTTGACAGGGACGATTTAAAGGGGAAAGGGAATGGAATGTTGTATGGAAAGTTCTTTGTTTTTGATGTTATAGTGATGAAAATTGATATTTGGGTAGATCATTCAAAGGGGGAAAGTTAGGTGCCCCCCCCCCTCACCTAACTTTCCCCGTTGGTAGATTTGGTAGAGTCGGTAGAGTCGGAGAAGTCGGTAGAGTCGGTAGAGTCGTTAGAGTCAGTGTTAAAGTGATGAATTTCGGGAGCGAGCCGAATTTCTTCCATACGCGGACGAAGTCGCGGGCGAACTCTAGTAAGAAATATAGGTATCCACAAATGTCTTAATATTTTGCATTATTAATTTGCCATATTCCACTTATCCGAATTTGCACCTTTGCCTCTGAATTAGTGCATAATTTGACAAGTAGTATAAATAAGCTGGACCATGTAATTGTTTCTCCTCTAATAGAAATAAACTTGGCCGAATGTGGAACTGAAAATTGGGACGAAATGAGATTTTGTAAATGTAATATATTTTGGGGCGAACACGGCATACAAAGCTCCCGCTAAGTCGAAAGCAGAATTTTTAATGACGAACATTCTCGGGAAGAAAATGGCATGTTTTTTTTTCTCTAAAAAACCCAATGTTTCTTTTAAGTTTTTTTGTTGCCAAGTGACCAGTGCTTTGATCAGATTTTATTTGTTCCGTCTCCAGTCCCCTACAGAATCCAATTACAAAGGCTGTTCGTAATTATATCGGACGGGGTCATGTTTCAATTAACTAATAAATTCCTATTTCATGACCTCCATTAAAATTGAGAACTTCACTGTTCAAATTGGCAGTAATTCTTGAAGATGGGATTCTGCTGTCTTTATGTGCAGCTGAAATTTAGTCAGCACTTTCTAAAGATGATGTTTCACCACCCACGGAAATGACGACATGGCTGTGGGAATTATTATTTGCGAGAGCGTAGGTGGGAGAGATGAATAGATATAAATGAAATGAATAATGATAAAAACACACCTACGCATACTTTGGTATGAGTTTTACGGTAAACGTAAAAAACGGCCAAGAGTAAGTCGGACTCGCACAGGAGGTTCCGCACCTAATACTAAAAGTAACAAAGACGTTTTGAAAAAACATTGTTTTAGTACCCTTGAAAATAAATTGTTGTAGGTATACCTACTCAAGAACGACCTCTTTATTATTATTTTCATTATAATTATTAACTGTTAATATTAATCTAATATAATAAAAGGCTCTGTCCTGACTGACCGACTGACTGACGATTGTCGGTAGATTCGGTAGAGTCGGTCGAGTCAGTCGAGTCGGTCGAGTCGGTCGAGTCGGTCGAGTCGGTAGAGTCGGTCGAGTCGGTAGAGTCGATCGTGTCGGTAGAGTCGGTCGTGTTGGTAGAGTCGGTAGAGTCGGTAGAGTCGGTAGAGTCGGTAGAGTAGAGTTTGCTCGGAATGATTTAAAGTGGAGAAGTTTGGGAGTGGTCCGTATTTCTTCCGCACGCGGACGAAGTCGCGGGGGACCTCTAGTGCGTTTATAAAAAACAAAAAATTTTCTTTTTGAGTATTCTCAATTTAAAAACATATGTATTGGTAGAATTGTCATTAAGCGCATTTACACTTAATGCCGGCTAGCGCGGCCCGTCACATTTCCTTTCTATTCACTTCTCTTTTCAGTGGTTATAACCTACTTCGTCAGACAATGAACTATTTACCGACCGACCACATTGCTGAAAATCGCAATGAAAGCATTAATATCGATAATAATATCGATAATCATTTTTACGATTCGATTTGCTTGACAGCCGGCCCGTAAATTACGACCATTCGATGTAATGTAAATTACGAGGATCGAGATCGTTCAGGATCTGGCGCAAACTACAACCGGCATGGACGGTGGTGGTGAAAAAATGAAATATAATTTTTAAACACAAATTTTACAAAAACTGCACTATAAGAACTTTTATGCAGGTTTTAAACAGTTTCACTATTTATAGTATACGATAGTGAAATCAACGCCATCGAAAAGTTGTGGAAAAATTAAATTTCTTACAACGTTAAAAAAGAAACGTCTTCTATGCAACCTTAAAACACAATTACTTTGCTTTATCGATAGCGAATAAAAGTAACGTGTTAAATAAGCTTTAAACGTAAATAATTATAAATGCTTTAAAATGTCTAAATAGTCGTTATCATCTGCCAAAAGTGCTTTGCGCGATAAAGTCCGGAACGAGGATATTCGCCAAAGAACCAAAGTCACCACCATAGTCCTCAGGGGTTACAAGTTGAAGTGGCAATGGGCAGGCCACATCGCTCAGGTGGGGCAGCTGCATGAGTTAAGAGTAAGTTATAAAATATCTGTCGAATGAGTTGACAGTAGAAAACGGTTGAGTTAAGAAAATAAATACGAAGGATGAGACGTCATAGGACGAGTCAGGAGTAACCGATAAAAGTACTATAGCTTGGCAACGTCGTGCGTGACCCTCCTGCAGGGTGACAGACTTGGATGTTAGCGGGGGCGGGTTGTGTCGCGGGGAAGGGCAACTCGCGCACCAGAAACGGCAGTCGGCGTCGCGCTCTCGACGCGGTTAGACGGGTTGTCAACTCCATATTCAAATCTAAATGATACACACGAGATTTTCTATCTGACAATCTCTCTAAAGATAAATAAGCTTCTTAGCCAAACATTTCATTGAAGTGTTTGGAAACCTTCGGAAAAGTTTATTTATTGTAAATTTATGAATTTCTCTGAATGAAAGTCACTACATAAACAGAAAAGATGAAACCGAGCAAGAATATGAACGTGACACAGAAATGCGATGTTTTCTAAGCTTTATTTGAGTTTAAGTTCAGTAAATATCTTCTGGAAATATTGAATATACTGAAATTATTGCATGAAAGGTCATTGTTTCATTGTTATCATTGTTTGTCTATTTATGTAATATTAATGGTCTGAAATAAAACTTATAGTTCTTGAATTCATTCGCCCAAATGTTATATTACATACATTTTGTTGTCACCTTTATGGTACGTCACTGACAGTCACGATTTATAGCCTCAGTACTTTCTCCACGTGTGTAGCCGTGCGTTAGCATGACTGCATGGCGTCATGTTAACTGTTATTTATTCTATGACGACGTGCTACCTTGCTTCCCCCAACGTCTGTCGCCCCGCAGGCAGGTCACGCACGAAGTTGCCAAGCTATAATCTACCGGTTTTTATTGCTCTCAAAAGTGCGCCCTCCCGTCAATATTATCAACTTGCCCCCCCTGGGCCAACGGCTGGCGACGCCCTTGCTCCCAAACAAAGCCAAAGACTAAAAAAATACTACTTACATGAAATTTAGATAGCTTCTACTTTGCGTCGCGTCTCTTTACACGAATGAAATAAATAAGGTCAGATGCACACTTTTTCGTTCAAAAATGGAGCGAACGACGCGATTGAGAAGGAAAATAAAGTGAATTTCCGAATGCAATTTATGTATATTTTTTTTACATAGTTATTTTTACCTTTTTGAACGAGACTTTTATTTTTATCTGTGAAAATATTATACCTAACAGTTAATATATCCGCTTGTTTGTGCTAATAATAGGTTTTCAACATGGTTTTAAATGTTGAATGCCTTGTTTAGCCGCTATTTTGTTTGATAAAACCTGGTGTTGAGGTTGAATTTCTTTAGTTAGTCTAATTATTTTAAGGTAGATTATCCGATGCAGCGCTGCCAAGAGATGGTTCTAGAATATGTTTTATTGAGATTATGCCTATTTTTTACGTCGTAGATAGAAATTAAATTTTAAGTCGATTAAGGTGAGCAATTGACATTTACCGTCTTACCACAAAAATAATTTTTCATCACACTTGCTCGTAAAATGGATCTTATTGCATCGGTTTTAGGCTCAAAATCCAAGCTATTACGCACGCGTGCTTTTTACTTTACATTACGGCACTTGTGCTATAATAGGTATAACCCGGTAAAGTCAAGTTTGTACGTGACTGCAATTAGACGTACGTATACGAAGCACTCGTAATATAGCCGGGTAATACTTACAGTTTTTTTGTAATACCAACAAAGAGTTCTTATGCCGCTGAAGTAAATGTCAACCTGCGCGCGCATTACTGGTTTGGGCGATATTTTCCGCAAATGTTTGTTGACGTTTTCGCTGTGTGGTTGATTATTATCAAAAAAAAAATGTTTTTCCTCGCAAGTGTGACGAAAACAGTCGTATGGAACTCTTGTATTATTAGTCATTACGCTCTCGGCTTCATTATCGCGCTCGCCTGCGGCTCGCGCGCATAATACCGCCTCTAGTGTAATGACCAACATAGCACACTCGTATCATAATGTACTATAAAGCAACGCTTAGACATCTGTTTAGTTCTGTAACCATGTTTAGCATGTGTTGTTAAATTAATTTCACAAGCAAAACTGACTGACGTAAAATGACAAAACTGAGTTAGACACGTCTTAAACTAAGGTTAGGCACTGTTTAAATTAAAACACGTGGCTAAGGCATGTCTATCATTAGACGTGTGCTAGGCGCGGATTTGTGGTACGAAATTTGTGAAACATCTGTTCAACACGTGTCTAAGGCTTGCCTAAATCTTTTGTGGTAAGACGGTTATTGTACCGCTACATTTAAATTATGTACATTAAAATGTAAATCGCCCATAACTATTTTTTATTCTAAAACTAAAATGTTAGCATGTAGGTATTATTAGTTATACAATGTGTAACAAAAAGGTTAAACTAAATAGTATACCAATGTCTTTTCGGTGAAGGAAGACATCGTGGAGGTACGTACTTTTTTACGTTTGGAGAAGACATTCGCATTGCGTATGTGGTTTTGGCCACCCCGTACTGGGCCAGTTTGGCGAAGTATAGCCAAATCATCCTTTGAGGGTAGGTCTGTGCCCAGTAGTGGAATGACAAACCTCTTTTCTTGTAGTCGGGTAAAGAATCATCTCATTCATTCAAACGTTCATGAAAATAAAATTAATAATTATGACGCGTTATTAATATTAATACGTGCTACTTTATTATGGCAACACCCCTGTTGGGGCCTTCGTCCAGCAGTGGACGATTTATGGCTGACGACGACGACGACGCGTTATAATAATTAAGCCCGGCTACGCCCTGCAGTTTCACCCGCGTGATGATAAAACGGTGATGATGATGATGATGTTTAAAAGTAGCCTATATGTTATTCCGAGTAATAAACTATGTCCGTTCCGAGTTTCATACAAATACGTTTAACTTTTTTGTATACGTACACACTTACCGAAAAACTTTCCCATTTAAAATAATTAAATAAAAATAAATATTGTGGGACATTTTACACACAGCGCCATCTAGCACCATACTAAGCAAAGCTTGTATTATGGAAACCAGATAGCTGATAGAATACTACTAAACAAATGAATGATGAATAATTAATTAATGGACGATTTATAATAATTAGTCTCATTATCATTCCTCTTATTCGATTTTAACATTGTGGTCTAAGCCTTTAGGAGGCATTGGTGGTGCTAAAGCTGATAAAAAGAGGCCCTGAGAAAAATACATAAATATTATATTATATTAAAACTATTTAATGATAATAAAATAGTGATGAAGTAATGATCGTACTCAATTCACTGAGTACGATCATTGAGATAATATATATAGAGTCACAATCGTGCAAAAAAGATGTCCGAGCCAAAAGTCGGCGCCCGCTATGCAGTGCGCCGACTTTTTGACTGACTTGAACTTCGATAAGACACAAGCGCTCAAGCATACATTGAACACTATACAAGAGACATAACGTCTGAATTCGAACAATTTCGAACTATATCATGCACGTAGGGGCAGCGACGGTGATAATGGAATGGACGGGCTCAGCGCTTGCAAATCGATCAAAATTAACAAGACAAGAATCAAGCATACTTAGCTAAAAGTATGCAAAATTACATTTGCCGGAAAATAGAGATAGCGAATCTAATTACTGCATGACAAAAAGAGAACACATGTACAATGTACCTACATGTATTTGAAGTTTGTATTGTCGTATCGTACGGCTCGCATGTCGCAAAGGCAGAGTACGACTGAGTGGAGAGCCGGCGCTCAACATATAGTCTTCAAAATCCGTGCGCTTATTTCCCGTCCATTCTTCTTATCTTTGTCGCTGTGTATGGGAATGTACAACGGCAGTCGGTCGTTTTTTGACTGTTTTCACTTAGAAATTGTGACTCTTTAGATATTAGCTCAATGAGTACGATACACTATTTTAACATAATAATTTGGTCTATTTTTTTTACTTTACGCTATCATTAATTATTATCTATTCGCTTGATTGCCCTCCATTGTACTGAATCTATCCAATTATAATTTAAAACATGGCTTAACCCAAAGTGTAACTAACAGATAATCAAAATTGCGTGCTTTGAACGCAATTAGTAAATTGCATCGTACTAGGGTCAACTTGGATATAATTTAATTATAGGTCAGTAAAGAATTGAAGGTCAGGTGAAAATTTATGGATGAAAAAGAATTAAGGGTCAGATCGGTCTAGACTGGGATTAAGTTAATTAAATTAAAATGGACGTGGATTATGAAATGAGTACCAATTATGGTTAGTTCGTTCATTTTGTATCTGTAGCATTTTATAAAATGTATAGCTTGGCGAAAAAGATAGATTTAATGGGGCGCTGCTATCGCAAAAACAGCTCTAGCTACTAGCTACTCTTTAAACGTCTGAGAATGATGAATATTATTCTCCCAATTATGTGTTTTGCAGTTTGTATAGTATTTCCAGCAAACATAAAAGGTTTAAAAAAATATTGTATTAAATTTATTTCGAACCTAGTCATATAGGCAAAACATACAATAATAAATAAAAATAAAACAATTTATAATACAATTCAAATCACAATTAATTAATACTAATTTACAAATTTAAATACAATTACACATTAAACACACACACACACAGTGTGGCGGTCTAAGGGGGAGGCCTTCGTTCAGCATCTGTCAGCGGACGTCTCCGGGCTGATGATGATGTTGATGACACATTACATTTTGTCGTTTGCTTATTAGTCAGTACATGAACTCTGGAACAGTGTTTCATGTACTGACTACTGACAGACAGTAAAACCTATAATAATAATAATAATAATAAGACGGTTGGGTCAAGAGCCAGATACAAAAAAAAGGTAATTGACACGGCGCGCATTGTCAGGAGGTTTCTCACTCTGCAGCCCTAACCACCGGCAGTTTGAGCCCTGCCCCGCTGCCGGCGGCACTCTAGGTTAATAGGTAATAATAATAATCATATCATTTCAAAGTTTATCATTTTCTTTCATTTCAAAACTTTTTGCGAAATTAAATTAAATAGATGATGACTTCTTAGATGCTAATTCAAAATAGTGATCACTATTTCGATATTTTGAGAGATCGTTGTACTCATCTATGAATAACATTTACTATGAGATCAATACTAATTATTACTAATTAATACTAATCAGGGAAAACAAAGCCGTCAAATGCTAGTCCGTATTAATTTCAGCTTGATATCTTCACGCCTTAATAGAGACAATAAGAAACGTGTTATTGGACACATTCTGAGATATATGAATACCTAGTAGCTTAAGTTAGAAACAAATTACTTATTAGCCTATTTAAGTTAGATTGTAATAAAATTAGGGTGACCATTTAAAAAGGACACAAAATATAAATAAAATGTATCTTCACGCGTTTCTGGTTTATTTCACTTAAATTAAATTAAAGTCTCTTTATTTCACCTCGGACTCATTGCACCTATTTGTTTTTTTTCTTTTATAAACGTTTAATGTACATAAAATTGATTAAAAGTTAAGTTGGCTTTGATTTGAAAGTTTTAATACATGTTTTATGTGGGTGATTAAAGTCCACATGAATAATAAAGTAATAAAGTAAAAAGTCGCCCCTGTTCACCTGGGTGCTTTAATTCCAAGGTAAACAAAGGCCACCAATAATGTCGAAACAAATCACCCAGGTGATATCGCCTAGGTGCAATAAGTCCTGGGAGAAATGAAGAGACTTTATTTCTGAGAAAAAGGGGAGTGAGAGTCAGACAAACAGACAGACAATCAAACAGACGGACAATGTAGATAGAAAGACAGATAGATAGATTAACTCTTTATTGCTCACACCAAAGAAGCATACACACACTTTGGATTAAATTAAATACTAGTGCACAAATGCTGTAGGTACTAAGTACTAAGCGCTAAGTGTGAAGTAATCTGGGCGAACGAGTGAAACTAGTTCCTTTATCCTTTTAAGGTACGGACCTAAAAAAACATCTATGCGATACAGTCATTTTATCGAAGATCACTGAGATTTTATATGAAGCAGGTTTTTCTTTCGTGATTTTTGTGTCTGATGGTATCTAGATAAGGTCTCAATGTTTGAAATTAAATTTGATATTAAGTACTTACAGGGTTAGTTCTAATCAGTTTGCATCCTTTTAAGGGCATATTCTGCACATCAAAACAAGCAACCTTTACTACGAGACCAACATTGAAATCGGAAAAAAACCAGCTGTTCCATACATTTTGTCCAAGGTCCATGAATTTTTTGTATGGAACAGCAGATAATTTTTTCACGATTTGATCGTTGGCCCTATAGTAAAAGTTGTTTGTTTTTATGTACAGAATATGCCCTTAAAAGGGTGCTAACTGATTAGAACTAACCCTGTATATAAATTCTTTATTGTGCACACCAGATACCAAGAACCAATCAATTTATTTATTTATTGACACAAAGTGATAGGTACATAAATACTTATGAAGCCACTGGTTCCCGAACTAGTGTTACACTGTATTTCGGAGACCAGAGTCTTTTCCCATTTTTAGTGCAAAATACATTGTGTCAGCAGGAATAAAAAAAAAATTGCAGCAAACTACCCACATTTGTCTATATCTTGAGTTTTAAGAAATAATATAAGAAACAATAATATTAGGAACTAGTGCCACAAGTAGCGGCCCTAGCGATATTTAAATGTTTAAAGAAAATTAACAGAAACAAACGAAAAACAAGCTCTAAATGTAACAGTATGAAGCATCCTGCGGTGACACAGTATTGGTCACATGTGACTACTTTGCATGCGGGCTTGTCTGGCCCATTCACAATTTCAGCTGAAATGACTGTAGTGAGAAGGACGAGAATTGGCTTTTAAAATAAATTTACTAAATAAATTTAAGGTGGACTAGTATGGAGGACGAGAATTGGCCTTTAAAATAAATATAAGGTGGACAGATTTCACACAGCGCCATCTAGGTTACGCCTAAGTTTACTATTAAATATCCTGATTATATAAGATTTTAAGATCTACTTCAAATTGTACAGCAATCTTGGATTGCCTTATAGCTCAGTTGGTAGCATGTCTGTCTGTAGGGTGTGGGTTCGATCCCCACCCAGGGCAAACATTTATGTGACGAACATAGATGTTTGTTCTGTGTCTGGATGGAGTATGAATTATAAGTATGTATTTACAAAAAAAATTGTATATAAGTATTCTATCAGCTATCTGGTTTCCGTATTACAAGCTTTGCTTAGTTTGGGGCTAGATGGTGCTGTGTGAAAAATGTCCATTGATATTTATTTATTTATTTATCTATGACGGAAAAATCTTTACTCAAAATAATTTTAGTATACCACACCTTGGCAGCGTTTATGTGAGTGGTCTTAGGTAATAAAATTAAAGTTTTGTAAGACCTTGACCGTTTTTCTTGAAACATCAAAATCAAAAAACTATATTAAAGCCTGTTTAGCCAAGAACAATCTCGATCAAGTCGCCTAAAAACAAAAATGATAATCATAATCGGTTGAGCCATTTGGGAGCTACGATGCCACATCAGACAGTTGCACAGATACAAATGTCAAATGTAACACACTCTCTTTTGGTTTGTCAGTTAAACATATACCGTCTAATGCTAGGGCTTCACCTGCGTGTAACACCATTATTTAGCGCGGTATTTGATGCAGTACGCAGATATGGCTGGGTGTTAGCGCGCTAATATGCTAGATTTGCGATAGTCAAAGTCAAATGATAGTGTGGCCACCCATGTAGCGCATTGTTTAATGCATCATTTATTGCACGTTATTTATTCCGATAATTAGATGTAAAGCGTCACGCTGGTGAAGCTCCAGCATTATGCTAAAACGCTAAAACTCATTTTAAACCAATCTTCTATTTTCTAACTCAATTCATAATTCGAAATAAATTGACAAAACGAGTTAAGAAATTAGTTAAAAAAAAATGACAACACTTTTTAACTACAGTAGACTTTAGTGTTTTATACATAAGACGGATAGAATTTATATCTTACTTCTACAGTCCTTTGGTCAGCAGGTACAGCAGGTACCAATACTCCCCTATCCCAGTATAACTGATTCGTATATTCACGCGTTTAGTATAGACTGTGTTTGTAAACACACAGCGACACAATTTGCTTGTATATCGGACGTATTGTGCGGATAATTCGCGCTGCAAGTGTGCCACTTGAATTAGGAGGGAATCCGGTCTGCGAGTCTCCATACAGACGTATTTCCAAAAAAATAACCTTTAGTGGCATTTTTCTTTTTTTTTTATACATTCAAATGACGAGACGAACAAGACTTTCGCCTGGTGGTAAGCGTCACGCCACTAACTACCACTGCCACTAACAGTAACAGTGCCAGAATTATGAACTTGCGAACACAATCCTGCCCCGCACTGCACTGCGCTCGTCACCCTGAGAAATTAGATGTTAAATCTCATCATACCCAGTAATTTGGCTGGTAACATTGCACTTCAAACCGGAACACAGTAATGCTTGCACACTACTGCTTGGCGGTTGAATAACTGACAAAGGTGTGTTACTTCCGCAGTCGGACTCTGCAGTGGAGTCCTACCACTACAGAAGAAGAGTATTCTACGGACGAGTTCTTACTGAATAATGCCTCTAGATGATTTTCTCCCTTAGTTTTTGCGTCCAGTTTTTTTTTATAAAGTCTAGTTCTACTGTAGTGATGACAGAGCAATGTGTGTCATTTCCTTTTTACAGCAACTCATCATCATCAGTCCGGAGACGTCCACTGCTGAACGTAGGCCTCCCCCTTAGACCGCCACACTGTACGACAACCTGCCATTTGCATCCACCGGTTGCCCGCGACTTTTACAATGTCGTCGGTCCTACTAGTGGGAGGCCTTCCTACGCTGCGTCTTCCGGTTCGCGGTCGCCATTCTAGAACCTTTCTTTCCCATCGGTTATCAGTTCTTCGAGCGATGTGGCCTGCCCATTGCCACTACAACTTGCATACCTTGCTGTAAGTACTCACTGCATTCGTATTCGTTGAATTCGAGAAACAAATTGAGTCCCCACTCAAATTAATCCATGAATTTAATAATCTACTTGATAAAACAAATAGTACTGCAATAAATTATTTAACCAAGAATAAAACCAACTTACTATATATATATCCAATTAATAAACAACAACAGCTTCTCAAAGAAAATCTCTGTAATTTTAAGAAAAAACTCAACAACAATGCTCCGGCCCCCATTGGCGCTTTTGTTAAACTACAATAACGCTTTAATGGACATTCCTGTTCTTGAAGAAAAAAGTCTATACGTCCTCGATCTGTGAGGTAGATTTTGCTCTTTAGAGGTACCTATTTAAAATCCTGGGAGTTTTGGCGGGTACACGGAAATTGTCACTGCATTGTATTCTGCTCTTGCATTGCTCTGCATTGCGCTCCTTCCACCGGGTGCTTCAAAACCAAGCTCAGAGCGTGGTTACAAGAGAATTTGTTTTTCATCACACTTGCTCGTAAAGTGGATCTTATTACATCGCTTTTAGGCTCATAATCCAAGCTATTACGCACGCGTGCTATAATAGGTATAACCCGGTAAAGTCAGGTTTGTACGTGACTGCAATTAGACGTATGTATACAAAGCACTCTTAACATAGCCGGGTAATACTTACAGTTTTTTTGTAATACCAACAAAGAGTTCTTATGCCGCTGAAGTAAATTTCAACCTGCGCGCGCATTGCTGGTTTGGGCGCCATTTTCTGCAAATGTTTGTTGACGTTTTCGCTGTGTGGTTGATTATTATCAAAAAAAGTTTGTTTTTTCCTCGCATGTGTGATGAAAACAGTCGTATGAAACTCTTATGCTATGTTAGTCATTACATTCTCGGCTTCCTTATCGCGCTCGTCTGTTGCTCGCGCGCATAATACCGCCTCTAGTGTAATGACCAACATAGCACACTTGTATCATAATGTACTATTATGACATTGAAGCTTATTTTAAAATAAGTGATTATTAACGTATTTTTGAAATTATTATTTAATTTTAGTAAGTGTTTTTTTTTTGGGATATACCTAATGAAATTTGACTTGTAACTTTGGTGTTATCAATAAACTATTTGTATTTGTATTATTTTCCAAAAGTTGAGGCTGTGTGAACCAGTGTGTGTTGCCAGTGATGATAGGAACTGAAACGTGGTCTTTAACTGCTGGCCTCTTGGAGAAACTCAGAGCTACGGGCAATGGAGAGAGCTGTGCTCGGAGTCACTTTGTGCGATAAAATCCGGAACGATGATATTCGCCAAAGATCCAAAGTCGCCGTCATAGCTCGCAGGGTTTAAAAGTTGACGTGGCAATGGGCAGGCCACATCGCTCGTAGAACTGCTGATGGGAGAGAAAAGTTCTTGAGTGGCGACCACGTAATGGAAGACGCAGCGTAGGTAGGCCTCCCACTAGGTGAACCGACGACATTGTGAAAGTCGCGGGCAACTGATGGATGCAAATTGTTTGTTTGTTTGTTTGTTGTTTTTGTTCGTCCGATCCTTTGTTCAGCTGTTTTTTTCTCGCAAATGCAGGGTTGGCTCCATACCATAGTAAAAGTTTTGTATAAATATTAATGATTAGTACATACATATATATATACCCTTCAGTATTGTTGAACTTTTTTGTTACATTTTGTATTATCTCTACATGGTTCAGAGAAGGTGCACACTAGCGCGGCTACGGAACAAACGACTAGAGGCGAATCGGTTACTAAATACGCCAACGCAAGAAAATAGTCCTGTCGCTACACTTGACATTGACAGAATGCACAAAGTGTGATGCCAAAAAGTATAAGACATAAACCTGATCCTAAAAAAAGTTGCAGGCTACGAACGGAAAAACAAACTTGTATTTATCCAAAAGACGATTCGTAACCCTACAGGTAGTGTTCAAAACATTATACAGGATGACAACGAATTTATTGGCATTATCTAAGAATCTAAGGAAGTTCAACTCAAACAACAACAACAATAACAAAACAACGAAAAAATCATTGTGTAATGGACATCGCGAAATAAAAATCTGTAGTCCGATACAAAAAATGCAATGACTTACGACAAAATGTATGGAGCAACTGATTTTTTTCACGCTTTCCCCGTTCAACATGTAGTAAAAGTTGATTATTAAAATGAGTTCATGGTTCAATGACCCTCTAAGATAATGCCAATGAATTAAATGTCACCCTGTATAGTGTTCTATAATATTAAAATTAACACTGTTTTAAACTATCACGGTTGCTTATAAAGTTCTATTATTATTAACGGGATATTTACCGTGATTATGTTGTGAAATGAGCTCCCGATATTTCGGCGCAGTTGCATGCACTATGTCCACGAGTAGAGCGGGTAGATCGGGAGCTCACTTCACAACATAATCACGGTAAATATCCCGTTAATAGTAATATAACTTTATTAAAATTAACGTTTACCCTCGACTATTAAGATATATATTTTTTCTCTATTTCAGATTAAATGACATCACTATCTTCTAAATTCTAGAGTGAATGTCAACCACAAATCAGCTAACAGCCGGACTCTGCAATAGAGTCTCCACACTCGTTAAAAATCTAAGCACAAAATACATGTACCTACATAAATAGTTAAAGTACTTCCCAAAGTAGACGCCATTCTAAGTTGAAGTTAAAACTAGAGACGCGTTCCGAATTCCTGTTCCCAAGTTATGTACGAGTAACTTAGAGGTTTGGTTACCACAACACGTATCTGGTCTTAGAGATGTGAGGTAGTGTGCATTTATCTCGGATTATCTATAAATACTAAGTTGAAGGCAGCAAAATCGAATAAGATCAAACTTTAGTATTAATAACTATATATTAATCTAATAATGTGGTCAATTTTGAAGGCTCTAGTTGACAGATCTAAACTAATTAAAATATCGCTGTCCCTTTATTATCAGACATGTTAGCTAAGGACAGCAATACTTTTTAGTAAGTTTAGTTATGTCAACATAAACCTTCAAAATCGACCACAAATACTATTCCTTAGAAAGCTGCTATGTCCATTTTTCATCATCGTGATCAGCGGAGACGTCCTCTGCTGAAATAATATACGAGTTCTTTTTAAAGCAACCGGGTTCAATTTTGACTACCTCAATGAAATCTTCATATTTTCCAGTTATTTTGATTAATTCTAGTAATATTGATTTTAAACCAAACTACTAAACCGATTTCGATAAAATGTATATACTACCACCTCTGAAGTATTATCTACCAAACAAAAAAATAATGATCAAAATCAATTAATAATTGGCGGAGTAAACGCGTAACATACATACAAAAAAAACACACAGTCCAATTGAGAACCTTCTTTTTTAAAGTCGGTTGAAAAGGCCTCTCCTTTAGACCGCCACACTGTACGACCTGCCATTTGCAACCACCGGTTTCCCACGACATTTACAAGTACATTACTTAAGTGTGTGAAAACATCGTACAAAATTCTTTAAAAATATGATGAAATTTTTTAAATCTTGTTTTCGATGTAAAACTAAACTAATAAAATATTAAAAAATTAATTAATCGATATAAGAGACCGTTCTATCTAGTAAGTATCTATCTAGGTAGCAAACCTATAGATAGTTTAAACGGTCTCTAATTTCGGGTAATGTGCCCAAAATGCTGGCCACGTTGCCTCGCAGCTAATTTTCTGGCCCAAATAAAGGCCAGCATTTTGGTCACGTGTGGATTCTTTAAGTTTCCCTGACAAATCCTTAAAGATACGCAAAGCACCTGGCCCCCATGGCCCAAGTGTCTCTACCCCAAACGGCACAAACATGTAACCTCTATCGAGGCTAGAACATTTGCGCCGTTCGAGGCATTCCGCCGCATTAGCCGCACCCGCATGTTTTTTAAATAGTACATAATAATTCAGATTCAGATTCAGATTCAGATATTTATTGCTTCCATAGTGTACATAGATATTGTCAAAAAGAAGTTTCATATGGACCCTGTCGGGCGCAGCAATAGTAGAAGAGAGGAGGACGACTTCATTTAACAATAAGATGCCTATTAAATAGAGGTATTTTAGGAGGTTCGTCATAAATTAATAATAAATTGTGTCAATAATACTAGTAATAATAAATTAAAAACGCTTCGTAAAAAACATAATCATTAGTTCGTATCTTTTAAAAATTCGTCAATTGAATAATAAGCCCTACTAGTGAGAAGTCGTTTTAAACCATTTACAAATTTTGTGTCGTTTATTTCACTTTTAATTTCATTTGGTAACTTATTAAATATATTTACCGACATAGATAACGTGCTAGCTAACGTAATTATATCATAGTACTGTACTTTTTTGTGTTGTTTGTACAATTTGGGCTTGGTAGTGTCGTTAATTGTAGACGGTACTACTGGTAGTGTGGCTGGTAAAGAGCCGTTGCCAAAAAATGCATTAGTATATTAGCAACCTTAGAAGTGACTTCACATCGGACCCATGTACCAAATATAGTTCGTTGTACATCGGGACGAAAAGCCCCGGTACCCGGTCTCGACAAAAAATTACCATCATGCTTTTCCTAGGTGCTTAACCCGATGCTGGAGATAGGCCTATTATAGCCTTTAAGGGTGATTGAGCTATATTCATCACACCGGCCGAGTTGCGCGTTGGTGGATTCACATACGATATTAAATTTCTTCTCCGAATGTATGCAGGTTTTCTCATGATGATTTCCTTAAGAGAAAAGCCAGTTGTAGGAAAACCCATGGATACTTAGCTGCATTGTCTGCTCTTAATAGTAGATTACTCATCTAGAGAGCAAAAGTAAAGAATGTCTCAGATCTCATGTATATTGTCTCACGAGGCGATGCCGAGGATGACAAACATGAGATCTAAGACTTGCGGTGGTTCCTTTCGCTCCAGCGGGGTCAAGTAGCCACTTTAGCCCCACAAGCACGCACATAAACTTTATACGATCAAACAAAACACAAAGCCCTTGCAGCATTTGCAGTTGCAGATTATCATCTTGTCTGAAAAAATATTTGATCTGAGTTTGACCAGAAAAACAAAGAAATCTACCTAAAAATAAAATTGGTATAAAACTTAGAGAGAGAAAATTGCTTCAAAGTTGGAACTATAAATGTTTTATTATTTTTCTCGCGGCGGACGTTCTGTGGAAAACATCTGTGAGTTATTTGATCATAACAAAGTCGTGACGTTTCAAGTGACGTTTATACTAGCTTATTACTTATGTCAGTGGGTGCTTCATTTGTTACGTGTAAAGCAATTTACTAAGCGCTTGGTATTAAATTTCTCTAATGAGATAGGACATTTTGACCTTGTGGAGATCTACTGGTAAGTATGTGAAAATTTCATATCTAGGGCGCATGTGTATGAGTTTTTTTTCTTCTTTCCTCCTAGCAGGATTATGGCTGCAAATGCCAAGTATCTAAAAATAAATTAAGTTTTGATGACTGAAAGTCATCTACTACGCTACTATGACTTTGACTAGGCGTTTACTAAGCTACTATGGCCTTTTACTTTACTAGGCTATTACGGCTGTGGCTACTACTAGCCACTAGATACTAGCGTATCTATCTAGCGTGTGGCGTTTACTAGATGACGACCACATTTAATAGGCTACTATGACTTTGACTATGCGTTTGCTAGGCTACCATGGCCTTTAGATACCACGAGTTTTACTAGGCCACTATGGCCTTTTACTTTACTAGGCTATTACGGCTCTGGCTAGCGTTTACTAGGCGACGACCACATTTAATAGGCTACTATGACTTTGACTAGGCGTTTACTAGGCTACCGCAACTTTTAAAAGGCTACTATGACTTTGACTAGGCGTTTACTAGGCTACCATGGCCTTTAATAGGATACCACGACTTTTACAAGGCTACTATGGCTTTGGCTAGGCGTTTATGAGGCTAACGCGTCTTTTAATTGGGCCAGCACTTCAGTTAATTTTATTTATTGATAAGTACACAAAACAGAGTACACAAAACAGAACATAGTCAAAACATACATTATATGCTAAGTATAAATTAAAAAAAATGTTTGTTCAGGGCTTTTATTAATACTTACTTATGTCATTCCAGAATACTATGCCTACTATAGCTTGCATATACATACGAGAATACCTCACGCAAACTTCCGCCACAGAAAATCTAAGCAGAAGTGCCATCAAATAACAGTGCAATAAGAGATTCCCAGCAGAGGAAGTGCGTTCCAACCGTGTGTCACACTCTACACAACAATGCCAGTAACATAATAGAGCAATATCCCAAGGCCCCTAGTCCTAGCCCCTAGTAACCTTACTTATTTTTTGAGGTAAAATGTATGGTATAGAGTAGTGTTAGTATGTACTTCGAACGACGTTTTCTCGTCCAAAATCTCGCAGTGCCTGAAAACAAGGGTCTTTAACCAGTGTGTGTTGCCAGTGGTGACATATGGAACAAAAACATGGTTTTTAACTGCAAGCTTTTTGGAGTAACTCAGAGTCACGCAACGGGCAATGGAGAGAGCTATGCTCGGAGTTACTTTGCGCGATAACGCAATCGCGGAACGAGGATATTTGCCAAAGAACCAAAGTCACCGACATAGCTCGCATGGCTTGCAAGTTAAAATGGAAATGGGCAGACCACATCGCTCGAAGAACTGATAACCAATGGGGAAGAAAGATTCTTGAGTGGCGACCACGTACCGGAAGACGCAGTGTAGGAAAGCCCCCCACTAGGTGGACCGACGACATTGTGAATGTCACGGACAACCGGTGGATGCAAATGGCAGGTTGTCGTACAGTGTGGCGGTCTAAGGGGGAGGCCTTCGTTCAGCAGTGGACGTCCCCGTGCTGATGATGATGTACTTTGAACGCACGCACACGACTTGATAACTTGGGCCAATGTCCTCCCAGGAGAAGTATTTATGTGACGAACATAGATGTTTGTTCTATGTCCGGGTGTTATGTGTATTAGAAGGTTGTATTTACAAAAAAAGTATGTACCTATTCTATCAGCTATCTAGTTCCTGTAGTACAAGCTTTGCTTAGTTTGGGGCAGATGGCGCTGTGTAAAATGTCCATCATCAGCCAGAATACGTCTACTGTTGGATGATGGCCTCCACCTTAATAGGGAAACGCGTGGACATTATGCCGCGTTGCCGCATAATGTCCACGCTTGGCAGGTAACTTGATAGCTAAATGCTCACCACCGTTAACCGAGAAGACGCCGCTGCCTTCCTCCGGTGGTCCTGGATGTAGTTTTAGGAACTACCCAGGTCCAAAAAGGTGTAAAAAGTGTAAAATAATCAGGTTTTTTAATTATCCACTGCTGGACTTAGGCCTATCTTCGAAGGGCGAATTGGCCATATCCACCACGCTGGCCCAGTTGCAGGTTGGTGAATTCACATACACCATTGAATTTCTTCTCCGGACGTAAGCAGGTTTCCTCACGATGTTTTCCTTCACTGAAAAGCCAGTGGTATTAGTATAGGTACATAAACTCCAAAGAGCTCATTGGTTGGGGTTTGAACCCGTGACCTCACGATTGCAAGTCCAGCTGTCTACTGTCTAGGCTACCACGGCTTCCCACCTTCTTAAAAGGTGTAAATTGTCCACCCAATATTTATTTACTTATTATTTTCTTTTGAAAACATAAAAATAAAATGTCAGTGTATGGTTACTGCTCTAGCTTTACAGTACTGCTGCACTGACTTCATAGTTCATACCATAGTATACAATATTGTTTACGCGCTCCCACACAATATTAACTCACCCTGCCATAAAGAAAACCGTATCTACATAAACACAGGGTGTATTTTTAAACGGGCGCAAAGGAATAGGGGTAAACAAGGACATGCGTAAAACCGTGCCGAATTCTATTGAGAATGTTATAAAACAAAATCTCGGATTTGTTTTATGATGGTATGATCAAATAAGTGGAGGAAGGGGAATTGTATGGAAAATACGTTTATTGCCAAGTCAAGGTCGCTGTTTTTGTGATGCAGATATGTGTAAAGGAGATGTGAGTATCGCTATCGGATCAAATGACGCGTGTTACGGGAAATAGTTGAACATGCAAAGCGAATGTCTGAGAGTCAAGGGTAAACATATTATAATAATAAATATTGGGTGGACATCTCACACAGCGCTATCTGGCCCCAAACTAACCAAAGCTTGTAGGTTCTATGGGAACCATATAGCTGATAGAATACTTATAATACTTTATTAGGACATACTAACATGTTATTTCGTTATCTGCGCTGCGTTCAGTATCGTCATCATTAAAATAATAACTCGATACGGGACCGAACCCACGAATTCCGCTTGCTAATAAGCGAAGACGCAGGCTACGGTGGAGCACGCTTGCCTAGAAGAAATATTATTTAAAAAAAAACTAAATCACTCGCTCATAAGCAACGGACGGTCCGGTCAGTCTTCGGATGGGTGACCGTGAGTGGCATTTATTTCTGAGCGCTACCGTGGGTCGGGTGACACGTTAAATTGTTGGTCCCGGTTGTTTGTTATAGTTTCTATGACAACAACCGTCAGCCATGTCAGAGGTCTTCGGGCGGTACACTAACTCTGACACTAGGGCTGGCTGACAGCCTATACGAATTTACTTACTTACTCGCTCAGGTGTTTCTTAATTTGCACATTAAGTGGAAACGAATTACTTTGTTTGGTTTTGTAAGCAAGCAGATTATTTGACTAAAAACAATATTACGATTGACAAAAAACTTCGACTTTATACAAATTCGACTGGAAAATACTCATTTGAACGATCGGGAAACGAACCAAGGACATCAGGCTCCTGAGGCAATCTACCACTTGACTGATCCAAAAAGGGCAAGCAAGAATGAGTGCGATATTCTTTTCAGACGTTGAACCCGTGCTAAAATTATTTTTCTCAGCGTGAATTCTCAATAACAAGAGCGCAAGAGAAACGTTGAACCCTTTAAAGCCAATCAGTATCTGTACCGTCAATATCTAGCTCCCAAAGGCCACATGAGCTTTGTATTCTTTCCAATCAATTTATTCGAGCAAATATTGTTTCTAAGATATCGTAGCTAGCTAGACAGTACACAAAGTTGCTTCAGAAAAGCTTTGCTTTAAGAAGCCTCTCTCGTCTAGAACGACCATCCATCTGCAAGATGGGTCTAAGATATCATCAGCATCACTGGTCGAACCAAGACCTGACTATCAAAGAACTGAGGCATATGAGATAGCAAGACAAATGCTTTGCCTATATGCCGGGTATAAATACTCAGCAGTCAGAACGAGAAACTGGACCTGGGTATGTCCTAAAACTGCATCCAGAACCACCAGCAGCAGCGTCCTCTCGGTTAACGGTGGTAAGCATTCTGCGGTCTCCAAACCACCTGCCAAGCGTGGGGATTACGGAAACCCCTCCCAACTAAGGGGGAGGCCTTCGTCCAGCAGTGGACGTCTTCTGGCTGTTGATAAGAACGAGAAAGTTGATGATGAGGATGAAGGAAATTAAGTAATTCGTTGGAGAACCAAAGTTACCATAGCTTAGACATCTGTGCCGATGCTTTCTTAGCCGAAGTGTCAAGTCTGTTACATCTGACACAGCCCGATGATCATGGTATGTTCTAGAGTGCAAGCAAAAGAAGGCAAAGGAAGAAAGAGGAGAAGGGTGAAGGCAACTCAGCATAAAGTAGCGCAAAATACAAACTCGATTGTGTTTTGCGCTACTTTCCCCCACTGACATCCACTTTACCACCAAGAGATGAAGACCATCGAGAAACACTCGCTCGAGCAGTGCATTCAACTATTTAGCACTTTGCATGAAAGTGGAATCAAACCGTTGTGCTCAGATTTTAGGTATAACTACCATGAAATGGTGTCACTTTTTCGCCTGGCTGTTCGATGAGAATAAAATAGGCAGGAGGGAATTAGATAATTCATATCAAATAATGAAAAATAACGAGAAAATATCAGCTTTTAAACGAAAACTTGCATAATTGTGGTAGGCTTCTGTTGCAGAGGCCGCCTGAGAAAGTATCACACTTTTGCTAGTTATCCGACCGCCAACCTGTAGGATGCATCACAGCTGTGTTTCGGTTTGAAGGGCAGTGTTACCAGAAACATTACTGGGCATGAAGAGATTTGACATCTAATATTTCCGTCACAGGGCATAAATCTCTCTAATATCGAGTGCGCAGTGCGACGCAGGATTTTGTTTGCACGTATACAATTATGGCACTGCTACTGTTATGGTATACCTACTTAATCGAATGATAATGGGCAGGCGTGATGCTTACCACCAGGTGAACGTCTTACTCGTCTCGTCGATCATTTGCTTGAAAAAAATCGGGCGTGGTAAAT
The DNA here is from genome assembly GCA_905404285.2 of Erannis defoliaria. NCBI lineage: Eukaryota > Metazoa > Arthropoda > Insecta > Lepidoptera > Geometridae > Erannis > Erannis defoliaria. Next base: position 2,208,146 of record FR990082.1, on the reverse strand, counting down.
AGACGGTTTTTTTAACATATTTACATATTATATTTTATTATGAAAACTGACGTAGTTTTGACTCATTTTTGTATTATTTATACGGGAATACTCACGTTTAATTAAATCGGATACTCCGACTATAGTTTCGATCACATCCGGTGACTTTTTTCAAAGAGTGAAAACAGAGCCCGACGCGCGTGCAGCTGCGTCCTGCTTAGCAGTCAGGTCACCGGATGTGATCGAAACTATAGTCGGAGTATCCGATTTAATTAAACGTGAGTATTCCCGTATAAATAAAACAAAAATATTTACGTTATTGTTACATTAAACATCGTACATCTATTATGACCTTTTTTTATTCAACGTGGCATGCTGGGTACGCCGCCGACTGGTAGTGCGTTTGGCTATTTGGATTGTCTCTAGACTTTCATCGGTCTGGATATAATCCTTTCGTTTTTGTGTAGTAGGCTAAGTCTTGATTTCGCCAAGCTATGTTAGCTATTTGAATGAATTGTTAAACTTAACAGACTGTTATAGTTATCTAGTGTCCCACCTAATGGTTTGTTAATTCTCATAACATTATCGTTCTTGATTTAACAGCTCTTTTATTTTTCAACGCCCATTAGCTGCCACATTAAGAGTTAACAAACATGCTATGGTATGAGGCCTAAGTATTGTAAGTAGTTAGATATTATGTAGTTTGTTGTGGTTTATAAGTTCTTATCTGTTCAGTATATCTGGGAGTATTCGAAAAATATTTGTTCATGTACGCTACTATTGACCCATGACCTTTTGCCTAGCTATCCTACCCTGTCGCCACTCCTACCCACTCTCGGTAGTATTAAATATAGAGTTGATTGTCCCTACAGTCGAGTACACAGCGTAGATATTCCATCAATATCAACGTCAAGCAAGTTGACCTTTGTTTCTAGAACGCAAACATTCAATATGGCGTGTCCTGTGCCGCGTTTGTACGTGCGAGTCAAGAAAACAAAAGAGGTTTTGAAGAGTTGCGTTCATGCTTTTGCCAGCTATTTAACCACCAACCAGTAGAGTTCAAGAATCACTGCTTCGATTTAAAGGGATTTCACTGCAAGAAGATACACTTTATCAAACAGGTTGGTATTCTTTTCAACCGACTTCAAAAAAGGAGGTTCTCAATTCGACTGTATGTTTTTTTTTGTATGTATGTTACGCGATTACTCTGCCAATTATGAACTGATTTTCATGGTTATTTTTTTTGGCGGGTGGTTTTCTTCAGAGGTGGTCCCATACAAATTTTACCGAAATTGGTTCAGTAGTTTGGTTTTAATTCAAAATTACTTGAAAATATGAAGATGTCATCCAGGTATTCGAAGTTGGAGTCGGTTGTATTTTTTTTATAAGCATATTATATAGTTCTCTAGTAAAATTATTCAGGCAAGGTCTACGTGCAAAAAACAGCAAAACATATATTATCAACAATACGCTATCAAATACAAGACATTCTATTCAAGTAATATGTTTCAAATACATTCTCAAACAATTTAATCGAGCAGACATGACGCAACTAATTTTCAAAGGCGTTTAATTTTCAAAGTACATAAAATAATCACCATTAAATATTATTACGGGTTTAATAGAGATAATCACTAGTCTAAAACTCTAGACCTCTGGGCCTATGAATAATTAGGCCTCTGGACATGAAATGACTCGACTTATAGCTACTTAGGTGGGAGTAAGACTCAATCGCTTATGGTATAACCAGTTTTTATTTTATTTATAATTTTCATTGTCTTCATTCCAAAGATTTTTACTATCACCGCCAAATTTTGTCACTTGCTTTTACGATTTACTATAGATCTCAAAGGCATATAAATAAAAAAACAAAAGAAACGTTTTACATTTTTAGTCGTCGTCAGTCATAAAACGTCCACTGCTGGAAGAAGGCCTTCCCCTTTATAGAGGGGTGTTGCCATAATCCCCACGCTTGGCAGGCGGCTTGGGGATCGCAAAATGGTCACCACCGTTAACCAAAAGGACGCACCGGAGGACGGGCAGCGTCCTCCGGTGGGTCTGGTTGCAGTTTAAGGACATACCCAGGTATGTACCAGGACATACCAGGTTCTTTTTTAGTATCAAAGTATAATCAAGCTTTTATTTAACCTTCTCGCTACTGCGACTGTACCAATAATGTTGAAACCTTACATAAATTTGTATCTTGCCGATAACTTGTAAAAAAATATGAAACATAATTATCGCGGGTTACAAAATCTTACAAAATTACAACAATATCACATAAAAGAGTTCAACGGATAGAGAGCGCAGGCTTATTAATAGGGATCTATTATACACTTTTCCGTTACGAAACCCTAGACTAAACCAATATAAACCAAACGCGTCCAGAGCTTTATGCGTCCAAGTCTAGAACTAACAATGTTCTGCAAACATTATCTCGGTACGCAAAGCTAAATTGAAACTAGTCGCTGGTAATTTAGATGAACTCTTAATAATAACTTAGTCCAGCGATATACCTACATAGCGAGAGCCAGGATTTACTTGTTTTTCTCATAATAAATATTTAAAAAAAAAAAAATTCTTTCGTTACTTAAAAAATAATTATTTTTCTTGATCTAAGAGCAAATTCAAGTGGAATACTGGCGTCTTAAATGTTGTTTTTTTTACCAACATTTAAGACGCCAGATGATGATGATCTTATCAGATTTAAGATGTGCGAAGGTTGCCTGTTGATATTTTGAGTTCTTCCATTTAACCAAAAGAATTTAATTTCTTCAAGAAGTTGCGGTGTACTCAATAATGTACACACACAAAACCACACCCAACCACAACACACACACAAACACGCGCGCGTATGTTTTCGTATTTGCACGAAATGCAAATGAAACAGAGCATGACATGTGTGTTTTCAACGATAAAAAAATATAATAAAATTTCTTCAAAATTAATCTCACTCTTCTTCATAAGTCTCGTTTACAGACATACTAACCCACAATGCACATGTGAAAACGCAAAGTAAAATGTATGTTCTAGCTGGAGCGGTATAATGACACCTCTGCGCTAGCAGGCTATTCTAATGTATCTTTCTAGTGAAATTAATTTCGCCTATTCGTTCTCTAGATAAGTTTTAGAGTCCATTTAGTTGTATTTAGATAAAGTGCTGTAGTTAGGTGCTTTTAATTGAAGCGCTAACTTTCTTAATAAACTTTATTATTTAGGGTTGCGTGGAATGGCTATACTAATCCAAATAGAGCTCGTTGTCTAATCCAAAATTACAGCATAATGTTTTTTAACAGATAACCTGAAACATAAAAAACTATTTTGCTATTAATTTTCAATTATGTGCAAAAGCTGATTTCTTTTTCGAGATCTTAGAATTGTGGGACTGACTTGAAACTCGAAAATCTTTTTTGAGGTAATCGGTATCACAACTTTAGAAACTTGAAAAAGACAATGAGCTCCTTTCGGCTCAGTAATACAGTTCTGAGCAACCCTGAATTATGGGCTATATTAAAATCCTTAGAAATAAAATTATCTGATACAAGATTTTAGAGGCTGCATTTGTTGTAGTGATAGCTCCACAGTGTAAAATTGTAACGCTAGTTCTGGCCGCGTTAGTTCTCTTTCTACACAAACTACACTTAACTCTCTTATTAGGATATCTATATGCATGTGGTTTATTTATTAAAAATAATAATAGAATATATGATTTGATCGAAACTATAGTCGGAGTATCCGATTTAATTAAACGTGAGTATTCCCGTATAAATTCAATAAAGATAATAGAATATGTGGAGAGTTTAACTGAATATGATATTTACTCGTACATACTCGTAGTAAATGGTAATGAATATGAGAGTCGATGACTGCCTACAAACTGCTGTGCAGTTTGGAAGAGTTATAAATAGAGCTATGTAATTATTTTTCTAAGACAAAAAAAAATTACATCAAAGAAATAATTGAAATCAGCTGGTAAATGCTGAAATTATAAACGTTTTTTATACCTAAACTTCACAGGGCGTTAAAAGTTTTTGGAACGAAATGATCTTCCCTTTTTAGCAAAACATGTGTACAGAATTTATTTGGAATCGTGTACTCTGACGTCATTTGTCACGATAGAACGCTCTGTCTAACTAGAAACTAAAATAAATCTTTGTTATTTGTGCATAAGTTTAAAATTGGTTTTCGATGATTAATTTCGTTGCATTTCAGTTTTTTGTGTCAATAAAATAAAAAAATGTATATTTTATACTCCCTATGTCATCAATCCCAACTTGTTCAAAAACTGGACAGCACTGACTATCAAGCAACTAACCCGTGTAAACCCCCAAACTCTCCAAGCGTAAAAAATCCCATTCAATCGTGGACCATAACAACATCCCATGCTTTAATGGTGGTATTAATTCTTTCCCCTTTCCGGCCCCTTTTATTGGATACGACAATGGTTTCATGGTGTTTTCCTCTACCTAGCCCCTGTTCAACATGTTTTACAATGGTTACCTTCGGGTAACTAATAGATTCTGAGAAAGTGATTGTGGTTCTTCGAGTAGCTTCAAAAGAAAAGCAATACTAACTGTTTGTATTAGTGTAATATTACTTATCTGTTTTTAGGGTTCTGTTGCAAGATAAGAAAGCCGTTGAGATAATATTTAAGATAAGATAACGATAAGATAAGTTTAAAATAACTTTATTGCCAAAAATACACACAAATGCTAGACACAGTACAAGAGTAGGAGCTTGTTCACAAACTACTCGATCTAAGTAACTAGCTAAAAAGCGGACGCGGCGGATTCCCTACATTCCCTATTTATTAAGCGACTTCATAATAGGAGGAGGTTCTATGTTCGACTGTATGTATGTTTTTTTTATGTATATTCACCGATTACTCCGTCAATTGTGGGCCGATTTTGAAAATTCTTAATTGCCGTATAATATGTATAAGCTTGCGTTTGACTGCCATGTCTGATGTTAATCGAAGATGCAGTCTACGATGGAGCAAGCTTGCCTCGGAAAAACTGTTTCACTCGCAACTTGAAGACACCCAGATCATAATTATCGGGAAATAACCACTCGGGCAGCGCATTTCACTGTTTAACAGTTCAATTATAGAAAGTGTGTATTATTTTCTGTAGTGGTAGGCCTCTACTGCAGAGCCCGCCTGGGGAAGGACCACACCTTTGCCAGTTATTCAACCGCCAAGCAGTAGTGTGTTCCGGTTTGAAGGACAATGTTACCAGAGAAATTACTGGGTATGAAGAGATTTAACATCTAATATCTCAGGGTGACGAGCGCAGTGCAGTGCGGCGCAGGATTGTGTTCGCAAGTTCACAATTCTGGCACTGCTACTGTTAGTGGCAGGCGTGACGCTTACCATCAGGTGAAAGTCTTGCTCGTCTCGTCACTTGACTGTATAAAAAAAATGGTGGAATCAAACCGTTTCGTACAAAAATTTGCTCGGGATGATTTATTAAAGTGGTGAATTTTGGGAGCGGGCCGAAATTCTTCCGTACGCGGACGAAGTCGCGGGTGACCTCTAGTTATGTATATGGAACGAATCGTACTCGCATCATTCGTCTAAAGTGATTTATGCTCAAGTAAAGATCAAACCAAGGATAGTACCTACCTAACAATATTCTCCGAAGAGATCAAAGTGAAATTACCCGAAAGCTTCCAACATGACTTTATGACTGTAAAGTTGTCCTCCACAAATCTCACGGCCACGATTAAAACATAAATAACTCGAACTTTACAATTCAAATCACGCTTAAAACCTTCATTTTAACCGGCCAATTTGCACAACCGGCCCTAATCACCCGTTATCTTTAATCTATTGTTAAACCCGCGGTGGCGCGGTCGTTTGCGGTTTGAACGCGTTTCTGTTGCCTTTTCAAAGATGTAGTACTTTCTGGTTTAAATCCTAATTACCTCTTTCTTGCCGGTTTCGCCGCATAATTTATATTTTATGTGTAATAATAGTACATTATGATACAAGTTTGCTATGTTGGTCATTACACTGGAGGCGGTATTATTCGCGCGAGCCGCAGGCGAGCGCTATAAGGAAGCCGAGAGTGCATTGAAACATAGCAAAAGAGTTTCATACGACTGTTTTCGTCACACTTGCGAGGAAAAAACATTTTTTTTGATAATAATCAACCACACAGCGAAAACGTCAACAAACATTTGCGGAAAATGGCGCCCAAATCAGTAATGCGCGCGCAGGTTGACAATAGGCGTGTGGCGTAATGTTTAATTTATGACACATAACAGGCTTAGTGATGAATATAACTAAATACATTACACATACTGAAAAAATAAATTGTATTGGCTGATAAATCTCTGAGATATGAGCGTTTAAAGTTTTAGGGATAGAAAAGGGATGCTCTATCCCTTTTCTTTGTTTTATTATCAAGAAAAGTTTGTTTTTTCCTCGCAAGTGTGATGAAAACAGTCGTATGGAACTCTTGTGCTATGTTAGTCATTACGCTCTCGGCTTCCTTATCATATGCATATATATCATATATATATCATCATATCATGGCATAATACTACCTCTAGTGTCATGACCAACATAGAACACTTGTATCATAATGTACTATTGTTATAATTTAATCTCTAAGTCCATTTTTCAATAATTTTGGGTTTTATATTGGCTGAATAAAAAAAAAAAATTATATTACTTACGTGATTCGTGAATTGATCATGATCTGGTTTCCCACATATTTCTTCAATGAGATTGTATGTAAAAATAGCATAAACAATACCTAACAATCGGCATCTGCTGATCAACAGCAGGCAATGATGACATCTGATCTTTTTCTATAGTTCTGTTAGTTTATTATAAACGAGACGTAACGAGAATAACATAGAATTGGAGACATTTTGAACATAATAAAACAAAAAATTGGGTATGTCCTAAAACTGCACCCAGAACCACCGGGGAACGGGCAGCAGCGTCCTCTCGGTTAACGGTGGTGACCATTCTGCGATCCCCAAGCCGCCTGCCAAGCGTGGGGATTACGGCAAGTCCTCCCCATCAAGGGGGAGGCCTTCGTGTAGCAGTAGACGTCTTCTAGCTGATGAAGAAAACAAAAAAAGAAGTTCACTCTTATTATGAAAACTGACGTGGTCGTGGTCAGGGTCGTTTGAAAAAGGTCACAGGGTGTGATCGAAACTATAGTCGGAGTAGAACGTGAGTATTCCCGTATAAATAAAACAAAAAAGAAGTTCGCTCGTTTTATTAAAGAAATGTTTTAATAAAACAAGCTACTTTAAATGGGTTATTCACCAACTGGACACGCAAATGGCGGCTCATTTGTTTTTCTCATCAGTAATATATTTTTTACCGTGAATCTGTTTATTCGTGCCCCATCGTAGACTGCATTTTCGCTTAACACCAGGCGAGATGGCAGTCAAACGTAATAAAAGTGAAAAATGAGACTGACGATGTCGGGAAAAGGGTAATTTCAATTTTTTATGCTTGACATGCCACGTATTTTGACCACAGCTCATCAGATGTCTTGACGTTATGGTCAAAGATGGTACCCACCTATCCTGGAATAGAAAATGGGCTGGGATTCTAGACCCGGAATCAAACCACAACTCATGACTGTGAGGCTCATTTTCTCACATCTAGGCTACCATTATCATTATCAGCCCGGAGACGTCCACTGCTGAACAAAGGCCACCCCTTTAGACCACCACACTGTACGACAACCTGCCATTTGCATCCACCGGTTGCCCGCGACTTTTACAATGTCGTCGGTCCACCTGTCGGTGGGAGGTCTACCTACAGTGCGCATTCCTGTTCGTGGTCTTCACTAAAGAACCTTTCTTCCCCTAAAGTTATAATTTTTTCGAGCGGTGTGGCCTGCACGCACCATTCAAAAAATCATACAACACAAAACCAAACAATCAGACCACACTAAACTACCAATGTCAAAATAACCAGTACAAAACGGGTATAATTTAAGTTCCAATTGATCAACGCCGTACGAAAATTAATCGGCCGTTTAATCTAACCGGTAGATTAAAACGGCAATTAGTCTCGTCGACGGGAAATATTTCATGAAGGAGTGTAATTTTTGCCGATATTTAACGTGCCGAGGGTTTTCTTGCAATTATGGTGTACGCTGCCTCCACGGAGTTTAGAGCAATGAATTAATTGGTTTTATAGTATGTAAAGTACTATGTATGTGTATTGTATGTTTTATCTATGTGTGTTATGTGGTTTTATGCTATTGGATTAATTCTATTGACGTCACGTAAAGATGAGGTCTTTGATTAGGTAATATAGAGGTGACTACTTCAAACATAAGGTAGAGTTGTCGAAATTGCACTATCAGGTCTAGACTAATTGGTCTTTCCCCGCCGTTTTTTATATTGATATAACTTAACGTAAAACGTACTCAATATACGTCTGTCTCGTTTTCGCGGGGAAAAAAGAGTGGATAGACGTTTTTCACGGCTCACGTTTATCACGGCTAAATCATAATAACTATAATGTCGGGGTGGCCTCAACGAACAACCGCGCAGCTTCAAATCGTGAGGTCCCGGGTTCCAATCCTATAAGCTCTTTAGAGTTTATTTATGAATGTATTTTTTTTAAAATATTTTATTATTATTCATACTTACCTTTCTATAAACCTGGGTATGTCCTTAAACTGCACTGTCTAGTCTAGGGTTTCGTAACGGAAAAGTGTATAATAGATCCCTATTAATAAGCCTACGCTCTCTATCCGTTCAGCTCTTTTATGTGATATTGTTGTAATTTTACCCGCGATAATTATGTTTCATATTTTTTTACAAGTTATCGGCAAGATACAAATTTATGTAAGGTTTCAACATTATCCGTACAGTCGCAGTAGCGAGAAGGTTAAATAAAAGCTTGATTATACTTTGATACTAAAAAAGAACCTGGTATGTCCTGGTACATACCTGGGTATGTCCTTAAACTGCAACCAGACCCATCGGAGGACGGGCAGCAGCGTCCTTTTGGTTAACGGTGGTGACCATTCTGCGATCCCCAAGCCGCCTGCCAAGCGTGGGGATTATGGCAACATCCCTCTATAAAGGAGGAAGGCCTTCGTCCAGTAGTGGACGTTTTATGGCTGACGACGACCTTTCTATAAAAAAAACGTGAGGTAACCAGTATACGTCGGGAGAAGAAATTCGACGACGTGAGTGAGTCCACCAACCCACAAATGGGCCAGCATGGTGGATATGGACCAACTTTTCCTCCGTCCGGGCAGAAAAGAGCGCATTTCTGCCCTGTTTGCGAGGAACAAAGTACGTTTTTTTGAATAGATGTGATAAAAAGAAAACTTGTCCAGTGGTAGATCATTAACAGGTTGACTATGCTAATTAATGCCATCAGAGTATACATTATTTTGATTTCTTTGTTTTTCATATATTTGTATAAAATTTCCTTAGTGTAATAAAAGAACTGAAGGCTTAGATAATATTTATTAACAAAATGCTAACCTCGGCAGAGGTTACATATTTGAGCCGTTTGGTGTTGAGACATTGGGTCCGTGGGGACCGGGAGCTCATCATCTTTTCAAAACCATATCCGAGCGCCTGGTCGACGCGACGTGTGATTAAAATGCTGGCGTTTATTTGGCTCAATGCATAAGCATTGCCATCCAGCGTGGCAATGCCACCAGCATGCTGGGTACGCTGCCGACTGGTAGTGGGTTTGAGCATTTGGATTGTCTCTAGACTTTTATCGATCTGGATACAATCCTTTTGTTTTTTGTTGTGTAGTAGGCTAAGTAGTTTTTGTAGTTTGTTGTAGTTTATTAACAAAATAAACCTTAAATATGTATATTTGAGTTGATGTAGGTACAATTATTTTGACCGCTGAAATAAATAAGAACGTATTTGAAGACAGTATTCATAGTTGAGTTCTTTTCAAAATAGAGTTATTTTAAATTTGTTATTCTTCACGCCATGCGAAAGTTTGTCTGTTTGTCTGTTTGTTTGTGTTTGTTTTTTATTTGTGTGTTTTTATTTGCTACTCCTTCACGCTGAAACGGCTCAAACGATTTGGATGAAATTTTATATAGAGGTAGTGAACCTGAAACACACTCGCTCACACACTCGCTCTCACACTGCGAAATAGTGAATTTACTGACGCGGATTACTTGTTTACTTGTCCGTTGGTTACAAAGAGAATGTCTGTCACTCAGATGAAAAAGGGGAAGCTCGACATTGACAGATTGGCAGGGATGTGGTGACAGCTGACAGATGTATCGAAAAAAGGAAAAAATGCGTGAACAAGTACTCGTAGCTTATACCTTGGAATAAAACATAGGCTACACGTACCAAGAATCGCGGGTGAAACCGCGGAGCTCAGCTAGTATTTCGTTATAAATAACAACATCCCGATATGCGTCACATTTGTACTTACAAACGTTTCCCGCCAAAAGCTCCCAAAATGAATATTTCCACCGTCAGTGACGTGCGACGTCAATGTGACACGTTGTCATGTTAGCTGTCAGATTTGATTGCTGCTTACTTTTATTGCGGTAAAACGCAACGAATATTCCAGCGTATATTCGTAATGGATTGTTGTGCGAGGAAAAATGTTGGGAAATAGGGTACTTAACTCTACGCGAGGGTAACATTAGCTATATCATAAATATCTAAGTCTAAGATATGTGGATATACTAACGTGATTTTTGTTTTATTTTATACATTCAAGTGACGAGAAAAGCAAGACGTTCGCCTGGTGGTAAGCGTCACGCCTGCCACTAACAGTAATAGTATCAGAATTGTGAACTAGTGAATACAATCCTGCGCCGCACTGTACTGCGCCCGTCACCCTGAGATATTAGATGTTATAACTTCATACCCAGTAATTTATCTGGTAACATTGCTCTTCAATTTGTGTTCCAGACACAGGAATGCTTGCACACTACTGCTTGGCGGTTGAATAACTGGCAAAGGTGTGGTACTTCCCCAGGCGGACTTTGCAATTGGATTCCTACCACAACAATACAGACAATTTCAATACATGAAATTGTCTTTTTATGAAATGTACCTTTTTATAATATTAAGCTCCTTTAGGCTGGCTATGACATTTAGTGAATTGACATTCGCCACTAAAATCAACTCAGTGCGAGGGAAAGATATACATAATAGGCTAGATGACTGGTTTTTTTTATACTCCTATTAAAATGTGGCTCATAAATATAGCAGATTAATGAAAAAATTATGAAAATGTGATCAAAAATAAGCAACTTATAAGCATTTTAATATCACGCTAGACAGAGAGGCGAAACAGCAAATCGTGACGTCACTTGTCAGTACGCCATATAAATTATATTCTGACAAGTAAGGTGTGACGTCATTTTTTGTTTTGTGGGAAAGGGACAGAGTTGTCTCTAACAAAAACTTTAAACGCTTATATATCAGAACATTAATAACCGATATAAATTATTTTTTCAATAAACATACTATATTTACTTAAATTCTTCTTCATCAAAGCATCATTATTGGTTTCAACGATATAAACATCAGTCATCTACCCTATTATTATTATGTCAATGATTGTGGATAGGGCCCACCTACGCGGTAGTAATTAATCTATGCGGCTCACGGAGAAACATTAAATTATTTGTTTACAAATGAAATAAGACGTTAAGTAATCATGGAAAGATTTCGTCTATAATTTTTTGATGTGCTGTATGTATTAGAGCGTAGAAACAATAAAATTCCACCTCTAATAAGTATGGTAGCGTGAATTGGAACTACGGCAGCAAGTTTTTCATGACAACAGCTCTGTATTTAAACCACTAACCTCTGTTTTTATTTTAACCGGCACCATGCTGAGTGGGGGCCGTTTTGCGGCAAAAGACGAAAGATTACAATTTCTTGTTTTTCCTAATATCCTTTGTTTGTGTGCTATGTTTTTTGTCGCAAATAAACTACTGTCTATTGTCTATTTTTTTTGTTTTTCTCCGTGTTTGAGCTCAAATTAATTAATTAAAATTAAGCTAACGACAAAATTCTCCACACAAGTCAAATTGTGAGGAGAATTGTGTGTTGTACGAACAAGGAATTTAATACAGCATTGATACATGTACGGATGTAATATTATTAAATTGCTTTTAATACAGACAAGTCTAGATTTATGTGGATGAGAGAATAAGTAACTGATTTCTGTACGTTATTACACTATACTTTTTAGTTCGGTCTCATGTGTAATTCTGGGGCGTATTTGAAGATGCACGTGATGACTTCATTTCCCAGCTCGCAAACATCCACGTCGTGTTTTACCTGAATAAAAAGAACATCATTACTTATAACATGAGGATTTATTTGTTTTAACTAAATAAAAATTATGGGATTTAATTGGAATACAAATATTGACTAACTAATAATGACATTATAACATTGTGGACATTGTATTTAACTTGACATAACTACTATATTATGACATTTTCTTTGTACACTAACAATAACTTATAATTAGCAAGTTATGAATATGCCAGTGCTAAACATGTGTATTTAGAGTCAAGTTTGTTTTCGGAGCTCTGTAAAAACTGATTATACTCTGTATGTAACATCTAGGCTTACCAACAAACTGCAATAAATATAATTTTGATTTTTGATTTTGAAAAAGAACATCATTACTTATAATATGAGGGTTTGTTTGTTTTATCTGAATAAAAATAACATCATTACTTATAACATGAGGTTTTATTTGTTTTACCTGAATAAAAAGAAAATAATTACTTATAACATGAGGTTTTGTTTGTTTTACCCGAGAAAAAAGAAAATTATTACTTATAACATGAGTTTTTGTTTGTTTTACCTAAATAAAAAGAATATAATTACTTATGACATGTTTTGTTTGTTTTACCTAAATAAAAAGAACATAAATTACTTATAACATGAGGTTAAGATTGTTTTACATAAATAAAAAGAACATCATTACTTATAACATGAGGTTTTGTTTGTTTAAATAAAAAGAACATCATTACAAAAAAAAATAAGCAAGAAGGATAGTAAAATATTTAAAAATAATTTCAAGAAAAAACTTGTAAAAAATAATTCAGAATAAAATGGTCGATATAATATTACCTCATTTATGGACCTGGGTATGTCCTAAAACTTCATCCAAAACCACCGGAGGACGGGCAGCAGCGTCCTCTTAGTTAGCGGTGGTAACATTCTGGGATCTCCAAGCCGCCTGCCAAGCGTGGGGATTATGGCAACCCCTCCTTTTTAAGGGGGAGGCCTTCGTCTTACCTCATTTTCGCAATTATCTGAGACAACCTTCATGTGCTCGAGTTTCTTCTTGTGCCTGAACACGAGCGGCATGACGGCGGTCATGAAGCCTATTTTTGAATACTTCTTGTGTTTTATGACGCCAATCTGTAAAAAGTCTTATTAGAACGACAAGAAATCTACCAAATGGGAGGTTACTGACAGCTGACCGAACAACGTCATCTATCTACATCTACATAGATAGATGGCGCTGACGAGACATGAATCTCATTTTTCGCATTTTTTTTATGACAACACACACAACACACGTGTGTTTAAGAATACACACTAGTACTAATTTCTAATACGCACTATCTCATTTGTGTTGTGGAAGAACCAAAGCATAGGAAATACCATGGGCAAGTACTTTGTTAGAAAATCAATAACCACAAAAAAAGCATGTCAGAACTGATGTTAAATGAAATAATCTTTTTTTTTTTACATTTTGACTTTGCTTCATCAACAGCCGGAAGACGTCCACTGCTGGACGAAGGCCTCCCCCTTAATAGGGAGGAGCTGCCATAATCCCCACGCATGGCTGGTGGCTTGGGGATCGCAGAATGCTCACCACCGTTAACAAAGAGGACGCTGCTGCCCGTCCTCCAGCGGTTCTGGATGCAGTTTAGGACATACCCAGGTCCAGGACTTTGCTTCATTCATTCAAAATCTTCAGAACCACAGACTAGGTAGTGATACTATTCAGAATCATGTCTCATCAACGCCGTCCAATATATTTATATGAAAAAAAAAATGCCTGTCACAAAACCTCCCATTACAAAAAAATACATGAATGATAACCCTTGTCGGGTCATGTCCATGTCGGAATGATGTAAGTATTCTAATGATATCAAATCCCATATATCTAAATCTGTTCAGGCATATTTAGACGTTATGGTGAAATAAAGAAACTCACAATGGGTACATGCAATACGATATAATAAAAAAGGTTAGTGCTCAGCATGATGCTGCTAATTTGTTAGCAGCGCTGGTTTTCAGCACTAACCTTCTTAAGACGCACGGGACTACTAGAAAAAACAGAGAGTGTAAGATAATATATATATAATAAGAGAGTAGTAAAAAATATATAATAAACATAGGTACGCGTCTATAGCATTTATAAAATAATTATGTAAAAAAAATAGGCACAGAATTAACCACTTTTTAACTTTTTCTTTTTTTTAACTTTTTTCGGCTACTCAAATTAGCCATAAAATATACCCTGCAATTATTTATAGACTAGCTACGACTCGCGATTTCACCGGTTAGTAATAAAAAACGGTGATGATAAAACAGTGATGATGATGATGATAAAATGTAGCCTTTATGTTATTCCGAGAAATAAGCTATCTCCATTTGATCCAAATCGGTTCAGCCGTTATGGCGTGAAGAGGTAACAGACACAACTTGACAAACTTTCGCATTCTAATATTACTAGCCACCCGCCCCGGTTTCGCACGGCTACCAAACTTAGCAGAATCACCCGCTGGACAAATCTGAGGATTCCCTGAAAATTTGATAAAAAAAATTTCGCCTATAAATTCCAGTGTAACATGAGGAACCTGGCCATAATTATGATTTGCAGAATACTCCAAAGTGTCATTGTAACTAGGTAACTACTAATATATTAATAATTCAATTTGTTTCAAGTATTTTATCATTTGCAATGTCAAATTGTTGACATTTGATTTTCATTTATTTTTTATTATTATATTGTATTCAAATCCACTGTATGAACTATGTATTACAATTATTATTTTATTTGACTTGTAAATTTATATTTATCAATAAAAGACTTTGACTTTGACATTTACTTTTATCAAAATCGGTCCAGCGGTTTTGGAGTGTTTATGGAACGTACACATACAAACATTGAATTATTGTGATTGTAGCTTATTGGATTGCACAATATTTCTTTCTAGCGTGAAAATATTCGCGACATTATAATTTAACGTTAAAGTTTGTTTACATAAATATATAAGTGACCTTTTCCAACAAACACTCAATAATGCAAGCTGCCTTCTTCGGGTAGGGCGGGTCGTTCCTCAGGTGCTCTATGTCAGCTTCTGTGGCGTTGACGTGTTCCATGCAGGAGCGAGCCGTCGAGACGAGGGTCTTCCTCACCACCGACGTGAACGGATTCTCTGGTAAGAAAATAAACCTTTGACCTTGACCAGTTTATATTTATAATAAGTGGTAAAGGGTAAGAGGGTATATGATCATCATGGGCCAACCATGACATTGCGAGAAAAAAATAGCTGGCCTTACATTTTGTCTAATGTCAAAGAACTTTTGTATGGAATAGCAGATTTTTTTTCGCGATTTTTAAGGTTTGCTCCATAGTTAAAGTTTTTCGTAATGAGTACATACATTTGTCCTTACATAATTAAATCAAAATAAATAAATATTGACGGAAATTTCACACAGCGCCATTTAACCCCAAAATAAGCAAAGCTTATTCTATAAGAACCAGATAGCTGATAGAACACTTACCTATTTACTTTTTTTTGTAAGTAATTAAGCATGCAGAGACCAAACATCTAAATTCGTGACAATCATAGGTACACGTAATCTCAAAGCATTGCATAGTCAACTGTGCAACGCCAAAAAGAGCTAGCATAATTATATCATTGGGTGGCAAGCCAAATCTCCCTCGAAAGGTCAAAATGGTCAGCGACCATATAGCTCAATTGATAGCATCTGCTTGGAGGTTACATTTATGTGATCAATTTCGAAGTTTGTTCTGTTATATTGCGTCGTTGTGGAGCACAAACCGGACTTTTGTATGAATCTGAATGCAGAGTAAATTACGTGACTCACAAACGCACACTCACCCACAAAATTACGCTTTTCGACACTCGTCATCAGCCAGAAGATGCCCACTGCTGGACGAAGGCGTCCCCTTCACAGGGTTGCCATATAGGGGTCCCCGCGCTTGGCAGGTGGCTTGGGGATCGCAAAATGCTCACCACCGTTAACTGAGAGGACGCTGCTGCCCGTCCTCCGGTGGTTCTGGATGCAGTTTTATTACATACCCAGGTCAGGTAGGTTTTTGAGTCTTATCCTCAGTGATTTTAATACAGATATGTATGGAACCAAGAAGCCAGTATCACTAACCATTTTCCTCAGCAGAAACTGAATAAATGAACACACAGAGAAGCAACGTCGACCGCATTTTGGACACAAAATACTTTTCCCACATTACACTACTTGTAGCCACTGATAGTTACTGATGTAGGGAAAAATAATGAAAAAATAATTGCGCCGGAAATTGTGTACACTAATAATAATTGAAAGAGAATCTGTATGCTTGTTTTTATTAGCCACATTGTACAATATTATATCATAGAAATTACAGAGTAGTTATTGTTATATTCAGGGTTACGAGTAACTAAGTCGAACGAACGACCGAGCTGGGTATGTCTTTAAACTGCAACCAGACCCACCGGAGGACGGGCAGCAAAGTCCTCTTGGTTAACGGTGGTGACTATTCTGCGATCCCCAAGCCGCCTGTCAAGCGTGGGGATTATGGCAACACCCCTCTATAAAGGGGGAGGCCTTCGTCCAGCAGTGGAAATTTTATGGCTGACGACGAAGTCGAACGAAAGTGATTGTGTTCATCTTTGTGAGCAATTTTACTATGGGCCAACACTGAATTCGTAAAAAAAAATTCAGCTGCATACATTTTGTCGTGAGTGAATGATAATATTGTTCAATGGAACAGCTGTTTTTTGGCGATGTCGTATGGATGGACGAAGATCGAGCCGTGAAGGGAACATAATTATTTGGGACGGCTGACAAGATGTCGTCCGACAAGTAGTGCGTCTCAAGTACTGCTGCTCTGATGCAGTGGAAAAGGATCAGCATGAGCTCCAAAATTCGGGAAATTGTGTATCTTTTGTCCAAAATCCCATGTTTTTAACCTGGTTGTGTTGCCAGTGATGACATACGGAACTGAAACGTGGTATTTAACTGCTGGCGTTTTGGAGAAACACAGAGTCACACAACGGCCAATGGAAAGAGCTTTATTCGCCTAAGAACCCATGATACTGACATATCTTGCAAGGTTAGCAGCTTGTAGTGGCAAAGGCAGGCCAAATCGCTTGAAGATCTTATAACCGATGGGTAGAAAGGTTCTTGAGTGGCGGCCACGTACCGAAAAACGCAGTGTAGGTGGGCCTCCCACTAGGTGGACCAACGATATTGTAAAAGTCGCCGGTGGATGCAAATGGCTGGTTGTCATACTGTATGGTGGTCTAAGGAGGCCTTTGTTCAGCAGTGGACATCTTCAGAAGACGTTTTCTGGCTGATAATGAGCTCCAGCGGCCTGTATAGCACAAAGCTGTGATGTATGGCGTCTTTAATTGTCGAAGGTCAACACCTATTTTAGGGCCATCGAACGGTCAAAACCGCAGGGTAAGAGTTAGTATACATTTTAAATAATTTTGCTATAATTCCAGCTCCGATCAGATAGCATCGCCGGATACTATTTCAACATTTTTGGTGGTTTGATAAATAGATGTTCTGATAAGATAGGACCTAATTTGTGTAAATAATTATTCACATTTTGTTTGCTGTTAGCTTTGATTTACATTTTCTGTATTGTTTTTTGTTCTAGATTCATCATAATCATCAGCCCGGACGGCAACGGGCTGAAACGAGACACAAACGCTGAGACGTTTGCCAGACGGAAATGCCTTGCCTTGCCTTGCTTTTTGAAAAACGCGTGTCAAGCTTAATTCAACTAATTATAGCATACAATGTCATCTCTAGTTTGATTTATTATCTCATTGGCGCTGCCTAGTATTTAGAACTTTAAAAATGCAAGATCCAGCACTACATTGCTCTTTAAGGATTTAATATCTTTGCCCTGAGAGCGGTAACTCAACATCCTGGGACCGTTCTGGAGTAAGCACCCCCCCCCCCCCTTTTTACATACGCCCATGAGTATGTCTGCTTTGAGAGCTGTTTTAGGGTGTGAGTTCGATTCCCACCGAGGACAAACATCTCGAGCCCATACCAAATAACTATTGTTATCTAATTATATTATATTATTAGGTTTAATTGTAATAAAAATCAAATATAAAGGCTTTTCGGTGAAGGAAAACCTCGATAGAAAAACTGCATACGCCCGGACTGTCCGCAACTGGGTAATTGGGTCAGCGTAGTGGGTATGGCCCAATAGTCCTTCGAGAGCATCAAATATGAAATTATTTGTAATGGAAATTATAAAAAATAGCGATAGAATAGCGACATAGGATGTCGTGGTAGGACTCTACTGCAGGCGTGACGCTTACCATCAGACGAATATTTTGATCGCCTCGGCACTTGATTGTTTAAATAAAAACGCAGTCATAATAATAAGATATAATAACTCAAGACTGGCTCATTAAACCAGATTAGGTTTAGGCTTTCCGATGGGGAAGAAAGGTTCTTGAGTGGCGACCGCGAACCGGAAGAAGCAGCGTAGGAAGGCCTCCCACTAGGTGGACCGATGACATTGTAAATTCGCGGGCAACCGGTGGATGCGAATGGCAGGTTGTCGTACAGTGTGGTGGTCTAAGGGGGAGGCCTTCGTTCAGCAGTGGACGTCTCCGGGCTGATGATGATGAGGTTTAATGAGCCAGACATGAGTTAATCTAGTATTACGCGTGATCAGCAAGCGATAGTTGGAAGTCAGAATCATGTCCCATCATGTGGTCCTAAATCACACGTGGCCGCCAGCGATAAATTAATCACCATGTATGCGATTACTGTTAATATTCCGCGTCAAATGTCAGCCGCGTAATTGTACACAATGAAGTTTGGTTTATACAGGATGTTACTGACGCTGCTACTAGTGTACCTATGTTCTAGGTCGACGTGCTCCATTCTCGGCCACATCGTCTCTTACCATCAAGCAATGTAGCCAAGCGTAAATCTATAAAAAAAACTATTTAACTTTTTTTTTTCTTTTTTTTTAAACTGTTATTGTTCTCTTGTTTGTCTAGCATTTACGTATATATATATTTTTTTGGCAATAAAGTTCTTTTTATCGTTTTTATTTTTTATTTTGGTGCTCAGCAGGACGCAGCCGCACGCGCGTCGGGCTCTGTTTTCACTCTTTGAAAAAAAAACACCGGATGTGATTGAAACTATAGTCGGAGTATCCGATTTAATTAAACGTGAGTGTTCCCGTATAAATAATACAAAAATATTTAGGGGGTCTTTAAAATGTATCTCAATGTTAATAACTTAATAACTCGGTAAGCTTTAGTTTTAATTAGGCTTACTATGATTTGCAGGGCCACCTACATATCAAAGCTTGTATTTAGATAATATATTGTTAACTAATACCTGAAGAACACGCGATCAAAGTGACTTCCCCTTAATTAAAAGACAATTTAAGAAACGTATTATTGGACACATTCTTAAGAATTATATGATTACCTATTATCTTAGAATTAATTACTTACTAGCTGAATTAGGCTAGATTGTAATTAAATTAAGGAGACGCCTTTAAAGAGCTCCGTTAAAAAAAAACTAATAATTAATTTTAATAATAATTTTTCTATGTATAATGTACACCCTGTATGGGTAATTACTGATGTGGTCGACATTCATCGTCATCATTACATTGAATGTTGCAATGTAAAACCCTAATTATTGTACGCTTCTGTTAGTAAAATTGTTATATTCAAAGGCTAGGCATCATTTCTGTTCCTATAATTTATTACGAGTACCTACTACCAATTTTTGTTTTATTTATACGGGAATACTCACGTTTATCACATCACGTTTAGATACTCCGACTATAGTTTCGATCACGTTTGGTGACCTTTTTTAAAGAAAAAAGTCACCGAGAGAGATTAGAGAATCAGAGATATTTATGAGATTTTTTATTTTTGAGTAGGTACTACCAATTTGGTATATTATTTGAACCTACTATTTATTACACGACTGCCCAAAAAGAAGGTGTAATGTGTTCATATAATGTTTGTAGGTACGTATGAATGTGAGTTTCTGTAATACACCATAACTTCAAAACTATTTTTTTTTGTAGTATTTTTTTGCGTTAAATATAGTAATTTTGTAAAATTTTAAGAAATATTTTCTATTATTTCGTTTACTTAAATTATTTTATTTATTTATTTATTATTGAGATAAAAACGATAGTATCAATTACATTTAACTCACAAAATAATACAGAAAAAAGTTAATTAACAACAATTGCATAAAAATAAGTAATGTCAGGTTTTTTTTTACAAGTGATATAAATGTCAAATAAACGAAGAATAATAAAAACAATTTCCTAAATGTACTCTAAATTGTATATCACAGTATAGATGTTCCAATGGTAGTGCTGAGGCACGGTTACCTACAGCCGGTCAACAGCCACGTGACGTTAACGAGCCAAGCGCTATTGTGAAATAACGCCTTATACAAATAGAGTAAAATTTACCTTGTACTGAACAAGACATGATTGTATAGTTATAGGTAGGTATATCTACGCTTAGAGTCTTAGACGCGTTTTCCATGGGAAATGGATTCTTTCAGACGTAGTAGATACTATTATGTAAAATCATTAGTTTAGTTTATTGGCCTTAAGTCATACTAATTTAAATAAATGCCTGAAATTGTTTGGGGTATCGTTAGAATCGTTATCCGAGTAACACTGGCTATAATTTTGTTAGGCAGAGCTGTAGGGGTTTTAAACGTTTAGGCGCGTTTTCTATGGGATTAAATCTTCTGTACGTAAGTCTATTATGTTATCTGTGATGATATAAAATATTGTATCGGTCAGTGCAAACTAGCGTCCGAAATTCAATCATGTAGCTTTCGAAATTGATATTCGTGTATTGATCACGAGTGAATCATTAACGTGATTTGTCGCCAACACCCGTGTAGAGGTGGTAAATAAATGTTAAAATACACATACATTGTAGCCGTATGTAAGGTTGTTGTGTACACAGCCTTGTGCGGTAAGGCTAAGGTGAAAGCTAGGAAATCAATGTTCTCTTCATTTAGAATACTATTTAAGAATTTTACTATGATATCAATAAAGAAATCACGAAATACAAACAACACACACACACAAACACACACGTGGAATGACATATTTTTTTACATATTTTATGTATTGTTTATACATTAATTCATTGTTATTGTATGTTTTGCTTATATGACTTAATTATGTAAAAATAAAGTTAATTTGAATTTGAAATAAGTAAATCACAGCTTTTCATTAAAATAATATAACGAATAACTTTAGAAAGAAACGACTTTAATTTCGATCACCTGGATGACATATTTTTCCCAGTTAATTTGATTTAAATACGAAATTACCAAACGGATTTCGATAATTATAATAAATCGTCTCTGAAGTATGGACCTGCCATAAAAATACATCAAAACCAATTCCTAATTGGTGGAGTAAAGGCGAAACAAACAAAAGAAAAACATATAGTCGAATTGAGAACCTCTTTGAAGTCGGTTGAAAAAATGGGGTTACATGTAACGGTATTACTAAGCTGAAAGAAGGTTATGTGAACCAGTATTACTTGGGAATACTACGAACCTACTCTAAAATTGCAAAAACGATCTACTACACCATACATTTCGGCGACGATGAATTATTTTACAAATTCAGGGTTCGACTAATTGTAAAAGTTTTTTACAATGATGAAATACAATGAATGACCTCCATTCGTCTTAGAAATACTATTACCTACGCAAAATACAATACAATCATGTCTTGTACAACCACAGCAGCCAGAAAACGTCCACTGCAGGACGAACGCATCGCCCTTAATAGGGGTTGCCATAATCCCCACGCTTGGCAGGCGGCTTAGGGATCGCAGAATGCTCACAATCGAGAACCGCACTGAAGAGAGACAAAGAAGTAGGGCTTTCGCTTATCTGTGGTTAACCGAGAGGACGCTGCTGCCTGTCCTCCGGTGGTTCTAGATGCAGTTTAGGACATAGAGGTCCATGTACTCCCATGTTGTATATTTGTAGTGGTTAAGACTCTACTGCAGAGTCCGCCTGGGGAAGTACCACACCTTTGCCAGTTATTCAACGACCAAGCAGTAGTGTGCAAGCATTACTGTGTTCCGGTTTGAAGGGCAATGTTACCAGATAAATTCTGGGTATGATGAGATTTAACATCTAATATCTCAGGGTAACGAGCGCAATGCAGTGCGGCGCAGGTTTGCAAGTTCACAATTCTGGCACTGCTACTGTTAGTGGCAGGTGTGACGCTTACCACCAGGCGAACGCCTTGCTCGTCAAGTCACTAGACAGAATAAATAAAAAAAATGATTAAACTCAACCGCTTTAGTAAAAGCGTAGTACGTACCTACGTATCTAACAACATAACTTAGGTAGGTATTGTATAACATTATGACTGTATTTGATATACGATATAAAAGGCAAAGGTAAGAACGCAATAAACTCAGACAGCTATACAAGAGGAATAAAAGTAAATAAGAAAGGAAATAAGTATGAGGGTTGTAAACAGTTCTTGGGTACCACTTACGATCTCTCATATCTCGCCTCCCATCGGGAACTTCTTATATTATTTTGCGTTGAGGAAGTCTATTTGAGGTAACGGGCGGTCTACACGGGCGATCTTAAAGGCCGCCGTTATAGGCCGCAGCGGGGCGGAGCGGGCCGCACCGCAACGCAAAATGTTTGCTTAACAAACATAATAATAAATTAATATTATAGAGACGTGCCGGATCCCAACGCATTGGTGGATTTTTTGTTCAGTTTACTTACTTACATTACAGTAACCATTATTACAGTACCGCGCAACCTCGTATTATCCGTTTAAAAATAAATACTTTTTAGCTAAGACATATGGAGCTGAAACGTGGTCTTTAACTGCTAGCCTTTTGGAGAAACTCAGAGTCACGCAACGGGCAATGGAGAGAAGCTATGCTCGGAGTTACATTGTCGCGATAAAATCCGGAACGAGGATATTCGCCAAAGAACCAAAGTCACCGACATCGCTCGCAGGGTTTGCAAGTTGATGGGCAGGCTACTTCACTCGAATAACTGATAACCGATGGGGGAAAAAGGTTCTAAAATGGCGACCGCGAACTGGAAAACGCAGCGTAGGAAGGCCTCCCACTAGGTGGACTGACGACATTGTAAAAGTCGCGGGCAACCTTTGGATGCATACGGCAGGTTGTCGTACAGTGTGGCGGTCTAAAGAGGCCTTCTTTCAGCAGTGGTCGTCTTCGCGCTGATGATGAGTTTTCTTATTAGATAATATATTATGTTCTTCTAGCTACACTATAATAATACCTCCTCATATAAAGTATAATATTATGCACGTTCGTAGCGGACCGTTATTAATAGTGTAATTTATAACCTCCGCAGGACGGCAGTAACATATCGCCGAGAGCACGCCTGGACTGCCTATAGATAGGTACAGCCACTGATTTGTGATGTGGGTGAACGTATAATTAGGAACATGTTAATTAGGCGTCTGGGACATAGGAAGTGATTGAGTTAAATGGGAAGAGAGAATTGGGTAGAATAAAAATAGGTATGTCAGTTAGTTATAATTTATAATTTCTTTCTTTGTCTGTTTTTTTATAATGATTACCTTGATTTTATTTATTTAATAATTTTGTAAGTAGTAATCTCGAACGCCATAAGCTCGGCCGCGATTCGCTACCTTTAATTTTTATAGTTTTACCGTCATATGCATAAAACGTTAAAAAGTATTTCAAACCTATTTTAGTTAAAAGTGTATTGTCTTCTTTTTTCAAACTCAAATCGTAATTCGAATGAAAATTGACAAAACACTTTTTAACTAAAATATATTTGAAATACGTTTTAGCGTTTTATGCATCATGACGGTTAAAAGTTAACTTGAGTACGCGTAAAAATTGCAGTCAAGCGGAAAATTGGTAAACCAAATTAATATAAAATATTATACATGAATTGTATACTTATACCGAGTCAATCACATATATTCAAGTGATTGTTACTTTGTCATTTAAGTAATCATAATCATCTGATTGTTTTGTGGTAGTGTTATAAAGCTTTATATTAGTTTTTGACTACAACCGAGTACAAGAGAGTATCATAATTTAAATCATCAAGTTTCCTCACGATGTTTCCTTATACTGACAGCTCTATCTCTTACGCCTACTGGCGTCTGATCAGACCACGCTAACCACTAAGCTATCATCCCTACAACCTTGCCCAGACAGGGCAAGTAAAATTGTATTTACGACGTAAAACCAAACATTTAGAAGTTACCTCCCAACAAACAATACAGACAAGAGAATAACAACGAAACTTGCCGCAAAGCACCAAACTAACTTCATCGCATAAATAACAACACTATAACTGCTCATAAGAATTCACAGTCAAACAAGCTTGGTTATTCAGCACGTAGTAATGTTGAGGCGAGAAGTGTTTACTGCATTCTTGAGAAGTCAATGTCTAAGGTAGGTATGGAACACTGATGGAGAGAGGAAGACAGTTACATGTCTCTAAAAGGTGACACATTCGCAGGTTCTCTTTGTGTGGTATGGAGAACCAATCTGGGCTCAAATGGCTTTTTTTAAGGAAATTTAAAATAAACACAAAGAAACACTTATTGGAGGCTATTTTCACAACGTAACCACTGTAAATATCTCGTAAACAATCATAAAACTATAAAAAAATACTAAGCATAAAATAAAAGGTAGGTACCTACCGATTCGAACACGTGGTCGCGTTTTTTGCGGTCGAGATGACTACCAACCAAGGTCGTAACTCTGGCAGAAAAATTCACACCACAGCAATGTATAACTAAATGGCACACTGGCTGAATAGAAAAAAAGTTTAGTGTAAAAAAAACATATCATGATAAACAAGTTTTATTACACACACACACTTTGTGACCACCGGCCACATAGCTACAGTTTTTATGAATAAGTTAGTGAGTTTATCACCCTAGAGCTGAAACTAGCTCCACTGACAATACATCACTGACACATAATGATTATCTTTTTGCACACCTTGGCAACTGTCATCCACAACATTCAGGAAGACACTTTTGTCATCCATTGTACTTTTGTAGCAATCTGGCGCGAGCTTTTTGTTCCGGAGACAATGCGACGACTTGA
This sequence comes from Erannis defoliaria, assembly GCA_905404285.2. NCBI lineage: Eukaryota > Metazoa > Arthropoda > Insecta > Lepidoptera > Geometridae > Erannis > Erannis defoliaria. Next base: position 2,182,788 of record FR990082.1, on the reverse strand, counting down.
CTTTTGTGAAGAACAGTCTCGTTTGGCTGTTTGCTGCGTCGAAGTTGGTTACTACTTACGGATGACACAAGAAGTCTTATCTTACTGGATCTAGATCACTGAAGTCGCAGAGACTAGTGGTTCGCTCCGAACCACAGAAAAGGTGGATAAAGAAATTTTTTATTGCATTAGACGTGCGTTCGGTGTCATTATAATATTTTATATATTCACTTAATAAATAAATAAATATTTTATTTATTTTATTTTATTTTATTCGGGAAACTAACAGCGGCAAAAAATACATAATTACTAAACATATAGAAACTATGCGCCACTATATATTGGGGGACATTTTACACACAGCGCCATCTAGCCCCATACTAAGCAAAGCTTGTATTATGGACACAAGATAGCTGAATGCTGTTAATGTTAATGTTATGCCTAAAGATCTCTGTCAAATCAGAGATTCGTTGCTGTGGTTATTACCTACTAAAAAGTCAATGGACAAAAGTACAATTAAATAATACGCTTTTTTTTAAATACAACCGACTTCAACTTAGAATACCTGGATGACATCTTCATATTTTCTAGTAATGTTGATTTACAAACCAAACTACTGAACCGATTTCGATAAAATGTATATGGGACTACCTGTGCAGGGCTAACATGCGCACCGCGAGAAAAAAATCTCGATTCTTAAAAACAGGACAAGGTTACGAATCTGTATAAGTTTTTCTCGTTTTCGCACGACATAAAGACACGACAAAATTTTCTCGCGGTGCGCATGTTAGCCCTGCTGAAGAATTACCTACCAAACAAAAAAAAACATCAATATCAGTTTATAATTGACGAAGTAATCGCGTAACATATATACAAAAAGAAAAAAAAACATACAGCCGAATTGAATTCCTTTTTTGAAGTCGGTTGAAAAATAACGGCTTACTACACTAAACTACTAAGTACTACTAAACACGATTACTTGGATGACATCTTCTTTCCAGTTATTTTTATTTAAAAAACCAAATTACTTTAACGTATTTGATGAAATTTGTATGGGTCCAATCTGAAAGTATACTTTCAAATAAAAAAAAAGAATTTTCCAAATCGGTTTGTATGACGGAGTTCTAATGTATCAAATATAAAAAAAAAACGTACAACCGAAATGAAATAACCGATTGAGCAATCTCCTTCTTTGAAGTCGGTTATAAACATGAACAGTACAGAGTTAATAATATTAAAACAAATTAAACATGTTTTTTGTAGTGGTAGGACTCTACTGCAGAGTCCGCCTGAGGAAGTACCGCACTTTTGCCAGTTATTCAACTGCCAAGCAGTAGTGTGCAAGCATTACTGTGTTCCGGTTAGAAGGCCAATGTTACCAGAGAAATTACTGGGTATGAAGAGATTTAACATCTGATATCGCAGGGTGACGAGCGCAGTGCAGTGCGGCGCAGGATTGTGTTCGCAAGTTCACAATTCTAGGACTGCTAATACTGTTAGTGGCAGGCGTGACGCTTTCCGCCAGGCGAACGTCTTGCTCGTCTCGTCACTTGAAAGCACATAATTTTTTTTTTATGGAAAATCTTAAATTTTAACGATCTAAAATTACTTAAATTAATAGATATAATAGTACCTACTACCGGCAAAATATTCACAAAGTTTTTAAGAAAGGCTTTTAATAGATAATTATTGCGTAGTTGAGTTGCTTGGTTCTGCCTCAACCTGAAACTTTGTTACCGCATCGGAGTCTTCGCTGAATTTAATATTAATAAGTACATTTTTGTAAATCCCTAAAACTTTTCTCTTTCAAGATGCGACCATATCTTAAAATCAAAAGCTCAAAATGCGACAACAAGCTGGAAACTCTATTGTTCAAAAGTTTAACTCGAACTTTCTTCGCGTTTCTATAATATAAAGGAAACTTGAGGAAGTCGTTCTAAACAAAACTTTAATTTTAGAATTATTAGTTAGTAAATGTGCCCGTACTTTTAAGTTTTTAAACATTTTCTATAGACATTTAAAAAGCTTAGACTTACTTAAAACGCTTTTTAAATGTACTAACTTCATTTTTAATTACAGTGCAATACAAAATGGAGTCCAATGGGAAGTTTTCTGACAGCTGCAAGAACGTAGTTCTACAGCTAAAGGATAGATGGCGCTGGCGAGATATGGCCTACTTTTTTTCGCATTTTTTGTGTGAAAAAGTAGTTCACTCATCTTCACTACTTCCCTTCACAGTTTGCGTTCGTTGGTGAAGTGCCTTTCCAAGTTTTCTTGTATAATATTCTAGATGACTGATGTTTAAAACGTTGAAACCAATAACTTTGATGAAGAATTTAAGTAAATATAGTATGGTTATTGAAAACATTATTTAAATCGGTTAATAATGTTCTGATATATGAGCGTTTAAAGTTTTTGTTAGAGACAACTCTGTCCCTTTCCCACAAAACAAAAAATGACGTCACGCCTTACTTGTCAGAATATAATTTATATGGCGTCGTGACAAGTGACGTCACGATTTGCCGTTTGGCCTCTCTGTCTAGCATGATATTAAAATGCTTATAAGTTGCTTATTTTTGATCAGATTTTCATTTTCTTTTCATTAATCAGCTATATTTATGAGCCACATTTGAATAGGACAATAAAAAAAAAACCCGTCATCTAGCCTATTATGTTGAAATTCAGATAAATTGTAATTGTTACGTTATTGTAATTATTTTTTTATGATAGTTATAGTTATTTTTATTGATAATAATTAATTAATTAATAAGCAAGGCGCACTCACTAATTTGCGAGGAATAACGAAAGCTACTTTGTTAGACAAACAATAACATGACAGATCTGATAAATGAAATAAGGTTACTTTTATTTTTTTTACCTATTTACCTTCATTCGTTCAAAATCTTCAGAACCACAGACTAGATAGTGAAACTGTTCAGGGCCATGTCATCACCGTCTAACGGATTTTTATGAACTATATATTTTTATTAGCTGTCAAATAATCACCCATTCTAACTAGCGACATTTAATTTCAAGCGGCGCTTTCAGTAAGGCCATCAACTCCGTCGGTATAAGATGGAGAGATAGAGAAGTGGCTTATAGAATTTGGGATATAATAAATCAATATTTAAAAACTAAACTAACTACTATGGCAACCTCTTTTTTGTAGCACTTGCGTAAGCTGTTTACGTTAATTCGGAGCAAATTTTTCTTTATACATTTCACAAAAAAAAACTAGTTTATTTTTATTTTTAAATCTATTTATTGTATATCAATTGTTTAAGTTTGAATATGATATATATTTTTAGCATTTCTGCCTAATAAGTATGTAAAACCAGATCCTCCAACTATCATCTACTTCATTATTCATGTTAAAGCGGCAGCATTTTTCCACGTGACGTCGCTGAGCATTAATTTTGTATCACCTGGAGTTGAGAACCCCTGCCGCCTGGACCATTAGTCTTTGCGAGGTGAGATTTTCTGTATATTACCAGGAACAGAGATTATTATATAAATATACACGCTTATCTTTTAAGCCTCTATAAATACCTACTTGATAATGTTTTGTTATTTTGTATCTGTGTTGTCCTTCGAGCATTAGAGCTGGCAAGTCAAGACTTAGTACTAGACGTACTTCTCTGCCAAAAGGTACTTATTTTTTATTAAGTAAGTAAGTAAGTTCGTATAGGCTGAGTGGCCAGCCCTAGTGTCAGAGTTAATGTGCCGCCCGCAGGCCTCTGACATGGCTGACGATTGTTGTTATAGAAACTAGAACACACAACCGGGACCAACAATTTAACGTGTCATCCGACCCACGGCAGCGCTCAGATATAAATGCCACTCACTCAATATTTTTTATTTATTTTTAAATACGTATTTGCACTTGTATTACAACAACCAGACACAGAACAAGCATCTATTTTTGCCTCATAAATGTTTGTCCCGAGTTGGAATGGAAGAAACTCCCGTCCCGCTTCCATTCCAACTCGGGACAAACATTCCCCACATTCCAACATTTGAGGCAACTCTCAAAGACACAACACACACAAAAACACAAAGCACAGCTCTCAAAGCAGACAATGTCAACTGAGCTATAAGGCATTCTTGTGTCATTAATATTATCGTATCCCATCGATTGGATATAATACAATAAGCAGCTCAGTGTATGTTTCGAAAAGACCGAAGGCGCGCTTTGGACGCAAAACTCGATGAACTAAAGAGCAGACTACCCGCCAAAATTTCATACAATTATGTAAATGGCACTCTTACGCGCGTGCGTTACTGTGCACGCACATTTACTGGCAAAGTTGGCTACTTTAGCCATATCCGAGCACCCAGCGAAGCTACATACCTGACTAAGTCGCTGGAGTGGTCGCCGTAGCCGAAACCGGCATGGATGACCACATGTAACCACATTACATTATATACATAATCAGCACAAGCAAAACACCCGCTTAGACAAAACGACCGTCATCAAAGAACAATGTACAAAAAAGGAAGTCCCATAATAAACGCACAAATACGCACATTGTGGCTGAAATCCTGTCGTCGCACAGGAAATTAGAGGACGTGATTCGAGCAACGTAAATATATATAGCATGCGACGCTATGTGGGAAATGTCAAGTCACATACACTATCATGTTACACCAAAACTCAAACCATTATACTGGGTTAGGCTTGGGGCGTACTGGGGCGAAAATTGTTCACATTTTTTTAAATATTTGTCGACGTTTACGCTGAGGGGGTGACGACGACACTGGCAACACCCCTCTATCAAGGGAGGCCTTCGTCCAGCAGTGGACGTTTTATGGCTGACGACGACGCTGAGTGGTTGATTATTATCAAAAGAGTTTGTTTTTTTCCTCGTGTATGCAAGTGTGATGAAAATCGTCGTATGGAACGCGTGCTCTGTTGGTAATTACACTCTCAGCTCCCTGGGGCCACCTGCGGCTCGCGCGCATAATACCGCCTGGAATGCAATGACCAACAAAGCACTCTTTCATAATGTACTATTACTATATGCTTGCGTTTGACTTTCAGCTGGCCTGATGTAAAACCAAGACGCAGTCTACGATGGAGCACCCTTGCCTAGAAGAAAACGATTCACTCGCGACTTTATGATCCCCAGTACATTGTTTACAATGGCCACTCGTCATTGTGAACAACTTTTACTATGGGGCCAACCGTTAAATCGCGAAAAATTTGGCACTTTAATTTTCTATGTCGGGGGTAAATGACGTAAATTTTCCCGCGACATGTAAAATTTGGGTCGAGTACAGACAGGGTTTTTTCGATATTAAAAATTGTTCACAATGATGAGTGGTAATTGTAAACAATGTACAATTACCACAATAACAAATTACAATCTGAGTGTCTTAATGCTCCGAGTGAATAAATTTCTTCTAGGCAAGGAGGCAAGGGTGCTCCAGTTTTTCTGCTATTTTTATTACAAAGAGAAATTAACACTAACGCTACGTTCTAGCTTAATAATTCGCAAAATAGTTCTGGCGCTTCGTACGTTTGTTTGTAAAAATCAAAAAATGTTCCATACATTTTGTCGAAAGTCAATAAATCAGATTTTTTAACACTACTTCTTGGTTTCATTGAAAAAGTTATTAACAATGAAGAGTACAAAAGAATAAAAATCAAGATTTTCATACCACCTGCTTAACATTGTCCAATTACATTATTACGCAATCTCAACTTAAAGCAAGGCATTACATCCCAAGGGATATAAAGTTACCTTTATCACAGATAATTATAATACTATACTTAACTAGGACCTATATGAAACGTCAGAGTATTTTTATTTTCACTCTGAAAATATGATAAGTAGAGTAAGTATTCACTTGTATGACTCACTTCATCACTTGACTTCGTCTTGGGCGGCTTGAACCCCTGGCTTCACTCGGAACTCTACAAAACTAAGTTAAACTTAAACTCTAGAATCCCTCGTTATGCTCAGGATTCAACAAACCGCTCGTGATCTAAGAGACACTTCTTTATTTCTTTGGCATAATCTACAATCAAATCATCATCATCACATCATAAAGAAGAAGTCTACTGCTGCTGGACGGGGGCGTTGTAAATAATGATAAGTACAACCACCATTCGACTTAGTACTCGGTTCCACGTAACCTTGTACATGTCCATGCAACTGTCCAATATGAAAACAGTGTAAATGAACTACAAAAACCTTTCCCACAATAAAAGATACGTAATAAATCCAAACTAAAATATGACACAGCTAAAAATTCCGGCAGTATATTATCTTCCCAATTTCCCCATCGCCACAGTATTTCACGATAAAGGCAAAGCAGGTAAAGTTCCGAACTAAGCATCAAACTGTTTCTATAGACGGAACTTTATAGTCGCAGAGCTTACCGGCTGCTTTAACCGCAGAGTTTTGAGAGAGTGGTGTCATTTGAAGTCTTGATGTAATACGAGGGCTACACTAAAAGTATCGGGAATGGAATATTTCCACTGTTTCTGTCATATTAAAATCTTTTTAATTGAAAACTCCTTGGTTTTAAAAATCGAATACCATTTATTTATTTAAAAAAATATTCTCGGTCTTGTCACAAGGTTTTGTCAAACTTGTTTAGTCGTTGAGAAAATGGAATTGACTAGAGAAAATTCAAGAGCGATGATTTATTATGACTTTCGAAGTGGTTTAACACAAAAACAGTGTGTTGACCGGATGATTTCTGCATTTGGTGATAAAGCCCCATCCAAAACCACAATTTATCGCTGGTTTGCTGAATTTCAACGTGGACGTGTCAAGCTCAGTGATGATCCCCGTCAAGGTCGTCCAAAAACTGCAGTCACCCAAGAAAACGTTGATGCTGTGCGTAAGCTGATTGAGGAAGATCGACATGTGACATACCGCGAAATTCAGGCAACTTTAGACATTGGCATGAGTCAAATACAAATAATCTTGCATGAAAAATTAGGTGTAAAAAAGTTGTTTTCCCGATGGATACCGCATTCGCTCTGTGAAGAGCAAAAAGCGGCTCGCGTTACTTGGTGCGTCAGAACTCTCGAAAGATTCCACGCAGGATCCTCAAATGCTGTATACAACATCGTATCAGGTGACGAATCCTGGATATACGCGTACGAACCCGAAACAAAAAACCAGTCACGAGTTTGGGTGTTCGAAAATGAGTTAAAGCCAACAAAAATTGTTCGTTCACGGAGTGTTGCAAAAAAAATGGTGGCCACGTTTGTCTCCAAAACCGGCCATGTTACGACTATTCCTCTTGAGGGACAAAGAACGGTTAATGCAGAATGGTATGCTAGCATTTGTTTGCCACAGGTCGTTTCTGAACTCCGTAAAGAGAACTGCAACCGCCGCATCATCCTCCATCACGACAATGCGAGTTCTCACACCGCGCACAGAACAAAAGAGTTTTTAGAGCAAGAAAACATAGAATTATTGGACCATCCGCCGTACAGCCCCGACCTAAGCCCTAATGATTTCTATACTTTCCCTAAAATAAAGAATAAATTGCGTGGACAGAGATTTTCATCACCTGAAGAAGCTGTGGACGCCTACAAAACGGCCATTTTGGAGACCCCAACTTCCGAATGGAATGGTTGCTTCAATGATTGGTTCCATCGTATGGAAAAATGTGTCAAATTTCGCGGAGAATACTTCGAAAAGCAATAAATATATTTTTAAATAGTAATGTTGTGTCACTTCCTTGATTCCCGAAATTTTCAGTGCCGCCCTCGTATCTTTAGCCAAACTTAGTGTTATAATGTGGTTTAATGTAAATGTGTTTTATCCTTTTTAACGTAACAACACAAAAAGAAGCTTACCTATGAATACTTAATCTATGCCTATGATTACCTTAATAGGAAGGCGTTGCCATAATCCTCACGCTTGGCAGACGGCTTGGGGATCGCAGATTGCTCGATACCGTTAACCAAGAGGACGCTGCTCTCCGTTTTCCGGTGGTTCTGAATGCAGTTTTTGGACATACCCAGGTACATTATGAATAGGTATAACATAATAGTAAATTATGCACTAAGGGAAGAAAGCAGTGTCTTACGTCGCGGGCGGCATATTGAGCCCTGAACGTAACAAGGGAGACAAGAGTTACCCCCCCCGTGCTTAGCGAGGCAGTTATATAGAGTCCTGAGCAAAGCGAGAGGTGCAAGCTGCCCAAGACAAAGACAGGCTTGTTTACAGAGAAGCATACTCTACTTTTCACACCTTCTGCGAGACAATAAAAAGCCAGGGCTCAATAAATTAAAATTCACTGACAATCACAGGACCAAACACCGTCTTTTGTTTCACATTCAATGTAAACGCACCTTTTTTTTGAGTTCTGCTTATGGTGGCCAGTTCGATTTTCGAACAAACCTCTTTATAATGCCATATTACTTATGAGCATTCTTTTACTTAGAGTTTTCCACGAGTTTCCACGCGAATTTGACGTTCCAAAATTCAAATCACTTTATTCCTTAGGGAGTTTCATACAAAATTATATCGCTTAAGAGATAACGCCTTACTTTACGTTGAGGTTTCATGATATATAATTGGACATTGTCGAGCAGGTGGTGTGAAAATATAATTTGTTAGTTAAATATGTTCCCATCAGTAGCCGGAAGACGTCCACTGCTGGACAAAGGCCTCCCACTTAAAAGGGAGTAATCCCCATGCTTGGCAGGCAGCTTTTGGATCAAAAATCCGCAAGCCACGAAGAAGTCAAAAAGGTCAAGAGGTCAAATATATTGACTCATAATAAAATAAAATAAAATAATTCGTTTTACAAGTATAATTTTATCTGGAAGAGACTGTAAATGTATTAAATATCAGTAAACATACATATTTTTACCAGCATTTCATTTCACATGAAATAATTTAACATGTTTCCCTTATAAGCGGCCTTTTCCGAGATCAAAAGCTTTGTCCTTGTTATTTTGAATCCGCTGCAAAAAGCCTTTCAGTCGTATAATGTACTTTTACGCTGTATAATGAACCAGCAATTGGTGGAAGCGTTAAGCTCGATGCCGGAGTTCCACTCAATGCTTTTAACTACGTCGTTAACATAAAAAAGTGGGGTATTACATAATAATATGTCGATTTATATTGTAAGCGATTATTGTAATTAATAATGCAAGGATGCATGTGGCCTTGATATATAGGGTTTGGTTAGTCTAGCAAAACAACCAGCACATAATTATGGTTGATTATTAGTTAAGTAAGTAGTCAATAAAAGTTCAATGTTTTTAAAGCTTAAATTGTAAGAAAAAATATGACCTCTGGCAGGACTCGAACCATGGATCTGCACCCTTATCATGGACGTTCGCGATTCTGATTGCGATAGCATGCCATCCCGCTCGTACGAACTTACTCGCGCCATGCGCCCTCCCGCTCGCGCACGCTCGCAATCAGAATCACAAACGTCCATGATAAGGGTCCTGCATACGAGCAATGGGTTTCCGCCCCAGTTGCTTTGCTATTTAAGCTACAGAAGTCTCTGCATTACCCGTCAAAATCTCAAATTGTTTAAGCTATCAACTAAAGCGTTGGAAACCCAGATATTGCTCGTATAAAGGTTCGAGTCCTGCCAGATGTTATAATTGTTCTTACTGTTTAAGCTTTAAAAACATAAAAATCCATTTCATATAATATATTCAATAAAAGTTATTATCACTTTTATGATATAAATAGAAATACTGCAACAGGCTGTCTCTGACAATATAGAGAAATGTTTTTGAATTACTAGTTGACTTTAGATGGCGCCACAGTGTCATTAGACGAAAGAAAAAAAAATATATCACATTTTTTCATGTTACGTTTACATTTTCATTGGTTGAACTTGAACACATCATTATGTTGATAGTTAGGACTACTAACAAGTGGTGGTCAATATTTGAAAGTATTTTTTGAAAATAATTTCTAATTTCAACAATAAATAGCTTCTTTATGAGACGTTCTGAGATGCAAACATTCGGAGGATAATATCTTTAGAGGCCTTCGGGCGGCACATTAACTCTGACACTAGGGCTGGCCACTCAGCCTATACGAACTTACTTACTTTTTTATCCTTACATTTAAAGTTGTAGGTCTTACGGTCTTTGATTTAAGATAGGCAGCACAATCAAGACTGACATCGTTCATTAATAACTTCGCATAATAATTAAGTTCAAAGCTATTTATTCTTAGGTCAGTTAACCCTTCAGTTCAGGAACTTTTGAGTTAGTTATAATGTATGTGCTTAGAGATAATTACAACCTAGATTACCTGTCATGACCAAGCTTTTGTGGGTGGTCATTCATTTCTATTTTGGTTTTGTGAGCGCAAATGTTGGTTTTGGATTGACATGCAATTTCCATTGCTGGAAATAAAATAAACTTTATGACGAAAACAATGAGTTGAGTTGCTATTGCCTGACAATTTAAAATGCATTGGCCGCAGTAGTCTAGTAGGGTCGAATTCCGGTCTTGAACCGATGAGATCTTTGGACTTCATGTACCGATTTTCATTCCATTTTCCGGTGAAGGGAATAATCATGCATCGTTTTCTTTTTGCATCGCCACCACGACGGCTATCTGTAAGAGATTTTTAATTATCGATTTTTTCGATAAGACCGCCTTTTCTATCTGATGTGTAGGTATTCTTTTTGTAAAATCTTTTCTGTGGTGTCATTAAAGAGTTATTTTATTGTATTGTATTGCAAAGAAACTTGTATACGTCCAACTCGGTTCAAAATAAAAGGAAACAAACATTTTCGTGTATAATATAGGTAATAACATACATTTTGTACGAGGAATTGACTGAGGATGGCTAAATAGTAATCTATTAAAATATGTCATCATCATCATCAGCCCGGAGACGACCACTGCTGAACGAAGGCCTCCCCGTTAGACCGCCACACTATACGACTACCTGCCATTTGCATCCACCGGTTGCCCGCGACTTGTACAATGTCGTCGGTCCACCTAGTGGGAGGCCTTCCTACGCTGCGACTTCTGGTTCGCGGTCGCCACTCAAGAACCTTTCTTCCCCATCGGTTATCAGTTCTTCGAGCGATGTGGCCTGCCCATTGCCACTTCAACTTGCAAACCCTACGAGCTATGGCGGTGGCTTTGGTTCTTTGGCAAATATCCTCGTTCCGGATTCTATCGCGCAAAGTAACTCCGAGCATAGCTCTCTCCATTGCCCGTTGTGTGACTGAGTTTCTCCAATAGGCCAGCAGTGAAAGACCACGTTTAAGTTCCATATGTCATCACTGGCAACACACACTGGTTGACCCTTGACCCTTGTGGAGTTTTGGCGGGAACGCGAGATAATCGCAACATGATTGATGATGATTGTTTGATGCGAGATAATCATGTTGCTGCATTGTATTATTTTCCAAAACTTGTGTTTTTTCGAGTGTTAATGCATAAAAATGGTGGCGTTTTATTCATTAAGTGCTGATTTACGAGCAAGAGTGTGGGCAAGTGATATAATGTAGTGAAACGTGTCTTTTCGTGTTGTTTCCAAAACTCCGAAGAAGCTTGTAGTAAAGTTGCCACGACTTTATTAGGGTATGATTGGACTTGACTGTGACTTACTGTGTGTGACTTGGACTGTGACTACGACTCATTTAATTGGAGAAAGAAGGATCGATGAAGAAAAATGTATTCGGCTGAAGGACTAGTATCCATGGCCAGGAACTATTAAAAACAACAAAAAACGAAGACCCTTGTCTTCATACACTGCATTAAATATATGTGTATCTTATAAAGTTCGAAATGTTTGTACCAAACTGTTATAACTGTAATTGATTACAGACTGACTTTATTAACAAACAAATCGAAGTTCCAATTTAAAATTTTACTATGATAACCAGAAGCTCTCCTACTATAAAAAGATACCCCATGAATTATACTCCCGATCTACTTTTGGCCTAACGCCATGGCAGTATCGATTGCTACTTTAGATGTTTTAGAGCTGAAATATGACGCGAGAATTTAAAGATATTGCAACAGTTTAGCTAGAAGGGTTTTGTTTACTTGGTAACACTGCGTACTTACAATGTTAATGATTTGTGTTAGCTCCGTGGCTTCACCTACATAGGAAAACTTAGTTAGGATGAAGCTATGAGTGTGAATGATAGACTATATTTTTCAGCGCAATGGAGTGATGAGAAAAGCGAGACGGTTGCCTGGTAAGGGGTTGTAATCTTTTCGACTACATCTCGATCTGGCTAGATAGCAGATACGACTAGATCGCTTTAAGACTAAATCTCGATATGACTACACCATAACTGTAGCAGTGCCAGAATTGTGAACTTGTGAACAAAATCCTGCGCCGCACTGCACTGTGCTCGTCGCCCTTAGTATACAATGTGTGACAAAAAGGTTCAACAATACTGAAGGGTAGGACTTATCATTATGAACAACTTTTACTATGGGGTCAACCCTGAAAACGCGAAAAAAACCCAGCTGTTCCATACATTTTGTCCAAGGTCAATGAACTTTTTGTATGGAACTGCTGTTTTATTTTCGATTTCACGGTTGGCCCCCTAGTAACAGTTGCTTAGAATGATGAATACATACCTCATTACATCACATCAACAGCTGGAAGACGTCCACTGCTGGACGAAGGCGTCTCTCTTAAATGGAGGTGTTGCCATAATCCCCACGCTTGGCAGGCGGCTTGGGGATCGCAGAATGATAAGAAATACATACCTACCCTTCAGTATTGTTGAACCTTTTTGTTACATGTTGTTTAAATATGAGACGTCAAATCTCTTTATGCCCAGTAATTTATCTGGTAATATATTATAACATTGCCTTCAACCGAAGCACAGTAATGTTTACACACTACTACTTGGCGTGAATAACTGGCAAAGATGTTGTACTAAAGTAAGTTCGTATAGGCTGAGTGGCCAGCCCTAGTGTCAGAGTTAATGTGCCGCCTCTGACATGGCTGACGATTGTTGTTATAGAAACTAGAACAAACAACCGGGACCAACAATTTAACGTGTCATCCGATCCACGGTGAAAGAAAGTGGTAGCGCTCAGAAATAAATGCCACTCACGGTCACCCATCCGAAGACTCACCGGACCGTCCGTTGCTTAACATCGGTGATCGTTTAGAATCACCTAGACAAGCTACGCCACGCTACGGCACGCGACGTCGTACATGGGGGTCATGACCCCCCCCTGGGATGGGTGTAGGTCGACTACTGATAGCTTTTCTAGTTGTAATGGAATTGGAGCCTGACTGCTAACTAGACCTCGACTCGACTATATAGACCTGACTTAAAAGCTGGATCCGCCCTTGCCCCAGGCGGACTCTACAACAGTCCTGCCACTTCTTTCAGAGAAACGTTCAACCGACATTATAGTTAGGTACTTAATCTAATTCTAACTTATTCTAGCACGCTAGCATACTAACAAACACTAACCTACATGTTTCAGTATATTTGATCTGTTCCCGATGCTTGCAACGCATTTGCGATATCAACCGCAACACGTATTAGCAAACATTGGAAACGTATCAAACGTATTACCAAACATTGAAAACGTATCGAACGTATTTAGCAAACGCTGTCAGGAAAATGAGGAATGACCATTGGAGTGCGATCACAGCGTTCGAGCCGTAGCTCGACTATTAGGTGGTTCTAAAACATCAACAGGCCAGGCGTCGGATAGTGATCGTGAGTTGAATTTTACTGGCGCTATCCGGTCGGTTGATACGTTAAATTTCGTTGGTCCTGATTGTTTGTTGCATAAGAATATAGTATGATTAGGTCTAGAAGAAGAGCCTCGATCAACACCTTAAGAGCTCTCGGTAGCGGTTAGGTCAAGAGTCAGGTCCAAAAGGCAGTGCTCTTTGACACGGCACGCATTGTCAGGAGGTTCCTCACTCTGCAGCGTTAAACACAGCTTGAGCCCTGCTGCCGGCGGCACTCTTAGGTTTAGGATTTTTATAATACATATATATTTTTTAAATAGCAAAAATAACTTAGATTCAAGAATGAAAATAAATAAACAGAAATATAGGTAAGTAATTATATATTTCTATGACATAAAAGCCATGACATAGGCTCTAGCTCGTCACGCTTCCTTCGTCTGAGTCGACCTGAAGACGTTTAGATCCCATTCTGTCATGGGCTAATTCTGACGGCGCACGGTAAGTGTGGATAATTAATTTTACTAATTTAGTTACGAGAATAACGTATTAGTTATTCTTTGTAACGTATATAGTATTCTTATTAGTAACGTATTAGTTACGAGAATAACGTATTAGTTACGAGAATAACGTATTAGTTATTCTCGTAATTAATACGTTACTAATGTTAATTTTTATACAAAATTAAAACATGATTGATTGATTGATTAACTCTTTATTGTTCACACCAAGAATTACACAGAAATAAATTATTAAACTTAAATATTGGAACAAGTGGCGGCCTTATTGCTAAAAGCAATCTCTTCCAGGCAACTTTTGGATGGAGAGGATTTATAGAATGCGTAGAAGACGGGGTGTGCGAGAAAAGAAAAGTGTGTGAAATCATAAACATGTACCATAATATTATTCTAACATTAAAAAAATATTTAATATTAAAAATATATGCTAATACTTAAAATACCTACAATATTTATAATACATGTAAAAAGCAGGTCTAATATTAAATTTAAAAAGCCAAAGAAATTGATTTCCTTAATAAATTTTTTATGGAGTGAAGAGAGATCTCACTAATATTATAAATGCGAAACTTTGTCGGTATGTGTGTATATGTTTGTCACCTCTTTACGCCAAAACGGCTGAATAGATTTGGATGAAACTGGAAATGAATAGCTTATTTCCCGGAATAACATAATTATAATAAGTTACTTTTATCATCATCATCATCGCGCTGGTGAAACCTCGGAGAGCAGCTAGTACTAGATTTTACTGAATACTATGCTTGAGTATACCATATACAATATTTTATTTATATATTAAACTATACGACTATGGTTGCCTATGACTATGGTTGCCTGGAAGAGATCGCTTTTAGCGATAAGGTCGCCAATAGGCTAGATGACTGTTTTTTAAAAATTGTCCTATTAAAATGTGGCCCATAAATATAGCTGATTAATGAAAACAAAATGAAAATCTGATCAAAAATAAGCAACTTATAAGCATTTTAATATCATGCTAGACAGAGAGGCGAAACAGCAAATCGTGACGTCAATACTCAATACTCAATATTTTATTGCAAACATTATGTAACTTATATAATACATGCAGATCTTATTTAGCACAATTTACGCCATATAAATTCTATTCTGACAAGTAAGGCGTGACGTCATTTTTTGATTTGTGGGAAAGGGACATAGTTGTCTCTACCAATAACTTTAAGCGCTTATATAATATATCAGAACATTATTAACCGATTTAAATTATTTTTTCAATAAACATACTATACCCTATTGTGGCACTAGCTCGTAAGGTTCTGTATATTTTTCTATTGTATTTTTTTGATGTGCACAATAAAGAGTTTCTATCTATCTGTCTATACGACTCTTGTACTAAAATGTAAAATGCCTGAGCATTTCGTAAACCTGTGGGGCCCTAACACCACATCTCTTCAAAATTTAAGAAGTAATCACCCCATGTAACTTCACTTCACAAAACACGCCATTAAAGCGGTAATTTCACTTTTACAACAACATTTCAAAGCCGAAACTCTTTTGATATTCAAAAACCAGTCATATAGAATTTGAGGTCAACGGTATCCTATCGCGGAATTCGTTTTAATGGTCCCACGCAGAAACGTAAAAATGTAATATTTATGTGATGGCAGTAAGGGCAGTTGCCCTTACATAAATATAGGTACAGTACAGGGTGTGGTGTAATGAGTGGACAACCTTATAACATTACAGATGGGAGAATAGCGGTGGTTACGAAAAACAAAAAACAAAAATTGTTTTCCAGTGAGCTGCGCGTTCACAGCGTCGGCATCGGAGCGGAGACGGAGCGGACGGATTTGTTGCTTTGTATTGATTTATATTGGACTATGCGTGCACTGGATCGGCAAATCCGTACCTGTTTCTTCTGCCGTTGACGCCATCCGCACCGAATGCGGCATTCGGAAGATCGGTAGTTCTACCGATGAAGTCATCCGCAGCGAACGCGCCATTGGGATGTCGATAAAGCAGATGCGAAATCCGAATGCTGACGCAATGTGGATGCACTCTATCGGCATTTTATAAATGCCGTGCCGACGCTTCGTCCGCTCCGATGACGGCGCAGTGGACGAGCAGCTTTACTGGTATTAATTTCTTTATTCTCTATAATGTGAGATTTGACTATTTATGGTTATCTATCAGGCTTGAAAAGTCAGTCTATTTTTGTTTTCTAGCTTAGCAATAAGATCTTGTTGGTCACATTCAGTTACGAAACGCTATAACATAATATTATGTTGTTATTAATATAAATATATAAAAAAAAAAAAAAAAATACCTTGATATTCAAACAATACTTTGTTAATCAAAAAATATCTGGATATTAAAAAATCTTGATATTCAAAAATATCTTGATATTCAAAAGTTTTATTTTTGTTTATAATATCTTAAGTTTTGTCTAAGATACCAAAACAACAGCAATACTTTTGTTTGGCAAGGTTTGGTTGTTGCAAGTTGATTAACTCACTCACATCTGTAGTAGGTATAAAGGTAAAAATGTACACAAGCGCACTTGAGGTTGTTATGAAAGGCATAAAAATTGTAGGACGGGGGACAGTAAAGACGGTTTTACGTCCAAAAACACACAAAAAGTGAACGGGCGTAGGCACATTCATAAACAGCCGACTGATTAATTATGCACGTGATATTGGTTAGATTTTGAGGTACACTACAGAAAATAGGTGTTGCGCGAACAACGCGATGGAAAATGAGTAATTTTCCATTGCGTTTTTCGCGTTTTTTTTGCGTCTCGTCATATTCTAGTGGAACCTGGGTATGTCCTAAAACTCTGCAGTTTTAGGACAACCACCGGAGGACGGGTAAATCCTTCCTCCAAGATTCCAGAAATTATGATTTTAAAACTAAACTACTGAACTGATTTCAATAAAATTTATATGGGACCACCTCTGAAGTGTCACTCAAACAAAAAACTTATCATCAAAATCAATATATAATTGGCGGAGTAATCGCGTAACATACATACAAAAAAACCGTAGAGTCGAATTGAGAACCTCCTTTTTTGAAGTCGGTTGAAAACGGCGTCCTAACATAACCAAGTATTTTTCCTGGATGTTGTTGTCTTCTAGCTCTTACAAAGTTAATATGCTGCTATGAGCCGGCCTCGTAAAATTGCTTGGCGGTTGTCAAAGTGACTACAGATTGAGCCTGAGAATTTATAACCCACTTTCTACTCTAGAAAGGTAAAAGTGCGGAAATAGTTTTTCACAGAAAGAATTAAAAGATATATTGAAAAAATAACGTCTTATCAACCTACTTGAGAAACGGGAAAGATTCTTATTTTTAACCGACTTCAAAGAGGATGTTCTCAATTGGACTGTATGTTTTTTTTTGTATGTACGCGATTACTTCGCTAATTATGAACTGATTTTGATGATTATTTTGAACAATGAATTTCGAAAAACGGTGAAAGTTTCTTAATGGTACATACTTAACAAATATGCGAAATTCCCACTCTCTTTACGTACAAACTTTAACGCACCATTTCACTTCTTTATAATGACGAACAATTTTGAAAATAACTTTTTTTGTTTTTAAATGATTCGTGTATATACTGATTTGTATTATTCTAGCTTTAAGAATTACGAAGTTTAGTCACTTTTAGAAAGATCTTTAACTTTAACACCTCTTTTTGCCTCGTTAAAAAAACCAAATAACCGTGAAAATAAGTTTCTTGGTTTCTTTATTAGCTTAGTATATTTATCAAATTTTATCACCACAGGTGAAAAAAAATAATTCAACCCCCTAATAATACCCATTAAGGAATGATATTAAAAAAAACACAAAATATGAATTATTTAATTATGTTTTCTCAGAGCACTCACAAAATTTCAGCGCCGTGGCACTGAATTTATTTTTTACCATTTTGACCTTTCATCCCCAATAAAGCACCCTTAGTGGATGAGTTTCGAAAAATCCTGACACATGCCTTTCTTTATTTTTGGTGTTAAATATACAAACCGAGTCTGAACTCGATTTTTATTTTTATTTCTATACAAAGTTGACCCCTAGTCAATTTGACCCCCTTAGAGGTCGAATTTTGAAAAATTCGTTCTTATTGTACACCTTAGCCCATTTGAGAAATATTGGGTCCAAATACCAAATCCCTACAATACACAGTGTAGCCTGTACAGGCTGATTCAAACTTAATGGCGGCTGTAAAATTAGGCGCGAAACGCTGCGCAGTAGCAAAAATTAGGCGTGCGGTGTGCGTACAAACGCAAAGTTTCGCTTGCAGCGCACTTCACAGCCGCCAATCAGTCTATAGGCAATAGTGGAAATGTTTTTTTTATAAACAGCATTTTTTTGTCACAATTTTAGTGTTGCCCTATTCTAAAAATTGTTTACAATAAAGAGTACGTCAACCTCTTCATTTTATTAAAAATGGTAAGTTCAGTCCGCGTGAAAATCCACCTTTACCAAAACTTTATGTTAATAAGGTCATTCAACTTAAAGTTCTAGAAACTTCGTCACTGTCATACTATGCGCCCAAGACCCCGCCGTTCCTACCAAAATCAATATATTTTGGCACACCGCCAGCCGGCTAGGGAAATATGTTTACTGTAACGCAGCCTATGTTCTGACCATTGTTTTTGTACTAAATTAAAGGGGAGCATATGGGCCAGTCGGTTTCGAAAACAGCTTAGCCCCAGTCTATATTGGAGATAGACTGTAATTGAGGGGATACCCAGGAAAGTTTGGGGTGGAATAGTCCAACTGGTTAATACTCGTATCTATTAATGTTTGCGCTCGAAGGTTCCGATATTCTAACAACCCAATCGAAAGTCACAACGCTTGGCCATATTGGATTGTGAAATTTGTGAAAGTAGATAGAGGAGTTGATAAAGGGAAGTGATTTTCTGTGATTGGGTTTGTTGTTACTACGGGAAATTTGGATTTCAATTAGATAGTTAATTACTCTACGTTTTACCTCCAGTTTTCATTGTTATCGAGTGTTAGCAGGAGGTCGAGTGAATTGAAATATTTGGTTTGGTAAATATTGCACTTCCGTATTTTATCATGAGGGATCTCTGCTACCAATGTCAGCCCGGGGATATGCGGTCGGAGCTGTTCGTCGCCTCGATGAGTCTCTTGAACGCATAAAATGTCGCATTGCGTAGGCATAATTCTGAGAGTATTTCTGCCTTATTTTGAGAAAAGACCTCGATGTTGATGGAAACAACGCTAAGGGCTGTGTCAGCAAGTATTTGTCTGGGTTTGTTCTGGTGTACACTATTTGAGGTGGCGCGGAGAACTGCCGTTGGGTTTGGCTCTGAAAAATGCTGTTGTTGCTGGGCCCTGAAAAGGGCCATTGTGGTGAAAGGATTCGTCAATCAGCACCTTGGCGCTGATTGTCCAGGATGAGCCGGGTGTTTTCGTAATCAAAGTTTCCGATAAAATAACACCGCGCCGGGAGGTTCCTTTCGCCCAGCCCAGTTTTCATTAAAAAAACTGTAGCGTAGCATAGCATAAAATAATAGTCCACTGCTGAAGGGTCTTGAAGAGAATATTGGGCCAAATCCACAACGCTGTTCCAACGCGGGTCCAATTCACATAAGCTCTTGAATTTCTTTTCTATCTGCCTGTTTCCTATTATTATCCCCTCCTTCTCATAAACAGCGTATTACAGTCCACTGTTAGATATAGGCCTCTTCCAAGGCATGCCCGATGTGCGCCTTTTCACTTCCAGCCACTGCCACCCGTTTTATGTATGACGTCACTCCATCGAGACTCAGAGGGTCCTATGGTACGATTATCAATTCGACATGTCCACTCACATACCCACATTCTCCCATGCCAACGGCATCGTCTCTTTTGTCTCTTTTCCATGTATTCACATTATCAACCGAAAACATCCACTACTGGAAGAAGGCCTCCCCCTTAATAGGGAGGGATTGCCATAATCTCAACGCCTGGCAGGCGACTTGGGGATCGCAGATTGCTTACCACCGTTAACTTAGAGGGCGCTGCTGCCCGTCCTCCGGTGGGTCTGGATGCAGTTTTAGGATATACCCAGGTTCCTGTTTTAACCCCTACGTGTATTCACCAGAGAAATTACTGGGTATGAAGAGATTTAACATCTAATATCTAAGGGTGACGAGCGCAGTGCAGTGCGGTGCAGGATTGTGTTCGCAAGTTCACAATTCTAGTACTGCTACTGTTAGTGGCAGGCGTGACGCTTACCACCAGGTGAACGTCTTGCTCGTCTCGTCACTTGATAGCATAAAAATAAAAAATAAACATAAAGAGATTATGTTTAGATTTCCAAAACCGCATGTAAAAAAATGTTAGTCAGGCAACACGCAAATTGGCCAGCGTGGTGGATAAGAACCAGTCGCCCTTCGAGGAAATACGCCCCTATGTCCAGCAGAAATAGGTACTTAAACATTGGTACAAGTATCGGACTGCCTTATAGCTCAGTTGGTAGCATGTCTGCCTTCAGAGCTGTAGGGAGTGGGTTCGATCCCCACCCAAGGTGCATGTATGTGACGAACATAGACGTTTGTTCTGTGTCTGGGTGATATGTATTATACTTATTAATTATTAAGTATTATATGTATTTACAAAAAGAAATGTATTAATGTATTATGTCAACTATCTGGTTATCATGTTACAAGCTTTGCTTAGTTTGGGTACGTAGTACTATTATTTCTTCTTTGGGGCTAGATGGCGCTGTGTAAAAAATGACCACCGATATTTATTTATTTAATTCGGGGATCTAATCTCCAAAAAATTTGAGGCTCGATTCTACTAGGAAACCACGATGACTAAAATGCTTTACTATTATTATTATCAGCCTATTCCGTCCCACTGCTGGGCAAAGACCTCTCTATCCTCCTTCCACTCTTCTCGGCTTAAAGCTTTATGCCCAGTTATTATAATAGGAGTTCAGTTTATCCCATCTCCCCCTGGGCCTGCCGGTTCGTCTACCGGTCTGTGGAGCCCACTGTGTTGTGAGCTTTGCCCACAGATCGTCTGACATGCGGCAGACATGTCCGGCCCAGTTCCACTTCAGTTCGGTTGCTTTTTAACCAACGAAAATTAAAATTAAAATTAAAATAAATAAAAAATTAACTTTTTAATTTTGGAGCGGAAAATGCTTTACTTCACTTAATTCCAAATAAAAGTAAACATTGGAACTAATAAACTCTCTACTTTGATTATTAAAAAGGTAAATAGTAAAGAGCTTTTCCGTCATTTTCAGCTTTTACAAAGCTTAAAGCCGAAATATAGCATACCAGCATAATAACTTAACGGTAATTCAGTACTTTTTCACCTTGGTAAGAAAACCTTGTCCATTATAAAGTGAACTGACCTCACCTACAGTTTTAATGCAAACTACAGCTCAACAGTTTTGTTTACCTACCTCGATTTTCTTAAAGAAGGATTAACATCTTGGCACCTTACTTTAACGCAATTCTAAGTAATTGGCGAATGAGAAAAGAATTATTTTGTTTATTCTGTAAACGCCTTTGTTTTCGCGAATGAAAATTATTGTTCCGCTGTTAATAATGGGGGACTTGCTGCAAAGGGAAAGATTATTAAAACGACAAAGCTGTGAGTTTTTTTGGTATGTAAACATCAAAGATAACGGAAAAGAATTATATACTTCTTTTAATTAAATGACTAAATGAATGGGCCTGTTTTTGATAATTTTTTAGAAGGTTTCTCGATTCTTGAGTATATCTCCATGATTCAGCTAGAAATTAATTAGGTGTCAAATAAAAACTATTACACTAATACGCTACTTGGTGACGTAAGTTAGTTTAGTTATAAGTTTCTAGCAACTTAAAAAAAACAGATATTGAATATGTTAATGTGTAATGTTAGCACGACTCGATCAAAACTATTCATTACTCACCTCGAAGTACCTATATGCCAATGTGATCTTAACATCTCCACAATATTACATATTTTCTAAGTTTAAAAATATATTGGCACCAACTGCAAAACCAATATCATAAATCAATTATTGAATCTAATAATAATAATAATTTAATTTAATTTTAAGAATATAATTAATTGATTTCTAATATAATAATAATTTGTAATTTGTACTAATATGGATCTCTGTGTCTGAAAATAAATGTGTTTTGATTTGATAAAGAGTAGAAGTGAAATGAAAAAAATCTTAACATAGAGCACCACAACAGCATTTATTCTTCTAAATAATAATTAAGATAAGTAAATTGGTACAGTAGTGTCGGAGTAAAAAAAAAATAAAAAAAATATATATGTACAAAATCACTGGCTATACTCTAATAAATGTAGCTTGATCGATTTGGCTTCTAACGGAATTTCACGACGTAACTTTATTATATCGTCTGACAAATCACAGTTATTTGTTACATTTGTGTAGATCACTGGTTTTCTGCGCGTAAAATTACTATGAATTACAAAGCTGTACGTGTAAATAGTAAAACTATATTTCAACTATAAAATGGAACTGCATTTAGCGTGGATTATCACAAAACAATAACATGACATCAACCATATTTTTCCATTCTGACATCCTAAAGTTACGTCAAAATGAATAAAATTCTAGGGATGTGGTAAAATTGATAAACATAAAATCTATCTTATTAAGAAAACTGATGTGGTTTTGACACATTTTGTTTTATTTTCTTGTGTGCAAAGCAGGACGCAGCCGCACGCGGGTCGGGGTCTGTTTTCACTCTTTGAAAAAGGTCACCGGATGTGATCGAAACTATAGTCGGAGTATCCGATTTAATTAAACGTGAGCATTCCTGTATAAATAAAACAAAATTAAATCTATTGTTTTATTTTGCAAATGCACAAATTCTGTGAATGCCATATTTGAAAAAACAGCGTTCCGCCGTGACGTCAGGTGTACCTACAGCTTGGCAAACTAGTCTTGAAATGAAACTAGTATTTCTATGTGTCAAAATATGTCAGAGGAAATTTAAGCCAAGCTGTATGATTGTATTGTTTTTGTTAAAACTCCCAAATATACGACTTTTTCACAGGTGGTATACTGTTTTTTTATTCCGCTATCTTGTTTGTTCGAGTGATTTGATTTAGTAAGAGTGCTCACGCTTTGCAACGTGTTTTTATTTCATAAAATATCTGTTGCTATGGTAAAGTTATTTGATGAGCTTTTGTTGATTTGTCGTTATTGTTATTGTTTTGTTGACACACTGCCAAAAAGGGCAAAAAGACGGTTTTGAATAGTGAATGTCGTGAATTTGTGATTGGCTACTTTGAACGTGAAAATCAAAATGGTGGACCGTTAATGCCAGTGTCGCAAGTATGTGATAGAGTTGCTGACGCTCTTGGTATTGGAAAAGCTACTGTGACTCGGATTATTAAAGAAAAGTTTGGAAACACATCAATGGAGGAAAATAAACTATCAACCCCAAAACAAATGTGTTGCCTTAATCCCCACGCTTGGCAGGCGGCTTGGGGATCGCAGAATGCTCACCACCGTTAACCGAGAGGACGCTGCTGCCCGTCCGCCGGTGGTTTTGGTTGCAGTTTAAAGACATATCCAGGTCCTCATTATAATAGTATACTACAACATAAATATAGAGGGCACCACCAGGATCATCGGACAGGATCCATTGAGGAGCGACCGCACCGGTCACTTCATTCACGAGGAAACTGGCGATGGGGACAGGATCTCGGATCGACATAAATGATGGAATATGCTCTGTATTATATATTTTTTACAATATTATAAGGCTCTTCGAACCAGAATTTTTCATTCTAATTTCTATCTCTGACAAATCATAAACAAAAACCTATCAATTAATATTAAGGGCCGCCCATAGAGGCTGCGTGTCTACAAAAAAAGGTTCGCCACACCATAAAAACGTAAACATAATAAAATGTTCTTGTTATTAGAAGTACTTACACGGTTTTTGAAAATATTATTCGTGAAAAACACTTCCAGTCGATAAATGCACACATGGAGTTTTGGCAGGAACACGAAAAAATCATGTCGCTGCATTCTATTATTTTCTTAAACTAGTGGTTATTTCGCAAATTAATGATTAATAATGGTGGTGTTTTATTAATTGAGTGTTGAATTTCATGCACGAGTGTGACAAATGATATATAGTGGTGAAAAATGTCTATTCTTGTTGTTTTCAAAACCCCGTAAAAGCTTACAGTCAAGTCGCCACAACTTTATGTGGGCATGACTTGGACTCGACTGTGACTAATTTCGTGCGATTAACTGCGATTTTAGACATATTATTTAATTTAGTACTCTAAAAAGTTAACAATCTATAATATTCGTCACACTGGCAGACTGCACAAAGTGCGATGCCAAAATGAAACAAAAAAAGATTTGAATCGATTTGAACCCAACACTATTCGAGGCGTTTGACATACTTCATAAACATCAAGCTACATTTAATAGACTATAGTTAAGTCAAGCTCATTCAATTTTGCAGCATACCCAGCTATTAGACAGTATTACCACATTAAATTTAATGATAATGGTAATAATTCTTGCAGCCACTAAATTTAGTCTGACCAAACTTAATATTTTGTAATTACTTAAATTTACTCATACTTTTTTTTTGTAGTATGGTAAAATTAGCCCCAATGCCTTTTACTTTGTGTACTTTAAATCAAATGCCCGCGTTTTTATGTTGTATGTTTTCATATTACGTTTTTCTTAAATTTGATTTTTTTTAGTATGATGGTAGAATTTGCGACCTTGCCCATAGTACGTCAAACCAAATAAACGTCCGCATTTTGATTTGAATATTCATTTTCTCAAACTTAATTTCTTATTCTTCTTAATGGTAGAATGGCTCTAGCCAATAATACGTTAGACCAAATAAACGCTCGCACTTTACGCCAATACCTATTATGTAATACGTTTGACCAAATAAACACCCTATTTTGATTTAAATACTTACCTACTTACTCCACAATGGTTCGATTTCCCAGCCTCTCCCACTTGACTCATAAACACACGCGTCTCAAGCTCTCAAGGCTCTCAACGCATCAATTCCCTGAGGACGGTGAGGCACTCATCACGTGAAGGCACGGAGACAGCGTCTATATCGCGCCACGATTCTCTATTGACGGTATTCCGGACTCATATAGATCGAAAGGTTCCGATTACGGTGGAATTTTAGACAGTAGGATATCTTTTTTGAACTACAGTCCTATTATTATTTACGGCACGGTTGAAGCGTTGCGGAAGCTGTGTGGCGATCAAAATATGTCGGACCGCCTTAATATAATCCATAGTATAGATAATATATAACTAGTTGGTTCCGAAACTGTTCTGAACCGGTCCTGAACTCCGGAACCGGGTTCCGGGTCCGGAACTGTGTCTGTTCGGAATAAGGTTCAATATCGTTTGAAAGCGGGCACCTTTCGCATGCGCAACTTTGCGCACGATTCAAAAATAAGGCCCCTGGACATACGCCCAAGACATTTGTGCTATACCGCCACATTGGACCAGTTACGGGTTGGTGGATTCACACACAAAACTGAATTTATTTTCCGGATGTACGAAGTTTTCCACACAATTTTTTTCTTCGCCGAAAAGCCAGTGAAATTAATATCCGTACACTCCAAACAGCTTACGCGGGCGTGGGTATGAACCCGCGACCTCATGATTTGAAGTCGAGCGATCATCCGATTAGGATACCACGGCTCACAAAAATATCTCTCTACAATAACTACAAACATACAACAGAAGTTAGTAACAAAGTTTTCGAAAATTTCTAGACATTTACTACTGCTATGCACTGTCCCCATACCCAGATCAAGAAAGGAGCAAACAAAGTAAATTTTACTGATCCTACGTAGGTTTACATGCAATTTTCGACCTTTTTTCACCACTGTTAAGAAACATGTTTGATTTACATAGTGAAATCTCAAATTGGCATTCGAGGAGCCCAGTGAACTCATTTACAAATTGCATTCGTAACATGGGAGCTATTGAAACGGCTAAAGATTAGTTTTGTTACTGAGAATGAAAATATGCGTTTATGTGACAAACTGCTGGCTACTTTAGCCCCGCTACGCGGAGCGAAAGGAACCACTTCATCCCCGCAGGGCCACGTAAAAGCGTATACACACCACGGGAGCAAGTAAAGACGCTTCAGATCTCATGTTTGTCACCTACAAATACATGACATCTGAGACATTCATTACTTTGCTCCCTAGGGATCATGTCATATCAGGTGCAAGTTTATTTGTACTCTATTTGTATATAACAGTGTTGATATTCCACTGTAGTGAAGTAAACGAGAATAGCGCTACAGTGGAAAATCGATGCAGTATTCTTTCTTATACAAGTAATAAAGTACAAATTAGCTTGCACAAATAATTCTGAGTATTTATATTCATCATCAGCCCGGAGGCGTCGACTACTAAACGAAGGCCTCCCCCTTAGACCGTCACACTGTACGACATCCTGCCATTTGCATCCACCGGTTGCCCGCGACTTTTACAATGTCGTCGGTCCACCTAGAGGCCTTTCTACGCTGCGTCTTCCAGTTCGCGGTGGCCACTCGAGAACCTTTCTTCCCCATCGGTTGTCAGTTCGTCGAGCGATATGGCCTGCCCATTGCCACTTCAACTTGCAAACACTGCGAGCTACGTCGGTGACCTGGTTCTTTGGTGAATGTCCTCGTTCCGGATTTTATCGCGCAAAGTAACTCCGTACATAGCTCTCTCCATTGCCCGTTGTGTGACTCTGAGTTTCTCCAATAGGCCAACAGTTAAAGACCACGTTTATTAAACGTTACGAACATTTGTATTGCCAAATTAATAGTAATATCTAAAATTGTTAATATTTATTCTGCGATCCCTATAAGCCACCCGCCAAGCGTGGGGGTTAAGGCAATCACGTTCTATTGATGGGGACGCCTTCGTCCAGCAGTGGACATCTTCTGGCTTCTTTTTTCTGGCTTCTGTATGTGTGTGATATTGCCATAATTACGACTATTACTTTCAGCCGGCCTTCGCGCACTGATGATCATAACATAAATTATAGCTACCTATATCTCAGTTCTTGATTAAGATCATTCATCATAGTACTTCTAGTATGTATAGTAACACTATACCTATGCCTATCGTAGTCCACAGCTGGACATAAGCCTCTCCCAACGCACGCCACTCAGCCCAATATTCGGTTTTCGGTTTCCAACCACTGCCTTCGCTTAAGCTTTCGTACGTATAATCGTCACTCCATAGAATCTCAGAGCGTCCTACACTCGTTTATCTATTCGTTTCCTCCACTCTAGAACACGACACATCTGCTCACTCTAGATCAAGATTTCAAGTTGAAGTTTCATTAAACTGTGAAGACTTGAATGTATCGTTAGAATAAAAATTAACAATTCAGTGTATAAAATTAACAATGCAGTGTTTACTTAAGCACCAACATATTAAACGTCAAGAAACTTCAAGACAATGGAAAGTACGTCACTAATTACGCTTTCCTAGGAGCTCATCTTCTAAGCAAAGAGCAATTAAACTATTGCTTCATTTAACTTGCTTCGCAAACTGCAGTGTTGCTTAGAATTGATAGGGAGTTAAACAAATAATCCAGGTAAGTAATTTGTACATCGTCTTGTTATATAATGAACTAGTTAAGCCCAATATTTAGGGTTCACTCACTCATCAGCCCGAAAATGTCCACTGCCGGACGAAGGCCCCTTAATAAGGAGGGGCTGCCATAATCCCCACGCTTAGCAGGCGGCTTGGGGATCGCAGTGTTACCACTGTTAACCTAGAGGACGCTGCTGCCCATCCTCCGGTGGTTCTGGAAGCAGTTTTAGGACATACCCAGGTCCCAGGTATTTTTAGGGTTACGTACCATAAAAGGAATTAAGAAACACGTCTACTCTGCCAATAAATGAACTCAAATGTAAAAGAATTGAAGTTTTTTTTCTTAATTGCCGCAAATTGGTTTATTTTTAAACATTAAAAAGCCACTCGGGATGATGTAAGAATTTTTATAATACGAGCCTACGGTCTCTTATATCTGTAAAAAAAAGAAGTTTCTAAGTCAACGCCACTAACTACGAGGGCTACACTAAAAGTATCGGGAATGGAATATTTCCACTGTTTCTGTCATATTATAATCTTTTTAATTGAAAACTCCTTGGTTTTGAAAATCGAATACCATTTATTTATTTAAAAAAATATTCTCGGTCTTGTCACAAGGTTTTGTCAAACTTGTTTAGTCGTTGAGAAAATGGAATTGACTCGAGAAAATTCAAGAGCGATGATTTATTATGACTTTCGAAGTGGTTTAACACAAAAACAGTGTGTTGACCGGATGATTTCTGCATTTGGTGATAAAGCCCCATCCAAAACCACAATTTATCGCTGGTTTGCTGAATTTCAACGTGGACGTGTCAAGCTCAGTGATGATCCCCGTCAAGGTCGTCCAAAAACTGCAGTCACCCAAGAAAACGTTGATGCTGTGCGTAAGCTGATTGAGGAAGATCGACATGTGACATACCGCGAAATTCAGGCAACTTTAGACATTGGCATGAGTCAAATACAAATAATCTTGCATGAAAAATTAGGTGTAAAAAAGTTGTTTTCCCGATGGATACCGCATTCGCTCTGTGAAGAGCAAAAAGCGGCTCGCGTTACTTGGTGCGTCAGAACTCTCGAAAGATTCCACGCAGGATCCTCAAATGCTGTATACAACATCGTATCAGGTGACGAATCCTGGATATACGCGTACGAACCCGAAACAAAAAACCAGTCACGAGTTTGGGTGTTCGAAAATGAGTTAAAGCCAACAAAAATTGTTCGTTCACGGAGTGTTGCAAAAAAAATGGTGGCCACGTTTGTCTCCAAAACCGGCCATGTTACGACTATTCCTCTTGAGGGACAAAGAACGGTTAATGCAGAATGGTATGCTAGCATTTGTTTGCCACAGGTCGTTTCTGAACTCCGTAAAGAGAACTGCAACCGCCGCATCATCCTCCATCACGACAATGCGAGTTCTCACACCGCGCACAGAACAAAAGAGTTTTTAGAGCAAGAAAACATAGAATTATTGGACCATCCGCCGTACAGCCCCGACCTAAGCCCTAATGATTTCTATACTTTCCCTAAAATAAAGAATAAATTGCGTGGACATAGATTTTCATCACCTGAAGCAGCTGTGGACGCCTACAAAACGGCCATTTTGGAGACCCCAACTTCCGAATGGAATGGTTGCTTCAATGATTGGTTCCATCGTATGGAAAAATGTGTCAAAGTTTGCGGAGAATACTTCGAAAAGCAATAAATATATTTTTAAATAGTAATGTTGTGTCACTTCCTTGATTCCCGAAATTTTCAGTGCCGCCCTCGTAAATTGTTGGGACTCTCAAGCAAATCAAAATTCAAAAGGTATAGTAAAGTAAAGTACCTACGTCCCGTTGAGCTAGAATCATGAAATTCGGCAAGAAGCAAGGTAAAGGGAAAAGTACGACATTTTTTAATTTGTTATTATACCAGATATAAAAAAATATATTTGCATTTAGTAAATTGACCGTGTGATATATCGAGGTATAGACAGTTATTTTTAAACTACAATGTTAAGTTTGTCCCTCAACATGACATATTTTCGTTGGTTTTATTGTGGTGGTAAGGAAATTATTAAAGCTTGCTTTAATCCGACTTGCACTTTTTTTATGGATTTGATGGATGAGTGGACACACGCCTGGACACTACCAGGTCGTCTTATATGCATAGACTAGCATAATATAATAATAATAACCGTATATTTTTCGTAGTTAGGTAAAAATACGATTTTAAAAAAACGACCGACTTCAATTTCAGCTACCTGGATGCCATCTTCATATTTTCCAGTTATTTTGATTTATTCCAGTAATTTTGATTTAAAAACCAAACTATAAAACCGATTTCGATAAAATGTATATGGGACCACCACAGCAGTATCACTTAACAAAAAAAATATACATTAAAATCAATTAATAATTGCTTGCGTTACAAACAAACAAAATAACGAACGAAAAACATACAGTCGATATGAGAACCTCCTTTACTGAACCGGTTGAAAAAAAAATGCGCGAAGTAATACTATTTTGAATTGCGATCCAGATTATACTTCCTATGTTGTTATCATGTATAATTTATGATTGAAATTTGTATTGCGAGCATAAATAAAATAAATACGTACCTGTCCAAAGTCATACAGCCTTGAATTCTTTATTTGTCTAGACCAAAAAAAGGAATAGATAGAGGAGTCAAAATTACCGCAAGGCGTCTAAGATTTCGTGCCAACTGCCAACTTCTGTGTATTTTATTTTACGCTACATGTTTTCTTATTACGATGTTGCCAGACTTACATTTTTCCCGAGTGTATTGGAGATTTTACGTGGCCTTGTTTTCTGGCCTACATTTGGATTTAAAAATTTATTTATTGATAAGAACAGTTGTTACATTATCTATGGTTCCATGCCCGGTAGGTGACTGGTCTTGTCATCGGACACTGTCCATTGGCCGATGGGACCATTTTGTCTACCTACCCTCTTTTTCGTTTGAGCGACGATGTCGTTAAAGATGTTAAACACCATGTAACCTGGAATGGGATCTGGATCTCAAGTAGGACTGGTACCACGAGTGCACGCGATTAAGTGCCGGGTTTTTTTTAACTTGGTTAATTACTTGGTACTTGGTTACTACCAGTAGAGTGATAAAAACTACTCTGTTAACATGCTTTTGTTCCATCGCAATGTTTTCTTGAATCAGCAGCTTGCCTTGAGCTGCCTTTAAAGAAAAACATACAAGAAGACAAGAACAAACAGAAAGGTCTCATGGTCTCATGCCGTAGCCGTAAACTGCCGCGGACCGCTGGACCACGGTCCAGTCCGTAGCAAGCAATCCTAATGCCCCTTTGGCGAAAAGGGTAGACGGCCACTCCAGATAATGAGCTGACTCCTCCAAGATTGAGCAGCTTACTTACATAAGTATTTAACTATAGTTTGCTCGCGACTTCGTCCACGTACGGAAGAAAGTCGAGAATCCTCGCCCAAATATCTTTCATACCTCTGGGTATACTTATTTTTCCTCCCCATTTTCACACCTTTAGTTAGACCCTGGCCAAAACTGTTATTGTTTTCAAAATTATATCCAAATACCAACTTTCATCATTATAATCTTAAAAAACAAAGAACTGTTCATACAAAGTTTCATTCACCCTTTCTCTCTCATAAGTCATACATACCAAAAAAAAATTCCACCCAAATATATTTTATACAACTTTAAGTTTAATAAAAACAAATGACATTAATACAAAAAATATCACCATTTTTTACCTCCCTAAGGATTGAATTAACAAAAAATCCTTTCTTAGTAAACCTTTACGTATATACACACACACTCAACATTTTTGTATACTCTACGACCAGCGGTTTAGGCTGTGCGTTGTCTGTCAGTCAGTGAGTGAGTGAGTCAGGACTTTGATTCTTAAAGTATTGAAAGATTTTAATTCTGTGCGTATGAAAAGCTTAATCTGGTATCCCAGACCCCAAATACCGGCACGTTTAGTATTCTGTCTCCGCTCAGCGTAGATAACGCAGTCAAGGGCGGGTTGTGTAACATTTCCACCTTATTTGTTTTTAAACGATGGTAAATAAGGGAACGGATCGTGTCTTGACAAACAAAGGTGCTTGGGTGCAGATGCGTGCTTATGTTTAGCCCTTTGTTTCCATGTCCATCTAAAAACAGCATAACTTGGTGTGGTATAGTGCCGGTCTTATAGCATGACAGTCTTATAGGAGGCTTTTTTTGACTGCCTTATAGCTCAGTTGGTAGCATGTTTGCCTTTAGAGCTGTAGTGGCGTGGGTTCGATCCCCACCCAGGGATAAAATGTATGTGATGAACATGGATGTTTGTTTTGTGCCTGTACGAAGATAAGTATTCTATGTACAAACAAAAAAAATATGTATAGATATAAGTATTCTATCAACTATCTGGTTTCCATATTACAAGCTTTGCTCAGTTTGGGCTTATATAACGCTATGTGAAAAATGTCCTCGGATATTTATTTGTTAGATGTTTATTTATTTATCTATAATTATTTAAATAAGAAAAAATATCAGCTGCTCCATACATTTTGACCAACGGCAATGAACTTTTTGTATGGAACAGCTGATTTTTTCCACGATTTTGTGGTTAGTCCAATAGTAAAAGTTGTTCATAATGATGAGTACATACACACCCTTCAGTATTGTTGAACCTTTTTGTTACAGATTGTATTTGTAAGAAAAGCAATTGTAAGAAGCAAATCAGTGGGTTTAATTCCTTTGTAAGATGTATAGTCGAGTCCATTGCAAAGTCCACAAGTATATTGTAGTCACGTACTTCGAACTGCGATCGACTTCGAGAACTTCTTCGGGGTTCATGAGTAGTATAGAGGGCGTATTACGAAAGCTGGGGTTGGCTTTTTCATTCTTTAAATCAATAAAAAACTCGTACAATTCCAGATTCATGTAAAAATACCATCATTTTTATCTTTTTTGTTCTAGTTATACGGAAATACTCACGTTTAATTAAATCGGGTACTCCGACTACAGTTTCGAGTGCTAAGCAGGACGCATCCGCAGGCGCGTCGAGCTCTGTTTTCACTCTTTGAAAAAGGTGTGATGTGATCGAAAATAGATTCGATTATAGGTGCGTTCGGATAGCCTATGGTAGCATTATTAGCATTTTCAAAATTGGTGTTGACGTAAAGCGTTCGGTTTGAGAATTTTGCCATGTTTGCCACTTTTGTCCCCACCCAAAACGATCGGTACAGTCACTAGGGTCTAGCGGTGATGTCAAACAAAACTCCAAAACACCGCGAAAACCAAACGTCAAAATCGATCCCATGTCGCAAGGTGGGTTAAAAGTGGCAGATTATGATGGCATTTTTAGCTGTTTTTGACCTATCCGAACGGTGAGCGAAAACAGATAATAATGCAACTTTTGCACACACATTCCCAAAACGAACGCTACATGGGATCATTATTGGCGTTTGTAACAGTTATTTTTGCTACCAAGGGGCTATCCGAACGCACCTTATAGAGTCGGAGTATCCGATCTGAGTATTCCCGTATAAATAAAATAAAAATGTGCCAAAACGCAGTCAGATTTCATTATTTTTTTATCTTTCATCCACTTACCTAATGAATACAGCCTCAGACAGTCTTCATTCATTAGCAATAAATAAGAAAGAATATTCAAACTTGTTCTAGAAGAATAAAAGGCTTATTAGATTTTGTTTCAGATTATTAATAAAATAAATTCAAAGACGTTAATAAATCCGTTTTCATAATATCTTAATCTTTTGACCGTAAGACAAGTACGTACAACTACGTATTTATATGTATTTGAAATGTTACATTATTAAATATTTTTGTTGTGTATTACAAGAGTTATGAGAAATAATTAGGTTTTATTCTGGGTTGTAAGCTTAGGGTGTACAAAGCCGAAAGGGGTTCACCACAAATCATAAAATATAATAAGTACTAGATGACCCGATGAACTTCGTACTATCTAAAATGTAATTTTTTTTTCCTAAGCCACTCCCAGTAATGGGGCAAACAAAACAAAAAATATATTCAAATCAGTCGAGACATTTTGAAGTTTTTGCGTGACTAACGTGCGGCCAGGGCCCGATCTAGGAGCGGCAAGCCGGGCAAATGCCCAAAGCGGCATAAAATTTGAGGCGGCAAAATTGAGGACGCCGCCGGGCAGTTGCACGGAGTCCTCAATTTTCTCTCTAGAAGAGAAAATTTTATAAAAATTGCTTTGCTTAGCAGCCTGACAATATATTATTTTTTTCGTTATTTTTTTTCTCTTACAAAGATACATATCTAAATACCTAGTCTCACGTACTTGTGTATACTTGTTAAGCCCCAATATTATTATGAAAACTGACGTGGTTTTGACACAATTATATGGTGTATATCTATTTAAGATCAAAGTTAATTATTATATGGTGTCATATCTATTTAAGATCTAAGTTAATTATTATATGGTGTCATATCTATTTAAGATCAAAGTTAACTATTATATGGTGTATATCTATTTAAGATCAAAGTTAATTATTATATGGTGTAATATCTATTTAAGATCAAAGTTAATTATTATATGGTGTCATATCTATTTCAGATCAAAGTTATTTATTATATGGTGTATATCTATTTAATATCAAAGTTAATTATTATATGGTGTCATATCTATTTAAGATCAAAGTTATTTATTATATGGTGTATATCTATTTAAGATCAAAGTTAATTATTATATGGTGTCATATCTATTTAAGATCAAAGTTATTTATTATATGGTGTATATCTATTTAAGATCAAAGTTAATTATTATATGGTGTATATCTATTTAAGATCAAAGTAAATTATTATATGGTGTCATATCTATTTAAGATCAAAGCTAATTATTATATGGTGTCATATCTATTTAAGATCAAAATTATTTATTATATGGTGTATATCTATTTAAGATCAAAGTTAATTATTATATGGTGTCACATCTATTTAAGATCAAATTTAATTATTATATGGTGTCATATCTATTTAAGATCAAAGTTATTTATTATATGGTGTATATCTATTTAAGATCAAAGTTAATTATTATATGGTGTCATATCTATTTAAGATCAAAGTTATTTATTATATGGTGTATATATATATGTGATCAAAGTTATTTACTGTATAGTGTATATCTATTTAAGATCAAAGTTATTTATTCTATGGTGTATATATATATGTGATCAAAGTTATTTATTCTATGGTGTATATATATATGTGATCAAAGTTATTTACTGTATAGTGTATATCTATTTAAGATCAAAGTTATTTATTATACGGTGTAAGTATATCTATTTAAGATCAAAGTTTTGAGTATCTTACAACAAACTCCAAAAGAATAGACAGACTTAATGAATTTAATTACTATAATCTTACATTGAAAGACTCCTGTTTTAAAAATAGGTCAAACAAATAACACAACAAACGATTCGTTTTTGCGACTGCAGCGCAATAAATGTTCAGAAATAGAAATTCGGGAAGATTTAAGCTTACCATAAAGTTATTTGTGCATAGATTCAAATTATTTCTAAGCAATTTGATTCGTGTAGCGAATTTCCTTCTAAGTTATTTAATCTGTGAATTATAAGAGACTAAATAATTATAGACAATAATTTATTTTTCTACTCGACAATGACTATTATAAATAAATATTATTTTATTGTTAGTATGGCTTCTTAGCTCGAAAAAGTTGAATTTTGGTCCCATCCGGCAGAAAGCATGAAACTTGGCATGCTTGTAGCATACATGTGCTTTAATGTAGAAGGAGAAACACGTCGAGAGCTGATGGTTTCCCCCATTCCTCCTCTTTTGTGTCCCTAATTTTGTTTTTTTCGTTTTATAAAGAAAACGGTTAATGCTACGATAAAATTGTCAAAGTCTGTTGTTAGAACATATGGTTGTCAAAATATGATCACATTTCTTCAATTTTTTTTTACAAAATTGCATCATATTTACTTAATAAGGCGAAAATACGTTATTTACAGGATGTTGGTGTTATATACCGTATCCCTTCTGGGCATGCTTAAGAAGGTCTTGGGCTATCTTTTAAGTTTTATAACAGTTCAGCGAAATGTAATGGTTTTCGAGTTATTTAATTTTTTCTAAAAAAAAAAACAATTCCTTTTGAACTATAAACAGAGGATTTCTGTAAATACAACTATATCTGAGCAAAATGTTTATCGTTATTGCATAATGGCACGATTGACAAATAAATGTAAACATAATAAATGTCAGTTCAAAACACTGCAAAAAATTGTCCAAAAAAAATTTCTATTTGCAGGTCCCGAACAAAAATCATTTTTTTCACAAAAAGTCGTGTGATTTTTTTCTTGCAAAATATATGAAAATCTTTTTTTGTTCAGTGGCTTTCTAACGTAGTATTTATTTTTGAAAAATCAAAAAGGTATTAAAAAAATCCAATTTTATAAAGTATGGAACAAATGTGATCATATCTTGAAAACCATAAGTCCTATCAACAGACTTTCAAAGATTTTATTTTAGACAATTAAATGGAGAACATATTGGCCTTTTATAGTTTTATCGTAGCTTTAACCGTTTTCTTTATATATCGAAAAAATATATATAGGGACACAAAAGAGGGGGAAGGGGGGGAGGGACCATCAGTTCTCGACATGATTCTTCTTCTACGTTAAAGCACACATATAAAAGCTACAAGCATGCCAAGTTTCTTGCTTTCTGCCGGATAATGACCGTATGTCATGCTAAGATTATATTTATTGGAATAATACATTATTCGGGCTACTCGAAAAATACTTACTGAAATGTGCCGCTGTGCGCAAAATAACAAAAACAATAGATTTGTCCAACGAAAAGCTGACTAGGCACTATTAATTAAATAAATAAATATTATTGGGCATTCATCAAAGCGCCCTAACAAATAACTGACAGAACACTAATTATTGTTTCATTTTATTATGAATTATTTTTTGTGACAAACTTATTGAAATTTGACGTGTAACTTTGGTGTTATCAATAAATTATTTGTATTTTGTATTTGTACTTATAATTATACCCTCTTTTTGTAAATGCATACTTAAAAACAAGGGCGGATCCAGGGGTAGGGCACAGGGGCACGTGCCCCACCCAAACGGTTTTAATAATTATAACAAAGCACTGGGAGTTTTTTATGATACCGCTTTAATAATATTTGTTTCTTTTTGCATAATAAATATGTAATTTCTCATTATTTAATCTTTATTAAAGTATTTTTATGGTTAGTCTTGTGTGTCATTGTAAACGAATCGATCTCAAAGACAGCATAGAACAATACTATGGGTTCCCCCATAGTATTGTTCTATGCTATGCTAGGCCTATGTGCCCCTCCCAGAAATAAATCCTGGATCCGCCCATGTTATAAATTATAATAAATTAAACACCCATATTAATTTTATCTTCATTTCGAATTTCTCCTAAATCCGTTGAGTCTTTAGAATGTAAACAATAATAATTGCAAACATAAATATTCTCAAAGGCAGTACTTATGCCATTTTCATCACCGTCATCATAGCCTATCATAGTTCACTGCCGGACATCGGACTATCTCCCAAGGCACGCCACCCAGCCCCATCTTCAGCTATCCGCTTCCAACCGCAGGCGTCGTCACTCCTTCGAGTCTCAGGGCGTCCTACCCTACGTTTGCCGATTCGTGGTTGGACAAAATATCGTTCGTTTTTATTTTTACTTACTAAATATTACTTCACGTATATTTTACGCATTTTATCCAAAATATACTTACAAAATACTTACTTCATGTCCTTGAACTGGTTTCCAATATTGCGTAGACCGCAACCGGAAATTCCAGACATGGCGACAACCACTGAAGAGAGAAGTGAATAGAACGGAAATGTGACGGGCCGCGCTAAAGCAAATGCGCTTGATGACAATTCTACCAATATACATGTTTTGAAACTGAGAATACTCAAAAAGACAATTTAAATAGACGCGTAGGAAACCAACCCACATTGTATCGTAATTAGATCAACTTTAATCTGTTGCAAATTGGCATTTCGAGCGTTTGACTACAAATGCGCGACCAATTATTGTAAATTTTTCGTCGTAGTTTCTATACAAATAAGTGTGAAAATGGCGACAGCGGTATTCCATACAATTGCTTTACAACATTGTTTTGACAGCCGTTCTACTAAGAAGTAGGGATTTCTCTTTCTGTGGCGACAACATTCCAATACAAATGCCGCACACGAAATTCTGGGAAACGCTATATAGCGCTATATTATGACATCTGGATGTTGGTAATATTGGAACCATAAGCAAATATTTTCCTGCGAAAGGTTTCATGCTATTTTACTTTACCGATGGGAATGAATGTTATTATTAGGTAGGTTTTTATTTTTTATTTTATTCTATCAAGTGTTGAGACGAGCAAGACGTTCGCCTGGTGGTAAGCGTCACGCCTGCTACTAACAGTAGCAGTGCCAAAATTGTGAACTTGCGAACACAGTCCTGCGCCGCACTGCACTGTGCTGGTCGCTGGAGATATTAGATGTTAAATCTCTTCATACCCAGTAATTGGTCTGGTAACATTGCCCTTCAAACCGGAACACAGTAATGCTTGCGCACTACTGCTAGGCGGTCGAATAGCTGGCAAATATGTGGCACTTTCCCAGACGGACTCTGCAGTAGAGTCCTACCTCTACAAAAAAAACATCAAGAGTTTGTATGAAAGTCCTTTGTTTTTTGGACTTTAAGTCACGAAAATTTAGATTTGAATAGTTCATTTAAAATAAAAAATACTGTTTTCAATTATTTTTTTGACAGGGACGATTTAAGGGTGGGGGGGGGGGGGGGGGGGTGGTAGAGTCGGTCGAGTCGGTCGAGTCGGTCGAGTTGATAGAATCGATAGAGTCCGTAGAGTCGATAGAGTCGATAGATTCGATAGAGTCGATAGATTCGATAGAGTCGGTAGAGTTGGTAGAGTTTGCTCGGAATGATTTTAAGTGGAGAATTTTGGGAGCGGGATGAATTTCTTCCGCACGCGGATGAAGTCGCGGGAGACCTCTAGTATAATTTAAATAAATGTCAAACAAACCCTCAAGTAACCTTAAAATAACTAATCAAATAACCCGCCCCTGACCGTTCCCGGTGTAAAGGTGCCCATCACACTCGCCGCGTTCCCACGTTGAATGGCAATGGCCATCCTCTGCACTAGGAACGAACCGGAGCGAGAGTCACCTGGCCGAGCCTTTGCCAGAGGGGTGTCACTCCGCAGTTTAGGTATGTTCGGCCGGCGCTCCGTCCGGGTGGACAATGCAAGGCAAAAGTCAGTCGCCGCCCGCACGCTAGCCTCGTCGCACATAACTAAGCATACGTGATAGAAAGAGAGCGGTATATCAAGGTGAATATAGCGAGCGGTATCCTGCGCTGTGCGACTTGAATTGCTACTTTATTGGTTAGAAGATAAGTGTCCTCATTTATTTCAATTTCGGATTTTGCGGAGTTAACTTTCTGTACATAGTACTATTATTTATTCTGTGCCTTTGCCCTATTTCTCTGATAAGCGACTTATTATATAATTAGTACCTACCTCAATATATCGGATTGGAGATATCAGTGAGATGCCTAAATATTTCAGATTAGAGATATCACTGGCTATAATCTGCCTACTTGATTCAATGCCACTTTTTGCGAGGGTTGAAGTAAACACTCATGGCACGTTTTCAAGTTCCTCGCGTTGTTTTATCCCGATAGATACTATCTAAATTAAAGTCGAGTAACTCGATTCGAAAAATAAATAATTAAAAGCTTGCTTCTCCTTAGACCGCATCTTCGCTTAACATTAGGAGATCAAACGCAGGCCTATACAGAGTTAGTCCTAATCAGTAAGCATCCTTTTAAGGGCATATTCTGTACGTCAAAACAAACAACTTTTACGAGCTTGCTGGCTATAGTGGCTAGGTATTTTAGCCCCGCTACGCGGAGCTAATGGAACCACTTCCTCCCCGCAGTGGCACGTAAAATCGTATACACACCACGGGAGCAAGCAAAGAAGCCTCAGATCTCATGTTTGTCACCCTCCATTACGCCTCAGGAGTCAATATACTACATGAGGTCTGAGACATTCTTTACTTTTGCTCCCTAGGTGAGTAATATACTATTGCTATCGGGCCAACATTGAAATCACGAAAACAATATCAGATGTTCCATACAAAAAGTTCATCGACCTTGGGCAAAATGTATGGAACAACAGTTTTTTTTTGCGATTTTAATGTTGGCCTGATAGTAAAAGTTGTTTGTTTTGACGTACAGAATATGCCCATAAAAGGATGCTAACTGATTAGGACGAACCCTGTATTTAAATTAAATAAACAAATTAATCAGAGATTGCTCGTACGCAGGTTCGAGTCCTGCTAGAGGGAAGAGAACATAAATACACAAAACATTATTTCAAAACTTCTATGGAAAATAGCCTACTGAACCGCAAAAATATTCAGGCAACATTTTAGCCTAAAACTGCCATCAAACCTCGTAATATGAAAACATCCCAGCTGACGGCAAGCGATAACGCATAAACGAGACATACTTCGTATAAAGATTGTCCTAAAACGTTTTTTCACTGAATAGCCTACGATGATGACTGCCCATAATTTATCTCCTCGCCTAAACATCACAACGATCTCATGGCCTAGCCCATAAACTATGAAATTACTCAAGCAGTACTCATAAATACTAAAAGCGCCCTAATAGCTGCAACTTCTCGTAATCATAGTTCACTAATTAAACTTATCAACTTTACGGTACATTAGCGACTTAAGTTAATTACTCTCCCGAATAACTTAACAGTAAGTGCTTCTTACACTACCTACTGTAACTTCATTTTCGTGCATTCTCCAAGGCGATATAGAGAGCACTTAAGCGGAGAAATATAAAAGGTCATAAAAACTATCACGATAAAGCTTAAGCTAATAAAACGACGGATTTTTACGTGATCGGTTTATTTTCCTTTACATTAGATATTTTCGCTTTGAAAGAAATTCTTTAGAAGCTATTGTTTGACACTAAATGGAGTATAGCATTACATACAAGATTAAAGGTTACAAAGAGAGACAAAACAAGACAAAAGGGTCAGTCTTATGTTTGGGAAGTTGTATAATAAACAATATTTACAAAAGGTAGGAAGACACATATTCGAAAAGACGTGAAAGGAATAACTAAGAAACACAATAGTTAAACGTTAATCGCTCTCACTTCTGTATCCCAACATATCAACAAGTTCTCCTTAAATGCAATAATTTATATTTAATTATTTTGATAACAACCTTACGTATGTAAATCTCACGGATGTCACACATCGTTCACACTTAGCATAACTATTTACACTTTTTAAATTATTATAATCACGTCAAATTATTGTAAATATAATAAAATTGGGGATTAGTCTAATTGACTCGGATTCGATAGGTACCAGGTCACCTCAGCGTTGAAGCGTCCAGTACCAGTGGCCTGGGCTAAAGGGAGACAAACTCTGGGGGTGGCGGTGGCAGAGTCAGTACTGGAGTCTCTGATGATTCTAGGTTCTCAGAACTGGCTCCTGGTAGTGACCAGGTGGAGCTTCCAGTAGCAGTCACTCTAGGACCCATGTTATCGTATGCTGGGGCGGCACAACACGTTTTGTTCCGTCTCGGTAAAGTCGCTCCTCCACTGAGGAGATCAGGATACCTTCCAGGCTCACCTCTTCCCGCTACTTGGACAGATATGAAGATGTTCCCATATGGAACTGGAACGGCAAACTCTGCTGGTGGAGGAGGAAATGCCCCCGGCGTGCCTTCAATAGTAATGTGGACAGGATCAAACGCGCACCCTCTTGGCTGGTCGTCGTTAGACCTTTCTGTTAATTCAAAATCACATGGTGAAGCCATGTTTCCAATAGACCTGTCACAGCTTACTACCACTGACGCGTCTATTAGGCGTTTTTCTTGGTCTAAAAAACTTCGACTTGGTGGTACTGTTCTTCTCCTCAGATGCCAACAGGCTACTGCTGCTATGAAGCCCATGCTAGCCAGAATTCCTAAAGCTCCAAATACTACTCCTAACAATTGAGGAATCCCTGGAGCAGTTCTGGCAGTTGCCGTTTGTGATCTTGGCAAAACGAGGCTGATGATTGCTCGCGCTTCCCCCGCCACACTCTTTGCAACACATGACCATTCTCCAGCTGCACTCGATGTTACGTTTAGTAATGTAATATTCACCCATCTTACACTCCCAGGCACTCTGTCTTCTGAGTCATCATCTATGGTCGTTTCATTTTCTTCCATATCACAATCAACTGTACTATTATGGACATCTAAACCGTCAAACAACCACGTCACATTAGGTTTTGGGACACCGTGAACCCAGCAACCAAACGAAGTCGCTACACCAACTTCAGCTCTAACTACTAAAGTACTCGACCGCACTTCTGGCGGACACGACATACTCTCACTAGGAACGTTACGCCACTTGTTGCCAGCTTGTATCGAAGGTTCTACACAGAGCAAATCTTCCGTCCCCAGTGTACTCTCCAAGAACCAGTCCTTAAACTCGCGTAATCTACAATCACATCGCCATGGATTCCCGGACAACGAAACAGTCTTCAAAGCTGGCAGCGAGAATGTGATCAAACGGAGGAATGTAAGCTGGTTTCTACGTAAATCTATTGTCTCTAGAGACTTCAAATTCCGCAAAGCGTTCGTGTGTATCGTCCTTAATCTGCAACCGTCTAATAAAAGCATTCGTAAATGCGGAAGCGGTGGGAACTGGTCCGCAATTAGAGCAGTTAGTGGATTGTTGCTCAATACGACTAGTCGCAGTCTTTCGTTGCCTCTAAATATGTCTCTTGGTAGATGCGAAAGGTCGTTATCACCTAAATCAACTTCTATTAAAATCCTTAATTCTAAAAACGCATCAGCGTTTATCGATCTGAGATTCGTCGCTCGTAAATTGATCCGTTGTAGATTGACTAGTCCGATGTTAGAGAATACTTCTTTGGGGAGATTTCGTAACGGGTTGTCGTGGAGGTCTAGGACCTGTATGTCTGATGAGAGAGATGGCGGGCGGCGCAGGTCACTGGAAGCGCATGAGGCTGTCTTTTTGCCGGAAGACCACTTGCAGCGGCAGGTGGCAATGTGGGCGCAGTCGAGCCAGTCGCTGGCGGTCCTCGCGGCGCACGTGGTCAGTATCACAATCCAGTACCATCTGGCCCACGCCACGCGCATACTCATCTCATTTCGGCTCCGTGTTTACATCGGCCGACTGCCTGAAACAACAAAGCTCGCGTTAATCAAACCAGATTAGGCACACAATGCTGCTGAAATATAGCTCCGGTTATCGGCTCTGTTTTCAATGGTCTCCCTAAATCATATTTCGTTTGAAACAGGTGGTTGGTTTACGTAAACGCTTTATTGTTCGTATGCCGGTCAAGGCTGTTCGTTCTTGGAGTTTTATTTATATTCGGCCGCCTTACCCCTTGGCATAGTAATGGTTTATTGAAAACCGCTGCTTTGTTTACGTATTTCACTATCGAACAGCCGGACCAAAATGTTTCCAGCATGGTTAGAAATTCTCAAGCTTGATACAAATTGGGATCTCTTTAGAAATAAGTGTACAAAGTAACTTTGTAACGGATATTAAAAGGATTAGTTAATTTCAGAGACACCAAATTAGACGTTACGAGATGACAACGGTAGAGAGTATTTATGTTACGAAGCTGTATTCTAGGAAGTCGGCCAACCGTTTTCCATTGAGCGAGCATGGGATCTAATTAGGAAGATGTGCCTTTAGCAAGTTTTGTGACGTTTATTATCAAAGGGGTAAGGGTAAAGTCGGTCAGACTACACTTGCTAGCTATATCTGTCTTTGTGACTTTACGAACAAACGTCATAACTCAAGGATTAGATGCGAGAATATTTTGCGTAAACATCATACGAAAAGTATGCTTGTCGTAAAATAAAACCAATGTGGATAACAACATAAAGATAATACGCATTAAAAAATACCGAATTTAATTTTGACTATTTGGTTCTCCATGTTATTTTCCAGTTATTTTGATTTATTCCAGTAATTTTGATTTAAAAACCAAACTATTAAACCGATTTCTATAACATTTATATGAGACCACCTCTAAAGTATCACCTACCAAACAAAACACAATCGAATTGAGGACCTCTTCTTTTGAACTTAGTTGATAATGAAGTTATTATTTTATACTAAACACTGACTGCCCGACAAAAATACTAAATTTACAAAAATTTACAAAATTAACAATTTTTTTTTATTTTTTTTTAATTTATTTAGGACTATAATTAAGACATATTAGATAGATCATTTGAACGTAGATCATTATGCCATTACAGATTTTGAAAATACATGCTTCGTCCTTAGTTCTAGTAAAATTATATCAATTAGTTTAAGTTTATTTATATATATGTTTTATTCGATAAACTAACAGCAACAAAATAACTTCAATACCAAACATTTAGAAACTTTGCGTCATTTAAGAGTTTCCTAATATTGAAGATATTGTTATGTACCTAAGAACTACTTCTTTCTTGTAATAACAATTTTATAGAG
Organism: Erannis defoliaria; assembly: GCA_905404285.2. Classification (NCBI taxonomy): domain Eukaryota; kingdom Metazoa; phylum Arthropoda; class Insecta; order Lepidoptera; family Geometridae; genus Erannis; species Erannis defoliaria. Next base: position 2,138,471 of record FR990082.1, on the reverse strand, counting down.
TCCCTCAAAATGTTGTTTTTGTTATTCAACAGTGTGACGATAGAGTAGACGATGGGATGGATTACGTCTCGGTTGTTCAGTTTAATGCCTCTCCAAATTTTGGACTTGAGCAGTTTGATATGAAAAAGCATTGTTCGACTTTTGGCGAACGCTCAAGTAATGTGAAATGTTATTGTCATACAAATTTTTGCTCTGAATGATCTCGTACTCGATGCTCTCCAAAATGATACAAACATAAAACGCTTTAAAAAAATACAACCGACTTCAACTTCGAATACCTGGATGACAACTTATTTTTTTTTGTACTCCACTGCAGTGTTCGACTGGGGACGTACCACACCTTTGTCAGTTATTCAACCGCCAAGCAGTAGTGTGCAAGCATTACTGTGTTCTGGTTTGAAGGGCAATGTTACCAGAGAAATTACTGGGTATGATGAGATTTAACATCTAATATCTCAGGGTGACGAGCGCAGTGCAGTGCGGTGCAGGATTGTGTTCGCAAGTTAACAATTCTAGCACAGCTACTGTTAGTGGCAGGCGTGACGCTTACCACCAGGCGAACGTCTTGTTCGTATAGTCACATGAATGAATAAATAAATAAAAAACCAGGAATTTTAATTTAAAACCAAACTACTGAACCGACTTCAATAAAATTTATATGGGATAACCTCTGAAGTATTACCTACCAAACAAAAAAAGAATCATCAAAATCAGTTCATAATTGGCGGATCGAGTAACATGCGTACAGTCGATTTGAGAACCTTATTTTTTGATGTCGGATGATGAAGTCGGTTGAAAATTAAATTACTATTGATAAGGGTGCTCACTAGAATTAATGAATAATCAATTATAATTTTGTAGAACTATTAAGCTAGGTACTCTTACTTCTAGAAAGACCGAATGTTTACAATTTACTTCATGAATTGAATGGAGTGGGGACTGATAAAATTAATGAAAACCCAAATTTGTACTACGAAGGATAGTGTAGGAGATATCCGTTTGTTAAAACTTACGACGTGATCACATGCGAGAATGACAGAGTGAAGAAACGTGACACTATTGGAACAAATGTGATATAGTCGTTTCTACTTTACCAATATTATGAAACATTATTATTAAGCCTTTATTGCTGAACCAAACAATATATAAAAAATTAAACAGTTTACATTATTTCAAGCTAACACACGTTATGTTTAGTAATCAGCGTGTCCTGTGACACATAGGCCTCTTCCAGCTGTTTCCAATATTCTCTATCTTTAGCTCTTCTTGTCCAGATTGCCCCTCCAATATTCTTAATGTCATCTGACCATCTTTTAACTTGTCTTCCTCTTCCTCTTTTTTTTTATTTTTTTCTTTCTTTCTCTTATGAAACATAATACGCTTTTAAAAAAAAAAACTACCAACTTCAACTTACCACCGAATCGATTTCGATAAAATATATATGGGACTACCTCTGAACCCTCTGTTTGATGTCTGTCATATTAAGGGCGAGGCCTTCGTCCAGTAGTGGACGTTTTATGGCCAGGATGTGAGTTATTTAAAACCGGCAGCTCTTAAACTACATTTATATTCCAGAAACCTTTGTCTCGTTTTGTTTGTAAAGGCAACTCTACAGTTCGGATGTATCTTACAAATCTATTTTAATTGGCATTTTGTATAATAAAGCTTTAGATAATGGATTTATTGTGTTGTGTACAAATTAATTCAATAAAAGTTAGTCGAGTTCGAAAAGGAATTTTGTTGTAAACCAATTAATTGATTCTGATAGATTTATAGGTACACATTATCGAAGAAAAGACATTGCGAATCGTTTTAAAATTTTGTTGTCAGCTCTTTATTGCCCGCAACATTTCGTGTTTATAAGATGTAAAAAAATATTGAATAGTTGAATTGATTTTCAACCGCGTGATGATGAAAAACGGTGATTATCATCGAGTGAAGATAAAAAGTAGCTCATAATGTTATTCCGAGAAATAAACTATCTCGGGACACATAACACACACATACTCACACACCCCGTCTTAAAAACATACCGACAAACTTTAGCATTTCTAATATGTAGTAGTTCACAGCGACCTCAGGTCTCGTGACCTACATCTTCCAAACCCCTTGACCAATTTAGCTCATATTCGAATTTGAACATTGTATTTGCTAGAACTACTTGCTTACAAAATTTCATGAATTTCGGATCAAGGGTTCGCAAGTTAATGTCCAACAAATATACAGGGTTAGTTCTAATCAGTTAGCATGTTTTTAAGTGCATATTCTGTACATCAAAACAAACAACTTTTACTATGGGGTCAACATTCGAAAAACGTGAAATCGCGAAAAAATATCAGCTGTTCCATACAAAAACTTCATCGACCTTGAGCAAAATGTATGGAACAGCTGTTTTTTTCGCGATTTCACTGTTGGCCCCAAAGTAAAAGATGTTTGTTTTGATGTACAGAATATGACCTTAAAAGGACGCTAACTGATTAGAACTAACCCTGTAGACAAACGTACATACAACAGCCGATTCAGCAAACTCACGAGACCTTCGATTCGCTCGGTCAATAAGTATAATTAAAAGTCGACATTGGTATAATGCTCAAAGAGCGATGCCAAAAAGAAATTCTTCAGTCTAGCACGAGCTATCGTACTAACATTTTACTAGTTCCAAAGAATATCTGTCGTGTTTCCCCTGTTTTGATGTATGTGACTGCCACTGCGCTGCTGCCCCATGGGGCTGTCTGTCGAGATCAGAAGGATTTATGTCGAGATGAAGGCGTTTGTCTTGTCCGAGTTTGTCCGGTAACTGGCTGTCCGCTATCCAGTACTATCCGACGTGAAACGGTTCAAAGTTTTTAGAAATTAAAACTTAGGTTCCATATAACAACGAATCTTATACAGTGTAGAGATTAAAATGAAAATATATTATAAAGTAAATTTCCGTATGATGCACCGTCTAATATCTAGCTAATATAGTACTTTTATTTCTTCCGTGATAATATCTAGGTTTGGGGACCCGTGACATTAGAAATATCTCTCTTAGTCTTTTGGTGGGAGGCAATAATGTACGACACAGATAATGTACTATATTGTTATATTGATATTGTACGGCATAATAACGCACAGCATAATAATTGGTGTACATGTACATAGAATATAATGCTGTGCAATATCGTGCCGTGCAACATCATGCCGTATGTCATCGGCTCGGCTCAATAATGCACATCCCGATTTTGTACAGACTAATATTTGATGTACAAATACACGAATTCCTTATTTGTATAGCAGTTAGGTTCAGGTTAATTTTTTTAAATGTCAATTTGAGAAATGTACTCGGATTATTGGCTGTACAATATAGGGCCGTACTTTATAGACACGAGCTGATAATGGACGGCCAGTATTGTACGACATGGATTGTACAGCATGATATTCGATGTACATGTACACCAATTATCATGCTGTGCATTATTATGCCGTACATTATCGTTGCCGGCAAATGTCATGTTGTACATTATAGACACCCTTTTTGAACACTTGTAGATTATAATGTAAACATTATCATCATCGTAATAAGTCAATCATAGTCCACTGCTGGTTATAGACCTCAAGGCACTCCACTCGGCCTAAATACTCTTTTTTTTTTGGTTTTAGTAGTTAGCATCCCTTTAAGGGCATATTCTGTACATCAAAACAAACAACTTTTAATATGGGGCCAACATTGATGTCGCGTTAAAATATTGCTGTTCCATAAATTTTGCCAAAGGGCGATGAACTTTTTGTATGGAACAGCTCATAATTTTTTCGCGACAATAATGTTGGCCCTATAGTAAAAGTTGTTTGTTTTGATGTACAGAATATGCCCTTAAAAGGATGCTTACTGATTAAAATTAGCCCTGTATAGTCATCCATCGACTCTAAGGGCGTAGGCGCTCTTAAGAGGTTGTCAGTATACCACAACATGATATAACTATAAGTATAATAAAATATCGTGATATACAGGGTCATTTGTAACTAACGCAAATCTCTTAAGGGCGACTTTGGTTCATCAAGCCTGACCACTTTTTTAGTGCAGGGACTTTTGAAAATTCTCGATAAAAAACCAGCTGTTCCATACAAAAAGTTTATTGACCCCTAAAGAAATGTATCGTCGTCAGCCATAAAATGTCCACTGCTGGACGAAGGCCTCACTCTTAATAGAGGGGTGTTGCCATAATCCCCACGCTTGGCAGGCGGCTTGGGGATCGTAGAATGCTCACCACCGTTAACTAAGAGGACGCTGCTGCCCGTCCTCCAGTGGGTCTGGTTGCAGTTTAAGGATATACCCAGGTCAAAAGAAATGTATGGAGCAGCTGTTTTTTTGAGATTGGTCCAAAATCCCTGAAACAAAGTTGTCAGTCTTAAAGAATCAAAGTCGCCCTTAAGATTTACGTTAGTTGCAAATTACCATGTACAAAATAACTTATCATGTTCATAGGTAGATACTTTCCTGTTAATTTCCAGCTTCGTCTAGAGGTCGTATTTTATGACACGAAACGTTGTGGAGAGGATTTAATAACAGTTTATGGCCATCGTCTGGAAACGTATCAATGTGTTTCCAAGGTGACATGTCTCTTTTTATCATATTATAGATCAGCTCGGTAAAATACCTACCTAGAGTTTAGTAGCCATCAGATGTTGGATACGTGGCCGTTCTCAAAAAGGAATCTGGTGAGCGATACTTCAAACAAACGTTAAATTTTCTTCCTGGATAAGGCCTCTAGAACAATATTTATATATGTTTTTATTCTAGGTCTACTGTACAGGTACACATTGTCTCTGTCGTTTTATTTTTTCAGCAACTTATTGCTTTTTTTAGGGTTCCGTACCTCAAAAGGAAAAAGGGAACCCTTATAGGATCACTCCGTTGTCCGTTGGCCGTCTGTCTGTCTGTCAATACCCTTATTCTCTGGAACGCGTGGAGCTATCAAGTTGAAATTAATATCATATATGTAAGTAATCGGTCCCTAAGAGCTGTAAAAAAAACAAGCTCCTAAGTAAACGCAATTAAAAATTAAAGCCATTTTTGCGAGTGAACTAAATCAAAATTCATAGGGTACTTCCCGTTGACCTAGGATCATGAAGTTTGGCAAGAAGCATTAAGGTCATAAAACAGTTGTTATAGGAAAAATCTGAAAATTAGTAATTTGTAGATATCTCTTAATTTTTCAAGCCTAACCTTAAATAGTTATATTGTTCGTTCCTTTAGTTCGTAAAACGCGCAAGCGTTTCGTTCGTTGTTTTCAGAGGATTTCGATCGCAACTGCTGTTTATAACAATGTGACTAACTTATAAAAAAAAGAAACAACTCATCAACTTTTTTTACAGATGAGCGAGGGAGCCACCAACGTAGGTTTTGAAGAAAACTAACAGCTGCCTACTGAATATTTTTAGTTCTTCCATTTGACCAATAGTACAAATAAGTTTGTAGGGTTTAGAAGATCTATGTGGAAAGGAGTTTTACACACAAGTTAAAACCTTTTCTTAGTCCAATTTGGTGGATGGCACCTACCAAAGAAAATGTAAACACTACGTTTTAGGACCTACTGTGTACTTAATTCAATTTTCACTCTAACACGAAGAAAGGTATTTCACATAAAAGTTTTAGCCTTTTCATAAGTACATCGCTGCCTTGAACGTTTTTTTTTCTTTCTTAATTTATGGCATCGCCCTTTGTGTATTCTGCCAGTTTCAAGTATAAGCATATTACAAGTTTTTGATAGTATAAAAGCAAAAGTAGTGTTGTTGGTAGTAGGTTCGACCTGATGCTATAAAAACTTACGTCAAGATCAGTCATAAAATAAAATCACAGTCAAGCTCAAGTCATGCCCTAAAATTTTGGCGACTTTACTAGGAGCTTTTATAGAATCTTAGAAACGACAATAAAAGTCATGTTTCACCACATTATTGTGGTAAAACATATCTTGGTCATTTATGTGCACATGATTAAGCCTTTAATGAATAAAACACCACCATTTAAAACATTAGCACGCGAAAAGAAATATGTTGCACAATGCAATGACAATAATACAACACAGCGAGAAAAAAAATCCGCCAAAACTCCGCCGCGAGAAACGTCTCGCTGGCTTTAATCCTTTTTAATCCTTCGTGCTCTAAGATAATGCACTGTACCCTATTAATAAGTCGTGTTTATGTGCCCATTCGTCTGTCCGATCTTTACCTATATCTCGCGAACCGGTCTAAGTAGCCGGTTAAATTTTTAAAGAATATTCGTTATTCGCCGATTACCTAGTGCTTGTGGTAGTACGGAACCCTTGTTGTCCGAGTCGCAAGAAGACTCGCACTTAACGGCTTTATTTATCCACGAGTTAACTTCAAGTTTTTCCAACATCATGTATCAAAATCAAAAAATATTTCAACCGTAGTATATTAGGGATACTATTATCTTTTAGTATATCTAATTTTCATGGGAATGAATTATAAAAATGGTATACTGACTTTTTCGGCCTGGTACACTTATACCAAGGTATCCCTACTTACTGGAAGGGATAGTTGGGAAAAGGCGGTAGAAGTAGAAAGAAAGAAAGAAAGGTAGATCTACCGGTAGCGATAAGTGGAAAAATCTGGGTTAACATATCCCTACTAGGTAAATAAAGAAAAAAAAACATTACTACAACCACCTAAGTTATTTAAGTCGTTAAGTCCTTTTGAACTAAGTCCCCTTTTTTATGACTTAGGCATTATAATTCATTTATTTAAAACTCATACTAGGTATGATTTGTACATGTATAAAAACTTAAAATAACAATGACAATAAATTGTATTAAATTTATTTTTATTTAGTAGGAATGAGAAGTGGACTCAGATTTTTCCACTTATCGCTACCGGTAGATATACGTGTATTTTTTTCCACATATACTAGTAGGGATGACATATACTTGGTGGGGTTAGGCGTACCAGCCGACTTTTCGGTCGAGCAAAGTACAATAAAATGTATTTTTCAACCATTGAAGTTACAACGGATAGTCGTCTGAAACATACAAATTTTCTTACTGTCTATGTATTATATAAAAACAATATTATATTACTGCCTGTAATCACTGGCTGCCAAATAATAGTACATTATGATACAAGTGTGCTATGTTGGTCATTACACTAGAGGCGGTATTATGATAAGGAAGCCGAGAGCGTAATGACTAATAGCACAAGAGTTCCATACGACTGTTTTCATCACACTTGCGGGGAAAAAACAATCTTTTTTTGATAATAATCAACCACGCAGCGAAAACGTCAACAAACATTTGCGGAAAATGGTGCACAAACCAGCAATGCGCGCTCAGGTTGACATTTACTTCAGCGGCATAAGAACTCTTTGTTGGTATTACAAAAAAACTATAAGTATTACCCGGCTATATTAAGAGTGCTTCGTATATATACGTCTAATTGCAGTCATGTACAAACTTGACATTACCGGGCTATACCTATTATAGCACAAGTGCCGTAATGTAAAGTAAAAAGCACGCGTGCGTAATAGCTTGGATTATGATCCTAAAACCGATGTAATAAGATCCACTTTACAAGCAAGTGTGATGAAAAAGTTTATAAATATAACAAAAACTTTAGTAACTGCATGCTTTTGTTTAAAGCAAGTACTACTTCAAAACATTAATTTCCACTTCACCGAAACTCAAAACACCGATTTTCGAAATTCCGACCAAAACATAACAAAAGCGAACTATTGCTCATCTCTTTTGTTAACCGAATACGGACTCACTTATTGGATTGAGCAAAGTTTCGTGCGAGTGCTTTTGCATTATTTGCTCGTATGAAAGGACTGAAATCGGTTAGGTTTGAAATAGGAAATACCGGTATTTAGTAAATTGCATAAAAAATCGGTTTAATAATTAGTAAGCAAAATCAAAAACTACATTTTAATTATTGAATTTGTTTTGGTTTTTACTTTTTATTTTGAAAGTCTATTATGATTAATTATTAAAAAAAGGATAAACATTAAATATTCTAAACACAGATTTATTGATCTTATTTTTTTTTGTTTTTTTACATTATTAATATAACAATTCTAAAGAAACATATAAACTAGGGTGCCGCCGGCAGCGAAGCAGGGATCACGCTGCCAGTGGTGGCCAGTGGCTGCAGGTGCAGAGTGAGGAACCTCCTGACATTGCGTGTCGTGTCAAAGATCAGTGCCTTTTGGATCTGACCCAACCGTGTAGCGAGAGCTAAACTAAAATTTTTACTATTTATTTCTTATTATTATTATTATAACGTACCACCGTCACAGTTTAAAGCAGTCAAGTGGTTTTTATATTTTGGGAAAACTAAAATAAATTAAAATATTTACATTATATTCATTAAACGACCATACAAAACATAATTGGAACTAAGTTCCAATTATTCAATTAAACATCTAAAGTTATGTTATTTTTATCTCATAATAATATTATAAAGTTGTAGGAGATCTATATTTACATCATACTAATACATTAACGGCCTTACCTAAAATAATCTCGATTCTCTTAGTCACTGCTTAAACTTCTCTGTCCTTTTCTAGCACGTGCAACTTCACGTCAGAGAGAAGATGGCAGAGCTTCTTAAGCAGTGACTAACGGTTGAAAAGTTTTTTTAAGTAAGGCCGTTTGTCTTTTATCTCACACGGTGCACGGTTAAACTTAAGAAAAAATTTGACTAAACTTAAAATACAAAAGCGGTTTTAGTATGTATCCAGTCCTATTTTTCTTGGGTCCGTTTTATTTATTTGGTCCCGACGCAAGCACTTTTGCATCATTTACTTGCAACAAATGTTCCATGCTGATATTGTTTTATTCATCCAGTTGGCTCAGCATTGCCGTTTTTGCAATTTATCTGGAAGTAGACTGTCCTAAGTATTGATTCGTTCAAAACTTTACCGGGGTTTTGCACCATATTTCATTTCCTTTCGGATTTCAAACGGATAAAGCCACGCTTCGTTGGACAGAGGTTGAGAGTTAATGGTTTAAAATCGCTTCGAATTTTGATTTACTGGTTTAAGATCTGTTCACTAATAAATAATGATTCATTTTCTATTGTTTGGTACCGTTTTTGTGACAAAAGCAGTCCTTTTATCGAATTATTATTATCATAAATACAGCGCGGTAACGCGGCTAGTGTGTTGGGTACGTTTGGGCCGGGTGCTACGCGCGGGAGTTAATATTACGACATTGATTTAAGGATCTGTTTTAATATAATTTTATAAAAAAATATTGCATAATAAACTAGTAGTATATATAAAATTAGACAGCATACATTTGCAAGTTGATCTTTGCTTCCCGCTCTCGCTGTAACACATTTGTAGAATGTCACCTAAAGGAATAGAGCTACCTTTAAACGTAGTTCCGTTTGCTCTGAGCAGGAAGCGGAACTACGCGAAATACAGAAGTTAACTGAATTTTTGCGCATTCCAAATTTTGTACTTGGCAGGCGTGCTGTGATTTCTCAAGCGGGTTGTGTACTATTTTATTATTTGGGAAATAAGGCCAACTGTTTGCTCTTTTTGCTTTTTTGGTTATATTTCAGTTTTATCGTTCTCAGCTTTGTCAAAAAAGGTACTACGTATTGAAAGGTGTGACAAAACACAACATAAAGCCTGATAAATTTTGATTTATTGATCTTTCTCAATACAAGATGAGGCCGCGAGCGTAATGTGTTTTGTTTTCACTCCTTGAGAAAGATTATTACATGTGGTCGAGACTATAATAGTCGGAGCATTCATTTGACTGCCTTATAGCTCATTTGGTAGCATGTCTGCTTTCAGAGCTGCAAGGCGTGGGTTCGATCTCCACCCAGGGCAAAGATATATGTGACGAACATAGATGTTTGTTCTGTGTCTGGGTGTAGTATGTATTATAAGTATGTATTTACAAAAAATTATGTATATAAGTATTCTATCAGCTACCTTCCTGGTTTCCATATAACAAGCTTTGCTTAGTTTGGGGTTAGATGGCGCTGTGTGAAAAGATGTCCAGCGATATTATTCAATTTAGTTAAAACTGAACCTGTCACAGACAATTTCACAAAAATGTGTCAAAACTATTTCGGTTCCATAGTAAAAGTTTCAAAAGTTTAAAGTATGCCTCAATTGTTTTATACTTTACCAACTCCTCATCGAGCTAAAAATAAATACTTAGTGATAATCCTAATTTCATAACTTCTGGTTCTAACTAATAACATAATTTCTGGTTTTTAGCTTAGCCATCCACAAAGTCATTTCAGAGCTTAAATCATCTCTAAACCTGTGGTACCTGGACGATGGCACTGTGGGAGGAGCACCGGAAGACGTTTACCAGGACCTGGAGGCCCTTGTCCCTCGCCTCAGGAAACTGGGTTTGGAGGTGAATCCTTCCAAGTGCGAGTTTTTCCCCTGCTCCATTGAAGCTCGTAAACACTTCTCACGCTTCGATGCGCTTTTTCCTGGCCTTAAAGAACTTTCATCTCACACTTTCTCCCTCCTAGGGTCCCCTATTTTTCTTGAAGCCGTGCCTGAGGCTATTAATTCACGTAGACAACTTCTCCTCACCGCTCAGGAGCGTCTCAAGGAATTGTCAGCTCACGTTACTATGGTGTTGTTGCGTATGTGTTTCGCTCTTCCCAAGATCACCTATCTGCTGCGGACTACTCCTACTTGGCTCTGTCACGAAGAGGTCTCTTTGTTTGATGACTCATTGAGGTCTGCAGTTCAGTCGACTCTAAACGTGTCACTCAACGACTCACAGTGGACTCAGGCGGCTTCTCCAATCCGTTACGGGGGACTCGGGGTGCGGTGCGCGCGTGATGTAGGCTTGATCGGCGCATGGGGTTGCAGACCTTGTTGCTGTTATCCTTCGTTTGAATGGTGACAAGGCGAGCATACCCTTTGTGTCTGAAGTGATTTCAGCCTGGTCTGCTCTCAACCCGGGTATGGCAAACCCTGTTTCTCCCCAGGTTCAGCGGGCGTGGGATGAGGTTGGGGCTAAACGGATCCACAAGCAAGCCTTAGACGGCGCCGCGGGAGCAGATCTGGCCAGACTCCGGGCTGTGTCGCAGCCAGAATCTGGGGCATGGTTACACGCGTTACCTTCACCTCACCTGGGCACCTTGCTGGACGATGACTCTTTGCGTGTGGCGGTGGCACTCCGCCTGGGCTGTAAGGTGTGTGAACCACACAGATGCACCTGCGGTTCCATGGTGGAGGCTGATGGTCATCATGCATTGAGTTGTCGTCGCTGCGCGGGCAGGTTTTCGCGCCACCATGCCCTCAACGACATAGTTCGGAGGGCGTTTGTATCGGCCGGCGTCCCCTGCGTGCTCGAGCCGCCTGGTTTGTCTAGGACGGACGGCAAAAGACCGGACAGTTTGACCCTGGTGCCGTGGAAGAACGGCAGGTGCCTAGTGTGGGACGCCACTTGCGTCAGCACTGTAGCCGCCAGCCACCTAGGTCGCACCGTTTGCTCGCCGGCTGCTGCAGCGGAGGATGCTGCTAGCAAAAAGAGCCTGAAGTACGCGGCGTTGGAGTCAAAATACTTTGTTGTTCCGATCGCCGTTGAGACGATGGGCTGTTGGGGCTCTGCGGCCAAAAGTTTGGTTTCAGAAATAGGTCGTAGGTTAAGAGATAAGACTGGCGACTCCCACTCCGGCTCGTACCTGGTGCAAAGGTTAGCCATTGCTATCCAACGCGGCAACGCGGCCAGCGTTATGGGCACCTTTGCACCTGGTACGATTACTGGTGGGTTATTTATTTAGTTTAAGGCTTTAATATGTGACATTGATATTTGACATTATTATTATTGTATTTTTTATTTCTGATTTCTGTTTTAATTTTGTGACATAAATGTGACTGTTATGTATACATGTACTATTGTCTACTTTGTATTGTATATGGTTATAAAACTATTACAGCTTATATTTTAAAATCTATTAAAATTAAACCAATTTCATAACTTTATGTATAAAAAGTTTGGATTTGTAAATTTTAATCGGAATAGATTGCAAAGAGATAAAAAATATATTTCTGAAATTGACATTTTTGTTAACACTTAAAGTCATTTCGTAGATATGACATTGTATAAAAAAAAAATACAAATACATTGTTTAAAAAAAACTGGTTGCATTTTTTTGATCTATACTGAGCATTATTTTTATTAAAAATAATAACTAGTATTCCAACGCATTTATACTAAAAAAGTTAAGTGTCGCTGACATTGTCAGTCACGTTAATTGGCAAGCTTTAGACACCAGGCGGAGCTACGAAATGTAAAAAAAAAACATTTTTTATTATTTTTATTATGAATTATAGTATTTTTTCTTATGAAACATGTTAAAAAATATGCAATAATTCACATATGCACAAAACAAGTTTTGGGGACGGAGTTTTATTTCAGTTTTTTTTTCATGTTTTTATGAATGTATAGTATATATATTGCTACAGTTCGCCAAAACGAGCATTGTATTGTTGTGAATAGAATAATATACATTGCTACATTTTGGAAAGCCACGATGTTGTTTTTTTTTACTAAATTGGCTATTTGGTGCATTTTTTTTAACATTGCTACTAATATATGATAATGTTATAGATTAGCTATTTTCACAATTTTGGCTCACAGTTTCACCTTCGGCAATTTTTTTGCCGTATCGTTATGATTTGTAACACGAATGCTATAACTTTGTTTAGGAGATGTGCGAGAATTCCGAGATAAACGAACATGAAGAAAATGAGAGTTCTAGGCGACCATAGAAGCAAATTTTATTTTCTGGTGATAGGTACTGCATAACTTCCAATAATTGACCGAATCGGAGACCAGTGTTTGAATACGGGGGAGAAAAATTTAGCATTGAAGAGATGGTTGTACCCCACAAATGCAAAAATGCGGGTAGCTGACACCACTATACTTCATATTGAAATTAAGGGTTCAAGAATCCGGTGAGAGCTGGCATATCTGGCATTATAGACCAATTTTTTGCTTTCTGCAGGAGATAAAACGTTAAGAGTGCGACTAATGCCAGAAAAATAACAGATTTCACCCGCGCGTCTTGCATTAGTTTAGAGTCGAAAATCGCATGGTACAATTGATGATGATGATGATGGCTTTGAGCAATTTAGGTGGGGTTTTATTTAATTATTCAAAATGTAGGCATGAAATAAAAAAAATAAACGGCTACTGTGCTAAAACATTAATTAGGCTATGTAATTCTTAAAAAATAATATGGTGTTGTCGCTGTTAATTTAGAGCATTTGCATTAAAACAGTTTTTTTTTGTTGGTAGTTTGTAATAATTTTTTTAATAAACAGCATTATTTTACAAAATTCTATTTGGTTACTCGGCTTCTTTAGGTTTTTCCCCTACCTGTAGTATTTTTTTTATCTGAATATTTACGTTCTTTATCATTAAACTATGTGTTTAAAAATACACCTTTTACTTACTTTTGGCATTAGTCGCCCCCTTAAGAAACATCTATTTCAGCGAGAAAGAAGAAGGCTATGGGTATTGGAGCTACAATTTATGCATGTCAAGGGTAGAAATTGTTTTATGGCTTAAAACAAAAGAACTAATGATGTACTTTGTATAGTATACAATACACTAGTCGTTTTCAGACACAGTGGCGTTATATATTATACTATACATGCTTAAATTCATATATTTTACTGCAAATCTGGCACTGTATAATATAATATACATGTTTTCCCCCAAAAACTGTGTTTTTTTATTTTATTATTCCCGTGTGCCGTATAGTCTAAATAAACCAAATAAAGTATATTTTTTGTTTTATTCGTGATGTTACCTTAAGGGTTAATACATGTTATGTTATAAATCAAAAATTAAAACACTTATTTCGGGCTTCATCCATATCGCAATAACAACTCAATCATAATAAAATAAAATCTAAATCAAATTAATAATAAAATCAAAATTTTACAAAATCAGAATAATAATCACTAAATAATAAAAGAATAATAATATAGTAATAATGTACCCTGATTAGTTGTAAGTTGTTCTGTCCTTCTGGTGTCCTATAAATTATTTGAAAAACCACCAGCATTTGGCTATAAGAAGTTAGGACGTTGGCCACACCAGGTAACACGAAGGCAAACTACCTCTAGTAAGAGATAAAAAGAGACATACGATTCCACTTTAACCTACTTACGAGAGTGGGGGCACAAATCTGCCACATTTATTAAAGCGGCTTAGTACCGGTACGGTTTGTTTTTGCAAGGAAAGGTCGCCTAACGATCCTTGCCTATGACGCATTATAATTTGTAACAGTAACAAATCTTTACCGTTCTCTACCCTGATGTTTTACCGAAAATACAGTCTAGAAAACTAGAAACTGATTCATTTGCAACTTATATTAAAGGCTTAGGACATTTCCCATAAGCAGGTGGCCTAGTGGTATACATTTTCCCATACCTCCTTGTATAAACTAGGCCGAAATGTCACATGCCTTTAGATTGTATCTTATTACGTTTTTAAAAGGCAGTTATCAGCGAAATCACTTGAGTAGATATCTTCGATCTTATAACTAAGTATTTCTGGAACCAAACCAATAAAGATGTCTGTAATAATTGGATTATTTTTCTGAAATTTAATTATTCATTTTAAATCTACTTTTGCGTTGGTTTAGATGAGTTTAGTTTTACATTTTACACCCATCAAGCAAAGTAATTTATTCTTTGTCCGCAACCAGTTTCGAGATTTAGATATCAAGCCCGCGCTGGGTTTCTCTATAGTATCTTCGTAGTTTCAACGTTAAGAATAACTTATTACCTGATATTATTTTGGCTTTAATTTAGTTCATTCTTACTGACAATAGTAAACATTACGTACGAGTATATAAAGATTATTTTTCTTAACAAAATCTATCTTTCAAAGCTCTATTCATACGAATCAATGTCACAAAATTTTCTGTGTTTCTCAAACCAAAATGTGTTAAAGACCATTAAACAGCACTGTTGTTCTCACATATTCTTCTTTTGAAACTATCGAATTTCCGCTACTGTTCGAACGAATACTTAGCACTGTGCTTACAACTTTTGTAGAAATACATTTCGGAGTAATTAATGACCGCCCTGTGCCGTGACGGATGTGGCATTTGAAGCATTAAATTGCAATTAGTGGGTCCGCAGATATTTTTGGAGTTAGTTACGGCTTTGCGGGAAAGTTTTTCTTCTTTTAACCGGTAAGAAATGTATTAGGAATCTCAGAAAGATTTTCGAAACTTTCGAAAGGGGAAAGTTTGGTGGTTGTTTTGGGTAGATTTTTTTGCACCACAACTTATTTTTTTTGCAACTTAGTTAACCCTAAGCTACCCAGCTTAGCTAAAGTAAAAAATCTAAGAAAGGTATATTAAGTAGGACTGAAAAAGTATATCTAAATATTCAGTGACGTAAAAGAATCTACGTAATTATGTCTATACTTGTATTGTGTCTATAGGTGTAAGTAACCTAAACAAATGTTATTAAGAGGTAAACTTTTTTCCACTTTAGATAATAGGAAGTAAATGGTTGTAACATCTGATCCGATTAAAAAAATCCTTCATCGAAACTATAAATTTACCCGACTTAGCAAAAAGGTTTAATTTATTAATGAATTTAAAGGGTTGTAGGCTAATTAATACCAGCCGTTTCCGACCAAAAAAATTGTGATACATGTCGTCGTATATAATTAAATTAAGCTTAATAAGTACATATCGAACACAGTCATAATAATTTGTCTATGCAAAAAGGATCGTGGCGTAAGTTAGAATCAAAAATGTTTCCTCGGATCTCTTAAACTACTAACAATATTTTATCATTATTTTTTTTGTATTTATCGACGATATCCTTCAATAGCGGTGGCGTAATTTAGCGGTCGCTATATAGCGTGAAATGACATAACTTAAACTATGGCTATGAAAACGAGATGGCGTTGTTTCTTAGCGAGCGTTGTTCGACACCGTAACGTCGCGTCGGTAGCGGGGCCTTTACTTACTTGACGTACTTTTACGGTATTGAAAAGTCTTCGAACGTTTTTTCAATAGCAGTGTACTTCGCAGCCGTCTTTTTACGGTCATCGTATTGCGTCCGTTAAATGACGCCACCGCTATTGGACAAACCAAAGCTTTAGTACTCAGCGTGAAATAGGTTATTAATTTTGACGTCACAATAAATTCGATGCCAGATTTGTAATCTAAATTGTTAGCATATCTCTATTGTTTTTTCTGAAACTTTTTGTTTTTGGGTTCATAGAAACCTACCATGACATCCTTTTAGCCTAAATCTTGTTAAACGACACGGAGTGCTTTATTAGTAGTGAGGAGAACCAGCTAGTGCTAAACCAATTAGATAAGCCGTTTCGCAGTACACCTATTCCGTTCATAGTATAACTTCGAACAGTATACCACAGAATGTAGTCTAGTTATCCCATTACACAATGCCTGTTGTATACGATTGTACCTACAAACTGCAAGTTGAACTCGCGAAGTTTGCAGCTGGGCTTTATGTTGGCATGTTGCTTGAGAACCGTTGCGATAAATTACACTACATCAGTAGTTGATAACTAGTGTGTAAGTAGGTTTATGTAATATTGAGAGCTAAATTTCCATGTAATATTCTTTCATCAAACTTGCTCGTAACGTGGATCTTATTGCGTCGGGTTTAGGCTCATAATCCAAAATATTAAACACGCGTGCTTTTTACTCATTAAAACCGGTAAAATAATATTGGCATCAATATTTTTGATTAAAGAGCGAAAAAAAATTTTTTCGCTTGGCTTACAGATTTTCTTGTTATATTTTTATTTATTATAAAATATGTATTTACAAAAATAATGTATAATTATAAGTATTCCATCAGTTAATACAAATAAGACCAATATATTTATTAACACTAATGCATAAAAACTACCTAAACAAACTTAAAAATCTATTATTATTTATCACATAATTAGCACATAATTTTATTATGTGCATCATTTTTTTGGTTAGTATATTATACTTAGATAGGTTAAAGATTTGTTTCATTATACCTATATTTTTTTAAACCGTATGCAAGTGAATTTCAAATTCATTTTAAGCACTGATCCAAAATCCATGTATTAAAGAATCTATCTCTGTAGCAAACATTTTAACTTTTTTCTGTTATTTTTTGTGTGACCGACGATATTGTTCGGGACTGATATGAGTAACATATGTGTTAAGTATTTGTTATTTTAGCAGTATCCTAAATAATGTCAAGGAGACAATAAAAGCGTCCACTAATCTTTATTGTATTTATTATTTTAATGAAAGAAACATTGTACCTAAAAATATGCGCTCCTCGATTTCACCCGCAAGATAAAGAAAGACGAAGATTATGATGATGGTAAATAGTAGCTTACTGTAAGAAGCTTTAAGATGTAACATACATACACACCATTTTACATATATACCGACAAACGGTAGCAGTGTTATTAGTGTGATACACGTAAGTAACTAATATGAGTTTGTTAAACTAAAGGACTTAACGGATTTGGATGAAACGGATATATTATATATATATATATATATTCGGATCATCGTCAGTCAGAAGTCGTCCACTGCTAGACAAAAGCCTTAATAGGGAGGGGTTGCCATAATCCCCACGCTTGGCAGGCGGCTTGGGAATCGCAGAATTCTCACCACCGTTAACCGAGAGGACCATGCTGCCCGTTCTCCGGTGGTTCTGGATCTGAATGCAATTTAAAGACATACCCAGGGCCCCAATTCAGCTAACCAAAGTTGAACTGTTTCCCAAGCGTTCGCGCTACTCTTCGTGTCTGATAGCGGCGAACTAACGATCTTGGTCCGGCCAAGCGTACTTAAAGTTTTATTAACGTGCGATGTCTATGTCGATGAGTAGTTTGTCTGTGGTTTCGATGAACTTTAAGTACACTTGGCCGCACCACCATCGTTAGTCGGCTGTCAGACAGGAAAAGTAGCGAAAACGCATGAGAATCGGTTCGGCTTTAGTTAGCTGAATTAGCCTCCAAGACCTTATTTCCCGGATTATTAAACCTAAATATACTTACGCTACTTTTTTATCAAATCTTCATCACCATATTTCATCATCACGCAGATGAAACCGCGTGGCCTAGATGGGCAAGAGGCTGTTAATCATGGTTGACGTACATCTACAAGATTTGATCGTTTAATTAATCATGATCAACATAAAGACACGTTCCAGACTAATCCAAAGTTGTACTGTGCACTATCGGCCCAAATCCGTAGTCAATTACGGGCCCAGATTTATAGACCATAAAAGATTCACCCCAGCTTCGGCTATGGGATGTCGATTCTAATTGGGTACAGTACGTGTGGCTGGACCGCTGCGGTTTGAGTTGAGAGAGTGAAGAGGTTTTGTGGGTTGAACAAAGAGGAGTGCTTTGGGTTTGAGACGGTAGTTAAATTAAAGGTCTCTATGTCGTTAACGTGTATCGTGTAACGACGTGTAACTACGACAATAAAATAATGTGGTGTCCAGAGCGACGTCTCATGCGTAGAGCTATTTAGGGAACTTCAGATACTGCCCTTGCCGTGTGAATTTATTTACCAGACTATTCACCCATGTAAACCTAGAAACGTTCCAACGTAGGGGCGTTCACAGCACGTTAGCTTTACGAAGCAATAAAAAGAAAGACCAACTGATAACCCCGACGCACCGTCTCGTCAAGTCGGACGGAGGTGAGTGTATATTTAGGGGCCCGCGATCTACGACCGTATACCAGCTTCCATTCGGTGTGCTCCTTCCACCGGGTGCTTCAAAACCAAGCTCAGAGCGTGGTTACAAGATAATTTGTTTTATGACATTGAACCTTATTTTAAAATAAGAGATTATTAACGTATTTTTGTCATTATTTTATTTGATTAAGTGATTAAGTATTTTTTGTGACATACTTAATGAAATTTGACGTATAACTTTGGTGTTATCAATAAACTATTTGAATTTGTATTTGCAATTAGAGGTTTACTCTTTTACTTAGCTTTATTAAAATAAAATAAAAAGTTTTTTTCTAGTTTTGTTACTAAAAATAGGCGGCTCCTACCCACAGAAAAACAAAGGCCCTAATTCTCTTCAGTGGCTCCTCCCCTCCTGCTTCTGCTCCTGGTCTCCTGCGGGACCTTTATATCTAGTCGGACTCTGCAATATGAAGGTATCTACTGCTAGGACTCTACTTAATGCAGAGTCCTCCTGGGGAAGTACCACACCTTTGCCAGTTATTCAACCGCCAAGCAGTAGTGTGCAAGCATTAGGTACTGTGTATTGCTTGCATTACACGTCTTTAAGGCTTAAAATCAAGCCGAAAACTTATACCAATCGACTTACAACTTAAATGCCTTAAATAATTACGACGTTTAAATGACGTTAGTTAATATTGCGCACTAGTTTTATATTGCGCAGAAGTTAACTGACGTTTATTACTTACTTAAGTAAAGCTATAGTCAGGAGTGTGTCACTCCGCAGTTTAGGTACGTTCGGCTGGCGCGCCTCTCGGGTAGGCGAATGGCAGGACTGAGCTCAGTGGCCGCCCGCACGCTAGCCACGTCGCACGTAACTAAGCATCTTTTCTGTAATTTTACCAACAAACAATGACTTCTAAACGATCTAATCCGTATAAAAGATACTGGTGTACTTACGGGTGTTTAAATAAAAAGAAGAATCAGGAATCGAAATTATATTTTTTTAATTCCGGAAGATATTGACAGGAAGCTATTTTGTTGTATTTAAACCATAACATAAATTATTACTCTGTAACTGTATTAGGTGCATAATGAGAACGAGATTGTTATACATGGGCAAAGGTAAGCATTTTAGGATGTCTAAAGGTATAAGTAGTTGTGCGAAATACTCTTAATTAGGTACTAATATTTAGGTATTTAGTTCATTCAGCAGTGGATATCTCCGGGCTGATGGTGACGATGATTCTGTGTAAATATCAAGAAGACAACCCTAACGTTACACGTGCCACGTCAGGAGAGATAGAGCTACGTAATAGAAAGAGTGCGGCTATCTAGGTGAATATAGCAAGCGGTATCCAGCGCTGTGCGAGTCAAATTGCTACTTTATTGCCTCGTAGATAGAGTCCTTATTTATTTAAATTTATTTGCGGATTGTACTTTCTGTACGTAGTATTATTTATTCTGTGCTATAGTTGTCAAAGATACCTACTTTTTATGTAATTGAGTGACGAGACGAGCGAGACGTGCACTTGGTGGTAAGCATCACACCTGAACATAACAGTTGTAAGTTGGAATTGCGAACAAAATCCTGCGCCGCACTACAGATATTAGATGTCATATCTATTCATGCCTAGTAATAATAAATCTGATAACATTTATCCTTCAAACTAAAACACAGTAATGCTCGCATAATACCTACTGCTTTTGGCGCATGATCTGGGTAGGTCTTAAAACTGCACCCAGAACCACCGGAGGACGGGCAGTTGCGTCCTCTCAGTTAACGGTGGTGAGCATTCTGCGATCTCCAAGCCGCCTGCCAAGCGTGGAGATTATGGCAACCCCTCCTTATTAAGGGGGAGGCCTTCATCCAGCATTGAACGTGCTTCTTCGTCTGACTGCTTGCCGATTAAATATCTGCCCGGTAAGCCAGCCTTACCTGAAAACCTACTCATCAGCCAGAAGACGTCCACTGCTAGACGAAGGCCTCTTCCTTAATAGGCAAGGGTTGCCATAATCCCCACGCTTGGCAGATGGATTGGGGATCGCAGAGTGTTACCGTTAACTAAGAGAACGCTGCTGCTCAACCTCCGGTGGTTCTGGATGCAGTTTTAGGACACACCCATGTCCCTGTTACCTGAGAACTTGATATCACGTAACATAAGTTATACAGAAATGCTGACTTGTACTGTTGGGTTAAGAGAAAGCCTAGTTTCTCTACTCACACATTAAGAAAAAGACCAAGGCGAGTCCTCGAGGAACTATCAGAAACTTATGATTAGTGAACCACACCGACGGCGTCATGTGAGCTATACTAACTTCATAATCTTGAACTATCGTAGGTATCGAGGCAAGATCTTAATTAAATCAAGATGTGGGGCATAGCTGGCGTAACCAGGTGGTACAATCTATAAGCGGAGCGATCTGCTAGAAAAAAAACTGAATATATCGTTTGTGTTTTATTTATACGGGAATACTCACGTTTAATTAAACCGGGTACTCGAATTGATGATTGGTTGATATGATCGAAACTATAGTCGGAGTATCCGATTTAATTAAACGTGAGTATTTCCGTATAAATAAAATAAAAATGTGTCAAAACCACGTCAGTTTTCATAATAAAATGAAAAATATCGGCTGACAAGTCGCGGGCAACAGGTAGTATTATATAAAAATGAGAGAAACCCCCGAAATTCTTAAGTTTTATCTGAGACCACTCTCGATCAGTCAGATTTCAAATAAAAAGAAAACGAAATCTAAGTTGGTTCTTCCATTTTTCTTTTACTTATGCAATGGCGTTTTGAGACAAGTAAGGCGGTGGTGGTAAGCATCACGCCTGCCCATAACAATAGCAGTGCCAGAATTTTGAACTCGAGAACAGAATCCTGCGTCGCACTGCACTGCGCTCGTCACTCTGAGATAAGGATGACAAGTCTCTTCAATTTCTCTGGTAACATTACCCTTCAAAGCGAAACACAGTGATGCTTGCACACTATCATAGTGCTTCACGGTTGAATAACTGACAAAAGTGTGGTACTTCCCCATTAATGGCTTCTGCAAAAGATTGTTACCTAATCAAGTTTGGGACCTATGGCACAGAAGAAATAATAGTACTGCGTGCCATGATGCCACAGACAGATACAAGTATACACGTTAAACTTATAACACATGTTTGCGTTGCGGGTTGAAAATTCTTAAAAACTAAGAACAGTAATAATTTTGAAACTGTTTAACTCGCTTAATCTTCTAATTTGAACCACAGTTCATATTATATCGACAGCGCGCTGAAGTAAATTAACTCCGAGTTTTTTAATCTACGTCTAGGGAACTCATTAGTGAATTCAATTACGTGTGAATTGAGTTACTGCTAACTTTTTGTAGTGAGACAATTTTCGCGGTTATCTGTATTTTTATCTTTTTTCTCCTGAGAGGATTATGGCGTCGCACTTTGTGTATTTAAAAGTGTCAAGCAAGGTCTGGTTTCCTCTCAGGATGTTATATTGATTGATACTTCGTTATTTAGAGGAACCGTTGAATGACATCACTGAAACTTTGGCTATGAAAACAAAATGTAGTGGCTTCATAGAGAGCGTTGTTCGACACCGTACGTCAATAGCGGAGCCGCTATTTGCATGACGGACGTACTTTACGGTTTTGAGCGGCTTGACAGTCTGCATTTCGAACATTCCACTTGTCGGCGATATGGCGTCCGCTAAATAACGGCACCGTTATTGGACGAACCAGAGCTTTAGTCACAGTCACACACAGCAAGTCACGGTTAAGTATAATCATGGCCTAGTAAAGTTATGGCAAACCTAGACGCATTTTTATGTGTCTTAATAGAACAATCTCGAAACCGTGATAAAATCTCGTAACAAGATTTTCTTTTACGCAATTTTCTTCCAAAAATATTAAGTAAAATTCAGTTTTCCTCGTCCACTTGAAGACAGCAATTATTATGAAAAGAAAATGTAAATTAAGAAAGTGAATACAAAGGTGAGGCCACGACTTGTACGAACTCTCATTATGTGGCTGCGAGGGAGATATTTCGGTACTAACAGGCTTAGAAAAGAATACAATAAATATAAAATGTGTAGTACCTGGGGACCGAAATCGTTCGGTTTATTTTATTTTATAGGTCAAGTAAAGAAAGAGTCCTGGGTATGTCCTAAAACTGCATCCAGAACCACCGGATGACGTCGCATCAGCAGCAGCGTCAGTCTCAGTTCAGTTAACAGCCTCTTGCCCATCTACGCCACGCGGTTACATCTGCGTGATGATGAAATATGGTGATGAAGATTTGATAAAAAAGTAGCGTATATTTAGGTATAATAATCCGGGAAATAAGGTAAGGTTTTTAAAGTGCATTCAGATCCAGAACCACCGGAGAACGGGCAGCATGGTCCTCTCGGTTAACGGTGGTAACCATTCTGCGATCCCCAAGCCGCCTGCTAAGCGTGGGGATTATGGCAACACCTCCCTTTAAGGGGGCGACTAATGCCAAAAGTAAGTAAAAGGTGTATTTTTAAACACATAGTTTAATGATAAATAACGTAAATATTCAGATTAAAAAAATACTATAGGTAGGGGAAAAACCTAAAGAAGCCGAGTAACCGAATAGAATTTTGGAAAATAATCTGGTTTATTTAAAAAAAAAATACAAATTACCAACAAAAAAACCTGTTTTAATTCAAATGCTCTAAATTATCAGCGACAGCACCACATTATGTTTTACGAATTACATAGCCAAACTAATATTTTAGCACAACAGCCGTTAATTTTTTTTATTTCATGCCTACGTTTTGAATAATTAAATAAAATCCCACCTAAATTGCTCAAAGCCATCATCATCATCAATTGTATCATGCGATTTTCGACTCTAAACTAATGCAAGACGCGCGGGTGAAATCTGTTATTTTTCTGCCATTAGTCGCACTCTTAAGGGAGAGGCCTTCGCCCAGCAGTGGACGTATTCCGGCTGTTGATGTGAAAGAAAAAGTCAAGTAAGTAAATATATTTTTTTTAGTCTTGATGGGAAAGGTTGCAGCACAGAATATAATACTACGTTGCAGTAGGACGGCCTTGAATGTGCTTTTCTTGATTTTGACTACGACTGTGACTCAGGGCTTAAAATACCGGTTAAAATGATATTGTTACCAGCGGCTTGATGCAGATAACGTTAATTAAAAAGTATCATTATCAAATATAACGTTATTTCTGGAACATTTTATCGTTAAATATACTTAATGTTTACTTCGGTGTTACCGAAACTTTTACCGTTATTGGTAAGTTTTGTTACCATCCCACTCTCTAGTCCAATCGTTAAGTTGGCTTTGATTTGAAAGTTTTAATACAAATGTTTTATGTGGGTGATTAAAGTCCACAAGAATAATAAAAAAGTCACCCTAGTACACCAGGGTGCTTTAATTCCAAGGTGAACAAAGGCCACCAATAATGTCGAAAAAAATCACCCAGGTGATATTACCTAGGTGCAATGAGTCCGAGGTGAAATGAAGAGATTTTAATTTCCACTTTGTTCACCTGGGTGATTTTACCCAGGTGAACAAAGTGGAATAAACAACCAAAACAACATTAAACATTTTTTTATTTATGTTTTACTTTTCCGTGTTCTGTGTTACTACTTTTTTGTTTATACTTTTGCCACAAATAAACTATTGTCTATTGTCTATTATTGTCTATTGAATAAACCATTTGGATAGCTAATTCAAAATAAAACTTTGTGTGGAAAATTCTTTGTTATCACAGTTATATTGATGAAACTTGGTGTTTGGATAGTTCATTTAAGTAGTAGTACCTAGGTAGGCGATCTTTAAAGGAAACCTAACCAAGTGTCTCAGAAAAAAAAACATCCATGAAATTATTCGTGTACTAATTGTTTCCTACTAACTGGCATCAATTCCACAAAAAACTATAATTATACCGAAGTAAAAAGTCTTACACGACATGCCCGAAGCCTACGTATAAAACCGACACTCGAGCACGTATAAAGTTATCTCTAGAATCACTAACTGCCTCTCAGTGCCAGCGGCTCTTGGCATACTTCCACACGACGTAACTAGGCCCTATCTGCTGCCCGTTCTACCCTTTTAGAGCCAGTTTTAAACTTAATTAGAACAACGTTTTGTGTTCGTTTTAGCTTAGAATTTTTTCCCTCAAGCTGAAATAAAAATGAAAGCTCGTAGAGGTTGGAGTGTCAGGGTGAATATCAGGCCACTCACATGGTCTAGACAGGATAATTAGATGGTTGTTAAAAATAAACAATCAGATCTAAGAATTTAAAGTGCTTTTGGACCCACGTCAAGTATTTTAAAATGAAAACTGACGTGTTATTGACGCATTTTTTTAATTTAAACGGGACAACTCACGTTTAAGTCGGATACTCACACAATTTTTACTCCTTCTAAAAGGTCACCGGATATGATCGAAACTATAGTAGCATTATCCGACTTAACTAAACGAGAAATCTTATACTATAGGAATAAAACAACTGTACAGACCAATGGTTGTTTCAGTGATTTTTTCCAGCTAAGTACGCCTCTGAATCATCAGAACTCATGGATCTATGTTTTTTTGGATATCATTTGACAGCCGCTCCTAGAAGGAACCGATTCTATAATTA
Source organism: Erannis defoliaria (assembly GCA_905404285.2). NCBI lineage: Eukaryota > Metazoa > Arthropoda > Insecta > Lepidoptera > Geometridae > Erannis > Erannis defoliaria. The sequence goes on along the minus strand of FR990082.1, from coordinate 2,113,144 downwards.
TTTATTGTGATTAAGTTGTGAAACGAGCTCTTGATATTTAGTCTAGTTGTTGCACCATGTTCACGGGTAGACCAACCCAGCACTGAATAACAAACTGAACAACCGTGATAGTTTAAAATAGAGTTCGACTATATCGACGCCATTTGCCAGGAACTTTGGCTTTATTATGGCTTGCGATACTTAAAAAAAATTCAACATCATACAAATACAAAAGTCCATCATCAGCCCGGAGACGTCCACTGCTGAACGAAGGCCTCCCCTTTAGACCGCCACACTGTACGACAACCTGCCATTTGCATCCACCGGTTGCCCGCGACTTTAACAATGTCGTCGGTCCACCTAGTGAGAGGCCTTCCTACGCTGCGTCTTCCGGTTTGCGGTCGCCACTCAAGAACCTTTCGTCCCCATCGGTTGTCAGTTTTTCGAGCGATGTGGCCTGCCCATTGCCACTTCAACTTGCAAACCTTGCGTGCTATGTCGGTAATTTTGGTTCTTTGGCGAATATCCTCGTTCCAGATTCTATCGCGCAAAGTAACTCCGAGCATAGCTCTCTCCATTGCCCGTTGCATGACTCTGAGTTTCTCCAAAAGGCCAGCAGTTAAAGACCACGTTTCAGTTCCATATGACATCACTGGCAACACACACTGGTCGTAGACCCTTGTCTTCAGACACTGAGGGATTTTGGACGACAAGATATTACGCAATTTCCCGAACGCTATCCATCCGAGTTGGATTCTTCGGGCGACCTCTTTGTCGAAGTTGGACCTACCTTACTGCACAATCTGTCCTAGGTAGTTGTAGTGGTCAAAAACTTCGAGAGTATCGTTCCCAACGACAACCGGTATGGGCACAACATGGACATTGGACATGATTTTTGTCTTGTCCATGTTCATTTTAAGACCCACCTGTTGGGAAACATTACGGAGGTCGCTGAGCATAGTTTGAGGTCATTCAGCGACTCTGCCATGATGACTATATCATCGGCAAGGCGAAGGTTAGTGATGTATTCGCCATTAATGTTGATGCCGAATCCTTTCCAGTCCAAGAGCTTGAAAACGTCCTCCAATGCAAAAGTCCACAGTCACGCAAATCTTGTTCATTCCGCCCACAAACTCAACAAATGGAGACAGACAGACGAACCAACTTTTATCTGATCCTACTAATTTGCCTTAAGTGCGATCCACCTCTACGTGATCCAATCAACCAATTAATTTGGGCGGCTGGATGTGAATCCACAGTGGTCTTATAAACAGTAACGCAACTCACTAGTTATTGACCAAGCGAAGGGAAAGTCTCAGAGCGTACCTTGCTTATACAAATCAGCAGCGCGAATACCGTTCTGATTGTCGCTAATGTGTCTTTTCGGGTATAAATGATTTCTTTGACGAATTTTAGAACACATCGATTTTTATCGAATTTTACCGATTTAAATGTCAAATTTATCGATTGTTCGGAACAGTACCCGCTGCTGGTTTTTTTTAGAAATATTTTTTTTTGTGGTTTTGTTAATATATTTGATCGTTTATGTCTGATAGCACAAGAACAATACTTAACTAAAAAAAAACCTTTAGTCTCGTCAAAAAACTAGACCAAGTTGTCTTTAGAACGAAAAAAAAACTAAATCAAAATTGCTTCATCCGTTTCAAAGATTTAAACCACACAGAGAATAGAGAGGTACACATAGGCTATGTGTATTTGTTTTTGCTAATACACCGTAGCACAGTTTTTGTAGGACACATTATTAACATCAAAGTGAAGAAATAATCATAAGTTAGGTACAACATTATTGTAAGCGACATCTATGAGCGGTTTAGGTAACTACCTATATCGATTGCATCAGATGTGTGAAAGAGATGGATATATGTGGAAGAATATAGGTATGAAAGAGACAGCACAAAAGGAAAGGTATGAGTGAGATAGTTTTTAAGAATTGTAAATAGGTGTAAGATTAAGATTTTGTAATTGCCTAAGGCTAATAAAGAACTAGTCATTACCCTTTTTTGGCTACTATTCACTATACTATTCATTCTAAATACAGTGAACTAAAACTTTTATCGCATAATTTTATTGTACCTTATATTCAGTAGGTACTGAAACTCAACATGACATTCCGAACTTTTATTTATTCTAGCCTAAATTTATTTCAATAGTTAAATATGATTACACTAGAAATAACTGAGGAACCCAGTGAGATCACTGGGTTCCTACATTATCATTTACCTACTCACAAAAATAAGGCTGTTGGCATAAACTATCCTTACTGCTTTTTGTTTTGTTGTATCGGTCAATTTCTACTGGGTCTGGCCAATGACTTAATTGCAGCAGGATGCCATGAAACGTCTACTTTATTGGTATTTTAAACTTATTATCGAATGATATCGCTAAAGCGTTTTGAGCCATTTTGGGGAAAGCTCCTAGCAAATACATTTTGATGTGGTTGGCTAGTAGACTCCAATGGTTTTGGTAAAGGAGAAGAGTATTCGCTAATCGTTTTTTTGGTATCAATTATTGAGACAGATAATCAATTTATTGTAATGCAAGAGAAAGCACCTAATTAAGGTTATTACAACTGTTTGTGTGAACTTTACGCAACAGAAAGAATATCAGGCATCAAACATGCATTGGCATTTATTTCTTTGTGACATTTGAGAGTGAGTTTCATCAGCCCTGTTATTTCGCTAGCTACATACTGCTTCTTTGATTTGTTTGTTTGTATAGAGCAAAAATATACGGTTCCTCAGGCTATAAGTCGCATATTATTATTTTATCTCCTTTCCTCTCGTTTGTTAGACCGAGACGTTTGGACGTCAGTCCAACCCATATTCCTACGAGTAAAGGTCCGTTTTCACTAGAGATGCCAAAGCAGATCACCAAGGAAGGCAGGTAACCTAGCTCAACTGTCTCACATATCGTTGGTAGATACGCAGCCTAAGCCTGCTAATGCCATGTCGAAAGTTTTAAGGCCATTCTGTGGGATTAGTGCTAATGAGTGTTGTTCTAGAAAGGGCCGCATGGGCCTATAATTTATCGTTGTATCCAGACCAAGGTCGCTCTTTAATAAATGCTTCTCAATGTCAATCGTCTTAAAACTGGTTGGGTTGAAGAATGATTAGTTTCAGTAATCTGTTAGGGGGAATGCTACTTAAAAAGAATGAGTAAAAAGGCGTACAAACAGCGTGCAAAACGTGCAAAAATCATCTCTACCAGGTTTACCATTATATTCAGAATAGTACGTTTACTGACCCATGATATGAAATATAATTATAAAACTATGCTCAACATAGAGTTGACGGTTCTGCGCCGCTTGCACGCTCGCCATCTCAACTCTGCGACCAGTGAGCGTTGCTCCCTCTTGCTTCTTAGATTTAAATAGCTCAGCAAAATGGCGTAATTTTGTTTACGTTTTTTTGCGTAGCGTAATATTTGAATCAAATTGGTAGACAACTCATAATGCGTCGCCACGTGGCACAAACTGGACTTTTATAAGAAACAAAACGCAGTGTATATTACGCGACGCAAAAACGTGCCACAACCCTTAATAAATTATTACACTACATTATTATCAGCTATCTGGTTTCCATAATACAAGTTTTGCTTAGTATGGGGCTAGATGGCGCTGTGTGTAAAATGTCCCCCAATATTTATATCTATTTATTTTATTGTTACATTTATTCACATATCCATTTATTATCTTAGTTTTATTTTTTAACTATCAATTTATATAACAAAACCTTAAACTATATAAATAAAAACCTGGACATGTCTTCGGACTGCACTCAGAACCACCGGAGGACGGGCAGCAGCGTCCTCTTTGTTAACGGTGGTAAACATTCTGAGATCCCCAAGCCGCCTGTCAAGCCTGGGGATTATTGCAACCCCTCCCTATTGAGGGGGAGGCCTTCGTCCAATCTAGTAGACGGCATCTGGGTGATGATGATGATGATGACGTTGACACAAAATAATTCAGAATTACTCAACCATCGTCTTTAAGGCTCTATCACGAGAGATATCTTCCTCAGGAAAGAGCCAGGTAAGGGTGGTCCGCAAGAGGTACGTTATTTTCGGAAGCCATAAGCCCATGAGCATAACAAAAGTGGCTATAGAAGATCTCACTAAATTTGATATTATAATTGTTAACAATTTAGAACGACTGAATATTTTATAGTTCTAGTAGTTTCTAATGATTTGATTGTAATTTGTAACCTAATAAAACCTAAATATCACAATAATGATAAACCTTAAAATAACAAAGTGTCACATTGTCAAACCCTTCACTTGCAATAATGCACGTACATCATTATTTTAGAAGGTTTTAAACCAGTTATGTGCAATTATTGGTAAAAAAAAATCTAGCTCTTTGTATAAGTAACATTTGTATCAAATGTATATCTAATATGTGTCAAATAAATGTCTAAGATATTCATAATTTTGCAGTGTTTCCGTTTGTTGGAAACACGTTTTTTGTTGTTTCCCAAAACCAATGATATTATTGTAATTATCTCAATGCCCAAAACCTTACAAATATCACTATGGAACTTGGCAGGCGTAGCGAAGATATTATTTTCATTAAAAAACACTCGTGTAATTTACGGTTTCAACCGATTTACAGTGCACTTCGGAATCCTTAACGAAGCCGACTCGAAATTGGCATATTTTAATGGTACCTATACTTCAGAGTTTTTGCTAAATTGTTACAATAACATAAAAATGACATAATTTCATCACAACGGTAATTTTTCGGGTACAGCAACCAAAAATATAAATACAAAATCCCGCTCCCACCAGCGACAATGATAAGATGAACGGACGGGAAATAAGCGCACGGATTTTGAAGACTATATGTTGAGCGCCGGCTCTCCACTCGCTTCAGTCACACTCTGCCTTTGCGACATTCGAGTCGTACGATACGACAATACAAACTTCTAATACATGTACATGTACATTGTACATGAGTTCTCTTTTTGTAATGCAGTAATTAGATTCACTATCTCTATTTTCCGGCAAATGTAATATGCATACTTTTAGCTAGGTATGCTTGATGTTGTCTTGTTAATTTTGATCGATTTGCAAGCGCTGGGTCCGTCCATTCCATTATCACCGTCGCTGGCTCCCACTGTACTTATCAGTCAAATATCGTATCATCCGAAAATCAAAAGAAACTTAACCACAAATTAGGTACTGGAAAACAGAACAATCCGGAAATAAATCCAACAAAGAGATAGTGAAAACGATCAGAACAAGGGAAAAGTACGGAAGACGCTTGACCGAGCCTAATGCCTTTGATCTGGTATTTCTTGGGAAAGGGGTGAAGCCTTGAACGAATAAGTTCAGGTATGCGAAAACAAAGAAATAAATGGTTTTTACTGGATTAATTCTTGCAGCTTGTGGGAAGAGTGTATTTATTAAAATTATGTATTATGACGGTAGCTTACAGTAAGCTAGGCTCAGCAGCGCCAACAGAGGGCGTTGATGCTCTAAATGACGTATTAAATAATTTTTTTAAGTAATATATCATCATCATCATCATCAGCCCGGAGACGCCCACTGCTGAACGAAGGCCTCCCCCTTAGACCGCCACACTGTACGACAACCTGCCATTTGGATCCACCGGTTGCCCGCGACTTTTACAATGTCGTCGGACCACCTAATAGTGGGAGGCCTTCTTACGCTGCGTCTTCCGGTTCGCGGTCGCCACTCAAGAACCTTTCTTCCCCATCGGTTGTCAGTTCTTCGAGCGATATGGCCTGCCCAACTTGCAAACCTTGCGAGCTATGTCGGTAACTTTGGTTCTTTGGCGAATATCCTCGTTTCGGATTCTATCACGCAAAGTAACTCCGAGCATAGCTCTCTCCATTGCCCGTTGAGTGACTCTAAGTTTCTCCAAAAGGCCAGCAGTTAAAAACCACGTTTCAGTTCCATATGTCATCACTGGCAACACACACTGGTCGTATACCCTTGTCTTCAGACAACAATTTTCCGAACGCTGCCCATTCGAGTTGGATTCTTCGGGCGACCTCTTTGTCGAAGTTGGACCTACCTAACTGAACAATATATAAATCATCAATCTGAAAAGAAATATATAAATCATTGATAATCATTATGTTTATCGCTCCGAGTCTCCGAGTCAGAGTGAGGCTTGGGAGTCGCATCATGATTCACTGGGTATTTTTTGTGATCTATCGAAGGCTTTCGATTGTGTTAGCCACGAAATATTGCTGTATAAGTTATCTCATTACGGCCTAACAGACGATGCTTTACAATTGATAAAGTCATACCTTAGTGATAGAACTCAAACTGTTGATATTGATGGGGTGCTGTCGAACGCATCTAATGTTTCCATCGGGGTCCCACAAGGATCTATCTTTGGCCCTTTCTTTTTCAAAGTCTATGTTAATGACTTACCTTTTCTAGCGCGTAAGTATTGTGATATTACGCTGTTTGCCGACGACACTTCACTGCTGTTTAAGATAAATAGGATAAATTCTGATATGTCCGAAATAAATATGGCACTCAACACTATAGAAAGATGGTTCAGCGTCAATAACTTGATGCTAAATGCAAAGAAAACCAAGTGTCTTAAATTTACTTTAGCTAATGACCTCTCTCTGCCGAGTATTTGTGTCAATAATTAGCAACTTAATATATCCGCTACCACGAAATTTCTTGGCATTACTTTGGATAACAAACTCCAATGGGGACCTCATATTGAGGAGTTATCTGGAAAACTGAGCTCCGCTGCTTATGCGGTGAGGAAAATTAGGGAATTCACAGACGTAAAAACTGCACTGATTGTTTATTATAGCTATTTTCATTCGATAATGTCGTATGGTTTACTGCTATGGGGTAATGTAGCAGATGTAAACAGTCTTTTTGTTCTACAAAAACGTGCTGTTAGGGCAATTTATAGACTGGGCTATAGAGAATCCCTTAGAGAAGTCTTTGCACAGATAAAAATATTAACTTTGCCAAGCCTATACATTTTCTTAAATATTATGTACGCTCGTAAAAATCTTTACAGGTTCAAAAAACGAAGTGATGTGCATAATTATTCGACAAGGAACAAGTCTAAGCTTGTTCTGCCGAAAACTAGACTTACAAAAACTGCCAAATCTTTTGTTAACAATAGTATTATTTTCTATAATTTACTACCTAATAATTTGACAAACAAAAATGATACTATGTTTAAAAAAATACTAAAAAACTTTTTGATGGAAAAGGCTTATTATGCTATTAAGGATTTTATAAATGACAAAGACTCTCTCCGCAATGTGTGTTCAATATGTGAAAACGATTAATGATATTATTGTTATTTTGTGTTATTTATTGTTATTTTGTTGAAATTTATGTTAGTAATCAAATTAATGTGGAATTGTATTGTCTCAACTTGACATTCATAAGTGTACACTGATGTACCCATATTTGAAAATAAATGAATTTAATTGAATTGAGTCACACAAAGGACAATGGAGAAAGAGTTTCTTTGCGCGATAAAATCCATAGCGTGAATATTCGCCAAAGAACCAAAGTCACCGATAATACACTCATATAATAAATAAATAAGATAAAAAATAGCTCTCAAGGTTTGCAAGTTGTAGTGGCAATGGGCAGGCAACATCGCTCGAAGACTTGATAACCGAAGGAGAAAAAAGGTTCTTGAGTGGCGAACACGAACCGCAAGACGCAGAGTAGGTACACCTCCTACTAGGTGGACCGATCATACAGTATGGCGGTCCTACTTTCAGCACTGTACGTCTTCAGGCTGATCATGATAAATAGTGTTTTTTTTTTATGTACCCAACTATATTTTAGGGGTATAGTACTTGTATTTGTAAATAGTGCCGGTAAATTTTGCGGGAGACTACTCACGCACACATCCAAAAATCTTGTAGTATTTGTACTATAAGCTTCTATAAGCTCTTCAAATAAATATGGTTTGCCGCAAATTTTGACTAATGTATAAGCCAAAACTTATTTCAGTGGAAAAATATACTCTCTTGGCTCATAAATGGAAAATACATTAGTATGAGCATCGAATCACCTTTAACCGGAGTCAGTGAACTAAAGCGAGCAATGCAAATTCAAAGTAAAACATTATATGAAAGAATTTCAGAATTACTATTTCCTACTATCTATTTACAATCGTCATAGGGTCAACCCACACGTACCATAACCACACCACATCGCAACGGCAAAATGTGGTCACGCAGTGGCTACGTGTGAATAGTGTCGCTGCAGCTTTTTGCAGTTGCGCTGTGATACCGACAAAATGTCGATGTGGTTGCGTCGTGTGCAGACACAGTTCGACTCTGGGTTTCATAGAGCGCGCATTGTCGTTGCTTCGACGCAACGTTGTATCTGCGATGTGGCCGGCGGCTATTTCACTTTGTAGCTGGTGATTGCGTTGTGGTTGCGATGTGGTTGCGATGTGGTCGGTATCAACCACGCGGTCGATAACGACAGCAAAATGTGGTAGGTACGTGTAAATTCTACTATTCATTTTCAATACAAAATATGCGCCCGATCACGTGTTGTGGTTGTGGTGTGGTTGTGGTTGTGATGTGGTTGTGGTACGTGTGGGTTGACCCTAACTCATCCGTCAACCTAATTTTTTATCTAATTTTAATTGTGTAACCCCTACGTATATATAACAGGTTTTAACTTCTTAAAATAAGTCAAAAAAAGACATCGCAAAGTTTAGTATTCATAGTATCACTTACTAAAGTATTCACTTACATGTTTTGAGGATTGTCTTTTAGATAATTCCGTTGTTTTCGCCAAGTTAAGACCTAACGGACCGATCATGTGTTCGGAATATATGTTGTTTGCTTTCAGTTTTTGGGCTGGAGCCACACAGGAGTTGGCTGGGTCGAGAAGTATTGGATATTGGAAACTGCGTGACGTATTATTATTCTCGTTTTTATATTAAAATCAAGTCAAATATGTCATAAACCACAGTTAGTCACACGAAATTAGTCAAAGTCGGGTCGAGTCATGCCCTAGTAAAGTCATGGCGACTTTACTATGAGCTTCTACGGAGTTTTGAAAACAACACGAAAAGACACGTTTCACCACATTAGGTTAGCACTTGCCCACACTCGTGCATGTAATTCAACACTCAATTAATAAAACACCACGTGTTAATTTTTAATCATTAATTCGCGAAAAAACACAAGTTTAAGAAAATAATAGAATGCAACGACATGTTTTTTCCGTGTTTCCGCCAAAAACCTCGACGTAGGCTTGTGTCACCCACGTGACCCTTTGTCACTCGGAATGGCATACCTGGCGGAGTATATTATTATATTATGCGTATTACGTACCTATAATGCTTAGTAGGTACTAGGTAATACCTTTCGTGTAAAAGTACTAGTTAGTACTTAGTATTAGTAACTGACGGTGCAATTGAGTAGAACCCGATTCTATTTACTATGCGAAACATTTAGTGCCATATTACTAATCGATTAGTACTAATGCGAAGTATGAAGCTAGGAAATACGTTGATAAGCTATGTCAGTGACATTAGTTCTCTGACATAATATTCCAGATGGGATTCTTTGAAGAAACTTCGAGCATACCGTTACCATCTATGTCTTAAAAAAACTATATTCTTACAAACACATATAACAAGGTATAACAAGGTCGTATCACGTATCTCCATCTATTACCAAAAGTATTTCTAATTAAACTTCGTCAAACTACATTCGTGGGGACAAGAGTTACCGTAGTTTTACAAGTTTTAAACTAGACCCTTAGTGGAATCCCTTTAGATCGCACAGGTAAAGATAAATCTTGGAAAAATGAGATAATATTGAAGTTTGTAAGGTTTACGAACTTATTCTATGCGGGAGCGCCGCAATAAATTGGGGTAAGTATAAGGTGAAGAAATAACATCTTTTTTTTAACACTCTTTTCACTAGGTTTACTCAATTGTGGATAACGTAATTTGATAAAGTGTCTTCTTTTTGTAGATATAAATGAGTCACTGAGGATTGTATTATATAATTATGTTAGAACCTAATGGAGAATGTGAACAGTGAAATTTTGTACAGAAAGTACACTTAGATAAAATTGTGTAAATAACAGTTAACTTGATGCCTCAACAGTTTGGTTTGTACAGTTTTTTTGAGTATTTATAATTATCTTAGTGTTGTTGAAGTACCATACTACAAATACAAATACAAAATTTATTTATTTCAGGTTACGGTACCCATAATTATGCGCATAATTAAAAAGTTTATAATACACTTTATTATAAAAATACAAGATATTGGTGTCTATTCTGTTGCACCGCTCACTAAACTAAACTAATCTGACAGGACTAAAACTATACGCGTCTCATTTAATTTCAATATGTTAGAAAAGGATGTCAACAGGTTTCGTCCTGTCAAATTAAGTTTAGTTTAGTGAGCGGTGCAACAGAATAGACACCATTGTGGTCGATTCTGACGGTTTTAGTTGACAGTTCTAAACTAATTAAAATATTGCTGTCACTTTTTTACTAGGCATGTTAGCTAAGGACAGCAATACTTTAGTTAGTTTAGAACTGTCAACTAAAACCGCCAGAATTGACCATATTGGCCAAAAAAAATCAAATCATAGTTTTTATACAAGTCATTAGTCACATCCATAAAAATTAATAATGTCAAAATTTAAAAGATAAAATTGATCTAATATAATTTAAACTACTTTTAAATATTTTTACTATAGACCGCATAACAAATCTCTATTCATCTTTTGCTAATAGCTATTGTAACATACTCGTACCTTCTATGCTTTGTCACAAAAATAAACAAGTACCTATAGTCAGAAAATGTAAATTATAGTTATATAATCAAAGAGAAAAACTACAGGTCGTAATATAAAAAAGTAACCAAGAGGAATCCGTAAAAACATGTTAAACGCTAATAACAGCTGAACCCTTGTCTATGGGCGTATGTCCCATGGGTCATGATATTCATCCTTACTCGTCCTTTGGCCTATTTTACTGGGACAACTGATTCCGGGGGAACACGGACGAGAATGTGGCTGGTGCCTAGAGTATGTAATGAATGTAAAGAAACAATTTATAGAAACAATTTATAAACAAACTTACATTAAAAATAGCCTTGAAAAAATTCGTGTTAAATAGAATACCTAATGTAAATAACCTATGTACCTTTAAGTTAACATAATTATATTGAGTTAGAAGCTTATTTAATATCGCTAAAATGTCAATACCTACTCGTACATACTCGTAGTAAATAGTAACGAATATGAGCGTCGATGTCAACCTACAAACTGCTATGCAATTTGGCAGAGTTATAAGTTGAGGTAATTATTTCCCTAATCACAAAATAAAAAAATTACCGGTAACTTTTTTTACAGCACAGGATGGATACACACTCAGACATGCGTTGCAATTGAGTGTGCATCAATCTCTTGCTGAATAATAATAATTTACCTACTGGAAAACTTTATTCAAATTTAATAGCCTTTTAGTCCTACTAACAACTTAAGGATCTCTCTCTCTCTGGTCTGAAATATTGATTTTTATTTATGTACGAACAACATTGCCCAGAAACATTATTATGCTAGGCTAATGAACTAGCTAATGGCTAGCTAAAGGCTATACTAGAGTCTAATAAGATAAGTTTATCATACTAAAGCCGAATGTTAGCTATGGACTTGAGCATTTGGATTGTCTTTAGAATTTCTTTGCTCTACAATCCTTTTGTTTTTATGTAATAGGTTATGAAGATTAGGTACTTAGTTAGAATAATGTATATTTTGTTGTTGTAAACAAAAGCCATTGAAAAATCAATAAAGTTCTAATCTGTGTTTTGTTTTGTAATAATAATAATTAATCATTTGAATCTCATCCTATCTTATTTAATGTAAATTAAATTTAACTGACAAGACCTATTATAGGTCTTTTATACGAATTTAAGTATGTATCTACGTAAATGCGTGCTGCTTCTCAGCGCTGTACATCTGTTAATGCAAGTACTTGTACACGCTAAACCTTTGGGTGCCCAAGATACAGGCCTTGCCTAGTTTGGGACCCATTGCAAATTATTTAGTCAGTTACCTATAATTATCTACTCTCTAACACAAAATGCACTATTTATTCTTATAGTTTTTTTTTAAATCTTAATCTGTTTTGTTTACAATTGTGTGACACAACAATTTGAAATTATTTCGGTATCGTTTGAACTAATTTTAGTACTATAAATAATTTATTTAAGTATTGATAAACAAAACAAAATAATATTCACTTGCCAGCAACTTTTTCGTAAATTTGCCAGTGTTAATTAAATATCAAAAATACTCAGTATAATCAAATATTGCCATGACATAATTACCTATGTAGGTGTAACTATTTGTTAAAAATATAAAATTATTGATTATGTTAATAAAATGTAAATTTACATTATTTCTTGCCAGGAATAGGGTGGATGATAGATGTTTATATCGTTGAAACCAATAGCTTTGATAAATAATTTAAGTAAATATAGTATGTTTATTGAAAAAAATATTTCAATCGGTTAATAATGTTCTGATATATGAGCGTTTAAAGTTTTTGTTAGAGACAACTCTGTCCCTTACCCACAAAACAAAAAATGACGTCACGCCTTACTTGTCAGAATAGTATTTGTATGGCGTACTGAGAAGTGACGTCACGATTTGCTGTTTCGCCTCTCGTCTAGCATGATATTAAAATGCTTATAAGTTGCTTATTTTTGAGCAGATTTTCATTTTGTTTTCATTAATCAGCTACATTTATGGGCCACATTTGAATAGGACAATAAAAAAAAACCAGTCATCTAGCCTATACGAGGGCTACACTAAAAGTATCGGGAATGGAATATTTCCACTGTTTCTGTCATATTAAAATCTTTTTAATTGAAAACTCCTTGGTTTTAAAAATCGAATACCATTTATTTATTTAAAAAAATATTCTCGATCTTGTCACAAGGTTTTGTCAAACTTGTTTAGTCGTTGAGAAAATGGAATTGACTCGAGAAAATTCAAGAGCGATGATTTATTATGACTTTCGAAGTGGTTTAACACAAAAACAGTTTGTTGACCGGATGATTTCTGCATTTGGTGATAAAGCCCCATCCAAAACCACAATTTATCGCTGGTTTGCTGAATTTCAACGTGGACGTGTCAAGCTCAGTGATGATCCCCGTCAAGGTCGTCCAAAAACTGCAGTCACCCAAGAAAACGTTGATGCTGTGCGTAAGCTGATTGAGGAAGATCGACATGTGACATACCGCGAAATTCAGGCAACTTTAGACATTGGCATGAGTCAAATACAAATAATCTTGCATGAAAAATTAGGTGTAAAAAAGTTGTTTTCCCGGTGGATACCGCATTCGCTCTGTGAAGAGCAAAAAGTGGCTCGCGTTACTTGGTGCGTCAGAACTCTCGAAAGATTCCACGCAGGATCCTCAAATGCTGTATACAACATCGTATCAGGTGACGAATCCTGGATATACGCGTACGAACCCGAAACAAAAAACCAGTCACGAGTTTGGGTGTTCGAAAATGAGTTAAAGCCAACAAAAATTGTTCGTTCACGGAGTGTTGCAAAAAAAATGGTGGCCACGTTTGTCTCCAAAACCGGCCATTTTACGACTATTCCTCTTGAGGGACAAAGAACGGTTAATGCAGAATGGTATGCTAGCATTTGTTTGCCACCGACCTAAGCCCTAATGATTTCTATACTTTCCCTAAAATAAAGAATAAATTGCGTGGACAGAGATTTTCATCACCTGAAGAAGCTGTGGACGCCTACAAAACGGCCATTTTGGAGACCCCAACTTCCGAATGGAATGGTTGCTTCAATGATTGGTTCCATCGTATGGAAAAATGTGTCAAATTTCGCGGAGAATACTTCGAAAAGCAATAAATATATTTTTAAATAGTAATGTTGTGTCACTTCCTTGATTCCCGAAATTTTCAGTGCCGCCCTCGTAGTATCATTACAGCTGCATTACAGTCTTTGAAAGTTGACAGATCTACTAAAAACATAGCTGTCTTTTTATTGAAATCTATTAGATTAGCCTTTAGGCTGCAGCATTTTAGCAAGTTCTGTCATCTGTCAACAAAAACATTCAAGAAAGCCTATTTTGAAGGCTTTAGTTGATAGAATATAATAAGTTACTAAAAATATTGAAGCCCTTATCTTAATAGACTGCTATGAATAATTATGCTATTATGCATCTGTACTGTAATTTATTTAAAAAATTTATTATGATGACTATGTATATTGACATGAAATAAAATTATTATTTAATTATGCTATGTTTTTAGTAAGTTAGATCGAGCTAACTTACTAAAAACATAGAAGCTTCGAGAATTGGCTGCAATACTTTAACTCAATATTTCCCCGAAACATCGCTGTAAAATAATTATTAGGTTATGGTCCATTTCCGAAACCCCGTTCGCCTTTGTATCGACAGGACCCACTACGCCTTTGGGGTTCCTTCGGATTGCTCATGGGAAACTCCCGTGACTTTATGGTCATCGATTCCGTAAATGTAACTCGTAAATAAGCCGCTCTTGGAAATTAGTTTCCGGCTTCGGGATACTTCGGTTCCAGTTTTGTAATACTAGTTTATACTCTCTGGTACCGTTATGAGCTCTTATAAGCAAGGAATTCAATAAGTTTCGAAATAAATTTCACAGAATGTCGATAACTGGATTGCTTTCCGCTGTTACGCGTGTGGAAACTTTAATAGTACATTATGATACGAGTGTGCTATGTTGGTCATTACACTAGAGGCGGTATTATGCGCGCGAGCCGCAGGCGAGCGCGATAAGGAAGCCGAGAGCGTAATGACTAATAGCACAAGAGTTCCATACGACTGTTTTCGTCACACTTGCGAGGAAAAAACAAACTTTTTTTGATAATATCAATCACACAGCGAAAACGTCAACAAACATTTGCGGAAAATGGCGCCCAAACCAGCAATGCGCGCGCAGGTTGACATTTACTTCAGCGGCATAAGCTCTTTGTTGGTATTACATAAAAACTGTAAGTATTACCCGGCTATATTGAGAGTACTTCGTATATATACCTACGTCTAATTGCAGTCACGTACAAACTTGACTTTACCGGGTCATACCTATTATAGCACAAGTGGCGTAATGAAAAGTAAAAAGCACGCGTGCGTAATAGCTTGGATTATGAACCTAAAACCGATGTAATAAGATCCACTTTACGAGCAAGTGTGATGAAAAGTGTCTATATTTGATTAATTTTGCATTGGGTGAATGCAATAATCAAGTGGCATTATAACTTGTAGTCGAATATGTAAATGTAGCATAATGGGACGTTCTCAGACTCGATGGAGTGACGATATACGTAAGACAGCGGACAGAGTTTGAAAGCGGAAAAAGACGAAGTTCAGGCTGAGCAGCGTGCATTTGGAGTAGCCTATTAATTAGAATCAGAATCATTTATTGACACGTTGAAACAAGTATTAAAATGAGTTAAGCACAGTCACAGGTGTATAAAAAATACTTAATACAGTCAACAAAGTGTCTCGTCACTATGTCTTGCAGTGGACTATGATAGACAGATTACGACGACGATAACTTTTAACTACTGAAAGGGATAGATGAACCTTTATTTTTCCACAAAACTACACACATCTATTAACAGCGCAATAACTAGAAAGAGTTAAAAGTAACGCCAGTTCCTTATGGGCCTAATTATGTAAAAAAAGTAAAGCAATTTTCGACCAATGATAACCCTCAGTTCTATCATTGTCGGTTTCCGTTGGTCACTGTTATACAGTGAGTTAAAAACATCTTAGCTGTTATATGTATTCTTAGATATGTGATTTTTTCAGGCGTTACTTTACAGAAGTTTATTTTAACCAACTAGACTTTCATCGGTCTGGATACAATCCTTTTTTTTGTGTAGTAGGCTAAGTATAAGTAGTATTTGTAGTTTGTTGTAGTTAATAAAGGCTTATGCCCATGTAAAAAAAACAACTAGTTATTATACTTTAGTTATTACATTTTTGAACCAGCAGTCCTGTCGGATCAGTCCTGCAGGATTGGACTCCTGACTCTGGATTCCACAAACTGGCGAGTACCAAACCATCACCTCGATTATAATTCCGGATTTTCGAGATCTCGAAGACTTCCTTCACCAGCTTACATTACTTAAGTTAGTTATGGTCAAGGATTTCTATGTCTACTATCTATGGGTATGGTAGTAAAATACAGGCTGCTCAATTCAACAACATAATCATGATACCCATCACCCAGGAGACGTCCACTGCTAGACGAAGGCCTCCCCCTTAATAGGGAGGGGTTGCCATAATCCCCACGCTTGGCAAGCGGCTTGGGGATCGCAGAATGCACGCCCCCGTTAACAGAGACACCGGTAATCACGACAAATATCCCGTAAATAATAATATCACTGTAATTGACAACCGTGATTTAATAGTAGATTATGCACTAAGGGAATAAAGCAGTGTCTTACGTCGCGGCCGGCATATTGAACCCTGAGCGTAACGAGGGAGTTATATAGAGTCCTGAGTGAAGCGAGGGGTTCAGTTCAAGCTGCCCAAGATGAAGACAGGTTTTATTCTAGAGAAGCATACTATACTTTTCACACCTTCTGCGAGTCAATGAAAAGCCAGCAGGGCTAACATGCGCACCGTGAGAAAATGTTGTCGTGTCTTTATGTCGTGCTAAAACGAGACAAACTTATACAGATTCGTAGCCTTGTCCTGTTTTGTAGAATCGAGAAAATTTTCTCGCGGTGCGCATGTTAGGCCTGCAGGGCTCCATAAATTAAAATTCACTGACAATCACAGGGTCAAACACCGTCTTTTGTTTCACATTCTTTGTAAACGCACCTTTTTTTTGAGTTCTGCTTATGGTGGCTTGTTCAATTTTCGCACAAACCTCTTTACAATGCCATATGGACATATTTTTACTTAGTTTTCCACAAGTTTCCACACGAATTTGATGTTCCAAATTCAAATCACTTTATTCCTTAGGGAGTTTCATACAACTTTATGTCCCTTACGAGATAATGCTTTACTTTACGTTGAGGTTGCATGATATGTAATTGGACATTGTCGAGCAGGTGGTGTGAAAAACAAAGTTTAGTAAGTAAGTGTCGTAAAACCCAGGGAATAAAAAATCTAGCTTTTATCTCACAATGCGTCTGTAAGTACCTACCCTTTACAAAAACTCGTACAAAGTCAACTGAGAATGTCAATTCATTGCTATAAACTTATTTTCTTCTCGTTTTTTCGCGCCTTTGCCTGTAATAGGGCTTTATCAACTTTAATAAGCAGCTGAGTAAAAAGTTTATAAGCGACTGTGACTTTCCTTGTTCATTGTATCAAATTCTCTGTGAATGAACCAAAAATATAATAACGTAATAGGAAGTGACTGGAATTTCATTATGGAAATACGGCATAATGTTAATAAAAGAATCTGATATTATTTAAATGTCATTCATTCGCGTTTATTGTGTCTTTGATATTTTGGTACGGGAATGTAAAGCTTTATTATATTCAACTTTTTGATGGTTTTACAATTTCAGATTAAAGTTATCACTGACATCCATCTAGCGAACTATGCGGAGCTCAGTTTGATACAATACAATAAAACTTTATTGCACACCAGAATTATATCTCGATCTGGTTTATTTGACTATGTAATATTAAAATGAATGACTTCAAAAATAAATAATGGTTTAGTGGTGTTAGGTTGAACACCGTTATCCTTCTAGGATATCATTGTACTCATCATTATGAACAACTTTTACTATGGGGCCAACCCTGATATCACGAAAAAAAACAGCAGCTGTTCCATACAATAAGGTTCATCAATCTTGGACAAAATGTATGGAACAGTAAATATTTTTTTCGCGATTTCAATGTTGGCCCCATAGTAAAAGTCGTTCATAATGATGAGTCCAATGAAATCCTAGAAGGATAACAGTGTTCAAACTAACAGCCTGTATAATATATATATTTAAGCTAATTAAAAATTATTTAAACTTATGAATAAAATATAAAAATGACTTCAAAACTAACTTAAAGACTATTAATCAAAAATATATGTGTCCAAGAACGCTGGGTACGTAGTAGATACCTACTTATTTATTCTCAATCTAATCTAATTTGTTTTTTGTTGTGTAGTAGGCTAAGTAGTCATTGTAGTTTGTTGTAGTTAATAAAGGCTTATGCCTATAAAAAAAAAAACTAATGTAATCTTTCATTAATCAGATTTTCAAGTAAACTTTCAGTCATCAAGCTTTTGCATATTTTGGGGCTAGATGGCGGTGTGAAAATTACCACCGATACTTATTTATTTATTTATTTATCATCAGCTAGAAGACATCCACTATTAGATAAAGGCCTCCCCTATAAAAAGATATGATAAGATAAAAATAACTTTATTGCCTAAAAATATATACGTAAATGCTAGAGTACGTAATAGGGAGGGTTGTCATAATCCCCACGCTTGCAGGCGGGTTGAGCGTTGGGGATCGCAGAATGCTCACCGCCGTTAACCAAGAGGACGCTGCTGCCCGTCTTCCGGTGGTTCTGGATGCAGTTGAGAACATACAGGTCCCTGAAGTTCCCAGTCACATTAATCAAATAAACTACAATTTGTTTGAACGCACACTAAACCAAACGCACAACATTGACAAAAGGTATGTGGTCACCGAATACATTTATTTATTAATTAATAGTTACACCAACAAAGCAACCACCAATACTTACAAATATATCAACAAATTAGGTAAGTACACAATTCACATGTGCTGCTTTAAATTATTATGTATGAACCTTATACTAGACAGAAAACAGCAAGATTAATATTATAAAAATATTCCATAGTCAAAATTGTTGATAAACGAGAGAAGCTAGACCTTAGGCCTTTACCATCAGTTCTTTGCAGTTTATCTTCTGTACCTAGATGTCAAGTTTCCCGCCTCTCTTCCAACTAGCCAAGTAACCTACCGTCTTTGTAAAATTTAGCAGCTTACCCTGCCGGCCATATATCTAAGTTATGAGGGCCTAGGGACACGGGCTTGCGATCACTACTTTATTTGATTACGTCCCTCGGAGACCCTGTTGAAATATCTACCTGAATATGATAACAAGGTTTTATATTTCATAGGATATTTTGAATATTTATGAGTGTTCAGATTGGTAAAAATAGTGTGCTATAAATAGTCTTCATGTCCATAGCAAAAGGAAGAGACTAAGTATGTTGGAGTTATATCTAAGTATCAGCGTACTTTTAATTGTTAGATATAACACCAGCTCACTATTTTATAAAGAACATGACATTTTATTTAATACAATTATTATTGTGTAAATTATTATTATGTTAAATCTGACGTTCAAAAGTGTACCTAACTGTACCAAATTGATAAATAAATAAATAAATTGATATGATAAAAATAGTGATGAAATAGTGATCGTTTTTTAATGATAATATTAATCTGCAATAAGAATCTTTTCATGATTGGTTATAATAAGTAAGTTAAATTAAATTGTATGAATTTTGTTTTATCTAATAAAGATCTTTTGTAAAAAATACGTACCAGATTCAATAAAACTCTCAAAATCTAAATTTTCCAGCCAAAACAAACCTTAACCAAACCAAATCCTTAGGACAAAACGTGATAATGGCCACCTCGTTTCCTCTCCAAATTAATCATTCAAAAAGCCAAACTCTTCAGGGAGCTTTCTACCAAAATCGAGCACAATTCGGGCACAATTTGACTGCTATTGTCTCCAGGTCGTTATAAAAAACTTATTGTTTTCGAGGTAAGACTGATTGGAGTAAAGAGGTCGACGCCCGGAATAGCCGTCGAGGTGGCGACTTGCCAACAAAATTCGAACTGTAGAGTCTAGTGTACTCTCTACCAGGACTATTAATGAAAACTAGCGCCTCTACACGGAAAGCATTCTGAATTTCTGACATCATATTAGCCATGCATGTGTGTATGAGTCAGAATACAGAGAAGAAAATATTATTGAATGAGGTCTGACATGGGTTTGTCAGATGCAATCATACTTTGACTTTTAGTGGTCGGACTCTACTGCAGAGTCCGCCTGGGGAAGTCCATACCACATACTTGTCAGTTGTTCAACCGCCAAGGAGTGAGTGTGCAAGCATTACTGTATTTCGGTTTGAAGGGCAAGTTACCAGAGAACTGGGCATAAAGAGATTTCACATCTATCTCAGGGTGACGAGCGCAGGTTTTTTTTTCACAATTCTAGAATTGTCATGGGCAGGAGTGACGAAAGCAGGCAAACGTCTCACTCGTCTCGTCACTGAATTCCATTAAAAAAAAGTGACTTAGTGGAAATTCGTGTTACGTCCGAAGAAAGACCACGCAAACCTAGAAAGAACTCAAGATGCTCTAATGATCGACATTTGTATTGTAAGAGAACCTGTTTTAAACGATTTCCTTTTAATTTGTGCTGTAATTTCTACTGTAGAAAACGGAATAATAAATTACAGTTTGAATTACTGAATAATATAGGAGCAATAAAGTAAACAATCAAGCCAAATATGGCATCTTTATTTCAATTTCGCACCTCAAGCGCTGCTCGCGTCTCCGCCCAGCGGAATCGTAACAGATCAGAAAAGAAAAGATTATCAAGTACCTATAACGGCATCAATGTTCCACAGAGAATAAAAGTCATGTAATGGTATTTTCATTGACTTAACATTTAGAAAATCTGACTAAAGTAACTGATAATCTGACAAAAAGGCGTAAGAATTGACCAATCACATCAATATAAATTTGCTTTCAACCAATCGACATTGGCTGTGTAATGTGCTTGATTGAAATCAAATTTTTATTCAAACAATTCTGTCCACTGGTCTCTACCTTAGTTGAAACACATTACCTTGTACTAGTACCTAGACATTAAACTGCACTGTGCGCCTTGCAGTAGGACCTTTAAAAGTAAATTTGGTTTTGCCAGCCACCTGCGTGCTCGCCACAAGAGCTAGCAAGGTTCGCCATTGACGGACACGTCAAAGAGGACGATATATTATTATTACCTAGACATTATAAATGGTAAGTCTCATTAGTTATAGGTAATTTGCTAGCTAACTGGGGTCGTTTTTAGGGTACCTAAGGGATACACTCTGTTGCTAATTGTCTATCTAGCTATTTCTAGTCTGTGAAAGTACCGTAGTCGAGGCCACATGAATTATATTTACTTGGGTGTCGGCGGTAAAGCCTACGTAAGCCTTGAGAGGGCTTGGGACGCATTCATAGGACGCTAAGTTTAAATAGGAAGTTTTCTGCGCATAATGTGTATGTGTATTTTTAAAAATTAAAAGTATTTTGGTACGACAATGTTATGGTTTTTTTACGATTTTTACCAAGGCAACATTATCAGCCTCTTCATTCCGGACTTTACCAGGCGAGTACAATTTTTTTTTCGATGTAATCATCAGATTCATTTAAACTCTCCACCTATCCTATTATTTTTAATAATCAAAACACATGCATATTCCCTATTGTGGCGATTTAACTTAAACAGTTCGCTAAATAAGTATGTATTTACAAAAAAATTGTCTAAAAAAATCTTTTTTCCATTTTACAAGCTTTGCTTAGTTTGGGGCTAGATGGCGATGTGTGAAAAATGTCCACCGATATTTATTTATATTTCACTGTCATGATAATACGTAGTGGACCTGGGTATGTCCTTAAACTGCAAGCAGAACCACCGGAGGACGGGTAGCAGCGTCCTCTTAGTTAACGGTGGTGACCATTATGTGATCCCCAAGCCGCCTGCCAAGCGTGGGGATTATGGCAACACCCCTCTATAAAGGGGGAGGCCTTCGTCCAGCAGTGGACGTTTTATGGCTGACGACGACGATAATACGTAGTTAAGAATTAAAAATCTCAAAAGTAACTAAATACAACACAGTGTACACGTACCTTATGTCAGGTGTAGACTTCCATGCCCACCGACGTACAACCTCAACCTTTTTAATATACGGTTTGTACAAAACTTTGTGAGCACATAATTTTCGGCCATGAATTTTTTACCTGATTTATGTAACATTTATTTTTCGTGAGTTTCACGCATAGCTGAACATGGATTACAGTTTTGCTTACTTGCTTTTATAACATTATAAAACGATTTTGGCCCTTTGTGAGCAACTGAAGCTTCATCATCATTATCAGCCTGGAGACGTCCACTGCTGAACGAAGGCCTACCCCTTAGACCGCCACACTGTACGACAACCTGCCAACTCCATCCACCGGTTACCCGCGACTTTTATAATGTCGTCGGTCCACCTAGTGGGAGGCCTTCCTACGCTGCGTCTTCCGGTTCGCGGTCGCCACTCAAGAACCTTTCTTCCCCATCGGTTATCAATTCTTCGAGCGATGTGGCCTGCCCATTGCCACTTCAACTTGCAAACCCTGCGAGCTATGGCGGTGGCTTTGGTTCTTTGGCAAATATCCTCGTTCCGGATTCTATCGCGCAAAGTAACTCCGAGCATAGCTCTCTCCATTGCCCGTTGTGTGACTGAGTTTCTCCAAAAGTCCAGCAGTAAAAGACCACGTTTTAGTTCCATATGTCATCACTGGCAACACACACTGGTTGAAGACCTTTGTCTTCAGACACTGCGGGATTTTGGACGAGATGATATTACGCAATTTCCCGAACGCTGCCCATCCGCGTTGGATTCTTCGGGCGACCTCTTTGTCGAAGTTGGACCTACCTAACTGAACAATCTGTCATGGGAAGTTGTAGTGGTCAACAACTTCGAGAGTATGGTTCCCAACAATAACCCGTACGGGTACAACATGGACATTGGACATGATCTTTGTCTTGTCCATGTTCATTTTAAGACCCACCTGTTGGGAAACGTTACTGAGGTCGCTGAGCATAGTATTGAGGTCTTTCAGCGACTCTGCCATTATGACGATATCGTCGGCAAAGCGAAGGTGAGTGATGTATTCGGCATTAATGTTGTTGCTGAATCCGTTCCAGTCCAAGAGCTTGAACACGTCCTCCAATGCTTTCGTTTCGGTTCGTACAGTTTCGGAAAAATAATGTCTCCCTGACTCACGTCTTTCTGCAATTGGATTGGTTTCGTGATCTCGTCCTGCAACCGGATTGACATAGTGGCGTTTCTATACAAACACTTCAGCGCTTCGATATACCTATAGTCGATATGACATCACTGGAGGGACTGCAATACCGCCCAGGTCTCGAATGAATTGAAAGCTTTATCATAGTCCACAAACGCTAGACATAACGGCCGATTATACTCCTCAGTCTTCTGTATAATCTGGCGGAGCTTATTTAACCTGTTTAAAGCTTTTTAACTGAAGCTTAGATTTACCAAAAGTTAGTGTTTTTTTTCGTCCAGCAGTGGACGTCTTCTGGCTGATGAGTGTTGTGTTTTTTTTTTTAATTTTGAGCGCCACACTTGACAAGCGCTCGCCCTATACGCCAACGACGACGTCTGGAAAAGGAAGTTGTAAGACCAATTAGGATGTGGACAACTTTGGAAATACACAATTAGGAGGTGATCAAAGTCGTCAAGGAGAGTGAAGGAGGGGGAGGGTGGAGGTCTATTGTTGACTATTAAAGTGGCCTATATTAAAAAATATACTTACAAAATTATCGATATGTGTAGTTTTTTGGAGCATTGGCGTACAGGGCACGGCGATGCAATGCTGTAGTCAATAGGCTAAAAACACAGTACTTAAAATGCTATTTCAGTTATGTCACTTCCGCGCAAAAATAAAGCACGCTATATTAACTTACAGCACGGTAACTATCATCTTAGAGAATTGTGCCCTTTAACTTTGACCCTATTTCCTGGTGGCCTATATCGTGACCCGTCGGAAGCACCTCGGGGTTGCTCATTGCATATTCTGCAGGTGTATAGCAGATTGCGGAAAAAGGGTGTGCGGCGTTTCCACAAATCTTCTATTGCTGGTTGATGAGCTTATGAGAAGTGTGGTGGACGATAGTTTCCTATCAGGTATTAAATATCGCAGGACATTTTTTCACACAGCGCCATCTAGCCCCAAACTAAACAAAGCTTGTAATATGGAAACTAGATAGCTGATAGAATACTTATATACCTTTTTTTTTTTTGTAAATACATACTTATAATACATACTACGCCCAGACACAGAACAAACATTTATGTTCGTCACATAAATGTTTGCCCTTGGTGGGGATCGAACCCACGCCCTACAGCTCTGAAGGCAGACACGCTACCGCTGAGCTATATGGCAGGTATTACCGGGTTATATTTGTATGAAAACTAGGGTCTGCTTTGTTAGTTTTGTAATTATGCATACAAGCATACATTGTGTACCTGGGCAGCGACGGTGATAATGGAATGGACGGGCCCAGCGCTTGCAAATCGATCAAAATTAACAAGACAACACAATCAAGCATACCTAGCTAAAAGTATGCATATTACATTTGCCGGAAAATAGAGATAGCGAATCTAATTACTGCATGACAAAAACAGAACATATATACATGTATTAGAAGTTTGTATTGTCGTATCGTACGATTCGCATGTCGCAAAGGCAGAGTATGACTGAAGCGAGTGGAGAGCCGGCCGCGGCGCTCAACATATAGTCTTCAAAATCCGTGCGCTTATTTCCCGTCCATTCATCTTATCATTGTCGCTGGACCTGAGTATGTCCTGAAATTGCATCCAGAACCATCAGAGGACGGGCAGCAGCGTCCTTTTAGTTAACGGTGGTAAGCTTGCGATTCCCAAGCAGCCTGCCAAGCGTGGAGATTATGGCAACCCCGGGTCCTAATAAGGGCGCTTTCGGAGCAGAGGCATTCGTCCAGCAGTGGACGTCTTTCAGCTAATGTGTATATGTTTGTGTAATGTGTATACATTGTTATGATGATTAAATTTTATTATTAAGTAAAATGAAAGCAGTTTGATTTTCCTTTCGTTGTCTTCCTTCCCCCGACTCCTTGACTTCCTGACAGTTACTCGTTGGGAACAACATTAAAAGTTATCCCATCGAATAGCTGACAGGTAAGTAACTGATGGGAAATTTTAATAAAAATGTCAAGTGCTTAACGAACAAACAATACGAACTAAGGCAACACAAAAACAAATACGAATGAAGGCGGAATGCATTTCGCGCGTTTTTGTTTTTTTCGCAAACTTTTTTTGCGCGCGTTCCTTTTTCAAACAACCAGGTCCTTGTTCATACAATGTCCGTGGTTGATCTCTTTGGTGATTGGAACTTTTACTAACAATATCCACATTACTAATTAAAATCACTTTACCTCCTTCCGGGCGGAAAAGAGCTCATTTCTGCACTGTTTGCGAGGAACAAATTAGATCTATTTAATAGATATGATAAAAAATTACATCTCTTTTCCATTTGAGTCCTGATACTAGTTCGAACGCCACATTGTTTACCTAACTAAAACTCTAAGCCTCTATATAAACCAAAATGTTTACTCTCTAACAAAACCTAACTGGAAACTGTTACGATTATGTATGTTTGTGTTTGTCTTCCCATCGACAACAATTCACGTTAAACAGTTTGTTTGTAGTTTGATCTGAGTTGAGATTGTGGTAGACAATGTTGTCGTTACGTGTATTATATTGGACACTAGAGGTCGCCCGCGACTTCGTCCGCGTACGGAAGAAATTCGGGCCGCTCCCAAAACTCATCACTTTAAATCATCCCGAGCAATTTTTCCATCCCCAACTCCCCGAACTCTACCAACTCTACCGACTCTACTGACTCTACCAACTCCCCCCAACTTCCCCCCTTTGAATGAACTACCCAAATATCAATTTTCATCACTATAACTTCAAAAAAACAAAGAACTTTCCATACAAAATTCCAACACCCCCCCCCCCCCCCTAAATCGTCCCTTTAATGTTTTTTTGAAATATTACATGGGTGGGTGGTTTGGGCTGTGCGTTGTCTGTCATTCAGTCAGTAACCAATCAGTCAGGACAGAGCCTTTTGTATGTATAGATAAGCAAAATCAGGCTTTAGGCTTCAGGTTAGTCTCTTAGGCGTACCCTGGAAAGACAATTGGGCCATATTCATCACGCTGGCCCAGTTGCGGGTCGGTGGATCACATACGCCTTTGAATTTCTTATCCGGACGTAGGTATGCAGGTTTCCTAACGACGTTTTTCTTCACCGGAAAGCCTTTAGTATAACAATGTTGTAAATTTTGAAGGCTAGTTGATAGAACTAAACTAACTAAAGTATTGCTGTCCTTATCTAAAATGTCTGATAAAAATCGATCCCGGTTGTCAAAGTCAAAGTAATATAACAGCATCGACAAACCATGTCAGACCTCATTGGATATTAGGGCTGTCCACTCAGCTTACACAGACACTTTACATGAAATATTACTGAGATCAAGGTCAAAGGGAAGATAAATGTTTTCAGTAAAACTGGGGATAAAGAAAATAGCTGAGACCTACCTGAGGTTCTCGGAAATAAATTTAATACACGACGCAGAATTCGATGGCGTCATTTCGGTACAAAATATATATTTTCTAAATAATTCTAGGCATGGAGGTCATCATCCAAATTTGGGTGCCCCAAAAAGTTTTACTTTAAACGACGTAACATTAAGGGAATAAAGGCTATTTTATTTTTATTTTATTACTTATTTATAAATAATTCTACGGTATAAATAGTGGTCTTTGTCCAGTTATTCCACAGTACTTCCTTCTAATATTAGAAATGCGAAAAAGTTTTTCTGTGTTTGGGGGTGTGTGTGTTTATGTTTGTTAATTCACGCTGAAACCACTTAACGGATTTAGATTACATTTTGTATAAGTAGAGGTAGCTTATACCTTGGAATAAAACATCACAATCGCGTGTAAATCACGGGGCACAGCGAGTTTGTGATAAAAAGACAGGCTTTGATTAATTAATTTAAGGTCCTGCGTCTATCATTTGTTTATTTATTTATGAAGGAACAGCAAACAGTTGTATCATATAATTTAACATGAAGATATAGGTACCTATTAATAAAACTTAATAATAATACAACCCACAGCGCTATTCACAGGTTACTAATTACTAACAGACTTATATAATGGGAAGTTTTCTGACAGCTGTCAAAACGTAGTTCTACAGCCACAGGATAGACCGCGCTGGCGAGATATGACCTACGTTTTTTTCGCATTTTTCTTGTGTAAAAAGTAGTTCACTCACCTTCACTGCTTCCCTTCACAGTTCCCGTTCGTTGGTGAAGTGCTTTCCCAAGTGTTCTTGTATTATTTTGTTGAAATTCTGATAAATTGTTATTGTTACGTTACGTTATTGTTATTTTTATTCATCATCATCATCATCATCATCAGCCCGGAGACGTCCACTGCTGAACGAAGGCCTCCCCCTTAGACCGCCACACTGTACGACAACCTGCCATTTGCATCCACTGGTTGCCCGCGACTTTTACAATGTCGTCGGTCCACCTAGTGGGAGGCCTTCCTACGCTGCGTCTTCCGGTTCGCGGTCGCCACTCAAGAACCTTTCTTTCTCATCTGTTGTCAGTTCTTCGAGCGATGTGGCCTGCCCATTGCCACTTCAACTTGCAAACCTTGCGAGCTATGTCGGTAACTTTGGTTCTTTGGCGAATATCCTCGTTCCGGATTCTATCGCGCAAAGTAACTCCGAGCATAGTTATTTTTATTGATAGTAATTAATTAATAATTTGGCAAGCGCTCTCACTAATTCGCGTGGAATAACGAAAGCTTAAGAATCACTATGGGCAAGTACTTTGTTAGACAAACAATAACCACAAAAAACGCATGACAGGTCTGATATAAATTAAATAAGGTTACTTTTTATTTTTTGACTTTTTTATTTTACTTCATTCGTTCAAAATCTTCAGAACCACAGACTAGATAGTGAAACTGTTCAGGGTCATGTCTCTTCATCACCGTCTAACGGATTTTTATGAAAGATATATATTTTTTTAATTGGCTGTCAGAAAATCGCCCATTGTAACGCTAGGAGATGTCAACCTGACTAAAAAACGAAATAAACTCATAAAATAGTTCATTCGCTTATATCGTACAACACAAAATCAATATACTCTCGTATATTGTAACTAACATAGTAGATGATAGATTAGTTAATAGAAGTATCCGTGTGAGAACATCTTCTGGAACACTGCCGCCTTAAAGCATATTGCGCCTTAATCATAGAGAGTGAAAGCGCTTGCCGATGCCTAATACTGGAAATCGTGAGGGCAAAATTTCATAAACCTGCATACGTCAGAATAATAAATTCAATGGCGCACGTGATTCCGCCAACCTGCAACTGTGGCCAACGTCTAACAGAGGACTAAAAAAGCTGATTATTCTAAAGCGCTTGCTTAATAGAAAAATTGCTCGTTTCACTAAAGTTTTAAAAAGTTAATTGTGCAAAAATACATAAAAATCTTCAAACCAAACGTTTTCGGGCTATAAAGTTTAAATACTTCAACAAAAGTCATTTGGCGACGAAATTTGGCAACGGCAAGCAGTTAGCGGCCATTCCTGTTGTGTCCTTCTTTCTCACATTTACTATACAACTAGATACTTAGGTACTTAGTGAATGTTTTTCTCCTTCTATACATGACAAACATGTTAAATGTGTTGGACGCAGTTACATTAAATATAATGTTGTGTTTGTTTTATATATAAGGGATAACTCACGAACAAAAAAGTATTTAAAAAAAAACAATACAAAAATGTGTCAAAACCACGTTAGTTTTTATAATATAATGTTGTTATCGTCATTCGAATATTATTAGATATTACGGCAGATTTCCAGATTTACGAAGAAAATCAATCCGTTACAATGATCTAACATTGTTAATTTTTTTTCCATCTAAAACGGCAACAGGTACGTAAAAAATTCATGGTAATTTCAAGATGTGGTCATTTCATGAAGTGGACTGTTTCATTTGAGCGCTGCCGTGGATTGGATGAAACTTTCTATAGCTGTATAACAAAAACCGTCAAGCCACGTCAGGACTTCGGGCGGCACAATAAAGCTGACAATAGGGCTGGCCATTTACAATTTACTTTATTCACTAAGCTAGGCGGAAATTAACGGCTGGTAATAAATACGATAAAAATTGCTTATTTACATTATTTATTCATTTTATGTGTAAAATATTAAGCAGAATTCCATTATTGAATATTTTTCTCTATTATAATAATAAAAAATTTGGTATTATGAACATAACAAAGACCGACAAAAGTAGTTGGCACTGCTACTGTTAGTGGCAGGCGTGACGCTTACCACCAGGTGAACGTCTTGCTTGTCTCGTCACTTGATTGTATAAAAAAAACATACTTAATACATACTTTCATAGTATTGTATTTTAGAACCATCACCCTCCCCGTGGAACATCCTTCTTAAGCGGGAGGTCTTCGTCCAACAGTGGAAGTCTTCGGGCTGATGATAATGATGATGATTCTGGATCCGTAGATTCATGAGTCTGACTCGCGCTTGGCCGCGTTTTGAAATCTTTTATCGTATACGTTTCGTTGCGTTTACGCTTTTCTTATAAAATGGCTCGTTATTCTTATCTTGTCATAAAATGCTCATTATACGAGTTAAAAAGATTCTGTACGTTATTTACTTTTTGGTAAGGGAAAATGCGGGAACTAAGTACCTTTTGGATGACGCATAGCTTCTTATAGCATGCATCGCATAGTATTTACTACTTAGACATGGGGCATAATCGTGATTGATAAACATCACTCTTCCCCATACAAGTTCAGCCAAAAAACGTAGCGCTAGTAGCGTAGCTCGACTAGGTGTTCCCAAAAAGAACACCAAAGCTACGGAGGATCCAGTCAGTCTTCGGATGGGTGACCGTGAGTGGCATAAACAACAGCGATATCGTGAGTCGGATGACATGTTAAATTGTCGGTACCGGTTGTTTGATCTGCAATCTGTATTTCTACAACGGCAACCGTCAAACAAAGCAGTGGCAATCCTTTTTGTAGTGGTAGAACAGCAGTAGAGACCGCAGACTCCGCCTGGAGAAGTACCACACCTTTGCCAGTTATTCAAACGCCAAGCAGTAGTGTGCATGCATTACTGTGCTTCGGTTTGAAGGGCAATGTTACCAGATACATTACTGGGTATGGTGAGATTTATATCTCTGGGTGACGAGCGCAGTACAGTACGGCGCAGGATTGTATTCGCAAGTTCACAATTCTAGCACTGGTACTGTTATGGGAAAGCGTGGCGCTTACCACCAGGCGAACGTCATACTCGTCTCGGTAACTATATTCCAATTAAAAAAAACCAGTGTGACCGGAAGAACCTCTACAACTCAAAGAAAATATCAAAACATAAACTCGTTCTAATTATTACTTCGTATAATATAATATTGATTTTTTTTATTGATTATTTATATATTGATATTGAAGTTTTTTTTTATATTCAGCCCGAATATAAAAAAAAACTTAAACTATTTTTGTCATAGACATACACAGTAGGGACGGATTGGACGCCATTTTGAAATGTCGGCCATTCGTTGGTGTCAATGAAACGCATTGACACCGATGCCGGCACAGTCTGCGACGCACGTCCGGCGTGATTACTTGAGAGCAAAATGCCAATCTGTGTGGTGAAGGGGTGTACGAATTACATTTCAAGCTGCAGTAAACAAAAGGTGGCGTTTCTTATGACCACTAAGTCAACATTTAAAGTTAAACTAAGCTTGCTTTTAAACAAAAACTTTAATTTTTAGGTAATAGGTAAGTCGTTTCTAGTTTCGTACAGTTTGCGCTTCTTCTACCACGCCTTAACTGGCGCTGCTTGTAGTTACCGCGAAATCCGAGAGATACCGTTGTCCCTTTGTCAAAGAGAAATGAGACTTACGATTTCTTAACTCAGGCGTATCTAGACATAGAAATCATTGATTTTTGTTTTATAAATTAAACATTTTGCGAGCGTGAAAGAACTGACAACAAGACCCAAGCCTTTGTTTGTTAGACCCAAGCCATTGTTTGTTCAAGACCAAAATTGCTTAATGTTTTCATTATAAGCTAGCTGTTTCATTGATCGAAGATTATAAAGCAATCGCGACGTTTTCTTGTGATATGTTTTCATTGCGTAGTAAAATTCTAATGAAATCTAGGGAAACACCCCGTGTAAAAATAGAGCTATTTATGACATAACAAGGCAATAGCACCGAGTAAAACTCCTCCAGAAAAATTGTTCCAACGACTTTCACAACCCGGCCCGGACACAAATCTCCGGGATGCGTCGGCGCCGGTACTTAGCGTAAAACGCCACGGTGTCGCGGGCCCTTACTTGATTGATTTAGCCATTATATTCATCATCATCATCATCATCAGCCCGGAGACGTCCACTGCTGAACGAAGGCCTTATATTACCTCGACTTAATATTGAAATAAAGATTTTGACTTTTGAATATCTTCATACCCAGCAATTTCTCCGGTAACATTGTCATTAAAACTGAAACACAGTAATGCTTGCACACTACTGCTTGGCGATTGAATAACTGCCAAAGGTGTAGTATTTCTCCAGGCAGACTCTGCAGTAGAGCCCTACCAAGCCTACATTTGTTTGTATTAGCATTTTGAATTTAATTTATCATTTATTCTATTGACTATATGATGATGCACAATATGTAATGTATGGTGTGTGTTCAATTATAATTATAAATAAATTATATGATTTGAAATGCCTATTTAAGTGTGATTCAGGTCCAAGCGCCTTTGCGATTTTTTGTTCGAAATATGACTTGAATTTGATTTGTTGATTGATTAATTAACTCTTTATTGTTCTCACCAAGAAAGGATTGAATAAACAATAAGTGGCGGCCTTGTTGCGAAAAGAAATCTCTTCCTGACAACCTCATTGTTATTTATTTTATTTTATTAGAATTCGTCCCATAACATGATTCTAATTAGACTTTTACCTAATATAGTTGCAGACAGGGTTTCGCGTATCGGTATTACTAAGCTAAAAATAGATCATTGTAATCATCATTGGACATTGTAACAACTTTTACAAAAGAGCCAACCCTAAAATATCAACAAAAAAAACAGCAGTTTAGTAGAAGAATGTCATTCAATGTCGACATCGACAAAATGTATGGAACGGCTGTTTTTACGCGATTTCGGGGTTGATACCCTATTAAAAGTTGTTTACAATTATGTGTACAATTACCTCTTTTCAGATTACTACGTTATGCGATTAGATTGTTACGCGTAACCTTGTGAAAATATAAAATAATTAATGTGATATTTGGTCTTTGGTCAACTGGACCCGCTAGTCGTGGACCCACGGGTCCACTCAACCTAGTCACATTTTAAATAGGTCGACTGGTCCCACTGTCAAATTTTATTATTAGTACAGTCAGGGAGAATTTACCAAAGTATTGTTTCAGTAGGACTTTATCAATCCGAGATACCTTTAATGCATCTCGGTGGCATCTGTGCATCTTTCATTGCACTTTCGAGAGCTGCCTCTCTGCTATGATATTATTCTGGCGCTAGAGTCGAGACGAGAGTAAAATATGACGCTATAAAAACGGATTTATAGTAAGCCAGTGTTTCTGCAGACATGATGTTTTACGCTGGCGCATTAGCGTATAATGTGTGTGTAATGATTTATAAATAACTTTAGGTATACCCGGCGTGATTCATACCAGACTACGTTTTTTTATTTCGCTAGATATTGTGGCGTATCTTACGTTAGACTCGATAGATTGTTGGTTATGCTAGGGCTTTACCTGCGTGACGCTTTACGTCCAGTTATCGAAATAATTAACGTGCAATAAATGATGCACTAAACAAGGCTCTACATGGGTGGCTACGCTATTAATTGACTTTGAAATATCGCTTAACGTTTAACGACGTTAATCTTGCCACTAGCCTATTAGCGCGCTAACACCCGGCCATATCTGCGTACTGTATCAAATACCGCGCTAAATAATGGCATTCCACGCAGGTGAAGCCCCTAGCATTACGGGATACGGACAATTACAGTATTTTTTTTTTTTTTAATTATTTGTTAGCTCCACGGGCTGTGCCTTTTGTCAACTTTAACATTTTTATATAAACTAAATTTTACACTTAATAACTTAAAAGCTGAAGGCTTTCAGGAAAATGTCAGTTGTTTAGTGTTAGGTATATTACCTTTAAGCAGTAGTGTGTACACTACTGGTTGCTTCATACCAGTATTGACGTTATGGTAGGTACCATTCAAACCATCAATACCCGAATACAATACTTTAAGGGAACTAAAAATAAATTGTATTTAAAGTTTTTTACGTTAGCTTCTAGTAATGGGATGGGAATTTCATTAAGTGATTCATGTAAAAATAATTACATAAGTGAGATAATAATATAAATACATTAGTTAAGTAAAAATATAATCGTAAAAACCACATAAGGCTAGTATAAAAACTTTATTGCCTGAGGAGATGATGAGAACAATATTGAAATCTCTTTTTGAAAAATCTACCTTGTATTTTCCTTTTTATATTGTATCTGCAAAATTAATAATTTCTAAGAAGCATGGGGAACCTGCAAACACAAGATTCGTAATTAAATATTTTTTCCTCTACACGAAAACTTTGGCAAAGTATTTCCTTAACGAGATTACAGAAATTTCATCGCTTGAATCGTATAATTGGAATATTTTTACAGCTGCTACAGTTTTATTTTTGCAGAGTCCAAGTTGGAAGAAAACTGAATTCTTAAAAGCGAAAGCACTAGGTGCTTGAGTTAATTTAGTAGTTCAATATTTATGTCCTTATTAATTTTATTCACTACCTTTTTTTTTTGCTTATAGGGCATAATATTAGGTGAACCTAATCTATGAAATTGCCGTTTTGTATGGAATAAGTGAAAGTACTTATTTTTTCAATCTTTTTTATTTCTGTTATTCAAAGTAATCACCCATGCAATTGACGC
This sequence comes from Erannis defoliaria, assembly GCA_905404285.2. Classification (NCBI taxonomy): domain Eukaryota; kingdom Metazoa; phylum Arthropoda; class Insecta; order Lepidoptera; family Geometridae; genus Erannis; species Erannis defoliaria. The sequence goes on along the minus strand of FR990082.1, from coordinate 2,079,194 downwards.
ATCTTTGCCAACGAATTGGCAGTTTATTGATGCCCTTCTTGTAAAAATTAGCTGGACGGGGAGGCAACAAACTCTTCAAAGGCATTTTGTACTGCCTCTCGGGAATTGAATTTTTTACCCACTAAAAAGTAGTCTAAATTTTGGAAAAAGTAATAGTCGGTAGGTGCAAGGTCTGGTGAGTATGGCGGATGAGGAAGAGCTTCCAACCCCAGCTCTTGCAGCTTGGAGACTGTCTGTAGCTGCAGCGCAAGGCAGGTCTCGACGCGTACGTTGCGCTGGCGATCGTTAAGGGGGCACCCACCTATCAAGTTTTTTTACTTTGCCTATTTGTCGCAAATGGATCAAAATTGTTTTGATGCTAACATCAAAAGCTGCTGCTAGCTCAGCTGTAGATTGAGTTTCGTCAGCTTCCACAATCGCCTTTAATTCATCATTGTTGACCAAAGTCTCCGGACGACCACGAGCTTCATTTTTCAAGTCAAAATTTCCAGAACGGAACCGGAAACACCAATAACGGGTTGTGCGTTCGTTTGTACAGTTCTCTCCGTAAACGTTTTTGATGTTACGTGCCGTTTATATCGCGTTGGTGCCACGACGGAACTCATATTCCAAAATTACACGAATTTTTAAAGTATCATTATGACGAAAAATTTTCAAATGTAATGAAAATACAACGCTAATCAATAAACAAAAGACTGAGTTTTTAAAAATAATGTCATGTTTTTAAGACAAAATTAATTTGATATCAGAATACAAAACCATTCCAAACTTTTTTTCTATTTGAAATGACCAGTACTGAAGAACGGCAATTTCATAGGTAAAGACCTATTATTATGCATCCAAGCATATCACTGCATGTTGTGTTTTTAATTTATGTTGAAATAATTACTTTATCAAATTTTTTTATATTTTTTCTCTTCTTTTTTTATTGATTAATAGTAACTGGCAATGTGCCGTTTTAATTGATTCAATTAAATAAATAAATAGCTCTCAATATTATCACATAGCATCACGACCAGTTAAATTGCAGCTATAATCTTTTAGAAGCAACTGATGAAGGTTGCCAGCAAAGCGCTTTGTTTTGTGTTTTGTATAAACAACTTTATCCTCATGTATCATAAAATGCTATTTCATTTCTCGAACCGTCATAACTAATAACCAATCAAAAATGTAAATTGAGGTGGAAAGGTTGATCAAACTTTTCGAAGTAACGGATTCATCTTCGATAAGTATCATAATGAAAATCACGCTGTCTCTCAACTCAAACCCTAACTTTCTTCCAAAGTTACATAGCTTGTCATATCAGGGGAAAATTTCCACAAACCGACCGAAAATAATTACCATGACATGTCAGGGCGGTATGCATACAGAAACAGACACAGTACTGACAGTAGGGAACATTTTATTCTTCGTATCTCGGATCTAACTTGACTTTGACTGCCATATAGCTCAGCGGTAGCGTGTCTGCCTTCAGAGCTGTAGGGCGTGGGTTCGATCCCCACCAAGGGCAAACATTTATGTGACGAACATAAATGTTTGTTCTGTGTCTGGGTGTAGTATGTATTATAAGTATGTATTTACAAAAAAAAATGTATATAAGTATTCTATCAGCTATCTAGTTTCCATATTACCAGCTTTGCTTAGTTTGGGGCTAGATGGCGCTGTGTGAAAAAATGTCCTGCGATATTTATTTATTTTAACTTTGTGCGCAATGACGGAGTCAAATTAGTGGATGAATATTTTTTATGTTTTTGATAAAGATAAAGTCAAATAAGTCGTAGTCACAGTCGAAGTCACAATAAAATCCAAGTTTGCGTCTAGTAAACTAGTGACGAATTTACTAGAAACCCGTGAAAACAGCACTATATTTTTTAATATCAATACTGATTATAATATATCGTATTATTTTTATGGTAATAATTACCACTATTTACTGAAACGATTTATTGTATCTGTTAACTTTAGAATACTGGAAATTGGCAAATACACAATGCAATTTAAATGAGAAAAAAATACAATGCAAAAAAGGCTGGTTGCAGCTTAAAAATGATATGATTAACTTACTGTCCACGTCTACTAAAAATATGGGTATCTGCAGACTGTCTCTTATTTAAAACAAAAAACAGTCGGCAGACTCATTAAACCCTGACGAGTACAATAATAATTGTATATTTGACCAAAACTCCTAATTCCAAGGCAATGTTTTGTTTTAAAATGTCGTGTCGTTCGCGTGTGAGATGCTAACATACCTAGTTACTTAACGAATCTGACGAATGCCATAATCTATCAGAAGTAAAGAAGGAACTTTCTAACCACTTAGCGTACCGAACTCGCGTAGAAACCATACTGCGTACAACGAGCCCTCGTCAGTGCGACCCCGTCAACATTCATAAACTTCAGCAATTAATCACGAACACCCACGGAAATGTGTATTTTATTACGTTACTTTATTCGCGCGTAAAACGGGATACCGCGTCAGGTTTTACATCTCACGACACGATGGGCTTACATTGTAAATTTAAGCGTAGCGCAAGTTGCTACGCTAAAATTATTACAGTAAAAAGATAAACAGTAAACAGTCTCTACACATACATAATTCATTAAGTGGTAACTCTTGTAGCTAAGTACTAATTGATAAATATTTCTGATGATTGTAATGTGCTGATCTCTTGCGGAGTCCACCTGGGGAAATACCAGACCTTTGCCAGTCATTCAACCGCCAATCATTAATGTGTTTTAGTTACAAGATAAATTACTGGGCTTGAAGATATTTTGTCATTTAATATCGCAGAGTGATGAGCGTAGGTTTTTTTTCGCTTACCACCAGGCATACGTCTCCCTCGTCTTCTCATAAATTTTTTTTTTTTAAATTATATCACTGATTTTTGATCTTCATTTTTTATATATTGAAAACAAACTTCCGACCAGTCAATGATGTTTCATAAGTATTTAAGTAAATCAATATTTTTGACTATTCATGTCATTTTGGGTTTGATGTATGGTACAACTATAAATTCAGAGGTACTGAAATAAATATCCTCTAAGTATAATATATAAATAATATATACATATACGTTACTAAAATGGAATAAATAATGATAAACGTCAAAGTTCATAGTCTGACAATAATTATTTTTTAATTGACATCACAACCGAAATGTTGATTTCATTTTAAAATTATAATTTTATTAGGCTCGTTAGATAATAGAAATTATTTTTTTATTGTATAATGTCGTGTCGTGAACGTACATTATAAATTTCGCCATACTGCGGTAAATTTGACGCGGCAAGTAGGCTATGGGGCATACATTCTAGGCTTAATAATATACCAATTGTCACGCACGGGTTAAAATAGTGGTATTTAAATATGGCCGTTAATAATTAAAATGGTATTTAATTATTGTGGTAAGCGTAGCACGCGACGGGAAATGCGTGTTTTCATAACCAAGTTTTCATAGGTGTTTCCGTGTGGTGCTATTATTATTGGAACGTAATGGTATTCTAGTGATAATGGGAAATTAATTACAGTACATTATGATACAAGTGTGCTATCTTGGTCATTACACTAGAGGCGGTATAAATATAAGTAAGCCGAGAGTGTAATGACCAACATAGCACAAGCGTTTCATACGACTGTTTTCATCACACTTGCAAGGAAAAAACAAACTTTTTTGATAATATCAACCACACAGCAAACGTCAACAAATATTTGCGGAAAATGGCACCCAAACCAGCATTGCGCGCGCAGGTTGACATTTACTTCAGCAGCATAAAAACTCTTTGTTGGTATTACAAAAAAACTGTAAGTATTACACGGCTATATTAAGAATGCTTCGAATAAATACATCTAACTTGCAGTCACGTACAAACTTAACTTTACAGGGTTATACCTATTATAGCACTAGTGCTGTAATGTAAAGTAAAAAACACGCGTGCTTGCTTGGATTATGAGCCTAAAACCGATGTTATAAGATCCACTTTACGAGCAAGTGTGATGAAAAAACTATTTCGTAACTAAAGCTGGCAAATGATTTTTGCATAATTAGGGAAAAATATCATTTTAAGTTTTTTTTTAATTGCAATAGAAAACTTTGATTCGTGCTATTTTGGGAATACGCTGGTGCTATTTTCATAAAATTATTATCATTTTTTTTTATTTGCTCTAAAGAAATTAGTGCAAGTACAAGTTTTATATTAATAAGTACATCATTCTAGAAGTTTGGGTCAAGGGTCAGATCCAAAACTCAGTGATCCTTAACGCATTTGATTCTTATTTTACATACGCATAACGCATTGTCAGGAGGCTTCAATAAAAATCATGCACGAATGTTTGTACAAAATAATTATTTTAGATAAGTACCTGCTTACACATAAACCCCTCCTAACTTACCCTTCAAGAAACTTTAAAACCACAAGTACCACATCCTCAAACAAGATACTCGATACACCTCAACTCAAGTTATAGCACGAAGGGGCCTACTATTATCAATCATCATTAATAATCATATATATATATATATATATATATATATATATATATATATAGTATATCTTCATTTATTTATTACATTAGTTACATATATGACATTATTAATTTTATTTTAAACGAACTAGGTATCTAAACATATAAAATACTAGAAATTTAAAATTAAATCCCAATGCGAAAACATTATTCGTCGAATATTCCCCCCCGTAATGCACCCTGCCCAAACGTGCCCGTTATAGCGGCGGCGTTACCGCGCTGGATGGACAGAGAAATCTGCTGCGTCAAAAACCACCCAGCGCGGGGGTCCCGACCTTTCTCTCTCAGACGTTGCCCGATGTCCCCTATGAATTTCTTTGCATCGGCACACCACGGGCCCGCCGTTTCCACAGCAAAGGGGTCAAAGTCGTAGGCCAGGGCCAAATCGGCATACTTTCGACTTTTACCCTTTTCGGCCAACTCTGCAGCGGAACCGGCCCGTTCCTGGGATCCCCGGAGGTGGCAAGCAGCGAAAGTGCACACGCACGTGGCATCCCAAACAATGCACCGACCCCTCTGCCACGGGACCAAAGTAAGCCCGTCCGGACGCTTACCATCAGCCCGAGATAATCCCGGGGGTTCCAACACTGAAGGCATTTCAGCTGACACAAGAGCGCGCCTTAGGATCTCGTTCAAAGCATGGTGCCGAGGCCGCCGACTCGCACTTTGAGCACAGCTGACACCATGGTGACCATTCGAACCCACGCAAACGCCGCAAACGCAAGTATAGGGCTCGCAAACACGGCAGCCCAGTCTGAGCGCCACCGCCACCCGCAAAGAGTCGTTGTCCAGAAGCGTGCCCAATTAAGGAGAAGGATATATATATACGGGTGTTAGTTTGAACACCGTTATTCTTCTAAGATATCATTGTTCTCATCATTATGAATAACTTTTACTATGGGGCCAACCCTGAAATCACGAAAAAAAAACAGCTGTTCCATACAAAAAGGTTCATCGAAATTGGACAAAATGTTTGGAATAGCTGTTTTTTTCGTGATTTCAGGGTTGGCCTGGCTATATATATAGCATGCAATGAAGTGACGAGACTAGCGAGACATTTGCCTGGTGGTAAGTGTCACGCCTACCCATAACAGTAGCAGTGCCAGAATTGTGAATTTGCGAATACAATCCTGCGCCGCACTGTACTGCGCTCGTCACCCTGAGATATTACATGTTATATCTCTTCATATCCAGTAATTTATCTGGTATAATCCAACTTTCAAACTAAAATGCCCCAAAAAACTATTATTAATTTCACATCCGGTGCTCTTCTGTAAATTTCTAAAAGTCACCGGATGTGGATTGATAGAAACCACAAACAAGCAGTAGCCTTACTTCATTTCTCTCTTCAAATATCGAAACTATTGTCGCAGCATCCCTCTTAATTCACACACCAGCCAGTAGACATCGACTTCGTTGCGAACGATGTCCTCCCCCTTAATAGAGGGGTTGCCATAATCTTCACGCTTGGCAGGCGGCTTGGGGATCGCAGAATGGTCACCACCGTTAACCAAAAGGACGTTGCTTTCCGTCCTCCGGTGGGTCTGGTTGCAGTTTAAGGACATACCCAGGTCCCTAAACTTGAGTAATCCCGTATAAATAAATGCTTACTTACCAAAATGTGCAGAACTTAAATTTTTGCAGCAGAGTTTTATAAGTCTCATTGTGTCTAAATAGAAAATTATGCTAGTTTAGCTTTCTTTGATAATGGCTACCATTTTCGCTACCAGGTCTGGCGCAGTGTGAAGTTTAGGTAGGTTTATACCTACAACATTGCACGTGACTGGCAACTCCTGCGCCTCAGTGGCCGGCGGCCGCGTGACATCAATGTGCAAGCGGGACAGTGAAATAATAATAATTTAAGAAATGAAATAAATGAGTGTATAATAATTTAAAAATAATATTTTTCGTCACACTTGCTTGTAAAGTGAATCTTATTGCATCGGTTTTAGGCTCATAATCCAAGATATTACGCACGCGTGCTTTTTACTTTACATTACGGCACATGGTGCTATAATAAGGTATAACCCGGTAAAGTCAAATATGTACGTGACTGCAATTAGACGTACGTATACGAAGCACTCTTAATATAGCCGGGTAATACTTACAGTTTTTTTGTAATACCAACAGAGAGTTCTTATGCCGCTGAAGTAAATGTCAACCTGCGCGCGCATTACTGATTTGGGCGCCATTTTCTAGTCTATGCCACTTTCGCCACTTTCTTTCTATGTTTCAATACATTCTGGGCTTCCTTATCGCGCTCGCCTACGGCTCGCGCGCATAATACCGCCTCTAGTGTAATGACCAACATAGCACACTTGTATCATAATGTACTATTATTTCTCTAGCAATATTTATTAAATTTGTGCATTTTATACACCAGAAACAAAATCGAATATATATCGAGGCACTGTTATGGAAAAAGAGTACAAATTACCTTGCCTTGCTTGCTTGCATTAAATAGAACTTAAATATGTTTGTATTTATATTTGTGGTTTTAGTACATTTTGACGTGTTTTCTATGGGAATTAATCAGTCACAATTATACCGCTTCTTTTAAAAAAAATTACTATTACTCTATATACCGTTTTTACTTTATTACGGATATCGCAATACGTCGGTGCGCGTTTACAACCCGCGCTAGGTCGATTATTTTTTTCAATAAAATAGCTTTTTTGAAGGAAAAACTAAACAAGATAAAATTTATTATGAGAATAATATAATTATTTTGTGACTATAGTAGGCCCTAGTTGACTTAACAAAATTTGCCCCAAACGAGTCAAGAGTACCTAAATAAATGTACCAGACATTTTATTTCATTTACAACAAAGAATTGGGTCCGTTACAAAGCATTGTCGGATTTGTATGAAGTATTATCGTAATTTCACGTGAATGGGAATCCCCTTTTATGTTCCCAATTCGGTTAGCCGTTTCTTTGAGATTCACCTTCGTTACCTTTGTTTGCGTTATGATAGAGATTCAAATATTTTGTTTACTTGTATTTGTGTAGAGATGTCTGTTTTTTTAAATAGATTTGTTGTTTTTTTAAGCAGGTATCTAGTATAGTTAGTTAGGTTAGCTAGCTAGTATAGTAAGTTAGTTATAGTTACTTAGTTGGTTAGTTAGATAATTAGTTTTGTAAGCTTAATCTTAACCTTATACCTACAGGTAGGTTACATCGTGCTAGTTCCGAAAATAAAGTTTTTTTAAATTAAAAATAACATATTTTTCGAGTTGAAATTAATTAAATATTTTTCTTACCAATATTATGTTCGCGACACAAAAATGGCTGTAGAAATTCGATAGCACAGAAAAGCAAAAGCCCTACTTCTTAGGTAGAACAGCTGTCAAAACAATGTTGTAAAGCAATTGTATGGAAAACCGCTGTCGCCAGTTTAACCCCTATTTGTATAGAAAAAACGCTCGAAATGCCATTTTGCAACATTAAAATTGATCTAATTACGATGCAATGTGGTTTGGTTGCCTACGCGTCTATTTAAATTGTCTTTTTGAGTATTCTCAGTTTAAAAACATGTATATTGGTAGAATTGTCATCAAGCGCATTTGCTTTAGCGCGGCCCGTCACATTTCCATTCTATTCACTTCTCTCTTCAGTGATTACGCCACATCTATATATACAGAGTTATTACAGTTTTACTAAGCCAAGAAGAGTCACTGTCTCTTCATTGTTTCTTTTTTACACTATTGGGCCAACACTGAATTCACGATTTAAAAAAACAGAGATGAAAAAAATTTGGCTTGTCTAGTCCCAGTCTTACTTACTGCACAAGTCTACCAGGTACAAATCCATCAACAATTTAAAGCAGTAATTACTTTTTAAGATTACGTAAATCGCATTTCTAATTACGGTGCTAAATAAACCCAAAATTACACTTTTTAATATTAACACGGTTGAAAATTAAGCAGCCACGTCGGCGTCAGCAAAATAACAAATCATATTTTATGTATTCAGCAAATTATGCTTCGCTACTTCGTGCTCTCGACCAGTTTTCATAACGGCTGGGCCAGTAAGAACATGATTACTTGGCAAAGTATAAATAAAGCTTTATAATAATCCTGGATAAAATATTGCTAAAGGCGCACTTTTAAGGTGGAAGCTCACTTACATCCCTAAAAAACGATGTCTGAAACATTGAGCTAATATCTATAGAGTCAAAAACGTGCAAAAACATGTCCGCGCCAAAACTCGGCGCACGCTATGCAGTGGACCGACATTTTGAACGACTTTAACTACGATAAGACACAAGAGCTCCATCATACATTGAACACTATACAAGCGACATAACGTCTAAATTCGAACAGTTGTGAACTATATAATGCATGTACGACGGCACTCAGACGTTTTTTAACTGTTTTCACTTAGTGATTGGGACTCTTTAGATATTAGCTCAATGGTCTGAAAACTTTTTTTTTTAAGAAAAGCTTATTGTGTAAAAGCATAGACAGTTTTGCTATAGCTGTATCTAGCAGCGACATCTAGTATCAACTCCTATTCTTTTTTTTTTGCGATGGGAATGACGTTCATCTGGTGGTAGGCATCACGCCTGCCAATGACTGTAACAAAAAAAAATAAAAAATTGTGACAAGTGCCAAAATTGTGAACTTGCGAACAAAATCTTGCACCGCACTGCACTGCGCTCGTCATCCTGTGTTATTAGATATCAAATCAATTCATGCCCTGATTCCCATGAATGGGAATCCATTATTAAAAAGAACTATAACGATCACTAAAAAACAGCTGTGCCGGTGAATGATATTTTTCTTGGGACAGCCATTTATTAGCGATTTCAGATATGGTCCTTTATTATTCATAATAGTGTGCAATGACCTCCATTGGGATTAGTAATACCGATACGCGTAACCTTGTTTAAATACAGAGACTGAAATGTTAAAGCAGTACCTATTCTGAAGTGTGAAACTATAACGAACAGTGCACTCGACCCAAAAACTCTCGACCAGTCGACGAGTTTCGACGAGAACCAAAGAAGTGGTTGTTTGAATTGAATTCTGCAACTCAACGTATTTAGAACTACAATCGTTAGAACAATTTTTGCGGGCTTGAGTGGTTAAAAACTGACTGACCAAAGACAATAGGCTAGATGACTGGTTTTTTTTTATTGTCCTATTAAAATGTGGCCCATAAATATAGCTGATTAATGAAAAGAAAATGAAAATCTGATCAAAAATAAGCAACTTATAAGCATTTTAATATCATGCTAGACAGAGAGGCGATTATAGACCCTATTGTTATAAAGGTGTTAAGATGTACCTACACCAGTTATTGAATAAATAATAATACTCAGTTCCCTTGTGTTTTGTGCACCCGTTTGAATCTTGCGACCGCTCTTGCAATGATGTTAGAAAGAAATTAGTGGAAAAAAAACAAAAAAAGTTTCATTTCATTTCAGATTCTTTAAAAAAAACACTCGACGGACATTGTGGCTGGACTTTAATTATTAATTTGGTCTTATCAATACAGGAAAACGAACGGAAGACGTTATTAGTGTTTACCTTATTTCTAAATGACGTTAATAGCACGCGTAATCCAGCTCCAGACAAAAACCAGCAGCGCGGGGGTACCGTACAGTCGCTAAATTTGACGTGTCGGTAAAGCCGATGTTGAATTTCAGAAAATACCGATTTTTGTCGAATTAGATGTCAAATTTATCGATCGTTAAGATCGGTACTTCGCTCTGCTCATCAAACGACTGACTGGATATTTTGGAAATACCTAGGTAGCAGAAAAAACTTATGTGAGCTCACATTTTTTTTTTATGAGTGAACTGGTCGTCTTAATAACTTGAGACAAAAGTGACGAAACTGAAGCCTGGTGGAGTTTTACCTTAATTGAGTTTGTTTTAATCCGCGAAAAAACATAACATCTTAACAGAATTATACAAAGCGGTATAAGAAAATTAAAGTGGGAGAGCTATAAGATATAAACAGTAAGGATAAATAAATCATGGTTTACTAACAAATAAAATAAATTAAATTATTAATAATGACTGAGAAGATTCGTACGTCTTTTGTAATAATCAAAGTTGATTATTGCGAACGCCGTATTTTGAAAATATTTGATTATTACGAACGGCGTATTATGATAATGTTTGATTATTACGAACTGCGAATTATGAAAATGCTTGATTATTATGAACGGCATGTTATGAAAATGTTTGATTATTACGAACGGCGTATTATGAAAATGATTGATTATTACGAACGGCGTATTATGAAAACGTTTGATTATTACGAACGGCGTATTATGAAGATATTTGATTATTACGAACGGCGTATTATGAAAATGTGTCAGTATTGATTTCTTAACTACGAAATAAGTGTACTATTTGACAACATGAGAGTACCTACCTAGCGTCTTCGCGTGGGAAATATAAATGCCATTTTAGACAATGACATTAGACTTACCTACAGTACCTACCTAATTACATTTTTATAGACACAATCCGATATTTTATCTTACGTACAATCGCTTTTTCATTTTGAGAAAAAAAAAACAAAACAAAAACTGAAGAAAAGCACAGAGAAACCTTTTTTACCAGGTAGTAATTTAGCCCCCTTTCCCGGTTTGGTTTTTGGGGGGAGGCCTCTGCCCCCCACTTACGCGGTTGCTGCTGGCTTATGCCTAACAGTTAACGGCCTTACTTTAAAAAACTTCTCAATCGTTAGTCACTGCTTAAGATGCTCTGCCATCTTCTCTCTGACGTGAAGTTGCACGTGCTAGAAAAGGACAGAGAAGTTTAAGCAGTGACTAAGAGAATCGAGATTATTTTAGGTAAGACTGTTAGTGTTAAAATCTGATGCTGATGATTATATTACGCGCTATAAGTTCTTACTGTACACACACTTTACTTTATAATACATTAATTTTGGTCAGGGAAGAGTTTCTAAACTTTTATTGTGAGAATCGTATTTTTTGTGGTAACTTTTACCTAGCCTTTACGGCTTTTTTGCCTGGTAATTTGTAAATGATCTTTGAGAGTTAATGAAATTAATTAATAGAAGTAGCTTTATAACAAACGTTTAATAGTAAAACTTCTACCTATATAATAAAGCTAAAAAAAGTTTTTTACACTGAAAATGAAAGTTTATAATTTTAATTTAATTAGCTATGATAAACCATTATTTCGTTGTTAAAGATCATGTTCTTAATTTATAGGTTTTTGACACAAAAAAAGTGTTAAACCGTTGTTGTAGCTGTGTATGCTTGTTTTTTCATTGTAACATTTATATTAAACCTCTTGCAAGTTAGTCTCAGTAAGTTACTGTAGAAATGTTTTCGCGATGGATTGGTCATATTTTTTGGGCCTTATTAACTTTAATTACTTCACTAATTAACAAATAATTCTACTTATTCTACTAGACTAAACCAATAGGATTGTATCCAGGCCGATGAAAGTCTAGAGACAATCCAAATGCTCAAACCACTACCAGTCGGCAGCGCACCAGAATTTTTATCACGCGTCAAGTAGTCTGAAGTACTAATTACTCTGAAGTATAACCTACCAAACAAAAAAAGAATCGTCAAAATCCGTTCATAATTGACGGAGTAATCGCGTAACAAACAAATAAAAAAAATAAAAAACATGGAGTCAATTGAGAACCTCCTTTATTGAAGTCGGTTGAAAAATACCGCTATAATTGCGCTTAATTCAACATAAATTGATCAATATTTAAAAAATAATATCCAAATAAATGCCCATATTGAAAAGTTACACAAAACTTTAATTTAAAAACACCTGCTATCATAATAAATAAGCACAATCTAAGCTTTTGACAGCTTCTGAAACTTCCTCGATTGGAAGCATTAATTTTCAGACTTATCAAAAGGCCTGTATTTTTAAACAAGAAGCTCTAGAAAAAACTGGAACAATAACTCAAGAACGATTCTGTCGGGAAATGGCGAAGTTTACTTAGAGGCCGACTTATATGAAAACACAGTCAAATGAAGGAACAATTTTTTTTAGAGGATGTTGTTCAATAATGCGATTGTGGCGCTTTACTCAAGTTTGTAGTTAACTTGGTTTTGCCATAGAGGGTCGATTCGTGAATACGCGCAGGGGACACTTTTTCAAGTTTGAAGTAGACTTGGACTTTTCTGAATAATAACTTTTTTATTATTTATGGTATTGTCTCTCAGTGTTTAGAAAGAAAAATTGTGGATAGCTATAATAGCTCAGTTTCAGAGGTGGTAGCGTCGTATTTCTACGACACGTTCAAATCCCTTGAAGGGCCATTGAGCCATATTCACCATGCTGGCCCAGTTCCAGGTTGGCGTATTCACACACACCATTTAATATCTTATTCTCCGACGAACTTCTCTGACGTATGCAGGTTTAGGTACGATCTATGAAAATCTTAATAAACTCAAAAGAGCTCATTGGTAAGGGCCCGGGGTTTGAACCCACGAACTCCGAGTCTAACTGTTCGTTCTTACTAACAATTGTCTTAGACTATCTCGCTTTTTGCTACTACCCAATCGGACTACGAAAACTTTTTCGTGCCGCTATGTTCATATAACCGCTGTTCAAAACATTTGCTAATGGTAGGTATATATCACGCTAATATTTTAAGCACTTTATTGTGAGTTATTCAGTTAATGTTTGAGTTTGTTTGTTTGTAATTTCACACTGTAACAGCTCAATAATAACTAACACCCTGGACTAACACTTAGGACTACCACATAATATGACTAATGGCTATTATGCGAATCAAACTTAGTCCAAAGCAAGATAGCCGAAAATATAATAATGCCTTTCAGTACAGTACAGAAGTTATACAGTATGCTAACAACTACATAAGCAAAAGTATCATTATGCCAAAATAAAATAGTAGTAACTAAATTATGCGAAAGAAAGGGAACCCAACACAGACTAGATTTACTTCGGAAAATACAGTTTCCGCAGGATTGAGACAATCCGTGAAGTGGTATAGCACAAATTAAATGTTTATTTACTCATCATAATGTATCAGTTCAGTGTAGTCTCGCCATAAACCAGTAAATTTAATATTTCCTGCTCTCTTGAAACGTTTTATCTCCGCCTCACATTCGAAGCGGAAATATGTTTATTTGGGTTATGATTATGAGACGCTTCACTATTCGTTTCGGAATTAATATTTCTTCTTAGATTTAATATTTACTTGTACACGTAATGGATCAAAAGCGTGATTTTCTATTCCTTTACTGCATTTTTCAACCGACTTTGAAAAAGGAAGTTCTCAATTCAACTCATGTGCTTTTTATGTATGTTACGCGATGACGCCGCCACTTGTGAAAAGATTTTGATGATTATTTTATTGTTTGATAGGTGATACTTCAGAGGTAGTCCTATTCCCATATAAATTTTATCGATCCAGTAGTTTGATTTTTAAATCAAAATAACTGGAAAATATGAAGATGTCATTCAGGTAGTCGAAATTGAAGTAGTTTTTTTTTAATAAAACGTTTTATAATTATTTATATTATTAACTTTCCCTTTTGACTATCTACTAACTTAATAATCTGGGTGTCTTCAAGTCGCGAGTGAATCGGTTTCTTCTAGGCAAGCGTGCTTCATCGTAGACTGCATCTTCGTTTAACATCAGACGAGATGGCAGTCAAACAAGCTTTTCCATGAGAGCAATCCATTTTACAAATTAACTGAATACATGGCAATGAAGCTCTGTGTAACCTCAGTTTTGTGTAAATAAGAAACAAACGGTAAACACAATTACCTACTAAGTAGGTACAATATTACAGATCACATCTTTAATCGTTATAAATATACTCTATAAATGAACTCTAATCTTAGAACTATAGAGTTCATTTAGGAAAAGTAATTTGCGTGTTACATTCAAAGCTATTTATGGCTAGTAAATATTTTTGATTTCTATAAATAGGCATAATAATATACGAATTCGTACAATGAAGAACCTATTATATATATATATATAGATTACATAAATAATTTTGCAACGTGTTAGGACTTTTAATAGTACTAGTATTAATAATATTAATATTACATACCATACATTAATTAATATGCGGACCTGGATATTTCGTAAAACTGTATCCAGAACCACCGGAGGACAGGCAAAAGCGTCCTCTCGGTTATGGTAACGGTGGTGAGTATTCTACGATCCCAAAGCCGCCTGCGAGATAATCTCCACGCTAGCGTGGGCATTATCTCAAAAGTTAAACCGTCGTCCATTAGTGGACGTATCCTGGCTGATGAAAATGATTAATATTAAGTAATGAAAGTACATAAAAAGTAAGTTTTATTTTATTCTTTACAATGAGAAAGGGTTAAACGAAAAATGTATCAGCTGTTCCATACATTTTGTTTAGTATTATTTCAATTTCACATAATCATTCTAGAGTCAACTTATCAGAATATTTTCCTCTCTAGTATTCTTACAAAAAATACGTTAGCTAACAAACGAAGCTCGATTTCCTTCGCAACCACTTAACTTTGAAGAATTCAGCTTTGTAGGTAATTGAAAATGTTATAAGAAGTAACTTCGAGCACTCACCCATCGAGTAATATTTCTTTTCAGGAAATTAAATACGGTTAACTGTAATTCATGACCCAATTCTAAGAGATTTTTAAATGCAATTGAGTGACGAGACTAGCGAGTCTTTCGTCTGGTGATAAGATCACAGTAGCGGTATCAGAATTATGAACTTGCGAACAAAATCCTGCACCGCACTGTGCTGTGCTCGTCACCCTGAGATATCAGATGTTAAATCTCTTCATACGCAGTAATTTCTCCGGTAATATTGCCCTTCAAACCGGAACACAGTAATGCTTGCACACTCCTGCTTGGCGATTGAATAACTGGCAAAGGTGTGGTACTGCCCCAGGCGAAGTCTGCAGTAGAGTCCACTACAAAAGTGTTAGTACTTAAGTTTATTTTCTTTCATGCAATAAAATATTGCTTTAGCTCAAAAGTAGGTAAGTATTTATACTAAATTACAGTAGAATGATCGTCTACGGGATATTTACCGTGAATTAGTTAACTTTCTACCCGTGATGGTGCATGCAAATTGTTGTAAAATATCGGAAGATTGGTTCACTAGTAACATCCTACTAAAAAAATAGAGCGCGGAATGAACAACTGTGGTAGTTTAAAAGGAGTATTCCCGATAGCAGTGATAAACGAAATGTATAGCATCAAGCCAAAATATTGATTGGTGCTATTTTGGAAATATGCTAGGTTTCATCGGTGCTCACAAAATTGGTGCTGAATCGGGAATACCTTAATGACATGAGACATAAAAAAAAAATATTTTTGGCTATTTATGATAAACAAGTTTTATTTAGTATTTACGTTCGTTTAGCGATATTCAAAGGTACCTATGTATTACTTTGCAACTAGCCTTAGGCTTTTCTGATGATGGACAAACTAGTCACTAATAACACTTATTAGATCACTTGAGACACAAAATTATAAGTTGACTTGACCACTATATCACCTCACTGGATGGTTCAGGGAAAGAAGAAAACACTTAAACAAATCCATTAAATTTTATCTTATTAATCCGACTTCAAAAAAGGAGGAGGTTCTCAATTAGTTTTTTAAATGTTAGTGTCCTCAGAACTCCGTCATTTATAAGCCAATTTGGTTTTTTTTTATTTAAAAAGATATAGCATACTTTCAGAAAGGACTCCATAGGAATTTCATCAAAATCTGTTCAGTAATTTGGTTTTTAAATCAAAATAACTAGGGAAAAAATGTAATCCAAAAAAGTAAACGAAATTGTGTATAAGAATTGCTTTGTCGGTGCAAAGTCGTTTTTTTTTTATTCGCTTCTTAATAAAAAATAAAAAAACTTCTTCTAATACGTAGCCTACTTACGTTCGTTCGTTAGTAGGTCGTCTACAGGTTGGTAAAACTAATGACTAGGAATACACGGAATATATAGGGTTTATACGTGATTACGAAACTACTTTCCTTTATTATTAGAAGTTGTTTAATTTCAATACATTAGATTTACAAATACCTACTACAGTTTCAGGTACTGAAGTAAATTCGTACACGATGAATGTCTGAACATCAGAATTAATACGCCACCCAAAAGCTCTTTGACTTATCTTGACAGTCGCATTTACATAACAAACTACAGGATAATTAATTTACCTTATAATTTTAAGTGGTTCACTTATTCAAAGAAATGATGAAATAAGTTTACTTTTCCAAAAAAAGTCTAATTATTATTTTACTTCTGAATTTATTAATAAAAGTTAACAAAAGCACGTAAATAAATCCAAAACTAAACATGTAAAAAAATATGTAAATAATTGTATGTGATATGTACATATACATACATTTTTATAAATATAAAACAATAATTTAAAAAAACTGCATAAATAAAATCTGAATTTTTATGTAAATGTTTAAATCTAATCTATAATCCCAACTCTTTTCCGAAACTGATTAAATTCAGATCACTCTACAACCCTAAAAAGTTACTACCGCTGAAAACCATTGAAAATTTAATCAACACGACGCCCTTTCAGCTCCAACTCAAGAATGTAACAATCATCAAAAGGAAACCTTCGGTTTTATTGCAACAGCCGACCTTGCCGTACACATAACAACTCCCCTGAAACCAGACCGATAACCGGGCATTTACGCAAATAACATCACATATACACACGTAACGTAACGTACTAAAATAAAACTTACCATACGAGGTCTACGCCACACCACAGCGCAATCCCATTTTCAATCAACACACACAATCACGCACAGAACAGCACTTTTCGAATTTCGAATTCCGCGGTTCTTAGTTCAAATTATCCTGAGCACGTACGCTCCCACCGGCGGCTGAAGAGCTTATGAAAGCGCGTTTGCGTATAACCAGCTTCCCCCCTACTCCTGTCGGTGATACCATAATTTCAGTCAGTCTAAACCATAAAAATATTTATTCCCGTATTGCGCAATGCAAACGGGGCATGCAAGTAAATGTTTAAGCTCCGTCTAATGGACAGATTTAATTTTACCGCATTGGCGTTTTACTGAAAGGTGAAGAAATGCTATGTGATTAAACCATTCAGCGTAGATCAAAGAAACGTACGATATTGGACATTATTCCAGTTATTTTTGGTAGAGCTTGTCTTACGCGTGTTTAGCCTGAGGGCAGTCACGATCTTTTTTCTGAGATATTTTTGTAGTAAACAAACAAGTTACCTGTTTACTTATTCCAAACGAAAATCGAAACACGAAATCTGGTAGGGATTACGATAAACTTATTTATTTTTAACATGAGTAGGAACTTTAGTTTTGGAGAGATATTATCGCTTATTCCACATTCTTAACTAAAAACTCATAAGTAACTACGAAAAAATAAATTTTCTTCAGTTTCATAACTAGTTATTAAACAGGATTTATTTTTCCATTTTCATAATTTTTCATAACCAGCTACGTTTTTTTTTTTTTTTAATTATTATTTAACAAGCTGTTATTAAAAAGGATTGCTACCTATTTTGTATTTCTTTTCTCAAAGAAAGCTAAAAATATAATGCTTAAGGCGTACTTATAAATGGTGAAAAAAACGTTATGCTAATTATATATTTATATATTTTTAAATACGTTACTTATAATAATACATAGTAAAGTACACCCAGATACAGAACAAACAGAAAAAAAATATAAACCGATTTTTATCGTTTTTTTTAGTTGTCAGGTGACTTTCAAAATCGGCGGAGTAATCGCGTGACAAAAAAAACCTGCAGTCGATTTGAAAACCTAATTTTTTAAAGTCGGTTGAAAATATTAATGTAAGTGTAACGTAATTTTTTTTAATACTTTGTTTATCACTATCATCATCATAATAATCCAGTCACAGTCCTTGATATTGGATATATCAAGACACGACACTTCAGATCTTCGGTAATTCGCTTTGACCTAATGCCGACAACCTTACTTATAACTATAGTATTCCAAACAAGTTGAATAAATAAAGGGTTACGCGGAACTGTATTGCTTAGCGAGGCCATTTTATTTTATTCGGGAAATTAACAGCGATAAAATAACTTTATTACTAAACATTTAGAAACTATGCTAAATATAAGAGTTTCCGGATATTGAGAATAATTTGATACTTGTCTGCAATTACTTAAATGCAATTAAATAATAATTTTGTATACAAAGTAGATATAAGTCAAGTAGACACACCAAACCAGTTTTTGGTAATATTGAGTTTTATCGAGTTCGCGGATGAATTAAATAAGTCAAATTCGGGATAGTCTTCCAGTTTATTTATATATACAGACTTTCATCGGTCTGGATACAATCCTTTTGTTTTTTGTTGTTTGTTTGTGTTATTAAAAAAATATATATAGTTAGATTTACGTAGAAAGAAGTTTTGTCAATAATTAGTTTCACTCTGAGGGATATGTAAGCATTTAGTATGTCTTGCAAGTATTCTAGGGACGTGCAAATTTATGTTTGAGACTCATTGTACTCATTATCAGCCCGGAGACGTCCACTGCTGAACGAAGGCCTCCCCCTTAGACCGCCACACTGTACGACAACCTGCCATTTGCATCCAACGGTAGCGCGCGACTTTTACAATGTCGTTTATCCACCTAGTGGGAGGCCTTCCTACGCTGTGTCTTCCGGCTCGCTGTTGCCACTCAAGAACCTTTCTTCCCCATCGGTTACCAGTTCTTCGAGCAATGTGGCCTGCCTATTGCCACTTCAACTTGAAACTCTGGGAGTATGTCGGTGACTTTGGTTCTTTGGCGAATATCCTCGTTCCGGATTTTATCGCGCAAAGTAACTCCGAGCATAGTTCTCTCCATTGCCCGTTGCGTGACTCTGAGTTTCTCCAAAAGGCCAGTTAAAGACTACGTTTCAGTTCCATATGCCATCACTGGCAACACACACTGGTCGTAGACCCTTGTCTTCAGACACTGAGGGATTTTGGACGAGAAGATATTAAGCAATTTCCCGAACGCTGCCCATCCGAATTGGATTCTTCGGGCAACTTCTTTGTCGAAGTTGGACCTACCTAACTGAACAATCTGTCCAAGGTAGTTGTAGTGGTCAACAACTTCGAGAGTATCTTTCCCAACGACAACCGGTACGGGTACAACATGGACATTGGACATGATCTTTGTCTTGTCCATGTTCATTTTAAGACCCACCTGTTGGGAAAAATTACTGAGGTCGCTGAGCATAGTATTGAGTATTATACTCATCAACCCTGAATTCGTGAAAAACGCGTTGCACAAAATGTCGAGGGCTTACGACATTTTTCTATGGAACTGCAGATTTAAAAAAAAAAATTAAGAGTTTACACAGTAAAAGTTGGTCACAATTAGTACGACAACTTCCTTCCGGCTTAGAAAAACCGTAACGCGTAACCCTTTATTGTATTTTTAGCCAGTAGGAAGCTCCGTGGCACGTGACAGGTGCAAACAATGGTTTGCATTATTTAGTTCCTCTTTGTCGAATCACTAGAGATTTCAACCGCGCTTTCAGACGTGAAACGCCGGATTCAATTTCATTAGTTTATTTGAGACAGATTTAAATTTTTAATTCATTATCTTTAAATGAATGTTTGAGCAATGATTATTTCTATGTTTCGCATAATAGTACAGTAAGTTCGAATGGGAAATCAGGACGGCCAACTAGCAGGGCAGTTCCCCCCCAGGCGGCTTACCTTCGAAAGCCAGCGCGTTTTCTACGAAGCACTGCATGATACGTTTTACGGTCACGACCCACGACAGACAATAAAACGTCGTGTCGTGATACGTTTTCTCACGAGACGACACGACAGCACTGCACGGCAAACGTGGCTTGAAAGTGTCGTGTCGTAAGTATGTTCGTATAGGCTGAGTACTGAGTAGCCAACCTTAGTGCCAGAGTTAATGTGCCGCCCGGAGGCCTCTGACATGGCTTTGGCATGGCGGTTGTTGTTATAGAAACTAGTACAAACAAACGGGACCAACAATTTAACGTGTCATTCGACCCACGGTAGCGCTCAGAAATAAATGCCACTCACGGTCACCCATCCGAAGACTGACCGGACCGTCCGTTGCTTAACATCGGTGATCGTTTAGAATCACCTAGACAAGCATCGTGAGCAAGTTTATGCTTGTTCTCACAGCCACTATATCGTGACAGTAAAAAAACGTCAGATTCAACGACACCAACGATATAGCCGAAAATGGTCCGAAAAACGTGTTTCGTGCAGTGTCGTGTTGTTGTGTGAGACAACGGTTGTATGGCGCTCGGTATCGTAACCGTAATTTACGGTGTCGTGTGTCGTCTCGTGGAAAAACGCACTCTATTCATCACTCATCTGTAACTATTATAGCAGCTTAGTACGTAGTTAGTACGACCTCAGTCCCAGTTGTTTCTACAACTCCCATTTTTCAACACTTAATATTTTCTAAAACAACTTCAAAGTAATTTTAAAATTAGGATAAATTGGTATACAACACTGCATCCTTAACACTGCCGTTGACATTTTAAAAAGATGACCGTGTGGACAGCCAATACGACTAACTAAAAGTTTAGTTCGTAATTTACAACGTTATAAACTAAAATAAACATGCGTTAGTTTAAAACATTCAACGCGCAGTTAATTGTTAGTTATTTCGAGTTTAAACGCGTTGATAGCTATTTTTGTCGTAGCTGGGAACTAAATGCGGTCAGCTAGAAAACAGAGGTGATTGTTATACGAGTTACTTTTTAGGGTTCCGCCAAAGATGTTAAAAACCCTTCAAGTGCGAGTCAGACTTCCGCACTGAAGGTTCCGTACCACTTTACAAAAATACTGACTTATAGGCATGTAGAAAGGTACAAAGCCAAGAAAGGGTCATCAAACTCATGGTTGTGACAATTTTTAGACACAGAGATTATTTTATTAATAAAAAAAAAATTAAAAAAAAATTGTGTACAAAGTTGTTTTTCGCGACAAACCGGCCAAGTACCGGGTAAGTGACCGGTAACTGCCTTAAAGTTCAGTTGGTAGCATTTTTGTTTATTTATTGAGCAACAAGAACGGCTAGCGCCTTACAATAGGCATGATGACTACAATTGTTTTATTAAGTCATAAAAAAGCTGATCATCGATAGAGCCTATCAACGAAAACAAAATGTAGATTAATTCAAAAATAAATAAGTTCTAAGTATTTTAATTTCAAGCTAGACAGAGAGCGCGCTATACTGAGCTATGACGTCAAGCCTCAGGCGCGGCATACAAATGCTATACTAACACGTGCTTTGCGAGAAAGGGATAGAGCATCCCCTCTCTATCCCCACCTAAAACTTTAAACGCTCATATCTCAGAGATTTATCAGCCAATACAATTTATTTTTTCAGTATGTGTAATGTATTTAGTTATATTCATCACTAAGCCTGTTATTTATCATAAATTAAACATTAGGCCACACGCCTATTATTGTTAGATGATAAAAAAACAAAAACATACAATCATGTCATTCAATAAAAAATACAAGTTAGTCAAATTATGAAGAATAAAATAAATTTTATAAAAGTCAATAGTAATACGTAAATAGTAGCATGTCTGCCTTCAGAGCTGTACGGGGTGGGTTCGATCCCCACCCAGGGCAAACATTTATGGGATGAATGATACATAGATGTTTGTTCTGTGTGTGGGTGTAGTATGTATTATAATTATATAAAATATATATATAAATAAATATATTATTTACAAAAAAATATTATATAAGTATTTTATCAGCTATCTGGTTTCCTTAGTACAAGCTTTGCTTAGTTTGGGGCTAGATGGCATTGTGTATAAAAGTTGTTTTTAAAATTTGGACAAACCTGAAATCGCGACATAAACAGTTATTGCATACATTACGACAAAGTTCAATGTTTTTTTTTGACACTGCTATTTTGCGATGTTAGGGTTGATCGCGCAGTTGAATATTTTCAATATGATGACTACGATGACCTTAGATTCCCCAAACATTTTGTATAATTTGTGTCGTGTTTATATAAAAAAAACTTAGCAATCATTAGGCTAGCTAACTTAGTATACAAAATAAAATTACCATTTTAGTATTATTAGTAGGAGCCGAGCACTGAAAAAATGCTCAAGAACAAGGAACTCTAAAAAAAAACTTCAGCAGACTTCTAATTAATACAGGGACCACCTCAGGAGTATACCATTTCAAATAAAAAAATAATGTTCAAAATCGATCCACAATATTGACGAAAAAATTGGTGAACATATTTAAAAAAAACATGTATAACGCAGAACCTCCTCCTTTTTTGAAGTCGGTTATAAAGATACAATATGTTTACAAAACAGTACCAAATACCTTCAATCGAAATCAAAAATTAGGGTCTCTCATCCAGACTGCCCGAATCGTTCGTTGCTCAATTTGGAAGATCTTTTAGGAACACCAAATATAATTTTAAACTGTAATAATATAACTAAATGTCCCACGAAAACGGATTATTTCGTTTACAACCTTGGCGCATGCTATACAGAAATGGCGTCGGGCGCAGACATTGCACGGGCGGCTTGCCATTCCATTCAAATATGATACTAAACTCATTGAAATAAGGCACACACCTAAATCTTTACGCATCCCAAACTTAAAAAAGAATCTGTTCTCGACTCAACTCGACAACACTCGACAACATCGCCTAAGGAGTTTTGGCGGGAACACGGAAAAATCATGTCGTTGCATTCTATTATTTTCTTAAACTTGTGTATTTTCGCGAATGAATGATTAAAAATGGTGGTGTTTTATTCATTGAGTGTTGAATTACATGCACGAGTGTGGGCAAGTGATATAATGTGATGAAACATGTCTTTTTGTGTTGTTTTCAAAACTCCGTAGAAGCTCATAGTAAAGTCGCCACAACTTTACTAGGGCATCACTTGGACTCGACTATGACTAATTTCGTGTGACTGACTGTGATATCATGACATATTTGACTTGATTTTCATATAAATACTTGAAAAATCATAAACTTGACACTGGCAGAATGCACAACGTGCGATGCCAAGAACTAAGAAAAAAAAAATACATCGCCTAAAGATGTCGTCAACTATGGTACAAACGTCTTATTAACCAGCAATCTCTACAGACAACCTTTAGATAGAAGATTGCATGGAAACGCCACTTTCAATTCGATTTAAGTGAAGGTAACGTCTCATAAACATAAAATGAACGTAGATTGAACTCCGAAACGGTACGGACGTAGAATTGAACTAGGGTCGCTATTCTCGTGTACTACGAGAAAAGGTTTCACTCGTAAATATCTGCAAAGTTGTCGAGGAACCCATTAATTTATTAAAACGAAATCCGGAATAATACCTACATAATAACAAATTAAATTAAATAATTTTAATGTATTAATTAATTTTATTGAAATATTTTAACTGAATCAACATCAACAACTTCAACAACATGTCAACATGTTTCAATTCAAACTGGTAAACATTTATTCGATAATGGTTTCGATATTTGCTATCTACAGAGTTAGAAAACTGGTAGCTCTGCTACTGTTAAACATGATTTAACTGCGATCTTAGCGCAGTTTTAGGCTGATTCTTGATTATAAATAATTAATTATTGTTTCCCTCCGGTCACTCTCAATGTGACAAAAAGCTCAATGAATGAAAAGCAATAAAATTACAACATTAAATTATTATACTATCCTGTTTTGTCCCATTGCTGGGCAAAGGCCTCTCTTCCCTCTTTTCATTTTTCTCTATTTAGTGCTATGGTGGGCCACTCCTTTTTATGGGCATCGAGTTCGTCTTTCCACCTCCTTCTAGGCCGCCCTTGTGGCCGTTTAACCGCCGGGACCCAGTCAGCGGTGGATTTCGCCCATTAAATTAGCATAAACATTTAAAATAGTACCAGAGAGTTAGAGAGGTTACATGATTGAGCCGTTTGGTGTTGAGACATTGGGTCCGTGGGGACCGGAAGCTCGTCTTCTTTTCAATGAGTTATCCGAACGTCGATGTGACGCGTGATCAAAATGCTGTCGTTTTGACCCAACGCATAAGCATTGCCATTCAACGCAGCGACGGTGATAATGGAATAGACGGGCCCAGCGCTTGCAAATCGATCAAAATTAACAAGACAACACAATCAAGCATACCTAGCTAAAAGTATGCATATTACATTTGCCGGAAAATAGAGATAGCGAATCTAATTACTGCATGACAAAAAGAGAACACATGTACATGAATTAGAAGTTTGTATTGTCGTATCGTACGGCTCGCATGTCGCAAAGGCAGAGTATGACTGAAGCGACTGGAGAGCCGGCGCTCAACATAATAGTCTTCAAAATTCGTGCGCTTATTTCCCGTCCATTCATCTTATCATTGTCGCTGATTTAATTCCGCCAGCATGCTGGGTACGCTGCCGACTGGTAGTGGGTTTGAGCATTTGGATTGTCTCTAGACTTCCATCGGTCTGGATACAATATTTTTGTTTTTCGTGTATTAGGCTAAGTATAGTATAAGTAGTATTTGTAGTTGGCAGTAGTTAAGAGTGCGCCTAATGCCAGAAAAATATCAGATTTCACCCGCACGTCTTGCATTAGTTTAGAGTCGAAAATCGCATGATATAATTGATGACGATAGTGACTTTGAGCAATTTAGGTGGGATTTTATTTATTTATTCAAAATATCGGCATGAAATAAAAAAAATAAACGGTTACTCTGCTAAAAAACATTAGTCTGGCCGTGTAATTTGTAAAAAATAATGCTGTGTTGTAGCTGATAATTTAGAGTATTTGAATTAAAACAGTTTTTTTTGTTAGTAATTGTAATTTTCTTTTAAATAATTACAGATTACTCACCAAAATTCTATTCTGTTACTCGGCTTCTATAGGGTTTTCCCCTACCTGTAGTATTTTTTTTAATCTGAATATTTACGTTCTTAATCATTAAACGATGTGTTTTAAAATACACCTTTTACTTACTTTTGGCATTGGTCGCCCCCTTAATAAAGGCCTAAGAGTAACTACATAATAAATACATGATTTATGGTTGCCGTGGCAGCCTAATGAAAGACCGAAACACTCGAAATCGTAATGTCGTGGGTGCAAATCCTAGGCCTGTAACAATGAGCTCTTTGTGGTTTATGTATGGATTTTCATTCCAATGGCTTTTCAGTGAAAACATCGTGACTTGCATAAATTCGACCGATACCCGCTATCGCAATATCGTCTAACACTATTACGTACTATGTTTCGGTTTGAAAAATTACGGGGCATGAAGAGTTTTTTTTAATATCTTTTTATTGTATATTTTATAGGGACTTTGGCCAACATTAGCATGTCAGTCCCATTATAACATGAAGAGATTTGACATCTAATATCTCAGGGAGATTCACGCAACTTAGAGTCTCGCAACGGACAATGGAGAGAGCTATGCTCAGAGTTACTTTGCGCGATAGAATCCGGTACGAGGATGTTCACCAAAGAACCAAAGTTACCGACATAGCTCGCAAGGTTTGCAAGTTGAAGTGGCAATGGGCAGGCCACATCGCTCGAAGAACTGACAACCGATGGGGAAGAAAGGTTCTTGAGTGGCGACCGCGAACCGGAAGACGCAGCGTGGGAAGGCCTCCCACTAGGTGGACCGACGACATTGTAAAAGTCGCGGGCAACCGTTGGGTGCAAATGGCAGGTTATCGTACAGTGTGGCGGTCTAAGGGGGAGGCCTTCGTTCAGCAGTGGACGTCTCCAGGCTTATGATGATCTCAGGGAGACGAGCGCCAGTGCATTGCGGCGCAGGATTTTGTTCACAATTCTGGCACTGATATTATTATGGGCAGGCATGATGCTTACCACCAGTAACAGGCTAATGTCCCGCTCGTCTCAACTTCTAAATATCACGTAGCACAAGAATACCACCCCAGATCACGGATTGAGGAAATTCGAAAATAACGTAGAATGCGAATTAATTAGAGAAATCGTCGCGTAAAGGGCTCAAAGTGGAGCGCGCGCGGAATCCTAATCTGATGATGTCGCAACGCTTTTTGAGATTTACGTTTGGACGTGAACCGGCGGGAACCGTGAGAGAGAATAATAGGAAGTAAAAGAGAAAGGGCTATATTAACTACAGCTGACACGTTTTTTGTGTTCCTTAAAAATATTTGCGAATGCTTGGTTACTTAGACCGGTACTAAGCTGAATGATGGTATAGTTCTATTATTATTTACGTGATATTTACCGTGATTATATTGTGAAATGGGCTCCATATATTTTGAGGTAAATATCTCATTAATAATAATAGAACTGTAGTGAAGTACCGTGATAGATTAAAAAACTGTGTTTAATGGTGGTACTCAATTGAAATCATTATTGTGACAAAATTGGTATGCTCTAAAATTAAGAAAGTGCAGCAGCGTCCCCGCGGTTAACGTTGGTGAGCATTCTGCGATCCCCAAGACGTCTGCTAAGCGTGAGGGTTATGGCAACCCCCGCCCTGTTAAGGGAGAAGTCTAAGTCCAGCATTGGACGTCTTCGGGCTGATGATGATTGTGACAAAATTTAACTTTTTTTAAAAATATATTTAAGTGACGTACAAGACGTTCGCCTGGTGGTAAGCGTCACGCCTGCCACTAACAGTAGCGGTGCCAGAATTGTGAACTTGCGAACACAATCCTGCGCCGCACTACACTGCGCTCGTCACCCTGATATATTAGATGTTAAATCTCATCATATTAGTAATTTCTCTGGTAAAATTGCCCTTCAAACCCACTACTGCTTGGCGGTTGAATAACTGACAAAGGTGTGGTACTTCCCCAGTCGAACTCTGCAGTGGAGTCCTACCACTACAAAAACTATGGAACTACTATGGAAACAAACGACCGTGAAATTGTACTATAATTCGAACAGGAATGGATGTTTTATTAGTGTGACAGTTAACTTGAAAATGTGTCATACTTACGTGTTTACTTCTTTACCCGCAAAAAGTGGAAGAATATTATCTAGGCAGATATTCATGGCATCTCCAAGGCGCGGTTTTCCAAGTGTATTGTATTATTATTAATCTCTCGCTAGATGGCGTTGGCGACAGTTTTGCATGACATTACTACGTTGAGTTACGCATCTGCTCCGTATCGTCGTCGAATTTTTACTGTTACGCGAGCGCCATCTCCTGACGATGAAGGAACTAAACTGAAAATGCCTAATGGAAAACTCCTCATTATAATGTCGAAAGATCGAGTACGTAAACGCAACTGAAAAAAATCACACTCGATACTCTGATGAGACATAGGGGCTGTGGATAATTTTGCAATTTTCGTAATACTTATGAAATCACCAAAACATAGACACTAATATCATCTCTGGTGGCAATACTAGCTCACTATTGATAATTATCTAATTTGAGTAATTAAGTTAGACGTAAAATACAAGTAATTTAGACGCCAATAAATTGAAAAAAAAAACTATATTTCCGAGTTAATCTTATCAAATTCTTATTTTGATGAAACATTTTTAGGGTTGCAACTTTTTGATCTCATTATTAATTATTGTATGTAGGCACTAGGCACACACACAAGTTCGAAGTCCTAAATCTATAAGCCTATTAAGTAATCAAATCAGGCTTTCCATGATTTCTGTTACTGTGACTGAATTAGTCACCAATTTTATATTCAGGTTTATTTTGTAGGCTGTTTATGTTTTTGAACTTAAATTTATGTCGTTAGGTACAATAAAACGGAAAAACGTAATGGGAAGACTGGGCTCGAAATTGCAAAATAAAATAATAGTTCGTAAATAATAATTAGAAATCGGCACAAGGTCACGCGGAGTTTCAGTACTTCCTAGTTATTGTCTATAGTCTATATTATAATTATCTATAGGTACTTATGCAAATACACAGATTTACAGCGACCGTGATAATGGAATGGACGGGCCCATGGGCCCAGCGCTTGCAAATCGATCAAAATTAACAAGAAAACACAATCAAGCATACCTAGCTAAAAGTATGCATATTACATTAGAGATAGCGAATCTAATTACTGCATGACAAAAAGAGAACACATGTACATTTATTAGAAGTTTGTATTGTCGTATCGTACGGCACGCATGTCGCAAAGGCAGAGTATGACTGAAGCGAGTGGAGAGCCGGCGCTCAACATATAGTCTACAAAATCCGTGCGCTTTTTTCCCGTCCATTCATCTTATCATTGTCGCTGTAGATATTCAGTATACACGTATTACATGTTTTCAAACTTATAATAATAGTATTGTTTGCGTCTAGACGAAAAAACGGGTTTCTTTGATTTTTTTCCCCTATCAAATGGCATTATTCAAATAAAGTATGTATTGAATGGGGTGGCACAGTCAAAACTAATCTGCTGTTCCATACTAAAAGTACATTGACCTTGGACAACATGTATGTAACAGCAGTTTTTTTTTCGCGATATCAGGGGTGACCCTAAAGGAAAAGTTGTTCATAATGATGAGTACAATGACCCCTTAAAGTAATGGACATTCATAAAAAATAGTGGTGTTAGAAAGAAGAAAGAAAGAAACCTGCTGTTCCATACAAAAAGTTAATTGACCTTGGACAAAATATATGAAACAGCTGGGTTTTTGTTTTGCAATTTCATGGTTGGCCCCGTAGTAAAAGTTGTTAATAATGATGAGTACATACATACCCTTGTTGTATAAATACGTATTGTTGTACCTTTTTGGTACTCATTGTAAACACAACTCGGCTTAAGTATTTGTTGAACTGCATGGTAGCACGTAATCAATCAGTGCTTAGTTAGGAGAAAAGCGCAAGTCCTACTTAATAGAAAGACACAAAAAGCTTTATTAAAACCAAAAACCGTGCAGCAGAAAGCTACCAAAGCTGTAATAGCCAGCATTCGTTTCCAAACGACACAGAGTAAAGCACAAATCGAACCGAAGTGCAATGTGATTTTGCTAAAATCTTGAAAACACGTTTTAACAGAACTTTATTTCTTACAAGAAAGATCCATAGAGTTCAGTCAAATAAAAATAGTACAGATAATTATTTAATTAAAAACTAAAAATAATATGTGTTTTTTTAACTGGCAATAGCCAGTCATCGTCGATACGCCATATCATCCTGTACGCCAAACTTCTAATAATTGTATTCTTACACCATGTCGGCTCAGAACGCATAAAAGACGTTATTCTTTTGCGTTGAATAGCATTGAAAGTAGGTATCAACACGCGCTTCAAAAAACAGTTCCAAACACTGCAGTGACGCGCCGCGCGCGTCATGCGTAGGTCTAAAACCCATCAGGTGCCTGAAAATCTGGTTAGAGTCTTCTAGAACTGACATTGTGTAAAAAGACAGACAGAACGTTTCGAAGATTGTTGCTGTTGAACAGATTATAGTAGTTCTGTGAACAGTAGACTTCGCAATTTTGTTCGATATTCGTATTTTTTTATTAAAAGTAGTGTACGAGACTACAAGAAATGATTCTATGAATAATTCTGAAAAAACCACAGCAAACTTTCACTATTTTAGTGGGAAATACCTCTCCAATAAAAATCACCGACGACAAACTAATTCTACGCGACTTGAAATGGACACAAATATATCTAATTGAAATTTTGGGGATAGTTTGTAACCTGGATTTTACAACTTCATTGCCTTTTCAATCGATTTCAAAAAAGCAGGTTCTCAATGGAAGATTTTCTGACAGGAAGTAGATAGCCTTTGTAGATAAAAAGAAAGACCAACTGATAACCCCGACGCACCGTCTCGTCAAGTCGGAGGGGTCAGTGTATATTTTGGGGCCCGCGATCTACAACCGTATACCAGCTTCCATTCGGGATGCTCCTTCCACCGGGTGCTTCAAAACCAAGCTCAGAGCGTGGTTGCAAGAGAATTTGTTTTATGACATTGAAGCTTATTTTAAAATAAGAGATTATTAACATATTTTTTATAATTATTATTTCATTTTATTGTGACATACTTAATGAAATTTGACGTGTAACTTTGGTGTTATCTATAAACTATTTGTATTTGTTTGTATTTGATAGCTCTGACTTTGCGCAGACCAACGTGGCTGTCATTGTCAAGTTTATTTTATTTTATTTAATGTGTCATATATCAAACATATAATGCTGTTTTTGACTGGCACGTATAGTCTGCGCTATCTATCGAGTTGAAGAAAACTAATTTTATTTTTAATCGTGTTTGTTTTTTTTGTTTTTTTTATTCTTTTTTTTTTTGGGACTTTTGTACATGTACATGTCAGTCCCATCGTATCTTTTTAACCTAGTGCTAAAAACTAATACAAACACATCTACTGGAAAAATTGGCGGTGCGGGTCACTTAAGGCGACTCACACAACTGAACAGCTCACGAGCTGCGTCAGAGCCGGGTTCTGACAGCAGTCTATTAAACCTCCCAACATCCAGTCTGTTCAATTGGTACGCCACCTCAAGCGCCCGTCTCTCACGCTGGAGGCGGGTGCATTCCACCAGAAGGTGGTATACATCCTCCTCCACTCCGCATGTGTCGCAATTCGGTGAATCCGCCTTCCCCATCAAATACAAAATTTTTTTTAGAGGCATTTGACCAGTTCTTAATCTATGCGCTGTGACAATAAGGCTTCGAGATAGATTTACATTGCTGAACCATGGTATATGAGGAGGCTCACACACCAGAGTTTTATACCATAATCGTGTTTGGAAAATCGCTCTTTCTTCTGTTTATGTTTGTTTTGCGATTAGTCCGCCAAATATAAATAGATTTTGATGATTCTTTTTTTGTTTGATGGGTCGTACTTCAGAAATGGTCCCATAATATAAATTTTATCGAAATCGGTTCAGTAGTTCAGTATTCAGTTCAGTAACATCGGTTTGGTTTTAAAATCAAAATAAAAAACGTGCTTCACGAATAATCAAAGGAAACTAAAGCGCTCAGGATTATAATTACTCAGGTGATATCACAAAGGTGACTGTAGTAGTAGGTCATCATAGTGTTTGTACACGATTTCTACTCACCCAAGTAAATCTAACCGTGAAAAAAGTATCTTCTATATTTTACGTTAATCTTTGCCAACACGGCAGAAACGTACAATTATAGCCCTCTATTAAAGGAGATATTTCTGTGGCACCGTCGCAGTTTAGAAGTTATGTTCGTGAATTGGAAAACTGCCAATTACGCTTCGATTGTTACGCAATAGAGTCTATTTTCGGCCGACAGTTTCCTTGATATCGTTTGTCTAATCTATTGTGGATAATCTATGGGTGTCGGGAAATAAAATAGTGGGGTTTAGTTGACATTAATCTGTAGATAAATAAAATACCTAAAATGAATATACTGTTCTTTGGGAATCCGGAATTAAAACTGTAATATTTGGCTGTATTAAACTATATAAATTCTTGGTTAAAATTTTTACCCAAGACTTTTTATTTATTATATTTATAGTTTCGGTCAATAGATTATTTTTTATGGCTGATAGGCTAGGTGGTATGACTATACTGGTATAATTAAGGCGACGTTATGTTCGAATATGATAAACACACTTAGTCTGGAATAAGAACTGGCTGTCAAGTGAGGCTGTCAAAACATACCAATGTTAGGCGCTAGGTGGCAGATTTGAGGGTAGTGGGTATCCGGTTTAGGTTTAGTCATCATCAGCCTGGAGACGTCCACTGCTGAACGAAGGCCTTCCCCTTAGACCGCCACACTGTACGACAACCTGCCATTTGCATCCACCGGTTGCCCGCGACTTTTACAATGTCGTCGGTCCACCTAGTGGGAGGCCTTCCTACGCTGCGTCTCCCCGTACGCGGTCGCCACTCAAGAATCTTTCTTCCCCATCGGTTGTCAGTTCTTCGAGCGATGTGGCCTGCCCATTGCCACTTCAACTTGCAAACCTTGCGAGCTATGTCGGTAACTAAGGTTTAGTACTAGAAAGTAACCTAAGTCACAGGCCACACAGAATAGCGTCGGGGTTGGGCATGGCACGAGTTCCATTCAAATTTCATACTAAACACATTGAAATAAAGCACAATTTAGGACACACAAACCGACGTTAATCGGGCGTGCATCGGACGTGGAAGCGGCCGATCAACGTCATTCGGTTTGTGCCTTATTTCAAAGTATTTAGTATGAAATTTGAATGGAATGGCAAGCCTTCCGTGCCACGTCTGACGCCAATACTGTATGGCCTGCAACACAGAACTGGTGAACGTACATTGAACGCCACCATTTTTTTAAATAATACTATGCAGCTATAATTCTTTTTTCGCGTTCTCAATTAGTTTTCAACCGACTTCAAAAAAGCAGGTTCTCAATTCGATTGTGTTTTGTATTTAAATTATTTTTGTTACGTGATTACTCCGCCAATTATAAACTGATTTTGATGTTTTTTTTTTGTTTGGTAGGTAATACTTTAGAAATGGTCCCATATAAATTTTATTGAAATCGGTTCAGTCATTTGGTTTTTAAATTAAAATTACTAGAAAATATGAAGATGTCATCCAGGTGTTCGAAGTTGAAGTCGGTTGTATTTTTTGCTTTAAAAAGCGTATTATTAAATAATACTATGCAGCGATAAATAATTATTTTTTCACGTTCTCAATTATTCGTTTATTTCATTTGTTTCCAATCTCTTTCTTATCAATATGCAAACAAAGCTTCAAATCTAGACAATTTCAAAGGTCGGTGAACTGAAAAAGCTTTAGGTTTCCGCTTTCCAGGCTAATGACTCGAAACACATTATTTCCTACACATGAATACAGATGTAACAGTGCATAAGAGCCTCGTATATGTTTATTTTGCTTGGAATGTTCTATTTCAATGGATAATGTAGAAATGCGATAAGGCTTGTTTTTGCGTCGTATAAAAAGTCTAAAAAGTCTAAAAGCTTTATTGGCCATGCTGTGTTTAAAAGTCTCAGGTTGTTATAAATGATCTGTAGTTAGTTTCATTAAAAACTCTCGCTAGGCTTTATAAAGGATGGTTTAATGATGCGTTGCCAATAGATAGTGTTATCGTTTTTATTAATAAAATATCTTGTATTGAAAAATCTAATGGTCCATACAAAAAGTCCATTGACCTTGAACAAAATGTATCGAACACCTGATATTTTTTTGCGATATCTGGATTGGCCCCATAGTAAAAGTTGTTCATAATGATGAGCTATGATTAATGATGAGTTGTTCTACCCCTGACCTGGGTATGTCCTAAAACTGCATCCAGAACCGCCGGAGGACGGGCAGCAGCGTCCTCTTAGTTAACGGTGGTAACACTCTGCGATCCCCAAGCCGCCTGCCAAGCGTGGGGATTATGGCAATCCCTCCCTATTAGGGGGAGGCCTTCGTCCAGCAGTGGACGTCTTCCGGCTGTTGATGTGATGTGATGTATTCTACTCCTATAAATTTGGCGGGAAACGCAAAACAACAGCTTGTATAATTATGTTTGGAAAATATCTCATTGACATTACTGATTGATACACATGTTTACTCGCTTATTGGAAGAAAACCCAACCCATAACACCTTTCAACAAAATAACTCATCCAAAACCTCTACGGTTCACATTCCTCGTGATTTATGTTCCACTATCGCGGGGAAAACCTATCGCTGGCATTAAAATTGCTGCCTTTTCTTTTTCTTTCACGAAATAACGAAACACGTGTGTCATCATAAGGGAGTCTTGTACACGTTTCTGATTCCAAATGTTTTTACCACATTTTGTTTTGTTGTAATGGTATCTGGTGAGAAGTTCTGCTTTATCTATTTTAACCAGCGACGGTGATAAAATGAAATTTTTACCTACGTTGTTTTGTTGAGCTCGTGGATTAGATAAGGCTTGTATTTTCCAAATTTGCCCCACGCAAAATCAAATTTATTTGGTCAAATTACTATATTTAAAGCCCAAAAATACAAAATGTTACAGAAGAACATCCGTCTTAGTAACTTTTGTGGATGAAAACACGATTGATTATACTTTCCTCGATAGAAAAAAATACCGAAACAGTGTCTATTTTTAAACCATTTTCAGTTGTATGCCCTAATATAATATAAGCACATAGTCACATCAAAAAAATATGTATTGTAAATTAATAGTATTTTGGAGAGCATTCTGTGGTTCAAAAGTTTTTAATTTCTATACTTTTCAAGTAATCTGAGAAAAACTTCATAATTCCAAGTTTGACACGCACGAATCTGCGTAACCGCCATATTTTTGCTCCGCTAAATGTGACCCTACCTGATACAGCTTTAGACTAATGATCGATCTCATTAAAAAATGTGCTTGAAACGTGGAATACCCGGCCTTAAGGTTTATTCTCAAAGAGCGATTGTGCCGTATCCAACACGCTGGCCAGTTGCGGGTTGATAGATACACATACGCCATTGAATTTCTTCTCCGGACGCTTGTAAGTTACGACGTTTTTCTTCACCAAAAAGCCAGTGATATGAAAACCCGTACATAAATTCCAAACAAAGAGCTCATTAGTAGGAGCCCAAGATTTGAACCCACGTCCTCTCGATTCCGAGCCTAGCGGTCTTTCTACTAGGCTATCACAGCTTGCATTAAGATACCACAGCTTATTATACTACCAAAGCTTTTGCGAATACAGGAATGGCACCATTATAAGGCACCAGCCACACAGAAATGGCGTCGGGAGCGGACATGGCACGGGCGGCTTGCCATTCCGTTCAAATTGTATACTAAACTCATTGTACACTCAACACAAACGAATGACGTTCATCAGGCGCGTCCGCGCCCTATGCACCCCCGATGAAAGTCCTTCAGTGTCTGCTAAATTGTGCCTTCATCATCAGCCGAAGACGTTCACTGCTGGACGAAGGACCCTTACTAGGGAGGGGTTGCCATAATACCCACGCTTGGCAGGCGGCTTGGGTATCGCAGATAACTCACCACCGTTAACCTAAAGGACGCTGCCCGTCCAAAATGTGCCTTATTTCAATGTATTTAGTATAAAATCAGAATGGAACCTTTGCCATGTCCGCGACCGATGCCATTTCTGTGTGGCCTGCGACTAAAAACCTTCCCAATGATGAGTACGAACATCCTTGTCGCTTAGAGGCACTCTTCCGTGCATTGCGGCTGATCGCAGCCGCGTGCATTTAAAATATTATGTGCATATTGCCCGTCGCTTTCATATTTAATTTAGAAGGCAGCGACCAATGCGTAATTAATAATATACTAGCACTATGACAATGGTAGGTAAGTATTATGGCGACACTTCTGAGGGCTGCTACAGACGCGCGAGGCCGATGACTGAAACGGAGTATTATTTTTTTATGCGCTCGGGTGACCATACGAGCTAGACGTTCGCCTGGTGGTAAGCGTCACACGTGCCACTAACAAGAGCAGTGCTAGAATTGTGAACTTGCGAACACAATCCTGCTCCGCACTGTACTGCGCTCGTCACCCTGAGATATTAGAAGTTAAATCACTTCATACCCAGTAATTTCTCTGGTAACATTTCCCTTCAAACCAGAACACAGTAATGCTTGCACACTACTGCTTGGCGGTTGAATAACTGGCAAAGGTATGGTACTTCCCCAGGCGGACTCTGCAGTAGAGTCCTACCACTACATACATGGAATTGTACCATAAAGGTATCCGTCTAACAGTCTAGAAAGAGTTAAAAAAAAAACCGCTTTGTTCCTAAATAAAAATCCGTCAATCTATCTTTTAAGTCTTCCTTCATATTAAATCGTCTCCGAACTAATTCAAACCGTTCACACAACAGCTCCGACCAATTAGTATCGCAAATTAATGTATCCCCGTAGTCGCGGGACGACAGTTACTCTACTGTGGAGCAACTTATTAATTGCCGGCAAACTTGTTGCCTGAAGCAGGGTTTAGGCAAGTTTCTTTGAATGCAAATTGGTTTGATGGAGTTATGAGTTCGTGTTGTATGAGATTGTCTCCAGGTTTTCATAGGTACCTACTGTTTGTACAGCAGTTCTTTGTCTTGCTAATGAAAGCTCTGTCCAACATAAAATTTAAACGACTATCTAACCCACAAATCTATTTACTATTTACAGGCCGTCAACAGCTGCATACTTAGATTCTTTAAACAAGGCACAGTACCCAGTATTTTTTCTTGGACTAGATTATCAACAACGCCCTCATCAAGAGCAGGCAGATATAAGCAACTGATTTTGCCACATCCGG
Organism: Erannis defoliaria; assembly: GCA_905404285.2. Classification (NCBI taxonomy): domain Eukaryota; kingdom Metazoa; phylum Arthropoda; class Insecta; order Lepidoptera; family Geometridae; genus Erannis; species Erannis defoliaria. The sequence goes on along the minus strand of FR990082.1, from coordinate 2,042,535 downwards.
ACCACCGCGTCGCTGCTGGCGCCATTTGCGAAAAGTTGCCGGTTACCGGAACCTCATAAAAAAAGTGTCTTGAGCTAAAAATATTATCGATCGAAAAATCATACAAACATAAAAACTAAATCAATATCGGTTTCTCGATAAAGCAGTCAATCGCGAGCCTAATAATTCATTTAAAAAATCCGTTTGGGGAAAGTATATAACTTATAGTAAAGTTGCCTCGACTTTACTAGGGCACGACTAGGTTAACTAGCAGTATGTAACTAGCGATATAGCTGATTCCTTTGACGAATTTGAGAAAATACCGATTTTATCGACTTTTACCGATTTAAATGTCAAATTTATCGATCGTTTGGAACGGTACTCGCGCTGCAGAGATAAAGAGAAAAGTATAATATAATATTTATCTATCTTTCGCTCTAGTTGGGTCTGCTAAACTTCTCAATGACAAGCGATTAAGTTTTAACAGTATTGTAACATTATTATATTTCATAGTTTAAATTACGTAAACGGTCTACAAAGTTTTCAAAGACACGGGGTTAGATAGTGTTTGCAATTTAACCAAAAGTTTAAAGATTGTCGTATCTAATGAAAGATCCTTGTGAGAAAAGTTTTGTACGCCGCAAGTTTTGGAAGTATGTTGGGATAAGGCTGTGGATTTCTTATTAAGCTCTAGCGGATGGACAGCGAGCATTTTTTTTGTATTATCAGTTTCACTCATTCTTTTAGATATAGTCATGCATATAGCTATAAATATTAGCGTAACCTATACAAATACAAATAATGTAACTTGATAGTTGTAAGTACTTGTTGGTTAGTTAAACTCTTATGATAGCTTTATTTTCAAAATACCTACTCTAGATTATTTTTTTAAATGTTGGTAACCATTGCTTCGGAATTATAAAGGTTTCGTTAATTAATCATGCTGTTTACACATTCTTAGGCACATAGTCTGGCTCGAAATTATACCTAGCTAATAATGTTTATGTTTTGACTATGTTCTGTTTTGTGTATCAATAAATAAAAATAAAATAAATTAAATTATGACGACGTCGTCATCGGTGGGCTACCGTTGGAATAATGATCATCTTCATAAATTGATATTAATGGACATTAGGCTTATTTAGGTGAATATCACTAATGTGTACCTACCTACTTACTAGACAATTAGTTCAAAAACCATCGAAGTTCTACAAGATGACATTGAATTCATTTGCATTGTCTTATTAGGAGGTCATCGACTAAAGATTCAAGATCATAGGAAAGCATTTTATTTCTTCGCCCTCGCCTGTCTCGCCACCATGATTCGTCTTTAAGAATTTACGCAAGAATCTAATCAAAATGGCCGATTCTAGTAGTTGTAAGCAGTGACGGTGTTATTGGAATGGACGGGCCCAGCGCTTGCAAATCGTTCAAAATTAACAAGTCAATACAATCAAGCATACCTAGCTAAAAGTATGCATATTACATTTGCCAGAAAATAGAGATAGCGAATCTAATTTGCATGACAAAAAGAGAACACAATGTACATGTATCAGAAGTTTGTATTGTCGTATCGTACGGCTCGCATGTCGCAAAGGCAAAGTATGACTGACGCGAGAGAGCTGGCGCTCAAAATATAGTCTTCAAATTCCGTGCGCTTATTTCCCGTCCATTCATTTTATCATTGTCGCTGGTTGTAAGGACATATAACTGTATACTTGTTACTTAGTTCAGCCCTAACAAGTATGAGTAAAAGTTTAAGGGTAGTTTGAGGAAGTTATTTTAGGACGCCCCAAAAATATACGTTCAGCTTTTTAGGGTTTGATTAAGTCCTTGTAGAAGTAAACTCTATACTTATGTTTTTTTTTTACGATTAAACAGGAAGTAAAATTATGACCTCCGGCAGGACTCGAACCTGCATACGAGCAGTTTCGATGGGTTTTCGTCCCAACTGCTTTGCCAATTAAGCTACACTTAATCAAAAATTGAGTCACCCAAACACCATGCAGCTCAAATAAGGTCACTCAGACATTTGAATGTCTTTTCTTCCAAAGCACGTCTTTGTCACTTCAACTGTACTAAAATAGTCATAATAAATTTACAACGAAACTAGGGCCGAATATGGAGCTGAAAAGTGGGACGAAATGAGAATGATTAAATGCAAATAAATTTTGGGCCGAATACGGAATACAGTGCGGGACGAAAGCAGATTTTTTAATGTGGGACGTAATTTCTTGGGATGAATAAGGCATAAATAGATTTACATTAAAATATGACTTGAAACTGAAAAATTAACTATGAAATACTTACCATAAGCCGAGCGTTAATTAATAGTACAAGTACAAGTGTGTTATGTTGGTCATTACACTAGAGGCGGTATAATGCGATAGCAGAGAAATTTCTCTGTGCGATAGTTATTTATTTTACTATAGTATTGGTATTGGTATAGTTATTGGCATTGCAAGTTGTGCATTCTGCCAGTGTCAAGATTATTAATTTACAAGTTTTTACTATTAAAATCAAGTCAAATATGTCATGAAATCACAGTCAGTCACACGAAATTAGTCATAGTCGAGTCCAAGTCATGCCCTAGTAAAGTTTTGGCGACTTTACTTTGAGCTTCTACGGAGTTTTGAAAACAACACGAAAATACATGTTTCACCACATTATATCACTTGCCCACACTCTTGCTTGTAATTCAACACTCAATGAATAAAACACCACCATTTTTTAAGCACACACGTTTCATACGACTGTTTTCATCACACTTGCGAGGAAAAAACAAACTCTTTTGATAATAACCAACCACACAGCGAAAACGTCTACAAATATTGGCGCCCAAACCAGCAATGCGCGCGCAGGTGACATTTACTTCAGAGCCGCATAAAAACTCCTTATTGGTATTACAAAAAAACTGTATTACCTGATCTGTTTCGTATACATACATCTAGAACCTGTAGTCAGGTACAAACTTAACTTTATCGGGTTATACCTATTATAGCACTAGTGCTGTAATGTAAAGTAAAAAGCACGCGTGTGTAATAGCTTGGATTATGAGCCTAAAACTGATGTAATAAGATGTACTTTACGAGCAAATGTGATGAAAATATGAATCCCAATGAAAATGTTTCAAATGTAGCGACATTACGCAATATCATGTTTCGCTCTTATTCGTCTTTATGTCAATTGTTCAAAGTGTGCTAGATCATTTTAGACAAGTGGTTAGAGAAAGCTACCATAAGGAGAGAGGCCTCCATCAAGTCAAACAGATTGCTGGCATTTGATTGCCATCTTGTCTGATATTAGGCATAGGTGGTCTGCGATGAGGCATGCTTGCCTAAAAAACCGAATTCACTCGAGTCTGTAAGGGCATAAAAATTGCTTTATTACGCCTCCGTCCACTTAGATCCACCGCCAGGCTCCACCGGTGGAGCAAAAGCAATTTTTTTCTGCTCTTGAATCCACCCTACTGGTGGATACAATACAATACAAAGGTATTTTCTTTGCCTCTTAAATCCACCGGTGTATCTAATGATATATATTTTTCCTAATGAATCCACCGTCCACCGCTAGGTTCCACCGGTGGAGCCAAATTAATAATTTAGTACGGTTCACGATTTATATTTATCTCAAAGATCAGACCACGGAAGAAGGAGCGGAGCTGTGATGAAAAACTTGCTGCCGTAGTTTTAATCGTACAGTGACGTCGCGTGTGGGTTGAGTCTATTTGGTCAGTTTGCTAATGTCCGCCTCGCGTAGCAGTCGTGCAGTCAAAAATAAAAGATGTACCTACACTTTACTTACTCTATGCCTACACTTTTACACGTCTTATGCATAAAACACTAAAAAGTATTACAAACATATTTTTGCTAAAAACTGTTTTGTCTTCTTTTTTTAAACTCAAAACGTAATTCGAAAGAAAACACTTTTTAAACTAAAATAGGTTTGTAATACGTTTTAGCGTTTTACGTTTTATGCGTATGACGGTTAGTGTTTCTCTTCTTGCTCGCTGCGCTTTTGACAGAGCTGTCGTGGTCGTTGTTTAGTACTGACAGGACCAGATATGACACCTTCTTGTCATTTCTGCTTGTTAAAGCTCGTTCGCACTGAGGACCTGGGTATGTCCTAAAACTGCATCCAGAAACACCGGAGGACGGACAGCAGCGCATTCTGCGATCCCCAAGACGCCTCTGCCAAGCGCGGAGGTTATGGCAACCTAATAAAGAGGCCTTCGTCTAGCAGTGGGCGCCTTCTGGTTATAAAAGATCCTTCTGGAACAAAATACTAAAAGGTAAATACACGAATTTTAGCAAAGCATTCGTTTTACCCCATCTCTCAGTCTAGTTGTAAAAGATGTAACCGACAACAACTAAACTGTCCGTGCAGTTAAGCGGGCGAAGTTTCTGGAATCTTGTTAAATGACGCCAGGCAAGCCTCTGGAAACGGCTGATTTGTAACTTTGGTAAATTGGGCCCGAGATCAGGAATTAATTGTCGTTAGGGCTCGCTTTGGGATCCTGTTGGAGGTATTACAGTAATTGATTCTTTTTTATGTTTTCTAATAGGCCAGCTACGCTTAGTTTAGTTATTTTGGAGGAAAATAATCGAAAGAAAAGAAGACAAAAATCGGGAGAAAAATCCGACTGGACCTAATTATGAACAAAATCCCAAAAATAAGAAAAGACTGATTCATTTCACACAATTTGTGAAGGGAATGACTTTTCTATGGCATAAAGTGTTGCAATTGCTACTGCAAGTGCTCGGAGTTACTTTGCGCGATAAAATCTGGAACAAGGATATTCGCCAAAGAAACAAGGTCACCGACATAGCTCGCTGGGTTTGCAAGTTGAAGTGGCAATGGGCAGGCCATATCACTCGACGAACTGACAACCGATAGGGAATAAAAGGTTCTTGAGTGGCGACCGCGAAACAGAAGACGCAGCGTAGGAAGTCTTACGCTGCGTCCGTCCGTAGGGTGTGGACCGATGACATTGTAAAAGTCACGGGCAACCGGAGGATGCAAACTGCAGCTTGTCGTACAGTGTGGCGGTCTCATGGGGAGGCCTTCGTTCAGCGGTGGAAGTCTCTGGGCTGATGATGATGAAAGTGGTTTTATCGTGATTTCAAAATTGCCAAATGTCAAAGTTCAAAATGAGCTTCGGCTTTCGGATTTGTTACCATTACGCGTAAATCTATAAAGTTGCAGCATCCAAACGTGATTAATCCCGTACCTATAAATAAAACAAAATGATGGCCTAAGCCAAGCGAAGGTCTCCGAGTCTAAGGGGACAAGTTGCGGTTTTCTATGTATGTTTGTAAGTTTATTTGTTCGAAAGTAACTTGCGAACCGTTTATCCGATATTTGAGAAAATTTGTAAGCATGTACAATTAGCAGTTCAAATATGAGCCAGTGGTCTAAATAGGTCTAGGAGCTTAGAAGATATGGGGGTCGCAGCAGTAGACGCGTCTTCTGGCTGATAGTGTGTGTGGGTGTGTAGATTATTGTCTACTTATAAACTATAGCAGTCTAGTGCTACAAACTGCTATAGTTTGTAAGTAGTCAATAATCTACACACACACTAATACACATCCTGTTGGAGGATTGGAGATTATTGTCTACTTACAAACTATAGCAGTTTGTAACAAACTGAGTGTTACAAACTGCTATAGTTTGTAAGTAGACAATATTCTACACACACACACACACACACACACACTACACACTATCAGCCAGAAGACGTCCACTGCTGGACGAAGGCCAACACAACAATCAACAACACAAGACAAAAACAACACAATAATCGCAACCAACCAACAACAACAAAAACAATAGTAATAATAATACAACAATTAGTACTTATATAAAATAAAACTAATAATATTACACTAGATACATATTCATTTTGTCGATTTGTAAAATACTCCAACCAGCATCAACAAAAATGTTAAACCGTTTACAACATTACGGAATAATATAAGAAAGCTGGGAATACCTCCAACAAAACGCCTACAAGAGTTCCCCGCGCCGCTACGTTGATATTCCCTTCAATTTTCACGCGCCGTCTACATTATACAGGGGATAAGGCTGAGACGTAAAAGTTAACACAGTACTTAAACTCCACAATACATTTACCAGACTGCTTTTCTTAGCGCTGATATTTTAATGCAAATTACCATCAGATTAAATTATTGATGAGTTATTTTGCTTTTTATCCGACTAAGCAAAAAGAGTATCGCATGTATGTGAGTGTGTGTTCGTTACACGCATTGATGTTACTATGCTGGAAATAGACAATGGTATTACTGAATTACACGGGGCTTCGTAGTTAATACTTAGTTCTAATACCTTTCGTGTAAATGTAATAATTGGTTCGGAGATTACCCCAAACATACAAACTTACAACCTTATAAACTCACAAACGTTACCTCTTTATAATATTAGTGCAGATGTAGAAGTGTAGATGTAGATTGACTTGAAGATTTGATACTTTTTATTTTTTTATTATATTACTAGAGGTCGCCCGCGACTTCATCCGCGTACGGAAGAATTTTGGCCCGGTCCCAAAATTCGCCACGTTTTTATCCCCTAACCCAGTCAGTCAGTCAGTCAGTAAGAACAGAGCCTTTTATATATACATATAGATAAACTTGAAAATGCCTATTTAAATATACTCAACGGCAGAATGCATAAAATACAATGCCAAAAATTAAGAATAAAATGTTTACAATTTTTTTTATTAAACTCACTTTCACAGCAGCTGTTAAGTACTGTTTTCCAGTGCGGCCTAGAGGCTGGATACCACTAACCAAACTCATTTGTTTTCGATATCGCCTCGATATCGGTACGAATACATTTTCTTCACTTCATTCCCACGACGGGAAAATGGTTTCGCGTGCGATGTAACGTGGCAAAGAGGAGGTGAGATTAGATCTATGTATTCAGATGTGCCATTAGTTGTAGGCTTTTTCTGACATACATCGTCCCGCTGAAACGTGCCTACTCGTAAATGCACAACTCGCAATCCACTCGTAAATCCTACGCACAAAACTATAATAATCTAGAATTTAGTGACCAGTCTGTAATATTTAGTACCTACTTTTAGTTAGTATAGTAGTATAAGTATATAGTAGTATAGTAGTAATAATAGTACAAACTATGACTTTGTGAATGACTTTTGTTTTTGATTTTTACGAAATTTGTGTGATACTGATTTGCTAGTAATCGTATTTTTAAGCGACTGTCCAAAAAACGGAGTGTAATGCTTTCAGGGTTATTTCTAATCAGTTAGCATCCTTTTAATACCATATTCCGTACACCAAAACAAACAACTTTTACTATGGTTATTAGTTTTGATGTACAGAATATGCCCTTGCATTGGATGCTAACAGATTAGAACTAACCCTGTATATGTAAGTATATGAGTTTTTTGTTCCACCATAACATATTGAACAGATTTAGAAGTATCGTTAGAATTCTTACATCATCCCGAGTAACGTAGGCTATAATTAAAAATAATATATATAATGACAGCTGTACGGCGTCATTTTAAAAAGGGGATAAAAATACAAATATTTTAATCCAATATGCCTGCATTATTGAATTAAAACATTTTGCGACAACATTAATCAATTAAGATCCGATTAAAGGTAAGTAGTCAAGTTATTTTTGATCAGACATACATACAACCGGAGAAAATGATATACGGAAGTAAACACAACATTGCGTGAACTAATCTTGGAATATGCGAGAAAGAATTCCTATTTCCTACAACCCACACAGCCAGTCTCAATACCAGTCTGCCAGTTTACAGCAGCAATGTATAAAATATTATTGTAAAGTAGGCATTAATTTAGACGTTGATAAAAATAAAATTGACAGTCTATTCTGTTTTTCGTAGTAGTTACCTAGTCTTTGGCATTCCAGTGCGTTATCAAATTGACACGTAACGCAGAGTTCCGGAACGTCGCTCCCGATGCCTGTAATGCTGTATGTCTATCAGTATTTGTATGTAGAGATGGGCGCTACGGAAGAATTATTTCGAATAATCATTCGGATGGCAGCAATGTTCGATTAGGCTGATTAGAACTAATGAAAATCGTTTTTGCTTCATTGCAAGTGCTTGGCTTGTATTTGACAAATGTTTTATTTAAACTACTTAATGTTGATGTCGTGAAGTAATATTTCCTGTTAAATATATGAGAAAACTAAATACATTTATAGCAAAATCACGCCAATGCAGACAATTAACTAAACTATTTACGACACTAATCACTAGTCTGCAAAAATTTTGGATCAACTTTATTTTCGAAATTATATTCAAATGTCAAAATCATTAACTTTGATTGTATTTTTCGATTTATGCCTTTTCGTCCTGAGAAAGTTCCTCCAACATTAAAATTCTGCTATCATCCCGGTTTGTATGCCGTGTTCGGCACAAAATATATTTTAATTTAATTATTCTCAATTAGTTCATCCCCGATGCAAACAGAATGGTATTGTAAGTTTTATTTGTCTCTCTGTATGTCTGTCTACGGTATTGTAGCTCCAAAACGGATTTAAATTTTTTTTTGTTTGAACTACAATTTAAGAGAGTCGATTTTAGTTTTTTTTTTAATTTTGACTTGTTTACGGTAGAAACTAAAATATATATCCCACATAAAACAAACTATCCTATTCAAAACTCGATTTACATGATCTTAATCGATTCGAATAATTATCGATTCAATTTCAAATTCTACCCATTCTCTATTCATATAATGTAGATACGTATTTACACAGGTAGCTTGGATTTGAATGAGCTTACGCTGGTTATAGAGTCTTGACGAACAGGTATGCGAGTTCGTGGTGATGGGACAGGAAAACGGGAAGTTTTTCCTGATAGCTATTTACTAACATATTGTACTAACTTAAGCTGAAATTATTGGCAATATGTTGGGGATAAGGAAACCTGACTTCAACATATAGGATGTGTCTACCATATAAAGAGTGTAGGAACTTTTTAGATGTTGCGAGAACTTGGAGGAGCTCTTTTTCGTGAGAGCCATAAGCATGGTGACGCAGAAGATTGGTAGTTTAATGCATGAAGTAGATCAGTGTTCTTATCTTTTAACTTTTACTATGGAGTCAACCGTGTAGTCCTAAAGAATAAGATGTACAGATATTAAGCATGCTTACCTCTTACTTTTCTGTGAAGAAAAACATTTGTATGTATATCCGCCTATTCGCACCGGCACCCTTATCATGGACGTTCGCGATTCTGATTGCGATAGCATGCCATCCCGCTCGTACGAACTTACTCGTGCCATGCGCCCTCCCGCTCGCGCACGCTCGCAATCAGAATCACGAACGTCCATGATAAGGGTCCGTGTCAGTAGTGGAGTATCGCCCAGTTGCCCTTGGAGGGGAGACCTAATTCCCAGCAGTGGTACGTTAAAGGCTGAAGCGTAAAGTATGAAGCATTTGGTCGGGAAACACCATATATCTTAATTAAAACTAGTAATTCGCAGCGAACTTATACCTCACGAAGTCCATTATCATCTAAATCACTTTGGCAATTTGGCTCATAATCGAACTTGATAATTGCGTTTGCTCGAACTGCTTTCTTACGAAATTTCATAAATATCGGACCAACGGACCGCGCAGCTCGTTTCTAAAAGATATATTATACAAACACTGTAATTTTTTCCTTAGTATACTTCAGAAATTACAATAAAAAACTGTACTATCGGTCGCCATCTTTGTGACGTCATAACTACCACTAACCCCACTTCCGCGAATTACGACAACCTTTTCAACATTTGCCTCTATACTATACTATAGACTCATAAACCTTATATTTGGCTTGGTCAACAAATCTGCTAACCTTGAAGATACACAAATCGACTCAACTTACGCTTTATTTGTCTGTGTTTCGGTACATAAGTGTTTCCTTACCTTTTCTTTGCGTACCTCCCATGTAACTCCACACATTAGAGCGCGAGATAACGCCTCAGTTACCTAAGAGCGGTACTAAACCGTAACATAGCATGAATATAACTCTCAGAACGTGTAGGAAGCGAAAGTTGCGGTAATTTATCAAACAACGCCATAACCAAGTGTAGCCATTATGCCGGTTACCATAGTTTCATTGGTGAAGTGTAAGAGACAAGCGGTTAGCGGTACCTAAAAAAACTGTATCAGCCGTTGACTGCCAGATAACTCACGTTAGCCAGAAGACATTCACTGCTGGACGAATGCCTCTTAATAGGGAGAGGTTGCCTGAATCCCCACGCCTGGCAGATGGCTTGGGGATCGCAGAATGCTCACCACTGTTAACTGAGAGGAACCAGAGAAGCTATTAAACAATAGTCGTCGTCGGCCATAAGACGTCCACTGCTGGATGAAGGCCTCCCGATAGAGGGGTGTTGCCATAATCCCCACGCTTGGCAGGCGGCTTGGGGATTAAAAAATAGTAGCCTAATGCAATTTGCCGGATTCATATGCGCCTTTTCCGGCCGTAATACAGGTCTTCTCACGATGTTTTCCTTCACCAAAAAAAACGGTATAAGTTTATAAATCCATACACAAATTCCAAACAACTCATTGGTAAGAGAGCCCAGGAATATAATTGAGTGGGGTATACAGGGTTTTTATTTATACTGTCAAGTGACAAGACGAGCAAGGCTTTCGCCTGGTCGTAAGCGTCACGCCTGCCACTAACAGTAGCAGTGCTAGAATTGTGAACTTGCGAACACAATCCTGCACCGCACTGCACTGCGCTCGTCACCCTGAGATCTTAGAAGTGAAATCTCTTCATACCCACTAATTTCTCTGGAAAAGTATCCAGTATCTTCTCTCTCTTAGTCCTATAAGTTAGCATCATTCTAAGGGCATGTTCTGTACATTAAAATAAACAATTTTTCTAAGGGGCCAACATTGAAATCGCGAAAAAATTATCAGCTATTCCATACAAAAAGTTCATCGACCTTGGGCAAAATGTATGGAACAGCTGTGTTTTTATAGCTAAAATTGTTTGTTTTGACGTACAGAAACTAACACTGTACCTATATGCAAAACATGTCTACCAACTTTAACATCAGGTGAGCGTATATCACCTAACTCGTGGTAGCCTAATCTAGGAGACCACTCGATTTGAAATTGCGGTCGCAGATTCAAACTCTTTGTAGTTTATGTAAGGATTTTCATACCATCGGCTTTTCGGTGAGGAAAACATCGTGAGAACACCTGCATAAGAGTCCGGAGAAGAAATTTAATGGCGGCTTTGAATCCACGAACCTGCAACTGGGCCAGCATCGTGGCTATGGCCCAATCGCCCTTCGAGACAAAGCCAAAGTACAGCAATGGGCTATTAAAAGGCTGGGGTATTAACACCTAACTTATTAAACTACTTTAAATACTAGATTTACTCATCAGTAAAAAAAGCGGATAAGTAACTTCTATCTTCACACATTCGAATAGTAAGTTTTTGTTTTCTCCTATTATCAAAAAACCTTTATTTTTTCCCCTCTTTATTTGTATACAAATTTGGCATAAAAATAAATTCTAAATTTCATAGATACAACTTATTCGTCATTATTAACTTATAGTCTGTAATCTAGTAGTCTAGTTTTGTTTTGGCATATCTATCTAATTTCTGTTATACAGGAGAAGCCACTGGTTCCCGACACACAGTCCTTGACTAGTTTGGGAACCTATGAGTCATAATTTTGTGAAAAGATTTGTGTCAAAATAAATAATTTTGTATTTGTATACGTCTTTGCTTCAAACGCTATCGCCTATCAACTACACCGCTTCCGCAGTAGGTCATCGGTTCAGCGGTTAGCGGCTTCTATAATTCAAATCCTCACGCGCGCTGATTAGCCCCATATATTATCTACCAAGAACTTTCATAGTTACATACGGAGAGATAAAAAGTTTCCTTGTTGTTTTGTTTGTATATACTTATGTATATAAAGGTCGTATAATTTACGAGAGTTTTATGAGTAAGCGCCAAATCGAGCTCTGGGTGAATAGTAGGAAAGATCGACTACAAATGTACCTAAGTAATTCGATTGTACAATAGGAGTTTCTTTTTAGGCTGGAAGATTTTTTAGAGTTCGTTACATAAAGGGCGACGAAAGAACTCTGTGGACCTTAATTCAATTTCAATTCAAACCCAAAGGGGTTTGAATTATTATAAAAAAAAAAAAAAAAAAAAAAACGAAAAAATTCTACGCCTGTACTTGGTAAGTGTGGTCGAAAAATAAGGAAGGTGGCGATTCAACCACGTGGTCGAGTTTTTCGCGGTCGAGATGCCCATGAAGTAACTCATAATTATAAGTTTTTTTTTGTTTATTTCTGTCTTACATTCGGCACCATCCTCTAATGTGAATATGAACACAAAATGAATGAAAAGTGAATTGATTCATTCATTCATGAATGAATCAAATCCAACGATGTTGGATTTCGGCATTCGGCATCATTGGGCTCCGGCACAACTTCGTTAGACGACATAAATTGAGAAAAATAGCACTGCGATCTACCACAAAATCGTGAAAAACAGCTGTTGGCTAAAAAAACATTGAAAAAAAAACCTAATATTTTATTAAATCCAAACATAGGAAAGAAACATAATTATCTTATTCCCCCTCGATTAAGAGTATTTTTAATAAAAACATTCTCAATTCTCAATACTCAATAATTTATTGCAACATTATGGGGCTACATGCAGGTCTTAAGTAACATGTTTATATTTCAGTAATACATACATATGACAGGGTACGGCAACATTTGGTGCAGAACGCTCTATTTTACTAGTTGATATTTATGGTAGAATTGTGTCGTTGAAAAACTCGTCAAGGTATAAGCACTTCGCTTCTAAAATATTATTTATTAAAAAAAAAACTTTTTTTTAATAACTTTATATTTTCCTCTTTTTTTTAATTGGACCTTAAAATTGGGTGAATATTTTGACATGGCAACTGTATAGAACAAAAAGTAAGTATTTTTTTGAGTTTTTAAGATTTGGGCCTATAGTAAAAGTTATGCTAAAGGCTTGAGACATTTCCCTTAACTCTTGTATCGACTAGGCCATTATGACACATGCCTTTACAAGTACAATAACCTCCCTTCCACTTATGCTAGGGCTTCACCTGCGTGTAATGCCATTATTTAGCGCAGTATTTGATTCAGTAAGCAGATATGGCCATGTGTTAGCGCGCTAAAACTAGTGGCATTATTAACATCGTTAGACGTTAGGCGATAGTCTAAGTCAAATGATAGTGTGGCCACCCATGTAGCGCATTGTTTAATGCATCTTCTATTGCACGTTAATTATTCCGATAATTGGGCGAAAACGTCACGCAGGTGAAGCCCCAGCATAAGTAATATCGTTCCGCGTAATAATGTATAATATAATGTAATACACCTTTAAATGCTTATAAAACTTTTTTTTGTTTTTTTTTGTTTAACCTGTGTTGTCCCGCTGCTGGGCAAAGGTCTCCCCCAATTTCTTCCAGCTGTCTCGATCTTGTGCCAGCGCCGTCCAATCTTTTTTAAACTTCCCGAGTTCGTCGCGCCATCGTGTCGGAGGGCGACCACGGGGTCGACTGTGCAGGGGCACCCAATCCATAGAGACCTTTGCCTATCTGTCTGGGTGCATCCGGCTGACGTGGCCTGCCCACTCCCATTTGAGCCTGGCAGCTTTGTTTCCTACGTCTGTGTCGCCTGTCATGGAACGCAGCATGGTGTTACGGACGCGGTCTTGTCTTTTAATCCCGAGAATACTGCGTTCCATTGCTCTTTGGCAAACCATGAGACGGGACCTCTGGATTTTGGTAAGTGACCAAGTTTGTGCACCGTAGGTTAGGATGGGCAAGATACACATGTCGATGAGTTGACGCTTCAGGGAGATAGGAAGATCTCCCTTCATTAGCGCTTTCATAGACCAGTAGCTTTTCCAGGCGTTGTCTATTCGACGGCTAATTTCTCTGTCATGCCTGTTGTCGAAAGAAACTATCTGGCCCAAGTATGTATATTCTTCGACATAGTGTATTGTTAGCTTATAAAACATAATAAAAAATTACTTAACGTATTTTAATAACTTTATATAAAATTTACTACCTCCTCTAACGCTAAGAAATATGAAAATGTACCTACTTAGTGTACAGTTATTATAAAAAAAACATTGAGGAAAAGTTCCTAAAAGCCTTCGTCAGCTACACGGGATGAATTAACGAAACGACCGTGTCCGAGATTCTGGGATTCAAGGGCAAAAACAGCCCAACAAATGTCCCATTACCGGGACAAAGCCATGGGATGGCCGTCAGCCCACAACCGTCAAATTTGCTCGTTTCACTGGCACACCATTTAATGCTCACCGATAATGGTATCACGTTTTTACCATATCTAAGTACAAGCAACACAGGTTTGGTGATTCAGTTTGATGTCGAATTTTTATAAGTTATATTGTCGTATTAAAACTGCAAACTTTTAGTGTGGTAGGATTCTATTGCAGAGTTCGCCTGGGGAAGTACCACACTTTTGCTTAGCTAGTTATTCAATTTTCATGCAGTAGTGTGCAAGCATTACTGCGTTTCGGTTTGAAGGGCAATGTTCCCAGATGTTTTTAGACATGAGATTTGACTTTTAATATGTCAGGGTGACACCGGCGCAGGATTTTGTTCGCAAGTTTACAATTCTGGAATTCTGCCATGGCCACCAGGTGAACGTCTCGCACCAATTTTCATTTATCAGATTAACCGAAGCCTTTTAAATACAAAAAAATTAGATAGCTCCACGGAAAGCGGTAAAATAGAAACCGACAGAAATTCAGCTTGTAAAATTGAATTAATAGGTTAATCATACTTTACCCGTAGTTACCTAATTTTTTAGGTTTCATAAAAAACTTAGGCTTCAATACTGAAATGAGGTAACATAAACTAAGGGTTTATAACCTCGTATAACTTGGTATAAAAATATAAAACGGTATTATTCTGTGTAAAATATAATTACTTACCTTCTCTAGGTAAGTAATTATATTTTACTATCTGTGACCTAGTTTTTGCGCTATCCTTTACGTAAAAACCGTTTGTTAATCCAAAGTGTACTATAGATTTAAGTGATCTTTAAACACACACACTCTTTCATCCGTACACGCACACATAAATGAATATTCACTGAGCTTGACAAATAAAAGCGAAAGCCCTACTTCTTAGTCTCTCTTCAGTGGAGGTTGTGCTGCTAGTAAAGGAAAACATTGTGAGAAAATCATAGCATCGTTCGTGGTAGGGTAACCCTCAGATTAAAAATCTTTCGCCAAGCACCCAGGTGTGGTGTCTTTTCCAGGCTAAGCGTACTTATTAAATATCTTTGCTCACACTATAATTTAACACCAGGGTCCGTCTTATAAAGCTACAAGTACAAGCTTACAATTATTGTACTAGCTTCTTGTACCAGTAACTACAAGTTACCAGTTACAGGTAGGTGGTTTGTCTTTATTATCCTATATAAGTACAAGTGCTTGTAGTTGAAGTTTGTACACTGGTTGTCTTGTAGCTTTAGAAAGCGCCGTACTCAATATTTTTTGCGGTGTTGCCAGTTTTTCACTACAAGTAGGTAGAATACTTGTAGCTATATTAAACAGGGCCCAGATGAGCTGTGGTCGCGGCAACCGATGGATGCTAAGGGCAAGTTGTCTAACAGTGTGGCGGTCTAAAGGAAGGAGGCCTTTGTTTAGTAGTGGGCGTCTCCAGGCATATGACTTGATATGTTATGATGATGAGCTGTGGTCAAACACCTACTAACCATTAAAAAAAGCGTATAACGATATGCGCCCACAAATTAGAAGGAATTAGTTGCTGCATGATAGAATCTGGTTTCAGTTGTACGGCCGAATGAATATAAGTAGTGATCTGGTGTGAATTTGGCATGGAGGATAAGGAATTGCGATGAGCGACTTGCAGCCGCAGATCCTATTTCGCGGACGGAGTGTGTGACGTCATACTTATTTGCTCAGTCTGCTAACGTCCGCCACGCGTAACAGTCATTCAAACTTACATATTAGACGTACGATTTTTAATGTTTTTACCCAGTAACAGTAAAAATTCAATAAGTTGCTCTGTTTCTTTACATAAAAATGACCAAGGGAAAAATTCAGATGACATGATTGGCATCTAATTTCATTCATAAGTAATTTTATTTCTATATTTAGTGATCCGTTCTATAAAATTTAAAAACGCGACATTTAGCGTGATATTCAGAAATTAAGTGTCAATTCAGCTAAGTGTTAGTTCACTAGTTCGATTCTCAAAAACTTTTCCTGAAAACCACTAGATGGCAGTACAATTAGCCACTCCTCCCGCAAACCTACACCTCCCCGCACAGTCACGAGTCTTTCTAAGGAAAAATCCTTTGATCACATCTCTGCTTTTATTACTCTGTGGAATTTGGACTTGTTACTTTTTAAAATAATGAACCCCCTTTGAACATCACAGCGCCATATCCATGCATAAGGAAAGCATGGCAAAAAGATGATCTTTAAAAATGTACCAATATTTCCCTATCACCACTACTTTTCATACACATATGAATAAAGATATCGCGTTTCAGTACATAAAATGGGATTATGCCCTCTACTTGGTGTTAAATGAACCGCGCTACATATTCATGGGGTTGTGTTTACGCAAGGCTTTTAGTTTGGCTGCTCTGTTGGCGGACAGCGATCTGTATTTTAATACTGTAGTCTCCCGGCGACCTGGAAGTCAGCGTTCGTGTCACCTATCCACAAAAAAATATTCTAAAACTGAAGTTACGAATTTTAGACCAATTTCTAAGCACTGCATTATTGCAAAAAAAATTGAGAGAACAGTTTATAACCTAATCTATGCAGCCTTGCATCGTTCCTTTAGTTCATCTCAGCATGGCTTCCTTAAGGGACGTCCCACTACCTTTAACCTCATCCATTTCAATGATTTTCTTACAGAAGCTATGGTAAATGGTTTCCAGGTGGATGTAATATACACAGATTACAGCAAAAAGTTTGAAATAACTTAAAAACTGGCTACCTAATAAAAGCGATCTCTTCCAGGAAAACTTGGGATATAGAGGATAAGATAATTATGAAATCGGGGATGAGCCCTCCTGTAAAGTATCTATTAATACGACCTGGTACGTTTTGTAAAATTCTAGAAATCGCTAATCGCTCTCACTCTAAACACAAGCCGCGTCAAATGTACCGACACATTGGGACGGGACGAAGATGGCGCAACCGACATTGCGGTATTAAGCGACACGACTGACCAACCTGAGCGACTTTGCGGTCAAGCGACGTACTTTAATATTGCTACTACGTATACGTAGGGCTGGACACCGAGTGATAAAAAGTGAGAATGAGTATGTTGCCGGTAACTTTTATTAAATGTTATTTTATTTTTGGATATAGTCGCATTTTAGCGTAATACACTTGGAATATATTCTTTCTAAGCTTAAAATTCTTATCTTAAAAAATTCTTCATCCTGAGCACCTAAAAACTCCTGTACTGCAGCGACTACTGCTTTATCATTTTCGAACCTCTGTCCTCTCAGAGACTCCTTCAACCTCGGAAATAGATAGAAATCACTAGGGGCAAGGTCGGGTGAATATGGAGGATGCTCAAGTATTTCGAAGCCAGCATCACGAATTGCAGCCATAGCAACGGCGGACTTGTGAGCGGGGAATTATCTTGATGGAACAAAACAATTTTTGCTAGTTTGCCTCGCCGTTTCTCGCGTATTTCGTTCGCAGCTTTTTTATTTGTTTTGCACACAAAGAGCTTGTTACAGTAGCTCCATTGTCGAAATACTCTAACATGACCACCCCTTTACTATCCCTAAGAAGAGAGCCCATGATCTTTCCGGCAAAACGACTCGCCTTAAATTTCTTTGGAGTTGAAGATGATGGTATTTTCCAAGTCATAGATCAAAAAGTCAATGTCAGAAATAAAAAAATAAAATAATAATAATTTCAAATATCAATGTCACATATTAAAGCCTTAAACTAAATAAATAACCCACCAGTAATCGTACCAGGTGCAAAGGTGCCTAACGCTGGCCGCGTTGCCGCGTTGGATAGCAATGGCTAATCTTTGCGGTACGAGCCGGAGCGGGAGTCGCCAGTTTTATCTCTTAACAGTCTCGATGGAGATCAGAACAACAAAGTATTTGGACTCCATCGCCGCGTATTTCAGGCTCTTTTTGCTAGCAGCATTCTCCGCTGCAGCAGCCGGCCAGCAAACGGTGCGACCCAGGTGGCTGGCGGCGACTGTGCTGACGCAAGTGGCGTCCCCACACTAGGCACCTGCCGTTCTTCCACGGCACCAGGGTCAAACCGTTCGGTCTTTTGCCGCCCGTCCTAGACAAACTAGGCGGATCGAGCACGCAGGGGACGCCGGCCGATACAAACGCCTTCCGAACTACGTTGAGGGCATGGTGGCGCGCAAAACTTGCCCGCGCAGCGACGACAACTCAATGCATGATGACCATTAGCCTCCACCATGGAACCGCAGGTGCATCTGTGTGGTTCACACACCTTGCAGCCCAGGCGGAGTCCCACCGCCGCACGCATTGAGTCATCGTCCAGCAAGGTGCCCAGGTGAGGTGAAGGTAACGCGTGTAACCATGCCCCAGATTCTGGCTGCAACACAGCCCGGAGTCTGGCCAGATCTGCTCCCGCGGCGCCGTCTAGAGAGAAGTCATAGATTGTAATTTTGTTTCAGGATCGTAATAGTGAAGCCATGTTTCATCCATTGTTTTGAATCGAGACAAAAAACGATCAGGATCTTGTTGTAACATTTCCAATGAAGCTCGATAAATATTCAGCCTGGTTTGAATTTGTGCATAAGTAAGCATTTTGGGGACCCAGCGCGCGGATACTTTTTTCATCCCCAAGAGTTCGTGTATAATGCTATGCACACTACCATTCGAAATCTTTGTTTTATCGGCTATTAAACGTACCGTGAGACGACGATCTGCTAAAACAATGTTCTCGAATTTTTACCAATTCGGTAAAACCGTTCGGTTACTACCGTATGCTACCCGTTATGGGGCGGTCCGGGCGAGGGTCAACTTTGGTGGATGTTCTTCCCCGTTTAAATTCGGCACACCAACGAGCAACTGTAGAATAAGGTGGTGCATTTGCTCCTAAAGTATCCTGCAAGTCTTGATTAGTTCGTTCCGTAGTGAAATTTATCAAGCACAGAAACTTAATTACAGCGCGCAATATTTTTTTTTCCATTTTCGACAACACGCTACGACTGACTGCAAACAAACACTTCAATTTTTTTAAAACAAAAGATATTCAAATTATTTCCTTTTTTTTTAATCTTATCAATATTCCAGCTTTACCAACCAGTATTTACTTTTTTCGGTTCCAAAGAGTCTGTACCTCATTCTCACTTTATAATGAACGCCCGTCGTGTGTATCAGAAGTTCGGATTTGGTAATTTTATCGAAATCAGTTCGGTAGTTTGGTATTTAAATCAATATTACTAGAAAATATGAAGATGTCATCCAGGTATTCGAAGTTGAAGTCGGTGGTATTTTTTTTTAAAGCGTATTATCTATAAGACAGTTTAGTCACAAAACGTACTATTGACAAAACTTCCCACATTTTTCGTTACAGGAGTTAATCTGACGAAAAAACTAAAAGTATTGTGTTCCAAACCTCACAAGAGGTCGAGCCGGGTCAATTCAGCTATAATATTATGTTAGGAATTTTGTCATACATCCTTAGTACCAGTGTCATCGCAATTTAAACTAACACGGTTGTTCACTACAGTTCCATCATAATCACGGTAAATATTATCCCGTAAATAATTATAAAAATTGTATAATATTTTTGATCTGTAGCACAATTTTTAATAATTTTTTTTACTTATCACTTGACAACGACAGACAAGTCTGGACAGCGTCATCTGCAATGAGCTTAATATGCTTTCGTCCCTTTGATTATACACTCAGCCGAGAGCTAGATCCTCCAAGTTTCGTCCATAACTTAGTGTCCTTGACATCAAACATTAACCTTTTGTTATACCTACAACCTTGGTCTTACTATGTATAAACCAACACAACCACCTATCAACCGTGAATTCATGTTTTCATATAATACATAACGCATCCTAAACTAACATTTGCGTACCGGTGTACTGTCGAGAGAACTTGCTAGAACTACTATGTTACAAAGCCGTTGGTTGCGCCTAGGAAAGGCAACCAACGGCTTTGCTCGCGCTGCCATCTTGTTATTTGGGATACCAGAAAAAGTGAATCCGCTTTCTCTGTGCGAACCGTTAAACACTGGAGTAAACGTTGCCCGAGTGGGTGTTTCCCGAGAGATATAATAATAATAACTCAGCAAGTACCTTGACTTGGCCTTCGAGATAACCGCTATGTGGGATGTTGACTTGACGATCGTTGTCCCGATAGTCGTTTCGGAAAACGGTCTTATAGCGAAGAGCCTCGACCAATAATACCTCAAGAGGCTCTCGCTAGGCGGTTGGGTCAAGGGTCAGATACAAAAGGCAGTGGTCCTTGACACGGCACGCATTGTCAGGAGGTTCCTCACTCTGCAGCCCTAACCACCGGCAGCTTGAGCCCTGCCCTGCTGCTGGCGGCACCCTAGTTTTTAAGTTTTGTATAATATTTATAATTTTTGTATCTATATTGTAAAAAACAAAAAAAATATTGAATTAATGAGTATAATAATAATAATAATTCTTTATTTCGGACACATGATCCTTATAGATATAATCTGGGTATCTCCAAGTCGCGAGTGAATCAGTTTCTTGTAGGCAAGCGTCCTCCATCGTAACTCACATCTACGCTTTATAACAGGCGTGATCGAGGTCAGCCGCAAGTTCATAATATATTTAATTTAAAAAAATATAGTGGTCGGAATTTTTAACAAGTCAGCGGAATCTAAACACCAACCCATCAACACCAATCCTGCCTAAGCACTATGTTTGAATGATGATTCAAATATCTGCTCTGAGCCTGGGTGTGTATAGGGTTTTTATTAGTTTAAATATTTGTTCGGTTTGTCGTCTAATTTAAGTTTGGGCATAGGAGACAGGAAGTATTTATCCACATTTTACCCTTACGACAGATAAAATTTAATTTATTTTTTGGTTTTTTCCTGGATTCAAATCATACAGGAACTTTTATTCCTGTTGGTCTTCTCGGTATATGATAAGGGGTCAGATAGGAGTAACTTCAGGTCTTTTTGTTCACTTGAAAGTGCTCCATGCGTGTTTTTTTTTTCTTAGTTATTGGCATCACACTTTGTGCATTCTGTCAGTGTCAAGCTTATGAATTTTCAAGATTTATAGTATCATCAAGCCAAATATGTCATGAAATCACAGTAGTCACACCAAATTAGTCATATTCAAGTCCAAGTCACGCCCTAGTAAAGTTATGGCGACTTTACTATGAGCTTTTACGGAGGTTCGAGTCCTGCCGGAGGTCATAATTTTTCTTCCTGTTTAAGCTTTAAAAAACATAGCTTTTACGGAGTTTTGAAAACAACACGAAAAGACACGTTTTACCACATTATCACAGAATAAATAATAGTACTCATACAGAAAGTTCACTCCGCAAAGGAATTGAAATAATTTAGGACTCTATCTACTAGGCAATAAAGTAGCAATTCAACTCGCACAGCGCTGGATACCGCTCGCTATATTCACCTAGATATACCGCTCTCTTTCGTGATAGCGTATGCTTAGTTACGTGCGACGAGACTAACGTGCGACCACTGTCTTCATAGCGGAGCGCCAGCCGATCATACCGAAACTGTGGAGTGACACCCCCCTGACATTATATCACTTGCCCACACTCGTGCATGTAATATAACACTCAATGAATAAAACATCACCATTTGTTATCATTAAATCGCGAAAAAACACAAGTTTACGAAAATAATAGAATGCAGCGAAATGATTATTCCGTGTTTCCGCCAAAACTCCCCGCTATGCGTGTTTACCCCGGCCCCCGCAAAAGTGGTACAAATTATGTAGGCAGACGCCATTGGCATGTCCAATAGTATTTGCTCGAAGATAAGGGATTGCAACAAATAAATGTAAAACTTAAAAAAAAATTACAACAACGTAACTCGTTACGTCTTTCATCATCATCAGCCAGAAGTCGTCCACTGCTGGCCGAAGGCCTGTGGTTGCCATTATAATCCCTTGCTTGCTTGGCACGCGGCTTTGAAATCGCAGAATGCTCTTCACTATTAACAGAGGGGAAAAACGTTCCTAATTTGTTTTAGATGCCTAATCCAATTTCTAATATCCTGAAAATCACGATTATCCGCTTCACAATGACAAAAATACATTCAGATTTTATAAAACGTCAATGTACCCCAAGTATAATGGACATGACGAGGGTACACGAGTTTTCCCAGTTATTATGACTACCAATATCTTTAATACGATCATCCGACGTAACTTATTTGGGTGTGAATAATACCGGTATAATTAAAAGCGGTACTCGGTAATTAAATTTGCGGTATTAATGCCGGTATTTGTTGGGCTTTTCTGTGTGAATTCGGAGCGTAATATTAACATGTGTAAAAGTTGGTTGGCGGAAATAATGTTGATTTAAGTGTCGTCAGATTTTTGTGTAGGTACCTAGGTACTGATAAATTATACTGATAAATTTAAGCTCAGTGTTCAATCCAAGTGTCAGAGTATTTTGGTATTTCGTAAGATTTTTTTATTCAATAGAGTGACGAGAAGTGCGAGACGTTCACCTGGTTGGAAACATCACGCCAGCCATATTGTTATAATAGCAGTGCCCCTCCCCTAGATCCGGAGCTGCAGAATCTTGAAACCCTGCGCCGCACTGCGCTGCGCTGCGCTTTTTTTTTTAAATCGCCCATCGTGTTGACACTACATAAGATCGCGCTGGTCGCGCTTTTGAAATTTATAACGCTCGAAATGCCATTTTGTAACAGTTTGAAATTGATTTAATTAAGGTGAAGTACCCAATTATCAGCACTTTAAGAAGTTGTCCAACTTCAAATTGGTATTTTATATTAAAAAAACAAATTATATCAGCTATACTATTGTGATTTTTAATATGCCTTGTTTATTAATATTTATATTTGTATGATTTTTTTTTAAATAATAATTATAACAATTTAGTATAAAATACTAAAATGATTGAAAAATGATCGTATCGTATCCCCATTTGCTGGAATACTTTTTGTCAGTTACTGGCGCGAAATTACCCAATTATCAGCACATAAAAAGTGAATATTGGAGCAATTATAAGCCTTTTACTTTTTTTTTAATTTTCCTGACAAGGTACAGTTAAGGCACAACTGCAGAACAACAGTTACAGTTAAAGAATAATTAGGTTTTCTCTTCTTTTATTTTTGACTTTTTTTTTTGCACCTACAGGAGAGAAGGAGGTCTAGTTAGAAATCGGGATCAGGTTAATCCAATTACTGGCACAGAATTAAACCAATTATCAACATATGTTGATTAATGGTAAATGTGGTTTCAGCATGGTGCCAAAATTTGGGAAACGACATCATGAAAGATAATTTTGTTAAAAAACGTTCTTATTTCATAATACAAACAAAGATAATAATTGCAAAATCGCCAAATTAGTTTACACACATAAAACCCAATTATCAGCGGAGTGCTGATAAATTAGAAAAACTAAAAAATTGGTACCCAATTGGCACCCGCTGTTATCGCAATAAATTTACGAAAAACTTAAAATATCCTACTCTAAAAAGAGTCCTAATATATCATAGAAAACATTTAAAAACTATGATTTCATTACAACCGTCTAAAACTTTACAAATAGAGTATTCGATTGAAGTAGGAACTTACTCGTACCACCGCTGATTCAAAGTGGCCGAAAAATTACAAAAACTGCGAAACGACCTTTTTGAATCACTTTTCTGACGTCATGTTGAATGCTTTCGTACTAAAAGTGTTTTAGTTGTAAAAGAGATAAATGCTGTTGTATATTTTTTCACTTAGCAATGTAAGAAGCATAAACAGTTATTAATATTTTTAACTTTTTCACCAAGGTGCAGTGCCGACGTATGGGTATGTCACCCTACGATGCAATGTAGTTTGGTTTCCTACGCATCTAAATGAATTGTCTTTTTTTGTACTCCCAGTCTAGAAACATATATATTGGTAGAATTGTCTCATACGTGCATCTGCACGTATGCCCGGCTAATGCGTCCCTTCACTTTTCTGTTCTATTCACTCCTCTCTTCAATGGGTCTAACCACTGTCCTACGTAATAGTTGTGGTAATTTATTGTATGTGTTCAAATGGGGCATTCCCGTTAAAGTTTCATAAAAATACTTGATACTGGTAAATGCACAAAGTGCGATGCCATAAAGAAATAATAAACAATTATGTTTTTCGTTTCTCCGTCCTGGGCAAATATCAGTTTTTTACACATCATTTCAATAATTTGTTTTCCCAAATACAGCGCCATGTTTCCAGGTTTGCCAATAACGTCACTCCGGATTTGCAACGTCATGTCGGATTTTGAGGCTTTCCCTGCTTTATAACCGGCTTCTGTTGCTATAGGTGGCTTTATTTATTGCGGTATTGGAAACAGATTCGCGTGTGGCGGAATAATAGGAGGTGCAAAACTCACACACACTGGCTCCAGATCAGAAGGTCTAAGTAACAAAATGTCTAACATTGCGAAACGTCTAATGAGCAGTAAGCCTAATTAGCGCTGTTTGATAAACAGCATTACGCTGAGTTGAAGACAATTTTGTGACATCACTTTTTTTGGTAACTAACTATTATATAGTTACAGTACCTACGTTAATGATGTTACAAAATAAATATTTTTTCTTTCTTTAATTGGCAAAATGACCATATAGCAAAACATCTAATTAACAGATGGTCTGTATTATTACCTATATACATATTACTTATTTAGCAAATCGTCATTATAAAAATTTGTAAACTCATTCACACACACATTTGATAGAAAGTAAAAGTCATATGAAAATTTAATTTTTATTTGATAAAAAAAAAGTTTTTTTTTTGTGACGATTCGAGCAAGTCTTTCACCTGGTGATAAGCGTCACGCCTGCCACTAACAGTAGAAGTGCCTGAATTGTGAACTTTCGAACACAATCCTGCACCTCACTGCACTGCGCTCGTCACCCTGAGATATTAGATGTTAAATCTCTTCATACCCAGAAATCTATCAGTTAACATTGCCCTTCAAACCGGTACACAGTAATGCTTGCACGCTACTCCTTGGTGGTTGAATAACTGGCAAAGGTGTGCGGTGTAGTACTTCCCCAGGCGGACTCTGCAGTCCTACCACTACTGAAACTGAGCACAAAAAAAAACAACTGAGTATAAAAACAAAGTGTCTATAAATATGTACATGTATGCATGTATACATAATATAATGCAGTGTCCCTTTCCCTCCCGATGCAATGTGTGTGTGATTATCCAGATATTTTGAGAATCTGACGATTTGCTAAATAGATGTTCTGCTATACAGACCGTCTGATAGTTGAACGTTTTCATAGATGGTCATTTTGCTAATTAGGCTTAATGCTCATTATACGTTTCTGCGCTATTGGACATTTTGCTACTTAGACCTTCTGATCATGCACACTAATATTATAAAAGCGAAAGTTTGTGGGTAGGGGTGCGTGCGTGCGCTTGTGTGTGTGTCTGCTACCTCTTCATGCCAAAACTGCTGAACTGATTTGGATAAAACTCAAAATGAGGATAGCTTATTTCCCAGAGTAGCATATAGGCTGTTTTTTCATCATCATCATCGCCGTTTTTCATCGTTCTCGTCACTTTGAATAACTGGAAAAGTTGTGGCACTTTCCCAGGCGAACTCTGCAATAGTCCTACCAGTAAAAACTAGCGCGTAATATAGTATACAAAGCTAAAAACAAAAAAAAAAACATAATAAAACAGTTATTCCATACATTTTGCCCAAGGTTGATGATAACTTTTTGTATGGAACAGCAGATATTTTTTTCGTGCTCTCAATGTTGCCCCTTAATGGGTTTTTTGTTTCGGCGTACAGAATTGGTTACAACTGATTACAAACTAACCCTGTAGGTATAATGTATATCGTGTCACGTACATGGGTTTTGTCCCTGACAATAAGCTTAGTCAAACCACGCAATAAGCACTACTATACATATTCTTACTTCCATGTTCCAACTTATATGTCTAAAATCATGGCTACCTATCCACTAGCAAAGTTTTTTCTTCGTCCATTTATACGGTTTATCTCTATTACGTTTCCGAGTAATTTACCCCATTTACCCCACCGACAAGATAGGCGACACGAAATCATTCATTCGAATAACTCGATTTATTCGATTCTAAAAGTAAATTAAGTTTTTTAACTTAATATTGTATAAAAATTAAGTAGTTCATACATTTGTGAATAATAATAATTACATTATACTAATATAATAAAAAAAAACGAATCATCAAAAGTAATTATAATCCCAAATAACCACAATGAACATAAATATGGGCGATTTGCACTCACTAGACAAATTTGTAAATCATTTGAACATAAATATAGGTTATAGGATAAAAAAAAATGAAAAAAAAAAGGTAAATATAAAAATATATTTAATTAATGATTTTAAGTCGCAAATTGAAATTCAGTTTGAATTACCTACATCATAAATGGCAATTATGACGTAGGTAATAATATAAATATTCTTTTAATTTTCAATAAAAAATATTTTAGTGTCATCTCTAGCACTGCGTTTGACCAACGCTCTTAAATTTTATTGCAGATATTTATTAAATATAATATAAAAAAAACTTTTCATGTATTTAAATAAAGTACATAGTAAGTAGAGCGAATGGTTAGTGTATTAATATAGTTCTAATATATATCTATTATTTTTAATCGAACAATAATCATGTTATAAATTTTCATTGTTAAATTATTCGTTGGAAAACAATGTAACTATTCGTTCTATAGTTGAATAGTTTAGAATTGTAATCGAACAAACAAATCGAATCACATAGGTGTTTTGTTTTAACCCATCTCTACTACAAAGCAATCGTAACGGTTTGCGTGAAAAAACACGAATGTGCTCTTACCTTACTTACTGGTATTATGAAGTTAGGATGTCACACTATTTGCGGGAATCACCCAGTTTTTCGAATTTAGGGCTCATTTGTTTTTGTGCGAAAAGTTTTCCTTTATGAAAAGGTTTTCATAGGTGCTGTGGGTTTATGAAGCGACTACCTATCCCATATAATTTTCCTTGACGTTTACCACCTTGCCCAGTGATACCTATTACATATAACTACTATCTTCCGAGAGGAGTTTTTTTTTTGTAGTGGACTCTACTGCAGAGTCCGCCTGGGGAAGTACCACACCTTTGCCAGTTATTCAACCGCGAAGCAGTAGTGTGCAAGCATTACTGCGTTCCTGTTTGAAGGGCAATGTTACCAGTGAAATTACTGGGTATGAAGAGATTTAACATCTAATATCTCAGGGTGACGAGCGCAGTGCAGTGCGGCGCAGGTTTGTGTTCGCAAGTTCACAATTCTGGCACTGCTACTGTTAGTGGCAGGCGTGATGCTTACCACCAGGCGAACGTCTTGCTCGTCTCGTCACTTGAAAGTATAAAAAAAGGAGTGTCTCCAACCATAACAATCGCTCAAATCATAATGGCGAGGCTGTGCCATGAATCATCATCATTATCATCAATCTTTCTCTCGTATCATTGATACCTTACTAATTTTGTTAGTATCTTCCCAATATTTTTACTAATATTTCAGTACATTTTACCGTTGCTATTTTAAGTAAGTAAAGTAAAGTAAAGTTTATTCACAATAAGAAACTTACTAAGAAAGAAAACAAAGTTTCGTTACACATACCCTAAGGGTTAAACCCTTAAGGGGTTTAAACCTTGACTTAAATTAATACTGATATCTCAACTAAAACCAACTTAAATTCCAAGTTAATTATTATGCCGTCACTAAAATCTTTAATGCAAATGCAATTTTAACCACAACTAAAGCGGCAAATATCAGTTACCTCAATAAAATTTAGGTTCCCATCAACGGAACAAGTTTCGATTTCAATCGGCAACAATACCTAATCCGATGGTAAAATAAACAGAGATCGGTCCGATCTGAATTTCAAATGCAAAAACTTGGCACGCGGGGCGAATGGGTACCTTTTAAAACGGGGAGCCACGAAATGGTGAAACCCTCTTTTGATTTACAAATGGAATTTAATGACATTTTTGTTTTATTAATACGGGAATACTCACGTTTAACTAAATCGGATACTCCGACTATAGTTTCGATCACATCCGGTGACCTTAAGGTCCCTTGCGGTACCCTTGGTGGTCCCTTGGTTTTTTTATGCTAAGCAGGACGCAGCTGCACGCGCGTCGGACTCTGTTTTCAGTCTTTGAAAAAGGTTACCGGATGTGATCGAAACTATAGTCGGAGTATCCGATTTAATTAAACGTGAGTATTCCCGTATAAATAAAACAAAAATGGGTCAAAAACACGCCAGTTTTCATAACAGAATTGAATGACCATGCAATTTACATAAAAATGTGAGATTACCTAGGTGTAGGTCCTTTATTATCTTTACAATTACTTATGGTAAAAAACAAACTATCTTCATCTTGTACTTCCGTATTTGTGATAAAACGCATTAAAAAAACAACCGACTTCAATTTCGAATACCTGGATGACATCTTCATATTTTCCAGTTATTATTCTAGTAATTTTGATTCAATAACCAAACTACTAAACAGATTTCGATAAAATTTATATGGGACTACGTCTGACGTATAACCTACCAAACGAAAATAATGTTCAAAATCGGTCGACAATTGACGGAGAAATCGGTGAACATACATACAATAACAATATTTTTAAAAAACATACATGCAGGCAAACATAGAACCTCCTTCTTTTTTGAAGTCGGTTAATAAAACGTAATGAACGTTTTAATTATTCTCTTGTTTTCTACCGGCTTTGATATGTTGGATCATAAAATGCAGATAAAACGTCTCTCGAACTTCAATTCTGTCAACATTGTCAAAAAATCTCGTCAATTTTTTACAGGTTGGACTCGACCTGAAAGTATAACAAAAGCTGGCCTTAACAAGATTTAGAATTTAGGAAATGCAGTGCAATGCAGTGCAAGTTTATTATAAGGCAAATAGATAATAGATAATAAGCTAAGTTTAGTCATTTTTTTCTTTTAATGATTAAATAATGATTCATCGTCAGCCATAAAACGTCCACTGCTGCCCGCCTAGCACTCGAGCCGTGATAAAAGTCTATCCACTCTTTTTTCCCCGCGAAAACGAGACAGATCCATATTCTAGCTTTATCACGTTCCCGTCCAGGGAAATACCAATTAGTCCTCGGTGCGTGCTAAGGGGGCTGGACGATGGCTTCCAGCTTAATAGAGAAATAGAATAGATATGATAGTTATAGATGTTAAAAAAATATTATTAATAAATAATTCTCTAAAAACCTCTTGCAGGCATATAAGTGGAGGCTACACCTCTCGAATATTTATGTGATATTTTTTTTTTTTTTGTTTATTTTTCATATTAAATATCGCCAAATTCGATTCCTAAGCTACATCATGTACAGTATACGCGTACTGGGTGTAGTATGTATTATAAGTATGTATTTACGAAAAAAAAATTGTATTTCTATCAGCTATCTGGTTTCCATAATACAAGCTTTGCTTAGTATGGGGCTAGATGGCGCTGTGCGTAATAAATGTTCCCCCAATATTTATATTTATTCATTTGGGAACTTACATAGTAAAAAAATATTAGAATTAGATAGCATTTTTAATATTTTCACTTTTGGTTCGGATACATAATATTACAGTCATGGAACTAATTTTATTCGGTATGAATCACAGAAGTTGCCTTCAAGACGTAATAGGGTAGATGACTGATGTTTATATCGTTGAAACCAATAGCTTTGATGAAGAATATAAGTAAATACAGTATGTTTATTGAAAAAATAGTTTATATCGGTTAATAATGATCTGATATATGAGCGTTTAAAGTTTTTGTCAGAGACAACTCTGTCCCTTTCCCACAATACAAAAAATGACGTCACGCCTTATTTGTCAGAATATAATTTATATGGCGTACAGAGAAGTGACGTCACGATTTGCTGTTTCGGCTCTCTGTCAAGCGTGATATTAAAATGCTTATAAGTTGCTTATTTTTGATCAGATTTTCATTTTCTTTTCATTAATCAGCTATTTATGGGCCACATTTTAATAGGTCAATAAAAGAAAACCAGTCATCTAGCCTATTACCTATTAATCATTAAGTAACTAAACTCAATTTTACCCACTC
Source organism: Erannis defoliaria (assembly GCA_905404285.2). Classification (NCBI taxonomy): domain Eukaryota; kingdom Metazoa; phylum Arthropoda; class Insecta; order Lepidoptera; family Geometridae; genus Erannis; species Erannis defoliaria. The sequence continues at coordinate 2,012,186 of FR990082.1, read as the reverse complement.
CACGTAGCTTCATCTTCCGTCTTCCTTGTAAGTTTCCCACCTGGCCACTGCGTAAGGAATGCAAAATTAAATCAATTGCAGTCAAGTTCAAGAAGTGGGATTAATAAAGATATTCAAGAAAGGGAAGTTTTCAAGGAATTTTCTTTGAATTCCTTCTACAAAATGGAATGTTTGGATAATGGGTTAGCTCCATTGAATACAAATTAGATCATTTCGGAAGCAGTATTTTAGTTTGAATATCATTTCGGTGTTTTTGTATGTTTCAACGATGTTGCTGGGGAACGTTGGACGTAAAACAGAATTATAATTTTATACAGGATGAATTAATGTTACTGTTACGGCGATTTCATCTTGAAATTATAAAAGCCGCATTATGTAGGATTTTAGACGATTATGAAGGTTTTAGGTGACATAACTTAACTAACTAAAGTATTGCTGTCCTTAGCTAACATGCCTAGTAAAAGAGTGACAGCAATATTTTAATTAGTTTAGAACTGTCAACTAAAGCCTTCTAAATTGATCACAGTTTACCCATAGTTGAATATGTTCACACACACACACACACATACGGGGTGTACACACACTTTACTACTGAACGAAGGCCTCCCCTTAATTGGGATTGAATATGTTCACTGGACAAAAAAACACTGTAAACGCTACACTATGATACAAAATGACATTTTATTATAGAGCATAGCGAAGTTTAGCCACGTAATGGCAAGCGCAGCCGCGAAAGTCCAGCCTGGCGGTGGTGGGACGACATCCGTAAGTTCTGTGAAAGTCCCTGGATAAGATTGGCGCTAAACAGGGAAGATTGGCGAAAGAGGGAGGAGGCTTATGACCTGCAGTGAGCTGAAAAGGCTGTCAATGATGATGATGATAATAGTAATATTATATTTTTTCTAAGAATATTGATGTTGATATGATGTAACTTTGATGGAATGTAACCTTGACAGAATTTTGATGTTGATATGATGTAACATTGATATAATATTGATGTAGATAATGATGTAACTTCTTCAGCTAGCAACTCTCACATACTGAAGATTGAAATACAGGGCTTTAGCTTTTATGTGTCTCACACAGTTTTCATCCAGGTTTAATTAATTTAATATTGCTACGTGATTGTGCGTCAACTCTTGGCTTTGTAAATTATACACATGAGATTTGTTTTGCGCAGAAATTAAATAGTAATTTTTCATTCGTATTCCATCTTTGGCCACGTTATATAATTTAATTTGACTTCTTGAAAGCTTGATGAACTCAAATAAATGTATCAAGGAGCACAATCAAGATTATCTCTGTCCCTTTTCCTCTAATACGCGTATTATTAATATGATACGGTGTCAGATATAATTTTAGCTGCTCGAGAAATAAATTAAACACAAACCCTAATAAATATAATATTAGATGTTAGCAAAAATGTTTGCAATGGAACACAATGTCGATACGATGACAAACATAAAACAAAGACATTCTGGAACATTCGCCGAGTATAACGTACTTAATACATCGTACGATCGTCGAACGTACTTAGTACATCGAATGTTCCAGATTATCAAATCCTGAAAGAGCAGCAAACAACGCCGCCTCCCTCCAAAATAAATTAATTTCCCGTTAGCTTTTCATAATTTTGTGTAACGTTCCCGTCGTGATAGAAAACGTTCATCGCTTAATAAAGACAATTACGTTAATTGGCTCCGGTCCTCAAGTTGGGCGGAATTCTGCGCCACTTGAGCGTTGAATGGAGAGTATAACGTAACGTTGGTATCAAAGCGCGGGCGCACACTCGCGACTATTAGTCGCTCTTGTCGGAGCGATTGTAGCCGCCAAAGATTTAAATAAAACTGTTCCAATAAATAAAGATTTTTAGAGATAGCGGGCTCTAACGTTTAGGCGCCAAGTATTACAGTTCTGGCTTGACCTAGGTATGCAAGCTTGGTAGATCGATGCTATAAAAAAGAAACCATTTTTTTTGACACAATGAAAAATGAAAACAGATACAATATTATAGGACAAAAAACTTAATTACGTCAAATAAAGGGACAACAAAAGCGTAAGAGGTAGTTCCAGGGTTCACCTTTCCAGTCTATTAGCAGATATGCTCATAGCACCATAATTACCCCCCCACACACACACAACATAACATCATAATAATCATCCTCATGCACTTGCCTGTCATATCTCAGGTCGTTTAGACCTGGAGAAGTACATTACTTGTTTTTTTTCAATTGATACCATGAGAATAAGTAAACATAATCGTCGTAAACCTTGCACTTAATAAATAAAAACAAAAATATTATTAATTGTATAAAATTCACAATTCACTAAAAAAATAAGTTTATTTATAAAAACATATTTTTTAGACTTACTTACACATGTCATTATATGTATTTTACTGTTGATAGTGTGAACGTTAACCTATAAAATTAACATAGAAAAGTCTAAACTACATTTTAACAGGGTAGGTACTCTGTATTACCTAAGGTCGATTTTACTTACATTTCCATAAACTTGTGCAGCAATATTTTAAACTAAACTTAGATCCTTAAAGTCGTCGCATTATTGCATTGACTGAACATAGTAACCTATTAAGTTGACGAGTGCGCGGCGAGCCCGCCATGTAATACCATCATAAAGCGTCTCTCTTTATTGCCGAATTTCCATTAGGGACATTTCGCGTAGGCGTCCAACGTAGACAATGTGTTGCCTGTGACTTAGGCGCCGTCATCATGAGCGATTCCACTTAACCTCATAACTTGATCGATGCAGTCAAACGGGCCATTAAATTAATAAATAGTGATAAAAGCTGGCATCTTTTTTTTTCCATAATTTGATGACGATTTTGTGAATTTTGCATCATCACTAGCACTAGCACTAAATAGTAGATATATAATAAGCTTTAAAAAAAAATTGCAACGGACTTAAATTTCGGCTACCTGGATGTGATCTGTAATTTTTATTTTAAAACCAAACTACTGGACCGATTTCGATAAAATTTATATGAGACCACCTCTGGAGTAGGTGCCTACCTACCAACCAAAAAAATAATCATCAAAATCTATTCATAATTGGCGGAGTAATCACGTAACATAGATACAAAAAAAAATTAAAATCAAGAATAACATTCAGTCGAATTGAGAACCTCTTTTTTTGAAGTCGGTTGAAAATTAAGATATGTAGTTGTTTTTGCAGGCGATTTTTGACTGTCTTCTGACAGTTCTAAACTAATTAAAGTCCTCTTAGTTAACGGTGGTAAGCTTCTGCGATCCCCAAGCCGCCTGCCAAGCGTGGGGATTTTGGCAACCCCTCCCTATTAAGGGGGAGGCTTCCGTCCAGCAGTGGACGTCTTACGGCTGTTGATGAAGTCGTTTTGTAAGGATTGTAAAGCCAGTGCACTTTTTTTTTTTTGATAATTATAATTATTAATTACATTTTTAATGAAAGTTCAAAATTAATTTAGTATCTGACACTTAAGATTTAATTTCTAATTTAAAATAAGTTATATATTTAATTGGTGATTCTGTTTTATTTACCTTTCTATCGTCTCGTCACCCTGCAATCTCGTCATTTTGTTGATCTCGTCACCCTGTAATCTCGGCATTTTGTTGATCTCGTCACCCTGCAATCTCGGCATTTTGTTGATCTCGTCACCCTGCAATCTCGGCATTTTGTTGATCTCGTCACCCTGCAATGTCGGCATTTTCTTGATCTTGACACCCTGCAATCTCGGCATTTTGTTGATCTTGACACCCTGCAATCTCGTCACCCTGCAATCTCGGCATTTTGTTGATCTCGTCACCCTGCAATCTCGGCATTTTGTTGATCTTGTCACCCTGCAATCTCGGCATTTTGTTGATCTCGTCACCCTGCAATCTCGGTATTTTGTTGATCTCGTCACCCTACAATCTCGGTATTTTGTTGATCTCGTCACCCTGCAATCTCGGCATTTTGTTGATCTCGTCACCCTGCAATCTCGGCATTTTGTTGATCTCGTCACCCTGCAATCTCGGCATTTTGTTGATCTCGTCACCCTGCAATCTCGGCATTTTGTTGATCTCGTCACCCTGCAATGTCGGCATTTTGTTGATCTTGACACCCTGCAATCTCGGCATTTTGTTGATCTTGATACCTTGCAATCTCGTCGGTCTGAGACCTCGTTTATTTGAGATCTTGTCTTTCTGAGATCTCGTCATTCTGCCTTCTCGACATTCTACGATCTCGTCATTTTGAGTTCTTAGTATTATGAGACGGTCAGCTTTTAAGTAACTACGAACTGTCATATGATAGCCAAACCGCCTAAATCGCTTTGGCACGTCACTCGTATGATTATATCGTTTGCTCGTTGTCTACCTAAGTATAACGCAGTGTGTCTTAATCGCGTTGTGCCTAAATGTCATTTCAAATAAGCGTTTGGACTAAGTAGCCATTCGGCTATGTTGCTATTAGTTTATTTCTTATATTGTCTATTTCGCCATACGACTATGTCGTTATTGGTTTTTTTTACATTGTCCATCTCGCGATACGACTTTGTACTTCAGGACAGAGTGACAATGTACCGAAAAATAGATATCTTTTGTGCAATTTAAAAGAAACGTACACAAACACACAAAGAACACCCTAAATCAATCTTGTTCATTCGTAACAACGTTCCTGTTTTTATACCATCGTATATCGTTTTCCTCGTTTTCTCCGGGATAATTCCTGCGTAATGACTATACGGATTTACAACGGATCTTGATATCTTTGTTACGACGCAATAGAAACTTATTATATGACTATTATATGACTGTTAAATGACTTCTGGAAACTCGTGTAGAACAACTGTTACATTTGCAGATTGCAATGCGTGTTCGAGTTTTGTTTCATTTGTTTTGTTTTCATGAGGGTTAAGGTTAATCATTATTGACTTATGTTAAGTATAAAAACAACATTTGAATGTCACAAATTAAATCATAAGTAAGTACGTTCTACTAAAGTGCGTTTGTACACTCAAAAAAATATTTTAGATTTTTTAGATTAAGTATATTTTTGTATTGCATGGTAGGTTGGTAGGTATAGCAGAGACTTCCTGCCCACCTAGCACGCGAGCCGTGATAAAATTATATCCACTCTATTTTCCCCGCGAAAACGTAACAGACGTATTCATATTCTAGCTTTATCACGTTCCCGCGCGGGGAAAGACCAATTAGTCCTCGGGGCCGGGGAAGTAAGTTATTTTTTTTAAATCCTGATCCTGATCCTGATCACCTGAGAAAAATCATCCCAATAGCTTAAAATATAATTGCACAATTTTTTACTCCTTGGCCTTGCACAAGACTTTAGCAAATAGCGGCTACACAGAAGAAACCACGAACAGTAGAGGATCCGTTGAACAACGACCATCTTAAATAAAAAAAACAAAAAATATAAGTTGAAGTAGATCAAAATAGAGTCAAGGTGACACAAGGTGACTTCATCATCATCGTCAGCCCGGAGACGTCCACTGCCGAACGAAGGTCTAAGGGGGAGCCCTTACACCGCCACACTGTACGACAACCTGCCATTTGCATCCACCGGTTGCCCGCGACTTTTACAATGTCGTCGGTCCACCTAGTGGGAGGCCGCGCCTACGCTGCGTCTTCCGGTTCGCGGTCGCCACTCAAGAACCTTTCTTCCCCATCGGTTGTCAGTTCTTCGAGCGATGTGGCCTGCCCATTGCCAAGGTCACTTAAAAGTTGAATATTGGGGAATTACCTCGGGGAATTACTAATATTATTTTTAAAACATTGTAGCATCGAAAGAATTTGACATCCAGCGCCATCTATTTCCAAATCAAGCAAAGCAGGTCCTCTCATTGTGCCTTCTATCTGGCAGATCGTGTATTTCCGTTATTTTTATACAATGGCTTGTTTCCCTCCCGAGCGGATTATTTGGGCGCCAGTAATTGACTGTACGGCTTAGCCGTGGATCGCAATATCCTTGTTATAACGGGATATCACAAAACAGTAGCAGTATACACTATACACCCCTATACAGTAGTATGGCCTCTTTTTCTGGCTCCGTATCAAAAGGACTATCAGGGTAAATGACGATGTTTGCAGAACGTCGGCACGTGAAAACGTCTACATGGTGACAACGTCATGAGTGGCAAAACGACTTACTAGTAAAACGTCCAAAATGTGAAAGCGTCCATTATACAAATGGTCAGGGACAGGCAGTAACAAAACAAAATAGTCTGAATAAGAGACCTACTCCTACTTACCTAGTTGATCAGCATAATCCAGTGCTCAAGGTAGGCCTACCGAAGAGCGATTGGGCAATATCCACCGTAAGAACCCAGTAGCGGGTCGGTGAATTTACATACGTTTCTATTTTCATTGCGTTTCTATTGTCTTGTCTTGTGTGCAAAATGTGTTTTTTTCTACAAATAAAATATTGTCTATTGTCTATACGATTTTTTTTTATCTGGACGTACTTGCATACGTCTTCGTTCTTCACGGTGTTTTCTCTTATCAAAGAGCCTGTGGTATCGCAATCCGTACATAATTTCCAAGGTGTTCTGGTACGGGCCCAGGATTTCAACCCACGACCTCAAGAATGTCAGGAGATCGCCAGGTTAAAGTGCATTTTTCCAAAGGTGTCCAAAAACAAACAATCTTTACGTAAAGTTCTATTATTATTAACGGGATATTTACCGTGATTATGTTGTGATTAAACGACCGTGATAGTTTAAAACAGTGTTTTAATCTTTACGTATCTTTAATATATACGAGGGCTACACTAAAAGTATCGGGAATGGAATATTTCCACTGTTTCTGTCATATTAAAATCTTTTTAATTGAAAACTCCTTGGTTTTAAAAATCGAATACCATTTATTTATTAAAAAAAATATTCTCGGTCTTGTCACAAGGTTTTGTCAAACTTGTTTAGTCGTTGAGAAAATGGAATTGACTCGAGAAAATTCAAGAGCGATGATTTATTATGGCTTTCGAAGTGGTTTAACACAAAAACAGTGTGTTGACCGGATGATTTCTGCATTTGGTGATAAAGCCCCATCCAAAACCACAATTTATCGCTGGTTTGCTGAATTTCAACGTGGACGTGTCAAGCTCAGTGATGATCCCCGTCAAGGTCGTCCAAAAACTGCAGTCACCCAAGAAAACGTTGATGCTGTGCGTAAGCTGATTGAGGAAGATCGACATGTGACATACCGCGAAATTCAGGCAACTTTAGACATTGGCATGAGTCAAATACAAATAATCTTGCATGAAAAATTAGGTGTAAAAAAGTTGTTTTCCCGATGGATACCGCATTCGCTCTGTGAAGAGCAAAAAGCGGCTCGCGTTACTTGTTGCGTCAGAACTCTCGAAAGATTCCACGCAGGATCCTCAAATGCTGTATACAACATCGTATCAGGTGACGAATCCTGGATATACGCGTACGAACCCGAAACAAAAAACCAGTCACGAGTTTGGGTGTTCGAAAATGAGTTAAAGTCAACAAAAATTGTTCGTTCACGGAGTGTTGCAAAAAAAATGGTGGCCACGTTTGTCTCCAAAACCGGCCATGTTACGACTATTCCTCTTGAGGGACAAAGAACGGTTAATGCAGAATGGTATGCTAGCATTTGTTTGCCACAGGTCGTTTCTGAACTCCGTAAAGAGAACTGCAACCGCCGCATCATCCTCCATCACGACAATGCGAGTTCTCACACCGCGCACAGAACAAAAGAGTTTTTAGAGCAAGAAAACATAGAATTATTGGACCATCCGCCGTACAGCCCCGACCTAAGCCCTAATGATTTCTATACTTTCCCTAAAATAAAGAATAATTTGCGTGGACAGAGATTTTCATCACCTGAAGAAGCTGTGGACGCCTACAAAACGGCCATTTTGGAGACCCCAACTTCCGAATGGAATGGTTGCTTCAATGATTGGTTCCATCGTATGGAAAAATGTGTCAAATTTCGCGGAGAATACTTCGAAAAGCAATAAATATATTTTTAAATAGTAATGTTGTGTCACTTCCTTGATTCCCGAAATTTTCAGTGCCGCCCTCGTATTTGGTCTTCTTACAAAAATGGTAAGACATTGGCATTATCTGTTTTTCTTTACTTACTTGTGACCCAGTATAATATATCTGTAAAAAATTAGATTAGAAATAGGTACAGTATAAGATTTTTTACCTTATTGGACAAGTTTGATGGAACAGGTCTTTGTGAGACGTGTGTCACCAAGCAGTAGTCTGTGAAAATGCTGTTTCGCTTTCAGGCGCTATAAAAATAAAGCTAGCAAAATAAAATGATTAGGGCTAATGAGATTCATTGCCGAATAAAGTGGTTCCATAGACTTTGTTTTACTCAATCTTCTGAATATTGCGAAACTGTACCCTCTTGAAGTGGAGAAAACTATCGTAATTTTTTTTTCATCTCACTTGCTCGTAAAGTGGATCTTATTACATCGGTTTTAGGCTTATAATCCAAGCTATTACGCAGGCGTACTTTTTACTTTACATTACGGCACTAGTGCTATAATAGGTATAGCCCGGTAAAGTCAAGTTTGTACGTGATTGCAATTAGACGTATGTATACGAAGCACTCTTAATATAGCCGGGTAATACTTACAGTTTTTTTGTAATACCAACAAAGAGTTCTTATGCCGCTGAAGTAAATGTCAACCTGCGCGCGCATTGCTAGTTTGGGCGCCATTTTCCGTAAATGTTTGTTGACATTTTCGCTGTGTGGTTGATTATTATCAAAAAAAGTTTGTTTTTTCCTCGCAAGTGTGATGATGAAAACAGTCGTATGAAACTCTTGTGCTATGTTAGTCATTACACTCTCGGCTTCCTTATCGCGCTCGCCTGCGGATCGCGCGCACAATACCACCTCTAGTGTAATGACCAATATAGCACACTTGTATCATAATGTACTATAAAGAAAGATGTTTTATGCCAGTTACAGGCTGATTCAAACTTAATGGCGGCTGTGAACTTAGGCGCGAGACGCTGCGCAGTAGCTAAATCTTGCTTGCAACGCACTTCACAGCCAATATCATCTTTTTCTAGTCCATACTGTATCTACAGGGAGTGTGGCTGGTTCACTGTTTGTTAGTGTTTCGCGTTGTCCCAAACTTGATTGAGGCGAACCGACAGAAAGGTAATTTGGTTTAGCTTCAGAGTCCACGCGGGTAATAATATGTTAAGGCGATGACAAAGACAATGATAGAAAGAAGATAAGAACCCACAATGATGAAGATAATTTCATTTTCATCACACTTGCTCTTAAAGTGGATCATATTACATCGGTTTTAGGCTCATATACAAAGCTATTACATACACGTGCTTTTTACTTTACATTACAGCACTACCGCAATAAAATGTATAGCCCGGTTAAGTTTAATTGTACCTCACTGCAAGTTAGATGTATGTCATACGAAGCATTCTTAATATAGTCGGGTAATACTTACAGTTTCTTTTGTAATACCAACAAAGAGTTTTTATGCGGCTGAAGTAAATGTCACCTGCGCGCGCATCGCTGGTTTGCGCGCCATTTCCCGCAAATATTTGTTTGACGTTTTCGCTGTGTGGTTGATTATTATCAAAAAAAAAAAGTTTTATCCTCACAAGTATGATGAGAACAGTCGTATTAAATGCGTGTGCTATTGGTCATTACACTCTCGGCTTTCTGATCGCGCTTGCTTGCGGCTCGCGCGCATAATACCGCAACTAGTTTATTGACCAACATAGCACACTTTTATCATAATGTATACCTACTATTGCTTAATAATAATCAATTTATTTCAGAACAAGTCCATACATAGAGACAAAAAATAAATTAAAATAATGTCTAAATAGTTCAAATAAGGATGTCAATAAAAATTACAAATATCACATAATAAAAAAATAATAAAAAAAAACTAATAAAAAAGCTTAAGCGAAAAAAAAGCTTAAGCGTAAGCGTATGTTATTTTTTTTTGTCACAAATAATGTTATTTATTTTCTACTCTATTCTATGTAATGGTTTTAGCGCAGTCGATCACGAGGCTGCTACTAGACCTAATGACTCTATAGCTTAAGGTAGTGGGGCAAAGCAAAAATATTGAGGTTAAGTACTTGAACCTGCGCGTCGACTATTATTATATATAAAAATATAAAACCAATAGTACCTATGTGTACTTAAAAATATACCTAATCAATTATTGGAAACGATAATCTTTGTTATTCAGTTTATCTGCGCCCCGCGTGATGATATAAGCTATCTCCATTCCGAGTTCCATCTAAATCCGTACAGCCGTTTTGGCGAGAAAATGTAACAAATAAACACACACCATATACTGGCAAACTTTTGCATTTATGAAACAAGTGTGGTTTTGGCGATAAGTAAATACTTGCTGCATTAAATAAAATGATAAATACATTGAATATCTACTTTTATAAGATACTTAAGATTTAAGATAATCCAGTGAGCATTCTCCATACAAACGTATTCCCCTATTTTTTTCCTGGATAATGCCTCTAGAGCAATCTTTTTTTTTATAAATTCTAGGACTACTGTAGACGTATCTCTGTCATTCTTTTTTTCAGTATAAACAGCCTTACCTAAAATAATCTCGATTCTCTTAGTCACTGCTTAAACTTCTCTGTCCTTTTCTAGCACGTGCAACTTCACGTCAGAGAGAAGATGGCAGAGCATCTTAAGCAGTGACTAACGGTTAAAAAGTTTTTTTAAGTAAGGCCGCTAATTGCTAAAGAAAATATAACCCTCCAAAGATCACTATGAAAATATCTTAAGGCTATATTTTTATTATATTTTCTTGTGCTTGTGTACACAGTGAAGTTTTAAAAAAAGCTGATCATGTATGTATGTATAGAAAATGTAACACGAAATGTATTAATAACAATAATATGCTTCTTAAAAAAAATACAACCGACCTCAACTTCGAATACCTGGATGACATCTTCATATTTTCCAGTAATTTTTATTTAAAAACCAAGCTACTGAACCGATTTCTATAAAATTTATATGGGACCACCTCTGAAGTATGTACCTACCAAACAAAAAATAATCATCAAAATCATTTAATATTTGGCGGAGTAATCGCGTAACATACATAAGAGAGAAAAAAAACTTGCAGTCGAATTGAGAACCTCCTTTTTTGAAGTCGGTTGAAAAAACATTTATTATTTATTATTTTATTTTATTTTACATTTTTAGGAAAACTAACAGCCTAAATAAATAAATATTAACACTTGGTTCTATGACTGGGCTAATTATAAGTGTAATAGTTTAATTCAGGAATACACCCATATTAGGTATAATGACAGCGATAAGAATAAATGACAATCAAAGAAATAAAATCACATCATATTATAAAAATTGCCATAAATAAAATCACAGTCAGTAAATAAAAATCCAAATACCAAAAAAAAAAACATTATAAGAACTTTAAGGTTTTCAAATATTTTATCAGGTTTAATCTCGCGCTTCTCTCGCGTCCTCTTCTAGGCTTTTCATATTAATGGAGTCTGTATAACCATAAAATATTTACCTTTTCATTTATAAGTAGGTACCTAATATTTTCACGAACATTTTCATATCCAATAAAAACTTGGCCAGAAACTCTCTCGAGGCCTGAATTTCATATTTACCTCAAGGTTTTAGGGTTCTACGGTTGAATAAACTTTATTTAGTTAGCTTTATAAATTATCTGTTTTACTTTACGTGACAGTCAAATTTGAGTTACATTTTCTTAAGCTTTAAATTTTTTCTTATCATTCACTGTTTAGCAGCTTATTCAGCTTATTGTAAAGCCTGAGCCTCTGCCCTTCGCTCCTTCCCTGCTTAGCGCTAATCTCGTCCAGACGCTTCTAAAGAAGTTCTAGATATCATCACGCCGGTGTGTATCTCAAATGTAGTAACAACTAATACTATGTAATAGAATAATTTTCCTTTGGCATATTTATTTTGACAACCGATGGGGAAGAAAGGTGACGACCGCGAACCGGAAGACGCAGCGTAGGAAGGCCTCCCACTAGGTGGACCGACGACATAGTCGCGTAATGGCAGGTTGTCGTACAGTGTGGCGTTCTAGGGGGGGGCACTGCTGCCGACGTCCAGACGTCCACTGGCCAACCGGGGGGTTGGCTTCGTTCAGCAGTGGACGTCTCTGGGCTGATGATGATATTGATTTTGTAAAGAAATTAGTGAATGAGTTGACAAAAAAGATGGCGGCTTTCCTACAGAAAAAAAAAGTTGTTCTATTCAACTCGATAGTTGCTGCTGACTATACGTGACAGTTAGAAAAAAGCATAAATTTTTTGATCTGTGGCACAATAAATACTTGACAATGACAGCCAAGTCTGGTCAGCGCAAGGTCACCGCCATCTACAGTGAGCTTCTTCTTATTTTTTATGGTGTGCCGAAAAATTTCCCATTTATTTTTACAAACAAAACAATTCACGGTTTTTAAATAGCAACCCTACTTCTTGCTCATTTCTTTCTTTGTTAAGGCTTAAAAAGCGAATTATAATATAATTCGCTTTTTAATATAATTTATAATTAATAATATTTTATAATATAATTCGCTTTTTAAGCCTTTATAAATATTATTTATAAATTATGAGGTCATTATCGTCATCATGATCAGGCAGAACATTTCCACTACTGGATGAAGGCCTCACTTAATAGGAAGGGATAATTTTTAAATATTTACGGGATATTTACCATGATCATGTTGTGAAACGAGCTCCCGATATTTCGGCGCAGTTCACGGGCAGACAACCAAAAGCGAACCGAAACTGCGCGAAATATCGGCAGCTCATTTCACAACATAATCATGGTAAATATCTCGTAAATAGATAATAATAGAAATGTAATGAACAATCGTTAAGGCTTAAAACAGTGTTTTAAAAACAAATTGTCCCACACATAAGCAGGGGGGGGGGGGGTCACTCCGCAGTTTAGGTATGTTCGGCCGGCGCTCCGCTCCGAGAGGACAATGGAAGGTTAACGTCAGTGGCCGCCCGCACGCTAGCCTCGTCGCACGTAACTAAGCACACGTGATAGAAAGAGAGCGGCATATCTAGGTGAATATAGCGAGCAGTATCCAGAGCTGTGCTACTTTATTGCCTAGTAGATAGAGTCCTTATTCATTTCAATTCCTTCGCGGAGTGAACTTTCTGTAAGTACTATTATTTAATCTGTGACACAAGTGCCAAAGTAGTAACGGCAGAACCCTTTGTGTCACAATAGATGCACACTTTTCTACCCTATTTTATGAATGTATTTATTTATTTTATGCTCTACATTCCACTCATTGCGTTCAATGATTGGTAAAGCAGTAAATCGCGATTCGGTTCGGCTTTACTTCACTTGAATTGATATTGGATTTTCATGCAAATTAAACAGCAAGTGGTTGTAGTAAACGTTCTGTTGTAGCAAATTAAAGTAAACATGTAAAGAGAATTTATGTTGTTATATAGCGGTCGTTTTAAGGTCAGTTTTAGCCGGCTTCAAAAAAATAGGGTTTCTCGATACGGTTGTATTTTTCAACCGACTTCAAAAAAGGAGGTTCTCAATTCGACTGAATGTTTTTTTTTTGTTTGTATGTTACTCTATTACTCTAATTATGAACTGATTTTGATGTATTTTTTTTTTTGGTAGGTAATACTTCAGGGGTGGTCCCATATACATTTTATCGAAATCGGTTTAGTAGTTTGGTTTTTAAATCAAAATTACTGTAAAATATGAAGATGTCATCCAGGTATTCGAAGTTGAAGTCGGTTGTATTTTTTTTAAAAGCGTATTATTCATGTTTGTTACTCGAGGACTCCGTCGTATTTAAACCAATTTGTTTTTTTTTTAATATTAAGTAACATATTTTCAGATTGGTCCCATAGAAATTTAATCGCATGTGAGCGGAGCCGACTTTCAAACTATACTTATTGAACCTTATTCCAAACAATTTATTTGAGTTTTTTATACAATCAAGTGACGAGACGAGCAAGACGTTCACCTGATGGTAAGCGTCACGCCTGCCACTAACAGTAGCAGTGCTAGAATTGTGAACTTGCGAATACAATCCTGCGCCGCACTGCACTGCGCTCGTCACCTGAGATATTAGATGTTAAATCTCTTCATACCCAGTAATTTCTCTGGTACCATTGCCCTTCAAACCAAAACACAGTAATGCTTGCACATTACTGCTTGGAGGTTGAATAACAGGCAAAGCTGTGGTCCTTCCTCAGACGGACTCTGCAGTAGAGTACTACCACTACAAAATATCGTTCGAAGGCCATCTCCGCTCGCATGCTCGACTCTTGCATAAGGTACAAAAATATTAGCTGTGTTACGATTCATACAACAGAAACTTTATTACTAAGTTAATACTTTTTATAGAGGTAGTTGCCATTGTCTTGGCGCGACAGGCATCTTGGCCTATTTTTTTGTCCCAAAGTTTTGACAGGTACTCAATGGGCATTTACAAGCTTGTCAAGGGTGAAGTAACAGTGTTGTTAACTTTTATGGGGAAGACGTTGTAGTGTGACACGACACTACTCAAGGATACACCCTGAAGGCTCAAATGAAATGCTTGCGCGGATTCAGGGAGTTCTGCCTTCGAAGATCAACATGGGTTTCTTTTTTTTTCCTTAGTTGTTGGCATCGCACGTTGTGCATTCTGCCAGTGTTAAGTTCATACATTTTCATGTTTTTTTACTAAAATCAAGTCAAATATGTCATGAAATCACAGTCAGTTACACGAAATTTGTCATAGTCGAGACCAAGGCATGCCCTAGAAAAGTTGTGGCGACTCTACTATGAGCTTTTACGGAGTTTTGAAAACAACACGAAAAGACATGTTTTTACCACATTATATCACTTGCCTACACTCGAGCATGTAATTCAACACTCAATGAATAATCACCAACATAATGAATCATTAATTCGCGAAAAAAACAGAAGTTTAAGAAAATAATAGAATGCAACGACATGATTTTTCCGTGTTCCCGCCAAAACTCCTGGGAAATTCTTAAGGATCACTTTCTTAAGGATTTTTTGGGTCCAAAGAATCCGGCCTTACATCTCATGACTGTTTAAAACCATCAAGTCAAAATAATAGACATACCACAAAACCATTGCGGTAAAATGAAGTATATTTTTCTTTTAACGATAATATATGGTGATGGATAAAAATAATAATACGAGAAGGGCGGCGTCTATTTATGAAACTTATCCAAAAACTTTCCCCAATAATGAAGTAACAGAAACTCCATCACAAAATAAAAGGAAAAACAAACCAAATGATGATTTAGTGGACGGACCCATCGTAAATAATAAATGAGAAACTTTGTCTCCCACCGGCTACACGTTAAATCTTAATTTTAATTTTGTAACTTTCAACCGAATTTCTGTCCAACTCGTCCTTTTTGATGTAGATTACTTGTAACTTTCTGGCGTTTTCATTAAGAATTGTGAATAAATGTTGCAGCCGCTTTGTGGTTTCGGTCTGATTAGAAATTGATAAATAATTCTATGATATACTCAGGTGTTTTTATTTTCAATCTATTAAATGACAGAATAATCAGCATTTTTAATTGTCCATTTCTAGACATAGGCCTATCCAAAAGAACCGCTAGACTAAGGCCGTTTGTCCACAGCCGCCGCAGATTATTATAGCTGCGTGTCCACTGCACGTCCGTCGCCCCCACTCAAGAGAGAAGTAAATAGAACGGAAATGTGTCGGGCCGCGCCAATATAAATTCTGCCAATATAAATGTTTTTAGACTGAGAATACTCAAAAAGACAATTTAAATAGACGCGTAGGAAACCAAACCACATTGCATCGTAATTAGATCAATTTTGATCTGTTGCAAAATAGCATTTCGAGCGTTTTACTTCAAATGCGCGACCAATTATTGGCATTTTTTCGTCGTAGTTTCTATACAAATAAGTGTAAAACTGGCGACAGCGGCTTTCTATACAATTGCTTTAGAACATTATTTTGACAGCCGTTCTAGCCTAAGAAGTAGGGCTTTCGTTTTTCTGTAGTCGCCCCAAGCGCCATGCTCCGTAGCGCTACTTCGGTGACGTCATCTCGGTCTCGTTGACGTCTCGGTGACGGCGGCTGTGGACAAACGGCCTAACGCCTACTCTCCATATGCGATCGGGCCATATCCACCACGGTGACCCAGTTGCAAATTGGTGGATTCACATGCGCCTTTGAATTTCCTCTCTAGACTAATGCTTGTTTCTTTGCCAGTGGTATAAAAATCAGTAAGTATGTCAGTAAATAGCAAAACCCGACACACCCTTAAAAGAATCGAAAAGTTCTTGAAAAAAGTTTCGCTTAATAACTGCTGAGTAGTAATTAATGAAGATGAAAGTTGAATATAGTTGAGTGTTTAAGAATATTGTTTGAGAATAATTTAATACTGAAACTGAAACAAAAAAAATACTTGAAACGAAACGTAAAATGTATTTGCCAGTGCACAAAATTTGCCAGCTTGACTAATGTGTAGCAGTGTCTACGCCGTAGAGGCTGCACGGCGTAGCGTCGTAGCCTGGTTTTATTACGTAGACCGTAGGCAGTAATGACGTAGCTCTAACATAAGCTATGCATAAGCTAACTCTAAATAACAGGCATTAAAAAAAAAACAAACGACTTCAACTGCCTGGATAACATCTTCATATTTTCTAGTAATTTTGATTTAAAAACCAAACTACTAAACTGATTTCGATAAATTTAAATGTATAAAAGCGCGAGATTAAACCTGATAAAATATATGAAAACCTTAAAGTACTTATATTTTTTTTATTTTAACCTTTCTTCCCCATCGGTTATCAGTTCTTCGAGTGATGTGGCCTGCCCTTGCTACTTCAACTTGCAAACCCTGCGAGCGATGTCGGTGACTTTGGTTCTTTGGCGAATATCGTCGTTCCGGATTTTATCGCGCAAAGTAACTTCGAGCATAGCTCTCGCCGTTGCCCGTT
Organism: Erannis defoliaria; assembly: GCA_905404285.2. Classification (NCBI taxonomy): domain Eukaryota; kingdom Metazoa; phylum Arthropoda; class Insecta; order Lepidoptera; family Geometridae; genus Erannis; species Erannis defoliaria. Next base: position 1,995,216 of record FR990082.1, on the reverse strand, counting down.
GTGTGACACTGTGTTTCTCCAAAAGTTAAAGACCACGTTTCAGTTCCATATGTCATCATATGGCATCACTGGCAACACCTCTGAAGTATTTATAATTGGCGGAGAAATCGCGTAACATACACAAAAAATAACACAAACAGTCAAATTGAGAACCTCTTTAAAAAGGAAAAAAGCTATATGAGTATACTAGCATAATAATTAGCCTGTTTAATAGTCAACTGCTGCGTACTTATGCAGGTTTTTTTTACGATATTTCCTTTTACTTTACCGAAAAGCTGGTGGCATGGAAAGCCGTACATAAACTCCAAATAGGTAATTGGTATTGGCCCGGGATTTGAGCCCGGTACCTCACGGTTTCAAGTTGAGTGGTCTCCCAACCAGGCAGCCACGGTTTTTGCTAGACTACCTCGGATTTTACTAGGCTACCACAAACTTTTATGAGGCTACTATAGTTTACAAAGGGGAGTAATTAATTGCACGTGTATCCATTATACCCATCACTATAGGTACGTAACGGATGTTTACGATAACGCAAAGAAAAACATGTCGTGCCTTGTGTTATATTCTAAAACAATTTTATTGCGTTTTTTCGAGTCACATCACATCACATCAACAGCCGGAATACGTCCACTGCTGGACGAAAGCCTCTCCCTTAATAGGGAGGGGTTGCCATAATCCCCACGCTTGGTAGGCGGTTCAGGGATCGCAGAATGCTCACCACCGTTAGCTAAGAGGACGCTGCTCCCGTCTTCCGGCGGTTCTGGATGCAGTTTTAGGACATACCCAGGTCCAGATTTTTTTCGAGAGGTAATGCATAAAAGAGCTGATTTACGCGATATATTATGATATGATGTGCTGAAACATAATTAGGTATATCTTTACAAGTTGTTTTAAAAACTCAGAAGAAGCTTGTAGTAAAGTTGCCACGACTTTATTATGTCATAACTGGACTTGATTGTGATTAATTCTGATTTGACCACAAATCATATAAATTTTGAAATACCTACTAAAATTTTTGACAATGGCAAATGAAAAAATGACGATGCCGTAATCCTCTTAGGAAGAGAGATGAAATAAAACAGGTACCGAACAATTTTTACCCCTTCACCCACATTCGTAACTAAACATTCATAACCAGCTACGAAAAAATAAGTTTTCTTCTCAACGAGTCAAGTGGATGGCTACCTTTAGGAGGAACAGAGTACGTGCACGTGGAGTGTGGTCTGCTAGGTCAGGCTGTGCGCCGACCGCGGCACGGACGCCTGTACCACGTTCCACTTTGGCAGGGTAAGCGATTTTACAATTTTCATCCATAACATATTATGAGCTTAAATTGTAGTGGGGAAAAGTGAAATATATATAATAGGTTTTAAAATAAATCATTTTCTTTTTAATTTTCGAAATTAATTTGCTATACCGAAATAATGACAATGTGAACAATTAGGACCATTAGGCTCACTTACCCCACTCCTCACATTAGAAAAAATCCTGTTGTTTCATAGAAAAACATTCATCATAGCTCAGTCTTCCATTTCTGTACAAAGGCCTCTTCTTTGGTCTGCCACACTGTACGACAACCTGACATTTGCATCCACCGTTTGCCCGCGACTTTCCCAATATCATACCTACAGCCTACCTACGCTGCGCCTCCCGGTGCGCGGTCTCCGCTCAATAATCTTCCTTAACCAACAACAGCCCCATAACCTGCCACTTCAACTTGGAAACCTTGAGAGCTACCTATGTCGGTGACTGGTTCTTTGGCAAATATGTTTGTTCCTGTTGTTTTTGTTTTTATATAGTCCAGTGACGAGACGAGCAAGACTTTCACCTGTTGGTAAGCGTCACGCCTGCCACTACCAGTAGCAGAGCCAGAATTGTCAACTTACTTGCGAATACAATCCTGCGCCGAACTGCACTGCGCTCGTCACCCTGAGATATCAGATGTCAAATCCCTTCATACCCAGTAATTTCTCTGGTAGCTACCCTTTAAACCGGAACTCAGTAATGCTTGCACACTACTGCTTGGCGGTAGAATAACTAGCAAAGGTGCGTTACTTCCCCAGGTAGACTCTGCAGTAGAGTCCTACCAGTACTAAAGCGCAAAGAAACTCCGAGCATAGCTCTCTCCATTACTCGTTTTGCGACTTTGAGTTTTTCCAACAGGCCAGCAGTTAAAGTTCCCGTTTCTACAGAAAGTCGTCAACCCCGATAAAATGTATCATCGCCGGATTTAAGAGAAGGCAGGCAACTAGGGGCAACTAACTGCCCAGGTCTCCACAAGACAAGCCTCCACATAAATTGAACTTATAATAAAAAGTTTGGTAAACCCTAGTTTGCTGAGAAGATTTGATTTGTCTCAAATGATCAGGCCAAACGCGGAGACTGGCAATACCTCCCTATTAAGGGGGAGGCCTACGTCCAGCAGTGGACGTCTTGGCTGATGAGGATTATGACGACTCATTTGTCGCCTCCACACCTCTCAATCCGGCCCTGAAATGTATAGAACAGCTGATTTTGTTTTCGCGAATCCAAAGGTGTTAACAATGATAAGTAAAACACCCACTCGGGCAGCGCATTCCACTGTTTAGCAGTTCGAATAAAGAAAGTGGAATCAAACCGTTTCGTACGAGTTTTTGGTATATCAACCATAAAAAGGTGTCGCTTTTTCGAGGTCCTGGCCGTCCGATAGAAGAATGGGCTGGGGGATAAGATAATGCAAATCCGAAGCACACTCTCCGAAATGTATCCGATAAAATACCGATAGGCTAGCTACTTTTCAACGATGATCAAGGCTTTGTAGCTTGGTCCGAACTAGACAGTCGTTGCCAATGATTCTCCTGGCACGTTTATAGATTGACTCCAACGTCTCAAGCTGGTACTTAGCCGATCTGTCCCAAAGATGCGAGCAATATTCCATGCACAACCGAACTTGTGCTTGGTATAATGAAAGCAACTGTTCCGGCGTGAAATTCCGACGCACCTTCGAGGGGTTTCCAGCTTTTTGGCAGCCAGGTGAGCCTTTGACTCAATATAAGAGCCAAAGTTGAGGGTTGAAGTCAGAGAAACGCCCAAGAGATCAAGATGGTCGGTTAATGGCACGGTTACACTTCTAAAAGTAGGAGCCAGATCGAATGGCCTCCTTTTTTTCCCGATAATTATAATCTGGGTGTCTTCAAGTCGCGAGTGAATCGGGTTCTTCTAGGCAAGCGTGCTCCATCGTAGACTGCATCTTTGTTTATCATCAGACGAGATGTTGACTGCCATCGCAATCCTATTATCATATTAAAAAAAAAGTATAGGTACAATAACTATCATCTTAGCAATATCGTTTCGCTTAACTCTGTCTACGTCAAACTTCTAAACACAAACTTGGAAACAAGATTACTACAATACGAAACCTTTCCTTTCCATATATATTCTCCTTGCAGCTTTTTATTCACGCCCATGCTAAGGCCGTAATATAAAGTAAGAAATATCCAATATACTCGTAGTCCAAGGACGTGAGAGCTAAACGGGAAAGCATTTTCAATACACTGCAAGGTACGTGATATGGCTGGCATATCGTGTTATTTTATGGCTACAATCAAAGATCTTGTAGTGATGATTCTTACTTGTTGGCTAGTAACAGGCTGATTATGCTGATAGTGCCCGGCTGATAGGCCACCAAAGAACTAAAATCACCGACATAGTTCGCAGGGTTTTCAGTTGAAGTAGCAACGGGCAGGCCACGATGCTCGATGGACTGATAACCGATGGGGAAGAGAGGTTCATGAGTGGCGACCGCAAAACCGGAAGACGGTAGGAAGGCCTCCCACTAGGTGGACCGACGACATTGTAAAAGTTGAGGGCAACCGCTGGATGCAAATGGCAGTTTGTCGTAGTGTGCATCGTTCAGCAGTGGACGTCTCCGGACTGATGGTGATAATCATGATGACGACAGGCTACCACACTCAAGTTGACAATCTGCTGCGAAGCACCTAATGATGTAGGCATAATATTATTATGAGTAATAATAAATAATAAAAATACATCTTTAAAACAAGCTGTTATCTGCAGGTGGCTCTAGTAGCAGCATCAGATCTAGATCACCATTATATAGCATCGTCATCAGGTTTTTGCATAAATACTACCAAAATGTGCATGAATATTACCAAAATGTGCATGAATACTACTAAAATATGCATGAATACTACTAAAATATGCATGAATATTACCAAAATGTGCATGAATACTACCAAAATGAGCATGAATACTACCAAATTGTGCATGAATACTACCAAAGTGTGCATGAATATTACCAAACTGCGCATGAATACTACCAAAGTGTGCATGAATATTACCAAACTGCGCATGGATACTACCAAAATGTGCATGAATACTACCAAAATGCAGCCTATTCGGGCCACAAAAACTGTTTCAAAATTCAGTTGCAAATTGACCTAAATAAACATGCATACACACATTGCAAGATAGAAGCTTGTAAAATAACTGATTCTGCTATGTTTTTAATCTAGTATGGTAAAAAGGAAAGAAAACTGAGTATTTTTTGATAGTAAGGTGAATGTAAGGTTGAATAACTAAAAAAAACACACGCCACACATGCACACAATACACAAATACACACAAACTTTCACTCACAATTCGACTGTCTATGTCGTCGTAAGCTATAAGACGTCCACTGCTGGACGAAGGCCTCCTAATAAAAGGGTGTTGCCATAATCACCACGCTTGGCAGGCGGCTTGGGGATCGCAGAATGCTCACCACCGTTAGCCAAGAGGACGCTGCTGCCCGTCCTCCGGTGGGTCTGGCAGTTTAAGGACATACCAAGGTTTTGACTACGTATTTTTTTTTTGTATGTATGTTACGCGATTACTCAGCCAATTATGAACTGATTTTGAAGATTATTTTTTTGTTTGGTAGGTAATAATTCAGAGATGGTTTCATATACATTTTATCGAAATCAGTTCAGTAGTTTGGTTTTTAAATCAGAATTACTAGATAATATGAAAATGTCATCCAGGTATTCGAAGTTGAAGTCGCTTGTATATTTTTATTAAAAGCGTATTTTGAATAAAAAAAAGTGTACAAAAACTTGGCCGCAACTACACAACTTACGATTCTTTCATCTCAAAATCAAACAATTTTCATAAAGACGATCGTGAGGTCTACCTTTGAAATTAGTATCCTATCAGCACAGTAGGTGTACCTTCCTAAGCTCGGCCATACTTCTAATAATGTAGGGCATTAGCGCATGAGAAGATAAACAAAGACAAGTGGCAATGAACAAAAGAGAGACTCGAGAAAATATATTTCATATATTTTTTTAAACAAAATATAACTAGTAGTTCAGCCAACAGTTATTAGACTTCGTGAACTGAGACCTCACTATTTGGTCTATGATAGGGGTAATTCGCTAATTTTAACTTATTGTTTAAAATTGAGTAAGTACTGTTTGTTTCTACCTAATAATTAGGTATCAGAATCGGCCGGTAAATGGCACAGCAATAAACTCCCCCCTTTTCAATCGACTTAAATAAAGGAGGTTCTCAATTCGACTGTATGCTTTTTTTGTATGTATGTTACGTGATTACTCGGCCAATTGTGAACTGATTTTGATGATTCTTTATTTGTTTGGTAGGTAATACTTCAGAGGTAGTCCCATATACCTGGGACCATGGACCTAGGTATGTCCTAAAACTGCATCCAGAACCACCGCAGGACGGGCAGCAGCGTCCTCTTAGTTAACGGTGGGAACACTCTACGATCCCCAAGCCGCCTGCCAAGCGTGGGGATTATGGCAACCCCTCCCTAGTAAGGGGGAGGCTTTCGTTCAGTATTGGACGTCTTATGGCTGGCGATGATGATGAACTATCCAAAATACAAATTTTCGTGACTAAAAGTACAAAAACAAAGGACTTTCATATAAACGTTTCTCCCCCTTTTCCCCCCCTTAAGGACCGAATTTCGAATAATCTTTTCTTAGTACACCCCTACGCATTGAGACGAATACACCCTCCAAATTTCAAGTCTGTACGACCAGCGGTTTGGGCTGTGCGTTGTCTGTCAGTCAGGACAGAGCCTTTTATATATTTTATATAGATTATATAATACTGTATGTGTCAGGAAAAATATTATTTAAATACACTTTTACATTCAAAGGTAACATAAACGGTGTCATTTTTTTGTTTTTTACATACTTAGGCCATGAACCTAGAAAAAAAGTCGGACAGATTCTCACTAACAACATACTGTGGTACTCAGAGTCGGCCAGCTTTACTGTACGTACAGGCCGGCACGCACACATTCACACATGAGTCAGCCATTACGCGGGCAAACGCAACACAGTCGGCACGGCTACGCTACGAAAAAAATAGAATGTCTTGTGTGGTAAAGTGGTGTAAAAACCGTAGTGAACAAAAGAAAAAAAACCAGGAATCACGTTTCATAGGTAAATTAATAATTCAATCACTTAGTTCCCGATTTTATACATTATAACTAATATTCATGCGACAGAACAAAATAATTCGTCAGAATACCAGTGCTGCCAATATTCATTTGTGCAAATTACCCGAAATATATGGGTGTTCCGACACTTCTGCCTACCCCTTCGGGGATACACAGACATGATGATATGACCTGAAATAATGCGACTTTTTTAAATTAATTCTATAGTTATAATTAAAAAACCGGCCAAGTGTGAGTCAGACTCGGGCACCAAGGGTTCCGTAACAAGAAATGATCGGGTTTCAGTTCGAGATTAGAAATTCACTGCTAAAAAGACAACATTACGCGATATTCACAGGTGGTCACCCATTCAAATACTGACCGCGCCCGTCGTTGCTTAATTTCGGTGATCATGCGAGGCTTTTTAATCCAGCCCACCGACTCGCACATGGCTGGTTTTTAATTGTTATAGCGGCAACAGAAATACATCATCTGTGAAAATTTCAACTTACTAACTATCACGCGGGTTGGTGGATTCACATACGCCATTGAATTTCTTCTCTGAACATATGCCGGTTTTCTCACGATGTTTTCCTTCACCGAAAAGCCCAGTGGTGTTAAATACGTACATAAATTCCAAAGACCCATTGGTACGAGCCGATGGGATTCGACCACCCGCATGCGCATCTATTGGTCTCCCAAATAAGCCAACACGGCCTTGATCAGGACTTATTCGCGTAACATTTAAATTTTATTTCATGTACTTTGTACTAGATTTCCTAAAGAAAACGAAGCATGGAGAAATGATTGGATCCAAATAATTAGAAATTGTAACAATGAAAACAGTTGGAATCCAAACAAATACAGCGTGATTTTCAGTTTGCATTTTGACGCTAATGACTTATACACAACTGAAGGAGGCCTCAGGCGTGTTGTTGTTATATGCAGTACCTCATAAGGTAAATTAAATATTTAAGCTTACATGGCATTTATTTTGAACTACTTACCTACTATTCAAACTTTTCCTCATACTTTTTTTTTACCAAATCTACCTATATTTTTACCTATTAGTGTTGTAACATTATTACATACATTATTTGATTGTTGATACATTATTGATACAGTTTGATACTTAGGGTCCAACTTAAAATGTAAGCCATGCTTCATCTAATTCCCATGGGTAGAACCGGAGAAACAGCTTGACCTCTTGATACTTTTTTTATTTAGAACTTCCATACTTTAGGGAGGTAATTTAAAATGGTTGCCTTATATTAGTTCAAGTGGACGAAATTGCGGCCAAAATCTAGTTTCAATAAACTTGTCTGCCGACCTGTATTTGTCTAGATAATACAAGGTATTTTTTTTTGGGAATTATGGCAACCCTAAATTCATTCGCACATAGATAGCCGCCGCCATTACGGTGACACAGTGTTGTCTTTGCGGGAGTTCCGTCCGACTTTTTTTCTAGGTTCATGACTTAGGCAAGTTCTTCCTACTTTTGATGGTAGTAGGTAGGTACTTAACTTTTAATGTCTGATTCCTTACCTTTCATTTAAAGCGCCGTATACGGAACAAGTGAATTCCAATTCACTCAGAAAAAATATAATATTTTCCTTTTCTATAAATAATTCAAAGCATAAAGTAGATGATGGATGCCGTGAATAGGACGCTTTGGTTTAGGATGGGATTGATGGCGGGTTATTTATGAGCGTACGTGTACCGCTGTATCCTTGTTGCCGAATGTACTTATAGGAAAATGCTTGCTAGATACTGCGGGTTTACCCACTGAAGAGAGAAGTCAATAGAACGGACAAATTACACATCGCGGTAGCCGGGTATATGCCGCGGTATACGTGCACGTTTGTGATATATAATATGTATATTATGTATCTCAAAGAGTCAGATTCTAATAAAATCCTTTTAATTGGATAATAAGTAATTACATCTTGGAAAATATACTCTCTCTAATATATCTCTCGATAACTGTACTTCACATTTTGGACGTTTTACTAGTAAGTCGTTTTGCCGCTCAATACATTGTCACCATGTAGACGTTTTCACGTGCCGACATTCTGCAAACATCGTCATTTACCCTGATAGTCTTTTCGATACGGAGCCTTAGCTCTATTTCAATATGTTACAAAATGAAATTTAGAGCGTTTTTCTTTAAATGCGCGACCAATGATTGGCATTACGTCATATGTAGTGACAATACGAATATTTGTGTCATTGGCGAAGGCGTTTCTAATTGCTTTACAACCTTTGATTAAGTACCCAGCTGAGCTAGATCCTCCATTTTTACAACATTGTTTTGACAGCCGTTCTAACCTAAGAAGTAGAACTTTCACTTTTCTGCGGGTTTACCGTGGTATTACGTTTGGTGTAAAAGATAATTCTGCAGAATTACGCACGGAATTATTGAGCCGACAAGGAGGTTATTACAACTTTTATATACAACTTTTACTATACCTATCAGCTATCTGGTTTGGGAACCAGATATCTGATAGAATTATCTAAATCTATCAATCTATCAATCAATAATCAATTATCTGGCTCCCCTCCCTATTAAGGGGGCCATCATCTAGAAAAAATGTCGTTGTGCAGAAATGACGTTTTGCGAAAGTGACTTTACGCGAGTGACCAAACTTTTCACGATGACATTTAGCGTAAGTGTCGTTTTGAGTCATTTAAGTTTTTAATTTAATTTAGATTGGCTGGATGCTGGATGGCATTGTGTGATAGCCACCAATAGCCACCATTTTTTTTAAATGATTTTTTAAAAACGCCGAATTCGCCAAAAAAACAGCTGTCGACATGTTGTCGAGGTTGAATGACATTTCTAGGGACCAGCGGAAATCTATGTTGGCTCTGTTGTAAAAATTGGTCACAATGATAAGTACAATTACCTCCTTTCAGCTTGGTTATACCGTGATGGATAGCCTTGACTATATCTTACTATGAAAACCTGATGAAAACTGACGAAGTTTTGACACTTTTTTGTTTTTCCCGTATAAATAAAACCTGTCTATATCTTTGTTCCTAAAGCTACAGACAAACTAACCTACCCACAGTTTTTGTAAAATAGTGTAGCTGAATTTGAGGTTATTTCGGTAGTGTCTGGGGGTAAGTTTATAGGGCAAGGTCTGTGAGGGGTCTTAAAACGTCGTCAATGTTTATTTTCCTTTGTGATGTTCGTATCAATTTTTCTGTTTACCAATTAATTATGTAATTAAATCAGGAGTTTCATAGTCGCAATTTCTTTTTTCAATAAATTTTCATCTTCAGGGAGGAATTAAGAATCTTTTTTTGAATTTTTATATATTTAACGAATCTTAAAATCTATCAAACAATATTTTTTCTATTGTCTAAAAACCTACTTCAGGGTTGTCTAGACAATAAATTATCGACAATCGTATAAAAGGCATTAAAACATGTAAACAACTTACGAAATAATAATAAAATCATGATGACCTACGAATGCGTGTGAGCACACAAAAGCTACAGTAGGCAGGGTACACTATAACCGGTTCTTTCTAATCCACCTATGATAGCACTGAAGAGAGAAGTAAATAGGGCCTTCGCTTTTCTGTGTATGACAGCCTACTCCAGCCATTGCAGTGAGCGCGCGATTCGTTCTCAATACAGCATGCTCAAATTTAAGTCCGAATACATTGCTTGGAGTAAAAAACTTTTAGAGCTTATTTTATACATTTTTTGTGATTAATTTACATAATGCGAGTTTTTCCAAACATGTTTAAAAAAAGTTCATCAACGGCCAGACTACGTCCACTGTTGGACGAAGGCCTCCCTCTTTGTAGGCCGGGCTTTGCCCTCACGGTTCCGCACGGTTGGCAGGCGGCCTGGGGATCGCAGAATGCTCACCTGCGTTAACCAAGAGGATGCTGCTGCCTGTCCTTCGGTGGTTCTAGGTGCAGTTTCAGGACATACCTACCCAGGTCAAAAAAAAGTTGTTCTCATCAACTCGATAGCTGGCGCTGACTATACTCACTGTATTAGTATTCGATTGTAAGTAAGTTTATGATTTGTAGGAATTTCTTCTTTACAGCACACCCCGTCTTTTAGTGTTCATAACTTTTCTCCATCCTAAGGTTGCCTGGAAGAGATCGCTTTTAGCGATAAGGCCGCCATTTGTGCACTAGTATTTAATTTATTTGATCCTTTGTATGCATGTTTCTTTGGTGTGAGCAATAAAGAATTAATCTATCTATCTTACTCGTCAAAAACAGCATAATATTTTTTAACTGTGGGACATAAAACAAAATAAATTACTTGACAATGACAGACATGTCTGGATAGATTCTTAAAACAAGGCACAGTACCGAGTATTTTTCCTTGGACTAGATTATCGACAACGCCCTCATCAAGAGCAGATACATTTAAGAAAAGATTAACAAAAAAACTTGATTTCGCCACTTCCGGACCGCTGCTGGCGCCATCTGCGAAAAGTTTTGCGTGTGGAACCTCATTCGGTTGAGATGGCCTTTTTAAAGGCTGCCCAAAAAAGGAGTGTTATGTTTTCAGAATTCATGTATGTATGTAAGTTTCTTTGAATGTCTGAACATATTTAGATGTATGTGGTATCGTTAGAATCCTTATGTTATTATCCCGAGTGACATAAGCTATAATTTTCGCTTTTTCACATTTTCACTATGGCGGCTGTATGGCCGCATTTTTAATAGTGAAAAAAATCTTCAATTCTTTTACGTTTTCAAATTCAAATTCAAATTCATTTATTTCAGGTACGAGACCCATATTGTGTAGGAAATACAAAAATACAAAAGAAAAAAAAAAGAAAAAAAAAAAAAGTTTGTTTTTTGGCAGTGCAGTCGTGTTATTTATTTGTGACAAAAACAACATAAGTACGCAAAAACAAACGAAATTCAGACAATTAAACACAACATATTAAAGAAATTAAAAAATAAAGTTAAGCTTAAACACAATTTGTCAATTCGTGATTTCTACTCTGGAATATGCCCAAAAATTCGTAGTTAATTTTTTTTTTTCTCTGGTCTCCGCACTAGGATTCCCTGTATTGCGGAGACCAGAAGCATTAAAATTGATTTCTTACATAGGTACACAGTGACGGACAATAATGTTAGGGAATATATTTTAAGGTAAGGTAAGTAAGTAGTAATTTTAAAGACGACAAAATTGAAAGTGGGTAACACAGGTTTAGCACTTCAATCATTTGACAAAGAAAGCGGCGAGAAAATATTACCAAATATTCAAGATATATATAAGAAATATTATATTTTATTTAAACTTTAATGAAAGAACTATTTATCATAAAGAGTTTACGTAGCCTGCATCTTCGTTTAACATCAGACGAGATGGCAGTCAAACGCAAGCCTATTATTAGTAAAAAAAAAAGAAAAAGAAAGTTAAACTAGAATTTGATTAAACTTATTTTTAACTTACCTCTTCACCAAAATGCGACATCCGGAACTTTGTGAGTCATCAAAAACTACAAGTTTTTGACCTCAGTGTTACACTACAAGAAGAAAAAAATACCTTAGAATAATCAAAAAAATCTCCGCGTATTTTTTTGTTTTCTCTAACATTACGTATTATTGAAGAGATTGCTCGTATGCAGATTCGAGTCCTGCCAGAGGTCTTAATTTTTCTTTTTAGCTTTAAAAACATATTTATATTTTTTTATTTCGTATTATATCAAACAAACCTTTCAAAAAGCAAAATATTCCTTATATTCATACGCATTCATTACTTCCGTGCCCTCAATTCTCCTCAATATGGGTAAAATCTGAAGAAACATGAGCAAAAATTAAATTTGGCGAAGGTAAGTGCCCTTTTAAGCCCCGTAATTAAGAATTTCTTCTCATTACTAAACTCCCGTTGATTTACTGCACGAATTATGGGAGCCTAAAAAAGGCTTTTTAAGAAAATACGATGTGAACGCAATATATTACGAGTCAGTAACCTAGTTATAGTTAATAGTAACTAGATAAAAACGTTTTAAAATTAGCTTTTGTTTTATACTGTCATGTGACGAGCTGAGCATGACTTTCGTCTGGTGGTAAGCGTAACGCCTGCCACTAACAGTAGCAGTGCCAGAATTGTGAACTTGCGAACACAATCCTGCGCCGCACTGCACTGCGCTCGACACCCTGAGATATTAGATGTTAAATCTCTTCATACTCAGTAATTTCCCTGGTAACATTGCCCTTCAAACCGGAACACAGTAATGCTTGCAACCTTCTGCTTGGCGTTTGAGTAACTGGCAAAGGTGTGGTACTTCCCCAGGCGGACTCTGCAGTAGAGTCCTACCACTACAGAAACTTCTTCTGTACAACATAATTATTATATCTTTTGTTTTTGGCGGTTCTTATGAAAAAAAATCTGCTTTAGTAAATAATAAATGATCTGCGACATAATTTACGGTTTTATTTTACTTCTACACTTTTTTTTTGTACTATAATCGCGCCGTAATTTTTATATGCAATATTATTCAAAGAGGAGTGATTATGTTTACCTGGTTGTAAGTATCACGCCTGCCATTAACAGTAGCAGTACAACAAGATCCCGCGCCGCACTGCTCTGCGCTCGTCACCCTGAGTTATTACATGTCAATCTCTGGTTTCTTCTCAAACGTTTTCTTTCTATCTAAAAATCATTGATTATGCAAGTATTATTGAAATAAATCTATTCTGTTTGAATGACAATCTGGTTGGATTTTCGTAAACTTTAATTATTTTGGGGCAGTACTTCTGCTTATTATTTTTAAATAATATTTTATAGTGATATGCAATAGGTGTCAGAAGAGGAGCATCTATCCCACAAAGCGCAAAAAATAAAATTAAAAAATTAAAATAAACCCTATAAGAGCGATCCACCCTAGTCAAAACTCGGCCAGGTGCCTCATTTTTGAATCGTACGCAGCGTAGCGCATGCGAAAGGAGCCGACCTTTGAACGATATTGTTTGGAATAAGGTTCAATATCGTTTAAAAGTCGGCTCCTTTCGCATGCGCTACGCTGCGCACGCTTCAAAAAGATAGTATTATTGCACGTTGCACGTTTAGTCTAATGCTATCAGGTAGGGTCACATTTCGCGGAGCAAAAACATGGCGGTTACGCAGATTCGTGCGTGTCAAACTTCGATTTTTGAATTTTTTCACGAAATTAATAATTTTTCAACCAAAGAAAGTTCTCCAAAATACTATTATGTTTTAATATAATTGTATTTTTTTTATGTTACTACGTGCTGTAATTAGGACATATAACCGAAAAAAGTATAAAAATAGGCACTGTTTCGGTATTTTTTAAAGTATAATTTATCGTATTTTAACCAAAGAAATAACTAAGATGGATGTTCATCTGTAACATAATATATAATATATATTGGCATTAATTATAGCAATAGGGTAGATGACTGATGTTTATATCGTTGAAACCAATAGCTTTGATGAAGAATTTAAGTAAATATAGTATGTTAAATTAAAAAATAATTTAAATCGGTTAATAATGTTCTGATATATGAGCGTTTAAAGTTTTTGTTAGAGTCATCTCTGTCCCTTTCCACAAAACAAAAAATGACGTCATGCCTTACTTGGCAGAATAGAATATATATGGCGTACAGAGAAGTGACGTCACCATTTGCTGTTTCTTCCCTCTGTCTAGCATGATATTAAAATGCTTGTAAGTTGCTTATTTTTAATCAGATTTTCATTTTCTTTTCATTAGTCAGCTATATTTATGGGCCACATTTTAATAACACAATAAAAAACCAGTCATCTAGCCTATTTGACTAAATAACATTGATTTCTGTAGTGGTAAACGTTATTCGTCTATACCGATTCTAGTGATTTTCCAATTTCCACCGAGTTACGGGGAGTTAGCAAATCTTAGCCAGAATCTATTTCTTATAAAGTGATCGTCTAGTTTATATGTGAAAGTATGGTCTAGTAAATTCATTTAAAGTGATCGTCTGCTCTCAGAGTAGGCTTATTGTATTGTATTGACACGGATGCGGTTAAGATGGTGGTTCCTTCGTAAGGATGTGCATGTCTACTGACATTGATAATTAATAGTACACCTATAGTGATAGAACACCGCGGCTTATGCTCAATTGTGAAGTTATACATTCAGGCTTGTAGACCATAGAACAATATTAAAGAATAGAGTAATGGTCAGAGCAGGGAGCTCGTTGAGATGAGCAATGAGGAGATTTTAAGGTTTGGTACAAGTGACTGATTTGTGGTAACTTACACAATCGGCAACTGACATTCACTTGACTCACTCTGTTGCGAGACCTAAGATCCTTTAAAAAGGAGAGTACCTAGTACTGCTTTGGCGGACAGCAAGCCTGCGTGAGAACGCATTAAAACAGCAGCGCACCTTAGGGTGCGGGCTTTTCGCATGAATACGAACCATGGATTTAACAGAGGTCAGCGGCCGCTGACAGTGGCAGTGACAGTCCGCGATGTATTGCTGTGCATTACATCAAAGGGGAGGGCATGTGTATGCAACCAGAGCCACAGCAGAGTGTCAGGCTCGGGTGATTTATACTGGCGAGTCGGTATTCCCAACCTAAAGGTGTATTAACTAGAGACATAAAATAACTTGATATGTTCTTGGGATATAGTGTATAATATTCCAGTTGATCACCACAATCGAATCCACGTCAATACACTACTTCAACAAATAATACGCTCAATAGCCTGACACAGCATCTAAGCTACGTCTTCATTAGCCTGTCTAATTGACAATACATATTTACATATATATGTACACATTCATGTTTGTACATATGTGTATACATATTTACTATGTAAATATATAGCTCAAATTCGAATGAATTGAATTATCAGAAATAGTTCTGTCAGTAGGTGGAATGAGTCATATAATCACATCCCTGGTACATAGCCTACCTATCTGGGATCGAGGCTTATAGATAACAGAAGATAAAATCAAACAATAGGTTTTAGGGCAAGAAAATGAATTATATTTCCCAAAGATCAATAATCAACGAGTAATTACATAAGTGTGCTTGGACGCACTTGATCAGATCTAAATCAGTAGGTATAAGTTTATGTATTTCGCTTCAGATGTGAAACGTGAAAATACAGTAATTAAGTAAGTAAGTACCTTTCGTCTACTAGCGCACGTGCTTCTCAGAAAGCGAAAAGTACAAAGCGAAAACTGAGAAGGCGCCTAGATAAAGTAGTAAACGTAGAAGCTTACATTACTCGTGATTGCCCTTATAATTTTTATTCATTATTTAATCACAAGATTAATTATATTTGTCACTGTATCCTGAGAAGTTTGATCGGCATTTATTCAATTACTTTTATTATTAATGACAATCATTTATATCATTTTATACACATTAATTCCTTGTTAAGGGAATAATAAATGATACTAGTTCAGTTGCGAGTGAATTGAACGGCACGGATAACCGTGACAGTACTATCTATGCATACACAATATACTTATGTATTCGCGCTCAGGAGATACAGTAGTTTTGGCAGATTGACTTAAATAGACAATAACTTTTGCATAGATGGATAGGTACATTTATAGAAAATACAATTCCTTCGATTGATCCAAAAGTCACACTGATAATGCTTTATCCACATTTGTTGATAAGATCCAGACCTTACAGGCCAAGATAGCAAAGTGTTAATTGATATTAACATGATTTATAATCAGTGATGAGATACTCTTTATAATGATCAAAGTTATGATTATTCACAGTTGCAATTGGATCAATCGTTTTGGACGATACAGTGTACTTAGCTGTTTATACAGTGACCTGGAACCCTCAGTATGCACTTCCATGATTTTAAACTGTTTTGCACATTTGATTTAACATTTTGATTTGTGTGACTTCATTACAATGAGTAGTCTGAGTACAGACTTTTTAGACACCAAAGTGGTCCACGACCATCCTTTATAATCCCGAAAACTTGAGTGAAGCTTAGGGACGCAAAAATGCTGAACGAGCCCCTCTTCCTTGATGATGAAACCACGCCTTTTCCTTCGGTTAAGGGAAGCTCGTGGAAGCTCCTGATTGGCTGGAAAAACGGCGTCGCTTGCGCAAAGCCACCCCCGCGTTGGTCTAGTGAAACGGCAATAGGTCTCAGCCGACAGCCAGAGCGAGATGGACGATGGCACCTCCGATGCGTTACCATGGAACATGAGAAATATACAGTTATCTCCTAGAACAATTTGTGACTAAGCCTCCTGTAATAAATGTACTGTTGTTAAGTAGTCTGAGTATTCAGCTTTCCGTTAACTTCCGTTGTCAAGGTACAAACATGACATAACCATGTCTCATCATGTCTAATCATGAATTATTGTTATTAGACATGATGACTAAAATAATCACAGTCAGTGCAATCATCTGATAACTCTATCAGATGCACGCTTCATAATATTATTTCATATCTATTGGAGAGATACATTCCATTCCCACAGCCCGGACTAGACATCTGGAAGCATTTTAACTATTCCTAGGAAAGTGTACAAAACTAAAGTCTTTCGAACCATAAACGCTCTTTGTTCTAAATATTGGTAGAAATCCTGCTTTAAAACGACATATATTATATGTGCCAGAGCTTTATCAACTTTGAGCTTTATGGATACAAGAATGCGGTCAGTTTTGCTTATCTACTCAAAGTTTGTGATTTCTAAACTTTCCATTGAGATAACACGTGTGAGTCATAGCGACGCTTTGAGTGTTTGCGTTCGCAGAACCCAAAAAAAAACATAGGTACCTGAGGCAGGGTCACTTGCCACTACATGCCACCCTCAGACAATTAATTAATCAATATATAATATGAATAAAATATTTTAATATGATTGATTAATTTTCTCAAAAAAACACTGTACCTATGTACATAATTATTTTTTTTCGCATTCAAAGTTATAATACGTTACTCCGTATTATTGTGTTCGCCTCATGTTTACTTAGTAAATTTCTGTTAACATTAACAAAATGTTATAAATAGTTGAGGATATTAAGTTGATGCATCAACTTACATACAGAGTCTACCAATCTATGATCCTCCCTTATTTATTATTCGCATAGTAATAACCCCCAATCTTAATTCCGTCACATAATAGTATAGGTATTCTTTAGTATCGGATTTAACAAACATACATTCTCCCATTTGTTTGAATATACAAGTTAAACTAAAGTTAGTACTAAAGTAGTAACTAAGTTAGTTAACAAGTTAAGTTAGTTAGTAACTAACTCTGTATAAATTATGTTAATAAACATAATAATTCGGCTTTACATGACGATAGTTAGAATAGAGTAAAATGGGAAAGTATGAACACTGTGCGAGTGATTGCGTTTAGGTAACGAGCCTAATTACATTAAGGCTGCTTTTCTTCCTTTCCCCCAAAAATGCATTACACGTAGCCTTAGTAGCTAGTTAGTAGCCGTGTAGGTTTTGCTTGTATGATATTTGTTTGCAATATATTTTGATCACACGACCACTCATCGTTAGCAAAACCCGCTTCTAATCGCAATGATACAAATTAAATAATATTTAATATAATATAATTTCTTCAAATAGTTAGGTCTCAAAATTAATAATGTCAATTGTTTATTGATGACCTATAGTGTGTCACTTACTCGTATCTTTGAACGAAATGGAGTATCAAATATTCCCTTTTTATATTATGTAAAATATTCTACCAACCAGTGTAAACCTAGTTGTATTGCCATACGTTGGAAATATAATCACAACAACATTGCTAAGTGGGAATCAAACACTTAATTAGCCTGTAAGTTTCTAACATTATACGTTTATGATGAAATTATATAAAAAACATCTTCTCGTCCATAATATAGGTAGTAATTGAAATTACCCCAATTACTGATAATATCATCATCATAATCATCGTCGTTATCATTACTACCATCATCATCATCATCAGCGTCATCATCATCATCCTCATCGCCATAATCATCGTCGTCATGATTATCACCATCATCATTGTCGTCATCATCACCACCAGCATCATCATCGTCGTCATCCTTATTACCATCATCATCATCTCTATATTCTCATACAAAGCTGACCAGCTTGGTAAGTATGTAAAGTAGAGTTAATATACTGCAACCGCATCATAGGGATCGTACCTATCCCAATTTTAGTTGTGAAATCATAAGTAAGTAGTTAGCATATTATATCATAAAACACAGGTGAAGTTCAGATGAGATTCGGGTCCATCATTTTATTATTATTATTATCATAATAATAACCACCATCTCTTCAATTATATTGGTAGGCCTCGAATCTATATTTTTGTAAAAATAACAATGCTGAACTCTAGATAAATCTAGATTGTAGGTCATTCGTAACAGAAGTATAGGGCTTTCGCTTTTCTGTGTTCGTAACAGTCATATTTTAATGTAACAGGAATCGAACCCGTTAATATTTGTTCCGTTGTTGCTTCCGTTTGTTTCATATTTGTAACATTATCATCATCAACCTCTCATTATCCGCTACTCTGTATTACATTGGGAACAATTATTATATAAGCAGAACTCAAAACTGATGTTTGATATCATGGCCATCCTGCCCTTTAGGATGATAACTATATTGTAAGAAGACAGACATATGTTTCATAAAATTCAGCAGGACTCCACCTTCTATTTAAAATAGCATTCACCACCAGGTATTAAATAGACCTTCTTCTTGCGTAGTCGGGAAAATTATGATTTTCCCCGAAAAGTTATGTAGCACATAATAAGATAGGCAGGGTTTGATTCCGCCGCTTAAAGTCGTGTCGTCCATCAGAAATTAACATTATAATAATTATTATTATGTTCCGTACGACATAGGTAATTATTAATTGCATACATACAAAAATGCGTAGGACTCCAACTCGTTGTTCAAAATCGTGTCAGCAAAAGGACATCAGAATAATGTTTATTATTATCTGCATACATACGCGAACCCGCTGTATTATTATTATTTGCTTGTCCTCTCCAACAATCTAGCTTCAAATTATATAATGTGCCCTGTATAAAATAACTTATACACATTAAAATATATTATAGACAGCAGGATTCAAATCCGCTGTCCAAGATCGTGCCAACAATCAGACATCAGAATAACATTTATTATTCTCTGTATACATAGTTATTCTTCGCATATAACAGCCACGCAGGATTCGAGCTAGCTGAATTATCATTATTTGCTTGTCCTCTCCAACAATCAAGCTTCAAATTAAATAATGTGCCCTGTATAAAATAATTTATACACATTAAAATATTATTATAGTCAACAGGATTCGAACCCGCTATTTGATCTTGCATCAATCATCAGCATTTTGAAATAGGTACTTCTATTTCATACTTGGCATGGCGTTTGATCCTAAATTTCAGATTATTAGATAGAATAGTGCAAAGCACCACCCTCCAATCTTACGATAATAGAATCATTCATTCATTTAAATAATAAAATATTTAAAATGACTCGGCATGGAGTTTGATCCTAAATTTGCGATTATTAATTAGAGTAGTGCAAAGCACCACCCTCCAATTTTACGATTATAGTATCGTTCATTCATTTAAATAATAAAATGTCATAAATGACTCGTTTTTTAAATAGTAACGATAAATTTAAATGCCCATATGTAATCAATTAAATGGATCTAATAATTTATAAATGAATTATTGTGTTATTCGGATTTAGTTTAGAATTTTATTGTTCTAATTTAGATTAAATCATTTTAGTTTCTCCTGTAAGGATTACGAATAACGCTACCTGTTTGTTCAATTAGGTTGAAACAATGGTTATTATTTATTTGTTCGTTTAGAACTTTAGGTTCACTTATGTACCTACTTTGTTTAGTGTTTAATAACGCTATAACATCTTAATTCTCTGCTTGAATGAGTATAACGCACTTACGGATTAGAAAGTCGTTTGTAACTATAACGACTAGTTAAAACCTTACCATGTTTATATGGTTTCAATAGATTCTAGATTCCTAAGTGCAAAACTTTAACCATATTAAGCATCATGCTCATTTTTTTAATGCAAAATTAAGAATTTTAATACTATAAAATCAGTACTGCATTCTTAAAGCCAATTAGCCTTGCAAAACACCGGCGCCTGGTACTTTACAAAGTCAATTGTTTCAATAGCTCAGTAAAGATACTATTTACATTATATTTAGGATATAAATTCATTCATATTTATTTTTAGCTCATGATATTTATTTGTGATCGTCTTGTATTGAAAAGTCTACGTTGTGTTTTTATTTTAATATTATTTGTTTTTGATAAGTTTGTCGGATCGTCTAATATTGAAAGTCTACGTTGTGTTTTTATTTTAATATTATTTGTTTTTGATAAGTTTGTCGGATCGTCTAATATTGAAAGTCTACGTTGTGTTTTTATTTTAATATTATTTGTTTTTGATAAGTTTGTCGGATCGTCTAATATTGAAAGTCTACGTTGTGTTTTTATTTTAATATTATTTGTTTTTGATAAGTTTGTCGGATCGTCTAATATTGAAAGTCTACGTTGTGTTTTTATTTTAATATTATTTGTTTTTGATAAGTTTGTCGGATCGTCTAATATTGAAAGTCTACGTTGTGTTTTTATTTTAATATTATTTGTTTTTGATAAGTTTGTCGGATCGTCTAATATTGAAAGTCTACGTTGTGTTTTTATTTTAATTTTAATTCAAGAGTTTATTCGTGCTATATCTGTCTAACACGGAGCTAAACTGTTGGTCACATGCGCCAATTTCTGGCCCAAATTAAGCCAGTAGTTATATTGCCGTATTAATATCTTTAGCCTCGAACCCAGAATGTAGGATTTTCAGTTATTTAAACATTGCGTCTCAGAAACCAATTCCTGGTCCAAGATATCCCGGGTCGCGTCACCAATTTCTGGCCCTTGTTAGCCAGTATATAAATTTGACATCCCGTGTCACGACACCAATTTCTGTAGTGGTAAACGTTATTCGTCTATACCGATTCTAGTGATTTTCCAATTTCCACCGAGTTACGGGGAGTTAGCAAATCTTAGCCAGAATCTATTTCTTATAAAGTGATCGTCTAGTTTATATGTGAAAGTATGGTCTAGTAAATTCATTTAAAGTGATCGTCTGCTCTCAGAGTAGGCTTATTGTATTGTATTGACACGGATGCGGTTAAGATGGTGGTTCCTTCGTAAGGATGTGCATGTCTACTGACATTGATAATTAATAGTACACCTATAGTGATAGAACACCGCGGCTTATGCTCAATTGTGAAGTTATACATTCAGGCTTGTAGACCATAGAACAATATTAAAGAATAGAGTAATGGTCAGAGCAGGGAGCTCGTTGAGATGAGCAATGAGGAGATTTTAAGGTTTGGTACAAGTGACTGATTTGTGGTAACTTACACAATCGGCAACTGACATTCACTTGACTCACTCTGTTGCGAGACCTAAGATCCTTTAAAAAGGAGAGTACCTAGTACTGCTTTGGCGGACAGCAAGCCTGCGTGAGAACGCATTAAAACAGCAGCGCACCTTAGGGTGCGGGCTTTTCGCATGAATACGAACCATGGATTTAACAGAGGTCAGCGGCCGCTGACAGTGGCAGTGACAGTCCGCGATGTATTGCTGTGCATTACATCAAAGGGGAGGGCATGTGTATGCAACCAGAGCCACAGCAGAGTGTCAGGCTCGGGTGATTTATACTGGCGAGTCGGTATTCCCAACCTAAAGGTGTATTAACTAGAGACATAAAATAACTTGATATGTTCTTGGGATATAGTGTATAATATTCCAGTTGATCACCACAATCGAATCCACGTCAATACACTACTTCAACAAATAATACGCTCAATAGCCTGACACAGCATCTAAGCTACGTCTTCATTAGCCTGTCTAATTGACAATACATATTTACATATATATGTACACATTCATGTTTGTACATATGTGTATACATATTTACTATGTAAATATATAGCTCAAATTCGAATGAATTGAATTATCAGAAATAGTTCTGTCAGTAGGTGGAATGAGTCATATAATCACATCCCTGGTACATAGCCTACCTATCTGGGATCGAGGCTTATAGATAACAGAAGATAAAATCAAACAATAGGTTTTAGGGCAAGAAAATGAATTATATTTCCCAAAGATCAATAATCAACGAGTAATTACATAAGTGTGCTTGGACGCACTTGATCAGATCTAAATCAGTAGGTATAAGTTTATGTATTTCGCTTCAGATGTGAAACGTGAAAATACAGTAATTAAGTAAGTAAGTACCTTTCGTCTACTAGCGCACGTGCTTCTCAGAAAGCGAAAAGTACAAAGCGAAAACTGAGAAGGCGCCTAGATAAAGTAGTAAACGTAGAAGCTTACATTACTCGTGATTGCCCTTATAATTTTTATTCATTATTTAATCACAAGATTAATTATATTTGTCACTGTATCCTGAGAAGTTTGATCGGCATTTATTCAATTACTTTTATTATTAATGACAATCATTTATATCATTTTATACACATTAATTCCTTGTTAAGGGAATAATAAATGATACTAGTTCAGTTGCGAGTGAATTGAACGGCACGGATAACCGTGACAGTACTATCTATGCATACACAATATACTTATGTATTCGCGCTCAGGAGATACAGTAGTTTTGGCAGATTGACTTAAATAGACAATAACTTTTGCATAGATGGATAGGTACATTTATAGAAAATACAATTCCTTCGATTGATCCAAAAGTCACACTGATAATGCTTTATCCACATTTGTTGATAAGATCCAGACCTTACAGGCCAAGATAGCAAAGTGTTAATTGATATTAACATGATTTATAATCAGTGATGAGATACTCTTTATAATGATCAAAGTTATGATTATTCACAGTTGCAATTGGATCAATCGTTTTGGACGATACAGTGTACTTAGCTGTTTATACAGTGACCTGGAACCCTCAGTATGCACTTCCATGATTTTAAACTGTTTTGCACATTTGATTTAACATTTTGATTTGTGTGACTTCATTACAATGAGTAGTCTGAGTACAGACTTTTTAGACACCAAAGTGGTCCACGACCATCCTTTATAATCCCGAAAACTTGAGTGAAGCTTAGGGACGCAAAAATGCTGAACGAGCCCCTCTTCCTTGATGATGAAACCACGCCTTTTCCTTCGGTTAAGGGAAGCTCGTGGAAGCTCCTGATTGGCTGGAAAAACGGCGTCGCTTGCGCAAAGCCACCCCCGCGTTGGTCTAGTGAAACGGCAATAGGTCTCAGCCGACAGCCAGAGCGAGATGGACGATGGCACCTCCGATGCGTTACCATGGAACATGAGAAATATACAGTTATCTCCTAGAACAATTTGTGACTAAGCCTCCTGTAATAAATGTACTGTTGTTAAGTAGTCTGAGTATTCAGCTTTCCGTTAACTTCCGTTGTCAAGGTACAAACATGACATAACCATGTCTCATCATGTCTAATCATGAATTATTGTTATTAGACATGATGACTAAAATAATCACAGTCAGTGCAATCATCTGATAACTCTATCAGATGCACGCTTCATAATATTATTTCATATCTATTGGAGAGATACATTCCATTCCCACAGCCCGGACTAGACATCTGGAAGCATTTTAACTATTCCTAGGAAAGTGTACAAAACTAAAGTCTTTCGAACCATAAACGCTCTTTGTTCTAAATATTGGTAGAAATCCTGCTTTAAAACGACATATATTATATGTGCCAGAGCTTTATCAACTTTGAGCTTTATGGATACAAGAATGCGGTCAGTTTTGCTTATCTACTCAAAGTTTGTGATTTCTAAACTTTCCATTGAGATAACACGTGTGAGTCATAGCGACGCTTTGAGTGTTTGCGTTCGCAGAACCCAAAAAAAAACATAGGTACCTGAGGCAGGGTCACTTGCCACTACAATTTTTCGAGGAACAACTTTGGAATATAGAACCCTTAATGCCCAGCCATTTCTTTGGTAACATTGCCCTTCAAACCGCAACACAGTAACGCTTGCACACTACTGCTTATAGCGGGCATATAGCTGGCAAAAGTATGCACTCTGCAATAGAGACCTACCACTACCAATACTGTAGTATAAAAATTATAATCTCTGTTACTGTTACCAAATCCACTGCGATCAAATTATTTCCCTAGGCAGTTAATTTAAAAGCAACGGACTCTTATCACTTGACTCTTTTTACGTGAATAATTTGAGTTTACACTTTAGTGTTGGATTCTGTACAGTTCTTTCTCTTGTGGACGCTGAATACTTAATTTTAATTAAGTTTTTACCTTTTTTTGTGGAAAATATCTGCTTTTCTATATTTAGGTCAGCGAGAAATTGTACCTATATTTTATTGTTATGATTAAGCTTTCTTAGAGGATGTCTGTTCTGTTCAAACAGCTCACACCCATACTCGCACCCACACATACTTTTTTAGAAATCTTTAGTTTGGTGCATGCAACTGCGCCGAAATATCGGGAGCTCATTTCACAACATAATCACGGTCAATATCCCGTAAATAATTCAAATTCAAATTCAAATTCAAAATATTTATTTGCGGAGACATGGGTTTTAAGGAGATATTCTATAAACTAGTCCAACACTGAGATCGCCATGCTCTAGCACCATGGCATGCAAAATATTAAGTATGTACATAATCATTAATAATTCATAATTTATCATTATATTGCTTTAACATTTGTTAATTAAATTTAATATATTGTCAAAATAATTAATTCAATATTATTAATTACCTAAATTTACAATTTGTCATTTAAAAACTCATTTATGGAATAATATGTCTTGTCAATTAGTAATTTCTTAAACCTAAATTTGAAAATGTCAAAATTATGTATTTCTTTCAAGCTTTGTGGTAGTTTATTATAAACAGAGATTCTCATGACAAACGTGCTGTTACTATACAGGGCAGTTCTGCGGTGTGGCTCACGCAGTCTACCGTCATGCCGCTTACTTAATATAGTTTCATAAGTATTTAAGTTTTTCTTTACAAGTAGGGCCGATTCGTAGATATATATCGAAGGCAAAGTTAAAAGATTTAGTTGTTTAAAATACGGCTTGCACGAATCTCTTTGCTTTACCCACATATTGCTCGAATACACTTTTTTTGAGCTATGAGAGCGGATTGTTTTTCGGCGGAATTTGCCCAGGCGAGAACCCCGTATTTTAGCGTGGAACCGACAAATGCGTGATAGGCACTCAATAGTGTTCTCTCATTAGCTACTTTACGCAACATGTATAAAGCATACGAAAATTGGTTTAGCTTTGAACAAACGTGCGCAATATGTGTTTTCCATGATAAATTCGAATCAATATGAATGCCCAGGAATTTAGTTGTCTCAATTTCGTCAATACCTTTAGAATGATAATTAATATTCAAAATGTCAAAATTACTATTAATATTTTTAAAAGTCATAATGTGTGTTTTGTCAAGGTTAATTTTCAGATTATTCTTGTGAAGCCAGTCAGTTATTGTTTCCAAAGAATTATTTATATCATTTTCATGATCACCATTTTTGTCATCGGTAAAGATGGCGGTGCTGTCATCGGCAAACATAACCATTGGATGATTTATGGCACAAGGGAGATCGTTTATGTAAACTAGGAACAATAGAGGCCCTAATATACTGCCTTGCGGCACTCCAAATTGTACCTCCCTACAATCGGATAGGTACTTACTTTCTAATTTAGATTGAATGTTTAATCTAGTTATTTCAGTAAATTGTAACCTATTTGTCAAATATGAAGCAATCAAATTTAATACATTACCCCTAACGCCATATAGTTCAAGCTTTCTAATCAAAATATTGTGATCTACCTGGTCAAATGCTTTGGTCATATCCATGTATAGTGAGGCGACTCTCTTTATGCTATCAAGCCCGTAGTAAACTTTTTCAAGGAAATTTAGGATAGCTGATTCTATTGATTTTTCCTTGCGAAAACCTGATTGCTCTGGACAATAAACATTATTTATTTCAAAAAAACTGTTTAGGCGCTTATGAATGACCTTTTAAAAGATTTTAGCGAACACTGGTATTAGCGCAATTGGTCTATAAGAACTCATACTTTCCTTATCTTCTTTTTTGAAAATAGGTATAACAATAGAAGTCTTTAACTTATCAGGAAAAACACCATGCTCAATGCTTTTATTAATAATATTACTAAGTACCGGAGATATAATTTTAGCCACGCTTTTAATTATTCGAGTTGATATCCCATCATAGCCGGTGCTGTTTGTGTTTTTAAGGGGTTGTATATTTTTTTCAATTTTGTGAGCACTTGTTGGTTCTAGGAAGCAGGAGTTAGATTGGGAATACTTAAGTGTGCTTTCTGTTTTATTATTATTAGTTAATATATTGTTTTCTATTGCATCTATAAAAAAGTTATTAAAACAATTTGCAATTTTCGTTGGGTCGGAGATTTTTATCCCATTCTCATCAATTTGTGATATTTCCTCTTTAATATTGCATTGTTTATATCTGTTTATAATTTTCCATACCGCTTTTGATTTTTTTCAAGATTTTCCTATGTAGTAGTTATTTTGAGCTCTTTGAGTCTGTTTTATGACAAGCTTTAGCCTTGCAGAGTATTTTTTGAAAGTGTCTCTATTTGTCT
This sequence comes from Erannis defoliaria, assembly GCA_905404285.2. Taxonomy (NCBI): domain Eukaryota; kingdom Metazoa; phylum Arthropoda; class Insecta; order Lepidoptera; family Geometridae; genus Erannis; species Erannis defoliaria. Next base: position 1,968,123 of record FR990082.1, on the reverse strand, counting down.
TATTCGGGGAGTGTCTATACTTCCATAGTAGGTAACGTTTTCGCTTTGTACATACCCTTATACCTTTACTTAACCATCTAGGAGGTGTCGTCAGAGGTATTTTTACTCTTACTGTCGGGAAACAAAGGTTGTAAAGCAGGATAAATATATCCGAAAATTCATTGTATGCTGCATTTACATCTTCACTAATATAAACTTCGTGAAAAGACAGACTACTAAGACATTCAACGAATTTACTGATATTATCCCTGTTATAATCTCTTTTGTATTTAAAGATATGCGAGATAAAATAGCTCCTCTTTACTGGAAAGTTCAAGACTTGGGCTGTGTGGTCGGACAAAGCGAATTCTATAACATTCGTTCTGCCACCTCTTATGTTATGGGCGATGTTATCAAGGCAAGTCATGCTACGAGGCCTTGTGGGTTGACATACACTTAATTTAAGGTTATAAAGTGATAAAATGTCTTCAAATTGTCTAACAGCTGGGTCTTTTTTTAAAATATTAATGTTGAAGTCGCCACAAATAACAACTTTTTTATTCCGGTAGCATGTGGTATTTAAAACCTCTTCTAATTTATCAAAAAAATGATCTCTTATCGACTTTTTAGTTCTTGGAGATCTATAGATGCAAACTACTATAATTTTATGTTCCAATAATTCGATTGCGCAACATTCAAGAACATTTGTGACACTTAATGAGTTAACCTCGGGCAATGTTTTATATTTGTGTAAGTTATAGACTAGTATACATGTGCCTCCGCTTCTATTGAATCTACAGGACTTGGTAGCTAAGGTATAATTAGGTAGATTAAGGAAAGAAGAGTCGCTATCGATCATGTTATGTTCAGTAATACATACTACGTCGATAAAATTAGTGTCATTTTTTAAGTCATCTAAACATACAATTAAATTGTCCATTTTATTAATTAGTCCATCAATATTTTGATGCATTACGTTTATCGAATTATACAAGAAAAAGCTCTTTGTTTACCATGACGGCATCTTGTTTAACGTTTGTCGGTAGGGTTGATGTGATTTCCTGTGTTAATTTCTCTGTTTGAGTGCTCTTATCAATCCCAGAATAAATAGAGTTTGTTTGGTACGATAGGTTGCTAATTGGGGTTTTGCTTGGGTTACTCAGTTTATACCTATAGTCTAGGCGTATTACATCTCTAAGAATATTCGTAGCTATGTGTCGCAAAAAATATTTCTCCTTCGGTATATATCTACTGTAACCCATATCTATAAAATGTGCATTGTCAAATCTATCACATATAGATTCTAGATTATCATTTAGTATTTTTATGCATAGTGTCTCACAAATAATAACATTCGGTTTCTTCGTATTATTCAAGAATGTTTTTAGATGAGCTTGGAATTCATATGGACTTGTGTCGTTTGTTCCGCCTAGCATAATTACACAGTCATTATTATTTAGGTTTTGTAGTTGTTTTTCTTGACTTGATAACAAGTGACAAAATTTTGCTCCCGGCTTTAACGTGGATTCAACTGTGTATTCTGGGCCCACCAAAGACTCTAGTGTTGAACGTAGATGTCGTCCTTGCTGGTCTGCAAGTATAATAATGCGTTTTCTGGGTTTGATGCTTGAACCCTGGGCCACGTGTTCTTGATTTTTTCCCTTTTCTTGCAAATCAGATTGCACTGCCATTGTTTTTATTATGCTTTTGAATTTTGCTAAAATATTATCTTGATGGCCTTCGATAAAATTACCACTCTTGTTAATAGAATCGGTGTTTTGTTCGCCAGAAGATGTTTTTGTATAATTTACAAGAGTTTTAGAGGGAATATATGTAGGGTTGCTATTTCTTCTCCCAGATTTCAATTTTCTACAGGTCGAGGTGTCATGGTTATGTTATAATACACATATAATGATAGAACTATAGTGAACAACGGTGATAGTTTAAAACAGTGTTTTTATAGTTAAATGAAATGAAGAATTAAAAATAAATGTTAAATGAAGAATGCAAAATGTGCTAAAATAATAATAAAAATAATGTGCAAAAAAAACGAGAAAATATGGATGCAAATGAACCTTCAAACATTTGTTTGAACCAGTGATCAAGTACGCTCAATCCTCCAAGGTATGGAGCTTAGAGCGGATGCTAATGGATGTGGCAATCCAAAACGTATAAGGCCAGTGACTAATATACGCTTTATAAGTGTTGTTTTGTTTTATTTGGCGTAGCGTCTTTGACCCGTGGTACTACTGGTAGTAATACTAATAATAATAATAATAATATTTATTTGACTAAGCTTAGCCTATTACAGGTTATTAGTAACTTATTAATATTATGTAATGTACAAGTACTTACTTATTTATTATAGTTTTGTTGCTTATTGTTGCTTCAAACGAACGAAGCTGAGTATTTTATTAAAGTACCTAGGTATATAGTAGTAGGTATGTAGTAAGTACGTTTTTCTAAGACGTCCAAAAAATGTAAACAACTTTGATTATGTTTTTTAGTCTAATATTAAACAAGTAGCTTAGGTCTTATTTATATTAAAATCATGACACATTAGCATTTACTGTTTAACATTACAATTAGAATTTTAGGCCAATTTACATTAAGTACCTATGCGTAGAAGAAATGATATTGTTTTAAAGTGCGTAAGTTGTAGGAACATTTTTCAAAAAGCTAGGTACTGGACTACTTTACTTTTTGGAATAATGCTAGTTGTTCTCAGTTCTAAAATTAAATAATTATTGAGAATTGGTTGCGTTTGTACTTACGTGTTGCTTTGATCCTATTAACAACATTCTCGATAATTAATATGTATGTATATACATGCGGTGTCACAATCTATAATGCACTCACTCGTTTGGATCACAACATCAGCACTACTAAGTAAGCACTAACATTATTTACTATCTTTTATAACATAAGTTTGTAGACAATTTATAAAATGGTTAAAATAGGCTTGTATTGAGAAAAGATTAACCCTACCCTCCGAACTAGTATAAACTGTATCTCGGACGGCAGTGCTCCTCCCGCTCGCAACAGTACCAAAGTATACGAGTATGACAGTATGAGTATACTGGTAGAACCACGGGTAACAAACTGTGAAAAATGGCAGAAAATTCTGTAGGTACGCAAATTATCGTCAATTGCGTCTCCAATGGTATAAGCTCTAAGATTCAGCTTCATCACTTTTGAGCATCAGCTAAGTAGTAATGACCGGTAATGTTCTCGAACCGACAGTAGGTACATTGTAACATACGTAACTGGAACCGAACTTCGGACGTCCGTTACATGAGACTACATAAACATTTGCATTGGGCAATTGCATTCGACTCGCTCGAGGGAACTGCACCCACAGACTTAGAACTCTGTCGGCTTGTCTGTAGTCTGTTTTTAGAAGGACAATAAAAATCTATCTATAAATATATATAATAGGCTCTGTCCTGACTGATTTGTCTGACTGACTGACTGACTGACTGACTGACTGGCTGACTGACTGGCTGATTGACTGACTGACTGACTGACTGACAAAACCGCTGGTCGTACAGACTTGAAATTTGGAGGGTGTGTTCGCCTCGATGCGTAGGGGTGTACTAAAAAAAAGGATTTAACGAAATTTGAGCTCTAAGGGGGGAAAGGGGGGGGAAACGTTTGTATGAAAGTCCTTTGTTTTTGTACTTTTAGTCACGAAAATTTGGATATGGATAATTCATTTAAAATAAAAAATGCTGTTTTCAATATTTTTTGACAGGGACGATTTAAGGGGGGGAAAGGGGGGTGGAATGTTGTCTGGAAAGTTCTTTGTTTTTGAAGTTATAGTGTTCAAAATTGATATTTGGGTAGTTTTTTCAAGGGTGGAGGGGGGGGGGGGGGGGAGTTGTTTGGGGGGATTTGGGGAGGGAAAATGAGACAGGGGGGTTTTGTGGGGGGGTTGAGGGGTAAAAACGTGGTGAATTTTGGGAGAGGCCCGAATTTCTTCCGTACGCGGATGAAGTCGCAGGCGACCTCTAGTGTATATTATGCCTGTTATTAGTTCTTACCCATAGACCTACCCTCGAAGGGCGATTGAGCTATATCATCCACTCTGGCCTAGTTGCGGCCAGTGGATGCCTTTGAATAATTTACACCACAGGCTATATGAAAATCCGTACATAAACTCCCAAGTTAATAGGCACGGACAACAATTAGTGTCTTCAAATCCAGAGTTTTTTTTTCTTTTTCCTTTTATTAGGGCAAATTAACAATGTCACAATAAATGTTACTTAAAGGATCTTAACTAAATCTATCTTAAATAATTGTGACACCAGCACCATTTACCACAGATTACTAATCAAGTTATTAATTTTATGGGTAAGCAAAGTATCTCTAAGTATACATTTTGAGAAGTAGGTAGTGAATTAGTACTTTAAAAGTACTAATTCACTACCTACTGAGATGATAAACACAACCTTTCTTTCACACACAAACTTTCAAAATCAAAATTTTGTGTAATGTGGTGAGAAGTGATAGGCTTGCTTTTGATGACAATTAATAGCAATGGTTTGGTAAACAATTTCGAAGAAGCTCGTTTATTCCTTATATTCGACCACACCGTCATTTACAGTAGCCGCCAAACAAGTTGTCAAATCGACGGCATGCAAGGGGTGAGCCTGCGCAGGTACGTCGTGTACACCACTGCAGTGACAAGAGGTAGGAGGGCCTTGGCTTTTCTGTGGTGTACGCTTCCGTGCAGTATATTTGGCAAGTTTAATGACAAGTTTTTTTCCTGCGCATCCTCACTCTTTGACAACTTGCGTGGCGATTACGGTAACAACAGGTATGCTATGGTTTGCTATGGAAGACCTGGGTATGTCCTAAAACTGCATCCAGAACCGCCGGAGGACGGGCAGCAGTGTCCTCTTAGTTAACGGTGGTATGCATTCTGTGATCCCCAAGCCGCCTGCCACGCGGGGGGATTATGGCAACCCCTCCCTCTTAATTGGGCTTTCGTCCAGCAGTGGACGTCTTTCGGCCAGCAGTGGACGTCTTTCGGCTGTTGATGATGCTATGGTTTAGTGCTATTTATTTTGCTAAGGTGTGTGGTAAGGGTAAACATAGGTATCTTCTACAATATTGTAACATCCGATGGACTGAAGCCAAACACCTAACCTGTCGAGCGTAAAAAAGGCAGTCAACTATAAATAAAAAGTTACGCTACAGCTCTACTTCTATTGAAGCGTTTGAGCCGTCGAAAAATAACAAACATAATCAGAAACTGACACTTTTGTGACCACATTTACACAAAAGCAGTATGTGATTCTTGCACCATCTACTCCTTGTAGATCTGTGAGGCCAATGACTACAACGGGGAAAATTAGGTCAGTAACCAGCCTAATTTATAGCAGATATAATGCGGTTCTGCTAGGGAATGACCACAGGAACCGCAATGATAATGATGTGATGTAATACTTTATAGTAGAATAGCTTAAGAGGAAATCCGGTGAGCAGATTTTCCACACAAACGTATTCCTCTATTTTCTTCCAGGATATTGTCTCTAGAGCAATTTTTTTTTATAAATTCTAGGTCTACTATAGATATGTCTTGAAACATGTCCAGAAATTACTGCATGGGCATTAAGATATTCAGTTATCTTTATTGCACCAAGCATCTTAGTCTAGTACAGAACTAACAATACATGGACCCTGTAAGGGTGTGGCAAAATAAGTCTTAACTGGCTAGTAGGTACATGTTAGATAAACACTATTTATGTTAAAGAGTTTGAAACGTTTTTTCGTCTAAGTAATCTTTAATACTGAAATAACAGTTAGTTATTACGATATTTATAACTTTTCTTTTAAAAACTGATTCTGTAGGCTCGTTTCTAGTTTCTTTTGGTAGTAGTTATATGTTTTTATTAGCATGTATTCCGGTCCCTTTCTAACAATTTCTAGTAGCGGTTCCGGCGCCACGAGCTGGTTTAGTCTTCGGGCGTTAGTAGTGGTGATAAATAGATATGGGTGTTTTCTTACAAACGTTACCGCTTCTAGTATATATATGCTGGGTAGAGTCAGCATTCTTTGCTCTTTGAAGTGAGGTTTGCAACTATCTCGTCGGTGGATGTTCGTTATTATTTGGAGACATTTCCTTTGTTTGATGAACAACTCGTGCGCATCAGTACAGTTACCCCATAAAATGATTCCGTACCTCAACCAGGCAAACGCGTATATAGGCATAATAGGTGTTCATTGCGATTTTAGAGTTCATATTTGCTTTTAAGACCGATAGTGCATATATGAACTGTGATAGTTTGGATTTGAGTTTGTCGTGTGTGACCTTTCCAGTTGAGTTGTTTTTGTATTTGACATCTAATATCTCAGGTTTTGTTCGCAAGTTCACAATTCTGCCACTGCGATTGTTATGGGCAGGCGTGATGCTTACCACGTGGAATGTCTCGCACGTTTCTTCACTCCATTGCAAGAAAAAACCTCACTGTCTTTTAATAAGGTGTCTGATTGAGAAGTGGAAGATGTTAGTATTCCACTCTCGTGCAAAGACACTAGGACACGGTTGACCAACTCCGACAGTTTTTACACTCGGCGCGCTCGCTGAATGCACGACGGGAATAGAAATGCAGCTAGTAGCTGTATGATATTGGAAAATAGGAGTAGATAGAATTAGATAGAGTAGCTTCTTGAATGAATTGTGAGTTGAGTATGAAGTGCTATAATATACTCTACTGAGTTTGTATCGTCTAATTGTTTTTACTGTAGTGGTAGGACTCTATTGCAGAGCATGGGGAAGTATCACACCTTTGCCAGTTATTCAACTGCCAAGCAGTAGTGTGCAAGCATTACTGTGTTCCGGTTTGAAGGGCAATGTTACCAGAGATATTACTGGGTATGGAGAGATTTAACATCTAATATCTCAGGGTGACGAGCGCAGTGCAGTGCAGCGCAGGATTGTGTTCGCAAGTTCACAGTTCTGGCACTGCTACTGCTATGCCCATAGACCAGGCGTGATGCTTACCACTTGGCGAACGTCTTGCTTGTTTCGTCACGCAATTCGATAAAATAAGGGTTTTTGGTAATGCCGTCGTGTTTTTTTTTAAATTAAAGTTTAGGTACTTGTTTAAGAATGTTTTTTTTTGAACGGTGTAATTTGTATGCGTATTACCATCATCACGATCACCATTTTTAATGGGCGTAGAAATGGACGGTCACTGCTAGTAATATAGTACAAAGATATTATAGCTCTCGTTATAAACCCAAAACTGATATTTTACTGTCAAAACGATCGTTAGTTTAACCTACAATAATTACTTATCAAAACAACCAGAATCGGACAAGCCAATTAAAACAATTTATAACAGAATCAATTATCCACACGTCAAGTGAGCAAACTGATTCGTATCAGCTAATTGAATTGAATTTAATTGAATACGCGAACCGCCGGTGTCGCCCAAAACGGACAATGAATAAATGAATAACTTTAAAGCTGGGGTTCGTCGCAAAAACTGGACATAATTATGTTGGGTGCACACTCTCGGCCTAGATAGACTTCGTTGAAACAAAGCGTCAAGAGTTGGGCAAACGGCAGTCTCGACGAAGACGTATAAGTGCGTTTTTCCACACGCGGTGACGATTCTGTACACCGTTTTCTAATATGTAAGGATAGTATTTAGTAGTATTTTTTCGCTTTTCTTTGGTTTTCTCATACGACGGCACGACACTACACGACAGTTCATCATCATCATCATCATCATCAGCCCGGAGATGTCCATTGCTGAACGCAGGCCTCCCCCTTAGACTGCCACACTGTACGACAACCTGCCATTTGCATCCACCGGTTGCCCGCGACTTTTACAATGTCGTCGGTCCACTTAGTGGGAGGCCTTCCTACGCTGCGTCTTCCGGTTCGCGGTCGCCACTCAAGAACCTTTGTTCCCCATCGGTTGTACGTTCTTCGATCGATGTGGCCTGCCCATTGCCACTTCAACTTGCAAACCTTGCGGCGATGTCGGTAACTTTGGTTCTTTGTCGAATATCCTCGTTCCGGAATCTGTCGCGCAAAGTAACTCCGAGCATAGCTCTCTCCATTGCCCGTTGCGTGAGTCTAAGTTTCTCCAAAAGGCCAGCAGTTAAAGACCACAACAGTTCAGTTCATTTAAATTAAAAAAATGCTGATTTTAAGTTTTTTTTTACATGGTTTACTTAAGGGGTTGAAATGGGGGATGAAAATGTATGGAAATCAGCGTTTCCAGACTCGCTGATATTACAGTACATTTACTGTAATTTAGATTTTTTCTTTGTTTATGTTTACTTTAATGAAAAATCAAGTGTAAATAATTTCTAAGTAATCAAAATCATTGCGTTGAACAAAACACAGCAAAACGAACTTAGGTTACTTGCAGGGAGAGAAATCCCCGACGAATCAGTAGGTATTATATTTAGTGGAAGTTTAAAATGAAAATAAAACTAAAAAATTCGGCTTTACTCCGTGACTGTACTAATAATAAAATTGGACAGTAGGTCCAGTCAAAAAAAGAAAAAATTAAAAACGAAAAAAAACAAAAAAAATATATATACGAAATGTGACTAGGTTGAGTGGAGTCGCGGGTCCACTGGCGAGTGGGTCCAGCTGACCGAAGACTCGACCAAAACTGGTTTTCTCTGTCTTTTATAGGAACAATACAATACATAAATATATTATATATTTTACAACACATTTGCTCGAAAAATGCACTTACGAAGCCTGTATACATCGTTCGAAAGTTGAACATTACGCAACATATACCTAGGCGTGCGGAAAAATAGGTAGGCGTGCGGTAAACCTATTTTCCGCACGCCTAGTTGTGTAGCGCCTAGTTGTTTACGGTATTTTTTTAATTTCTATAAAAATAAATAAGAATCCCACTAAGGAGTTTCATATTACGAGACTAAATGAGCTGAATAAGCTAAATGAAAGAAGAAAGAAGAAAAGCTTGGAAGAGCTTATGCTCAATACGTTTGTCTCACTTTAATACTAAACAGAAAATGAGATGTGATTTTCACCACTCGCACGTAGCGCCATTTGTTAATTCGCGCTATTTCATCTTTCATCCTAAGAGAATTATGGCGTCACACTTTGTGCATTTGCCAATGTCAAATATTGATTTCAAGTTTTTGATAATTTTTAAGTCGAATGAGTCTAAGTCACACTTAGTAAGTAACAATCAAGTCCAGTCATGCTCTAGTAAAGCCGTGGCAACTTTACTACAAGCTTCTTCGGAGTTTTAGAAACACCACGAAAAGACACTTATATTAGAAATGTTTTAACGCAGACAAACTTTAGAACGAATTTATTTTTTCTTCTTTCCTCTTAGTAGGTCCACTCCACTCCACTTTGTGCATTTGCCAGTGTCTAGTATTTAGTTGCGAGTTTCCGACCGATATTTATAAACAAACTAATAAAGTTTGTCTCATTATCTGTTGTAAACACTTCTGTTATCTGTTTTCTCGCAAATGTGTTGTAAAACGTTGTATGTCACTCGTGCGGAATTGGTTTTTACAAACTCGTGACTATGAGTTACATTCGTCTACTCGTTTGTAATAACCAACTTACCGCACTAGTATCACAAATAACTATTTTGCTATACAGCGAGGTGCTAGTGCCGACATTAAATTAACACACGTGTAGGGTTAATGATTAGTAACCATAAAAATAACGTGTAAAATATATACGTGAAAAAAAAACAGATGTTCCATACATTTTGTCCAAGCTCGATGAACTTTTTTTATGGAACATCAGATGATATTTATTTCGCGGTTTCTTTCCTTTTTTTTTATGGTTACTGATCATTAACCCTACGCGTGTGTTAATTTAATGTCGGCACCGTAGCGCCTCGTTGTATATCTATGGGTAATATACTCACCCCGGGAACCAGGGCAACAGCCCCGGTCCTCCATAAGAGAGGCCTCCACATAAATAGTACTCAATAAAAACAGTTCATGTTAACCCTAGATTTGATTTGTCTCGCGATAAATGCTTGAAAAACTTGCACAAAAAATACTATTCAATTGCCAAAGCCAAGCGTGGAGATTATGGCAACACCTCTCTATTCTCCCTATTAAGGGGGAGCCCTAAGTCCAGCAGCGGACATCTTCTGGCTTCTGGATGATGATGGCAATTCCTTTGTTGCCCCAGGGCCTCCACACCTCTAAATCCGGCCCTGACTATACTGTATCAGTAATACTTCTTTCTTATCAATCGCTCATTCATCCTTTCAGACAGATAAAAACCATCTTAACAATTAAATGAACTCCCATAAACTCTCCCAAGAATACGTTGAGCTAGCTTGGCAATTGTTGAATAACTAGATAGATGCTAATCTATCTAGTTATTCAACAATTGCCAACAAAACAGTAATGGCATTGAAGTAAATCGAGCTAGCTACGAGTACACTTGAAAATAAATTTGATAGAAATAAAACCCAAGCTCTTCAAAGCAAAGTAGTCCAACAAAAATGTAAAGTAAGTTTTTATTTCGCTAACACAGCATGGAATTGAGTGAATAATCTAGCTACACTATCACAGAAATTCGTAAATAAATTTAAAGGAAAATAAAACGTAAGTTAACATGAATTGGCAAATTACATTTACAAGTTGATTCGATATGACGCCTGTCAAACGCAAGGGCTTTGGCATTCCTTACGTGCCATAAAATAGGGCTCACAATGTATTCTCGGCACAGAAAACATAAAACTACAAAGTACAGAAGCTTCACTCCCATAAAAAACGTGCCCAAAATAATAGTTCTGTAGATTTCTGGCCTAAAAGACTGGGTTTCCGATGCTTCTGGGAAGCGAAACTGCCAGGAAAATCTCAGCCTAAATTGTGTTAATTAAGATTATTTTTATATGTTAGTCTGTAAGGTATATATTATTATGTGCCCGTGTTTTTTAAGTAATTCCTGTTGACTGAAATTAACGATTATTATTGTTATAGTTGATTCATCATCAACCCGAAAGACGTCCGTTGCTGGACGAAAGCCTCATTTAAACAACAACCTATATAACCCTATTAAGCCCAGCCCTAAAGGAGGGTGTTGCCATAATCCCCACGCTTGGCAGGCGGCTTGGGGATCGCATAATGTTCACGACCGTCAACCTAGAGAACGCTGCTGCTCAGTCTCTGATGATTTAAAAAGCAGTTTTTGGACATACCCATTTTCACAATATTTTATCCTGTAATTCGCACCCTATTTATAAGTGTTTTTTTTTGTAGCGGATGTAGTGGTAGACATCTACTGCAGAGTCCACCTGGGAAAGTACCACACCTTTTCCAGTTATTCAACCACCAAGCAGTAGTGTGCAAGCATTATTGTGTTCCGGTTGGAAGGGCAATGTTACCACAGAAATTACTGTGTATGAAGATATTTAACATCTAATATCTCAGGATGACAAGCGCAGTGCAGTGCGGAACAGGATTATGTTCGCAGGTTCACAATTCTGGCACTGCTACTGTTAGTGGCAGGCATGATGCTTACCACCAGGCAAACTTCTTGCTCGTCTCGTCACCTGATGCATTAAAAAAGGTATAGGTATCTTTGGACGCGTTTTCTATAGACGTGATTCTTCTGTACATTGTACTATGATGTTTTCTATGTTATCGGTTGGGTTTCACGCGTCCTTTGCAATAAGCATGTAAATCGGACTGTCTGGAGGCCGGTTAGAAGACACACAGCTCATACCAGTGATAAGGGTCAAATGACGAAAACATCGAGAACTTTCTCATATATTTGGCTTTGTTTCCACAATAGGCGTGTGGCCCAATGTTTAATTTATGACAAATAACAGGCTTAGTGATGAATATAACTAAATACATTACACATACTGAAAAAATAAATTGTATTGGCTGATAAATCTCTGAGATATGAGCTTTTAAAGTTATAGGTGGGGATAGAGAGGGGATGCTCTATCCCTTTCACGCAAAGCACGTGTTAGTATAGCATTTGTATGCCGCGCCTGAGGCTTGACGTCATAGCTCAGTATAGCGCGCTCTCTGTCTAGCTTGAAATTAAAATACTCAGAACTTATTTATTTTTGAATTATTTTAATTTTTGTTTTCGTTGATAGGCTCTATTGATGATCAGCTTTTTTAAGAGGTAATAAAAAATTAGTAGTCATCATGGCTATTGACTAGGTTGTAGAGGGAAACTCACAGAACAGAAAGAAAAACAAAGAAACAGTCACAAACAAAAACTTTTTGTAAGTTTTCACCCTCTTAGAAAACAAGAAAAACAAAAAAAACAACATTTTCTAATATAATAGAAAAATAATTATTTAAAAAAACTTTCCGCTGCCACCTTAGAAAACAAGAAAAAGCAAAAAAATATATATTCATGTTTCTATACATGTTTTTTTATTTATTTATTTTTTAAATATTAAACAAAAAATAAGCTACCTCAATACCAAATTTCATCCAAATTCTTTTAGCCGTTTCAGCGTGAAAGAGTAACAAAAACCCCCGACAAGAAAAAAATGCTTCATTATACAAAAACAAAAAGTCAATCGGAAATGTTACACTTTGTATGCGAAGGTTTTATGCATAATATTTCCAACCTGTTTACAAAAGTCAAGTGCGCCACACATGGACACAATGCAACTTTAATTTTGAGTTAAAACACATGAATACTAAGCCAGTTCCTATATAGATACGTAAACTAGTGTTAAATTCCCTTTGTAGATACGTATGAAACATAAATACATGGCAAGGGTTTTTTGTGAAGTGTTTTGGATTCTTTTGCAGGTTCTTAACCTAAGCCCTTGAGCGATGGGTCTCCAAACGTCATGAAATAAATAAAAGCCACGCTCCGGCCGTCACTACAAACTTATGCAGATCTAGTGGGACCCTTCCGATTCGGGCAGGGACGTCATTAGGAAGACTTTTGTGGGCATCAATAAAATATAATATTATGATGTACCTATAATGGCAAGTTCTAGCAGTAAGAGCTCAACTTGTATCAACCTACCAACTTGTAAACCTAGGACTTATGAATGAATGAATAAATAAATAAAAAAATAAAAAAACAACCGACTTCAAAAAAGGAGGTTCTCAATTCGACTGTATGTTTTTTTCATTTTTTAATGTATGTTACGCGATTTCTCCGCCAATTATGAACTGATTTTAATGATTGTTTTTTGTTTGGTAGGTATTCTTCAGAGGTCGTCATATATCAATTATGTCGAAATCGGTTTAGTAGTTTGGGTTTTAAAATTACCAGAAAATATGAAGATGTCATCCAAATATTCGTAGTAGAAGTCGGATGTATTTTTTTTTTAAAAGCGCATTATTATGAATGAACTATTTATATTATATATTCATATTTATTTATATCTCAAACAACAAATACACTTTGCTGCCAACATGTATGGCCCGTATTAGGGAGACCAGGGATCCCAATAACTATTTATTCCCAATATCTGAAATTGGTAGTTTGAATAAGCCCTATAATTATTAGGTATTTTTAATATTACATACCGCAATGCCTGCATGCTGGCATGAATTTTGTGAACTTGTGCATTTATCTAATCGCACTTAATATTTATTATTTTTGTCGAAAAGCATTCAAATGCTAATATTGAGTTCAAAATCGCGTCCTTAAATATTGGCCGTACCCTACGTGTTCTAATAGATATCAGTTCTAATATTTCAGTTGGCTTCTCTAGCGTAAACGTGTTAACTCCATATTACTGACTATGTCAATATGACCCATCGTGTCTTTAATTTTTGTTGAGTTCGAAACTGTCCTCTGTAGTTGTGCTCGGTTTACGTTGTCTCTATTGCCCTATGTTTTGGTGATGGTATGCAATTAATGTTTTTAACACTTTTTAAGATATCTTACGTCCGCGAGGACAAAACTGTTCTTAAGTACATACCACGTAACAATTATCATCTCAAATTGTGGTCGATTCTGGCGGTTTTAGTTGACAGTTTTACTACTAAAGTATTGCTGTCCTTAGCTAACATGCCTAGTAAAAAAGTGACAGCAATGCTTTAGTTAGTTTAGATCTGTCAACTAAAACCGCCAGAATCGACCACATTGTACACAGTTTTAGACAAAAAATATTTCATATCATTTCTCAGTCCATCTCTGTTCAAGGGACTCTGTAGAGGTTCAGCTGTCGTTTACATAGAGCTTACATCAATAGTACCCGTGTGCTGACGACAGGTAGGGGAACATGAATTTTCTCGAAAAAGATATTTTAAAAGCAGCTGAGTTAGTAATTTTCTAGAAAGATGGAATAGAGTTGCTACTTTAATAATACGCTTTAAAAAAAACAACTGACTTCAATTTCGACTTACTGGATGACATCTTCACATTTTCCAGTTATATTGATTTATTTCAGTAATATTGATTTAAAAACCAAACTACTGAACTGATTTCGATATAATCATATTTTCTAGTAATTTAGATTTAAAAACCAAACTACAGAACCGATTTTCATAAAATGTATATGGGACCACCTCTGAAGTATTACCTACCAAACAAAAAATCAGTTCATAATTGGCGGAGAAATCGAGTAAAATACATTAAAAAAAAACATGCAGTGGAATTATGAACCTCCTTTTTTGAGGTCTGTTGAAAATGTATATGAGACCACTTATGGCATTTATCACCAAACAAAAAAAGAATCATCAAAATCGATTCATAATTGGTGGAGTAAGTAATCGCGTAACATTAAAAAAAAACAAATAAAAACACATAGTCGAATTGAGAACCTCCTGTTTTGAAGTTGGTTGAAAATCGAAACGCTATACCTAGTTCACTTTTTGGCCACGACAGCTTCTGCTTCTTTCTTTTCAGCTTCAGTTTGCCTAATATTTTATAGAAGTTAAGAATCAGCCACGAAGCATTCCTCACACAAATGAATACAAATACGTTAAGGAAATTCCAAGAAACGTCAGAACGCGCTCAAATTAATTCGCTAATTACACATTACCGCCAGGAACTGAACTCAAAGAGAATCATTAGCAACATAATTAAGTATGTTAATGATTGTTATAATTATGTTAATAATTAATTATTAACCCACTGACGGGTACCAGTCACTTTTGGAAATGGAGTTGGATCATTTGGAAATTTTGTCACGGTATGTATTCAATATTAATGAGTACAAACTTCACTTTTACGGGAATATGAACTTTGTAGTCATAGTTAGTTTTTTTTTTCTTGGTTTTTGCCAGCGCACGTTGTGCATTCTGCCAGTGTCAAGTTTATGAATATTCAAGTTTTCTTAATGAAAATCAAGTATGTCACACGAAATTAGTCATAGTCGAGTCCAAGTCATGCCCTAGTAAAGTTGTGGCGACTTTACTATGAGCTTCTACTGAGTTTTGAAAACAACACCAAAAGGCATTTCACCACATTATATCACTTGCCCACACTCACAGAAAAGCGAAGGCCCTACTCTTCTACTCTCTTCAGTGCCCACACTCGTGCATATAATTCAACACTCAATTAATAAAACACCACTATTTTTAATCATTAATTCGCGATAAAACACAATTTTCAGAAAATAATAGAATGCAACGACATGATTTTTCCGTGTTCCCGCCAAAACTCGCCATAGATTGCATGCATGAATGAACGAATGCGTGAATATATGAATGATTCATTTGTCATATTCAGATCGATTTTATTACTGATTATGGTTCGCTAGCTTTAACCCTGTAAGGGATAGGTTATGTTAATATTAGTTGAGTGATAGCATAGATGATCCCTTATAAACTCGTCCGCTTCGTCAGTACGAAAAAACCAAAAACCAAAACCCAAACTGCAGTTACCAAAAAACTTGATCATGCTGTCATCGTGTCTGTCGTCTGTCTCGTGTCTGTATCGTGCCAAAAAATGTGTAATTTTACATGTCATTCATAGAAACCAGGGGCCCTACCATAGCCGTTACACAAAACAATATTGCTGCGTGAACATCGCAATCCGAGCGCAAAACATTCTTACTTTGGACCGTACCATAGCCGTAAAAACATTGCCGCCTTGTTAAGAAAGCACGAGACAATGCTATACGGTAATATAGAGTTCTCACTCGCACACTCGGTTTTAGTTCGTTAGACTTCGTTCCGTTTTTCCGTAATATAAAAGTTTTGAATTTAAACCGTACCATAGCCGATTTTAACAACGTAAACAATATTATTATTGCTCCAATTGGGCTCCATTCTAGCGATAATGAAAAAGTTAGTCAAGACCAACTTTTTTACTATTGCATTGAAATTAAAATAGCTTTATGCCTCCCAAAGGCCTCTTACATTATTTAAATCAGAAGCTAAGTTCATAAAGACTAAGCGGTCGATCCAACTGCAGTTTTTAGGCCGCCGGGAGGCCTCCGACAAGTATGTGTTCCAATCACTAGAAAAATAAGCCAATATACATATAAAATATGAATAAATAAGCAAAGCATAGGCCGAATTGCCAAGCCTAGAGTCAGAGCTATAAGGCCTCCTGAAGGCCTCCGATAAATACGTATGTCTAGTTTTCTCTCATAAGATCTAAGAGAATACAGGCTGAATTGGCAACCCTTATGTCAGAATCATTAGGCCTCCTAAAGACCTCCAACAAAAATGTGTATTTATCATCAAAATATGTAGGAGGCATGAAAATATTGGCTGTATAAGTAACCTTAGTATTAAAACTTTAGGCCACTCGAAGGCCTCCGACGAATATATAGTTATATCACTTGAATATGTAGTATATAAGATAGTAAAGGTTGAATGATCAACCCTAGTGTCAGAACTATTAGGCCTCCTGAAGGCCTCCGAAAAATACGTATGTCATTCTCTAGAATATATAATAAGCAAGATAATACAGGCTGAATTGGCCATCCTAGTGTCAGAATCATTAAGCCTCCTGAAGGCCTCCTACAAAAATGTGTTTTAATCACCAAAATATGTAGGTGGCATGAAAATATTGGCTGTATTGGTAACCTTAGTGTTAGAACTTAAGGCCACTCGAAGGCCTCCGACGAATATATAGTTATATCGCTAGAATATCTAGTAGACTAGATCGTGAGATAGTGTAGGCTGAGTTGCCAACCCTAGTATCAGAACTTCTAGGCCTCCGACAATCAAACGCCACTACTGCGCATGAGCATTATCTTTACATATTGCGAAAGTGGCGCCCGATGCCTAGCGAAGAGGCACTGGTTTTTTCTATATAATTTCAATAGAATGAGAAAACGCATATCCGCTGTACCTATTGTATTTTCTTAAATTTGTGTATTTGCGACTCTCATTTTGTGATAATGGTAACGTAGACGACGTTGATGATGAACGTGCTAGAGAGTGCTGTATCGAGGTGAAAAATTAAGTTTCATTTTGTTACCAAAACTCCGTAGAAGCTTCTACGCTTCTTCTACGTCTAGCTAACTTTGATTATTTGAAGATATTGAATAAAACTTGACATTATTTCACTGGGAAATGCACAAGACGTGCGACGCAAAAAAAAATCGCCAGAATCTCTCTCGAGCCGACAGAAAAGAAAAATACTCATTAAAATACAGTGCGACAAAATAAGTACGTATAAGTACTACGGGTTCAGACAAGTCCAAGATAGAGCACCACACTGTTTATAGTGCTTTATAATAAGCTTTACAAATTTCTATGAATTCAGTTTGCCTTAAAACAATCTTAAAGCGTCGTCCGTTTTGTTTTAACTTGCGTACCATAGCCAAAAAAAACATGATGATTATATTATGGTGAATGAAAAGAATGGTTATAAGGTGTCGAATCGCGATCCGATACACGCAGTCATTATGAAAATTCAAATAAATTAAAACGTCTAGGCGTTCCGAATCATACCAACAACTCTTAACACTAAAGATGTACAAAGGAACACGCCCTTTCTTTTTTTTTCTGCTTTGTTATTGGCATCGCACAGGCTATTTTACTCTATTGAAAATATGCTACAAATTGATATAATCCTAATAAAATGCAGGGTAAAAAAGCATATCTATTTATTTTTAGACTAAAATAAGTTACGTTAGTAAGAAAATAAAATTTATTTATTTTGAAGTTTGGTCACGTGTGATTGGATTGGTGGCAACTTTTGTGACGTCACACCGAAGTAAACAACGAGATATAACATGCATTTTCATCACGATTACAGGGAAATAATGCTATTTTCAAGCGACTTACCACAAATATTTCTTACATAAACCCCTTTTTTTAATCGTTTTCTTTCACTTGTTGTTTACTTTGGTGTGACGTCAGATATGTCACGTGATCCAAATCGCGTTATGGCGCGTTTTTATCTCATTCAAACTTTCACATCGATTTTTAGCGAAAATACGACAGATGTCAAGGAAATATTGATGTGGTGTGCTTAAATATAGTAAGACATTATTTAAAACAATTTCCCAATAGTAGTCAAATACCCTATTTTTATGAATGTTAAATTTTATGTACTAGTATTAACAAGTCAAATATGTCATGAAATCACAGTCAGTCACACGAAATTAGTCAAAGTCGAGTCCAAGTCATGCCCTAGTAAAGGAACGCGAAATAATCATGTCGCTGCATTTTATAATTTTCTCAACCGTGTTTTTTCGTGAATTAATGATAAAAAATGGTGGTGTTTTATTCATTGTGTGTTGAATTACAAGCACGAGTGTGGGCAAGTGATATAATGGGGTGAAACATGTCTTTCGTGTTGTTTTCAAAACTCCGTAAAATCCCATAGTAAAGTCACCACAACTTTACTACTTAGTACTTTAGTTACTTGACTGTGACTAAGTGTAATAATTTATGTCATTAGATATTTGACCAGCCTGGCGAGAGTGCCATAGTATCATACAAGTGCCATAGTGACATGAATAGACAAGACATATATGAAACGGTCACTAGGAATAATGGTGTTTTATATGTTTCTTGGCCATGGATACTAGGCCTTCACCCGAATAAATATTTCTTCATCGATCCTTCTTATTCCGACTAAATGAGTTTTAGCCTCAGTCCAAGTCACACACAGTAAGTCACGGTCAAGTCCAATCATGTCCTAATAATGTCGTGGCAAGTTTACTACAAGCTTCTTCGGAGTTATGGAAACAACACGAAAGACATATTACACCATATTATACTAATTTCCCATACTCATGCACGTCAACTGGCACTTAATTAATAAAACGCCACTAATTTAATGCAGTAATACCCGAAAAAACACAAGTTTTGGAAAATAATAGGTACAATGCGGCGACATAATTTTTTGCGTTCCCGCCAAAAACTCCCGGAATAAAAGTGCTTAGGTTAGTTATCTATTTACGCAGTCGCCAACCAAAGAGTTTTAAGCACGTTTTACTGTCAATATTTAATTTAGTTGTCAAAATTTTGTTGTTATTGTTAAGCATAATTTTCCTGTTTTAACCAAAATTCCTAAATTTATCACGTAAAAACATGGTATTATGTGAATGAGTTCAATGAGTGTAACCTAATAATAATGAAAAATAATGAAAACGTCAAATATGTGGTATTCAATCCGGCCAGTCAAATGACCAAAAGCGAATCTTCCTGGCAAAATTTCCTTTGGATGAAGATAGGTAAGCATCAAAAACTAATTTTGTAAGGCTGTTATAGAATAAGAATTACTTGATTTACAGTTTTAGCTTAAAGAATAAGGAATATTAAGAAAATAAGCCATAAATAGTCTAACAATAGTGTTTGTCCATTTTTTTATCGACTGTCGATGTTTATTATTTACGTTAAAAAAAATACAAAATAGCGCCAGTACGCGCTTGGTGTTCGCGCTCATAGCGCAATAATAATAAAATTAAAAAACAGGCTAGGAAGCAATAATCTAATTTAAGAGGGACTAGAGGAGGCGGAAGCAGCCATATAATATAATAATAACGTCACTTTCCAGGTTATCCGGGGAGCCATGAAAATACAATACTTATGGCAGCTTGCAGTGCAGAAAGTGGTATTGCGACTCTGCATGAGACTGAGATGGAGCGAACAGCAAGATCGAAACACATGATACCCTCGAATGACTCAATTTTAATCACCGCCAAGAGCGCGAAGATAATGCTTGACCACAAGATCCTTGAGATACAACGTCATCGAAGATGTCACCATCAGTGGATTCTTTCAGCAAATCGAAGACAATCAAAAAAAACGGCCATCTACACTACTTACTTACTAATATTATAAAGAGAGAAGTGAAAAAGATTAGATATTTTTGTAAGATTAGATTTATGTTTGTATGTAATGGATAACTCACTAAATAAAAATAAAACAAAACTGCCAAAAATGAAATAAAATACATTCATATTTATTTATTTGCAACTAAGTGTACAGAGATCTTAAATTAATATACCCTACATTATCCTACGCCCCCCCCACAACCCCCCTACATTTTTTTAGTAAATTTATCGATAAAAAAATATGTATGAGGTGATTATATTGTCAGGCTGACAATGTCAGCTCTGCCATTACGTCAAAAGTTATTTTTTCAATATCCTTTTATATTTTTTTCATACTTTTAATTGTTTTTTTATTGGTATTTAAGAAAAAACATTTTGAGTGACTGTTTTTTTCGTTTAACTCTATGGAACACCCGTCTTTTATTACGTTACTTACTCTATGTATTTGACTTAATGCTGTAAAAAAAATAAAAATGCATAAAACTTGACACTGGCTGAATGCACAAAGTGCGAAGCCAAAAACTAAGGAAAAAAAAGACTATGACATAACTTGTCACTCTTAGCCACAGATCATATAATTCATCTAATTTGAATGAACGAAATTGTCTGACGTCATCAAAACTTCCAGGCGATATCAATGATAAAGTAATAATATATTTTAGAGTCTATGGTACGAAATCGGCAAGTAAGCTTAAAATAACATTACTTGTACACCATATGGTAGGCCCCCAGGTAGAAACATTAGGATATATGTGATTGATTCAGGCGTTACTTTGCGGAAGTCCATTGTTTCCAAAATTTGTTTTAATTTCTAGTGTTTTTTCCGCTGTAATATCGTTTCGAGTATTTATAAGATGAAGGGACACACTAAAATCTACTGTAACTATCAACTTTAATTGAAAATGAACCTAACCTGAAACAAAAAATTAATTAAACGTGAAACAAAATGTCAATTAAACCTGAAATCAATTTATTAATAAATTCTGAAAACAAATAATGATTTTATGATTTTTTTGAGTCGATGTCTGCCTACAAACTGCTATGCAGTTTGGCAGAGTTATAAATTGAGCTATGTAATTAATTCCCTAAGACAAAATAAACAAAAAAAAAAAAAAAAAAGCTGTTTCAATGTAATATTTTCCTGAAACAAAATAATGATGATCAACCTGTAAATTGATAATAATTATTAACATACAAAAATAAGTACACACACACACACACAAGTACAAAACCATCCTATCCACCACACACCACCCAAACCACCAACGCCACTTATCCTATAAGTACTCGAAACGATATTACAGCGGAAAAACACTAGAAATTAAAACAAATTTTGGAAACATTAGGATTTCAAAATGCAGATGCAGAAAAGTGAAACGAATCCGTCGACGGGGCATTGCCAACGCTGAGCCGATGTCACGTCATCTATCAACGGAATGTACGACTCGTTTTCACGTTGAAACGCATACCTACCGAGACGTGAAAGAAAACTGTAATACTTTTTCATTACACTTGCTCGTAAAGTGAGTCTGAATTATTAGGTACATCGTTTTAGGCTCATAATCCAAGATAATACACACGCGTGCTTTTTACGTTACATTACAGCACTAGTTCTATAATAGGTTTAATCCGGTTAATTAAGTTTGTACCTGATTGCATGTTATAATATATGTTTAAGAAGTATTCTTAATTTAGCCGGGTAATACAGTATTTTTTGTAACACAAACAAAGAGGTTTAAGCTGCTAAAGAAAATGTCACCTGCAGGGCTAGCATGCGCACCGCGAGAAAATTTTCTCGATTCTTAAAAACAGGACAAGGCTACGACTCTGTATAAGTCTGTCTCGTTTTCTCACGACATAAAGACACGACAAATTTTTCTCGCGGTGCGCATGCTAGCCCTGCTGCTCTCGCTTTGCTGGTTTGCGCGCCATTTTCCGTAATTATTTTTTGACGTTTTCGTTGTGTGGTTGATTAAATTATCAAAAGGAGTTTGGTTTTTTCCTCGCAAGTGTGATGAAAATCGTCAATCGTATAGAACGCCTGTGCCATTGGTAATTATACTCTCAGTTCTCTTATCGCGCTTGCCTGCGGCTCACGCGCATAATACCGCCTCTACTTACTGTATGAACAGCATAGCACACTTGTATCATAATATACTATTACATTATAAAATGTAGCTGCAGAAAAGTAAACATTACTGTTTTTTTTTAATTCAATCAAGTGGCAAAACGAGCAGGACGTTTGCCTGGTGGTAAGCGTCACGCCTACCACTAACAGTGCTGAACTGTGAACTTGCGAATACAATCCTGCGCCGCACTATACTGCGCTCTTCACCCTGAGATATCAGATGTTAAATCTCTTCAATTTTAATATTCTATAATTAAGTATATAATGTAATATATACTTATTTATATAGTATTCATATTATAGTATATAATATAATGAATAATAATATAACTTTAGCGTAGCATCGATTTGGGTGTACTATGTTAATGTGTTACAACTGTTTTTTGTAAATAAATAAAAAAGCCCAGTAAATTCTCTGGTAGCATTGCCCTTCAAACCGGAACACAGTAATGCTTGTACACTACTGCTTGGCGGTAGAATAACTGGCAAAGGTGTGGTACTTCCCCAGACGGAATTTGTAGTAGAGTTCTGTCACTACATAACTCTTACTATGTATCGCTTTGAAGGGCAATCATACCAGAGAAATTACTGGGCATGAAGAGATCTGACATCTAATGTCTAGCGTGACGAGCGCAGTGCAGTACGGTGCAGGGTTTTGTTCGCAAATTTACAATTCTGACACTGCTAGGGGCAGGCGTGATGCTTCTTACCGCCTGGCTAACGTCTCTCTCGGTTCCTCACTCCAGTGTATTGAAACAGAATAGTACAAAATATGCGACCACGTGTTGTGGTTGTGGTGTGGTTGTGGTACGTGTGAAACAACCCTAACGCTTGAGTGACACATCCCACAGTTACTTCGGCCAAGCATCCACGATACGCCTAGTTCGCTACTAGGAATACTAATCTCAGCGCCAGTCGTGATAGATTATAGTGTATTTTTCCAATACGAACGGAAAGCAAATATCCGTGATCAATCCTTTCTGCATCAGTGAAGGCTGTGTCATTTAGTAACTTATACCTTCTACTACGCTGCAGCCGCAGTAACTTTTAGTGAAGTCTAGACCTTCGACATATGAGAACAATAATTATCTCCTCCGTTTAGCACTGTTCTAATGGTCTGTGAGCTAAATAAAAAAACGAAATGAGTCCCCATACAAAATTAATTACAGTAGAACTCCAATTATCCGAACTTCGACTATCCGAATCGCCGATTATCCGAATCACAAACAAGTCTTGACTTGACTTGTCTTAACTTGCCGTTGTGCCTACACTGACTTCCCCCCGCGTGTGTAGGCACAACGGCAGGCTGCCCGAAAACGGTTGAAGACCGCAAAACAGCTTACATTGACGGAGATGTTTAAAAAACAATGATTTTTATTTCTAAACTTGTACATAAGTACATTTTATTTATATTTAAAACATGTGAAAATTTCATGTTTCTTTCATTTAATTCAATAAAAAAATAGTGCAATATCAAAACGTAGCTTTTATTCTCTCCAATGGCAATTTTTTTTAAAAAAATCCGATTATCCGAATATTTGATTATCCGAATGGGTCCCGGTCCCCATTAATTCGGATAATTGGAGTTCTACTGTAATTACGTAACTAAGCATTTTGTGTAAGATCACATGTTTTTCTTCAATTCAGCAAACAATGATTTCTATGTCGTCTTTATAGCAAAGTTGATTTCTAAACAATGCCCAGTTTGATGGTTAGATCACTAAACAGATCAGACTGGGGTCAGAATGTTATTGATTAATTTGGTTCGTCTTTGGTTGGTTGGTTTTGGTATTGCAACACCCATCTGAAACAATTCGTACTTTCCCAGGCGCGGACTCCGCAATAGAGTCCTCCACTACACACTTACCTAGATACTTAATCTATGCCTAGACGGACCTGTTCTAGTATTAGAAGACACTATTGTTGTACTGACAATTTTACTGTAGATACATTCCGGGCAAAACAAACCAAGTCACGTAGATCTAATAAAGCAAAACCCAGTCCGATTCTAATCCTCGAAACCCCAAATGACTCGAGTGAGCTAAGCAGGCGTCAACCGCAATTGGAGGCAAATCACGCGGGAACGTAACAATTCATAGTCATTGTCCGCGTACCGTCTAGTGCGAGTCCATGGCATCAATCAAAGTCAGAGCCAGAGGTCGAGACTCGGCACGGACTTTGAGTTTAGCTAGCAAATACTTCTGTTGGCGATTATTAGCTCAGTTGGTTGTAGTTTTGCCTCGTAAGTGGCATGGTAAGGGCGGATCCAGGATTTATTTCTGGGAGGGGCACATGGGACACAAGCCCAGTTCCCCCATAGTATTGTCCTATGCTGTCTTTGGTATCGATTCTTTTCCAATGACATACTTATATAAAAAATACTTATAATAATGATTAAATAATGAAAATTACATGTAATTATGCAAATGTTATTAAACCGGTATCTTATAAATCTCCCAGTTAGTTAGTTAGTTATATTTAAACCGTTTGGGTGAGGCAAGTGCCCCTGTGACCCACCCCTGGATCCGCCCTTGACAAACAAAGTTAGTAAAACAAACATTTTAAAGCCAATTCTCAACCTTCAATTTCTGTATAATATTAATCTGCAAATTCTGCACATTATAAGGTCACGCTAATACTTGAGAGCAATTTCGGATATTATAGGTAAGCTTAATTTAACTATAAACTAAAACACCATGTGTCAAAATGTTACTATTGTTAAACAAACAACCCTTCTGTGAACATAATACCGGGTACAAGACCGACACACGTGGACGTGAAGTACGGGCGTACCGTGCGCTTATGTAGACTTAAATAATATATGCTCTACACCAACGATCTTAAATTTAAGGAGTTAACAGTCACAATTTTTTTTTTCACTTTTCTTCGTCATTTTTGGCATCGCACAGTGCATTCTGCCAGTGTCACATATAGGTAAACATTATTTCAAGTTTTCAATAGTAAGGTTATTATAACAGCTTTTGACTGCATTTGACTGTCGTCGGAGAAGAATTTATACATAAATCATTGATTTGTTAAAGTTGAAAACTACTTTTGTAGCCACAATTTTCACCCTTATTTTTTTAATTTCATTTATTTTTTATTTACTAGTACATGATTTATTATTATTCTGTGTCCGTTTTGAAACAAATCATGACCGTCTTGAATTTCTTCAAGATTGGTTTGAGAAAAAGTACTTAAGTAAGCACGCATAACGAACACAGAGCTTAAAAAAATTATACAGGGTTAGTTCTAATCAGTTGGCTTCTTTGTAAGGGCATAGTCTGTACATCAAAACAAACAATTTTTTACTATGGGGCCAACATTGAATTGGCAAAACAAATATCAGCTGTTCCATACAAAAGGTTCATCGACCTTGGGCAAAATGTATGGGACAGCTGTTTTTTTTTGGGATTTCTATGTTGGCCCCATAGTACAAGTTGTTTGTTTTGATGTACAGAATATGCACATAGAAGGATGCTAACTGATTAAAACCAACCCTGTGTAAACAGCTAGTTTCGTATTTAAACAAAGTAAATTACATATTTGAAGAATTATTTGCTTCCGATTCTAAGTTTAATCCGGCATTTACTACTAGGATTTAGATCGATCTAGCTCCAGCCGATCAGAAAAATTTATAGTTGAATATTTTTTAATTGAAAATACATCTACGTTTATTCCACTTGCCCTGTCCTCACTAGGCAATACACAAGTCGATGCCGTTCCCTGTAATCGTGTTTGTTGACCAAACTATCGAGCCCTGTGTACGGCGATCTGCCCGCGGCATCCGAGGCTTTGCACGTGATGAATCTAGGCGGGCGTCACTCATTGTCCGACGGAATTTATAGGGCAAATCTACGCAACTCGACTCAATGGGTTACGTGGAGTTTCTTGGCATTGCTTGCTTGATGTTCACTTGAGTTTACCAAGATAAAAGCATGGTTAAAGTAACTTTTGTAGTGGTAGGGCTCTATTGCAGACTCTGCCTGGGGATGTATCATGTATCACATCTTTGCCAGTTATTCAACCGCAAAGCAGTAGTGTGCAAGCATTACTGTGTTCCGGCTTGAAGGGAAATGTTACCAGAGAAATTACTGGGTATGAAGAGTTTTAACATCTAATATCTCAGGGTGACGAGCGCAGTGCGGTGCAAGGACTGTGTTCGCAAGTTCACAATTCTGGCACTGCTACTGTTAGTGGCAGACGTGACGCTTACCACCAGGCAAACGTCGTGCTCGTCTCGTCACTTGATAGTATTAAAAAAAATGGGTAAGTATAAGATTTAGTTGTTCTGATCAACAGAGAGAGTAGAATAAATAAGGTCATGAAACTTTTCCACATAAATTTAGTTACAAAATACATCGTGCGAGGTATAACCAAAACTACTCAAAAGAGCAGTACACCTCACTTAAAACAAATAGTTCCTCATAATGTTCCGGAAGCAAATAACTACAAAAGGAAACAATAGGACAGGGTTCATGATGAAAATTGAATAATCCAACAATTTACCCACACTAAACCATTTTTCAACCCTAAAATAGTAACATGGGTCTGCGTGAATCATTTACAATTCAATATTTACCTTACAACCCGTGCTAATCAAAAACTGGCTAGTAAAATTTAATTGTTGCTTACTTCGAGCATGGATGAGAAATGTAATGGAGAGGTAATGGTTCTACTAAAGGCTTAAGGCATTTCCCATACAAAGGTGGCTAGTGGTACGTAAATGTCCCATATCTCCTTGTATGAACTAGGATATTATGCCACATGCGTTTACAGTTTACACGTTATATATATATATATATTATTATTAATAGGCTTGCGATTGACTGCCAACTCGTCTGATGTTAAACGAAGATGCAGTCTACGATTGAGTACGCTTGCCTAGAAGAAACCGATTCACTCGCGTCTTGAAGACACCCAAATTATAATTATCGGGAAACACCCACTCAGTCAGCGCAATAAAAAAATATATATATATATAAAAATCATATATTAGCGCATATTAAAGCTAGTGCATTAAAAGGCCGTGTTACTTTTTTTAATGTCTTAAAACTCCACCCAGAACCACCGGAGGACGGGCAGCAGCGTCCTGTCGCGATTAACGCTGGTAAGCATTCTGCGGTCCCCAAGCCGCGTGGGAAGCGCGGGAATTATTGCAACCCCCTATCAAGGGGGAGGCCTTCGTCCAGCAGTGGACGTCTTCTGGCTGATGAAGATGATGATTCAAATCACCGCGTTAGATTTTAAGATCAAATTTCACTGCTAATATTATGGCAAGCATAAATGTTGTTAAGACAAATTCTTTTAAGGACATGTTTTTTTGGTGTTGTACAGGGCACGGCCATGATAATATGCCATGGCGGTCAAGAGTTTAACCAATTTCCGCTCTCTCTCTTCTCGGGTAACTTTTAAGTATCATTATATAACATCATCAGCCCCTAAAATCCCCATAATCCCCACGCATGGTAGGCGGCTAGGGGATCGCAGAATACTCACTACATAAGAAGACGCTGCTGCCCGTCTTCCGGAGGTTCTATATGCAGTTTTAGGATATACCTTTTAAGTATATAACAGAACTAGAGGTCGCCCGCGGCTTCGTCCGCGTACAGAAGAAATTCGGCCCGCTCCCAAAATTCACCACTTTAAATCATCTCGAGCAATATTTTTTTACAGATAGATATAAAACGTTACTTAAACGTTATCCAGTCTACCAATATTTGCAGTCCGTGGCTCAGAGCAAACATTTCTCTATGTAATTAACCTAGCCGGGCCGGTGAGAAATGAATAGAGGGTAAAATATTCATACACAATTAGATCTGCAGTGGGGCGGAACGTGGTCGAATTTATCTCGCAGGGTAGTTTCAAAATAAGCTACAAAATAAGTAAAATAAAACTAGGTAGAAATGTTACCAACACTTTGAAACAAATTAGAAAATTATCTAGGTTTTTGTTAGGGTTTGGACAAAATAGTTGGGCCTTTTTGAGGGTATTCTAAGGTTAAGTTGTTTACGTGCCTGTTTTTACTATTTTCTATAACCCCTTATTATAAAGAAAAGAGTCAAATAAAGAAATAGCAAAGAACAATATCATTTTCATTTATAACAACTTTTCAACATTCCCAAAAAAAATGAAATTCATCCTCGACAAAATAAAATATGGACAAGCTGATTGTTTCGAAATTTAACACTGCCCATAGTACAAGTTGTTCACAATGACGAGAAAAATCACCTCTTTTGAGATTATTATTATCGTTCCGCATAACGATGACGGTATTCACTAGGTTTTATTGTCATTGAATACAGAAAAAATGTCTCCCGAGCTCATCTCTATCGAATAAATGTAAGTCACAATTGAATCCTTTCCTTCCAACTAATGTTATTGATACAAATGCTTTGACCCTCGTCATCTTATTGTTCATATTTAAGGCTATCGCATTCAAATGTAAATCTCATCGCGACCCTCGTCCGTGCGATTACGGACTAACTAAGGTGGTGCCTTAATTGGTTATAGTTCGCACGAACAAATAAAGTTTATTTGGCGCTGAGGTAGAAAAATCTTTTTTTTAATGCAACGGACTCACGAGGCGAGCGAGGCGTTCGCCTAGTGGTAAGCATCACGCAAGCCCATAACCAGTAGCAGTTCCAGAATTTTGAAAATGCGTACAAAATTCTGCGTCGCACTGCACTGCACTCGTCGCCTAGATATTAGATGTCAAATCTCTTCATCGGATAACATTGGATTGTTACATAGCTTTCATTTACTTTTCTTACATATTTCGATTATTAAAGAACAATCTGAATAGAAAATAACGATCATCGTTTGTTCGTGCGAACTACTACCAAGGTACCGCCTGAACATCACAACCCTCATCCGTACGATGGTAACAGCTAATTCCTTGACACGGGTGTATGGCTTTGTGGATGCATGGTTTTTGGTTGATTCATGGTTGCTTCATTCTGTTAATGGGGCTCACCGTTATGTAGGATTTAAGCCGCGACGCTAATAACGCTAATGAAAAGGTTTTTGTTTGTACAGAAATGAAAAAAAATATTACCGGTATACCTGTATGTACCTACTATACCTATAAAATCCTTTCTGTTCGGTTCTTACCCTAACTCAATGTAACTTATTTGGTCTTCTTGATTTTGGTTACAAGCATTTTTGTTTCGATTGAAGTTTTCAAGCAACTCGTGCCTTGCTTTGAAAGTTCGGGATTGACACAGATATTAATGCTGATGCAATCGGTTTTGCCACTGCATTTTCTTGATTGTATAAATGCATGTTGTTAAATGGATCTTGGTATGTCCTAAAACTGCATCCAGAACCACCGGAGGACGGGCAGCAGTATCCCCTTGGTTAACGGTGGTGAGAATTCTACAATCGCCGAGCCGCCTGCCAAGCGCGGGAATTATGGAAGGATTATGGCAGTGGACTTCCTTTGGCTGATGATGATGATGTTGATGTTGATATAAATGAGTGCGAAAAATTATGGAACCGATCACTTTGCTACTAATATAATAAATGTAAAAGTTTACTATGTTTGGATATTCAAATGTTTCCACAAAACTAAAATTTGCTAAAACCATAATAATAATCAGGTCTGAAAGATTCTGGCGGTTGTTAATATAATATTTTATCCCAAAATTATTTAAAAATGTACAATCATGTCGTATTCAGTGCAAGCAAATTTTTATTCTAATCGTATATGACAGTATGTCGATATTCAACTGTAGCGATTGGCTCGCTGACGTCACTTGGCTACCGACCGGTTGTGCTCGCGTTTCAGCACATTGGAATATTGATACATTGTGCTATACAAATATAGTACAATACAGCTTACACTGAAAATCACAACATGATTTTAGATAAAGGTATATTAATAGGCTAGATGACTGGCTTTTTTTTATTGTCCTTTTCAAATGTGGCCCATAAATATAGCTGATTAATGAAAAGAAAATTAAAATCTGATCAAAAATAAGCAACTTATAAGCATTTTAATATCATGCTAGACAGAGAGGCGAAACAGCAAATCGTGACGTCACTTCTCAGTACGCCATATAAATTCTATTCTGACAAGTAAGGCGTGACGTCATTTTTTGTTTTGTGGGAAAGGGACAGAGTTGTCTCTAACAAAAACTTTAAACGCTCATATATCAGACCATTATTAACCGATTTAAATAATGTTTTCAATTACCATACTATATTCACTTAAATTCTTCATCAAAGCTATTGGTTTCAACGATTTAAACATCAGTCATCTACCCTATTGTTCAAATTCTATTAGACGCGTTTCTAGGGAGTGGGCCTAGGGATACATAAGTTCAATGTGCATACCTTATTCAACTAACTATTTTTTACCATTCATCGAGAGTTGAACACAAAAACTCTGCCCTATAGCAATTTAATAAACTGCCAAACCAATAAAAAGACCCGCCAAAATTTTATTCGACCATAACGCTTCAGAGCGCCCGTTACAGCAATGAAGGATCCCATTCCGGATTCGATTCGACAATTATTGACACATGCACCCTTAAAACCAGCTTTAACCAGCCTTAACCGGCTTTTACTGGATAATCCTGGAAACGTCCGGATCCTTTTAAATGTTCTACAATATCATAAAGTATGAATGGTTATAGAAAAGTGCGTAAGGGACCGTTTAAGGGTTTTTAGGTGCTTGAATGCGGCTGGGGGTTTGAAGTTACAAGAGCTAAGGCATTTGATGGTACTTAAGAAGAATTGGAGAAAAATGGACGGAACGTGATCACAGGTGAAGCTAGTACGTACCTACCTATAGGTAGATCTAAAATAAGTAGATAGAGTTTTTGTTATATTTATACAGGTTTCATTATCATTATCTACAGTCTGGAGATGTTTACTGCTGGACGAAGGCCTCCTCCTTAATAGGGATGGATTGTCATAATCCTCGCGCTTGACAGGCGACTTGGGGTTCGCCAGAATGCTCAACACCGTTAACCGAGATAACGCTGCTAATCCTGGGTATGTCCTAAAACGGCATCCAGAACCACCGGAAGACGGGCAGCAGCGTCCTCTCGGTTAACGGTGATGAGCATTTTGCGATCCCCGAGCCGCCTGCCAAGCGTGGGGATTATGGCAACCCCTCCCTATTAAGCAGGAGGCCTTCCTCCAGCAGTGGACGACTTTTGGCTGATGATGAGGCCACCTATATATATATGTATATATACATAGGTTTTATGTATAGTCTATACTTATATTTACTTAGTATTTCTATGAAACAGTAATTCGGCATTCACGAATTGCTTGATATCTCCACTTTGCGTAGGTAGTATCCTTTTTAAGCGATAATTATGTTGGTATAAGTAACAAAATATTTAGTCCATTATCAAAGTGGTGATACTGCCTTTTTGATCACTTACTCTCGCTTTGAACTTAGGCCAATTCTGTGATATTTGTATATCATTACAAGGTTTTACCTATTGATACGTTGGAACACAAGCTTGGTGAGCCTTCAAACTTGATAGTGCTTTGAGTTCTTATTCTCCTTCGAGATGAGGCTACTAAATAGTCCTGCACTGACGTTCTACTTCTGATTTCTTTATAGAAAGAGCGCCATACCAGTAAATGGTTCGCCTGCTTGTAAAATCGCCGCCGTCTATGGATACCCTTATCAATGTTGTCAAAGAATTGCCGATCCAAAGAGATGTTTAAAGCTTTTTCTATAACGGTTCGTGTTATTTCTCCACGTAGACCGTCTTCGGAGGAAGGATAACCGCTCCGCACCATGCCTCATGTCAAGAACAGTGCGAGATAGGATGGGATAGCATGCTTAGCTAGAAGGTACCTATCTACTCTAGATTTGAGACACTTAACGGGGAACACAGAGTCCAGCAGAGTTCCACAACCTCGCAGTACAAATAAAAAACGTTGAATCGAAATGCTTTGTGCGCACGTGGGGAATATCCACCATGTACGGATCGCCATCCGTACTACACTCGCCTTTATCTGGCTGTCCGATAAAAGAAAATTTCTTATCTAGGCTTTTATCCTGCAAATTTTTGTGTGCAAGTTATTTTCGAAACGCTAGAAAACAGAGACCGGCCATTCCCGATCATTCCTTTTGATAAATGAATCAAAGCTGACGAGTAAAGCGGATTGGAGCGTGGTATTGTCAGCATTAGAGAGGAAAGTTTGGCGACCCATGGTGAAAGATATCGGATAGTAACTGTTAAACTGTCGGTTTAATAGATTTTAGGTATGAACTATGGCTTAAGGAAATTAACCAAGTTTGGATCATTGTTCAGAAATTATTGGTAGAAGTCTACGTTGAGTGTCTCTAGGAAAGGCATCTGTTTTACTCTTTATGAAAAAATCTGTTATATTCCAGTGTTTTATCTTAGGTTATTTTTTGGAAATAATTAACCACACCATAGTTTTGGTAGTTTGGTGGTACCATGGTGGTTGTCTTTGTTTTAGACCAAAAAAATTTGGTGACGAAAATGTTAAAAAAAATATCTGTTTGAATGAAAATGTAAGTGTGGCTAAAGTAATAATAAGTGTCGTAGTAGGAAGGTATCGGTTAATTTTTTATAACGCATGTAGAGCTCGTGACATTTACTTATAATGCGCTGTGTCTAGAGAAAAACAAAGCGAAATATAAGTAAATTAAAACACTTTATTATCGATTATTAATGATTACCACACACATTCTAATACCAATGATCCAATGGTAATTCTTTTTAAACATATTATATATTTTATATTCCTAACGAACAGTACCACACCACAAAATTCATGGCGATTACTTATCTCTTTTTATGAAACAGCAGATTTTTATCGTGATTTCCTAAACATAACTTATACCTGGATAGTAAGTTGTTTACCTCCTCGTATATAGCGTTGTTAAATTCAGCTATAATATAAACCTTCCCTGGATAATGGTCCTCTAACAACAGAGTGACTTCCAGTTTTATCTGGATCAGACCAGATTAAGAAGCTCCGATATTTTTTTGTTTACGGAAAAAAGTTAATTCGCAAGGGATCAGGGCCTCGGAAATTGGTATTTTTAATGCTAGGTAACTGAATTTTGGTGGTTAAATTAATTTTGGTGGCATTTTTTTGCCTTAGCGTGATATTGCGGTTTCTCTATTTTGTGGTAATTGTAGTGTAGGGTATGTATGTAACTAACCTTGAGTAAGTAAGTATATTATACATTTATTAAAAAAAACCGACTTCAATGGGAAGTTTTCTGACAGCTGTCAAAACCTAGTTCTACAGCCAAAGGATAGACCGCGCTGGCGAGATATGGCCCACTTTTTTTTGGCAATTTTCTTGTGAAAAAGCCGTTCACTCACCTTCAATGCTTCACTTAACTGTTCGCGTTAGTTGGTGAAGTGCTTTTCCAAGTTTTCTTGTATCATTTTGTTGAATTTCTGTTAAATTATCATTGTTACGTTACGTTATTGTTATAATTTTTTGTTGATAGTAATTGTTATTTTTATTGATAGTAATTAATTAATCAATTGGCAAGGCGCAATTACTAATTTGCGTGGAATGACGAAAGCTAAGAAATACTATGGGCTAGTACTTATTTATACAAACATAAACCACAAAAAACGCATGATAGATCTGATTTAAATGAAATAAGGTTAGTTTTTATTTTTCGACCTTTTTACTTTGCTTCATTTGTTCAAAATCTTCAGAACCACAGACAAGATAGTGAAACTGTTCAGGGCCATGTCTCTTCATTGCCATCGAAAGGATTTTTATGAAATATCTTCTTTTTTTTAATTGGCTGTCATTAAATCGCCCATTACCCGGATGACATATTTTTTCTAGAATTTATAATATACTCTTTATTTGCAAATAAAATACAATTAAACACTAAAATTAAATTATAACTAACTTATAACTAAATAAACCCTACCTAGTAAAAACTAACCCTACATAATAAAAAATACAAAACTTAAAATTTAAACTAAAAGCCCCGTAGATGATGGAAAGGTGGCCAGAATGCTGGCGGCATTGCCACGTTGGATGGGAATTGCATCAACGTTGCCACGTTCTAGTAATTATATTTAAAAACCAAACTGCAGGGATTTTGAGTCGGAACTATGAGCTGCTAAAAAAAGGATCATTCAAATCAATTCATAATGGGATATTTCCAGACAGGCAATAAAAAAAGAAGCTCATTGTAGATGGCTCTGACTTTGCGCAGTCCAGACTTGGCTGTCATTGTCAAGTTTTTAATTTTATTTCATGTGTCACCTTTCAAAAATATAGTATGCTGTTTTTGACTGGCATTTTTAGTCTACGCTATCTGTGGAATTGAACGAAACTACTTTTTTTTTATCATGTTTGGAAAATCGTTCATTGGTAGAGTAATCGCGAATCAAAAATACAAAAAAAAACGTGCAGTCGAATTGAGAACCTCCTTTTTTAAAATAGGTTGAAACTACGTTATTTCTTACTGGGCAAGTGCCCTTAAATAAAATTAATGTGAAAGTAGGTAGGAAGATCCTATTTACATTAATGTCCAAATTTTTCAGTTTCAGTAAAAAAAAAACACAATTAAAAGTTTACAAAATAATCATAACAGGCGTATTTAAAACAAATTTTACACTAACCACCTTAAATTATCTCTATAATACAAACAAAAAAAATCAAACCTCTTACTCTCATGAGTTGTAACTAAAAACACTCTTGATTAAGTTATAATAAAAAAAAACGAAGACAAGTACACAAGATACACAAGCTAAGGATTGAGTACATAGCATAATGCTGGCCCGCAGCGGGCGGAGCGCATCGCAAAAACCCGCGTAAGTCGCTTTCATACATTGTAAATGAACTACCGCACACATACCGGGGCGCACGCCAGCGGGCGGATTATTGCGCGACGGAATCCGCGAGTTCGATGCGCCCAGCCCCGCCCCGCATGCCCCGGCATAGTGTGCGATCATCATCATCAGCCCGGAGACGTCCACTGCTGAACGAAGGCCTCCTCCTTAGACCACCAAACTGTACGACAACCTGCCATTTGTATCCACCGGTTGCCCGCGACTTTTACAATGTCGTCGGTCCACCTAGTGGGAGGCCTTCCTACACTGCGTCTTCCGGTTCGCGGTCGCCACTCAAGAACCTTTCTTCCCCATCGGTTGTCAGTTCTTCGAGCGATGTGGCCTGCCCATTGCCACTTCAACTTGCAAACCTTGCGAGCTTTGTTGGTAACTTCGGTACTTTGGCGAATATCCTCGTTCCGGATTATATCGCGCAAAGTAACTCCGAGCTCTCTCCATTGCCCGTTGCGCGACTCTAACTCTAGTGTGCGATACTTCATGTTAATTAATTGAACTTGAAATCCGTTAATGCGCTGCGGCCCGGCACGTCACTAATGTGCTAAGCAAGCATTTTGCGTTGCGATGCGATTCACTCCGCCCCGCTGCGGCCCGTCAAAATGTGCTCGATCCTGAATGATGTGTTAAAAACAAAAGGATCAAACTATATAGATTGATATAGCTTAGTATATTGCTCTCATGCCACCGATTGTAAATACTGAATACTTATTCCATCCCCCTCCCGCTCTCTCCTCCCCCCGTCGTAACAGTTCGCACACGTTTCTACGGCCCAATTAAATACGGCATTCAGCAGAAGGTTAATTATGAAGAAAATTATCTCCTCAAAGAGTACGCAGACGTGACTGGCGTTAAGGCAGAAGCGAGGGGAGTTTTGAAAGAAAAAAACTATTGTAGACCGAGCGAGTGAAGCAAGTGAAGGCTTTGCAAAAACTGGAAATCTGTATGGGCTGTTGGTACTCGAGTACAGAAACCGTACCATGAACTCTTATTGCGGGGCCGAATAACCTCAGCTACCGACGTTGCGCGACTGTGAATTTTATCGCCACGCTATACGGTTCACGATCGCGCAGCATCGGTAGCTGAGCCTATTCGGTACTGCATTATGCGTTCATGGTACGGCTCCAGGTCGTATTTTTCAACTAATCTTATTTATTTACATGACGAAACTTACCTACGGATCTACCTACTTACGGACCTGGGTATGTCCTAAAACTGTATCCAGAACCACCGGAGGACGAGCAGCACCGTTCTTTCGGTTAACGGCAGTGATCATTCTGCGATCCCCAAGCCGCCTGCCAAAAGTGGGGATTATGGCAATTACAACCCTACCCTAAGATAGTGTGAGGCCTTCGTCCAACAGTGGACGTCTTTTGGCTAATGATGCTTAATATAAACTTGGTATACAGATTCTTTAGTTTCATAGATTTATTGTCGTCAGCGATTTTTGACTGGAGGGTTATTTACCCCAAAAGGGGGGAAGTTTTCTGCGGAAATATTTATGCTAGGCTACCGGCAGATTTTGAAAATTTTTGAATAATTTGGTACTCAATTCAAATTTCTAATATTAGCTAAATCGATCAAGAGTTGGTCCACCAAGGTCGTGAGGTCTCAGTTTGGGACGAGTTGCAAAAAGGTTTGTGCTCGCGAGGACTTATAAATAAAATAAATTAATATTGGAGGACATTTTACACACAGCGCCATCTAGACACATACTAAGCAAAGCTTGTATTATGGAAACCCGATAGCTGATAGATTACTTGTATACAATTTTGTTATTTTATTTTGTTTTTTTATGATAACAGAACTATTCGTTTTCCTAACTTAAATAACTTCCAATTGGGGCTCAATCATGAGAACCTAATGACTACAGGTTGACTTTTCTACATCCAAATAGATAACAAAATTAGAAAGCTTATAACTTACGCGCGTGAATAAAACAAAACGATTCTCTCGAATCTCTTAGAACAGAAATATGGCTTGAATTCCAGAGCAGAATGCCTACTCGCTGAATTAGGGTGATAACACACTAAGTATATTAACTAAAATACTTATAAATCTATCAACATACCTGT
Organism: Erannis defoliaria; assembly: GCA_905404285.2. NCBI lineage: Eukaryota > Metazoa > Arthropoda > Insecta > Lepidoptera > Geometridae > Erannis > Erannis defoliaria. The sequence goes on along the minus strand of FR990082.1, from coordinate 1,930,943 downwards.
TTATACCTGCCAACCCAGTAGTCACCGCAGGAAAAAAAAAACAGAAACTCAAAGTTTGTATATTCTATAGGCTTCATACTTTCGATTGCTATTAAAAGTATTCGTAACTCAATAAATAAAAAATCTTTTTTTTATTTAATTAATCATAGCCAGGATTTTTAAAGCCAACCCACTCACGATGTATTTTCTAAAATACCTACTTAACTTGATAACAAACGATTTATATCGACTATACAGATGGGTGGAGGTCGTTGTTCATCGGATCCTCTACTAGACGTAGTCAGGGGGTGTCACTCTGCAGTTTAGGTATGTTCGGCCCGCGCTCCGTCCGGGTGGACAATGCAAGGCAGAAGTCTGTCGCCGCCCGCACGCTAGCCTCGTCGCACGTAACTAAGCATACATGATAGAAAGAGAGCGGTATATCTAGGTGAATATAGCGAGCGGAATCCAGCGCTGTGCGACTTGAATTGCTACTTTATTGCCTAGTAGATAGAGTCCTTATTTATTTCAATTCATTTGCGGAGTTAACTTTCTGTACGTAGTATTATTATTTATTCTATGACGTAGTGAGGTTTTGCCTTAACGCCCAAGTGAAGAGTGCTAAGCTAATTAATGACAACCCTTAACATTTTGACACCTCGCGTACGCTTTTTGTTCTCTGACCTACATAAAGACTTTCTTTTCTAATTCCCGAAAGATCACCAATGCTAAGCAACGGGTTGATCCGGCAGTTTTCTGATGGGTGACCATTAGTGGTATTTATAACTGAGTACTATCGTGATGGGATGACGCATTATATTATCGTCTTTATTATCGGTAGTTGTTTGAATATTTGTAAGTACACTCTCTAAGTCATGTGCGACTCTACTACGTAGTCCATGCGAAGTTATACAAGTACCTACCTCGATGGGAAATTTTTATGAATTTATGAAAGTTTTAACTAAAAAATGATTTGATGTTTGACAAGACGAGCAAGACGTTTGCCTGGTGGTAAGCATCACGCCTTCCCATAGCAGCAGCAGTGCCAGAATTGTGAACTTGCAAACAAAATCCTGCGCCTCATACACTACGCTCGTCACCCTGAGATATTCTGAGAATTCAAAGAAAAGCAGAAATTATTATAATGAATGCAACCAATGCGATAGTTTTTATCGAGATTGCATGCAGTCTGACATTTACTCGCATCAGCACTTTTGAAAGCAATTACTTAATTTGTGGCTACGAAAAAAGAGATTAAATTTTGTTTCAAAGTCAATTTTCTAAAAAAAACAATTGAAGGTGTTTCTTTTTTTAAGTCTTTTATTTATTTATACAGGGTTTTAATACAATGTCCCCTTATAACTAAACAGTTATTTAAATCAATTGAGATTGTTCTTTGAGAGCCGCACGAAGTTGATGTTGTTTTTTGAGTAAAGATCATGACGTAATATACTACACAATAGAGTAGGTAAGTAATACAGTTAGGGAAACAGGACATACTTGCGTCAGGCTGAATGCATGGCTATGGGTCAACCCACACGTACCACAACCATACCACAACCACAACCACACCACAACACGTGGTCGGGCGCATATTTTGTATTGAAAATGAATAGTAGAATTTACACGTACCACCTACACACATTTTGCCGTCGTTATCAACCGCGTGGTTGAAAGCGACCACATCGCAACCACAACGCAACCAAAACACAACCACCAGCTACACAGTAAAATAGCCGCCGGCCACATCGCATATACAACGTTGCCACGACGTAACGACAGTGCGCACTCTATGAAAGCCAGAGTCGAACTGTGTCTGCACACGACGCAACCACATCGCTACTGCTAGCGGCAACGCCATCGACATCGACATTTTGTCGGTACCACAACGCAACTGCAAATAGCTGCAGCAACACTATTCACACGTAGCCACATCACACCACACCACCACACCACGTCACCACATTTTGCCACTGCGATGTGGTGTGGTTGTGGTACGTGTGGGTTGACCCTAAAATCTGACGATAGATAGATTTTGGGATAATCTACGTGTCGTCAGATTTTAGTACTTAGGCTAAGCCTTAGATGACTCTGAAAAAATTGCTCTGAAAAAAATGTTTATGGGCATTATAAACATACAAAATGTTAAAAAAAAAAAAAACATTTTAATATCAGTATTTTAACATTAACTAAACTTAAAGTGACATATAACGCTAAAATCCTGCCCGATAAAGTAGTTCATATACATTTTATTGTAGCATTCCACAATGTATCTTTCTTGGGTGGTAAAAAATTTACAATACGGTTACAATTGTGGACCCCGTCGGGCAGGACTTATTTGGACATTAGGACATATTTCTTAGGATGACGGTGATGTTTGTCATCGATATTTTCAAAACTGTAACACATTTACTGACCGAAACTTAATACCTATGTTACATGTTTAGGTATATAATTTTTTTAAGTGTAGATAAAAGATGACCTGGGTTATGTCCTAAAACTGCACCCAGAACAACAGGAGGTCGGGCAGCAGCGTCCTCTCGGTTAACGGTGGTGAGCATTCTGCGAACCCCAAGCCGTCTGCCAAGCGTGGGGATTATGATTAAAGTATGATGGATGAAGGCCACCCCGGCCTTCGTGGACGTTTTCTGGCTTCTGACTGATTATCGCGAGTCATCGCGATAATCATTCTGAGGGGCTAAAATCCGCAAGAATAAACTATCTTACTCTAGGGAACCACCAATCTTACACAAAAATGACAACAGTTACATGTTCGCATGATTCAGGACACTTTGATATTACGACCACATTATAGGGCGACTTAACTCTACGACCACAGGAAGTACAACCTATTAAAATATAGTGACCATAAAGTTGGCAAATATCTCCAGCGGATGGGCAGTAAGGTCGCACTAAACAGGAATCATCGCTGATTTTATGGCCACACCATACGCCCACTCCGTGAGATTCTACGGTCAGCGTTTCAGGGTTCAAGATGGTGTTTAATGAGCTCCTCGTACCTTGATGGATAAAGAAGCGCTAATAGCTTGGTTGGAGACTTATCGACGGCTAGTTTAGAGAGCTTTATTGGCAGGACGTACCAGGGCAGACTCAGGCCGTTTGGACACCGACGCCATCGCCGAAACGTCAACGAGAACGGGATGACGTCGCCGAAGCGGCCTGGTACACCTATCCCTACCAAGCTATCCCTACCAAGCTATCCCTACCGGTAGGGATATCTTGGTAGGGATAAGTATACCAGGCCGCCGAAGCAGTGATACATAGATTACTATAGCCGCGTTATCTTACTATACTTTATAACGTTCTCAAAATAAATAGGTACGAATAAAAACTACATCCCCGCGTACTTGCACCAGCTGTTGCCTTAAACTCTGATCCTTAGCTCTGTCTATTTCGTCTCCACAAACTGAGAAACAAAGGGTAAGAATCTACCTACTTAATTCATAATTAAACAGCTAATCCAAGGCAAAATCCTAACTCAAGACTCTTGTTATCTTCCCTACGCATCCGGTCGTTTCTACTGAAATTAGGATTAGAAATTCCACTCCTCATAATTTTCCGAAATGTCCTGCTTACCAATTCAAATTCTATTTTATTGTAGGCTTAACTATTATTTGTAGTAGGTATGGTATAATTGCTCGGACAGTTTTGGATCAAGTATTTAGCAGGGGACGTTTTTGTTGGAAGATCGTAAATTAATGTTTCCAAAGCTTTGATGATTAATTTGGTCTAGATGTTTGTAAATGCATAAATAAATTATAATCCCAATTATATTATTTATGGCAAAGTTTGTAACCAAAACGGCTAAACATATGTGGATAAAATTTGGTGCATAGGTACTTACTAACACTTTGCCTTACCTTGAAATAGCACTTGCCAAAAAAATTACATTCACCCCCCACGATTTATATGGAACAGCAGATATTTTTTCACAAATTCAGTGTTGGTCTCATCCTAAAAGTTGTTTCATATATAATAAAGACGTTTTATTTCAGGCACATAACCCATAGTAATATAAAATAATAATAAGAAAAGCAAAGTTAAAACATTAAAATTAATATTACCTAACTAAATAAAGTAGTCGGCTATTTAAAATTAAATTAAATAGGCTATTTTCAGTTTTCGCTCTGATGGACAGTTAACCAAAATCTATAAATTGGACATGACAGGTTGTTGGACAGGCACTGCAGTATGCTGTTATTCGATCTCCGTATCCTATCCCAAAATAACAAAAACTGCAAATAAATCAGGAACCCGTTCATCAGAGAACATACCCGACGCGCTGCAAAATCTAGGCTTCTTCATCGTCATCAGCCCGGAGACGTCCACTGCTGAACGAAGGCCTCCCCCTTAGACCGCCACACTGTACGACAACCTGCCATTTGCATCCACCGGTTGCCCGCGACTTTTACAATGTCGTCGGTCCACCTAGAAGGACACACCTTCATAAGGATGCGAAATGGTACCCTTATGGTACTATATGTCGCTCTAGTGGACTTTGTCTAAAACTGGCGTGTGTATAAACACATGCAGTAGGCTAGAGCGCAACGATTTCCTTTCATCTGAGTAAAATACCTATCCACGTAACCTTGTACCTATAGTTTTCTAAAATTCTCCATCTAAGTAAAATACTGTAATATATATTTTACGTAACCGAGGTGCTAATGTTTGCGCCAGGAGCTGTACAAAAGTAGATAGGTATACCTACTAACACTTTGCCTTACCTAAGTGTAAGGGTTATAAACAAATAATTTAACTGGAAGCCGAGAAACTTAACCAAACCCTTTCCGGGTTAGCTAGGGTTACCACAGTGACGTCAGAAACCCGCTAGTGCGTGTTAAAGTTTCGCAAGATTGTACGTTCGGACCGGTCACTTCTTGGATGGGTAATGGAATTTACAACTGATTGCTTTCGTAAAGAGCGTGAGAGCTGTTGGTTTTGTTGATATAGTCACGTCACGTCATCAGCCAATAAACGTCCACGTTGATATAGTATTTTGCTGTAGGTATATAAGTACCTACATACTTACAGATAGGATATTTTGTACCAAAAGAATAAGTGAATTAACCAAACCAAACTGTATTGTATGGTGTATGTATCTTTAGTGTATATCCGCTGTGTATATAGTATCGAGTGCAAACAGAGAAAGGGGGCTAAATAATCAGTTTTCATGAAATATTAACGTGATAATTTAATCTGCAATAAAAAGTTATTACCTAAGCCTGAAACAAATAATCAAAGTAATCTGAAACAAAACATTAATTTAATCTGTAAACAAATAATTATTAAAATCTGTAACAAATTATTAATTTTGCCTGAACTAATTTATTTTCATGCTTCACTCTTGGCTGGAATTTCAAGTTCAAATTCTTTCCACTTTCAAAAAACTTTTCAAAATTTGAATTTCCTTTCATGGGTGAAACGTAACCCTTAAGGTTTCATCTCTACGAGCGATTGTTTAACAAAGCCCCTAAAACTCAAACTCAGTGCCACTCTCCACAAAGTGTTAAGATATTAATTATTCCTCTAAAGTCGGACCAAGGCGCTTACACTGAAAAGGATTTCAACTATTGTTCCTCAACTTCCCTACAGCTTGGTTCGGATGAAAGTGATGCAGAGAGTTAACTTTGTAAATTCACCAAGGACCACGTTATATTTTCTCATAAAGTTTTATAATTATAGCATAATAGTTTATTATAATAATAATTATTGTAAATATTCGTAATCTTTCTTCATTTTTAATAATCTATCATGATTGGAGTGTATCACTAATATTATTTAACTGTAAGGGTTAAGTTTCATTGCCAGCCCCATCTGTCAGTATTTTTAATTAATAATCTATTCAGAATATATTACAATATTTATAAATTAATAAAAAAAAGTATTTAGAATTAGCTTTTTTCGAATATTTTATTTTTAGGTTGACCGGAATAACAGTTACTAATCGCGCCTTTATTCTTTTCAATCTAAGGACAATAACCAATGTAAAAATTGTGCTAATCTAACTTCCTACTGCTATTTTTGTAAGACACTTTGAATAGATATTTGAACACTATAACTTAAAAAAAAAAATTGGTATGGAGTTACGAGATTAGCAAGACGTTTACCTGGTGGTAAGCGTCACGGCTGTCCATAGCAGTAGCAATGCTAGAATTGTTAGCTTGCGAACAAAATCCTGGGGGCTTAATTTTGAATCGTACGCAAAGTTCAACATGCAACGGAGCCGACTTTCTAATGATATTGAACCTTATTTCAAACAATATCCTTCGAAGGTCAGTTCCAACACGCATGCGCAACTTTGCATACAAAAATAAGGCCCTTGCGCCGCACTGCACTGCGCTCGTCACCCTGAGATATTAGATGTTAAATCTCTTCATGCCCAGTAATTTCTCTGGTAGCCTTGCCCTTCAAACTGAAACACAGTAATGCTTGCAAACTACTGCTACTCAGTAAGGCCCTAAAGATACAAAGTTATAACTCTGTCGATTGATATTTTTCGCTTGGGTTGCATTAGGTTTTCGGTGCTCGCAAAGATTTCGGTACTTACGGGCGGGATGCTCAGCTTAGATAAGTTTGATTGAGTTGACCGAAGGATTAAAGGCTTGCAACATTCTTGTTTTGGTTATGGTTTACTATTTTCTATGGAACCGACCGTTTTACATCAAATAACTTACAAAACATTGTTTTGTAATGCAGCATTGCTGTGCTGTGCTAGATACACTTCTGTTTCACGGTTGTGATAGCAAAGTTTAAAATGTCTGCGTTTATAGAGCAGTTCCGAGTTCTTATTTTATTTTTATAACGTCGAACATAACAGGCTTCATCTCTTCCGTATGTTATTTACCTACTCGCAAAAAAATCTTGAAATATCATAGAACACAAACGAAGACACTAATTATATAACCCATACCTACTTAAAACAAATACTTAACCAAAATCATTGTATAATTCATTATTACAAACAGTGAGTTGAAATAAATAGAGTAGTTATAGTCGAACAAAACTGCTTTAAAAACTGACTAGAAGTTGTCTATATAAATATACTTTTTTTTTTTAACAGGCATAAGCCTTTATTAACTACAACAAACTACAATGACTACTTAGCCTACTACACAACAAAAAACAAAAGGATTGTATCCAGACCGATGAAAGTCTAGAGACAATCCAAATGCTCAAACCCACTACCAGTCGGCAGCGTACCCAGCATGCTGGCGGCATTGCCACGCTGGATGGCAATGCTTATGCGTTGAGCCAAATAAACGCCAGCATTTTGATCACGCGTCGAGTCGACCAGGCGCTCGGATATGTTTTTGAAAAGATGATGAGCTCCCGGTCCCCACGGACCCAATGTCTCAACACCAAACGGCTCAAATATGTAACCTCTGCCGAGGTTAGCATATTTGCGCCGCTTGTGCCGCTCCGCCGAATTTGCCGCCGCACCAGCCCTACTCTGTGTCTCAGGAAGATGTGACGGTGCCAAAGTATCAACGCAAGTTGCGTCCCATACAAGGGGCCGTCCCATCTTCCAAGGCACAAGTGTCATACCGTCAGGTCTTTTGCCATCGTCACGCGCAAGGCCGCTCGGTTCGAGCACAGCTGCAACATTGGCGGTGGATAAAGCCCGGCGTATGACATCATTCAGGCTAGCGTGGTGGCCGATCCGACCAGCGCTTCTTGAGCAAGAGAGACCATGGTGACCGAGCTGATCGACAACAGTACCACACTGGCAGCGATGGGCCTCACAGCACCTTGCACCCAAGCGCAAGCTGACAGCTAGACGAAATGCAGTTGGGTCCAAAAGGCTACCAGTGTTAAAGGAGGGAATAGCCTGCAACCAAAGACCTGATTCCCATACAGAGACAGCAAGGATACGAGCGCGATCTGCGACGCTAGTACACGTATCTAGAAGAGATTTCCGTGCTAGTTCACAGATCGGCCCATCCCATAGTCTCTGCGAAGACAAAGTCCTCGGAAAATCAGTATTTGGGCAAGCCTCCCTCCAAACATTCTTGGCCTCATTCAAATGAGCTACTACTACACCGGAATGGCCTAAAGAGGGAAGAAGGATTTTTTCAATTAATTTATGTGTACTATGAACTGAGGACAAGAAAGCTGGTAGAGCTACACTTGAAATTTTGCGGATCCCTAAGCCTCCTAACCTTACTGGTAGTGAGGCTTGTGACCATGTCCTGTCATTCATGTCAACATTCAAAACCGATATTAGTGTTTCCTTTACGACATTGTCTAAGCTCGAAAGGAGCTCACCGTGTTTCCACAGTGGACTACATCGTAAAGTGTATATAAATTTTGGCACAAACAGACAATATTTGATAATGGTAAACGCCATGTGGGCGTTAATATTGAGTAACCTCCTGGAGGCACTCATAAAATTTTGAATTTTTTCTTCTACGAAAGGTGAAAAAGACTCATCTAAAATCGGTGAACCCAGTAGGCGAAGAGAACATCTATCCACAGATTTGATGTTTGGAGCCAAATCATTAAATTTTGCAATAACCAAATCTTTGTTCGGACATGAATCGCAAACATAGAGTTCGCATTTTGAAAAATTTAGTTCTAAGCCAATAAGACGAAATTCGTCTATGAGAATTTGCAAATCATTTAGGACAGTGCTCACATCACCTCCTAAGGTTCCGTCATCCAAATACCAAACATTAAGTTTGGATTGGAGACGTTGAATAATTGGATGAATGGCCAGGCTGAAAATGGCGGGACCGAATGGATCACCCTGTTGGCAGCCTACTGAAGATAACAAAACATTATTTTGGTATGTTAATTTTGTGGGATTGCCGTAGCATTGCCAAAGAAAGTTGAAAACGTCTGGAATTTTGTCTTTGATTTGTGTCAACAGGGCGCCTCTATCGACCGAATTAAAAGCATTTTTGACATCCACCTTTAGTAGCACCTCTCCACAATTTTGATCCAAAAAAGTCCGGAGAGAATGAACAGCAGCCTCACACCCACCTCGCGAACCAAAACCAAGCTGTATTGGTTGGAAAAGGCTACTCAAAAGAGCAACCTTTTGCCTACAGCCTGCCTTGGCCGCGAGGCGACGGTATGTGGTGCCGACCGCAATAGGCCTGATACCACCATCTTTTTTGATAAGTGCGCATAAATTTCCGCCGTACAAAATTTCGATAACGTCACTATTGACTCGTCCCGACAACATAAGACTTACCAAAGCTGTAAGGTCTTTTAAGAGGGTCTCGCCCACCTCACCAGAGCTAAAAGATAGAAGATCTTTTAGATGTTGAGGTGTTAGGCCATCAAGGCCGCCAGCTGAGCCACTCTGAAAAGACGCCACAGCCGTTGCAATCTCCTGAGTCTGGACATCAATGGCAACGTCATCAGGTTGTGGTGGCTCAGGGAGGTGGAGGTTTGCCGCCGCAGGTGGATGTTTTTCACGAAGTGACTGAATCGTTTCTAATGTGTGGGGGGCAATGGTGTCGCTCGAGAACAAGACACGTGCGGCGCCTTTGATATCACCATCACTCATTTTGTTCTCTACTAATTTAAAAGTAACCGAATCGTCTGATTTTTTTGAATTTTGATTATTACGCCTTTTAGGCGGAATAATATTAGCAAGACCTAAAAGGTTCTCTTCCGATACTTTGTACTTTACACAGTTTTCCTTTACTCTAGTGGTAAGGGATTTTTTGTTAGACGGGTCCGAATGAACGTAAAGCACATTGTATGGAAAAGAGAGGAGATGTTCCCAGGCCTGCTTTGAATTTTGGGTAACGGCATTCCGAATAGCAAAAGATAAACTTTGGGCAACCGAAATTCGAGCACCACGCGGGATACGTTTTAAAATCGGAATAGAATTTTTTAATGAGCTTAAAACCTCCCAAAATGGTTTGGCAGGAGTAGCAGCGCTCATTGAACTGCTACTGGCTACGTTTGAGCCTGAAATTGGAGCCGAAAGTGGAATTTCATGAATTTTGTGACATCTGGTCTTGTGAATTTTGAGGCCTTTTTGGCCTTTAAAAAACTTGGCCTGGGGGCACTCTGTACACTGTATCATGTCCTGTTGCGACACCACGTTGATTTTTGATACTGCATTTCGCCCAGAAGGGGTCGAAGATGCCATGTTACAATAAAAATCTTATCTCATAAAACTTAGATTCCCTAGTGACGCGACGGACGGTGACGTCTGCCAGACGTCAGGCGGTGACACGGCTTGAACTGCGCCGACTCGCCAGACGGCGCGCCGTTGACATGGAAACAGAAAACAAGAGTGTTTTAGAAAATATGAAATAAAGTAACTTAGGGGCTGTCCCCAGCCCTACAAACAATACCTCGGCGGAGTCAGAGGTAGAACAGGCGGCTGGTGAGCAGAAACAGCCTGAAAACTTGCGAAATGCTGAAAAAGAAACCGGAGAAAAAATTTGTCAACCGAAGTTGACAAGAACTTTTTTTTTTTTTTAATATATATATATATAATATACTTACGCATGTTACTATGCACTTTGTGAAGAAAAGGAAAGAATATGACCGACTTTATACGGCACACCTGTTGTTAGAAAGAGACAAATACCTAATTTCTCTTACGGCGTAATAAGCTACATAAGTTGATTGGCCAGAGCGAGCTGTGGCTCTCTTTCACTCTCTCACAAAAGACGATCTATCTATCTCGGCCATCCATTTCAAAGTGACAACAGTTGCCTCAGATAAAATAAATTTCATTTTTTCCCATTGCAATTAAAATACAGTACTTACGCGTGAAATGTTTTTTTTTTATCTCTCACAGTGCCTGATTGTGCAGTGTCTAAATACACAGAAAGGCATTATATCACCATCTTTTTGCTACAAAACATACGATTAGCGGCAGCGTATTACCGGACATTCGGAAGTGAAAGACTGGTAGCGATCACGGCAATTACCTTGATTTCGTCTAGTAAATATGGCGGGGGGGACAACTCATCTACAGGTAAAAACATCTTAGATTACAAACAAATCTCTGGTGATGAATCGATCCTTGAAACTGCGGCGACGCCTCTGATCCAATATTTCTTTTTCGCGAGACAATGTTTCGTGCCAAATTCTAAGCATTTTAGGACCTTAAGGAAGCAAAGTCGGGGCGTGACAATGACTATTATTTATTCTGTGGCGTAACACGCGGTTGAGGTAAAATAGTCTGGGTTGTTTGTAGACTTAAAATTGTTTCAACTCCAGCCTTTGTCAGTTATTCAACCGCCAAGCAGTAATGTGCAAGCATTACTATGTGTTTCAGTTTGAAGGGCACTGTTACCAGAGAAATTACTGGGCAAGAAGAAATCTGTCATCTAACATTAATTCTACTACGCTCATCACACTGAGATCTAACATCTCAGTGACATGAGCGCGGTACAGTTTTAGTTAGTTAGTTAGTTCCGGCACTGCTACTACTGGGCGTGACACTTATAGGCTTTAGGATAGGGTGCGAATAGGGACCTTAGGCGCTTTAGGCGTAGTCCAAATTGGCTAACGCTCGTACGAGTAAACAATCCAACTTCATCGCACGATGAGAAAAGAAAGAAAATAATATAACAATCCAAAGATTACTATGAAAACATTTAAAGGGTAATATTTCTTTTAGCAATTAGTTGCTGAAAAAAACGAAATGAGAAAGACATAAAATATCTACAGTTTGTAGACCTAGACTTTATAAAAAAATAATTGCTCTAGAGGCATTATCTATGACGAAAATAGGGGAATACGTTTGTATGGAAAATCGCTCACTGGAGAAAGCTCGCAAAGCATCGCGCGACCACGGATGGATGGAGCGACGAAATAGCATTGTTTGCCCCTAAGACCGCTAGCTAATTAGTATGACGCCTTAGACTCCAGCTAGGTATTATACCCATATAATATGATGGTGTTTAGGTATATTATTGCCCTCCGATGATGTTATTTAACTAGCCAGTCCGACGTTTTTATCGCCCTTATGTCCCACATAGATAAGCGTAGCGCGCGAAATTTTCCGATAAAATTTCCATAATGGTGCCTAACAACTACTTTTGTGGAAATGACGGCATAATGTAATAGATAAGTACGTGCTTTTATTTAGTCGTTTAACAGAGGTAGTGGGGTTTAAAAACTGAAAAAAGCATGTACAGGGATTTTTTATATATTTAGAAGAAAAATAAAGCATTTTGTATCAATAATATTTTCTGAATTTTTTCTGATGATAGGCTAAGTGTTTGACAACAACTTACCTGATGTTAAAAAAAGGTGCATCCAAAGAAGGTAATCACACCTAGCCTAGAATTATAAATATAAATAAATATAAATATTGGGCGGACATTTAGACATTTTATTTAGACAGCCTGATAGCTCAGTTGGTAGCATGTCTGCCTTCAGAGCTGCAGGGCGTGGGTTCGATCCCCACCCAGGACAAAAATGTTTGTGACGTACATCGATGTTTGTTCTGTGTCTGGGTGTAGTATGTATCATAAGTATGTATTTACGAAAAAAAATATGTATATAAGTATTCTATCAGCTATCTGGTTTCCATAATACAAGCTTTGCTTAGTATGGGGCTAGATGGCGATGTGTGTAATAAATGTCCGCCCAATATTTATTAATTAAAACTAGGTCTCAATTCACATGTTGCACATCGTCTTACGATGGGAATCTCGAGGGTTGTTACATACAGAACGTACCTACTGCATCGTAGGTGCCTACTATTACAGAATGTACCTACCTGCATCGAGCTAGAATCTATGCCAAGCATTTTCGTATTCAACAAAATAAATCGGCTGTCACTTTAAGCAATTTCTTCCAGGAAACCTTTGGATGCGGTTCTCTAAAACTACATTCAGGGCCTCCGTAGCGTTCTCTCTGCTAACGGTTGGGAACATTCTGTGATCCCCAAGTAGCCTGCCAAACGTGGCAATTATAGCTCTTTCCATTTCCATTGCAGGTCAACCATATGTCACGTCATAAAATTAAAAGCCTTTTAAGTGACGACATTACAGTGGATACTTTCGCCTCTTAGATTAGCATAGTGCCTAGTTTTCTAACACTACGCTCGTAAGTATTTTCACAGTAAACTAATAAATTAGGTTGTAGCTCGATTAGATGATGTATGAATCCCGTGGCTCAGTCGAACGAAATTTATGACTAAACTTCTGCGCAAAGTTTTATAAGACTCGTGGGTGTTATCAGTTATGTTGCTAGAAGCAATTATCTAATTAGATCGAACATATTGAAAACTTTATAAATTCGGGCAAGTGCGGGTGAGGGGAACCACTTCCACTACATTCATCATCAGCCAGAAGGCCTCCTCTTTATAGGAACGGTGGAGTTGCCATAATCCCCACGCTTGGCGGTATGGGGATCGCAGAATCCTCACCACCAATAACCGAGAGGACGTTGCTTTCCGTCCTCCGGTGGTTCCGAATGCAAATAGATTACAAATAGATTTATTTGACATAAATAAGTAGGTACTAAATTAGATTTGAACCCAGTGGCTCTAAACTAGTATTTACTGTATTTCAGAGATATATAATAATGCAGCCAGAACCACCGGAGGACGGGCAGCAGCGTCCTCTTGGTTAACGGTGGTGAGCATTATGCGATCCCCAAGCCGCCTGCCAAGCGTGGGGATTATGGCAACACTCCTCTATTGGGAGGCCTTCGTCCAGCAGTGGACGTCTTATGGCTGACGACGACGAACGATGCGACTATCATCTCGTATTTGTTAAAAATAATGGTACAAAACTCGTGTTGTCGTGTGCGTGTCGACGGAGCTCACACACATTCTCACATGCATCCTCGAAATACAACTTTTTATGTATAGGTATAAAGAAATCTCCAAACGTGAACCTTTCAGAACCCGCTCTTGTTCTTTTCACCTTCTTGAAGAGGCCGGGAAAGTTACAAGCACCCTTCAGTCGAGTGGAAGAAGGTTCCCGAATGTTCCAATTTAAAGACACTACCTGTGCTCTGTAATTTTGCTCGCAATTTTTTGACGATAACTTAGTATTTAGCGCGATAGAGATTTGACAGAGTTTTATTTCAGTTGACCGTAAAGTGTAGAAACTACCATAAACCACCTAAAAGTTTGTTGAAATGTTTCATCAAAACTTCGAAACTTCGTACACCACGTACGTTGCACGCTGTTCCACTAATAATTTGACGCTTATCAAAAGTTTAAAGAAGTTTCCTGCCTAAATGTATGGAGCAGGTGCTTAAATCGTTGAAAAAACACATGGATTAGTGCGTTGGCTACTACTCTTACTACTTTTACATTATTTGATGGTGAATCTCACTAGCTCTGTAATTCCGCTAGCTACTGTACCTTAAAACTAAAACACAGTAATGTTTAGACACTACTGCTTAGCGGCAAAATATCTGATATCTCTTACCAAGGACTTAGCAGGGCAGATTCAATCCCGTAGAAAACACGTAGATACACCTACAAATACAACAATGTGACATATTCAGTGCAATCTAATTTGTACTTTATTGGTACGTTGACTTTTCACTGTAGCGCTTGGCTCCTTGACGTCACGCGGCTCCCGCCAGCTACGCACGGTCCGCACTTAACTACAGTCGAATATAGACATTAGTTATATACAGAATACGAATTAGCTCGTACTGAATTTATATACATAAAGATTTATATTGTGGTTCGACTTTGTTTCGACGCGCTTTCTACGATAGTAAGTCTTCTGTACGTAGTACTGTTATGTTTTCTGTGGTCCTACAAAGGAGTTCCCCCACTACTACTTATACCAGTACCTACCAGTAGCGCTCGTGGCGTAGCTTGTCTAGGTGATTCTAAACGATCACCGATGTTAAGCAACGGACGGTCCAGTCAGTCTTCGGATGGGTGACCGTGAGTGGCATTTATTTCTGAGCGCTACCGTGGGTCGAATGATACGTTAAATTATTGGTTCCGGTGTTTGTTATAGTTTCTATAACAACAAACGACAGCCATGTCAGAGGCCTACGGGCGGCGCATTAACTCTGACACTAGGGCTGGCCACTCAGCCTATACGAACTTACTTACTACCTACCATACTATAGCTATTAATTATAAATCTCTATTGCTGTTTTTTGGTCTTAGTAGTCTAGGGAGAGACCGTTCAACTTGGAATCGTAAGGACGTACGTTTATATCCGGGCTTGTACCAATGAGCTCTTTGGAGTTCATGTTTAGGTTGATTATGCTTTTGAGTCTTTTTGGTAAAGGAAAACATCATTAGGAACTTTATTTATTTGTTTCGAGAAAAAATTCAATGGCATAAGTGACCACCAACCAAACCAAACCAACCACCAACCCGCAACTGGGCCAGCTTGGTGGATATGGTCCAAACAAACTTCTAGGGTAGAGGGTAGGCTTAAGAAATTATTTCTCATTCTAAAAATAAAACTATAAAACATATTTTTCATACATAAGCAACGGACGATCCGATCAGTCCTCCGCTGGGTGACACTGAGAGGCATTTATATCTGAGCGCTACCTTGGGTCGGATAACATGTAGATTATGGTGTTTGTTTGTTCTATATTTCTTTAACAACAACCGTCAAGCCATGTTAGAGACTTTTGGGCGGCACATTACTTACCGGCTGTACCTGTTGGCTTTCTGCTGATTACTTTGCTTTGCTATTTTTCATATATATTTTTTCGGCTTTACTTGACTATGGCTGGCTCAGCCTAGGCGAAGTTACTGTTTCTCTTCGCCTCCGAAAAAGCCGGAGCCTATAACCCCGTTATTCCTGAGTCGAATAACTCCAGCGGAGCTCTAGAGCGAGGTGAGACACCTCGCACGTAAGAAGCCATCGTAACTGTCCCATATTTTTGCCCGGGGCCCAATAACCGAGTGAACGGCCAAGTTTGCCAGCCTCCTCTAATTAATTTCTACTCCGTGCTCCTAAAGTGAGAACCTGTGTTGGGGACAAGTTATAAGCTTACGAGAGTTGAAAAGGTATAGCTAGGTATAGATAAGCTTGGCTGACCGGGCGGTAGCTTTTTTATATGCTAACTTATCTGATGTTAAGGAGACGTGGTCCGGACAGGACCGGAAGCAGCCTAAAAGATACAAATAAGATTATTTATTGTTAGACTTCAGATTCATAATATAACCTATAATTACAAAGAGATTGAATATTATACATAAATAGAATAGACGGTTGAAAATTCTAGAGATAAATTAAATGCTCTAACCTATCGGCAGCATATCAGCATGTTGATACCACGGTCACGTTGAATGGCAATGCTTAAACATTTGGTCAACACCAGTATTTTGATCAAGGTTCGATCACCTACAATTTGACATGTCACTGAAAACACGCTCAATTTTGCATGCGTACATTGAGAAAGATATATTAGAATTTTACGATCTGATCTGACAGCTAGGAGGGAATGATTCATAGTTATTGACTTGCATCTACTCTTAGAACTCACACACTCACTCACACTCTCTCTTACTCTTCTCACTCTCTTTCTCTACTCTTACTTATCCATCTCTCTTCTCTTTTCTTCTCTCTTCCCTTCTCTTTCTCTCTTCTGTTTCTCTTTTTGTGCTGATGTCACAGAATACATTATTTTCTTTCTTTTATTTTATTTCTTTACAAGAAATACAATACAAGAGCTACAATAGGTTGCTACCACGTTGTTACGGTCTATTAACTACTTGACATTGTGGTTCAATTGTGGCACTTGTGGCACAATTTGTGTGGAGATCCCAAAATATTGTGTTCAATTTTCATAATGGATATTATATTTTCTAAATGGCGGGGTAACTGCTTTGGGTCTGCGGGTTAGTTTTCTTCATCTGTTTGTCGCTATTTTTAAAAGTTTTTCATCAATAACAGTGTTAGAGGTTCATAATAATTAATGTGTAAATTACACGACACATTATGACCAATATTTTTTATTCATGCCCTGTTCAAGGTTAAAATACACTGAGAAAATACATCATTGGTAAAAAACACATTTCTTTAAATCCCCATAAAAAAAACTTTTAATATTATTTCTTGTCACTTGCCCCACACCTTTACGGCCGTCTACACGAACGATAGTGTAACTTTACTGAAAGCTGCACAGCGAGATTAATTCTATAACAAAAGCGTTTGATCTCCCGCACAGTCGGTGTCCCCCAAACAGTTTACGTGTGAAGGAATCGCTACCAATTAGGTACCAAATAATAGTTACTGATATACAACTGATCGTTTTCTATCTTAAAGTTTAATGCGCCGAATTGGTTCTCGTTTAGTATTTAAATTTAAGTTATCTGTAGGTATTATAGCTCAATGTATATATCTGTATTATTGGATTTCAAAAGCGAAGTGGCCAATTAATACCTCGCCACTACTGGCATTACCGTTCGCCGAATGATATTTTAGCACGACTAGCAGGACAAGTTTGTCTCTCGCTAGACGTATCGTGCTGTCAGGACTACATTTGTAAGTACCGTCGGGCTAGAATTAATCGGAATCTCGTTTGATTAATTATTGGATTTTGCTTCAATATAATATTTACGATAAGCACAAAGCAAAAGTTCTAAATAATATTAAAGCCTGGACCTAGACCTGGGTATGTGCTTAAACTGCAACCCTGAACCACCAGAAGACGGGCAGCAGCGTCCTCTTGGTTAACTGTGGTGAGCATTCTGCGATCTCCAAGCCGCCTGCCGGAGCGGGGATTATGGCAACACCCCTCTATTGAGGGGGAGGCCTTCGTGCAGCAGTGGGCGTTTTATGGCAGATGACAAATATTAAAATAAAATTAAAACTGATTTTTGTATGGTGTAATAAAGTTTACCTGACGTTTAAGAGACCTTGGAAAAAGCTATATAATAATCTTTGATGATAATAGATAATCAATGTCTGAAACGTCTCTTTTCTATGACAGTGACATTGACAACCGCTGATTTCTGACGCGCTGTTTTGGTTTTTAACCTTGGATCCCGTATGCTCTTTGTCTTGTGTAATCAAGAACCAACAAAAAATAAGAGCGGTTGTACCAAAAGGCGATTGTTAGACATTTTAAGAATAGCCGCTATTTTAAAGAAATAACAAGATGGCGGACAGTATAGGTACGCGAAGCTTCATCCAAAATTAATCAAGGCTCTTTCCTTAGTATTTATTTATGGATAACCTTAGGATATAAAATCCAAAAAGCGATGAATAGATCAATAGATTTCTGTCAAGCGTATTCGTCCTTCAAAGCGCAGCAAAATCCCCACCTGTTTGCCACCTGCAAAATAGCTGGAGTTGTAAAACGCGGTACTCGTTTACCGTATCGGTTACTGCCGGCGAGCGATTATCGGCCGAGTGACGCTCTCAGTAGCGAACGAGGCTCAATTCATCCCTAATTGAAGCTGCAGTTTTCGGCTCTGTATGCAGGGTTGGTTTAAAACGCGGAAATAGTACGGAAGTTGTGTTACATAGTTATTCGTTTAAGTTATTTAGTTTTATATTTAGGATTTTTGCTTTTTAAGATTTTAGAGATTTGTACGGATTCAGCCGTGGTAGTATATTGATGACCGCTAGACTCGAAAACTTTAGGTTGCGATTTTAAATCCAGGGCCCGTACAATGACTTCTTTGGATTTTAAGTTCGGATTTTCACGCCACTATCTATTTGGTGAAGGAAAATATTGGGCCAGAATGGTGGATATGGGCCAGTTTTCATTTTTTTTTGTCCATCGATAGTTATTATTTTATTTATTTATTCTTTCGATGGTAGACTTAATAATATGTCCAGCAGTGGACTATTAAAAAATACTACAGACTCAGCAGCAGAAGACCTCAGAAGACTTAAAATATAGTACCCGAACATTGGGTACTGTTTGATATTTTTGGAATTTTGGCAACTGTGGGACCACGGAGACAGGGATCTAAAAAATATTTGAAGACTTGTCACTTTACTTTGTTGACGCCACACTCGACCAAATTCATAAAATTAAACTAACAAAATTGTTGCTGTCCTTAGCTAACATGTCTGATATAAAAGTGACAGCGATATTTTAATTAGTTTAGATCTGTCAAATAAAGCTTTCAAAATTGACCACAATTTAGAAGCAGTTGTTTTTTTATCCGCGCCATGTTTACAAAGGTAACTCATCGTTATGAACTGCGATGAAATATAGGGAAGAGCCCCAATCCCGGCTCGAAAACGGTACCGTCAAAACAGCCTTGTTTTGCTCTGTCGCGTGTGAACGCACCTATTGTGTGATCTGCTTTGAAGCCGAATGTCTTACACGCGCACAAATATTTTACAACGCTAATATACAGGATGTTAAAGTTCATTATTAAAATGAAACAATATCCTCTTTTGGACTTTTTATATTAGCTGGAGAGGTACCTATTATATAATATTATCTGTATAAGTAAGCATTGGCGCGGGGACATTTTCGAGGTTTGATTTTCATAGAGACTGTGTATCTATAGTATATTTGATTTAAGGTTATGAACAACTTTTACTATGGCATCAAACCTAAAAATCGAAAACAAAAACTCTTGTTCCAAACATTTTGTCGAAACTCAACTTTTAGTTTATCTTATAAAAGCATCCATCAAGCCACTTCAGGCACTTCCGAGCGGAAAACTAACTTGACATTAAGGCCGGACACTTGTTTTATCGCACAAACTTTTATTTGGTAAATAAAAAAAGATTTTGTTATTTTCAGCTAGAGACCATTTTATATCGTCACTTAGACGCCAAACAAAATTTATCTTCTGTAAGGTGAAACGCGTGACCCAAAAGACCTCGCAATAAAACTCAAATTCATCCAGTAGATAAAATAAAATACGGCACCGACAGAATGCATCTCACAAATTGACCTGTAACCAGTGATCTTAAACAACAAACAACAAGGCAGATACGTTACCCAAAATAGTTACAGCACGTTAGATGTACGAAGCAATAATAACAAAGACCAACTGATAACCCTGCCGCACGTCGCGGTTGTCGTTCGACAAGTCGGAGATATTAGTGTATATTTTGGATCCCGCGATCTACAACCGCATACCAGCTTCCATTAGGGATGCACCTTCCACTGCGTGCTTCTAAACCAAACTGAGAGTGTGATTCCAAGAGAATTAATTGTTCTATAACATTGGAGGATATTTAAAAATAAAGGATTATTCGTTTTATAACTTTTTTTTAATTTACTGATTATTTTTGTGACATACTTAGTGAAATTTGCTAATCGACTGCCCTAGACGCGTGGCCCTACATAAAGGGCTAAACGTGCAAGCGTAAAAGAATTAATTTTTCGTCACTCGCCGAAATTGCAATGTTTGCAGCCCTTGTTTGCCAAAGTTTGCATAAACGAATAACTAAGTACACACATATTACAAGGTGATTAAAATTATAAAAAAATAATAACACGAGTTTGCAATGAGTTTGCCGCTACGAAACATTGTAACGTGGACATATCTACGAATATGGCATATCTAATAAATATAGCAAAAATCCAGTGGCGTTTTATCTGGGCGCCTGGGGACGGTATAGCGTTTCCGACGCATAATGCAAGCCAATCGAATATTTTATGCTGTATTTTGCCTTAGCGACCCGGAATTTTATACCGCAGTTTGCGTAGTGAGGGCACAGTCGATATTCATCGGTTGAATGTGGCTTGGGGAAAGTGGGATGGCTTCAAACGTTAGGGAAAACTTCTAGGTATTATTTTTGTCGGACTAATGCGCTAATTGAAGTTAAATTGATGGTGTGATACGCTGATGAACTTTGAAACTACATTCAGACAGACGATAAAATTATAATTGTTATTAATAATCTGTTTAGTGTAGACTCATTTTATAAGATACCAATTGCGTTTTCAAATACTATAATAAAGTTTACGGTTGCATGAGTTTTTACGGGCTAAGTATTTACCGTGGTTATGTTTGAAACGAACTCTTCGGTCTACCCGTGAACATGGTACATGCAACTGCTCCAAAATATTGGGAGCTCGTTTCACAACATAATCACGGTAAATATCCTGTAAATTATTTACGGGATATTTAATAGAACCGTAATGAACAACCGTGATAAAATTAAAACAGCTTTTTTTTTTTTTTATAGAGGTAATAATTTTTATATTGCAAGAAAATTGTATATTATTATATTATATATACAATGTGTAACAAAAAGGTTCAACAATACTAAAGGGTATGTATGCACTCATCATTATGAACAACTTTTAGATAGATAGATAGATAGAAACTCTTTATTGTGCACACCAAAAAAATACAAAAGAGAAAGATACACCTTATGAGCTAGTGCCACAATTGCTACTATGGGGCTTTTACTATGGGGCCAACAAAGAAATCGTGAAAAAAAAGCTGTTCCATTGATTTAGTCCAAGGTCAATGAACTTTTTGTATGGAGCAGCTGATTTTTTTCGCGATTTCAAGGTTAACCTTATAGTAAAACTTGTTCATAATGATGAGTACATACATACCCTTCAGTATTGTTGAACCTTTTTGTTACACGTTGTATATATTTTAATTTCGTTTATTTTCATCATCATCATCATCATCAGCCCGGAGACGTCGACTGCTGAACGAAGGCCTCCCCCTTAGACCGCCACACTGTACGTTAACCTGCCATTTGCCAACCGGTTGCCCGCGTCTTTTACAATGTCGTCGGTCCACCTAGTGGGAGGCCTTCCTACGCTGCGTCTTCCGGTTCGCGGTCGCCACTCAAGAACTTTTCTTCCCCATCGGTTGTCAGTTCTTCGAGCGATGTGGCCTGCCCATTGCCACTTCAACTCGCAAACCTTGCGAGCTATGTCGGTAACTTTGGTTCTTTGGCGAATATCCTCATTCCGGATTCTATCGCGCAAAGTAACTCCGAGCATAGCTCTCTCCATTGCCCATCGTTTATTTTACTAATGGGAAATTAATACATGCTCAGTTTACTTTCTGCCGCACTGCATAGCAGTTTGTAGGCAGACCCCGACTCTCATTATACATTTACATACTTAGTACCTACTATTTTACGAGTAGTATTAATATTTTAGCGGATTAATTCCCAAAGCTTCTAACTCAATAAAGTTAATTTATAGGAACATAGGTTATTTACGTAGGTATTCTGATTTATGCCATATTCGTCCCGAGTCTTCGGCCGACATCATAAAAAAGTATTTTATTCGCCCCGCAAGATAATATTTGCCTTTGTTCGTCCTGCATACCATAATGATTGTTTGTACAGTTAGCAACAAAGGTTTAATTTATTATCACAACCACAACTGGTAACAGTAGTCATCGACCATCATCAGCTGAAGACTAAGAAGTGTGGCACTTCATTTATTTAACGGTAGTTATTTCAAGCCTAATTTTTGTGCAAATGTTTTGAATCCATGCCAATCTATTGATAAGCAAGTATAGGCTTTATTTGCTCCCATGAGTGCTAGCAATGAACTTAACGAGTATTTTATAAATGAAATATAAATAAATAAGTCAACAGACAAATAAATCACCCCGACAGATGGCCAGACGCCCAGACGTAGTTATAATGCAGCCCAAAAAATATATTAAGGATATTTTGATAGTAGCAGATATAATTTATAAGATGCAATATTATACTGGACAAGACAAAAATCATGTCCAATGTTCATGTTGTGCGCATATCGGTAGCCGTTGGGAGCGATGCTCTCGAAGTTGTTGACCACTACAACCAACTTGGGCAGACTGTTCAGTTGGGTACGTAGAAATTCGACAAAGAGGTCGCCCGAAGAATCCAACTCGGAAGGGCAGCGTTCGGGAAATTGCGTAATATCTTCTCTATCAAAATCCCGCAGTGTCTGAAGATAAGGGTCTTCAACCAGTGTGTGTTGCCAGTGAAGCCATTATGGAACTGAAACGTGGTCTTTAACAGGCAATGGAGAGCTATGTTATGAGGAACGAGGATATTCGCCAAAGAACCAAAGTCACCGACATAGCTCGCAGGGTTTGGAAGTTGAAGTGGCAATGGGCAGGCCACATCGCTCGAAGAACTGATAACCTACGGGGAAGAAAGGTTAATTCTTGAGTGGCGACCGCAAACCGGAAGACGCAGCGTAGGAAGGCCTCCCACTAGGTGGACCGACGACATTGTAAAAGTCGCGGGCAACCGGTGGATGCAAATAGCAGGTTGTCGTTCAATGTGGCGGTCCAAGGGGGAGGCAGCAGTGGACGTCTCCAGGCTGATGGTGACGATAATGATGAATAATTATACTAGATATATACCAAAATAGATAGAAAAAGGTAATCTTTTCTTCAGTAAGATTGGATCTTTTTCGTCTGCATAATGATTCAGGAGAGTAACCCTGGCACAATAGAGTCTGCCCGCAGTAATGGGGCGTGACTCGGCAGCACTAGTTCATTACGTTGCGGTTCCGCCTGGGCCGCGCCCTGGCTTCACGGATTAGCGAGGAGGTATTTTCAACCTACTTCAAATAAGAGGTTCGACTGTATGTTTATTGTGTGTTTGTTACGCGATTACCCCGCCAATAGAATTATGAATTGATAATTATTTTTTCAAGTAGGTTAGAGGTCCCATATACATTTTATCGAAATTTTAATTTTAGAATTCCTTTTTTTGTTTTATGCGACGGTTTATTAGATAATAATGTTATGGATATAGATATGTCGCAGCCGAATTGTAGAATTCGTCGTATTACATAATGGCGGATCGACGTTTAGCCGAATTGCCATTGCGACGCGTTCTACAATACTGCGGCCTATGTTTAGCCAAATTGTAATAAAGGTCTTCGTCCTTCGCGACTTCGTCCGCGTGCGGTTGTACTTCGCACCGCCCCCAAAATTCTCCACTTTAAAACATTCCGAGCAAACTCTACCGACTCCACCGACTCTACCGACTCGACCGATTCGACCGACTCTACCAAGTCCCCCCCCATTTCCCTGCCTTTGAATGAACTACCCTATTATAAATCTTCATCACTATAACTTCAAAAACAAAGAACTATCCATACAACATTCCACCCCCCCCCCCCCCCTTAGGGTTTGAATTTCGAAAAATCCTTTCTTAGTACACCCCTCCGCGTCGAGACGAATACACCGTCCAAATTACAAGTCTGTACGACCAGCGGTTTGGGCTGTGCGTTGTCTGTCAGTCATTCAGCCAGTCAAGACAGAGCCTTTTATTATATTAGATTATTATGGTACTCAGCAAAAAAAAAATATATGTTTAAAAAGGCACTTGGTAAGTCAGTAGCAGGAAAACAAAATGTTTTAACCAAATAAAAAGGTGACACTTAGGATATCAAAGCGCTAAAGCGCCGCGTGTGTCCAAAATTTTTACTACAGATTGCCAAAGCGACGGATCAAATCCCGCTCAATTAGATTATGGCTAGCAGTGTTGTCAAACGCGAAGCGCTCATACAATGCGGCGGCGTACTACATTGTGGCTAATGGTTAATACGTCGCTTTATAAAACAGCTCTGTTCTTTAAAATGGCTAATTCTGCAATATGGCTGCGACAAATAGATTATAATAAAAGAGGATACCCCCCCCATCCCTCGTGCCTCGGGATGACGATTCACATACGCCATTCAGTTTCTTCTCCAAATGTACGCGGAACCCTGCATATCTTTGGAGTAGAAACTTCAATCACGATATTTTGCTACACCGAAAACCTAGTTATCAGCCTTACCTATGGCTTCGCGAGCACTTTGGGTGCTTCAAGGGATCCGCGGACAACCAGTTAAGAACCACTGCGTTATACGAGGTGAAATATCAGTCATGAATCGATGTCGTTTTTCATGTTTCTGCCGAAGCCGTCCAATAGTAGAAGAGATATATGTAGAAGAGGATCCTGTCGATCCTAAAGAAAACTTTCCCATACGCTAGATTTGCTACACTATAAACGTCAACCAAATTTTTGACAACTTATTGTTTGACCACTACTCCTGGGCCCGTGTTGTGACATCTTAATGCCATGGTTGTTCCATACGAAGCTCCCACTTTAGTCATCAGAATTTAGATTTCTGATGTCTAAAATGGGAACTTGCCGGAGCACACCGGTCTAGGTATGCTTGACAAAAGACCTAGAAGGGACTTTTTTCCGCTGGATTTTAAGGTAATAACTGTATTATTTGGAAACACAGATTCAGAGCACCTTGGTGGGCCACTAGTTCAAACAAAACACCATAAATTATACCTACCTCTCGACATGAAAGTAGGTACCTATATTACATTAGAGGCGACACGTGAAATAAGACCCTTTTCAACGATCCTGGCGTTTTTAGGTTAAATTTAGTTGGAATAATTAAGTGTCACGTTGAATTATTTCAAGTTTGTTTCATGAAAATTGTGTTTTCGTTTCATTTTGGCGTGTCACTTGAAGAGGGATTTTCTGTAAATTGAACAACTCCGAAATAATGTATTTGTAGCTGTGTTCGGTGTTTTTATTTTATTCGGTATATGTTTTATTTATTATATATATATTTTTACATGAAATCCAAATTAAAACAAAATAGTTATTTATAATACTAGTGCGGTAAGTTGGTTTTTACAAACGAGTAGACTAATTTACCATAGTCACGAGTCACGAGTACCATAGTCCTTAAATTATTATTATGGAAATAAAAAAAATACCGTAAAGTTTACGCACGGCGCTATACAAGGAAGTGTGCGGTAAAGGCTTTTCCGCGCTCTCCGTTGTATGCTGCGTAATGTTTAACTTTCGAACGATGTATACAGGCTTCGTAAATGCACTTTTTGAGCAAATGTGTTGTAATAGTACATTATGATGTTTAATGTGTATACCGAGATTATAATGCGCATCACTTTGGAGAATTGGACAGATGGAGTTACAGTTGGTGGCTATAAAATTGCAAATCTGCGTTATGCCGATGATACTACTCTTTTCTCAACTAGTGCACACCATATGGAAGAACTACTTCGCAAGATGGAGCGAGTGAGCCTCGAGTTCGGCTTAAAGATTAATTTCAGCAAGACCAAGATGATGATCGTGGACCGCGCTAATAAAGATTCGGCAGGAGTCATTGAGATTGCGAACTGTAAAGTAGTCCCATCTTACACATACCTTGGGGCTTTAATCACGAATGATGGTGGGTGCATGGATGACATAAAGAGGCGTATGGCGATTACTAGGACTGCCATGGACAAAATGAAGAAAATATGGAGGAACAGAAATATTACCAAAGCCACAAAGACCAGGCTCGTGCGCACTTTAATTTTACCCATATTTCTATACGCTGCAGAAACGTGGACGCTGCGAGAGATTGAAAAGAAGAAGATAGACGCTTTAGAGATGTGGTGCTGGAGAAGAATGCTTGGGGTATCGTGGACCGATTTTCGCACAAACGTCTCGATACTTCAAGAACTCGGTATCAAGCAGCGTCTATCTGCTATTGTACAGTCCCGCATACTCGCCTTCTTCGGACACGTTTCTAGGCGAGACAGCCATTCTATAGAGCGTCTTGTCGTCCAGGGTAAAGTGGAAGGGACAAGACCACGTGGAAGGTCGCCCATGCGATGGACTGACCAGATAAAATCGGCTGTGGGCGGTCCCGTGCATGAGTGTACTCGATTGAGCTCTAACAGGGAGAAATGGCGAAATATCGTGAGGCGCATCACATCTGCCCCTGCCAATAATACTTCATGACGACCACGACCGCTCTGCCAAGAGCGTAGCGACTAAGAAGGAAGGAGTACATTATGATACAAGTGTGCTATGTTGGTCATTACACTAGAGGCGGTATTATTACGCGATATGGAAGCCGAGAGTGTATTGAAACATAGCACAAGAGTTTCATACGACTGTTTTCATCACACTTACGAGGAAAAAACAAACTTTTTTTGAAAATAATCAACCACACATCGAAAACGTCAACAAACATTTGCGGAAAATGGCGCCCAAACCAGCAATGCGCGCGCAGGTTGACATTTACTTCAGCGGAATAAGAACTCTTTGTTGGTATTACAAAAAAACTGTAAGTATTACCCGGCTATACGTGCCGTACTCAATTGAGTACAGTGACAAAGAATGGGTTAAGAGTGCTTCGTATACATACGTCTAATTGCAGTCACGTACAAACTTGACTTTACCGGGTTATACCTATTATAGCACAAGAGGCGTAATGTAAAGTAAAAAGCACGCGTGCGTAATAGCTTGGATTATGAGCCTAAAACCGATGCAATAAGATCCACTTTACGAGCAAGTGTGATGAAAATAATATTTTATTGAATGAAGCGAACGAAATCATTGCAATAACTGGCAAGAAAAACTGTTCCGATCATTGGATGTTGGTATTCGCGCACAGATCATATTTTCCAACAAATCTTGAAAAAACTTTGTAAGTATAAGTATGTTATTTTGTTTGTTTGTATTTTATTAATAATACACTCTTTACATTTGCAATGTATGTATACTCTATGTATCTCTGTTTATAGATTCTATAATTTCATAGATTTTTTTGTCGTTGGCCATTTTTGATTGGAGGGCATTTCCCCCTAAAACGCGGGGAAGCTCATTGCACCGTCATTACCGGCCGATTTTGATAATTATATATATAAACTGACGTCCACATCATTAGCCTAGGACGCCTACTGCTGAACGAAGGCCTCTCCCTTAATAGGGAGCTTTGCGGTTGCCATAATCCCCACGCTTAGCAGGAGACTTGGGGATCGCAGAATGTTCACCATCGTTAACCGAGAGGACGCTGCTACCCGTCCCCCGGTGGTTCTGGATGCAGTTTTAGGACATACCCAGGTCCACTGACAAACAGGTGAACTCTTTCACAGGAGAATTGACATCCATTATTAATTAATTTATTGTGAAGTCAATTCTCTTTAAAATATATGTATTATTTCAAACAACATAATTCTCTTGTTAAGTCAAGACTAACAGCAGCTTTATCTGGTTTTTAAGCACTTAAAAAATATATCAATTCTCTAGCTGATTCAAAATAAACCACCACCGTAAACAATTAACGGTTTCGATACTAACCGTCATATGCAAACACTAAAATCCATTTTAAGTTAATCTATTTTTAGTTAAGAAGTATTGTGTTCATTTTTCAAAAAACAATTCGTGATTCAAAATAAAATTAACAAAACACTTTTTAACTAAAATAAGTTTAAAATAGGCTTTAGGGTTTCTGTACCAACCCGTCTACTCCCAAATTATTATATTTTTTTAGTTTGAAAGGTGATTTGATTGATATTATGAGTCAGGGACTTAATTTTTTTTACAGGTTAATAGAAAATTATAACTCTTAAATCGATCAGTGAAAAATCTGCCCTATAACCAATAAAACGTCTGGAAATACACAACCGTCCATTTTACTCTCGGCCTAAACGTTATTCGATGGTTCCCGATGGCTCCCGGCCGATCTATGGAATAGTCGTTTGACCAGCTGATGCGAATTCTAGCTGTATTTCTATTTCAGTTTGTATTGAAATATGAGTATTATTATTGGTCATTATTATTTTCTAGTAAGTATTTGTTTGTAACGTCACACTTTAGGCAGCCTACCATTTGCTCCCACGGGTTACCCGCGACTTTCACAAACTTAACCAAAACACTCAATTCAATTCTCACTTATTATATATGTAATATTTCAGATTTTCTTTTCTTTTGTAATAAGTGTAAAAATAGTAGTCGAATAATAATAAGGATTATTTATTAACTAGAGGTCGCCCGCGACTTCGCCGCAAGCGGAAGAAATACGGACCGCTCCCAAAATTCTCCACTTTAAATCATTCCGAGCAAACTCTACCGACTCTACCGACTCTAACGACTCTACCGACTCTACCGACTCTACCCGACTCTACCGACTCTACCGACTCTACCGAGACTCTACCGACTCTACGGACTCCCCCCCCCCCCCCCCCAACTTCTCTTCCTTTGAATGAACTACCCAAATATCAATTTTACATCACTATAACTTTAAAAACAAAGAATTTTCCATACAACATTCCACCCAACTTGTCCCCCACTTAAATGGTCCCTGTCAAAAAATAATAGAAAACAGTATTTTTTATTTTAAATGAACTATCCAAATCCAAATTTTCGTGACTAAAAGTCCAAAAACAAAGGACTTTCATACAAACTCCCCCCCCCCCCCCCTTTTTCGAAAAATCCTTTCTTAGTACACCCCTCCGCATCGAGACGAATACACCCTCCAAATTTCAAGTCTGTACGACCAGCGGTTTGGGCTGTGCGTTGTCTGTCAGTCAGTCAGTCAGTCAGTCAGGACAGAGCCTTTTATTATACGAGTACTAGATAAAGA
The DNA here is from genome assembly GCA_905404285.2 of Erannis defoliaria. Lineage (NCBI taxonomy): Eukaryota > Metazoa > Arthropoda > Insecta > Lepidoptera > Geometridae > Erannis > Erannis defoliaria. The sequence goes on along the minus strand of FR990082.1, from coordinate 1,901,726 downwards.
TTTATTTTTGGTCTTCAGAGGCCGGGGGAGTAGGCCTGTTTTTTTATATTCCTAGTTTCTTTTTACCAGTGTAATTACTGGGTATGACAAGATTTAACATCAAAATAATATCTCAGGGTGACGAGCGCCGTGCGGTGCGGCGCAGGATTGTGTTCGCTAGTTCACAATTCTGGAGCCGCTACTGTAATGGGCGCGACGAGGCGTGACGCTTACCACCTGCTAGAATTGTCACTTGATGGAATAAAAACCTGGACCTGGGTATGTCCTAAAACTGCATCCAGAACCACCGGAGGACGGGCAGCAGTGTCCTCTTAGTTAACGGTGGTAACACTCTGCGATCCCCATCCGCCTGCCAAGCGTGGGGATTATGGCAACCCCTCCCTATTAAGGGGAAGGCCTTTGTCCAGCAGTGGACGTCTTTTGGCTGATGAGTGAGTGTGAATGGAATTTAAAAAAAGAGGCATCTGACAAGCCTTATGCATTGATTTGGATAGTTTACAAAATGTAATGTTGGTTTTTGTGATTAAACATTTGGGCTGTAGAAATTCTGCTACGAAAACTACGTGAAGCTCCGATGCTATAGTACTTACTTACTGCAGTTATTCATGGTTTCTTTGAATGAAGCTAGGGCGTAAACGAAAAAAGCGTAAATAAACACGTTTCTGGTATGGAATAAAGCTTTTGCTTTGCAAGAACATCCGCATCGATAAGATACGTTCTGTTAAAAAAATATCCGACTATCTCTCTCAGTTTGGAACAAAAATGCTGGTAAATTAGGCAAAATATAGAGACAGTGTAGGCTTCGTAAGAATCTTCATTGAAGGCTCTGATGAAACCTGCATAAAACGAAAAAACCAAAAGCGTATGTGAAACTGCCAACCTACACTAGGCAAAATCGGTAGGTACACCCTTATATGGTAGGCCTATGCTCATAGGGATTATTAAAAGGAAATCCGGTCCGCTATTCTCCATACAAATGCAATCCCCTATTATATTCCTGGATAATGCCACTAGAGCATTTTTTTAATAATATATTGGTCTACTGTTAGAAACTTGTATCTGTCAGTTCATATTTTTCAGCTACTAATTACTAAAAAATAATACTCCAAATATTTTCATAGTAATTTTTGAAGGATTATATTTTTTTTAGGAATACATTACAAAAAAAAATTACAGAGCCATATTTATGTCTACAGGTAGACCTAGACTTTGTAAAAAAATGCTCTATTAGAGGCATTATCTATGAAGAAAATAGGGAAATACAATGTAGAATGGAGAATCGCAGACCAGATACCCTCTTAAAGGTTGATGCATTCATGTGATCTATTTACACTATCTAACTTGCTGACCTCTAGTCAAACGCCTATGCTAAACCAGCACTCTGTTTCCATACATCTTCCACTACATCAGTCAGTCAACATTAGCACATTAAGGGTCAGACGTTTCCGCCCTGGACGCGAAATGTAAATTCCTCCCACATAAATTATTCCGCGGAAGCGTGGCCTTAACAAGACGTCGAGTGAATTCTCAGTGAATTACGCAGCTCTAAATCTTTGTGTGTTCTTTCGGAAAAAAGAGGGAACTCTAAATTTGGTTCTGATTTTCTGGCTCTTTTTCGTATTTATGCTTTGGCTCTCGTCTTTTGTTTGCATTTTTAGCTATTAGATCTTATAGAAAGTATTAATGGTATATGTAGGTAGCCTACGCATTAATCTTAGTTTTAAGATAACTTTTTAATATATAGGGTTAGTCCTAATCAGTTAGCATCCTTTTAAGGGCATATTCTGTACATCAAAACAAACAACTTTAATCTCAAAAAAAATATAACCGTTTTTCCCCTGAAGGGATAAAAACGAATATTTCGAGTCCAGCCGAAGCTTGACCCACCTTGAGAATACAACCTAGTTTTCTGCCCTGTAACAAGCCCTTCCAGACGATTTCCTACTTAATTCTTCCTCAGAATGGCAACACTGCCGTGACGTCACGACTGGTCACAGGCCACACCACGCGCCGGCTAGCTTTGCTTCAGTACCTTTAAATTGTCGGCAAGGCATTTAAACTACGGTGGGTCAAGCTTCGGCTGGACTCGAAATATTCGTTTTTATCCCTTCAGGGGAAAAACGGTTATATTTAGAGGTCCGAGCTCTCAGCTTGACCCACCTTGAGATGTGTTTGGATTCTGCCGGCATAATGACACGAGGTGTACTGTGACTTGATGTGTGACACTAATAAAGAAGTCTTGGTTTCAAAGACAGTAATTGTTTTATTTCTGAAAAATTATATAAACAATCAATTACGCACATTGAAAGAAATCTGATGGTCGAGGAGCATTCCTCGTGATTGTTGGAATCTCTCGAAAATAGTGTTTGAAGAAGGTTGCTTTAGATTTCCAATTTCCTTTCTGCAATATTTCTTCTATATCTCTGCCTTGGATCAAAAATCTATCAGTCGCTACTGCAGATCGGACACTACCTGGGGACGCTTGAATACCAGCCTCTCTAAATTTTATTTTATTTTATTTTATTTTATTCTTTTAGGATAACAGCTAGCACTTAAATAACACAATTATATTTAACTTAAAGGCTAATTATAAGTTACCACAAATAGGCATAAGATTAGCATGGAATAACAACAAGAAAATTAGGATCGGCGAACTAATAAAGTAGAAATTAACTAATAAACAAACACTTGACGACATAATATTATCATTTACAAACTAAAAAGTAGGTAAATGTTGTTCCAATAAATAAATACCTATATTTTATTTTAAAACTATTCAAAGCAGTAATAAAAAATGTAGGTAGGTATCATTACTGCGTCAAGTCGGTACAACAGTATTAAAGAATGTATCGGCTAGCAAACGCTTAAGGCGAAGTGATGTGGTATTAAACAAATCAATTTCCACATTTATTGTTAAAGTATTAAAACTTCTACAAGTTCGTATTATATATGAATTTTGCCTGTAATTACAGTTAACAATAGGTACATATAGAAGTTTAGGCCTTCTAAGTAAATTGGAATGGGAGCAGAGCCCCAGCATACTCAAAAGTTCAGGGCAATCAACCGAACCATTTGCTATGTTGCATAGGTAAGAGAGGTCCGCCATTTGCCTTCTCTCTCTTAACGGTAATATATGAAATGTTTTACAACGGGAGATGTATCCAGATATGTATTTTTTACTACGAAATTGAATGTATCGGAGGAATCGCTTCTGGATTGCTTCTATGCGGTTTACATATATGCTATAATGGGGGTTCCAAACTTGGGAGGCGTACTCAAGATGGCTCCGAACATATGCACAGTATAAAATTTTGAATGTTTTAATACATGAAAATTCAGACGACATCCTTAATATAAAGCCCAGAGCTTTGGAGGCTTTTTTAATGATTTTATTAATGTGTTCCTCAAATAGCAGTTTCGAATCAAATGTGACGCCAAGATCAGTAATAGTTGAGACTCTTGATAATGGCGACTGAAGTAAAGAGTAGTTAAAAAGGAGAGGATGAGGTTTACGTGTGAAAGAACATACGTAGCATTTAGATACATTAAGATCCAGTCTTTTCTGGATACAGTATTCCTGAAACCTATTAAGATCTTCTTGAAGGTGGTAAGCATCTTCAGAGGTATTGACAGGACAGAGAATCTTCATATCATCGGCGTACAAGAGGATTTTTGAGTAGTGAAAGCAGGAAGCTATGTCATTAACAAAGATAATAAAAAGTAAAGGACCGAGTAAAGATCCCTGCGGAACTCCTGAGGGAATGTGCATCGCAGAGGATGTAAAACCATTCAAAACAATTGTCTGACATCGATTCTGTACATACGAAGAGAACCACCTGAATAAATTCCCTCTTATTCCCAATCGTTTGAGTGGTAACAATAGAAGGCTGTGATCAATGCGATCAAAACACTTGCTGTAGTCGGTGTATATGACATCAACTTGCGAGGGCTTCGACATAAAACTGCTCAAAAAGTCGCTACTTAGTAACAGGTTCGAAGTAGTTGACCTACCTCTCAGAAATCCATGCTGATGTTCACTCAGTGAGTGCTTAATAGAGGAATAAAGCTGATTAAAAATAATTTTCTCCAAGATTTTAGCAAATATACACAACTTTGATATCGGATAAAGGATGACTTTATCCAGCCGGCAATAATTGCTCTGCTCGCTTCTCGTACTACTCCTCTTGTAGTAATAAAAAGACTATCTAGATCGTTTCTTGCTGAACGACGAGGCTGTGATATTTCTATAAGCTTTTTAACCCAGAAAACCGCATTGAGATTTTTGGTTTCATTGCCTTTGATAAGCCAGCCCGATTGGCGGTGATTAGCCGAATCAGTTTTGGACCCGAAAGACGGCCAGAAAATAATAGAATTTTCATTAATTTTAAAATTATTTGTGGATATTTTTAGTAGCGTTAGATCATGAATCCTTCTCCCGGAGTGTAGAAGGATCAGAAGCGCTGTATGTTTAGAGATCTGGTAAAGGTTGTCTTCCGATATTTGAAGATCTCTTAACCAGTCTATAATTGTATCTAGACTCCAGATGGTTTTCCTGAGTTTAGGTTTTTCGATTGAAATAGCCTTAATGATATTTTTTACCAGCGGGTGTTGGGAGATGGTTTCTGATCTAAGAGGGTTGGCAAAAGTGCAGACAACAGATTTGTGAACGAGGATTGTCGCTGGGGCTAAGTGTTCAGAATGGTGAAGATAGCATAAATATTTTGCAACCTGTTTCGGATCGGGTTCATTGATGGAGCATTGATTTTCAACCGCCCAGGATCGCCATCTGCCCCAGGCTGCATGATAGGTTTTTAGTGTACTTTTTCTCCAGGAATTCAACAAGAGATCTTTGTATGGTGTTGGCCATGAATCTATGTCTTTGGGCCACCCCGTACCCTCCTGACTTCCAATTGTAGTTGTTGTACTGATGGAGGTGGTAAGTTTGTTTGGCGGTCTATCAGATTTTCTTTTAGATTCTGAATTGTGAAAGGAGCTGCCGTTGCTCTGGATTTGAGGTCGGGGCGCCAATACACTTTGTTCCACCTCGGGCAAACTATCAGGTACGTGCCTCGGGCTTGGTTCAGATGAGATAGAATCCTCGGTATGAGGCATGGAGGTGGGAAAATCCAGGCTAAGTCCCAATCCCAATCCTTCGAGAATGCATCTATGTATAGAGCTTTCTGATCTCGAGGGTCTTCTGAGACATATGTCGGGACTACCGCTGAGTCTGTTGATGCGAACAGATCCACTTGAGGAGTTCCCCATTTGTGGAAAATAGCAGCCATCGTTCGGTTTGACAGTGACAATTCTGTTGGACCGCGGTTCCTGGATAGATGGTCTGCTGTTGAGTTGTATCTCCCCGGAATGTATCTGGCTATGATTGTCAGATGGAGCGAACATGCGAGATTGAAGATGATCCTGGTCAGTTTGAGTAGAATAAGTGATTTTGTTCCTCCTTGTTTTCGAAGATATGCTACCACGGTTTTGTATTCTGATTGAACAAGACATGTAGCTTGCTTCAGGAGATTTTTCTTTTTCCGCAGGGCAACTAGAACTGTCCACAGTTCTTTCCTGTTGCAATGCCAATTTTGCTGTTTGGCTATCCAGGGGCCGCTCACATGTTCTCCGTTTATTGACGCACCCCATCCGATATCGGATGCGTCTGTGGTTATGAAGACTGTTGTTGGCTTTAAGTGAATCCGAGATGTGCCTCCCAGATGCTGAAGCCACCATTTGCAGTCCTCTAGGGCTTCCCTTGAGATTTCGTAAGTGAGCGATTGTGGGTATCTTTTCATCTTGTTGCTGTCCCTTTGTAAGTATCGACAGTGAAGTCTGCCGTGATTCACCACAAAGGATGCGAAAGTCAGCCGTCCTAGCAGACGTTTTGCTTGTAGCCAGGTGCATCGGCCTTTTCTTATGAATAGCTGTAGCTCCCGTTTTGTAACTTGCTGTTTCTTTTCGCTTATACTTTTCGTGTTGGCTAAGGTATTCCAGGTTATTCCCAAGTAGTCTTGTTCCTGGTTTGGAATATTTGATGACTTTTCCTGATTTAGGTGCCATCCGAGGTCCGTAAGTAATGTGCGGGCTTGAAGATTTTGCTTTTGTAGGGCAATTGGATCTTGATTCGTCAAAAGAAAATCGTCTAGATAGACAACAATGCGTATGCCTAGCCTCCGAAGGAGATTCGCCACCCAATTTGTTATCTTGGCGAATGTTTGAGGAGCAGTTGCCAGACCGAATGGTAGGCAAGTCATCTGGTAGAGACGGCCTGCAAATTTTAACATTAGGAATCTCCGATGTTTCTTGGATATGGGCACGTGAAAGTAGGCTTTGGAAATGTCGATTTTCATCATATGGTCCCCGTCTTGCAAGAAGTTGGGAATCTTTTCGCAATTTATTAGCCTGAATTTTTTGGGTTTCAAATATTTGTTTAGAATTTTCAGATTGAAAATCTGCCTGTAAGTGCCGTTTGGTTTTTTCCTTAAAAACATAGGTGACAGAAACCCCGATGGAGCTGTTGCTAGTTCTATGGCCCTTATTGTTTGTAGATCCTCTATCTGCGATTGCATTGTGGCGTTGAACTTTGTTTCCCACGCGTTGCCTTGCATTTCGGAGATCCTTAATAGAGGAGGTTTTTTCGTAAAGGGGATTCTGTATCCTTTTATAATGCTTATAAGAGCCTTGTTGGCACCCATGTCCTTCCAAATATTTGTTTTGTGGCGCAATCCGCCCGCTTCGAACTCTTGTGAGTCAGAACTTTTTGTGTTGTGGTGGGCCTTCCTTTTTTGGTGGATCTGGCCACTTTCTATTTTTACTGGTAGGATTATGCTGGCGTGGTCTTCGGGTACCACTTTTTCCAGCTTCATTCGTGTGACGTTGTTTGGTCCGATCAAAGACTGGGTTGATCCTTGGTTTTTCATTCTTCCTTGGTGGAAAAAATTTATAGAATCCCCCGTTTTGTTTAAAAGCTTCGTTAAGCTTTTCTTCATCATATAAATGTGTGGTTGATGGAGGGATGCTTTGTAGCAGACTATCCAGACCTATGTTAGGAGATTTATAGTATCCTCGACGTGTCGAGAGTGCGTCGGAGCGGCGGCCGCACACATATTGTAGCGTTTGGTCCGATAATTGCCTGAAATTAGAGTCTTTGCCCAGGAGGTTCCTGTGTATGGATTCTGTTATGGCACGGTTTCCTGCTTCCTGAGCAACTTTTTGTACTCCTTTTTCGAAAGCTTGCCTTTGCAGCAGGAGGCCGTGCTTTATCACCCCCAGGGACTGGTCAAACTTAGTTAATATATCCGAGTTACACCATTTTGGTGTAATATTAGATAGTTGGGGATTAATTTTGAGAGAACTGAAAACAGGTGTAGCCTGTAGGGCTTTCTCAGCTTCCCTATATCTAAGGTTATTCCATGAACTGGTTCCCAATCGTTGGCACTCGGTCCCCCTTTTTACCATTACGTCGGAGGCTGGCGGAATCGATGGTTCCGCCTCGGTGGTTACTGCGTCAAAGGTTAGCATTATTTGACCTTCTTGGGCTGATGTGACCTGGACTACATCCATATCTTCTTGTTCGGATTCGACTTCCAGATCAGAGAATGAAGAATCTGCCTCTACCACTTCGTCTTCCATTGGAGTCGGTGTGGTATTTTTTATTGCTCCAATTGCGTTGACCACTTGATTTATTGTATTAGATGAAGTTTCCATCATCTTTTGCATCATAAACTGGAACATTTCAGTCTGTTTTTCTAGGGCTGTGGCAATAGCTTTACTGCTTTCATCCTCTGGTGTCTGCAGTCTTCTCGTCCTTGTAGGTGTTTGACGAGGCGTGGCAGTGGCTTGAGAGATGGGGGTGTCTTTTCGCAGTAGATCATCTGCCTCGTTGCGAGACAAGAGCTGTGGTTTCATTGTTTTCACAACCTTAAGAAAGGTTTCCAAATTTTCTCCATGAATTTTTATTGCTAAAGCATATGGGGCGTAGATCAGCGTTCTTGTCAATGGCCAATTGAGCATTTTCAGTTTAATATTTCGGTAGGTTTTCTCTGATAACTCTGAGAGGTTAAAAGCGCTGGCTATAGCTGATGTTGGTATGGCGAAGCGAACTTTGTTTGTTATCTTTGGGTCTGGTGGGTCACCCAATAGTTGATTTGGCTGGAAGTCTGTAATTTTCCAGTCTTTCCAATCGTTTGGCATGAAGGGCAATACCGCTTCGTGTAGCTTTTCTATTATATCTCTTTCGTGGCCATCTGTGGAAGAGGGGAAGAGAACTATATCCCTTATGGTCTCCATTATCTGAAATGAGAGAGGTCTCATTTAGAAAGTACCGATATTAATCGATCAGCCGTCGGCTCACTTCAATATGACGCCATGAGTTAATGGACCCGTCGGACCACTTGGAGCCGTCGACGGTCACTTGAGCTGTCGTCGTACCAAAATGACCCGACGGCTCGTTTGAGCCGTCGTTTGGAATTGATCCGTCGGCTCGATCAGGAAAAATTTTAAAACCTTTCCTGGTCTTACAAGACTTCCGTAGGTGAATTAAGCACGCTACGTGAAGGGAGCAATAATGTCTCCGGTGAATAATTTGTATTGTCCTTGAAATTCCAATCCGCAATGGATTTATTTCATCTCTGGGTGAGGCAGATACCGTCGACCCGAGTTCAGGACTATATTATTTAGAACAAAATGAAATATATAAAAAGACTTACCTTTCTAGAAGGACTGCTGTATCAAATTTTTTGATATTCCAATTCAAAATTAATTATAATAATTTACGCTTAAATCGAACGATCGCACGACGTTACAGGGTGAAAAACAAAGCGTACTGAAGCAAAGCTAGCCGGCGCGTGGTGTGGCCTGTGACCAGTCGTGACGTCACGGCAGTGTTGCCATTCTGAGGAAGAATTAAGTAGGAAATCGTCTGGAAGGGCTTGTTACAGGGCAGAAAACTAGGTTGTATTCTCAAGGTGGGTCAAGCTGAGGGCTCGGACCTCTAAATAACAGCTGTTCCATACGTCTACATTTTACCCAAGGATGAACTCTTTGTATGGAACAGCTGTTTTTTTTTCGCGATTTCTATGTTGGCCCCATAGTAAAAGTTGTTTGTTTTGATGTACAGAATATGCTCTTAAAAGGATGCTAACTGATTAGAACTAACCCTGTCTATCATAATTTTCTTTTTATTTATCAGATCATCAGACCAGACAGACAGAGATCAGACAGATCATCTATTGTTTTTCCATATATATCTGTTACTGCTAAGGTGTTTCTATTTAGTGCTTAAGTTTTTTTATATAAATAAATTACCTTTTTTTTCTATATCCATCCGAATCAGTCCGGAGGTTGTTGGCGAACTTCACACTATAGTTACAATTATAAGTTCACATGTAACTTGCGCACTTATCCTAGTTCGCATGTATAAGCATTAAAGATGCGTAAGCATTATTTTCAAAGAACATCCAAAGAACATCCATCATTCGCCAAAGAACCAAGGTTACCGACATAGCTCGCAAGGTTTGCAAGTTGAAGTGGCGCAGGGCAGGCCACATCGCTCGAAGAACTGACAACCGATGGGGAAGAAAGGTTCTTGAGTGGCGACCGCGAACAGGAAGACGCAGCGTAGGAAGGCCTCCCACTATATACTATATATAGGTGGACCGACGACATTGTAAAAGTCGCGGCAACCGGTGGATGCAAATGGCAGGTTGTCGTACAGTGTGACGGTCTAAGGGCTTTCGTTCAGCAGTGGACGTCTCCGGGCTGATGATGATGATGATGATGAAGCATTATTTTAGCCATGTATTTTCCAAAGTTAATTTTACCTAATCTAACTTAGCACCATGACATTTTATTCTAACTCCACCAAAGAAATGTTCCCCACAACCGCTTAGAAACAATACCTTCACAGCCAAATACATAACTCTAAATCACCAAACACATAAAAGGGGCTGTACACAACATAAATCCTCAGAATATTAACAAAACGGGCGTGTGTGTCCGCGACCGTATATTCCTTTAGCCATATTAAATGACAGTTCAATAGCCGAATGTACGCCATTAAAAATACATTAGGCAGTGATTCTGAAGGTTTAGAGGTCATTAAGTTGCCTGTATTGTTACTGGTCGGGTTAAGTTATCATTGCGCGTTAAATAAATGGTGCGAGAGTTTTGAATTATGGCGATATTTTTAGCTTTGAGGTGGAATTCACTTAAGGGTTAACTTGAGATAGGGTGCGGAACTTTGGACCGTATTTCCGCGAAAATATTTACTAGAGAGAAGAAGCTATTTTTTTGAGGAAACAAGTTTTTGCGAATCACATGTCATCTTTTAAAATCTTTAACTCTGTCTAGTATATTATTATTATGCTAATTGTATGTATTATCATCTTAAGAGGCCGCTAGCCCAACCGGTCAAGGGTCAGATCCAAATGGCAGTGGTCGAAACGATACGCATTGTCAGGAATTTCCTCTCTACCGGCAGTTTGGGCCCTGCCCCACTGAAGGCGGTTTATGTTTTATTTTTAAAAAAAACTTATGAAAGAAAATATATATATATTTTTGTTTTATTCATACGGGAATACTCACGTTTAATTAAATCGGATACTCCGACTATAGTTTCGATCACATCCGGTGACCTTTTTCAAAGAGTGAAAACAGAGCCCGACGCGCGTGCAGCTGCGTCCTGCTTAGCACTGCCAAGCAGCAGCAGCAGTGCTAAGCAGGACGCAGCTGCACGCGCGTCGGGCTCTGTTTTCACTCTTTGAAAAAGGTCACCGGATGTGATCGAAACTATAGTCGGAGTATCCGATTTAATTAAACGTGAGTATTCCCGTATGAATAAAACAAAAATGTGTCAAAACCACGTCAGTTTTTATATATATATTAATAAGAAACTTGTACTTGTACTAAAACACCTGCGTCAGCACTGTCGCACCCAGTCACCTTAGTCGTACCGTCCTCTCTCCGGCAGCTGCTGCCGAGGAGGAGATTTGCCTAGCCCTAAGACAAACCTCTGCGAGGTTTAGTAGGTGCTAGTTACCGAAACCTTCATTGTAAAGTAACTGAGAATAATAAAAATTTTTTATGGAATATGAAATATCTACAACCCGGTTACACACCAACACAATGAAAACTAATCAATTTTTAATTTCTGGGGAGGAATGATTGTATCAAATAGCAATCGTCTTCCCCATAAACTGGGACCAAAATGTCCATTAAAAATTATCGGTAATTATTGTTAACAAAATGTTCGTTAAATTATTGTTCTCATTGGCGTGTCTTATTTTTATATTATCCAAATAATAATAAATACTGGTAGTAGTATTTATTTATTTATTTGATAATGTTTGATGTGCCAGATGTATCTTCACCCATCAGCTCGACTGAAGTAACCCAAGCTACAACCAGACACAGTATCTGCAAAGCTATAACTTAACTTGTCTGTTTCTGCAGCTATAACTTTACTATTTTCCAGCGCCAACTATTTATCACACAGTTTATCTTGCAACTCTGTTTCAAAAGAAACTGAAAAACCAGCGAATAAAATCAAGTTGCACGAAGTTTGGTAAAACTCCACCTTTGTGACAATGATAAGGAAAAAGAAAAGGTTTAACCCTACCCTTCTCATCGGCATCATCATTATAATCAGCCTAGAATAATGTAATAATTGATCAGCAAAAAACCTTTTGAGGACCAGGGAAAAATCCTTTAGTTTTTTGGCTAAGCAGATTTTTTTTCTCAATCTTTGATTGCCCTATAGTTCAGTTGATAGTAGGTATGTCTGCCTTTAGAGCTGTAGGTTCGATTCCTACACAGGACAAGCATTTTTGTGACAAACACATATTTTTGTTCTGTGTCTGGGTGTTGTATGTAAGTAATGCATGTATATAAACAAAAAAAGTATTCTATCAGCTATTATTATAGTTCCCAAAGTACAAGCTTTGCTTAGATTGGCGCTAGATGGCGCTGTGTGAAAAATTACCACTCAATTTACATAAAGAATGTCCACCCAATATAGCTTCCAGTTTTGGTTCCAGTCTCTGCCAACTGTCCAACATATCTCAACGGTATTTGAAGCCGAAAGGAGGTCATTAATCTCATAATTTTGAACAACTGAACAACTTTTACTATGGGACCGACTGGAGCTTTTAATTATAAAGTACGAAAGTCTTGAATCACCGGGGACGTAAACTAGATGAGCTCCAACAGCAGCCAGTTTAGTGACACCGTGAGTGACGTCATCACGGCAAATTGCACTCACGCTAGAATGACGTAATATGCAAATTATCAGATCGATATACCAAGCGTGGGGATTATAGCAACAACTCCCTTTTAAGGGAGAGGCCTTCGTCCTGCAGTGGACGACTTCTAGCTGATAATGACTCCTAACCAAACCTAACAACTTACCAAAAAAATATCGGTCTCCATGAGGTAGTTAAGTCCCAAGACCGCTGGCTGGAATCCACGTTAGATACGAAATAAATTATTTAAACGACGAATGAGCCATCTCTCTTGTACAATATGAACTAATTCTAATTAGAATCCTAACAAAACTAAATTTATCGCCTTCACGAAGACTTGTGTTTCTCTTCCATCTCAACACCTGGACTTAAAAATCCACTACTGCTCGTACAGTAAGTCTTCGTCTCCCTCGTGTAAGTGTAAGTGCTCGTGTACCTCCATAAGCCGATTCAGATATGAGATATCTCAGCGTAATCATTGACGGGAACCTATCTTTGCCAAACTGATATTTGCCATGAAGAACCTCCGGGACTGCACCCCTATTCCTTTACTGAAACAAATTTACTTTGCGTTATGCCAATCAATTAATACAGTACTGCATCACAGTGTAGTGCAGCGCAGGACAAACTATATTTATGACAGTGGAGAGAGCACAAAGAGCTATAATTAAAGTCATGCTACGCAAACCGTTTCGCTTCCCCCACTGACTCACTTTACGCTGAGTTCAAAGTCTTGCGTGTTAGGCAGCTCTTTCTCTTCAATGCTGCCCTTAAAACTCATATTAGCGTAAAAACTCACTCTGACTACGATGTTGTCAAAAATAAACGTGCTTATAGAATTCCCGTACCTCGAGCCAGTTCACTGATGGCTAAACGCAGTCCTGCATATTCACTTCCGTGCGTGTATAACATTATATGCAAGAGAGCCTGTCAGAAGCCAAATGTCACTAAAACTGCCTTTAAGAGATCCATCAGATAATGGCTCTTAATGTTGTCCTATGATGAGACCGAAGGTATTGTCTATGGCTTATATAGTGAGAGGTAGTTTCGAAACATAAATATCCGTCTTTTTGTGAGTGTATCAAAAGCGAAGAAATGAGTATGTTCATGATGATTTGTTTTCTTAAATTAGTATTTAAGTGCATGGTAATTTACTTATAAATTTTCTTTCAATTAAATATGATGCCTTATATAATAGTTAGACACATTAGAAAAAACACTTGTATATGTATTCTCAGCACTCGGACTCCAAGATACAAGCTCTGTGCTTAGTTTGGGGCCCGTCAATTAACCGTTTTCTTATACTTAGAGTTGACTGAACGCTGTATTTGTTACTGGATAAGTCTGGGTACTCTCTGTTTAATTACTGTAATTTTTATTCTGTTAAGAGTAGACAAGTTGGTCACTTCTCCATAGAAACGCGGTAGTATTACTACTCCACTATGTAATTTTGTAGGTCCAAGACTAAGTATTATATCAATTAATCTCTTCATTATCTAGGAATGTATTTTATTACGAAAGTAAAAAGTTAATAAACATGAAAGTTATGAGCCAGGAAACATCTTCTATTTTAGCTCAATTTTAACGCCACATTAGACGTAAATAAATAACATAAGGAATACGAAAACTCTAAAATAATTTCTCTAGCGGCATAGTTTAGTCCATAAACATTTCAAATAACTTAAGTTGGAATAAATTAACTCAGAGTTTATTCAACCACGTTACTGCAGCCAAAGGTCGACAAAAAAAAATTGCGCGCTCTTTTATCTTTCTTTCTCCCTTTCCCACAGTTTGTTTAATGAAAAGAGCATGCTTTTTAGCCGCGCCCACCGATGAGTTCGAGCCGTCAACTTGTCGATCCTTAAATAATTATCTTATCTTATCTTATTTAATTATTTCAAGAAATTCTGAATAAGAAGAATAGATTATTTAGTTTCTAATGGCAATATAATAAAAGCCATTTCGGCTCAGCGCTACAGTTCCACGAAAACCATAATACACCTTTGTAATTATTGCCATTTGATACTTGAAATTATATCAAATTAAGTTTAGGTTAGTTCAGTCTTATTATTTTAATTAGTCTGAACTCGTAGATAGTTTCAACGATAGCCTATTTCAAGCATAATATTTGTTATTTCTCAATTCCTGGTCTTTGATTTTCGCTATTTATTTTGGGGCACGTTTTTTTTTCTAGTGGAGAAACGCGACAAGCTTTTTGGGCTCGTCGTCTAATATTAAGTTACTTAATTACAATGCCTCAAGGGAGTATTTTGGGGCCTCTTCTTTTTCTAATCTACATAAACGATCTTCCTCAAGCAATCAACCATCCAATGGTAATGTTTGCCGATGACAGTACTGCAATTTTCACGGACAATAAAACAGGTGAACATGAAAATAACATTAATAATTCTGTAGAATTGGTAATTAACTGGTTGAGTAAAAACAATCTTAAAATTAACCTAGATAAAACAAATATTATGACATTCAAAAATATAAACTCTAAATTTGACATTTTAAATATGAATTATCGTGGTAAACATATTGACGAAATTCAGACAACAAAATTCTTAGGCATACGCATAGACTCCAACCTATCGTGGAAATCACATGTTGAGCATGTTTGCAAAAAATTAAATCAGTTTTCATATGCATTGTACATGCTACATAAGGTTTCTAATCAAAAGGCACTTCTAACCGCGTACCACGCCTATGTAGGTTCCACATTAAATTACGGAGTTCTTGTTTGGGCAAACTCCACTGAGAGAGAATCTGCCTTTAAATCTCAAAAAAAGTGTATTCGAGCTATATGTGGACTAAAACAAAGAACCTCTTGTAAGCCCTATTTTAAAAAATTAAAATTGTTAACCCTTCCTTCGATCTATATCTACGAATCAGCTTTATTAGTCAGAAAAAATATAAAACAGTATGCCAGGTTAAAAAGTAAGCGGCATAATAATAAGCTACAGATAAAGCGCTGCAGAACTATGCTCAGTTCTAACTGTACGTTTAATATGAGGTTGTTAATTTTTAACAAACTACCGCAAAGTTTAAAAGACATCGAAAATAATGGTATTTTTAAATTTAAACTTAAGAATTTTTTGATTGACAAGACATATTATTCCATCTTTGATTTTATAAATGATAAATAAATAAATAAGGACATTTGATAAATAAATAATGTATGGACATAAATAATAATTATAAGTGAATAATTTTAATTATTTTATAATTACAGATGTGTCTAATTGTAAATGCCGATAGGAAAAATTAGTATAGATTATGATGTATATCTTCTTTGACTTCGTAAACATTATAATAATATTTTGCACGCCTCACCGGCTAGAGCATAGCGATCTATAAACTTTCTATTACCTTCTATATTGCATCTCAATGTACCTATGTTTCTGCGAAATAAATATTTTGAATTTTGAATTTTTGAAAAAAAAAGATCTGAAAATTAACGCCCAAGTAGGTATGTTTATTGTATTACTACATGACCAGGTGAACTTCGTATCACCTTAACTTTTTGCTAAACTTTTAGTATTGAGGCGAATAAGTCAATTTAAAATAAAATACTTAAATCGACTTCTAGACTATACCTATATTATGGACAAACTTCACTAAAAAGTAGAAAAGAATATTTTAATTACTTCAAAGCTGGAAAATCGACAAAATTATTGATGCTTAAATACCTTTACAATTTATAATCAAGTATTTTTGGAGTCGGTGTCAGCCAAAAAAGCTGCCTCTGCATCAAAACTTCTAACGGCACACCGGGGTGGGGCGGCGCCCGCGCGGCGGCGTGCATGCAGGCAGCGGTTTGGCTGGCACCAACTCCTAAAATACCTGATTATATATTGTAAAGGTATAAATTAAGTAAAGTTCTATTATTATTAACGGGATATTTACCGTGATTATGTTGTGAAGTGAGCTCCCGATCTACCCGCTCTACTCGTGGACATGGGGCATGCAACTGCGCCGAAATATCGGGAGCTCATTTCACAACATAATCACGGTAAATATCCCGTTAATAATAATAGAACTTTAGTAAACAACCGTGATAGTTTAAAACAGTATTTTATAAATTAAGTATTATTAATTTCATCGTGTGTCCGTTAATGCTGTGTTATACGGTTTTATTTAAAGAGGATCCACACTGTATCCACACAATTTTTTTTCGTTGAGGGCGCATTGTCGAATTCGATGATTGTCGGCCATACTCAACAGTCAATCTCAATGAAACCCTAAAAACAACGCTTGTTAAAATTACTGTTCACCCACCCATCAGCCAGAAAACGTCCACTGCTGGACGAAGGGAGGTGTTGTCATGATCCCCACGCTTGGCAGGCCGCTTGGGGATCGCAGAATGTTCACCACCATTAACGGAGAGGACGCTGCTGCCCGCCCTCCGGTGGTTCTGGTTGCAGTTTTAGGACACACCCAGGTCCAAAAATAAATTTAATTACTTCAAAGCAGTAATAGCAGTATAATTACTGTTACTGCTAATTAATTTTCAGCCATAAAATAACACTTTGCAATAAAACAGCAACAAAGGTATCAAGTCTCAAAATGTCTTCAAAAGAATCAGAATGAGAACGTGTACTTATAAATAAAGATTAAGAATGTCAACTACAAATACAAAGGAATTTTATGTTCCTATCACGATTTGCAGAAAATAAATAACTGCTATTATAATATTCGAAGTATCATATCCAGACATCTCAATGGACTCTATTTTTAGCCCAACAATTCTATATTCAAAAATAACTTGAACATAGGTTAATAGAATGACAAAGAACAATAGATAAGATGTCACGAACAATAAAACTAAAAAAGTCTTCGAAATTGGAAAGATTTTTGGCGGGAATTCGAAACAATTATGTCGCTGGCGCTGCGGGCTTGCGGGTTTTTTCGAGATAAATCGAATACCTACTATAAGAATCAATGTCATGACTGACTGACTGACTGACAGACAGACAGACAGACAATGCACAGCCTAAACCACTGGTCGTACAGACTTGAAATTTGGAGGTGTATTTGTTTTGATGCGCATAGAGGTGTACTACCTAATAAGAAAGTATTTTTCGAAATTAAACCGCTAAGAAGGTAAAAATGGGTGAATACTTTTGTATGAAAGTCCTTAGTTTTTTATCTTTTAGTCGTGGAAATTTGTATTTGGATAATTCATTTAAAATAAAAAACGCTGTTTTCGACAGCGATGAATTAAGATGGTGAAAAGGGGGATGATATTTTGTCATCATCATCATCAGCCCGGAGACGTCCACTGCTAATTGAAGGCCTCCCCCTTAGACCGCCACACCGTACAACAACCTGCCATTTGCATCCACCGGTTTCCCGCGAATTTTACAATGTCGTTCAGAAAGATGAATTGGATTAAGTCAACTAGCAGATTCGTTAGAAGTTACTCGAGAGCAACTTTATATAATTAATTCTGCTAAGAATTCATAAGATGAACTGCTTTTAGGGGAATTGCTTAATGCGGCCATTTTAGACCTCAGACTTCAATATCGACTACCTGGGTGACATCCTCATTTTTCTAGTTATTTTGATTTAAAACCAAACTACTGAACTGATTTCGATGAAATGTATATTATGGGACTACATCTGAAGAAAGAATCATCTAAATCAATTGCAAATGAGCGGAGAAAACGTACATACATACAAACAAAAAAATGCATACAGTCGAATTGAGAACCTCTTTTTTTGAAGTGAGTTGAAAATTTCATATAATGGGTGGGAAGGAGACGAGTGAGGCGTGCCTCTCCGCACGCCGCTTCGGTTGCCCGCCTTCGTTCGTAGTAGGTAGCGCCAAACCCTTGGTTTGTTGTTCCTTTTGTTTTAATATCCAGTATTCCACTGGATATATTTAAAAATTAAAGGTTACCTTTGAAAGGAATATCCCCATCAAAATTTTATATTTTACTGCAAAAGGCAGGCCACAAAGTCCGGATCATGTATTGTCCGGATATTGTCACGAGATTAATATGTCAAATGGAATATAATCCGGCCCTGTGATCCGGTTCGACATACGAACCGGTCAAACCGACACGAACACCACGTCGACAAAGCCACGGTTTCCATTTCACTTTAGATATCACACTCACACTATACAGGGTTAGTTCTAATCTGTTAGCATCCTTTTAAGGGCATATCCTGTACATCAACACAAACAACTTTTACTATGGGGCCAACATTGAAATCGCGTAAAAATTATCAGCTGTTCCATACAAAAAGTTCATCGAGCTTAGGCAAAATTTATGAAACAGCTGTTTTTTTGCGTTGCGCCATAGTAAAAGTTGTTTGTTTGATGTACAGAATATGCCCTTAAAAGGATGCTAACTGATTAGAACTAACCCTGTATAATATTATAAATGCGAAAGTTTGTCGGGGTGTATGTTTGTTGCTCCTTCACGCTGAAACGGCGGAACGGATTTGGATGAAATTTGTCAACGTCCACTGCACAACGAAGGCCTCCCCTTAGACCGCGACACTGTACGACAACCTGCCATTTGCATGTACCGGTTGCCCGCGACTTTTACAATGTCGTCGGTCCACCTATAGTGGGAGGCCTTCCTACGCTGCGTCTTCCGGTTCGCGGTCGCCACTCAAGAACCTTTCTTCCCCATCGGTTGTCAGTTCTTCGAGCGATGTGGCCTGCCCATTGCCACTTCAAGTTGCAAACCCTGCGAGCTATGTCGGTGACTTTGGTTCTTTGGCAAATATCCTCGTTCCCGATTTTATCGCGCAAAGTAACTTTTAGCTTAGATTAAAACATAGGTTTCCCAAGCACGGGTCAAACCGCGAGGCGCAACTAGTCTACTATAATGGCAAAAGTACGAAATTCACTTTCTGTTCAAATCACGGAGGAGTTTGCTCTATATCTTTCTTAACATAATCAAAGTTTCAAATAAATAAGTAATATAATAATTAGGACATCTTAGAGCTCTAATTTCATTATCAAAGTACCAAATAACATCAGTCTCTAGAGGCTGCCGCCGAGTATTTAATTTTCAGAAGAGTCAATAAAGTAATGTCTCCTACAAGCACCGATAAATTAAAATATTCAGTGATCTGAACGATCTTTATTCAGAAAATAATGAAAATTTATTGCGAAATATGCTCCGGGGAGAAATATTCCCCATTAACTTTTGAATTTGTGTTCGTTGCGGTAATTGTCTGACAAATTTTCAGTAAACAGAGTGAATTTACGGAAATCTTAAAAATACCGCTTCATAAGGCTGACCGCACACTGGCCGCAACTGGCAGCTTTTGCGATTAAGCATTGGTAAGAACGGGCGTTTTCATACTGACCAGAAACGATATCGTCAGTGTGCTAGTTTCATACAATTAGTACTACACGCTTTCACACTGACAAACGATATCGTCGTGATATCGTTTGTCAGTGTGTAAACAGTCATTCACATGTCATGGAACTAGCACACTGACGATATCGTTTCTGGTCAGTGTGAAAACGCCAAATGACAAGCGGCCGTGTGTCAATAGTTGCTCTGCGTCTACACAGCGCAGCGGCCCGCGTGTTTATACAGACGCGTGAGTAATCATTATCATCATCATTTCGATTCAAGGCCAAAGATTTTTATTTTATTATTATGTATATTTTTAAAGTTCTATTATTATTAACGGGGTATTTATAATAATATTAATAGAACTTTAGTAAACAGCCGTGATAGTTTAAAACAGTGATGTATATCTTTTCTTTTTATATTTTTTTTTACCAAAATCTGTCCACTTCCACAGCATCCTCGGAAGGTAGACGTCGTTCTTTTTGTGTACACTTTTGGTACACAACGGGCAAGCCAAATGATGTGCATCATCTGGACGGCAGCACTACAGTCACACCCATCCTGATTTCAGTAGCATGTATGCTTCGGCTACTTTATTAAAAAGAAACAGTGCTGTACAATAACTCACCAAGAGAAGCAAGATGTTCTCGCTCGCTCACTCGGGCAACAGGATAGATATGCTGCGTTCCGTAATGCACTAAAAGTGATAATATCGCGAATCCGACCAAAGTGACAAGTATTACTCGATAAAGTCAAAGCCCATATATTTTGTGACTATTAAATTTGGTCTGATTCGGGATATTATCACTTTTAGCGCATTACGGAACGCAGCAATAGACGCTTATACTATCACTCGGTAGCTCGACGCCAGTAAGAGCGCCCAAGCGGCCTAAGCTGCTGCTGCTGCTTTGATAGTTCACGCGACAAAGCGTTAGCATAAACAACTATCGCTCTAGCGATAGCACAGAATAAATAATAGTACTTCATACAGAAAGTTCACTCCGCAAAGGAATTGAAATAAATAAGGACTCTATAAACTAGGCAATAAAGTAGCAATTCAACTGGATACCGCTCGCTATATTCACCTAGATATACCGCTCTCTTTCTATCACGTATGCTTAGTTACGTGCGACGAGGCTAGCGTGTGGATGGCGACTGATTTTTTGCCTTGCATTGTCCATCCGGACGGAGCGCCGGCCGAACATACCTAAACTGCGGAGTGACACCCCCCTGGCCAGTGTGCGGTCAGCCTAAGACCGCTTTTAAACAATTCAATCAGTCAAATGTTTTGTGCGATTAAGTACCCAGTGGTAAACATAAATATAAGACACTTTTGTTTTAAATGTAAAGAGTTTTATTGAAACGAAGTAGTGACAAATGTGCAACAAAACTGACTTTGATAAAATACATTTAGTAAGTACGACGAAATAAGTTTTTTTATTAATATTTATTATATTAATATTAAAAATATATTTTGGGCCGAATACGGCATACACATGCACGGCATACGACACGAAAGATGTTTTTTTATGTGGACCGAACTTTTCGGGACGAAATATAAATCTCAAAATGTATAGTCGCAATCTCGATTGTTTTGAATAGCAATTCACATGATTTTTGTGTTTGAAAAATAGGCCACCGAATCTGGTTTAGGGTAGGTATGTTGTTTCCACGGGTATATATAAGATATAAGGCACCAACCTACATTACCGATAGCAAACATTATTATGAGTGAAAGATAATGTGAAAGTTTTGATGTGCCTTTGTTTTTATACAAATGGTTAAAAGATCAGCAATAAAATGGTTAGATATAAAGTTCACTATCCAAAGTTACGACGTTACTTTTAAAGGCCGGTTTTTTGATCCGTAGTTACTACCAACTAATAGTTAAAATCCCAATAATTCGGTTTTTTTATTCATAGTTAGTCATTCATAGCATGACCAGTGGTCAAAAATGTAACTAATGGTTAGCTAGTTAATTATAGTCAGTTTAACAAATGGTTATGTCGATTTTGACCACGGACCAAAAAACGGGCACAAAAACGGGTTACGACAACTTTGACTTTTAAGTTAAAATTAAAGTCAAGTGCCATAAGTACTGTGTGATCGTGGGTCATCACTACAATAAATAATAAATATGTAGGTAATTACTAATTACGTATAAAAAGTTGCATGAAACGAGGAACTTGGGAAATGTTTTAATAAATGTTGATGCTGCTGTCCTTCTTCCGGTGGTTCCGGGTGCAGTTAAGGGAGATATTCTTAGGTCCTTGTCCTTTACGACATTTATATTTCCAACAGTCTAAACTTAAATCTAAACCTCGAGTGAAGTCGTGAGACGCAGCTAGTACAGTAAGCATCGTATGGGAGCCATCACGACAAATTGCCATCATAAGTTTCCCGGCGCCCTTTTACCTTTTTCTGTATTTTTTATGAATGTATACGACAACATGGGGAAGTGATGTTGGCATTCGATGGTGTTATGCTAATACAGACATAGCTGATTGTAAGGAAAACGAAACCATAAAAGAGATAAAACATTATAGGCGACAATACAATCAAGTATAATTATCGCGCCTGGTCGACGCGACGCGTGATCAAAATGCTGGCGTTTATTTGGCCCAACGCATAAGCATTGCCATCCAGCGTGGCAATGCCGCCAGCATGCTGCGGGTACGCTGCCGACTGGTAGTGGGTTTGAGCATTTGGATTGTCTCTAGACTTTCATCGGCCTGGATACAATCCTTTTGTTTTTTGTTGTGTAGTAGGCTAAGTAGTCTTTGTAGTTTGTTGTAGTTAATAAAGGCTTATGCCTAAAATAAAAGTATAATAAGGATACGAAAGGTTTTGTTAAATAGGTCTTGCCATCGCCTTTCTTCTACAACACAACCAGACTCTCGAGGAAAAGACACTCATACGGTGGAAACTCCTTTAAACAGGAATTAAAAAAATTGCAAACCACCTTTTTGCCAAGAATTGCCGAGGTGTGGAATTCCTTACCGGCGCGGCGTCGGTCTTTCCGACCAAGCACAACCTGGGGTCGTTCAAGAAAAACGTGAATAGGTATCTCCTAGGCAAGCATGTTCCAACGTTGATCTCATCGTCACTTACCATAAGGTAAAAAAAATAATTAAAAAAAATGGTTTGTTTGTTCCATCTAAAGATTTTATTTGTATTGATAGGCTATAATCAATAGTATTAATAGTAAAGGAAGCTTTGAAAAGTGAGAAGTTAAAACAAAAGTGAAATGGGTTGGCGAGTCCTTGAGATTGTACTTTTCCCATTGAAGGTGACAACGGAACATAGAACAAGATGGCAATTACTATGGTATTCTGAATAATAATTAAATATTTATCATCTTCATTTCAGCCTTCTTTATCCTGGGTAGGATAGGCCTCTTCCTCACAATGCCAGCTGCCTAGGTCCTGTGCTAATCAGGTCTAGGTTCGACTCGACTCGACTCGACTGGGAACAATAGAGGTTCGAGACGTCGTAGAAGAGGTTACGAAGTTGAAATGGAGCTGGGGCCTTATTTTTGAGTCGTACGTAAGAGTTGCGCATGCAAGCCGAGCTGACCTTCGAACGATATTGTTTTGAACAAGGTTCAATATCGTTTGAAAGTCGGCTCCGCTCGCACGAACTTTGCGTACGATTGAAAAAATAAGGCCCCTGAGCAGAAGGCTAATCATGTAACTAAGTTCAGGACAGTTCGGGATCGCGATTTGTCATAATTGTCACTTGTCACTGTCCCTCCAAAACTCATTTGACCCTGCAGGGCAGGACGAAACGCCAAAAGACCGACGGATTTGCTTCACATAATTAGGAAATCAATGCATTAGTTCGTTAACGATAGCGAGAGAAATCCCTCCGTGATACAGTGAAGCTGTGACAGTGAGAAGTGACAATTATGACAAATCGCGATCCCGAACAGTTACATGATTAGCCTGCTGGACACTTGGAGGAGACTGCCATGTCTGTGCATGCCATGCCAATCCAGATCATTATTAAGGTATTGTATAGTTTAAAGTATTATTGTTGATTGTCTAAGGCTGATCATTTAAAAATGTCGGATCACGCTAGGTACGAACTGCATCAGATAATGGTACTTTGGTGGCCTGAGTTTGGCGGGCGAGGAGAGTAACATATCACACGTAGTCTTTTAATTGTTTCTCGATATTAAGACACACTTCACATGATTTTAAACGATTAGAACTTGGGGACAAGGCGTTCCGCTAAATAACCAATGCGACCACTCTCAACGACTACCCTCAATCAAACTTGAGCTCCTCGGAAGGAGCGTGTCCGCGCGCTTGCACCAGCGCCTCTGTCGGACGGTATGCGAAAAACCCACTAAATGCTGATTGGTTGCCATCAACCGGCCAACGACCAATCAGCGGCGCACGTTAACTAGGGTAACAGCAGAGATGGCGCCACTTCCATCTCTAGTCCACCAAAACTAAACTAGGTGGCGTGATATTATTAGTGTGAAGGAGGTATTTAAAGCACGCTCCGACAAATATATATCTCTGATTATAAAATTCAGCTCATAGGTAATTATAACTATAAATATAATATAAAATTATAAACGGTACCGGGGTAGATGGCACTTGATGTATGCCATTCACCCCGTTAAGCACCGACACCGGGTCCACCGAGGTGGATGACACATTTTTCCCCATCTGCCCCGGTGGGCAGGGACACCGGGCTGGATGGGACTCACAGCAGCTCACTATACTAGCAAGACACTTTGCTAGGCGTAGTGATGACAGGTTATGTAAGGTTGTGACAGAGTGATGGCCCAGGGGCCGTACCGTGAACTGCTTATAGCGGGACCGAATACGCTCAGCTGCCGACGCTGTGCGACTGTGAATTTTATCGCCTCGCAATAAGGTTCGCGGTCGCGCAGTGTCGGCAGCTGAACCTATTCGGTCCCGCTATAAGCAGTTCACAGTACGGCCCCAGGCTAGGTAAGCGGAGCGTTGTTGGTCGTTTAGCGAGATCGGACGAGAATACAAAATGTATTATAACTTAAAGAAAAATAAATGGAGATCTATACTATTCTATCAGAAATAGCAGTGGGCTGGTCATATCTGTCGCAGAACCGATAACCGCTGGGGTAGACGTGTTCTAGAGTGTAGGCCACGTATCGGCAAACGTAGAGTGGGACGTCCTGAGACTCGATGGAGTGACGATATACGTAGGACAGCTGGCAGTGGTTGGAAGTGGATAGCTGAAGATCGGGCTGAGTGGCGTGCCTTGGGAGAGGCCTATGTCCAGCAGTGGACTATGACAGGCTGATTATGATGATGATGATACTATACTATCAGCGCCCCGCGATTTCACCTGCGATTCGAGGATAAAAATTTCTTAGCGTCTATATTGAAAACACTTATATTGTACTTATAAGACTTGTGGCATTGCAGAAGAATGGTAGGTATAGCGATGGTAACCCATAATTTCAACAGATCAAAAAAAAAATACAATTAACTAAAACCCCTTAAATCCCAGCCAAATATAGCACATGTTCCTAACAAGTATCACACAATCTGTGGTTCAAGTGACCAAACACAGACATGTATTCCGGTTTCGCCCACTTTCTCCCAAAACCTAGTTAAGTGCACTGCTCTGCTACAGTCCAATATATTTTTCCGTTAACCCCTATAACTATTACCCGACGGCGTCCTAATTAATTTCAACACCACTCGGGTTCCGTACAAAATATGAGCCGGCTTAAGGTAAGGTCTCATTACGATAATTTGTGTGCTTTACGCATAGGATGGGCTGGACGCCATTTTGAAATGTCGCCATTCGTCGGTGTCAAAGAAACTCATTGACACCGACGCCGGCACAGTCTGCGACGCACGTCCAACGTGATTACTTGAATGCAAAATGCCAAAATGTGGTGAAGGTGTACGAATTCAAATTCATTCAAATTCAAATAATTTATTTTCAGACTTAGTCCATAATAAGATTCACACTAAAACATTATATAAAATACATCAATAAATTCAAGAAAATAAAATACAATAATATCGGTACAAATGTCAGACAAATTCAGACGAATTACATTTCAAAAAGCAATAAAAAAAAGGTGGCGTTTCTTATGACCTTTTGACAAAAACTTTTATTTTTAGGTAATAGATAAGGTGTTTCTAGTTTCGTACAGTTTGCGCTTCTTCTACGACGCCTTACTGGCGCTGCACGTAGTGACCGCGAAATCCGAGAGATGGCATTGACTTTTTGTCAAAGAGAATTAGTTTTACGATTTCTTAACTCAGGCGTATCTAGACATAGAAATCATTAGCTTTACGTCAAATGCAACTTTAAGGTTTTACCCGAAAAGTATCTAACACCGATACCTTTTAAATTGTATTTATTTTTATAATTTTAGGAAAACTTACAGCTAACCAAGGGAGACAAAAAGAGAGAGTAGGTTGCTTAAGGCCAAAAAATGCAAAATAATAATAACCAATTCATCATAATTAGGTTATCATAGTCCACTGCTGGACATAGGCCTCTTCCAAAATATCCGGTTCTATCAATCCAAATAAGTACAACAAAAAAAAAATTATAATGTGAGACCCTAGAAAAAAATATTTGTATTATTTTAATTGTATTTATTAATAACTGATATAAATCTCCCGTCTGTTCTAGTTTTAATTTATTTCAATACTATGGTTGCCTGGAAGAGATCGCTGTTAGCGATAAGGCCGCCACTTGTGGCACTAGTTCTTAAGGTTCTTGTTTCTATTATTGTTTTATTATTTTTGGTGTTTCTATCTATTTATCTATCTAAATATACAAGTATTATTTTACTTTAAGCTCTGTCAAAAATAACGTTTTGTTGTGTCGCACAGTACGTTGCAGCACATCCTAATGCGTTCTTACCTTTACTGTCTAGGCTCTTCCGAGGGAATCCTATTTGTCTGCTAACATTACACGGGGTCGTAGTGGTTTATGACACGTCCTGGCGCTTCCTTTGTGTTGAGAAATTATATGTAGAGTTGAGAAAAATATTCGTTGGAGGACTTGGGGATCATTTCAGTATTTTACGAGAACCGGGGAGTAAAGCTTAATACGGTAATAGTTTAGTAAATAGACTAGTTTACTTACTAAAAAGTTTTTTTTGAGTGTTGATGCAAAAAAATGTAGAAGTATGGACCTGGCACTGATGGACTGATGGCTGGGTATGTCCTAAAACTGCATCCAGAACCACCGGAGCATGGCAGCAGCGTCCTTTCTGTTAATGGTGGTGACGATCCTGCGATCCCCAAGCCGATTCCCTATTAAGGGAAGGCCTTCGTCCAGCAGTGGACGTCTTTCGGCTGATGTGTGTGATGTATAAAAATTATCGTCATCAGCCAGAAAACGTCAACTGTTGGACGAAGGCCAATACCCCCTTAGCCAAGGCCAGGCCAAGGCCCCCTTAATAGCCCCTATTTACCCCACGGTTTGCCATAATCCCCACGCTTGGCAGGCGGCTTCCGGATTGCAGAATTCTCACCACCGTTAGCCGAGAGGACGCTGCTGTCCGTCGTTCTCTCTGTATCCTAATACTTTTTTTGTTTAAGCAACTGACTTAAATTTCTTTTACGTGGATTTTTTTTCAGTTATTTAGCTTTTAAAACCAAATTACTGAACTGATTTTGATAAAAAAAAACTTGGACTACCTCAGAAGTATGACCTACCAAACAAAAAATAATCATCAAAACCAATTCATGATTGGCGGTGAAATCGCGTAACATACATACAAAAATATATTTATACACTCGAATTGAGAACCTCCTTTTTTGTAGTCGCTTGAAATGGTAATGTTTGGTAAATCCGTCGAGTGCCAAATTACGCGCATGAGTGTGAAGTAGTGATATATGATATACTATATGTCTTTACTTTTCTGTTTCCAAAACGCTTTAGATTTAGCTACAGTACCTATATAAAGTTGCCACGATTTTACTAGGCCATGACTGGACTATTGACCTTAACTTATGTGTGGCTTTGACTAACTTAGACAAACTTGATTGGAATTCGTGCAAAGCTTTTATAATTAAAAAACTTCAGACTGGCTAATGCACGAATTCCAACGCAATAATCCTCTTTTAAGGAAAGAAGAAAAAAAAATGTAGGTACGTACTGTTTTTTTTTTCTATGTTGCGGGTAAGGATGTGTGTAAACTGCAGTGAATTTATAGTTCTGATATTCCATAACTTTTGGAATGCTAGTCTACCTAACCTCATAACATTGCAAGTGAGATGTCAAAGGCCAATGCTTCGGCTGGGTGGGTCGCCGCGTCGTAAATATGCCATTAGTCGTAATCTCCTCTAATTAGTACTTATAGCCTGCTCGGTGCATGCGCAATTACAAACCGCCCCTAATTGAGATACGGGGTTGGGATCCGGTGAAGCGATGTAGCGACAAGCTGACTTTAAAGGCATTATGATTACCGCGCGCAGTATGCTCGCGCATTTCACAATTTTTCAACCGCTTCAATAAAGGAGGTTGTTAAATGGACTGTATGTTTTTTTTTGTATGTATGTTAAGCGATTACTCCGCCAATTATTAGCTGATTTTGATGATAATTTGTTTGTTTGGCAGGTAATACTTCAGAGGTGGTCTCTTATAAATTTTATCGCCGTTCAGTGGTTTGGTTTTAAATCAAAATTAGTTACTAGAAAATATGAAGATGTCATCCAGGTATTCGAAGTTGGTGTCGGTTTTTTTTTTTTAAATCGTATTATTATTTAAATTAAGATGAGTCCCATAGATTTAGATTGATTCAATATTCAAAATAATCATATTAACAAGAATAAAGATAAATTATCCAAGTACTTTAACGAAAATGCGTATTTTGCATTTTTTCTTAATTTTTTTTTATACTGTCAGTGACGAGACGTGCAAGACTTTAACCTGATGGTAAGCTTCACGCCTGCCTCTAACAGTAGCAGTACTAAAATTGTGAACTTGCGAACACAATCCTGCGCCGCACTGCACCGCGCTCGTCACCCTGAGATATTAGATGTTAAACCTCTTCATACCCAGTAATTTCTCTGGTAACATTGCCCTTCAAACCGGAACACAGTAATGCTTGCACACTACTGCTTGGCAGTTGAATAACTGGCAAAGGTGTGGTACTTCCCCAGGTGGACTCTGCAGTAGAGTCCTACCACTACAAAAGTTTGCAGTGGATTGTTTTTTTTATTTACTTAATAGCTTTTTATATTTAGTCTCTTTAGATAGTTGTTAAACTAGATAAATATTATCCTATATTACGATCCTCTCTAATCTCGTGACTAAGCCTGTACTTCTATCTTCATCTCTCTGCGGTCGGACACGTGACCGCAGAGAGATGTCCATCTCAGTTCGGACACGCTGGAATGCGGTTCGAAATGTGCAATTGGTACTTGAGACAATGACAATTATGCTGTACATACGTGATGACGTGTAGTGGAAATAGTGGAACCCAGAACCCACAGGGGTAGGCTTGCCAGATGGTATCCAAAAGGAGGACATGTCCTCCTTTTTCATGTTTTGTCCTCCCGTCCTCCCACACCTACTGGAAGTCCTCCTTTTTGCAGCATGTCATTGAAAATTTCGTGACATGCGGCTTGCATGCTGAAGCGTGGTCAAAAGTCAAACGAGCGTGCGTGCCAGCCGGTAGATGCCGCTGCAACTACTCTACTCACCGCATTTCCAACGAATTTTTCAGTGTTTACAAGGCTTGTGAAGATTACTTGATGGAATGGATAAAGCCCTTAGAAAATTTCAAATGTTTTGAGTGGATGACATTGCTGAAAGAGAACGAAAACCTAAAATATGATGATTTAGTTTCATGCATTGAATTCTTGAGCATCAGAGGTGTTGAGATTGACGATGTTAAGCTACATGATCAATTTGTAACTTGATTTCATTTCTTAAATCAAAATCAGATAATGATGAGACATATTATGATTTGAAGTTGCACGAGCAGTGGACAATTTACTTCAAAAGTGCCAAAAACATTGAATGTTTCTCAGAACTGCTCAAGATCTGCGAATTTTATTTCTGTATAAGTGCACATAACGCAAACGTGGAAATAGTTTTTTCACTGATTAATACTCAGTGGAGCAAAGAGAGGAACAGACTTAGTGTGCAGTCAGTTAAATCTGTAATTCTTACTCAATACAACTTCAAAAACATGACATGTGAAGATTTTCATAATTATTTGTTGAAAAACCAAGAACTTCTTGTAAAAATTGGCAGCTCAGCTAAATATAATTAAAATAAAGTAAAATAATACAAAAAAATCGTTTAATTGTGAAAGTCCTCCTTTTTTATAGAAAATCCTCCTTTTTAGACCCATCTGCCCTCCTTTATCAAATTATGATCTGGCAACCCTACACAGGGGGCAATAAATAATAGGAAGACTGACTTTCTCAATATTCGATTGTCATTTTTTTTATGTTTGTCACTTCTGAACCCCGTTAAACCGATATATTTTTTATTTTTTAAAAGATTACCCCGCTAATTCGCCAAAGAACCAAAGTTACATAGCTCGCAAGGTTTGCAAGTTGAAGTGGCAATGGGCAGGCCACATCGCTCGAAGAACTGACAACCGATGGGGAAGAAAGGTTCTTGAGTGGAGACCGCGAACCGGAACACGCAGCGTAGGAAGGCCTCCCACTAGGTGGACCGACGAGATTGTAAAAGTCGCGGGCAACCGGTGGATGCAAATGGCAGGTTGTCGTGCAGTGTGGCGGTCTAAGGGGGAGGCCTTCGTTCAGCAGTGGACGTCTCCGGGATGATGATGATGATGCCAATTAAGAATTGATTTAGACGTTTTTTTTTTTGTTTGTTTGGTAGGTGATACTTCAGAGGTTGTCCAAAATACATTTTAATGATATCTGTTCAGTAGTTTGGTTTTTAAATCAAAATAAGTGGAAAAAATATGTCATCCAAGTAAACAAGAAATTTAAGTAGGTTGAATTTTGTTTTGTTATTAAAAGAAAGGCTACTAATTCTCTATCATTCTATCTATGGTTATCGCATCTGCGGTATGGCCGCAATTTCGCCAAGTGTATTACTTACTTATTCTTCTTTTCAAATGTTTAATTCCGTGGATAAAGATTTACTGTTCCACGGCTTATAAAAAAACACAGTTCTAATTTTTGCACAGCAACATTCTAGGAAATTAAAGCCAAGATAAAAACTTTACAAAAAATTCTTGAATTTAACAATGTCTGACCTTCTTATCTTAATAACTAGAAAATACCGAGAAATTCTACGGCAAACATTTACAAGGCAAGTAAAACTACGTTGGTCGACTAAGTTACTTAATTTTAAAGCTGAAAACACACGGACGAAACAGATTAAAAGATCCCCATATTTTGATCAGGTTCGTCCGTGTGTCCGTACAAACTCTGAAGTTTGTTGTCATATCAAAAATAATTTTGCGTTGTGTGTAATCGGCTGGACATTGGCCTACCCTTGATGGGCAATTGGACCATATTCACCACGATTAGGCTAGTTGTGGGTTGGTAGAATCATGTACGCCATTTAATTTCTTCTCCGAACGTAAATAAGTTTCCTTGAAGTGTTTTCCTGTACCGAAAAGTCGGTGGTATTATAATTCGTACATAAACTCCAAACAACAGATCATATATAGGTATAGGGCTGGGATTTGAACCTACGATATCAAGACTCCAAGTCTTACTGTCTTCACATTAGGCTCCACAGCTTCATTCCATTTTGGGTTTATGTTTTAAAAACTAAGTATTAACATTAGCTATAAACATTATCAAACTAACTACCACGGAATATTGTAGTGGTAGGACTCTATTGCAGAGTCCGCCTGGGGAAGTACCTTTGCCAGTTATTCAATCGCCAAATAGTAGTGTGCAAGCATTACTTTTTTTCGGTTTGAAGGGTAATGTTACCAGAAAAAATACTGGGCATGAAGAGATTTGATTTTATTAATATGTTTATTGCGTTGACATCATACAATTGAATTGTCATTTTTATAATTTGATTATTTTAAGTTCATAATTTTAATTTCAAATTCAATTTTCATTTCAAACTCAATTTTAATTCCATATTCAATTTTTAATTTCAAATTTAATTTCAATTTCAAAATTAATTGCAAATTTAATTTCAATTTCAATTGTGTGTATGGTACTTATTAATGTGACTGCTAAATTGATGATTTATAATATGAGTCTATGATACTTGAAATAAATGATTATTTAATTTATTACTTATATCTCAGGGTGACGAGCGCTGTGATTTTGTTCGCAATTCTGGCACTGCTACTGTTATGGGCAGGTGTGACGCTTCGTCGTCGTCAGCCATAAAACGTCCACTTCTGGACGAAGGCCTCCCCCTTTATAGAGGGGTGTTGCCATAATCCCCACGCTTTGCAGGCGGCTTGGGGATCGCAGTGTTACCACCGTTAACCAAGAGGACGTTACTGCCCGTCTTCCGGTGGGTCTGGTTGCAGTTTAAGGACATACCCAGGTCAACCGGTGTGACGCTTACCACCAGGCAAACGTCCCGCTCACCTGATCAACCCATAACATAAAAATATGCTTTAGTCATCGTTCTATTCTTGATTTTCTCAATGTTCACTATTAAAGTACCTAGTCATCACTGATTAAAATCCCCGAACAAAGTCACTGAACATGCTCGCTACACTATTGTCCGCCCGTGAAGTTCACGCATTTTTCTCGAGTCTTCGATGTAATTTCATTTTGAAATAAATATGAAACGTGACGCTGGTTGGCGCTAGATTGGATTCCAGCAATGTAGAGATAATAGGGTGTCATATCGGCAATATTAATACGAGATATTGTGTTTGGAGTATTATATTTTTAATCCAACTGTTGTATACTGAATCTCTAGTGTATTTCCGCTATACTATTGTATCGAGTACTAAGGCCGGCCGCACATTATTTCAGGGCGACCGTCACACACCACGCACAATAACAGGTGCGAGCGAAACGGTCGTCACGAGACGTTTCTTACGGTGAGCCTAGTACAAAATGTATGCTCGGAGTGCTTTCCGGCGCGACCGTCCGGTTTTCCTATCAGGTTTTTCTTATAAAGTGCAGCCGCCCTAATAAGGACAGGGATAGGGTTAATAATCCATAGTTTTCATGAAAATATAACGTGATAATCTAATCTATAATAAAAAGTTATTAAGCCTGAAACAAAATATAACCAATTAAATCCTTTGAGGATCAAGCTCGGTATATAATCAAAGATTAAATCTGAAAGAAATCTTTTATTTAATCTGAAAACAAATAATTGTTAAAATCTGTACCAAATACCTTTAATAATATTTTGTTATTATTACACAGATGAATAGAGTTTGTATGTACCTAAGTAAGAATATTAATTCCACTTATAAGAACGAGTAACGTATACGAATCTTATCTGTAGACATGACAATTACTAAGAACTGTTACACCTGACCCGTCCTTTGGTTTAAGTTTAATTGTAGTGGCAATTACTCGCCTCTACGTACCTTTATCTCCTAGCAAACTATCGGCGGTGAGCGTTATGTCCCGAGTAGTAAATCTAAAGAGGTTTAACTCTAAAGGCATTACTTAAAAACGCTGCTCAAAATTAATCACGTTAGATAGTACTAGACAATATATTTTACAACCGACTTCAAAAAAGAAGGTTCTCAATTCGACTGTATGTATTTTTTATTATGAATTGATTTTGTTTTTGTTTTGTTTGGTGCGTGATGGTTCAGAGGTGGTCCCATATAAATTTTATCGAAATCAGTTCAGTAGGTTGATTTTTAAAACAAAATTACCGGAATAAATCAAAATAACAGAAAGATATGAAAATGTCTTAGAAGTAGTCAAAACTGC
Source organism: Erannis defoliaria (assembly GCA_905404285.2). NCBI lineage: Eukaryota > Metazoa > Arthropoda > Insecta > Lepidoptera > Geometridae > Erannis > Erannis defoliaria. The sequence continues at coordinate 1,868,312 of FR990082.1, read as the reverse complement.
AGCCTGTTTTTTTTAAACGTATTATGTATTGCACAGAAGCTTTCTCTATTGCACGTCTTTCTCGCGCGCGGCGGACCGATCGTAACACACTGCGCACAATTAACAGGTGCGAGCGAGATGGCCGTCAAGATAAATTTATTACGGGGTGCTTTCCTTCGGGCGCGACCGTCCGGTTTTTCTATCGGGTTTTTCTTATAGTATGCGGCCGCACTAAGCAAGGTTTTTAATTTAGACCAAAGCTTTTATGTACGGCTTGGTACTTGTAGCAAGTAATTAGACAAACAAGACGCTCTGTAGATTGAAAATAGGTGCCTTCCCGTGACCATTGTAGTACCAAGATCTTTGCGTAACAGCATAGGTCAAATTCGGATCCAAAAAAAACTTTAGAAGAAATCTAGGGATCAGTTCATATGTGCTCTGAGTGTTTTTAATTTAGTCCTAAGCTTCTCTGTGTACGGTTTGGTAATATGCTAACAAGTAATTATATGGGCAAGACGCTCTCTAGATGGTAAGTAGACGCCCATGATGGCCCATGATCGTTGCGGTACCAAGGTCTTTGTGTAACAGCATAGTTCAATAACAGATCCAAAAAAAAAACTTTTGAATAAGTCTAGGGAATCAGTTCTTTTCCGCTGTTTATTCTGAGAGTTTCGATGTTGACTCTCATTAGCTCTGTGTCACTGAAGATCGAAACCTAACCTAACCTAAGTAGCAGGGCTTTCGCTTTCCTTTGCTCTATGTGCCCTAATCACTGTTGACAGTGCAAACTTTCACCTTCTTTTCAAAAAAATATCCTAGCGCCTGGTCGGCCTGACGCGGGATAAAATTCTGGCGGTGCCGCCAGCATGCTGGGTACGTTACCAACTGCTAGTGGACTGGTTTGGATTGTCTCTAGACTTTCATCGGTCAGGGTATAAAAATAAAATAAAATTGGGGGACATTTTACACACAGCGCCATCTAATACAGGTATAATCCTTTTGTTTTGTTGTGTAGTAGGCTAAGTATAAGTAATCAATGTAGTTTGTTGTAGTTAATAAAGGCTGGTCTGTTAACAATATTTGTATCTCTGTAAAACTATACTCCGTAGTCATACGACCCACATGGATCATTATACGGTCCACATGGGTCATATAAGACCCGCATTCTTGGGTCATGCGCGGCCCACCTTTCAATTATCCCAGTAATAATAAACTTAACGGTTGAATCTCACAGTACAAAGACAGAGTTGGGGTTTGAAACAATTCCTTGATCATGAAAGCTTTTGGCAACACCTCCCTAAAAGGGTAGGCCTTCGTCTAGCAGTAGACATTTTCTGACTGATAGGATAGGATAAGAAAGCTTGGAAAGCAAAAAATTTATATTGTGCACAAAACACTTGTTTTTTTTTTATTAATAGAGTAGCGCGATGTTAAGCGAAAATGTGGTCTTCGATGGAGTAAGCTTCATCATCAGCCCGAAGATTTCCACTTCAGGTTTTCAAGATGCAGTTTTAGGACATACCTATTCACTCGTGTCTAAAGACTTCAGGATTGTTATGTCTCCCAAAAAAGTGGGTGTTGGTAAAATTATTATATTAAGAACATTTCAAAATCTTTGTCCTTGTTTGGTCAGGAGCAGGTTTGAGGATTCACATAGGTACGCCACTAAATTCCTTCTTAGTATTTAACACGTGGTCAAATCTTGTGAACATAGCACTTTACAATTTAATGCATACCGCCAGATCCGCATAATTACACATTCAGAAAAATGCTTTGAACACAGTTCTGCTTACTCTATAAAAAGTAAGTAAGTAAGTTCGTATAGGCTGAGTGGCCAGCCCTAGTGTCAGAGTTAATGTGCCGCCCGAAGGCCTCTGACATGGCTGACGGTTGTTGTTATAGAAACTAGAACATACAACCGGGACCAACAATTTAACGTGTCATCCGATCCATGGTAGCACTCAGAAATAAATGCCACTCACGGTCACCCATCCAAAGACTGACCTGACCGTCCGTTGCTTAACATCGGTGATCGCTTAGAATCACCTAGACAAGCTACGCCACGAGCGCTACGACTAGAGACTAGAGTGTGCTCTATGACTAGAGTCACTGTAACTGATATTTTTCTGTGCGCCATCTGTCCGTCACCACAGGACGTATGCGGGGACATTCCTCTCCAGATTGCGATTCCGCCAGTAATGGCTCTCCCGATGCCCGAACCCTTGGTCCCTCCAATTGTTAAAGCTCGAATACTTTTGTGTATGTTATTAAGCTATATTAAGCTATATCTGAGGTTTAACGACGTGTAGCGAAGATTATAGCGAGCATTAACTGTAATGAAAATGGAACTCGTACTTTTTTATGAATATTAGGCCATTTAAGCGGCCGTGGAAAGGTTTGGGGTTTTTTGGGTTTAGGTTTAAATTTTGAAGATTAGTGGATCGTTTTACATTTAGTTTTTGGGTGAACTGATGATGTCCTTCTCTTTTTGTGCTTTATAGAGCTATTATTTATATATTTATTTTTCTTACTTGTTTGGGAAAAGTAAATGCTTGATGAGGGTCGAAACTCCACCTTTAAATAATATTCTGTGCACGATCCAAAAATAAGGAAGAATTTAATTTCATGGCTTTTTATAATCAATTTTCTGTTGTCGTCAGAACCCTAAATAGTGTTCCGGTCTCTATCAAAAGAGAGATTTCAATTACAGGCCAGTTTTATTTTCCAACATGCTGAAACTTAACACCAGGTAAGCTGTGGTCAAACACTAACATGTCAACAAAAAATAAATAAACGATAGCAGTTACTAATGATTTATTTACCTTAAAAAAATATTTTATTAAGTCCCTCGACTTAATTTCACGAGTTTGTGTCTAAAGTTTCTATACTTAGACATGCACAGTACTTTGATGTTAATAAAGGAAACAACGATTTCCTTTGTTTCCTTCGTTTTCTTAAATACTTGTTCTTGAGACCCCTAATGAGACTAAAATAAGTAACTACTAGCTACTACTAATAAGTGTTTAGGATCTCCACAACCCTGCTTAAATTGACTTATTAAATGAGAGAGCAGAGAGCAAGGTACAATAATTTTTTTTTTTTATTTGCTTACAATAAAAAAAAAAAACATATACTTCACATGATCACTTCCTGGACATGGACCTGGGTATGTCCTTAAACCGCAACCAGACCCACCGGAGGCCGGGCAGCAGCGTCCTCTTGGTTAACGGTGGTGAGCATTCTGCGATCCCCAAGCCACCTGCCAAGCGTGGGGATTATGGCAACACCCCTCTATTAGGAGGCCTTCGTCGAGCAGTGGACGTCATATGGCTGACGACGACATGATCACATCACATCCTCTTCTAGACATTGCAATCACTTCGTGTTCGTGAAAGCGTGATCACAAGATCAAGAACTTTGTCAAAGTGAGAGAAAATACATATTTTGTGTCCCCGTTGCCGTGTCGTTTGTCAAAGTGCAATCGGACTTTTTCAACAAAATATCGAATTCGGAATTCGAATCAGAATCGAATCAGAATTCGGGACAGAAGTGGTGACTCCCGCTCGTTTCTGGTGCAAAGGATAGCCATTGCCATTCAGCGTGGTAATGCTGCCAGTATTTTGGGCACCAATGCCCCAGAAACAGTGAGGGGCGGGTTATTCGATTAAATGTGACGTTATTTTTAGATTGTTATTATTATTTGATTTTTGACGTGCTTTTTTTTTAAGTTACTAATAACCCTGTATACATATTCAATCTTTTATTTTGTGACATAAATTTAATTTTACTATTTATAATATATAATATTGAATTCAATGATGTACAAAATATTATATTTATAAGGTTTGGAAATTATTTTAAGAGTGCAGAGCAGGGAAGTGCAGTGCAGTTTTAGCATAATCAGCCTTACCTAAAATAATCTCGAATATCTTAGTCACTGCTTAAACTTCTCTGTCCTTTTCTAGCACGTGCAACTTCACGTCAGAGAGAAGATGGCAGAGCATCTTAAGCAGTGACTAACGGTAGAAAAGTTTTTTAAGTAAGGCCGAATATGTTTATCTAAATTTGTCGATGGTGAGGTGTTGCGTAAAAGGCTTATTTTGAGTAATTTAGCTGTCTCAAGCGCGGCCACGCGCGGTCAAGCCATCTAGAGGTTCAGATCATTGTATTGTATAAGATATAAAGACGTAGAGTTTCGTTAAGGGTTTAGATGTAGGAGATACTCTTTGAAACTACTAATCAGGTACTGTTTTTTATTTTAAAATTATTAGGATGTTACATTATTTCTCAAGAAAGAATTAAAGGAGTGACGATATACGTTAGTGGGTAATGGTAATGCTAGGGCTTCACCTGCGTATAATGCCATTATTTAGCGCGGTATTTGATACAGTACGCAGATACGGCCGAGTGTTAGCACGCTAATGGGCTAGTGGTATTATTAATGTCGTTAGACGTTAGGCTATATTCAAAGGTAAATGATAGTGTGGCCACCCATGTAGCGCATTGTTTAATGCATCATTTGTTGCACGTTAATTATTACGATAACTGGACGTAAAGCGTCACGCAGGTGAAGCCCTAGAATTAGAAACAAAACGCAGTTATTCGGGCCGAGTGACGCGTTTCAGGAATTTCAGGATCATCCAGATAACAGATATCCTTTGCTGGACGAAGGCCTCCCCTTTAATAGGGGGATTTCCATAATCCGCACGCTTGGTAGGCGGCTTGGGGATTGCAGAATGCTCACCACCGCTAACCAAGAGGCCACTGCTGGCTTCCTCCGGTGGTTCTGGATCTGAATGCAGTTTTAGGACATACCCAGGTTTAGTGGACTATTATTATGTAAATGATGACTACGTTACTATTTATGTTATGTACGAGCAAATCCGCAATCAGGAGCTAGTCACACTAATATCACTCAAATTTTATTAATGCGATTTTTTTTCGGTTTATGTGTGTGTATGTTTGTTATCTCTTCACCCCAAAACGGCTGAACAGATTTGAATGAAACTTCTAATGGATATAGTTTATTTCCCGGAATAACATAGAGGCTACTTTTTATCATCATCATCATCACCGTTTTTCATCATCACGCGGGTGAAACAGCGGGACGCAGCAGCTCGTTAAATATACTTACAGTAAAGCCTACCTACAGTTAAAATGTAAGTGTAGAGCAAGTTCGTTAACAACGACATCAAAGCGAGATTAGCGTCGGAAGCAGCAATTACTCGCAGACGCTGTTAATGTTATTATTCTTGTCTTGTAACTATACTGCTTGGGAACCGTCACTTGCCGGTCAAGTTTAGCGAGTTAAACGCTACGCTCGGTCGAACGCAACTGTCGGTTTTTGGATGGGTGACCCCACAAAAAAGCAATAGCCCTAAGGTGAGAGTCGATGCGCGTGGGAACGCGCATCGACTCTGTTAACATTATTATTATTTCCGAGAATGTTAAATTCTATGATAAATCATGTATCTACAACAATTGTCGTAAACATAGTTACCTGGCCTAGGTTTGAATGCAACAAATGTTAACACAGGTTTACGGTTTGTAGGGCACAAAAAAAGCTTGATGATCCTTGTGCCACTGAGTGTTGATCAATCACAGCAATCTAGGAACCCTGATGGTACTTAGGCAATAATTACTGCTATAAACCTTTTTTAACAATAGCAATAAATTTATCATAAGAATAGCTCTTAGCCGATGTTAGCTTACGCATGTCTCTTAAGGGTTTCTAGTTTGCTAAGGCCGATGAGACTTCAATTGACAGGAATTTAATTCTAAGGGTCAACCCACACGTACCACAACCACACCACAACCACAACACGTGGTCGGGCGCATATTTTGTATTGAAAATGAATAGTAGAATTTACACGTGCCACATTTTGCCGTCGTTATCGATCACGTAGTTGATACCGACCACATCGCAACCACAACGCAACCACCAGCTACACAGTGAAATAGTAATAGTGCGTCGACGCAACGACAGTGCGCGCTCAGAGAGTCGAAGCTGCCCAAGCTAGAGTTGAATTGTGTCTGCACAATACGTAACCACATCGCAACTGCTAGCGACAACGCAACCACATCGACATTTTGTCGGTACCACAACGTCATTGCAAAAAGCTGCAGCGACACTATTCACACGCAGCCACAGCGTCGCCACATTTTGCCGCTGAGATGTGGTGTGGTTGTGGTACGTGTGGGTTGACCCTAAGTAATTCACTCTTGCGTGATAACATTATACTCATTTTACCAGCCACGCGATGAAACCGACCGAATCTTGCACACTTGAATCGCAGAACTCTGAGTAAAAATAAATTTAATCCGCAGTAAAGTTTTATATCTACGCTTTTGTGGGTAATTAAGCTTGGCCTTGGCACCGTTGGCAATTGGCACAATGAGGTGCTTTTACGCCCCTCGTAAAGTACAACGTCTTGGAGTGTTCATTTAGTAATTTCTGACGTCGTCAGATATTTTGTGGCTGTTTAGTAGCTGCTGTTTTTAATTTTGTTTACTTAATGATCGTAATTTTGCTTCTAAGCGTTTTATTGTAGTAACTCTACGGTATTATACTTGGCTCAGAATTGTCCTTTATTAAAGTATGTATTTTTTTTTTAAAACAACGTGAGAAAATCTGCACACGCCCGGAGTGAATGGAATAGGCTAGATGACTGGTTTTTTTTTATTGTCCTATTATAATGTGGCCCATAAATATAGCTGATTAATGAAAAGAAAATGAAAATCTGATCAAAAATAAGCAACTTATAAGCATTTTAATATCATGTTAGACAGAGAGGCGAAACAGCAAATCGTGACGTCACTTCTCTGTACGCCATATACATTCTATTCTGACAAATAAGGCGTGACGTAATTTTTTGTTTTGTGGGAAAGGGACAGAGTTGTCTCTAACAAAAACTTTAAACGCTCATACATCAGAACACTATGAACCGATTTTTTTTTTCAATAAACATACTATATTTCTAGTAAATTTCTCTGCTATATTTACTTAAATTCTTCACCAAAGCTATTGGTTTCAACGATATAAACATCAGTCATCTACCCTCCACCAATCCGCAACTTTGCCAGTGTGGTGTATTATTATGGCTCAGCCGCCCGTCGAGAGTAGGCTAGGCTTTGTCTAGCCATGTCTATGATAAATTTTATCTTTAAAAACTAGCCAATTCGACGACATGCATATTTTTAGGTTATGAAAGTGTTACTCAGGCTTTCGCCTTACTCGACCTACAACAGAACCGAAGAGATGTCCCGAAGTCTAGTCTTGACGAAACTTGTTATACAGGTTCTATGTTTTTTTTGTTTTTTTTTTATTGGGTTTTTTTGGTTGGTTTTTTGTAAAGCTAAGTATCGACAACATCTTAGTTTTTCGATACTTATTGTCCAAACTATTATGTATACTTATGAAATAAAAAAAATAAAAAAATACTTTAGTTGTCAGAGATTTTTGACTTTTTTTCAAAATGGGGAAGTTTGCTGCCGGGCCATTTACCGGCCCATTTTGATATCTAATATTTGGTAGAAACATTTGATACTCCATTTTCAATAAGAGTTTCGAATATGACCAAATTGGTCAAGAGGTTGTCAAGACAAAGCCACGAGGTTTCAACTCAGAAGCCATATAAAAAAGATTTCTGAAAATCTTTCCTTTCAAAAACATTTTAACAGAATCACGGTACTCTTCTAAAACAATCAATAAAGAGTACCAGCATTGAATACCGGTATTCCGTGGAATTTTTGAGCTGGCAACAGTGGAACCGGATTATACCGGATGATACCAGATCTGCGAGCGAGCACCGAAGTGCTAAATAAACACAATGGATAGCTTAGAACTAGATTGAGGTAGAAAAGAAGACAGGAAACGACAGGCTTTACGTTTTAAAAGTCTGTCTTGTATCGGTGTACTAACAGTGCCAGTCCTACTTGTATCGGACAGCAAGGCAAGTTTTGAGATTGGATTTGGGTCCTTGGATTGCATGAACATGTCGAAAACAGAGCTTATGATACACGACACAGAGAGTAGAATTGAGAGGGCTATGTCGTGTATATCTAGAGTCACTTTTATTTTGGCCAAATAGCCTCTTTTCAGAAGCTATTGGAGAGGTCATAAGTTTTCTTATTGTCTATGCATTAAAAGAACAAGAAATACCCAAAGTGCGGAAACATTTCTTAAAAAATATTCGATAGGCTAAAATTGGACGTAAGACCTTAAATGTAATGAGTATATTTAATAACTTTTATTCTCTTCTACCATCATTTATTCTATGTGCTAGCTCCACAGCAAGCAGTAGGTACGTGCTTAGATTAAGCTGGCACGGTAATTCGCAGATTGACCAATTAAAATGTCTTCTGGTTTTTAACGGATTTGTACAACGTTTGTCGACTGAATCGACTCTGAAGCTTCTATTTGCATTTTTTGATTCTTTGAGCCGTTTTAGGGTTGTTCATACAGTGGAATGGGGGTAATTTCATTGAGCCCTAAAGCTTGGTTCAGTTGGCTACTTTTGTTCTAACATTTTTGAAGCTAATTTGTGTTTTTGTACCATTTTACAAACTAAATTGTTCTGATAGCACTACAATTGACAAGGTCATAAGCTTAGGGCTTACTAAACCGAAAGGGAGTCAATTAACTTTTTCTATTAAACAGCAGATTTTTTCCCTAAACCCCTGTATTTATTTTCTATTTTCAATTTGCGTGAAAAAACAAATCCAGACATAATTCATTTTCAAAAATAAATCGGTAGTAACTATCAACTTTTGTTTCCTGAGTTTTCACAAACCTTTGGTACACTTTTTTTCTTTATTTTGTTGATATGTGAGACGGTGTGTAAGCTTCTCGTGGGCTACCGTTTTCCATCTAATGTGCTGCCATGCTTACTCTTAACCTGACTGTTTTGTCTGTGTATGGACAAAAAAAAAACCGAGGTATCAAAAGACACGGAAGTTGGGAAGGGGTGTTACTACTCCAACCGACGTCGATCAATGGCATCGATCGATGATCAATCTACAGGACTGGTTACACCTTAAGGTAAGACGTAGAGGAACATGAGGATACAGACTCACTCATCAACCAGAAGACGTCCACTGCTAGACGAAGGCGTCTCCCTTAATAGGGAGGGGTTGTCATAACCCCCTACGCTTGGTAGACAGACGGCTTGGGGATCGCAGAATGCTCACCACCGTTAACTGAGAGGACGCTGCGGCCCGTCCTCCGGTGGTACTGGATGCAGTTTAAGGACATACCCAGGTCCAATGAAAATGATACAGACATTCCTTGCAAACTATTCAAAAACTACATTTAAAACTAAGCACATGTCACTGACCTGGGACCTGGGTATGTCCTTAAACTGCAACCAGACCCACCGGAGGACGGGCAGCAGCGTCCTCTTGGCTAACGGTGGTGACCATTCTGCGATCCCCAAGCCGCCTGCCAAGCGTGGGGATTATGGTAACACCCCTCTATAAAGGGGGACGCCTTCGCCCAGCAGTGGACGTTTTATGGCTGACGACGACGACATGTCACTGTAATTAAAAATTCAACGTAATTTGAACAAGATTTGATATCTTTGTAGTAAATTTGTTTTGAATATGCACGTGAGCTCAAAGAAACTATAAATCCGAACACACTCGTCTTCCATTTAGGCATTCGAATATTTAGCATTTGTGGAACAAGTTATAAGATACATGAGACATTTTTATAAGGGTCTGTATTTTGTATAGAACGATAATTTGGTATCGGTAATTATTTGGTAATTTGGTGCTTGGTCATCGAGCTGATCTGATGGTGGAGCCAGGAGGTGTATAGTACACTCTTCAATGGCTAATAGTAAAGTCCTCGGACTTAAACGCATTCGATTTTGTTCTGACGAGTTTCTTCCACTAGTTAGTGGAAATCGAATCAGATAAATAGGTTGGTTAGGTAGATCAGTTGATAAAAGAATTATGTTTTCAACACATAAAAGGAGGTTCTAAATTCGACTGTACGTTTTTTAATGTTGTTACGCGATTACTCAGCCAATTATGAACTAATTTTGATGATTGGTTTTTTTATTTGGCAGGTAATACTTTAGAAGTGGACCCATATACATTTTATCGAAATCGGTTCAGTAGTTTGGTTTTTAAATCAAAATTACTAGAAAATATTATGAAGATGTCATCCAGGTATTCGAAGTTGAAGTCGGTTGTACCTGTATTTTTTTTAAAAGCATATTATGATATACTCATAACAGTTTTATTTTATTAAAAATAAACCGAAAGATAGAAGCTTTGGTAGTCTAATCGGGAGACTACTCGACTTGAAATCGTGAGACTGTGGGCCTCTACCAATGAGCAGTTTGGAATGTATGTACGGATTTTCATTCCATTGGCTTTGCGCGATAAAATCCGGAACGAGGATATTCGCCAAAATACCAAAGTCTCCGACATAGCTCGCAGGGTTCGCAAGTTGAAGAGGCAATGGGCAGGCCACATCGCTCGAAGAACTGATAACCGATGGGGAGAAAGGTTCTTGAGTGGTGACTACGTACCGGAAGACGCAGCGTAGCTAGGCCTTCCTCTAGGTGGACCAACGACATTGTGAAAGTCACGCAACCGGAAGATGAAAATGACAGGTTGTCGTACAATGTGGCGGTCTAAGCGGGAGGCCTTCATTCGTCAGTGGACGTCCCCGGGCTGATGATGATGGGTTTTCGGTAAAGGAAAACATCGTGTAAAACCTGTTTATGTCTGTATAAGAAATTAAATGGCTCTTGTGAATCCACCGACCCGCAACGGGCGGTGGATAGCGTGGTGGGTTTGGCCCAATCGCTCTTCGATGATAGGCCCATGTTGAGCAGTGGTGGTGATGATAATCGCGTCATTTCAGTTCGCCTCGTTTTATCAGTACTCGCTGCATCTCTCTTTATCTTTGGACCTGACAGAAACAACATTCGAAATCGTTCTCGAATCGATTCGAAACGTTCTTTGTGTCAAAGCCACATGTCGCGGTTATAAAACCCAAAGACTGTTTCATATCCAATGTTCGTAACCCAATAACAGATGTTGTTGCTTTGTCATAACTCTTGGAAAAGATGAACTTGCTTTCTTTTGTAGTAAAATTTGCAATGAAGGTTACACGGAACTGTATTACTAAGCCACAAGAAGGACATTTATTTATTTAGTTTATTGGTACACAAAATAGAATACAGAAAATAATAAACACACATTCATCACATTGTTCTCATAATAGTAAACAAGTTTTTCTATAGGGCCAAATCCGAAATGACAAAAAATCAACTGTTTCATACATATTTTTGAAGAATTTATCATGGATCATTAATTCATGGACCTGGGTATGTCCTTAAACTGCAACCAGACCCACCGGAGGACGGGCAGCAGCGTCCTCTTGGTTAACGGTGGTGACCATTCTGCGATCCCCAAGCCGCCTGCCAAGCGTGGGGATTATGGCAACACCCCTCTATTGGGAGGCCTTCGTCCAGCAGTGGACGTTTTATGACTGACGACGAATCACATATTTGGAGTAGTTTATTTTTCGGTATTTTAGAATGAAGATCTCGAATCAGCAAACGGAGTGTAGGACGCCTTGATCCTTCGTGGAGTGGCGATATACGTAGGCCAGGTGATAGTGGTTAGAAGTTGAAGGCCAGAGATCGGGCGTGCTTTAACAGAGGCCTATGTCCAGTAGTAGACTATGATAGATTAATAATAATAATGAATAAAAAACTAGTTCGACGCTAGCAATAGGCAATAGAGGCTCATTTATTTGTGTTAAAAAATGATAAATAAATAAACGATTACTGATCAAAGTTACAACACATGTAAAAAAATATTACGTTCGCTTGATATGCGAGTCTTGGGTTTTCCAACAATTTCTGTAAATGTAATTCAAAACAAAACATTCCACAACTATTTAAATTTAAAATTTAACGGCGCAAGTTTTGCAATAAAGGCACCAAGATGGTCAGGATAATTGATTCACAGCCTGAGAAAATATAGGTCAACGACGGAGCTTGAACGTGGAGAGAAGACTTTAAATTTTAAGCCCTGGAAGTGACGTACTGCGAGTTCGTTTGTTACACTGTTGCTATAGGAATAGGTTTGTAAGTTTTGATGGCAAAGTGCTTTGAGGAGAGAAAATGTTGTATCTGAATATACCTTATATTGGATCTGGTTTGAAGGATATACTATAGCTTGCAAAATTACAGGGCTAAAGCTTGTAATTCCATGTGGCCATCATTGAATGTGGCCTGCCCATTGCCACTTCAACTTGTAAACCTTGCGAGCTATGTCAGTAACTTTGGTTCTTTGGCGAATATCCTCGCTCCGGATTCTATCGCGCAAGGTAACTCCGAGCATAGCTCTCTCCATTGCCCGTTACGTGACTCTGAGTTTCTCCAAAAGGCCAGCAGTTAAAGACCACGTTTCAGTTCCTTATGAATTGCTCGAAGAACTGACAACCGGTGGGGAAAAAAGGTTCTTGAGTGGCGATCGCGAAACGGAAAACGCAGCGTAGGAAGGCCTCCAATTAGGTGGACCGACGACATTGTAAAAGTCGCGGGCAACCGGTGGATGTAAATGGCAGATTGTCGTACAGTGTGGTGGTCTAAGGGGAAGGCCTTCGTTCAGCAGTGGACGTCTCCGGGCTGATGATGATGATAAATTCTGAATAACGCTGCAAATGGGCATGTAATAATATATAAGTAAAAATATAATATCACCCTTCATCCTGAAAAGTAGTAGTCCTGCCTCGTGTAGAGATAAAACACCCGAGGGTGTTTTACCTCTACACGAGGCACACCGAGGACGTGTTGCTTCCTCAAGCGGTCGGCTGGGAATGAGTAAGCCCTCGTAAAAACTGTCATCGGCAGTGCGCGCGTGCGTTTTAGAACACGAAGCACGCACACAATGCGGCGGGCTTTCTTTCAGCCGTAATACAATTAAAGTAAACGGTAATACGCCGCTTTATAAGACATAATTATACATAGGACAAACGGGACAAATTTTTGAGACCCGTTACAAAGAACACATGTCAGCGTACCGATATGATCACCCGGAAAATCACATTTTCATCACATCAAAACAACCGCGCCATTTAACAAACATGAAAAAAATACATACAACCGAATTGAAAACGTCCTTCTTTTTTGAAGTTGGTTAAAAACTAGTTCCATTTATTTATTTCAAATAAGTATACGAAATAAATGAATACACTTCCAGAGGTTATATTATCCAGAGGTTGTACATCTAGGTGAGGTCTCAGGTGCATCGACCCTCGTCACAGCTGGTCATGATAACCCCGTCACTTAGATGCCACTTAATTTCCTCGCCGTCACGCCGCTCTCCAAATATGATGATTTTAGCCGGCACTCTAATTAGGTACCAGTTTATTACAGATGAGGTAAAGGCAATGTCTCCAACAGCGGTTGTGATGTGGCTATTAAATTTTTTATCTTAAATAACAAACTTCATTTCAGTAAGCCATAATAGCAAAACTACAAAACCGATGTTGATTAATTTAATATGTGTTAAAAATAGCTCATTCTTAAATAATGTCACATTCTTGAAATGTTTCTCTTTTAGCGTTTTTTTTTTATTCAACGAGTCGAACTAGACGTTATCCAGCAGGGCTAGCATGCGCACCGCGAGAAATTTTTCTCGATTCTTAAAAACAGGACAAGCCTACGACTCTGTATAAGTCTGTCTCGTTTTCTCACGACATAAAGACACGACAAATTTTTCTCGCGGTGCGCATGCTAGTCCTGCTGGTGGTAGGAAACACGCCTGCCCATAACAGTAGCAGTGCCAGAACTGTTAACTTGCGAACGAAATTCCTCGCCGCACTGCACCGCGCTCATCACCCTGAGATATTAGATGTCAAATCTCTTCATGTCCAGTAATTTCACTGGTAATATTTCCGTCAATCATTCCGTTCAATCTAAAACACAGTAGTACTTGCACACTACTGCTTGACGGTTGAACACCTGGCTAAAATGTGGTAGGTACTTCCCCAGGCGGACTCTGGAATATAGTCCTACCACTATAGAGTACCACCTCCAAAGATCCTTCTATACAGGGCTGCGCAAATCCATTATACTTACCATTGTAACTAACTTTTACAACAAGACCGATTCTAAAATTGGGAAAAAACAGTAGATTTTTATATAAAAGTGACATTAATTTGCAATGAGCAAATATATATATATATTTGATTTATTTATTATATATATTATATTTATATATGATTTGATATATCTTGCCTTACCATCGGATAGGTACACAGTAGTGATGTAAATTATTTGATTCTGATTTCAAATACTAACGAATGAAACGCCACTACCTAGCCGAGCAGGCAAGCCCGCGGGCACAGCTGTTTAGAGATAAGACGAGCTGATTATCACAAACTGACAAAGTTTAAGCCGTCCAATATCATTTTCGTCACGTCATCTCCTGAGCGATTGCCAATTTTAGTGCAAATTATTCAATACGTTCCAAATACTGGACATACCTGAGCGAATCTCTTAACTACGAAGTTGGATAAGATAACCAATAGCCACCTTCAATGTGATCATATTTCTCAATTTCTTCTCTAAAGTTTAAAAATAAAAAAAGGCTTAGATTTTTAAAACCTTCAAATATTGACCTCGAGTACACCTTATGTGAGCATGCTCTCCAGCAGGACCATTTTGAATTGATGTTTTCTAGGAAACAGTCGTAATATGTTTTTTTAATTAAGACTACAAAAATATACATTTTTATTATGTAATTATTACCTAGTAAAATAAAAGAGGTCCTGCCAGGGAGTATCACATCTTTGTTTTGTGATTTTCATTTTGAAATTGAAGAATATTATATAATAGAAGTCGGTTGCTGAATTATTAGACCATTGGACATGTTTTTTTCTGACTCCCGGACTTTATAATACAGTCATCCATTTATTTAACATTTAGTCTAATCTTTATAAAACTCAGTATATTTCAAATATTTTTGAAATCCTGCACAGTAAAAGGTTTGTCTAATTGAAGCGTCTTTTAACCAAAATTCTGGCCCATACTTTCTCAAAAAACCTATTCTATTAAGCCTAGCGCTAGTATATAATAGCCATATAGTACTTGAGTTTTATTACTTGTCTGACAATATAGCAACTATTGCAACGCAGAGATTTTCATTAATTAGATTATTATAACGTTAACTTTTTCAATCAATGGTCACACAAAAAATAAATAATTGTTCCGTACAAGTTAAACAAATTATTTGAAGAATCGTGAGATAAATAATCATATTATTTTTTCTGTGATGTCACCTCGAACGTTTAGGTGTGTCTCCGCGGCGTAGAGCTTAAAGCCACAGTTGTGAACGCAATCCATCAATCGATTGTTTTATAATATGTAACTTGCGTTATCTTTCGCTTTACATTCTTAACTTTTTTACTCAAGATAAATAAAATCGATTAAGATTGATAAGATAACATGTTTTAGGTTATAATAGTACATTATGATACGAGTGTGCTATGTTGGTCATTACACTAGAGGTGGTATTATGCGCGCGAGCCGCAGGCGAGCGCGATAAGGAAGCCTAGAGCGTAATGACTAATAGCACAAGAGTTCCATACGACTGTTTTCATCACACTTGCGAGGAAAAAATAAACTTTTATTGATAATAACCAACCACACAGCGAAAACGTCAACAAACATTTGCGGAAAATGGCGCCCAAACCAGCAATGCGCGCGCAGGTTGACATTTACTTCAGCGACATAAGAACTCTTTGTTGGTATTACAAAAAAACTGTAAGTATTACCGGGCTATATTAAGAGTGCTTCGTATACATACGTCTAATTGCAGTCACGTACAAACTTGACTTTACCGGGTTATACCTATTATAGCACAAGTGGCGTAATGTAAAGTAAAAAGCACGCGTGCGTAATAGCTTGGATTATGAGCCTAAAACCAATGTAATAAGATCCACTTTACGAGCAAGTGTGATGAAAAGTTAGTACATTGAGGCATATCCACCACGCTGGCCCAGTTGTGAATTGCTGGATTCAAACGCCATTGAATCTCTTCTCCGGACGGGTGCAGCCCTGCGTGACCCTCCGGGAGCACGCAGCACAGCGCTGGCCGTACCCCTATTGCTAAGCAACGAATGATATGTTTTATTTTAGTGTTGTTCCTCGTGTTGTTAGTACAACGCCCTCCGTGTACAATATAATAATGCTTTTAGGGTGGTGTTGGGACTGCCCTGGCGCTGCAGCGCATCAGGGATGTTCGCAGGGTGGCGCGTCGATTGATTTTACAAGCGATGCACGTCCCTGGTGCGCAGAGTCCGGGCCAGCCCTAACAGTATCCTGAAAGCATTCTCAAGTGGGTTTGACTGTCAGTACATGAACCATTGTCACATGATTCATGTACTGGCTAATGACTTTATTTTCTGAATTAGTAATTTTAATATTGAATACATTTTTGAATTTTGTTTGTTGAATTGAATTAGGTATAATTTTATTTGGCATAATGTTTTAAAAGGAGTAGGTATAATAATATTAATAATAGTTTTGACATAATATTATAATTTATATATGTTTTAATTGTAATATGAGTTTAAAATTTAATATGTCTTGAAAAATTTGTCGAAATAAAAGGATTTGAATTTGGCAATAAATATATTCTTATTATTCTTATTCTTCTTCACGATGATTTGCTTCGCAGAAAAGCCAGTTGTATGAAAATCCATACATAAACTCCAAAGAGGTCGGCTTAGGCCCGGGATTTGAACCTACAATCTTACGATTCGAAGTCCAGCGGAATTCCTATTAAGTTATCACAGGTTTTACTTTCCTATTTCAAAAAAGTAGCTCCAAAATAATTATAGTAAGTGTATAACTCTCAGCCTTAACATAAATATTACCTAAACATTCAGTAGACACAAAGACCGTAGATACATAAATATGACAAAAGAGGGGTATAATTTCCGGGTGTGCATTTAGACGCCTAATTGCAGTTGCTTTCTGCTCCATCTATTTAAGGGCTAGGCTGCAAAATGGAAAAAGATTTTTTTGGTATTCTAAAAGCTCATGTAAGTCTTGTGCACTTTTTCATCAGTCAGAAGATGTCCATTGCTGGATTATTGCCCTTAATTTTCATAATCCCCAGACTTGTCAGGCGACTTGAGAGTTTGGACCAGGTATGTCCTAAAACAGACCCTCCAGTTCCGCTGGAGGACGGGCAGCAGCTTCCTGTTAGTTAACGGTGGTAAGCATTCTGCGATCCCCAATCCGCCTGCCAAGCGTGGGGATTATGGCACCCCCTTCCTGTAGGGGGAGGCCAACGCTCGGCAGTGGACGTCTTCCGGCTGTTGATGATGCCCTAAAATTACATCCAGAATCACCGGAGGACCGCAGGAGCGTCCGCAGGTTAACGGTGGTGACCATTCTGCGGAGTATTTTTTCATTTTTTTAGAGTTAACAAACAGTACACAGCAAAGTATAACATTATAGAAGTGTTATTTAGCTAGGTAGCTGGTGCACCAGCAACGTTCAACGTATTGTGCACATAAAAAAAAGTATTGGTGGACATTTGACACAGCAATCTAGCCTGGCTATGATACAATACTTATATACCCAGGGGCCGTACCGTGAACTGCTTAGAGCGGTACCGAATACGCTCAGCTGTGCGACTGTGAATTTTATCGCCTCGCAATAAGGTTCGCGGGCGCGCAGTGTCGGCAGCTGAACCTATTCGGTCCCGCTATAAGCAGTTCACAGTACGGCCCCTGGTCGGGTAATATTTTGTCCTGGGTGGGTATTGAACCCACACCATAGAGCTCTCAAGGCAGACATACTCTACCAACTAAGCTATAAGGCCAAGTTGGCTTTGCAGCTATATTAAGCATCTTAAAGATGGAACACGGTCTGCGATTCACCATACAAGTGTATTCCAAAATATTCTAATGAAGATTTTCACTAGAAATTTGTTGCTGAATAATACGCTTTTAAAAAAAAATACAACCGACTTCCATTTCGACTACCTGGATGACATCTTCATATTTTACAGATATTTTGATTTATTCTAAAATATAATATAACGTA
This sequence comes from Erannis defoliaria, assembly GCA_905404285.2. Taxonomy (NCBI): domain Eukaryota; kingdom Metazoa; phylum Arthropoda; class Insecta; order Lepidoptera; family Geometridae; genus Erannis; species Erannis defoliaria. Next base: position 1,850,244 of record FR990082.1, on the reverse strand, counting down.
TATAATAAATTTATATGGGACCACCTCTGAAGTGTCACTTACCAAACAAACAAAATTTCAACAAAATCTGTTCATAGTCGAAAGTCGGTTGAAAATAGGAAATGACAGAGATGCCTACAGGTAGAAATAAATCTTAAAAAAATTGCTCTAAAAGCATTATCCAGGAAGAAAATAGGTGAATACAATAGGCATGTGGCCTAATGTTTAATTTATGACAAAGAATAGGCTTGGTGATGAATATAACTAAATACATTACACATACTGAAAAATAAATTGTATTGGATGATAAATCTCTGAGATATGAGCGTTTAAAGTTTTAGATGGGGATAGAGAGGGGATGCTCTATCCCGTTCTTGCAAAGCACGTGTTAGTATAGCATTTGTATGCCGCACCTAAGCCTTGACGTCATAGCTCAGTATAGCGCGCTCTCTGTCTAGCTTGAAATTAAAATACTTAGAACTTATTTATTTTTGAATTATTTTAAATTTTGTTTTCGTTGATAGGCTCTATTGGTGATCAGCTTTTTTATGAAGTAATAAAAAAATTGTAGTCATCATGCCTATTGTATGGAGAATCGCAGACCGTGTTCCCTCTTAACAAGGTAAGTTTATAATTATCTTATCTTATTATTATCTTACCAAAACCCAAAAGCAGCGCCTTAACAGTCACTGCCGCCACACACAAGCGACCTCTTAATTAAGCGGCACAGTCGCTGCTGGCGCACTAAATGAGGTCATAGCACACCAGAATAGGTGCCGTAACAAAAATATATGGGATAATGCTGTCATCGATAGAGCAAACCTGCCATAAGAATACGTTTTTTATTCTTAGCAATCTCTAAAGTCCGATTTTGTGTCACAAAGAAGGTAATAAAAAAATACTACAACAGGAGCGCTCTCTCAGTTTACGGTGGTGAGAATTCTGCGATCCCCAAGCCGCCAGCCAAGAGTGGGGATTATGGCAAGAGTGGGGATTATGGCAACCCTATTAAGGGGGAGGCCTTCGTCAGCAGTGGACGTCACTGGCTGGTGATCTATCTCTGTAAATATGGCGAGGTAAAACAACAGCTTGTAGAACACCTCGCTGGTCCAGTGAAAAGCTCTCTAAGGATTGTGCAGTCTCTAATTACCAAGTACCTATTATTATGTACCTACCTACATAATTATATGTTTTTTTTAAAGCTTAAACAGGAAGAAAGAATATTATGTTATGTTTTTTTGTCCGGCAGGACAAACACAGAAATACAAGTATCGCAACTAAGCGACTTTCCATCCGATATAATAAAAACATAATAATCAAGTTTGCCTTATTATCTGTTGTAAATACTTATGTTGTCTGTTTTCTCGCAAATGTGTTGTATAACGTTGTATGGCACTCGTGCGGTATTGGTTTTTACAAACTCGTGACTGTAAGCCCTCGACTTCTTCTCGGGCTTACATTCGTCTACTCGTTTGTAAAAACCAACTTACCGCACTAGTATCATAAATAACTATTTTATAGTATTTAAATTATCTTTGGTATTCTATAGGAACATTCTACACAAAAAATAAACGACCTATTATTAACTACCAGTATTTTGAGCAAAGATTATAAAATAATAAAAATATATATATTATATGCTCTGCTGATTAATATTATTATTATTTGGACTCATTCTATATTATTATTATTGTATTTGATTATTAGAACCACAGGAGGATGGGCAACAGCGTTCTCTTAGTTAACGGTGGTGAGCATTCTGCGATCCTAAAGCCGTCTGCCAAGCGTGGGGATTATGGCAACTCTCCCTATTTAGGGGGAGGCCTTCGTCTAGCAGTGGACGTCTTTGGCTGACGATGATGATTTGATTATTATTATTATAATTTTTGCTTGTTAATGTTTTTTTTTAATGTGATTCTTTTTGTTATGAACTAAGTTAAAAAATATATGATAAGCCCTTTTTTATTTGTCCTACTGCACCGGTTTGCGAAGTCTGTATAGATATACAGTATAGTGTGTTCTGACCCTAACACCGCTGCTAACACGTTATTATTGCTGTAAATATCGTGCTGCGAATGAAGCTGTGAATATTTTCTTAGTTCCAGAGTAAGGCTTATTGTGTTACGGTTTTAGTGAAGCCAGTGTGAAAACCACAGAAAAACGAAATCCCTACTTCTCAGTAGAACGGCTGTCAAAACAATGTTCTAAAGCAATTGTATGGAAAACCGCTGTCACCAGTTTCACACTTATTTGCATAGAAACTACGACGAAAAAATGCCAATAATTTGTCGCGCATTTGTAGTAAAACGCTCGAAATGCCAATTGCAACAGATTAAAGTTGATCTAATTGCGATACAATGTGGTTCTATTTAAATTGTCTTTTTGAGCATTCTCAGTTTAAAAACATGTATATTGGTAGAATTTTGTCATTAAGCGTATTTGCACCTAATGCCGGCTAGCGCGGCCCGTCACATTTCCGTTCTATTTACTTCTCTTTTCAGTGGTGAAAACTGACACACTATTTTTATTTTATTTATACGGAATTACTCAAAGTGCCAAACAGGACGAGGCTGCATGCGGATCAGAAACTGTTTTCACTCCTTGAGAAAGGTCACCGGATGTGATCGAAACTTTGAAAAAAGTATTGTTACTGCGATGTAAAATTATGTAGTAGGTTTTTTATGCTTGACAGGCCAGGTGTTTGGCTACGAGTACAGCTCAGCTGGCGTTAAGTGGCGATGTGGTCGAGGATGGTTAACATAACTAGCCTGAAATGGGAACAGGCTTACAAGCAAGACTGCCGGAATACACTGATAGATTAGCTAGGCGGCATATTTTCAACACTAGTTTCATTACGATGTTTCCTTGTGGGTGTAAAATAGGCAAAAACGATGATGATGAAATTTAATAACAGATATAGGTATGTACGTAGGGCGTTCTTTATTAAGTGAGAATGAGGTAGAAACTCTGTGGAACCGAAATAAGTAAATACTGGCTGGTAAATCTGGAATATTGATAAGATTAAAAAAAGGAAATAATTTGAATATCTTTTGTTTAAAAAAAATGGAAGTCTTTTGTTTGCAGTCTGTGAAAAAATTGAGTGCGGTTATTAAGTATCTGTGCATGAAAAATTTCACTACGGAACGAACTAATCAAGACTTGCAGGATGCTTTAAGAGCATATGCACCACCTTATTCTACAGTTGCTCGTTGGTGTGCCGAATTTAAACGTGGCAGAACATCCACCAAAGATGACCCTCGCCTGGGCCGCCCCATAAAAATACGAGAACATTGCAGATTTTCACGGTACGTTTTATAGCCGATGAAGCAAAGATTTCGACTGGTAGTGTGCATAGCATTTTACATGAACGCTTGGGAATGAAAAAAGTATCTGCGCGCTGCTTACCGATGCACAAAAAAAACCACGCTAAACATTTCTCGAGCTTCATTGGAAATGTTACAACAAGATCCTGATCGTTTTTTGTCTCGATTCATAACAATGGATGAAACATGGCTTCACCATTACGATCCTGAAACAAAATTACAATCTATGACTTGAAAAAGACCATCATCTCCAACTCCTAAGAAATTTAAGGCGAGTTGTTCCGCCGGATAGATCGTGGGCTCTCTTTTGCTGGGATAGTAAAGGGGTGGTCATGATAGAATATCTCGACCATGGAGCTACTGTAACGGGCTCTTTGTATGCAGAACAAAAACAAAAATTGCGTAACGTAATACGCGAGAAACAGCGACGCAAACTAGCAAAAATTGTATTTTTCTATCAAGAATGCCCCGGGTCACAAGTCCGCCATTGCTATGCCTACAATTCGTGATGCTCGCTTCGAAATACTTGAGCATCCTCCATATTCACCCGACTCACCCGACCTTGCCCTTGCCGATTTCTATCAATTTCCGAGGTCTCTGGGAGGACAGAGGTTCGAAAATGATGAAGCAGTAGTCGCTGCAGTACAGGAGTTTTAGGTGCTTAGAATGAATAGTTTTTTCAGATAGGAATGTTAAGCTTAGAAAAAAGATATTCCAAATGTATTACGCTAAAAGGCGACTATATCGAAAAATAAAATAACATTTAATAAAAGTTACCGGCAACATACTCATTCTCACTTTTTATTGAACGCCCCTCGTACATTAATATTATAAATAGGTAATGGTTTGATCAGTCCATCGGAGCAGTCTTCCACATCCCTTAGCTGGACATTGGTTTACCTTTACTTATAGGGCTATTTCCACACATCAGCCGAAAGACGTCCACTGCTGGACGAAGGCCTCCTTATTAGGGAGGGGTTACCATCATCCCCACGCTTGGCAGGCGGCTTAGGGATTGCAAAATGCTCACCAACGTTACCTAGAAGGACGCTGTTGCTCGTACTCTGTTGATTCTGGGTGCAGTTTTAGGACATACCCAGTTCCAGGCCATATAGGGCCATTTACCTCGCAAGAAACATTTCCAGAAACATTTAGCATAATCAATCGAAGGCATATGTAATTGTAGGTAGGCCCAGAGTTGGGTATTGGTAGATATTCACATATACAATGTGTAACAAAAAGCGGAAGGGTATGTATGTAATCATCATTATGAACAACTTTTACTATGGGGCCAAACCTACAATCAGCTGTTCCATAAAAAAAGTTCGTTGACCTTGGCCAAATGTATGGAACAGCTGTTTTTTCACGATTTCGGGGTTGGCCCCATAGTGAAAGTTGTTCATAATGATGAGTACATACATACCCTTCAGTATTGTTGAACCTTTTTATTACACATTGTATATGCCATTGCTTTTTTTCCGGACATATGCAGGTTTCCTCTCGATCTTTCCTTCACCGAAAGACAGTGGTATAAGAATCCGTACTTTAACTCCAAAGAGGTCAGGGGTTCTAAAACTAAGTATCAACATCGATGTCCTTCATCGACTGTTTATCCTTTGATCGGACATCACTAAAGTATCGATAAAAATTGTAGACAATTGCCACTTCCCTAGTCGTGTAAGTGTAAGTCTGACCCTCCCTCACCTCAAGCCTGCCCCAGTAGAATACGATAGGGACAGCTGCAGCTCAGGACGATTATACCTACAAAAACCTTGACTAAATCGACGTTTCGTATTCCCCTGTTTTCTCCTCCAAAACTAGACCGATAAATAAGTTTTTGGCATTAATTTTTTAAGAAAGAGTATGTCTAGGTCTGTCTGTCCATCTTTTATGTCAAATTTGTCTAGTATTCCTCTGATCACGGCGTTAAAAACGGGGCGTTTTTCGCGACTTTTGGAGGGTCATATTTTCTTCAGTTATTAGTTGATAAAAAAAAGAAAAGGAAGGGACATGCCTATAGCGGACTTAGATTTTAGTAAAAAAACTCATTGCTCTAGAGGCATTCTCCAGGAAGGAAATAAGGGGAATACGTTTGTATGGAGAATCGCAGATAATCTTCCCTCTTAAGCAATTCCCCTAAAAGCTGTTCATCTTATGAATTCTTAGGAGAATGAATTGTAAAAAGTTGCTCTCGAGTAATTTCTAACGAATCTGCTACTTGACTTTATGCAATTCATCTTTCATCGGCCATTTTACGACTTTCTATAGAAAACTGACAAACTAATAAATTCCCTAATAGAATAATTTGCAAAATCATAGCATGAATTGGTGCTTAAGTGACCGTTTTACGATTTGCGAAATGAATCACCATAGGATCATATGCAGAATAGCTAAACGCGACCATTTTAGCCCCCCAGGTCATTTAATTGATTCCTTTCTTTAACCCGACATCACTTTTCGATTAATACGGAATCGATTAAAACGATCGATTCACCTGCAAGTGACTTACTTCAAACTCTCAACTCACAATCGAGTCCTAATCTCGCTCGCTGCAAATCAAAACGGGAAAAACCAGTTTATCGTCAATGATTAACGACTAAAGATGGGAGTTAAAGTAAGACCAACTTATTTGTGGAATCATATGAGAGAGCCACTGTCGCTTATTCTGCGTTAAAGTGATTGTAAGTTTTAGTTTCTTCTTTGGCAACTTCTGCAAGTATTTTGGTCTGTCTGAAACGACGAAGAGAGTTATAGGCTAAAAATGGACTATGATGAAAAACGATGATTCTTTATCCTAGATTTATTGTTATGGTACTTGAAATTGGCTTTCATCATCATCATCAGCCCGGAGACGTCCACAGCTGAACGACGGCCTCCCCCTTAGACCGCCACACTGTACGACAACCTGCCATTTGCATCCACCGGTTCTCCGCGACTTTTACAATGTCGTCGGTCCACCTAGTGTGAGGTCGCGCCTACGCTGCGTCTTCCGGTTTGCGGTCGCCACTCAAGAACCTTTCTTCCCCATCGGTTGTCAGTTCTTCGAGCGATGTGGCCTGCCCATTGCCACTTCAACTTGCAAACCTTGCGAGTTATGTCGGTAACTTTGGTTCTTTGGCGAATATCCTCGTTCCGGATTCTATCGCGCAAAGTAACTAAGTAACCGAGCAAAGCTCTCTCCATTGCCCGTTGCGTGACTCTAAGTTTCTCGAAAAGGCTAGCAGTTAAAGACCACGTTTCAGTTCCATATGTCATCACTTGGCATCAATTGGCTTTAAAGCTCTGAAAATAATGTGTATTGTTTTTTCCTTTAAATCTGTAGAAAAGGAATCATTTAAATTTTTTTCGTAATATTTTTTTTAAATCTTATTACGACGAAGACGAAGTATTTCATTCTGACAGATCGTTTTTAATTGGATAGTTGCGCGTTTCAATCACGCGCTTGCATCAATCATTTGATTTGATCTTGGTGAACTTTTGCAATAATTTATTATTTATTTTATCTATATCAATTATGTGTTTCGTTGCCCCTGGTCCAGGTTAGCAATAGAGCACAATAAAAGAAAGAAGGGGTCACCGTTTTGCAGCAATAGAATCTAATAATAGCTAAAAACAGGGTAAGAAGGTTCTTACTAATAATATACTTGGATCGCTCTTGATCACGGAAAAGCGAATGCCCTACTCTTAGGTCTTTTCTGTGTTCTTGATACACACCGTGTAAACATTGTTGATTACAGATGACAATAAAAAAAAAGAATTCCCCCGACTCTCTTGAGTTGTAGCTAGGGACAATCTTGACTTTCAAAAAAAAAATACAAATCAAATTAGTTCATCCGTTTGGGAGATACGATGCCACAGACAGTTAAAACCCAGATACATAAATTTATTACACCCCTCTGGTTGTTTTTTTTTTGACATAAGCCTTTATTAACTACAACAAACTACAAAGACTACTTAGCCTACTACACAAACAAAACAAAATGATTCTATCCAGACCGATGAAAGAATAGAGTCAATCCAAATGCTCAAATTGAAATTGGTTGAAATTGGGGGGTTAAAAATTTTGATATTGGTATAATACCGAATTACACGACACGTCTTCTTTAATTTAAGATCATCGACCAAAGATGAAAAAGTGAATCGCGATATTCCAGACAAAAGCCTAATTATAGCCTTTTGAATGACTTTCCGAAGTTCGCGGCTAATTTAACTCCGGTTCATTATTCCTCCCTTTCCGTAAAGACTCTTTGATTCGGAATTCTTAAAGAGTTTTTAACTTTTCGCTGTGAAATGGAAATAAATTTTTTTTTGAGTGGGAAATGAGTAAGTAATCGAATTAGACTCTTGGCGGATCCACATTAACACATAATGAGACAAACAAAACATTTTTTCTACTTTGAAAACAATGTTTTTATGGGTCAACACTAAATTCGCGAAAATTATATCAGGCACTGCATAAAACAAGCCATAATAAAAAAATAAAAACACGACTGAGTCAAAAAACGTTTTTTTTTCTTCAAAAAATGTGCTCCCGGGATGATGTATGGTATTCTAAAGATCAGAAGCAGAAATAAGAATAGAAGATACAAAAACCTGTCTATATGTAGGTAAGTATTCCATCAGCTATCTAGTTTCCATATTACAAGCTTTGCTTAGTTTGGGGCTAGATGGCGCTGTGTGAAAAATTACCACCGATATTTATTTATATATTATTTTATGAAAACCAGAAACCTCCTGAAAACCTTGAACTCTTTTTTTGGGTCGTGTAAAAATCACATTCATCCTTGATAAATGTATGTTTTAGCTGATTCAGGTTGGCCACGTGGTAAATGTTGATCATGATGATAAGTAAAATGACACCTTTCAGCTTAGTAATACCTTTCCGCGTAACCTTGTATGATGTAATTATAAAGCTTATATTAAGTTATTAATATTGTAGCTTGTATAATATGAACATGCTTCATAAATCTGATAAATGCTTTGCATGAGCGCTTGCATGCATCTATGCATAATGGAATACCTTAGCGTAGCTCGTTAGCTACGACGTAGCACGTATCGACTACGTCGTAGCTCGCTTTGACTACGACGTAGCAATTATCTGCTACGATATTACTTTCTTGAGAACCTCTCACTAAATATGTTAGAATGTTCAATGCTGGGTTTCTCACCTATCATAATCTATCTATACAATGTGTAACTAAAGGGTTCAACAATACTGAAGGGATATGTACTCATCATTATGAACAACTTGTACTATGAGGTCAACCTTGAAATCGCGAAAAAATAATCGGCGGTTCCAGCGCCAGCCAGCGGAGCCAGCCTTATAGCTCAATTGGCGCATGTCTGTCTTCAGAGCTGTAGGGCGTGGGTTCGATCCCCACCGAGGACAAAAATGTATGTGACGAACATAGATGTTTGTTCTATGTCTGGGTGTAGTATGTATTTACGAAAAAAATATGTATATAAGTATTCTATCAGCTATCTGGTTTCCATAACATAAGCATTGCTTAGTATGGGGCTAGATGGCGCTGTGTAGAAAATGTCCTCCAATATTTATTTATTTATATAAAAAGTTCATTGACCTTGGACAAAATGTATGGAACAGCTGATATTTTTTTCGCGATTTCAGGTTTGGTCCCATAGTAAAAGTTATTCATAATGATGAGTACATACATACCCTTCAGTATTGTTGAACCTTTTTGTTACACATTGTTTTTCTCAGTTACTTGTCATCTTATATCTCAGTTATTTGTATACTGCCTTGAGAGATATAGGACGTCGGCTCAATTCCCATCCAGGACCAACAATTATGTGACGAACATAAATGTTTGTTCTGTGCCTGGCCGTTAATTGTATGTATTACATGTAGGTATGTATCTTATTAAAAAAATATATATAATTAGGTACTCTATCAGCTATGAGCAGGGCTAAAATCACTGAAGAGAGAAGTGAATAGAACGGAAATGTGACGGGCCGCGCTAGCCGGCATAGGAAAAAAGGAACCCTTATAGGATCACTCGGTTGTCCGTCTGTCTATCTGTCTGTCGAGACCCTTTTTCTCTGGAATGTGTATATCAAGTTGATCCTCCACAGTCAGTTATCAGTCAATTAATATCAAATACGTCAGTCCACAGTCCCTTAGATCTGTAAAAAAAACAAGCTTCTAAGTCAACGCAATAAAAAGTTACGGTAATTTTTGTGAGATTTTTAGAGTGAACTAAATCAAAATTCATAGGGTACTTCCCGTTGACCTAGGCTCATGAAATTTGGCAAGAAGCAAGGTCCCTTAATATTAATTACGGTAAAATTCTGAAAATTGATAATTTGTCGATATATCGTCATTTCTCAAGCCAAAACTGAAATGGTTATTTTGTTTGTTTCTTTAGTTACCAAAAAAATACTACATGGCGTTCTACACCGTTAAAACCTACGGAGAAAAGTGTTCATCATCATCATCATCATCAACATCATCATCATCATCATCAGCCCGGAGACGTCCACTGCTGAACAAAGGCCTCCCCCTTAGACCGCCACACTGTACGACAACCTGCCATTTGCATCCACCGGTTGCCCGCGACTTTTACAATGTTGTCGGTCCACCTAGTGGGAGGTCTTCCTACGCTGCGTCTTCCGGTTCGCGGTCGCCACTCAAGAACCTTTCTTCCCCGAGCGATGTGAAAAAATGCGAAAAGACAAGTGTGTGTCTGCTTAATGTAAGTAATAATAGTACATTATGATACGAGTGTGCTATGTTGGTCATTACACTAGAGGCGGTATTATGCGCGCGAGCCGCAGGCAAGCGCGATAAGGAAGCCGAGAGTGTAATGACTAATAGCACAAGAGTTCCATACGACTGTTTTCGTCACACTTGCGAGGAAAAAACATATTTTTTTGATAATAATCAACCACACAGCGAAAACGTCAACAAACATTTGCGGAAAATGGCGCCCAAATCAGTAATTTGAGGTATTACAAAAAAAACTGTAACTATTAACCGGCTATATTAAGAGTGCTTCGTATATGTACGTCTAATTGTAGTCACGTACAAACTTGACTTTACCGGGTGATACCTATTATAGCGCCATGTGCCGTAATGTAAAGTAAAAAGCCCTCGTGCGTAATAGCTTGGATTATGAGCCTAAAACCGATGCAATAAGATCCACTTTACGAGCAAGTGTGATGAAAAGAATGTATTGTGTTGCGAGTTCTGTTCAATCACCTAGCCTATCAATTATAGAAAAGTTTTAATAAATCTTTATCTTGGTTGAAACTACTAAACACATATTATAAATAATAATCATTCAAAGGATCCGCTATATTGTAATCAGTAAGTACAAATAAAGGTAGACACACATGCTCCCAAATTAGGGAAGCGACACGAACATGCGAACTATTCCGAACAGCTGCTTGGCGACTTGTTACTACCCTCGACACACGTGTTGGGAATTTATAATTATTACCTGGATTTCAAATTCAAATATCACTCGTGTTGGTAATGTGAACCGGTTAGCTTGAGTCACGCGTATCGGTTGAGTCACGCGCATGAAAATATTTTTTGTGTCACATTATTTAGTATTTAAATATTAGATATAAATTTAAATATATTTTGGGGCATTTATTACACACAGCGCCATCTAGTCCCATACTAAGCAAAGCTTGTATTATGGAAACCAGATAGCTGATAGAATACTTATATACATTTTTTTTCGTAAATACATACTTATAATACATACTACACCCAGACACCGAACAAACATCGATGTACGTCACAAACATTTTTGTCCTGGGTGGGGATCGAACCCACGCCCTACAGCTCTGAAGGCAGACATGCTACCAACTGAGTTATAAGGCTGTATTTAGTTAAGGGGAGGCCTTCGTCCAGGAGTGGACGTTTTATGGCTGATGACGATGACGATTATTTAGTATCTCACTGTAATAAGTTTAGTAGGTAGTAGTTTTATTAGTAGTTTCGTATTAGGACCTTGATATGTCCTTAAACTGCAACCAGACCCACCGGAGGACGGGCAGCAGCGTCCTCTTGGTTAACGTTGGTGAGCATTCTGCGATTCCCAAGCCGCCTGCCAAGCGTGGGGATTATGGAACACCCATCTATTGGGAGGCCTTCGTCCAGCAGTGGACGTCTTATGGCTGACGACGAGTTTTATTTGTGTTTTCTTCTACTGCAAAATTTTAAGTAAAATTAATTATAAATTAAGAAATTAAATCAGTTTGAGTTAAGTTTTAAAACTTTTATCAAGTTATTAACTTCGCAGTCGTAGGAATGGTTGATTTCGCGTTTCCCTGTTTTTTTTGGTTTTGCTTTAAAGCCGTCACACACAATGAAGATGCTATAATATTTCATGTTATCTTAGAACATATTTCAATATCGCTACTCATACAAAACAAATGACGAACAAGTGACGAAGAAAATATATAATTCAAAATTGTATGGCGAGCGATATTTAATCTTAACATGAAATATTATAGCATATACATCGTCTGTGACAGCCTTTAATGTGTAAATAACACACAGCGCCATTTAGACTATTAGCAAAGCTTGTACTATTTGATCCAGATAACTGATAGAATACTTATAATATGCATTATTTTTTGTAAATTCATTAACAGCCAAAAGACGCTGCTGGATGAAAGCACCTTTTTGTTGTTTTTAATAGTTCCTGGCCATGGATACTAGTCCTTCAGCCGAATACATATTTCTTCATCGATCCTTCTTTCTGCAGTTAAATGAGTCGTAGTCACAGTCCAAGTCACACACAGTAAGTCACAGTCAAGTCCAACCATGCCCTAGTAAAGTCGTGGCAACTTTACTACAAGCTTCTTCGGAGTTTTGGAAACAACACGAAAAGACACGTTTCACTACATTATATCACTTGCCCACACTCTTGCTCGTAAATCAGCACTCAATGAATAGAACGCCACCATTTTTATGCATTAACACTCGAAAAAACACAAGTTTTGGAAAATAATTTTATGCAGCGACATGATTTTCTCGCGTTCCCGCTAAAACTCTGAAAGCACCTTAATAGCGAGGGGTTGCCATAATCCCCACGCTTGGCTGGCGGCTTGGGGATCGTTTTTTTTTAAACACTTACTTATAATGTATACTATACCCAGACACAGAACAAACATCAAAGTATGTTCGTCACACAAAATTCAAGTGCAAGGGTAGTGGAACTTAGCATATTTTTAACCGACTTCAAAAAAGGAGGAGGTTCTATGTTCGACGGTTTATGTTTTTCTTAATGTATGTTCACCGATTTCTCCGTCAATAGGCTAGATGACTGGTTTGTTTTATTGTCCTATTCAAATGTGGCCTATAAATATAACTGATTAATGAAAAGAAAATTAAAATCTGATCAAAAATAAGCAACTTATAAGCATTTTAATATCATGCTAGACAGAGAGGCGAAACATCAAATCGTGACGTCACTTCTCTGTACGCCATATAAATTCTATTGTGACAAGTAAGGCGTGACGTCATTTTTTGTTTTGTGGGAAAGGGACAGAGTTGTCTCTAACAAAAACTTTAAACGCTCTTATATCAGAACATTATTAACCGATTTAAATAATGTTTTCAATTACCATACTATATTTGCTTAAATTCTTCATCAAAGCTATTGGTTTCAACGATTTAAACATCAGTCATCTAGCCTATTGTGGACCAGTTTTGAAAAAAATACTGTTTTTATTAGGAAAGGTACTTAGGTCACTTTTAGCAATGAGGCCGCCATTTGTGCACTAGCATTTAATTTATTTAATCCTTTGTATGTATGTTTCTTTGGTGTGAGCAATAAAGAATTAATCTATCTATCTTCCTATCTATCTATGGTCCCATATCATGACGTATAATTACGTATAATGACGCATTCCGGGCTCTTATGAGGCTACCGCGTTACTGTAGTGCGTCGAGCATGTTCGCTGAGGCCGGGGGTCCCCGACTTCTTTGGGATTATAAGATCTCGTGTGGCTTCGTTTTGGCATCGCTTGCGTCGTTCCGACAACAAAATACTTGTAGCTGTCTCTGACGATGTCCGATCTTCAGGCATTGGGTTTCTGTTCATGTGGACAAGATAAAAAAATAAAAAAATTACTATGCACCATTGTGCTGCATTCTATTTTAATTTTTATTATTAATATTTATTGACATACCCCTATACAGGTATGCTGCTTTATACAAAGTGTAACAAAAAAGTTCAACAATACGAAAGGGTATGTATGTACTTACCATTATGAACAACTTTTACTATGGGGCTAACCCCGAAATCACGAAAAAAAAATCTGCTGTTCCATACAAAAAGTTCTTTGAGCTTGGACAAAATGTATAGAACAGCTGATATTTCTTTCACGATTTCATGGTTGGCCCCATAGTAAAAGTTGTTCATAATGATGAGTACATACATACCCTTTCGTATTGTTGAACCTTTTTGTTACACATTGTATTCTACTATACTATGTTTTAATCTATGGGCGGTCATGCCTGCAATAAATCCTTTTTATTTTATTATTTATTTATTTTATATCAATTAAAAGTCGCTTTTTTTTGTAATGTTATGTGTTGCTTTTTGTGATTTTTGAGACTGATACTTTACATGTACAAAATGACAAGGAAATACGCGAGATGGGTCTTATCCTTCGTCTATTTTCCGATTATAGCCTTATCGCTACAAAGCAGCTTCTCTCAGACGCCCTAAAAAAACTATCGTCGCAGCGAATTAAGTTTAATAACAAGCGTAATGGGAACCTCTCCCGAAAACAAAGAAGTTGTATTATGTTGCCGGTACAAGTTAAAATTTTGTTGACGCTAGAGGTCAATGAACGAAAGTATTTTGTTAACCTCTAGCTTTGGCAGTTTTTTTAAATAGTGTGATTGATTGATTGATTAACTCTTTATTGTTCACACCAAGAATTACACAGAAATAATTTAATAAACGTAAATATTGGAACAAGTGGCGGCCTTTTTGCTAAAAGCAATCTCTTCCAGGCAACCTTTGGATGGAGAGGATTTAAAGAATGCATAGAGGACGGGGTGTGCAAGAAAAGAAAAGTGTGTGAAATCATAAACATGTACTTTAATATTATTAAAAAAATATATATATATGTAATAGTAAAAATACATACTAATACTTAAAATACCTACAATAGTGTGTTTAATTAATACATTGCAAACTTAGTAAAAAGGTGCAATGTTTTTTTTGCAATAACGGTTGTATTCAAAGCTGATGTTTCTGTTCTAAGTGATAAAAAATACAGTTTTAAAAAGCCATAAAAAGCTTTTTATTTTAATTTATGGTTTCAATAATTACCAGTACGTTTTTGAGAGAGCTAGATCCTCCAAGGTTTACACCCGATATAAATAAAGAAATAACAAAAAAACTATGTAGTGGTAGGACTCTACTGCAGAGTCCGCCTGGGGAAGTACCACACATTTGCCAGTTATTCAACCGACAAGCAGTAGTGTGCAAGCATTACTGTGTTCCGGTTTGAAGGGCAATGTCACCAGATAAATTACTGGGTATGAAGAGATTTAACATCTAATATCTCAGGGTGACGAGCGCAGTGCAGTGCGGCGCAGGATTGTATTCGCAAGTTACAATTCTGGCACTGCTACTGTTAGTGGCAGGTGTGACGCTTACCACCAGGCAAACGTCTTGCTCGTCTCGTCACTTAAAAGAATAAAATTAAAAAACTGATCAAATGAAATCCATGAAATACACACATTTATATTTTTTAACGAAAATTTAATTTTTACTAAATAAATAAGAGATTCCCTGTCAAAATATCGTGTCAAAGATGTCGTCAGTTCATATTATTACGCACTTAAAGCGTACATTTGAGACCTAATTATTTTTAAGTGTGTCATACTATAAAATTTAAATTAGAGTTCAGGTGACCTTATAAAACTTCGATTTTAATCCAGCCGCTACTCCTCCAAGTACTAGAACCTGGGCTATCATAATCTTACGAATTTGAGAAGTAACCATAATGTCAGAAATTAAGGTTTTATATCGCAAATGTCATTACCTGACCTAGGTATCATAATTTGACTTAACTATTCAAAAACATACCATATTGTATTAAACTTATTTAAGGGTTGAATGCGCACGGCAAGTGTGTGGGTGGCACGCACACATGCTCCAGCAGCGCCTATTAAGAAGGGCGCACAGCCGGCACTCGCCACTCCCCCTTCCGTAGACGCCCCAGACATGCCTTGGGCTCGCCGGACGACCCCATCGCCATCATCACCTCGGCGGCGCTGGGCTCGCCCGTTCCGACCACTCCTAGCAACAGGAAGTACTCCGTTTTTGGTACCGGTTACCAGAGGCACACAAACACGCACCGACCTCGCCGGCGAGGCCGAGGACTCCCCAGATCTGTCAGAAGATCGGTTAGATTATCTCCAAATAGTCAACCAGATAAACCTACTAGGGCCCCAGGACATACCCCTTCTGGGGTGCCAGGGCAAGTCTGATCCCACTCCCGGCGACGGCCAAGCCGAGGTTCGTACCGTCTGAGGTGCCCTTGAGCTAGTCGCCTTTAACCTAAACTAGGCCGAGCGCCATTTGCGCTTGCCTAAAGTCCGGTGACGCTGTAGAGGCCATCTGAGGTCAACAGCATCAGTCATTCAAAAAATACATAAAAAAAAGGCACTCGCCACTATTAATTCACTACTCCGTGTTGTTCATACATTAATGTTCCACTGTCAATTCGTTGAAAAGTATACATGTTTGCTGCTCTTTTACGCATTTCATTCTCCACGCACCTGCAGACCTTCATATAGGCTATAGGTAGATTTCTCCAAGGGTAATTAATATTTTAGCATGGAGGATTTAGGTATCTCTCTATTTTAGGTCTGTTTAAAAAACCGAGGTAAAATATTATGCTTAGTTGTGGCCGAAACCCTTGTCATATACATCGTTTCTTTGAAATAATATCTAAGTGAGTTGGGTCTTAAACTTTAGATAAATTATACTTGATAAATATTAAATACAATGAAACTCAGAGCATTCTCTCTCTTAGCTATCTCCATATCATTGCCTTGCACGTTATGCGACTAAGTTTTCAAGAATCTTCAGACTTATGAGCATTAAAGCACATGAATAAAAATAATAATTATCAAGTTACCTATATCTTTTTGAATGGGATAATTTAAGGGGGTGAAATGGGGTATGACATTTTGTGTGTAAAGTTATTTCTTTTTGATGTTATAGCGATGAAAATTTGTATTTGAATAGTTCATTTAAAAAAAAATGCTGTTACAATGTTTTTTGACAGGGATGACGTTTGAGTGTGAAATGGGGGATGACGTTTCGTATGGGAAGTTTTTGTTTTTGAAGCTATAGTGATGAAAATTGGTATTTGGATAGACTGTGTAAAACAAAAATGTTTGTGCTAGGGTTGATCTAAAATGGTGCATATCGGGAGGAAAAAATATTGGTAATGATAATGAGTTAACCCAGCGGTATGTATTTGTATTTGGAAGCGGGCGAATTACTTCCGTGCGCGGATGAAGTCGTGAGCCACCTCTAGTACTTAATAAATATTAAATGTCATCTAAACAATGTAGTTAAGTGAACGTCAAGCGGTGACTATTCCTACAATGGTCATAAAGAAAAACTAGATAAATAACGCGCCCCAAGAGGCAATAAAATAGTAGCCGACACCCAGTGACCGACACACAGTGACTCATGTTAGGATTTCTTCTTGCCTCCTAAGAGGATTATGGCATAGCACTTTGTGCATTTGCCACCGCGTCCTTCAAAACCAAGCTGAGAGCGTGGTTACAAGATAATTTGTTTTATGAAATTGAAGCTTATTTTAAAATAAGAGATTATTAACGTATTTTTTTTTTTGGAGTATTAATTTGTTAAGTAATAACTTATTGTGACATAAATTAAATTTGACGTGTTACTTTGGTGTTATAAATAAACAATAAAATTGTATTGTATTGTATCAAGTATTTTAAATATTTCAAGTTTTTGTTAAATTTCTAGTCAAAGTCACACATAGTAAGTCACAGTCAAGTCCAGTAAGGCCATAGTAAAGTGGTGGCAACATCACTACAAGCTTCTTCTGAGTTTTGAAAACGACACGAAAAGACACATTTCACCACATTATATAACTTTTCTATACTTATGCGTGTAAATCAGTACTTAATGAATAAAACGCCACAATTTTTATGCATTAAACCAGAAAAAACACAAGTTTTCTAAAATAATACAATGCAGCGACATGATTTTTCTAGTTGCCGCCGAAACTCCTAGAATACGGTTCTACTTAATTTATTCGTATTCTTTTTTTAAACTGATTACTAAAAGGCTTTGTGAGAAAAAATAAATTAATGTATGTTACAGGTATACTTGGAGGATCTAGCTCTCTCTCTATATAATCAAAGAGGGCATAACATTATCATTAACAAAAAAGTGATATACTAAAAACTATTTCTTCTGGTTTTTTGTACTTTAAATCTAGCAATTTTGTGGATTTCCGCTAAAACAAACGATAATAACACGACAAAAATTCTATGTCTATTTTAATGTATTTTATTTTTATATTGCCTTCCGGCCGCGTACGAAACCAGAGGCTCGTAACCAATTACGACAGAAAAAAACATTTTTGGGCTTGCAATTGACAACCATTGTAAAGATAACGTCTACGATGGAGCACGCTTACCCAAAAGAAACCGCTTGACTCGTTTCGCATAGTGAAGCATATCAAACCGTTTCGTTCACAAAAACATGCGCGCGTGCTCGCACTTTTCTGGTGTAGAGAGTTTATATTTATGTACATGTAATAATATAGTCAAGACCTGGGTATGTCCTTAAACTGCAACCAGAGCTACCGGAGGACGGGCAGCAGCGTCCTCTTTGTTAACGGTGGTGAGCATTCTTCGATCCGCAAGCCGCTTGCCAAGCGTGGGGATTATGGCAAAAACTCTCTATTGGGAAACCTTTGTCCAGCAGCTGACGACGTGTCATTACTACTGTAATTAATAATGTTTTTTAAGTTGAGATAAACATCTTAAATAACGGTTCAAGAAACGATACTGTCCATACCAATACAACTACACAACGGTGGCAAGCGAGCATAACTTAGACATTTTAATATTTCGTTACTTTGGCCGTTACAGAAGGATATTAAAAATTCCAACCACTATTTCCGTCAAGGTGAGCGGAACGACTCTCTTGTTCCGTAAACGGTATTTGTTGAAGTTATGAAAGTTGACGTTTTAAAGTCAAATTGAAACTTTGTCAAAGAAATTGGAATATTATATTTATTGTCTTGGGGAATGTTTGAAGCTCTGAAGCAGGAAACTATATTCAAACCTCGTTGGTTTGAAGTGGGAGGCAATAATGTACCGCCTATAATATACGGCCAATAATGTTAATCCAATCATACAATACAATATATCTTTATTGCACGCCAGAAATATAGAATAAATTACAACTAATCAGGGTACATTATTTGGCAGTACAAGGGGCGGCCTTATCACCTTAAGCGATTTCTTCCAGGCAACCTTTGGATGGACTGGACTAACGGAGGCAAATGCAATTTGGTCGGTGGACATACGTATTCATAACTTGGTTTCCCAAATTGTATGATAGTGGATACAAGTTTTTTTTAATAATATGATTTCAATGTGAGTTATGTACACACATGGATTATTTGGTTGTACAATTATACTGACTCTATGAAGGGTTTCAACAATTTGAACATTACAAATGACATTTGAAATTATTAGTATTTTCAAAGCCCCTTGACCAATTTGTCTAGTAATTATTCGAACTTGATAATTATTATATTAGCACGATCTACTAGCTTACAAAATTTCATAATGATCGGTTCAACAAGTTACCGAAAAGTTCGATCCGATAAAACCGCCGAATCTTCACAAAAGTTCGTTTGGTAAATAATTTGAAAGTTAATTTGGTGATCCATACATTTTTGTAAAGTTAAGTAATTTCTAATGTATCTTATGTCAAATAAGAAAATCCAACATAACGACATCAAGTTTGTCTATCTCACGTTCAACTATGCAGTAACGATCCCAAATTTCAGAGCATAGCCCCCTCACCGTGGTCATTTACATAAATATTGCAGGGACTAAGACTTGAATGGATATTTAAGTCTCATTCAGGTTGCAACATGGACCTCCCAACACAAGCTTCTATCGAACAACCAAAAAATGTTTAATGTAAACCAATAAGACTCAATATCGCGTGATAAAACCGAAGATAGAAAATTGGTCAAACATTTGACAAAGACAATTTTGTGAATGACAAAACTCATTCCGATCTTCAACCACCACTATCTTCAGTTAGGTTAGAACGACTTTCGCTTGATTTTGTAAAGATTGGAGAAATGTATAAGTTTGTAGACTTATTGTTCTAGAAGACAGACATAACGGCGGGCGCTGATAGTGTGGTAAACAAGATTGCAATGCGCTTGCTGGACTGGAGTTTACTTTGAATCAATTTGCATGATAATAAAGGAATCCGTAATAGTTTTATCCTAGGCCGGAATTCCGCCAGATGACAAAGAGACCTATCTCCAGGATAAATTGTTTTAGGAGGTGGAAGCCATTGTCCGTTCATTATTTATTCAAATGATTTTGTACCCTTTCTGGGTTCTTTTTGTAATGAAGAACGGGGAATCAACAGTTTGTTTACGGATGTGAACGAAGTAGAAAATTGGTAAGGAAGTCCAAAGAGTAGAGTAGATAATGAATGATTCGAAAAGCTAAGAGATCGGTTCCAATTATAAAATAGTTTTTTTATATGATTCAATTCTTTATAACTTTGGCTCACAATTATGTTACATAATTATGGCTTTTGACTTTATTACAATACTTTAAATAAATAATTGTTGAATTGTATTGTATTGTATTTAGCCTGTTGGATCCCACTGCTGGGCAAAAGTCTCAAAGGCCTTAAATAAATAAATATGAATTATTTACTTATAAATAAGTACGAGAGATTTTAGATTATTCAGTAAGTTCACCATTCATAATTATGTCTCAAACATAACAAAATGTCTCTATTATATTATCATGTAAGTATGTACTAACATGATTACAGGGAAAATGTTAAGATAAGATAATTTATTTCAGCTGAAAGTTTACTAAAATTACGAATATGTAACAAAATTGTAATAAATACAATCATACATTCATACGTAATGTGTAACATTATAATTTTAGACATTATTATTATTTTAATTTTAATTGGTATGCAAATTCATTTGAGCTTAAACGAATTTCCATACCTTTGGTTTTTTGGTGAAGGAATCATTGTAAGGAAACCCGCCTAGGTACGTCCGGTGAAGGAATCATTGTAAGGAAACCCGCCTAGGTACGTCCGGTGAAGGAATCATTGTAAGGAAACCCGCCTAGGTACGTCCGGTGAAGGAATCATTGTAAGGAAACCCGCCTAGGTACGTCCGGTGAAGGAATCATTGTAAGGAAACCCGCCTAGGTACGTCCGGTGAAGGAATCATTGTAAGGAAACCCGCCTAGGTACGTCCGGTGAATGTATGTAAAGTAAATGGCGTATGTGAATCCAGCAATTTGCGTCTGGGCCAGCGTGGAAGATAAGGCCCAATAGCCAATAAATAAATAAATAAATAAAAAAAATAAAAAAATGCCCTGTGAGGCATATGTCTAGCAGCGGACTGTTAAAAGGCCGACCATGCGGACCTCTACTCTTTCAAATCAACATACATACCATAAAATTGAAAAATAAGGTTTTCTGATTCTGAATACTTATAATTTTGAAAAGGTTTGTTTCATAATTTTCCAGATAATTGCTCATAATATTTCCAAGCACACTTCACGATGTAAACAAAGTTGTTCAAGATTGGAACAAATTACAAGTCGTTAAAACTGGATAAGTGTTCGACTAATTTACTTAATTTGAGGAAAGATGATTCAGATTATTTTTCCTTCTTTTTATTTTAATTTTCTTTGATCATTACAAAAGCAAAGTCAAACAAGCCATTAGAAAGAAACAAAAAACACGACTGCCCTGCGAAAAAAATATAGAGAGTGTCACTCGGAATCAAAGACTATAAACCCTATTGACTGATCATCCGACTACCCCTCATACGAAAATTAGTAGTTTAAAAACCACTGCTAGCTACTGCGAGTACGTCATTGAATTTCATAATTCAGATTGCGTCATCCCAGTGACTGGCCAATCGCAAGCATAGGACGTTACCTCGCCCCCTGCCCGCAACGGTGAGTCGTATTTGTAGGAGAAATTATGTTCACGAACCATCAACAGGCTATATCATCTGTGCTCGGGATGATGTAAGGATTCTAACGATATCCAAAACATCTAAATTTGTTCTGGCATTTATAAGTTATGGTGTAATCAATGATATTATATATAAGGTAGGAGATATGTCATATCGCGCCCTAAATTGGCCCCGTGAAGACGGCCCTAAGGACTGTCTCGCCTGTCTGCGCTCACTAAGCGAGACGCGCGCTATCCCTTGTGCTCTCATAAAAATGCTATCTTTTTTCGCACTCCAGCGCAACTCGTAAACATGACGGCGTGGGGGTCATTTTCAAACGTTGTTTTATTACGTGATGGCGCATCCTTCGTAATCTTTGGGTGTAATAAATAAAATCACATACATACATAAACCCTGAAAACATTATACTCCTATTTTTTGGGCAGTCGTGTAAAAATACACGTAACCGTAAACTAAGTATATTTTAGTTACTTTGGTTTAATATTGAGCTTTTATACGAGTATCACTGAAGCGACAGTGGGTCAGACAGTAAAATAATTAGTTTATTACCATTTGCTATGCAGGACGGATGGAATCCTTTGAGGGCACTTTTATTGTATACCCTCGGTTTATAGGGATTTTAGTTGCATTTTCCAGGCAGTGAAATGTACGGGGCTGTATTTTAACGCACAACTGTATGTTAACTATTAATAGTAGATTATGCACTAATGGAATAAAGCATTGTCTTACGTCGCGGGCGGCATATTGAACCCTGAGCGTAACTCTAGACTCCCGTCTAGAGTTAGATAGAGTCCTGAGTAAAGCGAGGGGTTCAAGCTGCCCAAGGCGAAGACAGGCGTTATTCCAGATGAGCATACTCTACTTTTCACACATTCTGCGAGATAATAAAAAGCCATGGCTCCGTAAATTAAAATTCACTGACAATCACAGGACCAAACACCGTCTTTTGTTTCACATTCTTCGTAAACGCACCTTTTTTTTTAGTTCTGCTTATGGTGGCTAGTTCAATTTTCGAACTAACCTCTTTACAATGCCATATGGGCATTTTCTTACATAGAGTTTTCCACGATCTTCCACACGAATTTGACGTTCCAAATTCAAATCACTTTATCCCTTAGACTTTCATACGACTTTATATACCGTAAGAGATAATGCTTTACTATACGTTGAGGTGGCATGATATGTAATTGGACATTGTCGAGCGGGTGGTGTGAAAAAGATTTTATTAAATGGGTTGTTCGATGACACAAGGTGATTGATATTGATGTGATATGATATGTACAGGGTTACTCAAAACGCTACTAATCTGAAAGGATGTCATTCTCATTCTTGTGAAGAACTTTTACTACGGAACCAGGACTGAAATAACGCAATCAACTAAATGTTTGCATACTTTTCCGCTAAGGCGGAAGCTGAGTGACATTTTGCTATGGAACAATTAGCTTTTACTTACTGAATATGACATGATTGTATTTATAGATATATCTACTATGTATGTATTGTAGTTTTCTATAGAATTGAATCTTCTATAAGTTGTGCAATTATCTTTTCTGTGGTTTTAGCGCGTGAGTATTATTTATCGCAAGACACATCTAACGCCATCTATTGACTCTTACCAAAAGTTGTCTCTATCACAATGTGTAAGTAGAGGCTCGCCGCAATTCACCCCAGTATGTCCCCTAAAACCCATTAAAACAACTATCAACACGTTATTCTTCCATAAAGCATACGCACTTAGCTTTTACAGCCATATTTACTGGTGGCAATGAAACTCACCATGCGGTTTACAATGTTGCCAGCTCTATTCGCTTTGATTCCTCAGGCGATGTGAGAAATGCACTTTATGAGTGAAAACTGTTGGAGTTGAAAAGGTTTTATGTTTCGTTTAGTGCGGAAAGATATCTTACGGTTAGACGAGTTCATATTATCATGTAGCGTTTTTAAGATGTACTTAGTTGATACTACCTACTTATAGGAAAAAAGTGAATGTCAAAAGTGGCCTTATATGGCAATAATTTATCAGCTGTTCCATACACGTTGATTTTATCCCCCTGCCTATTTTCCTATCGGTCAACCAAGTCCTCGAAAAGGAGTTTTATGGTTGATTTACCAAAAACCCGTACGAAGCAGTTTGATTCCACTTTCTTTGTGCGTATTGCTAAACTGGAATACGCTAGTCGAGTGGGTGTTTCCAGATAGTTACAATGTGGGTGTGGGTGGTGTACAAGCCGAGAGTGAATCGGTGTCTTGTAGGTAAGCGTGCGCCATCGTACACTGCGTGAAGACGCGAGAGAGAGAGAGAGACAGAGACAGAGAGTCAAACGCAAGCCAATTATATCCATTCAAAAAACATTTTGTCAAGGGTGAAATGTGTTTTTTCCGTACAACAGCAGTAAACCATCTAAAAAAATAACTTCAGCTTCGTCGAGTCGATGAACCAAAAAAATATAATTATAAAAAACTTATTCTATACTATTTTCTCCCAGTATTTGGCCACTGCCATCCCGCAAGGAGTAGCCTTATGCAGGTCTTCTAAGGTGCAGGAACTCGAACACAACAGTAGGTGCAACATGGTCTGCGTCTCCGCAGTCGCACTGTGCTCTCTCGGCGTCCAAGTATCCCCACTTGACCAAGTTACTCCTGCAGCGGCCCACTTGGGTGCGGAGTCGATTTAAAGACTTCCACGTGGGCCACGGGAGGTCGCCGCATTCTGGGAGAAAAAAAAACTTTAAAAAAAACGCATGAGGTTAAGAGTTTTTATTTACATTAAATACATTTCAGTAAAAAAATAATTTAAATTAGGTACTTAAAATAAAATTAAAACTTTTTTTATCAACCACCCTTTATCTCCCCCCAACCCCTCCCTATTAAGGGAGAGGCCTTCGTCCAGCAGTGGACGTCTTCGGGCTGATAAGTGAGTGAGTTAGTGAGATAACTAGTTAAAAGTTAAACTCATTATAACTAGTTAGTTTTTTATTCGAAAGATATACAACATAACCCAACTCTCAATTCGCCGCGAATACCAACCTTATTTCGTAAAGCATTTAATCGAAGTTAGGAGCTTTAGTTAAAACAATCAAAGCAAAATTCAATCAGTCGAGTCCCAAAGCTGGACATTAATGAAATCAGTTAAAAAGTTATCATTCACTACCTCAGCAGCCACTCAAATATTAACCTGCGCGCTTTACGATCGGAATTTATGACTACCGCCATTTTCCTTTATGGCGGCAAAATGGCGACCAAGATGGCGCCCAAGATGGCGGTTTAATTAAAAATTGATGAAAGACAAGCCTTGATTAATGGCCGTTCGGTTGATTAGGTATTTAGAAGGCTAATTTTAGAACGGATTGTGGTTAGGTGTAGTTTGATTGATGGAAGGGCTTAAGTCTGGAATGTTCTGCTTATAGACTGGAATGATCAGTACTAGAACGGAAACTATAGAAAATCAAATAGTAAGTAAAAACGATCGATAAAGAGACGATATACGTAAGGCAGTCAATACCCTCATGCTGCTCATCATCATCAACAGCCGGAAGACGTCCACTGCTGGACGAAGGCCTCCCCCTGAATAGGGAGGGGTTGCCATAATCCCCACGCTTGGCAGGCGGCTTGAGGAACGCAGAATGATTACCACCGTTAACTAAGGGGACGCTGCTGCCCGTCCTCCGGCGATTCTGGGTGCAGTTTTAGGACATACCCAGGTCCAATCAATACACTACTGATGGCGAAAAGCCGAATATTGAGCTGACTGGCGCGCATTAGAAGAGCTTATGTCAAGCAGAGTTCTAAAGTAGGCTGATAATGATGATCACAACAAAGCGAAATCAATAAGTTTGAAAAAAATATAGTTAGTACATTATGCCAAGATTACATAAATAGATTCTACCCGGGTATCTTCAAATCGCAAGTGTATCGATTTATTCTGTGCATGTGTGCTCCATCGTACAGCGCATCTACGTTTAACCTGTAGTTTAACGTCAGGGGATATGGAGGTCAAAAGCGAAACTATAAAAATTAAAAAAATTACGTATTCCTAATAGCCAACAGATTTTAAATCATTGAACAAAAGCTTATTGTATTGCTGTAGGTACAGAAGCAGATTGGTGTGTGTGTGTGTGTGTGTGAGGGAGGGGTCTGAAGAATATAGTTAGCTCCAACGCTTCTGTGTATATTTCTGTGTTATTATAATTCAAATTCCTTGTAACAAGAGGTGGCCTTTGTGTTGGGCGCCGAGCGAAAACTACTTCCACGTCTTATTAATGAACGAGAAAATACTTTTACAGACTGCAAGTAGGCAAGTAAAGCCAGGGTCACACCGTACATCACGTTTCTCACTAATGTACGAACACACAGAAAACTTTCGCAGCCAAAAAGTGAACCAACGCTACGATTTATAAATAGCCACCCTGCCTTTTAGTGTAGCAGACGAGGTATTCAACCGTAGTGTGCAAGCATTACTGTGTTCCGGTTTGAATGGCAATGTGTTACCACAGAAATTATTCGGTATCCAGAGATTTGACATCTTATATCTCAGAGTGACGAGCGCAGTACGCAATGCGGTGCAGGACTGTATTCGCAAGTTCACAATTCAGCTACTGTTATGGTCAGGCGTGACGCTTACCACCAGGCAAACATCCCGCTCGTCTCGTCACTCGATTGGACATAAAATAAAAAATATATGGTGACGAGTGCAGTGCAGTTCGGCGTAGGATTTTGTTCGCTTGTTCACAATGTTGGCCCTGTGTTACAGGCATGATACTTATACAAGGTGAACGTCTCGCTCGCCTTGTCATAAAAAGAACATATTCAGCGCAAGTTAATTTGTAGTCTATGTTGTACAGAATAGTGTCTATATTCCACTGGAGTGCTGACGCGTGCGCGTAGCCGGCTGGTGCCACGTGACGTCAACGAGTCAAACACTACACTGAAAAATCGACACATTGTCATATACGCAAATACAAATAAAGAACATGTTGCGTACTACGACATTGTTGAAGTTATAGGTAAGCCGTGGTAGCCTAATCGTGAGACCGCTTGACTTATAATCGTGAGGTTGCGGGTTCAAACCCAGGCTCAATACCAATGAGCTTTTTGGAGTTCACGTACGGATTTTAATATCACTGCTTTTTGGTGAAGGTAAACATCGTGAGGAAACCTGCGTACGTCCGGAGAAATTTAATGGCGTATGTGAATCCACCAACCCGCAACTGGGCCAGCGTGGAGGATATGGCACAATTGCCCTTCGAGGGTAGGCCTAAGTCCAGCAGTGGAAGTTGTCCACTCTGAAGCTTATTTTAAAATAAGAGGTTTATTATTTTATTTTATTAAGTGATTATTTTTGTGACATACTTAAGCTAATGAAATTTGACTTTTAACTTTGGAAAAACAGTTTAAACTATCACGGTTGTTTACTAAAGTTATATTTGTATGTTTTTAAAGCTTAAACAGGAAGAAAAATTATGACCTCCGGCAGCACTCGAACCTGCATACGAGCAGTCGCTATGGGTTTCCGTCCCAACTGCTTTGCCAATTAAGCTACAGAAGTCTCTGCCTGAGAAGCCAAATTTCCGAACCTGTTATAAGCTACCAACTAAGCGTTGGTGGCGCCATCTGTAAATTTTTGTAACACAAATATTTACCCAAGCCAAAACCGTTGCAGGTTCCAAGGCCTGACGAGAGAAGTCGCACTGGCTATACTATTTTGAATATTTTTGTATGAAGTGATTCCACACTTATGGTATTTCTATGTTTTTAAAGCTTAAACAGGAAGAAAAATTATGACCTCCGGCAGGACTCGAACCTGCATACGAGCAGTCGCTATGGGTTTCCGTCCCAACTGCTTTGCCAATTAAGCTACAGAAGTCTCTGCCTGAGAAGCCAAATTTCCGAACCTGTTATAAGCTACCAACTAAGCGTTGGTGGCGCCATCTGTAAATTTTTGTAACACAAACAAACAAAAAATGGTTATAGAGAGAAGCGTCAAAACTGCTGTATTATAATTATTACAAACTACTTGATTATAATTCGTAAAGATCCGATCAACTCAACGACTCGCAAGTTATCACGAAAAAAAAAACATACTAACATACATACAAACGCCGATTAGCCCCCTTAGGTTATGAGTGCTTCGCTTCCCTTCGGTCAATAAGAACACGAGTCGTTTTTGTACTTCTTAGAATTCGAATTGTAGGCTCGTTGGTGTATCAGGCTTTTTTTATTACTTTAACCCCTAGAGCAAAATTTTACTTTAGTCCCTAGAGCATCATATGCTATTTTAACCCCTCTATGGTATGCTTTAATGACGCACTGTTTGAGCAAGAGGAG
This sequence comes from Erannis defoliaria, assembly GCA_905404285.2. Lineage (NCBI taxonomy): Eukaryota > Metazoa > Arthropoda > Insecta > Lepidoptera > Geometridae > Erannis > Erannis defoliaria. The sequence goes on along the minus strand of FR990082.1, from coordinate 1,822,345 downwards.
TCAAAAAGCTTTTTGGTTAGATTAGAGCAATGTGTTGTTTGGTGGCTACGGGACCCTAGGTGCGAGAGCAACTCATACTTAACGCTATAACCAAGAATCTGTACGTAAACTAGTTTGCAACATCTCTGAGCTGTATTAATAAAATAGGCACATGCAAATATTCTCACCGTCCACGGTCCTAAGTGCCACATCTGCATTATTTAGCTGTAGACGTGGACGGTGTTATCGGCCCTCGACTTGGCCCGCGGTGCCAAGAGGCCCTTACGTACCGCGTCAGACCTCCCATTAGGGGCCCTCGATGCGGGTTTCGTGCTTGACATATTTTTAAAATTTTATCTTGGAACGTGGTTGGATGAGAGGAGGGTATTTGGAGAGAACGTTGAGCTTGGATGTTAACGTTCGCACACTGTAAGGCGTAGGTCTGAATTATAATCCCAACAATTAGTGCCAGAATTTTCTCAACGATTTCTATTGTCCGATCTCCTAAATAGTGGAGTTGAGTGTTTTTCGGTAGTATAATCCAGGTGTCTTCAAGCCGCGAGTGAATCGATTTCTTCTGGACAAGCTTGCACTATATCTGTCAAACGGTAGCCTGATGGCAATGTGGGTTGTTTTAATCAAGTTTATTGTTCACTTTGATGGGCCGAAGAACCTTACGTACTGGTAAGGGTCGTCTGCCCTTCAAAGTAATAACTTTTAGAAAAATTAAGAGAACAAAAATTGTTCCCACCATTAAAGTATAAGTAAGTAGGTTCGTATAGGCTGGGTGGTGGTGTCAGAGTTAATGTGCCGCCCGAGGGCCTCTGACATGGCTGACGGTTGTTGTTATAGAAACTAGAACAAACATCCGGGCCCAACAATTTAACGTGTCATCCGACCCAAGGTAGCGCTCAGAAATAAATGCCACTCACGGTCACCCATCCGAACACTGACCGGACCGTCCGTTGCTTAACATCGGTGATCGTTTAGAATCACCTAGACACGCTACGCCACGTTACATTCCCACCATTGAGGTACCTACATTACTTACGTAGTAACATACCTCGATGGTTCTTACACAAAAGTAAATAATAAGTAAAATGGGTAGTCATTTTGCATGCAATTTTTTTTTCTAAAGGCATGTGACATTGCGGCTAGTTCCTACAAGAGGTTGGGAAATTTGTACCCCAGCTTATGGAAATTGTCCTAAGATCTAGGCAAACTTGATGATATTTAAAAATTCATAAAATAGTTTTTTTTTAATTCACACTTAAACAATATTAACGTTCAAAGCTCGCTTTAAAACTTTTTTACTATACGTACGTACTTTAAACCTTTAAACTAACTTACTTAAAAAAATCTTGCCACGTTTAAAAACATAATACAAACATGTTAAAAAATAATAAAAACACAATACAAGCCACAAAAAAACGCAATGTTTTTCAAAGACTTTGATGTTATTAAATAAAATCATTGCAAGTGTATAAATCTCAGCAATTTATTTCAAGTCCTCGATAGAACAACATTGGTAAACAAACCCGAGATCCGATAGCATTGGAAAGTTCGAGACGTTTACCTACACAACCGACTCTGAATTCTCTGATCGACTGAAAGTAATCGGATCAGTGAGTCATAATAACGTAGATAATGTGTTGCTTAGGGATTTATTTAAGAAACTAGAAAAATTATGGATCCTTGGAACCATCCTTGAAGTAATAGTCAATATTTTTCTATTAAATCTTTCTCCGCTCTATCAATAACATAAAATTAGAAAAAAATATATAATAAATTTATGTTTTTTTTTTTGAGTTGAATGCGCATTTATATGTTTCCCCTATAGTAAGTTACAATCTGGGCTGGGTGTCTTCAAGTCGCGGGTGAATCGGTTTCTTCTAGGCAAGTGTGCTCCATCGTAGACTGCATCTTCGCTTAAAACCAGGCGAGAGGGCAGTCAAACAAGTCTTTAAATAACTAGGGTTGTACAATAAAACCTAAAATTTCATTTCTTCTGTACCTATGCGGTTATATTATACCTATATCGGTTGTTTATGTTCTAGGGTGCACCTAGAACATAAACAACCGATACATTCGTATTTGATAAATAAAAGAAAAACCTGCGACCCGCCATCCGGCGTTTGTTAAGGATATCTACTTTTTACCTCACAAACTCGGAAAGATACTGTTAATCAATCGAAATCTGAGTGCAAAAGTGCATTTTGTCCGCTAGCGTTCAACAATTCAACAATTTTCTATACCGCCAGTCCACTGAAAATGCATACGTAATACTTATGTCATGTCAGTGCGCCAACATCATTTTTATAATAATCGCACTAGCCAGCACGAAGATTGCATGAAAAACAAACCTCTAGCATTTTCCTCGCTGTAGTCAGGTAAAAAGTTGTGTGTTTCGCTCGGCAGCAAAGTTATTCTGCGTCTCGTACCTTTGAAACCCTCGCTATGCTCAGGATTCTTTATTTTTATTTGATTCATTCCTAAAATCGTTCGCTTGCTCAGGTTTCAATACAAGTACTCGCGCCAAAATACAACTTTGCAGCCTTAATAACAAATAACATTTTTGAATCGAATACGCACTACATATTTTTCGATAGTTCCTATGCTACCCCTATAGCATAAGGAACTATAGTGATGTTTATTTGCAAGGCTGGTACATACAACTGTTATACACGTCAGAATACCCACATTTCTAAATTGACCCCATACTTCAGGAGTTCATACGTAGTGTATAACAATGCAGTAATAAAGGTTAAGGAAAGTTCAGCAAACATATTTCATACTACACCTTGTACTATAAATTAGGGATTTTCTACAAGTTATGTGGATATGTTTATTGATTTAATTAAACGCTTCTAAATCCAATCAGTAGGAATCGAGACTAGGAAGCTATGCAACGATATCACTGATTGGTAGGACTCGAGACTAGGAAGCTATGCAACGATATCACTGATCTGTAGGACTCGAGACTATAGGAAGCTATGCACCGATATCACTGATCGGTAGGACTCGAGACTAGGAAGCTATGCAACGATATCACTGATCGGTAGGACTCGAGACTAGGAAGCTATGCAACGATATCACTGATCGGTAGGACTCGAGACTAGGAAGCTATGCAACGATATCACTGATCGGTAGGACTCGAGACTAGGAAGCTATGCAACGATATCACTGATCGGTAGGACTCGACACTAGGAAGCTATGCAACGATATCACTGATCGGTAGGACTCGAGACTAGGAAGCAATGCAACGATATCACTGATCTGTAGAACTCGAGACTAGGAAGCTATGCAACGATATCACTGATCGGTAGGACTCGAGTTTAGGAACCTATGCAACGATATGACTGATCGGCAGGACTCGAGACTAGGAAGCTATGCAACGATATCACTGATCGGTAGGACTCGAAACTAGGAAACTATGCAACGATATCACTGATCGGTAGGACTCGAGTTTAGGAAGCTATGCAACGATATCACTGATCGGTAGGACTCGAGTTTAGGAACCTATGCAACGATATCACTGATCGGTAGGACTCGAAAGTAGGAAACTATGCAACGATATCACTGATCGGTAGGACTCGAGTTTAGGAAGCTATGCAATGATATGACTGATCGGTAGGACTCGAGACTAGGAAGCTATGCAACGATATCACTGATCGGTAGGACTCGAAACTAGGAAGCTATGCAACGATATCACTGATCGGTAGGACTCGGGACTAGGAAGCTATGCAACGATATGACTGATCGGTAGGACTCGGACTAGGAAGCTATGCAACGATATCACTGATCGGTAGGACTTGAGTTTAGGAACCTATGCAACGATATGACTGATCGGTAGGACTCGAGACTAGGAAGCTATGCAACGATATCACTGATCGGTAGGACTTGAGTTTAGGAACCTATGCAACGATATGACTGATCGGTAGGACTCGAGACTAGGAAGCTATGCATCGATATCACTGATCGGTAGGACTCGGGACTAGGAAGCTATGCAACGATATCACTGATCGGTAGGACTCGAGACTAGGAAGCAATGCAACAATATCACTGATCTGTAGGACTCGAGACTAGGAAGCAATGCAACGATATCACTGATCTGTAGGACTCGAGACTAGGAAGCAATGCAACGATATCACTGATCTGTAGGACTCGAGACTAGGAAGCAATGCAACAATATCACTGATCTGTAGGACTCGGGACTAGGAAGCTATGCAACGATATGACTGATCGGTAGGACTCGAGACTAGGAAGCTATGCATCGATATCACTGATCGGTAGGACTCGGGACTAGGAAGCTATGCAACGATATCACTGATCGGTAGGACTCGAGACTAGGAAGCAATGCAACGATATCACTGATCTGTAGGACTCGAGACTAGGAAGCAATGCAACGATATCACTGATCTGTAGGACTCGAGACTAGGAAGCAATGCAACGATATCACTGATCTGTAGGACTCGAGACTAGGAAGCAATGCAACAATATCACTGATCTGTAGGACTCGGGACTAGGAAGCTATGCAACGATATGACTGATCGGTAGGACTCGAGACTAGGAAGCTATGCAACGATATCACTGATCTGTAGGACTCGAGACTAGGAAGCAATGCAACGATATCACTGATCTGTAGGACTCGAGACTAGGAAGCAATGCAACGATATCACTGATCTGTAGGACTCGGGACTAGGAAGCTATGCAACGATATGACTGATCGGTAGGACTCGAGACTAGGAAGCTATGCAACGATATCACTGATCGGTAGGACTTGAGTTTAGGAACCTATGCAACGATATGACTGATCGGTAGGACTCGAGACTAGGAAGCTATGCAACGATATCACTGATCGGTAGGACTCGGGACTAGGAAGCTATACAACGATATCACTGATCGGTAGGACTCGAGACTAGGAAGCTATGCAACGATATCACTGATCGGTAGGACTCGGGACTAGGAAGCAATGCAACGATATCACTGATCTGTAGGACTCGAGACTAGGAAGCTATGCAACGATATCACTGATCTGTAGGACTCGAGACTAGGAAGCTATGCAACGATATGGATGTCTTATGGACAATTAGACATAGGTATTATTCCTCGTGCTACCTAGGAGAACACCAAACACTAGCACTCAAATCCGCAAAACATTACAGCTTAGGGTTAGCACACTTCAATTTTTCATATTTTTCAATGTTTTTTTAACTTTTCTGCTCTCTGTAAGAATCACCGCCAAGCATTCGATACTTTGGTCATTCGCGAGAGTTACCTTACTGTGCCCTTCAATCGCAACTGTGGCGTACCATGCACTCATCACGCTTTAATTAAAGGTGGGCAACATTGCCTCGGTAATGGGCAAGGCAAGGGCTGTCCCATAGCGGGGGATATTTTATTCATGTTGTTTTTAATTAAAATCTTCATTACGGCCGGGCGCCTGCAAATTATATGGAAAGTTTCACTATTTTGACTCTGGACGCGAGTCGGGGGTTCTAGGCAAATGGAGGACGAAAAAGCGCTCGTGGTCATTATGAGAGATAATCTAAAGTTTTTAATGATAATATCACAATATTTATAATGGAATAGTCTAGAATAATATTTTTTTGAGTTATAAATATTTGAGCCACGCTAAGAAAAACTAAAACACTGCATTTAATCTTTATACAGGGTTAGTTCTAATCAGTTAGCATCCTTTTAAGGACATATTTTGTACATCTAAACAAACAACTTTTACTATGGGCCAACATTGAAATCGCAAAAAAAAAGCTGTTCCATACAAAAAGTTCATCAACCAAAATGAAAGGAACAGCTTTTTTTTCTTGCGATTTCAAGGTTGGCCTCATAGTAAATGTTGTTTGTTTTGATGTACAGAATATGCCCTTAAAAGGATGCTAACTAATTAGAACTAACCTTGTATACTCAGGATGAAATTGAATTCATTGACATTATTATTATAATAATATTAATCAGGCACTTAATCCTTGTGCCTCTAAGGATAAAATAATTTATATCCTTCCTATGTTTAGATATGGGCTCATACTACAGTTTCATTACAGAACTTAACATGATATAGAAGGCTCTGAATAATGAACGCAATTAGGTTCTATTCTAATCTAGCTAAAATAAAACTTAAATTTTATGTTAAGTATTAGTTTACAAAAATTATTAAGTTTTGATAAAATGCACAAACTCTGGATTACGTGGTGTTCAGCAACAATTTAAAAAAACAACCATTAATGTTGTATTAGGAGCATGGCTTCGCTGTATATCTGTCGCAGCCCAATAGTGGAATTCGCCGTTTTACATAATGGCTAGCCATTTTACTAAACAGAGCCGTTTTTTAAAACGGCGGATGAACATTCAGCCAAAATTTCATTGCAATACGTTCTACAATACGCCGGCCTATGTTTAGCCACATTGTAATCAAGTTGCCTTTCATGCATAATGGTATTCATACTAACAAAATACAGTGTATATATAGTAAAAAAACAAATTGTATGACAAAAAAGGACACTTGGTATGTAAGTAGCAGGCAAACATTTGTTTTAAATAAATGAAAAGATCATACTTAAGTTATCACAGCGCCAAACCGCCGCGAGTGTCAACAATTTGAACTAAAGATTGCCAAAGCGGCGGATCATAACCCGCTCAATTACAATATGGCTAGCCATACAATGCGGCGGCCTTTCTTTCAGTCGTAATACAATTTGGCTAAACTTTAATACGCCGCTTTATAAAACCGCCTTTTTTTTAAATGGTTAGCCGTTATGTAATACAGGGTATTCAGCAATTTGGTTGCAACATATCTACATCTACATATAAATAATATCCTTACGGATCCTCGGTTTCTTCTAGGCAAGCGTGGTCCATCGTAGACTGTATCTTCATTTAACATCAGACAAGTTGGCAGTCAAACGCAAGCCTATTAATAAAAAAAAAAAACTTTTTATAGCTCAAAGAAAAAAATTCTAAAATGATTTCCCCCGTCCTTCCAGATCCTTCGTAATAATCGAAAGTTGCGACACAAAAACAGAATGTTTTTCCAAACGACACCCGAAAAGTTACTTCTTACAAATGCCAAAATATAAAAAAAAACGCTGCGATTATACCCCATTAATATTCCCGGGTCCAAAAATGTTGACGGCACGTCAAATCTGAGATGATTAACGATGGCTATTGTTTGGTTCCTTATTGTACTTTTCAGCTTGTTCCAACAATGGTCCAACTAAAAACTGCGGACAAGAGAAATTTGTGGGTATTTTTAATATCTCCCTTGAAGCCGCTGTCACTTTCGCGGGTGATGGCAAAATGGGATAGATATAAGCAAATATTTGCGCTTATTTTTCAGGTTGTGGCTACGAAGTAACCGGGAGTCAGGTTTTTTGGAATAATAGGCTTCCATTCGCCTAATGCTTAGCTAAGATGCGGTCTAAGAAAAAGCACACTCTTCTAGAAAAATTGTCTAAGCCTGGCCGCACACTGTCTACTATCGCTACTGTGATAGGTAGTACTAGAAACTACCGCTTTGTCGCTGCTGTCTGGCCGCACTGACGCTCTTTCTACGCCGCTGTGTAGATGAGGAGCAACAATTCATAACGAAAGAGGCTATTAACACTACTTCACAACACTGTTACTGTTATGGGCAGGCGTGACGCTTACCAACCAGGCCAACGTCTCGCTTGTCTGGTTACTCTATTCCATAAAAAAACTTATTTAGGCGCGGCTGCTTATCCCTCTTACCGCTATTTGATCACGCAAGCTGCTAATAGCTGCTAAGGCCATACTTAGTAGCCATTGTGCAGTCCTGGGCATGTCCTAAAACTGCATCCAGAACCGCCGGAAGACGGGCAGCGTCCTCTCAGTTAACGGTGGTGATAATTCTGCGATCCCAAGATCTGCCAAGCGTGGGGATTATGGCAACCCCTCCCTATTAAGGGGGAGGCCTTCGTCCAGCAGTGGACGTCTTTCAGCTGTTGAAGATTGTGCGGTCAGCCTTAATCACGATTTGAAGACACCCAGATTGTTGTATTCGGAATCATCCGCTCGAGCAGCGCATTTCACTGTTTGGCAATGTTTTTCTGTAATAATGTTCTTTGTTACAAAGAATAACCAAGGTGAACAATACCTGAATGATATACAAATACATTGCCGTAAACATAAATAATCTATTAAAAAAAACATAATATGAACAAATGAAATTGATTTGAATTTTTAAGAATAATAGATAAGAAAGGATTTTTAAGCAGTCGTGTAAAAAATTGAAATCATTGTAAAATTGATCATAATAAGGCGCTTTTGTTTAAAAACTACCATAAAAAAAACTGTATTTGATTTGGTCCATCCATTATTGAGCTACTCTTTTTGTCGAAATTTCACATTCCGCTATTTTCCTGGCCCCACGTCTATGATTAAAACCTCTCAGCACGATTACGAAGCCTTCCAGTTTCACCTGTGGGAGTCTAGATCCTTCCAGATCCCCAATAAAGCTTTATATTAAAGTTATAAACGCACGTAGGGAACATTAAGCTTCCGTTCACAATTTATTTCTTGAAGACAGCAAATTTATTTTTGGGTAGAGCCGAAATCAGTTTTTTTTATAGAAGACATATTTTATCATAAACTAGTTGTAACTCGCAGCTTCATCCACTTGTTTACTGTATAATTATTTTATACACACACGTACAGCTGCACCAGAAAGAGTATAAGTTAAATAAAATGGAACTAAAAGTTTTCAATACAAAATATTATTCAGTGTTGCCAAGTTATACGTCATTTTGAAGAGTTTGGATAGAAAGCAGCGCCCCCGTTATTTTTCTACTCTTTCTAGTACAGCTATACCTTTTTATTTTACTAACCGGTCCTTAAAAAAAGACTTCTATGTTCGACTGGGTGTATTTTTTTATGTAAGATCAGCGATTTCTTCGCTTCTTGCCCGTGGTCCGGTCAACTGGACTACAGAAAAGTTATCTTCTTCCGTGGTCGTGTTATGTTGTGGAACTTTTTCTTTTTTTAATGAAATGTTAGGGCTCTCGACGTGGTTCAGTCGGTTGTTTTTTTTTATCTTGTCTGTAATATTCATACAAAGCTTCACATCACATCAACAGCCGGAAGACGTCCACTGCTGAACGAAGGCCTCTCCCTTAAAGGGAGGTGTTGCCATAATCCCCACGCAAAGCTTATACAATAATAAATATACATAAAAATAAAAAGTTACAAACAAACTTTTAAACCCCATTTTACCCCTTCATGGACACACTTATTGGTAACCCAGCTTAGTTGATACTTACACTTTATAAGGAATAGATAGATAGATCCTCTAAACAAGCTTGTCTTATAGTGGTAGGACTCTATTGCAGAGTCCGCCTGGGGAAGTACCACACCTTTGTTAGTTATTTAACCGCCAAGCAGTAGTGTGCAAGCATTACTGTGTTCCGGTTTGAAGGGCAATATTACCAGAGAAATTACTGGGTAAGAAGAGATTTAATATGAGTGAGTGAGGGTGACGAGCGCAGTTCAGTGCGGCGTAGGATTGTGTTCGCAAGTTCACAATTTTAGCACTGCTACTACTAGTAGCAGGCGTGACGCTTACCACCAGGCGAACGTCTTGCTCGTCTCGTCACTTAATAATATTAAAAAAAAGAAAAAAAAGACTCTATGGTCTTAAGCTGTGCGTTGTTATATGAATAAATTCAAAACTGAAGTTTAAAGCATAGCCTAACCAGTGGTTAAACAAACATAACATATTGCACAGAAGTTCTTTTTACAAGTTGGTTAGCTATAATAATAAAAAAAAAATTGACGCAAGGGGATATTCGTCCCATATTTTTCTATTAAACATTTATTGTCCCATAGGAAGAGAGGCTATTTGAGTCCTTCGCTTCTCTCGAATCTTGGCTTAGTTAATTTATGTAACACCTAAGTTAAGGGATAGACAAGACACGTTCAAATAACTCCCATCAGAGTCGTGTAACATCCGCTGTTGATAAATAGCCATCATAAGACGTGAGGATAAATTCAGGTAGCGTCTGATTTATGGCGTCTCACATTAGTCTTAACATGCCGTCTATAGCAGATGCCTTTATACCATACTAAATAGAGAGATTCCATGTACTTTGCCTTAGTACAGTTACAAGAATTGTAGTTTTCTCATGATATTAAATTTATTTATTATATCTATTTATTTGGTCGTAAAGTAAGCTAACGTTCATCGCATAGTCAGCCTTTAGAGATGTTACATTAGGATCGATTTTCAATATCAGGACGTGGTAACCTAATAGGCAAGATGACTGGTTTTTTTATTGTCCTATTAAAATGTGAAAGACGACATTGTAAAAATCGCAGGCAACCGTTGGATGCAAATGGCAGGTTGTCGTACAGTGTGGCGGTCTAAGGGGGCGGCCTTCGTTCAGCAGTGGACGTCTCCGGGCTGATGATGATGATATTTTAACAAATACCGAGTAACATAATATAGTCGTTGCGAATAACATGTTATAACATTTATTCCCCTAGATTATGTTACGAGTAACTGTTATGAATAAATTTGTTACTCTTAGTCGACTGCTAGATATGCCTAAACTCGAGGGGCTAATTGCGATACCCACCTACGCTGCGCTGGCCCATTCGCAGTTTGGTTGATTAAATTTCAAACACGCCATTAAATTTAATCTCCTAACGTATGCAGGTTTTCTCGCGATATTTTCTTTCACTGAAAATCCAGTGGTTTGAAAATAAATTCTTCACAAAAAGCTAATTGGGATGGGCCCGGGATTGGAACTCAACAGCTCACATTCCAAGTTCACACGTTCCCACTATCTAAGTTAGGTGTTTTCTTGTCACGAGTGAATTGGTTTCCTTAGGGCAACCGTGTTCCATCGCAGACCACATCTACGATTAAGATTAGGCGTGATGGTGGTCAAACACGAGCACAGAATAAATAATAGTACTAGGTACAGAAAGTTAACTCCGCAAAGGAATTGAAATAAATAAGGACTATCTACGAGGCAATAAAGTAGCAATTCAACTCGCACAGCGCTGGATACCGCTCGCTATATTCACCTAGATATACCGCTCTCTTTCTATCACGTATGCTTTGTTACGTGCGACGAGCGTGCGGGCGGCGACTGACTTCTGCCTTGCATTGTTCACCAGGACGGAGCGCCGGCCGAACATACACGAGCCTAATATCATAAAAAGAGGCTACATATTAAGTCTGCTACTAGGTAAAAAAAACAAAATGCGACCTACCTGCACCTTGGCATTAATTACCTATAAAACATAATATAACTTCGCCCACGCAGCGCGCAGGCTAGCAACTGCTATGTTATTCCATTAGAACTTTGTATAAAAACACGAATTTACAAGCGAACATTTTGTTTACGCATTACAGCAATATTAATGACATCATAATGGCCGGAGAGAAATATGGAAGCTTTAACATGAAACATGGCGCGGAAAATTTTAAAAATGAGTCGAAATAGAGTGCAGGGGTCAATCAAGAAAATCCTGCTTTTAAACTATCGTCGTCGGTCAATCCCGCACTTAGAACGAATACCAATGGAGAAGCCAATGGCGGTAATCTACATAGATAATTTTCTGCCACTTTTTGCGGGGGACTAATGAAATAGAGTCCTGTTCGGATGAACGCGCAGTAAAACAAACTCAAAACACACACAAAGAATATTATGGTCACTGACCAGATACCACTGACACAGACTGACTGGGACTGGCTGGTCCTGTAGACAGAGGACGCCTAGCTGCCCACATTGGTATGCTCGAAGATTATGAACGGTTCAGTCTATGAGTATCACGGAGAATACAATAAGCTTGTAATGGGGCTAATCGTATTGGCATTACTAAGCCGAATGGAGGTCATTGAGTTTACCAATGTAAACAAAAATTACCTGGATTTGGTAAAAAAAGGTCCTTAGCAGAAATACTACGGCAACAACCAAAAAGCCACAAACAAAATATATATATATAAACTTTAAAATAAACTTTAATTGAGCTTCCTAAAAAACCGTATCGACAATCAACGAAGAAATTAAACAGAAATAGACAAAGTATCGTTGAAAATACAGAAAAAAAGAACAGTCAAATTTATTTTCTGGTTTGTTTTGAAGTTTGATAAAAAGCGAATAAAACCAACGAAATCAATGAACAAAGTCTCACCGCCAATAATGCTTTTCAAATACCTTCCTCTCGATTAGACCTTCCGATTCAAACAACTCAACAAACACAAACAATTTGAACATCGAAAGCTGGAAACAGCAACATCGGATAGACAAGTACTTGAGGCTGGGACACAGCGGAAATTTCTATTACATGATAAAGAATAAGTAGGTACAACACACAAAGGCGCATTAAGATAAGGGTCATTGTAAACTCGCCCCAAAGTAACTTCGCTTCACACAAAAAAAAAAAATATTCTCGTCATTTCGGCAAACGTGGCATATTTGCAGTGTTTTGAGAAAGGCTCTTCTTAAAATAATTACACGAATATTGGTATTTATACAAGCAACAAGTAACATTACCCAAAGAAAGATAAAAATGGTTTAAAAGTATATTAATGGTAGATAAGTATATTTACAGAAGATAATAAATAATAAGTTAACCTAACTATAACTCATTTTTCTAAACTGCAAAAAAAAGGAGGTTCTCAATTCGACTGTATGTTTTTTTTATTACTCCGCTAGTTATGAATCGATTTTGATCGTTCTTTTTTTTGTTTGGTAGGACATAATTCAGTAGTCCCATATACATTTTATCGAAATCGGTTTAGTAGTTTGGGTTTTAATTCAAAGTTATTGGAATAAATCAAAACAACTGGAAAATAATTATGAAGATGTCATCTAGGTTGTCAAAATTGAAGTCGGTTGTTCCTTTTTTTAAAAGCATATCATTAGGTATTAAACTACAGAATCATACAAATAATCATAAAAGCGAAAAATTTACAAACATGTTCACGCCAAAACAGCTGAACGGATTTGGATGAATATCTAAATGTATAAAACTTATTTATCGGAATAACATGTACGCTAATTTTTACCATCATTACCATTCTTCTATCACGAGGGTGAAATCAGGCGCAGCTAGTTTAAAAATATCTTAAAAAACGTTCACCAGTGGATACTCTCTTTACAAGTTCCTACGCGTTATCAGCCAGAACACTGTTTGGTACTCTACTAAGTAAAATAACTAACATCAGCTCCCAAACTAAACTCTAGAATGTTCTAAACTGAGCGTGTTGACTTGAACAGACAAACTGAAGGTAGACTGTAGGATAGTCGATATTTTGATTTGTAACTGAGATTTATTCATCTGTATCGGAAATAAACTTGACGTAGAGTGTGGATATATCTAGTTAGAGTTCAAAATATACTTATAATATTGTTAAACTCTACTTATATAGGGTTAGTTCTAATCAACATCCTTTTAAGGACATATTTTGTACATCAAAACAAACAACTTTTACTATGGGGCCAACATTGAAATCGCGAAAAAATACCAGCTGTTTCATACAAAAAGTTCATCGAAAACATGTATGGAACAGCTGTTTTTTTTACCCTGTATAGTGTGATACTAGAGGTCGCCCGCGACTTCGTCCGCGTACGGAAGAAATTCGGCCCGCTCCCAAAATTCACCACTTTAAATCATCCCGAGCAATTTTTTTAGTTTATGAATTATTGCAACAATATTCCAACTATTTTCGATGTCCTTATTTTATTTTCCAAAAATGAAACGGGTAGGACCGTTTCGGGTTTTTGATGGAGCGTACTCCATCTAGCAAAGGTGTGGTACTTCCCCAGGCACACTCTCCAGCTCCAGTGGAGTCCTACCACTACAATATACAACTTGGCTATTTCATAATTATGTTTGTAGGTATTAGTGAGACGCATTATTTTACCTACGTGACCTTCCATGAAACCGCATTAAAACTGTTACTCCATGGAAAAGATCATAAATTTCCTCAAGAAAATGTATCGAACAGTTGATTTCAGTATCGCGAGTTTAGGGTAGATTCCAAGGTAAAAGTTTTTTTTTTTTAAATTTATTTTGTACTCAACAAACAATACACAGCAAAATATTATACATTTATTTATTTAGTCATTAAAATGGCTACAAGCCAATTACATTAATTACCAGTGTTACATGTTACAGTCAAAATACTTAAAATAATTCCATTAGTAACAACACAATAAAAATAAAACAATAAAAATCAGATTAAAAATAATAATACTAACATAGTCATGCATTCTTCTCACAATACGCTAAACAAACCGTCATTAAACTCGACCACCCATCCTCAAACACATCGCATTCCCGATTGTCCTTCAAGAGAGCGTTGAGCGCAGTGAGAGTTCGCGGGATACGAGAGTTAGAGTGAGCTACTGTGCGGCAATGAGGCTCGGCAAACAGATAAATCAGCAATAGTCAGCAATTATGATAAAGTAGTATTCATAAGAAGCTAGGTAGCTGGTGCACCAGCAACGTTGACCATAATGATGAGTATAATGTGCTCTAAAGGCTCTTTTCGGTATACTATTACCGTTCTACGTACCCCTTATATTATTATTTACCTTTATATTGTGTTCTTTGTATTCGGTTATAATAGTACATTATGATACAAGTGTGCTATGTTGGTCATTATACTAGAGGCGGTATTATGCGCGCGAGCCGCAGGCGAGCGCGATAAGGAAGCCGAGAGTGTATTGAAACATACCACAAGAGTTTCATACGACTGTTTTCGTCACACTTGCGAGGATTAAACAATTTTTTTTTTGATAATTATCAACCACACAGCGAAAACGTCAACAAATATTTGCGGAATATGGCGCCCAAATCAGTAATGCGCGCGCAGGTTGACATTTACTTCAGCGGTATAAGAACTCTTTGTTGGTATTACAAAAAAACTGTAAGTATTACCCGGCTATATTAAGAGTGCTTCGTATACGTACGTCTAATTGCAGTCACGTACAAACTTGACTTTACCGGGTTATACCTATTATAGCACCATGTGCCGTAATGTAAAGTAAAAAGCACGTGTGCGTAATAGCTTGTATTATGAGCCTAAAATCGATGCAATAAGATCCACTTTACGAGCAAGTGTGATGAAAAGACTTTTTTAAAGCACTAGGCGAGTGTGGGAAGGTAAAAATTGAGATTTACACGAGAAATGAAGTGCGCACAAGAAGCAATTTCGCGCTGAGAACCATCCAGTAATGGCTACTTTTGTTCCAGACTCGGGACATGTGGATGTGGTTCTTTTAACAAACCTGCGGATTTTTTTATACTACGATTAAGAAAGAAAAGAAGAAAGAATAATAATAATCATTTATTTTCAGGCAAACAGGAGCTACTTAAAAAACAGGGGCCCATTAATAGAAAGATACCTTACAGACTAACATACATATTATAAAAATAATCTTAACTATAACACATATTGGGCTGAATATTTCTCCCTCTGCTTTTCTCGCCGTTGTTCGCTGTGGTTGATATGAACTTGGACCGCGAACCGGAAGACGCAGCATAGGAAGGCCTCCCACTAGGTGGACCGAAGACATTGTAAAAGTTTCGGGCAACCGGTGGATGCAAATGGCAGGTTGTCGTACAGTGTGGCGGTCTAAGGCTTTCGTTCAGCAGTGGACGTCTCCGGGCTGATGATGCTGATTTGAACTTAAGCCGGGCAATCAATCAATCAATATATATAAAAGGCTCCTGACTGACTGATTCAATGACTGACTGACAGACAACGCACAGCCCAAACCGCTGGTCTACAGACTTGAAATTTGGGGGGTGTACTCGTCAATATTTTATTTTTTCTTTACAGGTATCGGTTGCTTTTGCTCCCACCAGCGGCGGATCACAGCTTGCCACTAATTATACTTATTCAGTATTTTTTTCTTTTTATGTAAAACCGAGTGACGAGACGAGCGGGATATTTGCCTGGTGGTATAAGCGTCACGCCTGCCCATAACGGTAGCAGAATTGTGAACTTGCGAATACAATCCTGCGCCGCACTGTACTGCACTCGTCACTCTGAGATATTAGATGTTAAATCTCTTCATACCCAGTAATTTCTCTGATAACATTGCCCTTCAAACCGAAACACCGTAATGTACACTACTGCTTGGCGGTTGAATAACTGGTAAAGGTGTGGTACTTCCCCAGGCGGACTCTACAGTAGAGACCTACCACTACAAAATAACCTATTATCGTAGATACGAATCACCTAATATGATACACGTTATCATATCAGTTTACGTGAACCTATTACTGTTAATTATTTTTTTACAAATTGTGCCTTTTTGTACAATATCCAACAAAATAATAATAATATCTTGTCTTAATTTTTGATGTGCCAACAAAACCAACTGTGAAGCCGCATCCATTAAAATTTCGTCTTCCATCGTCATGTTGCGGTCTAAGCTCAGACGCTTCTAGTGGAAAATTGCGCCAACCTCCCGGTTTAATTCGAGACTAGTTTTAAAAATACCATTTTTTATGCGAAACCTTTTAATTTCACCCCGCACAGGCTATTTATTCGCGAGAATGGCTTGCCGGAAGAAATGAGCTTTGTTTGCAAGCTTTGAATGCAGTTTTTGATGTTAAAAGCAAGTGAAAACGCTGTTAACTATGAAAGCATAAAGGAGAGGATGTTAGGTTGCTTAAACGGGATGCCGTTGGGTATTTCTGTTCGTTCTACCTTACTCAAAATGGAGCTTTTATGATGAAATGAGCTAGTGTTGCCCACGACTTTTCAGATGGTCATACCGTCATACCACTAACGTCTCGGTGAATTCAATGGTATATGTGAATATGTGATGATTGCATAATTTCTTAACGCTTTTACGTAGTACTATTATTTATTCTGTGCTTTTACTTGCTAAAAGATTGTATTCAGACTGTTGTAAGTCTAGAAACAAGCTGAATGCTCTAACCCAGTACCAGTCGGCTGCGTATCCAGTATGTTGGCAACATTGACATGCTTAATATTCTTATGGAGTGTAGAAATGAGGAGTTTTTTTTTGTTAATAGTCTTGCGTTTGACTGCCATCTCGTCCGATGATAAACGAAGATGCAGTCTACGATGGAGCACGCTTGCCTAGAAGAAACCGATTCACCTGCGACTTGAAGACACCCAGATTATATTTATCGGAAAACACCCACTCGGGCAGCGCACAGGACGTATTTATCTTATAAGAGAATTGTAAGAGAGTTAAAAAGTGTCCAGCTTTATACAGTAAAAAACAACAGTTCGATACCCCACTAGAATGGCGCTAGCTTAGCTAAGTGTATGGTTAATGCCGAGTATTTTTTTTGTGAATCATTAAATAATGCGTTATAGTGTTTTTTTACTTTTTAAAATAATAGTACAATAATGGGCAAAATTTGTGTTGATAAAACTTAAAAAAATATGTAAAAAGTTGTGAAGAGAAAACTGCCGAATTTTAATAATTTATTCTGCTTGTTCGCTAGCGCCACCCTAAATTATAGTATTATATTATCTTTGATTTCGACGGACATTTTTTCATATACATAGACAGTTTACTCCTTCAGTTCTACACTCCATAGACAATACATGCTGAATCCAATGCTTATGCGTTGGGCGAAATTAACGCCAGCATTTTAGTTTGATCTAAGGTTTTAGATCCAATCTAAATCTAAATAGATCTGGCGAAATAAGATATTTGTAATCGGAACACCCGTGTCTTAAGCCCGTAACAAGGTATATTACGTGCCAAGAACATTTCTCTTATGGTGTAAACTTTCTCAGCACGCGTGACATAGAAACACCGAGTACGTTCATAATTAATATTCCGACCGCCAACAAAAATCAGTTTACACACGCTCGGCGCATAAATTGACCCGCAAACACGGAGATATAGCGTTTTACGGTTTCGTAGTACACTTTCTGCCAATTTGCTGGTTATTGGGGGACGTGATTCTGATGAAAGTTGTTTTTCCAGTCAATTCAAATGTGAGTTCTGGACTGAGTATTTTTAGTTTTGTGGTAATTCAGAGAGCTATTACAATATTTATAGATAATTATTACTATTATCTATATTTATAAAAGACAAGCGCATACTCTTCGGACAAGGAATCGCAAAACCGACCAAAGCTACGATTCTGATATTATGTATGTGGCCTGTTGTTAGGACGTCGTTCGTTAGGCAAACGAAAATTCCGTTTTTAGTGAAGATGCTCACTTGAATTTTGAATTTTCGTTTGTCGAATTGATAACCTTCCTTTTTTTCGAAGTATGGTAAAAATGTGTTTTTGTACAATACTAAACTAAATAATTAAATATCGGTGGACATTTTTCACACAGCGCCATCTAGCCCCAAACTAAGCAAAGCTTGTAATATGGAAACCAGCTATCTAGGGCTGGGCTATCATGTAACTGTTCGGGATCGCGATTCAGATACGAGTTGTCAAAAATTGTCAATTGTCACTGTCACTGCCAAAACTCATTTAACTCTGCAGGGCAGGACGAAACGCCAAAAGACCGACGGATTTGCTTAACTTAATTAAGGAAATCAATGTATTCGTTCGATAACGATAGCGAGAGAAATCCCTCCGTGATACCGTGAACAGTGACAAGTGACAATTATGACAACTCGTATCCGAATCGCGATCCCGAAAAGTTACATGATTAGCCTGCAGCAAAGGCCTGCAGATAGCTGATAGAATACTATATCATTGAGCTAATATCTGAAGAGTCACAATCAAGCGCTGAAGCTTACACTGAACACTATACAAGCGACATAACGTCTAAATTCGAACAATTGTGAACTATATAATGCACGTATAGGTATGTACAACGGCAGTCGGACGTTTTTTGTCTGTTTTCATTTAGACTCTTTAGATAGCTCAAGAACTATTTTTTTTTGTATATACATACTTATAATATATTATATACTACACCCAGACACAGAACATAAACATCTATGTTCGTCACATAAATGTTTGCCCTGGGTGGGGATCGAACCCACGCCCTACAGCTTTGAAGGCAGACATGCTACCAACTAAGCTATAAACACGTACGTAGTACTATTAATTATTCTGTGCTATAACAATCACAATAGTCAATAGTCGTTTATTCAATACAATCATTCGTTCGATTTAATCTGCCTTCTACTAATTTAGACTACACTACATTCTAGTTTCAAGTAGCTAGAGAGTGCCACATCTAGAACTTCCGCCTCCCCGTCCTAATTAACCACAGTAATGACCTTTTTAAATTAAAAAAGGTCCTGAATAACATATTAGCCTCACGTCCCGAATGACTAAATTAATTACAAGTTCCGGTGTGTCATCAAAAAGCGAGATTTAAAAGCGGGAAACCGGAATTTTCCGGGTGAACCTACGAATAAATTGGTCGGACTTTATTTGGATAAACATGAAAGGGACATTTTGTTTAAATAAAATAAATCTGTGTGAATTATCTAAAATAGTTCCCACATGGTCAATTATGTATTAAGAATCTCGTTTTCACTGGATTTGTTTTTTGCAGAGAATCTGTTCTTTTTCTACTAAGGTTCTACAGTAGCAGTAACAGAATTGTAAACTTGCGAACAAAACCCAGCGCCGCACTGCACTGCGCTCGTCACCCTGAGATATAAATGTCAAATCTCTTCATGCCCAATAATTTATCTGGTAACACTGCCCTTCAAACCAAAAGAAAGTAATTCTTTCACACTACTGCTTGACCGTTGAATAACTGGCAAATGTGTGGTACCTAGTTCCTCAAGCGGACTCTGTAATAGAATACAATATATTAGGTCTTTACCTATGAAATTGCCGTTTTGTATGGAATAAGTGAAAGTAGTATTTTTTTTTATTTTTTTTATTTCTGTTATTCAAAGTAATCACCCATGAAATCGACGCATCTTTGCCAACGAATTGGCAGTTTATTGATGCTCTTCTTGTAAAAATCAGCTGGACGGGAGGCAACAAACTCTTCAAAGGCAATTTGTACTGCCTCTCGGGAATTGAATTTTTTACCCACTAAAAAGTTGTCTACATTTTGGAAAAAGTAATAGTCGGTAGGTGCAAGGTCTGGTGAGTATGGCGGATGAGGGAGAGCTTCCAACCCCAGCTCTTGCAGCTTGGAGACTGTCTGTTGTGCAGTATGGGGTCGCGCGATGTCGTGAAGGAGCAGTAGGAACGACCGATTGACCAAAGCTGGTTGCCGAAGTGCAAGGTTCTCCATCATTGTCTTCAGTTCTTCACAGTACACATCTGCAGTAATGCTCTAAATTTGTAAAAAGCTTTGGTGAATCACACCCGCACTAGACCACCAAACAGTGACCATCACCTTTTTAGGGGTCATTTTTGGTTTAGGGCATTGTTCAAATATAATGAAAATACAACGCTAATCAATAAACAAAAGACTGAGTTTGTAAAAAGAATGTCATGTTTTTAAGAGAAAATTAATTTGATATCAGAATACAAAGCCATTCCAAACTTTTTTTCTATTTGAAATGACCAGTACTGAAGAACGACAATTTCATAGGTAAAGACCTATTATTAGATGTCAAATCTCTTCATGCCCAGTTATATCTCTGGTGATGTTGCACTAGTATCTCAGCCCTATTGTCACTAGTAGCCACTACATACCCACACAAGCAGGTATGTGGGCATACATTAATCACATCAAGCCTGTACTCGAGCCGACAGGTACGCAATCAAGTAATGTGATTATGGTACTCTGTCATCTCCCATTACGCACACATGTCGTCGACAGATGTCTCCTATATAAATATTTAGCTGTTATGATATATTATACGTATTTTTTTAAGTCTAGTGGGTACTTAAGAGTAGACCATCACTTCTCCATAGAAACGCGGTAGTATTACTACTCCACTATGTAATTTTGTAGGTCCAAGACTAAGTATTATATCGATTTATCTCTTCATTATCTAGGATTGTAAATTATTACGAAAGTAAAAAGTTAATAAACATGAAAGTTATGAGCCAGGAAACATCTTGTATTATAGCTCAATTTTAACGCCACATTGGACGTAAATAAATAACATAAGGAATACGAAAACTCTAAAATAATTTATCAAGCGGCATAGTTTAGCCCATAAACATTTTAAATAACTTAAGTTGGAATAAATTAACTCAGAGTTTATTCAACCACATTACTGCAGCCAAAGGTCGACAAAAAAAATTTGCGCGCTCATTTATCTTTCTTTCTCCCTTTCCCACAGTTTGTTTGATGAAGAGAGCATGCTTTTTAGCCGCGCCCACCGATGAGTTCGAGCCGTCAACTTGTCGGTCCTTAAGTACATATAACTTATTAAAAAAGTATGCAAATATTCTATCAGATAAATGGTTTCCGTAGCATTGCTTTGTTTGGGACTAGATGGCGCTGCGTGAATCATACTCGTATACGAGTACCAATACTTATTTATACATCTTCTAGATGACCCGTTGAACTTTAAACCATATATATTTTTTCGTAAACTACATCAGTATTGAGTCCAGCAAACCCAACAAAATTGGGATCGGTCGAGCCATTTTCGATTTTTGCGACACTCATTCACTCATCAGCCAGAAGACGTTTATTGCTGGATAAAGGCCTTCCCCTAAATAGGGAAGGGTTGCCATAATCCCCACGCTTGGCAGGCGGCTTGGAGATCGCAGAATGCTCACCACCGTTAACCAAGAGAACGCTGCTGCCCGGCCTCCGGTGGTTCGGGATGCAGTTTTAGGACATACCCAGGTCCTAGGACCTCTTAGGACATATATACCTTTTGCGAGCCTAACGTACGGCAATTGCGATTTCTATAGATTTTATTGTTATCATCTACCAGGCATATTATTATGATCAAATAGTTTCCAATCCTATTATCAAGCCTAGGTCATCTGTGTATCTGTCTGTACGTCCAATCAAAGAATTGTAACTTTTGGACCGCACCTGCTTTAAATATGAAATAATAAAATCTTGTTTTGCGTTTTCAAGTATATACTTGTAAAACCAACCGATGCAGTACAACTTGAACTGGTGGAATGAAAAACTTGAAAAAAGGCTCCTCTTTCAATTCAAACAATAGAAATTGCCAAGAAAACGATTTAAATTAATTAAATTAAAAAATTTCATTAAATAAATCTTAGCTTACAAATGTTTTCAATATACCTACTATCTATACCTACCTACTGGGGTTCCTATATTTTAGACATATTATTTACGTAACCGAACATAACTCTGTATAGTAACATTGCACTTGAGCCCCAAGATACAGGCCTCGAGCCTAGTTTGGGGCTCACCGTTAATTATCTTGTTAAAAAACTGTATTTTTAAGTCTGTACCTTATTTAAACAAATATGTATATTACTCTATGTGGTTGGTAATAAAAACTATTTCTATTAAACATAACCCATTTCGTCTTTGCAATTCTTCCGCCAGTTAAATTTGACAAATCTATGAATCTCATTCCGTCCTAAACGCACAAACGTAGAAAAACAGACCGACACGACAAACATTAGCCGCGAAGGGAATGACAAGATATCTTCAAGCAGAGACGGGGAAGCGAAAAATAAAAAATGGAACAGTGATTTATGTGGATACTCGACAGTCCTAGAAAAACGATTCGAATCTGCTCGCTTTAAAAAGTAGATAGAGCAGTGTATGGAGGAATGTTACATTTCACAGTTCAAATGTTGAAAAGTTTAACATGGTCACTACATTCCGTTGGTTCCTGAAAACAGAATGTCAACTTTACTGGCTTTTACAAGGAAATCACTTTTTTGCTGTGCAAAAATCTTGCTTTTGACTCACATTTAGTATTATAGGTATGTGTTTTTCTACGTTTTCCTGTGTAAATAGGTTAACTTTAGATAAGCGTGCTCCAACTTGATATTTTTTTCTTCCAGAGTAGGCGCAAGTCCAGCAATTAACTATTAAGAGTAGACAAGTTGGTCACTTCTCCATAGAAACGCGGTACTATTACTACTCCACTATGTAATTTTGTAGGTCCAAGACTAAGTATTATATCGATTTATCTCTTCATTATCTAGGATTGTAATTTATTACGAAAGTAAAAAATTAATAAACATGAAAGTTATGAGCCAGGAAACATCTTGTATTATAGCTCAATTTTAACGCCACATTGGACGTAAATAAATAACATAATGAATACGAAAACTCTAAAATAATTTATCAAGCGGCATAGTTTAGTCCATAAACATTTCAAATAACTTAAGTTAGAATAAATTAACTCAGAGTTTATTCAACCACATTACTGCAGCCAAAGGTCGACAAAAAAATTTGCGCGCTCATTTATCTTTCTTTCTCCCTTTCCCACAGTTTGTTTAATGAAGAGAGCATGCTTTTTAGCCACGCCCACCGATCAGTTCGAGCCGTCAACTTGTCGATCCTTAAAAGGCTGATGTTGTCCATCTAAGATCATATCAGGCTAGATGTGAGAAAACGCTAACCTATATAAAACAACAAAAAGATAAATACATATGTTGCAAAAGTGATGATGGTTGTGATGGTTACCATTTTATTTACTACTTGCTGCGTCCCGCGGTTTCCCGCGTTAATTAGGATAAAAATTAACCTCTGTTTTATTCCAAGGTATAAGCTACCTCTATAACCTAATACCAAATTTCATCCAAATCCGTTCATCCGTTTCAGCGTGAAGGAGTATCAAACATTTTTGTTCTGAACATTAGGTACTTGTTACTATTTCGGGTAATTATGTGTAATAACGAAACAGCCGAAAAACAGGATAAAAGCAAGTAAGTAAGTTCGTATAGGCTGAGCCAGCCTGTCAGAGTATAGTCTATACAGGATTATGTATTAGAAAAAACAATGTACCTATAACAATTTCTAGACCTCATTTCCACTTGTCCCAAACCTCAATAGGTACATTCCTCAAACTGCTCCTTTCGCAGGAATTTCTCCGAAATCCAACCGGGTGAGCATCAAATTCTGAATTATCGTAAACGATGGCAATGCGGAGCTTCTAAAGACATTGCAATTGACGGCATTTAATGGGCCTATCTGTCAGCTGACAGCAAACCAATGTGACGTCATCAGTTGTCAAATGGGTGGGTTTAACATGGGATGGCAGTAGGGGATCTACAGGAAAATTAGGAGAGTTTCGCATTTGCAAGTTACGTATATACCCCCGATTCCAGACAGTTTCGAGTTCCTCAAAAACTTCAGTTATGCCTTTTGTTCCCATGATTTGCCTGTACAGGAGCTAATAAGACTTTTTCCCAGCGGGACATAATAGAAAAAAATGCTGTTTTTGAATTTCTATTATTATCTATTCTCATCGGACGGCACAGCCTATGCATCATTTTAATTAGAAATCCTATAATGAAGCTTAAGATCATAAACGTTTATTTACACAAAACTCTCATAAAAATTTAAAGCTAAATATTCATAGAGATATTTTCTGAGTCAGTGATAGCTCAATTAGCAAAACTCGCATTGAAGACACTTTTCACTGATTGACACACATTAAATCTGACATAAATTAACTCTGATACTAGGGCTGGCCACTCAGCCTATACGAACTTACTTACTTACTGATTGTGTTTGATCCCAGGTAAAACGTAGTGTTTATATCCTCTTAGATCCCAAGCCTGTACCAATAAATAAAAAAAACCATATCACTGGCTTTTCGGTACTAAATCAAAACGTATTTATTTATTTTATTTTATTTATTTACAAAACCCACAGCTCTTAAAAATAATACAATGAGACTAATATATCAGTTCTGACAGCCAATGACGGATTTAAATTTTATGATATAACTTTTTTTTTAAATTACGACAATCACTACATAAAATAATCCAAAAATAGTGCTACTAACTTATAAACTTAATACATTCAGTCATACTTCATAAAGAATCCTGCACACTATTATAATACCCGAAGAAGATTTTTTTAAGTATGTAAATAACCATCCAGCTACCTAGATGTAGGTTCACTTTACATCTAGGTGTAATGACGTCCAGTCCAAAATGTTAAAACAGTACAAAAACTGGATGCAGGAAGCTACCGACCGACCTCAAAGCATTCACTACGAGAGGCCTCCATCAAGCTACGAACAATAAAAGGCTGCCTAAAATCAGCCTTGTATCACTGCAGTCCATTGCTGGACGTTGGCAGATAGCGTCGAAGGGTGACTGGGCCATATCCACCACACTGGCCTGTTTGTAGTTGCATAATGCGATTTAATTTCTTTTCAGGACGTATGCAGGTGTCCTCAGAATTTTCTTTCTATTTTCACTGAAAAGCCGGTATAAGTGCATAAACTTACATAAACCGTATAAACTTCAAAGAGCTCATTGGTACATACCCGGGGTTTGAGCCCACGACCTTTCGATTCCAAGTCTAGCGGTCTCCATGATAATAATTAATGAAGTAAAATCTTTCGTTAGAGTTAATGTGTCGCCTCAAGGCCAATGACATGGCTCGACGGTAGTTGTTATATAGTATAGGTAAATATAGAACAAACAACCTATATGACAAACAAACTAAGGATCCCTATTTTTTTCTAGAAATAAATATAGCCTATGTTACTCAGGGATAATGTTAAAGGGGGAATGCTTCTAATGGTGAAAGAATTTTTGAAATCGGTTAGTAGTTTTTCAGTGTATTCGTTACAAACATACAAAAATACAAATCTTTCCTCTTTATAATATTGGTGTAGAGGTGTAGATTAGCTTTTCACCCAAACCACGGTATCAATTGGCCGTAACCACTCTCGGTCACCCATCCGAAAACTGCCCGGAACAACCGTTGCTTAACAAAGATGATCATTTGGGAACACGTAGCCAAGCTACGCCACGCGCGGTATGATGATGTTAAACGCCTTACTGCTTTATTGTATGATCTATGCTCCGTCCAATTGTCAAATGGATGCCGTTTAATAACAAATGCGTTCGACAAATTTAGGTAATTTGTTGGGCGACGGGAAGAGAAGCATTTTTGTGAATGAATGATTAGTTCAGTGAAAAGAATTCGGTAAGGCTTTGTTGGCTTGGCTTAAAGCCTTCAATGTTAAAAGGAGAATTCCTTCTGAAAAGGTGTATTTATTTCCGTAGATAAATCTAACTGTGAAAGAATAATAAATCGAAAAATCTGTGAATTTATATATCGTAATACAAATATACATTCTTCAATGCCGGGTACACTGCCAACTTAGTGGGTTTGCGCATTTGGATTGTCTCTAGACTTTCATCGGTCTTGATAACGTCCTTTTGTTTTTGTGTAATAGGCTAATTAGTAAAAGTAGTCTATGTAGTATGTTGTAGTTAATAAAGGCTTATGCCATTGTAAAAAAAAACAATCTCCCTTTTAATATTCCACTGCTGAATGTCGTCCTACTTTACAGAGGCAATTGGGCCATATCCGACGCGCTAGCCCAATTGCGGGTTGATGTATCCACATACGCTTTTGTTTTTTTCTTCGGACTTATGCGAATGTCTTCATACATTTTCCTTCACCCAAAATCCGGTGGAGTGAAAATCCGGACTTAAATTATAAAGATCTCATCGTTCTACCATAGAAATTGTCATATAATCCGAAAGTAGCAATGTAAAATTGGACATAACTACCGAAAAATGCGAGTAACAAAACAAACGTGTTGAGATCCAAACACAATACCTAACATAGTATTATATTATTCTGTGACCGAGCCTTTAGTTTTCGCTTCCAAGGCGAGTTCTTATTATCGCCTTTTTCCGCAGACCTATTATCTGTCTACTTTCCAAGAAAATGCAAGAGGGAGTAAAAAATAACAAACTGAAGAAGTGTTGACTCTTTCCTGAAACAGGGTTCCGCACTGATCTAGTAAAAAAGTACTCTAATAAAAAAGTTAACTTTTTATTGTAGGTACATTTTCTACCGATAAAAAAGTAAGTTCGTATAGGCTGAGTTGCCAGCTCTAGTGTCAAAGTTAATGTGCCGCCCGAAGGCCTCTGACATGGCTGACGGTTGTTGTTATAGAAACTAGAACTAACAACCGGGACCAACGATTTAACGTGTCATCCGACCCACGGCTACTACCTTTCTACCGATATAATGGGTAGATAAAACTAATAAAAGGGGGGTTGGGGGTAGTTTGGGTGGGCGGAAGTTGGTAGTCGGTAGTTTTTTTATTTTAAATAATTGCTCTATGGGATGGGATGATTTAAAGTAGTGAAATTTGGGAGCGGGTCGAATTTCTTCCGTACGCGGACGAAGTCGCGGGCGGCCTCTAGTCACAAATAAAAATTAAATAATTGAAGCTTCATCTGAGTGTATTTACAATTTACTGTAAATTAATTAATTACAACAAAACGAATATATTATAAAACTACGTAAGAATAATACACATAATAATATCCATCACACATAAACATCTGAGTTTATTATTAATGTTTTGTAACTGCCAAAGCTACGACGACTCGTCCCAAACACGAATATAACTTATTATTGGTCAACTCAACACAAACGTTTCACAATTTTAAGCTCAACTGACCCCCAAAAAACCACCAGTTTATAATGAGGATACTGTGTAAACTAACAACTAGTATTCTTAGGACGCTTGCAGTTTTAAAATATCGCTGAAGGAGCATGAAATTAGCTGGCTGTATAAAATGCGAAATGGGAACTGGGAGAGTGCTTATAAACTGGGGCTTAGTCGACATTACACCTATTCTCAAAACGGCTTACCTTAAAATTAAGCACTGTTTGCCGAATGCCATATTCTCAAAAAGGCCTGCTCGCCTAATGACTTATTTTAAAAACTTACTCTCTTTTTTAAATTACAATTAGGCCAATTTTAATTAAAAAAAAAAGAAAGTTAAATACTAATAAATAAAGAAAATAAAAATGTTCATCCCCTAATTATTTTTATTTCAAATTTGTATAAAATAATAACAAACAAACCCGAGTAACTCACAAAAAGTAATCGCATAATAATAATAATAATGTCATCCAGCCGGTTTCGGCTACGGCGACTACTTACTTCTGCGACTCAATCAGATAACAAGCTTAGCTGGTGTTCTCGAATATGGCTAATGTAGCCAATTTTGGCAGTAACAGTGGACGCACGTAAGAGTGCCAAAGTGCGCTAAAGAAGCCGTATCTATTGGATCTGAAATAATAAATGACGCCAGAAATATCAGAAATTCTCTGCAAATACCGGTAGGTACAATTTTTTTTAAAAATGGAAATTATACTATGAAACAATCGCACAGGAGAATGGTATTTGGTATCATATTTTGCAGCAAAATCCTTCTAAAATACCATGGTTTACTAACTGTAAAATGAAGAGACAGTGGATAGTTATGACTCACCGACTCCGCTCCGGACACATGCATCTAAATAAATTGAATTACTTGATGAAGCTGGTAGAATCTGACACCTGCGACATATGCGAGACCCTCGAGGATGTGTATCACATCCTGGTGGAGTGTTCTCGTACGCAGAGTGTGAGATCTGCTATGCTCACTCAATATGGCTTCAATTTTCTCAATGTCGGCGTGATTCAAAGTGTTTTGTCCGCTCCGCTCAGGGCCGGTTTTTTGATCCGTGGTCGAAATCGACATAACCATTTTTTAAACTGACTATAGTTAACTAGCTAACCATTAGTTCCATTTATGACCAATGGTCAGCTAACTATGAATCAAAAAACCGAATTATTGGGATTTTAACAATTTGTTACCGTTTTTAACTATTAGTTGGCTTAACTACGATCACTATTTATATTGTTGTGTGATATTTTTAATTATGTTTTGTAGCTTCATTCTTTGCAATTTACTGTTTACATACTGTAGTTACGGTCCAGCCTCCACCTCACGCGGATTTTTTAGAGTGGTATTATCTCAACTTTTTTTTGTCTTTGTTTTTACTGTCTGTGGGCTTTCATTCTACCCCCACTTACAGTACCTTTCCTGAACAGTTCGTTATGCATTCGAATCATCTTGTTTAGAGCTTACTTTATTCACATTTTATTTTATAGGATAGGGCATCAAAGTCTAGAGAGGGTATGTGTAAATCGCGTCGAATGAAGCTGCTCACATAATTGACAACGAACTTCACTTGGTAAGTTCGTTTGATTTTCAAGTAGACGATATCAACTGAATGTACATAATGGAGCTGACAATGTCGCTGAGCGACTCAAGCTCCACAATAAAAAAAGATTAAAAAAAAGAGTGCCATTTACGTAATTGTATGAAATGTTGGCAGGGGGTCTACTCTTCAGTTCATCTCGTTTTGCGTCTAAATCGTGCCTTCGGTCATTTTCGAGCGCATATACGTTTAACAAGTCTTCTCCAATTCGATCGATTATGACGATATATATAGGGTTAGTCCAAGCATCTAATCTCTTTCCGATTTAGTAGCAATGCCAGAATCATAGTACACTGCTGGATACAGGCCTCTCTCATGGCACTATATTATACCTACCTTATGCCTATACATAAAAAAACTTGCAAAAATTAATAATGAATTTATAAGTAAGCAAAGTTTTATACTAAAATTTAAAGAACACAATTTATAACCAAACTTTAGCCCACTATGCTCCCAACTAGTCTTGTTCGTGCAATTATTACACAGGGTGTAGTGAGCGCGGCTAAAGTTTCGTCCATTAGCTTTTACAGCATCCTTTATAGCACATGTTGAGTTAGTTGTGAGCGCGGTGATGTATTGCAAGTAAAATTCTATTAGCTTGTTTGTTGGCTTATTTAGCTTTAGTCGCCTTTTCCACGGACGAATAATACATTGTTTTGATGTGGAGAAAACTGTTTACAAGAAGTTTCGTTTTAATTATAATTCACTAGCTGCGCTCCGAAGTTTCACCTGCGTGATTATAAAAACGCCGATGTTATTGATAAAAAATACCCTACAAATGTTATTCCAGAAAATAAACCATCTCCATTCCGAGTTTCATATAAATTCTTTCAGCTGTTTTGGCGTGAAGAAGTAAGAAACATACATACAAACCGACAAACCGACTAACTTGCACATTTATAATATTAGTAGGTATACTACTTCACAAAGTGTGACTAGTGGGATTTTTATCATCATTAGTTCGTTTCCATCTAAAAGAGAGCCTTTGCCTTTTAGCCTTGCCTTTGGGCTTTGACGGCCTTTGAAGAACATTTGCGCTCATGGTTAAATAATTGTGAATCCACAGATGCGGTCAGATTCTTGCAGATGGAAATCGACGAGGATGGTAGTTATTTGTCAGCTCTTATGTGTTTTTTCTAAGAGAAGTTGAAGAAGAATCGAATAAGTAAGTATAAATAAGTATATGTAAGTATATATAAGTTATCGAGAACAGATATACCGTCCGCAGCCACTTTTCTCCAGCGAATGCAATCTTTTGCGACTTGCTCCCAGCCACCTCAACATAGAACGACAAATCGCGTTTAACGCTATCTTGCAGGGCTAGGATGCGCACCGCGAGAAAAAATTGTCGTGTCTTTCGGCCTTACTTAAAAAAACTTCGGAACCGTTAGTCACTGCTTAAGATGCTCTGCCATCTTCTCTCTGACGTGAAGTTGCACGTGCTAGAAAAAGACAGAGAAGTTTAAGCAGTGACTAAGGCAGAAAAGTTTTTTTAAGTAAGACTGTTTATGTCAAGAGTAAACGAGACAGACTGATACAGAGTCGTAGCCACAGAAAAGCGAAAGTCCCACTTCTTAGGTAGACCGGCTGTCAAAACAATGTTGTAAAGCAAATGTATGGAAAACCTTATTTAACCACTTATTTGTATAGAAACTACGACGAAAAAATGCCAATCATTGGTCGTGCATTTGAAGTAAAACGCTCGAAATGCCATTTTGCAAAAGATTAAAATTAATCTAATTACGATGCAATGTGGTTTGGTTTCCTACACACATCACACATCAACAGCCGGAAGACGTCCACTGCTGGATGAAGACCTCTCCCTTAAAGGGAGGTGTTGCCATAATCCATTGGGAATCGCAGAATGGTTACCACCGTTAACTGAGAGGACGCTGCTGCCCGTCCTCCGGTGGTTCTGGATGCAGTTTTAGGACGTACCCAGGTCCCTACGCGTCTATTTAAATTGTCTTATTGAGTATTCTCAGTTTATAAACATGTGTATTGGTAGAACTTTCAAGCGCATTTGCACTAAATGCTGGCTAGCGCGGCCGGTCACATTTCCATTCTATTCACTTCTCTCTTCAGTGTGCGTAGCCTTGTCCTGTTTTTAAGAATCGAGAAAAATTTCTCGCTGTTCGCATCCTAGGCCTGTTGAAATCCCAATAGAAGTCGACCGCTGGTCGCTCGGTAAGTATGTGCAATTTCTCCGAGAAATATCTGCCGTGATAAAAAAATATTTTTCATTGTTCTGGATAATTTCTCATAATAAATATCACTTCAAAAATGTATGTTTTATTTATGTGTTTGATAGAAAACATGAATGTAAAAAGCTGATTCATAATATTGACTGGGTTGCCAGCCCTATCAATTTTAAAATCTGGTTATAAAAACCTACAAAAGTCAAATACACTTTTGCATAGCTATCAAAAAACTTGTATCACTTTTTATGTATTTCGAATTTAATTAAAAACTTTAGATTAAATTAAATTCTCTAACCGAAATGAAAGTTTAATCGCGTCCAAGAATCTGCCGAAATCCGAAGAACAGCAAACACTAGCGTGAAACTTTTCGCATTATCCTCCCGATATTTAACACAATAGATAATCGACGGCTCCGCTAGCACAATATTCGTTAAATTGAGAAAGTTCCCAATCAATACGGTGCTACCTACGAGTATATCTACACATTTGTACCGTTTGGTGGCAAGACATGAGTTCCGAGGAGACAGGACTTATTAAAAAGAATTTGTTGCTACGCCACGCTGTATCAACATTTAATTCGCCTAACGCTTAAATCAAATATGCTATAGATTCACAGTTCTCTATGAAAATCAAACCTCAGAAGTGGCCCCGCGCCAATTCTTACTTATACAGATATCATACCTCTCCAGCTAATATTAAAAAGTCCACAAGAGGATAAAGTTTCATTTTAATAATGAACCTTAACATTAACAGCTAATTTAGGTTTAATAAAACGTGAGTATTCCCGTATAAATAAATAAAATAAAAACCTTAACACCCTGTTATAGAGTTGTAAAACATTTGTGTGCGTGAAAAGTATTCGGCATCGCAGCACGTCATACGATTGGCGCGGTCATACGCAACTGAGAGCAAAAAAAGGCAAATTACGCTAGTTGTGCCTTGTTTTGACAGTGCCGTTTTCGAGCAGCGATCGGGAATCTACCATATATTTAATCACAGGCCCAATATAAGCACCGCTATTCAACGTGCCAATGTCGGGAGCAGGCTGGTAGTGAATTTGAGCATTTGGATTGTCTCCGGCTTTCAACGATCTGGATGTAGCTCTTTGTTTTCAAACGACTTACTTTTTTAACGACTTGTTATGCGCTTTATACTTCGCCAATGATTAATTGACTTTAATTATTCTTTTTTATTTGGTAGGAGATACTTCAGAGGTGCTCCCATATACGTTTCATCGAAATCGGTTCAGTAGTTTGGTTATTAAATCATCAATTCAAAATGTACTTGTTAGTGTGTAGTAAGTTTTAAATCGCGGTATGAACCGCATGCGTTAAAAACGTAGCCATTTATTTGTGGGCAAGTGTCTTTATTGACTACAACAAAGGTTATAACACCTACTGACACTCGAACTACCTGACCTCACAAAATCGTGTCCAGATCGCTGAAAGTAGAAGATAAGGTTAAAAAAGATTGGGCCGAGTTGCCGGAAGATCGTGCCTTGGAAGAGCCTTATTTCA
Organism: Erannis defoliaria; assembly: GCA_905404285.2. Taxonomy (NCBI): domain Eukaryota; kingdom Metazoa; phylum Arthropoda; class Insecta; order Lepidoptera; family Geometridae; genus Erannis; species Erannis defoliaria. The sequence continues at coordinate 1,789,556 of FR990082.1, read as the reverse complement.
AGTAAATGGACTATGATAATACAAGACAAGCATGCTCCAAAGTCGATTGCATCCTCCACCTAACATCAGGCGATATTACCTATGAGTAAGAGCGTTTGTCCACAGCCGCCATCACCGAGACGTCAACGAGAATGAGATGACATCGCCGAAGTAGCGGAACACAGATTACTATAGCCGCGTATCCACAGCACGTCCATCATCCGAAGACATCTCGGTGACGGCGGCTGTGGACTAACGCTCTAAGCCTGTAAAAGTCAGATGGTTCAGTGAAAAGCCAACTTTACCTATCGAATGTCTGTAGCCAAGTAGACTTCAGCTTAGAATAGCTTGCCAGAACCGTTGTTACAAATTAATTTAGAATTAGTAGAGATAGTCTTGCTTTTACACCGTAGAGCAACATGCTCTTACAGACTACATTATCCTTTTTATGTACGAAAGGCTCGCCAAAATTGAGTGTCGAGCCATTCGTATTCTCATGAGTTATGTTTTGAAAATCGGTCATTTTTTGACCGTATAATCTTACCTGCTATTCAAAAACTCGTGTCCAGTATTATTGCATAATATGCTTTGCTGCAAGCAAATAAAGGTTTTTATGCTTATGCATATTTCTTTGTAAGTAGTCCTATTTTTTTCTCTGGAATTTATTTACCTTTATTTATATTACTCAGAGAGAAAAAGTTTGGCAAAAAACTAGTCGTCTGTATCTTACCCTCTAATTTGTCAACTTCTTAATAGATTTGGCTCATATTCGAACTTGAAAATTGTATTTTCCTGCACTAGCAGTGCACTAGCAACCTAACTTAAAAAAATCAACGGTTCGCAATATACACACAAAACACACGTGCGAAAACGTCGATCCATCCATGTAGAGTCAGAGCCTCAGACCTTCGCTTAGCTCGATAAAATTCGGATGTTACATCAGAGTGTAACAGCCACCCCGCGCGAGCTAGTAAGTAGGTAAGCTAGACTCAAACACTATTGTTACTATGTTACTGGTTCTTAAACTTAGCTATTGTTATTCTTGTTCTAGCTTGTATGCCGTTGTACCGGCGAAGCTTAATTACTGATTGCGAGGTACTTCCCCCTTGCTGGCCCGGCCACTTGGAAGGAATGGGAAAGGATTGTGCAGCTAAATCAGCTCTTATGGGCAAACGGCCGGCGTGGCACATCGATGGACGTCCCGGTACCGCTGGAGAGATCTGGTGGAGAGGGCTGCGAGCTGGCCGTCCCGTGGCAGAATATAGTGCAAGACAGGGAAGAGTGGCGGCTTTTAGTATCGAAGGCCAGGATATTTTTCGGGTTAATGCGTCATCCGTAAGTTCGTAAGTTCTTGAGTGGCGAGTGGTTCTTGAAAGGTTCTTGAGTGGCGACCGCGAACCGGAAGACGCAGCGTAGGAAGGCCTCCCACTAGGTGGACCGACGACATTGTAAAAGTCGCGGGCAACCGGTGGATGCAAATGGCAGGTTGTCGTACAGTGTGGCGGTCTAAGGGGGAGGCCTTCGTTCAGCAGTGGACGTCTCCGGGCTGACGATGAAGTGCGTAAGTAAGTAAGAAGGATACCTTCCCCCCCTCGAATCAAAATTTTAGGAAGGCTTTTGGCCCCTCTTGGCCACTTCCGCGTCCGCTGTCCGATGTTTGTTCTGTGTCAAGGGCGAAAAATATGACTGAGTTTTTACGTGCCTGCGGGGCTAAAGTGGGTACTATTTAGCCCCGCTACGCGGAGCGAAGGAACCACTTCCTCCCCGCAGCGGCACATAAAATCGTAGATGCACCACGAGAGCAAGTAAAGAAGGCTCAGATCTCATGTTTGTCAACCTCGACTTCGCCTCGGGAGACAATATACATAAGATCGCAGACAGAAATTTCGCAGATATTTAAGGGCGACATTTTAATAGGACAATAAAAAAATACCAATAATCTAGCCTATTCTTTTAGGAACAAAATTGCACTTTACGTCTTGATACGTACTTACGCTTTCCACTATTTGCGATTGCAATACATTTCTTTGATCAGTTATAAGCAAGACGAATCGCACTTCACACAAATTTACGCACTAAGCGTTTGAAACGCGCGGTTGCCTAACCTAAATTCTGTCTTTCACTAAAAAATAAACGAAATGTACCTATTGTTCCTGTCTTGTTCTGTAAAAAAGTTGTACTAGAAAAAAAAAACTCATAAGTATTCATAATATTTACGAAAATCAGGCTATAATGTAGATAGATAGATAGATAGAAACTCTTTTTTGTGCACACCAAAAAATACAATAGAAAGACATACAAGAACCCTATGAGCTAGTGCCACAATTGGCGGCCTTATCGCTGATAGCGGTCTCTTCCAGTCAACCATAAGGAAGAATAATTATACACATGAACAAAGACGGGAGATGCTACAAACACTTTTAAATTATTAAAAAATAAATATAATCTACATATTTATACATACATTATATATATTTAATTTTAATGTACTGATAGTACCTATGTTAGTACTAACTTAGCAAGAACTTATTCTTACCCAAAATCTATCATATATTTCATAATTCAAAAGGAAGAAAATCTTATTATGAAAACTGACGTGTTTTTGACACATTTTTGTTTTATTTATACGGGAATACTCACGTTTAATTAAATCGGATACTCCGACTATAGTTTCGATCACATCTGGTGACCTTTTTCAAAGAGTGAAAACAGAGCCCGACGCGCATGCAGCTGCGTCCTGCTTAGCTTGGTGCTTATTTGAGTGCTGAGCAGGCCACAGCTGCACGCGAGTCGGGCTCTGTTTTCACTCTTTGAAAAAGGTCACCAGATGTGATCGAAACTATAGTCGGAGTATCCGATTTAATTAAACGTGAGTATTCCCGTATAAATAAAACAAAAAGAAAACCTTATATCATGATAAATACTAGACGCACTGGTAAACTCTCAGCGTTTTCTTGTACCTTGTACGTACAATCTAGCATCCAAGGCGTTTCCTACAAACACCATCAACCAGCCCCGACAGCCAATCGGAAGCTTCGGACAAATTGAATCCAACTCGTTAATTTCATCCATTTTATTTGTCATAAATTGACGGTTTTTTTCGTTTATTTTAATTGCAATACCAACCAATTATACCAATATTAATACGAATTAGACTTTGTCCATTACGCTTTTTGATTGCTCATTACTTTGTCCATTACGCTTTTTGATTGCTCATTACTTTGTCCATTACGCTTTTTGATATCATAATTGACAGTTTTATTTCGTTAATTTTAATACAAATTTCGTTCAGCAGTGGACGTCTCCTGCTGATGATGAATACCAATTTGATACCAACCAATTATAATACCAATTTTTTTTAATTAGCATTTTTGTGACGAACATAAACAGTCTATGTTGGTTGGACATCTGATGTATGTTCTGTGTCTGGGTGTTGTATGTATTACAATGAATGTATTTAACACAAATAAAACATTATTTTTTTCATCTAGTTCAGCTATTTGCAGGTTGACTACCGTTTTCACCGTTCTGTATGTCGCTAAATCGTCGATATAGCTGATTTCTTTCACGAATTTAAGAAAATACCGATTTTTATCTACCAAATTAAATGTAATATATAATTCATAAGAAAATCTTTACTTCTTTACAATTTTAACTACTATAAAAAAGATTTCAAAACGAATTTAAATAAAAATGTTTTGTACAATTATTAAATTTTATTGACCACCTACCCCGCCTCACTAGAGCACTCTGTATTATTTTTCTGGAACACCAAATAGCGAATTACAATTTTATGCTGCTAAATTAAAAAGACATCACATGTAACACTGTTAAAAGGAGCGTTTGTTCATCTCAATTTGGTAAAGTAATCAGGTTCTTGATTGCCATGAAATTTCTACAAAGATTGAATAGGCTGGTAAGTACGTACTTACGAAGTACATACTATTCAGTTTCAGTGGTCTTACTAACCCGAAATATCCTATGTTTTTATTACTAGGTCCGTACCCTAGTAACTTAGAGCAAAAGTCTCACATCAAAGAGTCACTTAGAACGGTATATAAACACGACCAAAATTAGGTCTCCCGTCCAAAAATATGTAACTACCCTCAGTAAAGTTTAAGTAGTACGCAGGGAACAAAGCGTGCCATGTTATACGACACATTTAGGTATTCATACTACCGATTAGGAAAAGGACAGAGAAACATTTATCTTGAAGCTTCGCGTAGTAGCTTCATTAATTATTGGATAACAAAGTATACCACATAGAGTTACATACACACATTAAGTATTAAATGTACAAACAAGTATTGTTTTTGTTATACGTGATTAAAGATAAAACAAAAATCAAAACAGTTCGTCAGTTTTTATAGAAAAATTCCATGTACTGAATTTCGCTTGTATAATTTGTAACATGGTCAAAACATAAAGATAAATAAAATAAAATACTACTGTTTTCGATTCGATTCTGGCAATAAACATAATTATTTGTTAATTTCACGAATGCTTAAAAGTTACATGGTTGTGTAAATGTTGTGATCAAGCCAAAATGCTCACCTATAAGATACTAGAGCTATAAATAAAGAATCGGACGCACTTATATCAATATCAAATTATATACTACCTAAAGATGCACAGTCACTATGAAAATCAAACCTCTAGTGTCGACGGGCCAATGCTTACTTAAACATATATTATCATATTTCTCTGATATAAAAAAGTACAAGCGAATAAAGTTCATTATTAAAATGAAACAGACATTTTAATAATAAACCTTTAACAACCTGTGTATACTCGTACCGTTGTAAAAAGTTTTTGAGCGTGTAAAACATTTGGCATCGTAGCACGTCACACAATTGGCGCGGTCACACTTGACTGACTTGAGTATGCCTTGTTTTGATGGCGCCGTTTTCGAGCGGCGATTGGGGATCTACGAGTACCCTATATTTCATCGCAGGTCATGCATGTTGAAGATTTCACAGTTTCTTCACAGGTTTACCAAGTTGTATTTCTGAAGATTTTCTTCTCTGTATTCATTCTGTTTAAGGGCCGTCTTTAGGGTTGCCATATTGGACCGCTTTGCGGGTAAAATGCTCATCCGGTTAGTGTTTTTTCGGGAAAATATTTTTGTAAAGGTTTATCTGGCGACTGAATTATGTTTTACAGGAATCTGTTTCAAAAAAAATTGTGAGTACGTTGACTCGTGAAGTACATCTGTCATTGTGTTAGGGTGCGTGCTTCATTTAACGCTTCACTTTTGTTGGTTACTAACATAAATGTAAAGTAATCCCTTTTTCCAACTGTTATAATTATATTGTAGGTATCTCTAGTGTATTTCCATTGTACTATCGTATCGAGTACTAATAGTAAAAGGGGATTAAATAATCATAGCTTCCAGCAAATCTTGACGTGTTGTATTAGGTCTGTAATAAAAATGTGTTTATATATTTGTTTAATAAATATACAAAACAGAATGCAATAATTTAAAGCTATCTTATAAATTACATTTTAAAGATCTGTACTACATTCTAAAACTATGTATGCCTAGCTGCATTAATATTAGAAGTATTTAACATAATATACACTAGAGGATTAGGTATACAAGGCAAAGGAAGAATTCGTTTTTGAAACTTATACAAAAATAAATTAAATTAAATTAAAGCTAGCATACAAGCATGTAGTAATAGAAAATTATTATTAATTATTACTAGATTTTATCTAATTTTAAATTAAATTGCAATGTCCTTTTTAATTGCCATTGAAAGGAAAAAAACTTTAAATTGAATAAATCAATGTCTCTGTTGGAGACAAGGATCTCATTGTACTGGCGACACAAACAAAACAAAACAAATCAAAACAAACAATCAATTTAATCTGAAACAAATTATCAATTCAGTCTGATTACATTTTATTTTAATCTGAAACCAAATAGGTAATTGTCATTTTATTAAGCTGCAACAAGCTGCTGCTTGGTTAACGGTGGTGAGCATTCTGCAATCCCCAAGCCTGCCAAGCGTGGGGATTATGGCAACACCCTTTAAGGGGAGCCCTTTGTCCAGTAGTGGACGTTTTATGGCTGATGACGTAAGCTGCAACAAAATTATTCTTGATCTGAAACACATAATTTTGATTACACCACATACCCACACACATACATAAGACACATTATACTCTACCCACATTAATGTAGCTCTTCTATCTAAGAGCGACTTTAGTGATCTGATTATTGTATTTTATTTGGCCTGTTGAATCCTGTTGCTGGGAAAAAGCCTCCCTAACTTTTCATTTTTACTAATTTTTTCTTCTTTTTTTTCCTTTTAACGTTTTCTTCATTTTTCCTTTATTTTAGATTTAACGTTTCTTTTATCTTTTTACAACCAAGTTGAGGCCCAAAGTGGCGCAGCTACTACACGGTCTACCGTGTAAGAGATGGCGCGATGAACTGGACACCTTCGACAAAAAATCGGATAATACAGCACAAAAATCGCCAAAAACCTGAATAATATCGCTTCATAAAATAGGTAAGTAAGTATTTAAGTCATGATCAGTCAACTGCCTCCCCTTTATTAGGGAGAGGTTGCCATAGTCCCCACGCTTGTCAGGCGGCTTAGGTATCGCAAAATGCTCACCATCGCGCAAGCATTTTTCAAGCAAGTACATTTTACAGCAAAAAATATTCTAGAGCACCTAAAAAGCTTCTCCAACTCTAGGTGAGTTGGAGAAGCTTTTTATTTTAATTTTAATTTTTTTTTGCTTTTTTTAAGCGTTTGTCTAGCATTTCTAAGACTCCCTGAGTACCAAATGAAAAGTACAAAGCTGGCAACCCTGTACGTCCCTTCTATCTCTGCCGGAAGCCGTGAGTGCCGGGACGCCTTAACGACCACTCGGAAACGGTCGCGCGTCCGCCAATGAGGTGTGGGTATACGCACGCATTAATGCGCGAAAATCTGAGGTTTTTTCGGAGATTATTCAGAAAATACTGTGAATAGTGTATTTTTTGTACGACGTTAATCTGTGGACCCAGCTTTACAAGTACCTAGTATCAGTATTTGTGGCAGATTTATGATAAAATATTGATATGCTTTTATTAAAAACGAGCTTTGTTAATTTGAATTAGACTTTAGCACAAAAAAACACGACTGCCCTGCTAAAAAACGAACTAAAAAGTAAAAAAAACTATTTTCCCATTTGAAAACGGCGCCATACATTAGCCATATTGCTTTTTTTCAAAATGATTATAGCCAGTGTCACTTGGGATAATGAGAGGATTCTGACGATACAACACACATTAAAATTTGTTCAGGCATTTAGAAGTTATGGTGGAACAAAGAAACTAACATACATGCATGAACCCAAAAACTTTACTCTCCTTTTTAGGCAGTCGTGTACAAATCATCATCATCATCAGCCCACATTAGTCCCTTGCTGGACATCATCATCATCATCAGGCCGGAGACGCCCACAGCTGAACGAAGGCATCCCCCTTAGACCGCCACACTGACGACAAACTGCCGTTTGCATCCACCGGTTGCCCACGACTTTTACAATGTCGTCGGTCCACCTAGTGGGAGGCCTTCCTACGCTGCGTCTTCCGGTTCACGGTCACCACTCAAGAACCTTTCTTCCCCATCGGTTATCAGTTCTTCCAGCGATGTGGCCTACCTATTGCCACTTCAACTTGCAAACCTTGCGAGCTATGTCATTGCCTTTGGTTCTTTGGGGAATATCCTCATTCTTCGTCGATGGGGGATTTTCTGCTGGACATAGGCCTCTACCATAGATCATTATAGTCTTTGGCCTCTACCAATGCATGATATATACCAATGCTCTGTGCAGCCTAAGGCAAATGGTCGTGCTGTAGTTGAAAAGGGGATGCGCCGGATCTATTTACTATTATTTATTTTATTCCGCGTAAGGGCCAGTTATTTGTGCACAAGGTCTCTCTGCCAATGAATTGTAGAGTCAATGCGGGTCTTATTGCCAGACTTTGTGGCAATACTGAAATTTTGGATGGAGGCAAAGTGTAAGCAGTTATTCAATCGCCGAGCCGTGTGCAAGCACTGTTTCGGTTTGATGGGCAATGTTTCCAGAGAAATTATTGTTCATGAAGAGTTTTGACTATTAATATCACAGAGTGACGGGCGCAGTGCAGTGCGGCGCAGGATTTTGTTTAAAATTCTGGCACTGCTATTGTTATGGGCAGGTGTTATGTTCAACACTAAGCTCTCGCCTCGTCTCATCACACCAAGAGCGGATCGCGAGGGGGGGTCATGGGGTCATGACCCCCCCTCTCCTGGGCTGGGTGTAGGTCGAATAAAGATATTTTTTCTAGTTGTAATCGATTGGAGCCTGTTCGACTTGACTTATGACCCCCCCTGACTTAATATCTGGATCCGCCCTTGCGTCACAATCCATTGCATAAAGAACCAGCAAAATAAATCAAGCCGTCGTGTAATTATAAAAAAGGTTGAAAAATAATACGATTTAAAAAAAAACACAACCGACTTCAACTTCGAATACCTGGATGACTATGAAAATCTTCATATTTTTTAGTACCTTTGATTTATAAACCAAACTACTGAACTGATTTCGATAAAATCTACCTCTGAAGTATTGCCTACCAAACAAAAAAATAATCATCAAAATCAGTTCATAATTGGCGGAGTAATCGCGTAACATACATACATATTAAAAAAACAGTCGAATTGAGATCCTTCCTTTTTTGAAGTCGGTTACAAACAGTTTAGTTCGCGATTTATTCCCATTAACTTCATAAGATAGATAAGAGTTTTGTTTTTGAACCATAATAATTGTAAAAAAGGCGTCATCCAGGTAGTTAACATTGAAGTCGCTTGAATACTAATTTTAAATGTTATACTTAATTATTTTTCACTCTTATGTCTAGCATTTACGTATATACATATTTTTTTAGCAATAAAGTTCTTTTTATCTTTGAGAGAGCTCTCAATAGGGTAGATGACTGATGTTTATATCGTGGAAACCAATAGCTTTGATGAAGAATTTAAGTAAATATAGTATGTTTATTGAATAAATAATTTAAATCGGTTAATAATGTTCTGATATATGAGCGTTTAAAGTTTTTGTTAGAGACAACTCTGTCCCTTTCCCACAAAACAAAAAATTACGTCACGCCTTACTAATAGAATAGATATCAGAATAGAATTTATATGGCGTACTGAGAAGTGACGTCAGATTTGCTGTTTCGCCTCTCTGTCTAGCAGGATTTTAAAATGCGTATAAGTTGCTTATTTTTGATCAGATTTTCTTATCTTTTTAATTAATCAGCTATATATAAGGGCCATATTTTAAAAGGACAATAAAAATAAACCAGTCATCTAGCCTATTATTTACCCATCTATCACTGATGTACTAAAGTCCATTATGTTCTAGAACATTCTAGAATATTCCAGGATATTCCAGCTTTATCCATTGCCGCGATCCCGTCACGGCACTGTCAAGCAAACACTATACTACGACTCAATTTCACTTCGCAAACACCATTCTGCACTTGTATGCATTACGCTTTATACCTTGGGATATTTATATCACTGTCTTGGTTTAGTGCAAATATGCAGATGGATTTTGGAGTTACATTGTGTAGGAGGAATGTAGGAGTCATTGGCGTATTCTTCTTACTTGTAAGGATAGGATAAGCGAATCATTAAAGGCATGTGACATTTTGGCATTTTGACTGCTGGCATAAGGAGTACGAAAACTCTAAAATAATGTATCAAGCGTCATAGTTTAGTCCATCAAATTTTCAAATAACTTAATAAATTAGTTCAGTAGTTTATTCATCATAAGCCGACATACCACATTTGTCATAGGTCGACATGAAAAAATTTGCGCGCTTATTTCTGTTTCTTTCTCCCTTTCCCACATTTCGTTTGATGAAGAGAGCATGCTTTTTAGCCACGCCCACCGACGAGTTTGAGCCGTCGGGCGGTGCATCCTTAATTAGATTAAGTGCACCATACTAACTGACATGATTCAGTCTTTGACGTGGGCCTCAGTGTAAATTATCCATGATAAAGATTCAAATAAACAAAAATCCTCTAATTTACACGATAATTTATTTAGCTAGTCACAATACACGTTTAATTCCATCCGTACCCATTACGCTCTAATAACCGAAAATTATCGATATCTAAATGGCACATTCAATTGAAATTCAATTAACATTCCATTCGAGCGCATTGCAATATACAGTGCATCAATACCCTGCACCTGGGACATAATAGACGTGGTAGTTGGATTCACCGATGTCATAGATTGTACTGGGCGGTCGATTATACGATAGACACAATAGGCTAGATGACTACTGGTTTTTTTTTGTCCTTTTAAAATGTGGCCCATAAATATAGCTGATTAATGAAAAGAAAATGAAAATCTGATCAAAAATAAGCAACTTATAAGCATTTTAATATCATGCTGGACAGAGAGGCGAAACAGCAAATCGTGACGTCACTTCTCTGTACGCCATATAAATTCTATTCTGACAAGTAAGGCGTGACGTAATTTTTTGTTTTGTGGGAAAGGGATAGAGTTGTCTCTAACAAAAACTTGAAACGCTCATATATCAGAACATTATTAACCGATTTAAATATTTTTTTCAATAAACATACTATATTTACTTAAATTCTTCATCAAATCTATTGGTTTCAACGATATAAACATCAGTCATCTACCCTATTGTCCGGACGAACTAAGCGAGCGAAGTCTCTGCAATAGGCTAGATGACTGATGTTTAAATCGTTGAAACCAATAGCTTTGATGAAGAATTTGAGTAAATATAGTATGTTTATTGAAAACATTATTTAAATCGGTTAATAATGTTCTGATATATGAGCGTTTAAAGTTTTTGTTAGAGACAACTCTGTCCCTTTCCCACAAAACAAAAATTGACGTCACGCCTTACTTGTCAGAATAGAATTTATATGGCGTCCTGACAAGTGACGTCACGATTTGCTGTTTCGCCTCTCTGTCTAGCATGATATTAAAATGCTTATAAGTTGCTTATTTTTGATCTGATTTTTATTTTCTTTTCATTAATCAGCTATATTTATGGGCCACATTTGAATAGGACAATAATAAAAAACCAGTCATCTAGCCTATTACTCGCAAGATTTGGTTTTACGAGTGCATTTTAAGGATGTTGATGTTGGTACTCACGTACAGGTTGTATACAACTAATACTGACGAAATTTTGTATGTTCTACAATGGTATACCATGTTCTACAATTTTATAGAATTGTTTGTCGTCGACGATCTTTGATTGGATGGGTGTTTGTAAAAGTGGTAAGTTTCCTAGGACGCTATTTACCGGCTTATTGTGAAAATATTTGGTAAAAACATTTGATACTCGCGACTAAACAAGAATTTCTAATAAGCAAAATAGGCCGGTAAATGAAGCCGCAATCCCACAAAAAACCCCCAAAACAAAAAGTAACCTACCCACTATACCATATTATACCCTTTCACCACCACCCTTTACTCTTTTAAAAATACCCCCCAATCAAGAAAAGTCGGCAAAAAAAAAACTGTAAAGTTGTAGAGCCTGTACCTATACCGCGTTGTGTGCTCTCAAAGTTCGCAGAAGCTTTGCTTAGTATGGGGCTAGATGGCGCTGTGTGTAATAAATGTCCGCCCAATATTTATTTATTATTTATTCTAGAATATCAGTATTATATTCATATTCATTTTATTGTAAGTTTGTAGGTAATTTGACAATCAATCTTTTTAGCTCAATGCTATTTTTATAAGTCTGAGTCTTTGAAAGATGAAGTAGCACTAGGCAGGCAACACACTCGAAGAACTGATAACCGATGGGGAAAAAGGTTCTTGAGTGGCACCACGAACCGGAAACCTCAGCGACCAGCGTAACGATCTATACAGATAGAACCGGCGACATGGTGAAAGTCGCGGGCAACTGGTGGATGCAAATGACAGGCTATTCTACAGTGTGACGGTCTAGTAGGAGGCCTTCGTTCAGTGGACGTCTTCGTCTGATGATAGGTCTAAGGGCCTGGTAGAGACTAGGTATACTTACCAGCTACTAGGTAGTGTTTGTCTCAGTGGTTCTTCATCCTCGAGTTTACTTACCTATACGCTACGTAAGACACATTACTCCTGCATAATAAAATCAATATTGCCCATTAAATGTTATGCCATCATTAAACTTCCCGAGCTTTACGAGCGTGCTTTGTTTACATACGTCTGTATATGTTTATGCTTTATGTACGTGTCTTAATGTCTTTCTTTTATTCAAATTTTATTTGAGAAGGGTATACCTGTCGCTTGGAGGAGTTTATTGGTGTTTCAAGGATTATTATGTATTGCGCCAGATGGGAAAATTACCGTTCAATGTTCTGTGCAACTGTGAGAAGTTTTTTTTTAATGGCGTATGATGTTGGTCTCATACAATACAATACAATATAACTTTATTGCACACCAGAAATATAGAACAACTTACAAATAATCAGGGTAGGTACATTATTTGGCAGTACACGGGGCGGCCTTATCACCTTAAGCGATTTCTTCCAGGCAACCTTTGGCTGGACTGGAAAAAGGAGGCAAATGCAATTTGGTCGGTGGTGTACATAATATATAATAAATTAATATTCCAGATATAAAAGTTAAAATACTTAATAATAAAATAGTTATACTTACATAAATAATACTTACTATAGAACCAATATAGAACCACCGGAGGACGGGCAGCAGCGTCCTGCACATTCTGCAATCCCCAAGCCGCCTGCCAAGCGTGGGGATTATGGCAACACCTGCCTATAAAGGAGGAGGCCTTCGTCCAGCAGTGGAAGTTTTCTGGCTGATAATGTTGGCCTCAGACGTCCTCTACAGCGTCATCGGACTTTAGGCAAGCGCAAACTGCGCTAGACCTAGTTTAGTTTATAGTTTATATTAGCTCAAGGGCACCGCATACGGTACGGACTTCAGCTTGGCCGTCGTCGGGAGTGGGGTCAGCCTTGCCCAGGCAGCCCAGAAGGGATGAGTCCTGTGGCCCTAGTAGGTTGATCTGATTGATAATTTGAGCGTGAGTTGATAAATTTCTGAGGTCATAACCAACAAAAAAAAATCATTACTTTCAACTGTTGGTAAAACAACACGCCAACCCATAACAGTAGCAGTGCCATAATTGTGAACTTGCGAACAAAATCCTGCGCCACACTGCACTGCGCTTGTGACCCTGGGTTATTAGATGTCAAATCTCTTCATGGCCAGTAATTTCTCTGGCAACATTGCTCTTCATACAAAAGCACAGTAATGCTTGCACACTGCTGCTTCGCGGTTGAATAGCTGGCAAATGTGTGGTATCCTCAGAGAATTTTCCCTAAGAATAATCTGCAATAGAGTCTTAGAAACAAGATAAAAATACAAATGGTTCCTTGGCCTTATTTATCATATTCTACAATGTTGAAAAGGGTGAAGAGCGCATACAACATTCTCGTAGGTCGTCAAATGTTTCTCGCGATAATTTTTGTACTAATTATTAAGCTTCACCTATTTAGAGAAAAAATAAAGTTAGAAAGACAATAATAGAAAATGAAACATTTATTGCCACCATGGATTTGCTTGAACGTTAATGTCCTTTTTCGTCGCTCCAATATAACTTCAAACGGCAAAAACGTCGTGTTTCCTCATAAAAGGCACGAAAGTTACGAAGATTATAAAACATAGGTCCAACCTCATTTCCCAACCGATTGGACGCGGCCAGAAATAATGTCATCATTTGTCACAGTCGGTAATAAAAAGCGAAAAATATATCCCAGAGTTTATGTAAACGGGCGATCTTTTGTGAATGCTGGCAAGAATGAGAAGTTTACGCATTATACATTTTTCAACTAGCATCAATAGATGGCGCTCTCGAGTCAAAAACTTGATAAAGTGGTGTCAGGATCGGCCTGGTATACTTATCCCTACCATGCTATCCCTACCGGTAGGGATAGGTGGAAAAAAAAACACTTAGATCTACCGGTAGCGATAAGTGGAAAGCTTGTCCACTTATCCCTACTAAATAAAAATAAATTAATATGGAATATAACACCACCATTAGACTTTTGCCCAGCAGTGGGACAAGTAACAATGCAACACAGGTTAAATGGATCTATGTCAATTCATAATTCATTACTAACACTTCCCCGTGGTCTCACACTGTATCTTATGCGGTCCACCACAACGTTTTACCAAGCTTAATTAAGTAGTTGATAACAAACATACATACTCGCAATAAAACCCGGAATGAGGATATTCGCCAAAGAACCAAAGTCACCGACATAACTCGCAGGGTGTGCAAGTTGCACTGGCAATGGGCAGGCCACATCGCTCGAAGAACGGATAACCGATGGGGAAGAAAGGTTCTTGAGTGGCGACCACGTACCAGAAGACGCAGCGTAGGAAGGCCTCCCACTCCCACTAGGTGGGCCGACGACATTGTGAAAGTCGCGGGTAACCGGTGGATGCAAATGACAGGTTGTCGTACAGTGTGGCGGTCTAAGGGGGAGGCCTTCGTTCAGCAGTGGACGTCTCCGGGCTGATGAAGATACATACTCACAGATTGACTATATTATATATCTGTGATTAGTGTGAAATCAAATACATAATAAAGGAAACGCCATTGTATTGTTGTGTTGTATATAACACAAATTATTTTCAAAGGAACACTGTCAATATTTTAGTTTGTGATGCCCTGTTTTCAATTTGGACCAAGCACGATTATAATCGTCCTGGATTTGGACTAAAGTAAAATGAAACTAGATAACTATGACATGAGTAATGTATCGAGTGAAACGGGTCTATTTTTGTTCTTTGAGCAATTTAATGTTGCCCACATTTCTTCAAAAAGATTGCTCGTGTAAACGAAATGTATAATTTGGATGTCGGAACGGACATTATGAAATGACAATGAGGAGATAAAGAAGACAATCTTATTCTGGATCATTCGTTTTACGTTTGCAAATTGATGTTACGAAACGCGTTTATCGTTTCCATATTTAAGTAGATACTTTGTGGAAAATTTTACTTGGGGAATTTTCTTATTGTTTTTTCTTGGTTGCCTGGGGAGAATATGTTTACACGGCACTTAATAATTGACTTGTATAGCATACAGGGTGTTATTGAATTCATATTATAAGCAATATCGTAGGGGTTCATTGAACTCATCATAATGAACAAGTTTTACTATAAAAATCAAAGCAGAAATTATGAAAAAAAAACTCCATACATTTCCTTGCGCCTTATGAATTTTTTGTGTGGGACAGCCTATTTTAGCCAATTTTTTTTCACGTTTTAGTATTTGTTTCATAGTACAAGTTGTCCACTATGATTTATTTTCTTTGACGCATCGCAGGCAGCCGGGCAGGACACAAGCTGCCAGTGGATTGGGCTACAGCAGAGTGAGGAATCTCCTGGCAATGTATGCCTTGGCAAGAATCTCTGCGTTTTGGATCTGACCACAGATAAGCAATAATAGTACATTATGATACGAGTGTGCTATGTTGGTCATTACACTAGAGGCGGTATTATGCGCGCGAGCCGCAGGCGAGCGCGATAAGGAAGCCGAGAGCGTAATGACTAATAGCACAAGAGTTCCATACGACTGTTTTCGTCACACTTGCGAGGAAAAAACAATATTTTTTTGATAATAATCAACCACACAGCGAAAACATCAACAAACATTTGCGGAAAATGGCGCCCAAACCAGCAATGCGCGCGCAGGTTGACATTTACTTCAGCGGCATAAGAACTCTTTGTTGGTATTACAAAAAAACTGTAAGTATTACCTGGCTATATTAAGAGTCCTTCGTATACATACGTCTAATTGCAGTCACGTACAAACTTGACTTTACCGGATTATACCTATTATAGTACAAGTGCCGTAATGTAAAGTAAAAAGCACGCGTGTGTAATAGCTTGGATTATGAGCCTAAAACCGATGCAATAAGATCCACTTTACGAGCAAGTGTGATGAAAAGATCATTATTATAGCCTGATGGCTCGTGAACATAATTTAACCTACAAACACGACTCACCGTTGCGGGCAGGAGGCGAGGTAACGTTCTATGCTTGTGATTGGTCAATCACTGGGATGACGTAATCCGAGTTATGAAATTCATTGAAATTCTGACGTACGTGCTCGCAGTGGCTAGCAGTGGTTTCAAACTACTAATTTATGCATTAGGGGAAGTCGGACGATCAGTGTAGGGTTTGTTGTTACCTATATAACACCACTGGCTCGACAATGCCCACGTATTTTATCTAGCACACGCCCCGTCCACTCGCGCCCGTGGCTCTCGTGACAGTGACGTTTGCTAACCAACACAGGGACACACGAGACAGCGTATGTATGCTATAACGCATACACTACATCCCTCCCTTGAGGATAAATTGGAAAATAACAAACAAAGGATCTTAGAAACGAAATCATTATTATTACTTAAAGATCCGTATTCAACTTGGAAGTTTTATACCCAATCAAGATATCGAACATTTGCTAACCTATTTGGTACTTATACACATCAAATAACATTTGTAACACATTATTAGTATTAGGTAATCAAGTTTATTGATTTGTTAAATCGCAGTTTCATTTATTTATTTATTTTCGATATCCTTGTCTTCCTCTTCAGCTGCTTGTTCTTGATCCTTTTCCTGAATTGCTTTCCACTGCCCTTCAACTCTTTTTAAGTGGACAACATTTCTTCTCAGTACTTGCCCTGTTTGGTCGTTCCTGACTGTGATATCTCCTCCATGATTATTCTGTACCGTGTGGGGTGTTGGGTTATAATTTGAGCTAAGTTTATTAACTTTATCCATATTTTTTACATACACTTTATCTCCTTCAGTCAATGTCGATTCAGTCGCTCCTCTCCTTTTATCTCCATACTCTTTCCCCTTCTCCTTCTGAATTTTATCGTGATCTCGCACTTCAAGATCAACTTGTGTGCTTTCCAGCCTATCGATTGACGGAATTTTGTCTCTGTTCTGCCGTCTAAAGAATAGTTCCGATGGCGATCTTCCTGTGATTGAATGAGGCGTGCTGTTGTACATTAATAGGTATTCCATTAGGCTCTCTTTTATATCTTTTTTCTCTAAATGACTGATCTTGAGGCGCTTTACGATGTCACGGTTTTGTCTTTCGACTTCTCCATTCTGTTGGGGCCAATACGGCACTGTATTGTAAAGGATGATGTTGCATTCCTTACAAAATGCACGAAATTCATCGCTGACAAATTGTCTCCCGTTGTCGGCAGTAATTGAGACCGGGTAACCTAGTCTGCTAAAAATTTCTTTGAGCAGTCTTATAATCTGGGCGCTAGTCACCGATTTCGTGATCTTGACTTCTTTATAACGACTATAATAATCAATCATTACAAAAAGGTAGTCGTTGTTAGGTAGTGGACCCAGTAGATCCATTGCAACGTCAATCCAAGGAGCTACAGGGAGTTCACGTCTTTTCATGGGCGTCGGGGGATTTGGCAATCCCACCAGAGTGCAGCTCTTGCAGGATTTGACAAGATTTTCTGCATCTTTGTCAATTCTTGGCCACCACACTTTTGACCTTAACCTTCCTTTCATTGCAACAATTCCAGGGTGGCCTTCGTGTGCAGCATCTAATACGTTTTTTCGTAATACATGTGGTATCACAATCCGGTTTCCTCGGAGTAATATGCTTCCATAGAAACATAACTCATTTTCGAAAATCTTATAGCCCTTGATAGATTCATGCCACTCTTTTTCGTAGACTCCTTTCTTAACGTCGTTTATTTCTTTGTCACTACCTGAAGCTTCAATGATAGTATTCATTGAAATTGCGCATGGCCTCGCTTGCTCCACAATTTGATGTACGTGTCCGTCTCCTCCCTTAGGTGGTGATTTCAAATGTTCACATAAACGAGACAACGGATCAGCGATGTTTACCTTTCCTGGCTTGTAGATCACGTTGAATTTATAAGATTGTAGCCGGAGCACCCAACGCTCTATGCGCGCACAAGGCTTAGATTTTAGTCCGAACAGTATCTCAAGTGGTTTGTGATCAGTAATTAGATCAAACTGCTTCCCAAAGAGGAAAATATTGAAATGTTCTACGGACCAGACCAACGCTAAAGCCTCTTTTTCTGTTTGACTGTATTTCCTTTCACAATCTGATAGTGTCCTGTTCCCGTATGCGATTATTCGTGGTCCTTTTGAGTCTGTTTGTACCAATATAGCACCGAGGCCTACAGGACTAGCGTCTGCGATAACTTGTGTTTTGTCTTTAACATCGAAGTATCCCAGACACTGTATTTGAGTCAGAGCTTCCTTCAGCTCTGTGAACGCCTTGTCTTGCTCGCTTGTCCAAAATGGTTGAATAATAGTCTTCTTTCCCAATTTTTTCCTTAGTAATTCCTTCAGAGGTTCGGTTTTTGTAGCCAAATTTGGTAACCACTTATTAACGTAATTCACCAGTCCTAGAAAACTCTGTAGTTCTTCTATAGTTGCAGGGACTCTAAAGTTGGCGATGCTCTCCATGTACTTTGGCAACGGTTTTACTCCGTCTGATGACAGTTCGTGTCCCAAGAAGTTCACCTTCTCTACTTTGAATATGCACTTCTGTTTGTTGAGTTGTACATTATTTTCTTTGAGTACTTGCATCACCTTTTCCAGTCGTGAGTCGTGTTGTTTTTCGCTATCTCCAAATATTAAAATGTCGTCAATAAAGTTAATTACTCCATCGCATTTTATCAACAATCTTTCCATTACTTTCTGAAAGATCTCTGGAGCGCAACTGATACCGAACATAAGCCTTTTGTACCGGTATAGCCCTTTAGACGTTATGAAGGTCGTTATATGTCTGCAATCTGTGTGCAATTCGAGCTGATGAAAAGCATCTTTGATGTCTAATTTGCTAAAATATTTGGCTTTACCGACTTCGGGCAAGAGTTTATCCATGCATGGCAAAGGATGATTTTCTCGCAAAATAGCAACGTTAGCGCGTCGCATATCCACACACAATCGCAGGTCCCCATTTTCTTTCATAATTGGTACCATTGGGGAAACCCACCTTGAAGGTCCGTGAACCTCTTCAATTATATCTCGGTTTAGTAGGTCCTGAATCTTATTTTCAACTTCTCCTTCAATAGGCAGTGATATTCTCCGGTACGGTTGTGATACTGGTTGTACGTTGTCATCAATAGGGATTTCCACCAGCACATTCTTGAGTTTGGGGAATGGGTTTAATGTCCGGCTGTCCTCTATTTCATTAATATCTACGCCTATTTTCAAAACCCCTAAGAGTGTGGCAGTTTCTTTTCCTAACAGGTCCCTTGTGCCGCCCGCAATAACGTAAACAGTTGTTTGTTCTTGTCGTTCATTTATTCCTATTGTGGTCTCGAATGATTCTTTTATATTGAGTGGAGTGCGACTGCCATAAGCGAGGAGCGTTTTGTTTGGCTTGGGTGCCTGATTTTTTGTTACGGCTTCTTTCTTTTTCATGGCCTCCCATGTTTCTTGGGTTATCAAGTTGACTTTACAGCCTGAATCCACTAGCATTTTAGTCTTGATTCCTCCTAAGGTGCACTCAATTGTCGCGTCGTCATCAACATTAAAAACATAATCCACTTCCACTCTCGCTTTTTTGTTTCCTTTTGTATTTTGTGTGTTTCCAGATTTTTCTTGTTCATTGGCTTTTCTTTTTGTGCCCGCTGTTCTGCAGAATTGTCGGAAATGACCCAGCTTGCTACAGGTAAAACAAGTTCTTCCTATAGCAGGGCATTCTTTGCAATCTGATTGATGACTTTTACTTCCACACCGTCCACATGGTCTTATGTTTTTGTTGTGTACTTGTCTAGTTTTGTAGGTTCCTTCTTTTTTATTTCTGTTGTATATAGCGTTAATTTCTTGGTTTTCTTGCTTCTTGTCTTGACTTTCTTGTTTTTTATCTTCATATATTTGTAATTGGTCGTTGACCACTTCCAAAGTGTTGGCTTCCGTCACGATTTTTTCTAGAGTTATGCTGTCACCCACTGTTAGAATTTTTTTACGCAATTCAGGTGAAGTACATTTCTCAGTAATCTGGTCGATCAAGTGGTCTTCTTTTTTGTCAAAATTGCATTTTTCAGCTTGCTTACGTAGTCGTACCAAAAAACTTTCAAACTTCTCGTTATCTTCTTGCTTGATCAGTCTAAATATGTGACGTTCAAAAACGCGATTTTGTTTTGGAAGGAAATATTCGTCGAGTTTTTTTATTGCTACGTCAAAACAGTTGACTCCTTCCGCAGCTTGAACGTTTGCGCCAGGTAGGTTATAAAATATATCTTGCAGGCTAGCTCCTCCAAAGTGCAACAACGTCGCTCGTTTTCTCTGTGGAGACTCGATTTCAGCGGCGTCAAGATATATGTGTAGTGATCTTTTCCATTTCTCCCATTTGCTACCTATAGAGGTCCTATCACCGTCTAAGTCTAGCTTTTCCAAAGCAAGCATTGGTTGCTGAGCCATGTTTCTTGATCCCTTTGGAGCGACCTGGAATATCCAATTTATGGATAGTCAATACAATGAACTACCTATTAGACAACTTGCAATTTAGCCGAGGTTTTGTCAACCAGTTCCAATTTAATGGAGGCGTTCATTTGAACCCCAGACAATTCCTAATTTAATGGAGGTTTTGTCAACCAGTTCCAATTTAATGGAGGCGTTCATTTGAACCACCAGACAATTCCCAATTTAATGGAGGTTTTGTCAACCAGTTCCAATTTAATGGAGGCGTTCATTTGAACCACCAGACAATTCCCAATTTAATGGAGGTTTTGTCAACCAGTTCCAATTTAATGGAGGCGTTCATTTGAACCACCAGGCATTTCCAATTTAATGGAGGCATTCATTTGAACTACCAGACAATTCCCAATTTAATGGAGGTTATGTCAACCAGCTCTAATTTAATTAAGTGAATAGTAGGGTATAGTAGGGTCACTATATACACGGCTACGTTCATTTGGAGTTTTAATATCAACATTCCAATAATATCTAAAACTAGTGATGTTAATAAACGAGTATTGTAAATGAATATTATTTTTAGGATCCGATAGTGCGAACGTTCGTTACATCACTACTCTTAACAAAGTAGCTCAAAGAGATTGAACGTGATCCCGTTACGTATAACATTTTTAAACAAAGTCTAACATTTAAGATTGGTAGGTAGGTATCTACTAAACTAGGCAAAGTTTTTTCTCTCACTTCCCACTCACTAATTATAACAAACAGTTGGAACATTCATGACGCCTCGTAAGATCACTAAGAAATGTGATGAATTCTTACGACCCATACGGGTAGTAATGAATATAAACGTATTTAACTTAGGTGGTGTCGGTAGGTAATTAGTTAATTATAACTTATATGTATATTCTAACATGTAAATTTGAGGTAGGTATGACAAAAAAAAAGTTGATTTTGCCCTGTAAATTACTATTTAGTACCTAATTTACTATGTTCGGCAAATTTCACGAAATATAATAACATGCATGACGGGTTTGTTTTTAGTTATGTATTGATGTAAGGTGTTTCCTTCCGTAAGATATTAGTAAAATGTTTACCTTTTTGCTCGTCGCCACTTGTAGGGTTTGTTGTTACCTATATAACACCACTGGCTCGACAATGCCCACGTATTTTATCTAGCACACGCCCCGTCCACTCGCGCCCGTGGCTCTCGTGACAGTGACGTTTGCTAACCAACACAGGGACACACGAGACAGCGTATGTATGCTATAACGCATACACTACAATCAGTCAACAGGGTTTATAGTCTTTGGATCTGACTCTTGGCCGTACCGCCGACCTAACGGTCGGACTTTTAAGTTTTTTTTTTATACAATCAAGTGACGAGACAAACAAGACGTTCGCCTGGTGGTAAGCGTCACGCCTGCCACTAACAGTAGCAGTGCTAGAATTATGAACTTGCGCACACAATCCTGCCCCGCACTGCACTGCGCTCGTCACCCTAAGATATTAGATGTTAAATCTCATCATACCCAGTAATTTCTCTGGTAACAATGCCCTTCAAACCGGAACACAGTAATTCTTGCACACTACTGCTTGGCGGTTGAATAACTGACAAAGGTGTGGTACTTCCCCCGTTGGACTCTGCAGTGGAGTCCTACCACTACAAAAAAGATAAAAAAGATGATGGCTAAAAAGGCCGTTTACCGGGAAGACTATCGGGACAACGATCGTCGAGTGAACATCCCACGCGGTTATCTCGTGCCAGCCAAGGTTCTTGTCCTTCTCAAGCTTCACACGATTCTCGTCATGTGGTATAGTGATGTCGACGTATTAATTATTCAACAGAGCTTTGTTATTACTGAGCTAACAACAAAACGCAACTGTTGTAAGTACCAACTACACCGATGCGAGAAATGTAATCGAGATGAAACAAACATAATAATCTAAGTTAGATCAACATCTCTCAATAAGCTAACACTACCAACATTAATAACCTCCCAAAATATACAATGCATGTACTTACATGGATCTAATATTCGTGCAATAAAACACAAGACTGCATGCAGTTTGTGAACAAACCCAGGTGATTAGACGTATGTATGTGTGTGCTTGTATAAACAAGTGTGCTATGTTGAGGATTCCTGTCTCTGTCTCCAGGGGCTTAGATTTACTGAAACCAGGATTAGAACTCCGATAAATTTATACAGGTTTAAGTATAAGCTTGGGATGTACTGAGCCGAAAGGGGTTCATTCTAATCATTACTCTGATCAACTTTTACTATGTGGCCATTTTCCAAATTACATTAAATTCAAGCTGTTCCATACATTTTAACACGATTCGAGATTTCGGGGTTAGCCCCCATAGTAAAAGTTGTTCAAAGGAAGAATGTAGTTTATAGCTTTCTTTCGGCGTACCAAAGAATCATCAAAATCAATTTCATAATTGGCGGAGTAATCGCGTAACAAACATACAAAAGAACAAACAGTCGAATTGAGGACCCCTTTTATAGAAGTAGGTTGAAAATAATAACACATACAGAAGACTCATTACCATAGAAAACACGTAAATGGTTATGAAAATATACCTACAATAATTTTTGGTGTGAGTCAGTTTGTTTAGTACTCTACTTGTTTATAGAACTGTATCGATGTTCCCTGTACTATTGCGGAGGCGCACGCGCAGCCAGCGGGAGACGCCTGACGTCAACAAGCCAAGCGCTGGGCAAATCAACACCTGTCATAAATACACTATAGGTACACCTACCTAAAGAACCAAAGTTACCGACATAGCTCGCAAGGCTTGCAAGTTGAAGTGGCAATGGGCAGGTCACATCGCTCGAAGAACTGACAACCGATGGGGAAGAAAGGTTCTTGAGTGGCGACCGCGAACCGGAAGACGCAGCGTGGGAAGGCCTCCCACTAGGTGGACCGACGACATTATAAAAGTCGCGGGCAACCGGTGGATGCAAATGGCAGGTTGTCGTACAGTGTGGCGGTCTAAGGGCTGATGATGATGATGACACCTACCTACCTATTATATAAGTCTTAACACTGTTTATGGGAGTGAATAAATAGCTGTCCGATGAGTCGAGAGTAGGAAACGGAATTTAAGAAAAAATAATACGAAGGATGAGACGTCAAAGGACGAGTAAGGAACAACCCTAAATTTGGCCTACATAACCTTGGTATACATACATATATACATGGCTTTTACGTCTTTTACAGACGATTTAAGCAGTGTGTGAAGAGTGACTTTTTTTGGTGGCTGAATAAACCAATTCGAGAGCCATAGTCGTGAGCAGCTATGTGTCGCGAAAGATGGATTGGTGTTGCTGTCGTGCCGTTTTGCTCGCTTTACGGCGAGCTTGTCGAACCAGGCTCTATCGTGAAGCTTCTGTTGGGATATATACTCATCCAGTAGTCACCGCATCCATGAAGTATAGCAATGTTTACGTCGCCGGAGTAACGCAAATATAGTCGAAGCGATGCGAGCTCGAGCGGCGCCGTAAGTGTACGTTATGAGCTTAGCGTTACAGCCAACGATCAGCTAGGAAATAGACATTATGATGAAGATCAAATTAAATTTATTTGATACCAACAACCTTGACCTGGGTATGTCCTAAAACTGCATCCAGACCTACCGGAGGACGGGCAGCAGCGTCGTCTCAGTTAACGGTGGTAACCATTCTGAGATCCCCAAGCCGCCTGCCAAGCGTGGAGATTATGGCAACACCTCCCTTTAAGGGAGAGGCCTTCGTCCAGCAGTGGACGTCTTCCGGCTGTTGATGTGATACCAACATACGTTTGCATAACATAGGTTAAACAAAAAAGACATCAACAAACGTTAAGATTCATTTTTGTTTTATTTATACGAGAAAACTCACGTTTAATTAAATCGGATACTCCGACTATAGTTTCGGTCACATCCAGTGGCCTTTTTTAAAGAGTGACAACAGAGCCCGACGCGCGTGCGGCTGTGTCCTGCTTAGCACAATGTGTCAAAACCACGTCAGTTTTCTTAATAAAACTTAGATTCTTTGGACCTGATTGAACCTGGGTATGTCTTCCATCCAGAACCACCAGAGGACGGGCAGCAGCGTTCTCTCAGTTAACGGTGGTGAGCATTCTGCGATCCCCAAGCCGCCTGCCATGCGGTTTAACAGTATTTTTTGGCGGGAACGCAAAGAAATCATGTCACTGCATTGTATTATTTTATTCTGTTTAGAAATGGTGGTGTTTTATCAATAAGTGCCGTAAAAGCGTAGGTATAGTAAAGTCGCCCCAACTTTATTAGGGCGTGACTTAGACGTGATTGTAACTGATTTTATGTGTCTGAGTGTGGTTTCATGAATTATTTGACTTTTGACCAGTTACTTAAAACAGTAACTTATTGACAATCACATTCCGTCATGTGCCTTAGAACCTATCGTTTATATCACAGAAAAGCGAAAGCCCTACTCTTAGGTTTTTTTAGGTCTGTCTTTTTTTTAGGGCTTTAGTCGCTATGCGATTATGCCAGCTAAAGATGTTTTTACCTGTAGATGAGTTGTCCCCCCCCCCGCCATATTTACTAGACGAAATCAAGGTAATTGCCGTGATCGCTAACAGTCTTTCACTTCCGAATGTCAGGTAATACGCTGCCGCTAATCGTATGTTTTCTAGCAAAAAGATGGTGATATTATGCCTTTCTGTGTATTTAGACACTGCACAATCTACACAGGCACTGTGAGAGACAAAAAAAATGAAATTTATTTTATCTAAGACAACTGTTGTCACTTTGAAATGGATGGCCGAGATAGATAGATCGACTTGTGTGAGAGAGTGAAAGAGAGCCACACCGGCGCGGCGAGGGCGCTCGCTCTGGCCAATCAACTAGTGTAGCTTATTACGCCGTAAGAGAAATTAGATATTTGTCTCTTTCTAACAACAGGTGTGGCGTATAAAGTCGGTCATATTCCTTCCTTTTCTTCACAAACTGCATAGAAACATGCGTAAGTATATTTATATAGGCAACTTCTAGTCAGTTTTTAAAGCAGTTTTGTTCGACTATAACTACTCTATTTATTTCAACTCACTGTGCCAGCCCCGTTTTACAATCCATGTCACACATCAACAGGGCTGTCGTCCTTACGCTGAGCCAGTATGTCCGAGACACTGGCATACAAGTCCTTCGCTGCCTCACATGTGGGCTCAACCAGAATACCTTGAAACATGCCAACTTCTCGGGGGTTTATGCCACACTTGCTCAACATGAGTGTTCTCAAAGACTCGCTGCGACCACAATCCGCCAGGAGGTGAGAAACGTCTTCGAGGTTACCACAGACAGAGCAGGCGGGGGATTCAGCCCTGCCCATAAGATGTTCAAACTTATTAAGCGGCATGTGGCCGGAGCGAAGTCTATGAGCTATAACAATATGGCATCTTTGCAACTTGCACACCATGGTATTTGAGGAGGTTCAGCTTGCAAAGTTCTATACCAGGTACCTTTATCCGAACATGTATTTATGTACTTGATTTTCCATTTCTCATATATTTTATATCTGAACTTCACTAAAATTTATATTTTATTCATTTCCTATTTTGATTATCTTGTGTACTAAAACTCTTTTTTTTCCATAAATATAATATTTATTATTCAATCATGTCTATGTCTACATCTTCTGTAGTTTTCTTAACGTTTTCCTGATTCATGCCATTTTCGTCCAGAGAGAGTTCGTTCCACATTAAAAAATCTGAATTCGTCCCACTTTGTATGCCATGTTCGGCCCAACATAAGCCAATAGTAGGTATACGACTTAAAAATCTGTACGTAACTTCAAAGAACATCTTATGTGATATTGGATGTCTATTCGCCGATGTCGTTGGTAATTACAACTTATAGTATGGGCTGTATAAGTGTATATATTATACTTATACCTTTAAAAGCTTAGCGCGTGGAATTATTCCTACCCTTGAGAGATTAAAGACGAAATTGGGAGAGAAAAGAGTCTCTTGGTACCGTCCACAGAGTATGGTACCGTTACGTATTTACTTTGATTTAAATTATTTCGTAATGTAAGTACTTGTAATTTGGCTAGTTGTTTTACTTGCAAAAGACTTGTCCCAAATGTACGGTTAAGTAGATTTTTGTATATGCTAGCTTATCAAGCAGACGTACTAATAGCTATGACGTACAAAAAAAAGTACTGCTGTAATTACTGTTTAAAATACAGTATTATTTGTCATGGTGTTGTTGTAGCATTCTGTTATCAATTTGTATTTTTTAAATTATTATTTATTGTAATTGATACTCGTTAGTTTTTGGTAGTAATATATATTTTTTATTGACTAATCGTCATCTCGGTTCACGCCGAGCACGACGCGCGGCGCGTGGCGAGGAGCTGCGATCCCCAAGCCTGCCAAGCGTGGGGATTCTGGCAACCCCTTAAGGAGCCTTAAGGAGCCTTCGAATATAAGCTTTCATCGAGCAATGGGCTTCTTCTGGCTGATGATGATGAAGCTAATAGAAGTGTGCTAAAATTTGTCTAAGAAACAATACAGTTACTACAACAATCACAATAATAATGTCAGGGGAAAACTTATGGCCAACAATTGACTCACACAGTTTCGCTATTCATAAACAACCTTCAAACTTTTAAATCAACGCTTAATCCACAAATCACTATTGCTTTCGCCTCTTTACCCATAGTACAAAGCGTCCAGTTTATCTTCAGAGTAGACCAAATAACTGAACTAAATCTTTTAACAAATGACTATAAGAATTGTTAAGTGATTCCGTTTGTGGCGCCTCCATTCAAGTATACAAATTAGATGGTACAAAGTACGACGAGTTAAACCGCGTAGAAAGAAGAACAATCAGCAGCCTTTGAAAAACTTTTCTATGGAAAAACAGGATTCGTTGGCACGAAAAGAAAATAAAGCAATCAGTTATACGATTGTTTGTTTTTGATAAAAACTGTTTGCAAGCTCGGTAGTTAAATAAGATGATGCGGTGCAAAAGTGGATAGAAAATTGGAAGGAGCGGTTATTAGAGAGTTTTTACACTAGCTCGGTATGGCAGCGATACGAGAGTGTACGCTACCTCAGGTAAAATAAGCCGGGCGGGCCGGGCTGGGCGGCATGAAAGGTCTCAGTTACTCGATAGTTTAAGTATTTCTTCTTTACATGCAATGTAATAGTATATTTTTTACAATTTAAAACGATCAAGCACCACCTTGTAATTAGTTCTATTGTCAAGCAAAGTTTTAAGATCTTATTGAGAGTAGCCGTGTGTCGTTCTTGAATGAATCCTTCAATTGAAGTACTTCAGCTTTGTTCGTCCTTCATTCACTACTTCAGATAAAATGTAGAAACTTCTTAGTTCAGCTGTCTAGTTCACTCGACGTCGCGAAGTCGCGAACGATGAGACACGAACGAGCCCAGTAAGGAAGGATATTTCTGTGGGAAGGATAGATAATGCTATCACGTTCTGTTTTAGGTACTGAAGTAATTGTCTATTTCACTCGATCTTTGGCTCGTTGCGTTCGGTCCTCTGGTTACCTATTACGATAGTTCGAGAACGATTTTAGGAGTCCTCTAACTTTTATCGTACATTGCTTGTTATACAAAATAGCTAATATTGAACTATGAAGGAAAAGGGCAATGTACAATTTACAAACACGTTTGTACGAGCTTGGATATCGAATTGCGAAATCATTTCAAATGAGCAACTGGACTAGTGAACTAGATGAGTGAAGTACTTCTTTTAATGTAAAGTTACGTTATGTATCTTTTCATTTTAGTGACACATTCTGCGCAAGCCTAATTGAGAGTATTTTGTGGATTACCAAGTTTTTTTTTTTCAAATTTGTTATATAGAGGTAAACTCGTAATAGGAAGTTTTCTGACAGCTGTCAGAATACCATAGGCAAGTGCTTTGTTAGAAAAACAATAACCACAAAAAAGAGCACAACAACAGGGGTATTCACAACTCAAAACTTTTTACAAAAGAATAACATAATATGTGTATGGTAATAAGAGTATAAAATACGAGTAGTACCAAATTCAAATTTACTATGTAAAAGGCGCCATGCGCTAACTTCAAATTCTTGCCCCAGTTCAGTTTTTGTGATGCCACTGCCGTACCATCCAGTGGAAAAACCCCTTACTCTGGGTACTCATACAGTACAAGTAATCTGTGCTCTGGGTAAATTATTTTGGAGCAGACAGCTGAGGCAGACTTAAATCTACTTCAGATTTTATTATGTACCAACGCAATTCAGGTTTTTAGAATGAAGCGCTATTTTTCTTCGTAAAATGAATTATGCACCTAATTTATTTGAACTAGGTTTTGCTTTTTTTATAATACAAAGAGGAAATAAAAAAATATTATTTAAAAAACTAGAGCGCCGGGCCATTGATGTTTCTCCTGACAATGCGTGTAATGTCCAATTTTTTTTGTCTTGAGACTGAACTGCTGCTGGCTGATGCTGACCTTCTAGGGATGGACCTTCGAGTGTTATAAGTTCATTTATTGCGGCATATTATTTAATTCTTATGCTTTACAAGCCTAGTCTAACAAGCATTGCCATTCAATGTCGCAATGCCGCGAGAAAAAGGGGCGCACACTGTCAACCGTGGACTGTGGGTAATGAGCTTAATCAATGAGGTTCCAGAGGCAAAACTTCTCGCAGGTGGCACCAGCGGCGGTCCAGATGTGGCAAAATCAAATTTTCTTGGTTGGTTTGTCTCTATTTTTTTAATATTTTTTTTATACAGTTAAGTGACGAGACGAGTAAGACTTTCACCTGATGGTAAGCGTCACGCCTGCCACTAACAGTAGCAGTGCTAGAATTGTGAACTTGCGAACACAATCCTGCGCCGCACTGTAATGCGCTCGTCACCCTGAGATATTAGATGTTAAATATCTTCATACCCAGTAATTTCTCTGGTAACATTGCCCTTCAAACCGGAACACAGTATTGCTTGCACACTACTGCTTGGCGGCTGAATAACTGGCAAAGGTGTGGTACTTCCCCAGGCGGACTCTGCAGTAGAGTCCACTACAGAATTCAGAACTCTATAATCCCAAGAGGGAAATTATTCCTTGGAGCTTTAATCAGTCTATAAACAATCCTTGTGTTTTTGTGTAGTAAGTTATGAAGTTAAATAGATTGCATGAATTTTAATAAAAGGTACATCTGCAAAAATGTGACTGCATTCTGAACACACTTTGGACGCTACATAAATAATCTATCGTAGATGGAAACGGGCCAATGATGATAATAATTATTACCCAAAGAAAGAAGAAATATAAATCCTGTTGACTGCTCGTCCGATTTCCCCTCATACGAAAATTAGTAGTTTAAAAACCACTGCTAGCCACTGGGAGCACGTCAGAATCTCACTGTATTTCATTACTCAGATTACGTCATCCCAGTGATTGGGCAATCGCAAGCATGGAACGTGACCTCGCCCCCTGCCCGCAACGGTGAGTCGAGTTTGTACGAGAAATTAGCTTCACGAGCCATCAATAAGCTATATGATCTGGGTTATTAACAAAGGCACTTGAACAATAAAATATGAAAAAAAAAAAGGTTTGTACCTTTTAACTTAAACATTGACTCGTCATGACAGATTTACAGAGCCGTCGCTTCCACTTCCCAGCCGAGTCAGAATCCCGGTGAGGCGCAAAAACATTTACATTTTAATCTGGCTTGAAAATGTCGCGATACTGGCAGTCTGTTCGCAACTTTTTACATAATGAACAGCTGAAGAGTTTACGGGGATCTAGTCCGTGTTTATTGGAAAGAGAACAGTTATGAGATATATTCTATCAGATGTTCAAACGGACATCGATCAGTGATCGAACTAAGACGTAATGAGTAATAAACCCTTTTTTTTATACAATCAAGTGACGAGCCGAGCAAGACGTTCGCCTGGTGGTAAGCGTCACGCCTGCCACTAACAGTAGCAGTGCTAGAATTCTGAACTTGCCAACTCAATCCTGCGCCGCACTGCACTGCGCTCGTCACCCTGAGATATTACATGTTAAATCTCTTCATACCCAGTAATTTATCTGGTAACATTGCCCTTCAAACCGGAACACAGTAATGCTTGCACACTACTGCTTGGCGATTGAATAACTGGCAAAGGTGTGGTACTTCCCCAGGCGGACTCTGCAGTAGAGTCCTACCACTACAAAAACCTCTCCTGATTGTAATTTTCCATTACCTACTATCGCAGCGGTGCCAAATAACGCAAACCTTAATAATCCAAAAAATGTATCTGTCGCAATCGAGTCGTATCCGGGACGCCAGCGCCACCTGGTGGCACTCGATGGAGTCGGTGACGTGCGCGCCTTCGATCGGTGACTTCACTTTCCCATTGGCGAGCGGCGCGTGCGGTGGACTGAACCATCGCGCGTTCTGTGATACGTACCTACCTACAACTTATTTGAGCCTACCTGATTACTGTACTGTGCCTGTGAAGATTATAATTTGAAGATTGATTGTACGAGCTTGTTTTATTCTCATCCGACACTACCCACCGACGACGCCCACTGCTAAGAGGATCAACGACGAGTGCTGATGATGATGGCGAAAGGACCCTCCTCCTCCGTCCGTCATCAGAAGTGGGATCAGTGTTGGATCAGAACCAAGAAGACAGACATCTGGCGAGCCATGTTTGAAAAACAAGAACACGCGAGCATTGATAGAGGCGCTGCAATTACCAAAACCAGCCTACCGTGAAGAGCTAACTGCATTCGACCCTGAAAAAGAGATACCGACTCAAGATCATTGTGCGCGACGGCAGATTTGTGTTTCGCCAAAAATCCACCAAGCGGCAGTCGTCTTGTTCTGGCGGTCATCAAGGCGCTAAAAGGTAAAGCATCCACGTGGCTATCACAAATTGCCTACAAAGGAATGACATGGCACGAGTCTATAATAATTTTCATGCCACGGTTTATTTCGACGGAGACATTGGCGGGTACCCTCATTAAAATGCACGGTGAAAAACCGGGTGAAAACGAAACACTACCCGCGTTCGCGAGTCGTTTGATTAGTTCACTGACTAATCATTGGAAAGATGTGAACAAGGAGGAAATTGTCGTAGCAACAGGACTCGCACACATTTCACAGTTTGACCCGTGACTTCAAAGAATGGCGTTCACTACAAACGTTATATTGAGGGACAAACTGAACGCATTTTCACACTTGAAGCGCTTGATCACCATCGGACAAAGCGAATTGAGTGCAGAAGCAATCACATAGACTCTAGTGGCAGACCTGCACCACCTACATCATCAAGTCAAGCAGCGCAGCAGCCGACAGAGAAGCCCTTGGCGTGCTTTAAATGTGGCAAGCCGGGTTGTGACCATCCGGTGCACGAGCAACGGCGGCGGCGGCGGCAGTGGTAGAAGCGGCAGCGGCGGCGGCGGCAGAAGCGGCGGCGGCAGAGGCGGCAGCGGCGGAAGCGGTGGCGGTGGCGGCGGCAGTGGCGGCGGCAGCAGCGGGCGGCTGACGTCGGCGGCACGCGCAGCGAGCGGCGCGTTGATGTCTGCTGCGTCGTACAACCACCATCGGGCGTGTTACATCACAAAGGTGAACTGATATGCTTTGCTTATTATTCTTGCGCTGAATGCTCGTTGGTAAAAGAAAGTTTCACTTCGAAATTTAGCGGCAAACGTGCTAGTAATGTTGTTGCTATGACTGGTAAATGGTCAAACACGGGTGTTCAGTACAGAACAGATTTTATTGTGTAGTGATTAACGTTCACTCTCTCTCGAAATTTTGTTGCATGTTTTGCTCGACAACTATTTGCAAAGTGACAAGGTCGCGAGATTTTAAACCAGGGTTTTTCTATAAACATAGAGGCAACGGAGCTTTCGTTATCTAAAGTTCTTTGTGTAAATTTGATGAGTCATAATAATGATACCACGCTTCAATCAGATTTAACTGTTACTCTTATCGTTACTGCAGTAGGTAACAGGCAATGAGAAGTCTAGGATTTGATTTTTTTTATTAACGGTTTACCTACGACGAGCTAAAGATGATGCGGATGAACGTAGCGTTGATAAGCGAACGGTAGTGAAGGTAGACTGCCATGAGAGATTTTGAGTTAGAGTCTTGACTTCAGAAAATGCCAGCAGGTCACGTATCAGTCGAAATCGATGTAGATGATGTTAACGATGAAGTTCAAATTTGATTTCTGATTGAAACTTGAGTAAGGGGACTCTAGGTGCTATGTTGTGTTCGACCGTGCCAGTAGCTAATTCGTAGTCGTAACCCGATAGAAATCGGTATCTCTTGAGGCAACTCGAGTAGTCCGTGGGAGCGCGGTGTGCGTTTGGCTCTGGTCGAGGTCGGGGTCTGTAAAGACCATTACGTGTGGTCACGAGGGGGTGACACACGGGAGATCTTTGAGGGATCTGATCCATTCGCTGGATGTGTGAGAGCAATGCGATTGCTAGTCGGCTGGATAGCCGGGGCTCTAGATATCTTACTCGAGAGTTTAGAGAGTTTGTAGAGTTTATGCGAGAATTTATAGAGTTTTAGTTTTGTGAAAACTGTGTACAGTTGTACTGAGCAATTTGGTTCGAACGACTGTGATGCGTGGCTCTGTCTGTGTACGTGGCGTTAGAGGTTTTACTCGAAGGATTCTGTAAGCTTGGCGGTATCTGTTCTCTTGTAGAGTCTGAAAAGTTGATTCGAACGACTGTGGTACACGGCCCAGGCTACTGATGTTTGTATTTCCGGTTATTCTAATGTCACATTATTGATTAAGAAATAAAAATGTAGAGTTCGTTTTCGTTCGTAGAGTTCGTTCGATATTGATCGGGTAAATGAATCTAGAGTTTGGTCAGGAGTGACCGAGTGGAACAAATTTCTGTCGTAGACTATTTGTTCGCAGGGTAACCATCACACGAGGACGTGTGCAAGCAGGATGACCGTGTCGCAATCGAGTCGTATCCGGGACGCCAGCGCCACCTGGTGGCACTCGATGGAGTCGGTGACGTGCGCGCCTTCGATCGGTGACTTCACTTTCCCATTGGCGAGCGGCGCGTGCGGTGGACTGAACCATCGCGCGTTCTGTGATACGTACCTACCTACAACTTATTTGAGCCTACCTGATTACTGTACTGTGCCTGTGAAGATTATAATTTGAAGATTGATTGTACGAGCTTGTTTTATTCTCATCCGACACTACCCACCGACGACGCCCACTGCTAAGAGGATCAACGACGAGTGCTGATGATGATGGCGAAAGGACCCTCCTCCTCCGTCCGTCATATCTAATGTATAAATGTGTGTCAAACGGCTCAACGTTTTTGTATGAAACTCGGAACGGAGATAGCTTATTTCTCGGAATAACATTTATATCGCCTACTTTTTTATCATCATTATGTTATACGTTAAGGTATGTATCTCTATGTAATAAGTAGTCTGAGGCTATGCGTATTTTTTTTTTACATAAAATCTTTGTCTAGAAACTCCTCAAGGTAACGTTAGAGCTTTGACTGACAAATGCGAAGCATTACTGCATTACTGCATTACTGCATTGGCACTCATTATTTTGAGCAGATCTGATATCTTCATAGAAGACTGAGACATTCAATGGTAAGCTTCAATAGCCCTGTAAGATTAGATTCCCATTTGGATTTATAAACCGCTAGATACATAATGAAGCGGCTTATTTCCCACTTCCAATGTGCAAACATTAAAGATATTTTGCCTGAGTGGGTGTTCCGCGATAGATACGATTTGGGTAATAAAATCCAGAGTAAACAGATACAGTCTAGATAAGCGTGATCTATCCTAAACAACTTCACTGATTAAATTAATGTAGGCAGGGAAATATATCCTAGACAACTTCACTGATTAAATTAATGTAGGCAGGGAGATATATCCTAGACAACTTCACTTATTAAATTAATGTAGGCAA
This sequence comes from Erannis defoliaria, assembly GCA_905404285.2. Taxonomy (NCBI): domain Eukaryota; kingdom Metazoa; phylum Arthropoda; class Insecta; order Lepidoptera; family Geometridae; genus Erannis; species Erannis defoliaria. The sequence goes on along the minus strand of FR990082.1, from coordinate 1,755,146 downwards.
CGAGATATATCCTAGACAACTTCACTTATTAAATTAATGTAGGCAAGGAGATATATCCTAGACAACTTCACTTATTAAATTAATGTAGGCAAGGAGATATATCCTAGACAACTTCACTTATTAAATTAATGTAGGCAAGGAGATATATCCTAGACAACATCACTTATTATATTAATGTAGGCAAGGAGATATATCCTAGACAACTTCACTGATTAAATTAATGTAGGCAAGGAGATATATCCTAGACAACTTCACTGATTAAATTAATGTAGGCAAGGAGATATATCCTAGACAACTTCACTGATTAAATTAATGTAGGCAGGGAGATATATCCTAGACAACTTCACTGATTAAATTAATGTAGGCAGGGAGATATATCCTAGACAACTTCACTGATTAAATTAATGTAGGCAGGGAGATATATCCTAGACAACTTCACTGATTAAATTAATGTAGGCAATGAGATATATCCTAGACAACTTCACTGATTAAATTAATGTAGGCAGGGAGATATATCCTAGACAACTTCACTGATTAAATTAATGTAGGCAGGGAGATATATCCTAGACAACTTCACTGATTAAATTAATGTAGGCAGGGAGATATATCCTAGACAACTTCACTGATTAAATTAATGTAGGCAGGGAGATATATCCTAGACAACTTCACTGATTAAACTAATGTAGGCAGGGAGATATATCCTAGACAACTTCACTGATTAAATTAATGTAGGCAGGGAGATATATCCTAGACAACTTCACTGATTAAATTAATGTAGCCAGGGAGATATATCCTAGACAACTTCACTGATTAAATTAATGTAGGCAGGGAGATATATCCTAGACAACTTCACTGATTAAATTAATGTAGGCAGGGAGATATATCCTAGACAACTTCACTGATTAAAATAATGTAGGCAGGGAGATATATCCTAGACAACTTCACTGATTAAATTAATGTAGGCAGGGAGATATATCCTAGACAACTTCACTGATTAAACTAATGTAGGCAGGGAGATATATCCTAGACAACTTCACTGATTAAATTAATGTAGGCAGGGAGATATATCCTAGACAACTTCACTGATTAAAATAATGTAGGCAGGGAGATATATCCTAGACAACTTCACTGATTAAATTAATGTAGGCAGGGAGATATATCCTAGACAACTTCACTGATTAAATTAATGTAGGCAGGGAGATATATCCTAGACAACTTCACTGATTAAATTAATGTAGGCAGGGAGATATATCCTAGACAACTTCACTGATTAAATTAATGTAGGCAGGGAGATATATCCTAGACAACTTCACTGATTAAACTAATGTAGGCAGGGAGATATATCCTAGACAACTTCACTGATTAAATTAATGTAGGCAGGGAGATATATCCTAGACAACTTCACTTATTAAATTAATGTAGGCAGGGAGATATATCCTAGACAACTTCACTGATTAAATTAATGTAGGCAAGGAGATATATCCTAGACAACATCACTGATTAAATTAATGTAGGCAGGGAGATATATCCTAGACAACTTCACTGATTAAAAGTAGGCAGGGGGATATCGGGAAACAAAGTAGAGTTTTAAATACACTATACCTATTAAAATTAAAGAATCTAGTAGATATGGTAGAGTTTAAAATCATGAGGCATAATCAGCCTTTTTTAACTGTCCACTGCTGGCCTCCGCTCGAAGGGTGAATGGGACATATTCACCACTGAAGAGAGAAGTGTATAGAACGGAAATGTGACAAGCCGCGCTAGCCGGCATTAAGTGCAAATGCGCTTGATGACAATTTATTTATTTAATAAACATACAAAACAGAATGCAATAATTTAAAGCTATCTCATATGTTACATTTTATAGATCTGTACTACATTCTAAAACTATGTATGCCTAGCTGCATTAATAATAGAAGACTAGAGGATTAGGTATACAAGGCAAAGGAAGAATTAGTTTTTGAAACTGATACAAAAATAAATTAAATTAAAGCTAGCATATAAGCATTTTATAATAGGAAAGCATGTTATTATATCTAATTTTAAATTAAATTGCAATGTCCTTCTAAATATAATAATTCTACCAATATACTTGGTTTTTAGACAGAGAATACACAAGAAAACAATTTAAATAGACGCATAGGAAACCAAACCACATTTCATTGTAATTAGATCTCAATTGAAATCTGTTGCAAAATAGCATTTCGAGCTTTTTAGTTCAAATGCGCGACCAATGATTGTCATTTTTTCGTCGTAGTTTCTATACAATTTTGTGTGAAACTGGTGACAGCGGTTTTCCATACAATTGCTTTACAACATTGTTTTGACAGCCGTTCTACCTAAGAAGTAGGGCTTTCACTTTTCTGTGATATTCACCACATTGGCCTAGTTACGGGTTGGTGAATTCACATACGGCATTGAATTTCTTCCCCGGACGTATGCAGGTTTCTCAGGATGTTTTCCTTCACCGAAAAGCCATTGGTATGAGTATCCGAATATAAACTCCAAAGAGCTCACTGGTACGTGCCTGGGTTTGAACCTGCGACTTCACGATTACAAGTCGAGCGGTGGTTTTAAATACTCTATAGACTATTCCTATTAAAAATAAGGAATCTAGTAGATATACAATATAGAGTAATACCCACTAACCCTTAACTGAGTAACCCCTTTTTCTCTCGAAAGTGAATGAATGAATGATTTATTGGTCAATGAAACTAGGTATACATAATAAAAATTATAGTAGGTGTTAATGTTTCAAGGTTTGTGCTCTAGTTTTTACCTTGAGAGGCTTACAGAGAGGCCATGAGTAACAACATTGTACGTTTATTTTTATTTTTATTTAATCAAATCATTTTCCTACTTACCTATAACCATGGATTCTACTTCACAAGACAACTTAAGAAATTAATAGCCAACCCAACCGAACCTGACAACTAAGTAACAATTTATAAATGTAACCAGATATGTAGATAAAATTCCCATCTAGAGAGCGATTCGAGTGCGGGACGTTTACGGTTATATATTCTATTTGAGTGCAAGAGAGTAACGTCTTAACATAAAACACACTTCCCACGCAGCGGGCCCCCCGATGCTTGGTTGTCGTGTCTTAGTGCAATGGAGAGGGAGCTTGGAATGGGAGGATGCGGAGGCTTCATTATTATTAAAAACAAGCAATAATATTTAAAAAATTGTAGCTAGTGTCACTCGGAATGATATTATAATTCTAATGATACGATACATTTAAATCTGTTCAGGGATTTAGAAGTTATGGTGGAATAGAAACTCACATACATACATGAACCCTGAAAACGTTACATTCCTGTTTTTGGACAGTCGTGTTATAACATAATTGTTGCGGATGCACAGTTGCCGAGGAGACTAAAGAAAGTAAGCAAAATTCAAACATTTTTATTATGCAAAAAAAAAACAAATCAGATATCTCGTAAAAACAAAATCAAAATAAAAAATATGACTTTATCCAGACTCCTAAGCAGACTAAGCTCTCAGCAAGTAGGTGATGTGCACATTGTTAACAATAATTTTGTAGTGATGATAATGATCATATATAGACTCTATAGTCAGCGCATTAAGTTCACAAACAAGGCATTCGTTTAAATCTTAACGATGCCCTTGAGCTGCCGGTAAAAGAAAACATCTTGAGGAAACCATACCGAAGTGGTGGTATGTACTTAATACTTAGTTTTCAAATAGCTATTTGGTTCTGGCAGCTTTACACTAATAGCAAATGTTCATTCTCAGCTAGATGACCATCTTTGACAACGAGAAAGATTGAGAATGATGACGTATTCATTCTTACTCTGTCTTAATAAATATGGTAAAAGTTCAAATAATGGTACCGTATCCAGGATAATATCTCATAGCAAAGAGTAGGTATAATAAAATTATACTAAGTATCTGATACCACCTCCAGTCTCCTTAGATTCTTACCGCATCACTGTACACTCCCATTCACTACTGCGGTGTAACCTTAGCAGATAAATTGAAGTCCCTGATCCTTGCAGTTACTGCAGCCACACTAACAGCTTACTCTATTGTTTCCATTACAACAACTCGAGTTGTTGTTTTAAAGTTAGGCAGAGCATTCAGGTAATATTTTGGTTTTGGACTTGTTTGGTGATTTAAACAGTGTCGGTTTTTTTGTTAAGTGTAGTGATTCACTTCGATCATAAGTTGATACATTCGCAGAATAATTTGAATTTTTTGAACTAGTCTTTTAAAATAAATATTGTGTTTTACTTGGTGGTGGTTTTATTATACACGACACACAAGTAAACAGTATTAAGTGAAATGGTATTACTAATCCGAAAAGTCATTGTACTTATTATTGTCAACAACTTATACGATAGGGCCAACCCTGTTCCATACATTTTGTTGACCGCAAATGGCATTTCTCTATGGAAGAGCTGGTTTCTTTCGCTTTTCGAAGTAAAAGTTAATTACAATGATTAGTATTGCGATTTACTAATATCGTTACACGTAACCCTATAGATATTGCACCAGCATATACACAGATACTCTGCTGTCACGCAGTAGTGTGTAAGATTTATTGTCTCCTGGTTCGTAGGTTTCTATCTTGTAGTTACAAGGCTAATAAAATTCACGAACACATGTCTTAAAGAAATGAGAGCCAATCAGTGATACCATATTTTGTTTCCAGCTACCGCTTTATGACCTGGGCCTATGGGCTATGGACCTGGGTATGTCCTTAAACTGCAACCAGACCCACCGGAGGACGGGCAGCAGCGTCCTTTTGGTTAACGGTGGTGACCATTCTGCGATCCCCAAGCCACCTGCCAAGCGTGGGGATTATGGCAACACCCCTCTATTAAGGGGGAGGCCTTCGTCCAGCAGTGGACGTTTTATGGCTGACGAAGTACCGCTTTATGTTACCTCGTCTGTTAGATGTACAAAAATATTTAACAACTTAAGATAAAAATAAGAACTAAGTATACCGGGTGTTAGCTTTAACACCGTTATCCTTCTAGAATATCATTGTACTCATCATTATGAACAACTTTTACTATGAGGCCAACCCTGAAACCACGAAAAAAAACAGCTGGTTCATACATTTTGTCCAAGATCGATTAACCTTTTTGTATGGAACAGCTGTATTTTTTATTCGTGATTTCATAGTTCTCTCCATAGTAAAAGTAATTCATAATGATGAGTACAATGATATTCTAGAAGGATAACGGTGTTCAAACTAACACCCTGTATACAAAACAAAATTATAAAATTATATACAAAACAAACCCTAAAATACAATATATACAAAACCTAAAATATAAAAGGATTTACCCTATATTTCATCGCAGTCTTGCCTAAGTATTTTCAACACTAAGCTTTCATGTTAAAAAAATATCTTAACTATCATATGACTTCGGTTTTTTTAATAAAAACTTATAAATACGCAGTTTTATTTATAATGACTGGAAGAAGCAAATCTTTATTATCATCAACCATTCTGCTTAATGGCATAAAAATACGCCAACACAGTTTTCAATACACATCATTATTAATTTGTTACTGCTAGCTTATTTGGAAATAAAATAAGTAACCACGCAGAATAAAACACTAAATAAAAAACAATCTAACCGATACTAGAAACATCGAGCCAATGAAACCAACTCACAGAATAATTTATTAAAGTACTCTATCTCTATCTCGGAAACAGTACTTTGTAAAACTCCTAATTGAATGAATAGGACTACTGCTACTAAATATTTTAGGAGCAATCACAGGATTAACTGGATTTCTAGTTTGATTACTATTACGCTTATTCTCAATAGGTAGGTGCTGTCTCTGTCGCCTTTTGTTCTCATGAAGATGAACGGCTGCTGTTTGTCTGGGTAGTTATGGGCCCTTAAGATTTGCTCGATTTTTTACGATCGTTATTGTCGATCGATCTGGGGGGCTAAAATGGTCGCGTTTAGCAATTCTGCATATGATCCTGTGATGATTCATTTCGCAAATCATAAAACGGTCACTTAATCGCCAATTCATACTATGATTTTGCAAATGATTCTATTATGGAATTAGGTAATTCGTTTCTCAGTTTTCTATAGAGAGTCGTAAAATGGTCGATTAAAGATGAATTGCATAAAGTCAACTAACAGATTCGTTAGAAGTTACTCGAGAGCAACTTTTTATAATTAATTCTGCTAAGAATTCATAAGATGTACTGCTTTTAGGGGAATTGCTTAATGCGGCCAGTTTAGACCTCCTGGTGTACTTTGCTGATCAATACAATCCGTCAGTCGATATTTTGATACATTTTTGCTGTTTTGTCGATCAGCTACTTCTACTGATCGGCCTAATGTATATTTTATGGCTCGAACAACAAAATATAACAAAATATCTTTAGTGTTGTTCTAAATGTAGGCTCACGCGCCAATTGTCAGATTTCCAATTTTATTTTATTTTTCGTATTGATCGACAAAAAACGATCCATAGTGGTGGTCAGTTGCCTACACATTTACTCAATTGTGGATGATTAAAATTTGCGAACAAACAAAATCAAGCAAATCTGTCCGCATTTTTGAAACGAACACAGCGGTGCCTGCAAAAAACATTATAATAAATAGGTAGGAAACGCTGCTACGATGCTAGCGAAAGGCGTATGATTCGAAATTTTGGATTTAGATGTTTTCCAAATTTGTAAGTATTTTTTAAATAATAAAGACATTTTAGTCCAGTACATTTAAGGTAAAATTACTTGTAATGCTTTAAAAGAACCAAGATAACGTATTTTACTTGGTACACAGGTGGCCGCGCTGGGATGTGGTGCGGCCACTTAACATATGATTTAACTCGTAAAGATAATTATATACTCGAACTAAAAAGTACAGTTTAGGTAAAATTTTACGATCTAACTACAGGTTCAACCGCGCCACAACGCAACACACCGCCGGCGCAGGCCTTTCAGAGCCTCCTCGGAGACCCGAGGATCGTCGTGCGATGGTGTGCCACACTGCTGCTCAGTCGAGGACCGTCGCAGTGACGGTGTGGTCGAAGATTCTTTTGGGACAAAAATACGTCAACCTAGGTTATAAGCTAGGTTATAGTTTTACTCAAACAATTATGCTATAGCATGAAAATGTTACAAACTTACCTAATAGCATTCATGCCATGAAATAACTATGTGTATATCGCAAATTCGGCGGAGAAGCACAAGTGGCTCAAATTTGTTAACCTCGGCAGTGGTTACATATTTGATTTGATTGGTGTTGAGGCATTGGGTCCGTGGGGACCGAGAGCTTATCTTCTTTTTAAAAGTATAACCGAGCGGCTCGACGCGACGCGTGATCAAAATACTGGTATTTATTTTGCCTAACGTACAATTGCCATTGCCATTCAACGTGTCCATGCCGGCAGCATAATGGGGTTTCTATGCTCACACCTTGGAGAAGTTAGTTTTTTTCTATTTCTCATACACTCTACTAACTTTAGCATTTATAATAACGGCATAAATATTAAAATTATCAATCATCTTGCCATTTTAATTCGATAAACCTAGGCTAAAGCCTACTATGTCTAGTTAAGCTATATTGCCTGCTTCCAAAAACAATAAACACTCCATGTCTTAGCCCCGCATAAATTTAAATAAATGAATTTCCTCAAGAGCCTCTTTATAAATGAAAACAGGTGAGTTTTCTCAGTGGCAATGTGTTTGGTTTTACAATTAAGCTCCGTAATGTGGGCCATAAAATGCAATTAGGTATGTGGTTTGCATAATTTAATTATTTTTTGTAATTTTTTGAGTTTGCGGGCTAAAATTTAATTTAGCTTAAACATTTCTGAGGGTCGGGGAACCTGCGTTGTTTCAATTTGAAATTAAAATCTACGAAAACGTCTTGTAAATTATATTTCGAGGGAAACATTCTAAAGTGGGCATTTTGTAATGAAACAGTGTAATATTTTCTTCCTGCTTTTGTATTCAAAGTATGTTGAGAACGTTTCTTCCCCGTGGTCCACCTACGAGGTTAACCTAGGTGTTCCACGTAGGTGGGCCACGGGGAAGAAACGGTTGAGAACTTTGTAAGTCGGTTGAGAGATGGGCACTAACTGACTTCAACTATGACACGATTTGGGATCAGGATAAGTTGCTGTCAAACACCTTAATAATGATCACTAATAAACTAGATAATTATGAATTTTACATAACAACTATGTTAACAAACAAAACCTGAGGAAAATATTTCTTGAAGTTTTAATGGCTCAGCCTAAGTAATATTACGGTAATCTTTAATATGCATGTAAACATAACTATTTTATTTATCAACAATAGGAATTCGGGTATAATTTAAAGACTTTTCATTAGATTTCAACTGCAATATTGGATAAATAAAAGAGTTTGTAAAGTATAATTATTGTAGTAACGACCACATATTATGGTATTTTTTTACTGCTTCATTATCCGGATAATGGTTGCCATGATTCTTTCAGGATACTGAATCCTCTGCCTGTAGTACGAGCCTTCTGAAAGGAGACCTCTACGTTCGGGGCGGTCAGAGTTGGGGCTCCGACTTTCCATCTAAAGCCCGGGGTGATGACGACGCTGTGTGGTCCACGTTGTCGTACGCAGATGTACATTTCGGGACTGGACGCCATTGTCATGGGAAGAGCCGAAACGCAGTGTCAAAGGCTCCGGTGTGATCCACTGGATATCCCGGAGCCCTCCATCAAGCACCTAGGCAGGCCCCAGAGGATTTTAGATGGTGCAATCCTACAAAAAGGTGGAGTGGAGGTGGTGGGTGGAGTGACGACCGCGAACCGGAAGACGCAGCGTAGGAAGGCCTCCCACTAGGTGTACCGACGACATTGTAAAAGTCGCGGGCAACCGGTGGATGCAAATGGCAGGTTGTCGTCCAGTGTGGCGGACTAAGGGGGAGGCCGTCGTTCAGCAGTGGACGTCTCCGGGCTGGTGATGATAATGATGAATCCTACAAAACTCGAATAATCATCTTTAGAAGATTTCCCCCTCGTCAACAAAAAAGTGTTTAGAATTCCTGCAAGATTTTTTATTTTTTTTATTTTTTTTATCGAATCTTAAAATCTATCAAACAATATTTTTTCTATTGTCTAAAAACCTACTTTAGGTTTGTCTATACAATAAATCCTCGACAATCGTATAAAAGGCATGATGACATAATAATGCTAACAAGGTAAAACCGTGAGGCAAAACTAGTACAAAACGCTGTAGCACAGAACCGTACCTTTGATTGCACTCCAGACATTTTAAATAAAGTGGAAAGTGTTGTTTTGCTATTTAAACTTTGAGAGATAATCTTGTTCGTTAAATGAAACTTTGTTGAGCAAAAAATTGTTGCGAATTCAAACTTCTAGTGAAGAGGTTTTATAGTTGCTATCTGTAGAAAGATAGAAAATGTAGGTAAGTACGTCTAGCGCGATTATTTTATTCTTTGTCTTTTTATTTCTAGAAACTTATTGTTTTAAACTGACGGTTGTTCAATTTGTTCATTACAGTTTATGATTATTTAACGGGATATTTACCGTTACTATGTTGTGAAACGAGCTCCCGATAGTTTGGCGCAGTTGCATGTTCACGGGCAGACAACCGTACCGTACGTACAAACAACCGTATGTGACGACGTAATCAAGATCCCGTAAATAATTTAAGGAACTGTATTTATTTATTTATTAAGAACACTAACAATGTAACTTTGTAACAATGTATTACATTTTTGTAAAGTAATTGTACTTGTGATGGATCATTTTGTATTGTAAATGTCGCGGGCAACCGGTGGATGCAAATGGCAGGTTGTCGTACAGCGTGGCGGTCTAAGGGGGAGGCCTTCGTTCAGCAGTGGACGTCTCCGGGCTGATGTTGATGATGAATTGTCCTTACTCATCGTCAACAACTTTTAATTTTAGGGCCACAATATAATCACGAAATAAATTCAGCTGTTCCATAACTTTCGTCGAGGGCGAGTTACGTTTGCCTATGGAACAGCTGATTTTTAATTAAGCGATATCAGAGTTGCTCCATAAGTTGTTCACAATGATGAGTACAAGGACCTTCTTTCAGCTTTCAAGGTAGCCCTCAGTGTGGGTTAAACCGAAGTGTTAGGACTAAAATTCATTTAACTTTGTTTTTAGTGTTCAATAAATTGACTGTTAGACAAAAATATTGTTTGTGGTCAAACTTAAAATACAGAATTCTCGTAACATTAATTAGTTCTACATTAAAGTACCTACAATAGTGTCGACATAAACCCAGTATTATGTCTGCCGAGCCATTTAATCCGCCATAATTTGCGCGCTGGGTGCAGAGCACAATACTCCAACATTAGTTTACACCCGGCCAAAGCCCATGGGTTGCCGGAGATTTGTTTAAATTAATAATAGTGGATGCTATTGCATACCATGTTTGTACGTTTATTATCAGATTTTTACTTTAACTTCATCATCATCATCACCAGCTCGGAGACGTCCACTGCTGAACGAAGGCCTCCCCCTTAGACCACCACACTGTACGACAACCTGCCATTTGCATCCACCGGGTGCCCGCGACTTTTAACAATGTCGTCGGTCCACCTAGTGGGAGGCCTTCCTACGCTGCGTCTTCCGGTTCGCGGTCGCCACTCAAGAACCTTTCTTCCTCATCGGTTGTCAGTTCTTCGAGTGATGTGTCCTGCCCATTGCAACTTCAACTTGCAAACCTTGCGAGCTATGTGGGTAACTTTGTTCTTTGGCGAATATCCTCGTTTCAGATTCTATCGCGCAAAATAACTCCGAGCATAGCTCTCACCATTGCCCGTTTCGTGACTCTGAGTTTCTCCAAAAGGCCAGCAGTTAAAGACCACGTTTCGTTTTAATAGGGAAGCAAGGTTAAATAGAGAGTTAATCTATCTATCTAACTAACTTACTTGAATACATAAGTCAATGTTGAAACGTGCCATTCATTTTGCTTGCGAAATTAAATTAGGGCTAAAGGGGATATAGGCACAATATTATAGAGCTTCAACTAGCACTTTAATTCTGAAGGCCATAAAACTTCTAAACCAAGAAGCCTACTGCATCCCGCCTCGGGCACGGGTAGCTAATAATCTAGCAGTATCTCAGGGATATTACGGCAGATTTACTCCCGGCTTATACCAATGCACATATTGCGCTACTAGGTACTCTATTCAAATTCGCCGTGGAATAGGATTTGAAAGCGACTGAATTTTCGATAGGCGAAAATTTGTTTCACTTTTTGGATGAAGAGAGGACAATGACATATAGGTACTATAAGTCGTTTTGTAGTGGTAGGACTCTACTGCAGAGTCCGCCTGGGGAAGTACCACACCTTTGCCAGTTATTCGACCGCCAAGCAGTCCTCGTAATCAGGCATAAAACGCCCACTGCTGGACGAAGCCTGGGCGAAGGAGGGGTGTTGCCATAATCCCCACGCTTAACAGGCGGCTTGGGGATCGCAGAATGCTCACCACCGTTAACCAAGAGGAGGCTGCTGCCCATCCTCCGGTGGTTCTGGTTGCAGTTTAAGGACATACCCAGAGCCAAGCAGTAGTGTGCAAGCATTACTATGTTCCAGTTTGAAGGGCAATGTTACCAGAGAAATTCTTGGGTACGAAGTGATTTACCATCTAATATTTCAGAGTGACGAGCGCAGTGCGGTGCGGTGGCGCAGGATTGTGTTCGCAAGTTCACAACAATTTTGGCACTGCTACTGTTATGGGCAGGCGTGACGCTTACCACCAGGCAAACTTCCCGCAAATCTCGTCACTTAAAAGTATTAAAAACATATTTTTTTTAATAATTATAACTATAGGGTACACCACTGTTTGCTGTCTGTGTGTACTGTTTGTGTGTGTAAATAAAATAAAGCCATGTCGATCTCATAATGATGACTGAAGTTGATATATAAAATCAACTGTTATAATGGCGACAACTTGTGTGTGCGTAGTTGCTGTACCAAAAAAAGTGGAATGGAATACCAGAAAAATACACGGATATAAGGTTCCTATTTTGGAAAACCCGTAGGTTTAATCTGTCAATTCATTTTTTTGTCATATTCAGCTCTTTCGTCCATGAACATAATACCTAAATATACCCAACAGGCACTATAGCCAAAATTTTCTTTGTAAATAAAATATTTTTGTTGTGTTTGTTTTGTAATGTCATTGTTTGTTTTTTCTTTGTATTTGTATTTATTCTGTAGAAACTATTTTATGCACACCAGAAATAAAACAAAGATCATAGAAACAAGGACCTCTTCTGTCTCTTTATTCGGTTTTAAATCTTCAAATGAAATTCACAAACTTGTACAAATTTTTTAAATCACTTTCTCAGTTGATGCTATCAGGATTAGTTCGCAGATTTAATTTTCCTTTAGGGGCCAATTTATATCACTTTGGCTGCATTCTAGTCGATTTACCCGACGCCGGTGACACTTATCGATTCGATAAAAAGTGGATAGATAGAGCTGCTGGAATCCTAATTGCTTGTCTTTAGATGCTCGGGATTTGCTTACAAAGGGGATTCGGTTTACTTACTAAGGTTTTTTGGTCGCATTTTTGTAGAATGTCTGTTAAAGGTTTAACTTCGGAGCACGATCAAGACAATGTAGTTACATAAAAAGTATTTTTATAACATCATCATTCAAAAAGAGCTAGTTTGTTCTTCGTAAACAGGGACCAAATAACTTATTTTTTTTCTTTTTGCTCATTTTTGCTTTCTCTGGGATTAAAAGTGATTTGAATTTGGAATAGGAATATTATTGTAAAAGTTCCAATCACCGAAGAGATCTATTTCGAACATTGTATGAACAAGTAACAGACTGTATAATAAAAATGAAAGCCGCGCGCGAGTTTTAAAAAAAAATTATAAACGCGCTATATGCATTCCGCCTTTATTCCTTCGTAATTATTTATACAAATTCGGGTTATACTTATATTATAAAAAAAGAGCGAGAAATGAATGCGAATGAAATAAACAATCTAATATAATAAAAGGCCCTGTCCTGACTGACTGACTGACTGACTGACTGACTGACAGACTGACAGACAGACAACGCACAGCCCAAACCACTGGTCGTACAGACTTGAAATTTGGAGGGTGTATTCGTCTCGATGCGGAGGGGTGTACTATGACAGGATTTTTCGAAATTTGACTCCCAAGGGGGGGAAAGGGGGGGTTTGTATGAAAGTCCTTTGTTTTTGGACTTTTAGTCTCGAAAATTAGGGTTTGGATACTTCTTAGTCGCTACGCTCTTGGCAGAGCGGTCGTGGTCGTCATGAAGTATTATTGGCAGGGGCAGATGTGATGCGCCTCACGATATTTCGCCATTTCTCCCTGTTAGAGCTCAATCGAGTACACTCATGCACGGGACCGCCCACAGCCGATTTTATCTGGTCAGTCCATCGCATGGGTGACCTTCCACGTGGTCTTGTCCCTTCCACTTTACCCTGGACGACAAGACGCTCTATAGAATGGCTGTCTCGCCTAGAAACGTGTCCGAAGAAGGCGAGTATGCGGGACTGTACAATAGCAGATAGACGCTGCTTGATACCGAGTTCTTGAAGTATCGAGACGTTTGTGCGAAAATCGGTCCACGATACCCCAAGCATTCTTCTCCAGCACCACATCTCTAAAGCGTCTATCTTCTTCTTTTCAATCTCTCGCAGCGTCCACGTTTCTGCAGCGTATAGAAATATGGGTAAAATTAAAGTGCGCACGAGCCTGGTCTTTGTGGCTTTGGTAATATTTCTGTTCCTCCATATTTTCTTCATTTTGTCCATGGCAGTCCTAGTAATCGCCATACGCCTCTTTATGTCATCCATGCACCCACCATCATTCGTGATTAAAGCCCCAAGGTATGTGTAAGATGGGACTACTTTACAGTTCGCAATCTCAATGACTCCTGCCGAATCTTTATTAGCGCGGTCCACGATCATCATCTTGGTCTTGCTGAAATTAATCTTTAAGCCGAACTCGAGGCTCACTCGCTCCATCTTGCGAAGTAGTTCTTCCATATGGTGTGCACTAGTTGAGAAAAGAGTAGTATCATCGGCATAACGCAGATTTGCAATTTTATAGCCACCAACTGTAACTCCATCTGTCCAATTCTCCAAAGTGATGCGCATTATAATCTCGGTATACACATTAAACAATAGCGGTGAAATAATACACCCTTGGCGGACACCCGCACTGGAGTGAAAGTTACTGGATAGGATATCATCTGTCCGTACTGAGGCTGTGCCCTCTTCGTAAAGACACCTTAGAAGATGTACAAGATGCTTCGGTGTGCCCATCTCGAGCAAAGTTTCCCACAGAATTGGCCATTTCACTGAGTCGAATGCTTTAGAGAAATCGACAAAGCAGATATAAGTTGGCTTGTTGAATTCTCGAGCTTTTTCGATAACCTGGCGGACAATGAGAATCTGTTCTCGTGTGCCCTTCCCCTTTACAAATCCGGCTTGCTCTGGAGCAATTTCTTTAGAGAGATACGCCTTCAGTCGTTCGTTCAGAATATGTAACAAAATTTTGCTAGCGTGTGAAATTAATGCAATAAGGCGATAGTTGCTACATTTCTTCGTGGAACCTTTCTTATGTAAGGGAGTAAAAACTGTGTGTGTCCACTCAGATGGCCACACTCCTGTTTTCCACACTTTGTTACAAATAACCTGGAAAATATGAACGCCACGTTCACCTAAGGTCTTTATAGTTTCAATGGGTATTTGATCTCTGCCCGTAGCCTTATTGGCCTTGAGATGTTTTATAGCGGCTCTCACTTCAGATAAAAGAATATCAGGTTCCAGTTCCTCACTATTCGGGCTAGTGTTAGGAAAATTAAGTGACTGGGGGTCCTGAAACAGCGACTGACAGTAGATTTTCCATGTGTCCGATATTTGATCTAGCTCTGTTACCACTTCGCCACTATCGTTTTCGATGGCCCAGGTTTTCGAAGGTAGTGTTTTTGTGATTTGACGAATTTTGTGGTAAAGATCTCTGGACTCGTGTCTTCCCGCATGTGCTTCGACCTCTTCGCATATTTTACGAAGGTATGAATTGCGATCTCGCCTACAGCTGGCCTGAATTTGGGCAGACAACTTGTTGAGCTCTTTAATGTCGACACCTCTCGCTTTTTTGTGACGTCGGTCTTCAATTAATGCAAGAGTACCGTCTGTCATCCAGTGTTGCCGTTTTTGTGTTTCGGTTGGCGGTTTAGATTCCACGATTGCATTTTGTATTAGATGTTTAGCTTGGTTCCATAACATTTCTGGTGTTGCCTCATAATGATCTGTGTCAGCCCACTTTGCCCAATTTTGCTCTATAGCCTTAGCAAATTTTGCGGTATCTTTGACTTCGATTCTCATTTCTTTATTGAGAGTTCTCGCAGCTGTCAATTTCAGTCTTATCTTCGCTACCAGGAGTTCGTGGTCTGATCCACAATCGGCACCAGGCAATGTATGAGCGTTAATGATAGAAGTGCGCCAGCGCGACCGAACCAGAATGTAGTCAATCTGGTTTCGGTAAGCACCCCCTGGTGATGTCCATGTGTATAGTCTCCGTGGATGATGTTGAAACAGGCTATTTGCTATCACTAAGCCATTTTCATCTGCAAATTGCATTAGTCTCTCGCCTCTTTCGTTGCGTATCCCAAGTCCAAAGTTTCCCACACAGTTACTAAAGTGTTGAGAATTGGCGCCAATTTTGGAATTGAAATCGCCCATAGTGAAAAGTAACTCTCTGTTGGGCATTTTTGCGATAGTTTTTCCTAATTCCAAATAGAAACCTTCTATAACCTCAGGCTCGGCAGACCCTGTAGGAGCGTAAGCTTGGATGAGATTCAAATTTATCGGTGACGCTTTCAACTTGATAGTCATTATACGATCGCTAACTGGCTCATAACCCAGCACACAATTCCTTAGATGCTTTGGAATTACGAATGCTACTCCATTTTTGCTGTTGTTGTCGTTTCCAGAAAAGTAAATGGCATTGGTTTCGGTGAGGAAATGTCCGCTTTCTCTCCAGTGGGTTTCAACCAGTCCACATACACTTAAACCGCACCTGGTAATCTCTTGTTCTAATATGTCTAGTTTTCCTGTTTGCAGTAAGCCCCGTACGTTCCACGTTCCTATCTTCTGGATGTTACGCAGCTTGACGGAATTTCCAGTAGCATAGTTTCCATGAGAAGCCTGGTCTCCTACTCCTGCATGGCCGGTAGTCCATTTCTCACCGCGCACCCCGGACGCAACGCAGCGCCGGTTGCTAAGCGGCTCGCTTGGCAAACGTGATTCCTTTGTCTTAACTTTCATGACGATTATCTTGGGAAAGATAGTAGCAGTGGTTTCCCCTTGCCTTCTGCACTAAACTTTTCTAGGGTTATTTAAGCCCCAAGGCTGCTAAGGCCTCTTCCGACCGGTTTCCCGGTTAGGTGTATGGTTATACCGCCATTGCTCGGTCGCCAGTGCCTCGTCCGTTATCTGGCAGGGGGGACCACGGTAACCCAGGGGTTACCGCCGCAGAATTAAGCTGCGCGTGCAGGTGAGGATGACAGTTGGGGCTGGAATGTTGTTATATCCGTTCTCCCCCTTCCCCCCCCCAGGGTTTGGATAGTTCATTCAAAATAATAAATGTGTAGTAATGTGTAATAGGTAGTGTCGGTAGAGTCGGTAGAGTTGGTAGAGCTTGCTCGGAATGATTTAAAGTTGAGAATTTTGGGAGCGTTCCAAATTTCTTCCGCACACGGACGAAGTCGCGGGGGACCTCTAGTCTCGTAATAAGGGATATAAAGTTGTATGAAATTCCCTAAGGAATAAAGTGATTTGAATTTGGAACGTCAAATTCATGTGGAAACTCATGGAAAACAAAGTGAAAAAATGCCCATATGGCATTGTAAAGAGGTTTGTTCGTGAAACTCGAACTGGCCACCATAAACAAAACTCCAAAAAAAGGTACGTTTACAAAGAATGTGAAGATAACTTGAGAATTGGCACAATGCACAAACGTGCAGTGGCCACTGAACAATGGAAAAAAAAAAAAAAAAAAAAATGTGAAATGAAGTGAAATGAAATATTTATTGTCTAAAACTGTGTAAGTACTTGAGAACAGTTTTGTCCTCGCGGACATACAATATTTAATATTTAAAAAGTGCTAAAAACATTAACTGCATACCACCACCAAAACACACCTACAATTGAAGCAACGTCAACCGAGCACAACTACCGACTGCTACTACTACTACAACTACCGGGCACAACGACCGTTTCCGAATTCAACAAAAACCTAAATATTCATTTAACGAGTAGAAACTTTTTTGAAGCAACCAGACCTTCAATTCTTTTTTAAATTTAACCTCTGGCAATGATTTAATGGTTTCAGGTAGTTTATTGTAAATAGTAATAGACATTGTCATACAACACTTTTCATAGCGTGCTGTCCTGTTTATGTATGTATGAAACAAAAGACGGTGTTCGGTCTTGCGATTTTCAGTGAATTTAAATTTATGGAGCCCTGGCTTTTTTGGCTGGCTGCCCTGACTCCTCTGGAATAAAGCCTGTCTTCGTCTTGGGCAGCTTGAACACCTCGAACCTTCACTCAGGTCTCTATATAACTCCCTCGTTACGCTCTGGGTTCAATATGCCGCCCGCGATGTAAGACACTGCTTTATTCCCTTAGTGCATAATCTACTATTATACCATGACTATGAGAAGCAGAAATATTTAAGCGAAAATAGACATTTAATGCAGAAAAAAGAAAGGTTACATTAATTAAAATGAACATTAAAATAAGTTAGGAAAACAGGCTCTGGAAATGTGCCAGAAGCTTCATTTAAATTTTTCCATTTGTAAATCTCACCGTAGGCTTTGATGTAAACCAGCCGTGATTTGTTGGGTAATATCCTTTCTACTATATCGGCTATTCACTGTTTTCAGTGAATAAAATAAGCTTTTTAGAGGTGGGATGGTATAAACGTACTATTCATATTCAGTTGCCTCTTGAGCAACACTCTTTTATGCTCGAGTGACTTACGAGTGACTTGTGAGTACTTCAACTCCAGTCCTTCGCTCCGCTCTGGATGAAAAAAAAACCACTCTCTCCTTTTGTTGCTTTTAATAGTTCCTGGCCATGGATACTAGTCCTTCAGCCGAATACATATTTCTTCATCGATCCTTCTTTTTGCAGTTAAATGAGTCGTAGTCACAGTCAAGTCCAATCATGCCCTAGTAAAGTCGTGGCAACTTTACTACAAGCTTCTTCGGAGTTTTGGAAACAACACGAAAAGACACGTTTCACTACATTATATCACTTGCCCACACTCTTGCTCGTAAATCAGCACTTAATGAATAAAACGCCACCATTTTTATGCATTAACACTCGAAAAAACACAAGTTTTGGAAAATAATACAATGCAGCGACATGATTTTCTCGCGTTCCCGCCAAAACTCCACTCTCTCCTTTAAAATTGCTGTTTGCACCCTGGGCAAACAATCTACTATTTTAGATCATTTCCGAAGGAAAAAGGATACCTGAAAAGGCCTCTCTTCGAACATTCAAATATATTGTTACCTTTTTCAACACAAACATAATATATGACCAACGGTCCGTCATCGTACCTGATATACGATGTACGGTGGAGGCTTGCTTGGTAGAAACCGATTCACTCGCGACTTGACTGACTGTTTTAAGCCTTTCGTGGCCTCATTTCAATTGGCCTCAACGGAAGATCAGCGCTGTTTCATAAACAGCATTACGCTGAGTTGAAGCCATTTTTGTTACATCACTTTTAATTTAATTTTATTGGTAATTAACTATACTTAGTTATATTAGTACCTACGTTAATGATGTAACAAAATAAATTATTTTTCTTTCATTCTTTTCTTTCTTTGAAGACGCTCTGATTGTACCTATTCAATAGACTCCAACGCTTCAAGCTGATGTACTTACTCCGATCCACCCCAGCTGAGGTTTCAGCAACACGCATTCTAACTCTGTATTCAGTTGTAAAATGCATATTTTTCCACAGAATAGATAATAATCATTAAAATCATCATTATATGCCCGATTCCATCTACTTTCCATCATCTTCCATAGATATGATCAATGTAGCGTTCAAAGCACGACTGCGCTTGTGGTTAAATAAGCCTAACTTAGCTAAGTATAGGCTTATTATTCTGGAGCCACAGATGCGGCCAAATTTTATAGAAGTGTTGCGACGAAAACTTAGTGCAACACGTTGTAACTTGCAGTTGGGTTTCAGCACGAAAGTTAGGTGTAACCTATTTACCATCTTCAAGCCGTCATTTATCATCAGGTGAGCTTTGGGCAAACACCTAGCATGTGATAAAACCGATGTATTTTCGCACACTGGTGAAGAGTTGTTAAATAAGATAAAACAACAAACATCTAACTTGATACATGCTCTTACTACGAGGAACTATATTTTCCTCTAGATTTCCCCCTAAATTCCATATTTGCGAGAATGTCCCCAGTGTTGCCATTAATCATCGGTCCACACAATAGCCCCACTGATTGGGGAACTTGCCTCTTTGATCAAACTTTTCATATTAATTCCGCCTTACGTGGTCCAGGTAGTTATTTGATTTTTGGAAGTCTTGAATAGGTAACTCAGTACCTCAAATCGTTAAAAATAGATTACTAGAAAGTAAAATATTATTGTTTCATATGATTATCATGTTAGTTACCAAATGGGCCTTGTAAGTAAAAGTGCGAAGCTGGTTGCGAATTACGAAATGATAAGTAATCCAAGCTGAATACCAAATTAATATCTGGTTTAATAACTGGTTACCAAATCATAATTTTCGCTACGTGTAAAGCTATAAGTAGTTATACAAATCATGATGGTTACGAAATGGTACTGAGAAATGAGAAGATCAAAAAATATCAAACCCCCGAATATCTTGACTTTTAGCAAAGAAAACTAATTTGGGAGCTAGGTATATACCTACGATGCCTCAGATACCATGCTAATCTTATAACAGCCATGTTTTTATGGCAGTTAATGAAAATATTATACTATACGCCAAAACTGCCAAACCTGGACCTGGGTTATAAAATAAAATAAATAAATATTGGGGGGACATTTATTACACACAGCGCCATCTAGCCCCATACTAAGCATAGCTTGTATTATGGAAACCAGATAGCTGATAGAATACTTATATACAATTTTTTTTCGTAAATACATACTTATAATACATACTACACTTATCCTAAAACTGTTTCCAGAACCAGCGGAGGACGGGCAGCGTGGTGAGCATTCTGCGATCCCCAAGCCGCCTGCCAAGCGTGGGGATTATAGCAAGCAACCCCTCCCTATTAGGGAGAGGCCGTCGTCCAGCAGTGGACGTCTTCTGGCTGATGATGCTAAAAACAGGCAAAATTAACGCGTTTTTTTAATATCTTTTGCGACATACGGATATTTATAGCCGACGTACCTACGTCTTTCCTGGTACGGCGCGGCCATAGAATAAATAATATAGTTCTAAGGGCGCGGCCATATTGTCGTATCCGTTCTTTTTCATACCACGTAAGAGCGATTGATTTGTGCACAAAGTCACGCGCAGTTTCGGTACTATCTAGTTATTGTCTATAGGTACTTATTATACCGTTGTCATCGTTTTAAGGGCATATTCTGTACACCAAAACAACTTTTACTATGGGGCCAACATTGAAATCACGACAAAATTATCAGCTGTTCCATAAAAAAAACTCATCGACCGTGGGCGAAATGTATGGTAATGTAAACAGCTGTTTTTTTTTTCGCGTTTCAATGTAGGTACATAGTAAAAGTTGTTTGTTTTGATGTACAGAATGCCCTTAAAAGGATGCTAACAGCACCCTTATCATGGACGTTCGTGATTCTGATTTCGAGCGGAGGGCGCATGGCGCGAGTGGGTTGGTACGAGCAGGATGGCATGCATGGAATCGCGTACGTCCATGGTAAGGGTGCTGATTAGAACAAACCCTGTATACATCAATAAAATATTCGCACTGAGTTTTAACGCGAAGTCGCGACCTATGGATCCCTAAAATTTTTATAAGGCAACGTCAAAATTGTATAAAAATTAAGCACTGAGATAAAACCAGTGTGTATAGTCGCAACGTAAGTACCAGTTTAAATAATAGTTACTACGTAAGTTTGAGCGCGGAAATGTTGCCATTGGTTCGTATTTATTACCCAATTATCGCGGTTTCGGAAAGGAAGGGATTTATGTGTGATTTAAGAGTGTATTGGATAGCGATAACATTGAATTATATTTTAGTATCTTTATAACAAGCGTTTTAATAATAATAGCAGCATTTACATTCTTATTAGTTAGTTGTTTAGACCGTCATAAAATAACGCTAATTAGGTTAAAAAAAAGGATTTTACTTATTTTTTAAAAGTTTTATACTCAGCAAAAAAAAGTACCTACTTATTATAATTATTTTAATCGTGAAGTGATCGTGTTCATTTGAATATTTTATTTTATTATTAGATAACATTCATATTTCAAATATCGCTACTAATACAAAACAAATGACAAACAAACAGTAAAAGGTAAAAAAGTGGGGAATTTTGGGAGCAGGCCGAATTTCTCCCGTACGCGGACGAAGTCGCGGGGGAGGACCTCTAGTTTATATAATAATTATACATTTCAAAATTGTATGGCGATTGGTGAGCGATATTTTATCTTAACATAAAATTTTAAAGCATCTTCGTCGTCTGTGACGGCCTTAAAATTCATCGGCTGATTCTATAAATAAAAACACATCGACAGACGCAATAAGTAGGTAGCAATCATGATTCAAGAGTTAAATAGAAAATGGACTTATGGAAAATATTATTAACTTTGCATACAGGATTATGAATACAGAGTTACTTACGCTGAACGGTAGAACGTAATACCTGTGGTACCTAATACAAAGACGAAGGGAGGTTATTGTACATGTAGGGGAGGGGGGCCCAAAGCGGGCACCTTAAGATAAAGTTGATATTTTTTTTTAAAAATATGTGATTTTTTGTCAAAATTTTATACAAGCTAGTCCCTCTACATTTCATAAAGTTTAACGTTGCATAGTCAAATTTATCATAAGTTATGAAATGAGAAATTGCGGAGAGTAAACATACAATCCTCACCCGTGACCGCTTTGCCCGAAGCGAGCCTAAAGTAGGCATACTTAAAATCATATCTTAAGCGGTATGAAAAACAACGTGTAAAATAGTTTTTCGTTTTTTATTATGAGGATAAAAATGAAATAGTGGTTATTCATATGTTTTGTTTATTAATAAACGTACCAAAATCACAATAAATTGTCTTAATTCTTTACTCATTTAAAAATAACTAGGAGCCAGTCCAAAAAAAAAACGTTCATGTTGAAGACACATTGTAATAACTCTTCTTCGTACTCAGGAGTGAAAAACTGGAGTAGATATATCGTTTTAGCTTCATTTTAACCAATCCTGATAGCAAATGTATTTGGCGGGTAGACCTTGGAATATCCCTTACTTCACAATTCAAACACGAGCAAAGTGGACATGCCCGCTATGCCCAGCCCACTTTGCCCTTTGGAACGGTTATTTTTAATATCCAAATTATAACCTTTCATTATTGGATTATAGTCAATCAAATACAATCAAAACACCACCAGAAAGATACAAAACAACATGCGCAGTTTGAAATTAAGACAACTGACACCCAAAAATGGAAAATTTATTCAACATAGGTTTCTTTTTTTCAAAACTCACCGAAAATATGTTACATCACATAGCGCGCGCGCGTTTCGTCTCAGGCAGATTGCGGGACGCTCATAGCGGGGGACTTATTCGCGCGCGGCTGTGCCGCAATATCTTTTGCAATTTCAACTTTTTTGGGGGGTGCCCGCTTTAGGCACGGTGCCCACTTTGCGCCCCGTTCCCCTACATAATAACAACAAACTACAAAGACTACTTAGCCTACTACACAACAAAAAACAAAAGGATTGTATCCAGACCGATGAAAGTCTAGAGACAATCCAAATGCTCAAACTCATTACCAGTCGGCAGCGTACCCAGCATGCTGGTATGTCCGTTATGTCCTTGCACTGTTCAAAATTATACTCCTGTGATCTAAATTTATATGCAAGATAGCCGGCCCTCGGTGCTCGGGTAAATCCACACAGACGCTGGCGTCGCGTTCGATACTGCAGGCAACACAGACACTAGCAAAGCTAGAGAATACATTAAATCGCTATCAATCACTATAAACACTATCATTGAATAGAATCAAATGAGTTCGCATACTGTTGCTAGGATTCTGTAGGTATTGCTAAGTCCGACTGGGGAAGTAATGCACGCCATTGTCACTTATTCGGGAGCCGATAATGTACAACCCAGTATTCTAAAGCCAGTTTTCCGTGTACATGACTTTGTTTCCTTATTTACCTGTGTATTTTTTTGATAATGAAATTATAGCAGTTAGGTTCACTATATTTTATTGTGAAAGGTTCACTATAGTTAGGTTCAGGTTTTTTTAAAATGTCAATTTGGGAAATGTTCTCGGATTACATAGCGGGGGACTTATTCGCGCGCGGCTGTGCCGCAATATCTTTTGCAATTTCAACTTTTTTGGGGGGTGCCCGCTTTAGGCACGGTGCCCACTTTGCGCCCCGTTCCCCTACATAATAACAACAAACTACAAAGACTACTTAGCCTACTACACAACAAAAAACAAAAGGATTGTATCCAGACCGATGAAAGTCTAGAGACAATCCAAATGCTCAAACTCATTACCAGTCGGCAGCGTACCCAGCATGCTGGTATGTCCGTTATGTCCTTGCACTGTTCAAAATTATACTCCTGTGATCTAAATTTATATGCAAGATAGCCGGCCCTCGGTGCTCGGGTAAATCCACACAGACGCTGGCGTCGCGTTCGATACTGCAGGCAACACAGACACTAGCAAAGCTAGAGAATACATTAAATCGCTATCAATCACTATAAACACTATCATTGAATAGAATCAAATGAGTTCGCATACTGTTGCTAGGATTCTGTAGGTATTGCTAAGTCCGACTGGGGAAGTAATGCACGCCATTGTCACTTATTCGGGAGCCGATAATGTACAACCCAGTATTCTAAAGCCAGTTTTCCGTGTACATGACTTTGTTTCCTTATTTACCTGTGTATTTTTTTGATAATGAAATTATAGCAGTTAGGTTCACTATATTTTATTGTGAAAGGTTCACTATAGTTAGGTTCAGGTTTTTTTAAAATGTCAATTTGGGAAATGTTCTCGGATTATTAGCTGTACAATATAGGACCCACTTATTCAACCATCAAGCAGTATTGTGAAGGCATTGCCGTGTTTCGGTTTGAAGAGAGAAGTCACTAGAGAAATTATTACTGGGCATGAACAGATTTGTTTACCGTCTAATCTAATATTTACCTCAGGGTGACGAGCACAGTGCAGCGCGGCGCAGGATTTTGTTCGCATGTTCACAATTCTAGCACTGCTATTTGTTATGGGAAGGCGTGACGCTTACCACCAGGCGAAAGTGGCTCTATTGCATAAAAAAATGCATAATATTATACTTGCACTGCAGAGCAGAATGCACCATCTACGATGTCAAAATAGTACATTATGATACAAGTGTGCTATGTTGGTCATTACACTAGAAGCGATAAATTATGCGCGCGAGCCGCAGGCGAGCGCGATAAGGAAGCCGAGAGTGTATTGAAACATAGCACAAGAGTTTCATACGACTATTTTCATTACACTTGCGAGGAAAAATCAAACTTTTTTTGATAATAATCAACCACACAGAGAAAACGTCAACAAACATTTGCGGAAAATGACGCCCAAACCAGCAATGCGTGCGCAGTTTGACATTTACTTCAGCGGCATAAGAACTCTTTGTTGGTATTACAAAAAAACTGTGAGTATTACCCGGCTATATTAAGAGTGCTTCGTATACATACGTCTAATTGCAGTCACGTACAATCTTGACTGTGATTATAGCACAAGTGCCGTAATGTAAAGTAAAACACGCGTGCGTAATAGCTTGGATTATGAGCCTAAAACCGATGCAATAAGATCTACTTTACGAGCAAGTGTGATGAAAAGAATAATAACACCCTTTGGATCCCGTAATCAAACTTATGTTGTTGCAAAACTCTAAAAACAAAGGTTGTACCTGTTTTCTCTAAACTGGTGCCCACTCTACAGAAACCGCATTAAACCCATAGACGCCATTTGAAAATATGGTAAAGCATACTATTATTTGCGATCTGAGCTCGTTCACGTGGAGGTTTTATTTAAAACGCTATTTATGGAGGCATTTTTATTTATTTTTAGGGTTCCGTATCTCAAAAGGAACCCTTATAGAATCACTTCCTTGTCCGTCTGTCTGTCTCATTATTTGTATTTGCCACCCTTGGTTCATCCGTTCGATCCAACTTCCACCTATAAATTTAGCTATAATAAGTAGGTAAACCGAAGGCATCAAAGATACCTACGTACCACAGGTATAGGTAAGTATGTATAGTATAGCGTTCGAGCTAGATTGGCCTGGTGAATATCCAATGCAAAATAATACCGATCGTAGATACATTCAGTTATAACGCGACGAACGGGATGATACGGCATTTCAAGTAGGTACTTCTTCAACAGCCGGAAGACGTCCTCTGCTGGACGAAGGCCTCCCCCTTAGTAGGGAGGCGTTCCCATAATCCCCACGCTTGGCAGGCGGCTTGGGGGAAGTACTACTACTTTCGAATATTTTATGAAGTGTTTCCACACTTGAACCTGGGTATGTTCTAAAATTCTTAATTTTCTTGAGTGGCGACCGCGAACCGGAAGACGCTGCGTAGGAAGGCCTCCCACTAGGTGGACCGACGGCATTGTAAAAGTGATGACGACATTGTAAGACTGATGATGATGAACATGATGAATAATAAACCCGTATAATAAAACAAACTGTGTCAAAATCATGTTAGTTTCTATAATATTATAATACCACCTTCAACACTTCTTATAGCTTCAAAATAATCAAGTAGCGCCCTGACTGAAGGAGTGAAATTTCAGGCGCTGCCGCTAGTAAGGGGGTAACGGGTAAAGAAAGAGGGCCCCAGCGAAGGTGCCCCACAAGGGCCAACTCATAAATATTATAATGCTCCACGCAACTGTATTCATTCAGCATCTTATTTAAATGAGGGTGGTGCATTATTCAGGATTATTCTAAAGGCAGGATGTGGAGTTGATGAAAGAAATTTTTGCTCTTAAAGTTTTTTTAACGAGCATCCTGTGATAATTGAAAATATTGTTTTTTATTATTTCTTTTTGAGAAAATAGGGAAATTCTATTCTGTTTAGTTTTTGTTACGATCACACTACGCCATCTAGCCCCAAACTTAGCAAAGCTTGTACTATGGGAATCGGATAGCTTATATAGAATAAATACATTTTAAAGTACCTACTTACACAGAACAAATATCTATGTTCGTCATATACATTTTTGTCCTGGGTGGGAATCGAACCCATGCCACGCTATCAATATACTACCAACTGGGCTATAAGAAAAATATAAACACATACAACACAATCGCAATTAATACGCAATTAATTTGACCGAAAAAAAAACCTGTTTTTCTACGTTCCCGCCAAAACTACAAAGAGTTTTTCTTCCAAGAATTTTAAGAAGGCAAACAAAAAGGGTACGTGTGACTTAACAAGTTCACCATAAAACTTCTCCCAACTCTAAAACAATCCAAGCCCGATCGACAAAGTCAACGAAAACCGCTCCAAACAGCTCTTAGCCACTCAAATCACCTTTTTCCTCCTTCGAAATCAAAGCGTCGCATCGAAATATCCAGAAATGTCGTTCGCAAGTCCTATATAATCTATTCTCGTACGCATTAACAAGGTGATTCTGTTAACTCCATGGCGTCGAATGCCATAAAGGAGGCTTGAGTTAACTGCCCCACCCCCACGCGCCTTCGATGGGGTCAAATTTCATTTCTCTAATGAATAATATCCTCCAAGTGGCCCCATATATTTTGGGATTCGTGAAAATAATATCTACTTGATGCTTCGTTTAGTTGATGCTACTGGAATGTCGAGTGAAGAACAAAATACATTATTCGTCTGCAACGGAAGACCAGCGCTGTTTTTTAAACAGCCTTATGCTGAGTGGAGGTCATTTTTGTGACATCACTCAAGAATATGTTAATAAAATAAACAATTTTTCTTTCTTTCTATCTTTCTTGATTGTATCCCCTTATTCTGAACCTAATCAAAAAGGTATCGGTTTTAAAACAAAACTTCTGTCTCTGTCATCTTGAATGTAGAAGACGGAGATGGTCAGGGTGGGAGTTTTGGCGGGAACACGGAAAAATGTCATGTCGTTGCATTCTATTAATTTCTTAAAATTGTGTTTTTTCGCGAAATCATGGTTAAATATGGTGGTGTTTTATTCATTGAGTGTTGAATTACATGCACGAGAATGGGCAAGTGATATAATGCGGTGAAACATGTCTTTTCGTGTTGTTTTCCAAACTCTGTTCTACGGAGTTTGGATAACATTGTGCATTCTGCCAGTGTCAAGTTTATGAATTTACAAGTTTTTTATTAAAATCAAGTGAAATATGTCATGAAATCACAGTCAGTCACACGAATTTAGTCATAGTCGAGTCCAAGTCATACCCTAGTAAAGTTGTGGCGACTTTACTATGAGCTTCTACGGAGTTTTGAAAACAACACGAAAATACATGTTTCACCACATTATATCACTTACCCACACTCGTGCATGTAATTCAACACTCAATGAATAAAACACCACCATTTTTAATCATTAATTCGCGATAAAACACAAGTTTAAGAAAATAATATAATGTAACGACATGATTTTTCCGTGCTCCCGCCAAAACTCTCTGAAAACCTTTTTCTTTTCTTACGGTACGTTTCATAACAGTAAGGTCCAAAACTGAAAATGATGACTAAAACTAACCAGAAAGCATAATGATAATTAATTAAGGTATTCCCGATTTCTCACGCTGATGAGTTCCAGCTTACTTCCTTCCTCAAATTAATCTAAGTCCCATTAGACGCTACCTCTCTAATGGAGGCGGTTAACTCACCAATTATAATGGCAATTTCCGACCAGAGAATTGAATCTAGTTTCTAGGCTGCTTTACGGGGTTACAGTGTAACTGTACCAGAGCAGATCCTCTTCTATTAAAAATGCTTCTAAATGTAGACCAGTTACATTATAGACAATAGACAATATTTATTATATAGGTCTACAATAATTTCTTATTCAGTACAAGTTCAGTGCAGTCCAGTGCAGTATTCTCTGCCGGAGTCTCTGTTTCCTGTAACGTAGGTATATGGGCATTGTATATGGGTGTTTTCAAAACTATAATAAATGGTTCCTTCCAGGTAAGCAGGCTCTATCCTAGACTGCACCGTTGTTTATCATCAGGCAGGGTGTAGTCAAATGCAAACTTATACAGAATATAATTTAAAAAAATATTATAATGTATATCTAGTGCAGGGACTGATATCGATAAATGAAAAATATCGATACTTTAAAGAAAATATCGATAACTGTACCGATACTTCTAAAACATATCGATATGTATACCACTTTTTTCAAATTTCGGTATAAAGGTATCGATAATTTTATCGATACTCTATACCGATAAGGTGTGGCGGTGACATTGCCAGATTTCTCGGCTCTGCGGTGCGGAGTGGCAACAGTACCCGCCGCGCTCGAATAAAGATTTATTCGAGCGCGGCTTGCCCCTCAAGCTTCGACGTTTTGTTTGTCCGTCTAAATAATTAGCATCATCAGCCCGGAGACGTCCACTGCTGAACGAAGGGCTCCGGACCTTAGACCGCCACACTGTACGACAACCTGCCACCGCTCTAAATAATAAAATATTTAAAAATATATGAAAAATAGGGCGCAAAAGACAATACCATGTTTATAATAACATTTTGATTTCAAATTAATAAAAACAAACTTAAACCAATGTATTGAAATAAAGTATCAGTATAAATACCGATAAACAGATACCTAATTATCAGTATTTATATCGATATTGCGATATCGAGTCCATAGAAATATCGACATTACAGTCCCTGCTCTAGTGTATTTCCGCTGTATCTACTATCGAATCGAGTTCTTATAGGAATATAGGATCGGTACGTCCTAAAACTGCATCCAGACCCACCGAAGGACGGGCAGCAGTGTCCTCTTAGTTAACGGTGGTAACACTCTGCGATCCCCAAGCCGCCTGCCAAGCGTGGGGATTGTGGCAAATTCTCCCTATTAAAGAGGATGCCTTCGTCCAGCAGTGGACGTCTTCTGGCTGATGAGTGAAACCTGAAATGAATAATTAATTTAGTCTGAAACAAATAATCAATGTAGGTAATCTGATACCAATTAGGTATTCATGTAATCTGAAAACTATAGTCATAATTTGTTAAGCTGTAACAAACAGAATAGTAGTAAAAAACTGTAGGAAGGAACAGGAAGCGTATTGCGGTTCGTACAATAAAAGTGGAATCAAACTGTAGGTCGGTTTTTTCGAGTACCAAACTGGAAAAAAAAATTAAAAAAAAAAAAAACAGAGAAAATAATACAGAACATTTACAAGTTTTCTTTGATCCCCAAACTAGGCGGAGTAGCCTGTGCTATGGGGTTCTGAGCTCGAGTGTTTGAGAACTGAGTAAATGGCTGATGAACATGTTTACAAAAATTACAATATTGATTCAAAAAACACTAAATTAAATATTAACACGATATTTCCTCACGTTTAGTTACCGTAAATTCGTGTACTTACCTATTTCTTTTACATAAATATTATTTTGAATAAAAAATCAAGAGTAGGTATGCACATTTAGCATAATATTATGTCTATTCAAGGGCATCAGAAAAATTCAAGCTGAGTAAAGATAAAGCAAAAAAATAAAAGCAAAGCTAAGCAAGCTAAGGTAAACTAAGTAAGATGACGGAAGCATGCTTGAAACGGGAGGAAAAAAAAACAACATAAATGAGGATATATATTAATCCAAAAAATTATATATGTATGCTAGTGTAGAACGATTTCACTTTTTCGAGATTTTGGCTGTAGCTCGGATCCTTGGCTATAGTATTACAGCCAGTAGCTTTAACTGGCTCCAGTAGCGCAGTCACCACTGGAAAGTTCAAACGGGTCTTAAGTGAGACTAATGTGCCGTATCTTAATAGGAATCTCGGTTTCATAATGTCCAAGCCATCAGCGTTTTCCGAAAATACCCTTCTTAAGGACCACGAGAGCTTTCGCTGATGGCTTCATTTTTATAATAACCTCTTTTGAATAGGAATTCGTTTTCTTCAAGTTTTTTTGTAATTGGGTTAGAGGGGTGAGACTGAGAGTCAGGTGTGAGGCGTTGGCTGAGGGAAAGCTGTGTTGATAATAAATGGTATACGCATAGATTTATTATGTACTACTAACGTAGGGTATATAAGACTCGCTACCTCTAGAATCTCTAGTTAGTACCTAACTAAGTATAAATACTAACTAAGTATATATATATATATATATATATATATTCAGGCTTAGACCTAATATAATCATCTAGTGGAATATTAGATGAATTTTACCATAATCAGCGTCGGACTGGCCATATTATAAATAAATAAATAAATATTGGGGGACTTTTTACACACAGCGCCATCTAGCGCCATACTAAGAAAAGCTTGTATTATGGAAACCAGATACCTGATAGAATACTTATATACTTTTTTTTTCGTAAATACATACTTATAATACATACTACACCCAAACACAGAAGAAACATTTATGTTCGTCACATAAATGTTTGCCCAGGGTGGGGATCGAACCCACGCCCTACAGCTCTGAAGGCAGACATGCTACCAACTGAGCTATAAGGCTGTTGTTATATTATATAGTCGATGTGGCGTTCGCCAGCCCAGCCTGACCCTAGCCTGCGCGGGTCCCCCACGGCCTGTGTTGCGAGGCTTGCCGCAAGCCAGGTAGGTAAGGTAGGCGGCCCGCTCATACTATAGGGCCCGGCTCTTACGACCTACATGTAAAGTAGATAGTTCATACATACTTAGAGAGAAATAAAACAGAAAGAATATCGAAAAATTGGTGACTCTATAAAGCAGAGGCCATCACTGAAACTTGTTTTGGTTTCTAAACGGCGCCGATTTTGACGTAAGTATATACAAGACATTTTGATATTATAGGTAGATAGGTTTATGAAAAAATTCATGGATTTGCATTCACATTTTGTAATAGGTATTAGTGAGAATATTTTCCAATAGTATCTGTATCTCATATTAATATATTATCCCATCACGGGCCCCGGGCTTATGAACCACCCGGGCCCTTTCGGCCCAGTCCGACCCTGACGATAACTTATGTAGGTACTTATTGGTAATAATAGTCACCTAAGAATAAAGAAGTTTCTTGGAGTTTTGGCGCGAGAACACAAAAAAATCATGTCTTATCGTCGCATGTACCTACCTGGCACCCAGCGACAATGATAAGATGAATGGACGGGGAATAAGCGCATGGATTTTAAAGACTAATGTTGAGCGCCGGCTCTGCACTCGCTTCAGTCGTACTCTGCCTTTGCGCCATGCGAGCCGTACGATACGACAATACAAACTTCTAATACATATACATGTATTCTCTTTTTGTCATGCAGTAATTAAATTCGCTATCTCTATTTTCCGGCAAATGTAGTATGCATACTTTTAGCTAGGTATGCTTGTGTTGCCTTGTTAATTTTGATATTTTTGATCGATTTGCAAGCGCTGGGCCTGTCCATTCCATTATCACCGTCGCTGTATCTACCTAGTACCTAAATTACTATTGTCCAAAACTTGTATTTTTTCGAGTGTTAGTGGCCGGCCGCTATATTCTAGATTTTATCGCATTTTATTGAATAATAAGCTGACTCCTCTACATCATGGTTATTCATTACTTTTTAATAAACTTTTAATTTTAACTTCTTACAATATGGTTTGACCTGACTTGAATGTTGAATGAATGTGTGGTTTGAATGACCTGGGTATGTCCTTAAACTGCAACCAGACCCTCCGGACGACGGGCAGCAGCGTCCTCTTGGTTAACGGTGGTGACCATTCTGCGATCCCCAAGCTGCCTGCCAAGCGTGGGGATTATGGCAACACCCCTCTATAAAGGGGGAGGCCTTCGTCCAGCAGTGGACGTTTTATGGCTGACGACGACAATATGGTTTTAGACTTTTAAGAGGAAAAAATCAAGCACTGACTAAATAATAATGATCTAGATCGGAGCTGACTCCACCAAGAGTTTTGCAATTGCAAAGACCAACATAGATTTCTTACAGGAAGCTAACCTCTTCCACGAAGACTAAGTATAACTTTTGATAGATTTCATATTTCAGTGTATTAAATAGTACCTATAGTAGTACCTACCCACTGATCACAAATACTCCTTTTTTTCTGTGGTTTTTATAAGCCCGTCTGCGGGTATAATCACAGAAAAGCGAAGGCCCTACTACTTCTCTCTTCAGTGGGTATAATATTATTTATAAACTACACTTCTACTTCGATTTTAAAGCGTTGGCGCCTTTAACTACCTCTGTGCAACTAGTCATAATAGCACCTTAAATGATTACAAAGTTAGTGATCATCGTTTTTATAAGTTTATTATAGATACTATATATTTAATTATTATATTTTATAACATAAGAAAGTCACAACTACTATTTATCTGTTTGTACTAAACGCCTAAACTTATATAGTAATGGAATTAATTTAGATACCATAAAGTTTTGATGCTGCTTCGTTGATACAACAGCATGCCATATGACTTTGACAGTTGTGCAGAGACATCTATTGAAATGATATCGAAACATTTCGCGTGATAAGGTTCCAAAGTTTTCATTTCACTTGTGATTCTAAAAATAGTCACAAATTTTCAAATATTTGGGTATTGATGTAAAAAATAAACAAAGGCGTTGTAAAAAAATTAAAAACCCTCGAAATTTTTACCGATTTTTTTTTTGTTTTGCAATAACTATGAATTTTTACTAGGTTTGCTGCTGCCATCTAGTTGAAAATTTTGTAGTTTTAGACTGCCATCTATGAACATCCATGTTAAAACTAACTTTTAGTTCAAAATGTATCCGCGGCGCTCACAACCCAAACAATGAATTCCAATATGGAGGCAATGTGCTACACAGTTTGAAAATGCAGGTCGTGTCATGCTTTGAAAAAAATCATTTTATGCGTGAATTTGGTGGAAAATGTCGGACCCTAACCGTGCTACTCTTATAACAGTGGGTGCTCCAAAAAGTGCAAAGGCTAATGTGATCAAAACTGTGAGATTAACCATTAATTTGGATGAAAGTAACGAAAGTAAATATCCGGAGCTAAATTATAAGGAACTAGTCTTTGCAGAAGAGGTAAGTTATAACAGAAAATCATACCAATTTACGCAACCATACTGGTTTCCCAGCTCTTTAGAATGCAAGGCACATGATAAAAAATAATTGAAGCGTTATCTCCAATAGTTTGGCGGTAACATAAGGTTTCCCCAGGGCATGTCGAAATTGTTGATAGGATATTTTTTGCTTACGTTACATGGTTTTGTATTAGGTTTGTGACAAGAAATTGCGTCCACGAGCCGTACGAGAAGCCCCAGATAGCGGTCGCCATGTTTGCAACAATCGTAGAAGTCTGTGTCAGCTTAGAACATCATTTTACGAAGGGCATTGTTTTGGTCCCAGATGCTGCTTGGTTCTGGTTGTTTTTGCGCCAAAATTAATATTTTTCCTATTGTTTCTGCAAGATAATGAGGCATTTAATGAGTACTGACCTAATTGCACTGCATTCGATAGCAGATAATACGCGAAAGTTGCAGTTGACCTAGGTTAACCTGCCTACACAGATTCCGGTATAGGTACGATGTATTTTTAGGTTACTTTTTACGGCCTAAGCTAAATTACTTGACAAAATAATTTAAAAACCATGCATAGGGTCTGGTAATAACTGTAGGTATATAACGCGCCTTATGTACTATATTATACCTACATAAAGAGATAGGTATTGCTGTGTCAGAGATAACAAAAGTATACCTAATAGTGTTGTTTCGCTCTAACTTGTTATTTTGTGGCTATAAGATTAATTTTGCAATTTGTGATAAAATGGAAACGGTCCTTTCTATAAAAGTAAAGCAGCAGATAAAGTTTTGGTTATGTTACGGGTTTGTTAGTAAACTAGGCGGGACGGGAAGCCGCCAAGTCTGGTTTCGCTCGCAAAATTATCTGCATGTTGGTAGAAACGAGAATTCTCAGTTTCGGAAGCTTTTTTGTAGTTTCTTTGTGCACAATCGATAATGTAAATAGTGTACGCGCGTATATACTGGCGGTCTTATGTACTTCGTGCGTGTGTGCGTGGGTGAATGCGGTTGCTATATGGATGTTTTTGTTGTGTGAGTGGTTAGTAGGATTTTGTCGTAGTTTTTGGATCAAGTTTGGTTTCGTAACGCTATTGCTACTGTTTTTATTACTGATGCGTTGATAATGTGACAAAGATGCGAAGTGCTGTTACTGTGTTTTAGCTTTTATTTACTTTAGGATTAGGTTTGGTTTGTTTTTATTATGGTTCTTATCTAGTATATAGGTGTTTAGGTATCGTTGTGGTCTGGTTATTATTTATCCACGTATTTAATTAAAGCTCGTAACCTTTAAGAAAAAGTTTGGTACTTAGGTACCTACCTATATGGGTTTTTTACATTATGATATTTATTTATAGATGCCAACGCCCTCGTTATCTATTATATGTAGGTAGTTAATAATCTTGAAGTCTACTTATAAATTGAATTATAATTGCTATGAACGGTTTCAATAATTCGGTAGCCGCGCGGGTGGGTACTTTCAGAACGGCTGAACCGATTTTGATACAACTTTCGCTATTTGTATTTTTTTTTTCTGCAATGTAATCTTAGACAGGTTTTGTGCACATTTTAAAATTGAAACTAAGAAATGTTTTTTTTTTCAGTCTCAGCGTAAACAAAATGGCAAGACTGGCGGGCTGGACCCATTTTCAGATAATGATGATGATGTTGAAAGAGTTGCCAGAAAATTTGAGCAGAAATATGTAAGTATTTAACTTCTTACTAAATAAGTTAGTAGGTACCTAGGTAGGCAACTTGATAACTTTCTGCATAAAGAAATGTGATTGCCTAAAGACGTTCGAATCGAAGACGCTCGATCGCTGCGGCGCTATTTGCACGCATGTAAAATGTTACCTAATGATCCTGAATATAAGGTCTATTTTGGAGTACCTAATATTTCGAAAGTTTCAAGTGAAGGAGCCTAACAAAAGAATAAGTTCATGGTGGTTGACTAGGTGTTCCCAAAAGATCATAAAGTTAACTAACCTGAATGGGTATTCGGATGCAACTGAGCGCTACCGTGGTTTGGTTGACACATCAAATTGACAGTCGTAGTCGTTTGTTCTACAATATAAGTTAGTAGGTATAAGCTGAGTGGCTAGTCCTAGAGTCAGACAATGTAAATGTGTAATTGTTCTATGTTTCTGTAACAACAACCTTCAACACATGTGCTTGTGTGAAGTGTTTGGTCGGAACGTTAACTTTGACACTAGGGCTATGTCCACTCAGCTTGTTTGAACTTGCAAATACATTAACAATAAATATGACATCATCTGTGGCTCTCGAATAGGCCTTTTTATCTATAAGCACATATACAATGTATAACAAAAAGGTTCAAAAATAATGAAGGTTATGTATATGTACTCATCATTATGAACAACTTATACTATGGGGCCAACCTCGCAATCACGAAAAAAACAGCTGTTCCATACATTTTGTCCAAGGTCAATGAATGATGATAATACTTACCTACATTCCCAACACACATAACATATAGTGTATACTTATATATAGGCCTATTATATAATAATAAGTAATTATAAACTTAACTTTAATAATGAATACATATATATATATAAATACTAATATGTTTATAACTTTTCAAAATTAATAAAACTAACGTTATCATTTAAGTTACCTAAATTACTATTATCTTATACCTTGTCAGCTGAGGCTTATTACGAACATTCTGTTTAAATTGTATAACAGCAACAACAGCTTTACATGGCCAGCATTTTGGGCACATTACCCGAAATTAGAGACCGTTTAAACTTATCTATAGGTTTGCTACCTATAGATACTTTAAACGGTCTCTTATATCGATTGATTAATGTTTTAATAATAGTTTAATTTATACAGCATTAATAAAAGTTGATGTGTCAAGACAACATACGTTTTTAATAAGTTTATGCTGTAATAAAGATATTTTCATTTCATTTTCATTTTCATTTCAACTTCTTGTATGAAACAGCTGAAATTATTTTTTTGATTTCAAGGTTGGCAAGGGTGTTCATAATGTTGAGTAGATACATAACCTTCAGTATTGTTTAACCTTTTTGTTACACACTGTATACTTTCGTCGATACTTAATTCACCTTATGGATGATATATATATGCAACCAGGCTAATTTATGATAATGAATCTTCAACAGATAATACAATAGGCTAGATGACTGATGTTTAAATCGTTGAAACCAATAGCTTTAATGAAGAATTTAAGTGAATATAGTATGGTAATTGAAAACATTATTTAAATCGGTTAATAATGTTCAGATATAAGAGCGTTTAAAGTTTTTGTTAGAGACAACTCTGTCCCTTTCCCACAAAACAAAAAATGACGTCACGCCTTACTTGTCAGAATATAATTTATATGGCGTCCTGACAAGTGACGTCACGATTTGCTGTTTCGCCTCTCTGTCTAGCATGATATTAAAATGCTTATAAGTTGCTTATTTTTGATCAGATTTTAATTTTCTTTTCATTAATCAGCTATATTTATGGGCAACATTTGAATAGGACAATAAAAAAAAACCAGTCATCTAGCCTATTATGCCATTTCTCGTTCCAGGGTGGTAAGAGTACATATGGCAGGAAAAAGGCCAGGTCAAAGCAGGATGACTTTGCTGACATCGGAGCAGGTTACGATGAGAACGATTCCTTCATCGATAATA
The DNA here is from genome assembly GCA_905404285.2 of Erannis defoliaria. Taxonomy (NCBI): domain Eukaryota; kingdom Metazoa; phylum Arthropoda; class Insecta; order Lepidoptera; family Geometridae; genus Erannis; species Erannis defoliaria. Next base: position 1,718,040 of record FR990082.1, on the reverse strand, counting down.
CTCATGGTGTAAGTATACAACCACTACATACATACATACATCCCCCCCCTCTCTTCTTCTTTTCCCATTAGGGTAACCAGGCACTATATTTTTCCACTTGGTCACAAGATTATATTGTGACACTTTTTTTTGGCTTCTACATTAATTTCTAACTGAGAAAATGTTTTTTTTTTAATTTCTAAAGTTCTTCACAAGAATGAGTCAGTAACACAGCAGGGATGTTGAAATTTTAATTCTTAAAGTCGACTTGAAATAGTCAGTGGGAAGTTGACATTTTTCATTCTCCATATCCCCACAAAAAATAGTCAGGGGAGAGGTTGAATTTTTTAATTCGTCGTAGCTATAAGACGGCCCCTGCTGGACACAGGCCTCTCAATAGAGGGGTGTTGCCATTGTAGTGTGTAAGGCAGGTGGCTTGGGGGTTGCAGAATGCTCACCACCGTTAACCAAGAGGATGCTGCTGCCCGTCCTCCGGTGGGTCTGGTTGCAGTTTAAGGACATACCCAGGTCCCTTTAATTCAATACAATACAATAGTTTATGCAACCGCGAGGGTCCTGCGATACAGGTTCGCCTAGTGCAGGACCCTCAAGAACTCTGTAACCTTCATAATTTATACTTATAGCATTGACCAGATTTCATTAAGTTTATTAAGGTTAAAATGTTGTCATCTATTGTTAATAAAAATGTTCACGTCAAATTTTATTATGTCACAAAAACGTTAATAATAATCTCTTATTTCAAAATAAGCTTCAATGTCATAAAACAAATTCTGTTGTAGCCACGCTCTCAGCTTGGTTTTGAACTATGGAATGGAAGCTGGTATGCAGTGTAGATTGCGGGCCCCAAAATGTACACTGACCTCTACGATTACATATTCCCACAAGAAATAGTCAGTGAAGAGGTCGACATCTTTAATTATCCGTGTCCCTAGCTTCATCAGTTAGTGAGGATGTCTGTGGAGACATTAGGAACAAGTTGTTTTCATAAAGGCTTGTCTAAAGATAACTTTGACCTGTCCTCTTTATGACACACTCTTGTGTGTTCAGCTATATCTTAGTAGACGTTTCACCGCTCTTGTGGTAATAATGATGACTACGTGTAGTGTACATCCTTAATAAATATCAATAAATATCTGAATCCTTATCCATGAACGAACGAATCCATCCATCCATTGTTCTGAGCTTGGTTATGTCCTTAAACTGCAACCAGACCCACCGGAAGGGCAGCAGCGTCCTCTTGGTTAACGGTGTCACAGAATAATAACTTATAACAGAAGCTTTACTTCGCAATGGTTTTCAAAGAAATATGACTCAAACTGATAAACAATATGATTTAATTTAGCTCGCGGTCCAGTCGAGCACGTGTTCATTTACATACCTACCAATTTCTTTTTGAAGGAATATGGGCCTTAATTCACTATACTACGGTTCATAATAAGTTATACATGGTTCTACGTATTGAAAGAGCCGCCGAGCCGAGCCTACTAGATTGGCCCTTGCGCAATGGCCGCCGCCCGTAGGTATGTTTTTAATACCTACACGCGGAGTGACACAGGCCTGACGGTGTTGAGCATTCTGCGATCCCCAAGCCGCCTGCCAAGCGTGGGGATTGTGGCAACACCCCTCTATTAGGAGGCCTTCGTCCAGCAGTGGACGTCTTATGGCTGACGACGACGAGAATTCTGAGCCAACAGGCCACAGGTCAAAAAGTGGGCTACTGTAACAGTGTTCTGGCCGAGCTCCTTACAAATTCTGACAGAAGGCTTTACAGGCTAGCAAATAGACATTAAGTTTTAATTATATAAATGTAAAGTTTTGTTACCTGCAGGGCTAACATGCGCACCGCGAGAAAATTTTGTCGTGGCTTTATGTCGTGCGAAAACGAGACAAATTTATACAGATTCGTAGCCTTGTCCTGTTTTGTAGAATCGAGAAAATTTTCTCGCGGTGCGCATGTTAGGCCTTCAGGGCGCATGTTCGCATTAGCGACAAAGCCCTTTATTTAAGAATAAAAAAAATAAAAATGTATATCATATAGAGGTCATAATTATGTTTATCACCGGGACTTAATCGCGCACAAATAAATATATTTTTATTTACCTCGACGTTTCGACCATGTTCCAATGGCCGTGGTAAGAGCTTACTGAAAAAAAAAAATTTGTGCGCGATTAAGTCCCGGTGCTAAACATAATTATGTGTTCAAATCGCGAAAGTTTAAAAGTTTCATATAGAGGTCAGTTTGCTAAAACTCCAGGATCGACACTAAGATGTCACCGAGGTGCTTCTTTTCCGTACAGGCTTCCAGCCTACCCCGACTTCTGATGTCACAGTTGATTGTTTATTTCTAGTACGACGAGATGATACCTCCGGAGTGTGACACGTTGTACGGAGGTTTCTACATCAACAGCGGTTCACTGGAGTTCAAGACAGTGCCACAGGAGCAGTCAACTCACTCTGATGAGCCCAACAATAGGAGGAACAAGGTACAAATTACAATTTCCCCATTAAAAAAAAACCAAACAAAGCAAAGATATTAAAAAAAATATAAAAAAAAAGTACAACCGACTTCAACTTCGAATACATGTATGACATCTTCATATTTTCTAGTAATTTTGATTTAAAAACCAAACTACTGCACCGATTTCGATAAAATTTATATGGGACCATCTCTGAAGTGTGCCTACCAAACAAAAAAATAATCATCAAAATCAGTTCATAATTGGCGGAGTAATCGCGTAACATACATACAAAAAAAATACATACAGTCGAATTGAGAACCTCCTGTTTTGAAGACAGTTGAAAAGGTAAAAAGGTTTTTTTTACTAGCAGTGCTCGCGGAGTCTCCTGCTGTAACAGGAATTTGTATTTTTTTTTTTCGCGGAAAAAATTTGCCTATTGTGTTAATCCAGATCATAAAGCTATCTTCATACGAAATTTTACTCAAACCTGTTCAGCCGTTACACAACTTTTTTTTCTTTCAATTTATTATTTTATATTAACTATCTAATTTTTTTATCACTTAAAACTTACATTTTATTACAAAAATATAATAAATAATATTTAATAATAAATTAAACTAAATACCTATCCTATCAAAATAGTTACACAACTATTTTGATAAAAAATATATTTCATACATATCAGGCAGAAGACATCCGCTGGACGAGAAGACCTTGTTATGGAGGGTTTTGCCATAAAAAATAAAAAACAATAATTCATATTAGTTTTTTTTGGGTTCGATCCCCACCCAGAACAAAAATGTATGTGACGAACATAAATGTTTGTTCTGTCTCTGTGTGTAGTATGTAGTTAAAGTATGTATTTCCAAAAAAAAAAAAGTATACTATCAGCTATCTGGTTTCCATATTACAAGCTTTGCTTAGTTTGGGGCTAGATGGCGCTGTGTGAAATGCCCATATATTTGTCTTATATTAACACAACACAACATTGTTTTGACTGCCTTGTAGCTTGTTTGGTAGTATGTCCGCCTTGAGAGCTGTAGGATGTGGGGTCGATTCCCGCCTATGACGAACATGATAAGATGCCAAATAAGATTAATGTTCTGTCTAGGTGTTGTAAGTATCATAGGTATGTAAATACAAGTTTTGTTTAGTTTGGGGTTAAATGGCGCTGTCTGAAATATTCACCAATATTTTATTTATTTATTATAACTTGTTGTACTATCCATAGAGACGTATATCGTCGAGCAGCAGCGAGGATGACTCCTCGGAGAGTTCCTCGGACTCGGAGAGCGGCGAGGGAGAGGGGGAGGGGGAAGGAGGGGAGAAGCACACGAATGCGGTCGCCAACGGTGCCCTCGACTCGCATAATACAGAACACAGGAAAAAGGTACATAATAGTACATTATGATACGAGTGTGCTATGTTGGTCATTACACTAGAGGCGGTATTATGCGCGCGAGCCGCAGGCGAGCGCGATAAGAAAGCCGAGAGCGTAATGACTAATAGCACAAGAGTTCCATACGACTGTTTTCGTCACACTTGCGAGGAAAAAACCATTTTTTTTGATAATAATCAACCACACAGCGAAAACGTCAACAAACATTTGCGGAAAATGGCGCCCAAATCAGTAATGCGCGCGCAGGTTGACATTTACTTCAGCGGCATAAGAACTCTTTGTTGGTATTACAAAAAAACTGTAAGTATTACCCGGCTATATTAAGAGTGCTTCGTACACGTACGTCTAATTGCAGTCACGTACAAACTTGACTTTACCGGGTTATACCTATTATAGTACAAGTGCCGTAATGTAAAGTAAAAAGCACGCGTGTATAATAGCTTGGATTATGAGCCTAAAAGCGATGTAATAAGATCTACTTTACGAGCAAGTGTGATGAAATAGTACATTATGATACAAGTGTGCTATTTTGGTCATTACACTAGAGGCGGTATTATGCGCGCGAGCCGCAGGAGAGCGTGATAAGGAAGCCGAGAGCGTAATGACTAACATAGCACAAGAGTTCCATACGACTGTTTTCATCACACGTGCGAGGAAAAAACATTTTTTTTTTTTATAATAATCAACCACACAGCGAAAACGTGAACAAACATTTGCGGTAAATGGCGCCCAAATCAGTAATGCGCGCGCAGGTTGACATTTACTTCAGCGGCATAAGAACTCTTTGTTGGTATTACAAAAAAACTGTAAGTATTAGCCAGCTATATTACGAGTGCTTCGTATACATACGTCTAATTGCAGTCACGTACAAACTTGACTTTACCTTTAACTTTTTTTTAATACCTTTTATAGCACAAGTGCCGTAATGTAAAGTAAAAAGCACGCGTGCATAATTGGATTTGGATTGGATTGGATTATGGGCCTAAAACCGATGTAATAAGATCCACTTTACGAGCAAGTGTGATGGCAATACTTTTACACTAACTCAAACGAAGTCGGTAAAAAAAGAAAATGTGCATATTTTATTTTTATTTTAACAAATCAAATGAATTTATTTAGGACAATAGGAAATATGCATGTATTTTTTTTTCTTGCCGTACAAAAAGCTGACTCGCAACAAAACAAATCATTGAAAATAAAATTTTAATATGTGCACAAATAACGATGTTATAAACGTTTTAGTTTCATGTTAGAAAGGGAGAGCACTATACTAGGTTTATGACGTCAAAGTCCACAATTCCAAACAAATTCTATACTAGCACGTGTTTTGCTAGAAAGGGGCAGATGACTCCCTCCCAAATATCCGCTTATATTTCAGAACTTTACCAGTCGATTTCAGTTATTTTTTTCGATTTAAGCATCAGAATCAGTTAAACTTTTCATACATCCTATAATTTATAATAATTCAAACACATGTATATTCCCTATTCAATACCCTCATAATTCTGACAGCCTGATAGCTCAGTTGGTAGCATGTCTGCATTCAGAGCTGTAGGGCGTGGGTTCGATCCCCGCCCAGGACAAAAATGTTTGTGACATACATCGATGTTTGTTCTGTGTCTGGGTGTAGTATGTATTATAAGTATGTATTTACGAAAAATAAAGTATATAAGTATTCTATCAGCTATCTGGTTTCCATAATACAAGCTTTGCTTAGTTTGGGGCTAGATGGCGCTGTGTGTAATAAATTTCCCAATAACCCCCCCCCCCCCCCCCAATTTTTTTATTTTTTTATTTATTCAATTTCTGCAGTGAAATCGTTCACCGCAGAAACACATCTTACACAGTCTTTCGAAGATTTCCTTAGACAACTAAAAAGGCCCAAAATACCGTAACTCCTATTTCTTTTCCAGAAAAATAAGAAGATCGACAAAAAGAAAGCCAAGAAAGTGCGACGGACGGACTCTTCGGCCGCCACTTCTGGGAAACAGACGTCTGACGGTAACGTGACTTTATTGTCGATACAAGCAAAATAAACATGAAGGTGAAGCGAGGTCAGGGCAAAAGCTGCTGCGAACGCTTATCTAAATTTTCTTTAAAGTATACAAAGCCATGAAACAACCCAGCATATAACAAAAATAAATTCAATATTAAACCCTTTGATAAATAATATGTCTAGATAGAGTCTCGTACTGTTTATGAACGAAAAATGACAGGCCAACATTATTATACTAGTGTGCGTGACAGCCATGTCTTACACTCGCGTTGCACCATTGTCGTTGTTATAGTGTGCGTGCATTAGAGGCTAACAGTTAACCGCTATTCTTTTCGACGCGTTTAGGATCCATCAGTCTATCTAGACATATAATTTATCCTATTTATCATGTATACAATTTTCTTTAGTACTAGTCATTATTATTATTACCCAAAAATAGGGCTCCGTTTCAGAAGGACTATCAGGGTAAATGACGATGTTAGCAGAACGTCGGTGTTAAAACATCTACGTGGTGACAACGCGTCTTGAGTGGCAAAACGACTTACTAGTAAAACGTCCAAAATGTGAAGTACAGTCATCAAGAGATCTATCTTTTTCAAAATGCAATAGGGCAGATGACTTATGTTTATATCGTTGAAAGCAATAGCTTTGATGAAGAATTTGAGTAAATAAAGTATATTTATTGAAAAAAATATTTAAATCGGTCAATAATGTTCTGATATATAAGCGTTGGACCTGGGTATGTCCTTTAACTACAACCAGACCCAGCGGAGGACGGGCAGCAGCATCCTCTTGGTTAACGGTGGTGACCATTCTGCGATCCCCAAGCCGCCTGCCAACCGTGGGGATTATGGCAACACCCCTCTATAAAGGGGGAGGCCTTCGTCCAGCAGTGGATGTTTTATGGCTGACAACGATATAAGCGTTTAAAGTTTTTGGTAGGGACAACTCTGTCCCTTTCCCACAAAACTAAAAATGACGTCACGCCTTACTTGTCAGAATAGAATTTATATGGCGTACAGAGAAGTGACGACACGATTTGCTGTTTCGCCTCTGTCTAGCATGATATTAAAATGCTTACTTTTGATCAGATTTTCATTTTCTTTTCATTAATTAGCTATATTTATGGGCCACATTTTAATAGGCCAATAAAAAAACACCAGTCATCTAGCCTATTATTATGCGATAAAAATAATTGAATAAAATCTAACTCGAGGGCATGTAACAAGTGTAGAGAATAAAATAGATATGATTGTTTCAGAAAACAACCACGGTGACGCAGAAAGCGTGGACTGCGGGGACTCCCGGACCTCCCAGTCGGACTCTCTCACCTCGAAGCCTGCCCCGAGCTCGGAGAACGCTACCATCACATCGGATAGTTCTAGGTAAGGCTTCTTTTTTCATCTTCAACGTCATAAGCGTAAGTGTACTCCACAGAAAAGCGAAAGCCCTACTTCATAGGTAGAACGGCTGTCAAAACAATGTTGTAAAGCAATTGTATGGAAAACCGCTGTCTTCAGTTTCACACTTATTTGTATAGAAACTACGACCAAAAATGCCAGTCATTGTTCGCGCATTTGAAGAGAAACGCTCGATATGCCATTTTGCAACAGATTAAAATTAATCTAATTACGATGCAATGTGGTTTGGTTTCCTACGCGTCTATTTAAATTGTCTTTTTGAGTATTTTCAGTTTAAAAACATGTATAGTGGTAGAATAGGGTAGATGACTGATATGGCGTACAGAGAAGTGACGTTACGATTTGCTGTTTCGCCTCTCTGTCTAGCATTATATTAAAATGCTTATTATTGATCAGATTTTCATTTTCTTTTCATTAATCAGTTATGGGCCACATTTTAATAGGACAATAAAAAAAACCAGTCATCTACCCTATTGTCATTAAGTCTATTTAGACTTAATGCCGGCTAGCGCAGCCCGTCACATTTCCGTTCTATTCACTTCTCTCTTCAGTGGTGTACTCCATCCAATATCTCACCAAATAATCAGCCAGAAGACGTCTGCTGGACTGCTGGACGAAGGCCTCGATCTTAATAGGGAGGTGTTGCCATAATCCCCACGCTTGGCAGGCGGCTTGGGGATCGCAGAATGACCCTTCCTCCGATGGTTCTTGATGATGTTTTAGGACATGCCCAGGTCCATGCAATATATAACTAGTTTCAAATAAATATTTATTTTATTAATGTATTTGATACACAAAACAGAATACAGTCTTTACATTTGCATAGCATAGGTTACAAATAATTAGTTCTAGATTGCATTCCTTAATAAATGTGTACACAACATGAACAACACAGAAGCAGTAGGTACCTACATCTATAAGTCAATCAAACATTAAGTAGTATTGTAATTACACAATTAAACATAAGCAGTTATAATAACTCAATAAAAATAATAATTAAATGAACATTTAAAAGATTACGGTTAGGACAGGTGACATACTAAAAAGAAGAAAATGTAGTTGTTAACAAGCAACTCCTCGATGCTGTTTCTGTTGTTCTAAAACGGCAAGATATCACGTTTAAATTTAGTTAGTTTAAAGTTAAATATATCTATCGAACTATGATAATCCACCAGAATATCGTTGGAAAATAGACAAAAGCTATCAATATCAATATGAAAGAGAGATTGAAAAGATTGTGGTGGAGTCCATCATCAGAGGTGATACAAAATCCCATAGATTCCGCTGGCTTTGATATCTAGAAAGGATGGAGAAAATGTTCCACCAAAATGGCTTACCTGGAGCTGGAGCTACCCGAGGGTTGAGGACCTGTTTTGTCCGCCCCAAGTATAGATGGAAGCATGAGATCGGAAAAACCTCCCTTTGGAATCGATACTTGGCAAGAACAGGCGCGAAATAATACGCTTTTAAAAAAAAAACGACTTCAACTTTGAATACCTGGATGACATCTTTCATATTTTCTAGTTATTTTAATTTAAAAACCAAACTACTGAACTGATTTTTAACCACCTCTGAAGTATTACCTACCAAACAAAAAAAAAACATTAAAATCAGTTCATAATAGACGGAGTAATCGCAACACATACAAAAAAAAACAGTCGAATTGAGAACCTCCTTTTTTGGAGTCGGATGAAAAAAAGATAGAGTAGGATGGCGCTTTTTAAAATCGGAGTCCAAGACGCACTTTGGGTCGCTGCGCCAGTAAAATAGTAGTATACAAAGGAAAAACAGAACTAGCTGTTCGCAAACAGCATTATGCTGATTTGGAACCAGTGTGTGGCGAAATAGTACAGTTATCCTAGGGGTGAAAGTAACTTATTAAGACCCGGGATGGGGTTTGGCGCCGGCGTAGAGTAGCGAGGGTGCTAATAGTTCAAGGGACTAAATAAGGCTTTAACCCCGAGGTAAACACTGCTTTTCATTACGAATACAAGGAAACTAAAAATAAACTGACACTGGGAAATGCACGAGAAGTGCGGGTCAATAATTGGAAAAAAAATAAAATAAAAAGTTGGAACATGGTTCAATACAAATTTAAGTGAAAATAGAACTAGTTTTTGTTTAATAATTTGAGTGTCTGTCAGTTGAAAGTGATTCTCCCTAGGGCTAAAATGTATTACTTTCAACCCTCTCCTCAGGCAACTTCAGATCTACTTTCCGAGTATGAGTCGAATTATGCATTACCTTTGTTGATTGTCTTGTGTACACAATTTGGCTTTTTTTTACAAATAAAATTATCATCATTAGCCAGAAAGTCTGGAAGGGGAGATCCCCTTCACAGGGGAGATTGATTAATTCCGGGACGCTTGGCAGGCAGCTTGGGGATCGCAGAATGCTCACCACCGTTAACTGATAGGATGCTGCCACCCGATGCAGTTTTAGGACATACCCAGATCCAATAAAATCATGACCATGTCTATAAAAAAACACTGTCTATGTCCAAATAAAATCATGTCCATATCCATACGACATACGATGAGACCTCTATCAATGACATTGCAGGATCCCATGACCCAATAAAACAAGGTCTGCTACTCCGGGAGTGACACTTGCTTACGTCACTCCAGTTGCCACTTTATGGCAACAAAATTGGAAAATTGGGAATCAAATCTTTTAATACAAATACAAATAGTTTATTGATAACACCAAAGTTACACGTCAAATTTCATTAAGAATGTCACAATAAAATGAAATAATAATTATAAAAAATATGTTTATAATCTGTATCTCTTATTTTAAAATAAGCTTCAATGTCATAAAACAAATTCTCTTGCAACCACGCTCTGAGCTTGGTTTTGAAGCACCCGGTGGAAGGAGCATCCCGAATGGAAGCTGGTATACGGTTGTAGATCGCGGGCCCCAAAATATACACTGACCTCTCTTGGGGTTATCAGTTGGTCTTTCTTTTTATTGCTTCGTAAAGCTAACGTGCTGTGAACGCCCCTACGTTGGAACGTTTCTAGGTTTACATGGGTGAATAGGGCTATCTGGTAAATAAACTCACATGGCAATATATTTTTTTATATATTTATGTTCTTTTACAAATTAAATTATAATACGAATTTTATTATATGTTTTTATAAATCATCTATTGAATACATATACATACAAAATACTTTAAAAAAAAGCACGTCAAAAATCAAATAATAATAACAATCTAAAAATAACGTCACATTTAATCGAATAACCCGCCCCTTACTGTTTCTGGCGCAAAGGTGCCCAAAATACTGGCAGCATTACCACGCTGAATGGCGATGGCTATCCTTTGCACCAGAACCGAGGTGGAGCGGGAGTCACCACTTCTGTCCCGAATTCTGCGCCCGATTTCTGTGACCAAACTCTTGGCCTCAGCACCCCAACTGCCCATAGTCTCCACAGCAATGGGCACGAAATAATAATGTGGCTCCATTGCTGAGTACTTACAACGCTTTTTAATCGCTGCATCTTCCGCCGCTGCCGCTGGAATATGGACGGTACGGCTCAGGTGCGTGGCTGCTACCGTGCTGACGCAAGTAGCGTCCCATACTAAGCACATGCCATTTTTCCACGGCACCAGAGTCAAACCGTCCGGTCTTTTACCGTCTGACCTACTGAGATCCGGCGGTTCCGGCAGACATGGGACGTTAGCCGATATAAACGCTCTACGAACTATATCGTTGAGGGCATGATGCCGCGGAAACCTCCCTGTGCAACGACGACAACTCATCGCGTGGTGACCGTTGGCCTCCACCATAGAACCGCAGGTGCATCTGTGTGGTTCACACACCTCGCAGCCCAGGCGGAGGGCCACTGCCACACGCAGAGAGTCGTCGTCCAGCAAGGTGCCTAGATGAGGTGAAGGTAGCGCTTGTAACCATGCCCCAGATTCTGCTTGCGACACAGTTCTGAGCCTCGCCAAAATTATAAAATACACAAATCATTTCAATTGACATTTCGTGTCCGCTCAAGCGAAATGATTCAAGTTAAACACGAATTTACATAGTTTCAACCAAAATCACATAGTTTATGGGATTGGAACAGGTAATAAACGGAGAACGAGGTGTTATGTTTCACGCTACTGGTCATTACACGTCGATGACGTAGGCTAGTGTTACCCACAAAGGTCACGCCTTTGTAACTCGGGAGTCTCATACCTGGCGGAGTGCATTATTATACCATGCAGGATCCGAAAACCTAACAGTTGTTAATTATCCAGGGATCTAGAATGCAAGACGGAGAGCAAGCTGCCTCCCGGCGTCGGTGCGGCGCTAGACGCGCTGGAGGCGCACGTGGCTCGCGCGCTGCTGGAGACTCCCGCGCCAGCTGCCGCCGCCAGGCAGCTGCTGCCCGGCAGCGAGCCGCTGCTGCTCAGGTAACTGCAACTAGTAGAGAGCGAGCTGCCTCCCGGCGTCGGTGCGGCGCTAGACGCGCTGGAGGCGCACGTGGCTCGCGCGCTGCTGGAGACTCCCGCGCCAGCTGCCGCCGCCAGGCAGCTGCTGCCCGGCAGCGAGCCGCTGCTGCTCAGGTAACTGCAACTAGTAGAGAGCGAGCTGCCTCCCGGCGTCGGTGCGGCGCTAGACGCGCTGGAGGCGCACGTGGTGCGCGCGCTGCTGGAGACTCCCGCGCCAGCTGCCGCCGCCAGGCAGCTGCTGCCCGGCAGCGAGCCGCTGCTGCTCAGGTAACTGCAACTAGTAGAGAGCGAGCTGCCTCCCGGCGTCGGTGCGGCGCTAGACGCGCTGGAGGCGCACGTGGTGCGCGCGCTGCTGGAGACTCCCGCGCCAGCTGCCGCCGCCAGGCAGCTGCTGCCCGGCAGCGAGCCGCTGCTGCTCAGGTAACTGCAACTAGTAGAGAGCGAGCTGCCTCCCGGCGTCGGTGCGGCGCTAGACGCGCTGGAGGCGCACGTGGCGCGCGCGCTGCTGGAGACTCCCGCGCCAGCTGCCGCCGCCAGGCAGCTGCTGCCCGGCAGCGAGCCGCTGCTGCTCAGGTAACTGCAACCAGTAGAGAGCGAGCTGCCTCCCGGCGTCGGTGCGGCGCTAGACGCGCTGGAGGCGCACGTGGCGCGCGCGCTGCTGGAGACTCCCGCGCCAGCTGCCGCCGCCAGGCAGCTGCTGCCCGGCAGCGAGCCGCTGCTGCTCAGGTAACTGCAACCAGTAGAGAGCGAGCTGCCTCCCGGCGTCGGTGCGGCGCTAGACGCGCTGGAGGCGCACGTGGCGCGCGCGCTGCTGGAGACTCCCGCGCCAGCTGCCGCCGCCAGGCAGCTGCTGCCCGGCAGCGAGCCGCTGCTGCTCAGGTAACCGCAAACAGTAGAGAGCGAGCTGCCTCCCGGCGTCGGTGCGGCGCTGGAGGCTCCCGCGGCCGCCGCCAGGCAGCTGCAGTAACCTGCGCTTGCGATACGTTCCAGGCTGGAGCAGGCCGTGAAGAAGGCGTGCGACGCGCACGGCAGCCGCGTGGCGTGGTCGCGCGCCGCCGCCTCGCTGGGCGTCTCGCGCGCCAAGCTCATGCACCGCCTCAAGCAGGTGCTCGACAAGGGGAAACAAGACCACGCGGACAGAGGTACGCGCTCTCACCTGAACACTGGAATGAGCTTCCTGAGTGGGTCTTTCTCGAGTGATATAATCTGAGTGTCTTCTGGGCGCGAGTGAATTGGTTCTTCCGTTCTTGATTAGTTCTTCTAGGCAAGCGTGCTCTATCGTAGTCCCCATCTTCGCTTTTCATCAGGCGAGTTAGCGGACAAACACAAGCCTATAAATGAAAAAAATTAAAGAATACCTTGGTTGGTAAAACGCTGGACCGGACCGAGTAGCAGCACTTTTAATAAGGTTAATTTGTACATAGCTACAAGCGAAATTAATGTAGCGCACTAATATTATAAATATGAAAGTTTGTCGATGTGTATACATGTGCGTTGTTTGTCAGTGTGTACGTGCGTTGTTTGTCGGTGTGTATGTGCGTTGTTTGTCGGTGTGTATGTGCGTTGTTTGTCGGTGTGTATGTGCGTTGTTTGTCGGTGTGTATGTGCGTTGTTTGTCGGTATGTATGTGCGTTGTTTGTCGGTGTGTATGTGCGTTGTTTGTCGGTGTGTATGTGCGTTGTTTGTCGGTGTGTATGTGCGTTGTGTGTCGGTGTGTATGTGCGTTGTTTGTCAGTGTGTATGTGCGTTGTTTGTCGGTGTCTATGTGCGTTGTTTGTCAGTGTGTATGTGCGTTGTTTGTCGGTGTGTATGTGCGTTGTTTTGGATAAAAATTGGTATAGAGGTAGCATAAACCTTGAATTAAAACATAGGCTACTATTTATCCCAAGAATCGCGGGTGAAACCGCGGGGCGCAACTAGTGTGTTTAAAAGTATCTAAATATTTTAAAATCCGCTGTAAACGTTTCCTTTTCAGAACCTTCGACCGCTTCAACCCAACAAACGCAAGCCACCGCCGCCAACACAACAACAACAATTACAACAACAGCAACAACAACGGTAACAACAAGCAACAAACGGAAACACGAAGACGATGACGATGCCAGTAAACTCACAGATGAACAGAGAGAAGTGAAAATAGTTGAAACTTTACAAAGGTATGTCGTTAATATATTCTTTGCATTATCTTATATCTATATCTTAATATCTTAGTACTTGCTTATCTTGAAATAAACCTTCTCAATTACACCGCTGAAAATACCATTATAAGACGTTATACGTCATATTATACAATCTGTAACAAAAAGGTTCAACATTACTGAAGGGTATGTATTTTTCCATTAATAAAATCTTGTCTATTGTCTGGGTGCCCCTTGATACCTTAACCTATTATGACTAAAATTGTTCGGCATAAATTTGTTTTGCATAATGGTATCTTTGCAGAAAGGTTTCTTTGCAGTATATGTTTTTAGGCATACTTGTTGTTTGGCCTTAAATTATTTAGCATGTTATTAGTTTGGCATTGATTTATTAGGCATAATATTGCTTGTATTGTTAATTGTTATAAAAAGCATTGGATTAGTTTTTTTTCACCCCGATTTGAGTTGGTTAGGTTTGAAATGGGTGCAGATCCGAATCACACCCCGACTCCACCTAGTCTTGTTGCTCCTACCCCTAGAGTGTATATAAAAAGCGCGGGAGCCAGAAGCTCAAGGGAGGTCCTGAGGTGACTTCGTTACGCTACGGAGGTCGCCGACTCGCTTCGCTCGCTACGTCCCCCCTTCGCTCCACTCTCGTCTGGCTTGCTCCCCTCAGGAGCGACCGCTAGGGCCTCTGGCGGGAGCCCACCCGGAGTAAAATTTGAGTCGGAAATAGTTTCGTTTTATGTTTTTTTTTATTTATGCTTGTTTGATTTAGGCGATATATTTTTATGCTTTTTGATGTTTTTTTTTTATTATGTTCACTAAACTGGACGTATACATTGAAGAATTACATAATAAAATTGAAGTCTTAACAACATGCGCAAATGTTTACGCCCTATCTTATTGTGAACACAGCATGCTTAAAGAAAATTGTTATGTTATAATACTTAGGTACAAATTGAAAGTAATTTAATCTAGAATTGAAAGCAAAAGTCTTAAAAGAAGAGACAGAGGAGTTAAATATGTCCACATCATTACTAATACTATTGTATGAAGATGATTATGGAGATAATTGCTATGCGTATAAACTTTATGCGGCTTGCTTTTTATGCGTAATGATTTTATGCTAATCGTCATTATGACATTTGTATTTATGCGTTGGTATATGGACCCCTATTGTCTATTCAAATAACGTGTTATTCATTGATTCTCTGTATGGTTTCAGGCTAAAAGCGTTGATAGACGAGCGCAAGCCGTCCATGCTCGCGAACTACAACGCTGAGTGCGAAAGAGTACAAGAAGAGAGGTAATAACATATTGATTATAATATACTAGTAGGCGAAGTTACGAACAACTTTTACTATGGGACCAATTCTGAAACCTTAAAAAATTTATGTTCTATTGAAAAATGACATTTTATCTTCGACGAAATCGAGGGTCAACCTATTTTTTTCTCGCGATTTCAGGGTTGACCCCGTAGTAAAAGTTATTTACGTTGACGAGGACAATGTCCTCGTGTCGACTTAATACTGCCAGGCCATAAATAATACAAATAATACAGGCCATAAAGGCCAACAATTTTCAGTTTTTAATTTTAAATATCAATTTTCTTTTTATTATTAAATATTAGATAGATAGATAGATAGAAACTCTTTATTGTGCAAAAATACAATAGAGAAAGATACACCTTATGAGCTAGTGCCACAATTGGCGGCCTAATATTAATTTCTGCGTGGAAAGAAAAAGGCTACAATGTTTTATGAAAAGTTCGCATGATTCAAATATGCGTAAGATCAGGTTCGTTCGAATTTGTTCTAACGATTCAAAAATCGAGCGCCAGGTCTAAGGTAGTGCACGCTTGCCCGTTTCCATTCACTGTTCGTTTGAACACCCCCAGATTTTTGTAATAGTTCAAATAATTAACCATATGTGGTGGTATTACATGTCTCGATGTGTAAAAAAAGCTTGTGAAAAATTCAGTAACACAAAAATAGGTCGAAAGAATGAATAAGTACTATTTATAAAAAATCACGTAAAGTCAGGAAAATGAAATAATAGGTTACTTAATCAACAGATGATTTTTCAAAATATTAAGTATTAATCGTTTTGGTAGCAAAAAAAAATAATTCGTATTATATTGTACGTTAATTTTGATAAGATACAGCTGATAAATTAGTATTATTGACAGATAGCGCAAATTGTGTTTTCTCAGCTTTGCGTTTCGTTTTTGCAATTTGCCAGTTTGTACGTAGGTTTTACGAGTTTACATTTTTTGACATTGTTTCAAGATTGATTCGTCTAATGACGTGTTTGTTCATATTTTTATAATATTAGCACTGCGTTATTTACTAAAAAAAAATTTTTATCTACAATCGTCGTCGTAATAGTTAGGCCAACGATGGATTTCCTACTGACTACGATTATTGAACAACACAACGCAAAGTTACGGAAGTGACGACATTAACTTTGAAAGTTATAAAGTAAAGATTCTAAGTAAGTATATTTTTTACTTCTAATATTGTGATATGTTATCAAAATCATGTGATAGCCATATCATACTGTTATGTTGCAATGATTTTCATTATTGTTTACAGAGAGATTTACGATGAGTTCCGGGCATCCAGTTACGGTATATTAGCCCTCTGTAAGCTTGGACTTATTTTTACCTTAGATTTTCAATGGGAAGTGTGATTTACACACACAGTTTCATAATGGTAAGAATATTGAGTGAGTACAAAAGGTTTGGGGCAGTGTTAAGGGGCGTTCTATCTTTTTTTACACTCTTACTATTCAGTTAAACAAAACCATTCATCGCCTTACATGGTAGGGTTTTTCTACAAATTCAGGGTTGGCTCCATAGTAAAGTTGTTCACAATGCAGGACAATGATCATCCTTTGGCCCAGTAATGCCGCGCCGCGTAACACCTTTGTTATAGTTTCAGGAAACTACAGAAATAATTTTCAATTTACAGTACTCGACGCGGTTCTCCAGTGCCTGGCATTCATGAAATGCTTATTGAAGTGTCCCTCGCTCCACTGCGCGGTATTAATAAAATGTCCATTGAAGAGTCTCTTGCTCCACTGCCGGGCATTATTGAAGTGCCCATTGAAGAATCTCGTGCTCCACTGGCGGGCATTATTGAAGTGCCCATTGAAGAATTTCGTGCTCCACTGCCGGGCATTATTGAAGTGCCCATTGAAGAGTCTCTTGCTCCACTGCCGGGCATTATTGAAGTGCCCATTGAAGCATCTCGTGCTCCACTGCCGGGCATTATTGAAGTGCTCATTGAAGACTCTCTTGCTCCACTTCCGGGCATTATTGAAGTGCCCATTGAAGAATCTCGTGCTCTACTGCCGGGCATTATTGAAGTGTCCATTGAAGAGTCTCTTGCTCCACTGCCGGGCATTATTGAAGTGCCCATTGAAGCATCTCGTGCTCCACTGCCGGGCATTATTGAAGTGCTCATTGAAGAGTCTCTTGCTCCACTTCCGGGCATTATTGAAGTGCCCATTGAAGAATCTCGTGCTCTACTGCCGGGCATTATTGAAGTGTCCATTGAAGAGTCTCTTGCTCCACTGCCGGGCTTTATTGAAGTGCCCATTGAAGAATCTCGTGCTCCACTGCCGGGCATTATTGAAGTGCCCATTGAAGAATCTCGTGCTCCACTGCCGGGCATTATTGAAGTGCGCATTGAAGAATCTCGTGCTCCACTGCCGGGCATTATTGAAATGCCCTTTGAAGAGTCCGTAGTAGCAGCAGCTAGCGTCAGCAGAGGACGCGGCAGAACGTGCAGACATGCACGCAGCCAGCGCGGCCGGGGGCGGGGGCGGGGGCGGGGGCGCGGCGCGGGCGCAGGCGCCGGCGCCGGCGGGGGGACACGGAGAGCGGGAGCAAGGACTACCTGGTCCCGTGGGGACCGCCTCGTCGAACGGTTCGCGTCTACCGAGGAGATCCCCCAGCACTTGCGAGAGAACATCGAGCGACTGACAGCTGAGCGGCAAGCGAGAGCGAGAACGGTGCGTGCGTGGAGAATGGAAAATGTTGAGGCTGTCAGTGACGAGTTTTTCGACAGTGAAGACTTTGTTTGGACGTCGATGGATGAATGGACTGGAGAGAAAGAGACCTTTCTCGTTGAAGCTTCTGGGCCTACCCGGTTGGTCGGTAACGTTTATGACGCGTTTCGCTCCTTCTGGGACGACTCGCTCCTGTCCCACATAGTCAACGAAACGAATCGGCACGCCCATCAGGTACAGAGTGAAAGGTTCAAAAGGAACTGGTACGACACTAATGTCGATGAATTGCTCGTCCTGTTTGCATTCTGGATGATGTTGGGCATTCTTCGACTTCCAACTATCAAGTCGTGTTTCACGAAACTTCCGATTTTGAGGACCGACATTTTCCGGGACATGTTCTCCGAAGATAGATATTGGAATTTGAATAGAGCTTTCCATCTCGCCAACGGTTCAAGCGACCCAAATAACCCGGACAATGTTTTATATCCTATGGGACCTGTTGTGGATCAATTGAATATAAAATTTCGGCAAAATTATTCTCTGCACCAGGACATTTGCATCGATGAGTCGTTGACGCTTTGGAAAGGTCCAGAAGGGTTCAAGCAATACATTAAAACGAAATCGGCTCGCTTTGGCATTAAGACGTACCAGTTGTGCGAATCTTCCACTGGGTATTTGTGGTCATTTTTTGTTTATGTGGGCCGTCGAACGAGCACCTCCGCCCTTCCCTCGAGCGTTTCAACGGTGCTGAAACTTGTAGAGCCTCTCTTGAATTTGGGTCACGTCCTCTACTTGGACAATTGGTTTAACTCCCCGATGCTTGCGAGGTACCTCAAACGCAGGCGAACGGATTGCGTTGGCACACTCCGACCGTCCCGTAAACACGTGCCACTCGTCGTACAGAAGGCCCCTCTCGTCGAAGGGGAGCTCATAGCTCGACAGGCTGGCGATGTCATGGTTGTGTCTCTACAAGACCGTAAACGTCTCGCTTGCATATCGACATTCCATGACTTGACCCAAGTTCAAAAAGAGACTAGATTTGGACGACTTTCTCAATATAAATTAAAGCTTATAGATGATTACAATAAAGGGATGGGTGGAGTTGATCGTTTGGACCAGATGCTTCAGCCTTATTTGATTGAAAGGAAACAATGTATCGAATGGACAAGGAAGCTTTTCAAGCGCCTCCTGAACGTCACTATCCAAAATGCGAGAATCTTGCTGGAAAAGTCCACTGATACCAAACAGAGTTCTCTAACATTTCGGTTGGGTGTCGTCCAAGCAATCATGGACCGCCATCGTAACAATGTTCCGTTAAGAGCCCCCCAGAACCCCATTCCACGACCCCACACATCCCGCCCCCAATTCCCAGCAGAGCGCCTGACAGAGCGGCACTTTATACGGCGCATTCCCATTACCGCGGAGATGCGCGCGGCAGTGAAACACCCCAATAACCTGGGCCGGCGGCAGTGTGTCTGGTGCACAGCCAATGGTCGCAGGAGCAGCAGGACTGCTTACGAATGTCCCCAATGTAAAGTGGCTCTCTGTTTAGATTTCTGCTTTGAACAATTTCATACCACCCCTTAATCCCTACGAGTTTCTTATCAATTCCATCATTATCAGCCAGGAGACGTCCGCTGCTGAACGAAGGCCTCCCCCTTAATAGGGAGGTGTTACCATAATCCCCACGCTTGGCAGGCGGCTTGAGGATCGGAGAATGCTCACCAGCGTTACCCGAGAGGACGCTGCTGCCCGTCCTCCGGTGGTACTGGATGCAGTTTTAGGATATACCCAGGTCCAACACAGTTCCATCCTACCCCGAGTTTCTTTGTTCTATTGATACATTGTTGCTGGTGTAAGAAGAGAATGGTAGAGCGAGGCTGCAAGAGAGAGTAACACTGTAAGAGCGTCTTACTGCTACTTTGGGTATCGAGCTAAACCTATAATCATCAAGACTGGATTCAGCCGATTATGTGATTAAAATATTACGATATGACAGAGCAACTTTTATGTTTTCAATATATACATGGTTTTTTTTCGCTAATTCGGTGTTGTCCTTATATTAAAAGTTGTTCATAAAGATGGGTACATACATACCTTTCAGTATTGTTTTTTTACACATTGTATAAAGCAGCCCACCTGTATAGGGAGAATACCAAAAGGAAAAAAGAAAAGATGCTGCACGATAGTGGGTTCATTATTTATTTTTTATTCTTGTCCACATGAACAGAAACCCAATGTAAACATAAAAATGTATAAATATAAGAACTTAGTAATCAATTGAATGACGGTGTACTATATTGTGTTATATTGTATTATGTACCCAAGAGTGAGGCGGGTTCGGAGGTGAGCGGCTTCATGCCGGTAGCGATCCTCTCTACTCCAATATTGTATTATGTACCCAAGGGTGAGGCGAGTTCGGAGGTGAGCGGCTTCATGACGGTAGCTATCCTCTCTACTCCGATATTGTATTATGTACCCAAGGGTGAGGCGGGTTCGGAGGTGAGCGGCTTCATGCCGGTAGCTATCCTCTCTACTCCGATATTGTATTATGTACCCAAGGGTGAGGCGGGTTCGGAGGTGAGCGGCTTCAAGACGGTAGCTATCCTCTCTACGCCGATATTGTATTATGTGCCCAAGGGTGAGGCGGGTTCGGAGGTGAGCGGCTTCAAGACGGTAGCTATCCTCTCTACTCCGATATTGTATTATGTACCCAAGGGTGAGGCGGGTTCGGAGGTGAGCGGCTTCATGCCGGTAGCTATCCTCTCTACTCCGATATTGTATTATGTACCCAAGGGTGAGGCGGGTTCGGAGGTGAGCGGCTTCATGCCGGTAGCTATCCTCTCTACTCCGGCGAAAGTGTTCGAGTCAGCTGTGCAGTATCCAACGGCAGGTGTCAGTGCAGCTCTCGGACACCCAGCACGGGTTCAGGGCTGCACGCAGCACCACCAGTAAACTGCTCAGTGCGATATAATATACGCTATTACCCCTCATGTGGATGCGGGGGTGCAAGTCGATTCCGCCTACTTTGACTTCAAAAAAGCGTTCGACTTAGTCGACAATGATATCCTGTTGTCGAAGCTGGCTGCTGTCGGATGCACCACCAAATTTCTAAAGTTTTTTGCGAATTATGAGGGGCAGAATGCAGTATGTGGAATATGCTGGGTGCAGGTCTGAACCGTATTTCACCAGAACAGGGCGAGCCAAGGATCGAACCTTGGTCCGTTGGAGTTTACCATAATGATAACGACCTGCCAGCTGTGGTCCGAGAGGCTCGCTGCTTACTGTTCGCGGAAGACGTCAAGTTGCTCATGGCGGTTAAAGACGCGGATGACTGCCGACGCATGCAGGAGGACGTAAACAGTGTGGTGGAGGGGAGCCAAAATAATAAATTGCAGTTTAATGTCGCTAAATGCTAGGTAATATCTTTTGGTAGGGAAATAGCTTCCCTCCACTTTGATTACAGAGTAGATGGTTAAAGTCTGAAGCGGGTAGATACGGTTAGAGATCTCGGAGTTGATATGAGTGCGGATTTGACTTTCAGGGATCACATTAAAAAGTCCTGTAAAAAGGCTTTCAGAAGTTTAGGCTTTGTTTTGCTTCGCGCTGGGGGCTTTCTAAAATATCAGAGCAATATCGGCTCTGTACAATGCCCAGGGGCCATACCGTGAACCACTTATTGCGGGACCGAATAGGCTTAGCTACCGACGCAGCGCGAATGCGAACCGTATTGCGGGGCGATAACATTCACAACCACGCGGCGTCGGCAGCTGAGCCTGTTCGGTCCCGCAATAAGCGGCTCATGGTACGGCCCCTGGCACGAAGTCATCTCGAGTGCAACGCCGCGGTGTGGGCTCCACGTGAAGCCAAGTACAGTATCATGTTGGACCGCATACAAAATAAATATACTTGGTACTTGTACCTAAAGTTATATGGAGTGTATCCGTTGTATCCGTTGATGTATCCAACTCTATTCGTGTTGGGCATGGTTGGATTGGATACAACAAATTGGCAACAAAGAGAGATATGGCTCTCGCATATTATTTGATGAGAGTAGTTCGGGGTTGCATTTCGAATCCGGACATTCTGGGAATGATAGGGTTCTGTGTGCCGGACAGGTACGTGGAGCGCCGGTGTCGGCCGCGGCTGTACGCGGTGCCGCGCGCGAGGACGCAGCTGAAGAGAGAAATGAATAGATCGGAAATGTAACGGCCGCGCTAGCCGGCATTACGTGCAAATGTGCTTACTGACAACAGGCTAGATGACTGGTTTTTTTTTATTGGCCTATTAAAATGTGGCCCATAAATATAGCTGATTAATGAAAAGAAAATGAAAATCTGATCAAAAATAGGAAACTTATAAGCATTTTAATATCATGCTAAACAGAGAGAAGAAACAGCATATCGTGACGTCACTTCTCAGTACGCCATATAAATTCTATTCTGACAAGTAAGGCGTGACGTCATTTTTTGTTTTGTGGGAAAGGGACAGAGTTGTCTCTAACAAAAACTTTAATCGGTCATATATCAGAACATTATTAACCGATTTAAATTATTTTTTTAATAAACATATTATATTTACTTAAATTCTTCATCAAAGCTATTGGTTTCAACGATATAAACATCAGTCATCTACCCTATTCTACCACTATACATGTTTTTAAACTGAGAATACTCAAAAAGACAATTTAAATAGACGCGTAGGAAACCAAACCACATTGCATCGTAATTAGATCAATTTTAATCTGTTGCAAAATAGCATTTCGAGCGTTTTACTTCAAATGCGCGACCAATTATTGGCATTTTTTTGTCGTAGTTTCTATACAAATAAGGGTTTTCCATACAATTGCTTTACAAACATTGTTTTGACAGCCGTTCTACCTGAGAAGTAGGGCTTTCGCTTTTCTGTGAGGGGCACCTATGACACGTACCTTGCAAACACTTAATCGAGATGCCGAGAAAATTGATATATTTGTGTGTTCAGGGAGTTTTATACGGCAGTGTTATACCATATACGTCATAATGTATCGTAGAATTGTATTGTGTACCTCATTTGACTTTATACGTAGGTAAATAAATAAATAATAATAATGTTTAAATGTTACTGAATACTTAAAATTATTATTCACTTTGACTTTATAATGTAGGTAAATAATATGTATTAATTTAATTTTATATTTACATTACTATGTGCTTTAGTTTTATATGTAGGTTGTTATAATGAATCTTAGTAAATATTTTTTTGCTTTGACTTTATATGTAGGTATAAATACTTATTATGATGTTATAGTACTATTCATCATCATCAGCCCGGAGACGTCCACTGCTGAACGAAGGCCTCCCCCTTAGACCGCCACACTGTACGATAACCTGCCATTTGCATCCAGCGGTTGCCCGCGACTTTTACAATGTCGTCGGTTTTGTATTATGTACAGTACTATATTATCTTTAAAATAATACAGTTGACGTACACTATTGAATTAGGGAATGCCTGTAAAAATAGATGTAATTTGGATTAAATAAATAAATTATTTAATGATATGTTTTTATAATGTTAACTTAAGGCCAGGATGTTCAACGTTTCAAGCACATTTTTTGAAAAATATGGCGTTTACGTAGATACGTGCGTGTCAAGCTTCGAGTTTTGAAGTTTTTTTCAGATTACTCGAAAAGTATCGAAACTAATAATTTTTCAACCATAGATTGTTCTCCAAATCACTATTATCTTTTAATATGTATATAATTGGTTTATGTGACTATGTGATTTAATTAAGACATAACTAAAATAAGTGTACAAATAGGAACTGTTACAGTATTTTTTTCTATCAAGGAAAATATAATTAATCGTGTTTTCTACCAAAGAAGTAACTAAGACGGGTGTTCGTCTGTAACTTATATATATTTATTGGCATTAAAAATAGTAATAAGACTAAATAAAATTGATTTTACGAGGGGCAACTTTGTAATATAGAGCCCTTAATGTGAATCTTATTATTATGGATTAAGTCTGTAAATAAATTATTTTAATTGAATTGTAGTTCATTTTTTTAAGTTCCTTATTCACCACTGGTTCAGCTAATATCACGTTCGTTTTGGTTATAATATATTCTCATAGTAACAAATTTGCTTGTGCATTTATTAGGGCCAAGAGTCTTGATTGCCTCGAGCTTCCAACGTAATAAATTGTACTGGAAACTTCATTCTGGTCTTTTTTATGTGTCGCCCTGCTCGTACCCATGTTGCTAGTAAATTAGCATAAGGATGACAGCACAAGTATGTAGAAGTATAATAACGGAAATATACATGAAAAAAATTATGTTGTTTTTGCCATCCCTAGTAGGCCATGGATTTTCATACAAATTAATTATTGGTTTTCCGATGATTTTTCTCTTTATTTTTTGTTACATACAATTCGTCAGAAAAAAAAGAGATAAATATATTATATCGTTATGTCTGTAATTACTTTGTTTTTTCTTCTCCTAAATACCCTTTTCAGTATAAGTACACAACAAATAGAAATAAGAACTGTAAAATGGATGCCTATCACATAGAAGCGTATAAATACAAGAAATATATAGCGCAAAAGAGGTCCTATAACGATCCCCAAGCACATATTGTGTCTTCTAGAGTTTCGCCCAAAAGATGGCAAAATTGGGCATACTACTACTTATCTTGTATTCAACAAAAAACGTTTTTTTCATCACGTATAAGGATTTACGTCCATGATAAAGGAATTAAGGAGGTTTCGAAACTCGTCAAGAAAAGTACTTATATGAAAGAAATGTTTGTTTTATTTTCATTCATATTTCGTTTTATAGAGTAGTGTAGTTTTATAGCAAGTAAGGAAAACGAAATATTAAAATCTCTCCTGTCGATGTGGTGTCTATGATAGGATTTATATCCATTAGGCTGTTTAGGGTTATATCTGTGTACCTACCTATTTACATGTACACCGGCTGGCTAGTTTCGGGGCAGAGTTCCAACTACTCCGTACAACCAGCAGGACTACGGGCTTCGGTAGGGGCGGTTGTCCAACCGTTATTTTTAGTTGGACTGTGGTCGATTTTGAAGGTTAAGTTGACAGAACTAAAGTATTGCTGTCCTTACCTAACAAGCCTAGTAAAAAAGTGACAGCAATATTTTAAATAGTTTAGAACTGTCAACTAAAGCCTTCCATATTGACCACAATGTCCCCATAACTAGACCCGTAAACTATAAATTTCTTTGCCCGTAAACGAACTGATTTATTATAAACGAACCACCGTAGCGACACCTACAATAGTATGAAGTCCGTTTTTTTCTCTATAAAAGTGACTTGTGTTTTGTAACTTTTTGTTATTGTGTATTGCAGGAAGAAGCTGCAGATAGCGCAGGCGGCGGAGGGCGCGCCGCACGTGGAGAAGCGGCTCCCCAAGCGGCGCTTCCCGTGGTGTCCGCAGTCGCGCGCCCTGCTCGCGCGCCTCACGCGGCTCGCGCGCGACCCCCACCAGGCGGCGCTGCTGCTCGCCAAGCGCGCGCTGCCGCTCTTCCCCAGCGGGTTCGTCAGGATGCCCACGCTGCTGCGCCAGGCGGAGTAAGTAGCCCACAGTTTGATGAAGTATAATAACTTGTAAAAAGTACAAAATAAAGTATGGTTATTTAATATTTGTGCCAGCATAAAACATTTGTAGGTCTATTCCGGACATCCCCATCGAAGAAATGAAGCACAATGTTTTTATTTCGCTAAATATTAACTATTATAAATTGCTTTTTCAGCATCAGCAAAGAAATCAAAATATCCGACGTGAAGCGACAACGGCTTGGGTCTGCGTCACAGCCAGCGGTCACAAACATACACAACAACCCACAAACCTCTACCAATATAACGAGTACATTCAACGAACCCATACAATTCCCAAGTTCTCTTACCGTCACAACCACTATGAAAAGTTCACCGGACAAAGTCGAAACAGAAGATGAAAAGTATAAATCGAACTCTATCTTCAGTTCAATAAGAAATACATTCACTATCAGCAAAGATTTAACAGTGGAAAAAGACGAGCAGAAAGAAGAATTGTACATTCCCCCGAATAATATTGGTAGCATAACCATTACTCCTGTCCCTAATCAGCCTAAAGAAAAGAAGAATATTGTAGTGGATAAGCAACCGATGGTAACGGCAACTAGTGGTTTGATAAGGGTTAAGTCACCGGCAGCACTGAATGATATGGTCAACAAAAAGGACATAAAACCTATAAAAAAACAAGAAAAAATTTCCAATCCTAAAGAAAAGAGAGTTGAATCCCCATTACACATAGACATAAGTTACCAGCCAAGCAAAAAAGACTCGAGTCCCAAAGAAGGAAGCTATCAGAAAAAAGAACCTAGTCCCAAAGAAGGAGGCGGCTATCAGAAGAAAGAGCCTAGTCCCAAAGAAGGAGGAGGTTATCAGAAAAAAGAGCACAGTCCAAAAGATGTGAACTACAAAAAAGACCCAAGTCCCAAAGGTAAAGATGAGGTCACGCAGAGGCAAATTGAAAGTATGCGCGTTGCTGAAAATAATATTCCCCGTCCTGCATTAGTTCCCGTTCACCATTCACCGACGTTTGCAAAACCTGATAAAAGACCTCCGGAAGGGAAGAAGAAAAAAGACGTTATAGTTGTATCGGATGTTGATCCGTTATCAGATATAGAGCCAGTGAGTGTAGACGACAGTTCAAGTGATGTAGAAGTTATAGAAACAGACAAAAGTGATAGTTTAGTGCCTTCGGACCAGAAAAGTGTAAAAAGTGTGCCAAAGGTTAAGGATGGGAAGACAGATGAAGATGCAACGGATGATATTGATACGCTTATGAGAAATATAAGGGAGATGGAGGTGAGTTGGATTCCAATTTGTTATAGATTTGGTGATGATTAATATTCAATACACGGATTTCCTGCATTTCCTACAGATTTTCCTGTATGTCAGTCTATTCACAAACCTTTGCCAGTTTTATTCAAATTCAAATTTCATTTATTTCGACATAGAGATCATATCACATAGTCACAAACAATAATCATTAAAAAAAAAAAAAAAAATACAATTTACTATAACAATAAAATTAAAATATAATTACTAATTAAATCTATTTGTTTGCTTATTAGTCAGTACATGAACCCTGTAACAGTGGTTCATTAACCGACTTCAAAAAAGGATGACCTATTTAGATATAATTTTTATTTTATTTCATTAGTATACATAATAGTTTGGACAATAAGTATCGAAAAACTAAGATGTTTGTATCGATACTTAGCTTCACTACACGCACTGACACAATAGCGCAAACTTAAATCATTTTCAAATCTATACTTAAGTATAATAATTTATACAACAACACCTAAACCTTTACAAACCTGTAATATAATTAATAATTTGACGAGCAAGCATCTGTTCATCCTTTTTATTTATTTTTTATTCTCAAATAAAGGGCTTTGTCGCTAATGCGACCATGCCGCCCTGGTAATAAAACATTATTTATTTATGTTATTTAAACTTACCGATCTGTTCATCCTGATAACATAATCAATACAAATAAACATAAATAAATAAAATTCGAAAGGGTACCGAGATGGTCCCATATTAATATGTAGTCAGTTTTTTTTAATGTTGCTTGTGCGGAATCCAATTTCATTTAGCTACAAATATCATTCTGATACTTTCTCGTGCTTTTCTTAGTTTTGTTTAGATTGCAAAAGGCTCATAAAAGCTTCATCTAACATGTTTTGTATACATAATTGATTTAAGGTTTAATTATGAATAGTTTTTCGTTTTTAATAGGGCAATATTACTAGGGGAGACTACGTGTGATGAAATATCTTTTTATTTTCTAGTATTCAAATCTTAACCTTGTTAGGTAGACATTGCTACATTGCACATTGCTTTAAAACTAACCAAGTGATCGGATTTTATCTACTCAAAACGGCAGTGGTATAAATGAGCTCTTTGGAGTTTATGTACAGATTTTCATTCCTCTGGCTTTACGGTGAAGGAAGATGAGATGAGTTGAGATGGCTAGATGAGTGGTTTTTTTTATTGTCCTATTAAAATGCGGCCCATAAATATAGCTGATTAATTAAAACAAAATGAAAATCTGATCAAAAATAAGCAACTTATAAGCATTTAAATATTATGCTAGACAGAGAGACGAAATAGCAAATCGTGACGTCACTTCTCTGTACGCCATATAATTTTTTTTCTTTCAAGTAAGGGGTAATGTAATTTTTTGTTTTGTGGGAATGAGACAGAGTTGGCTCTACCAAAAACTTTAAACGGTTATATATCAGAACATTAATAACCGATTTAAATTATTTTTTCAATAAACATACTATATTTACTTAAATTCTTCATCAAAGCTATTGGTTTCAACTATTTAAACATCAGTCATCTACCCTATTGGGAGGAAACCTGTACATGTTCGGAGACTATCACGGTTGTTCATTCAATTTCTATGAATATACACAGGATATTTATCATGATTATGTTGTGAAACGAGCTATCAATAATGCAGCTCAGTTGCATGCACCATGTTCACGGTAAATATCCTGTAAATCATTATAGAGATGAATTTATGTGTGCTGGTGTAAAATTATCACAGATGTCTGCAATAAGCCTGCTAATGGGTGATTTTATCTGAAATGTTTACTTGTTCAGTAGGTGATTGGGGGAAATATTATATAAATGTCTCAGATAAGGTATGTTACATGTATACCTACTCGTACCTACATAACTACATTATTGGGTGGTTAGTTGGATACATATAAAGCATAACTTATTTTGTACATAATTATGGTGGCTTCACTAGGACTGAGTCCCGAGTCTAGGGCCTCTACACAACTAGTACTTTGCAGCTAACTGAGACCCCGCGACCCCCACAGTTTCCGAGCCCCTTAACCAATGTAGCTCATATTCGAACTTGATAAATGTGTTTGCACGGACTACTTGCTTAAAAAATTTCATAAAGATTGGATATTTTTTTTATTGTTAATTCTCAAACAGCTTTATGCACTAGCTATAGTTAAAAAAGTATACAAAAATAGTTTTTTTGAACTTATTTATCATCAAAAAACTTAATTAACACTTTTTTCCCTAACGCAATTTATCTTAAGTATTTTAGTAAACACCATTACATAAACATGCTAGGAATTTCGTTGGCAGATATATTAGGTAACCCTGTATTACAGCAATCAAGTCAAGAATTGCGGCCCGCAAGTTATCGTCGAGCAAATATACTTACAAACGCCGGCTTGCCCTTACACTGATAGACCTTCGTTTCAGTCAATAAATAACTATGTCATTGCATTGTTATAATATTACCTTCTAACTATTTCAGCATTCCCAAGAGCCTACAAAGTTAAACAGTAATTCCTACGGCGGAGTGATAGCAAGTGGTAACTATCCTTTTAATTACTTACTACTTTATATAATTGACAAATTATTTATGGAAAGGTCTGGCTAGTGATTTAATTATAAACCGGGGCTGGGAATGTCACTGTTATTTTAGTATGAAAATCAGAACTTTCTTTTTTAACTTGTTAAGGTCTTTCACTTCAAAAACGCAATTTTAACTTTACTGGCTTTTATTCTATTTATCATTATGCAATAATCTTTTGCTGAATTGTTTATCGTAAATGCAATGACAATAAACTATATTGACTGGTACTCTCTCTCTCTCTCTCTTACGCAAAAAATAAGCGTTTTAGTGTATGCGCGAAGAAACCTGAACCTTCCGCACCAATCATAGACGTTAAAATTTGAATGAGCGTTATTCTGGCCAATGGTAAAGTACTTGCCTCGCCCCAAAGGTTTTTGTTTTATTTAGTTATTGTTTTGACGGGATTATGTACGTTTAACAAGTCTGGGGGTCTAAAATGGCCGGTTTAAGCAATTCCCCTAAAAGCAGTACATCTTAAGAATTCTTAGCAGAATGAATTGTAAAAAGTTGCTCTCGAGTAACTTCTAACGAATCTGCTAGTTGACTTTCTGCAATTCATCTTTCATCTACCATTTTGTGACTTCCTATAGAAAACTGTCAAACGAATGAATTCCGTAATAGAATCATTTGCAAAATCATAGTATGAATTGGCGCTTAAGTGGCCGTTTTACGATTTGCGAAATGAATCATCATAGGATCTTATGCAGAATTGCTAAGTGCGACCATTTTAGCCCCCGAGATGTTCAGACATAATTGAATGCGCCACACTTACCGTCCCGCACTTAAAACCAGGACGAGTCCGCACACGCGTTGTGCTCGGTTTTCACTCCTTGAAAAAGTCCACTAGACGTGTTACTATTTTCTGACCACTTAACCTACTACACATAAACATATCGATGAAAGTCTAGAGACAATCTAAATGCTCAAACCCACAAATCTTTATAAAATTACGTATATGTATGTAATTCTTGTGTACGTGTGTATGTTACTGAACGCCCTAAAGGGCTGGGCTGATTTTAATGAACTTCGCATTCGAGTCCTAGGGTCCTTGGTATGTGGCGCTGCGATCAGATTCCAGGTTGGTACGACGTCTGTCGGGCCTACTAGTATAAGGATATACAAGCTGTTGTTTTGCATCCTCGTCATGTAGCAACTTCAACAAAACCACAACTATTTGTATGGGTTTCAGAGTTGACCCCATAGTAAAAGTTGTCCATAAGGATGTGTATATCTACCTCTGTAAATATGGCGAGGATGCTAAACAACAGCTTGTATATTATAATTGATTTAATACACATGTACCTATATCTATGGGTTATTTTATCTAAATAATTATATGGTAAATGTGATACGGTTGTCTGTTGATCAGCGAAGCACGGCTTGTCCCGAGGACGGTTCTCGCGTCTCGACGCAACCCACGACGAGGGCAAGTTGTAAGTTGAGTGGTTGTCTCGCCATGGACGTTTACAAACAAATAACATAAACGAATAAACCGACTTCAAATCCGTAGGCGTTCAAACAATAGTACATTCGTACAGTATAGTCGTATGAAACTCTTGTGCTACATAGCACACGTGTATCATACGACTGTTTTCATCACACTTGCGAGGGAAAAACAAACTTTTTTTGATTATAATCAACCACACAGTGAAAACGTCAATTTGCGGAAAATGGCGTCCAAACCAGCAATGCGCGCGCAGGTTGACATTTTACTCCAGTGGCATAAGAACTCTTTGTTGTTATTACAAAAAAACTTTACCCTATACTACATTACCCGGCTATAATAAGAGTGCTTCGTATACATACGTCTAATTGCAGTCACGTACAAGCTTGACTTTACCGGGTTATACCTATTATAGCACTAGTGCCGTAATGTAAAGTAAAAAGCAAGCGTGCGTAATAGCTTGGATTATGAGCCTAAATAGCCGATGTAATAAGATCCACTTTACGAGCAAGTGTAATGAAAAATAATTTAATATCGGAAATATATAAGAATTGTGATTTTTGTAGACATTTAGTTACTTGATAGACGTGATTTGATTTAATTTTCTCTGTTTATATGGACATACCCTGTAATAAATTAATTATTAAATATTAAAAGGTCAAACGCGAGAGCACAATACTGTTCACAAGTGTCGGACGATTGGTGGATTTCATGCATAAAAAACACGATCCTCCTCTTTGAAGTCGGTATAATAGAAACATTAGTTAAAAATTCAATATTTTTTGGACGTCCATGGGGAATTGGGGACTATATCAAATTGAAGCCTTTAGTTAGGGTAGTATTGTGGTTCTGCATCATAGATAAACCATGTTTTTTAAAATATACATACAGTCCAGATTCGCGAAAAAAAATCTTACAGTTACCAAACCGGAAGAGGTCATCGTACAACTTTTACTACGGGTCCAAACACGAAACCGCAAAAAAAAACAGCTGTTCCAGACATTTTATCAAGCTCCAATGTTTTTTTTTCTTTGTAACATCAGTTTTTTTTGCTATTTCAAGGTTAACCCCACAGTAAAAGTTGTGCACATTGATGAGTACAGTGACGTTCTTTCGGCTTAGTTATACCGTTACGTTAACCTCTTCTATAAAAATCAGAAATAAGTAATATGAAACTGATTTTGATTGAACTGATTGACTCCAGCGACGGTGTTATTGGAATGGACGGGCCCAGCGCTCGCAAATCGTTCAAAATTAACAAGACAACATGATCAAGCATACCTAGCTAAAAGTATGCATATTACATGTATGTAGATGCCAGATAGTATGCCAGAAAATAGAGATAGCGAATCTGATTACTGCATGACGAAAAGAGAACACATGTACATGTATTAGAAGTTTGTATTGTCGTATCGTACGGCTCGCATGTCGCAAAGGCAGAGTATGACTGAAGCGAGTGGAGAGCCGGCGCTCAACATATAGTCTTCAAAATCCGTGCGCTTATTTCCCGTCCATTCATTTTATCATGGTCGCTGATTGACTCCATAACATATACTTATAATATTGTATTTAATATTTTTAAATCAAAATATTGTATGTCCGTTTAAAAACAAAGTCAAAGTTATTTATTGATAAATACAATGTTTACACGTCAAAACAAACCCTGTTATACACAATAGTATACAATTAATATATATAATAATATATGTCCTAAAGTTACATTAATGTCAAAAATAAATTATTTTTATTATTATTAAAAATATTAATAATTATATTATTTTATGTTCAGCTTACGATTACATTTACAATTCATAAACTCATTGAAGTCATAAAACGTTTGCTCAATAAGCCAGCGTTTCAGGCTGCTTTTTTAAACTGTTTTTAACTTACTATTTGCGAAATTTTACATCAAATTGTACAATCATCACAATTTAATCAGTTTTAGACAAATAATTCATTAATATTTCATTTCATAAGATTTTCTCCAAAAAAAAACAATTAATAATCTATGCAGGGTCCACAATATTGCATAGCGCATCTACCATCGCTTGATTCTTGTTCGCCGTTTCATCTGTCTAACCTCACACCACCATCAATCATGGCTTTGGCAGACTCCATTTACAGCTTTATGTATGATTTCGTATAGTAATGTAATATAATTATTATGCTTACCAATAATTTGACTTGAATGCCTGCCTTATAGCTCAGTAGTATCTCTGCCTTGAGAGCTGTAGGGCGTGGTGGGTTCCATTCCCATCCTGGATAAACCCAAGAGAGATGCTTGTTCTTTTTTTAATATACAATCAAGTGACGAGACGAGCATGACGTTCGCCTGGTGGTAAGCGTCACGCCTGCCATTAACAGTAGCCGTGCTAGAATTGTGAACTTGCGAACACAATCCTGCCCGCACTGCACTGCGCTCGTCACCCTGAGATATTCGATGTTAAATCTCTTCATACCCAGTAATTGGTCTGGTAACATTGCCCTTCAAACCGGAACACAGTAATGCTTGCACACTACCGCTTGGCGGTTGAATAACTGGCAAAGGTGTGGTACTTCCCCAGGCGGACTCTGTAGTGGAGTCCTACCACTACAAAACTACTTCTGTGCCTGGGTGTTGTATACTGTATTATAAGTATTGTATAAGCTATCTGGTTTTCATAGTACAAACTTTGCTTTGTTTGGGGCTTGACGGCGCTCTGTAAACTCATCTTTATGAACAACTTTTAGGTACTATGATGCCAACCTTAAAATCGCGAAAAATAAAACATCTGTTCCATAGAAAAAGTTCATTGTCCTTGGACAAAAATGTATGGAACAGCTGTTTTTTTTTCTATTTCAGTATTGGCCCCATAGTAAAAATTGTTCATAATGATGAGTACATACATGCTCTTCAGTATTGTTGAGCAAGACGTTCACCTGGTGGTAAGCATCACGCCTGCCACTGATGCCAACCTTAAAATCGCGAAAAAAAAACATAGGTTCCATAGAAAAAGTTCATTGTCCTTGGACAAAAATGTATGGAACAGCTGTTTTTTTTTCTATTTCAGTATTGGCCCCATAGTAAAAATTGTTCATAATGATGAGTACATACATGCTCTTCAGTATTGTTGAGCAAGACGTTCACCTGGTGGTAAGCATCACGCCTGCCACTGATGCCAACCTTAAAATCGCGAAAAAAAAACATAGGTTCCATAGAAAAAGTTCATTGTCCTTGGACAAAAATGTATGGAACAGCTGTTTTTTTTTCTATTTCAGTGTTGGCCCCATAGTAAAAATTGTTCATAATGATGAGTACATACATGCTCTTCAGTATTGTTGTAATTAGGGCCAGTATTATGATCCGTAGTTATAATAGTTAAAAACGGTAACAAATTGTTAAAATCCCAATAAGTCGGTTTTTTGATTCATAGTTAGCATGACCAGTGGTCAAAAATGTAACTAATGGTTAGCTAGTTAACTATAGTCAGTTTAACAAATGGTTATGTCGATTTTGACCACGGATGAAACCGGCCCTTAGTCCATACACTGGGAGCCCTTACTACTCGATAGGAGCTTGTGATAGAATGTTAATGTCATTGTATTCTACATTGCTGTTGTTTGTTTCAGCACAGAACGAACTTCTTTGAACAAAATAGATGGATCTAACACTATCACTGGTAAGCATGTAATTTTTTTCCTATGCTATGATTATTTAAGGGACATTTACGAGCTAGTTGTGATACGAGCTCCCGATATATCCCGTAAATAACAATAGAACTGTAACGAACAACCGTTTTTAAAATTTGTTGTTTCGAATTTTTTATCAAACGTGAGGTTTAAATGAAACATTGATGACCTTAGTCAAGTTAAAATTTAAGTGAAGTTGCGTTGTATCAGCAAGATAGTATTTTGGTCGATTTGGTATGAAATCCTTTGTGCGCACGCGCACGTCCTCGCACTTGGCTGGGTTTCAATCGGCTTTATGTTTTTGTATGTTACGCGATTACTCCGCCAATTATGAATTCATTTTGATGATAATTTTTTTGTTTGTTTCATATAAAGTTTATCAAAATCTGTTCAGTAGTTAAGATGACATTTAGGTAGTCGAAATTGAAGTCGGTGTTTTTTTTAAGCGTATTATATTATATTTTATTTGTATCAGTAGTTAGTTCATATAGGCTGAGTGGCCAGCCCTAGTTAATGTGCCGCCCGAAAGTAGTTAAATATTATTAAAATATTTTTTTCTCTCTTTTCAGGTTAACGAACACAGCGGAGATTGAATCATGATATAGGTTGTTATATTGCACGATTAAAAGTATATATTTATTGTAAATGGAGAATATACATAATAGCTATAGACAAGCTGCTTCCTAGCACGATTATCGCCAAAAATAATCAATATTACATTAGACTAGAGAAAATGTATTCTCGAAAAACGACTTCAGAAACTATAATCCGACCAAATTGCAAGATGTACGCCATACTAAAGTGCGTTGAGTCGCGTGACTTCGTATTTTGTCTAAATTATGTATAATAGGGTAGATGACTGATGTTTAAATCGTTGAAACCAATAGCTTTGATGAAGAATTTAAGTAAATATAGTATGGTAATTGAAAACATTATTTAAATCGGTTAATAATGTTTTGATATATGTGCGTTTAAAGTTTTTGTTAGAGACAACTCTGTCCCTTTCCCACAAAACAAAAAATGACGTCACGCCTTACTTGTCAGAATATAATTTATATGGCGTACAGAGAAGTGACGTCACGATTTGCTGTTTCGCCTCTCTGTCTAGCATGATATTAAAATGCTTATAAGTTGCTTATTTTTGATCAGATTTTAATTTTCTTTTCATTAATCAGCTATATTTAAGGGCCACATTTGAATAGGCCAATAAAAAAAACCAGTCATCTAGCCTATTCGGGCAAAATACATCCTAGTCTAGGGCTGATTGTACAGTGTTGCCAGTTTGTTTCTGCTTTTGTTTTTTTGTTTCTTTCTTAGCTATTACTAAAGAGGCTTATTTTCGTTCAAGAACATTGCTTTATTTTGTGTTTGTTTAACATCATTGATAAATTATATTTTTATTTCTTACCCCGAGTAAAGGCCGGGCAAGATCCGAACGCATATTATAATAAGGTGCAGAATTCCGCGTTATCTCGGCTACGTCGCTCGTACGATGAAACGCAAACCAATTTCTAATTAAAAAAATGCGCGAGCAAGGTATCGATACGCGTTATTCTGGACCTTAATCTGTAGGTGTTATCAAATGGGTATCCTCACTACGACTTTTTTCCGCTAGGTGGCGCATCGTCGATGCGGCCATAGTCGACTGTCAATCTCATACATTTTGTTGTTTTTATTCTGCAATTTAATGGTTTTACTCTCATTAGACTCTAATTACCAGGGAGAATCTGCATATACTGGTTTGTACAGCAATCATTTGCCTTGCTAATTAAAGCTCTGTCCAACATAAAATGTAAACAACTATCTAACCTACAAATCTATTTTCAGGCCGTCAACAGCTGCTTAGATTCTTAAAACAAGGCACAGTACCCAGTATTTTTCCTTGGACTAGATTATCCACAACTCCCTCATCAAGAGCAGATAAGCAAAAATTAACAAGAAAACTCGATTTTGCCACGTCCGGACCGCCGCTGGCGCCATCTGTGAAAAGTTTTGCCTGTGGATCCTCATTTGGTAGTTTTATACACGTAGATCAATATTTGATTGGGATAACATCGTGCTAGGAAAGCAAGCAGCGTGGGCGGTGTCTGTGGAGGTGCAAAGTTATGCCCCTGGCGTAAATAGTTTTATATGCAACACCTCTTAAGGACTACTTTGGTTAATCAAGATTTACAACTTATGATTTGCGATTTTTGAAAATTCTCAAAAAATAATCGGCTATTTCATACATTTTGTCAGGTATCAATTAGCTTTTTGTATGGAGCACCTGGTTATTTTTTTGAGAATTTTCAAAAGGCCAGTGCTAAAGTTGTTTGTCTTGGCGTACCAAAGACGTCTTTAAGAGGTTATGCTCAAGTTATCAATAACCCTGTATAAGATACATAACTATCTTTATCTCGGTGTGCAGATACATTTTTGACATTTTTTTTTAATTGTTGGTTTAAAATATGGTTAAATTATTATTTACGGGACATTTGCCGTGATTATGTTTTGATATGAGCTCCCGATATTTCGACCCGGTTAATGCAGTTTTATCAGCGGATTTTATGTAGTATCACAACATAATCACGGTAAATATCCCGTATAATAATAATAATAGAACTGTAATTAACAACCGTGACAGTTTTAAACAATGTTTTGTTTTTTTCATATGAGGATTTACCAACAACTTTCTTATTTAACATCTGCGCAATATTAACTAGGGGTCGAGTCGCGGGTTCAAATCCCGGGCTTTTACCAATGAGCTCTTTGGAGTTTATGTACGAATTTTCATGAAGGTGAAGAAAAATATAGAAACCGCCATAAGTCGTACGTGAATCCACCAATCCTCCGCCGGGCCAGCAGCGAGGAGGATATGGCCGATTCGCCCTTCAAGGGTAGGCGTAAGTCCATCTGTGGACTGTAAAAGAGGTAATTATGCTTTTATACTTATACGTAGCTATACAATATGTAACAAAAAGGTTCAACAATACTAAAGGGTATAGGCTGATTCAAACTTAATAGCGGCTGTGAAGTTAGGCGCGAGAAGCTGCGCAGTAGCATACATGTGGCGTGCGGTGTGCGTACATACGCAAAGTCTCGTTTGCAGCGCGCTTCACAGCCGCCATTAAGTTTGATTCAGTGTGTATGTACAACTTTTACTATGGGGCAATCTTAAAATCGCGAAAAAGATATCAGCTGTTCCGTGTAAAAAGTTCATTGGCCTTGGACAAAATGTATGGATCAGCTGTTTTATTTACGTGATTTCAAGTTTTGCTTGCCATAGTAAAAGTTGTTCATAATGATGAGTACAAATACAAATACAAATGGTTTATTGATAACACCAAAGTTACACGTCAAATTTCATTAAGTATGTCACAATAAATAATCACTTAATAAAATGAAATAATAATTATAAAAATACGTTAATATTCTCTTATTTTAAAATGAGCTTCCATGTCATAAAACAAATTGTCTTGTAACCACGCTCTGAGCTTGGTTTTGAAGCACCCAGCGGACCCGGTACGTACCATACATAGACGTACTCTTCAGTATTGTTGAACCTTTCTGTTACAGATTATATGATGTACGTTTTGAATTCGCTTCTAATTTTGCATCTCGACATGATCCGCACAAACACATAGATAACAAAATCCGCGATATTTCATTTTATAATATACCTACAATAAGTTTGTATAAAAGTCGATATTTTGTATAAAATGGTTGTTTAAAGTTTGTACTGATAATTATTATTGTGTAATGATCAAGGGCGGATCCATTGGGGGTGTAGGTCGACTACTGATAGCTTTTTCTTTGTTGTAATGGAATTGGAGCCTGACTGCTAACTAGACCTCGACTCGACTATATGACCGACTTAAAAGCTGGATCCGCCCTTGGTAATGATACTGCTCCACGTTGGAAAATTAATGTTGTAAATGTTTGTGCCACTCCCCACCAGTGGCACAAACTTTTACGTCAACATCAAAATAATGGGGGAACGTCTTCCTTTTTCCCTTTTTGCCTTTGCCCCATGTACGAAAAAATTGAGCTCAAATACAAATGGTTAATTATGTTTATTTTTTTATATAAATTGTCAAGGAGGCAGTCAAGTGCCAGTAACTCATTTTACCGATCCATAATAAGAAAATAATTAAATTAATAAATTGCCAGTTAAAAAATCAGTAGGTACTGTGACATCTTCAAACTATGACATAACCTAACCTTACTGCTAAATAGTGGAATGCGCTGCCTTAGTGGGTCTTTCCCGAGAGATTTAATCTGGGTGTCCTCAAGTCGCGAGTGAATCGGTTTCTTCTAGGCAAGCGTGCTCCATCGTAGACTGCATCTTCACATAACGTCAATCGAGTTAGCGTTCTAACGCAAGCCTATAATTAAAAAAAAATTAT
Organism: Erannis defoliaria; assembly: GCA_905404285.2. Lineage (NCBI taxonomy): Eukaryota > Metazoa > Arthropoda > Insecta > Lepidoptera > Geometridae > Erannis > Erannis defoliaria. The sequence continues at coordinate 1,679,213 of FR990082.1, read as the reverse complement.
AAGGTTCCGCCGTCGACGCTGCACGACTGCTTTTTACGAACTGCGAAATACGACGAATACGGTTTGCGCTCGCGCAGCATCGGCGCGCGGCGGTTGAACCTAAAGGGTTTTTAGATGTCACGGTGGGGCCTCAGTACTCTTTTGTTGACTATAAAATGAATGTAAAATTTATCGATCGATCAAACCATTTTAGCGGTTCGGGGTTTTTCAGAAATTCTTGATAAGTCGCATGCCGATATAAGCAATTACAAAATAATTACAAATTTCTTCTACACTCTATTAAATGTATGGCTGTTTTTATTTTTCGTGAGTTTTGGGTTGGCCCCATAGTAAAAGTTGTTTACAATGATTAGTGTAATGATATCTCGGATTAGTCTTGCTGTAACGCGTAACGCTATATAACGTGTATACTACGTGTAACAAAAAAGTTCAACAAAACTTAAGGGTATATGTACTCACCATTATGAGCAACTTTTACTATGGGGCAAACTAGTCCTGTGTCGGTCGGTCATTTTCGGAGATCTCGATATTTCGTAACCGACGAGCCTAGTGACCGAGCAAAAAGATTCGATCAAAACGTCGGTCATCGGTCTCGAGAACCTACAAATAAAAATAAGGCTTAAGGCTATTAATATAGAGTTTAATTTAGCTAGGTACGCAATTTCACCGAGATAGATCGAAGAAAACCGAGACGAAACCGGTTGGTGTTGCATCAATCGCCGGTCATTCATTCGGTCTCGGTCTCGGTCGGTCGCAGATCGGAAGATCGTTATGAATGGCAAGTGCCGCGGATCTTGGGCCGCGCGCACGTCGATCTATCGACCCGGGTCTTTAACGATTGACGACCGGGTCGGTCACGCAGAAAGCGCGATTCGATCGTTTTGATTCGATCAATCACGATCGACACAGGACTAGAGCAAACCTTGAAATCGCGAAAAAAATATGTACTTTTTGTATAAAACAGCTGTTGTTTTTTTGCGATTTCATGTTTGGCTCCATAGTAAAAGTTGTTTATGATGATGAGTACATACATTACTTCAGTATTGTTGAACCTTTTTGTTACACATTGTGTATTAATGTCCAAGGATAGTGGAGCAGTACTTTTTTACAAACACATTTGATCATAAAACCAATTATTTCCAAATCAGTCAAAGAAATGTTTTGTTTGTGATTACGGCTGATAAATTGTTTTAATGTGTAAGATTCCAAATTATGCCCAATGTAATGATAATGAATAAATATTTATAATGAATAGCAAAGAATTCGTTTCATTCCTTAGGAAGCATCGATATAAATAAGTGGCAGGACACAACACTGCGGGGCAACGACACCGCGTTAAAATTTACCATGTCGCACAACGAAACGGGAACATTTCTGATGCGGTGTTTTCAATTTATTTATTACCAAAAAAACTTAACTAACACTTTTTTCCATAAAACAATATACCTCAAATAATATAGTAAACACAATAAAATTACATAGACATGTTAGGAATTTCGTTGGCAGCTGTACTAGGTAACCCTGTATTACAGCTATATACCACCGGTGTTGCCACCTTAGCTCTTTTCCGGCTAGGTATAGCTCTTTTTACAACGGTACGGTTGAGCTCATTAGCTCGAAAAAATATAGGTATTGGTTGATATTTTTGCTATCTAAGCACTTCAATTCCACATTTTTTTACACACAGCGAGGTTGTGAAACTGCCAGTCTGTTTCCCTTAATGTACAATAAGGTGCACGCGCGGATACGGGGGGGCAATGGGTGCTATTGCTCCCGCCTGACGCCGTCATCAAAATTCCTCATAGAGACTTGTTTAAGTACAAGAATCGTTATTAACTCATTGCTAAAGTACATCGATCATCAATGTTTTTTACTAGAAATTGCTTCTAAAAAAACATCGCTAGTGTGTTATTTTCACCTTTTCAAGGAGCACGAGACTCTTTGGCATGCCAAAAAGAGGCCATTCGATGTGGCTCCTACTTTCCGATATGAGTATCCGTGCCGATATCAGAGGGCTTTAACCACTAGACATTAATTGACTCCAACCCTCAACTTTGGATCCAATATTGAGTCAAAGGCTCAATTGGCTGCTAAAAAGCAAAAGTTCAAAAAAAAGGGTATCTCTAAGGTGTTCACGCCAGAACAGTTGCTCAAATTATATCAAGCACAAGTTCGGTCATACAAGGATTACTGCACGCACCTCTGGGATGGATCGGCCAAGACGATCAGCTCGAAGCGTTAAAGTCCATTGAAAAATACGCGAAGAAAATCATAGGCTATGACTCCTTTTTTCAGGCTAACCTCTAAAGCCTTGAACATCGACGCAAAGTTGCTGTCTATCGGTTTATTATCGGATATGTTTCGGTGCTGCATGATCTGATCCCATCCTGTCCGTTCTATCAATATCAACATATTCCAAAAACACGCACAAAACGGTTCGATTCCACCCTTATTTTGTGAATTGCTGAACAGTAGAATGAGATTCATTCTTAAAGTCGCGAGTGAATCGGTTTCTTCTAGGCAAGCGTGCAAAACCGTAGACTGCATCTTCGCTTAACATCAGACGAAATAGCGGTCATTGCCATTGCAAGCCAATATTGAAATTATATTATATATTACTCACCTAGGGGGCAAAAGTAAAGAATGTCCCCGACCACATGTATATTATGTCGCTCGAGGCGAAGCCGAGGGTTACAAACATGAGATCTGAGGCTTCTTTACTTGCTCCCGTGGTGTGTATACGATTTTACGTGCTGCTGCGGGGAGGATTTGGTTCCTTTCGCTCCGCCTAGCGGGGCTTAAGTAGCCACTTTAGCCCTGCAGGCACTTAAAAATACAAGTACTATAATAAAAGATTCTTTTTTTTAAATTTAGAACCAATTTTCTGGATGATAGATAAAATCACACAAAAATTGTCAACGCAATCCTGGATCCGCGCCTGATAAGGTGTCTACAAATCTAGACGAAATCTTCTAGGTAAGCGTGCTTCATTCTAAGTAATCAATTAGCTTCCCAACAAAGAGACTAAGAGGACTCTTCTTACCAAGCAGCTGCCTACTAGATTATTAGTCTAGTCTGTGGTTAATGAAAACGTGTTTCCTAATATTTCCTCGATATCTCTCAAATCCTGGTATGTCCTAAAAACTGCATCCAGGACTACCGGAGCACACAGGCAGCAGTGTCCTGTCGGAGACGGTGGTGTGCATTGTGCGATCCCCAAGCCGCCCGCCAAGCGTGGGGAATATCCCCACTATATACCTACTTCTAGCTGATAATGATCTCCCAAATATAAATGGTACCTAAGTAGGTAGGTACTTTACTTATACCTCTATTTAATTATATTCGGGAAGTATCCATGGTCAGATTGGTCTTACGATTAGGAACATGGAAAACTATCAAATAAAACCACAATAGGATGTTTGTATTTTTTTTATTAATTTCACAAAAGTATTTATTAAAAGCCACAGGTTTAAGGCTTTTAAGCTGTTAAAGCGTTCCGTAACATTCCGTCTGTTCGTCCCGACATCGGCTAGAAAACGTGGATTCACAAGCTAACTAACGATCTACGAAACGTACACCTTTATAGAAAATATTGACATTATAATGGCCTTCGCAACCGCTCCAATAACACCGCTCCGACTAAACGTAAAGCATTGAAATGTGGACTCTAAATCGTTTGGGTTACAGCGGACTTCCAAGATGGCTCGAAACTAGGTAAGTAACTAAGTAACTTTTAAATTCGACAAACTGCAGGTGCCGTTTATTTTTAATGCTTTTTATATCGTTTCTTGTTAGGAGATAATATACTAAGTACATTGTTTACCTACAAAACAAAACGACATGGTTTGTTGTTTTTTTTTGTCGGGAATCCAGATATTTGGGTGGGCTACTGAATACTTTTATTTCAGATTTTGAGATGAGCCTATGTATTGTATTTCATTGTCATCATCATCATCAGCCGTCTTAAACGAGCGCTGTCTACTGCTGGACATACCTACTTATAGCCCTCGTCCCAAATCTTCGGATTTTGGCCTATATGCTTGCTTTTTGCAGTTGTTTTGGTCTTTACTTGACATGATATAAAGGCTACATCCAATGGTCTACCTTCAGTCGTATTTGTGTCGAATTGAACCGGTGTGCAGACCTCTCCATCCAATAAAAGGCAGTCGAAGCTTGCATCGTCACATCTATTGCAACCTACGCGAGCGGTTAAATAAACGTTGCGTTATTTTACCCGCTCGCATAACACCGACATTAACAAAGTTGCCATTTTTGTAATATAATTTTTTTAAAGTTTACGTTTCTGTAATATAATTTTACAAAGTTAACGTTTATGTAACATTATTTTGCAAAGTTTACGTTTCTGTAATATAATTTTAGAAAGTTAACGTTTTTGTAATATTGTATTACAAATTTGTGTTTTGATATTACAAGAATGACAGATTGGTAAATATCATTAAATTGTATAAATAATGACTTTATTACTTAGCATTAACGTGTATAACACTATAATTACGTATTATAGAACAGCTCCGTGTAGTTTTAATATAGAGTGTGAAGCAACACTGATTCCTAATATTTGAAATATATTTTGAAGCTAGTTTGTGATTTCTATATCGAATGCTTATCCTAGGAGTGTGAAACGAAAATGGTTCTATGCTATATAAACTTAAAAAAATCTAATAATTTCATAGAAAAAAGTTGCAAGTTATTTTGGGACGGCTTATTTCGCCATTTCGACGTTTAGTTACTGAATATTACAAAAAAAAACTCTATTTTCTAAAAATCTATTTTTTTATTTAAGTGTGCCTATAAAGAAGTGCCTTTAACATTAGATATAAAGCCATTTTCTCTCACACTCATGTTAATTTACTTATCTTATTTGAAGTGTTACAGACACAAAAACACATTTCATTGCACAGTACATTCATTTGAAACTGACGAATCGTTAAAATTGTATCATTTAATTTAAAAATCGCACAATTCTAAAACTCGAGTACGGATAGTTCATAGTTTCTTACATAAGGTCCCAATATCGTCTTACTTAGGTATATCTATGATATTATGAAATACTGCATGTATAGAAGACAAAATTATTTCCAGGCTTAGGATTTTATAAGCAACACTATTTGTATTTTTCTAAGTTTCAAATTCGCACGTTTTTATTAAGTATAATAATAATATATTTTGATTGTGAAAGCTCAACGTGTTTCTAACACCCTTTGTATCTTGAGGTTTTGCAATATGTATTGTTTTATATATTTTTGACTTTGCTACCTAAACATTCATAATTATATAAATAGCTTTCTCAGGTTTATAGTCAAGCTTAACGTTATAGCTATTGTGAACATTTTGTAAAAAGATCTTGACTATAAATGCGAACAAACCGCATAAAATGCTCAAATTAAAACGTTAAAGTACAATATCAATACGCTTAAAAGCTTTTTTTTTATATAAATAGATACATACCCATTAGATTTAAAGATCTCAATGCGATGATATACAAAAAATATTGATCTTTCGCATTAGAAGTATCATATCTTAAAGCTTAAGCAAAAATAAACTCTTTGTTTATAATATAGGGCTTTATATCTTTCGATTAAATTCTACCACGTGTAATGAAATCTAACTAGGCTTACACCGTGCTCGATCTCAAACCAATCTTCAGCTAAACACTTATACAACCGTGTTACAAACGACAACGTTGTGAACATCTCACATACAATGAAATGTCTACAAGTTTGGGCATTATTAACTGCTTTAAAGTACTGAGATCAGCTCAAAACGAACACTTTATCAGTACATCTATAAGTGATTCGAATTCACGCCAACTAACTTTCCTAAAATTACCAATTTATTTACAGACTACTTAGATTTCAGATACAACGGCGTTTCACTTACATAATAATACTTTACCGACCTTAGTTCCACTGTATTGTTACACCAATAACTATGACCAACATAACGCCAAAATTCTGCGATATTTGATTAGAATCGCAGTTGGTAGCGCAAAATTTACAAAGGCTTATCGTATTTCTACTTCTATGGACTAGGGTTTACGGTAACGTCGATTAGAGAGACCATTATCAATACACTACGCTTAAATATAAACAATATACTACTTTAGAATAAGTTTATAATATTAACTACAAAATTATCAATGACTTGAGAATGGATAAGATATTATTATTTACTAACTGACTGACTAACGTTATAGCAAATTGTATGTAGCATGAAACCTTGCTTTCTTTTCGGCAAAATGTTTTGTTGTGTTATAATAATTAAATGTCACATTCAATAACTTATTTTATCAAAATTATTATATGACACTCAATATCTTGAAACATTCTAGCAATATTCATTATTAGATATAACTAGATACATTATCTATAATTATTCTAAATAACAGTTAACGTATTCTGTAAAGTTTCGCTAAGAAACTTGGAGATAATGTGTATTTAATTAATACATAATAACTGTCTAAAAAATGCTTAAAATAGTCAACAGCATGTATATAGGTAAGTATTTAATAACTTGGGAAATGTTGTATGACACACACACAGAAAATTACCGACACAGATTTATATTTTACATTTGCTAGATGACACTTCATAAACTTCAATTGATAACGAGAAGCAACTTATTATAATAATAATAATAATTTACCATGATTGTTAATATAAATATGTTTACTACAGCCAAATTCTGTCTGTATTATCTTAAAGCGTAAATATCAAAAAAAGACTAACTTTTGTTATCAAAGAAAAACACTTTGTCCCGTTTGCCGTGGAGACGTCGGGCCCGTGGAGCTCTGGCGCCAAGCAACTAGTTCGCGACCTTGGCCGCCGTTTAAGGGAGAGGGCAGGACCCCCGTTCTGGCTGGTTCTTGGCTCAGCGGGTCTCCATCGCTATACAGCGCGGTAACGCGGCTAGTGTGTTGGGTACGTTTGGGCCGGGTGCTACGCGCGGGAGATAATATTACGACATTGATTTAAGGATCTGTTTTAATTGAATTTTATAAAAAATAAATTGCATTAATTATTATAATTAATTGCTTTATTACATTTGTTAATTAAATTTAATATATTGTCAAAAGAAAAACATGATGAGCAATATAATATTATAATAATTAAGTATGTAAAAACGAATAAATCGATTTACGGTCAATTTTAGAAGCTATGATGTTATGATGAAATTAATATATACATATACCTATTAATTATATACCTACGTTATGGAACCTAACAATTTCAAATAATTCAAAAACATAAAATCAGAAGTATGTTTATATTACTATGATGTTATTATTTGTATATTCTACAATTTATATGATTATAATATTAACAAGTATGATATTAAATTAATATAATTATTATAGTAACAGGTATTGCACAAGTAAATCTATTAGTAAAACTAACAGATATGTTATAAATGCAGTCAACATTAATTAAAATCAATAATACATTTAATAAAGATTAATCAAGATTAATTTACCATACCGGCAATCATAATATTGACAATTATGTATTTGATATGGAGCGTAAATAAATAAAATGATTTATAATTGAAAGTTTAATATTTAAAATAATTACAAAAAATTACAAGTAAGTAAATAATTGTACTGTGAGACCAAAACTATTACGAGAAAAAGGAGTAGCAATTTAAGTAGATAGGCAGGTACTCATACAAATCTGATTAACATCTATACTTAACTATCTGACTTAAACGATATTAAGTAATTTCAATTCAGCTTAAAAACTAGCTATTTCCTATTGACTGCCCAATCTTAACTAATTATTGAATCACTCAGACCCAGCCGCTTTGACCTGCTACGATATATATATAATAAATATATAAGTAACGCCATACTTTATCGATATTTGGGCGCCGTTTATGGAAACAGAGACACGATAAAAAATACGATAAAATCAGTTTAATCGATTTCAAAATTCAAGATTGGCATATTTCGTTCAATTGATTTTTATCAATAGAACGAAACAAGGTGTGGAAAATCAAATCGAATAAAATAATTCAAATGCCTAAAAGAAAATTTATCGGTGCTGTTTACATCTCTGTCTATTTAACAATGAAACTTAATGAAATCAAAAGATGGCGCTATTCCCACATCAAACTACCCGCAAGTATCAATAAATTTGACGTGACCGATTCGCAAAAGAAGGTCAACGAGAGCAACGCAAGAGTATTACTGTGTCGACGCGTCGACATTGACTACAACGTCGCCCATAGCGCCCACTTCGCCTTTAGCGTCAGCTTCGTCTTTGGCGTCAACTTCGCCATTAGCTTCGACGTCGCCATTGGCGTCAGCGTCGGCTTTCACTTCTGCGTCGCCATCGGCCGAGCAAGCGAGAACCGCTTCGGGCTGCGGCCGGTCGCCATCCGGTGTCCGACTTTCAGGGTCTGAAACGCAAATTCAAGTTTTTAGTCGATGTCTTGAAGGTGCATTAGAACATTACACTATTAAGAACCTAATAACTGGAAACCGAGAATACAAGGAAAGAAGATACAATCTTTTTTGGGCGAATACAGATATAATTATATGTTTCCTCTACATATTCGTCTCATAATCATAATATTCGAGGACATATTCAGAATTATGAACATGCGAACACAATCCTGCGCCGCACTGCACTGCGCTCGTCACCCTGAGATATTAGATGTTAAATCTCATCATACCCAGTAATTTCTCTGGTAACATTGCCCTTCAAACCGGAACACAGTAATGCTTGCACACTACTGCTTGGCGGTTGAATAACTGACAAAGGTGTGGTACTTCCCCAGTCGGACTCTGCAGTGGAGTCCTACCACTACAAACCCGCGAGGAGAAAGAAGACATGAATACATAAATATGTGGTGTATGGGCAATTGGACACCTATTTATAACTCAGACTATGTACCTCTAGAGAGTGATAACAAAGTTTTCTCTGCCACACGAAGTTCAGTAGCCTTCATCGCTTGAACTATATCTGGCTTAATCCACTACTAGTCGCTCGCTATGTCGCTCTACCTAAACATTTTAATGCAATGTACAAGTAACGAAACGAATGAGACGTTCTGGAAAGCATTGCGCCTGTCCATGACTGAATCAGCGCAAGAACTTGCGAACAAAATCCTGGGCCGCACTGCGTTCGTCACCCTGAGATATTAGATGTCAAATCTCTTCATGGCCAGTCATTTATCTGGTAACATTGTCCTTCATCCGAAACACAGCAATGCCTAAGTAATGCAAGCTGATATCTTGAAGATACATTACAATACCTATATTATTTTATTATGAAAACTGACGTGGTTTTGACACATTTTTGTTTTATTTATACGGGAATACTCACGTTTAATTAAATCGGATGCTCCGACTATAGTTTCGATCACATCCGGTGACCTTTTTCAAAGAGTGAAAACAGAGCCAGACGCGCGTGCAGCTGCGTCCTGCTTAGGACCGTGAAAAAACGAGACGAACGTGATTAAACGTGAGTATTCCCGTATAAATAAAACAAAAATACCTATATTATTATGAATCAACTGTTTGGACGAATTATAAGATTCCTCTTCAACCAGATTCATCCCACAGTCATCAGAAGACATAATATAATGCACTGGTGTATTCACCACTTATAGACTGAATAGAACACGCTCTGATATTGAAGTTTTGCCTGATATCCGAGGTTTAACAGCTTTCATCTCTTGAATATTATATAATATATATTTTGCTTCCATTTCGGGACTTCGGGCTGCTGTATCTGTATTTCTGTCTACGTGTACATGAAGCCACTGACCGTCTCCCGGCGGCGAGGCGAGTCCCGTTCAGGAGCCCCTGCGGCCCGTGAGCGAGCCCACGAGGGACTTGAGCGCCTGCCCGATGGAGCCGCGCGGCTGCTCGCCGCTGCTGTCACTCTTCGTGCACGACAGCGCCGCCGCGCCGCCGTGCGCGTCCAGACATTTCTGGTAGCGGAGCTGGGGAACACAACATAAATAGAACATTTGTTCCTAGTAGGTATATTTGAGAGGGATAAAAGCCGACAGACTCCGCTGGATGGTACACCTGTTGAGAATGGTAGAGGATCCTCATGTCAAGAAGGCGTATCTTGGAGTCCCAAAAGCCACCGACCCGTCGAAGAAGTTGTACGAGTAGGTAAGCAAACATAATTTAAAAAAACGCACTCTTTGATTTAAGTACATATTTCAAGACACGCGAAATAGGTTCTAGGGCTCTGAATCAGGAATTAAGGCGTAAGCGTATCATCAAACCTCCTTGAGCTAAGACCAAATAGACTAAGAGGTTTCTACAGACAATAATTTGTCAAAATAAATACTCAAGCTTAAAACTGCCAAAATCAGAACCCTGCCAGTATTACTCTATGAACCTTGCTTCCTCATATTCTAGAAAAAGTTCTACAAAACACAGAAACGTGGGTGTTGTATACTGTTGGAGGGTAGTATGCTAGGTCACCTTGCAAGCAGCCTCGATGGTCTTGCAGAGCGCGCCGGAGGAGGGCTCGGCGTGGAAGGCGTGCGCCACGAACTGGTCCTGCGCCGTGTGCACGATGAACGCGCAGCGGCGCACGTCGCGCCCGATGCCCAGGAACGACAGGTAGCGCACGCGGCACTCCACTATCGGCGTGCTCTCCTGGGGACCACAATGTTCAGTTAGCAGGGGACTGACTGATCATCATGGTCATAATCGGCTGATCACGCAGTCCGACTTCGGCTAAACGCTTCCAGCCTCTACCAGCTTGTCTTATGTAGGTATATTGTCACTCTATCGAATCTTCAGGCATCCCACGCTTCGTTTGCCGATACGTAGTCCAATCTTGACTCCACTCGTCTACCCCCAATAGTAACTACTTATTATCGATTCTGAGGCAAATATGACCAGTCCACTGCCACTATACTACAACTTGCTGATACGCTGACCAATGTCGGTGCCGAAAAACTGCTCCCCGGAAAAGATGTTTAATAAGAGAAACACCAGCTAAAGCTATAAAAGGCGAGCTATGGAAAGTTTCATAGCTCGCTGAGCTCTTTATCTAACTTGAGGACCGCTCCAACACAACGCACAGTCATCACGGCCTTATAAAAGATTAGGGCATTTCCCATACGTACGTCACCTAATGGAAAACTTCTGCTAGTACCTCCAAATATCTTACTAGGCCAAAATGTTATATGCTTTTAGTACGTACCCCTTCCTCGGTGATAGTGATCATGGAAGGTGCGACGGCCACGGCCACGGGCCGCCAGGCGGAGGGCGCGCGCGCGGCCGCCAGCCTGTCGATGGCGTCGTTGAGCACGCGCATGCCGGTCGACCGGGGCACCTCCGCACTGCCCAGGTATCGCGCGCGCACCGTCTTGCGAGGCTCCTCCATCGGAGTCGGGAATATGCCGCCCACTGAGGAAGCGGAAATACTAGTTGGTTAAAGAAATATCTTAAACTGGGTGGTAGATTTATTTTACAGGAGATCACCCTGGTAAGGCAGAGGATGGATAACTGGAGCTCCTTCATCCTAGGACAACCTCTAGTTATCCAACTTCACAAACACTTAGCAGGTTTATCTTATAGCCCAAAACATATATTATATCGCGATCAGTTCAGCTTTCGCAAGCCCGTTCCCGCTCCCATTCACGAGTCTTTGTATCAAACGGTAGACTAGAATACTAACCGGACAGAGGTCTCGGGCGCCTCGCAGCAGGAAGATCCGTCGGCCTCGGCGGCGGCTGCAGGGAGCGCTCGATCATGATGCGTTTGCAGATGTCCCGGAGAGCGTTGGCGATGGTCCGAGCTGGCGCCTCGCACCGGAACACGTGGCACATGTGCTTGCGAGTCGCGCGGTCACGGGCCACGTACGCGAAGTCCCTGGAATGGACACTTGGGATGAAAGAGAAAGACTACGGATACACCCTAGTTACGGCACTGCCGTAACTAGGGTGTATCCGCGGTGCTAGCGGTGTTCAGACACAGGGCGCAGATATGACCAGACTATGACCAAGGTTAGGGTCATGCATGGGCGCAGTCATATAAGCTCGCACCGGGCGCATGAAAGGCTAGCTACGACACTGTCTCTAAGGACTACTTACTTTGGAAACTAGACTAAGGAATAGGAGGAGTTCTAAGAATTAAAAGTGTTAACTGTTTGTGTTACGTGGTTGTCAAAATGAAATTTTACATATGTTTCTAAATCAAATCAAAGCAACAAAATCACACATAAACATTAATTTTAATCCTGAAATAAACTTCAATGCAGTAGGTACCTTTAAACATCATGATAATGAGCGAAAAATTTTAGGGTCGTGCTTCGAACAAATCTTTCGAGCTGTTTGTTTCGATACGTCGAATTTTTGCAACAGCGAGCCTCGCATCGATGACTTAACATTGTGGGAAGACATTGGATTTTCGTTAAATTGCAATGATTTTGATGAAATTACATCCTAGAGTTTCCTGTGTCGACAGATAGCTTAGATACTCAAAGGTACACGCTTTCCGAATCTAGTGATTATATCAGGTTGATTAATGAATGACAATAGTAATAAGAACAATACGGCATAATACGAAAAAGACAATCACGAAAACACAGAATAGATGATTAACTAGAAATGATTAATAAGCCAACTACAGATTCCAATCATAAGATCTTGATGTTTGCGTCTTTGTGAAAACACTTTGCTGAAGTGAATGGTGTTTTGAAATTAATTTCTAACTCTATGGGTAATGATAAAAGTAACATTTTTAACTACTCTAATATATAAAAACATAATTTGCTACGAACATCTGTTAAAAATAAAGCATGTATTAAAAACCTGAATCTACCTACTCGTACCTTTCGCTGTTCCGAGAAAGCAAATAGGAAAAAACAAAAGTAACTTTTAGTTTCAACACTTATTGCCAGAAGTTGGCCAGAAAATCAAAGAAGAACGTAAGAGATAGCTGAAGAATTTTATTAAGAATAACAGAAGACATAACTTTCCTTTCTGAGAATTCTGAGTCTTTAATTATCATTGTTTGTTCAAATTAATGCCTGGTGTTTCTGAATCAAAAATTGTGCATTTGTACCTTTCTCCTCTTTTCAAGTAGGATATAACTACTTATTACTTCGCACCACATCAGTATCGTAACAGCAGAACAAAATACCATACATGAAAAGGATCTTTTAGTATATTATTATGCTTTTTAGATGTAATCGTACCCTGGGTCAGATGACACGACAAACTGTTGGTTCCGACTGTTTGAGCTATATTTTTAAAACAACATTAAGCCACGTCAGAGGCTTTCGGAAGGTACATTTGCTCTGCTTTGCTAGCAACCACTCAGCCTATACGAACTTCCCCAGGCATTATTATTATTTTAGACACGCCAGGCGATTGATCATAACTATATACCTGAAGTTTAGTGACGTTGTGGTCCAGGCCACACGTAGCTAGTGTTAAGTGACGTTGTGGTCATTCAAGTTGATAAACACACCTAGCCTATCTGGAGTCTGAACTCAGATCTCTGGATATCTGGTGTTTCGTCGACTTAGAGTCTGTAGGTGTCCAAAAGACATACCGTCCGTTATCACGCCCTACTCCCCATACACGTATGGTGTGGATGGGCTGCGTGTGAAGTGTGTTCAGGCTCTCAGGGTCGATCAGCTTCAGGGCCCCGTCATCCAGGTCCATGAACAGGTCTTTTCCCTGAAAAATTATGATTAAACAACAAATTATATAACTGAGGACTTGTTTGGCTTGATATTTATGCGTGCTCAATTTGATACCTAGCGCATTATTTCTGACGACAGGCATAATTTTTTCACAGAATAATTAAGATGCTTAGCAATAAAATTCATTAATGCACTCTAACCAACAGACACCATCCGTTTTCGCCCGTTTGAAACACCCCGCAGTTTCATGCCTCTACAGATCTACTTGATCCGTCTACTTCTCCGGGATCGAAAGTGTTCCATATGTTAAAACAGATCATAAAACTATTCCATACTTCAAAAATCCGTCGACGGATTTTTGAGTGAGAAATAAGAAAACAGTGGTACCGAGAACAGGTACCGGTACTGAGAACAGGTACCGGTACCGAGAACAGGTACCGGTACTGAGAACAGGTACCGGTACCAAGAACAGGTACCGGTACCGAGAACAGGTACCGGTACTGAGAACAGGTACCGGTACCGAGAACAGGTACCGGTACCGAGAACAGGTACCGGTACCGAGAACAGGTTTGAACAGGTAACAAAGCAATGTGCAGGTATTACTTCATTGTCGCTCGTCACATTGATATATCTGATCGCGAGTCCGGTAGCATCTACATTCTACAACTCTAACCTATCATTTTGTGGTGCATTCCTGTTTGGCTACTTGACAGCAGAACTAGGCATCCTCTCGAAAATAATACCATATAGAGTAAGTAAGTCTCTACATGAATTTATGAAATTTACCCACCGTACATAAGGTACTGACTTACCATACCGTATATAAGGCAAAGGCAATTATATGATCCGAAGCATATAGGTAGAGGTACATATATTTACTCACATCGCCCCAACGTCCGACTTGGTCGAGCAGATCATTCCGTCCCAGACTGAGGTCGACTATACACTTGTTGACGGCGCGGCTGGAGCGTTCCGGCGTGAGGTCCGACTCGGCTATCTCTACCCAGCCCAGCGAGCGCACGAAGAACCGGACCGCTCGCCCGTCCGGCTCCGGCCGGGCTGGGAAGCTGCGGCGTCTGCAAATAGAGAAATCAAATTTAAAAAAATTAAAAATTGCCTTAGTACTACCAAGCAATCCAGTAGTACCAAGGGAAGTTTTTTTACCCGTGTTACACTCTTATAAGTCGAAATTTCATAGTTTGACACCTGTCTCTTTGACACTTATTAGTTAGACTTTTGCTATTTAGAAATTTTCCTACCGTCCCCACACCATCACCATACCACTCACTTGTAAGACATCTCCTCCTTCCTCCTTCTCTCCTCCTGGTCCACATGGTCCAGGGCGCCACTGGTCGTACTCCTGGTCACGGAGGAGGTCATCACCCCCTCGTACTTGACGTCTGACATGGAGCAGTCCCGGACCATGGAGATGCGGGACTCCTTGGCTTCGACTGGAGGCATTTTGGGAATCTCTCTCTGGATGGTGCCGCTTTTTATGTGCCAGTAGTACGGGCCGTCGTTGTCTGGAATGAATAACGTTTAAAAATCATACAAATGTATTTTTTTTGGGTTAAAATTGAGAAATGGGCATATAAAAAACCACAAAGAGTTTGTAACTACAGAAGAAATGGAGCAACTGGATGGGCAAATGGAACATTTTTTGTGATACTGTATAGCTGTGAGTGTACCAAGTACCAAGTTAAGAAAGTAAGCATAAATAACGCCTGCGGCCCACCTGATGTTAAGTAGTACCCGCCACCTATGAAAGAACATCTGCAAAAAGCATTATCAAGGCGGTGCCTTCTCTCTTGTCTCTTCAAGGTAAGGATTTATTTAACTAAACCGAATTTACTTTCATGATAATATCATGTGTTCAAGTTCATGTTCATGTCATTTACCTTCATGTTTCTCCCATCCTGGCGGCAGCTGAGGCTCCTTCTTTGGCCTCAACTTAACTGGTATAGCGTACAGATCATCATTAGGGCCTTCAGCTGAGTGAGGGACACTGGCTGCATGGCTCTTTTCTGTATCTTCCTGGTCAGCCCGCTCCTTCTCTGGCGGTGGCGACTCTTCGCCGCCGTTCTGTGCTGATGGACTGCTGAAGCCATTTTTCTCACTGGAACAAGGTTTACGCAGTTTTGAGGTAACTTCTTCATTAGAGACAGTATGCTTGCGTTTTAATAACCCAGATACTATATGCACCTACTTGTTTAAAAAATGGGACGTCCTAAAAAGGAATGAATGAACTAATTAAAAGATGATATGCGTGTAAAGGGAGTGAATGCAGAGATGACGGATGGTAGAGTGAAGTGGAGAGAGAAAACATTTACGCTATGCTGACCGCACCTAGTGGGATTAGGGCAGGCAGACCACGATGTTGAAGCTTATGTTTGACCGTGAAGTAGAATCTTCACGGTCAAACATAAGCTTCAAGGATCTAAGGTGGAACATAAGTACTAAACTAAAAAATGTTTGCTAAGTGTTGTAATTTTTGACATATTTCGGATTACAGCCAAAATGTGTCCAAAAAGACCCTATTGTTAAGCTTATGCTATGTCTCTGGTTGTCCTACCTTTTAATGTATGCTGGAATAAGTAAGTGTGGTTAAAAATAACGATTTTAGTTTCGATTTGATCTGGCGTTTCATTACCAACATCATAATCAGCCTATAATACTCCGATGGCCTACATGCCTCACACAAACTGTTCAGCCGCAGCTTTCCATATCCAGCTACTGCCATAATAACTAGCAATGTACCTATTTGAAAATTATTTACGACTTTTACTATTATTCCGTTTACTTCAAAAACGAGGTCACAAATGCATGTCACATTTTCCACTTCCTTCTCTTTATCTGCTCGTGGAAGGTCGAAGGAGCAGTTAGTTACTTGGAGTAGGAATCACTTATCGTTCCGCCCTTGCAAATAACCGCACCCTGCCATAGAATAGACAATATTTACTACGTAACACCATAATTTGCATCGCAAGGTCGGACCACGTGATGCCTCGATTGATATGCTGTGCAGCTTTTACAAAAGAAATATGACCAGTAGAAAACTTGCCGATTAGATTTGATATTTGGAAGTTTAGCTTTGTGAATAGTACAATATCTCTGTGATAAGTATCTCGTTTAGAACAGTAACTGATGTGGTGACGATCGTTTATGAACGAGGGTTCTGCACAATAATAAAGTTATTCTTAGATACACAATTAGACGATGCATTACATATTTTGAAGGACTGTAACCTGCGACTGAGATGGCCGCGTTTATATTAAAAGCACCTGTGTTGAGTACATTTTGTAAAAAATTTGGTGACCATGGGCTGTTGGGGTGCCAAAGCCAAAACTTTAGCCCGCAAGACAGAGCGCCGTATAGAGACATCTGGTGACTCCCGATGAGGCTTGTTCCTGGTGCGTAGGCTGGCTATTGCCACCCAGAGTGGAAATGCTGCCAATGTCAATGGGCACCTTTGCACCGAGTACCGTCAGAAGTGGGTTATTTGAATAAAATTTTACTTTTGTGTTATTTTTTTGGTTCTAAATAAGACAAGTACGATCGTGTAGGTATAGATAAAAGTTATGGGATTTTTAATATTAAATTCGAGTTTTTAAAGCGAGATTTTCCCACATTTGGCCGCTATAGTTTATCATTTCAAGTCTCACCTTACACTATTATTTATGTATAAGTAATCACATCAACTATATGATATATCTTTTATTTCTTTGACGATTCTACTGGGTTATGATATATGTTGAGTGTGTACTAAGCCAAAAAGAGGTAATTGACCTCATCATTGTCTCATCAAATTGATCATTTTTTACTGCGAGACCAACCCTGAAATCGCGAATACCTAATAATAAGCTGTTTCATACATTTTGTCAAAGGTCAATTAACTTCGGTCAACGAAATAGTGGAATATTCATTCGCGATTGCAGAGTTGGTCCCATACTAAAAGTCGTTTGCAATGATTCAATTTCAATTTATTCATGTAAAACGCAGCTTACAGGTTTATTCCTATGCGATACATTTTTTATATTATTTACAGCGACCTCCATCCGGCTTAGTACACCCCAAGCTTATAACCCTGTATAATGTTTGCGTAAATACCGTTTTTACTATAATAATATTAAAACTATGAAAACTTACTTTGACTTTGTCACTGGTGATGACGCTTCATCTTCAACTCTGGAATATAAAACCTTAAATTAGTAAATAAAATTAACAACCTAAGTTATTCGCCTGGTTTCGAAAAACACCATTCAACCACCAAATAAGTACCTACCTAAGTAGAAGTAGATTTTTTTTAAAATACCAGCGACGGTTATAATCGAATGGACCAGCGCTTGCAAATCGATCAAAATTAACAAGACATCACAATCAAGCATACCTAGCTAAAAATATACATATTTAATTTGCCGGAAAATAGAGATAGCGATCTAATTACTGCATGGGAAAGAGAGATCACATGTGCATGTATTAGAAGTTTGTATTGTCGTATAGTACGGCTCGCACGCGCAAAGGCGAGAGTATGACTGAAGCGAGTGGAGAGCCGGCGCTCAACATATAGCCTCCAAAATCCGTGCGCTTATTTCCCGTCCAATCATCTTATCATTGTCGCTGTAAAATACTAAACTTTTTACTATACTAAAAAGGTTTGGGCAAAATATATACAAACTTACATAACCTAAATTCTTTTCTTGTAGCTCGATAAAGTTCAGTTTTAAAAAAATTTGTTGTGACATATTCGAAGAGATACGTCTTACCATAAAGGTTTTTTTTTACCATCGCGGTAATGAGCCCTATAATATAATAATATAATAATTTAAAATCATCATCTTCGTATTCAGCCCATAATCGCTCACCATCCTAAGCTAAATCTATTTTCTTAATTAATTTATTTAATAACATTGTTACACCAAAAAAGCACTAATACAAATCCATCAACATATTAGGTAAAAACACAATTCGCGAGCTTTGTGATGGTTCAATTAAGTATAGGTATAAACCTCAAGCTAGATAGGGTACAGCAAATTTAATATTACATATTAAACATGTTTTTTATAGTTTAGAATTAAGTAAAAAAAAAAGCTTTTTTATATTTTGATTTCGATTTTTTTAAATCTTTGGTTTGTCCCTTCATTCTAGTTGTAAGTACTCGACACGATATTAGAGCGGAAATACACTAGAAATAAACAGTTAAGTAAAGTAACGCTGCAAAGTAACGCCTGAATCAATCATAATTAAACTAGCATAATTTTGTTCTCAATTTAAAATTATTATAGACAATAGACAATATTTTATTTGTAGAAAAAAAACACACACACACACACACACACACACACACACACATTATTGTCTTCATATCCAGTAATCAAGGCTTTTCCATGTGAAAATGAGGAATATCTACTTGGTACAATACTTTCTATCCAACTTGTTAAACTATAAGAAATGAAATTCTACAGCTGCATAATAAATCCCTTCCAATAAAATATAGCGAAACCCGCTGGGATTCCAAATTATTACAATATTGAGAACAGCTAGGAACGTTACGAGGTGCAGATGCGGGCTGCATCCGAAATGCAATGTGATTCCGGGATCTGACAAATTATATCCACCGGGATATCGTTTGTCAGGTCCCGTACGTAGTAAATTACATATATTTTTACACGACTGTCCAAAAAAAGATGTGTAACGTTTTCAGGGTTCGTGTCTGTCATCTGTGTATGTGAGATTATTTATTCCAGCATAACTTCTAAATGCTTGAACAGATTTGGATATATCGTATCGTTAGCAAGGGCGGAACAACAGCCTTATCTAAAATAGTCTCGATTCTCTTAGACACTGCTTAAACTTCTCTGTCTTGTTCTTGCATGTTACACTTCACGTCAGAGAGAAGATGGCAGAGCATCTTAATCAGTGACTAACGTTTGAGAAGTTTTTTTAAGTAAGGCCGTTAGTATGTATTTCTGGGAGAGCCATATGGCCCATATGCTGTTTTTAGGACCTTCAATGACATACAAGAATAACTATAAAAACTACTTTTAATAAAGACTACATAACGAGAAATTACATGTTTATTATGCAAAAAGAAACAAATGTTATTAAAGCGATATCTCATCCCAGTTCATTGTTATAATTATTTAAACCGTTTTGCACGATATTAAATGATCCTATTAGGGTTCCTTTTTTCCTTGTAAGGTACTGAACCCTAAAAATGATTCACATTCGTAACTACATAGTTATTTTCACAAACTTTTAAAGCGAATATGTCAGGTTTTCCAAAACAATCCGAACATGACAGTAATGAAATGAAAGCTGAACAAATGTTCGTTTGCGTAACTATCAAAGTTGAACTATACAAACGGGAAAAACTACATGAAACACGTTGGAAAACGAAAATATACTTTTTTGGGACGCATTTGCTAACTGGTTCAGTAGATAGTTAAATATAGATATAGGTAAGTAAGTATATAGATAGTTTATTCACAAGATAAAATATTACATATGTACCCACATGTATGGGGTAACGCGGAACGGATCGGTATAATACCATGCCGAAAGGAGCTCATTGTTCTCATCATAGTGTTCAATGTACTTATGGAGACTCGATTTAGAATTAAACACACTTGTATGAATTCACACTGAAGAGTAGTTCACACCACATATTGTTTTATAAATCATATTTTCTTACTAGAATTTGACTTCTAACTTTGGTGTGAGCCTCTGATTTTTTGAATGCTTAGTTTGTGAAGTAATCTTAATCCAAATTGAAGCCAAAGTGCCCTAGATGGCGCAACTTATACTGGACTTCCAGAGAAAGAGGTAAATCCTTCCTCCAAGCTGGACTTCAGTCAAATTACCTACTTGAGAATATCGTAAGCCAAACATTTCAAGTCGAGCTATAAACGTCATACACACACAACATTATCAACCTAAACCTGGGCTTCTCCAGTATACGTCAATGATGTAACTAGCCTGAAACACTCCTTATAAGAAACACCCTGTATAAATAACTAATTCCAAATAGTAGCTGTTACATTAACACGTTTAATATCAGGACATAAATCTCCGTCGTACGAACTCCTTCCGTTCGTGCTACGCTGCACTGTTATTTATTACTGACGCTACAAATGCAACTTTAATTTATCCCTAGGTAATACTCCACTAGTAGCGCCCCTCGGCTCCACCTGCCCGGAAACTATGTATTTTCCGAAGCCTTATGTCATAATCCAGATATAAGCTTCATCCTGAATTTCAATCAAATTAATAAGCTGTTACAATATGAAGGAGTAGCAAAACATACATACTTACATTACAGATTATATAACATTATACTATACTAGTTCACTTTTTTTTAATATACAATCAAGTGACGAGACGAGCAAGGCGTTCGCCTGGTGGTAAGCGTCACACCTGCCACTAACAGAAGCAGTGCTAGAATTGTGAACTTGTGAACACAATCCTGCGCCGCACTGCACTGCGCTCGTCACCCTGAGATATTAAATGTTAAAACTCTTCTTACCCAGTAGTTTCTCTGGTAACATTGCGCTTCAAACCGGAACACAGTAATGCTTGCACACTACTGTTTGGCGGTTGAATAACTGGCAAAGGGCTATTGACCCTCTCTCACACACGCAAGCAAACACCCTCTAACTAACATCACCCTCACTGAGGTATATTACGGTTCGAAAGATACAGGTAAACGTCACGGAAGATATTAATATTAATAATTATATCTACTGTGCAGACGTCGTAGGTAGGAAGACTTAAGATAGAGTCCCATTAAACCATTCGTACGGAACCCTAAAAATAAGAATCAAATGAGAACCTTCCTCATATTTGAGGCGTGCTACACTTAGCAGGTCGGCATTAATCGGCACGGGACGTAAAATCGAATTTATATGATTGTACAGTATATCTGTTGGGAAAACAAGTCGAATCTGCGAATCGAAAGAAAGCCGTATATAATTATGTAGTAACTAGCTGCAGCCCGCGGTTTCACCCGCGATTCCTGGGGAAAAGTAGCCTAAGTATAGGCGTGAAGGAGTAACAAACAAATAAAGTACCTAAGTAAGTTTGTCAATGTCTCTGTACATCGTACATCGACAAACTTTCGGGTCGGCTTTGTCGTGCAATAAATACTGCCGAACCGAATGTGCCGAAAACACGCCTGTCGTTCAGAAAAGAGACCTCAAAAAAGTGTCTAAATCACAAGCATCGTGTGTCAGGACCCTCGCCTCGATGCTTGGATCGATGCACGCACGCGCGGTGCAACGGTCGATGCACCCGCGTCAGCTCTATTACAGCTTGCCCTGCGTGCGTCTACAACAACTCTGCCGAAAATTACTTAGCAGAAGCGAACTAGCGGTCTTGATCATTTCTTCTCAGCGTGTTTATATCGTTCCGTATTTGGCTGCATGCCCTAGGTCCGGCCAAGTCGGCCTCTAAGCTAAGCTAACTAGCTAGCTACGGTGTTTTTTTTATGAAATGAAGTGACCACTGAAGGGAAGTAGGGCCTTCGCTTTTCTGTAGAAGTGACGAGGGAGACGTTCGCCTAGTGGTAAGCTCACGCCTGTCCATAACAGTAGCAGTGCCAGAATTGTGAACTTGCGGACAAAGCGCCGCACTGGACTGCGCTCGTCACCCTGAGATAACAGATGTCAAATCTCTTCATACCCAGTAATTTGCCTAGTAAATATTGCCCTGCAAATTCGAAACACTCTAGACGTGGAATGCTTGCATGCTACTGCCTGGCGCTCGAGTCACTAACTGGCAAAGATGTGGTACTTCCCCAGACGGACTCTGCGATAGAGTCTTAAAACTACAAAAATATATTTCTTTATCAAATTGTCTTTTCATACTTATGTTCACACCATCAACTAAGTAAGTAAGTTCGTATAGGCTGAGTGACCAGCCCTAGTGTCAGAGTTAATGTGCCGCCTGAAGGCCTCTGACATGGCTGACGGTTGTTGTTATAGAGACTAGAACAAACAACCGGGACCAACAATTTAACTTGTCATCCGATCCACGGTAGCGCTCAGAAATAACCACCACCAGTCACCCATCCGAAGACTGACCGGACCGTCCGTTGCTTAACATCGGTGATCGTTTAGAATCACCTAGACAAGCTACGCCACGAGCGCTACCGTCAACTAAGCTAGATAGTTAAGAGAGTTAACTGAACTATGAGAGCTAGCGATGATGGGTCTGTAATTTGCATTAGTTCTTAGTTGTTCTATTGATAGAACTAGTCGAGCTGGAGTTTTTTGTGCCACTTATAGCTGTATAATGATAATCATCATGAATTTAGAAGACGGAGACGATTAGAGTAGTTTGCGAATCGAATCTTTCAGATTCAATTCAGAATTCAAGACAGGTATCCCATATTTCCCACTACCGTGTTTTAAAAGACTCGTAAGATCAAATTTGGTCGATTTTCATACAAATTGCCTGTTAAATATTCCACTGCTAGACATAAACCTCCGATGGTAGAATGGTCCATAGTCACCCAGGTGACATCACCTAGGTGCAATGAGTCCGAGTAGAAATTAAGAAACTTTAATTTCCACTTTGTTCACCTGGGTGATGGAATAAACCATCCACCACGCTGACCGAGTTGAGCTGGATTCCCATACGCCATAGTTTTATTTTTATACAATCAAGTGACGAGACGAGCAAGACGTTCGCCTGGTTGTAAGCGTCACTCTTGCCATTAACAGTACAGTGCCAGAATTGTGAACTTGCGAACACAATCCTGCGCAGCACTGCACTGCGGTAATCACCCTGAGATATTAATAACTGGCAAACGTGTGGCGTGTGACGGACTCTGCAGTAGAGTCACTACAACTACAAAAAGTTTCCTCAAGATGTTTTCCTTCGAATCCTTCTTAGTATGAAATTCTTCGAAAGAGTTTTCAGTTAGCTAACTCTAGTAACCAACTCAAATTTTATCTCTCCACGTCTAGAGTCCAGACTGGCTTATTGATTTCTCCCAAAATAACTGAACGCATTAAGCACAATGTTACCGATTGCGTCAATCGTTATTAGTCACGCGCAGATTTGTGTTGCCTTTGGGATCCACACCATATAAAGTATAATAATTAACGTCAGGCAACATCGGGTAACGGCGAAGCAAGAGAAAAAAGGGACTGAAAAGAAACTTTGAAGTTGTTGCTTAACCGGAAACGATAAATTTACTTTACTTCTTACTAATACTTAGCCTACTATGACTAATACTGTTTATAAATAAACTGTTTGTAAATTTTACTGAATTTCCCTAAGATTGTCGCTGAGATTGTTTGTTTTTGTTCTGGTTGTTTTGATTGTTGTTGTTGTTTGTGGTTGTCAACGAAAATTCTATTTTTTGTAATTATTAGTAGTTAATGTGACCTCTATTACCTATTATGCACTTGTAGTCTTCGCAAATCTTTGCGATGACAACGTAGAGAGACGATGTAGAGAAGTTACGGGCAACCGATGGATGCAAATGGCAGGTTGTCGTACTGTGTGGCGATTTAAGGGGCAGGCCTTTGCTCAGCAGTGTCTCTGTTCTGATGATGATTTAGGGATAACGAGGTCACAGTTCGCGCTGAACAACTAGTTAATTCTGTATACATTTGGCAGGGGTTACAGGCGGTCGAGTCGCGTGACCCCAATAACGGCGCACGCACGTAAAGAGAACCGCCGGACCGAGTCGACGCTCCCGATGCATTGTTAACGATCTACAAATGAGTGCCTGGTGCTCTGATATCGTGGAGGTATGACGTGTTTTTTATTTTATTTTAATTATACATACTGTTACTGGAACATGGTCATGGACATTTTAATTGTATTTCTGGACTTATTTTTATGGGTCTTGTTACCTGCAATAAATATTTTTATTTTATTTAATTATATCACATTTGTTATAGTGGATCTTACATCAGTTTTAGCTTCATAATCCAAGATATTACACACGCGTATTTTTACTTTAGATTACACTAGTGCTATAATAGGTATAACCCGATTAAGCTAAGTTTGTACCATACTGTAAGTTATAATGTATTTTTAAGAAGCACTCTTTTTTAAATAGCCGGTAAATACTACAGTTTTTTTATAATAACAACAAAGAGTTATTATGCGGCTAAACAAAATGTCACCTGCGCGCCCATCGCTGGTTTGCGTGCCATTTTCCGCAAATATTTGTTGACGTTTTCGCTGTGAGTTAGGTATTTATCTCGCAAATGTGATGAAAATTGTCGTATGGAACGCATGTGCTATAATTGATAATTACACAGTCGGCTCCCTTATCGCATAATACCACTTCGAGTGTAATGACCAACATAGCACACTTGTATCATAATGTACTATTAACAGATAACTATACCCGTTAGTGAGATAAAGAAGGCTGCGGATGATGACGCTGATGATTTAACATAACATAGCCGTGGTGACTTAATCGGGAGACTGCTCGGCTTGTAATCTTGAGGTCGCGGGCTCAAGGCCAGGCCATTACCAATGAGCTCTTTGGAGTTTATGTACACGGATTTTTATACCACTAGCTTTTTGGTGAAGGAAAACATGCTGCATGTTTTGCAATGTAACATGGATACGTCTGGAGAAGAAATGTAATGTGTGTGAATCCACTCAAACACAACTGAGCCAGCGTGGCATTTTTATAACACGATAAATGAAAGATACATTTTTAAAGCTATTTAGCAACTGTCGTGGTATTCAGATGACTCCACTGGTTTTCGGAGACTTACCTCCTGTTGTCGAGGTAGTTGTCGTACTCATCTGGCGAGTTCTTGTCGTCGTGCATGTCGTACAGCGAGCTGTAGATGGCGGACTCCACACGGGACGGGTCCAGGTGGTAGTTCGGGTTTTCGTACGAGAGAAGACCATTCTCTGTAACAATTCATAATTATTATTCATTAGGAGTGTCCTTGAGATTTTAAGTCAATGTATAACGCAACCGACGTAGTCGCACGCGCGGAGCTGTGCGCAGCAAACACGTGTGTGCCACGTTTATTTCACTCCTTGATAAACTATAATGATTCAGAGAATCTAGTTCGATAAAACGCGGGTAAAACCGTATTTATAAGAACAATAAGTGTCAAAACCACAGCAGTTTCTACTGTAAAGTAAGTAAATAAGGCTTCAGACTAACTCTTCTATATTTCCCCCAAGGATTCTATGAAGGCCAGGATGCCATGATAATTGACAGATTGATTGATTTTGATTGTTTTTTTTTATATTGTCACATGTCACTGTTAAGCAGAGGATTTGCTTTGTTTAAATATCGGATTCACAACAAATGACACTGAGTGTGATTTGTTACGAACGCACCATAGAAACAAACAGCTAATAATAAATCAAAAAAATCACTGGGTTTCTCATATTCATAGATATTTGTATCGCTAACAAAATAAAGGTACCTACGCGCACGTTCAAACTGTAACGGTAACTGCCAACCCTCGTCCGGAATGCCTTGTATTGTGTTCGAACGCTAAATAATTGATACTTTCGGTTATGTCCTGCGTGATAGTTCGCTTTCATGGATATTATGTTTTACAGATACAGTAATATCTATCGTGTGTTGTATTGTTATAATGATATCTGTGTACCTACTACGTTCCTAACTACCTTATTACTACAAGTAAGCAAGTAAGTACTTACTAGTAAATGGGAAAGTATTTAAAATTATTCTTCTTAGCTAAATAGATAAGTTTTTTGTTAATAATGTTTTTTTTATTCAGTATAGGGTTGCGTTTTACCACACCCCACCTGATGGTAAATAGCGGTACCTACGGTCCAGGACAGACCACGCTTACTTTTTATGTAGAGAAAAACGTTGTAACTTGTAAGGTAGGTTTAGAGAGAGGTAGTTACAATCATGTAGCAACCTATAACTTAAGTTATCATGTACCTAATATATTTATATTTATACCATGTTTATTTATAGTTAAATAATCTTAAGGAGTTTATAGATTGGTGAAAGAGTGAGGAGGCTATACCCTACAGCGGGGTGAAAGAGCTGCTGATGATGATGATGAATGTAACAGTTCACAGGTCTAATATCGCAGATTGTTACGGCTTCAGCTTTGGTTACGAGAAACCTGCCAACTGCGAGGTGACTAACATCATAATTACATAAATAAAATCATTCAAACATAATAAATAGATTTGTGCTACACACTAGGTACACTAAGTATAATGTTATTTCATAAATTCATTTGTAAAAGTAGTTCATCAACAGCCAGAAGAACGAACGGACGAAGCGTGGACGAAGGCCTTCTTCTTAAAAGGGATAGAAAAAAATACCGAATTCAATTGCAATTACAAAGATGAGATATTTTTCCAGTTATTAGATTTAAAAACCAAACTACTGTACCGATTTTGATGAAATTTCTAAGGGACCAATATGAAAGCATAACCTTTTAAAAAAAACAAATCGGTTAATAAATGACGGAGTTATGAGGTAACAAATATAAATATAAGTATAAAATACAAACAACCGAATTGAGCACTTTCTTCTATTTTGAAGTCGGTTAAAAAGGATTCTTATTTACGACAGTAGTATCTACGACAGACACAAACAAGCTTTTTGTGGATAGGAAAACCAAAAAAAGGAGGGCAAGATTTTTTTTGTTGGATAATAATAATTACCAATAACTCGTACATACTCGTAGTAAATAGTAATAAATATGAGAGTCGGTGTCTGCCTACAAACTGCTATGCAGTTGGGTTAGTATTAGAATGGCTAGATCGCAAAATTACTTCATCTCACTTAGGCCTGTTCTGTTCGTAGTCTTTATTTTGTAGTTTTTGAGCTAAGTGTGTTATTCCTTTAGGATATTGAATTTTACCTTAGCACCTAGTGAGGTACCGCGGTCGAGTCGCGACGACTGAAGGTCGAACTCGAATGAAGTACAAATCGATATCTCGAGACCGCGCCAGACGCTCAACTTGAATAGGACTATCTGTTTCTAAACAAGTAACTACTTATAAAGGATATCGGACAAGTGCAAGTCTAACTCGTGCCGTAGTACTATTATTTATTCTGTGCTCGTGCATCGAACTCTCCGCATATCACTTAGTCTTAGTGAATTTAGACAGATTAATATTTGGACCTGGGTATGTCCTTAAACTGCAACCAGACCCATCGGAGGACGGGCAGCAGCGTCCTCTCGGTTAACGGTGGTGACTATTCTGCGATGCCCAAGCCGCCTGCCAAGCGTGGGTATTATGGCAACACCCCTCCCTCTATTAAGGGGGAGGCCTTCGTCCAGCAGTGGACGTTTTATGGCTGACGACGAATCTTTGGACTGTGGGTGAATGCTGTGAACGTAACAACATCCTGGCCACATACACACTACATAATAATAATACAAATTTATTGAAACATAATCTCATACATCATACTACACTCATACATATAACTTACTTAGGTACCTACTGAATGCTTTAAGTTTGGATTTAATTTTGCCGTTGTAGTCGGGAGACCGCTAGACTTGCAATCTTGAGGTGGCGGGTTCAAACCCCCAGGCTCGTAACCGGGGGGTTACGGGCCTGGGGGTTTGCCTGCCCTCAAACAAAGGTTTCTGATAACAGGGGTGTTATCAGAAACCTGGTTACATTCAAAGAAGAAATTCAATGGCGTATGTGAATTCACCAACCCGTAACCTGGGCCAGCGTAGTGTATACGGCCCATTTGCTCTTTGAGGGCAGGCCTAAGGCCTAAGGCATAGGCGAGTCATCACCTGTCTAAGTATTTTGATAATGAGACAGAATTGGCAGGGCCATTTCTCATTCCATAGACCAGTCCAATGTTTCATCAAAAATTCACCAAAATAGCCCGATTATATTTTCAATTTTATACCCATATTATTCTATTCACACCCATGTCGTCGTCGTCAGCCATAAAACTTCCACTGCTGGACGATGGCCTCCCCCTTTATAGGGATCAATCTCAGTAGATACAGGGGCCAGATCCACGATGGATCTAGTGAAATGTAATTTTCTCATTAGATCTGTTTTCGAAGATATGACAGAAAATGTATCTAATGAGATGTTTTTGTTCCCGATAGATCTATTTTTTGATAGATCAATTTTTTTGTAAATTTTGATGGATCTAGTGTTAAACTTTTTTCCTATAAGATACAGTTTTGAAAGCTGTGGATCTAATGGGAACTTACCCGTAAACTTACTAGACCATACGACAGTATTACAATTATTCCCTACAGTAAGGAAACGCCTTTGATGTCGTGTGACACCAATGTAACACCGCCACTCGTGCGTCTTTTGAGCAAAATACAATAGTTCGCATACTGTCATGCAAGTAGTCCGCCAGCAAAAAATCATAGTACTGTTGAGGCACCTCTACCTCTTCTGGATTGCTTGTTCTGGTCTTATTAACATTAGCCAGCTGGTTTCTCTGACGATAAATACTCTTTTTTTTTCGACGAATGTACTGTACTGGTTTATTAGACGCTAAATTCCATCCCTTTTTCTTTCGATAAAACTTAGTGCCTTTTTATATAAGCGAGGAGCAGGTTTTATTCCACGTATGGCTTCATCACAATAATCACTCATCGTTCATTCGATTAAATTATGGCTTACATCAGGAACACAGACTTCCATATGAAGTTTCAACTATGTTTTGAGTCTGAAGCAAAAATTATAATGGAGTTAAAGAAGCAGCAGGTACTAAAACTTTAGTAAATCAAAATAAGTAAACTTAAATCCCGTCCAGAAAAAATATATATAATAATAATAATAAATATTGGGGGGACATTTATTACACACAGCGCCATCTAGCCCCATACTAAGCAAAGCTTGTATTATGGAAACCAGATAGCTGATAGAATACTTATATACATTTTTTTTCGTAAATACATACTTATAATACATACTACACCCAGACACAGAACAAACATTGATGTACGTCACAAACATTTTTGTCCTGGGTGGGGATCGAACCCACGCCCTACAGCTCTGAAGGCAGACATGCTACCAACTGAGCTATCAGGCTGTCCAATTATCTGCTTTCTGGGCGGGATATCTTACTAGCAAAAAAAAAAACACTCGCCGAGCTCACTGAATCCATCGTGGATCCTGGGTCTACTGAGATTAAAGGTCTTAAAGTTACTGATCTAGTTCATTTCAGATTGGAACCATTACCGCTAGAGACTGGTGCCATTTTTGAAATGGACGTGTTTGTGATACCTGTAATCACTACATAACAGCACGGTTCCCCGTCCACTGTTTATGAATTAAAACATTCTGAAATTATTGCGCAGCAGTGTATTTTGTATTTATACCACTGTCAATGTGAAGTTTTGACATTATATTTTTATTATTTACCCATAAATAAATTTACTATTTGATGTCAACAACAATCTAGGGTTCATAGCAAAAATAGTTTGTTAATAATGGATCTACTCAGGAAAAAACTCATTAGATCTATCGTGGATCTGTACAATGGATCTAATAAGAAATAAAGTTCTCATTAGATCTACAGATTTCAAAACTGTATCTTATGGGAAAAACATATTTCACTAGATCCATCGTAATTTAAAATAACATAAAGTAGATCTATCGGGAAAAAAAAATCTCATTAGATACATTTTCTGCATTATCTTCGAAAACAGATCTAATGAGAAAATTAAATTTCACTAGATCCATTGTAGATCTGGCCCCTGTATCTACTGAGATTGATCCCTTTATAGAGGGGTGTTGCCATAATCCTCACGCTTGGCAGGCGGCTTGGGGATTGCAGAATGGTCACCACCGTTAACTGAGAGGACGCTGCTGCCCGTCCTCCGGTGGGTCTGGTTGCAGTTTAAGGACATACCCAGGTCACATCCATGTAATAGTTTAATAATGTTATTTTTGTATCCAACAGGGCCTCTTGGTGTTAGCTGCGCCCCACCAAAGCCTCTTAAAGGTACAGGCTTAGACCCGAGTTTCAAATTAAATAGAAGAAATAATAATCATCATCCAGCCGGTTTCGGCTTCGGCGACTACTTCTGCGACTTAATCAGGTAAGGAGCTTCGCTAGTGTGCTCGAATATGGCTAAGCAACAACGGTGAAGTCTAGGATGGAGCACGCTTGCCTAGCGGGAACTTATTTACTCTAGATTTGAAGATACCTATATTGTACGTTACGGGAAACTTAGACTGGCAGAGTTCCACATCCTCGCTGTACGAATAAAAAAAACATTTAAAAAAAAATGTGGAATTAAAATGCTTAACTAATTTTCCGTACACCCACCCATCAGCCAGAAAACGTCCACTGCTGGACGAAGGTCTGCCCCATAATAACGAGGTGTTGCCATGATCCCCACGCTTGGCAGGCGGCTTGGGGATCGCAGAATGTTCACCACCGTTAACGGAGAGGACGCTGCTGCCCTACCTCCAGTGGTTCTGGTTGTAGTTTTAGGACATGCCCAGGTCCACTTCCCATACAGTCAGGGAAAAAATAAATAATAAAAATCTCGATGACCTATAAAACTACTTTTTGCGCGTCTGCCTTGTAGTTGCCAGGCGGAGAATACATTTTGCCATTTAATTCTAAAATCCCAAATTTTGAAAGTATACCTAATATATTATTATCTAAGCTATATAGGTGTAGAACATGTAGTGTGTCATTTAGTAACAATAAAAATTGCAGTGACCTATTAAACAAATTTTTGTGACAGAATTGCAGTGTTGCTAGATCCGGCAGTAGACTTTGGTGTTTGACTACTAAATAACCATTCACAAACCTAGTAAAAAAAAATTAGGTTAAAAGTTTTTTTCCACCAATTTAATCTTAAGTAACAAGTGTGGCCGAGGGTGGAATGCAGTTTTGATCACAACCTAACCTTTTTCAAGGAGTGAAAACTGAGCACGATGCGCATGCGGCCGCGTCCTGCTACGCACGTGCAAAGCAGGACGCGAGCGCTTGAGCACCTTGCTCTGTTTTCACTCCTTGAAAAAGTTTTATTTTATCCGGAGCTCATCATTAATAGAGATCCACACTGATATTTTGTCCGCTAGGTGGCGCATCGTCGATGCGGCCATAATTAACTGTCAATCTCACACATTTTGTTGTTTTTTTTTCTACAATTTAATGGTTTTACTCTTATTAGACTCGGATTACGAGAGAATCTGCATATAATGGTTTGTAAAGCAGCAATTATTTTCCTTGCTAATTAAAGCTCTGTCCAACATAAAATGTAAACAACTATCTAACCTACAAATCTATTTTCAGGCCGTCAACAGCTGCATAGATTCTTAAAACAACGCACAGTACCCAGTATTTTTACTTGGACTAGATTATCGACAACGCCCCCATCAGGAGCAGATAGATATAGCTAAGCAACGATTAACAAGAAAACTTGATTTTGCCACGTCCGGACCGCCGCTGGCGCCGTCTGCGTAAAGTTTTGCTTGTGGAACCTCATTGTAATAGCTTCAGACGTTGTTACCTGTCGAAACATGTTTCTCGTTCTCAATTTTCAATATACCATCTCTTTATATTGTGGCAATAAGTCTTTCGATTTTACAATATTCGTATTTTTGTATGAAGTGTATCCACACTTATGGTATTTCTGTTTTAATAGCTTAAACAGGAAGAAAAATTATGACCTCCGGCAGGACTCGAACCTGCATACGAGCAGTCTCTATGGGTATCCGTCCCAACTTCAACACTTCACCAACATCAACTTCTTCTTCTTTCTTCTTCTTCTTCTTCTTTTTTGGCATCTAAGGCAGAGACTCCTGTAGCTTAATTGGAAAAGCAGTTGGGACGGATACCCATAGAGACTGCTCGTATGCAGGTTCGAGTCCTGCCAGAGGTCATAATTTTTCTTCCTGTTTAAGCTTTAAAAACATAATATTCGTATTGTGGCAATAAATTAGTATAGTATAATAAAGTTCAAGACGCCACTAACAACAAAAACATAAATAGCAATAAATGCACGACACACCTCATAACATAACCAGTTATACTCGTATGTACACAAGTTCAAGGCTAGCCGTAGTAGAGAATGGTCAACTGGTCACTGGTAAATTAACGGAATTCCTTCAATTCCAGCGGCATTATATGGTGTGCAAATTATGTGCCGACACGAATGTATGTTTATGAGTAATTATCTAATTCAAAGTAGGTTTATCAAGTTAACTTACAGACTTACAGGGTTAGCTTAAATAAGTCGAGTTTCGTATCTTTCTTTAATTGAATGCCATATACAAATAAATTTTAATTTCAACAGATTTGTTTTAAAGAGTTATCAATGACAACTTTCAGGAAATGAGTTTATTGTAGCGGTAAGATTCTACTGCAGCGTCCGCCTGGGGAACCAGTTATTCAACCGCCAAGCAGTGGTGTGCAAGCACTACTGTGTTCCGGTTTGAAGGGCAATGTTACCAGATAAATTACTGGGTATGAAAAGATTTAACATGTTAATATCTCTGGGTGACGAGCGCAGTGCAGTGCGGCGCAGGATTGTGTTCGCAAGTTCACAATTCTGGCACTGCTACTGTTAGTGGCAGGCGTGACGCTTACTACCAGGTGAAAGTCTCGCTAGTCTCGTCACTTGACTGCATAAATAAAAATATTTAAAAATGGTGGTTTATAAGTAGATGCATTTAGTTTCCGTTATAATAATGTAAATACAGGTCGCGTCATGTAAAAAGAACGCTGGAAGAAAGTAGGGGTGTGTTTGCGCATGTGTACACTTGCGCACAAAAGTACTAGGCCTATTGTTTTAAATAATTATTAATTAGCTTTTTGCTCGCAGGTTATTGCTAGGTACATGGCAAAATATATTAGATATCGCCTACAGCGTAGCTTAACCGCCAGCGATCTTTTTACATGACGCGACCTATATCTATGGAAAAAGTTATGGCCATAACTTAACCTTTTTGCTTTAGTGTAATATGTATAAAAAAAATATGTACTTGTGGTCATAGCTTAAGAGGGAACAGCCAGGTGAACTATGTAGGTGGACCACGGGCAGGGAGCGGCACTGGTCAGTGATTCTCCATACGAATGTATTCCCCTATTTTCTTCCTGGATTTCGGTCAGTTTTCGGATGTGTGACCGTGAGTGGCATTTATTTCTGAGCGCTACCGTGGATCGGATGACACGTTAAATTGTTGGTCCCGGTTGTTTGTTCTAGTTTCTATAACAGCAACCGTCAGCCATGTCAGAGGCCTTCGGGCGGCACATTAACTCTGACACTAGGGCTGGCCTCTCAGCCTATATGAACTTACTTTTTTCCTGGATAATGCCTCTAGAATCTAGAGCAGTATTTTTTTTTAAGTCTAGGTCTACTGACACGTCGCTGTCATTTCTTTTTTTTCAGTAACTAATTATTGTAAAAAAAACTCTCTAATAACACTACAGAAGGTTATTTAAAGGGCTTAGAACCCTATAACCTGTGCCTTTTGTGCCTATCTGTAGTGTATTATGTTTGTAATGTTCTTTCTATGGTGTCAATAAAGTGTTATTGTATTGTACCAACAAAATTAGTTCAAAACTAAATAAACGTCCAAATGTATTTTTAGGTAAAAAGCATTTTTGTCTCATACAAGATGTTAATGGTGTTGATGTTCTTAAGAATACATCTTATTTAAATCTGATCTGTTCCTATTTTAAAATGGTAATCAATAACACTAGAGTCAGTAATATCCAACCAGACATTACATTCTCAAGTCACAGACTTAGGTACCTATACCTACATAACAGTATGTAGAGATAGGTATGTAAACTCAACGCAACAAATAAATTACATAATACAAGATTCACACAAGTCTCCAAAATGAAGACTTACTCATTAACTCGGATTCACGAGTAAATAACTGTTACTTAAGTGCAGTTTAAACATACTTGCGTATGCGCGTAACTTAACAACTTTTGTTCGTCATCCGAGCAAATAAACGTAAGATTTCCGGTAACTTGAATAATATTAAAACCTTGTTTGTATGTCTGTTTTAATTCTTCACCCTGAATGAATTTAAGATATACAATGTGTAACAAAAAGGTTCAACAATACTGAAGGGATGTATGTACTCATCATTATTAACAACTTTTACTATGGGGCCAACCTTGAAATCGCGAAAAAACTATCAGCTGTTCCATATATTTTGTCCAAGGTCAATTAACTTTTTGTATGGAACAGCTGGTTTTTTTTCGCGAATTCAGGGTTGACCTCATAATATAAGTTATTCATAATGATGAGTACATATATTACCCTTGAGTATTGTTGAACCTTTCTGTTACATGTTGTATAGTAAGTACCACACATAATAAATAGTAGTACTGCATACCTGCAAAAGATTAACTACCATAGTTGAACCGTAAACTTTGGGGCGAGTTTACAATGAGTCCTTTTATCTATGTGTACAATCACGTCATATGCAGTGCAAGCTAATTTGAACTCTATTTGAATAGTACTGTAGTATCAAATTCCACTAAAGTGCTGAGACGCGCGCGCAGCCGGCTGGAGCCACGTGACGTCAACGAACCAAGCGCTACAGTACAAAATCGACACACAGTCTTAAACAAATAAAGTATGAATTAACTTGCTGGATTTATGCCATACCCGATAGGCCAATTGGCCCATATCCAACACGCTGCTGGCTCAGTTGAGAACTGAAAGACGTTTCCAGATTTCCTTACGATACAAGGTAAGGAACTCTAAACTTAAATTTAAGTTTAGAGTTCCGTACTTCTAACGTATTTAGAGAGGTAAGGGTAAGAGGTAAACTCTAAAAACATAAAAAACTAAATGGGCCAATACTCAGAATCTTAATACACTAAAATACTCACTCTGTCGTTTATGTAGCCCCATCGCGAATTGTCGAACTAACAGACAATCTGACACATTTCTGATGTAACACTTAGATACACTTTCTATCACTTTTCACTTGGCATCACTGTTCCGAAACTGCGAGATAAGTTGGGGACACACTGGAATATTTAATTACTTGGTTAAGTAAAGTGTTACGCAAGTTGAAGTTGGAGGAAAAAATACGCTGTTTGAATTTTTATCACAAGATTTCGTAAGTAGGTGCTGCGATGATTTTAGAGTTTTGTGTGGTCATCATACTTGATGATTTGAAAAGTCATGCATTAAAATGAAATGCATTAAATTCGTTAGAGCTTTGATCACATGTTCAGATGGGTTGTTCCTTACTCATCATTGTCAAATCATCCTTTTTTTAAATTTTCTGAACTTGTCCTAAATCTGTACCTACTCTTTCGACTGAATTACCTATTTTAATTTATTTTCTTATATCATCCGAAATGTACACTTGACTAGTCCGACACTCATCCCAAAGCAAAAAAAATAATAAGAAATTGAAAGCAGAAATACTTCATCATCAACAGCCGAAAGACGTCCACTGCTGGACGAAAGCCTCCCCGTTAATAGGGAGGGGTTGCCATAATTCCCACCTTGAAATTCGACCAGCGGTTTCGGCTGTGCGTTGTCTGTCAGTCAGTCAGTCAGTCAGTCAGTCAGTCAGTCAGTCAGTCAGTCAGTCAGTCAGTCAGCCAGTCAGTCACCAATCAGTCAGGACAGAGCCTTTTATATGTATAGGCATATAGATATATTGTTGGGCATTTCACACAGCGTTTTCACGGAAAAGCCAGCCTAAGTACGTACCTTCCAAAGGACTCGGTACTGCCCCGGGATTGAACCTACGACCTGAAGCTCACATGTGTTACCACGACTTTCATAATATTTGCCTAATATTATTATATAACTTGATATAATAACTTTTTTGAATTGATGTAGTCTAGTCTTGCTAAGCCTGGGAACCAACTTTGAATGAAAACTTAACAAAAGTATGTCTTTAACACTTTTTTAACACACTTACCTATTGCCTTTCACTTCCGTTTTTAAGGCATATTTTAATTAACAATTATTTAGAGATTTGCGCATTTAGAGGTTAATACAATTAGACGCTTATTTTCTTTTATTATGAGTGAAAGTACCTAATTAATTTATATTTTTAAGTTAGACATAAATGTTTAGGCAAACGCGTTCTCAAATAAATAATGCTTAAATGATTTTTGATTTAATAATTGATTATTAAAATCATAGAGTAAGTAACGTAATATTAAAATATTTTTTTGAGAGCTGGCACGAGAAACAAGTAATTGTGTACGTCGACAGTTGACAATGTTCATAGACAATGTTGACATAACCTGGCAAAGAGGCAATGCTAGAGCAATCGATCTTTTTTGTACGGGATATAATAAGCTAGATGCTTTACAATGTAATGTCGTCAACTTTTTATGAGCTGTCACAAAGCGATAAACATTCATAAGAGAGTCGAGATTCTTAAAAATTTTGAAAACCGGTTTCTCTTGACTTACAGCTGAAAACACTCTAGATAAAGTCTCTTTTTATACAATAAAAACTAAATCAAAATCGGTCCGTCCGATACGATCGTCCGAGCTGCGATACAATACACAGATACTCGTACACAGATAAACATGTTAAACTTATAACACCCCTGTGTTTGTTAAAAATAAAAATCCAATTACAACTTAACTTAAAAATATAAAACACGACTGCCCTGCCAAAAAACTAACTATAATTTAAACGCAATGTCTTTTTTTTTGTTTTTTTACATAATATAAAACTGGCGCTGTACAGTCGCCATATTGTTATTTTTTTTTATTATAGTCTTTGTCACTCTGCATGATGTAAGGATTTGAACAATGTCTCATTCTCATGAATCTGTTCAGGCATTTAGAATGTATGGTAGAACAATGAAACTCATACACATACAAACATACATTACATGAACCCTGACAACATTATAGTCCTTTTCAGTGCAGTCGCGTAAAATCTAGAAAAAAACTCAATGATAAAGCACCTTCAAATCCCCAAAACTTTTATAATTTCCGCTATCGTAATTCAACCAAATACCTATCTAAGTACTTAATTATTTAATTCTTATTCAACACAAGGCAAAGGAAACCCAAATTATCTATAATTGGAAGAAGAAACACAAACAAACTCGCACAAAAACCTCGTTATGTTTAATGATACGAAATCATCCAAATTACGCAATTTCATCATTACTTGAGAAGTGAAAAGGAATCTTTGTAAATAAAGTTATGTTCAGTAATCTTTTTTTTTACTTTACTGAATACAAATAGGTTTTTTTTAGTGACATACTTAAATGTTGTTTTATTTCTCGTACTCGACTATCCTATTTACTTCCTACTAATCACAACACATATTATACTTAAATGCGAAAGTTTGTGTAAAAAAAGAAAGAAAGAAAGAAAGAAAAATGTTTTATTTTGTAACATCATTACTAATATAACTAAGTAAAGTTAATTACAAATAATATAAAATTAAAAGTGATGTCACAAAAATGGCTTCAACTCAGCGTAATGCTGTTTATCAAACAGCGCTGATCTTCCGTTGAGGCCGATTGAAATGAGGCCACGAAAGGCTTAAAACAGCGTGTATGTTTGTTACCTCGTTCACGCCAAAACAGCTGAACGGATTTGAATGAAACTCGGAAGATAGCTTGTTTCCCGGAGTAACATATTGACTACTTTTTATTAATCATCATCACGTAGACGAAACCGGGGGGCGAAGCTAGTTGTAAATTTGGTCATTATTTGTAGTTATGTTTACCGTAACGCTTTGTTTTGTAGTGGTAGGACTCTACTGCAGAGTCCGCCTGGGGAAGTACCACACCTTTGCTAGTTATTCAACCGCCAAGCAGTAGTGTGCAAGCATTACTGTGTTCCGGGTTGAAGGGCAATATTACCAGATACATTACTGAGTATGAAGAGATTTAACATCTAATATATCAGGGTGACGAGCGCAGTGCAGTGCGGCGCAGGATTGTGTTCGCAAGTTCACAGTTCTAGCACTGCTACTGTTAGTGGCAGGCGTGATGCTTATCACGAGGCGAACGTATTGCTCGTCTCGTCACTTGACAGCAATAAAAAAAAATAAAAAAAAACGCTTGGAGGGTTTTTTTATTAAAAAATTTATATCCATGTTTTTATTTGACAAATTATAAACCGAAATTATTGCTTGTTGCCATTTTGCCATTTTAGTAAGTCAAATTAAATTATAATTAAATCAATACTTTCTATATTGGTTCCGTTATGAGAGTAGGCAACTAAACATGGTTTGGTTGACTGTAAGTTCTAAGTCAGCGATAAATTTTATGTAAGTAATAAGCTAATGTGGAACTCTCTGCCAGAGTCTGTGTTTCTCTTAAAGTACAATATGGGCGTCTTTGTCTTGTCATCAAATCCGGAGTAAACAGGTTCCTTCTAGGTAAGCGTGCTCCATCCTAGACCGCATCGTTCTTAACATCAGGCAGGATGTGGTCAAACGCAAGCCTATTACAATTAAAAAACCAACTAACATAATTTCAAAATACTCCAACAATTGCATTACGAGCAGGTAAGTACGTAGGCAATGCAACTGCATTACGATATAAACACTCAACCCTGTAATTTGTATGCTAATGTTCATAGTCCACTGGCAAATTAAACATTTTAACACTTCCACTACCAACTCATGTCGAAATACTGACGACACGAGTTTCGTAAATGACGTTTGATATGCATCGTACAAAAGCGTATGTTTAATGTTAGAGCGCTTTCTCATTAGACTAATAGGCAACACAAGCTAGCAGCATATACATTATATAGGTACACCTTGAGGACCTTATTTTAAAATCGCCCCCGGAAGTTACGAGACGTTAGAGACGGAGACGTGAGCTATTACTCTGCACTTAATTTGTGTTACGCAGACGTTAAATGACGTCTCTTAACCTTATCAGTGTTTCATATTGGTTTACGTTTAAAAAATAATTAAAAAACTATTTAATATAAATAAATTTACTTTATTTTTTAATTTTTTATTATGAAAACTGACGTGGTTTTGACACATTTTTGTTTTATTTATACGGAAATACTCACGTTTAATTAAATCGGATACTCCGACTATAGTTTCGATCACATCCGGTGACCTTTTTCAAAGAGTGAAAACAGAGCCCGACGCGCGTGCAGCTGCGTCCTGCTTAGCACTGCGATTTATTTTTTAATTTACTTTAAATTTTGTTAAGTTTATATAACCATGTTGGTACTACTAATGGAACAGCAATGGTGATAATCTCCCTACATAATTTACTGCTTCTTTATGCGCGGACGGGGTACACGCACACGAAACAAATTCCTGTTTTTATAAACGTACACTAATACAAACTCACAACACATAAAAGTTATATGGTCACTGACCATATACCTCTTGGCAGAGGGGTTTACCTTGACTTTGCTACCTTCATAACTAGTGCCTTCGTGCGTATGACTGTTATGAATATAACATTATTCACTCCTGTATGTCACAGCTCATAAAATAATCTAAAGCTGTAGTAGGCTACTGCCGCAGAGCCGATTCTATTACTAATGTACAAACGCCCTAAGACATTAAAATTGCATCGTAGTTGTAAAATGAGTGGTGATTACTTTATTAGTAGCTCGTTGACGCGTGATATTTTAATTATAAGCTACAAAAGGCAGCCAGCGTGTTAAGACGTCCAAGTGCAATGGCGAAACTTGTCATGTGTCAAATAAAAATATAAAGTGCTGACATTTTAATCAGACAGAAATTGCGTTATAATAAAGTGTATGATTACAAACTTTGATTAAATAGAGAGAGAGAGAACTAGTTCCTCCGAGATTCCAAATAAATTTAGTGATTACCTTGTGATCCTTTTTTAAGTGCTATGTAGTGTAGTGTATTTAGTGATGATACGTGTGCGAGACCTTCGCCTTGTGGTAAGCATCACGTAATCGCGTGAACTTGACAATAAAACCCTGCGCCGCACTGCATTGCGGTCGTCACCCTGCGGTATTAGATGTCAAATCTCTTCATGCCGAGTAACTGTGGAATATTTTTTATTTTTACCTTCCCAGTATTTTTGCTTAGAATGCTCCATTTGCTTTGTCCTTGCGAAATAATTTATATAAGTCAATACCTACAACCTATTACATCCCCCAACTGCCAAATAACACTACAAAATAAATAACTTCTCCAAATAAAGTCACGGCGCTCCGTTTTGCTAAAGCGGTCCTTGTTTTACTAAAACGGCCACATTTGGACTCTCGCCAGCTCGATCTAACGTATGTCGTAACGTCGCTTTATACAGTCGAGGAACGATCTAGAATAGTCTAGATTCAGACCGAGTCTATGACCTTTGGGTCATACTAAGGACGCGCGTGTGAAATTTAAAAGATTTTAAGGCAGGATTAAGTAATAGCCTTTTAGTAACGAAATTGCAAAAGATAGGCTGCCGTGGTAAGCTTAACATACCATTAACGTTAACGGGGCGAATGACTCAATCATTGCGACTGCCATCTTCGACCATATCGTCGCTTACCAACATGCGAGTTGGTGGTGAAACGCGAACTTATACGTGATAAAAAAAAACAATTAATTATAACGATGGTGATGATGATGATGATTATTTATAGTACAGCTATCAATCATTAAATTGTGTAATTACAAGACGGGTAATTAATAAAACCAGCCGATTTCA
This sequence comes from Erannis defoliaria, assembly GCA_905404285.2. Taxonomy (NCBI): domain Eukaryota; kingdom Metazoa; phylum Arthropoda; class Insecta; order Lepidoptera; family Geometridae; genus Erannis; species Erannis defoliaria. The sequence goes on along the minus strand of FR990082.1, from coordinate 1,638,006 downwards.
AACTATGGGACCACCTCGGGAGTACCTATAAGGATTCAAACAAAAAAATATATATTATGAAAACTGACGTGGTTTTGACACATTTTTGTTTTATTTATACGGGAATACTCACGTTCGGTGTGCTAAGCAGGACGCAGCTGCACGCGAGTCGGGCTCTGTTTTCACTCTTTGAAAAAGGTCACCGGATGTGATCGAAACTATAGTCGGAGTATCCGATTTAATTAAACGTGAGTATTCCCGTATAAAAAAAAAAACAAAAAAATAATGTTTTCAAAATCGAAGACGAAGAATTGGGTGAAAAATATTTTTTTTAAAACTACTGTCGAACATACAACCTCCTCCTTTTGAAGTCGGTTTAAAAAGGCTTGTGTGATAAGACGACCCAGCAGTCGGATAGTAAAAGCTGTAGATGATGATGATTTTCATTTTCCTTCAACAAGGCTAGCAAGCTGCCTGCATAATAGAAGCTCATACGTATGCTATGATTATTTTGCCTCCACAAATGTGCGTCTCTAGAAAGGGTCATAAAACGTCACGTGTGTAAAACGGTCACGTAACTTACTCACGTTACTTAGGGAAGACGCGTCGTGTTTACGTTTCTTTTTCGGAGCCTTAAGATACGGTGCTTGAAAAGCGTGCTTATTACTATTAATAATTATTAACTAGCTCACAATCACAGAAAAGCGAAAGCCCTACTTCTGAGATAGAGTAGATGACTGATGTTTATATCGTTGAAACTAATAGCTTTTATGAAGAATTTAAGTAAATATAGTATGTTTGTTGAAAAAAATATTTAAATCGGTTAATAATGTTCTGATATATGAGCGTTTAAAGTTTTTGTCAGAGACAACTCTGTCCCTTTCCCACAAAACAAAAAATGACGTCACGCCTTACTTGGCAGAATAGAATTTATATGGCGTACTGAGAAGTGACGTCACTATTTGCTGTTTAGTCTCTCTGTCTAGCGTGATATTAAAATGCTTATAAGTTGCTTATTTTTGATCAGATTTTCGTTTTCTTTTCATTTATGGGCCACATTTCAATAGGACAATTAAAAAAAACCAGTCATCTAGCCTATTGTATGGAAAACCGCTGTCGCCAGATTCACACATAATAGGCTAGATGACTGGTTTTTTTTTATTGTCCTATTTAAATGTAACCCATAAAAATAGCTGATTAATGAAAAGAAAATTAAAATCTGATCAAAAATAAGCAACTTATAAGCATTTTAATATCATGCTAGACAGAGAGGCGAAACAGCAAATCGTGACGTCACTTGTCAGGACGCCATATAAATTCTATTCTGACAAGTAAGGCGTGACGTCATTTTTTGTTTTGTGGGAAAGGGACAGAGTTGTCTCTAACAAAAACTTTAAACGCTCATATATCAGAACATAATTAACCGATTTAAATAATGTTTTCAATTACCATACTATATTTACTTAAATTCTTCATCAAAGCTATTGGTTTCAACGATATAAACATCAGTCATCTACCCTATTGTATAGAAACTACGAATAAAACATTCCAATCATTGGTCGCGCATTTTAAGTAAAACACTCAAAATGCCATTTTGCAACAGATTAAAATTGATCTAATTACGATCCAATGTGGTTTGGTTTCCTACGCGTCTATTTAAATTGTCTTTTTGGTGATTTTCAGTTTAAAAACATGTATATTGGTAGAATTGTAATCAATCTAGCGCGGCCGTCACATTTCCGTTCTATTTACTTCTCTCATCAGTGCTCACAATAATATCTCAATAGTGACTATTATCGTATAATACATATCGATTTATTTACTTTTTTTATATTTCAAACACATAAAAACCAAAGTAATAAGTGCCTAGAGTGCCGCCTTCAGTGGGCCTCAAACTTCTGGTGGTTAGGTAGGGCTGCAGAGTAAGGAACCTCCTGACAATGCGACCCGTGTTAAGTATATTGATTTAAATTTATATATTTTTTTTTTAATATATTTTTTTAATATTTATATTGCTTTTTGGATCTGCCCTTGACCCAACTGCAGAGCTAAGTCCCCCAAGTGCCCAGGCGTTACACAATTTAGAGATGAAAAAGAAGTTTTTTTATAACTGAAAAAAGGTTATAGTTTATCATAAGCTTTTTGATTCGTATTTTGACCCACTTCAAAAAAGGAACATGTTCTATGACCGACTGTAGCAATTTTAATGTATGTTAATTAAGGACAGAAATAGAAAAAAAAAGGTCCCGTATCTAAATAGTTTGAAGCCTGTTTTTTTTTTAGTTTGGTTTGTAATTGTTAACCTTAGAGCGTGCAATAATTAAGTTATCTATTCTCTGTAGATCACAGAACTGTAATCAAGGTATTACCAACAATCGCGAAAAAACCCATACATTTTGGCGAGAGTACTTAAATGTTTTTTTTCTGTGTAACAACTATTTATTTCGCTAATCCAGGGTTAAAATTTATAAAAATAATTTATAAAAAACACAATGACGAGTACATACAAAGAACTCCATTCGGCTTAGTCATACCTTTACGCGTAGCCTTGTGTATCAAATAAATCATGCTAAGCAGTTCTGTCATAACTATAAGTAAATCCAAGTCCATAATACAGTTGCGGTCATCACTTGACCTTGTCTATTGTTTTTTATATGGTCATTAGTTTTTTTATCGTTGTTTCAATCCGGAATAATGTTTATGATGATGTTGCAGTAGACGGAAAGGCCTTAATGTGATTTTTAAACTTTATATCTGAGGTCAAACGGTGATTATTAATACCTACATACATTAACTATTAATTTATCTACCTAATCTTAATTATATCTAAGTATATCTTTTTTTTCATAGACGGCCTTCCTAATACAAAATTCATAGACAACCTAACTACAGAATGATGGGGTTGTAGACCTTCCAAAGAGAACTTAACACTATGTTATAACCGTATCCTTTCAGGGCATGCTTAAGCAGGTCTTGGCTATTTTAAGCGACATATTCGTATTATTCGTTCAGCGAAATTTAATGGTTTCCGAGTAATTGAAAATTGTGGGATCCCAAGTTTTTTTTTTTAAACGCCTTTTTGTAATTACCATTAACACATGATTTCTGAAAATACAACTCTCTCTGTTTTTGTGTAGCAGGAACTTTATAATAGCTCGATTAACACACAAATGTAAACATAATTAACAAAAGCTTTTAAACACAGCTCCAACAATAAAAAAAATTACAATTTGAAGATCCCGAACAAAAAAGGTTTTTTTCTCGAAAAGTATTTTTTCCTGCATAACATATTAAAAACATCTCTGTTTCTTTCTAATGTGGTACTTTTTTTTTTTAAATATTAACTGGATGGACATCTTGGGCATAATGGGCTACCTCGAGAAAAGGATAGCGATAAACACGACCGCGCGCAGCTAATACGGGGAGGAGTTATAGTGCTCTAGTAGCATTGAGGTTATAATTATACCTCCATGCTTCTAATCAAGAAGTTAAATAAACGCTGATTGCTATAAAACCATGAAATCAAACACAATTCTGTAACAAGCGATACTAGAAATTATGATTACCCGACTGGTAGAATCCTAGATCTTAGAATTAAAAGTAATTCTTATATATTTTTTTATTTAATCATGTCACGAGACGAGCAAGACGTTCGCCAGGTGGTAAGCTTCACGCCTGCCACTAACAATAGCAGTGCTAGAATTGAGAACTTGCGAATACAATCCTGCGCCGCACTGCGCTCGTTACCCTGAGATATCAGATGGTAAATCTCTTCATACTCTTCATTTTCTTATACCTATATTAAAGGTTAGGTTAATCTCTGGGTTTCCGTTTCAACTGCTTTGCCAGTTAAGCTACAGAACTCTCTGCCTTACGTGTCATAATTATCAAACCGTAAACTTTATCAGTGCTGTCGAATTTGTACATTTGGCAAAACAATGAAGCCGAATGAAGCCAATTTGGGTGTACTTATCCTCTTAAGCTATCAACTAAAGCGTTGGTGGCGCCATCTGTATGTTTTCTTACTGCTTAAGCTTTAAAAACATAGAAACACAAAGTGGGAAACACTTCATCATATAAAGTATTCTAGTTAAGCAATGATGTTTTGACGTTGATGTTATTATCTCTAACCAAACCTTAATATTTTTTTAAAACCACACGCCATTTTATTTATCCAAACGCAAATAGAAATGAACGCATCATCCCGACATAATTATTCATTTACAACAATTATAAAGCAATAAAACTTTATGATTACACTCGATTACCTCGAAACTATTCTCCTTACAATTTGCATATTTTAGCGCTTACTGCATTCCGATGTAAGATTTGAGGCTGGTACAATGACTTGTATTAAACTTCATAAGGATAAGGCAGTTATGTGACTAGGCGAGTGAGACGTTCGCCTGCTGGTAAGATCACGCCTACCCATTACGGCAAAATTATGAACTTGCGAACAAAATCACGCGCTGCACTGCACTGCGCTCATCAAATGTGGAAACTCTTCATGGTGTGGTATATACGAAATTATATTAAATTTAAATGTAAACTTTTTTGGTGAGCGATCATCGTACGACGTAAGAGGGATAAGATGATAGGTAGTCAGTTAGGGAACGATGTGGACGTAGTAAGTGGTGATTATGACAGATGGCGCATTTTTTTCAAGTAAATACCAACAAATATATTGACGTAATCGTTAGAATAGAATATCCTTATATTTAAGATCTTTCGGCTGTTGATTCATGAACATGTATTATTTCATGCCCAAATTATATTTTTTTGCATTTTACATGCAGAGCATTTTAATTTATGCAAGCATTAAATACAATTAAATCCGCCAAGTGCGAGTTGGACTCGCGCACCGAGGTTTCCATTACTTCCGGCCTATATAAACAAATATTACATTTACCGTTCATCTTTAATTTATTGTTATAGGTGCTTATATATTTGGTCTTTAATCACTCCAAATTTGATGTTTTTTTCTTATGATTTGTACGTATTATGATATAAAATAATTAAATTTAATATGTTTTTAATAAAGGTTTCATCTAAATAGGTCGAAGGCACATGATCAAGGGATGAAAACAGTATTTGTCTTTGCGCCCCTGGGAAACGATTTCCCTGCTGTCAATTTTTTTAAACTATGCGAGTATTCTCCCAACTTTTTATACAGCCACTTTAACAGCCACGTTAAATCGCGGCGTAAAAATGTAATTAAAAAATACTGGCTGTTAGAATGCCACAGAAAAGGAAACATTAAAAAAGCGGGAAAGCGGCAATTTGATCTTCAGTTGTTTTGTTGAGTGTCAATTATTTACGAATACTTACAGATATTTAGTTCATCATCATCATTATCAACAGCTGGAAGACGTCCACTGATGGACGAAGGCCTCTCCCTTAATAGGGAGGGGTTACCATATTCTCCACGCTTAGCAGGCGGCTTGGGGATTGCAGAATGCTCACCACCGTTAACTAAGAGGACGCTGCTGCCCGTCCTCTGGTGGGTCTGGATGCAGGTTTAGGACATGCCCAGGTCAGGTACAGATATTTACTTACTTATTTTTATTTACTTTCCATATATATTCGAAATGAAAAGCAGAGTAAAATACCTATACAAGCACTCGAACTATTGCCAAAATATATAAATAAATAGGTCACTTTCATCCCTTGTATAACAATCTACTATTAATCACAACATAATGCTTACTTGTTTATATTTATATGTGTGCTATTCATTCAAATATCCTGCCGCCGTCCATGCCATACATACCATAAAGTAAATATACTGAAATATCTTGCCATCGACTCGATAGTACCAGAATATCCCGGCCAGCGACCCCGAACAATAACATAAAAACATGTTGTACGTTAGTTTATCTGTGTTATATTTGTTCCTGCGACTTCTATCTGTATGGTGTATGTAGAAAGGTTTTATTTGGTTGAACTATGAAGTTTCAGCCGTTTGGATTACGATTGATTGGTTAGGTTCCTATACTAGCAGCCGGCCACAGCTAATACTAATAAATTTCTTACTAATAGTAATAAATTATAAAGCAATTTACTGCTATTTTTACCGTATATATATTTTTATTTACTCCTTAGCTAACTTAAAAGTATGGGACAGCGAAATCTAGCTCATGGAACTAATCTGCATCTAATATTTTTCTGCATTGGGCAAATATGTTTCTAGGGTGAGCATTGCCCACCCCATAGATTAAATAATATAGGACGGAAACGAGACACGATAAAGAGCTTGCTCCTCCAAGAGTTTCTAAGACGTATCTATATTATTTGACAAAGAAATATAATCAAATAATGTATATCGATAAAATCTAATCAAATGGAGAAGAAACAGCGTTTTCAGAATGGGGTTCTCAAAATAATATCATTGACCGATCGAGCAGAGCTTTTCATCTGTTCGGGTGTTTGGGTGTTGGTATTCGAGTACTAACCTACTACTATTCAACTAATCTTTATTTATTTATATCATTGACCGATCGAGCAGAGCTTTTAATCTGTTCGGGTGTTTGTGTGTTGGTATTCGAGTACTAACCTACTACTATTCAACTAATCTTTATTTATTTTTTCATCTGTTCGGGTGTTTGGGTGTTGGTATTCGAGTACTAACCTACTACTATTCAACTAATCTTTATTTATTTATATCATTGACCGATCGAGCAGAGCTTTTCATTTGTTCGGGTGTTTGGGTGTTGGTATTCGAGTACTAACCTACTACTATTCAACTAATCTTTATTTATTTATTTATTCACATTCACATTTGACTCTAGCTTAATTATTAGTATTCATACTTAACAATATTTTATAATAAATAATACTATAGCTAACAAAAGCTACTAATTTAGAAATCGTACAAATAAGGCTGTTTAGGGCTCTATACATGATGCGACTTTTTTATATTTTTTTGTACCCTAGATTTCGCACTAGGACGACCTGTGTCGCGAGATCTAGTGTCTTTCGTTCAAGAATTATACATTAAAATAGTATTATTATGAAAACTGACGTGGTTTGACATATTTTTGTTTTATTTATCTTGACAAAAAAAATACTCATTCTTCAGGGAAGAGGCTTTTTTGGGCCTGACCTAAAATCCGGCCTTAGGGCTGGCCACTCAGCCTACACCAAGTTACTCTGACGCAAAATAAAATTAGCCGTAAACGCCTGTTTAGCCTAATATAGTATGACCACAATGGGCGCAGGTTCAACGCACGATGGGGTCAAATTCGATCAATCACTGTATCACAGAATAAATAATAGTTATCACGTACAGAGCGACACGGCTTTGTATGCATGTGAATGAAGGCGCTGATGAAGTGTTTTAGTATTATTTTACATCTCTTTCTTATTTTATTTTAGACCTGGGTATGTTCTTAAACTGCAACCAGACCCACCGGAGGACGGGCAGCAGCGTCCTCTTGGTTAACGGTGGTGACCATTCTGCGATCCCCAATCTGCCTGCCAAGCGTGGGTATTATGGCAACACCCCTCCATAAAGGGGGAGGCCTTAGTCCAGCAGTGGACGTTTTATGGCTGACGACGACGACGACATCTCTCTCTCTCTCTTTCTCTCTCTCTATATCTTTCTCTCTCTCTCTCTTTCACTGTCTTTATTTATTATAGAAGATATAAAAAAGGTTGGCATCTGAACTTGGAGGATCTAGGGCTGGGTATATAATCAAAGCATCAATCTGAAGCACAAATTTTACAAGATAGGTACATTTTATCATGACACTGGATAGTTTGAGCATTATGAATTAAACAATACAATTGAAGCTGATTCTTAACAAAATATTCGAACTAAGTATATATATTATGACAACGCTGTATTGGCCACAACAAAATCAATTGGTAACTTAGTAAATCAAGACAAATTATTTAGCATGCCAAATGTTAACAAAGTGGGTTAGCATTTATTCTTAACAAAATTGGTCCAATTTGAACATATCTAACAAATGCCTTCGAGGAGTATCAAGCCTTACACGAAATAACGATATGATCAAGCGCCAGGCTTTGCATCGAAAGGGACTAGACATGAATTTTACGGAAGAAAGTGAAACAAATGAAAAAGCTCATAGTGTGACTCTTTTACTCTATTAAATCCTTGTCGTACTGTATCTGAACCACAGTCCGTAGCACGTTTTGTGAACTATATTCCGTGCAATCAATCATTTCACTTCCGTATTTTATTTTCAAGGAATGATGGGGCTGATTTAGGGAACGCTTTATAGGCTTTTAGGGGGCTGTTTTGGGGTTAGTGTTTTATTGTGTGGTAAGTAGATGTTGTTGTGTAGTTGGTTGATGTTTTAGTCGACTAGGCCAAAAGAATAAATAAAAAAATAAAATTAAAAAATTACAAGTTACATTCATATTTTACTTTTCAGCATTCAAAATGCTCGAAACTTTCCTAGTCTCACCAATGGCGATAAGAGTGGAATTCGACTTGTATCTATCTACCATCCTGTTTATCTACCTAAGAGTTATGAATAAATACTAGCTACGATTTTTATTTTTTGAGGGAAATGTATTCTATATGTCTTCGTGATACACATTACGAAATTTCACTAAAATCGGTTCAGACATAATCTATACATATAATAAAACTGTAACGAGGCGATTACTGTACATCGAAGATATATTTAAAAATCATTTTTTTTAGGATTGTATGAGAACAACAGATCCCAAAAATACAGTTTTTATTTTATTTGTCTGTCTGTCTGTCCGGGATAAACTCAGAAAGTACGGCACGAATTTGAATACAGATTCTTGAAATATGATCTATGAAGTCCGGCGCTTCACATAGGCTATATTTTATCAAAACCGGCCTAGGAATATAGAAGTTCTGACGCAATTTATGAAAAAATATAAAGTCCATTATAACTTGAATCCCCGAACATACCGAGCAACTAATGTCCGAGGATCAGCTTATACTGGTTAGTGTTTATCTCGAGAGTTTGTGAGTTCTAAAATAAAATTTTATCAATAATATTATTTTCTTATTAATACCAAATTATACAGTCGTGGAGTCATAGAGTCAGTTCCTATTTGCGAGCGGGCGTCAAATAAGCCTACCCTTCATTAAATAATTAACATAGCACCATAATGAGGAAAACAAAATGAAAAACGAAACGAAGGAAAAGTTAAGAGTGCTGAGAAAATATCTTAAAGCTGAATCCACACCGAGCGAGGTAATGTTTTGTGACATCAATATTGCGACAGTGGCGCACGTAGTTCTTAATAATAAATAAATAAAGAAAAAAAAATAAGACAAACTCAGCAAGTACCTTGACTTGGCCTTCGAGATAACCGCCATGTGGGATGTTGACTCGACGATCATTGTTCCGATAGTCGTTTCGGCAAACGGTCTCATAGCGAAGAGCCTCGACCAATACCTCAAGAGGCTCTCGCTAGACGGTTGGGTCAAGGGTCAGATACAAAAGGCAGTGGACAAACGGCAGTGCCGTTGCAGCACGGCAGTGCCGTGCACTCTAGGTTAAGGTTTTGTATGATAATTATGTTTTTAAATGTATGTTGTAAAAAACTTAGATTTAAGAAAGAAAATAAATATGTGAATAATAAAAAAAAAAAATTTCAGGCGTTGTACCCATAAATTACAAATTATAAATTCTTAAAATTCACACTGTAAAGGGGTCTATAAAATAAAAAATAAATTAATTCCACGACCTTTAACAATTCGATGTTTCTTCCTTATACTACTTAATAATAATGTTACCAGGAGTAAGTTAAGGACTAACATCCTTACTTACTTTATGTTACCAGATATATTTTTGGGCATGAAGAGATTTGACTGCTAAATATCTCAGAGTAGCGGCGCAGGGTTATGTTCGCAAGTTCACAGTCTGGCACTGCTACTGTTAAAGCCGTCACACACGATGAAGATGCTATAATATTCCATGTTAGCTTAGAACATATTTCAATAACGCTACTCATACAAAACAAATGACGAACAAGTGACGAAGATAAGAATATATTTCAAAAATATTTATATATATCTTAACATATTTATCTTATATATGATATTTAATCTTAACATGAATATTTTAGCATCATCGTCGTGTGTGACGGTCTTTATGGGCAGGCGTGAAGCTTACAACCACGGATGTCAAGAGTTTTGGCGGGAACACGGAAAAATCATGTCGTTGCATTCTATTATTTTCTTAAACTTGTGTTTTTTCGCGAATTAATGATTAAAAATGGTGGTGTTTTATTCATTGAGTGTTGAATTACATGCACGAGTGTGGGCAAGTGATATAATGTGGTGAAACATGTCTTTTTGTGTTGTTTTCAAAACTCCATAGAAGCTCATAGTAAAGTCGCCACAACTTTACTAGGGCATGACTTGGACTCGACTATGACTAATTTCGTGTGACTGACTGTGATATCATGACATATTTGACTTGATTTTAATATAAATAATTGAATAAATCATAAACTTGACACTGGCAGAATGCACAACGTGCGATGCCAAGAAATAAGAAAAAAAAAAAAAAAAACCACGGATGTCACAAAAAAATTATAATGTTTTACGCGGTAACAAATGAGATAACCCGATACATAGAAGCCGAGTTTTCTATACCTATAACATACCTAAATCTTTTTTTTATGCAAATGGATAATATTATGATCCTATTCAACCTGTTATTAGGCCAATGCTGAATTTAGGCCTACCCTTAAGAGTAAAAAAAATGCCAGAAAAATAACAGATTTCACCCGCGCGTCTTGCATTAGTTTAGAGTCGAAAATCGCATGATACAATTGATGATGATGATGGCTTTGAGCAATTTAGGTGGGATTTTATTGAATTATTCAAAATGTAGGCATGAAATAAAAAAAATAAACGGCTACTGTGCTAAAACATTAGTTTGGCTATGTTATTCGTAAAAAATAATGTGGTGTTGTTGCTGATAATTTAGAGTATTTGAATTAAAACAGTTTTATTTTGTTGGAAATTTGTATTTTTTTTTTAAATAATCCAGATTATTTTCCAAAATTCTATTCGGTTACTCGGTTTCTTTAGGTTTTTCCCCTACCTGTAGTTATGTTTTTTATCTGAATATTTACGTTCTTTATCATTAAACTATGTGTTTAAAAATACACCTTTTACTTACTTTTGGCATTAGTCGCCCCCTTAACGGTCGATTGCCATATCTAAGTACTACGCTGGCTCAGTTGCGGGTTGCATGTTGGATTCATTTATGTATTCACTAAGTATACGCTATTGAATTTCTTCTTTCCTTCGACGTGTGCGTGTATTTTTATAGATATTGCGTACAAACTTCTTAGCACAATGTAGTAGACGCTGACTAAAAATGTATATATTCGAAGAACAAAGTTAGCTACTCGAGGAAATAGATTTAAATTACCACATGAGCTACATCTTATCTCAGATAAATACAGTATGTTCATTTGGACGACACGGACATAATATTTTAGCATTATAATAGTATTCATCATTATGAAGAACTTTTACTACGCGATAACCTCTGAAATCGTAAAAAAACCACAGAAAACAACACATAAAAAAATAATAAAAAAATATATTTATATAATAATAATTAAAAATTATCGTTCACTCTCGAGGTTTTTTTTAATATACGTTCAAGTGACGAGACGAGCAATACGTGCGTCTGGTGGTAAGCGTCACGCCTGCCACTAACAGTAGAAGCAGTGCCAGAATTGTAAACTTGCGAACACAATCCTGCGCCGCACTGCACTGCGCTCGTCACCCTGCGATATTAGATGTTAAATCTCTTCATACCTAGTAATTTCTCTGGTAACATTGCCCTTCAAACCGGAACGCAGTAATACTTGCACACTACTGCTTGGCGGTTGAATAAGTGGCAAAGGTGTGGTACTTCCCCAGGCGGACTTTGCAGTAAAGTCCTATAACACTACACAAATGTAACGTAATGTTAATGTACAGCTGTTTTTTTCGCGATTTCGGAGGCGGTCTCATTGTAATAGCTGTGCATAACGATAGTACTATTACATCCAAGAATGTGTCTGTCGTACAAATATACACCCTGTATAAGGTCATCATAGTGGTTGAAAAAGTGTTATGCCCTGCTTTAATAAGTCACAAAACAGATTGGAGTCTATGTAAAGGCGAGTTATTCACGTGCGATCACTAAACCGCAGTTTAACCCTTTCACAGTACACCGTAATTAATTAAATTGATTTATCGCCCACCCTTCGTGATTCACGGCCCTATTTAGCGGACTTTATTACCCGACTCCACATACAAATAGGAGTCTGACGTCCGACCGACCGACGTAATGTGTGTTTGGATATAAATAAATAGGTACAGTTTTTGCAGAAAGATAACTATCGGGAGGTTTGGGCTGGTGTTTGTGCTCAGTCATATTACAGCAAATTTATAAATTAATCAATGTTCCTGGACATGTCAGACAGCGTCAGCTAGCCTTAAGGGGGCGACTAATGCCAAAAGTAAGTAAAAGGTCTATTTTTAAACACATAGTTTAATGATAAAGAACGTAAATATACAGAAAATAAAAATACTACAGGTAGGGGAAAAACCTAAAGAAGCCGAATAACCGAATAGAATTTTAGAAAATAATGTGGTTTATTTAAAAAAAAAACAAATTACTAACAAAAAAAAACTGTTTTAATTCATATGCTCTAAATTATCAGCGACAACCCCACATTATTTTTTACGAATAACATATCCAAACTAATGTTTTAGCACAATAGCCGTTTACTTTTTTTATTTCATGCCTACATTTTGAATAATTAAATAAAATCCCACCTAAATTGCTCAAAGCCGAGATCATCATCAATTGTATCATGCGATTTTCGACTCTAAACTAATGCAAGACGCGCGGGTGAAATCTGATATTTTTCTGGCATTAGTCGCACTCTTAAACCAAGGGGGTGTCACTCCGCAGATTAGGTATGTTCGGCCGGCGCTCCGTCCGGGTGGACAATGCAAGACAGAAGTCAGTGGCCGCCCGCACGCTAGCCTCGTCGTACGTAACTAAGCATACGTGATAGAAAGAGAGCGGTATATCTAGGTGAATAGAGCGAGCGGAATCCAGCGCTGTGCGAGTTGAATTACTACTTTATTGCCTAGTAGATAAGAGTCCTTATTTATTTCAATTCCTTTGCGGAGTTTACTTTCTGTACGTAGTACTGTTATTTATTCTGTGCCTAAACTAAGGAATTATGCTTGTACTATGGAAACCAGATAGCTAATACACAAATCACACAAATATTATTTTGTTAGTCGGTTTGTCGGTGATTGTGTGTGTTTGTTACACCTTCACGCCAAAACAGCTGAATGGATTTGGCTAAAACTCGGATACCGACAAACAGTCGCATTTCTAATAATATTAGCGTGATATGATTTGTGTAGTAGTAGGACTCTACTGCAGAGTGCGCCTGGGGAAGTGCCACACCTTTGCCAGTTATTCAACCGCCAAGCAGTAGTATGCAAGCATTACTGTGTTCCGGTTTGAAGGGCAATGTTACCAGAGAAATTACTGGGTATGAAGAGATTTAACATCTAATATCTCAGGGTGACGAGCGCAGTGCAGTGCGGCGCAGGATTGTGTTCGCAAGTTCATAATTCTGGCACTGCCTGTTAGTGGCAGGCGTGACGCTTACCACCAGGCGAACGTCTTGCTCGACTCGTCACTTGATTGTATAAATAAAAAATACTTGCGTTTGTTTGATATCTCCACGATGGAGTGCAAATCTACTCGCTCGCGACTTGAAGACATCCAGATAGTAACTTATAAACCTTTAGTGGATCAAGCGTGCGTTGATGAAACTTTTTTTTTGTTTTTTTTTTTAATACTTTCAAGTGACGAGACGAGCAAGACTTTAACCTGGTGGTAAGCGTCACGCCTGCCACTAACATGCAGTAGCAGTGCCAGAATTGTAAACTTTAGAACACAATCCCCAAACTATTTGAAACAATGTCCTCAACCAAACTACAAACGTACAAAATAAAAACATATTTCAGTCAATCTTAACCTACCTAACTTAACAACAAATCAAAATACTAATTAAACGTAGCAAAATAAATGATTGCAATCATAACAGGTTTATCCACTACCCAGTTGAATAATTAAACCATTCAAACTTAAGGTTATTTTATTTACTTAGCGCGTTAAAATTAATATAATTTAAAGTTGGCGTGTCCCAATTGCATGTTAATAGCAGGTGAACTCACTGGCCTTGTAGTTTGATTTTATCAATAAACCTTTTACGTTTTAAGTAAAACAATATTACAATTAAGTTAGTGGTAGTATTTAAGGTTTGTAAAAAATTTAATCGTTTTGGTCATTGATGTGTTATTTGTAAAGACAGGGCATTGATATCATTGGAGATGACTCTATGATGGAGTGCATCAATAGATTGTTTACCAAGGCAGGCGAGAGTGTTTCTTTGAATCCAGAGCGCAGCGAAAGATTCAAAGTACTCGAGCTTAAAAATAGCTTGTTGATCCCGAGGTGGACACTCTGCTTTTTATCACCTTCTATGAGAAAATAAGTAAGTGCAACTTATAAATAAGAATAGTACCTACGTTTATTTCATTCTCATTACTCACTATCACTTCTCACTTTTTATTAGATATATCCACATTCCAAATTCAAATCACCACCGGAAAAGTTATTTTCCTCCCTCTGCGAGGAAAACAGTTCATTTATGCCTTGTTTGTGAGGAACAAAGAAGGTATTTTTGAATAGATGTGATAAAAAGGTTTATTTATCTCAGGTGGCTAGCGCGGTATTTTTTTTACTTTAAAAATTAATATTATTATGTACGTTACAACCTTTTATAATATATATAATTCATTTTATTCAAGTAACAAAGACTCATAATACACAACAATTAAATTCAAGACAAGTCACAATCATAAAATACACTCGTCAAATCGTCAAATAAAAACGCGCGCCGTACAGGGTTATTCGGAACTAGCAAAGAAAAATGCAAGGGAGAGACGAGCAAGACGTTCGCTTGGTAGTATAAGCATCATACCCGCCCTGCTGATAGCAGTGACAGAATAGATAATATGCGTGTGTTTCAATTATTAAAAATAATAGGATATATGGAGAGTTAAACTGAATCAGATGCGAAAAAATCATTGAAATCGGCTGGTAAAGTTCTGAAATATAAGCGTTCAAAGTATTTGGGAGGGAGTCATCTGTCCCTTTCTAGCAAAACACGTGTATAGTAAATAATTTGTTTGGAATCGTGAACTTTGACGTCATAAACCTAGTAGGTATAGTGCCCTCCCTGTCTAACATGAAACTAAAATGTTTTTAAATTCCTTATTTGTGCACATATTAAAATTTTACTTTCGATTTTTTTGTTTTGTTGTCAGTCAGCTTTTTTGTGATTCAATAAAAAAAAACAGATGCATATTCCCTATTATAACCAGAGAAGAAAATCCTGCGCCGCACTGCGCTGCGCTAGTCGCACTGAGGTATTAGATATCAAATCTCTTCATACCTAGTAATGTTTCAGTCGGTTCTCTTCAAACTGGAACAAGCATCAGTATTGCACACTTCAGCTTGGCGATTGAATAACTAGCAAATAATTAAAATATTGTATCGTAAATAAAGTATTGCATTGTTATGTTGTTGTCAAAGATTACGAAAGATGCGCTATCGCGTAATAAAACAACGTTTGAAAATGACTCCGTCATGTTTAGGAGTTGCGCTGGAGTGTGAAAGAAGATAGCACTTTTATCAGAGCAAAAGAGATAGCGCGAGTCTCGCTTAGTGAGCGCAGACAGGCGAGACAGTCCTTAGGGCCGTCTTCACGGGGCCATTTTAGGGTGCGTTATGACATATCTCCCTCCTTATATACATATAATATCATTGATTGTTGTTCTACAGTGTGAACTGAGTCAAACGCGGTCTTAATTGCTTTTGTCAAACTTGGGAGCGATGAGAAATCATTGAAACAATAAAAAACGATGCGACTTAATTTAGTAGAGACATTGTTAAAGACGCTAACTTTTATACACTTTTCAAGTGCTCATAGTGACACACAATGTTTGGAGGGGCATATCCTTGCTTTTGACTTTAATTAAACTCTTGCTTTCGGTCCAATGTGCAAGGTTTAGTGTGTGCGTGAGATATTGTGTTCATTGCAACTGATTTTAAAATAAGGGGCTCATACTGTTTTTTTTTAACAGGCCAGTAGGTATCCTTGTCGACTCAGGATATATTTAAACAGTTTGTTAAATAAAGTACCTAATGATTTAGGTTTTATTACTGATTGAAATTATGTTTTGTTGTCTAAAAATTTAAAAGTATCTAAGTACTTATTTATCGTTGCTATGATAGAGTAATGTCATTAGAACGAATTTAGTAATTGTTTTTTGATATACCCATTATAACAAATAATAATACAAATAAATTAATATATTTTATGGCTGACTAGCTAAGTGTCTGATCTCTGCTGATGTTAAGTGATGTCGTCAAAGATGTAAAGACGCCTAGCCTGGAATAAGACATTTTTATATATATATATTTTATTATTATTTATAACTTAAATTTTTAAGCTTTTTACAATTCATTTATTATAAAAAACTTAAAAACTAGGGTGCCGCCGGCAGCGGGGCAGGGCTCAAGCTGCCGGTGGTTAGGGCTGCAGAGTGAGGAACCTCCTGACAATGCGCGTAGTGTCAAGTACCCCTGCCTTTTGTATCTGACCCTTAGCCCAACCGTCTAGCGAGAGCCTCTTGAGGTGGTCGAGGCTCTTCGCATATTATTATTATATAAAAAAAACATTATTCCTTTATTTCTTCATAAATTCTTTAAATTCTTTCACTAAACTATCAACATCAATGTCTTAAGATCAGTGCTATTTGTTAAACAGCATTATGCTGGGTTGGATTGGATGAGTGGACATTTTGTGATGTCGTTCTATAGGATTGTTGATTAGTTATAGTTATATTATTTTACTAATTTTACAAAATTATTTCATTTTTCTTTCTGTTTAATCAAATTTTATGTAACTTAATCGCTTAAAAATATATATTACATTTATTTTATTTATAAAATATATTTTGTAGGGATTTTTTTTACTAGTTAAGGTTTGTTTAGTTGTTAGCTAGTTTTAATTTAATTTTAAGTACATAGGTACTTAAAAAAATATATTTAGTGAAATGTATTTAATGTAAATAAAAATCCCCCCAAGCATTTTATAGTAATTTCATGGCATACATCATACATATCGTTCATATAACAGTTACTATTATAGGATAACTTACATAGCTACATACCTTTCGTACAAAAACATTAAGGAAAACCCATTTCCCTTCGCCTCAGGCTGACATAAATTTCCATTACGACCACCACGAGTCAATAAACGTCGATAGAAGAGTAATTAATATCCATGGTTAACCTTTTTATAACGTACATAAGTATTTGTTGTTGGACAAACATCAATAAGGAGTCTAATTATTATTTAATAACTGGCCACTTCTAGACAGCTTCTCGGTAGGCATAAAAAAAACACTTTATTGGAGTTTTGGCGGGAACACGGAAAAATCATGTCATTGCATTTTATAATTTTCTTAAACATGTGTTTGTTCGCGAATTAATGATTAAAAATGGTGATGTTTTATTTATTGAGTGTTGAATTACATGACGAGTGATATAATGTGGTAACATGTATTTTCGTGTTGTTTTCAAAACTCCGGAGAAGCTCATAGTAAAGTCGCCACAACTTAACTAGAGCCTGACTGACCTGAGTCGAGTCCAGACTATGACAATTTCGTATGAGTGACTGTGATTTCATGACATATTTGACTTGCTAATACTACATAAACTTGAACATTCATACATACATACGTGACTCTGTCAGAATGCACAACGTGCGATGCCAATAACAAAGAAAAAAAACACTAAGCATTTTAATATCATGCTAGACAGACAGGCGAAACAGCAAATCGTGACGTCACTTCTCTGTACGCCATATAAATTCTATTCTGACAAGTAAGGCGTGACGTCATTTTTTTGTTTTGTGGGAAAGACAGAGTTAGCTCTACCAAAAACTTTAAACGCTTATATATCAGAACATTAATAACTGATTTAAATTATTTTTTCAATAAACATACTATATAATTACTTAAGTTCTTTATAGTTATCTATAGTTTATAGTTATAGAAACAGGTAAAAAAACTAAGTATATAAAGTTTTTTTTAAGGTTGTTCTCTACTCTGTGAAAAGGGAGCGCTCTAAAAATCTGTTAACTCAAATCTCAGAGTAATCAGCGTATTAGGTACCAATAACAATACGCTTTTTAAAAAAAAACAACTGACTTCAACTTCGGATACCTGGATGACATCTTCATATTTTCCAGTAATTTTGATTTATAAACCAAACTACTGAACCGATTTCAATATAATTTATACGGGACTACCTCTGAAGTATTATACTGATACCTATCAAACAAAAAAAGAAACATCAAAATCAGTTCATAATTGGCGGAGTAATCGCGTAACATACATACAAAAACGAAAAAAAACATACAGTCGAATTAAGAACTTTTTTAAAGCCGGTTGATTAAATACGGATAGAATTGAAACGTCTTTTTTCAAATCGATCTCATAAACTTTAAAGATTTAAAGAATCGCTACATTTTACGCGTACGTTACGTTATAGTATGCAGAAAAAAATAACCTTTTAAAATTGTCTAAACAATAAATATAATGATTTGCTTCCCAATCCAAAAATACTTCTCCGTGATGGATAAAAAACAAAAAAAGTCACAAAGAGTACCTAAGATAAAATATTGATTTTTGAAATGATGTACCTACTCGTATCCTTAACACTTATTCTAAGACTAATTAACTACACGTAGGTATGTAGGATATTTACAAAAAATATCCTGAAAATTAACCTTTTAACATCGTTTCAAAGATAAATAAAAACTGCGTAATATTTCTTCCAAATTCAAAACGCCACAAAATAATTTATACACACAAACGCCACAAAAACCACTGTTTTTCCGACTGACTCACAGCTTTATAAATTTTTCAGCGCTGGCCGAAAAATCGATTACAAACTATTCCAAATTTAAAACGACACCAAAACAAAACAACACTCACAAAACGAATGTCACAAAATAGATTTTCGAATCACTATTGTTTTTTTAAATGTATTTTTGGCTTATCTCGTGTCACGTTTTGCCTCGGTAACGGCGGAACGCGTACTGGCTGGTTAGGCAGACGGCGAGGGAGGGGCGCCCGCCCTAGTATTTAGGCTGTACATTATAATGCCTAGCGTATCCACGTCTAGGTATAAGAATATAGCTAGTCAATAACGTAGAGACATGTCTTGGGTCGGTATGTTCTCAGTACTTACAATAGTTTTTTGAAATTCAGGTCTGAATCTGATTGAGAAAGGTTCAGCGGGTTCAGCTAGAATTTTTCAATAAAGTGAATTACGCATTTTTTTCAATATTGACATATATATATTATATATATATTTAATTCAATCATGTGACGAGACGAGACAAGACTTTTAAGGACATATATATTATAACTACGAAGGGGATACGTGGTTGCTTGGGACGTAAAGACGGAGTGATAATAGATAATATAACATATGTACGACAGTATTTGACAGTCGCTGAAAGAAAAAATCGAACATCGGTCTGACGCCCTGACATGCTTAGTGAGAGGCTACGTAAAAACCAGTGGACTACGACAAGAATTTCGTTATTTGACACAACATTTTTATTTTATACTTTGCAAATGAATATTAATTAATACATATTTATTAATTTTAAATTAATATTTAATTTTGTTAACCTCCAACGCAAACAGAGAGACAGAGAGGTTGAACGTGTGTGTTCATGTCTATGTATCTATCTGTGGTGCCAACGGATGAATCGATATTGATTTAGTATTTCGCGAAAAATAACAGCTGTGAAAATATTTTATATGGAAATGCATTTTTTTGCGAGTTCGGGGTTAGTCCGTACTGTTGTTTTTCGATACGATGAGTAGAAATAGCTCCTTTCTGCTTAGTAGTACCGTTCCGATAACCTTGTATGAGGTCGTTTTGTAAGCGTAGCGGGTTTAGCTTAGTCATTCAAATTGTAGTTATTTCACATAGTCCCACTCGTTTTTTATGCACTTAGAGACATGCAAAGAATGTAGTATCTACGTGACGGCTACATTTGGAACCATATTCATAGTAGGTACTTGGTAGTCCTTAAGCCTCGACGCACTCGAGCCACTCATGACCGCCACGAAACGCCGCCGCCACCTAAAACTGATTCGTAACGTGTCAAGCGACAGCCGTGTGCGGCGAGGCGATTCGATTCCTTACACAGAAAACACAGAAGATTATAATAATCAGTAACTTTTTACGAACTAATGGCTGAATCAATCTTGAAGAAATTGATAGCATTACGCATACTTTCCCCAGGAAAATCCGGAAACTAAAAGATTCATTTTGTAATTAAATTCCCTGAAATGTAATAAATAGGCAACTTTAAAAACCCTGATTTCCCTAAATAATGCTTTTTTTGTACCCTGATTCGTTTTTCAATGCTTCTGGTGTACAATAAAGATATAAAAAAAATTGGCATTTTTTTTTGGCATTTTTGAAATTTGGCATCTAAGGCAGAGACTTCTGTAGCTTAATTGGCAAAGCAGTTGGGACGGAAACCCATAGCGACTGCTCGTATGCAGGTTCGAGTCCTGCCGGAGGTCATAATTTTACTTCCTGTTTAAGCTTTAAAACATAGAAATACCATAAGTGTGGAATCACTTCATACAAAAATATTCAAAATACAATAAAGATGTATTGTAGTCCAGAAGCATTGTATTGTATCAAAAAAACACTAGACAATATTGTTTTGTTGTTGTAGATTACAACTAAGTGTATGAATTATATAATTATTTTGTAATGTTAGATTACAATACTACATAATATGAATTATATATATTTAATTTTGGACCTGGGTATGTCCTAAAACTGCAACCAGAACCGCCGGAGGACGGGCAGCAGCGTCCTCTTAGTTAACGATGGTAAGCATTCTGCGATCCCCAAGCCGCCTGCCAAGCGTGGGGATTATGGCAACCCCTCCCTATTAAGGGGGACGATTTCGTCCAGTAGTGGGCGTCTTCCGGCTGTTGATGAAAGACGACGACTATAGAAAAAATAGTTTCAGCAGAAAGAAGCTTAAGAAGCGGAAACTTGGAGCGTAATCTTCGATTATGAATAGGATTATCCTCATTCAAGATCAAACCCTAGCCTCGAGCATGCGATATTGCTTCTGTCTCCGTCACTCTAATTTGAATCTAAACGAGAGTGGAAATTAACATAAATAGTTTCGCAGGTTGAAATAGCCCCGATCAGAGTGCCAAGTGCGAGTTAGTTACTTACGTATTCGATGCAGTAACCATAGCAACAAGTTTTATGTAATAACAGCAACGCTATCTAGTGTCTATATTTAGCACTATACTTGTTCCATCACAATCTTTCTTAACGAGATTGGAAAAAAACGCACTCGGCACTCTGTACTAAATTCAAATATTTTTTCATAACATCAAACTTTCATTGAGTCCAGAATGCTGCGCGCCGCTTTCTCGCTCGCGCATTTCAACATTTCGAAATGTATAAAATCACTGAATATAGTTTGGCTAAGAAAAATCGCAGCCGGTGAAAGTACTGAGAATAGCTAAACATTTTTTTTAAGTACTAATACTTTTTTAGATCAAAATGATATGTTTGCTGAACCTTTGTAATTTTATTCTTATTCTCAGCAATTTCAAAGATTGAGGTTTTTCATAACTACATACAGTGATTTTATATCTTGAAAAATTGTGAAATGCGCAAGTGAGATAGCGGCGCGCAGCTTATTAGACTGGACCTTAAGCATGCTACAATAGTAGATTATGCAATAAAGGAATAAAGCAGTGGCTTACGTCGCGGGCAGCATATTAAACCCTGAGCATAACGAGGGAGTCTAGAGTTATATAGAGTCCTGAACGAAGCGGGGGGTTCAAGCTGCCCAAGACGAAGACAGGCGTTATTCCAGAGAAGCATGCTCTACTTTTCACACCTTCTGCGAGACAATAAAAAGCCAGAGCTCCATAAATTAAAATTCACTGACAATCACAGGACCAAACACCGTATTTTGTTTCACATTCTTTGTAAACGCACCTTTTTTTTTGAGTTCTGCTTATGGTGGCTAGTTAGTTTTTGAACAAACCTCTTTACAGTGTCATATGGGCATTTTTTTATTTAGAGTTTTCCACGAGTTTCCACATGAATTTGATACTCGTATTCCAAATTCAAAACACTTTATTCCTTAGAGAGTTTCATACAAGTTTATGTATCCCTTAAGAGATAATACTTTACTTTACGTTGAGGTTGCATGACATTGTCGAGCAGGTGGAGTGAAAAAAATAATAACTCCCAACACCGGACTATAAATAGGGGTCAGCGCCTGATATCCACTAGACCATCACACATTACTCAACTCGAGTACAATGGGTTGCATCATTGCATTTGAACCTTTGAAAACACAATTTTTAAAACCCATATAACATTTACTTTAGAGGCTAATTTATCGCAGCAAGATTTTTTGTCTTGTAGAGTTTGGAGCTTGTCTATACAGAATAGTTTTTTGAAATGAACTATGCATGCTAATACGATAGAAGATATATTGGCGTAGCAATAATTTTTCTCTGCAGTTTGGACAATTTAATTATGACAATTAATTTTAGTTTGTTCGAAGTGATAAGTGGTGTTAGTTTAGTTGATATAGTTTGCGAAAATTAAGATAGTGTGTCTGTTTACTTTTGTCGATGTTAAAGTTTTTTTTATTAATGGAAAATCTATTTTTTTTTGCGAGTTTAGTATTTGTTCCGTAGTAAAACTTGTAGATTAGTAAATTTATAAGTGCTATAAATTTCTCTCCGCGTAGCGTAGCTCCGTGTATAATTATAAGCTCTATATTTTTCATACACTGCGTTACGAAACAAACTCACGCGTATCGGTAAAAAAAATATCACACTTGCCTACAATTTTTAACTTGCAATGCCTCCAGGTGTAGAAATTATTTTAATAATTAACTGTGATCTGTGTAAAATATATGATTGTTACCCGCAATAATCATATATTTTTTAATGATTAAAAGTATAGTATTTGTAGAATTAAGGATGAAAAGTAGAGTGCCTACAGAAAGCCATCTGCGTTCCAATGATTTGAGCTGTTACAACGTAACAAACTCAAACAAACGATTTTATAGACACCAGTTTTTTTACTGCCTTTCAAATCAAAATCGGCTAGATGGCGCTGAATGAAAAATGTCCACCGATATTTATTTATTTTATAACATTGACTTGTAAAAATCTTGTATTTGCATTTACTCTTTCGAACCTATAAAGTGCAATGATTGTTACCCAAACATACACTTTTTGTAAATGAAATCAGGCTAAGTCGGAGGATTCTAGTAGTGTTATTAAAACCAGCGCATTAATCTAATTTAGTTATTAATTAGCTCACCAAGGTTGCGCCATGTTTTGGAGCAACGCGTAAGGTTATTCGGAAGAATGCAGGCTGGCAAGGTAGAGTTCATGTCAGGTTTTGTGGCCGCTCTGGATTTAAGGATATCATTTTATATTTTCGAAAAATAAACTTTTATAATTATTTTTTTATTTTAACGTCGACAAACAGTACACAGCAATATATAAAATTGAAATTACTGGTGAATTTTGGGAGCGGGCCGAATTTCTTCCGTACGCGGACGAAGTCACGGGCGACCTTTAGTTTGGATATATGATTTTACGTAATTAAGATCTCTTTTCCACAGAAACGCGTTAAATTTGTAATTCTGTAGTGTGACGCACGATATAAAAACCAACAGTTTTTTCATGTTTGTTTATGAAATTCTACACTAACTACACTATTAACTAAACGTTTCAATGCTTTTTGTTTTTCTGTAGCCATGTAAGCAAGCAATAATTTTGAAGTCGTTGTGTGTACGGTGACAAAGCGATTATAAAGTTTGGCACAAGTATTACAATGGTATAATGCTTCGACTCTCATAAAGTAATGTAGGTCAGCTAGTCAGAATTTCTTACTTTATTGTTCAACTCTGACCTCAGTTTGGTTCACAATGTGTTTAGACCTGGGAACGTCCTAAAACTGCATCCAAACCACCGGAGGACGGGCAGCAGCGTCCAAAGCGAGCATTCTGCGATCCCCAAGCTGCTTGCCAATCGTGCGGGGATTATGGCCCTCCCTAGAGGGAGGTCTTTTTCCAGCAGTGGACGTTTTCTAGCTGATGAGTGTGTTTGATCAGAAACGCGTCAGCTAGGTGTTTTCCGTATAAATAAGTATAAAATCCAAGACAAGATCTTTTACACAATTTTCAAAGTTTTACTACAATTTTAGAGGAACTGGAAATGTTTCAAAAAGCCTTTTTAAAACTAAATTAAAAAAAAATATATCGATATAAAAGAACATTCAAAGTATCTGTAGGCAACAGACCTATAGATAGTTTAAACAAAGTTTAACGTTTCGCTTGGGCCGTGGAGTCCAGGTGCTTTGAAAATCTTTAAGGACTTGTCGGGAAGACTGCACGTGACCAAAACGCTGGCCTTTGTTTAGGGGAAGAAAATTAGCCTCGTAATCCAGCGGGACAACGCGGCTAGCTTTTTGGGCTAGCTTTGTTGTCGGAACGACCCAAAGTGATTCTTGGCATCGAAACCCTCTTCTTCTTGCCTCCTCTCTCTTTGTATGAAAACACGAGGTGACAAAGATCTCTAAGAACTTGGAATCAATGCTTGAGATCAACTGGTGGAAACGATAGTTAATAAAAATGGCGCCTCTTAACATCGGAGTGATCACTTAAAATAAGGTAATCTAAAAAAAAGTTGGAGAAAAAAAATGAGAAATCAATCTAGAAAACTGAGGAATTAATCAATGAATAAAGGGGTAATCAATCCGGGCAGAAAAATCAATATCAAAAAAACACTCACTTTTTAGCGGTTTCACGACGTAACCTATCAACCCCATTAAAAAAACAAACCTGCACATTGCAAGGTCATTTCTATTCCAACTATAAATCCCATGAAATCGTGACGTCGGAGTCTCACGAAGAACCCACATGAATGGGTACAAAATGCATGCGACGTTCCAGACAAAAACCATACACAAATATCGACCTTAGACATTATGTTCCAACGCAACAAAAGTGTAAGCTTTAGTAACGAAGCTATAGAGTTGAATTCTTCGTGAGTCATTGTATTTTTCTGACTGGAAAACCCGGGTGAGTCACTGGATTGGGCGGAGCTTGCTGGCGCCAGTACTGGAATGAATTACAGCTAATACTTTGACGTCGGATTCCAGTTATTGTGGCTCTGACTTTGTGATTAAGGTCGTTGAAATAATACTTTTCATAAGCGATATTGGTTCTTTAAGTTTAAAACTTAAATGTTGGTAATAAGCATCAGCATTTTATTAGACCATTGTTGGACTTTGGTTTGTCCTCGAATGGCGGTTAGGCCATATTCAGAACTTGCCCAGTTGCGGGTTGGCGGATTCACAAGCGCCATTGAATTTCTTCTCCGGATGTATGAGATTTCTTTACGAAGTTTTCCTTCACCGAAAACCCAATAAAAGTTTTGTAGTGGTAGGACTCTACTGCAGAGTCCGCCTGGGGAAGTACCACACCTTTGCCAGTTATTCAACCGCCAAGCAGTAGTGTGCAAGCATTACTGTGTTCCGATTTGAAGGGCAATGTTACCAGAGAAATTACTGGGCTTGAAGAGATTTAACATCTAATATCTCAGAGTGACGAGCGCAGTCCAGTGCGGCGCAGGACTGTTCTTTAATTCTGACACTGCTACTGTTAGTGGTAGGCTTGACGGTTACCACCATGCGAACGTCTTGCTCGTCTCGCCACTTCAAAGTATAAAAGAAAAGTCAGTGGTATGCAAACCCGTACATAAACGCAAGAGCTTATTGGCTCGGTGCCGGGATTTGCACCCGCGACCTTCGCTTTCAAGTCGAGCGGTCCCGACTACCTCGGCTTTTCTCTATGTTGGACCCTGACTAAAGTCACACACGCTAATGAATAATGACAGAGATATTCGATTGAAAGCATATCGATTGTCTGACTCAGGCAGTTACAAGTGAAGCGATTAACTTCTGACATTGGTTTAAGTATCAGAAGGTCGGATGACGGTAAGCTATCAACTTTTTACTAGAAAGCATCTATTTCAAAGAATTTCGTTATGAATCGCTTGTTGGAATATGAATCTACGTTTTAACGCTCTAACGCAAAAGACAAACTCAAATGTATGTATATAATTTTTCGACGATAACTTACAAACGTTGACCCGATCTTTATGAAATTTTGTAAGCAATTATTTCATGCAAATACAATTACCTATCAAGTTCGAATACGACAATTGGTTAAGGGGATTGGAAGATACAGGGATCGCGAGGTCTAAGTTCGCTGCGAAGTATTAGTTTAATTTTGTTTTATTAATTTATTTATTTTTAATTGTAACACTTTTTCTTAGTTCACTTTCCAAAAAAAATATGTTTGTATGTACAGTAAAGAATGAAGCGATCAACCTATAGTTTATGAAGTTGGTTAAAAAAACAGACATGTAATTTAAAAAATTAAAAGCACTTATATTAAATGCCAATTTTTTTATAGCCAGTGACACTAGGGCCAGCGATGGTGTAAGGATTCTAACTATACCCTATACATCCAAATCAGTCCAGCCATTTAGAAGTTATGGTGGAGTAAAGAATTTCACATAGGTACATAAATACCTACATAGATACATACATATGAAAATATTACTAATTTTTGGGCAATCGTGTAAAAGGTCTAGATTCTTAGTAAGAAACCTTTTTGTATGTAGGTACTGACTACTGAAAACCTAGTAATTGATTTTGTTTGTAGGTCACAAAGGCGTAAGAAATCCTAGACTGTGAGCAGCCTTAACATTCCTTACGCAATTCGACCTCTAAAGAATGTAGAGTCCATAATGCTCTAAATCTACTTATATCAGACGGATCTAATACACAATAGGTATTTTATCTCACGTTTATCTACATCTCAGTTAATAAAAGGCCTTGATTGATTTAATT
Organism: Erannis defoliaria; assembly: GCA_905404285.2. Taxonomy (NCBI): domain Eukaryota; kingdom Metazoa; phylum Arthropoda; class Insecta; order Lepidoptera; family Geometridae; genus Erannis; species Erannis defoliaria. The sequence continues at coordinate 1,610,878 of FR990082.1, read as the reverse complement.
ATTGTATGCGCGATCTTGAAGTTACTGCAAATAACTATTTAAGGGGGCGACTAATGCCAAAAGTAAGAAAAAGGTGTATTTTTAAACACATAGTTTAATGATATAGAACGTAGATATTCAAATAAAAAAAATACTACAGGTATGGGAAAACCCTAAAGAAGCCGAGTAACCGAATAGAATTTTGGAATATAATCTGGTTTATTAAAAAAAAATATACAAAACACCAACAAAAAAGAAACTGTTTTAATTCAAATGCTCCAAATTATCAGCGACAGCACCACATTATTTTTTACGAATTACATAGCCATACTAATGTTCTAGCATAGTAGCCGTTTATTTTTTTTATTTCATGCCTACATTTTGAATAATTAAATAAAATCCCACCTAAATTGCTCAAAGCCATCATCATCATCAATTGTATCATGCGATTTTCGACTCTAAACTAATGCAAGACACGCGGGTGAAATCTGATATTTTTCTGGCATTAGTCGCACTCTTAAACACTAAAGCTAAAAATGATTTAATTAATGAATAAATTGGGTTTACGCGTATGAGTGTAAAAACAAAGTCACAAACAGTAAGTCACGGTCAAGTCCAAGTATTATAAGTAGTAACCTCAAATATTATTTTAACTGCAGGTAACTTTTTTCCTGATAGTGAAGATATTTTATTACCGGCCTGTTATAGACGCAAAGTGGGCATTATTCTTCGTAAAATGTAGGTGCTTAATTGAAATAATGAAAACGATTGTAAATGGTAACACTTTATTAGTATGAGCGGCGCCAAGATTGTTATCATAGGGCTGGATAGCGTGACTGGTCTCGCGCAACGTTTTTTTTCTTTCATGAATGATGGTGTTGCAAATTGTTAAATGTTTAATGTGGACTAAAAATTTAAAAATGAATGAATAGGCTTTTTAAACCGCGAAACTACTTTGGACAATACAAACGGACCAACGATAATGATTGTCTAACAAGTCACAGTCTAGTGAAGCAAGTCACAGTCAAGTGCATGACCCAATAAAAGGGTGGAGAGTGGAGACTTTACACGAGACTCTACTTCTCTACTGCATTTTGGAATCAACACAAAAAGGCACGTTTTACTACATTATATCACGTGGCCTAGATCTGAATTTGGAATCAATCAAAAATTACTAAAGTATCCAAATGGATACTTTGATCCACAAATCGGAACTTAGACGTCTAAACACAAAAGTCTCGCTGATAAACTGATTTATATGCAAGTTTTCTTTTATTGAAACCAGCGGGCAGTGATAGGTAAGGCTCATATTTCTAACCTAACCCAGCGACGGTGATAATAACCATCATTTCACCAAACTACAGCACGGTGTGCGTCAGAGGCGCCTAGATGTCTGCGATAAGGCATGGTTTTCCAACTAACTGTTATTTATTCTGCGACATGGCGTGACTTGCTACAGGGCTGCCACCTAGTGGCATCGATGTGTTGGACATTTGGTTTTTGGGGCAAATAGTATCTGGTAGGAGAAAATAGCTTATATCTAGAATGAGGACGAGATTAATGTACAAAGATACGTGTAGAGCACAGAAAACTAGATATTATACTTTAACAACATTCATTATATATTTTTTTGGCTTAAACAATAAAACCTCATACACTACAAGCCGTTCTAATCACAGATAAATATCATCAGTATAGGCGCAGGTAATATTTTTTATTTGCTTTCATTTATCACCTGCGACTCTCATTATTATTGTTAAAAAAAATCAACAGGGACAGAAATATAGAATAATAAAGGACATTTTAGCCTAGTAATCACAAGTACAAGTACAGCGATCCCCAAGCCGCCTGCCAAGCGTGGGGATTATGGCAACACCCATCTATGAAGGGGGAAGCCTTCGTCCAGCAGTGGACGTTTTATGGCTAATGACGAATCACAAGTAGGTAATTTTTTTTAATATCTGACCGTTAATTTATGTCTTTCATTCAGCACCTTTTACTCAAAGCGAAAAGCCTGAACATAAAATAATAATATAATAATAATAATAATTTTTTTTTTTCAGACCAATTACATCCATATACACAGATTACACATAAAACAAAAAATACAAATTGGAAAAGATTTAAAATTCGGTGGTGTCAATGTCAATCAATAAATAATCAATAGTCGAAAAAAAATTATTATAATTAAAACTATTATAAATCAAATAATTAAATGTCAAAATAAAAATAAAAATGTCAAATAATAATTGCATGTCAAATTAACAATCAAATAAGTAATTATTTAAAGTCAGTGAACTATGTAATATTCAATTTTCAAAGTTTAAATTTTAGTTCCTTTGGTTATTTATTATTGACATGAAGCTGAACTGCGTGCTTGATAACAGGGCAGTCAAAATTAATGATCTAATCGAATTCATTGGTGAAACAATCTATATTGAATTTTGGCATTCGTTATCATCGTTCGGTGTTTTAATTTTGCAGTGCACAATAAAGAGTTTCTAACTATCCATCATTCACTCAAATGAGTATTCACCGTAGTGAACTGCCAGATACCACCATAATACTTTCATATGTATAATGTAAATAACATAATGACATTAAAAATATCAAAGTAAAAGCACAGTAATTCATTGAGTAATCCACTTATGTTGTTATCGTTGTCTATTTCCAGTCTCGTGTTTAAATTTCTCTCATTTCTTTTTGAATCTAATTATTTACTGTAAATATTTACATTATATCTACTCTCATAATTAATTTACATCAATAAAAATCTTCAGTCAGGCATGAAAATCATTGAACTTTCAACTTGACTGTTCAACGAACTCTGGCAACACAATTCTGTGAGTGACTTTGTTATCGTTCTATGAGTAAAAATACAAAAGCTAGCTGAATCGCCACATTTGCCGTTATCAACTGGCTTTTCGTTCCAATCGTGTCGGGATATCGTCAACACCCGCGCCCGACCCGTCACAACACAAAGGGCGGGAAAACAAACTAGCGACCGAGCGTTGACTCGAATACACAGAGAATTAACATGAGAAAGTAAATATTAGGGGACTGACTAATATAATATTCTAACCAGTTACACGCATAAATGTTACAAATACAAAATACAAATAGTTTATTTATAACACCAAAGTTACACGTCAAACATGTTATAACATGTTATTCATAACGAACATGTTACGTTACTCAGTATTATTTAAATACTAGTTACTAAATCGTTCGCGATCACGCTCACTGCTATGTGACTGAGAACATGAATGCTGAGAATGGACAGTTTCAAGAACAGTCATCGTATTATTATTGGTTGTTCCGATTAATGGAACTTTATTCGATACATCCAGACACATATGTATATTTTACTAATAATATTCCAACAATAAAAATTAAGAACTATATACAAAACAAAATAATAAAATTAAATACCTATCCTGAACTAGCCAAAACTATAAACTACAGGTAAAAAAATGCATTAAGGTCACTGTCTTCGGGTAGGGTACCTAAAAAGCTAGCGACATTACCACGCTGAATGGCCAAACTTATTCTTTGGCCAAGGTAAGCGCCAGCTCTCTGATCACCCGTCACATGTGCGAGGCGTCCGATTAACCGCAACCAGATAGATAAATGACAAATGATGATGAATGATGATGATGATGATCTATGGTTATAGATAACCGCAAATCTATAAATTAAATATTGGGAATATTGAATTGAGTTGTAAATTTCACGCATCTGGTAAGGGAATGTAAACTGTAGGTAAAAAGCATAGAAAATAGTATTCGTTGGAATAAAGTACAAAAAAAAAGTTTCTGTTCACGCCCGGTATTGGGACATCCTGCCCCAGTTTCTTTTTCTTTCCAAAGTAAATTAGAACGAACGCAATTTCTACTAATGTGTTAAGTTTTCCTCCTGTGTCATGTCACGCTGTGCCATGATCAGTGATAACCGCTCGAGACAGAGGCATCGCAGTATCGCGTGACAGTCGCCGATGTTAACCCTCGGTTATCAAATTTAATTTTATGTTATTGCCAACTTTTTGTTACGTTCGAGAGGTTAAACGGAACGCGTGTTTTGAATTTGCGTGAAGCTTGAGGGTCGTATTGATGAAGCTCGTTCGACGTCCCAAAAGCCTTTTGGCAAAGGCGATGATAGTTAGGACGTTAGTTACCTACTTTGTGAACATAATGTCAATCAAATAAACGCTGTTACATAGACATTTGATATTGCGCGTATAAACTTCAAATCCGTGCTTCCAAAGATCTACCTTGAGAATTAAAAGCCTATTTATAGATTGTCATTAGCAAAATAAGTTTTGTTGGCGATGTTTTGGTAGATATAGAAAGCAAAGAAAGAATCATTTTGAAAACCTAAAAACTTGTGTAGCAAAAATGAATCTAGAAGCATAATAACAGAGGTGTAAATAAAACTGCTTAACTTGATTCCACCTAGTCCTTTCTATTATGTAAATTATTGGACGGCTAGACAAACGCGATCAAGTGCCATCCTTACGTGGAGAATAGTCTTTCCGCAGAAAAAGTAGAACTCTGCCGATTTTTGTGTTTTAAAAAAGCATTAGGTATATAGGGATGCCTTCAAAGTAAATAGGTTTCTTCTAAAGTAAACGTACTCCTAAACCCTTTATTGTTTAATCTCATGTAATACAGTTTTTAAAGTTGTTGCTATAAGAACACAAGCTATAGATTCGGTGTTAAAAGTTTGCACCGCAAGATTTAGGTCTTGACGTCAGAGTGCTAGCGCGCGATCGATACTCCGTCAGACGTCTCGTCCGCACTCCGCACATTTGATACCGCTGTCTTTTCCAAGATCAGTCTCCAAGTACTTATACGATGTACATTTTACACTTACTTAACATTTTAATTTTACCTAAAAATAGGATTTTACGTTTGGCTTAGGTTTTTCTTAATGTATGAAGTTTTTTTTTTTTTCTTAGTTATTGGCATCGCACGTTGTGCATTCTGCCAGTGTCAAGTTTATGATTTTTCACATTTATTTGTTATCATCAAGTCAAATAAGTCATGAAGTCACAGTAAGTCACACGAAATTAGTCATAGTCGAGTCCAAGTCATACCCTAGTAAAGTTGTGGCGACTTTACTATGAGCTTCTATGGAGTTTTGAAAACAACACGAAAAGACATGTTTCACCACAATATATCACTTGCCCACACTCGTGCATGTAATTCAACACTCAATGAATAAAACACCACAATTTTTAATCATTAATTCGCGAAAAAACGACAAAAGTTAAAGTTTAAGAAAAGAATAGTATGCAACGACATGATTTTTTCGTATTCCCGCCAAAACTCCCCATGAAGATTATTGATTTGTGATGTATTTTTTTTTTTTTTTTTTTTTTTTCTATTGACTTCAAAAAAGGAGGTTCCCAATTCGACTGTACTCGACTCATTCTGTTGTCTGTGTTTAAAAAACAAAAAAATTATCATCAAAATCAGTTCATAATTGGCGGAGTAATCGCGTAACATACATACAAAAAATATATACATACAGTCGAATTGCGAACCTCCTTTTTTTAAGTCGGTTGAAAATAGCACAAATTTGTACATTATACAATTTTTCACAATTTGCGACGCTTAATCAGTCAGGAAAAGGAAATAATTATATTATGTAGAAGAAGTAGGACACACGCAAGAAGTTGAGAAAAAGCCACAGAGTTTTATTATAAGAATAGACGTGGTTTTGACACATTTTTGTTTTATTTATCTGTTTTCACTCCTCGAAAAAGATTAATGGGTGTGATCAAAACTATAGTCGTAATATCCGTCTTAAATAAACGTGTTTAATCCTGTATAAATAAACAACAAGCCTAGAGAAACAAAAAGAGTAAGTATAGTAGACTAGAGCAGCAATCAGGGGCACTCTGTGCCATCATGGCGCAGAGTATAGCAGGGTAGAGTAGACTCACCTATGAAGCTGGAGTGCGCGTCGAGCCGGTGGTCGTGCAGCGCGTGCATGACGAGCGCAGCGAGGAGCGCGGGGCGCGCGGCCGGCAGGCCCGGGGCCAGCCCGCGGAGGGACACCGGCGCGGCGCTCAGAATCGCGCCGCAGAGCATCGGGCGACCATCTCACGCACCACGCGCCTGCACCACACAAAAGTAAAGATAAACATAATAGTAGATTACTCACCTAGGGAGCAAAAGTAAAGAAAGTCTCAGAACTCATGTTTATTGTGACTAACATGAGATTTGAGGCTTCTTTACTTGCTCCCGTGGTGTGTACCTATACGATTTTACGTGCCGCTGCGGGGAGGAAGTGGTTCCTTTCACTCCGCGGAGCGGGTGCTTCTATTACTTTGTCGTTTGGACTGATGTGCTGGGACAATGGTAGACGGCATACCTCAATTGTACCTATCCAGAAAAACCCTTTCGGGCAGCTAATTCCACTGTTGAAATATTAATGGACCTGGGTATGTCCTAAAACTGCATCCAGCACCACTGGAGGACGGGCAGCAGCGTCCTCTTAGTTAACGGTGGTAACACTCTGCGATCCCCAAGCCGCCTGCCAAGCGTGGGGATTATGGCAACCCCTCCCTATTATGGGAGAGGCTTTCGTCCAGTAGTGGACGTCTAACAGGCTGATGAAGAAGGTGCCTACGAAAACCGAGCAAGCATAAGACCGACCCACCGATTTGACTGTCCCATTCAGAACAAGTGGATGGGTGTGCTTATGGGACAGAAGATATAATTTTTAATCATTTTTGTTTTAATATGTGTTACTATTTCTGTTTTGTCGTGTCGATTCAATCTGTTTAATTTAAATTCAATGTGTATTCTAATCTAATTTTAATTTTAATTTACAATGACATTTTTCTATTAATTATTTTTGTGCTATATGGATTTATGTAATCTGAAATAAATGATATTTGATTTTTTTGATAAGAGCTCTTTATTAAACTAACAGTAAATCTATTTATTATAAACAAATAAGTACAAGTAAATAGTTTTAAGGACAATGACAAATCGTTTTTTACGTATATCTCGAAAAAAACAAATCACTCTTTACATGTGTGTCATATAACACATGATGAACAAATGGTGGGTAATGAGAAAGTAGCAGCTATTTAGAGCATAGTGTACATGACTGTTGTTTTGCTTCCATGAATATTGTAATTTGTTTCAAAGGGCACATATCAACCCTCGTTACGTGGGTGAAGCTGTGGCTTACCTCTCACGCTGGAGCGACAGGAGAACGTGATTTTAGTAGTCAGAAAACATCAGAATAAGAAAAAGACAAACTATATAACAAAATATACGGATAATACTTTTTTTTAATCATATTATACAGGTTGTTAGTTTGAACACCGTTATCCTTCTAGGATATCATTGTACTCATCATTATGCACAACTTTTACTATGGGATAACCCTGAAATATCGAAAAAAAAAACAGCTGTTCCATACAAAAAGGTTCATCGATCTTGGACAAAATGTATGGAACAGCTGTTTTTTTTTTCGTGATTTCAGGGTTGGCCTATAGTAAAAGTTGTTCATAATGATGAGTGCAATGATATTCTAGAAGGATAACGGTGTTCAAACTAACACCCGGTATAGGCTTGCGTTTGACTGCCATCACGTCTGATGATAACGAAGATGCAGTCTTTTTTTTTATACATTCTAGTGACGAGACGAGTAAGACGCTTACCTGATGGTAAGCGTCACGCCGGCCACTAACAGTAGCAGTGCTATAATTGTGAACTTGCGAACACAATCCTGCGCCGCACTGCCCTGCGCTCGTCACCCTGAGATATAAGATGTTAAATTTCTTCATACCCAGTAATTTCTCTGGTAACATTGCCCTTCAAACCGGAACACAGTAATGCTTGCACTCTACTGCTTGGCAGTTGAATAACTGGCAAAGGTGTGGTACTTCCCCAGGTGGACTCTGCAGTAGAGTCCTACCACTACAAAAACTCTATGTCTATGACCATACCACGTCTATACCTGGTTAAGTTGGAGTATGTTACCAAATCTAATAAAAAAATGGCGATGACAATAATTCCGAATGCTTGGAAGAGTCAGCTCTTTATTTTAGTACGAGTAAATCAGTTCTGAATTAGATAATATGTGAATATTTGTTTCAGACGACCTAGTAATCAAATCGAGATATAATTTTTATTTTTTAAAGATGTTAGATTTGAGAGTCAGTTGGTTTTGTATGGCCCTTTGGATTGTTTATTCGAACTATAATATAGTTTGAAATTTTTATACTGCACCTTCTGATGCACTTGGACAGATTTATATTAGTTTAAGTAGTCGTCGTCGTCAGTCATAAAACGTCCACTGCTGGACGAAGGCCTCTCCCTTTTTAAGTAGTATTTTAGGTAAATGTATATAGTTCCAATAGAATATTGGGGAAACCACTATACATTAGTAACCCAAATATTTCACTCTTGATCTCTCTCTTTATGGGAATCTTTAGTAAATAATGTAAGTTGCGTATAAAGCATACATAAATATTTAAAAACCCATTAACCGCCAATCACAGAGCAGTACTACATCTACTTTAACCACTTTTACTACACATACCTCCTCTCTCTAAAACCATGAAACCAAGCGAGACAGAAGAGAAGCTAAACAAAAGCACAATAAAGGTAGAAACACTCCCCCATATTAAAATATTCAGGTGCAACACGCAGGGAATGTTAAATCTGCGAGAAGGTATACCTTGAATAATAGATGGCGCTGGTTTATTGATAACTAGGTTTTGGCTCGCGATCATTGGGTCAGGTTGTTGGGGAAATGAAGTGGATGATTTAAAGTTATAGTGTCACTACATTCTGGGTCGATGTGCATTATTAAGTTTTTACCGAAGATAGCTTATGAGTTATGACCCTTTGCACAAAAAACTTTTCAAATATACTTTATCAGATCGCCTGATAGTCCGTTTCATTATTTATCGAATACTTACTTTTTTTTAAGATTTTGTCGTACAGTAACGAGTTTTGATTTCCAAGCTCCTGGAGCCTAATCCCGACAATAAGCTTAATCCAATTCAATTAAAATTTTATTTATTAAGATAACTGGGATCCATGTTACTAACGTAACAAAAGGTTTAAAACTTACAAAACTAACTTTTTTATTTTTAACTATTTTTACTTAAGCTTCCGGTGCAGTAAGTTAGGTTTCATGGTTTAGGAATTATGCACCCTAAATACATTTTGATGTGGTTGTTTTTAACATAGTTTGTGCTTAACGCTGTTTGTGAACGTTCAATAAAAAACCCATAAGGATTAAGGGCCCTGGTTTAAAAAATCACGTGCCGTAGTATATACTATAGCACATTTTTGCATTATATTTATAACAATATCTTAGAACTCTTTACATCAAATTAATAAAGACCACAAAGACATGCCTGCTTCAATCAATCCACCCGGTTCTAAGAAAGTCCTAATAAAGTAATTACCTCCCTATGGGGCCACTTCAGCGCGGCGGGAGCAAGTGGTAGGTAAATACAGAGCCTGATCAATATTCCAAATCCTTTGTTTTATGTACAATACACTCATGTTGCCACGATTTAATAATAATACAAGTATACTCGGCTCTTCTCAAGAATACTCTCATTTGAGAGTGTCACTTTCCTATTATCTGTCAGAACAAAAATTAAACAGAGTATCAACGGGGTAATGCAGCCTGGGAACCTTACCGCATGGTGGCGATCTAGACGGCGTTTTTGTTGTATAGGTACAAGGTTTTTTTTTGAATATATATTTTATTGTAAATAAGTAGTTTTTAGTATATAGTTTAAATATTTATTTTAAGTTTTGTACATATGTAAGTATCATTAAATATAAACAGAGTATCTGTCAAACAAGAGGTCAATAGATACTCGAAAATATACAAAGAGAGACTGGATACTCACAGCAACACCTAGCCAAAGAGTTATTAAACGTGGATGGAGACGTCAAGAGGCTAAAAAGATGGCATATATTGCAACTTGAAGAGCGAACATAACCAATCGTTTTAGGATGATTCCCATTGGGGTGTCACCTAATAAACTCGAGCCAAAAATTCTGATTATGACTGGTACTAGTCGAAGGCTGATAAGAGAAGCAAAAAAAAACAGAGTATCTCGCTGGTATTTTAAGATTTATCAGCTAAAAAAGACTCATGACTAGGGTTGCCATCTCACAGGAATTTTCCGCTTTTAAGAGGCATTTTAAACTTGACAGATTTTTTTATATTTCTGCGGTACCTATCATGCAAGCCCGCCTGCCCATATTAAAGTTCGAACTGACTTTAAAAACATACCACGCGCACGCTGCGCGGAAAGAAAAGTAAAGAAAAGAAACTACCTAAGTATCTGTAGCGTATTATTTATTTTAAGACTTACAGTTTTTTGCTATAGACAGGCATTTTTCTAAAAAATCTGGCATTTTGTACGGCCTGGACATCATCATATACTCACGGCTTGAAGACCTTGTCTTTTATTTATATCATTATTGAAACGAATTGATTTTACATCAAATTAGGATGTTTTATTAATTAGTGGATAATGTGAACATGTGTCCTCAAAATATTCCCTTTCCTTGGTCTGTTCAGTCAATGGAGTACAGCAGTGGGATAATAAAGACTGATGCAGTAGGTATGTTATCATTGACAGCCATAACACGTCCACTACTGGACGAATACCTCCCCCTCAATGGGGAGGGGTTGCCATAATCGCATAAATAAATATGAAGAGATTTAACATCTAATATCTCAGGGTGACGAGCGCAGTGCAGTGCAGCGCAGGATTGTGTTCGCAAGTACACAATTCTAGCACTGATACTGTTAGTGGCAGGCGTGACGCTTACCACCAGGCGAAAGTCTTGCTAGTCTCGTCACTTGACAGTATAAAATAAAAGATCAATTATTATACTTCTCAAAACAATGTAAAATCTCAGTCAGTTATGTTTCAGAGAATTATATTTTCAATGAATAGGAAGGAGTTGTTATTTTAGGTGGGATTCAGCAAAAAATGCCTCGTAAAATAGTTACAGAAAATAGAAATCGTAAAGACTAGCTGTACATACCTAGGTATGTAAATATAATAGCGTAGCTAAAAGTATTTCAAAAGGTTTAGGCCAGTAACTAAAGTACTTATTTCAAAAAGTTGTCTCTCTGTAGTACTTATTCTGTGCGATGTGCCCAAGCCAATCAATATTTCCGAAAGGCCCGCACACCTGAATTTTTATAAGTTGAATCGACGTCTAATATAAATTTAAATATAGACCAAAATTGTTATTGATGGGTCTTGTTATGCTGATCAGCCTTCAACGTGGATCTTTTAATTTGTAACTTGCTAGCGGTGTCCCGCGGTTTCACCCCCTATCCCACTGGAAACGTGTATTTTTTGGAACGTAGAAAATACCAACTTAGAGCATAAGTATAATTAGCCCTTAAGGGCTCTATATTCCAAAGTTGCCCCTCGAAAAAACAATTTTATTTAGTCAAATTACAATTTTTATAGCCAAAATATAAATACCTTACAGACGAACATCCGTCTTAGTTAGTTTGGTTTACTTTGGTTGAAAACACGATTTATTATAATTACCTCGATGGAAAAAAAATACTGTAACAGTGCCTATTTGTACCATTTGTGTCAGTTATATGTATTAAATAAAGCACATAGCTACATAAAAAACAATATTTATTAAAAGATAATAGTATTTTAGAGAACAATCTTTGTTTGAAAAATTATTAATTTAGTTACTTTTCGAGTAATCTGTGAAAAACTTCAAAACTCGAAGTTTGACACGCACGAATCTCCGTAACCGACATATTTTTGCTTCGCTAAATAAGACCCTACCTGATACAGCTTCAGACAATCGATCGATCACATGAAAAAATGTGCTTTAAACGTGGAATATGGCTTTAAATTGTCCACTTCTGAACTTAGGCCTACCCTCGAAGGGTGAATGGCTATATTCACCACGCTGGACCAGTATTTTTTTTGTAATATTTGCGAGTTGTTAAATTCACATACGCTATTGTATTTCTTTTTCGGACGTATGCAGATTTCCGCACGATCTTCTTTTTCGCTTTTTCGAAAAGCCAGTGGTATCAGTATCCGTACATAAACCTCGAACAGCTCATTGGTACGGGCCCGAGATTTGAAGACGACTATACGATTCTAAGTCTAGCGGTCTTCCCATTAGGCTACCAATCAATCAATACCTACATAGGTGCCTACGTAAATGCCATCGATTTTCATTGCAACGTAGGTTTACCAAATTGGTTTAAGCTACCTTACACTACAGGGTAGGGATATTATAATAAACATGATGATGTTCGCCTGGTGGTAAGCATAACTCCTGCCACTAACAGTAGTAGTGCCAGAATTGTAAACTTGCGAACACAATCCTGCGCCGCACTGCACTGCGCTCGTCACCCTGAGATATTAGATGTTAAATCTCTTCATACCCAGTAATTTATCTGGTAACATTTCCCTTCAAACCGGAACACAGTAATTCTTGCACACTACTGCTTGGCGATTGAATAACTGGCGTGGTACTTCCCCAGACGGTCTCTGCAGTAGAGTCCTACCACTACAACTTTCTAGAAAAGTATTGTTAATTTTGTTTGAATCGTTGTTACATCATCATAGAAGACCTTATTGACATAATTTTTATTTGATTATAGATTGTGATCAAAACTCTCCCGATTTGCTGCGACGCTATTTGGTATTTACCAGACGATTTTGATGTTTAGCGGAAACTTGTGACGCTCAATTCTAAACAAGAATATCGAATATGAGCAAAATGGGTCTAGAGTCTTGATATAAGATCGCGAGGTCCACTGTTTGCAAACTACTACATTAGTGTTCGAGCCGTTGGTGTCCAGACATTCAGTTGTAGTCGTGATTTCGGGACTAATTTTGTGTAATCTTTTTTTGTCTCTCTGATTCTTTCCTATTTGGCATACCTAAATACAGTTTCACAGTTCATGTGAAATCAGCCTATCTGTGTTACCTAACACTTACATACTCACCTAGTAACTATAAGTACACTCAATGTTTGTGTACTGCGTACAGCCAATACATAATAAAAAATCAATGATCGGCTCTACTACGCTTTACCTAAATATGGAAGCAATTAATCAAACCGTAGAGGCGCGTGCCGCGGAATTACCCAAGGCTCTCCAATCTTTCCACATTTTCCTTGGTAAAAAGTATCTTGTCATTGTTCATAAAGCTGTACATTCCTGCACAATTTTGTCAGGGTCTGTTTAGCTGTTTAGCTTGAATAGGTAATAAACAGGCGGGCGGATATTTTGCTTATATATTAGTACCTAATTAGGTAGGAAGTGAGGTCTTACCTTTTTTCCCTCAGCCAAAACTTACACAATCGCGTATGACTAAGAAAATTACGTAAGGCAACGTCCAATTGTAAATATCTTAGTAGAGTCAAACGTTTCTATGCGAATTCACTTCACGGCACCACAAATGGTCTCTAATTCCACTTTTTTGTCCAATTTGTTTGTAATTCAATGGTTTTGTATAGAAAATCTTGGATACGAAAATAAAATGGTGGATTGTGAACGAGGGTTGGGGTTAGATGGGGACGGAGTTGATTGGCGCATGCGTGAACTACCCGCTTTAGACGCTGCGTTCAGAAATAAGCCTGGAGGAGTTAGTTGTTAGTAAATCCGTGGAAATTGGGGTGAATGAAGTTTTAGGGTTCCTTTCCTAAATTGTATCTATACCTATGTCATGGTACTACAGCTATTCAGAAAATGAATCTATGCTGAAATTTGCCTTTTTACGGCCTTACTTAAAAAAACTTCTCAACCGTTAGTCACTGCTTAAGACGCTCTGCCATCTTCTCTCTGACGTGAAGTTGCACGTGCTAGAAAAGGACAGAGAAGTTTAAGCAGTGAGCAGTAGAAAAGTTTTTCCGTTAGTGTGGCAAGCATCACGCCTGTTACTAACAGTATAGCAATACCGGAATTGCGAACAAAATCTTGCAGGATCGGAATGTCACAAGTTTACAATACAAAGTAAGTAAGTAAGTATAAGTATTTAGTATACTTAATCTATGACAATAGGCAATATGCATGTGTTTTGATTATTAAAAATAATATAATAAGTGGAGAGTTTAAATAAATCTGATGCTAAAATCGAAAAAATAATTGAAATCGGCTGGTAAAGTCCTGAAATATAAGCGTTCAAAGTATTGGGGGGCGTCATCTGTCCCTTTCTAGCAAAACACATGCTAGTATAGAATTTGTTTGAAATCGTGGACTTTGACGTTATTTACTAGTATACTGTGGTCGATTCTGGCGGTTTTAGTTAACAGTTCTAAACTAACTAAAGTATTGCTGTCCTTAGCTAACATACCTAGTAAAAAAGTGACAGCAATACTTTAGTTAGTTTAGAACTGTCAACTAAAACCGCCAGAATCGACCACACTGCCTCTCTAACCAGAAACTATAATAAATAAATAATAATAATAAATATTGGGGACATTTTACACACAGCGCCATCTAGCCCCATACTAAGCAAAGCTTGTATTATTAAAACAGATAGCTGATAGAATACTTACATACATTTTTTCGTAAATACATACTTATAATACATACTACACCCAGACACAGAACAAACATCTATGTTCGGCACATAAATGTTTGCCCTGGGTGGGGATCGAACCCACGCCCTACAGCTCTGAAGGCAGACATGCTACCAACTGAGCTATAAGGCTGTCATAAACATTATAATGTTTATAACTTCGTTATTTCTGCACATAATTTAAATTTTATTTTCGATTATTGTTTTGTTGCGAGTCAATAACAAAAACATGTATATTCCCTTTGATAAATTATATGTCTAGATAGACGGATGGAACCTAAACGCGTCGAAAAAAATAGTGGTTAACTGTTAGCCTCTTATGCACGCACACTATAACAACGACAATGGTGCAACGCGAGTGTAAGACATGGCTGTCACGCACACTAGTATAATAATGTTGGCCTGTCATTTTTCGTTCATAAACAGTACGAGACTCTATCTAGACATAATATTTATCAAAGCATATTCCCTATTCTGGCACTGCTACGGACCTACTGTATGGGCATACGTGATGCTTACCACCAGGCGAACGTCTCGGTAGTCTGGTCTCGTCACTCCATCCATTGAGAAAAAAAACCACTAAATAGCATTGGCAAAAATATCGCACATTTTCTAGATAATCTTAATATGGTAAACGCAGTATAGCAACGATTTTTCGCTAGTTTGAATTACTTATTGTAGAGTTTTTTTTTAATATTGTATCACTACCTTTTATTATAAGAGAAATTACAAGGTAAGAAAAGATTTGTCATTTAATATCTCATAGTGACGGGAGCGATTTTGTTCGTAAGTTCACAATTCTGGCACTGCTACTGTTATGGGTATATAGGCGTGTTGCTTACCACCAGGCGAATGGCTCGCTCGTTTCGTCACTCCATTGCAGTAGTATAAAAAAATTACTAGTAGGTACTATTTTGATGCCATGTAACACCAGGGCCCTGTTTTATAAAGCTACTTGTACTTGTACAAGCTTACAATTGTACTAGCTTCTTGTACCAGTAACTACAAGTTAGCAGTTACAGGTAGATGGTTTGTCTTATATACAAGTGCTTGTACTTGTAGTTTGTTCACTGGTTGTCTTGTATCTTTACAAAACGCCGTACTTAATATTTTTTGCGGTGTTGCCAGCTTTTCACTACAAGTACAAGACTTGTAGCTTTATAAAACAGGGCCCTGTCCGTGGTATCGAGCTGGCAAACCTGGCAAGATAGTTTATAATATGGTAAAATTGTTCCCGTTAGTAACACATTTATCCAACACTCTGAAGAACAAAGAGTGTGAACTCAGTCACGCCAGTTTAATTGGGAATATATTTCGTCGTACTTACCATAAAATATATGGGCGATTTATTATCACTGGTAAGGTAACTGTAAAAAGGTATTGAAACTGAAACTTCCTTCTCTTCAGGAAATGCCAATCAATAGACATTAGTGGATATTCTCAAATTAGTCCCAAGTTACCGTCATCTTCCTCTGTCTGACAGATAGTATTGTAACTAGTCTTTTTTGCGCCCGGTGCGAGTTTCTACAACTGCGTCCATGCATGATCCTCAACTAGGTCCTGGTCATGGTCATTTCTGCGCCTCTCCAGGGTCTGCGCCCAGTGCCTGTGCACCGCTGGCACCGCTCCTCCTGGAAGGCATCCCCTTAATAGGGAGGGATTGCCATGATCCCTTGTTTAGAGTAATCACGTAACATACATACAACAAAAAAATAAACTAAAAATCAGTTGAATTGACAACTTCTTTTTTTTGAAGTCAGTTGAAAATATATATATGTACCATCTGTTGGTAAATGCCTCATATCATTAATCCATCGCGACGTAGCTAGCTAGTTAGTATAGATGTTGACAAATGACGCTAGTTTAGAAAAGCATAATAATTTTTATTAGTAAGAAATACTTATTTTTAAATCTATGATTTTTTGTAGACGTATATATTAATACGTAAGTATATATATAATAGGCTAGATGGCCGATGTTTAAATCGTTGAAACCAATAGCTTTGATGAAGAATTTAAGTAAATATAGTATTGTAATTAAAAACATTATTTAAATCGGTTAATAATGTTCTGATATATGAGCGTTTAAAGTTTTTGTTAGAGACAACTCTGTCCCTTTCCCACAAAACAAAAAATGACGTCACGCCTTAGATGTCAGAATATAATTTATATGGCGTACAGAGAAGTGACGTCACGATTTGCTGTTTAGCCTCTCTGTCTAGCATGATATTAAAATGCTTATAAGTAGCTTATTTTTGATCAGATTTTAATTTTCTTTCCATTAATCAGCTATATTTATGGGCCACATTTGAATAGGACAATAAAAAAAAACCAGTCATCTAGCCTATTATTTAGTAGACTCTACTGCAGAGTCCACCTGGGGAAGTACCACACCTTTGCCAGTTATTCAACCGCCAAGCAGTAGTGTGCAAACATTATTGTGTTTCGGTTTGATGGGCAATGTTACCAGAGAAATTACTGGGTATGAAGAGACTTTAACATCTTATATCTCAGGTGACGAGCGCAGTGCAGTGCGGCGCCGGATTGTATGTGTTCACAAGTCTGTCAGGCTATGCTACTGTTATAGGCAGGCGTGACGCTTACCACCAGGCGAACGTCTCGCTCAAGACTACGAAGACTACGAGGGCAGAACGACTAAAATGCAGAAACACTAAAATTCAGGAAGAATAAAACGCAGAATGACTAAAATGCAGAATAGTACATTACGATACAAATGTGCTATGTTGGTCATTACACTAGAGGCTGTATTAGGCGATAAGGAAGCCGAGAGCGTAATGACTAACATAGCACAAGAGTTCCATACGACGGTTTTCATGACACTTGCGAAGAAAATACAAACTTTTTTTGATAATAATCAACCACACAGCGAAAACCAACAAAAAGTCAACAAACATTTGCGGACAATAGCGCCCAAACCAGCAATGCGCGCGCAGGTTGACATTTACTTCAGCGGCATAAGATCGCTTTGTTGGTATTACAAAAAAACTGTAAGTATTACCCGGCTATATTAAGAGTGCTTCGTATACATACGTCTAATTACAGTCACGTACAAACTTGACTTTACCGGGTTATACCTATTATAGCACAAGTGCCGTAATGTAAAGTAAAAAGCGTAATAGCGTAATAGCTTGAATTATGAGCGTAAAACCGATGCAATAAGATCCACTTTACGAGCAAGTGTGATGAAACGAATAAAATGCTACAAGTTTTGCCAAATTGAATCTGCTTCATGAAATTTTGAATCCTAAAAAATGAACATAGTACGTACAGACGTTTAACTCATAGAAAGATCTCGGCTGTTCCTATATAATAGGCTAGATGACTGGTATTTTTTAATTGTCCTATTAAAATGTGGCCCATAAATATAGCTGATTAATGAAAATAATATGAAAATCTGATCAAAAATAAGCAACTTATAAGCATTTTAATATCATGCTAGACAGAGAGGCAAAACAGCAAATCGTGACGTCACTTCTCAGTACGCCATTTACATTCTATATTGACAAGTAAGGCGTGACGTCATTTTTTGTTTTGTGGGAAAGGGACAGAGTTGTCTCTAACAAAAACTTTAAACGCTCATATATCAGAACATTATTAACCGTTTTAATAAAAATTTTCATTAAACATACTATATTTACTTAAATTCTTCATCTAAGCAATTGGTTTCAACGATATAAACATCAGTCATCTACCCTATTATCCACGTCGAGGTAAATGTAATGTACCCAATATAAAATAAATAAAACAACATAAAAACTATAGGAATAAAATTTGTATTTCACAATCTTCAATACATGATATTCATGTTCATTTAATAATAAAATATAACTATAGTATGCTATTACATATCATAACACTCGAATACAATGTCATGTTAACGGTAGATAAACATTGCTTATACTTTAGTAACATCGCGTTTAAGTCTAGGGTTTAATAATTATTTTTAATAACATTAATTTTAATAATAACTTATGTAAAAAGGGTGTGTACAGCGTGATAATTCATCGATCTTCTGAAATATAAAAATACAGTAAATTAGATAAGTAAATAAACGTAAAGAAATGTATTATAGATAGGAGACCTTGAATCGGCAATGGTAGCGTTGGACGGCCCGAGACTCGATAGAATGACGATTTACGTCATGACTAGAAGCGAAATATAAACATCGGGATTGGACTAACGTTTGCTGATGATGACGATGATGATGATGATGATGATGATGAAAGAAAAGATTTTTCCTTATAGTAAAATGCAAAGTGTTAACGCATAACGGAACGTAGCGCAGTGCTACCAATCAAAAATATAAAAAAAGTATTGTACATGTCATTCATTGTAAAAAGCAAGATTGAAAAGCATAATAACTTTAATGTCTAGTTTTCTATTACGATTTTCCTTGGTGGAGACTTTAGATAATAATATCAAGTCCTGTAGTTTATGCGAGAACCAAAATTCACAACAAGCGCCTTAACAAGTTGGACCTATCGAGCCACATAACCTACAAGCCACGCGGCGGTGACCAACGGGATACATAGAAAACGACATACATCATATGCAATCAACGCAATATTACAATCATCATAGCTAAAACCATCAATTTCGACGACATCCAATGGAAAATACAGCAAATACATCGTTCGACGAGGCAGTATGAGTGACGCCATCGACGTAACATTCAAATGCCACACAAAACAGGAGCTGCGCACGGTCTTTAGTGGTCATCACAGCCGCACAGCATCCCACACACAAGGCACGATTCCTGAATTCCCGGAATCCGAACTTCGTCAGTGAAATCGTGAGTTCGTTCCATATTCAAGTGTCATTGAAATACAATCCAATCCATAGAAATTCAAGCGACTTTGCTTTGTTTGCACGCTTTAGCATTCAAGCACGCTACTTTCATACAAACCTTTCCATTGCAATTACTTGTTTTTGCATCAAAATAGCTTTTTCAACAAATTGCATTTAATCAGCTAAAATGTCAACTAATTTCAAAGAATTAAAGAAAAAACGCTCATCATACAAGGCCAAGCTAACTCAATTTAAAAAGTTTTTGCATTCAATCAGCTCATGCGCTATATTAAGCAATATTCAAATTGCTGAGCTTAACCTCCGACTAAGTAAAATAGAGGAGATGTACAATGAGTATGATTGTGTTCAGCTTGATATAGAAAAACTAACCGATGTTCCAGACGGTGTCGAGTCAGCTGAGTACGAGGAACGTGAAGAGTTTGAGGTGCAGTACTTCTCAACCATCGCTACCGCGCGAGAGCTGTTGAGTAGGATGTCCTCTGCGGGTCCAGATGGGAACAATCTCTCCGACACAGGTTCTATGAGGCATGCAGCAGGTGGGCCAAGCTTAAAGTTACCTATTATTCATCTCCCTTCTTTTTCTGGGCGATATCAGGATTGGCTAGAGTTCCACGATACATTTATCTCCCTGATACATGAAAATCCAAGCATACCTAAAATAAACAAGTTCCATTACTTGCGTTCAGCTTTAAGAGATAGTGCAAAACTAGTCATAAGTTCATTAGAGTTCTCTGCCAGCAACTATGATGTTGCATGGCAGCTTTTGTGTGAGCGGTTTCAAAATGACAAATTGCTTATTCACAACCACATACAATCATTGTTCGACATTGAACACATACCAAAAGAGTCATCAGTTGCATTAAGAAACTTACAAGACACGATAAACAAAAATCTTAGGGCCTTAAATTCCTTAAAAATAAATACAGAGAACTGGGATGTACTAATAATACACATGGTCACCAGTAAATTAGATTCATCCACTAGCCGAGAGTGGAAAGAACATGTTAATCTTCTCAAAGATTTGCCTACATTGAAAACGCTGAATACATTCTTAAAAAATCACTCTGAATTGCTAGAAACAGTTGAGCACACAAGTATTAAGCGTAGGGCCAGTGAACCAATAAGTAGCCGGCCAAACCGATCATTCATTACCAATACAGATACACAACGGAAACAAATCAAATGTCCTTACTGTATGCAGGATCACCCCATCTATCAATGCCTAAAGTTTAAGTCACTTTCACCTCAGGCAAAAATACAGAAGGTACAACAATTAAAGCTTTGTGAAAATTGTCTGAGATTCGGACATAATGCAACTCAATGTAAGTTAGGACCATGTAAAATATGCTCTGCTTTTCACAACACACTTTTATGTGAATCCAACAGTAAGAAGGAAACAGAGCGTACAGTTCTAACACTAAATGAGACTTCCGAAGAAGACATTACTTTACAAACTGAAGGTACACTTGAGAACAACACTGTTTTGTCTTCAACTACAAAAATCAAAACCAAATGTGTTCTCCTTTCCACGGCTTTGATAGACATTGTTGATCACAAGGGTATAAAACATACAGTACGCGCTCTTCTTGACAACGGTTCGACAACAAACTTTGTGACCGAATCATTAAGCAAACAACTTCAATTGCCTGTCCAATCAACCACGATGACCGTTGAAGGGTTAGGTCGGAAACCAGTACATATTAATAAACGCTCTATTGTCAAACTGTCATCTCGCTCACAATCATTTACCAAGGCAATAGATTGTTTTGTTGTACCATTAATTACACAATCATTACCTACCATACAAGTTGACACGTCAACCTTTGACATACCACCCGGAATAACGTTGGCTGATCCCGGTTACCACATGCCTAGTGAAATACAGATGCTCCTAAATGCGGAGGTGTTTTGGGACGTATTGGGTATTGGACGGATTTCGCTGGGTAAACGTGGACCAACACTGAGTGAAACAAAGCTAGGTTGGTTAGTGTCAGGTATTGTACCTACAAAATACAATATTAAAAATTCAACACATAATAATACAGTCCACTGTCACTTTTCGAATGATATTCAAGTTCAACATCAGTTGGATAAGTTTTTTGAACTAGAATCAGTCTCAACCCCTCATAAGTTAACTAATGAAGAAAATGAGTGCGAACAATATTTTTCTCAAACAACAACAAGACAAGATGATGGACGTTTTGTTGTAAAAATACCTCTGAAACAATCGCCTGATGTTTTAGGAGACTCATATCAGCAGGCATTAACCAGATTTTATTCACTAGAGAGACGTTTCATGAGAGATTTACCATACAAAGAAAAATATTGTGAATTCATGCAAGATTATTTAGACTTAGGTCACATGTCATGTAATGACAAAAATAATGATAAGTACTCATATGTACTACCACACCATGGTATTCTGAAAGAATCAAATTTGACATCTAAACTCAGAACTGTATTTGATGGGTCAGCTGTCACAAGCTCAGGCCTGTCATTGAACTCCATACAACGGGTAGGACCGGTTATACAGGATGATCTTCTTAGTATTCTTATACGGTTCCGACAACACAAATACGTTGTGAGTTCAGATGTCAAAATGATGTACCGTTGTATACTAGTATCAGATGAACAACGGTGCCTACAACAAATTTTATGGAGATTCGACACATCTCAGACAATTCAATTATTCAAACTAAATACAGTCACATACGGCACTGCCTCAGCCCCTTATTTGGCAACACGCTGTTTAGTACAGCTAGGGCTAGAGTGCGCAGATCAATCTGTTCGCGAAGCGATTTTACATGACTTCTTTGTCGATGACTTTATAAGCGGACACAACAATGAATCAGAATTGTTAAATATTTGTCAAGGTGTTATTGAGCAATTAAAAAAGGCTCAGTTTAATCTAAGAAAGTGGCGTTCCAATAGCCCTCATATTTTAAACCAAATTCAAGATGATCATTCTGATGAATTGTTAAAAATAGTCAATGATGATAATGCAAAGACGTTAGGATTGAGATGGTCATGCATATCCGACACATTATTTTACTCAATAAACATTCACACAAATACTGAAAACTTAAATAAAAAATCAATTCTGTCCACAATAGGGCAAGTATTTGATCCGCTTGGCCTTATTTGTCCTTGTTTACTTCAAGGCAAGGCTATATTTCAACGACTTTGGGCTACAAACTTATCATGGGAACAAAAATTGCCGCCTGAAATTGAGCATGAATGGATGTTATTCTTAAAAGGCATTCCATTGCTGAACAACATCACTATACCACGTCATGTGATATGTGATGATTCCATTCGTGTTGACATACACGCCTTCAGCGATGCTTCGCTATTAGCTTATAGTGCTTGTATCTATCTGAGATCAATATCAAGTGATGGTCGTATAAATGTCCACTTGGTAACAGCTAAGAGCAAGGTGGCGCCACTGAAGGGTATGACAGTCCCACGTCTTGAACTCTGTGGAGCTTTATTAGCAGTCAGGCTGGCAACCAAGGTAAAAACCTCATTAAGACTAAATATTGATGGTTGGCATTTCTGGTGTGACTCAACTGTTGTGCTAGGGTGGATAAGAACGCCAAAATCTAGTCTTAAGGCTTTCGTCCTTCATCGAATAAACGAAATTACTGAAGCTACCGATGCTTCGTCATGGGCTTATGTTTCCACTACTCATAATCCTGCGGATATTGGTACACGAATATGCAACGCAAGTCAGTTAAAGAACTCAAGATTATGGTGGACAGGTCCTGACTTTCTTTTACTTCCTAAATCAGATTGGCCTAAACAGCCCAATTACAATAATACAGACTTACCAGAGCTCAAGGCTCAATGCAACATTGTTGCACAACCAAATGAATTTCTAAATAAATTCTCAGATTACAACAAATTGCAACGTGTAGTAGCTTACATGCTCCGCTTTATACACAACTGTCGTTCACCGACTATCAAATTCACAGATCACCTTAAGGTGTCAGAGTTAACAAATGCCACATTTGCATTGTGCAAATATGTTCAATTAAACAAATTCAATAAAGAGTACAGAAGTCTTATTATTAAAGGTAATTTACCACATAAATCGAACTTGCTTAATCTGAACCCATTCATGTCAAGAGAAATGCTAATGCGAGTAGGTGGTAGATTGTGCAACTCAAATTATGACTATGATACTAAACACCCAATTTTACTACACTCCTCACACCACTTTACCTTGTTACTGTTCAGATACTATCATAAAATTCTAATGCATGCAGGACCGCAACTACTACTATCTCTTATGCGACACAAATATTGGACAATAGGAGGTAGAAACCTTGCTAGGAAGGTTACACACGAATGCCTTATATGTTGCAAGTTTTCTGGGAGATCTATTCAACCTATAATGAGCAGTCTTCCCAAAGAACGTGTGCATGCTGAATTTTGCTTTAGTAATGTCTCTATAGACTACTGCGGGCCAATCATGATATCCGACAGAAAGGGTAGAGGATGCAGGCTAATTAAATCATATTTGGCAATATTTTCATGCCAGGCTGTACGTGCATGCCACATCGAACTGGTTTCTGAGATGAGTACTCAGGCTTTTATTGCCGCTTTAAATCGATTCATCGCTCGCAGAGGTACGCCTCTAACTATTTACTCCGACAACGGTACTCAGTTTGTAGGAGCATATAATGAGTTGTCAAAATTTCTAAAGTCAAAATGCAAAGATATAAGTGCTTATGCATCAGAAAGGTCAATTTCATTCAGATTTTCTCCCGTGTACTCCCCACACTTCAACGGCTTAGCAGAAGGTTCTGTTAAATCCTTTAAACATCATCTAAAGAGAGTCTTATCTCTCACTCACTTGACATATGAAGAAATGAACACTGTTTTAATCCAAATCGAAGGGATCCTTAACTCGAGGCCTTTAACTCCCTTATCATCTGATCCAAACGATTTAGTTCCTCTTACTCCAGCACATTTTCTCCTGGGACGAACTCTGATGATGCTGCCAAGTTCACCGGGTAACCTGGATGAGAACCCACAGAGGATTGGGATGCTGTCGCGCTACAAAAGAGTACAAGTACTCGTCAATCACTTCTGGAACAGATACTATCAAGAATATATCTCAGAACTGCAGAAACGTGTCAAATGGCAGCGAAGGGATGAAAGACAACTACACCTCGGAGACATGGTAGTCATAAAGGATGATCGTCTTCCTCCTAACCGATGGATGCTTGGACGAGTTATACATCTGTTTCCTGGTGCAGACAATTGCACACGTATAGCAGAGGTCAAGACCGCTTCCGGAATCCTTCGAAGAGCTTATAATCGACTCTGCCCTCTGCCTACTGAATATTCCGTGGAACACATTGTTCCACCCGGGGGAGCCTGTTAACGCATAACGGAACGTAGCGCAGTGCTACCAATCAAAAATATAAAAAAAGTATTGTACATGTCATTCATTGTAAAAAGCAAGATTGAAAAGCATAATAACTTTAATGTCTAGTTTTCTATTACGATTTTCCTTGGTGGAGACTTTAGATAATAATATCAAGTCCTGTAGTTTATGCGAGAACCAAAATTCACAACAAGCGCCTTAACACAAAGCTTGCCTATAACAGACAGTGTAATATAAATATATTTATTATATTACTAGATGTGCCCCGCGGTGATGATGAGGATGATAAAAAGTAGCCAATATGTTATTCTAGGAAGTAAACTATCTCCATTCCGAGTTCCATCCAAATCCGTTCAGCCGTTATGACAAAACGCCGTTTTGTAACAAACACACATATCGACAAACTTTCAAATTAGTGTGATTTTTCTTAAGTATACAAATAAACAACATGTTCCAAAAAGGTTCGACAATACCGAAGGGTATGTATGTACTCATCATTATGTACAACTTTTACTATGGAGCCAAACCTTATATTGCGAAAAAAAACAGTTGTTCCATACATTTTGTCCAAGGTCAATGAACTTTTTGTATGGAACCGCTGGTTTTTTTGGCGATTTCATGGTTGGCTCCATAGTAATAGTTGTTCATAATGATGAGTACATACATACCCTTCAGTATTGTTGAACTTTTTTGTTATACATGTATAAACATTGGCAAATGGCGAATTTTCAACCAATAACAGCTACCAATAATTATACTAAGAGCTGTCATTGGTTAAAATCAGTTTTGTTTTCTTTCTTAGTTTGTTAAAAGAAAGAAAGAAAGAAAAAAAAAATGTTAATTTAATCAATGATTTTACATATTTAGGAAGGAAGCTGGGGACGTACCTCATACCTAGCACCTTTATTTGGTCATGCCCTGCTTCGCGCGCCTCTCCCACTCAGCTCTCATCTGCAGTATCCCCTTAAACTGAGGAGACGCATCCGCCTCACCACCAGCACCGACTTTCTCTTTCGCACCCTCATCGTTCTCCTTATTATTATTATCTGCATCCTTCTCTATCACAGCACTCTCACG
Organism: Erannis defoliaria; assembly: GCA_905404285.2. Lineage (NCBI taxonomy): Eukaryota > Metazoa > Arthropoda > Insecta > Lepidoptera > Geometridae > Erannis > Erannis defoliaria. The sequence continues at coordinate 1,585,014 of FR990082.1, read as the reverse complement.
CTTCTCTATAGACAATCTGTTTTCATTTCTCATCCAGGGTCGCTTTGTCAGAGTATCGGCTTTGTAAGCCTCGCTTTTAGCTATGATCTTAATATCTTCTCTGTCGTTAGACGGATCAGGGAAAGTTCTGTTTCTAAGACGTTTTTCTGGAGTCGAATCTGATACTTCTTTTTTGTATTTGTTCACTTCACTTCTGTAGTTTGGAGCACTTTCTCTTTTAGGGTTGACACTGTGTATGCTAACGCTTCTTTGATACTGAGCTCCAAACTGGCTGACTCGAGCCGCGATGTCTACTAATCTTTGTTCTTCTTTTGTTTCCTCGTTTTCTTTATCACTGTCTCGAGATTTAATTGAAGCGTTAAACTCGTTTTTGATCATTTTGCTTTTAGCAGCAGACGTGCTTTCATCTTTGGCTGCATCCTTAGCGGCGGCTATGTCTTGAGCAATTGAATCGGCTTCAGAGTCTTTGATTTTGAGCGATCGTCGAGCGAAAACCTTCATAAGTTCAGGCTCGTCATCTTTCTTCTCACCTCGTAGTTCTCTGCTTAACATTATAGGCTTTCTGCGTAGGACGACGGCTTCTTCATTGCGATCCGGTGGCTTGGTTTCATTGCTGTCAGTGCTTTGAATTGAGCTCTTGCTTCCGAAGCTAGAATGCGATTTTTGATCCATTGATATAGTGTCAAAAATCTTCTCTGTGCTTCCGTCTGTACTGATAGAGTTTGTTCTAGACTTTTCCACTTTGTCAGGATAATCAACGCTGGCTGCTTTACGTTTGAAGAAAGCCTTAGGGGTTGATGGACTTTGTGGAATCACAGGAACGACTCCTTTTCGACTTACGACAGGGGAATTATCAACAGGATTTTCAATTACGTTTTCGGTAACTTTGTTGACTATTTCCTTTTTTATAGGGTTCTGAGTAAGCTCAATGATTACGCTTTCGTACTCCGGTTCTTTTTCAACTATTTGAGGAGTATCGATTTTCTTTGGTGTAATGTTGGCAGTCAAAACAATATTCGAGGCTGGCTTGGCATCCACTTTGTTCAACTGAATGTTCAGAAATTCTGGAACTCTAGGCTTACTGCTAGACTTCTGTACTTTTTCATCGCTCTTATTCAATTTCGGAGCTTCAGTTGGTTTAACCTCATCTTTGTTTATATGGGTTACAGAAATAAAGTTCTCTGGTTCCTTGTTTTTCGCACTTAGAGCGCTCTCAACAGAAATAGTCTTTCTTCTATCCTCACCGTGTTTTTCGGGGCTACTGTTAACACTATCTAAAGAACTAGATTTGAGTATTGGGGAAATAATAGGTTTTGGGGAGCTAATAATATCATCTATCTTAGCTTCAATCTGAGATATGTCACTATCTCTCTTGTTATCCATCGTGACGTGGATACTGTTCGTGAATAATTTCCTGTCTTCATTGACGTCAGTTTTGAGGCTGTCTAGATAGCTACTATCTGTACTTGGCAAGCTATCGTAAGTCGCTTCTGCATTGCCGTGAAGTATATTGTAGTTTCGAGCAGAAATCCTTTTCGAGAAATCGTGTTTTTCACTCAGATTCCTTCGGTAATTAACTTCCCAGCTTTCTAGCAAAGGTTCGGAAATGCCAACAATTGCTGGGAGACTAGGCATATGGTTTTCTTGAGAACTTATGGAAGTAGTTTCTGAAGCGTAGCGGAAGCTATGAGACTTGCCAATGCTGCTTCTGCTTTCCATAAATTCATCTCCAAGAGACCGCATTCCCGATGTAACATAAGACTCTTCAGTTTTAGAAGCGTGGTGATGGATCGTCTCCCGTTTGCGTTCGACTATCTTCTCACTAAATTCTGGAAAGATTTCTGAAGATCTATTTTTTATGTTATCTGAACTCTGGTGCTTTAGTTTTGGAGGAGAAGATGACATAAAACCGGGGTTGAAGTATGGTATATTCTTGGGCATGCTACCACTGGCAAACATAAAGTCGCTAGGCACAGGTTTGATTCGCATCGCCCTGATTGGCGGTTCTTCATCTGAGATCACAAGCGACGGTGAAAGTACCTCCTCCTGAGTTTTATTTGCTATTTCATTATTAATAAATGCTTTGGACGAGAATGGGTCAACCACTCTTTGGACTGAAGTTGGCCTTTTCGGCTTGTCGCCATGTAAGACGAATGGTTCATGTTTTTCTTCAACGGTTTCTTTAGAAGCGGAGCGTTTCGTCTTCTCCATTTTCTCAATAAATTCTTCTCGTCGACTGAATCGGCTCCTCATTTCTTGGTTTAATAGCTTGTCAGTTTCGTCGGCTAATTTGAGATCAGTTATGTTGTATTCGACTCCAGGAACTTTAACAGCACTGTAGACATCTTTGTAAGCACTCTCTGCTCTATCTTGGGAGTAGCCACCTCTGTTGTCAACACGTTTGTGCATTTGGTTCGCAAAAGCTTTCTGTCCGGCAGATTTCTGGGTTCTTTCAGCGGGTACAGGTTTGTAACCATCTCCCTCAAAAAAATCAGTGTCTACAGATTTATACTGAGCTGGAGGTTTCTCGGTTTTATACTTTTTGACTTCTTGCTGTCCGTCTCCATCTGCTTGGTCTTTCTTTGATTTCTTACCACTTTTCCTCAGAAGCAACCTACTGAAAAATGACTCTTCTTTTTTCGTAGATTTTATGACTTCGTTCTCTGTCTTCTTCTCTGACTTAGTTTTCTTTTCGAGGCAAGATTCTTCGACGTGTTTTTTATCCGTGCGATATCTGGTCATCCTGTCTTCGGAATGGTAGGTGGATTGCATTTTTGGAGAGTCTCTTAAAGCTTGGCCTTGGGAGCTGGATTGACTTCTCTTTATTGATGATCTAGGGGTGTTAGACTCAGCGATGCTGAGCTTAGCCGGTGACTGGCCTACGAGTTGGTTGAGTGCCAGCCCTGGTGGCAAGGAGGATGATTTGAGTCGCGTATCGCTCGGTGTTTCCAGCACTCTTTGAAGCTCTCGGTTCATATGTATTTGTTGTTCTCTGACTGTTACTTGGTGCTTCGTAGTGATCGATGAAGAGAATGATTCTGAAAACGACATAAAGATAATAAGAGGACGTCTATATCAAATACGAGGCGGAGCTAATAAATTGTGTTTTTTTAAATGAATTATACTCTTACTCTTATGGAGTAACCCAGTGCTAGACAAAAATTACTAAACTGAGATTAAAGTTATATTATTATTTACGGGATATTTACCGTGATTATGTTGTGAAATGACCATGGTTATGTTGTGTGTTGTTGTCTGCCCGTGAACCTGAACATGGTGCATGCAACTGCGCCGAAATATCGGGAGCTCATTTCACAACATAATCTCTGTAAATATCCCGAAAAGAATTATAGAACTGTAGTGAATAACCGTGATAGTTTAAAAGAGTGAGATTAAAGGTTTTATGGATATGGACGCAATATTTTTTCTCTAATGACAAATGCTGACAAAAAAATCTTACCAGTAACAACTTCTGAGCTTTTGTAAATGACGTCAGGAGTAGTGCTTCGTATCATTTCTTCGTTGAGTTCAGGCGTTATGGGCAAGGCTGATGCGGCAATCTGAAACGAAACGGTAGGTTCTTTTAGTTAGCCTTCATATATCCTTTTTTTTAACGTAGATAAATAAGTCTTCTTTTGACCACCAATTCGCCCGACGATGCGGTCGAAGACGAAGCACGCAAACTTAAATTAATATTCAGTATCCACTCTGACCTTGAAAAGATCTAGATTATATATCTCTCAGGAAAGAGGGAGGCCGGCAGCTTGTGATGAAAGCTTAGCGCGTACGGTTAACACGCCGCGTGGCGTGAGTTCAAATTCTAACAGTATAGTCTAACGTTTCCTTCACCTTTTCTATAACCCTGGCTTTCCTTCACCGGCATAAATTGCCGGTGAAGGAAAAGCCAGGGTTCAAACTTACAGGGTTGTTTTTCTTCCGTCGCGGCGCGCCGTGCGTGCGTCGCGGACGTACTGCCATCTTGTGCTTGGCTGCGGAGTGCGAGAGCGGCGCCACGCCTGACGGGGGCTCCGACGTATCTGGAAATATAGGGATACTGGTGAGATATGAGGTTGGTATTGGCAGTCACGTGTTGGTGAGTCTCCGTACTTTAGAAAAGCTGTTTTGGTCAATGAGAAGGATCTTTCAAAGATGCCTGACTGCGTTGTGATGCAGTTTGTGCAATGTGGCATTGAGCTAATTTTGGTAGTACCTTCATATAGGCTTCCCAAAGACATCGGACATGGCTTCCTATTATAAGAATACCTACGTAGTATCTGCAACTGCTGTGCTGTGTGTAATGTTAACTGTTCTGTGTGCACACCACACTGCACAGCACACTCAGCAGTCAGCACATAACCACCGGAGGACGGGCCAGCAACGTCCTTTTTGTTAACGGTGTTGATCATTCCGCGATCTCCAAGCCGCTTGCCAAGCGTGGGGATTATGGCAACCGCTCCCTGTTAAGGGAGAGGCCTTACTCTAGCAGTGGACGTGTGATGTGATGTGTGTGTGTAGTTATCAGTTGTAAATGGCACTTGCAGTTGCCTATTTGACAATAAAAGGCTGATGAGAAGTGATGGTACCAGTGGAGAGCATACTTACTGTACGTGTCGAAGTGGTCCGGCCTGGAGTCGTGGTGGTGTCCGCTGCTGCTGTCCTCGTCCATCTCCGAGGAGCCCACGCTGAGCAGCGAGCCGTCGCTACACGACGACTGCGATATGCCGGCATGGTGCCGCTGGAAGCAGAAAATACTACTTTAACTACTTGGCAATTTTACCAGACGTCAGGCCCTGGGTTGGACTAAAGTACGTCCCCAAGGTGCTTGCCTAGCGTGGGGATTATGATTAGTATAAAGAACTCCTCCAACTCCTAACTCCTCCTTAGAGTCTGCCTGGGGAAGTACCACACCTTTGCCAGTTATTCAATCGCCAAGCAGTGCGTGTGCAAGCATTACTGTGTTCCGGTCTGAAGCGCAATGTTACTAGAGAAATTACTGGGTAAGAAGAGATTTAACATCTAATATCTCAGGGTGACGAGCGCAGTGCGGTGCGGCGCAGGATTGTGTTCGCAAGTTCACAATTCTGGCACTGCTACTGTTAGTGGCAGGCGTGATGCTTACCTCCAGGCAAACCTCTTGCTCGTCTCATTACTTGAAAGTATTTAAAAAAACTCCTTCAAGACAATAGAAACATTTAACATTAGATAAAATAATATTCGTGATCGAAACGCGCCAAAAGTAAGCAAGCAAATGTCTTTGTCGATGGGTAAAAAACAATTGCATTGCTGATACAAAACTAAGCGAAGGCCAATATTTTCGAATAACAAAACTCGGGATATTGACTGTCTAGCCTACGTAACATTTACAGAATATTCTATTCAGATATTGATATTGACATAATTTGCCTCTGATTAGCCCGACTACCGTACGTAAGCCCAGTATTTCCCAACGTCAGATGGCAGCGGCGATTGTGTCACGAATTTACCACATAACCCATTTATACACAAAACAGATAATAATCGTGGAAGCCTGTCTGCCGGATACACTATTACCAGTTAATTGAGGCTCGTGTAGTAGTTATTCTACCGAAACGGTATTTTGTTGATTTTGGTGCAACATGGTGTGGTACTGTGTCAAAATAACCACGATGGTATCGCCAGAAAGAGACAGAAAACTGAAAAACCTGCTTACTGAGAAGAAATTCTTCTAAGTTGGGATTTCAAATCACCCATGGGAGGTCTAAACCAGATATTAGTCTATGCAGGGTAATCCAGAGAAAAACAAAAGCCCTCCTTAAAAATATTGCCGCTTTTTTCGGGAAACACACACTTGTTCATAAATTACGTCATTTTGTTGTGTTCACGTCGGCGTCGTTTTATTACCTGATCAGGGCAACACAAGGACAAGGACAAATGACAACACGACAACAACACAGATTAATCAGCAATCATATCTATTGACTCCCCTCACACATTCTCTTATGCATTGGATACGATTCCAAAAGCAAACGACAAAACCGACGCCCGTGACCAAAGTCCTAGCATAAGACAATCTAATTCATAGCGAACCACCAGAAAGAATCGCCACGTATAGAAGCTTCAGTAGTACCTACGTATCGCTATCCACTACAAGGACGAAGTGATGTTACTATTACCCTATTAGCATCCATATAACTCAAGTGGTACAAGCATATTTTCACACCACCTGCTCGACAATGTCCAATTATATATCAAGCAATCTCAACGTAAAGTAAAGCGTTACCTCTTAATGGATATAAAGTTGTATAAAACTCCCTAAGGAATAAAGAATTTGGAACGTCAAATTCGTGTGGAAACTCTTGGAAAACTCCAAGTAAAAAATGCCTATACGGCATTGTAAAGAGGTTTGTTCGAAAATCGAACTGGCCACCATAAGCAGAACTCAAAAATTAAAGATGTGTTTACAAAGAATGTGAAACAAAATACGGCGTTTAGTCCTGTGATTGTCAGTGAATTTTAATTTACGGAGCCATGGCTTTTTATTGTCTCGCAGAATGTGTGAAAAGTAGAGTATGCTCATCTGGAATAACGCCTGTCTTCGCCTTGGGCAGCTTGAACCCCTCGCTTTACTCAGGACTCTATCTAACTCTAGACTCCCTCGTTACGCTCAGGGTTCAATATGCCACCCGCGACGTAAGACACTGCTTTATTCCTTTGGTGCATAATCTACTATTATTAGCCTGACGTACAGCTAGAGCATCTCTTTCTTTTTTGTCAAAGGCAGTCGTTCAGCCAGTCTGGTTGGATCGCGTTGAAGTCACCTCTTCAGACTTTCTTCGACCCGCCCTGGCTCCTAGCGGTGACCTACTCAAGCTACGCCACGCCCGCTACAGCCGTTAAAGACTTGGACACGGTCAGCGGTGGTCATTACGGTATAGTACTAAATAGCAATGAACATAACCGTGTGTGAGTACAGTGGCGTGCAGCCGTTATGATTGCACGGTGATTCATTCAAGGTGTTGGGTTTGCTCTATTTGCGTTGCGGTTTGGATGTAGCGATGCCCTTCGATACTACCTCACCTATCTGTTAACTTTGTATAAGATATTTTGATACCTACAAATAACGTAGCGGGAAACTAGGTACTTAGTTTTTTTTATAGGTTTAAGGTCGAGGTCGAAGATGTCGATGAGAATGGTCCAGTGGTCGAAGATGGAAAACACGCCTGGCCTGGAATCATAATTGGCTCTCAAAAGATGCTTTCGAAAGACGCCAAACGCTTGGCGATAGACATTCTAATACTTGATTATGGTAGCCAGCTGAGTACTAGAAAATATCCCTACCACCAGTTTTCTCACAATGTTTTCCATCTCTGGCAGCTCATGTTCTTTGTTGGGATATGAACGACCTTGCGACGTGAGAATCTAACCCACTAACCACTGAGCTATCATAGCTACCAAAATGTAAGCAACGGAACTGTCATATGCAAAAGCCAACCTCCACACCACACGCGTCGGCCCCGTGATGGAAATGACCTAGAAAGCGCGGGCTACCAATATTTTATAAAATATGATAGCTAAAATAGCATAAAACGAAAAAAACAGAATCATACTACTCACACGGAGTCCTAAGAATTGATATACTAATTTTTATCTTATTGTCATTAGTCATACGCATCTAGTCATAAATTACTGTAGTCATAATAATACATGCACATAATTTTTTCCCGGCATAATTATTTTTTGTCCTTGTGTTTGTCGATCCTAATAGTAGTGTGACATAATGGTTATACATCCTAAGATTAGTTGCCATAAATAGTAATGTTACTAATTTCTTTGTTCATAGATAATGTTCCTAAGCATGATTAGTGCTATTAGCTTTTTTCGTTTAGTTTTTTTTTGTTAATTAGCTCAGTTAGTGGTGTCATGGAAAATGGAATATACTGTATGTACCTATATTAAGACCCGGTGACAGATCTGACTCGGATAGGTTAGGCTAAGGTGGGAGGGAAGCGAAGGTTTTTTTTTATTTCAGCCCAAAAATTCTCATTACTCGTGCAACACTGAATGTATATTAAATCTAAGCGTAATTACACCTCCATGGTGCACTCGGACTTAAGTTGGTTAGGTTCGAAATGGGTGACATATCCGAATCAGAGCACCCCAAACTCCACCTAGTCTCGTGGTCCCTACCCCTAGAGTGTATATAAAAAGCGCGGGAGCCAGAAGCTCAAGGGAGATCTGGGACTCAGGGGCGACCGCAAGAGCTTCTGGCGGGAGCCCACCCGGAGTCGAATTTGAGTTGGTTAGGTTCTAAATTAGTGACAGATCCGAATCGGATAGGTTAGGTGAGGAGTAGAAATGATGTGACTTTAAACGTTTTGGATGATTTTATATTAGGATGAGAAGCTGTTATGTTTATTTACTGTAGGATTAGGATTAAAATTGTATGGCTTTCAAATATTATATCAGATGAATATTAGAAGCAGTGATGGTATGTGTAGTAATGTTATGTAGATATACCATTAGGATGACTGATTATTAGGACTTAAAACAGTATGGAATACATAATTAGGGTGAAAATTTGTATGGGAATTATTAGGGACCCTACACACACACATGATCACACACTCAGATACTTTTATGAAGATGAGATTTCGGCCCCGCGTACCCTAAGCCCCACTCAAAACATAACTGCTAAAAATATACTCGTATAATCACATATTTTTTTAACATTCATGATCCAGGTTTGGACGCCAACTCGCCTGGTGGTGTGACCGAGGGTCGAACACGTCGATCTAGAAGAAATCTCTTCACTCTAGTCTTGAAGAGGCCCATATTGTAGTTTGGAAATAGGGAAGATGGCAGAAAGATGGATGGGATCGGTATCATGACTAAAAGACATCTGTCTTGAGAAGATACGTGTGACAAAGGATCTCTGGAAACTCGAAGTCGATACTCGGCATAAATTGGTTCAAGATAAAGAATAATGGCGCCTTTAATAGCAAAGACCAAGACATTTGCGTCGCAGCGCCAGCTGTAGTAGTCCTGCTACCAACCTTGATGTTAGCACTGATGTGTTTTCTCCGAGGAGGCCGCTTCACTGTCTCTTCTGTCACATTCGTCATGTACAGCATCATTTTATCGACTTTTATTATCGACACTATTCAAGTTCTATCGACATCGACATTTCCCATCACTACACTTTCAATTTATCACAGATTCATTGTCTTAATCCACTATCACTTATTTAATCATAATCTTAATTCGTAATCCTAATCTGTTTTTAATTAATATATAATTCGTGAAACGATAAAAATGTAACGATATTAATATCCATTTCAATTATTTATCTATAAAAATATTTAAATTAGAGTTGTGACGCAGATTATAATGTTTAAAAGATGCAGGCGCGGATCCAGGATTTCGTTGAGGGGGGGGGCAATTTTTGTGTGATTTTATCTATCTTCCAGAAAATTCATACTAAATAAACAAATACTTTTATTATAGTTCTTGTATTTCTACGTGCCTGAAGGGCTAAAGTGGCTACTTAAGGCCCATTACGCGGAGCGAAAGGAACCACGTCCTCCCCGCAGCAGCACGTAAAATCGTATACACACCAGAAGAGGAAGTAAAGAAGCCTCAGATCTCATGTTATGGTCTGAGACATTCTTTACTTTTTCTCCCTAGGTGAGTAATATACAAATTTATTTTAATATTGGCTTGCAATGGCAATGGCCGCTATATCATCTGATGTTAAGCAAAGATGCAGTCTACGGTTTTGCACGCTTGCCTATAGAAGAAACCGATTCACTCGAGACTTTAAGAATGAATCGCATTCTACTGTTTAGCAATTCGCAAAATAAGGGTGGAATCGAAAGTTTTGTCCGTGTTTTCGGAATATCAACCATGAAACGGACCGCTTTTTAGAGCTCCTGGCCGTCCGATAGTAGAACGGACAGGGTGGGATCAGATCATGCAGCACCAAAACATACTCTCCAAAATGTATCCGATAATAAACCATAGACAGCAACTTTGCGTCGATGTTCAAGGATTTGGAGCTTAGCCTGAACGAAGGAACCTATCATTTTCTTGGTGCGTTTTTCAATGGACTCTAACGCCTCGAGCTGGTCGCCTTGGCCTATCCATCCCAGAGGTGCGTGCAGTAATCCTTGTACGACCGTGAACTTGTGCTTGATATAATTTGAGCAACTGTTCTGGCGTGAAGTGCCGTCGCACCTTAGAGAGGACCTTTTTTTTGGACTTTTGCTTTTTAGCACCCAATTGAGCCTTTGACTCGATATTGGATCCAAAGTTGAGGGTTGGAGTCAATTAATGTCCAGTGGATAAATCCCTCTGATATCGGCACGGATACTCATTTCGGAAAGTAGGAGCCAGATCGAATGGCTTCTTTTTGGAAGAGAACAGACACGCCTGGGTCTTAGCTGCATCGAACTTGACCAGGTTGGCATCGCCCCAATCCGAGACTGCCTTAAGGGATAAATTCAAGCGTACTGGATCTCTAGCCCACTGGTTCGTGCATCGGATACGTAGCTCTCTACAACAGTGCTGTCGTGTGCGTACCCAAGAGTACCTACCGTGCTTTAGCAGATTGTTAATGTGCAGCAGGAATAGAGTCGTAGAGAGCAACGACCCCTGAGGAACACCGGCATTATAATAATAATTAGAATTGGCATTGAAAGCCATTTTTTAGGACGTGTGGCCATCAACAACCACTCAGATTGATCGGTCCATCAGGAAATACGAAATTCAAGCAATTAAACCAGAGGACAAGCTATATGAGGAGAGCTTGCTAATTAGGCTGCCATGTCGTCCTCTCTCGAAGGCCATCGAGACGTCGTGGGAAACGGCAACCGATTCCTCGTGTTTCTCGATGGCCTCACTTCAGATGCGAATAGCATACGGTAGAAGATCTCCAGTAGACGGACAATAGACGGTTTTGGCGAAACCCATACTGCCAATCTCTGAGGAGGTTATACACGTTCCATAATCTTGCAGAGTGTGGACGTGACCGGGATAGGCCTGTAGTTGGCATGGTCGGCATAACTACCTTTTTTGGGCACAGGTTGCAGGTTAGCAAACTGCCATGTCCTCAGAACAATGCTGGAATACCAACAGTGCCATATCCAGTTTCCGTAATTAGTCAAATCGTCGTCAAATCGTCGTAGATTTTATTCAGCACTGGCTTTGAACAATCCCACTGCTTTGTTCAGAACTTGACAACGATTTGACTGGAAACTGGATAACGTTCCAATATTTGTTTAATGTATGGCGTGCCTCAAATTTTCAATACAAAAAGTATTAACAAAAAACAGAATAATAATTACAACAGAAAAAAATCCGGTTCCCGTAAGTTTTCGAGTTTGCAAAATATAACTTTTCAGCCTGTCTGTTTAAAAAAATAAAATAAAAACACACAATGGATAAACTATCAGAAAACCAAAGATATTGCATTGCCGTGCCAAGAATGGCAAAGATAACCAGTGCTTATATAGATTCCGAGAGGCTCGAGAGTTTTTATGGACAGTTGTACACCTCAACACAGCAACCCATTGTCAGTAATGCTCGGGACACAAGAGCTAAACTGACCCGACACTACACTGAGGACATCCCAGACGTCAGCCATTACGAGATTAGAATGGCTCTCAGACAGCTTAAGAACAACAAGGCGCCAGGTGATGCCAGAATAACGACAGAACTACTGAGAGCGTGTGGGAAAACGGTACTTTTAGTCCTCCAGAAGTTATTTAATTCCGTCATTCACGAAGGTACCTACACCTGAAGCATGACACAGGAGTGTGGTGGTGCTGTTCTTCAAGAAAAGAGATAACACCTTATTGAAGAACTACAGGCCCATCTCACTTCTGAGCCATGTGTACAAGCTGTTCTCGAGAGTAATGTCTCTCGAGAACCTGCAAACAATCAATCCTGCGTTCGAGACGGTTCGTAATGACGAACCGTCTCGAACGCAGGATTGATGACTTCCAGCCTCTTGAACAAGCCGGTTTCCGGAAAGGCTTTGGCACTATAGACCACATCCACACGCTTCGGCGGATTATACAGAAGACTGAAGAGTATAATCGGCCGTTATGTCTAGCGTTTGTGGACCATGAAATAGCCTTCGATTCAATCGACACCTGGGTGGTATTGCATTCCCTCCAGCGACGTCATATCGACTATAGGTATATCGAAACGCTGAAGTGTTTGTATAGAAACGCCACCATGTCAATCCGGTTGCAGGACGAGAGCACGAAACCAATCCAATTGCTGAAAAACGTGAGATAGGGAGACGTTATTTCTCCGAAACTGTTCACGAACGCATTGGAGGACGTGTTCAAGCTCATGGACTGGAACGGATTCGGCATCAACATTAATGGCAAACACATCCCTCACCTTCGCTTTGCCGATGTTATAGTCATAATGGCAGGGTCGCTGAAAGACATTAATACTATGCTCAGCGACCTCAGTAACGTTTCCCAACAGGTGTGTCTTAAAATGAACATGGACAAGACAAAGATCATTCCAACGTCTATGTTGTACCCGTACCGGTTGTTGTTGGGAACGATACTCTCGAATTTGTTGACCACTACTACCTTGGACAGATTGTTCAGTTAGGTAGGTCCAACTTCGTCAAAGAGGTCGCCCGAAGAATCCATTTTGGATAGGCAGCGTTTGGGAAATTGCGTAATATCCTCTCGTCCAAAATCGCGCAGTGTCTGCGACTTTGTCTTCGACCAGTGTGTGTTTCCAGTGATGACATATGGAACTGAAACGTGGTCTTTAACTGCTGGCCTTTTGGAGAAACTCAGAGTAACACAACGGGCAATGGAGAGAGGTATGCTCGGAGTTACTTTGCGTGATAAAATCTGGAACGAAGATATTCGCCAAAGAACCAAAGTCATCGACATAGCTAGTAGGGTTTGCAAGTTGAAGTGGCAATGGGCAGGTCACATCGCTCGACGAACTGATAACCGATGGGGAAGAAAAGTTCTTGAGTGGCGACCGCGAACCGGAAGACGCAGCGTAGGAAGGCTTCCCACTAGGTGGTCCGAGGACATTGTAAAAGTCGCGGGCGGCCGGTGGATGCAAATGGCAGGTTGTCGTACAGTGTGGCGGTCTCCGGGCTGATGATGATATAGATTCCAAGCACTCGGTGAATTTCAGTCGCGCACGGATTGACAAGCGAACGCAATGCCGAAGTGCTCCTTGAAAAGCTGAAAACCACTAGCCATGCTTTTTAACAGCAATTTCAAGTAAAAAATATTGATCGATCGATGTACTTAATCTACATAATATAAATTAGCAACGAGTTAATAACGATTCTTGTAAACAAATATCTATGAGGAATTTTGATGATGGGTTCAGGGGGGGGCAATTGCACCCATTGCCCCCCCCCTGTATCCGCGCCTGAAAAGATGCGTGTTATTTTTGTAGTTTCGTTTCCTAGACTGAGAATGTTGATATGCAAAACGGGTTGCGCAAATGCAAGCAATGTTCGATTTTAGGCTAGCGATTGAATGTCAGATAATGTCATTTTATTTACAAGCTGATAGCTTATCGGGCTATCGACAGCGATGATGCTATAATAATATTATAGCTCATATCTCCGGGATTGTTATCTTGAGATCACTTCTCTTTCACTGCGTTATGTAAGAAGAACTTCTGACCGCAGTCAAGTTTATAGAACTCGAAAAGAAAGAAGTTTTTTTTTTGTCTCAGAGAAATAATTACATAGCTCAATGTATACCTCTGCCAAACTGCAAAGCAGTTTGTAGGCAGACATACTCTCATACTCATTACTGTATACTACGAGTATGTAGTAGTAGGTATTGACATTTTAGCGATATAAGTAAGTAAGTTAAATAAGTTTAAGTAAGTTATAAAGTTTTAAACTTAAAAAAAAGGTCACATCACGGTAAATATCCTTAATATATATAATATTATATCCTTATCCTTAATATCCTTTAACTTAAATCTTTTTTTTTGTCAGATTTCCTAAAATTATAAAAATAAATAAAATGACAATGTAAATCTTAACTTATAGGTACACAGGTTGTTTACATAGGTATTCCATTAAACAGTGTTTTTTAGTTCATATTGAACTTAGTGCATAAGAGTTTAAATAGCTTCATTTTAGTCTGTAATTTATAGCCAATTCTCGATGCTCTTAAGTTGATAGATCTAACTTACTTTAAACATAGCTGTATTTCTAATGCAATGTATTAGATAAGAACAGAAACATAAAAAAAACTTAAAAGAAAGTTCAAAGCACTAAGATAGTGTGAAACTTAGGGCTACCCCACCCCACGGAGTATGTAATTGCTACCTTTTTAGAAATTAAACCTACATACTTCATATCTTACGCCTTATCGTAAGAGTTCCAATAACTTATTTCATTTTATTTGTTGAATATAATGAATTATTTATACTAATTTCATGAATATTTGAAGCATAATTTTATATTGCAAAAACTAAACAGCAATACATTTCTTTTAAGATTTCTATTCTGTTTATCAATAGAGATAAAGTAAAGTATTGTAGGTAAATGGTAACTATAGATTTAGAAATGATATAGGCAATTCTTTATAGTATGTGTATATAATATAGATATATTGCTTGTCTGGACCTGGGTATGTCCTAAAACTGCATCCAGAACCACAGGAGGATGGGCAGCAGCGTTCTCTTAGTTAACGCTGGTAACACCCTGCGATTCCCAAGCCGCCTGCCAAGCGTGGGGATTATGGCAACCCCTCCCTAATAAAGCTTTCGTCCAACAGTGGCCGTCTTCCGGCTCACGATGCGATATAGGTATATTGTACAGGGTTAACGTGATCGGTATTACTAGGGTGAAAGGAGTCATTGTGAGTAACTTATACTGTTATTAACTTTAAATTAGCGAAACAATCAGCTGTTACATACATTTTGTTGAGAGTGAATGACTATAGAACATCCGTTTTTTTTTCATTACTATATTTGTTCAAAATTATGAGAACTATGAGTTCCTTTCGACTTAGTACACCGATCCGCGTTACCCTGTTTAAGTTGAGCAGATTTATAGCTGTTTAGCGAGCTAGACATATTGTACCTAGCTAATTAGTTATTTAGCTTTGGTCACACCCACTAGATACCCAGGGACCAACCCAGCCTTTATTACACAACTGTGTAATTACGTAATTAGCCAGGTACACACATTTTATCTACTCGTACAGCACGTGAAAGATTCTTAAATCTAGTTACAAAACCGATGTTTTAATTCACGGTTGTTTATTACATTAATTCTATGATTTATTTACGGGATATTTACCGTGACGTGACCTTTTTTTTCTTAAGGGCTTTGTCGCTGTGCTACTACACTTATTAAGATAAAACACCTATTAACCTATTAACACCTATTACACCTAAAAATGTGCGGGCAACATATTCACGGTTAATAAACATGGGATCTGAGTATGTCCTTAAACTGCACCCAGACCCACCGGAGGACGGGCAGCAGCGTCCTCTTGGTTAACGGTGGTGAGCATTCTGCGATCCCCAAGCCGCCTGCCAAGCGTGGGGATTATAGCAACATCCCTCTATTAAGGAGGCCTTCGTCCAGCAGTGGACGTTTTATGGCTGATGACAAATAAACATAGAACTGTTAAAAACATTGTCCTGGCATTGGACAATTTGTTGTAGACATCCACAATAGCCTACCATAGCTTCAACTTGGTATCGTGAGGTCGCGGGTTCAAATCACGGGCCTGTTGGCCGTTTCGTTACTGGTACCACAGAACTGCGAAGGCCCTACTCTTCTCTCATCAGTGACTGGTACGGTACCAGCGAGCTCTTTGAAGTTTATGCACAGATTTTCATGCCACTGGTCTTTTTGGTGAGGGAAACATCGCGAGGAAACTGCTTAGTTATGGGGAAAAAATATTTAATGCAGGACGCAGCCGCAAGCGCGGCGGCCTGTGTTTTCACTCTTTGAAAAAGGTCACCGGATGTGATTGAAACTATAGTCGGATATCCGATTTAATTAAACGTATTCCCGTATAAATAAATAAAAATGTGTCAAAACCACGTCAGTTTTCATAATAAAAAAAAAACATATATACAGTCGAACATATATTGAACCTCCTCCTTTTTAGAAGTCTGTTAAAAAGCCTGATTATGCTTTTATTCATTTTTTTTTTTTTTCATTCGTTTCATCACACTTTCTAACATTAACGCCCTCCTGCACCCTTATCATGGACGATTGCGAGCGTGCGCGAGCAGGAGGGCGCATGGTGCGAGTGGTTTGGTACGAGCAGGATGGCATGCTATCGCAATCGGAATCGCGAACGTCAATGATAAGGGTGCTGATTTTGCAAGCAATCCCATCAAACGATAATATGTCTGAATAGTTAATTGAACACGGAAGAAGGGAGTGCATTACCGGGGTCCAGATGCACTGCGTATGGAGTGGAGATGTTATTATTAGAACTAAACATTAATGTTCCTGGCACGGCGCGACGAACTTATACAAGAACCGTTAATAACTAGAAAAAAAACATAAAACAAATCATGACTGCAGTGTAGCTCAAAATTATTAGGAAATTTCACCAGACCATGCACTTCAACTGTAACGCCATTTTAGATAAGGAACTACTGGATTACTCACTATGTCAAGGAAAGTCTAGAGATAATCCAAATGCCTAATACCCTATCTAGTCAACTTGCTGTGGGATGCTGGTGGCTTTGCCACGTCGAACTACAGTGTTTATGTTACCACAGAAAAGCGAAAGCCCTACTTCTTAGGTAGAACGGCTGTCAAAACAATGTAAAGCAATTGTATGGAAAACCGCTGTCGCCTCGCATCATTGGACGTGCATTTGAAGTAAAACGCTCGAAATGCTAATTTGCAATTTGATTAAAATTTATCTATTTAAGATGCAATGTTTAGTTTCCTACGCGTCTATTTAAATTGTCTTTTTGAGTATTTTAAGTCTAAAAACATATATATTGGTAGAATTGTCATTAAGCGCATTTGCACCACATTTCCGTTCTATTCACTTCTCTCTTCAGTGTTATGAACCAAATAAGAGCCAGCATTTTGATCAAGCGTCTCGTCGCCCAGGCGCTTACTGTGTTTTTTGTACTGTGGCACATATAGGAAACGAGGATGAACGAAGCTATGGAAGCAATAGACAGGTGACTCTCTCAAACAGTATGACACTTTTGAGGATAAACGATGTAGCACTGTCCAAAATAAATATGCCCCTCTCAATAATAGGTACAAGGTTCTGTACCTATAACATCTTATTCTTTATTCTAAAGATTTGATTTATTTATACGAGTATCTTCACTGATATATATTAAAAATTTCCGTCAGCTATCGTGGCAAAAAGGAAGTCACAATCTATAATTAAATTTCATATAGATATAGATTTCATATAGATAGGACTCAGATATAGATAAAATGGCTCCAAATTGTCTGCAATAAAAAAATAGGATTGAAATTTAACACGACCTTGACTTAAAATTCAAAATTCAAATTCAAATACTTTTATTTCGACAAATTAAAAAAAAAAAAAAAAAAAAATTGATGTTTGATTTTATTTTTTATTCATATTGATTTTAAATCAATATGAAAATTTAAAATCTGTTTCACCTATTTTTCATGGTAATTTAATAGTTATAAGAATCAATGACTGAGACTGAGGGACGGACAACGCACAGCCTAAGGCGCTGGTCGTACAGACTTGAAATTTGAACTTGTTATTTGTCTTGATGAGTAGAGGTGTACTAAGAAAGGAGTTTTCGAAATTCGATCCCTAAGGGGGTAAAAATGAGTGTAAACTTTTGTATGGTCCTTTGTTTTTGAAGTGTCGTGAAAATGTGTATTTGGATAGTTCATTTATAATATATGGTGTTTTGTTTTTGTCAGGGATGACTTAAGACGGAGAAACTTTGTATGGAAAGTTCTTTGTATTAGTTAGTATAAAATATGATATTATTATTGGTATTTGGATTGACTTTTAAAAAAAAAGCTTTTTTTTGCTAGGGTTAATCTAAAATGGTGAATATGGGGAGGAAAAAAAAGATAATTAACCCAGCGCTATGGAAGATATTTGGGAGCGAGGCGGGTAACCTCTAGCACGTAGATAATGAGACGAAAAATGCGCTCTCCCACTGAAGAGAGAAATGAAACCAAAGTAGTAGGGCTTTCGCTAGACAGCCTTGTAGCTCAGTTGGTAGCATGTCTACCTTCCGAGCTGTAGGGCGTGGGTTCGATCCCCACCCAGGACAAATATTTTTATGTACCGAACATAGATGTTTGTTCTGTGTCTGGGTGTAGTATGTATTTAAGAAAAAAATATGTATATAAGTATTCTATCAGCTATCTGGTTTCCATAATACAAGCTTTGCTTAGTATGGGGCTAGATGGCGCTGTGTGTAAAATGTCCCCCAATATTTATTTATTTATTTTTATTTTGTGAGTGAGACAATAAACTGTATGGATTAATAGATCTATTCCTTTCTAATACCAAAAACGAATTCCAGTGGTATTAGTTTATTATCGTTCGTTATATTCTATTCCCAACGATTACCACTTGAAATATTTAAATGAAGGACAAAATTGTAGTTAATGAAGGCACAAAAAATACCCAAACGCTAAAACATTAATATAATGATTGTAAACATCACGTCTTTACATTATCGTTAGTTATAAATGTTACAATTGATAACAACGATTAAATATAACAATTGGAGGATTACACGATTGTCAATAAAATCTATAAAATGCAATTTGCGGCATTTGACGCGGTATTTTATCGCAAACGCGTAATAAGAGTGCAGTAATACTAAATTACATTCCTTGGGTGTCAATTAAGTACTTATAATATTTTGCTTTCAGCTACCATTATTTCATTAAGATGTACTAATAAAATTGGTATTGGAGAAACTTAGAGTCACACAACGGGCAATGGAGAGAGCTATGCTCGGAGTTACTTTGCGCGATAACATCTGGAACGAGGATATTCGCCAAGAACCAAGAACCAAGGTCACCGACATAGCTCGCAGGGTTTGCAAGTTGAAGTGGCAATGGGCAGGCCACATCACTCGACGAACTGATAACCGATGGGGAAGAAAGGTTCTTGAGTGGCGACCGCGAACCGGAAGACGCAGCGTAGGAAGGCCTCCCACTA
The DNA here is from genome assembly GCA_905404285.2 of Erannis defoliaria. Taxonomy (NCBI): domain Eukaryota; kingdom Metazoa; phylum Arthropoda; class Insecta; order Lepidoptera; family Geometridae; genus Erannis; species Erannis defoliaria. The sequence continues at coordinate 1,565,851 of FR990082.1, read as the reverse complement.
GGTGGACCGACGACATTGTAAAAGTCGCGGGCAACCGGTGGATGCAAATGGCAGGTTGTCGTACAGTGTGGCGGTCTAAAGGGGAGGCCTTCGTTCAGCAGTGGACGTATCCGAGCTGATGATGATGATGATGATGATGAATAAAATTGGTACCATAAGCCCGTAGATAGGTATAATAGGTAAGTAAATATAAAAATTGATAATGTCATCCAGATAAATTCATAAGCAAGTTGCTCAAGAAATTGGTGCTCAATCAGGAATACCCCGCAATTTCGTATCACTGGTTTGGGGCGGCATAGTGTTAAATATCATTGTATCAAGTTAATAATTAAATTATCTATTATTCATTCAGATTGTCAAACCTCGAGCATAATGTTTTGGATGTGACAAGATAATACACACCTCTCAGCCAAAAATTATTGGTCTCTGCCCACAATTGATTACATAAGTTTTGGCATCGTTATGAGTTTGTTATAATCAGAGACGACTGGACGGGCCCAGCGCTTGCAAATCGATCAAAATTAACAAGACAACACAATCAAGCATACCTAGCTAAAAGTATGCATATTACATTTAAAAAAAAAAACAAAAAAAAAAACAGAGAAAAAAAAAAATAGAAAAAAAAAATTAAAAATTGAGAGAAAAAAAAAAAATAATAAAAAAAATTATAATAAAAAAAAAACAAAAAAAAAATAGAGAAAAATAGAGATAGCGAATCTAATTACTGCATGACAAACAGAGAACACACACACACACATGTATTAGAAGTTTGTATTGTCGTATCGTACGGCTCGCATGTCGCAAAGGCAGAGTATGACTGAAGCGAGTGGAGAGCCGGCGCTCAACATATAGTCTTCAAAATCCGTGCGCTTGTGTCCCGTCCATTCATCTTATCATTGTCGCTGGTTATAATGCGTTCATAAGAATCAGGAGTTTGTCTTATTAGTATGAAAATATCTGAAAATGTGTGCCATGCGTATACCTCGTCTCCCGCGAAAAGTGGCAGAAAATGTTGCAGACAGGTTATTGCCATTAGCATCTCCCAGTGGTATATGCTTGAAGGTATCAAGTTATGATTGGCCGAAATTATTCATTCAAACTGAGTACGCCTACGTTTTACGTCTGAGATTGGCGCAAAAGATTTGATTAAGTTTATTTCACCCCAAATTGTATTACAAAAACGAACTGCAGGCTAATCATGTAACTGTTCAGGATCGCGTTTCGGATCGCGATTTGTCATAAATGTCACTTGTCACCGTCACTGCTTCACGGTATCACGGAGGGATTTCTCTCGCTATCATTATCGAACGAATGCATTGATTTCTTAATTAAGATAGCCAAACCCGACGGTCTTTTGGCGTTTCGTCCTGCCCTGCAGGGTCAAAATGAGTTTTGGCGGGACAGTCACAAGTGACATTTATGACAAATCGCGATCCGAATCGCGATCCCGAAAGTTACACGATTAGCCTGCAGGCCGTGCTAACACGAGCATACGCTGTACCAAGTTTATGTTCGGCGTGAGGGGGTTATAGTTATAATCAGTCAATAAGGTTTATTGTCATTGCTTATCCCGTATCTAAACTAGAAAGTTGTTAACTGACATGATTATGGCTTGTGGTTGACTGTTTTCTAGCTAACCCACGATATTATAGGAGCCAGAAATTTCAAAAAAATACGTAATTCATATTTTATCGATAGATTAAATCACTGAAAAAACTCGTTATACCCACGCGAGGACGGGTAATATTCGGCTAGATATATACAGTTAGCATAGATCTGTGGATATTTAATATCTAACTGTATATTAAATATCCATACAGTACAAAGACAGCAGACGAAATACTCGCATTTCTCACTTTTCCCATAATTACACAAGTAGCGAAACGTTAAAAATAAATTCTTCGTTTAAACACCACTACAAGTCGGAGTTAACTGTGAAAACAATTGAACCATGGAAAGTGAGAAAGCGTGCGCCAGAGTTGAAACCAACATCCAGAACATCTAGACCTGCGATTTGTTATAAAATATGAGGCGATTGTTGGCGTTGACAGGTCCATTAATATGGGCATTGGTTGGGTTTCTAACTTTGTTTTTAGGTTCAGATTAGTGTATGTTTTCTTTGTTGTAAAGGGCGGGTTTGTGCGACGAATTTAATTTGTTTAATGAGTGAGTGGAGGTTAGTATTAGTATGTCCGCTAACAAAATATGACAGAAACACAAACATACACAAACACACATACACACATGTTTTGTTACATTAAACATAAGTACTAAGCCAAAAGGAGTGCACTGCTAACTCATTATTGGGAACAACTCCAACCCTTAAATTGCGAAAAGAAATGGGCTGTTTGGTACATGAGTGCACGACACCGTTAAAGAGAATTTCTATGGAATAAGCTCATTATTTTTTCTTGTTTGTTTTTTTTGCTATTTCTGTCTGTCCCACTGTTAACATTTTCATAATGAAAAATAATGAATGTTTGAATGATTGATTTGATAAATGATGTTTGTTGTGTTTTGTTTTGTGTGTTGATGTGTTGTGTGTGTTGTGTTGATGTTGTTGTTTGAATGGTTTATTTTCATTGTTTCTGTATTATTTTTTTGTATTTTACAACTAGCTGCGCCCCGCAATTTCACCCGCCATTCCTAACAAAAGAAAAAGTGCTATTCCAATGTGTAAGCTATCTCTATACCAAATTGTATCCATATCTACTCAGCCGTTGCAGCATGAAGGAGTAACAAACATACACACACATTAACAAACTTTCGTATATATAATATTAGTGAGGTGAGCTCATTTCGGCTTAGTATTACTGCCGCGTAACCATGTTAAGTGGTAATAAAAACTAGCAAGGTAATGCTATCATTATTTTCAACCCTGATATTATTTCCCTACGGTTGCGTTGTTATTACCCACCGCCGCCGCCTGAAGTAACAAGCTTCATTAGATAGGTAAGTAGTAACTGCGTAATACGCGATGTACAAAAACCTCTAATTTTCTGCTCACTGGCCCACACCTAGTGGTTTCGAATGAATCAATCCATTTTCTGACAGTTACTAATGTTTCGGTTGACGGGGCGAGAAGTTTAACAGTTATTGCACTGTCGTCAGCCATAAAAAGTCCACTGCTGGACGAAGGCCTCCCTCTTAATAGAGGGGTGTTGCCATAATCCCCACGCTTGGCAGGCGGCTTGGGGATCGCAAAATGGTCACCACCGTTAACTAAGAGGACGCTGCTGCCCGTCGTATATGGGTCTGGTTGCAATTTAAGGACATACCCAGGTCCCAAGTTATTGCACTAGTGCTGCGGAATTGACTGACTACCTTATAGCTCAGTTGGTAGCTTGTCTACCTTCAGAGCTGCAGGGCGTGGGTTCGATCCCCAGCCAGGGCAAACATATATGTGACGAACATAGATGTTTGTTCTGTGTCTGGGTGTAGTATATATTATAAGTATGTATTTACAACAAAAAAAAAGTTTTCTATCAGCTATCTGGTTTCCATATTACAGCTTTGCTTAGTTTGGGGCTAGATGGCGCTGTGTGAAAAATTACCAGCGACATAATATAATTATTATTTATATTATTTATTATTATAATTCTTAGCTCAGCCTTTCAATAGTTCACTGTTGGACATAAGCCTACCCTCGAAGGGTGATTGAACCTTCCACAACACTGGCCTAGTCGTGGGTTGGCGGATACACACACGCCATCGAATCTCTTCTCCGAACATCTGTCCCTTCACCAAAAAGCCAGCGGTATCAAAATCCGTACGTACATAAACTCCAAAGAGCTCATTGGTACAGTACGGGCCTGGGATTAGAACCAACGACTTCACGATATCGAGTCGAGCGGTTTTGTCTTGTTATTTTTTGTTGTTCTGTATTGTTTTTATTTTTCAAACTGTTGACTATACGCCCTTGTTATCTGAACTTACTAAAATGTAAGAAAATTAAACATGAAAGGTACCTACTATTAATTGAACTTTTTTGAATTGGAATAAAGACTCGTTTGTTGACACAGAAAAAAAAAACTAAAAAAAATCAGTAGCTCAAAACTGAGAGGAATTTATCGATTCCTTCATTGTTTGAAACGGCAGCAAACGGTGAAGCCTGAAGCTTCACTGACATGCCGAAGCCGTTTAGGTGGTTTTCGACCACAAATAAAAATGTCCACTTCTGCAGTATGATAAGGCCTAATCGAGATTTTAGCCAGCCTATGTTTAGCAGTTACATCAAACCGCATTTATATGCAGAATAAGGCTGATTCTCTAACAAATAAAAAAAACACTTTGCCATCGTCAAAGAAAAAACTTGAGTGTACCAAGTTTACCGTACTTTATCATGGATCCTTATCTACTATACCATAGATCCATGTACATTACAGATACATTCAAAAATGGAAACAATAGACACAATGTTGGTACGCTTGCGTAATCACTGGCTTTGCCAACCGGACGCACTTCCGATTAGGGATGCCCCTGCGATGGTATTGACTAGTGTTGGGTGCAATACTTTTTACAACTGCTATTTTTGTTACGTGATTAGCATAAATTAACAAAGTTGCTAAATAAAGAAGTTACGTGATAAATTATTATTTATTATTTATCTAATATAGGATTGCGTTTGACCACACGACGCGGTCTAGAAAAGAGCACGCTTAGGTACCTAGGAAAACCCTACTCTATCTACATTTGAAGACACCCATATTGCACATTTCGTGAACACACTGACTTTGAGAGAGAATTCCAAATGCTCGCAGTGCAAATAAAAAAGGTGGAAGGGAAGCGCTTTGTGAAGTACATGAATAATAATTATTAATAATATAATTTTAAGGATTAAAATCATTAATATATAATGAAATGCACACCTCACACATGCAGTCATACACACCATACAAACACCCATACCTCTCTCTCACACACATACACACACACACACACATACACACACAAACACACACACACACACACACACACACACACACAAACATTCCCCCCTTCTCCCTATTAATTCCCTATATTTTTAATATTTTATAATACTATTAAGATTTACTTTTCCAAATTAACTTTTTATGAATTAGACTTGTATTACCATTGGTCTCTAAGAACTTGACCAGTGCATTGGGTATTGTTACGCCATAACACAAGTTTATTCCTAGCGTGGGTAACAATGTTTCTCCTCGTGGACTGTATATGTAACGTTTGTTGATGTCTAATACATTTCATGTCAATATATAATAAATATAATTATTTTATCATTAAGTAAATAAAGCGCCTGGACCTGGGTATGTCCTTAAACTGCAACCAGACCCACCGGAGGACGGGCAGCGGCGTCTTTTCAGCAAACGGTGGTGACCATTCTGCGATCCCCAAGCCGCCTGCCAAGCGTGGGGATTATGGCAACACCCCTCTATTGGGAGGCCTTCGTCCAGCAGTGGACGTCTTATGGCTGACGACGAAATAAAGCGCATATAGTACAGTTCTGTACTAGGGAAAGCTAAATTAATATTTTCAATTTAAAGGAAATAACAATAACTACGCAGATAAATAAATGCTTTAATTGGGTTTTCCGGTGTTTAGGATATTTATAAATATCAATTTTAATTTGTTGAGCCATTACAGAAAATAAATTACTCCAAAAATTGAAGTAAGATCTATCTGAAATTAATTTTTTGTTCCCAAACTAGCACCAACCCAGAATTTTGAAAGGTACTATTTTGGGAATATATATCAACAGCCGGAAGACGTCCACTGCTGGACGAAAGCCTCTCCCTTAAAGGGAGGTGTTGCCATAATCTCCACGCTTGGCAGGCGGCTTGGGGATCGCAGAATGGTTACCACCGTTAACTGAGAGGACGCTGCTGCCCGTCCTCCGGTGGTTCTAGATGCAGTTTTAAGACATACCCAGGTCCATTTTATTTTGTCCCAGGTTATTTTGGGAATATGCTAGGTGCTTATTTCATTGGTGCTCAAACGGGAACACTCCGAAGTTTTGGCCGCCACAAGCATAAAAAACGTTGATATCTTGGTACAATGGTTTTTGGTAGCTCTACAGTAAATTCTAATATTGCCAAGTATTGGTGCAACACGAGGTTTCCATTGTGTAATACAATTATGTTCTATGTCAGCAATACAACAACGTGGTTTCGTAATTATTCTACATGATGAAATCGTTTTTGTTTCAATTATGTTACAATTTTAACAGATAATGTAAGTTAATCCTTAGTTCTAAAATAAGTATATTAAAGCTAGTATTCTGTTTGTAATTACATTAAGGCTTGCGGTTGTCTACCATTTCAGTCCAAGCAGTCTCCGATGGAGCACGCTTGCCTAGAACAAACCGATTCACTCGCGACTTGAAGACACCCAGATTATAATTATCGTGAAACACCCACTCGGGCAGCGCATTCCACTGTTTAGCAGTTCGAATAAAAAAAGTGGAATCAAACCGTTTCGTACGAGTTTTTGGTATATCAACCATAAAACGGTCTCGCTTTTTGAGGTCCTGGCCGTAAGATAGAAGAATGGGCTGGGGGGAATAAGATCATGCATGCATCATTATATATATTCACCCTGACTGCACTGTTATTTATAACTGTTTATAAAATATAATTATATATTCTTTCGAAACGTTTCGCATTAAACTTTCTCAAATTAAATAAAATATAGCATTAATTTACCGTTTTGCTACCAAACGCATTCAAAATATCAGGAAATGCAAATATTATTATAAATTATTCTATACGTGATGTCATCTATCAAATCAGATCCGAATTTCACGAACCGTTCAAGAAACCCCAAAAGTACAAACTAATCAAGCGTGATTGTAACAAAAGTGGATAAGTTAGTAAAAAAAAACATAAATGACAGTGCCCCACTAAACCAATTTCGCTTACAATGACACTTTAGGTGCTTCGTTGTGATATAGTCGTACCTCCTTAACTATTTATCTGATAATAATGTTTGGTAAATGAAATGTTCGATACGTAATCAATAATAATTTTCTGGTTTTTAGGCTGGGTTTGGGATGTAGTATTAAAAAGATACATACATAATACAATCAATTTTGAAGGGTTGACAAATCTAAAATGACCTGCTAAAAATGTTGCAGTCCATATCTATTGAGACTGTAATGAAAAAGACTGATAATGTTTTAGTAAGTTTAGATCTGCCAACAACTAGTAAAATCACTATTTCGTATCTCGAGTAATACTAAATACTGATTAAATACAAGTTTAATCGTTGTTTTAAATTCTACTGCAGTGGCTGTCATTAGTAAATCGGTTAACCATTTTTATATATTTTTTAATTTATTTTGTTGACGACTCTCTCTAGTCTCGTCATTCATTCTTAATTCCAACTGAATATCTCTCTAAAACTATTTCTTCAACTATCCTCGCAGTATTATTAAATTCATCATCATCATCAGCCCGGAGACGTCCACTGCTTAACGAAGGCTTCCCCCTTAGACCGCCACACTGTACGACAACCTGCCATTTGCCAACCGGTTGCCCGCGTCTTTACAATGTCGTCGGTCCACCTAGTGGGAGGCCTTCCTACGCTGCGTCTTCCGGTTCGCGGTCGCCACTCAAGAACCTTTTGTTCCCCATCGGCATAATCCCCACGCATGGCAGGCGACTTGGGGATCGCAGAGTGTTACCATGGTACTGGTTGTAGTTTTAGGGCATACCCAGGTCCAGGTATTATTAAATTATACCAACAAAAATAATGCGAGGTAAGAAAACATAAATAAAACGGGAAACAAGTTTTTATATCGTACGATAACCGATACATTTTAAAATCAAAATCAACAGCAAAATAAATTTAAAATCGATGAAAAAGCATAAGCGAAGAAATGATTCGATAATAACAGTTATATAGTTATAATATAAATTTGTTCTAAAAATGTTTTATCGATGAAATCTTTTGCAAAAAAAATATAATGAAAAGAAAGAACTTGTCAGGCACTTATTGGATTATTACAACAGACCACCATTAAAACTAATTAATTAAGAGGCTAATGACGCATGGCAAAACGCCGAAATCTTTGCAACCAGTGACATTGTGAGTTTCTCTGAATCGAATCAAGGACCGAGTCAGATTGAAGTGATTTTTCACTTGCTGGTACCTGTCTCTATCTGCTGCACAGGTTTGCGCAATAATACAAAAACAATCGCACAAAACTGTGACTTGAATATTAGGTGGATTTATCGATATATATTTATATCGGTAAACTGGACTCAATTAGTAAATAAACTTTGACAATGTTCTATATCTGAAGAGTTGGTAGCATTTTGGGAAGACGTGTTGTAGAGTGAGTTAGTGAGTAAGACCAGTCTAAAAAACTCTAAACTCGAGAACATGGAAAACGTAGCACAGGACGCTCTGATTGCACCAAAATCGATTTAGTGGTTTGGTTTTAAAAAAAAAATAAAAGAAAAAAATATGTAATCCAAGTAAACGACATTGCGTATTTTGCTTTCCTGTGCTTTTCTGTGGTGACTGGTTTTTTTATTGTCCTATTAAAATGTGGCCCATAAATATAGCTGATTAATGAAAAGAAAATGAAAATCTGATCAAAAATAAGCAACTTATAAGCATTTTAATATCATATTAGACAGAGTGGCGAAACAGCAAATCGTGACGTCACTTCTCTGTACGCCATATAAATTATATTCTGACAAGTAAGTCACACGTAATTTTTTTGTTTTGTGGGAAAGGGACAGAGTTGGCTCTACCAAAAACTTTAAACGCTTATATATCAGAACATTAATAACCGATTAAAATTATTTTTTCAATAAACATACTATATTTACTTAAATTCTTCATCAAAGCTATTGGTTTCAATGATTTAAACATCAGTCATCTACCCTATTGTATAAGTCGGTTGTTTTTTTTAATAGTGTTTTATGTATTAAATGAATTCGACGCCCTATGTCTTAAAGCAGTCCTATATTCTAGGCACAATCTACATGACTCTGTACTTGTCTCGTTAGCAGTTACACACGTTTTTGCAAGAAGCCGTCGATTGTGCCCGTTAGCGAGATTGTCGTGCTTAACGGGTTCTTTTATACCGGGTAATAACTTGAACTTGCAACTGACGCGAGCAGCTGGGGACCATGTTTCTCAAACTTAGGAGGCTATATGAATTTTTATACATTTTGAATGTTATATCGTGTCTTTTTCTATTTACGAGTTTGCACATAAAGTCACATCAACAGCCGGAAGACGTCCACTGCTGGACGAAGGCCTCTCCCTTAAAGGGAGGTGTTGCCATAATCCCCACGCTTGGCAGGTGGCTTGGGGGCACATAAAGTAATAAGCTCTAATCTACTTATATTTATCCATCAACTGCTTATCCGTTGGAGGTAAAGAAAAATATAAGTTTTTATGACAGCAGCTAACAATGGGTGCACCTGGCACAAAACCACAGAATAAATAATAGTACTAACAAAACCAAAACAAGCGGCGGAATCCATGTATATACTACTACTACAGTATTAAGTTACCTCCCTATTAAGGGGAGGTTTTCGTCCAGCAGTGGACGTCTTCGGGCTGATGACCTGACGTATTAACTTTGGATAACACGCACATTTGTGTGTAACTTTTTTGGTGCTATCAAATCATTACAATGATTAATTTATCCCTTTGAGTATCCAAAGATTGTTAAACTCTGGCTTAAAGCAAAAATAAATTTAAAACGCCCTTGACGCCTTGGCATGTTAAACATTTCAAACTGAAAAAACTAGTCATATCTAGACCTAGTTTTACTAGTTATTCTGATGATTATACGAGTAGAAACTTCAAAAAGAAATAGCAACGTACGTAGTAACTTATGCACCTACTTATTAAGATATTAGTGTCGTTTTATGATAATGTACACGTTACAATGGTCGACAGAAGCATTATAATTGGTAAAAAAAATATTGTCTGTTTACTTGATTCTGGATAGCAACTATGATGTACATCGCAGAAATTAAAACGTTAGCCTGACATTAAAAACATTAACTCGATAATGATTTCTTATTTCATATTCATGTGATAATCATAATTCGATATTGCATTTAGCATTTAGCGTTGCGTGCTAAATAGCACCTAATAGCACGACTGTTATTGTTGTCAGTTAGTAAATACTAAAAATATCGTTACGTTTTAAATAGCAATGAATAATTTAATTGCTATTTAAAACGTAACGATATTTTTAGCGCTGTCGATAATTGAATTCATTTTATTCAATTATAGACAGCGGTAATAAATCGTAGTAATATAAATCTGTAAATGTTTGTCTGTATACGACGAAATACGGGAAAATTAATAGCGCGTTGATACTTTCTATTGTGTTTTTATACGATATCGCGTTTTACTACTTTGTGTGGTTTGTAATTGTCATCTTGGCGTGAAATGTGATGTTTTTGTAACTTTTTAAGAATGTAAGGAGTTGGAGCGACCACCCGAAACACCTTGTTACATAAATATTTTTGTATGTGGTCCGACTTGATTACAATAATCTCATGTCGAACCACTAGCGGCCTACGGTAAGGTATGGTATTTCAACCGACTTCAAAAAAGGAGGTTCTCAATTCGACTGTATCTTTTATTTTGTTTGTTACGCGTTTACTCCGCCAATTATGAATTGATTTGATGTTTTTTTGTTTGGTAGGTTACATTTGGTTCAGAGGTGGTCCAATATAAATTTTATCGAAATCGGTTTAATAGTTTGGTTTTTAAATAAAAATTACTGAAATAAATCAAAATATCTGGAAAATATGAAGACGTCATCCAGGTAGTCGAAATTGAAGTCTTTTTTTAAATTATACGACAACAAATTGAATTTGGCAGTGAGACATGCAAAAAAATTATTTATTGGTAATTTATAAGTGAATAGTTTATGAACAAAAGTTATTAGTTTTGAAATAAATTATTATTCACAAAAGAACTCTTTTAATTGTTTCCTTTATGCAAACTTTTAATTTTAAATAGCAACCTATACCTACTTAGCTAAAAATAATATTAATGTAAGTATAATATTAATGTAGGTTATTTTCTAATATACCATTCAACAATTTTATCGTTTCACTTATTCTTAATCACATCACTACACATCTTATAAAAAAACACAATTTAATTAAAGAAATCAATTTAAAAAAAATATAATTTATAAATAGTATAATTTCTATTATTAATTAACACTAGTCCAAATCACATCACTAAAGCTCATCAATATTTTGTCGCGATATATTTTCTAGTATAAAATATTTTTATTTGAACGCGCGCGTATCATGCGAAGGTCGCGTTAAGACTGGCGTGCCAGTTCATTTCATCCATTATTTGGTGGCAGACTGTGTATGGCAGCCTTAAATGGTAATGTATGACGCAGTTTTTTATCATAGTTGCTTCGTCTAGCCATGTAGAGACGCTGTGTGTATGAGAATTGAGAGGTGATCTTGACATTGTTCGATTGTGTATGTAAAATTTTAACCGCAGAAGCTTCACGCAATTTTCTACGTAGGAAGGTACACCGTCAACGCATAATTATGCTAGACAGGTATACCTGATAAATCCCCGAGCCCTGCTTTCTCGTCGCATGAGTAGTCGACACGTCCTGCAGGCCTAACATGCGCACCGCGAGAAAATTTTCTCGATTCTACAAAACAGGATAAAGCTACGAATCTGTATAAGTTTGTCTCGTTTTCGCACGCCATAAAGACACGACAAAATTTTCTCGCGGTGCACATGTTAGCCCTGCAGAGGATGCCTCGTGTAGAGGTGAAATGCGTGTCGGCAAGCGCGTACTACTAAGGATTATAAGGGTGATATGTTACTATTTTTTCTTTCAAATTCATTTTTGTGCTTTAAATATTAAATTATTAAGTTGTACCGGTGTCCGGGTGACATAGCTCGCAGGGTTTGCGAGTTGAAGTGGCAATGGGCAGGCCATATCGCTCGACGAACTGATAACCGATGGGGAAGAAAAGTTCTCGAGTGGCGACTGCGAACCGAAAGACGCAGCGTAGGCGCGGCCTCCCACTAGGTGGACCGACGACATTGTAAAAGTCGCGGGCAACCGGTGCATGCAAATGGCAGGTTGTCGTACAGTGTGGCGGTCTAAGGGGGAGGCCTTCGTTCAGCCGTGGACGTCTCCGGGCTGATGATGACAGGGTGTCCAGCTGAAGGATATCATTGTTAACCCTTGTTGGGATACGTCATATCATGTCCTACTATATAGGAAAAAAGTGTCACCATTTTCGCGATTTCTAAGAGGTAATTTATCAGTGTGTATTAAACTAAAATTATCAAGAGGTTTTCATAATTTTTTAACAAGAAATTGCTTAAATGACTGTTTAGTAAATAAAAAAAAAACTTTACAGAGGACTTTATACAATATTTAATTTCCATTTGTGTAGGAGATATGGACATGATGTGAAATCCTCTCCCTAGTTAGGAAATCCTTCACTTACGGGACACTGTCCTCTAACATCGGATCTCACAGACACCGATTGATTTTATAGCAACAGAGAGTTAACACATTATGGGAAAAAATTTTTAGTAATAATGTTCCCAAAATTTTCTACGAATGATAACTATATCTTTTTGTTTTATTTATACGGGAATACTCACGTTTAATTAAATCGGATACTCCGACTGTAGTATCGATCACATCCGGTGACCCGACCCGGTGCGTCCTGCTTAGCACTCTTATTAAACGTGAGTATTCCCGTATAAATAAAACAAAAATGTGTCAAAACCACGTCAGTTTTCATGGTAACTATATCGATGATAACTTTTCTTTAATAATATGTACGACGCGACGCGTGATCAAAATGCTGGCGTTTATTTAGCCCTATGCATTGCCATTCAGCGTAGCAATGCCGCCAGCATGCTGGGTACGCTGCCGACTGGTAGTGGGTTTGAGCATTTGGATTGTCTCTAGACTTTCATCGGTCTGGATACAATCCTTGTGTTTTTTTTTGTGTAGTAGGCGAAGTAGTCTTTGTAGTTTGTTGTAGATAATATATAGTAAGATAAATATTTCATACATATATGGAAACATGTTTTTTTGCTCTACTATAAATATGGTAACATATAAGTAATATGATAGAGTAGAGGTAGACTGTAGAGACACTCAAATAAAAAAAAAAGAACGAGTGTGTGTGATTGATAAGGGAGCGTAGCGTTTTCGTAGCAGAGCTACGACATGCAAGGATAAATAAATAGACGAGACGAGAGACAGGACAAGCTCAAAAAATGTTGTTTGACTCATACGTTTTCGAGCCGAATATGGCACGGGAGCCGAAAGTAGGTTCTTTCATATCATAAGGTTCTTCGTTTAGAATATGGCAAAAATCAACTTTCATATTTTTCGTACATAATAATAATTATATTATACGGTATTTGCTACATTATCTTTACATTTTGTTTTAACTTATTACGTAGCTTTTCAACAGTTAATTATGCTAACCTATATGCTACTGTTGAGAAAAGCGTTATTAAGGGTCGTACGTACGTACACGTACCACAACCACACCACATCGCAGCGGCAAAATGCATGTAATATTATAGCATCTTCGACGTCTGTGACGGCCTTTTCATTTTGCTTAGCTTTACAAAAATAAAAAGAATACTTATGCTGTTGTTGAGAAAAGCGTTATTTATTCACTTGTATCGAACCAATACATTATGTACTATTCATATGACGTCATGAAACCAAGTCGAGGTCGAGGGAATTAAATAATAACTGGCTTATGACTGGCACGTATGGACGTAAGTGGATCTGTTATGGCTTTATTGTACTCTGTAGATTGGGCTATTGGACCAGGTGTTAGCTTGTATGGTCGTATTTATGGACAGAGAGGGGTCACTAGGATTTGGTAGAATTGTCGATCACTAACAAATACTTCCGCTGTTCTCTGTGTCATCTAATGAATCCCGTGTACGTGTGAAAAAATATATAAAGGGTTAAATCTAATCGGTTAGCATCCTTTTAAGGGAATATTCTGTACGGCAAACAACTTTTACTAAGGGGCCAACATTGAAATCGCATTGAATCTGAGATATTTTCACCGCAGCAGAAATCGCGGGGCGCAACTTGTATATAATAGGGAATATTATGTTTTTTGTACATGAAAAATAGCCTTGAAGCTAGATGATTACCGTAAAGTACCTAAATAATCTAAATAAAAAAAAGATGGTAGCCTCATAATGGGATTACAGCCTAATTAGGAATTAGTTCGACACAAAATGGATTTCATTTCAGTGACTCATTTTATTTTGTGTTTTAATAAGATTACTAAGCTAAAGTTCACGTGGCCTGATGGTAAGAGGAACCACCATCTATGGACAACAGCAGCACAAAAACCTACTACCTATTCAAGGTACAAAAAACCTACTATTAAAAAACAAACACAAAATATCAACTACTTCTATCCAGCGATAATGATAAGATGAATGGACGGGAAATAAGCGCTCGGATTTTGAAGACTATATGTTGAGCGCCGGCTCTCCACTCGCTTCAGTCATACTCTGCCTTTGCGACATGCGAGCCGTACGATACGACAATACAAACTTCTAATACATGTACATGTGTTCTCTTTTTGTCATACAGTAATTAGATTCGCTATCTCTATTTTCCGGCAAATGTAATATGCATACTTTTAGCTAGGTATGCTTGGTTGTGTTGTCTTGTTAATTTTGATCGATTTGCAAGCGCTGGGCTCGTCCATTCCATTATCACCGTCGCTGCTTCTATCAAGGTTTTTATTTCATTATGAAAACTGACATAGTTTTGACACATTTAGTTTTTTTTTGTTTTTGTTTCATTTTGTTTGTTTGGTCACCGGATGTAATCGAAACTATAGTCAGAATATAAGATTTAATTAAACGTGAGTATTCCCGTATAAAAAAATTAAATGTTTTTATTTCTGTTAAATGTTGGTTAAAATGCATTCCTCAACAGCTCTATCTATGATTTCGGACGTAAAACATTTACTACCTATTACCTTTGTGAAGTATGGTGTATGGTTCAGATTCAACTTGGAAGCTACTGAGTAATTTAGATTAGTTCGTCTAGATGTCGCTAGTAGTTAGAACAACGATATCATAATGAAATTAATTCGAATACTTTATACATTATAATTAATTATACGCAGTATGCGTTTTATATACCTTTTACGAAAATTGTGTAATTAATAAATGAACGGACGTTACGAAACTACGGAGACTAAATAGGCAACAAGTGGTTTTTAGTGATTTTCAGACCGTTTCATAGATGTCGCTACCTTAATCAAAGCTTCAATGCCTTAGAGTGCCTTTTGAGCATTTTTACACGACTGCTAAAAAAAGGAGTGTACTGTTTTCAGGGCTCATGTCATGTATGTATCTATGTATGTTTGTATGTGAATTTATTCCACCGTGACTTTGGATGTATGGGATA
Organism: Erannis defoliaria; assembly: GCA_905404285.2. Classification (NCBI taxonomy): domain Eukaryota; kingdom Metazoa; phylum Arthropoda; class Insecta; order Lepidoptera; family Geometridae; genus Erannis; species Erannis defoliaria. The sequence goes on along the minus strand of FR990082.1, from coordinate 1,550,421 downwards.
TCATCATCATCATCAGCCAGAAGACGTCCGTTGCTAGACAAAGGCCTCCACCTTAATAGGGAGGGGTTGCCATAATCCCCACGCTTGACAGAGGATCGGAGAGGAGGATCCTCGGCTCGAGGATCACAGAATGCTCACCACCGTTACCCGAGAGGACACTGCTGCCCGTCCTCCGGTGGTTCTGGGTGCAGCTTCAGGACATACCCCGGTCCAGGGTATGGGGAATAAGTAGTTATAATACTTACATCATCCCGAGTGAAACAAGCAATTGTTTTTGTAAATTATTTAGGGCAAACAAAATGAACAAAACATCTGTTGGAGAGACTTTGTATCCATTTCAAACCTAAAGAAAATTTCCTACATCTAGGTACTTAAGATTTGTTTTATTCAACCACCACAAAAACTCACGGCCTAGCCCAATTAAACCGATAACATCCAGTTAAAATAAGTAGAATTTACTCACAGTAGCCTTGTCAGTTGGTGGGGAGGCCGGGGGGCTCTGTGGGAGCCCTAGGTCTTCGTCGTCGTCGCTGCCGTCGCCGCGCCCGCGCCGCCGCACCGCCGCTACTAGCTCCGCCTGGTGGACATAAATTGAATTAATTTAGGATTATCTAGATAGTACTCAAAAGTTCGAAGTTTAGGCTACAGATAGCAAAAAAAAGTATTTTATGAATATTAGCAGTATATCGCAACAGGTATACCTAATTACCTACCTATTTTTTTCTGTAAAATCGGAATATACAAGGTTAGTTCGAATCAGTTAGCATCCTTTTAAGGGCATATTCTGTACATCAAACCAAACAACTTTTACTAAGGGGCCAACATTGAAATCACGAAAAAAAAAAAAACTGTTCCAAACATTTTGCCCAAGGTCGATGAACTTTTTGAATGGAACAGCTAATAATCATTTCGCGTTTTCGATGTTGGCCCCATAATCAAGGTTGTTTGCTTTGATACAGAATAGTATGTCCTTCAAAGGATGCTAACTGATTAGAACTAACCCTGTATACCGAATAGTTATGTACGAACTATTTTTATTTATTTTAAACTTAGTTAGGTTTTGCAGGACCGGAGATTTTTAGGCGACAATAAGATAAAAGCGCCCATAAAACACTTGTAGACAAGTATTCATAATATTGAAAAGAATTCTAAAGGAAAACTTAAAAGAAAGGAAACTTTTTTCAAAGGATAAGTACATACAGGCGTTTTATACGGCATAATAATTATGCAAAAAATTAAAGCCTCGAAAGTGACTGAAATTAGAGTAAATCTTGAGAAATTAAAGATATTTATTCTTTCATTATAATTACCCTAGGTCGCGTTCTTATCATATAGGTACATCTGCCTTCCCACGCAGTTCAAAAGTCGGGAACAACATAAGTTAGTTACATACTCGTAGTTTACGATAATAATTAGTTAGTATGCAATTAATGCCGATAAGTGCCGAATTAGTGCCGATGGGGAAGAAAGGTTCTCGAGTGGCGACCGCGAACCGGAAGACGCAGCGTAGGGAGGCCTCCGACTAGGTGGACCACAGAGTAATAGATGAGGTGGACCGACGACATAGTCGCGTAATGGCAGGTTGTCGTACAGTGTGGCGGTCTAAGGGGGAGGCCTTCGTTCAGCAGTGGACGTCTCCGGGCTGATGATGATGATAGATGCAATTAATTATTATCTTTATTAGTTTTCCTTGATCTGTAAGGACTTATTTTACGCATTCATCGCTGATTTACTGTGTATCTCAGACAGCTGAGTTTTTGATGAACTCTCAATAAAATTGATCGTAAAATGTAGTACAAACGGACACTGCACGCTTTGATAACTGATATCTCCGACTTCCTTCGTTCGTACCATACAGTAGGTATTACTGACTCAGCTCATGCCCTTTTGTTTATGTAAGCAAGATTAATAACCTATTACGTTACCTTAGTCATTTATTTCGTCAAATTGTGACGAAATTGATAAAATTATAAATCAATAGTTATCTTTAGATACCATTTTCTCCGAAGTTGAAACTAATCAGACTAGAGAAGGCAGAAATTACAGCCTAATGTCCCTTGGCGTAGGTTAAGCAATAAGCCCCCCGGGGGTACCCGCCTTGTCGGGGCGGGGGGGCTTAGTAGCCGTGGGACCACGGTGAAGCTAAGAGGTACCCGAGGTGGGGCCGCGGAAGCGGCCACAGTGGGGGTTAGGCCACTGCACGGGCCTGAGGGGTGGAGACAAGCCAGAAGGGCCAGAGCTCTCCATTCCCAAGGGCCACGGCAGGGGCTGAGCCCGTGGGTCCGGACTTGGTCCGGACATGAGGGCTGTGGAGAGTGAGGAGGGACAACCGGGTGGTGGCCTCATCAAGGGCTTTCCTTGAAGGGGCAGCCACCGGGTGTGTCGTGGTGGGGCTGCGGGATGGGGACAGGCCAGAGGGGCCAGAGTTCCCCATGCCCAACGGCCGAAGTGGCAGACGGCGGGGCCACTCATCTGACCCGCCGCATGGAGGCCAGGGCGGTCGGACGTAGGGCCGTCCGACGCCCATCTCGCTGGCATGGCCTCCGAGGTGGTAGCACGATGTGTCTGGGTGTTCGGACACATCGTCATCGGTGCGGGAGGAGCTTCGGGCCCGAAAGGGCAGCGCCGTCGGGGTCGCGGATGAATGCGAGAGCGTACCCGTGACCTCGACAAAGGCGCAGTGTGGGAACACCGTTGAGTTTTTAGTCGGTAGGGGTGCCATCGAGTCCGACATAACTCTCCTGCGCCCTGGCAGGAGAGTATGCGTATGCGCATTTCACAAGGTTAAAAAAAAACAAATAAAAAAATAGTTAAGCAATACGGCCGCCTTTTCGGTAGACGCAACAATTTAAAAAATTCAACTCTACTGATAGCTTGAAAAAAATTACGATGTTTAGATAATAACAAGAGTATGACAATCTTCGATAATATTTAAAAACTAAACACGTATAAAGAAAATCTAGAAGTTTTACGTATTTATGGAGTCTTTTATATTAAAAGTGTAATGGGACTATGCGATGGGATGAGGAAATAAATTGCAAAGGCTCTATCTGCCTTATTCTTTTAAATGACACTCGGTGACGAGAAGAGCCATTCGCTGGCCGGGCCTTGTTTATTAAAGCTACAAGTAAAAGCTTACAATAGGCTAGATGACTGATGTTTAAATCGTTGAAACCAATAGCTTTGATGAAAAATTTAAGTAAATATAGTATGGTAATTGAAAACATTATTTAAATCGTTTAATAATGTTCTGATATATGAGCGTTTAAAGTTTTTGTTAAAGACAACTCTGTCCCTTTCCCAAAAAACTAAAAATTACGTCACGCCTTACTTGTCAGAATATAATTTATATGGCGTCCTGACAAGTGACGTCACGATTTGCTGTTTTGCCTCTCTGTCTAGCATGATATTAAAATGCTTATAAGTTGCTTATTTTTGATCAGATTTTAATTTTCATTTCATTAATCAGCTATATTTATGGGCCACATTTGAATAGGACAATAAAAAAAACCAGTCATCTAGCCTATTGTACTAGCTTCTTGTACCAGTAAATACAAGTTACCAGTTACAGGTAGATGGTTTGTCTTTAACTTATATATAAGTGCTTGCACTTGTAGTTTGTTCACTGCGGTTGTCTTGTAGCTTTAGAAAACGCCGTACTCAATATTTTTTGCGGCATTGCCAGTTTTTCACTGCAAGTACAAGACTTGTAGCTTTATAAAACCTGATGGTAAAAGACAGGGTTGCTACAGTTCCAGGCCATTTAGAAGTTTGAACAGCACAAAACCCTAATCGATAATCGTTGTCACTCGAAAACTCGAAATATTGGTAAGAATGCGTACTACCCAGCGCGGCCATTTCCAATTACGTTTACAGCTTACGCGACCGAATAGTAAAATGCACAGGTAAAACGCATTTTTTGGTAAAATTGCCACTAGGCACTAAAACAATGATAAATTATGATTTCCTCTTCCTTCAAACAGCGTAGGTAAGTATAAAGTTCTAAGAATCGCTTCAATAGGAGTAGGCAAACGTTATCTCTTACTTTCAAGATAGAGTATTTTTGTATGTTAAATAGTAAAGAGACGAGCGAGACATTCGCCTGGTGGTAAGCGAGCCTGCTATTACAGTAGTGAACTTGCGAACAAAATCCTACGCCGCACTGCACGCTCGTCTCCCTTAGATATTAGATGACACATCTCATCATGATCTCGTCATGTACGGACTCTTAACAAAGATTAAGTTAAGAGGGAGGACGCTTAGAGCGGCCGCACATCATAAGAAAAACCCGATAGAAAAACCGGACGGTCGCGCCTGAAGGCGCTCCGTGCATACATTTTGTACTAGATCCCGCACACCGTAAGAAATTTCTCGAGACGGCCGCCTCGCTCGCACTTGTTAATTGTGCGCAGTGTGTTACGGCCGGTCCGGCGCCCTAAGGCCCCGGACCAGAACAATGTGCGGCCACCCTAAATCAGTTGCCAATAATGATGAAAAATGGACACGAACCCATATCCTAGTGATCTTCCCTCTGGTGACCCATCCACTCAGGTTCTTCCATCCTCGGCCCATGGCCCGTCACTTATCACTGCTCACTTTATGGCATAATCACTGGTTAACACTTTTTGGGACTTTTGACTCTATTTTTCGATCACTTACGGAACACTCTTTGGGATTTTCGACACTATTTTTCTTACACTGATAAGAAATTTGTTGAGTATTTTTGAGAGTTTTGCACACTTTTTGGGGCTTTTGACACTATTTTTCTTACACTTTGACACTTGACTTTGAGTATTTTTGAGACTTTTAACACAAGTTTTCTTGCCGCAATTTTACATCGATTATTATCTAGAGTTTATGTGGCACTTCTTTGGTCATTTCTAATACAAACAATTAAAGTATTAGTTATCTATAGTAAGATATTATGTATTTATATATCTATTAACTCACTGAAATTTATATGATCATTTAATTTATCCTGGTGTGTTTGCGTCAACTATCGAAGGTTGTATTAGTGCCTTAATGTTTTTAGAATAGCACTTCTTTTTTCCCCTTTTTTGCCCCGATTCCTTTTATCTCTGGTTTATTGTCAAACCTACATTTTGATCATGTTCGTGTAACACAACGTAGGCAAATAAAATAATATGTTTGCGAAAACCTTTCCTTTTACTTCGTTAGGTATTATTTACAAAGAACCTTTTACGGTGAATAATAATTTGTTTGTTATTAATTTACATTGTTTTCCTCGACTTAATTTACATTGAATAATTTTCAAAAAACTTTTGCAAAAATAACACTTTGTTAAATAAATAAACACGTCCGTGACTGGCTAGCTTGCACTGCAACTGAACTCATTGAGTCAGCAATCAGAAATAACGATTATTAGAATTCTGTACGTTAAAGATGAGTAACACAGGAAAATATGCCTACACGCCTAAGTAAATGTAAATGGCATACAATAAAACCTTATACGGGGTCGGACCTAAGTAGGTATAGCTATTATTACTATCCAGCTACTTTAACATCTACAGGCCACATTGAATTCATGGGCTTTACCTTAGAGGTCGTTAAAATCATCGTAAGGAACAACTTTTACTACAAAATCAACGCGGAAATCGTGAAGTACAATCAGCTACTCCATACATTTTGTCGCGCAATAGTTGCATTTTTTGTATGGGACAGCCGATTTTTTTTCGTGTCGTCAGGGTTGATTTCATGGTAGAAGTTGTCCATTATGATGAGTTGAATGACCTCTATGATAATGCCCATAAATTCAATGTCACTCTATACAGGGTTAGTTGCAATCAGTTAGCTTACTTTTAATGGGATATTCTGTTCATTAAACCAAACAACTTTCTGTATGGGTGCAACATTAAATTTAAAAAAAAAAACAGCTGTTCCATACAATTTGCCCAAGGTCAATGAACTTTTTGTATGGAACAGCTGATATTTTTTTCGCGATTATATGTTGGCCCCATAGTAAAAGTTGTTTGTTCTGATGTACAGAATATGGTCTTAAAAGGATGTTAACTGATTAGAACTAACCCTGTCTACCGCTACAAGTTATCCTTCAGCAAAACGCCAATGGTATGAAATTCGCCTGTGGCATTGCTTAAAGAACTAACTATGTATAGGTACATTATTTACCCGTCTCGTCCATATTTAACATCAGGAAAACCAACAAAAGTCAGTTGTTGTTCAGCTGTAGAGCGATGAAATTTCTGTATTGGAATTGTTTGCAGTAGGTACTGAACATTCCTCACGGCTGGTTAGGAGGGAATCTTGTGAGCAATTCTCCATACAATAATAATATATTTTTCATCACACTTGCTCGTAAAGTGGATCTTATTGCATCGGTTTTAGGCTTATAATCCAAGCTGTTACGCACCCGTGCTTTTTACTTTACATTACGGCACATGGTGCTATAATAGGTATAACCCGGTAAACTCAAGTTTGTACGTGACTGCAATTAGACGTACGTATACGAAGCACTCTTAATATAGCTGGGTAATACTTACAGTTTTTTTGTGATACCAACAAAGAGTTCTTATTCCGCTGAAGTAAATAACAACCTGCGCGCGCATTACTGATTTGGGCGCCATTTTCCGCAAATGTTTGTTGACGTTTTCGCTGTATGGTTGATTATTATCAAAAAAAAAATTGTTTTTTCCTCGCAAGTGTGACGAAAACAGTCGTATGGAACTCTTGTGCTATTAGTCATTATGCTCTCGGCTTCCTTATCGCGCTCGCCTGCGGCTCGCGCGCACAATACCGCCTCTAGTGTAATGACCAACATAGCACACTCGTATCATAATGTACTATTATAATAATAATATATTTATTTCATGAAAACATGATTGGAGACATGCGTTTAGTGACCTTATAGTTATTAAATTAAATGCATTTTTGTTAGTAACATGCATACTTACAATTTTTTTCATTAATATATAATTTAAACAATATAATGATAATATAGAGATAAAGCCTCTAGAGCAATTCTTTTTTATAAATTCTAGCTCTACTGTAGACATGTCTCTAGCATTTCCTTTTTTCAGCTAGTTAGCTGCCAAAGATTCCTATGAAAATATTTAAAGGGAATTTAAATATTTTCGCAGTGTAACCAACGCTCTAAGTGCAACTTTTTATACTGTGCATATAAAATTTCAGGCATTATCTTCATTCTTACTAATAATCCTGCTAGTTGGCATCTCCCACGTGGGCGCGATGCTATCAATGCTTCACAGTGACATGGAAGACGACGCTTAAAGACGTGGCTTCTACGATATAACATACGGACACGCTGACCTTCCACGAAGGAGAAGTCATGAGCACTAGCAATCAGAGAAGGTTCGCGAAAGCCCAGCATCTTGCTTCAGGTAACAATATGCAAGGCCGTAGGCAGAAGGGGGGGGCTTTAGGGGGACCATAAATAAATTTATTTATATTATTTTAGAAATGAGTTGTTGAATAAAAGGAAATGACAGAGACATGTCTAGACTTCTGTTCTACAGTAGACCTAGAATTTATTAAAAAAAAGATTGCTCCAGAGCAGCTCCAGAGGTATTGTGGTCAATTTTTAAGGCTTGTTGACATAACTAAACTTACTAAAGCATTGCTGTCCTTAGCTAACATGTCTGATAAAAAAGGGACAGCGATATTTTAATTAGGTTAGATCTGTCAACTAATGCCTTCAAAATTGACCACAATATCTAGGCAAAAATAGGGGAACACGTTTGTGAGGAGAATCGCTCACCGGATTTCCTTTAACTACGCACTGATTGACGAAACTTTGCTAAATATGAGTGTCCTGGCAACACTGTCGATAGTCACGTCAGTAGGTGAATTCATCCAATCATTTTCCACTGTTTTCCACGGTACTAGTATAGGTTTGACAGTATTTATTTATTTAAATGTTACACCAACAAAGCAACCACCAATACAAATTCATCAACTTAGATAAGCACACAATTCACATGATAAGTGCCGCTTCAATTATAGGTATAAACCTCATGCTAGATAGACAACAGCAAACTTATTAGATAAAATAAAATATTAACACTAAATTAATTAATTAAAAACTATTTGCGATAGTGGCGCCCCTACTAAATTCTTCTTATTTCCATGCTATACAGCAAAAATAATATTCGGAGTTTTGGCGAGAACAAGCGACACAATGTGGTGAAACATGCGTTTTCATGTTTATTTTCAAAACTCTGTAAAAGCTTCTACTTAGTTAAGTTGCCACAATTTTTCTAGGGCATAACCTGGACTTGACTGTGATTTTATAACTTATCTGACCTGTTACTATAGAAAACTTGAAGAAAAGATTATAAGTACTTGACAATGGCAGACTGGATAAAGTGCGATGCCAAAAATGAAAAAGAAAATAAACGATATTCGAATAGTAACAAAAACAGGATAAACTCTCCTTGGAAACATCGCAAAAGCTCACCGTTACACAACATTCATAAAAACAACGTAACGCCTAACGAGCCAACCAGAATAAAGATAACAACGAGACCAGCTGAGCACAACGCGTGATTGTATCGTTTCGTATCCTCCCTGGGACGCGGTGTAAGTTAAGGAATTACATCGATTTAAAATGACGTATAAAGTCTTGTTATGCTTTTCACAATAAAATTCCAAAGCGACATCGTGGACAAATAAAAAATCCGTGAGAAGTCAATAAAAAAACCTTTAAATCTAAATTTAAATTGTCGAAATATTAGCACTCACTTCAGCCATACTTAAAGCCTTAAAGCCAACCTATAGCTTGGCTTTTAAAACACTTTTCGCTTTGTTGCCTTCCACAACATATTTTTAAAATAAGTTCATAATTACCAAAAAAACTTTTGTAGCGACAAGCCACGCTAAAGTCCAAATATTTCGTAGAGTATCCCGCAAAGATCGCTTCGTTTTTCGTTGCATTTTTGCACAATTCGAAACCGAAGAAAACACAGCACTTATTAAAATATTCGAAATAATTAACAATTTAACACAGTTATAGTATTGACTTCCAAAAACGTTCGTAGATGAGACTAAATGCGCCAAACGTGAGAAGCCTAGATCACGAAAAAAAGTTAACTGACAGGTAATGTTTCGCGCCGATTGGGCAACTCATCTTTTTTTTAATACTGGAATAGTGATAAGATGAATAAAGGATTAATAATAAAAAACGTGACACAAGACACGGGCTTCTAGATTAGAGAGTACAAAAACACTGTAGGTATGGCCACAGATAGCGTATAGTTTACAGATGAGAATTTTTGAAAGTGGAAGCATTGAGCGCGACGGTCGGCAGACGAATGTGCAACAACTACGGACAGAAAAAATAACAAATTGCCGTACATTTTACATTTTTGAGGTATTCGGCGATTCTGTGATCTGTGATCACGAGAGATATGCCTGGTTTAAAAGATATATGGCCATTTTAAAGCATGACTTTTCGTGCGTTACTTATATGGGACTGTGAGATGTGTGATAGTCCTTCGAGTTTTGTAGTCCAATCATTTTTATAGTAAGTAATAGTGTATTTTTAAATTTTAGTTATCTTCATACGAAAGATAAGCAAGTAGGTAATTTCCTAATTTGAATTTTTTAATTTGAAATTCAAATCATGATAGTCACAAAGTGACTATCATGAGTGAGCGAGTGAGAATAGTTTAGTACTAAAAGTGAGTGAAGTAAACTGTGTGAGTGAGTTTAGTTTTGTACTAAAATCATTTTTAAATCACTGTTTTTTACATTTTATTCCTCTTCATTCAAAACATTAAGTAGTCTTAGGTAAATTCCCAATTTGAAATTCAAATCATTATTTAATGTAACTTTCTATACATGTTGCATTGCAATACTAATTTAAAAATGGTGACATAACTTCTATTGTTGTCTAATTTGAAATTGTAAAAACGTAGGTTCATACATATTTACGATATTTTAAATTTTAATTTATTGTTGAGCTAGCGAACTTTACGCATTTTCCTGTTGCACTTAATAATATGAAGGTTGAAATATTATAAAGGTTGGTTGGTATTATTATAATAATAATATGTATTAAGTATGTATTTAAATAACAGACGACATTGTGCCCAGGAAAATGTAAATTATTTACAATACTTCCTCCCAGATGTTATATAGGGTTACGCAGAAACGGCAGCAGTAGGTAAGCCGAAAGGCCATCACTGTTTTAGGTACTGTTGGGCCAGCCTTTAAATCACGAAAAAATAATCACACGTTCAATATATACCTTATAGCTGCCTTATAGGGCGTGGGTTCGTTTCCCACCCCAGGACAAAAAATTATACGATGGACATCGATGTTTGCTCTGTGTCTGGGTGTTGTATGTATCATAAATATATGCATTTACAAAAACAAAAATTGTATTCTATCAACCAGCTATCTGGTTCCTATAATAAGCTTTGCTTAGTTTGGGGCTAGATGGCGCTGTGTGAAATGTCCACCTAGTATTTATTTTATTTTTATTTTAATACTTTTTATCGAGTATGAATGTAATTTTTCTATAAAACTGCCGATTTTTGCCATGTCAGGATTTACCCCGTAGTAAAAGTTGTCCACTATAACGAGTACAACAACCTCCTGTCGGTTTAGTACTACTGATCCGTGTTGCCTTGTATATTATAATGTCATAATATTAAAATGCAATAATATTAAATAACATACAAATTCTATTTTGTTTTAAATGTCAATGTAGCTTAAATTTTTTATTTGTATAAAGATAAATTTATACCGAGGCTAATAATAGCACTGAAGACTTCGTTATTGCTATACAGCAATAACGTAAGTCTTCCGTTCTATTGTTATTTGCGGGATAATTACCGTGATTATGTTGTAAAAAGAGCTCCCGATATTTCGGCGCAGTTGCATGCACCATGTTCACGGACAGACAACGTAAGTCTTGGTCTACCCACGTGACACCTACATGTATCACTAAAGTTACCGTTAAAACGTATACTCAGTTATATTATAATAATATTAAGGAGAATCCTTATTTATGTTATATTAGCACATATACAATAATACCTAGTACATACTTATGTAACTCAATAAAAATAAAATTAAAGCCACCGGGCTAGGATCTATTACAAGTACTTAAAAAACACAACCGACTTTAATGAGGTTCCACAGGCAAAACTTTTCACAGATGGCGCCAGCGGCGGTCCAGACGTGGCAAAATCGAGTTTTCTTGTTAATTTTTGCTTATCTGCTCTTGATGAGGGAGTTGTCGATAATCTAGTCCAAGGAAAAATACTGGGTACTGTGCCTTGTTTTAAGAATCTATGCAGCTGTTGACGGCCTGAAAATAGGTTTGTAGGTTAGATAGTTGTTTACATTTTATGTTGGACAGAGCTTTAATTAGCAAGGCAAAGGATTGCTGTACAAACCAGTCAGTATATGCAGATTCTCCCTGGTAATCCGGGTCTTTAAAACGTTGCTTGCAAAAACAAAACAATAAACAACAAAATGTATGAGACTGACAGTTGTCTATGGCCGCATCGACGATACGCCACCTAGCGGAAAAAACGCAGTGTGGATCCTCATGGCGTCTAATTGATTTCGATTACATAGATGCCATCTTTTTTCAGTTATTTTGATTTAAAAACCTAACTCAACCGACTGTGATGAAAGAGCGGAAACTTCGACGGAACCAATCTGAAATGATGTCCTTTCTAATAAAAAATATGTTTCCATATCGGGTTACAAAAAAAAACGAATTGAAACCTCCTCTTTTTTAAATGCGGTTTAAAAGCACTGTACTGTGTTGAAAGAAATTACAAGTAACAATTTAAGCGGCCCGCGTTTTCAACACGTCTCAACACCCGCACGCATGGTGAAATGAGCTTGGCAAATAAGTCTTCAAACGTGTTCAAGCGGAAACTATTTTTTCTCTTCTGACAATACTGTGGATATTTTCAGCGGGTGTATTCATCAAATCATCGTCCTAAAAGATACTACAGGGTTGCTAATATATAGAACTGTTTGCGATAGTGGCGCCCCTATTAATCCTCTAAACCAACTCAATCAATCTCTGTTTTACGGAGCACCCACAATAACATTGTAAAGAGCTGTGTTTTTTTTACCCATATTATTGAATTTAGTGACGAGAAGAGCGAGACGTTCGTGGTAAGCGTCACACCTGTCCATAACAGGAGCAGTGCCGGAATTGTGTACTTGCGAACAAAATCCTGCTCCGCACTGCTCTGCGCTCGTCACCCTGAGATAGGTATTAGATGTCAAATTCAAATCACTTCATGCCCAGTCATTTTTCTGGTAACAACAATGCCCTTCACACCGAAACACAGTAATGCTTGCACACTACTGCGTGACGGTTGAATAACTGACAAAGTAATGGCACTACGTCAGGCGGACTCTGCACTGCAATAGAGCCATGCCACTACAATCTGCTTAGTAAACCGGAAGAAGCTACAGAAACTCTTACAGTAGAAAACTAACTAACAAATGCGATTTCAATGTAGGTACTGGTAAGTACCAGTTTCAATCAGTGATTTCAATGTTATCTATTGTAGCTGACAGAAAGCTTCAGGTTATAAGTATGAGTCAGATTTGTAGATAAACACTTAGATCTCCGAACTTTACGCATTTTTTCGTTCGTTTTTATACTTTAGGGTTAAAGAATAGGTAGTAAAGATAGTTATATAATATGTAATTTAAATTAACTTTAAACAGGATAACAAAGTCAATATTATGATTCTGCTTTTAAATCCTTTATCGATATCGATGCACAAGCACGCTTGTCTAGCGCTCTATATTTCTGGCAAAAAAAGTGGAATCGCGACCTCTATTTCAGGACTTAGCTTAGCGACGACGCTACAGTTCATCGGATTTTTTAAATATCAAAGTATTATCAAGCTGTGTCACAAACTTTAGTTATAAAATACCCGTCCGTAATTCAAAACTTCAGTGCCGTTTTAAACCAGACTATCCAATGTCAAACATACAACCAGTTATTGATCAGATGAGTCAGACCCAAACCTACAGCCTTATATCCTTATTTGAAGAAGTGCCAACATAATAATATCCACAACAACTTCAATCCAAGTTCGCGAAAACATTCCATTACAACCTTGAAATTAAAAAAAAACTTGCAACTTTCCCGCCAAAACTTGACACTGTCCACTTAAAAACGAACACTTTTTAAATCTCAGACATTTTTGTTTTTAAACCGAGAGCACCATGAAGTCCGACACATAGGTTCGACACACACGCGACTAGTGATGGCACGAATCGGGATGAATCACCGGAAAATAAGAATAAATAAAAACCGAGTATAGAGTGATCCGCACTGGCTTACGCGGTCGCGAAACGTTTCGCACTAAGGATGGACCAGTCTGGGCGAGACAGTGACGCAATCGCTCCACTGGTTGGCTACGAACGTGCACTTTTGTCGAGCTTTCGTGATATTTAGCCAGTTTGATATGCATACAATTTATTTTGCACTTAGATAAAATTTCATAAAGATTGGATCAATGCTTCCCAAAATATACATATAACTATCTGCCTGATCCCAGACGTTTGTTTGTTTATAGGCTTGCGCTTAACTGTCATCTCGTCTGATGTTAAACGAAGATGCAGTCTACGATAAAGTACGCTTGCCTAGTAGAAACTGATTCACTCGTGACTTGATACACTTGGGCGCACTTGCTCTGAGTCAGAGACCTTCGCTTCGCTCCCGGTCAATTATAAATGTAGATCTTATGATCATCTTACATTCGACTTATAGTTTTTCATTGAAATTTAATTCAAAATGGAGATGCGAAGCCATTAAAATAAAACTTTTTGTACATTAAGCGCTTAATTATATTTCTTGCCCTTAGACCGTTACACATCGAGTGATTTATTCATGAGAAGCAAATACGATTTCAAAGTAACTGCAACTCTCACAAAGCACTTGGGTAGAATGTGAAATGAAACCAGTATAATATTTACTTGAATGATGAAATATTAAGGTATACATAATCCATTATTTTCTTACATACTGATATTAAAACACGCGTGCTAATAATTTATGTTATGGTTGGCTAATTTATAAGTGGCAACGGAATCTATTCCAAAGAGCACAGGACATTTTGGCCAAGTTGGAGTGTGAAATATACTAAAGGTATCTTGAAAGTGGAAAATGTAACGCACAAATTCACGTGAAACCAAAATCCTCAGTCAGGAAAAAGAAAAAAATACACATCAATATTTATTTATTCGAATATTTGAAGTTGAACATAATGAAACAAAAAATACTATAATATACTCTGTCTCTTTGATATTTTGCTAAATTAAACGTATTTTTTTGTATGGGATATCATTAGATAGACGCATAGCAAAGCTATGTCGTCACGTCAACTTTTTAAGAGCTGTCAAAAAGCGAGTAATATAATGGATAGAGTAAAAAAAAAAAACAGTTAAAATAAAACACAAATTTGTATAAAATTAAGTTGCGTTTCGCGTGTCTATTTGTACACTTCTATTATACAATGTGTAACAAAGAGGTTCAACAATACGAAAGGGCTTGTTTGTATTTATCATTGTAAACAACCTTTACTGCGGGGCCAACCTGCAATCGCGAAAATAAAATCAGCTGTTCCATAGAAAAAGTTCATTTACCTTGGACAAAATGTATAGAACACCTGATTATTATTTCGCGTATATTTTTATTATTTCATTTTTTCTTTTTTCTAATGTAACTTCACATCACTAGAGCCCAAGAGAGCAGAACCGATGCAAGCATGCCGGGAATGGTTCTGCAAGATTATTGAATTTCGCGCGACATGCGAAGCAAACCCGATGCAGTAACTGTAGAAGGCTTGGTAATTAATATGAGTAGGCGTTCACTTGTAATGTATTCAAGATTTGAAGCTATTTCGCAAAGATTCGAATGTACGAGCTGGTACCGACGATATTACTTACTTTACTTTTAATAATGAGTAAGCTCTTAGCTCAACCTCAATACTATGCTCAGCGACCTCAGTAACGTTTCTCAACAGGTGGGTCTTAAAATTAACATGGACAAAACAAAGATCAAATCCAACGTCCATGTTATACCTGTACCGGTTGTCGTTGGGAACAATACTCTCGAAGTTGTTGACTACTACAACTACCGTGGACAGATAGTTCAGTTGGGTAAGTACAACTTCGACAAAGAGGTCGCCCCACTCGAACTCGAATCCAACACGGATGGGCAACGTTCGGGAAATTGCGTAATATCTTCTCGTCTAAAATCCCGCAGTGTCAGAAGACAAGGATTTTTAACCAGTGTGTGTTGCCATTGATAACATATGGAACTGAAACGTGGTCTTTAACTGCTGGCCTATTGGAGAAACTCAGAGTCACGCAACGGGAATGGAGAAAGCTATGCTCGGAGTTACTTTGCGGGATAAAATCCGGAACGAGAATAATCGCCAAAGAACCAATGTCACCGTCATAGCTCGCAGGGTTTACAAGTTGAAGTGGCAATGGGCGGCCGCATCGCTCGAAGAACTGACAACCGATGGGGAAGAAAGTTTCTTGAGCGGTAACCGCGACCGGAAGACGCAGCGTAGGAAGGCCTCCCACTAGGTGGGCCGACGACATTGTAAAAGTCGCGGGCAACCGGTGGATGCAAATGGCAGGTTTTCGTACAGTGTGGCAGTCTAAGGCGGAAGCTTTCGTTCTGCATTGGACGACTCCGGACTGATGATGAAACTCTTAATAGTTAAAGTTATATTAAGATAAAACTATTGAACGTAACTTACGATTTCATTACAAAGTATAAAGAACAAAGGTTTTTGTTTTGATAGGTATTTACTTTCAGTAGAGTTCTCCGGTCACGGTCCGGTCAAGTTAAAGATAAAACTTATGACATTTCCCATACGCAGGTGGCCTAGTCGTACAGTTATCCCATACCTTCTTGTATGAACTAAAATAATCTTGATCTAAAATAAATCTAAACATTATTATCGTAATATGCGGTCGAACCTAGGTATGTCAGAAAACTGCATCCAGAACCGCCAGAGAACGGGCAGCAGCGTCCTCTAGGTTAACGGTGGTAGCATTCTGCGATCCCCAAACCGCCTGCCAAGCGTGGGTATTATGGCAACCCCTCCCTATTAAGGGACAGGCTTTCGTCCAGCAGTGGATGTTGATGATGCGTCAAACAGAGTATACCTACAGGTTGTTCATTTTGACGACGGACATATTCTAGGATATAATAGTTCAGCGATCACCCCTAAAATCTCGAAAAAAACATCAGATGTTGACATTTATCTTTGGAACAGCAGTTATTTTTCAGGATTTTAGAGATGATCGCTATAAAAGGGCGCTAGTAGCGACATTCAAATTTTCAAACAACGAAAAAAAAACTTGTTCAACCCGTCATCACCATTGCTTCTTATTTTCCCAAACTCATATTTTTTGTGATCATGTGGTGGAATTTAATTTTTATTGCGTGCACAAGTGCAAGTCAGTTATAAAAAAGTGGTGGAACCCATGGGGAATCCATGGGGAACACATACACAGTGGTGAAATACCACTTTTACAGTGTTTTTTCGTGTTGTTTCCAAACATATTTTTTTGTTGTTTCGTCTAGGTACTTCCTCCAACTCGGAACTTGGTGAACGTGACTTTAACTTGTTTAAAAATGTTGCCATGTAACCTGAGATGTAAAATGTAAAGACCATGTGTAAAATGACAGATGTAAAATGACATGTAAGAACTTATGTGACACCGGCAAATGAACTGTGCGACGCCATACTCTCTCGGGTGAAAAGCAGAAAAGAGGCTTATCTCGTATTCGAATCACTATTATCATAATAAATTCAACAACAACAAAAAAAACATTATAAAAAAAATCATTTTTTTTTTTTTCATTTAAATGAAAAATTCATTTAAATGTCAGAAACACAATGTTAATTTTTAATTTGAATTTCTTACTTTTAATATTATTTTTTTTTGATTGAACTGTAGTAATTGAACTGTTTTTGTATTGTATTCCCTTATTATTATTTTTTATCTTTTTTGATTATTATAATTTTTGTGAGATTCTAATGTAATTGGCCTGACCGTGTTTAATCTCAATAAATACATATTTTTTTTAATTTTTAACAACCATGCAACCAATATTCCGTGTAGACCTATTTATTATTGGCTGTATATTATTGCCTCCGACTTATTCAATTATTTATATTAATCGTAAGTCTGCATTTAGCCTTTGAATTTAATTCATACTTTTAACCTTTTCTCCGCACTCAGCATCTGAATATATGATTACAAAATGCGATCAATTTGCATAATCGATGCGAACTGATTCACTTAAAGTCATCCGAGCATGTTTAATGAATGGATGTATGCTGATTACTGATTAAGATGAACATGAATGATTACATCTATATTACATATAAATATTACTTACTAATTATTGGGTGCATAAACTAAATATTTTGTGCCTTAAAACAGGTAGAGTGGTTTCGGAACAACTAATCCGTCTTTTGTATTTTATCATTGTTTCAAATTATTTGTTTTCAAATTTGAAAGATAAACAAGTAATTTAACAACAAAACTAAAAAAGGGGGATATTCTCGTTTGAGCACCAATGATAAGAGCACCGAGCATATTCCCAAAATAGCGGTTGAATGTCCTATTAGATAAAATTAAAATAAATAAAACTTTTCTTTTATTTCTCGACAGAATAATAGGTTTTCGATTAACACTATGACGCCTATCTACGAACCACATACGAGTATATCTAAAACGTCTTGTGATTATATGTGCTAGGAACCATCCCGAACATTCACAAACATTTTACAGAAAACCTTATCTAAATCGGTCAAACAGTTTTGGGGATAAATATAGGAAAAATCGTTTTATTCTCAAAAACCTCACCCTAAACGAATACACCTTCTTCGGTCCGTCGTAGCTAAAAATAAGGTTTTATTATTCCGAGGCTAATCCAAATTAATTAATAAGACCCTTTCCTCTACATTAATTAATGAGGTGTATTAAATACTATTAAATATTACTAAATATTATCAAACCGTCTTCATATTTTTTTTATACTATCAAGTGACGAGACTAGCGAGACTTTCACTTAGTTGTAAGCGTCACGCATGCCCGTAACAGTAGTAGTTCTAAAACTGTGAACTTGCGAATACAATCCTGCGCCTTACTGTACTGCGCTCGTCACCCTGAGAGATTAGATGTTAAATCTCTTCAAGCCCAGTAATTTCTCTGGTAACATTGCCCTTCAAACCAGAACACAGTAATACTTATACACTACTGCGGTTGAATAACTGGCAAAGGTGTGGTACTTCCCCAGGCGGACTCTGCGGTAGAGGCCTACCACTACAAACAGATTACTTTATCGAAACGTTAATCATAAACGAATGTCAGTAGGTTTTTTATGCAAAGGGGAGACGAGACGAACGTGAAATTCGCCTGGTGGTAAACATCACCTCTGCCTAAATCAGTAGTACTGTAATACTGCCAGATTAGTGAACTAGCTAACAAAATCCTGCGCACAGCACTGCGCTCGTCACCCTGACATACTTAGATGACAAATTCCCACGCCCAGTAATTCATCATCAACAGCCGGAAGACGTCCACTGCTGGACGAAAGCCTCCCCCTTAATAGGGAGGGGTTGCCATAATCCCCACGCTTGGCAGGCCCAGTAACTACTCTGGTAAAATTGCCCTTCAAACCGAAACACAGTAATGATTGCACACTACTGCTTAGCTGTTAAATAGCTGGCAAAGGTGGTATTGCTTAGAACTGTCTTTAGAGTAGATGATATAGCAGTTATTCTAGTAAAATTAGTATTCAATATACCAACTAGACATGAACTAGACTTTATAAGCGGTTTCAAAGGCTCGCATCTAATGCTTATTCAAATGTTCACTTCAGTAACGCCAGACCGTAATGTTTTTATATGTTGCAGACGAAGCTTTCATATCAACACCACAAATAGAGTTCAATTAGAGTTATGAGTTATGGAAACAGATGATGTTTTATGCTGTCTGTAATGCCTGTATCCTTGGTGAGTCAGTGCTGACTCAAAGCTGTCGAGATTCCTTTGTTAGGATATAGAGAACGAAATACGAAATGGACTCAAAATAACTAGTAGCTCGTAACAAACTGAGACCTCGCACCCGCATATCTTCCAAGCCTTTACCAATTTGACCCTTGTTTCATATTCTAACTTGATAATTGTATTTGTACTAATTACTTGCTTACAAAATGTTATTAAAATAGGATCATCATCAGGCCGGAGACGCCCACTGCTGAACGAAGGCCTCCCCCTTAGACCGCCACACTGTACGACAACCTGCCATTTGCATCCACCGGTTGCCCGCGATTTTAACAATGTCGCCGGTCCACGTCTGACTAGCCTTCCAACGCTGCGTCTATAGCATATGCTAAAACCAGATACGAGTATTTTCAAACCACCTGCTCGACAATTTCCTATTACTTACTATGCAATTCCAACTAAGTATAGTAAGCCATTATGTCCCAAGGGATATAAAGTTATATGAAAGTCCCAAGGTATCGTATTTGGAACGTTAAAGATCGTATGATAACTCTTAACATAAAGGGCATTTTAAAGAGAATTTATACGAAAATCGAAATGGCCACCATAGGCAGAACCAGAACAAAAAAAAGGGCGCGACTGAGTTTTTATTGTCTCGAAGAAGTTACCTATGAAAAGTCTCTGGGATAAAGCCTGTCTTCGTCTAGGGCGGCTTGAGCCCCTCGTTTTACTTGGGACTCTACATAACTCCCTCACCTCGCTCGGGAGTTATCTCTAGAGTACCCGTTACGCTCAAGTTCCAATATGGTGCCTGTGGCGTAAGACACCATTTTATACCCTTTGTTGCCTTGGTGCATAATCTACTATTACGATCCGCCTGGAATATTAAATACGGAGCTAGGCGACTGGCGGTGCCACTAAGCCCACAAGCGATCATTAAATGATCTCCATTGGTAGGTTTATTTGAACCTACTTTTGTTATGGGGTCAACCCTGAAAATGTGATAATAATATCAGCGGTTTCATAACAAAATGCCATTCATTTCCTTCAAGGGGCCTGTTAAAAAAAATCACGTGCTGTCATAGCAGTTTTTTGACGGTTTTTATGAGTTTGTGTTTTCCCAAAAAATATATTTGTATCTATTTGTTTGTGGTTAGATGTAGTATGGGCAACATTAACCATTGTTGCGGCCTGCACACTGCACATTGCACACTGTAGAAGCTCAAATGTAGTGGAGGTAGGTAATATTAATTTTACTTATAATTTTAATTTTATTAATATATTTATTGCGTTGACATCATACAATTGAATTGTCATTTTTATAATTTGATTATTTTAAGTTCATAATTTTAATATCAAATTCAATTTTCATTTCAAACTCAATTTTAATTCCAAATTCAATTTTTAATTTGAAAAATTTAATTTCAATTTCAAAATTAATTGCATATTTAATTTCAATTTCAATTGTGTGTATGGTACTTATTAATGTGACTGCTAAATTGATGATTTATAATATGAGTCTATGATACTTGAAATAAATAATCATTTATTTTTAATTTAATTTATAAGATGTGAGAAGTGAAGTTGTGCTTTTGTAATATTTCAAAAAATAAAGTTAAGAAGAAAAAAAAATACAAAACACCTCTATTTTTACACATTAGAACAGTTTAAATCATTCAATTTTAACAAATTTTGCACAAAAATTTCGTCGTCAGCCATAAGACGTCCACTGCTGGACGAAGGCCTCCCAATAGAGGTGTATTGCCATAATCCCCACGCTTGGCAGGCGGCTTGGGGATCGCAGAATGCTCACCACCGTTAACCAAGAGGACGCTGCTGCCCGTCCTCCGGTGGGTCTGGTTGCAGTTTAAGGACATACCCATCGGCCTTCGTCCAGCAGTGGGCGTTTTTTATGGCTGACGACGAAAGTACAAAGAACAATATGCAAACCAGCGCTGTAGGAATATTCCATTACCGACAATCTCCCAAATCTCTTCTCCAAATATAGCAACGCAATGAAGATTTTATACAAACATTGCGTAAGAGTATATTCAATAAGGATGACATTATATTTCCGGAGCAGTTTTCTAAATGCAGCTGTACTTTGTTTCTTCAAACTTAAGGTCGATTTTTCAACTTATAACACAGGACAGTGGAACCTGCCAGAAGCAGTCTTGTAGTATTTGTGTTGTCATGTAAACTCAGCACTTTTAATAAAGTTCCGTCACAGAAAACATGATGAAAAGTCTTCGGATGGGTGACCGTGATTGGCATTTATATCTGAGCGCTACCGTGGGTCAGATGACACATTAAATTGCGGTCCCGGTTGCTTGGTATATGTATCTATAACAACCGGCAAGCCATGCCAGAAGTCTTCGGGTGGCACATTAACTCAGACGCCAGGGCTGGCCACTCAGCGTATACGAACTTACTTACAGAAAACATAATAGTACCTACATACAAAAGATTTTCTAGATAACGCGTGAATATCACAATATACACCTTACCTATAACTAAAATCATAAGACATATATCTTATCCATCATGGTCATCATCAGAAGTAGCATATTTTAGTTCACTGCTCGACATAGGCGTCTCTCAATGCACTCTATCCAGTCCGGCATTTACAGCACTCGCTTCTAGTCATTCATTACTTATAGTCTAGTCTCAACAAATTGTTTAGCCCAAAGTTTTAAAAAGCGCTCCTAGTTTACAAAACGACTGTTTAATAAGTAAACTTGTAACTTAGGCTAATTAACGCTGAGTTGTACAATTTTTTTAATTAATTATGACAATAAAGAACTTTAAATACAAAATCAAATCAGTCTGGTCTCAGGGCGCGGACCTGGCTATGTTCGAGTGGGGATGGTCCCCAGGATTCCTGCCTTAATTCAGGAACACAACGTCCTTCCAGTCAAACTCGGACTATACAAAATAAACTAAAAAGTATACGTTTTTGAAGAATTCTAACAAAGAAATATCTTGCTTCACGAAACTATAATTTACGCGTATAGGTAGGTTACTTAGTTTCATAACACCTCATATCCGCGAACCGACTTAGACGTCGCAAATCGCCTTACACCTAACAGGCTTAGGAATCGTTACCCGTGTCACATCGGTTTATGACGTCGATACGCCTTTACGGGCCATGAGACGAGGAAGATGCTTTATAACGTTAGTGGTACGGACAGATTGATTGTAAACTGAGTTTTATGCTACAGTGAACGACAGGATGTCATACGACTGTTTGATGTTTGGCTATATTTTTCCTCTACCTATTGCTATTACTTATATATTTTCTGGACCTGGGTATGTTCTAGAACTGCATCCATAACCACCGGAGGACGGCAAGCAGTGTCCTCTTGGTTAATAGTGGTGAGCATTCTGCGATCCCCAAGCCGCCTGCCAAGCGTGGGAATTATGGCAACCCCTCCCTATTATTATTTTTAAGGACCAGCAGTGGACGTCTTCTGGCTGATGTGTGTATACATTTTCTTGCCAGATTTGTGAATGTTAGCTCGTCTCGGCCGAGTAGAAAGTGTCATCCAGTAGTGCTGGAACGAAGCGAGCGGTACGTACCCGGTGCGAGGAGGCGACGTGACCCAGCCCGTGCGCCGGCGTGCCGCGCTCGTCGCTCGACTCGTCGCCAGACCGCTCGCCCGTGAACACCGAGTCGTGCGACACCGACAGCCCGCTGCCGTATGCGCCCTCTCTGTGAAAAGCGACGCAAATGTAATGTTCAGATTCCGATCATTTCTTTTATTTATTTATTATTTAGTTCTACAAACTTTTTTTTAAATATATGATATAGGCTTGCGTTTGACTGCCATCTCGTTTGATGATAAACGAAGATGCAGTCTACGATGGAGCACGCTTGCCTAGAAGAAACCGATTCACTCGCGACTTGAAGTCACCCAGATTATAATTATCGGGAAACACCCACTCGGGCAGCGCATGCGCATCCACTGTTTAGCAGTTTACTTATCTATTTCATAAAAATACAGGCCCCCAGACTTCCGACAGATACAGATGCGCCAGCTTCTGTATGAAGATGTGTCGGCGCCAAAGTATCAATCCAACCGGGGCGGCATTCCTATAACCCTTAGTAATCACACCCAAGGCTCGCCAGTTGTAGTTTAGTCGCATAATGCTCCATTCGCAAATTTTCCAACGCTTTGAACACACTCAGATCAAATTCGCAAAACATCAAATTCTTAAATGACCCATTTTCCACAAGATACCTCGCTTACTACTGCCCCGTAAGGGAATAACGATACCTTGGTGAGTACTAAACCTTTTGCGTGATCCACGTGATCAATATCATCTCGCACCAATCCAACACCGGTGGACACGTCTGACCTGGGTATGTCCTTAAACTGCAACCAGACCCACCGGAGGACGGGCAGCAGCGACCTCTTGGTTAACGGTGATGACCATTCGGCGATCCCCAAGCCGCCTGCCAAGCGTGGGGATTATGGCAACACGCCTCTATAAAGGAGGAGGCTTTCGTCCAGCAGTGGACGTTTTATGGCTGACGACGACGACGACGGTGGACACGTGTCTGGTTCTCAGTTAGGTTTGATAGTAATAATAATAATAATCATCATTTATTTCAGGCAACAGGAGATACTTAAAAAAACACGGACCCATATAATAGATACCTTGCAGACTAACATACATAGTGGTAGGACTCTATTGCAGAGACCGCCTGGGGAAGTACGACCACACATTTGTCAACTATTTAACCGCCAAGCACTAGTGTGCAAGGCAAGCCTGACTGTTTTTCAGTTTAAAATGTGCAATGTTACCAAAGAAATTACAGGGCATGAAGAGATTAGACATCTAATAATAATAATAAATTTGTTTAATATAAAAAAATATAAATTAAACTTTTTTTTTTTCTATATATATTTCCTTTCATTCTATTTTTTTCTTTTTTTAATATCTTTTTTTAATATCTTTTTTTTTTTTTTTTTTTTTTTTTTTTTTTATGAATGACTATGCTGTTGGCCTCAGATGGCCTCTACAGCGTCACCGGACTTTAGGCAAGCGCAAACGGCGCTCGGCCTAGGTTTAGGTTAAAGGCGACTAGCTCAAGGGCACCTCAGACGGTACGAACCTCGGCTTGGCCGTCGCCGGGAGTGGGGTCAGACTTGCCCTGGCACCCCAGAAGGGGTATGCCCTGGGGCCCTAGTAGATTGATCTGGTTGGCTACTTGGAGAGAATCTAACAGATCTTCTGACAGATCTGGGGAGTCCTCGACCTCGCCGGCGAGGTCGGTGCGTGTTTGTGTGCCTTTGGTAACCGGCGCCTATACCAAAGACGGAATACTTCTTGTT
Source organism: Erannis defoliaria (assembly GCA_905404285.2). Classification (NCBI taxonomy): domain Eukaryota; kingdom Metazoa; phylum Arthropoda; class Insecta; order Lepidoptera; family Geometridae; genus Erannis; species Erannis defoliaria. The sequence continues at coordinate 1,526,057 of FR990082.1, read as the reverse complement.
GCTAGGAGTGGTCGGATCAGGCGAGCCCAGCGCCGCCGAGGTGATGACGGCTATGGGGTCGTCCGGGTCGCCCAAGACGTGTCTGGGGCGTCTACGGAAGGGGGATGGGTCTGTCGTATAGTTCGAGGCTTGGACTATGAGTGGATTGGGATGGTGGGGGGTCGCATCGAAATAGCGGCGCGAAGCGTACTTAATGTACTGACGGATGGAGGGGAGTTCGAGATCGCAGTGCAGGTCGGAGTTTCGCATGAACCAGCTAGCACCGACTGCTCTGCGGATGAATCTATTTTGTATGACTTGGAGTTTCTCTAGATCTATGCTGGAGGCATGAGCGAACGCCACGGAGGCGTACGTCATGACGGGGCGAATACAAGTTTTGTAAATTGTAACCTTATTTCTAAGGGACAATTTACTACGCTCGTTGAGAAGGGGAGTGAGCCGGCCTAAGAAGAAGGCTGCTCGGTTGCGAACTATCTGGATATGCTTAGAGAACGTGAGTCGACGATCAAGGGTCACACCGAGATACTTGGTCTCGGTAGCCCATGGGATGGGCTGGCCGTTGAGCGTGATATGCTTAGAAGGAGGTCTTTTGAACGGATGAAAGTACACGGCTGCACTTTTATCGGGGTTAACGGTGATAGCCCACTTCTTGAACCAGTCTCCGAGGAGATTGAGGGCTCGTTGAAGGTGGGCTAGCTGAATGACCTTGTTCCACCCTCTGGTGTAGAGGGCGGTGTCATCGGCAAAGAGAGCAAGCTCCACTTTGGGGGTGCGGGGGATGTCACAGGTGAAAAGCGAGAAGAGAATTGGGGCCACAGCGGAGCCCTGAGGGACTCCGGAGCCGATGTCGTGGGGGGAGGAGCGTTGTCCCTCGACGCGGTATCGAAAGCTTCGAGCCCTGAGAAAGTCTTGTATTATGAGTACAAGACGGTCTGGCAGCCCGAGCTGATACAGCTTGTATATCAGCCCGTTGTGCCAGACTTTATCGAAAGCTTTCGCGACGTCGAGGAACACCGCTACAGTCCCTTGGGGGAACGGCTTGTGGGTGTAACCATGGCCGGGTTTCTTGTTGAAACCTTCTAGGACGTACTCCGTGATGCGGTGTACTTGTTGGACGCAAGAGTGTCTGGCTCTAAAGCCAAACTGTTCATCAGGGAGGAGGTTGTTGTCTTTGACACAGGACCAGATGCGCTTCAGAAGGACGCGCTCGTAGACCTTGCCCAGGGTACTGAGGAGACTAATGGGACGGTAGCTAGAGGGCTCGGAAGCCTTCTTGCCGGGTTTGTGGATGCCGATGACGTCGGCGGATTTCCACGCGTCGGGGAAAATGCAATTGGCGATGGCCGCATTGAAGATGCTAACTAGAAGGTGAACTAGCGTAATGGAGAAGTGCTTGAGCACTTTGTTACTGATGCCGTCCGCACCTGGAGCTTTCCTGGTGTGGAGGCCTTTAATAATCGACTCAACCTCGGAAGCTGTGACAGGCTCGAGTTCATCAAAGGGGGGAAGTGAGGATCTGAATTCGACTTCGCTGTTCACCTTATCGAGGTGAGCAGGGTCGACATGTTCTAAACTGGGGCTGCACTGCGTTTCGAGGCTGTCGGCCAGGCATTCGGCCTTTTCCTCGTCGTCAAACGCGGGGGGGAGGTCAGGTCGGGTGAGAGGGGGCATAGTCGTAACAGAGTCTGATTTCAGGGATCTAGTCAGCCGCCAGAATGCCAGGTGGGATGGCTCGATCCCCGAGAGTAAGTCATCCCACCGTTGATTACGGAGTTCACTCATGCGGTTTTTTACGGCACGTTCGTAATACCGCAGAGTGGCTCTGTTATCCTCGGTGCGAGCTCGATCGAATGCCCTAGTGGCAGCGTGTTTCGCTCTCAGTAGGTCCCTCGCGTCCTCAGGCAGGGCCCAGCGTTGGTCTCCCTCGGCTGGGACCTGCTTTGAGGCCTCACCAACGGTGGTGCGGAGGTGGCTAGTGAGAGCGTCAATGGAGGTAGAGATGTCGTCAGGGGTAACAATGTCGTCAGGGATTCTGTCCAAGTCAGGGGAACTACAAGCTTTCAGGGCATCGCCTAAGTGCTTCCAGTTGACCACGGTCTTAGTCAGAGGAGGTCTGTCAGTCGGATCGGGGCCTAAATGCATGAGGACGGGTCGGTGGTCAGAGTCGAGTTCGTGTAGTACTTCCAATGAGCGTAACTGGAGGGTCACGCCCTTTAGAAGCGCTAAGTCGAGTACGTCAGGTCTGTAGTTCAAGTTCAGGGGAAAGTGGGTCGGAGTACTGGGAGGAACTATGTCAAAGTTGAGGTCGTCAGAGAGGGAGTTCAGAAGGTTTCCCTTCGTATTGGTCGTGTTGCAGCCCCATAAAATGTGCTTGCTGTTGAAGTCGCCAGCCAGAATGACTGCGCTTCCGAGAGAGAGAAGAGCCTCGAGGTCACTCCTGAGGAGAGTCTTATTACCGGAGAGATAGCAGGATACTAGGGTAATGGGTTGATGACCGGTCATCGAAAGGCGGCAACAGGAAGCTTCCATTGCTGAGAGAGAAGGGGTGTCGATGGGAATGCAGTGAAGGGACCTTTTGTAATAGATGAGAGTACCGCCTTTTATGGTGGTAGTCCTATCATTACGAACGAGCGAGTAGTTTGCGATCCTGGGATCCCTCTTGCTAGGTTTTAGAAAGGTCTCGTTCACTAGCATAACATCGGCCTGGTGGGTTGAGAGGAAGTGCCGAATCAAGGGACGCTGGTCCCTTGATTCGGTGGTGATGCCGTTGGCATTAAACCATGCCAACGAAAGGGAGCGGGGTCTAACACGTTTGGGTGTACTATACATGTTGGTTCCTAAGGACGTTGGGGGCGAAGCGCTGTAGTGCACCGAAGAGCCTATAATGCTCATCGAGGATGTCGATGAGATTATGGTTCTCCCGGACCTTCTGGGCTACATGTCGAACCTCGTCGAGGTTAACCGACATCGCAATTTCAGCGAGGAGGAGTAGATCCGCTTTCGGGCTGGAGGAGCCAGGGGCGGATCGTTTGGGGGTGGAGGGCTTGGGCGGAAGGGCAGGGCGGGCCTGGGTCTTGGCATGAGCGGGAGATGGCGCAGGGGCGGGTGGGAGCGGTTGAGTCGCCTGAGGAGTGCTGGGCGGATTTGACCATGCGTTAGTCAGTGGGACAGGGGCGTCAACGAATTTTGACACCTGGCGGGGTTGGGCAGGTTTTGGCTTAGGGCCAGCTGCTTTTGGGCGAGACGGTAAGGGTTTCTTGGCCTTAGGGGCCTTGGGACAGCCGCGATAATTCGCGGTATGGCCCTGAGTGCCACAGAGGACACAACTGGGGAGAGTAGGGTCGTCCTTCTTACGAAGGCACTCCGCGGTGCTATGATCGCCCGCGCACTTCACGCACCTGAAGGGTGCGTAGCAGTAGCGGGCAGAGTGTCCGTATAGCTGGCAACGATGACACTGTCCTGGAATGGACTTTTTGTGAGGGACTTGGAAGTCGAGGCCGGAGAGATGGAGAATCGATTTGGTAGTCCAAATTTTCTTCCCTTCCTGGGTATTCGTAAGAGTGACCAGCACCATGTCATAGGGTTCTTTGGTCCTGCCGTTGTACATCCGGCTGACCGAAAGAACAGGGAGGTCTTGGGTGAGGAGGTCGTTATGGATTGCCAGGAAGGGAATCTCCTTGGGGATGCCCTTTACGACAACTCGGATGTCTTTCTCCTCATCGAGAGCGTATCTGTGGAAGTGAATATTCGCGTCGCGGAGGTAGGTAGTGGCTTTGCGGTAGTCGTCGGGGGAGGCTAGACGGACCATAATGCCGTCTTTGTTTGGTTTGGCGGAAAACTGGATCTGTAGATCCGAGAGGTTACGCGAGACGAGTTCCCATAGTTCCCGGTTGCGGACAACTATGGTACCGGTCTTTGGATGGGGAGCAGGGTCGACAATCGGAGCGTCCGATTCCGAACGGAGCGGAGAGTCCGATTGGGCGGAGTCGGAGGCAGGTTTAGTCCCTGAAGTGGGGCAAGGGGCCTTGGGGGGAGGAGGGAGGGAAGCAGTGGTAGCGGGACGCTTTTTACCCTTCTTGGAGGCGACGACTGTGAAGCCGTCGTCCTGGGCAGAAGTGTCCATTTCTGGAGAATCGGGGCTGTCCGAAAAGGACGGACGGAGTGGACGGGGGGTAGGGGAGCACGAGCGGCGTCCGTGGCGGGAGCGACTTCGCGACTGGGATCGGCTCCTTGCTGGAGCGCGACCCCTAGGCCGAGAGTGGCTCCCGTCACGGGCGGAGGCTTTCGGAGGAGGTAGAGGCTTGGGAACTGAGGGGCCTGGCGCCGAAAAATTCGGCGTCAGTTTGCAGGCAGAAGCTGCCTGCCCTCGTGGAGTCTTGGGACGGGCGAGAGACTTATGAGCGTATGTCTGGGGAGCGCGAACGAATTCCTCCATTTCGGAGGGGTTGGCCTTCAGGTGGTCCAACAAAGTTTTCGCGACGAAGCTGATGGCTTCGTCGAGATCCTTTTGGGAGACCATCCTAAGGCGGGAGAGTTGCGGGGGTTGGGGGAGGAGGTCCCCAACAGGAGAAGAAAGTGTGTGATCCCTCTGCCGGGGGTAGACAGGGGGCTGCGTACCTAGTGTATTGCCTAGAGGGTGTACCAGCTGCCAGTGTTATTTTATTGTGCAGCTGGTTGTGTGCCTGCGATATCTGGTGTCGACTAGGGGTGACCCCAAGGCCGGTGGTTCCAGACCCAGCCGGATTCTGTTGTTCCCCAGACGGGGGAAAAACAGGCGCTCCGGGGCAACGCCCGATCGGTTTCGTTGTCACCGTTAGAAGTGTCAGCCGATCGACCACCCACGTGGATTTTATGAAAACACTAAGAGTGGTTCGCTCTGAAAAGAGCGGTTTGGACGAAGGCAGCAGGCCCGGAAGCCCGGCTGCGAAGCGGTGAGAGCCCTGCACTCACAATCACACTCGACTCGTTAGAGTTTACGCTAATAAATTAACGCAAACACCACGTGGCCGAGGTAACGGGTGCTAGGACTCGAAGCTGCGCGGCGGCGGCTTCGGAGGCGGAGGCGTCCGAGCGGCGCGGTTGCGCCGAGCGGAGTGAGTCCGGCGGCGGGGCAGAGCCTCCGGCGGACAGGAGCGGACAGCGAGCAGCGAGTAGCGGGCGGAAACGTCCGTACAGCGCGGCGATGCGGAGCGAAGTGACGTTCATGAGTCAGCGAGCGAATGTTAATATCTTTTCTTTCTTTCTTTTTTTATATTACTTTAATATGTTGTGTTTAATTGACTGAATTTATTTTGTTTTTGCGTGTGTTATGTTTTTGCCACAAATAAAGTCTTTTCTATTCTATTCTAATATCTCAGGATGACGAGCGCAGTGCAGTGCGGCGCAGGATTTGCCAGTTCACGACTAGCACTGCCTGTTATCGGCAAACGTGATGCATATATCTCGCTAGTCTCTTCACTTCGTTGCATAAAAACAAAAGCTTAGCACTTACTTTCTCCTGGCGTGCCTGTCCGCGTCCAGCAGCTCGCTAGTTGAGCTGCTCTTGGGATCAGGTGAGGCGTCTGCGCGCGCTCCGCTCCCGCGCCGCTTGAACATGCGCCGGAGGCCGCGGAAGAACCTCCCTGTGCGGCCCTCGCCTGGAACCGTTCCACGATGATGTTAGATAAAGGACCAGTATTGCAATTTGGCGTTTTTATGATATGGTTATACGTATGTGCGAAAGTGTCACCCATGGTTGTCGGTGAGGGTGTAGATGTAAGTTATACAGTGTGGTCGATTCTGGCGGTTTTAGTTGGCAGTTCTAAACTAACTAAAGTATTGCTGTCCTTAGCTAACATGCCTAGTAAAAAAGTGACAGCAATACTTTAGTTAGTCAAGAACTGTCAACTAAAACCGCCAGTATCGACCACAATGTGTAACAAAAAGGTTCACCAATACTGAAAGGTGAGTATGTACATTTTTGTAGTGGTAGAACTCTACTGCAGAGTCCGACTGGGGAAGTACCACACCTTTGTCAGTTATTCAACCGCCAAGCAGTAGTGTGCAAGCATTACTGTGTTCCGGTTTGAAGGGCAATGTTACCAGAGAAATTACTGGGATTTAACATCTAATATCTCAGAGTGCCGAGTGCAGTGCAGTGCGGCGCAGGATTGTGTTCGCAAGATCACAATTCCGGCACTGCTACTGTTAGTGGCAGGCGTGACGCTTACCACCAGGCGAACGACTTGTTCGTCTCGTCACTTGAATGTATAAAAATCGACCACAAATAAATTTATTTTTATTTACCTCGACGTTTCGACATAATGTGTTCAAATCGCGAAAGTTTAAAAGTTTCATTTATGTTACATATTGTATATACATAGTTATGTATCATATTAATAAAATACTGACCATGATTGTGTGCAAAGATGTAGAGTGATTTTCACCACGCGTTGTGTGCGATGGTGTAGTGATTTTGACTATGGGTCGTGTGCAAAAGTGTTGAGTGATACTGACCATGGTTGTTAGTGAGGACGTGGTGCGCGGGCGCGGGGGCGGGCGGGCGGTAGGGCGGCTCCAGGGAGCCCTCGCGCACGCACGACATGAGGCCCGCGCCGCCGCCGCCCGACATCCGCCTGCCGCCTGGAACAACACGAGCGCACACTTCATAACAACGCCACGCAATTTTGGAGTATGTCCTAAAACTGCATTCAGAACTACCAGAAGACGGGCAGCAGCGTCCTCTCGGTTAACGGTGGTGAGTATTCTGCGTTCCCCAAGCGTGGGCGTTAATGCAACACCCCATATTAAGGGGAGGCCTTCCCGCAGTGGACGTCTTCTGGCTGATTCTGATGATGACGATGATAAAAATAAATTTGCGAAGCATTATTTTTCAACACGATTACTGTGACACAATGTTCAGAGGTACATATCCTTAGCTAAGCAGGACGCAGCTGCACGCGCGTCGGGCTCTGTTTTCACTCTTTGAAAAAGGTCACCGGATGTGATCGAAACTATAGTCGGAGTATCCGATTTAATTAAACGTGAGTATTCCCGTATGAATAAAACAAAAACATATCCTTACTTTTAAGATCTTTGGCTCCCGGCATGAAAGGCACTTAACTCCCTAACAGGTGGGATAATAGAATTGCACAATTTATGAGCACCGGGCCATTGGGCTCTTTACAGATGCCTTACGTCTCCCGTATAAACTAGCTATTACTGCTATACTCCACGGTTTTGACCGCAAATATTAAGGAAATAAACATGTTGGTAGAGCGTTTCTTTCGTTTCTCGGCCAGCCAAAGTATTTTTTTCGAATGTCTGTGTTTGACTTCCAATTCCAACACGCATGTTCGTAAGCGAAGATATGGTCGAAGATGAAGCAAGCAGACTTGGATTCACTACGACCTTTAAAAACTTTTGAAGTTGAGATTACTGATGAGTTTGAATACCTGCGCTAGATGTGGATATTACCCTTCTGAGTCTTGGATATGGCCTTCTTGGCTTTCCACGGAATCTCAGATATAGTAAATCCAGTCTCTATTTAGTTATGTGATCTGATGATTGGTTGCTAATTAACTATTTGGTGCAGACGTTTATGCGAAGCCGTATATTAAACGGATTCTACTATTAAGTAAAAGTTAGTTCGTATATGCTGAGTAGTAAGCCAGCTGTAAATGGCATAACATGGCCTCACCAAGCAATATCTTGTTTTTCGTCCGCTAATTTTATTCCCTCTATATTTTTCCAGAGCAACACCATCAAGTAAATATTTAACGGAATTTCACCGCCATTCCTTTCAACACTAACAATAAATAACTGTGAAGATCCTTCTGTTCCCTCAGGTTACATTCGAGTAATGAATTTATGATCACATCCTGGATCCAATATTGAGAACGTAGAATTAGTACATTATGATACAAGTGTGTTATGTTGGTCATTACACTAGAGGCGGTATTATGCGACGAAAAGGAAGCCGAGAGCGTAATGACTAACATAGCACAAGAGTTCCATACGACTGTTTTCATCACACTTACGAGGAAAAAACAAACTTTTTTTGATAATAATCAACCACACAGCGAAAACGTCAACAAACATTTGCGGAAAATGGCGCCCAAACCAGCAATGCGCGCGCAGGTTGACATTTACTTCAGCGGCATAAGAACTCTTTGTTGGTATTACAAAAAACTGTAAGTATTACCCGGCTATATTAAGAGTGCTTCGTATACATACGTCTAATTGCAGTCACGTACAAACTTGACTTTACCGGGTTATACCTATTATAGCACAAGTGCTGTAATGTAAAGTAAAAATCACGCTTGCATAATAGCTTGGCGTAATCGTAGCGTGCATAATCCACTTTACGAGCAAGTGTGATGAAAAAGGTAATAATGGTGTCGATTCAGGATCAAAACCAAATTAAGTTCAGTTTAGTAAGTCGTGTGTGGTAACCTGGTAACTGACGCCATTATATTACCTATATACCATTATATAAACCATTATATTATCTACACAGTACTACACCATTATGTATAACCAACTAGCTGCGCCCCGCTGTTTCACCTGCGCTATGATAAATAACGGTGATGATGATAATAATAAAAAAATGCCTATATATTATTTCGGAAAATACCCTATCTCCATTCCGAGATTCATCAAAATTCATTCAGCCGTTTTGGTGTGAAGAGGTAACAAATACACATGTCGTCAAACTCTCGTATTTATAATAATAATGTGATGTGATTAACGTAACCTAAAAGAACTTAGGTAAAGTAAAATAAATAAATAAAAATAGAAATAAATATCGGAGGATATTTCACACAGCGCCATCTAGCTACAAACTAAGCAGCTTTTATTATGGAAATCAAATAGCTGATACAATAATATTATATATACAATATAAATTTAAGGAGGGAGATATGTCATATCGCACCCTAAAATGGCCCCGTGAAGACGGCCCTTAGGACTGTCTCGCCTGTCTGCGCTCACTAAGCGAGACGCGCGCTATCCCTTTTGGTCTCATAAAAGTGCTATCTTTTTTCGCACTCCAATGCAACTCGTATACATGACGGCGTGGGGGTCATTTTCAACGTTGTTTTATTACGCGATGGCGCATCCTTCGTAATCTTTGAGCTGATATAATACTTAAATACTATTTTGGCTAAATGACTTTCAAGATGATATAATAATCTTGAAAGTCATTTTACTATATGACCTGCATAAAATTTTCCGTGTCAATAAAGCCAATAAAAGCTAGATAATAAGCTTATTCAACGCATATCTACCTATGTTACGAAATATGATTCTCAACCATTCACCTACATCCGTAAGGAGTAAACGATGCAAATAAATTAATAATACCCATAAAAGTGAACGAGAGATACCATAACCGATACATCCGTAATCTATACGATGATGTTACGATTCTTCGTTGAAATCGACCATAAAATTGAAGTAAACATTATTTAGGTACCTGTTGGTTTTTAGAAGGTGAACGGAATACAAGCTTCGCTCTCTGTTTTTATTACGAGCTTTTATTTAATTTGCAATGTTTGTGTGTATGACACATTAACATTTGCACCAGAATTTTGAACCAGTTCTCCTAGCACGAATAGGCTAAAATTTGGTATTATACCAAATTTCAGCCCGAAGAGAGAGTTTGATTGTTAAAAGTGTAATTCTAAGTTGGTATCCTACTTAATATTATAATAGTACATTATGATACGAGTGTGCTATGTTGGTCATTACACTAGAGGCGGTATAATGCGCGCGAGCCGCAGGCGAGCGCGATAAGGAAGCCGAGAGCGTAATGACTAATAGCACAAGAGTTCCATACGACTGTTTTCGTCACACTTGCGAGGAAAAAACAATTTTTTTTTGATAATAATCAACCACACAGCGAAAACATCAACAAACATTTGCGGAAAATGGCGCCCAAACCAGCAATGCGCGCGCAGGTTGACATTTACTTCAGCGGCATAAGAACTCTTTGTTGGTATTACAAAAAAAACTGTAAGTATTACCCGGCTATATTAAGAGTCCTTCGTATCCATACGTCAAATTGCAGTCACGTACAAACTTGACTTTACCGGGTTATACCTATTATAGTACAAGTGGCGTAATGTAAAGTAAAAAGCACGCGTGTGTAATAGCTTGGATTATGAGCCTAAAACCGATGCAATAAGATCCACTTTACGAGAAAGTGTGATGAAAAATATATTTTCATTACACTTGCTCGTAAAGTGGATCTTATTAGATCGGTTTTAGGCTCATAATCCAAGCTATTACACGCGTGCTTTTTACTTTACATTACGGCACTTGTACTATTATAATAGGTATAACCCGGTAAAGTCAAGTTTGTACGTGACTGCAATTAGACGTATGTATACGAAGCACTCTTAATAAAGCCGGGTAATACTTACAGTTTTTTGTAATACCAACAAAGAGTTTTTATGCCGCTGAAGTAAATCTCAACCTGCGCGCGCATTGCTGGTGTGGGCGCCATTTTCCGCAAATTTTTGTTGACGTTTTCGCTGTGTGGTTGATTTTTATCAAAAAAAGTTTGTTTTTCCTCGCAAGTGTGATGAAAACAGTCGTATGGAACTCTTGTGCTATGTTAGTCATTACGCTCTCGGCTTTCTTATCGCGCTCGCCTGCGGCTCGCGCGCATAATACCGCGTCTAGTGTAATGACCAACATAACACACTTGTATCATAATGTACTATTATGTTTATTTCATGGCATAAGCCTTTTTTTATATACTTTAAAGTGACGAGACGATCAAGACGTTCGCCTGGTGGTAAGCGTCACGTCTGCCACTAACAGTAGCAGTGCCAGTATTGTGAACTTGCGAACACAATCCTGCACCGCACTGCACTGCGCTAGTCACCCTGAGATATTAGATGGTAAATCTCTTCATACCCAGTAATTTCTCTGGTAGCATTGCCCTTCAAACCGGAACACAGTAATGCTTGCACACTACTGCTTGGCGGTTGAATAACTGGCAAAGGTGTGGTACTTCCCCAGACGGACTCTGCAGTAGAGTCCTACCAATACAAACAGAGCCACTAGCAGAGCTACAGAATTAGAGCTAGTCCATACTTAATCTAAAAATCTTTCGTCCGCGATAGCCCTAAGCGGGAAACTTCCAATGCAATGTTGGCAAGGTCGCTTCCCGGGCCAGGGTCAAGGACACTCCCTGGATCGATGCGGATGCTGGGGACAAGGACGGAGTTACACAACCTCCCATAAAAACAAAAGGGACAGCACACATGTACGTGCGGTATGCTGAATGGTATGGGTAGAGAGACAGTCCTTGTTTCTAAGGCCTTATGAGTCATTGCATTTCATATTTTCCTTGTGTTTATCAGCTTGGGGGTTAATTATCAAGAGAAGCGCGGATGTGTTTTATATGGCAGATGTTTCCTGCTTTCTAATTGTGGTCAGGGTCGTCTTGAATGGCATCGTTTAAGTGATACAACTCAATGATCACACTAATCGTACCGTATTATGCATAAAACACTAAAACTTTAAATAATATTACAGATATAAAGTGTTATTTATGTCTTCTTGTTCAACCGACTTCAAAAAAGGAGGTTCTCAAGTTTCCAATTATTAGACTATGGTTTTTTTGTATGTATGTTGACTTGCTGATGATTCTTTTTTGTTCTATTTTATTCTAAGCTTGACATTCTTTTACTAATTAGATGAAATTCCTCCATCATAGAATATAAATAACAGCACTTCTACTCGACCAACAAAGCGTTTGTATAATCAACTTGGACATTACAAGAAAATCTCAACGAGAACTTACAATGGTATGTTACAAAACCATCGCCAGCTTCACGCTAATAAGTATTTGCAACAGTACTTAATACCTAGCAATCTACCAATAAAATGGAAACAAAAGACTTACGATTACGATCGTTACGATTTTCATTAAGGTTTCCAATGCCAAAAGTAAGTAAAAGGTGTATTTTTAATAAACAAATCGTTTAATGATAAGAACGTAAACATTCTGATTTAAAAAAATACTATAGGTAGGGGAAATCTTATAGAAGCCGAGTAACCGAATAGAATTTTGGCAAATAATCCGGATTATTTAAAAGAAAATTACGAATTACTAACAAAAAAAATACTGTTTTAATTCAAATGCTCTAAATTATCAGCGACAACACCACATATTTTTTTACGAATTACACAGCCAGACTAATGTTTTAGCAGAGTAACCGTATTTTTTTTTATTTCATGCCTATTATTTTGAATATTTAAATAAAATCCCACTTAAATTGCTCAAAGTCACTATCACCATCAATTATATCATGCGATTTTAGACTCTAAACTAATGCAAGACGTGCGGGTGAAATCTGATATTTTTCTGGAATTAGGCGCACTCTTAAAGTGAAACTGGACACACGCGTGTCCAGCCCCTCGAGTCCAGTTGGTTTATAACCCCGGTCGTCACCCTGAAATATTAGTTGTCAAATCTCATCATACCCAGTAATATTACCCTGCTGATTGGATTGCATTTTCGTTTTGTGCAGCATATTGAAATGTGGTTCACGTCCAACTTATGATTCCTACAGTAATTACCGGCTTGAGAACTAGGTTGTGCGGTTTAGCGGACCACTCAGTTACCACATACCATTGTCGTACGAATGTATAACTCTTGTAATGTTTTGTCACATTGACAATAGTGTAGTGAGCGCTTTGACGGTAATCTCATTAAGTTTTGTTATACCAGGTTTTTGTACATGTTACTATAGGTATGTTTTTAAAGGTTAAACAGGAAGAAAATATGATGTCCGGCAGGACACGAACCTGCAGTTGGGACGGAAACCCATAGAGACTGCTCGTATGCAGGTTCGAGTCTTGCCGGAGGTCATTATTTTACAAGGTCTATTTCTATACAATCTTTCAAGTAAAGGAAACTTTTCACATTTTTTAACTAGAATTCAAGATTTGAAAATATGTCTCTACGCTAGTAGTTTACACAGATATAGAAGAACTTATAGCTAGAAATGTATCGTAAGTTTATACATCATACCAGGTAAACATCTTAGCATCATACACGTAATTTTAAATTTTGACAATAAAAATTACAGAAGAAAGTACAGAACATTTTTTCAAAAGTATATCCTGTTTTCTACTTCATTCAATCTCCTCCTATCCCGAAATTGCCAGCGGGAGCGCCTATCATCATACCTTTGTAGTGAAATTACCTGCCAATATAAATTCACAAGCGCAGCTGCCTCTAAATCCTGACATTTAAGGCTGTCACGGCTGTCTATTAGGACAAAGGCTTATTTATGGGACGTCCTTAAAAGCCTTTCATGAGTTAGGGTCAGTACGCACAGGTCTCCTTTATTCTGACCCAAAATGCTTAATAAAATTTACCTAAGCCCCTGGTTGACGCGACCCATGATCAAAATTGAGAGTTTTATTTGGTACAACGCATTGGCGTTCAGCGTGGACAATGCCGCCAGCACGCTGGGTACGCTACCGACTGGTAAGCCTTGGACGTTTAGATTGTCTCTAGACTTAAGACTAGAGCAAAAGGGAAATGTTGTATCTCTCTCTGTCCCTATATTTCTCTCTTGCTCGTTAGGTTGAAGTCCGTCGTGATCAGCACGATCCAAATCCGTAGGGTATTTATTAAAATTTCTCTCTTCAGGGAATACAGCGATATACAGTATCTCTTTATTGAGCTCTGTGCACAAACAGACACAACCCCAATACACACACGGGATCACTCAATTTTCGTTCCGAAAAAATTTAATAATGATTCCATTCCCATTCCATTGAGAAAACGGGTAAAACTGTAATCGCTGCTGGTTTACTTGTTTTTTTGCTTGTATTTCAAATATTTTGTTCAATTAATATGACAATAGAGAATAGGCATCTCGGCTGTCCACGGTTCGGTCTGCCCGTGCATGCAACTTCAACGAAATATAACGGGAGCTCGTTTTACAACATAATCATGGCAAATGTCCCGTAAATGTATGGACCTGGGTATGTTCTAAAACTGCATCCAGAACCACCGGAGGACGGGCAGCAGCGTCCTCTCAGTTAACGGTGGTAACCATTCTGCGATCCCCAAGCCGCCTGCCAAGCGTGGGGATTATGGCAACACCTCCCTTTAAGGGAGAGGCCTTCGTCCAGCAGTGGACGTCTTCCGGCTGTTGATGTGATGTGATGTCCCGTAAATAATCATAGAACTATCAATATAGACGTCTAAACATTAATTCATTGCCAAAATTTATTAAGATGTTCTGATTGCTGAACTATCTTTTAACTTCCAATTGCTGCTTGACCTCCACCAGTGTCACAGAAGAAATGGTAGTACCACTCAGTGTACTTCCATCTTAAAAAGGACACTTAAAGAGTCTAATAAGTCCAGTAATTGCTTTTCACCGGCTCATAAATTAGAAAGATTAAATTTTTGTTCACCTAAACACTTTTTGAAGGATCGCGAGTTTGATCTTTACTCTGCAGAGGTAAGGTTGAAAATGTGGAGGAAAGGCCTTTGAGGCAAAGTCGAGATTTTTCCACCTCTCATGTCGGTGCTTAGTGCGCAGTTTTAGTTTTTAGGTCATGAGATTTCCAGGTGAGGATTGAGATGAGAGCTCGTAGAATGCATTTTGAAATGGTTTATGACTGGCGTGGAATGAAAATAAATGCTACGCTATGAAATATCCGCGAACTACTAACCTTCATACTGCTCTGTCAGACTGTTGTGACGATTAGGAAGAAAATTTCCTAACCTTCACATTAGTATTAAGGATGCACCGCCCAACGGCTTGAAATCATTGGTGGGCGTGGCTAAAAAGCATGCTCTCTTCATCAAACAAATTGTGGGAAAGGGAGAAAGAGAGAGAAATGAGCAAATTTTTTCATGTTGACCTTTGGCTGCAGGATTGTGATGAATAAGTATTATTGGCAAAAAAGCATGCTCACTTAGTAAGTATTATTATAAAAGAATGAATAAGTATTATTCATCACAATCCTGCAGCCAAAGGTCAACATGAAAAAATTTGCGCGCTCATTTCTATTTCTTTCTCTCTTTCCCACACTTTGTTTGATGAAGACAGCATGCTTTTTAGCCACGCCCACCAATGATTTCAAGCCGTTGGGCGGTGCATCCTTAAGAATAGGAATTTGCTTTCCTAATATCTAAGTACGCAACGCTATGTAGAAATTAAAAGTGTTTTTTTTAAGCCGTTTCAGCCTATTCAGTAGACCACATCAAAACGCCAGCCAGAAGACTTCCACTGCTGGACATAGTAGGCCTCCTCCTTAATGGAGGGCGGCTTGGGGATCGCAGAATGCTCACCACCGTCAACCGAGAGGACGCTGCTGCCCGTCCTCCGGTGGTTCTGGATGCATTTTCAGGAAATATCCAGGTCAACCATTAGCCCGCTCGACTTGAAATCGTGCGGTCGCAAGTTCAAACCCAAGCCCTCACGTAAAGTTTTTTTAAAATAAAAATGACTGGCGCCATCTCTTGACATCACTTTATTGGCCCGTCAAACTTACCGCACCACTTCGATATTATAGGTAGGTATAATATTATATTATGCTAAACAAGCTATTCGAACTGTTCGAGGTATTTACAAATACGATTGGAAAAGCAGCGTTGGTATTACGTGGGTATTTTATTTGGGCAGGTGTTCTGGCGGCATTGCTAGGACGTGGCGTGACCTCGATTCGAAGCCTCGATATATAAACAGAGGCTTTTCCACGCGAGACACCGGGTTTCATTGAAAAGCAATTGGTTTTTTTTACGTAAATATTAGTGATAGGACTCTGTTGCAGATTGCGCCTGGGAGAGGTCCCGACAACTTTTCCAGTTATTCAATCGTCAAGCAGTAGTGTGCAGCATTACTATTTTGGTTACAAGGGCAATGTTACCAGATAAATTACTGGGCATGAAGAATTTAACATAATGTCAGGGTGACGAGCGCAATGCAGTGCAGCGTAGAATGAAAACATCCATCAATGCCATCAAATTTCAGAAAAATGGACGTCATAGGACGAGTGAGGAACAACCCATAAAAAGTATTTCAAGCAAAGATGAGATAAGGCAACATTTTACTTATGTCATCTTTGCATCGGAGGATAAAAAAACCTCAGTGCGCGAGAACCTCTCGAATATAACCATATTATATTTCATTTTACCAATCATTTTGTTACAAAAGTAATCAAGTAACTTAGTCGTATAATATACCTACCTTAGTAGAGTTGGACAAGGACATCAATATCCAAGAAATGATTGGAACGTTAAGCCTACCCTTATCATAAACCTACAAAAAGAATCCCTGATCCTTCTTTCGAAGAAATTCGTCGGAAACCTAGAATGCTAGACATTAATTCATATTGAGGGTTTCCCAAAGAAATTAATTCTTAAGAAAAAACTATTAAGCAATAAAAGTTTTTATTGGTCATCTCTGGTATAATCCCGTGGTTTCATCCACTAGCCTACGGAAACCGTAAAATATTTGGGTACATGACAAATAATTCATTATAACCGGTAAATATATTATTATTTGATAAATTACAAACCTTTGATAAATTATATGTCTAGATAGGCAGATGGATCCTAAACGCGTCGAAAAAAATAGCGGTTAACTGTTAGCCTCTTATGCACGCACACTATAACAACGACAATGGTGCAACGCGAGTTTAAGACATGGATGTCACGCACACTATAGTATAATAATGTGGGCCTGTAATTTTTCGTTCATAAACAGTACGAGACTCTATCTAGACATTATTTATCAAAGCTCCAAACGTATACTAATTAAATCAAAATCAAACCTTGACATATAACGCACTAAAAATCAAAACCGAGTGAAAATCATATTGCGCGGCGAATATTCTAAACATACCACAATTTTTGTCCAAAGATTAAACTCAAGTATCTCGAGCGAGAGATATCTAAATATATTCCATAGACTATTTGAAAATTAAATGCGGTCTTTTGTATGTTGGTGAATTGAGCAGACTTAGAATTTCGAAATAATGACTAAACAAATATGGCATCATCATGAATTGTTTTTGCTGAAAATAGCTACAGCTAGCACCGATGATACCGTATCTAATACATAACATAACCATATGCAGGTAATACAGGATCACTAAGAAATTGTGTAAAGGCCCTAGTGTCAGAGTTAATGTGCCGTGAAGGCTTCTGACATGTCTTGAAGGTTGCTGCTACAGAAATATAGTACAAGCATCCGGGACCAACAAATTTAACGTGTCACCCGAATCACGGTAGCACTCAGATGTGAATTCCTCTCGCGGTCACCCATCCGAAAACTGACCAGATCTTCCGTTGCTTAAAATTGGTGATCGTATAGAACCACCTAGATAAGCTATGTCACGAGCGCTGGTAACTATCTTTTTTTTTAATGCGGAATAGGTTTGCATTTGACTATATCGTGCCTGATGGTAATCGTATCTAATGGCACCGGGCATTCTTTTACATCGTCCGCGATAAAGCATCCAGTCCTATAAGTGTTTTCTGGTTTGATTGTAAAAAGAGAATTCCCCCAATACCTCAACAAACACCCCCATGCGATGCCACCCCCCTCTTGCCCCCTAGCATGACGTCGTTTATCCCGGAATCGAACGCACTGCATCCCGGTATGTTACCTTGACCCATGCCCTTTATGTGGGTTACTTACTACGTAGGAGGGTCAAGATCTAGAGACAGTTGGATGGTTTCATAATTTCGTAGTCAGCTATAGAATAAAAACGATCGAGCGAGAATAAGAACGGTTTTTAGTAGTGGTTGAACTCTACTGTAGAGTCCGCCTGAGGAAGTACCACACATTTGCCAGTTATTCAAACGCCAAGCAGTAGTGTGCAAGCATTAAGTGTGCCGTGCGTCTTAAGAAGGTTAGTGCTGAAAACCAGCGCTGCTAAGAAATTAGCAGCATTATGCTGAGCACTAACCTTTTTTTGTCGCACTGGACACTGCAGCGACAACTGTTACATATTATTATGTTATTAAACCTACTCATTTGTTATATTGTATTTCTGTGTTTAAAACGGTGTTGTTTTATTCATTGGGTGTTGAATTACATGCACGAGTGTGGGCAAGTGATATAATGTGGTGAAACATGTCTTTTCGTGTTGTTTTTAAAACTCGCCGTAGAAGCTCATAGTAAAGTCGCCACAACTTTACTAGGGCATGACTTGGACTCGACTATGACTAATTTAGTGTGACTAACTGTGATATCATGACATATTTGACTTGAGTTTAAAATAAAAACTTGAAAATTCATAAACTTGACACTGGCAGAATGCACAATGTGCGATGCCAATAACTAAGAAAAAAAATGTGGTTCCAGTGGTTTTAGACGCATTCACTATGGGAGTCACATAGCCGCTAAGCTATGGATATAGCCGGCTGTTGAATCTTTGATTTGTTTATAGCAAAAAAATACATGATATTCATCTAGTAATAGGCTAGATGACTGATGTTTATATCGATGAAACCAATAGCATTGATGAAGAATTTAAGTAAATATAGTATGTTTATTGAAATAATAATTTAAATCGGTTAGTAATGTTCTGATTTAAGAGTGTTTAAAGTTTTTGTTAGAGACAACTCTGTCCCTTTCCCACAAAACAAAAAATGACGTCACGCCTTATTTGTCAGAATAGATTTGGTATGATATGGCGTACAGAGAAGTGACGTCACGATTTGCTGTTACGCCTCTCTGTCTAGCATGATATTAAAATGCTTATAATTTGCTTATTTTTGATCAGATTTTCATTTTGTTTTCATAAATCAGCTATATTTATGGGCTAAATTTAAACAGGACAATAAAAAAAACCAGTCATCTAGACTATTATAGTACCTACTTGCAGTGATGGTAGTGTGTCGTGTTGTACTCACCACTTGTCTCAGGGGTTTGTTTCACTCCCGGTTACCATGGTAACAGGCGGCCCCGACACGACCTGGAATCAACGATATTGGGTTTACAATAGTGCCTTTGAAGTCTAGTTATACATCTTGCCGGTAAATGTTAGCTGGTAGATAAATTAATCAGAGAAAACCATTAATAAGGCCGAGTTTACTCATATAAGCTCATCCGTATGTATGTCAATCTAAAGCTGCCAAAAGATTTTTTACGATCGTTATTGCCTCTCGATTATTTTTATCTCTCTATATCTCGATTGAGCTGGGTATGTCCTAAAACTGCATCTTGACCACCGGAGGACGGGCAGCAGCTTCCTCTCGGTTAACGGTGGTGAGCATTCTGCGATCCCCAAGCCGCCTGCTAAGCGTGGAGATTATGGCAACACCCCTTATTAAAGGGAGGCCTACGTCTAGTTGTGGACATCTCCTGGCTGATGATGATTGTCTCTCGATTTATGCTGTTTTCGATCAGTTACGATTGATCTCATTTACAATTATCGTTTCTGTTACTCTAAATATTATAAACTCTTTACTCTTTACGTTGTTTATGTCAGATGAGGGATATACAACGTGTAACAAAAAGGTTCAACAATACTGAAGGGTATGTATGTACTCATCATTATGAACAACTTTTACTATGGGGCTAACCTTGAAATTGCGAAACATTGTATATGATTAAGTCTCTCCAAAGCCACGCAACTCCGCCAGATCTCCTAGACCCAAAAATCTGAATTGCCCGAAGATCAGACGTCGTGCCGATATTAGTCGTAGACTCGTAGGCTAACTAGGTAGCAGTGATTGCAAGAGGAACGAAATGACTGTCAGTTCATATTCGGAGGTTATCTATACATGGTGGCACCTTACTCGAAACTGTTAAGGACTAAACTGAAGCCTTTGTTGTATAGTGAAACATATTTGTATTGTACTAACCAAACCTAATGTTTTGAATTTCGAAACAGTTGAATGTTGTTGAATTTAGTAATTTCTCTAACATAAACTTGTGAATGATATCGTAAATAGCCATTGTTTAGGTGTTGGCCTGTTTCGCCTATAATATGATTTGAACTTTGATTCAAATAAACCTTTTGTTTTATAAATAATATTATTGTTTATAGCAAGAGGACGAAAATTAGGTTTGATGATATTTTGTATTATTATAGATTACTATGATAGATTATATCGATGGTTATATAGGTAAATATAACAAAATGTAACCTTAAGCTAGGTACTTCATTAAGGTAAGTTAAAAGTACTAGTATAGTGTTATGTTATCTGTGGTTAAAAGTAAAGATTTGTCACTGTTAATACAAAACTGTTCATTTAATTATTTGATTTATAATAGTTTTAATTATAATTAATTTTTTTCGACTATTGATTATTTATTGATTGACATTGACACCACCGAATTTTAAATCTTTTCCAATTTGTATTTTTTGTTTTATGTGTAATTTGTGTATATGGATGTAATTGGTCTGAAATAAAAATTTATTATTATTATTAATACTAATTATGTTCGTAAAGGCCGAGTGACCAGCCCTAGTGTCGGAGTTAATGTGCCGCCCAAAAGCCTCTCATATGGCTTAACGGTTGTTGTCACAGAAATATAGAACAAACAACCGGGACCGACAATTTAACGTGTTATCCGAACAATGGTAGCGCTCAGAACTAAATGCCACTCACGCTCAGGATGATACGGCCCCTGGTTATAGCGGGATCGAATAAGTTCAGATGCCGCATTGCGCACTTGAAAAGAAAAATATTCAAAACTTGGTCCTGGTCTGGTCATTTTTGCACCCCTGCAGGACCAGCTTGTGCCTGAGCACCGCTGGCACCGCCCTATTTACGGCACTGTGAGTCAGTACCAATGAGTCTATGACATTGAGAATGTTCCATCCATTAGTATTGTCATTGCAAAGCCAAGTTTAAGTCAATGCCTTGAAGACAGATTTTAGGTTCCCCAATGCTATGACTTTCCAGCCAAAATGGTTTCAAGCTATAGTTCTTTTAAATAAAAAGCCAACAGTTCTAAGATGAAAAACTCTAAAAGTAAATACAAAATTTAATCAAACTCAATAAAATAAATTGGAATTCCCTAAAACGCTGCGAGGTTATACATAAAACATTATGAATTTCAAAATAACAGTCATTACATCACAACTCACAAGATATTATTCTGAAAACAAGATGGACAGAAGTACCATCCAATTATTCCAAAGAGATAGGTCAAGATTCGGCACTTCGAGATGTAATAGAGAAAATAAATAAAGAGATGTAGTAATAAGATCTCCTTAATACATTATGACATCTGGTTTATAAACTAGACACCAGTATGGATTAATAACTGGTTATGGGACAATATAAAAGACAGGGTTATGAAAATGCAAGGATTCGTAATAGGTTAGATGACTGGTTTTTTAAATTGTCCTATTCAAATCTGGCCCATAAATTTAGCTGATTAACGAAAAGAAAATTAAAATCTGATCAAAAATAAGCAAAGCATTTTAATATCATGCTAGACAGAGAGGCAAAACAGCAAATCGTGACGTCACTTGTCAGGACGCCATATAAATTATATTCTGAAAAGTAAGGCGTGATGTCATTTTTTGTTTTGTGGTAAAGGGACAGAGTTGTCTCTAACAAAAACTTTAAACGCTCCTATATCAGAACATTAATAACCGATTTAAATTATATTTTCAATAAACATACTATATTTACTTAAATTCTTCATCAAAGCTATTGGTTTCAACGATTTAAACATCAGTCATCTAGCATATTAAGAAAACAGAAAAAAAAGAATATTGGTTTATAACTGTTTATGAAACAGCGAAGAAAATTATTGTATCGTAGCTAGTTATGAATTGTTAGTTACGAATGTGGAAGAAGGGGTTAAATAATATAATGATGAATTTAATTAGAGAAGAGTATGTATTAAATAGCAATCAAAATTCAACACCTAATTAAATGTATCATTTGCTATGAGACCTCAATTTCGGAATTGATTTAGAGAAGGTGAACCAACATATTTGAATAATGTCGTGAATGGAATTATGCTAAATGGGAATTACAGGGAATCAAAGGATTATTGGGAAAGGATGGGGATTTGTTTCCTTTGTTTAGCTTAAAGGTAAGATTTTGTTGCTAACGCCTTTTTTCAAAAGAACTTACTATTTCTTATTTATAAAAACTACGAACAAAAATGTCTTCTAGAAAGTGTGTTGTTTAAAGAAAAACTACCTACTCTAGTTATAGTCTGTCAATGTCAACAAAGAAAGCAAATATTCATTTTCTTAACCTATGTTGTAGAAAGTCATTCTTAATTTTTTGATGCATAGTCAGTCATTCCAGTTGAGTAATGGAATTTCTTGTGAATGTAATAATAATACTGTAGAATCATAGAATGTTACTGACCAAATGGGAATATGGGTCATATAATGTAAGACGTTAAAAAAAAAAGTAGAAATATTTACTCATTATTGACTTAGAAGATCTATAGAACCTAGCACTATCTGCAGTGCAATTAATACCTAGAATGTTGACGGCCTTGCCATTTCATTAAACACTTATTGGTTTTGAGATAATAATTTTGACAGCCACATGAATTAACGGAGTATTATCATCATCAACCCACATCAATACACTGATATACTCGTATGTACACAACGCCATAGAGAAATTAAACACTACGTTAACATGCCTTTTCCAAGTAGGGTATCATCTATAAATTTAAAATGTCCTACCAGTAAGTCAAAAACATCTGGACGTTTCCAAAAGAGCCCGTGGCTTTAGAATGAAAATAATATAAGATTACAAACACTCATTCCCAATGCTCGAAATTTACTTCTTTATTTCACTGTTAATATAGTTTTCCTTTGCATTCAATGTCATTTCATCAAGTTGTATCCTACACAATGTATTTTATTTGTATTTTATTGTTTGTGTGTGTCTTTTTTGGTGTGAGCAAAAAAGTAGTAATCTATGCATATTTGACAATTAAACAGTATTATCACACATCGACTAATAAAAAAAAATAAGCTAGCAACCTATTAACAGTGCGAAAACTTGTTTTGTTGGAGCGACACTGATAAAACGCTCTAATTTACCAAATTGACTCACAAAAGAGACGTCCAAATGACAAATATCAAAGATATCTTCCTCAGACCATTTATAAGATAAACAGAGAAAATGGATAAACACTTCAATGCTTCACGGCGTCAAACTTCTGATGGCTAGAATAAATTGCTTTCTGTAATAAATCTCAGCTTCGTTTCCTAAATGATTACTTCTATTTTTGATATCGTGAGAATTTCAGAATGATTCTTGTAAATTGTTGCCAGGAAGCTTAACTGGTAAAACCAATTAAAAGGATTTTAGCTTGGAAATTTTGATCTGACGTTTGTGTAATTGCTTTCACAGCATTGTTTTTTTCAACACTTGCTTTTCAGTACCAGAGATTAACTTGTATGCCAGTTCTATAGTTTACCATGCTCTGGCCCGGTGAGGGGTTGCCAATTCACATGCGCCATTGAATTCCTTTAAGAATCCGGAATCCGGACATAATCCGGGATTCCTCACGATGTTTGCCTCCACCCAAAAGCCAGTAGTATCAATTTTTCATTTAATCCCTACGTACATTTTAAAGACCTCAAGGCTCAACGGTACAGACCTGGGTTCCACCCCACGACCTCAAGATTTTAAGGCTCGTTTTCTCTTAATAGGCGAAAACGGCTAGTAAATGCATATACATATACCAAGAAATAATCTCTAACGATTCCAATTGCAATACACCACGGTAATTAACAAACAAGCAATTCAAACCAATAGTGCAAACATAAAACGAGCGTTTGGATAAAAAAATCTCTATCAAACCACAAAGCTATTGCGTGACGGAGACGTTTCTCACCATTCCCGTTTTTGCTGAAGCCATTGAACTACAAGACATATATCCTGCACTTCAACTAACTCTATTCATATTACGCCAAAGCCTATTTTTCCATGATAATAGTTCTCTGTAAGTTGGTTTCAGATAATAATGTTGTCTTACCTTCAATAAGTTCAAGGTTCGGTATCGAGTTTTTTTGCTGGTATTATCGCCTTTGGCAGTCATGGTAATGATTTGTTCTGGTTTAGTTCGCAGGAATCCGTCAAAAGGAAATTCTGTGATATTATTTTCATTGTTGTTCAAAATGAGCCATTGCATTTCATAATCAAGAGTTGAAACGTGTTAAATTTCTTTCCTCATTTTGTTCTCATCTAAGTTATCTAAGAAATCTCTCAAATTTTAGCTTGAAGGTAAATTCATCTTACTTATTTATTAACTTGACCATTTTCTTCGCGTCATGTTAAAACTAAGACTGACAAGACTTCCAGCACCTTTATGATGGACGCTCTAATAAACTAAAAGCACTCTACTTGGGGCTTTTACTGCAAAAACTATATGGCACTTTGACATGTTTAATAAATTAAAAATTCTTATATTAAATTCAACGTTGCTTTGCGAATTGATGCAACTTTAATAAATAATCTTTAGTTTAAAATTTACATACTAATTGCAGTTTTTTAATTATAAGTTATCTGTTTTTATTTATTATTTAATAATACGTAAGTAACAGTAAATGTTTATGTTCAACAATCTTTAATATGGATCCAATTAATGCCTGACCCCAAATGAAATCTATTTTAGTGCTATTGGGTCACGATTTACGATGTGCCCGATAATTAATACTCGAAATTGTCAGCATTTAGATAAATGTTAACTATACGCCATAGTTAGTTTATAAAATTACAGTTGGGCAAACCATTGATTAAATACAACATAATTTTTGAGATCCCATCATGTCATCTTGATCGACGCGACGCGTGATCAAAACGTTTAATTGGCCCAACGGACCCAATACATAAGCACTGCCATTTGACTTGGCAATGCCGCCAGCATGCTGGGGATGCTGCCGACATATAGTGGATAGTCTCTAGACTTTGATCGGTCTGGATCAATCTTTAAGTTCTTGTGTAGTTGGTTAAGGAGTTATTTATGATGTATTATCACTTTAAATGTACTGTAAATAATCAAAGAACTATTTATGTTTAGCACGACCGATAGAGAGAGTGATGTCTCTCTCTATCATGCCAAAGTTCATGCTGTGAAGATAATTTGCGCCACTACGGATAGTATGGTAGAATCGTGAGTGAATGTCAGAAAGTCTCTAGGCCATATTTGTGATTGCAGTTAGAATGCTTTTCAATGTGCTCACGACGACACTGTGCTTTATTATAGTAATTATCTTTTGTGAGAATAAGGCCAAGGTGATTCAAGGTGGGCCTAGTGATAACTTTAGTTAGGTCAAACTCTATTTCTGTATAATAAAAACAGAAATAAATAAATTTCTCAACTAAGAACCCACCTAGCTCGAACTAGTTTTACCAATGATAAGTCCATAAATTAAGATTCAGTAAAATAAATCTAGATTAGTGATAAATGGATATTGGAAATGGATTGGAATGGAATTCAAAAAAATGCCTAAATTATTGAAAGCTTTCTAATCCTACTATTCAAGGGGGCGGCGGTAACATAGGACTGGGACGGATAATGTGGATCCGAACGGAAACCTTTCCGAGTGACATGTGAATACACCTGTTGTATTTTTTTGTGGTTTTTTAGGGTTCTGTGCCCAAAGGGTCTCCAACGGAATGTCATCTGTTTATCTATCTGTTGATCACCTATTATGACCAGAATCTTCCGAATTGTAATAGGTGCAGATCATTGAAACATTCAAAGAATGTGCGTTGGTATGGTTGATGAAAAAACGGATGGGGAGGGGTTGCCATAATCCCCACGCTTGGCAGGTAGCTTGGGGATCGCCTTGGAGGATCTAGCGCTCTCTCTATCAAAGGGGATCGCAGAATGCTAACCGTTAACTAAGAGAACGCTGCTGCCCGTCCTCCGGCGGTTCTGGTTACAGTTTTAGGGCATACCCAGGTCCTATATATACATTATACATTATATATAAAGGTGCTGAATTAACTTTAATTACATTAATAGCTATATTTATTTACACTAACAAGACTCAATTCTAAATAACAATAAATACCGACCAAATGCGAGTCAGGCACTAACTACGGATCCCAAAGGTAATAAGAGACATAATTTTACGGCAAACGAAATTTATAAATCGTGTAATTGTATACCGAACCGTCAGAGCGCGAATCCAATTCGCACTTGGCCGATTTTATGCATTTTTTTCTGATGATGGGATCATTCTTATAAATAGCTGCTCCAAGACTGGCAGTGCCAGTTTTTAAAGATTTTCTGGTCCTCTTTTAACGAATTAATATATCGATATAAATTATCAAGCCAGGAGGCCTTCGTTCAGCAGTGGACGTCTCCGGGCTGATGATGAATTATCAAGCTACCAAACAAATTATTTTGGAAATCATACGCAGACTTTCACGATGAAGCTAATGGCTCGTTAGCTCCTTACGTTTCCTCGTACAGATATAAATTAAATGTAATGTACATGCAAATACCTACGGATTCTATCACGTATACGCGGCACGGACGAAACGTACTATCAAGGAAGAAAGTCATATGAACATTTTGATTCGATAATAGGTAAGTACTTTAAAAAAGAAACAACCGACTTCAATTTCGATTACCTGGATGGCATCTTTTTTATATATTTATTTATTTTATTTATATAACTTATAATTGGCGGAGTAATCGCGTAACATACTTACATTAAAAAAAACAAATAGTCGAATTGAGAACCTCCTTTTTTAAAGTCGGGTCAAAAGATAAAGAAAGTATTATTTCAACGTAGTCTTCTATCCCAAAACATTGTGTCAAAGAAGTGTAGTGGTCAGAAAGTAAAATAACGTTTTAATAACTAATTGCTTTGCTATAAACACCAACCCCTCCCTAATAAGGGGGAGGCCTTCGTCCAGCAGCGGATGGTAATGTGAAGTGCATAAACAAAAAAACATAATTTTATTCTTAAATATAGCTCGGAAATAATATTGGCTAAACTCTTATTTGTCAGTATCAGAGCACCTAGAATAGGTTAGACGACTGATGTTTAAATCGTTGAAACCAATAGCTTTGATGAAGAATTTAAGTGAATATAGTATGGTAATTGAAAACATTATTTAAATCGGTTAATAATGTTCTGATATATGAGCGTTTAAAGTTTTTGTTAGAGACAACTCTGCCCCTTGCCCACAAAACAAAAAATGACGTCACGCCTTACTTGTCAGAATAGAATTTATATTGCGTCCTGACAAGTGACGTCACGATTTGCTGTTTCGCCTCTCTGTCTAGCATGATATTAAAATGCTTTGCTTATTTTTGATCAGATTTTAATTTTCTTTTCATTAATCAGCTATGTTTATGGGCCACATTTGAATAGGACAATAAAAAAAACAAGCCATCTAGCCTATTCCAATTCTTATTTTTTATTTATTTGCGATGACATGGATTCTAATGTTTATAAGTACCTATGTAATGAATGCAGTCACTAATTTTCTATGAGAGAGGCTATTAATGAACCAACCTAAAAATAAAAAAAAACACCAATGCAGTAGGTGTACCGGTGTACTGATTGATATTGCGTGCTGCAAGGATGAACATTAACTGAAAGTTTCACCTTTGTAGATTATTATTTGTTCATATGTAATTACATTTCGACTTCGGTTACAAAGCTTCTCTATCTACCTGTACAGGCTGTTATTCAATCAGACCAGTCGATAGGCGGGAATGGAATCGGTTTCGAATCAATTTCCTACACGGGACATCGTGTCAAATTCACCATTCCTACCTAGCACCACCTACGTACCTACTACCAGCCCAGCCATAGCGTAGTTATAGATGTTGGGACTGAGCCAAATCAAATAGAGCCGTGAAATAGGCTGTGGTATTTTTATGATTGCCTGGTACTACATACAGGGGGTTCTAAAAGAATGAGGAAATCTTTTTTCGAATATATAATGTTGGTAAATAAAATAATGCATTGTTAATAATTAATAATGTATCCACTGCCTAATTAAATAGATAGTCAACTGTCAATCTCATACATTTTGTTGTTTTTTGTTTTGTTTTTGCAGAGAACATTTTATAGACTCGGATTATCGGGTCGGGAGAATCTGCATCTGTGGTTTGAACAGCAATCCTTTGCCTTGCTAATTAAAGCTCTGTACAAAATAAAGTGTGAGCAAACAAATCTATTTTCAGGCCTTCAACAGCTGCATAGATTCTTTAAAAAAAGGCACAGTACCTACTTTTCTTTAGACTAGATTATCGACAACGCGAGCAGTGCGCTGCCTACAATGATATTATATAAATATATATATATATATATATATATATAGGAGGGCTGCCTATAATGATATTTACCCAATTTAACCTTTATTTAAACGTACAAGCAAGCTGGGTGTTTTCAGTTTCTTTATGGAATTGAATGACGCGACGAGCGAGACGGTCCCTGGTAAGCGTCACGCCTGCCTATATCAGTAGCAGTGCGAGAATTGTGAACTTGCGAATACAATACAATCTTATGCGCCGCACTGCACTGCGCTCGTCACCCTGAGATATTAGATGTGCAATCTCTTTATGCCCAGTATTTTTTCTGGTAACATTACCCTTCAACCGAAATACAGTAAAGCTTGCACACTACTGCTTGGCGATTGAATAACTGACAAAGGTGTGGTCCTTCCCCAGGCGGACTCTGCAATAGAGTTCTACCACTACAAAATTGCGAGTGAATCTAATTCTTTAAGGACAAATTGGTTCTGATAGTAAGTAATTCAGGTTTCGAGCAACATCTCCACGCGTTTCACAGTTCGAGGCTAGGTAACATTTTGTTAGAAGCAAGCAAGCTTCTGAAGAAGTCAAGTTGAAGGAGAGCAAACCACAGCCCAATATCCCGAACACTCATCCCATAACACTCTACACAAGAACACTGAAGAGCGCATACCGATCACAACGAGGGTTCTCGGTAGACTCGAATGAACTTTGACAAGTGTTCATTGACTTTAGAGTTCACTTACTGTGGTTTTGTACAGGCACAGATATTATAATACTATACTGGTCCAGCAGTGGACAATGGGGATCCACAATGTGTTTTTTTCCGCTAGGTGGCGCATCGTCGATGCGGCTATAGTCTACTGTCAATCTCAAACATGCATTTCTTATTTTTTTTCTCTTTTCAAGGGATAAATAAATATAGACAATAGACAATAGTTTATTCGTGGCAAAAGTATAAACAAAAAAGCAGTTACACAGAACACGGAAAAGTAAAACATAAAAAAAAATGTTTACCTTTTGCCACAAACCGGCCCCAACTTAGCAAGATGCCGGTTGCGAGCAACCGGCGCTGGTCTTCCGTTCAATATGTACTATATACTGTATTATATATAATATACTGGTTTGTACAGCAATCCATTGTGGTCGATTCTGGCGGTTTTAGTTGACAGTTCTAAACTAACTAAAGTATTGCTGTCCTTAGCTAACATGCCAAGTAAAAAAGTGACAGCAATACTTTTTTAGTTAGTTTAGAACTGTCAACTAAAACCGCCAGAATCGACCACAATGTCTTGCTAAATTAAAGCTCTGTCCAAAATAAAATGTAAACAACTATTTAACCTACAAATCTATTTTAGGCCGTCAACTGCATAGATTCTTAAAACAAGTCACAGTACCCAGTATTTATCTTTGGACTAGATTATCGCCAACGCTCTCATCCTGAGCAGATTATTAGAGAGATCCTGAGCAGATAGATTAAACAACGATTAACAAGAAAACTAGATTTTGCCACATCCGGAACGCCGCTGGCGCCATCTGTGAAAAGTGTTGCCTGTTTAACGGGAACCTCATAAAAAAGGCTGATTATGCTTATACTAGTAGTACAGTGTAACTTGGATCCTACTTTTTTACCTACCTAGTGTACCTACTTATCTATAAATATTTTTTATGCATAGTGAAGAGACTATAGTCACCGCGTTACTAACTGAGTCGTGCGGCCATGATTTATGGCCGCACGACCCACAAGTGCGACCACAAGCAAGACCCACAAGTGCGAGCAAGATAGACATAGTGAATGATTTATGGCCGCACGACTCAGTTGGTAACGTGGTGACTATAACATGACGTTCGCCTGATGGTAGCGTCACGCCTGCCCATAACAGCAGCAGTGCCAGGATTGGGAACTTGCGAACAAAATCCTGCGCTTTTCTGCATTGCAATCGTCACCCTGGGATATTAGACGTCAAATCTCTACATGTCCAATTATTTCTCTGGTAACTTAGCCCTTTATACCGAAATACAGTACATACATAACATACATACATACATAATACATGAATATAGTAATGCATTCTGCGATCCCCAAGCCGCCTGCCAAGCGTGGGAATTATGGCAACACCCCTGTATTGGGAGGCCTTCGTCCAGCAGTGGACGTCTTATGGCTGACGACGACGACAGTAATGCTTGCACACTACTGCTTGGCGGTTGAATAACTGACAAACATCATATAATAAGTAGTCGTATTTTTTTGGATTAATGCGACGTATTTTTTAACCATTAGGTCTTAGGTACGAATGTATTATCTAGGGAACTCTACAAAAGCACTAAAAAGACAAAAAGCATTTAGAATTAGAAAGAGGGAAAGCAGTATTCCCTCCGGGCGCTGGAATGTACCTCATAATGGGAATTCCTGGTCGCAATACAATGATGTGGACTATATCTATTTGTTCCTTTATCCATTTAATTCGAGGAATTCTATCCTGAGGGCTATTTGGTAGACTAAACAACGGCACTAATGTACTTCTAGGTAATGGGGTTCTATTACTGGGATAATAACTTTTTAGAAGTAGAAAACGCAAGTTAAGTGGTGTTAAGGTGGTGTGGTAATCTACACAGTAAATAATAATAGTACCTACTACAGGGATATGTTTGGGGACTTAAAAACAATTCCAATGAAATGGACGATAGCTTGTTACGAGTAGAAGAGAAGTGAAATGTCGATTAAAAAATTCGACTTGAATAAGGTTAAGGTATAGATACAAAAAAAATATGTAAACTATAACGGCCTTACCTAAAATAATCTCGATTCTCTTAGTCACTGCTTAAACTTCTCTGTCCTTTTCTTGCATGTGCAACTTCACGTCAGGGAGAAGATGGCAAAACATCTTAGTGACTAACGGTTGAAAAGTTTTTTTAGGTAAGGCCGTTAATGTGGTTAACATTAATCTTGCCACAGCCTTGCATGGATCCATGTACCGTTAGTGTTTTTCTTCTTTATTTTCGGCATTGCGCTTTGTGCGTTCTGCCAGTGTCATGTATATACAAATTTTCAAGTTTCAGTAGTATGAAGTCAAGTAAGTCATAAAATCAAGTCAGTCAGACAAAATTAGTCACAGCCCAGTCTAAACCATGCCCTAGTAAAGTTGTGTCGACTTTAAGCTTTTACCGAGTTTTAAAAACAACACGAAAAGACAACTTAATTCTAAAAAAAACACTATTTTAAGAAAATAATAATACAATGCAGCGACATGTTTTTTTCGCATTCCCGCCAAAACCCCTATCGTACGTTTTAGCTAACTTTACTCTACTAGACTAAGATATCATATAATCTCATTAGACATTATTTATCGGAATCCGAAATAGACCTTCGTTGTTGGCAAAATTATCGTCATGAAGAACATAATACATGGGTTGTACCTACTTTTAAGATAAGAAAAAAATATTTTTCAAATTTAGTTATTATTATTTCTAATTATTAACTTATATCGAATCTATGGGTACAATAGGCTAGATGATTGGTTTTTTTATATTGTCCTATTAAAATTTGGCCCATATTCATGAAAACAAAATGAAAATCTGATCAAAAATAAGCAACTTATAAGCATTTTAATATCATGCTAGACAGAGAGGCGAAACAGCAAATCGTGACGTCACTTCTCAGTACGCCATATAAATTCTATTCTGACAAGTAAGGCGTGACGTCATTTTTTGTTTTGTGGGAAAGGGACAGAGTTGGCTCTACCAAAAACTTCAAAATATCAGGACATTAATAAACGATATTTTTTTTTTTTCTAATAAACTTATACTATATTTACATAAATTCTTCATCAAAGCTATTGGTTTCAACGATTTAAACATCAGTCATCTACCCTATTATGGCTACGCGTACTTCCATTTCCTTGCATTAACTAAGCTAGTGTCAAGTATACCAGTTACTTGGTTACCTGGTAAGCAACATCATTAAAAACTCGGTTTAAAAAAATAGAGTTATACGTTGTTGTATTTGATCGAATATAAAGATACTCGAGTCATCAGCGAGTCTTTCACTCAGCCATCACACAGCGATCATGCAATCGCTACTTACCGGCGCAACGCACCGTGGCCGTGACTTTAGAGATAGAAAATTGTATGGTAACCTTACGTTATAGTAACACTACTTTAAATCGACGCCAATGGCCTCTATGGTGGGCTGATTCGGATCGTAGAACGTTTGCCTTAGGATTCCATGGGCATGGTTCTGATTTCCAACCGGGCAAGTTTGGATAATGATTTTGAATCTGCTCAGGGTCTGGTTGGGTGTTAGTTGTACTTGATTTATGTATTTAGCATCTCCGATACACAGAATCTTCGTGGAAGTTATAAATGTGATGCTTTATAAATATTTTGGTATTAGAGTACAAAATTACTAAGAATAATTTTCTATGAATACCAAGGATCGCCATCTCAGCAAAATTTCGACCAACATTTTAAAAGATAATATGTCGCTGATTCGATTTTTCTCCTCATCATTCGGTGTGCTGAATGTTCAAATTTTAGTTAAATCCGAAGATTAGGCTGTGTGGCTGTGTCGTACATTGGGCGGGGAGGCCTAAGTCCAGTGAGCGATAATAATTTGGCGCCAATTTTTATGTCAAGCAGAAAATCGATGCAATGATTTAGAGACTCGAATCAAAATAATCGAACAACAGCAAGACCAAGACTGCAACTGCTACCCATTTCTAAATTTTTAGTTTTTGCGATGATCGAACTGTCAATACACCCACCAACACGTTTTTGCACGTAAAGCTATTATTAGACCGATATTTCGAATGGAAATTAGGTTTTTGTTGGGGTAATATTTCAACACACTTGTGGGTAATCAATGCGACCACGCACTGTTTTTGTTGTACCACAGTTCTATGTTGTAGGTGTACATGTATTAATAATTATGTACGTACGTGCAGCGACAATGATAAAATGAATGGACGGGAAATAAGCGCACGGATTTTGAAGACTATACAGTATACACCACGACTTTTTTTTAAGTTAGCTTAATTTTAACAGCGTTATCTATTTCCGATACTGAACGCATTCCTGAAGGTTCAAGCGGTCATTGCGGTCAAGGTAACACCGGTTGCAGCGACCTTTCGCGGCGCGTCGTCGATGCGCTATTTTGATAATGGCATATCAATACAGTGCTCGTGAATACACTATAATGTTAGGTGCATATTTTATATGTAACGAAAATGCCACTGCAGCCGTGCAAATGTATCGTGAGCTGTACCCGGACTCTCGTCAACCGACCCGAATAACAATTGTGAGTGCGTATCAGCGGTTGCTGGACCACGGGCCGCCAGCGCCAGCTCTCCACTCGCGTCAGTCATACTCTGTCTTTGCGACATGCGAGCGTACGATACGACAATACAAACTTCTAATACATGTACATGTGTTCTCTTTTGGTCATGCAGTAATTAGATTCGATATCTCTATTTTCCGGCAAATGTAATATGCATACTTTTAGCTAGGTGTGCTTGATTGTGTTGACTTGTTAATTTTGAACGATTTGCAAGCGCTGGGCCCGTCCATTACATTATCACCGTCGCTGCGTACGTCTACGTCGAAGGTTTACGATTGTATTTTGATCAAAAAAATCTATGCTTTTGAACAAGAACCGGAAGAAAACAATAGTTACTGGTATCTATACCCCTGTTCTATGGAAAATCCAGGTTTTTGATTAAAAACTTGAATTTGTTTAGGTTTATGATAACATCAATGTCGGTTGCTATTTATTTCAATAAATAAAACAATTTGAGACAGTAGTTATTCATTTAGTTCTCAAATTGAGAAATTAATCAATAGTTCTTCCTCCGGTTCTTGATTAAACACCTGGTTTTATCAAGATTTTACCCACGGAAGAAAAAAGAAGTGAAGATTTTACGATTATAAATATCTTTGTCAGGACTGGACTAAGGACAGGTCAGATTTCTTTTATTGACAATACGACCTATATAAACTATGGCATAGACAGTGGTGTGCGTTTCATGAAGACAAAAAGACACTGCCTACCCTACCTAATGGCCTTGGTGGTAATCGAACGCACGCCCTACAGCTCTGACGCCAGAGATACTTACTAACTGAGCTAAAACAGTCTCGAAATATACTGTTTCAGCAAGGTGCTAAATAGTTATGTAGGTCCTACGCAGTCGAATATCTGAGAACTCCGAGATCCATCGCCTCAACTTCACGGAGCTCTGAAGGCAATATTCACGGTAGGCGGCGCGTGAATCCGATTTTAGCAGACCGGTTGAAAATAGACGCCGAATATCTGAACATAATTATGTTTTAGGGTTCCGACTTCTGTATCTGTAGAACCTAATGCGGCCCTGCGTAATGGGCTGAATCTCTGTGGCTGAATCTTTTGAACCGTTATGGACTTTGGTTATGGGACATGCGCAACATTGTCATTTTTTCCAAGATGCAGAGATAGTAAAACCACGGAAAGGAAGTTACAAGCAAAGAATACTTGCCAGCTTAGTGGTTTCCTGAGAGATATTATCAAGATCTTTTCTGTAGTGGTAGGACTCTATTGTTGAAGTACGTTATACCTTTGCCAATTATTCAGTCGGCAAGCAGTAATGTGTCTCAGCTTGAAGGGCAATGTTACGAGAGGAATCACTGGACATGAAAAGACTTGACATCTAATATCTCAAGGTAACGAGCACAGTGCAGTGCAGCGCAAGATTTTGTTCGCAAGTTCACAATTCTGGCACTGTTACTGTTATGGGCAGGCGTGATGCTTACCACCAGGCGAACCTCTCGCTCGTCTTGTCCGTCCTCCATGGCATAAAAAAGGTAAAATTGAATTAGTATCTTCTGAACCTGCGCATGCTTTGTCTTGCTTTGGCTTATGTCGCTTACTAACGGACGACAACAAAATACTGAATCGGGTCTGCGTACCGAAGATTCCCGTTCCTCCGATACGCTTTCATTGATTCAGTTTAGAAACCTTTCTGTTGGACACCCAAATTGTTGTTGTTTAGATACGGAACCCTAGCGAAAAAATAGAAGAAATATCTTTTCTTAAACCAAATTAATCCAATAGAAACTCAATCTCCACCAGTTAAAGTGAATGAAACGCATGTATAATTAGGTGCGATAAATGGAAACATGACAAATCGGCCGCTTTCCCTCACGGTCGGATGGCCGTCGCGGATGGACGCTCTCGGACCAAGGTTGCTGTTAGATGGACTGAGACGGGACTCCAGTTACTTAGGACAAGATCAATCTGCTAGATCAATCGCTATTTCCTAATGGGAACCTTTCCTACAGGGTTTAGAATACCCATTCAACTACCATGTTCTAAACCGAATCGGAAACTACACTATATGAGTCCGTCATTTTTAATGCAGAAGACGAAGGAAGAAGATGAGTGTCATTTTTGAACTGAATCCGATTTGATTGCTATCTGAGTCATCATCATCAGCCCGGAGACATCCACTGCTGAACGAAGGCCTCCCCCTTAGTCCGCCACACTGTACGGCAACCTACCATTTGCATCCACCGATTGCCCGCGAATTTTACAATATCGTCGGTCCACCTAGTGGGAGGCCTTCCAACGCTGCGTCTTCCGGTACGTACGGTCTCTGAGTACGGG
This sequence comes from Erannis defoliaria, assembly GCA_905404285.2. Lineage (NCBI taxonomy): Eukaryota > Metazoa > Arthropoda > Insecta > Lepidoptera > Geometridae > Erannis > Erannis defoliaria. The sequence goes on along the minus strand of FR990082.1, from coordinate 1,490,225 downwards.
GGCGAATCTGTTAGATAAATAGATAGATCAACTCTTTATTGTTCACACCAAAAATAAACAGCGCAGCTACGCTACTAGTGTAAGAAGTGGCGGCCTTATTACTTAAAGCAATCTCTTTGCTAACTCATCAAAATTACCCACAGTATCAGCCTACAATATCTACAGTATGTTATCTGTGGCACTACTGTGTGGAGGCCTCAAGGGTGGTTGGCTGATTGTACATATTCACTCTACCTGGTGCATCTCAAAACCAAGACATTCAATGCGTGCCTACGTGAACTTCATGTTTATATAGGTTCATTATAGGTTATAGGTTCATTCAAATTCAAGGTCATTGAAGTTCATCTTCGGTCACATCTCAGGTTATTTATTGACGTTTTTCTATACCAAAACTAATATTTTTATTACAGTAAAATATTTTTTTGATATCTTTACACGTAAATACAGGAGAACCCGCAACCTCCATAATATGAGACTCATCTTCTGCTATAGGCTTAGGACATCCTTGTATAAATTAGGCCAAAATATCACATGCTTTTAGCAGTGCCGTAAATAGGGCGGTGCCAGTGGTGCCCCGGCAGTGGGGCACCGGGAGCTGGGCCTGGAGGGGCGCAAACATGACTAGACCAGGGTCTAGTCATGTTTGCGCCCTGTGATGTTTGTTGCTTGGTCCTGACCAAGTTTTGAATGTTTTTCTTGTCAATGGCGCAATTATAGAAGCACCGGGCGCATAAAAGGCTATTTACGGCACTGGCTTTTAGTAGGTAAACCATGGAACTAGAATACCGTATAACATTTCGACGTTGTTGAAATTTGTAAGCTTCTAGCCTAACACTATAGAAACTCTAAAAACCCATCACTATCATATCTTTAGTCAAAAGAAGATTTTATAAAAATGTTATGGTTAGGGCCGGGCAGAAAAATCGTTCCTGCACGCTTGGTTAGACTTCACGGATGGCTGCCAGCGATGGACATCGGATGATAGGTATGAAATAGATGAAGATTCAATATTGGAAATCTGCGACATTGCGATGCTTGCTTATTAATCGATTACAATCGACTATTACTAACCATGAGATTTAAATTCTTCAACAGGATTGGCAACGGATCGATATTATGAATCGATGAAGGAATCCTCGGTTTGTAACCATGATATCTAACGCGACGTTTGTAACGCTTGTGGGTGGATAAATAGATATCGTACGCGAATGCTTACAAACAGATAGGTCTTACACAGTTTTACCTTGTTCTCTACATCTCTTTAGATATCTACCATTAGTCAGCACAACATCAGCCTATCTCAGATAATCTTGTAGTGGTAGGACTCTACTGCAGAGTCCGCCTGGGAAAGTACCACACCTTTGCCAGTTATTCAACCGCCAAGCAGTAGTGTGCAAGCATTACTGTGTTCCGGTTTGAAGGGCAATGTTACCAGATAAATTACTGGGTATGAAGAGATTTAACATCTAATATCTCAGGGTGACGAGCGCAGTGCAGTGCGGCGCAGGAATGTGTTCGCAAGTTCACAATTCTGGCACTGCTACTATTAGTGGCAGGCGTGATGCTTACCACCAGACGAACTTCTTGCTCGTCTCGTCAATAAATTAATTAAAAAAATATGGATGGACTTCTAATCGATATTTCTTCCGAGTACAGCTGTGCAAAAAAGTCTAGAAACAAAAACATTTTTTAGCTCCTGACCTCCTGTGGATGACTTGGTGCAGTCATAGACATCAGCCAGAAGATGTCCACTGCTGGACGAAGGCCTCCCCTGAGGCCTTGGAAGAGTCAGCTCTCTTGATAATCAAAGGCGGATAAAACACGTCAGTGAGTGAATTCATCCAATCATCCTCCTCAGATCTTAGACTGGGTTGCTAGTATTTAGAACTATTTGTGATCGTGGCGCCCCTATCAATTTGTACTTTTTTCTGCTAAGCTAGTCATCATCCTGTGAACTTGAATTTAACAATCGTCCAGACTCTACAGACTCTTCTATACCTACAATGTACATGGTCATGTCATAAACTCCTATCCTTATGGAATTTTATCACAGAGGACGAAGTCCCTAACACAAATAATACATTCCAGTGATTACCTATACCTAGTTATCCATAATGACTCCTTACTTAATCTTTAGTTCAAACTAAAGTAAACTCGGTCTCTGAATCATCAGATCGCACGTCAAAATATTTTCCAAGAACGGTCTAATTGTTTTACTTATCGCGTAGAATAAAGCTTCCCATGCACGGTGCGACAAGTGCATTGTATTGAGACACAACGCTGTTTAGATAAGGGTACTGTAGTAATTTCTAACCGAGTGCTGGCTCTAACCGAGTGCTGGCTCTAACCGAGTGCTGGCTAAGTAAAGTAATCAATGTACCATCCATAGAAAATTATACTAGCTATACATCTACATTTCAAAACCAAAACGACGGTGTAATAGCTTATATAAAGAAGAATATTAAACACAATGTTACAGAACCCAACACAACAGACTGCAATTGCCTTGTCATCACTTGTGAACCAGATGTGTCCATAATAGCAATATATAGATCTCCATCTTTCACCCACCCGGACAGTTTCCTAAGCAGCCTGAACGAGCTCCTACATTCACTGTCGTCACATAGTACAATCATAGTCGTAGGAGATATCAATATTAACATTAATCCCAATATAGTTGAAAAGTATAAGGAATTATATCTGGACATAACTGCATTTCACGGGTTATTGCCAGCTCATTCTTTTCCTACTAGAGAAGGCAACTGTCTTGATCATGTCCTCCTGAAATCTAAATTTAATAACACAAATACGCTGGTTCTTGATGCCTCGATAACAGACCATTCACCAATATTATTTCACATGAATTGCACTGCACTTTCCTCTAGAATAAAAAAAAATGAAAAAACTCGTTTGGACCTGCACGCAATAACTGCTGACATAAAAAATGCCGATTTCACGTCTTTATTTGCATGTACAGATGCTAACGAATCTGCTAACCTTCTTATAAAAACGATCACAAATGCTATTCAGAATCATACAAAAGTGGTAAGACAATCTCGCAAAACCAACATGATAAAACCATGGATGACTCTGGGTGCTTTAAAATGTTTAAGACATCGTGATAAGCTACGCAAAAACACAAAGCGAGACCCGGAAAATATGATACTGAAGGTCACTTATAGTCGATATCGCAATTTCTGTACCAACCTACTGCGCAAACTGAAGTACAACTACGAACGACAAGAACTCGAAAAAGTAAAGCGTAATCCAAAAGCAACATGGAACGTAGTCAAAAATATTGCAAATCTTAAATCTATTTCTTCAACATCAACAGACCTACTGAGCATTACGTCCGACCCTGATACGTCTGTAAACTTAGTCAATGATCATTTTATTAACATTGGTAGAGAGCTGGCAGACCGTATTACCAGTGACTCCTCATACAGGGCAAATGTTACTCCAACTCATGACCCTTCTAACACAAGCGGTGCCTCTATGGTAATGCTCCCTACCGATCACAGGGAGGTCGATTCTCTTATAGCTGGTTTGCGTGGTGGCTGTGCTACAGGCTGGGACAATATTCCTTCTAAGGTACTGAAATATGCTCGACTATACCTTGTTCCTCCTATAACTCACGTCTTTAACCTCTGTATTTCTACGGGTATATTTCCAACTGCTTTCAAAAAAGCCATAGTTCACCCTATCTTCAAGAGTGGGTCTAAATCTAACGTGAGCAATTATAGGCCTATATCAGTGCTGACAAGTCTCTCGAAACTCCTCGAAAAAATACTCAATAAAAGACTAATTAGTTACCTAGATGCTCACAATTTAATAGCCGATAATCAGTACGGTTTTAGGAGAGGGAAAAACACGGAAGACGCGGTACTTGAACTCACAAATGCCATTGTGGGTCACTTAGAACGAAAACACAAGACTGTATGTATTTTGATTGACTTATCAAAGGCGTTCGATACCGTGTCAATCCCCCTACTTCTTTCAAAGTTGGAAAGTATGGGAATTCGTGGCCCAGCTCATAGTATTTTTAAGGACTACTTGACAGGTAGAACACAGGCAGTTAAGATAGATAACCACATTAGCGCTGAGAAAGATATAACTTGTGGGGTACCTCAGGGAAGCGTCGTGGGACCAACGTATTTTAATAGCTACATTAACAATCTCTGTAAGCTAACTCTTCCTAATTGCAAAATTCTGGCGTATGCTGATGACACGGCTTTAATAGTCCATGGTAGCACCTGGGAAATAGCACAAAACCTTGCGGAGAGTGCCCTAGCAAAGGTAATGGCCTGGTTGTCGGACAATGTTCTGACTTTAAATGTCAGTAAGACTCAGTACATTGCATTCTCTCCGAGTGTTAATACTCGACCGCTAACCGGTTCAATTACAATCAGGGCTCACAGGTGTGATCGGCTGCAGGAAACATGTTCTTGTTTAGAGATTACTCGTACCTCCCTCACTAAGTACTTAGGGGTGATAATCGACGATACTCTCAACTGGAACCACCACCTGCAATCATTAATACCACGCACTAGAAAGCTCATGTTTGTTTTTAAAAGATTGAGAGCAGTTGCCTCGCCGGAGCTCCTAAAAACTGTGTACTGTGCTTTGGCGCAGTCGGTATTATCCTACTGCATCACAGCATGGGGTGGTACCTACGTTTCTAACATGCTTCCACTAGAAAGAGCACAAAGAGCAGTCCTTAAGGTTATGTGCGGTAAACCGCGCTGGTATCCTACCACACAGCTCTATACTGACTGCCCTGTTCTCACGGTGCGACAATTGTATGTCAAACAGATGCTTCTTCGCAAACACCAATCACTTCCATACATCCCAAGCAACAAGCGAAGAAATTATTCCGTCTGTGCAACAGAATATACAAGGACAGCTCTGGCGGGCCGGCACTTTGACGTAATTAGCTCCCGACTCTATAACAAGGTGAACAAATCTCATAACATATACAGCCTGACCCTGAGTAAGTGTAGAAAAGTTCTTGAGTTGTGGCTCAAAGACTTAACCTATGATGAAACAGAAGAATTGTTTAAAATAATGGATTAATTTTAATTTTATTCTTATTTATCAAAACTGACTGAACTGGCATCTGAGTTTACTCACAAACTCCCACACGCACACACGGACACACTCCTATATACATATACCACACACACACACGCACACACACACACACATATTCACACGCACACACACACAAACACTCTCTCACACACACACACACACACACACACATACACACTGACGCACAATTACCGAAGTTGCAAGTTTGAATGCTTAACTACTTATTAAATATATAAATAACATTTTAATATTTATATACATTACATAAATTCAAATAATTTGAATCTTGTAGTACCTAATTAGAATTAAAATAACCTCCTTGATGTTAACCTTATTACAATAAAATAGAATTTGACTCACTGTAGGTTATTTATAATTAACCATATTGTAACAAATTTTTGATGTGACTACATCTTACTGTGAGTTTAGTAGTATTTGTTAATGTTTCACAATATATTGTATCTTGTAGTGCACCTATTAATTGTCTCTCAACGGGAAGGCCTAATCCCCAAGATACGGGTGCTTAAACGTACCTAGTTTGGGGAGAAGAGCCATAAATAAACTGACTGTACCTACTTTTTGTGGAAATAAATAATTTTTGAAATTTTGAATTTGAATTACTTTACAACTTAATTCACTTGGAATATGTGACGATGCAGCTGGAATTTGTAACTTTCTTTGTTCGACTGATGAGCTGGCAGTAAATTCTAGAGAATAAGATAAAGTAAGCGATTCTGTTTAAATATGTATTATATTGACTTAAACTGACAAACTTCCCAAGTTCTAAGTACTGTGTTCGTCTATGCATTAAACAAAACTGTTTAGCTGGTAGAGTTGTGTTGGCAAGTTCACAATTCTGGCACTGCCCTTGTTAGTGGCAGGCGTGACGCTTACCACCAGGCGAATGTCTTGCTCGTCTCATCACTGTTTGTATAAAAAATATATTAATATGTCTAATTGAATAATATTGGTATATTTTAAGTCATAATAATATAACTAAAAGATACGGCTTTACTACCTGACTGTACTAGTAATGAAATTGGACAGTGGGTCCAGTCGACCTATTCAAAATGTGACTAGGTTGAGTGGACCCGCGGGTCCACTGTCGTGCAGGTCCAGTTGCCTGAAGACTCTTACCCGACTTTTTTCGCATGGTGAGTAGGTATTACTGTAAGGCTTGTATGGCGCACGTAAAATAGCATCAATTTACATTCAGCTAGAATGCGCTCTTTATCAAACACGAAAACTAATTATAAATTATTTACTTGTGAACAAGTTTTAATATTTTATTTCTATTTTTGTTGATACGACTCTGTTCGTGAATAAAATCTATAATCTAATGAAAAATATGGAAATTTTATTCCATTCACCCATAACCTAGTAAGATCACTAATCGGATAGTCTTGTGCAATTTCAGGTTAGTCGTAGATACTGCCGCCTAGCGACGTTTTGACATATCAGACTGAGCGTCGCAACAACGACATGTCGTGCCTTGAATGGGCATCCTTACAAGTAGAGTGAGTCACCGTTGAACTTGGTCGGTGCAAGTCCAATATTGATCGTATGTCACTTCATTCCGGTGTAGGTACTGCGAGGGAAGTATTGATTGTGATATGTACGGGGTCATTAAACGAGTCGTTAGGTTTATTTACTTTTGTACTAGCGGATAGGGCTTTTCAATAATATAATTTTATGGTCTTATCACAGAAAACATAATAGTACTAAGTACAGAAGATTCACTCCAATAGAAACCGCCTTTAAACAAACTTGAACTACAATGTGTGTACTAACTAACTAAAATCAAGTCATATTCAGTGCAAGCTTGTACACTATTTTGTATTAGATCAGTTTAGTGCCGAGGCGCGTGCGCTGCCGGCGGGAGCCACGTGACGTCAACGAGCCAAGCGCTAACAGTTGATAATCTACATACTCTCTGATACAAATAAACCAATCTTACATGTCAATTTAGAGTCTCAAACCTGGTATTTTGACAAGAATCGAGTACGAGGCATGCAAGCCCAGTGCTTTGCTTACTCCTACAATTAAAATAGATACTAAAAACTTGCAAAGTAAGCAAAAAACACTAAACAGCTTTTCCGTTAGTCAGCTGTTTTAAACAATGGACGACAATATCTGCATCTCGTTTCAACTAAGAAAAGTCATCGTTACACAACCTGCTAAGACCTCTGACTAAGCAGTTTGTTTCACTGGCTGAACCGGTCTTTTGTAACTTATCCAACAATACGTATTATCGTAATTCATAACAAAGCAGTCGCTGCTTACTTACATCTTTGTGTTATTATTTGTACTTACAACTTAAAAGTTATATGAGTCTCATTGTTTTCAGTTATGTTTGTTAATTATTGCTTTATGAATCAAGCTACGGTACCATTCAGCCAGTTTATCATGGCTTTTCTGTGAAGGAAACATCGTGAGCAAGCCTGCATTACGCTCGGAGAAGAAATTCAATGGCGTCGAACTCGCAATCTTGACGGAGTACTTATTACCTATGGTCCAAGTAGCTTCCGTAGGCAGATCTACAAGCTGAGCAGTGGTGGTGCATGTTTTTTATGCAATGCAGTCATGAGACTACGGTAAACATCACGCCTGCCCATAACAATAGCCGTGCCAGAATTGTGAAATTGCGAACAAAATCCTGCGCCGCACTACACTGACCCAATGCTGCAAAGGTATCCCTCATTTCCAGCCCACTATCGCGATTCCCCACCACCCCCAGCCAGCTTCGGATAGTGTTGCCAACTGGGTATGGGTTTCGGGGCTGAGCAAGGCGAAAAAGGGCCAGATCTAGCCCTGAAAGGGCTGAGTTGGTATCACTGGGTTTGGAACACGTTGATGTCATAGCACCAGTCCTTTGCTTCTTCGTCCAAATCAGGAACCCGCTACGTGATCTTCTTGTGTCTTAGACCATCTATAATGGTGTATTCTGGCATGCCTCAGAAAACTTTGTCATTATCATCATGGTCATCCTATTATAATGCACAGATATGTTTTTTCATTGCGGGCTTTGATCAAGGAAGATCCATGATTGGGGGTTTAAATTCAACAAAAATATTAGTGATGTGGAAGAAAAAAAACTAAATATTAAAAGTCATCCAGGGAACTTCAGGGCTGCTGCTAGTTTTTTTTTGTTGGTTATCCTTTCATCAGTCACATAAAACCACATAGCAAGTAACAACTAAAGAGGACAGCGTTATCCGTGAACCGAATACCGGAACGCTGTAACCTGTTTTCAGAAAGCTAGGTAGGACGGGTTGGCTCGTCGCCAATCTCGATATTTTGCAATACCGGATCCGACGTTACGCGAGATGTGGGAGATCAGGGCACATGTCGGCTCTTTGGAGCTTATTAGTTTGACGGTGTTTCCGGGACTTACTTGAGTTTTGTAGAAAATAAAGTGCGAACCGAAATGCTATTCTAGTAGCATGTGTTATACCCCTTGGCAAACAACCAGTACGATGTGCTACGATAATAAGACCCACCCGAGCTCACACGTGGTTTAAATTAGCTCAAGACAAGCAACAGAGGGAGGAGCTCTACGACTGATTATGATTATTATTACTAGGCTAAAGTTCCACCAGCCGCCTGCCAAGCGTTGGGGTTTGTGGCAACCCCTCCCTATTAAAAGAGGCCGTCGTCCAACAGTGAACGTCTTCTGGCTGTTGATGAAGATGGAGTAATTTTTGTTTGTGTACTGCTGGGCAAATCCCTCCCTGCCCCCCATACTGCCAGGTCTTCAGTTCCGCAGCACGAGTACCGCTCTTAACGATCGTTACATTTGACATTTAAGGCAAATTTCATTTATTCATGTGGTATTTTCTCAACTTCGTCAAAGAAATCAGCTACCGACACGTCAAATTATCGACACACAGATCGGTACTCGCGCTGCTGGTGAGCAGGAGAATGCTGTCAGAGCTAAGTTCGTCTCGCCACCTTCCTCTGGGTCGATCCTGAGATAATTTAGATTTTGGGACCATTGATGATTATTTTGAACCATAATATGCTTTAAAAACTATTTTCTAGTAATTTTGATTTGAAAAGCAAACTTCTGAACCCAAGTTGAACCTAATCGCGTAACATACATATAATAAAAAATAATAAAAACATACAGTCGAATTGAGAACCTCCTTTTTTGAGGTCAAAAAAGAATCATCGAAATCAGTTCATAATTGGCGGAGTAATCGCGTAACAAACATACAGTCGAAATGAGAACCTCCTTTTTTGAAGTCTGTTGAAAACGTGATTTACATCTTAAACTTGTTCTACTAAACCAGCCCAAAATCAACCTTTTATCTACTACCTTGAACCTACCCTGGAAAAGCGACTGGGAAATCGAATCCACCACGCTGCTGACCCAGTGGCTAGTTGGTGGATTCACATTCGTGTTTTCTTCTTCGGACGTATGCAGGGTTCATCACGATGTTTCCCTTCACCAAAAAGCCAGTGGTATAAAAATCCGAACGTAATCTACAAAGAGCTCATCCGCTCAACCGGGATTTGTAACCACGAAATCACGATTCCGGGCCTGTCTCCCCGTGTTACCACGGCTTCAGCCTGTTCCCACATAAATCTGTATACCACTGTCACACAATTCCAAGTTTCTAATCCGCCTTTTGTCTTAGCCTTCACTAGAGCTCATGATAATAATCCTCTAATCTCATTACGTCGTTACGCGAGCGACAATGAATGCTGAGCATATTTAAACCTGATACCATATTCGGGTAAGACTAACCAGATTTAGGTAAATTTAATTACTTCATGTTGTCGCGTGGTTTCGAACGCTGGTATTGCTCATTGGGCTGTTACGTTCTACGTGAGGAGACGCCGTGTTTCAAAACTAAACGTCCCTAAGTTTTTTTTAGATAGCGTCTTTTATAGATTTAGTCTGCTACTAAACTAGCGTATGTTTTGCGTAATATAAAATTGCAGAATGTTTTGATTAAATCTCTTGATTTCATTTGTTAAATATCTTTTTTCTTCTTTTATGCTATAAACTGTCAAGCTTCTGTCAAGGCGGGCGAGACATTCGCATATCACCTATCGCGCCTGCCCATAACAGTAGTAATGTTTAAATCGTGAACTTGCGAACATAATCCTGCGCCGCACTGCACTGCGCTCTTCACTCTGAGATTAGAAGTCAAACCTCTTCATGCCCAGTAATTTGGAGGATTTAAAAAATATTAAGATTTTCTAGAAGCGGAAAATTTGGCTCTCAAGTGGACTGCCGGAACTCACTATTATATGTTTTTCTAACTCGAGAACTAGCTTGCCAACCGAAACCTTAAACCATATTAGGTAGGACATTTTCTTCAATATTGATCTACGGTTTTATTGACAATAAACAATAGTTTATTTATGGCAAAAAAGTATAAACAACAATCACATAAAACATAAAAATAAATTGTTTTACCATTTGCCATAAAACGGCCTCAACTCAGCGTGATGCCGGTTGCGAACTACTGAACAACCGGCGCTGGTCTTCCGTTGTGCCCGGCAGGTGACGTCTCGCACGCGGATATCGCATGGCATACTATACAAATTACATTTTCAGTAATGGCAACATCAATTACTTACACAAGACCAACATCACATCACATAAATACACAACACAAAACAGACAATACATAGATATTATATATAGATATTGGTCCTATTCTAACCAAATTCGACGTAGATATAGATATTCTAGATCTAGGATCAATTTATTCTAGAGCGCCTAACAACGCTAACAAGCCATATCAACTTCATGACGCATGACGTTACTGGTGACGTCTGTCAGCATGTCAGTCTGAATTGACAGCCAAGGTCAATTGCAGCGGGTTCTGTACCAACTTATCTTCATAGTTCAATGGGAGCTACCATCGTTTTACTTGACAAATCAGTAATTTATCCCTCAAATAGTTAAGTTTTCTCAATAGGCCAAAAAGATATAAAATGGTTGTATTGCGACCGGATACCAAGTGAATCATTTATAGCTACTATGGAGCTACTAATTTGGTAGTGGATTAAAAATGGCGCGTCTATTTTAGGACTAGAGTCGGTAGAGTCATGGAGAGGTCAAGACTAATTATAGAAGTATCAAGGGTATAGATTGGCTATTGAAGAGATAAATCTTCTGACATATAAGTAGATATTTTTAGAATTACTAATACCAGTGCTAATACGAGCCAACCTTCCGTAACTTTTGGCTGCAGAGTATTTTTTTCCTTTTTAAGTATTTTTAGCAGCTACTTACGCTTCGAAGTTTCTAACGTTTGGGTTTTTTTTCCGGAATACTTATTAAAAGAAATGACGTGCTGTTTCCGCCGCAGTTTTCTTTTCTTTTTTTATTGAAAAATACTTCTGCGTTTTACAGTTGTTAGTAGTTTAATAAATGTTAATTATCTATTTACTAAGATAATTTTAATTTTAGTACCAAGATATTGTACATTTTTGTTTGTGATTGAATAAATTTTATTATTATTATTAGTTGTTAGTAAGAAAGAAAGAAAGAAATTTTTATTTTTTATTTTTTTTATTTTTTTTAGTAGTGGTCTTTACTGCAGAGTCCGCCTGGGGTAGTACCACACCTTTGCCAGCTATTCAACCGCCAAGCAGTACTGTGTTCCGGTTTGAATGGCAATATTACCAGAGAAATGACTGGGTATGAAGAGATTTAACATCTAATATCTCAGGGTGACGATCGCAGTGTAGTGCAGCGCAGGATTGAGCAGGAGAAGTGCACAATTCTGGCACTGCTACTGTTAGTGGCAGGCGTGACGCTTACCACCAGGCGAACGTCTTGTTAGTCTCGTCAATTGATAGTAGAAAAAAAACTGACTTGGTATCGGACACATTTACGAGGTTTTAATTTATTGTGGTTTATCTACCTTTGGCCACCATCCACCAACTCGCCCGAAAGTAAGTGGCGGTACGAATGTATACTATACAAAAACATTGCATGACCTGCTAAAATCTCTACTAAGTTCATCGTATCGGTCTAAAGACGCCTGCTCACCAACAAAGTCGGCGTGCGACTGAATTTACTCTGGAGAGGAAGGAAGATACACCATTAATATGCTGCCATTGAGAATACTTCCTCTTTACCCGGTCTTAACAAAGTAATATTAGAGAAGTAGTATACAAATGCAAACACCGTTGTCTACCTTGTCATTCGGCTTTCCAGCCCCATATCATGCTGATATCAAAATAAAATGAAAACAAAACAGAGCTAACCCTCTAATCCTTAGTCTGGCTTTGATACTGTGAGCCGGGATAGTAGCTGTCGAGAAGTAAACCTCTTTCTTCCATTTCATAAGCCACTAAACTAGAGACTGTCATTGGAATTCAGATCCATAAATAGGGCTTTGGAGTTTTGGCGGGAACACGGAAAAACCATGTCGTTGCTATTCTATTCGTTCTATTATTTTCTTAAACTTGTGTTATTTCACGAATTAATGATTAAAAGTGGTGGTGTTTTATTCATTGAGTGTTGAATTACATGCACGAGTGTGGGCAAGTGATATAATGTGGTGACACATGTCATTTCGTGTTGTTATCAAAACTCCGTAGAAGCTCATAGTAAAGTCGCCACACCTTTACTAGGGCATGACTTGGACTCGACTATGACTGGTTTCGTATGACTGACTGTGATTTAATGACATATTTGACTTGATTTTAATAAAAGAAAGTTGAAAATTCACAAACTTGACACTGGCAGAATGCACAACGTGCGATGCCAATAACTAAGAAAAAAAAATTAAAAAAATTGGGCTTTTTGGAGTATTCGCTCTACCTGAACAAATGACAAACAGAAAAAGAAAAAGTGAACAAAAAAAGAAGATTTTTCTCGTTATGATTACTGTATTCGAAAATGTACCGAAATCCTTTAGAGTCAGCACTTAATCAAAGATCGAAATTTAATGAATAATAAAAAAATATTAATCATCTATGTATCAAAGCAAAAGATAGTCGTATTATCGGTAAGTAAGTACATGACTATAATTATTTTTATGAAACCAGTGACATCTTACCATCAGGAGGTCCGTTTGTTTATTTGCCCTTTTATCGTACAGAAAATACACCTATTTTCCAACAAATAGAAGTTTGAACTTCAGATTGATAAATTTAGTTCAGGGCACAAGGGTCTTTTACTAAGTTTTCTCATTGAATTTTTCGACTCGTTTTGTTACTAAGATCTTTTCTCCTTGGAAGTTTTTCAACGCCTTTGCGAAGTATGTCCCTGTTCACACATACTCCATATAAAAGCATCTTATAAGATCAAAGATTCATGTTGGTTGTTATAAAATAAAACGTTTGCTTACTCTGCAAACCTGGTTTATGAGCTTTGTCTTGTCACGCTTTGATTTGATCTCGTCTGCGTTTCACGTACCTGGAACAAAATAAATATAAGCATTGGTAAGTTCCATGTTCATTTAGTAATTTATAAATTTTTCTCACTGGCTGATTACAGCCCTGCGAGCTTAGAACTTAGAATAAGTGTTCGTTATTCCTTGGAGCTTAGAATTCGGCTATGTTATTTCTTTTTTTTTCTTTCTTAATTTACTGACATAGCTCGCAAGGTTTGCAAGTTGAAGTGGCAATGGGCAGGCCACATAGCTCGAAGAACTGACAACCGATGGGGAAGAAAGGTTCTTGAGTGGCGACCGCGAACCGGAAGATGCAGCGTAGGAAGGCCTCCCACTAGGTGGACAAACGACATTGTAAAAGTCGCGGGCAACCGGTAGATGCAAATGACAGGTTGTCGTACAGTGTGGCGGTCTAAGGGGGAGGCCTTCGTTCAGTAGTGGACGTCTCCGGGCTGATGATGATGATGATGTAAATATTTGTTTCAGACGACCTAAGCAAGCAATTCGAGATATTTTTTAAAGATGTTAGATTAGAGAGTCAGTTGGTTTGGGCCCTTTCGATTCTTTATTCGAACTATAATATAGTTCGAAATTTTTATACTGCAGCTTAGAATATGGCTTGGTTATTTTTTTGAGCTTAGATTATCATTATACACCTTACCTCGTCCATGGCGGTCTATAGTACAAAATATCTTACTCAGAATTAAGAATCGTCTGTCCCATTCTACCAAAACACGTGCTAGTATAGAATTTGTCTGGAATCGTGGACGTCAATAGCTAGTGTAGTCTCCCTGTCTTATATTTAACTAAATTGTTTATAACTTCGTTACGTGTGCATATATTAAAATTTTAATTTCGATGTGTTGTTTTGTTGCTAGTCAGCTCTTTCGTGAGTCAATAAAAAAAATGCATATACCCCTATTATATAGGGCTATAGTCTCAAAGGATGACTTTGTCTATACACTCTTGTGTTCTTTCTAAATCTGTAAATCTTTTTTATGATTACCAGAGAAATTACTGGGTATGATGAGATTTAACATGTAATATCTCAGGGTGACGAGCGCAGTGTAGTGCGGCGCAGGATTGTGTTCGCAAGTTCATAATTCTAGCACTGCTACTGTTAGTGGCAGGCGTGAAGCTTACCACCAGGCGAACGTCTTGCTCGTCTCGTCAATTAAATGTATAAAAAAAGAAAGAAAAAAAAATCGTAGCCTTAGTTTCGAAACTCGGGAAAGTTAAGTGTTTCCAGCTAAAATATCATGTTGAGATGTCTATTACGTCTGGGACCTTCATTTACTCAACCAACATATTTGCAGACCTGAGTGGAAGCGCCACCATCGCAAGTTTTAAACGAAACTTTCAGCATATCCTATACAATTTTAGTTCTTATACTTAGGCAACTCTGTAGTTTAATGGTCGCTTTATAGTCGAATATTTTAGCGACTTTCCAAGACCTAGCGTTAAAACTTTGTGTTTGTTTAACAGTTCATGTTACTGTTAAGAAACTTCTTAAGTTTGCTATTTTGCCTTGAATTCGTGGCCCAATAACTAAGTACAACTTTTCATTATTTTAAGACTTTCAAGGTACCAACATAATTTCGAATTTCTACAAGCTTTTCACATGCTTCTTTAGGCTATACAATAGGCTAGATGACTGGTTTTTTTTATTGTCCTTTTAGAATGTGGCCCATAAATATAGCTGACTAATGAAAAGAAAATTTAAATCTGATCAAAAATAAGCAACTTATAAGCATTTTAATATCATGCTAGACAGAGAGAAGAAACAGCAAATCGTGACGTCACTTCTCTGCACGCCATATAAATTCAATTCTGACAAGTAAGGCGTGACGTAATTTTTTGTTTTGTGGGAAAGAGGCAAAGTTTTCTCTAACAAAAACTTTAAACGCTCATATATCAGAACATTATTAACCGATTTAAATTATTTTTTCAATAAACATACTGTATTTACTTAAATTCTTCATCAAAGCTATTGGTTTCAACGATATAAACATCAGTCATCTACCCTATTGAGAATATGGGAAAAAAATCGGCCTGTATTTTTCCCTGTTTGTCCTTTGTTATTTCTGTCCAAAAAGTGTGTCGTCGCAAATACTGCTTTTGCGCAAATTGTCGTTTCCCTGAATCAAACTAATAGTAGTCGAAATAATTTCCTCATCATGTTTCAATCAAAACTGATAAATCTAGCGGATTAACATTGTTAAAAAACCGACGAACTACGACACTATTTCTGTCATCTGTCGCTCTCATTTAGTTAGGCATAACATAAGATAGACGGGGACAAAAACAATTTCGCAACAACTCTTAATCCCACCGACAGTTCGTAATGGGCCGTTAATCATGCCCTTCCATCTCGTCATGAGTCTTAAAATCATGACGTCGCCTAATTATGCGCCGCGGGTCTCATTATGCAAGCCCTCTAAAAGCCCCACAAACTAACACGTCACCAAATGTGGCCAATTAGTGAAACACCAGCAAGACTGGATTTAGGCGAGTTGGGAAACTGATGGTAAAACTACTGGCATGCTTCTGTTTCACGCAAATGTTCGTCTTTTTCCGCATTTTTTGGAGGAAAGTATTCAATATACGTACTTATGAAGCACACTATCTATTTGTCAAATTTCGTTATGATCGGTTACGACGTAGAAAGACATACAGACAGATAAACAGTCATGGACTGGACAGGCAGTTTTACTATATTTTAAAGGAAAAAATATTTTCACTAAAATGTTTGTTATGCTAGGGCTTCACCTGCGTGACGCTTTACGTCCAGTTATCGAAATAATTAACGTGCAATAAATGATGCATTAAACAATGCGCTACATGGGCAGCCACACTATCATTTGACTTTGAATATCGCCTAACGTCTAACGACATTAATTCAAAATTCAAATTCAAATAATTTATTTTCAGACTTGGTCCATAATAAGATTCATACTAAAACATTATATCAATAAATTCAACAAAATAAAATACAATAATAATCAATAAAATAATAATAATATCGGTACAAATGTCAGACAAAATTAGCGAACTAACACCCGGCCATATCTGCGTACTGTATCAAATACCGCGCTAAATAATGGCATTACACGCAGGTGAAGCCCTAGCATTAGAAATATGGGATAACGAGATCTTATGATAAAAGTTACGTAACTAAGAAAATGACTACTTGATGCTGATACCACCTCCATTAGTATATCAATATATATCTATATATCAAACGTCTATTGCGGTGGCTACTGCTAATGAGACTCGCCATCGAATGTCGTAATAAACAGCTCAGATAGTCGGTAGAGTCGGTAGAGTTGGTAGAGTTCGCTAGGGAGGGCTAAAAAATTGCTCGGGATGATTTAAAGTGGTGAATTTTGGGAGCGGGCCGAATTTCTTCCGTACGCGGAAGAAGTCGCGAGCGACCTCTAGTAATTATATATAATATACCGGGTGTTAGTTTGACACCTCCCTTTAAGGGAGAGGCCTTCGTCCAGCAGTGGACGTCGTCCGGCTGTTGATGTGTGTTAGTTTGGACACCGTTATCCTTCTAGGATATCATTGTACTCATCATTATGAACAACTTTTACTATGGGGCCAACCCTGAAATCACGAAAAAAAACAGCTGTTCCATACATTTTGTCCAAGATCGATGAACCTTTTTGTATGGAACAGCTGGTTTTTTTTTCAGATTCCAGGGTTGGCTCCATAGTAAAAGTTGTTCATAATGATGAGTACAATGATATCCTAGAAGGATAACGGTGTTCAAACTAACACCTTGTATGCCTATATATATATTTTCATTGTTCTATATAAATCATTTTTTTTTTACATTTATATTTTTTATATAAATTGTATAGAGGCATACATTTTACTGTGTCCTAATATAGGAGAGGTCAATTGGGTCTGAAATACAGTAAATACTAGTTTGGAGCCACTGAGTTCAAATCTAATTTAGTACCTACTTATTTATGTCAAATAAATCTATTTATATTTGTTGTTTGTGTAATAATAAATATATTAAAGAATACTGTAATATAAACTCGTTTAAAGGCATGTGACATTTTGGCCTAGTTCATACGAGGAGGTAGGGGAAAATTGTACCACTGGGCAACCTGCGACCTGCGGATGGGAAATGTCATAAGCCTTTAAACAAAATGTGTCAAAATCTTTCATAAGAATTAGGAAAAGAGTATGTATTTTACTTTGTGTTTTTTTTGTATTTTACTCACAATAACACACTAATATTATAAATGCGAAAGTTTATAGGTATGTTTGTTATTCCTTCACGCTGAACTTATTTTGGTATATTAGTAGCTTACACTCTGGACTAACACATAGGTTACTTTGTATCACAGGAACCGCGGGTGCGACCGTGGGGCATTGCCAGTGTATAATAAAATGTAGTAAGTACTTTAAGTTACTTTAGGGACCTGGGTATATCCTGGGTGTTACGCCCTGCTTTTTAAATATGCCGCGTTTTTCTACAACACCGGAGACACGGCCGATTCGGCCAAAAGCCGTGAGGGACCGGCCGTCATATATTTTTTCAACCAACTTCACACTTACCGTCTGTCAGTGTCAGATTGACACCGACCGGCTGTCGGGTTGACGCTTGACAGACTTAAGTGTTACAAGTGGGAACATTGAATGGGAGAAAATTAGTTTTTCCCAAAACAAAACCCACAGGAAAGATCACCGTCTAATTTTCTCGCTTCCCTCTCGTTGTCGGCGGTGATAGGGAGAATTTTTAGACCCACTCTCTTCCAAATCGGTCGCGCCGTGTGTCAATTCTACTGAACGCGGGTTACGTGAAACATTGGGAGTTTAAGTTGAGCGGAGCAGACAACCCTGGAATTGCAAGTCTATAAATAGCTCGCGGCAAGAATTTCTCGACCTATTTCTGCATTCCTGCGAGTCATCGCCTGCCGAATCAAGCCCCAAGGTCCGGAAACCCAGGTAACTATTTATTTCATCGGTTGCGTGTAGTGCCATCTTTTCCATTCCTGGTCCGGGCTTAAGGTTGACATCGTTTGTCCCCAGGTAGGCGATGCCTTGATTGTGTCGCATTTCGCAACAACCACGAACGACTGTGGTCCCGGGCCTTCCCTACAGTATTTTGGGGTTACCCCAGGTGAGGATCGCCGACTAACAGCGGTGCCATGTCGCCCTTCAAACGCCCTGCTAACTTCCCCAATTTATTTTACAGCCTTCACGACGGCCTGAGCCGACCGAGCCGCGTCCTGCCTTCGCTCCGCACGCGTGCCTTTCAACCCGTTTAAACGGTAAGTACCCACGGTTTATCCTTGATCAGTGCGGACGATCACCTCCCCGTTTAAGTTCGGAAAATTAGTGTAGTAGTGAACGTAGCAATCCTGCCACGCGGCTAGGCCGGCGAGACCTCTTCCAGGCCTCGCTACCGCTATCGCGTACCTCCGCCGTGGATCTATTTTAACTAAATCTAACTGGAGCCCCCGTGCTTTCCAGGGTTTTTTATGATGGTCGGTACAAGCCGTGTACGGGCTTCGTCTCGGGGCTGCCGCGTCGCTTCGTGCCGCCGCTTCGCGCCGCTTCGCGACTCGCGCCCCGGCACTTCACCGGGCGCGTGCTCCGCGGCCGCAGCACGCCGGCTCCGAGCCCGTACACCGCGTGCCGCCCGTGACCGCGTGTCGTCACGGCGACACCCCACTCCAGCTACGAGCGCCCGCTCCCGCGCGCTCGTGGATAACCCCAAGTAACTTCTCCTGTCTCTACGGATCGACAGGTGGCGCCCATTCTTTTCTTTTTAATTACGAACATTCGCGAAGGTTCGAGCACGTTAGGAGTTAGCCTACGCATCTCGACTTCCCGT
Organism: Erannis defoliaria; assembly: GCA_905404285.2. Lineage (NCBI taxonomy): Eukaryota > Metazoa > Arthropoda > Insecta > Lepidoptera > Geometridae > Erannis > Erannis defoliaria. Next base: position 1,470,908 of record FR990082.1, on the reverse strand, counting down.
CCGCCGTAGCCGGGTTAGTCTCTTTGTCCATCTCACCACGTTGGCATCAAGTAGGAATATTTTGTAACCTTAGTCTCTAAGAACCTAGGTTACCTTAACCTTATTTTTATCATAGACCTAAGAAAACTGTAAACGGCAACCGACTGTTACTGTAACTGTTAAACCTGAATTGTTCCTCTTCGTGTGTGTTAAAATGGATAATAAGAATCATTAAAAAGGCAATCGCTACTCAGACTCCTATTGACTTTTCTTTTTAAAGCTGCCCTGAGGTAGGAATCGTAGGGTCTCGAATTAGATTTGCAACAAACTGCATCCAGAACCGCCGGAGGACGGGCAGCAGCATCCTCTAGGTTAACGGTGGTAAGAATTCTGCAATTCCCGAGCCGCCTGTCAAGCGTGGGGATTATGGCAAACCCTCCCTATTAAAGGGAAGGCTTTAGTCCAGCAGTGGACGTCTTTCGTCTGTTGATGATGATTTACGTAGTTTTCTTGATTAAACGTCTTACCCCAGGTTCCCCGTACTTAAAACTTCTTCAATTATTCTCCTAAGTACATTCAACTCTACCCTTTAGGGAACATGTGCTTCCTTTGACTCGGCCCCCGTTTTCCCTCTATATTACAGAATTCAAAACTAGTGCATAAAAATTCCAACCATTTCCGCACCTAACCGTCATCACATGCAATATGCAACGCTTATTCCTATGTACAACTTGCATTACCATAGAACCTTGTACACGACTGTGGACTTTAAAACTAGGTCGAAAAATTGGATTTTCCTTGCAAGCGACCTTAACTTGAATTAGACTTTAAAGGTCTTATATACGGATATTTTTCCCTTGGCAAAAGTTTAATGGTGCTTGTATGTTCTTCTCATAGAGATATGTTCATTTTTATGAATGTTAAAGTGTGACTCTTGACTTTGCAGCAGAAACTAGCTAAGTGCGAGGCAGCCTCGCGCACTGAGGGTTCCGTACCACCACAAATATGTATTTATTTAGGTTCTTCAGTTTGGAACCTTTAATGCAAGCTCGACACACAATAATTGACCAATTTTTATTATTTTTTGCATGCTGGGCTTGTACTAATAGTTTTGACTAAGTTCCAGTTCTGTGTGTTACCGATTTTATTAATAGAAAAATAATAATAAAAAAACATTTAAAAATTAATTTGGTTTGTATGGCCCTTTTTATTTCTTGCTAAAAAGGCCGCCATAATAACACGTATAAGTAGTACAAGTATAAGTAGTACAAGTATAAGTAGTACAAGTATAAGTAGTACAAGTATAAGTAGTACAAGTATAAGTAGTACGTATGTAGTAAAAATTTCGATCGACAACCTAATACGGTAATAAAGATACCAATAGACAATAGACAATATTTTATTTGTAGAAAAAACACATCAGCTGATACCGCATCATTAAATGTAGGACAGACCAACAAAGATCAGACACTACTATTCTATACGACGTCTATTTTGTACTGTTTAAATTTGTTATGAGTTTATATTGTCTTGTCTTGTGTTTTGTACACAAGACAAAACAATGTGTTTTTTTCTACAAATAAAATATTGTCTATTGTCTATTGTCTACAATACAAGAAAAAATAACTACATTTACGAGTAGAAATTCATCAAGTCTCTTCTTTATAGGCTTACTTAAGTTCATAAAGGCTTGTGCCAGTCGAATGCAACTGCTGTATTTATGAGACCAAGTGTGCAAATTCCAGGCTCCAGTATGGTAAAGTGTAAAGTGGCCACACAGACTGCTCTTTGTTCCGAGTGACGTCACTGAAGGCTGCATCGCGCGCCGGTTAGGTCACCGCCACTGCGCACGCGCACCCTTTACGTTTCTGAAGCTTATGCTCTTATTAGGTGCTATTGAACTCCTGACGCAACTGTACTTTACATTGCAGTACACGAAACGGATGTACAATTTCAATGAAGATTCTTCTAAATCATCATACATAGAAAAGTATGTATATTCTTATGCGTCACCATCGCAGGTCCAATCTGGACCAGGGGGCTAAAATGGTCGCGTTTAGCAATCTTCTATCTAAAATAATAAAAGGCTCTGTCCTGACTGATTCAATGACTGACTGACTGACAGACAACGCACAGCCCAAACCGCTGGTCGTACATACATGAAATTTGGAGGGTTTATTCGTCTCGATGCGGAGGCGTGTACTAAGAAAGGATTTTTCAAAATTCGACCGCCGGGGGGGGGGGGGGGGGGGGGGAGTTTTTATGAAAGTCCTTCGTTTTTTTAAATAAAAATATGCTATTTTCAAAAAAAATATGACAGTGAAATGTTGTATGGAAAGTTCTTTGTTTTTTTAGTTATAGTGATGAAAATTGATATTTGGGTAGCTCATTCAAAGGGGGTACGTTTGGGAGTTGGTAGATTTGGTTTGGTCGGTAGAGTTGGGGGAGTTGGGGGGGTTAAAAATATTGCTCGGGATGATTTAAAGTGGTGAATTTTGGGAGCGGGCCGAATTTCTTCCTCACGCGGACGAAGTAGCGGGCGATCGATCTCTAGTTCTGCATATGATCCTATTATGATTCATTTCTCAAATCGTAAAACGGTCACTTAGCGCCAATTCATAGTATGATTTTGCAAATGATTCTATTACGGGATTCATTAGTTTGACAGTTTTCTATAGAAAGTCGTAAAATGGTCGATTAAAGATTATTAATTATTATGAATTATCAGATTCGTTAGTTACTCGAGAGCAACTTTTTACAATTCATTCTGCTAAGAATTCATAAGATGAACCGCGTTTAGGGGAATTGCTTAAAGCGGCCATTTTAGACCCCCAGGCTACAAGAACACATCAGATTGCATACCAAGAAAGAGGCTTTTGATAGAGTTTTTAATACCTATTATGCGCAGTCTTCCGCGATTAACATCAGACGAGATAGCAGCTAAGCGCCTATGAAATAATAAAGCCAATAAAGTTATGCAACATTTTTACATACTCTAAATCCCGCTTTCATTTTAAGATTTCGTACTAGTTGACGATAGTGGGGTTTGTGGAATAAAACATAACAGCCCGTTAATCGTGTCAATCACCGCGACCTCTGACTTCCACAAATTGTCATGATGGTGTCGAGACGTGATTAACCTCTGACGTCGGAACTCTCGCGATAATAATCTCAGATTCAATAGCTGTTCGCCCCGAACTGTGAGCCGCGAACCCTGTATCTACAATATCAATAAGTAACACAGAATTAACCAATTTTAACGACAAGCAATTTTTCACCAAGATGGTAATCTACTCAGTTTAAAAAGCACTTTTAAATATGTCTTACTTAGCTTTTTTTTAATAGTCTATTACGGGATATGGCTTACCCTCGCAGGACGATTTATTTATTTATATAAGTTCACCAACACCGTGTACATCAATACATTTTTTAATGATTTTAAAACGAATAGTATAAAGCCAATATCTCTATAATTATAGGTGAAGCCAGTATGCAATAACAATATTTTCGAGTAAAATTTAATAAAAAAAGTTAAAATAAGAAAGCCAAGTAAAAATTAAATTAAAAAAATCAGCAATTACTAAAAGATTACACTGTTTGGTCAATCATACAATTTGAGAATTTTATAACAACGAATTAATAATTAATAAAAAAAATATAAAAATAAATCGATGATGCTCACATAGTCAGAGACCTTAAAGACTTCCTGAAACTATTATGCATTATTAAAATATTAAATATTAAAACGACTAATGTTGTCACTAAAAATGTGAACCCTTGCACCCTTTTCTAGATAAGGGTGCAGTGAATACCAGATATCCATATACAGGGTGTTATAGAATTCACGAGCTATATCTTAGGGGTCATTAAACTCGTCATGTCTTAATGGACACCTTGTACTATGAAACTCGCACCGAAAACGAGAAAACAAAATCGGCTGCCTCACACAAAAAAAAACAATAACGCACGACGCTGATTTATTTTATCATGATTTCGGCTTTAATTTCAAAGTAAAAGTTGTTCATTATGATGAGTTTAATGGGCCCCTAAGGTATAAGGCGAGAATATAACACCCTGTATTTGGGTCATATTCACCACACTGGCTCAGTTGCGGGTTCGTGTATTCACATGCGGCATTGAATTTTTTTTACGGAGGTAGGTATGCATGTGTTTTGTTTCACCATCATCATCAGCCCACTTTAGTTCACTGCTAGATATAGGCCTCTCCCAACTAAGAAGCCTGCATTTATGTCGAAACAAATAATAAAACGGCACTTGTCTACATTATCTGTGTATATCATCTATGTGTCATCTTCAAACTTCAATCACACCGAATTTCGTAAAAATATTTTTGTGGGATTAAAATCTAAGATAGTAAGAACTCCTAGATAGGCATCTCAGATGTTTAATGATTTCCGAAAAACTGCACTGTTATCTGATATGACACAAATAAAATTGATTTACTAAGCATGTCCATTGTCCATACTGTTCTATAGAAAATCCAAAGAAAATTCGTTCACTCTCAGCAAAATGTAAAGGACAGAGGAATTAGAATTTTTTTAAACTAGAAAATTTCAAGTGTCACGGTTTTTTTTTAAATTGATCCTGAGATGATGAGGCGCTGTATAACCCAATACAACTAAAACGGTTTATTAGGCTTGTGTTTGACCACCATCACACCTGCGGACTGCGATAGAGAACACTTACCTAGAAAAAACCGTTACACTCGCGACTTGAAGACATTATCTATGAGAGAGCTAATTCGTCCAAGATCGGGAAACACCCACATAGTAATGTTATCTATTTTCTTTAAACTACCTATGTAAAATCCATTATGTTGTAATATTAATAGCCACAATGATGATCGAATTGCAAAATAATTGATTGACATTACGAGAAGATATAAATGCAAAGTTTTGTGCATTAAAACATATGTGTTGTCGAAACGCGGAAAAGAAACCGGGTCGAATCGTGTCCTCTATACTTGCTTGATCATTATCGAACGTAGGGTTACCACCATATCGGTTTTAATACATAATTATTATGGTAGAGTATTTGAGAAAGCACATGGAACAAGCAACTGGACATTAGGGTAGTAGACTGTTTTTTTTATTGTCCTATTAAAATGTGGCCCATAAATATTGCTGATTAATGAAAACAAAATAAAAATCTCATCAAAAATAAGCAACGTATATGCATTTTAATATCATACTAGACAGAGATGAGATTATGACGTCACTTCTCTGTACGCCATATAAATTATATTCAGACAAGTATGGCGCACATAGGCATGACATGATTTTTTGTTTTGTGGGAAAGGGACAGAGTTTTCTGTACCAAAAACTTTATACGCTTATAATTATATCAGAACATTAATAACAGATTTAAATTATTTTTTCAATAAACATATTATATTTACTTAAATTCTTCATCAAAGCTATTGGTTTTAACGATATAAACATCAGTCATCTACCCTATTTAAGGTGTAATTTACGCGAGTCCTAAACTGCCTTGATTAATATTCTCTGGCAAGACGACACCCCCGGACAGAACCGGAGAAAGTTCAATTCTTAGAAGTTTAATTATTATGTATTGTATTAATAATATACATAGGAAAAGACAAAAATAGGAAATAGGACACGAAGAGAAGAGTGGAGAAGAATGTTGTGAAATGTGGGAATACTTATATATATATGTATTTCTAAAGATACGCTCAAAGCAATCCACGGCACAAATGCTGCGTAAAGCCATTTTTATTTTATTTTGATATATCTGTTGTTTATTCCTAATATAATTTTCATCATCTGGGCTGCCATAAGCTGCATATTACTGTGAATTCCTATATAGCGAGGCGCTACAGTACCGACATTAAATTAACACACGGGTAGGGCTAATGATCAGTCTGTAGTAAAAATAATACTTCCCTAACGTCCCAAAAATATGTTTTTTTTCAGATTTATTCAAATACCTGTTTTAGATGGCAAACTGAACTCACCCATCAGCCAGAAAACGTCCACTGCTGGACGAAGGCCTCCCCCTTAATAGGGAGGTGTTGCCATAATCCCCACGGTTGGCAGGCGGCTTGGGGGTCACAGAATGTTCACCAACGTTAACCGAGATGACGCTGCTGCCCGTTCTCCAGTGGTACTGGTTGCAGTTTTAGTACATACCCAGGTCCAAGCAAAGTGCACTATAGTAAAATAATTATTCAAAATGGTCATAAACCTTGACAAAATCTGCAAGTGGGTTGAGATGCTTAAAACGGTACCTATTTTAAAAGCTTTTTACTGAGTCCGTTTCAACTTTAAATACTAAAATTAAATTACCACGTAGCACCCCTAACTACGTTTCGAAACAACAACACTCTGACTAATGACTGCCTTTGTCCCAGCCATCAGGGTTGCCATAACACTACCAAGAGTAGTGTGAATTACAATCATTTGGATGAGAAACTGTGCCGAGACCCGAGATTGGCTTTTGTTGGTCAAATTAGAGACACAGAGATGGATCTCTAGTTTACTAATAACTGGCTGCGATGGACAGATGCCGTACAATGTGGCTTTTAATAATTACTTATCAATTTTACATGATTTCGTTCTTTGTTGTTTTGGGTTTAATTATGTATCTAATTTGCAGTTTTAGTTAGCGAAAAAAATATTAAATATCAATATAATGCAGTCATGTTTCTGAGGTTAGATAAAAGTTCAAAACTAGCTTTGACTAATTTTCTCTACACCAAAAAAACCATTAAAAACCCCTGGACGCTTCTAACAAAAAAAAACCTTACGACATGGAAAATGAAACAGCAAAATTCAAGATTCTCTTTTCAAGATATGTATTTTGTATTTAAACCATCAAAACCATAAAACTCACGTCGTCATAATATCGCATAAAATTACGATAAATTTAAAAATTCACATTGTCAGGTCAAAATCCAGTGCAGTTAAACCTTAAACCTTTCTTCCTTTAACATCCCGAGCTTCTTCCGTCGTTGAAGCCATTAAAAACTCTGAAACTACTTAACGCCCACAAATGCGTCCTTTCTGTTCCATCTTCTTCGCTTCCTTTCAACAAATGGGTGTCCCGAAAGCTTCATTTACATCAGAATAAGTTTTATTCCAAGTTTATGAGTTCTTTGGAATCGGCCGATTTAAGATAGCCGATACGACACAGATATCGGGGTTTGTATTGGTTTAACCTCGGTGGTTTGAACAGGTGAGAAGATAAACTAGACCAGTTTACTTTATCTCTCTGCTATGGTATTTGACTACTCATTACGGTACTCTGTGGACTACTCTTAAATTGTTTCAACCCTATTCTGCCAAGTTGGTCCAATGCGGGTGGGCGGATTCACAAATGACATTGAGTTTCTTCTCCGGACTTGTACAGGCTTCCTCACGATATTTTCCATCACCAAGTAGCCAATTAGCGAAAAGGTTTTTCAAATACGTATTTGTTGGTTGAAGGATCTAGCTGGCTGGATCTTGGAGAATCTAGCTCTCTCTTTCCGTATGCGAATTTCGAAGGAATCATTGTGACGAGCCACGATACTACAACCTCGCGAATTTGACACACGCCCTCTTTCAACTCCTTCACGATTTTTTAACTATTGTCAGATATTCAGGTGAAAAGCAGAACACGTGGATTGAATACAGATGAAAAACCGTGGTCCACAACTAAAACTTTGAAAAGCTATGGTTTGTTTTAAATGTAAGTACGAATATAATCACAAATTTTACAAGATGCCGATGCATTTAGCTCTGGCTCTGGTTCCAGAATGCGTAGTGCAACGCGAACTCCTAAAGAAAAAGCGGGATTATTTTGCTTTTTATAGGTAAGTAATGTATAAATGGATAAAGGTAAACTCTTCTTCTAAGGGTCGGAAAAAATAATATCATTAGATACACCGGTGGATTTAAGAGGCAAAGAAAATACCTGTGGATCTACTGGTGGATTCAAAAGGAGAAAAAATATTGCTTTTGCTCCACCGGTGGAGCATGGCGGTGGATCTAAGTAGACGGAGGCGCTTCTTCAACTCATCTTGTCCACTTGTCTACATAACATAAGGTATTTCCAAAGGACAGAGATAGTGCTGTTACAAAATTGAATCGTGTAGTATCGTATGGTGAGGAACGCTCATTCTATCCTAACACTTCATCTGTTGAGAGAACCTTCGCAAGTTAAACAATTCTTGAGATTGTTTAGGATCGCTGGGATGGAGACAATCAGATTTATATATTGCTATCCTTGACTTATATTTATTTGACTTTGTCTTCTTTTGTGGATAAAATTGAATGTAGAAAAATTCTTGGAAAGACAAGGGTCTTTTTATAATATATGTCTTTCTATTGGACCAGCATCACGAGTGCCGTTCCTAACAATCGATTAATTTGACATTCAACTCGGTAAAATTTGGCGAAGAAATTAGCTATAGAAGAAGTGATACTATGGGGCTAGTGGCGCTGTGTGTAAAATATCCCCAAATATTTATTTATTTATTTATTTATTTATACGCGTCAAATTAGCGACACACAGAACGGTATTCGCCTGCAGGATTGTAAGTACGAGTAATTACTTTAATACTTCTAAATACCGACTTGGTTTTTATTTGTGTTTTGGAGTCTAGTCTAGGGCCTTATTAACTAAAGTGGATTAGCCTCTTCAAATCAATGACTAGCCTCAAAAAAATTAATCCGTATTTTATCTTTTCGTTTATTTTCAATTTGTACTTCGTGAATAAAGCTAAAAGGCGGATTAACTATTCCGAAGCTTCTCTACATTTAGGCCCATTGTGTAATAATTCAATATTGATAAAATTTCATTACGCAAGTTCATTTACTTAACTTACAAGAGACTTATAACCGTTAGCTGGAGTCTTTCATTCAGATAGCCAAAATGAATGGGAAAATTATTATAATTTGGAGTTTGTTTCAAAGACATGTGACAATGGCCTAGTTCATACAAGGAGGTATGGGAAATTTGTACCACTAGTTTTGATTGTTTTTATTAACCGACCCCAAAAAAAGACTGTATTTATTTATTTTTTGTTGCGCATTGCGTTATGGGTATTTGCTTTCTTCTCTTTGAAATAAAATATAGCATCTACAGCATGGCAAAAAAAAGAGTAGAAATTAATAGGGGCGCCACTATCGTAAATACTTCTAAATATTACCAATCCTGTATTACGTCTGAGGTAGGTAATAAGAAGAGATTCTTCCACTAACATCTCTTCCAGGAGACAAAAATGTTTCCTTTTCAAGGCGTTTTCAAAACTCTTTCAAAGTTCCACTTCAAACATCTCGTGACATTAACTTTTCATTACGGTGAAAGCTCTTCTTAATACCTAGTGAGCGACTAAATTCAAGGTACCTACAAACTAAAACCAAGTTCACTCCATCAGTCCAAACCGCTAATCTGGCGTACTCTAATAAAGTCAGTAATGAACAACCTACCCCAAACATCCACACACCTAGTTAGTTAGTATGCCGCGTGAATCTAGCGCAGTGGTTGGTGATAAATCGACTTGATTAATATTTTGTACACGACGAAGCGAGCGCAAGGTAAAGGCGCACGAGATTTTTGGCAAAAAAAAACATCCCATCTATGATGACTACTTTTTTTTTTATTACCTCATTAAAAAGCTGATCATCAGTAGAGACTACTAACGAAAACAAAATTTAAAATAATTCAAAAATAAATAAGTTCTAAGTATTTTAATTTCAAGCTAGACAGAGAGCGCGCTATACTGAGCTATGACGTCAAGCCTCAGGCGCGGCATACAAATGCTATACTAACACGTGCTTTGCGAGAAAGGGCTAGAGCATCCCCTCTATCCCCACCTAAAACTTTAAACGCTCATATCTCAGAGATGTATCAGCCAATACAATTTATTTTTTCAGTATGTGTAATGTATTTAGTTATATTCATCACTAAGCCTGTTATTTGTCATAAATTTAACATTAGGCCACACGCCTATTATTATTATAGAATGGACGGGCCCAGCGCTTGCAAATCGTTCAAAATTAACAAGTCAACACAATCAAACATACCTAGCTAAAAGTATGCATATTATATATGCCAGAAAATAGAGATAGCGAATCTAATTACTGCATGACAAAAAGAGAACACATGTACTATTGTGCATGTGTTAGAACGTTGTATTGTTGTATCGTACGGCTCGCATGTCGCAAAGGCAGAGTATGACTAACGCGAGTGGAGAGCTGGCGCTCAATATATAGTCTTCAAAATCCGTGCGCTTATTTCCCGTCCATTCATTTTATCATTGTCGCTGTCATCCATCTGTAGCTCTGTTTACTCGCTAGAAGCTTATCACTTAATTCACACAAGTTGAGATCCAGTAGAAATACTTTCTCCAAAGCATAAAAACAAGTACATCGGTCAATCGTGCGTTGAACTGTCGACGTTTTTAAGGCTACATCGGCTGGCCAAGGCCACCATACTCACTTACATAGAAGATGCGGATGTAACCCAGGTTAGAAACCTACTTTTGGAAAGACTTATTCTCATGACTCATTTTTGGTCGGCCGAGATCTTTCTAGTGATAACCACATAAAACTTAATAGTACTACATACAGAACTCGTTGCGTAGCTCGACTAGGTGGTTCTAAAATATCACCGATGTTAAACGGACGATCCGCTCAGTCTTCGGATGGGTGACAGTGAGCATTTATATCTGAGCGCTAACGTGGATCGGATGACATGTTAAATAGGCGTGTGGCCTAATGTTTAATTTATGACAAATAACAGGCTTAGTGATGAATATTGAATATAACTAAATACGTTACACATACTGAAAAAATAAATTGTATTGGATGATAAATCTCCGAGATAGGAGCGTTTAAAGTTTTAGGTGGGGATAGAGAGGGGATGCTCTATCCCTTTCTAGCAAAGAAAGTGTTAGTATAGCATTTGTATGCCGCACTTGAGCTCATAACCATAGCTCAGTATAGCGCGCTCTCTGCCTAGCTTGAAATTAAAATACATAGAACTTATTTATTTATGAATTATTTTAAATTTTGTTTTCGTTGATAGGCTCTATTGATGATCAGCTTTTTTATAAGGTAATAAAAAAATGTAGTCATCATGCCTATTGTTGGACCCGGTTGTTTGTTACATTTCTCTGTAACAACAACCGAGACCATGACCTTGGCCAAATAATATAATAGACGGTACTATTAAGTAAAAAATGGATATCGGGAACAAAAAAATCTCATTAGATACATTTTCTGTGATATCTTTGAAAACAGATCCAGTGAGAAAATAAAATCGCACTAGATCTATCGTGGATCTGGCTCCTGTATCTACTGAGATTGATCAATTTTTTCTGTGCCCTTGGGTAGGAAACCGTAATATCCAGTACTAAAACGGGATCTTATAAACCTGATGCCGAAATAAGAATCCTGCACAAACACGACAATACTTATTGCCCAAGATACGAGTATAAAACGTTCGCTTTTCTGTGCTTGAGGGTCTACCTCAAGCACAGACACTAAGCTAGTATACACAGTACTTCGTTCAGACAAAATTCCAAGTCTCTATTTTCAGGTTCATATTTTATTTGCTCTTTCACGCCTTTCCTTCGGGATGGCAGGTTGTACTTAGATTCAAGATAGATCACGCGTCTTGGTAGCAAGACGAGGTTCTTGTTCTTGTTGGTAAACAGTATTGGCAGGTTTATGTTTAGCTCTAGTGGTAAGAAGGTATGTTTTATGAGATTAAAAAAATATTTGAAGCCAAGTATTCACTTTGCACAAGAGAGAGCTATGGAGCGACGTGACGTGCGAGACATTTGCTTGGTGGTAAGCATTATGCCTTATGCATTATGGAGAGAACTATGCTCTGAGTTACTTTGCGCTATAGAATCCGGAACGAGGATATTCGCCAAAGAACCAAAGTTACCGACATAGCTCGCAAGGTTTGCAAGTTGAAGTGGCAATAGGCAGGCCACATCTCTCGAAGAACTGACAACCGATGGGGAAGAAAGTTTCTTGAGTGGCGACCGCAAACCGGAAGACACAGCGTAGGAAGGCCTCCCACTAGGTGGACCGACGACATTGTAAAAGTCGCGGGCAACTGGTGGATGCAAATGGCAGGTTGTCGTACAGTGTGGCGGTCTAAGGGGGAGGCCTTCGTTCAGCAGTGGACGTCTCCGGGCTGATAATGATGAAGCATTATGCCTGCCCATAGCAGTGCCAGCATTGTGAACTTGCTAACAAAAACCCTACGCTGCTCTTCACTGCGTTTATGTCACCTGACCTGTTATATTAGATGTCATATCTCTTCGTGCCCAGTAATTTCCCTGGTAACATTACGTAGTAGTCATTGGCAACGACTGTCTAGTTCGGACAAAGCTACAAAGCCTCGATCATCGTCGAAAAGTAGCTAGCCTATCGGTATTTTATCGGATACATTTCGGGGAGTGTGCTTCGGATTTGCATGATTTTATTCCCCCCAGCCCATTCTTCTATCGGACGGCCAGGACCTCGAAAAAGCGACACCGTTTTATGGTTGATATACCAAAAACTCGTACGAAACGGTTTGATTCCACTTTCTTTATTCGAACTGCTATACAGTGGGTAGCGCTGCCCGAGTGGCTGTTTCCCGATAATTATAATCTGGGTGTCTTCAAGTCGCGAGTGAATCGGTTTCTTCTAGGCGAGCGTGCTCCATCGTAGACTGCATCTTTGTTTATCATCAGACGAGATGGCAGTCAAACGCAAGCCTATATCATATAAAAAAATATATATAGGTAGTACTATTAATTTATTCTGTGGTAACATTGCCCTTCAAACCTTTCACAGTATACTTGCACAATACTTTCGGCTGAATAACTGGTAAAGGTGTGGTATTTCCTCAGGCGTACTCTACATCTGAGTCCTACCACATTGAAAAGCTTTTATAATGAAAAAAAATGATATTGAAGATAATATGGTGACTGTGACATAAATGATTATCAAGTTTGTGAAAATTCTCGACTGTTGTGGCTTCTAGCTTCGCTCTTGAAGATATGTTTATAGACACTAGCATGATGAGCATGAGCATGGATGTGGCTAGTCACTAGAAATCGGTTAATTGATTACCTTTCTCGTTTAACTTTGAATAAAAAATCTTCAGAGTCGTTAATATCAGCCGAGAAAAATTACCTATACTGGGTGTCACTCTACAGTTTAGGTATGTTCGGCTGGCGCTCCGCCCGGGAGGACAATGCAAGGCTGAGGTCAGTGGCCGCCCACACGCTAGCCTCATCGCACGTAACATAGCATACGTGATAGAAAGAGAGCGGTATATCTAGGTGAATATAGCGAGCGGTATCCAGCGCTGTGCGAGTTGAATTGCTTCTTTATTGCCTAGTATATAGAGTCCTTATTTATTTCAATTCCTTTTCGGAGTGAACTTTCTGTACGTAGTACTATTATTTATTCTGTGCTATACTTCAATATTCTTCTAGTACTTTGATGTTCAATGAAAACAGTTGTTGTAATGTAATGGACTGATGACACGAGCGAGACGCTCACCTGGTGTATAAACGTCGCGCCTGCCTATAAACACTAGCAGTGGCATAATAGTGAACTTGCGAATAAAATCCTGGGCCGCACTGCACTATCTCAGTCACCCTGAGATATCAGATATCATGTTTTCATACCCAGTAAGTTTAGCCAAAAGTTTTATACCCCGCTGAATATTTGCGTCACAGTATTTCTAGAGCTTAGGCACACAATAAATAATAGTACTACTTACAGAAAGTTAACTCCGCAAAGGAATTGAAATAATTGAGGACTCTATCTACTAGGGAATAAAGTAGCAATTCAACTCGCACAGCGCTGGATACCGCTCGCTATATTCACCTAGATATACCGCTCTCTTTCTATCACGTATGGCTTAGGACTACAAAAAAAGATTGTATCTCCATCGCACAACTATCAATCCGTTTCCGATACAGACACTTTGGAAAAACGGATTGTATTTTTATATCGGATAAACATCATCAGTTTCCGAATCCGATCACAGACAAGGAATATTTATTTACCTCGATGACGGACATAAGTAAGCAAACAGATAAATCATCGAGTAAACTAGCACTAATCCCATGAAATCTCATCCCTTCTCCCGTCGTCGTGTGAACGACCCCGGGTTATATTGGTCGCAGATCTAGGGACATACATACTAACTGCTATTCATTCTAAGGACTGTGCACAGTAACTGTAATTTAAGCTAGGAACTGCGCTGGAGTAGATTCAGTGCTGCCAGGAATAACTCGGTTCCGTTACACTTGTGGAATTCTGAAGATTGTTTTTGCAGTGTAGCAGGAATAGGTAAACAGAGTACATGAAGACGGAAGAGCCAGACTTCGACAAAGCGTTTTAATTGAATCGTGTAGATGACGACATAGATGTTTGTTTTGTCTGGATTTTATATTATACCTAAGTATGTACCTTTTTACATCCTGGGACCTGGGTAGGTATGTCCTTAAACTGCATCCAGAACCACTGGAGGACGGGCAGCGTCCTCTCGGTTAACGGTGGTGAGCATTCTGCGATCCCCTAGCCGCCTGCCAAGCGTGAAGATTATGGCAACCCCTCCCTATTAAGAGTGCGACTAATGCCAGAAAAATAACAGATTTCACCGGCGCGTCTTGCATTAGTTTGGGGTCGAAAATCCCATGATACAATTGATGATGATGATGGCTTTGAGCAGTTTAGGTGGGATTTTATTTAATTATTCAAAATGTAGGCATGAAATAAAAAAAAAAAAACGGCTACTGTGCTAAAACATTAGTTTGGCTATGTTATTCGTAAAAAATAATGTGGTGTTGTCGCTGATAATTTAGAGCATTTGAATAAAAACAGTTTTTATTTTTGGTAATTTGTATATTTTTTTTAAAATAAACCAGATTATTTTCCAAAATTCTATTCGGTTACTCGGCTTCTTTAGGTTTTCCCCTACCTATAGTATTTTTTTAATCTGAATATTTACGTTATTCATCATTAAACTATGTGTTTAAAAATACACCTTTTACTTACTTTTGGCATTAGTCGCCCCCTTAAGGGGAAGGCTTTCATCCAGCAGTGGATCGGTTACTCGGCTTCTTTAGGTTTTCCCCTACCTATAGTATTTTTTTAATCTGAATATTTACGTTATTCATCATTAAACTATGTGTTTAAAAATACACCTTTTACTTACTTTTGGCATTAGTCGCCCCCTTAAGGGGAAGGCTTTCATCCAGCAGTGGACGTCATCTGGCTGTTAATGTAATGTATTTAAAAAAAAAGTATGTATCAGCTATTTGCCATAAGTAGTACAAGGTTTGCGTGTGTCTAGCATGGGTCTAGACGGGTCTGTGTGAATTCTCAACCAATATTTATTAATTTATTCCTGATAAAAAGACATGGCAATATTAACGGCGCGTTCCATAAGCCAGCTGGAGCAATAACTAACAACTACAGGACCGTACTAAATAATTTATAGCTCAATCTGAAACTCAATCTGAAGGGTCAAAGGTTTGAATCTGTTTAATTGAGCTCTCTGTTTCGTGGATGTTATTCATGATTTGCTTTTATTGGACCGAGAAGATAGATACGTGGAACTAATTTAAGAGACTTCTTGTAGGAATTGATGACCATATTTTTTTAAACAAAATTGAATATGAAGAAATCTGTGTTAGAATTATTATCAACAGCTTGATCTTGAGTTGAACACCAGATTTTTTTTCACGATTTTATGGTTGTGTTCGTAAAAAATAATACTTTTAGTTGTATAGCAAAACTAGGTGACAACAATGAGTACAATGAGCCCTTTCGGCTTAGTACACCTCAAGCTCATAACCCTGTATATCCAAAGCTTGTTGATATTTTATGGGAGTGTATCCCATAAAATATCAACAAGCAGTCTCTGTGTATACAGGTTTAGTCAGGGTTACGCGGAACGATATCACTAAGCCGAAAGAGTCTCACCATCGTGCACAACTTTTACTATGGGGCCTATCCTAATTTTACGAATAAATATCATCAGTTGTTCCAAAAATTACGTTCTACCTCGACAAAATGTAGGACAATTTTTTCGCGACTTTGGGCTTGACCTCGTTGTAAATATTGTTCTATACAGGCTGACATTGAATTCATGGGCATTATCTTAAGAGGTCATTAAACTCATCGTAATTAGCAACTTTTACTGCGAAATCAACGCGAATATCGTGAAAAAAAACAGCAAGTCCATAAATTTTGTCTCGCGTAATTGCATTTTTTGTATGGGACAGTCCATTTTTTTTTCGCCTGTCAGGGTTTCGTGGTACAAGTAGTCCATTATGATAAGATGAATGACCTATGATTATGCCCATGAATTCAATGACACCCAGTATAATGAGTACAATGATCTCCTTTGCTTGGTAATACAGATCCGCGTCACCCTGTATAAGACAGCGACTCCACAGCGTCAGTACAAGCGTTCAAAGAGCTAGAAATAGAAATGGAGTGTTGTTTCACAAGCAAGCCGAACCTAATAAACCGGGGTTTGTTTTCGTAAGCCGCAATAAAACTTGGACGGGAATAGTACTTAGTGCACTCTTTACCCACTTAAAGAGTGCATTATATCGAGATACTTACGGAATTTAGTGCCTATCTATTTGTAAGGTTAAAATTACGTTTCAAAAAAACGTATTCAAATTAATATATGACACCACCACGGGAGTATACCCTTTCAAATAATAAAGAATTTTCAAAAGAAGAAGAATTTTTCGGTTCACAATTG
The DNA here is from genome assembly GCA_905404285.2 of Erannis defoliaria. Classification (NCBI taxonomy): domain Eukaryota; kingdom Metazoa; phylum Arthropoda; class Insecta; order Lepidoptera; family Geometridae; genus Erannis; species Erannis defoliaria. The sequence goes on along the minus strand of FR990082.1, from coordinate 1,454,165 downwards.
ACGGAGAAATCGGTGAAAATACATTAAAATTAAAATTAAAAAAACATACAATACGTCGAACAACCTCCTCTTTTTTCAGAAGAGCATAATCGGCCTTTTTAATAGTCTACTTTTTTTATTCTCATCTATATATATTTTTTTTTTATTGGGGATTATGACAGCAACCCTTTTAGTGTTCTTCTCCATCCTAAGGTAGCCTGGAAGAGATCGCTTTTAGCGATAAGAACGCCATTCTTTTTTATTGAGTGACGTGACAAGCGACACGTTCGCCTGGTGGTAAGCATCACGTCACGACTGCCCATAACAGTTAGTATCAGAGCAGTGCCAGAATTGTGAACTTGCAAACAAAGTCCTACGCCTGCACACTGCGCTCGTCACCCTGAGATATTAGATGTCAAATCTCTTCATGCCCAGGAATTTCTCTGGTAACATTGGCCTTCAGACCGGAACACAGTAATGCTTGCACACTACTGCTTGGCGATTGAATAACTGGCAAAGGTGTGGTACTTCCCCAGGTGGTCTCTGCATTAGAGTCCTGCTACTATAAAAACCAAATAATATGTATTAAAACTAAGTAACTCAGTAGCTACAAACTTCTTCCATAAACTAAACTTACCGAGCATTTAGCTGTTCAAGCCCAGTTACTCGAGTTAAACCACCGTTAACCTTTCATTTAACCTAATAAACATTATAATATCACTGGTAAGCTTGAACCAAATATCCATCGGAGTGTAAAGTTCCGTTTGCAGCTATTTAGGGAGATCCAACCTTGGCATTATGTTGACTGATAACAAGCTGTTATGGCCACATAATGTAGCAGGAGTAATGAAGACTTTGTTTGATTTAGCGTGTTTGCGGTGTGATAATTGTTAGTTTGAGTTGTAAAGTCATTCCGGAGGTGACGTATGTAGGTAGATAGCTAGCTAGGTATGCAGGCGTCTGAAGCTGGCTTCCGACGGTGCGCGTGATACTGCGGATTATCACGCACGGCCGACACCACGGACAGCCACGCACCGCACACAAGGCTCTTCCAACGGTGCGTGTCAGTGTGTCTTGAGATTCGAAGCCATTCCAAAAAGCAGAAAAATGCAATAATCTTTGAAGTAATCGAAACGCCGCGGAACGGACGCACCGCACCGGTGTTTGCGCTACCACGGACGACACTCTTCCCATGGTGCGTCGGTGCAGGCTGCTCGGTCCGCAGTATCACTATTCACTAAACGAAAAATCGCACTGTGTGTCTACAGACATGTCGCGCGTCGTATGTCAAACAATATTTGCCCGACTTTTAGAATGAATTTGACCGATTTTTCTTTCTTTGTCATCTCGTCACGTGGAATCAACTAGATAATACGGACGAAGAAGATTGTGAGACACTTCCTCCATATTCTGAATCCACAGAAAGTTTACGATTTTGCCGCTGGTTTAGGTGAGAGAAGTTTTCGAAACAAAACCTTTACCATTGGGTTTTAAATGTACACCCATAATAATTATCTAGCAATGTCATTCCCCACCTGAAGACTATCGATCGACTCCCGGGACATACATAAGCCTGGGATTTCCTAATGATTATAGAACTATAATATATTGTAAAAGAACAAAATCATTATCATTCAAGATTAGATTATTCAGTCTTATTAATCCTAATAAACATCAAACCTTTGGCGTGAAGTCAACCAAGTCATACCTGAAAGAAAACAAAGCGGAATTACTTACACATCTGTCAAAGACTTATCCAACTTGTCATACTAGAAACCTTAGACCTTAAATAGTCAAAATCGTTATAAAATCAACTAATAGATACTAATTACCGTTTAATTTTCAATTGTCCGTCCTAAATTAACGAAGTGAATGGCACAGGATCCAATAACGCAACCTCGCTTTCAATTGATTGAATTGAACGTGACGAACCCTGTCTAACAATATAGTCAATCGAATCGACTGTGCTTAGCACTTGTATGTAGATATCTCCACTCCCGACTCCGACCAATAATAAATCTTGATGAATGTATGAAAATGAATATTATGATGAAAGTAGATAAAATATATATTATAATACGCAAGTGCTAAATATGTCATCTGTAGTCTGTAGAGTACACCTCACGGCCTCACGGCCTTATAAATCTTGATAACCTCTAGACCGATTTTGGTCAGATTTGAAATTCTTATTTAGAACTAGCTGACCCACCCTTAGGCGGCTTAGGTCGGACATAGCTCGCAAGGTTTGCAAATGGAAGTGGCAATGGGCAGGCCACATCGGTCGAAGAATTGACAACCGATGGGGAAGAAAGGTACTTGTGTAGCGACCGCGAACCGGAAAACGCAGCGTAGGAAGGCCTCCCACTAGGTGGACCGACGGCATTGTAAAAGTCGCGTGCAACCGGTGGATGCAAATGGCAAGTTGTCGTACAGTGTGGCGGTCTAAGGGGGAGGCATTCGTTCAGCCTTGGAAGTCTCTGGGCTGATGATGACCCATCCAGCTTTACGCGGGGGTATTTTTAACTGTCTTTTTTCCGGTCTATTTTTCCTATTTTTCTCTTCCTCAAATACCATAGTTTTTTTTTTTATTTGCTAAATTGTTCCATCCGTTTTCGAGTTTTGAGTTGTTAACTCACAACACATTTAGCGATTCATTTTTATTTTATTTTATTTCTTTATTAGATATTCTATATAGATTGAGTACCAAATGTTTCTGCCAAATACCAAAATGGTGCCGATCAAAAATCGCCGACAACATAAAATTCTATGAAATAAAAGAACCTAAACCATGTTTAGGTCAAAGATTGGTTGAAAAAATACGACAGGTACGCCAGCACCAACATTCAGATAGAAGAAAGCTTTAGGTACCAGTTGTTGAAGACTGCTCGCTCGGTCAAATACTTGGAGGATTTAGCTCCTCCCTCTCGCCAAATATGAATGGCGGCTATAGATGTGTGTCTGAAGGGCGGTATTTGAAATTTTCTGGTTTGTCCCCACCCCAACAGGAGCAAGACGTGAATCTATAATCCATTCGATCAGTAGGCAAAGGCATCTGTGGTAGGAGTCTAAAGTTAAGTAAAGTTAAAGTAACTTGACAACCCCTGTGAATATAAAATAACTCATCCCTCATCCTTAAACAAATAGATATGTCGTGCTGGTAAACCTCAGATTGCATAAACATCACGCATTTACGAAGGTCACAATATTTCAGGAAGTAATTAGGACTGACGATCAAAAAACGAGATTACCACAACAATGATTATTATTCCTTTAACGATGAACAATACTGTTCACAAAGATGATCTCAGAGACATGCACGCGCGGAGTAGTAAATAAAGAAGTGTACCAGTTACTGTTGAACCTGCAAGGCCGCCTGCTTGTTTACACGACACAGATACTCTGACCTAAACAAGCTCTGATGAAAGGTTTATTGATGTAGTACCGCTTTGTGGAGCAACAAACTCAGGTTGTTTTGGAGTTAACATTTTAAAACAACTGTTGGCAGATTAAAATAAGACGTATTGACGTTACAGTCGGAGAAAGGGTTCAATGTAGAACGAACCAGAATACCATGTAGATAAACAGAAACAAGAAAATCCATCTCACAGAGAGTGATTATGATAACAATAATAAAGAAAAAAAAAAAAAAAAAAAAACTATGTAAATTATATATTATTATTATATGAAAAATCGAAATATTATATTTTGAGAAACATGGTCCTACAGATTACAAGATATTTTAATAATTTGCTTTTAAAAAAAATTCAATGGACTTCAACTTCGAATACCTAGATGACATCTTCATATTTTCTAGTAATTTTGATTTAAAAACCAAACTACTGAACCGATTTCGATAAAATTTAAATGGGACCACCTCTGAAGTATTACCTACCAAACAAAAAAAAACATCAAAATCAGTTCACAATTGGCGGAGTTATCACGTAACATACATTAAAAAACAGTCGAATTGAGAACCTCTTTTTTTGAGGTCGGTTGAAAATATAAACACAATCGATGTCAAAGCAAAACATGCAATTTCGTTTACTTGGGTGACATGTTTTCCAGTTATTTTAATTTAATAACTAAACTACTAAACCGATTTTGATGTTTCTGAAAGTAATTTCCAAAATTAAATTAAAATTAAAAAACCATGTTGGTTTATATGACGGAGCTCTGAGGATCAATGTATTTTGGGTTGTTCCTTACTGATCCTTGGTCAACCGACACATCCTTTTTTTTTAAATTATATCAACTCGTGCTAAATCAGTATTCTTAACTAGTATAAAACTTATTTACATTATCAAGATAAAGAGTCGACTAAGAACTGTTTGTACCATGTACTGACTTTACGTTATAAAGTACATACATAAATGTATTTTTCATCACACTTGCTCGTAAAGTGGATCTTATTGCATCGGTTTTAGGCTCATAATCCAAGCTATTATGCACGGGTGCTTTTTACTTTACATTACGGCACTTGTGCTAAAATAGGTATAACCCGGTAAAATCCAGTTTGTACGTGACTCCAATTAGACGTATGTATACGAAGCACTCTTAATATAGCACACTTGTATCATAATGTACTATTGAATCATCGTGCAATGGATAAGGCACGTTTCAGAACCAGCCCCAAGTGTACTAGATTGCAAATAGGTTATCGGTGCATTCACATATATTTATGTGTTCATATTATAACTACAACATACGTTATACGAACCTTAACTAAATGATTAAACTAATAAACACAGCTCCACAATAGTTAAGTAATTAACACGCCATTTACTAAGGAAAGGACGTGATAAGCGTACAAGTTAAATAGGGTCTTATCGTCTATTTGTGGCGAGGTATAGTTCCATAATGTTATTCTTTATTTTTATTTTACTTATGTTATTCTATGTTATTTTCACGTTTATTTTACTTTATACTACTGACGTTACGCTTACCTACCTACTAACCTACTCATTCTGAACTTAGTCACACATTTCCCTATGACTTTAGCCGAATTATAAATGTTAAAACTGGCCTGTAGTGGTAGGACTCTACTGCAGAGTCCAAACACCTTATCTTATTTAATGAATTTAATGGAAGCGTTTATTTTGCAACCGACTTCAAAAAAGGAGGTTCTCAATTCGAATGTATGTTTTTTTTTGTATGTATGCTACGCGAATACTCCGCCAATTATGAACTGATTTTGATGATTCGTTTTTGTTTGGTAGGTAATACTTCAGAGGTGGTCCCATATAAATTTTATCGAAATTGGTTCGGTAGTTTGGTTTTTAAATCAAAATTACTAGAAAAATATTAAGATATCATCCAGGTATTCGAAGTTGAAGTCGGTTGTATTTTTTTAAAAGCGTGTTATCTATGGAACACTTTTTCATTTTTAATGGAATTTCATTTAAGCGTTTATTTTTTTATTGTACCTCGTACGCTCGTGGTGTAGCTAGATAAGCTGAGGTGATTCGAAACGATCACCGATGTTAAGCAACGGACGGTCCGGTCAGTCTTCGGATGGGTGACCGTGAGTGGCATTTATTTCTGAGCACTACCGTGGGTCGGATGACACATAAATAATTGGTCCCGGTTGTTTGTTTTAGTTTCTATAACAACAACCGTCAGCCATGTCAGAGGCCTTCAGGCGGCACATTAACTCTGACACTAGTGCTGGCCACTCAGCCTATACGAACTTACTTACTTTATTGGAAAAGTTCTTCGTAACGATGAACACTGTCCAAGTGTTCCACGACTCCGTGTAACCCTATCGTTCCATGTCCTCGAGTACCCAATAACCTCAATACCTGAGTAGCTTCCCTGGCTTCCATTAATCAGCTATTCAAGCGAGGATATTGTAAGTAACGTCACGTACAACTCACTTGTCTCAGCGGATCAGCCTGTCATTGTAACGAGTTGATTAGTGTTTAGCAGCTAATTGATGGCGTGGAGGACTAGCTCCTTTGTTAGACAGGTGTGATACATTAGCTAAGAGTTAAGTAACTCTTGAGTCACATATACTCTATTTATGTCATTCTAATCTGCGTAAATGAGGTACGGGTTTCTGAAGAATGTAAATAGTTAGTTGACGAAGACTTTTTTAAGTGTTTTTAATTCTGACCTGGACATAGAATTTAATGGTTAAGTAAACAAAAATATCGGAGGACATTTTTCAAACATTAAAACCAACAGTTTGGGTTTTCTTGATTTTATTTTCAAATTAAAACTAGTAAGTATACTTGGAGGATCTAGCTCTCATAAATAATATCCGAAACAAAGCGTGGGGATTATGGCAACCCCTCCCTATTAGGGGGAGGGCTTCGTCCAGTAGTGGACGTTTCTGAATGATAATGATGATCCAAAACAACATTTAAAACATGTAGTAGGGTCTCGAGAACTACTGGATACATTCCCGCGTTGAATTGCCAAAGAAATTCTTCGCGCGAGGAATGAGCCAGCTCTCTTGTAGGCTTGGATTCATTGCCCGTGGTCCTACTGCGTAGTTCTACCAGGGGGGTGTCACTCCGCAGTTTAGGTATGTTCGGCCGGCGCTCCGTCCGGGAGGATAATGCATGGCAGAAGTCAGTGGCCGCCCGCACGCTAGCCTCGTCGCACGTCACTAAGTATATGTGACAGAAAGAGAGCGGTATATCTAGGTGAATATAGCGAGCGGTATCCAGCGCTGTGCGAGTTGAATTGCTACTTTATTGCCTATTAGATACAGTCCTTATTTATTTCAATTCCTTTGCGGAGTGAACTTTCTGTATGTAGTACTATTATTTATTATGTGGTTCTACTTATAGTTCCAATCATCGCGGCATGACTAAATTCTGATGAAAATGGAATCAAATTCCGTAAAATTCACAAAAAAATTATGCCCAACTTAAAAAGTTTTCGGTCAGCTTTTTGTGATTTATTGCTCGTGTGAGTGGTCACTTTTAAGTTACGTTATCTAATCAAACCGTACACCTAGCTAATACACGCACAAGACTGCTGTCTACATAATGATGTTTGGTTTAATATTTTCATGTTTTTAAAACCTAATATTATTACTCACGTCCAACAATGGGCTCAGCCGTGTAAAAGCTAAGGAAGCATCGTAACTTAGATAGTAAGGCAACCTAAGGTAAGTTATGTTTATGTAAACACGTTTAAACTTATTATAATTGTTTTTTTTTTAATAATCAAGTGACGAGACGAGCAAGACGTTCGCCTGGTGGTAAGCGTCACGCCTGCCACTAACAGTAGCAGTGCCAGAATTGTGAACTTGCGAACACAATCCTGCGCCGCACTGCACTGCGCTCGTCACCCTGAGATATTAGATGTTAAATCACTTCATACCCAGTAATTTCTCTGATAACATTGTCCTTCAAACCGGAACACAGTAATGCTTGCACACTACTGCTTGGCGGTTGAATAATTGGCAAAGCTGTGGTAATTCGCCATGCGGACTCTGCAATAGATTCCTACCACTACAAAAACTAACTACTAACTTATGTAACTGATCTGGAATTAGATTTATAGGAAGCATGAACTGCCTGAATGATTATTTCTGATTCATGTCGCGAGTGAATTGGATTGGAGTGAGTGGATTCTTCTGAACAATTGTGCTCCAGCCTAGACCTACACTTATCATTATTACCAATGTGAATCTTTGCTTAAAATCAAGTGAGGTGCCAGTCAAACGCAAAGATAATAGTTTCAAATATCATTCTGATTCCAAAAATCAATTAGACATCATTCCAACTCGAATTCCTATTCTATCAGACGATAAAATTAGGCATTCTCTACCTAGACGACATTCTCCACATACATGTCATGTATACAAACTGGCTAATTATGAGACCCGGTCTCTAGCTAATGACTTTAATGAGGCATGTTCGGTCACGGGTCTAGCCGTAGAGGAAACCAGACGGCCCTCACTATCAGCTGTTTATGGATATCTAGCGGATGGTCGGTGACAATGACCTTCGAAGTCAATAAGAGAAAATTGGATTTTTGCTAGATTTTAAATATGTTTAGGAGCTATGAACATTAGTTAAAGCGGAGTAAGTATTGAAGAATAAGGACCTGGGCATGTCCTAAAACTGCATTCAGAACCGCCGGAGCTCGGGCAGCAGTGTCCTCTTAGTTAACGGTGGTAATCATTCCGCGATCCCCAAGCCGCCTGCCAAGCGTGGGGATTATGGTAACCCCTCCCTATTAAGGGAGATGCTTTCGTCCAGCAGTGTACGTCTACCGGCTGTTGATGATGATGATGAAGTATTATGTTTCTTGCAGTGCATAACAGAGATTTCGAAAGGTAGGACTGCAATCGGTATGGCATAATCAACCTTTTTAATAGTCCACTGTTGGATTAGGCCATATCCACCTCGCTGGCCTAGTTGCGGGTTGGAGCATTTACATCATCGTCAGCCCGGAGACGTCCACTGATGAACGAAGGCCTCCCCCTTAGACCGCCACACTGTACGACAACCTGCCATTTGCATCCACCGGTTGCCCGCGACTTTTACAATGTCGTCGGTCCACCTAGTAGAGGCCTTCCTACGCTGCGTCTTCCGGTTCGCGGTCGCCACTCAAGAACCTTTCTTCCCCATCGGTTGTCAGTTCTTCGAGCGATGTGGCCTGCCCATTGCCACTTCAACTTGCAAACCTTGCGAGCTATGTCGGTAACTTTGGTTCTTTGGCGAATATCCTCGTTCCGGATTCTATCGCGCAAAGCATCGTGCATTTACATACGCCATTGAATTTCTTCTTCGAAACAGCGAATGCAGGTTACCTCACGATGATTACCTTCACCAAAAACCCAGTAGTATGAAAATTGATAGATCAATCAGATACGGGCCAGCGAGTTGAAACCGTGACCAAGTCAACGCTTTCAAGTCAAGCGGTCTCCCAACTAGGTTACAATCCTCTCATCGATGGCAGACAGCAATCAGTATATTTGCGTGGAAATATTTATCTCCTGCCCAGAAACAGCTATCTGATCAAATCGACGAAACGTCCCATCCGCCCCATCGCTCTCAAGTACAACGACTGCTCGTCATCAAATTCAGCGCGCGACTTATTTGCACTGGAGAGAAATATGCTTGCACACCAACATCATTGAGCCGGTACCATTAAGACCGTTCCATTGCCGTTCCAATTCTTCCACTGTCATTTACAAAGTTAGAATTTCATAGCTGTTTACAGACAATCTTTTTATATTTGTCTCACTTGCGTTACTTGGATTTCAATAGTGTAGACTGCAATCTCCATACCTAATTGTTTATTGTGAGGATATTTTCAGGCCTTACATTCGCAACACCTTTTCATCACACACGAGTCTAACAATTGTCTAAACGTGTTGCCTCACATTAGCAGATCAGGTAACAATGGGTTATGCAACGAGTTTCACAAGTGATGCTGAAGTTGCAACGTAGGTACCTATTGCATCTTCGCTCGGGTCACTGGATGCAATGATGGGTTTGATAGAACTATTGCAGATTGTTGCAAGATGGTATGTGTACGATAGTTCTGGAAGATTGAGTTCTCAAGCTGAAAGAAGACTGGGAGCCAAAAACTTGGTATATTTTTAATTTCCATGGTGACGTCTCCGTTAGTGAGGGCGCTGGAAATCTTATCAACGAGAACACTGAGATTTGTGCAAATAAGTCTGTTTGTTGCTTTTTCACGACGCAGATCTTGTTGGTATTACGGTGGTAGTGTGCATCACGAAAATCTTATATCTTATCTTATAAAATAATATCCCATGATTTAATCCTCCAACATTTTTGACTCGACTGCCCAAAGTCTAAGGTACTATTCCAAATTCACAAACTCATAATGTATTTATTCATTGGCATTTACATCACAGGGAGAGAGTAGTGTTGCGCCACCGTTTTACGAGGCATTGTCGATGTATCGATAAATTACTCGATAGGATAACATTTGCATTTTGATGGCTAGGCCAGGAAAAGACGTTTCGATTTTAATAGCCAAGTGACGCAATAGTGAATTTTGATGAGCTTGTGTTGGAAGAAAGTTGGTTTATGGCTTTAAAAGTTATAGCTAAGTTTGACGATTTTATTACGTTGTATTCAAAGGGAGATTATTTCAAAATTGCAAATTTCGAACCATTAAGAACAGTTATCCGTCCGCCCATCTTTTTTTATTTTTGTCAATCAAGACGTGCTTCTCTGAATTGTTTCAGCATAGTGTGGAAGTCCCAAGCATTAAAAGATTTTCTTTTAATCCAGGTTTTAATATACATTTATTTTTTCATTGTAACGTATATGTATATATATATGTATTCAATGTGAGTGAGTTAGTGTTTGAGTAAAGTCGATTGTTTTAGTATCAGTTTTGATCCAACTTTGCAATTCATCATCAAATCAGATAGCTACAATACTTTTTTTGTACAATAATCATCCATTGCCATCAGAACGACACATGGTGGAAATCGTTCTTAAACAATTTATTCGTTGGGAATAGATTTAGTAATTTAAATAAATATTTAAAATTTGGTATTTGTTGGGCATAGTAAATGAATTACGTTAATAAACGTTTACCACACTGGTATTCATTTTTGGTATTAGAAAGAAATAGATAATTTTTTTGACGGACCTGGGTATGTCCTTAACTGCAACCAGACCCACCGGAGGACGGGCAGCAGCGTCCTCTTGGTTAACGGTGGTAACACTGCGATCCCCAAGCCGCCTGCCAAGCGCGGGGATTATGGCAACACCCCTCTATAAAGTGGGAGGCTTTCGTCTAGCAGTGGACGTTTTATGGCTGACGACAACGAGATAAATTTTAGAAACGGTACAAATATAATCATTTCGTCTCGTGACGGTGATAAAAGCTTTTGTAAAAATAAAACACATCACTATACCTAGTCTCCAGTAAAGTTCAGGGTTCACGCAAGGGCCCGATTATGTTTCGAGAGGCCCCATATAGCGTGGCGTCCGATTGCCTGACCCGTGTCAGGTTAGGGTCTAACGTTAACTGTCTATATTTGCGGTGTCATTATTTTTAGGGTTTAGGTTACATAAATACATGGAATACTGTGCCTACTTTATATTCACGCGAAGTACACAAATAAAAATGTATAATAAAGATAGTTTAGTTTCAAATTCCTGAAAATTGTTTTGGACCTGCTTACCGAAAAGGTTTATATACTCAATCGTTTGTCTGGCTCATAGTGTTTCATTTCCTAATGAGTGATGGACACCAAGCCGTGGTATTTGATCACATCTCGGCTGTGGTTAATCATCATTATTATTTGCAACTACTTCGGCCCACTGCCGGGCACAACTTTGTGGTTGAAGATGTCCGTTTAGCCTACAAAATACAACAAATACAAATATTTTTATTAACCAAAGATGATAACATTTTAACCTTAATAAACTTAACGAAATCTGGTCAAAGCTAAGTATAAAAACTATAATTATGAAGGTTACAGAGTTCTTGAAGGTCCTGCACTAGGCGAACCTGTATCGCAGGACCCACGCTGTTGCGCTTACATAGAGTGGCAATATTTATGGTGCGATTAATACATCGAGCGAGACTATTGATAATATAGTATTAGACAATGAAAGATTGAAGATGATTAGAACAATATTGAGTCGAAACAGCGAGTGTGTTCGTGTGTAGGATATGAGAGTGTATTGTGAGAGTGAGTGTATTGGATGTGTAAGTATGCGGTGAAAGTGTGTAATATAAGATATGGAGTTTGTTTTGAACGTGTTTATTGGTTGCTGAATACATGGATACAGATACATAGTGTTTGTGAGGGGTGTGTGGTTTGTATAGAGATGCATTGTACCCAAAATGGATATAAAGGTGGCAGATGTTAGATGACAATTTTTAGGAGATTTTCTGTATCATCTTGTGTGAGCGTGCATAAGTATTTAGTTACTATATCTTTACATTCCCTTAGTCTTTTGTCTCGAATGTCACACCTTCTGCTAATCTTATTATAAATGTATGGGAATCTGAATTCTGGGAGACGCTGCGCAAAGGCAGTTTTAACGCGAGGTTCTGTGGCAACTGGGAGTCGTCTCTTTGGTGACCTGGAGCTAACCGAGTACGATAATTTCTGGTGGACTGCGAGGGTAACTCTTTGTATGTAAAGTTGACGCACAGTTGGCATTCCCACTTTTGCATACAAGTCGGTAGTTGGATGGCGGTAAGGCATTTTGAGCATGACTTTAAGCACTGCCCGCTGCGCTCTTTCCACTTCCATCATAGCCGTGCTCCCGGCTCCCCCCCAGACAGTTATGCAGTAGGACAGAACTGATTCACAGAGAGATACGTACACTAAACGAAGAACACGCTCACAAGCAGCATTTCGAAGTGATCTCATAATATGGATGAGTTTGCGAGTTCTTTTACCTAGAGCTGTAATATGTTCTTTAAATGATAAAAGTTCGTCCACAATGATTCCTAGGTATTTAATTGAAGGGGACCGGGAGATCACGTCGCATTTGCAGGAGGGCGTACTGCATGCTGAATGAATTTTGAGGCACAGTAAGGGACCAGGTGCGGATACTGAAGTCTTGTGAAAACAAAGATACTTAGTTTTACTTAGGTTTAGTGTTAAGAGATTTGAATCTAACCAGAGTTTGATGTGTGCCATGCCGATTTCTGCGTTGTGAAATGCCGATTTCCAGGTTCTGCCGTGGAAAAGAGCCACAGTATCATCTGCGTAGCAAATCAGATCAGTCTTCGCGTGACACGCTGAGTGAATATCATTCATATATAAAATGAAAAAGGTGGGGCCCAGTACGCTTCCCTGAGGTACTCCAAAAAGGATTGGAAGTGTGTCACTGATGCTATCACCTATTTTAATGCATTGGCTTCTTTCACCTAGGTAACTCTGAAACCATTTCAGTGGCAGGCCTCTGACTCCTGAGCGTTCAAGTTTCTTGATTAGGATTGCCACTGAAATGGTGTCAAAGGCCTTGGCGAGGTCAAGAAAAACACCGATAGATTTTTGCCTTTTATCTAGGCTCAAGGCTACTTTTCTGACCAAGAGTTCGACTGCGTCTTCCGTGGATTTTCCTCGTCTGAATCCATACTGCTGGTTTGACAATAAATCACGTTTCTCCAAAAACGCGACCAGACGAAGATTTACAATTCTTTCTAGTATTTTGGACAATGTAGCCAGAAGGGAAATCGGTCTATAGTTCTCAGGGAGATTTTTAGAGCCACTTTTATATATTGGTATGACACTAGCTAGCTTCCACTGATGTGGGAAAGTGCCAGTTGAAAGGCTGATATTAAAGATGTGTGTGAGTGGCACTAGAATCTCCGTTTTAATAGCTTTAACTAAAGCAGGCTTGATACCATCAAGACCGGGAGCGCTGTCTGTTTTGAGCCTGTCAATTAATTTGCCTACCTCCACTTCATCGGTTGGCTGCAAGAAGAAAGAGTCAGGAAATTGCGAATGTTCACAGCTACTGTTGGAGTCTACTGCCAGTTCCGTTTCGGTTTTATTCTGGGATTGAAGCAGTTTACTGGCAAGTTGAGCTCCAACATTTGCGAAGTACTGGTTGCAGTGGTTCGTGGAGTCCTGACTGTTTGATTTACATTTGAGAAGTTCTGTACCCGATGTCTGTTTCCTTGGTATGTCAATAATTGTTTTAATTGACTTCCAAAGGGATTTTGGGCAGTTTTTGTTGGCTTCTAGTTCTCGGTTTTCATAGCCATGCTTAAGTTTATGAAGTAAATCATTAAAGAAGTTCCTATACCTGTGGTAAACAAGTTTCCGTGTAGTATCATCCGGATATTTTTTTATTTCTGCGTGAAGTTTGTCCCGGTGTTTCATGCATCGGATGAGGCCAGGAGTGATCCAGGGTTTGAGGGCAAATTGAGATCTAGTCACACTTTTTTTACACGTGTGCTTATTGATCGACAGTGTAATGATGTTGATGAATTCTTCTACCGCGATGTTTACATTCTGCATTTCAATTATACTTGACCAGTCTGTCTGTTGAAGATCTCTTGCAACCGCTTTGTAGTCTGTTTTCAATATTGACCTGTCTCTATGTTGTTTTGGAGCTACAGATGCTAGAGATACTCCTAAAGCTACTATAGAGTGGTCAGTCACATCGGTTTTACCGATGACTCCTACAATATCTTGCGCTTTGGTTCTAATAAATATGTGGTCTAAACATGAGTCTTCTCTGGTGGACTCTGTAATTGCTGGTTGGAGTTTTAGCTCAGTCATCATGCAGAGGTACTCACTCGCTTCTTCCTCCAGTGGACTTATGATGTTTATATTTGCGTCTCCTGCTACGATGACGGAAACGTCGTTTTTAAGCTTTTCAATTGCATGACTAAGGGAGTTGCAGAATTTTTCAATTTTTTTGAACGATGGAGAACGGTAAATAGCAAAACCTGTAGCAGTTTCAGAGAAATCGATTTTTAAACATTCACACTCCTTGAATTCTGGTTCACTTACTGTGGCATTCCAAGTGTCCTTCACATAAACTACTACACCTCCCGCTTTATTTAGATTTTTTTTTGTACTATAGCTATTATAACCTGGAATTTGGCCAATTGGGGGGTCACTACCGAGCCAACACTCTGTAAGCACCACTATATCTATATTCATGTTAAGGCGTTGGAATGCCACAAGGAATTTATCAAAGTTTTTTCGTATGCTGCGTATGTTCAGAGAGATAATTTTAAAATTGTATTTATTAGTAAGTATTTCTTTGCACTTTTCTAGCTGGTTGCATATTTGGCAGTCGATGGAAAGTGTATTGTCGATGTCTTTTACAGTATCCACGTCAATGTTCGCCATTAGGATATTTTATAAATCGGTCGTGAATGTGACTGCCTGCCAGGTTAGTAGACAAAAATAGAGTGCATTGAGAAATTGTTGAGTGTGTTTTATAATTTTCTAGTTTACTGCCGCCATTGATAATTGGGTTTGAGGTGTTCGATAGATTACATTGAGCAGTGTTGATTTCTTTTGAATGTATAATATAGTGGTATAATGAGTGGTTGAGTATGTGCAATTTTTGTGTGTGTGAGTCCGTTACTGTTGTGTATTTGTTTTTTGTGTCATTGAGAGGATCGCTGTTAAGTATTAGATTGTGGTATGTATGTCTAAGGATGAATACTGGCATAATATTGTATAAAAACAATAACATAGAAAAAATTACACCGGTTACAATTGCATTAGGTCGTTTCTGTCGGCGAGGCCACTCCACAAGAGAGGCCGATGCGCTGGTCAAGATCAAGGTAGGATTGTATAAGTATGGCTGGCTGTTTTTCAGACTGTCTGGCGTAAATAGCTCCATTCCGTAACCAGCAGAAGCGAAAATTATGAAGCCGTGTGCGTTCTCTCGCCTCTTTAAACAGGGCTCGGTTTGCCTTAGTGAGC
Source organism: Erannis defoliaria (assembly GCA_905404285.2). NCBI lineage: Eukaryota > Metazoa > Arthropoda > Insecta > Lepidoptera > Geometridae > Erannis > Erannis defoliaria. Next base: position 1,438,819 of record FR990082.1, on the reverse strand, counting down.
CTTTCGTTGATGTACAGCTTCTGTGAGGTGCCTTGTACTACGGACTCTGAAGTTAGGTTACGCCTGGTCTTAGCCGCCTGAATAATTTCATCGCGTTTTGCACGGCGTAAAAGTTTTACAACAATAGGCCGGGGCATCCATGATTTGTTCGTGCTACTTGGGGGTCGTTTGGTGCCCACCCTCACGACGCTGTCAATGTCCACTGCGGAAAGTTCAACGCTCAGTAAAGTTGCTGTAACAAGTGCCATGTGTTGCAAGTTTTCGTTGTCGGCTTCCGGAATACCAGAAATTTCTAGTTCATTCCGCAAGCTACTTTGTTCGTGAAAATTGAGCAACAACTGCATACTACTGAGAGATCCTTTGAGAGCAGCTATCTCTGCGCCTTGAGCGGCAATCCTTTTCTCGTTGACGTCTAAGTTAGTCATAACTGCCAAAGGCATGGTGGCGAGTTGGTCTTTTAAAAGGTGGACATCTTGTCTCAGTAGAGTGATTTCCTTGTTTTGCTCTTTGATTTCATGCATTTCTTCCCTAAGCTGCCTAATTTCCGCAATGAGCTGAGATATTTCGGAGTCGTGCCCACTAAAGAGCGCTGGAGTTGGCATCTGTCTGCGGGACCCCCGAAGACTATTTACCCGATCCAGAGTGGTGTTAGCTCGGTCTGATGTATTGTAAGTGCTGTTTAGAGAGCAGGCTGGGCTTCCTATCGGGGTATGCGTGTTGTCCCCTTTCGGCCGATTGCTGGTGCATAGCGGGCATACCCAGCGATCTTTCAAATCTTGGCTCATATTCCTGAAAAATTCAGAATCCATACCTAAGCATAGAAGATCATAGGTTTCTTGACAGCCACTGCATTCTAGGAACTCCAAAGACTGGATAGGTTTTCCACAACCACTGCATTTCGTAGCCATAGTCTCTAGAAATAAAAATCCGGAAGCAAAAAGAGAATATTCGAATTTAGAGGGGTTCGAACCACCGACCGCTTGTTCTGCGGGTTTACTGCAGTCCACACTTTACGCGTTGCGCCAAGCGACCGATAACTCCTGCGTCGAAATTACGCTAAGTATCGTTGAGTCAGCCAGTGGGCGAGTCCAACCTGTCGTCAGAGCAGCCAAACGATGAAAAAACTTCGAAGATGTAGGGTAGGCCGTGCGGATAAACCGCTGATTATTGAATTTATTTCGATCCAGACTTGCGATGTTCACTCAAATTACACTGTTTTTAGCACAACAAACACTGGGACGACTTTAATCACTGCGTTTGGGAACTGTTGTTAATATTTTTAAAGCAGGTTAGGGCCATTTTTTAACGAAAAATGATTTTTGATATGCGACCAATAATCAAGACGTGTGTCCTTGTTGCCGCACCACAGGCGAGTCCCACTCCCCTGGAGTAGGCATTAGTCTAAGTTCCGTCAGATTGCCGGAAAACTCTGTTGGATGCTTAACAACAGATTTTTAACTTGAGGTGGTAGCTTAACCAGCGAAGTTCAAGAAAGTGTCCTAGCCACTAGGATATGGTTTCTTGTAATGTTTTCTTTCTCCAGCTAAAGGGCGAGATTATTGGTAAGATTTAAACGCGCTACCCCATAAGCTATGATCACTACAAGTTGGTGATATCTACTAAGGCATTCCTTCCCATGGTTGCCACAGCGTATTTAACGAAGACACAGAATGGCAGTCGTAATCGAATCCAGGTCAACTTTTATGTTAATCAGTAACGATACTAAATCGAAAGCGATTGTCTGCCGCCCCATTACATCAAACGGCCAGCGTGGGAAGGCGACCATCAATACACCAGGCGGCAAACTCGGTCATCCATTGTGCTAGGGGAACCAGGACCACGACGGCACCCCGGTTTGGCATGGAATTCTGCGCTGAGAAGAGTCACCGAATCACCATTTTGTACATTCAATAAACCGTGTACATTTCTCAATAAGACATTTAAAAAAAAACTAAGACTAGGAAGAATCCAAGATAGGAAAATCCTGGGATCCATTCCCAAAGAAATATTCCATGCCGCATTGGTGACATTATTACGTAGTATTTACTTACTCTATGGGTGACATTTTTATTATTTTTAATTGGGTTTTAATGTGACAGACTAGACAAAGAGTATTGAATTACTGTATTTTAGGCTACACAAATTGTAAATTAAAAGTTAACCCTAAGATGCCAACAGTCAACAGCCACAGCGAGGCGCGGCCCATAACTTTCTCATAATTTTGTTAAATATCATTCACATATTGATCAATACAAAATATCGATCGAAATTTCTGGAACATAATATAAAACATAATATAATATAAAATAATCAGATTTTCGCAATACTAGGTTCTATGATATTAACATTAATTTATAACTCCTGACCCGGGCTTTGCACAGAGGGATTTTTTTTCCGACTTAATTTCGGTATATTTTTGCGATTTTTCTCTTTTTATAAACCTTCCTAGAACTTCAAGGAAAGCTTTTAAAAAAAATTGCTAAATGGTCCAGCCGTTTTCGAGGTTTGAGCTTAGCAACACATTACACATTAGTGATTCGTTTTTATAAATATAGAAGAAGATAGATATAGATTGATGCGTACAACGACCTCCTTCCAGCGAAGCACCGTAAGACCACCGACCAGTGTAACTCAGTGTAATTATTATTGTTTCAAAGTCTATGGCAAAATTTAGATTTTACCTATTGTGGTCGATTTTGAAGGTTTTATATATCATGATGTCATGCCCCAAGTCCCCCTGCGCCGATACATGCGACGCATTAATGTCTGCCATTGCTACCGCACGGCGCACCGAGCAACGACTGGGCAATCATATAATTGTAAAAAAACGTATAATTGAGCTCTAAAATACTCTAAAAGGTAGTTTTAGAACGGAAAAACTTCGAGTTCTTTTGTGCTGTATCAAACGCGAATAGATGTATCAGCGCAAAAGTATAATATATAGGAATGGAGAAGGGGGGAGGAAGCTCATCATCATTCGACCCACTTCGTGTCATAGGTCGAATGATGATGATACAGCTAATGGATCAAAGACAATAATTAGCAGGACAGCATGACCATAATATAATATAAGCCGTAGGTGGTGTAGTACGGCAACAATTTCACCTTGAGTTTCATCTCATAATTGTCATCTTTGTAATACATTAGCTAGAATTGCCAAAGCAGGTTTCCTATCTTCACTTTAACACACGTTTTTTCTATGTTTACTTCCTTCACCCCTTCATCCACATTCGTAACCCACGCCACCTCGAGCACTGTTCATTCACATATCCTGACGACAGGGGGCGTCGTCAGAATATGTGAAATATTGGTACAGCTAATCCTAAAGCCTCAAGTAATTTCGAGAAAGGCCATACAATTTACTTAGATGTAGGTAATCTTTACACAACGATGATTTAAAGGAGCAAACTTCGAATATCAACAAACAACACCAGCAAATCTAAATTGTAATATTAGAAACATCTGCCTGTTACGCGTACCTTGAACTTGACGCCGTAATTAAACAAATATCTCAAGAAGGCGACGAAGGTGCGTGATCGGACTCGGTAATGTCAAGATTTTTATCATTATAAAATAGTTTTGAATATAATCAATTCAAAGATGTCACGCACATTAATCTGCCACGCGACACGTTTTTCATTGTATTTTAATTGTTGCTAGTTAACGTTGATTACTGTTAACGCACTTCATCTTGTTTACTTTTATTTTTGATCGATTTATCCTATTAACAACAATATATCCGCCAATGTGACGTGATACTGGGTGACCATTCTTCATACAAATGCTTAGAATGCTGCTAAGTGAGGATGCCTCAGCCTCAGGTCTCAAGCATATATTAAAAGAACAAGCTGGGTCAGAAGACTTGATAAATATTAAGATCACATACGCCAGCGCCTCACCCTCTACGTCATGCTGGCTTCGAAATAGATTGGCAGTTTGGTCAATTTTGAAGGGTTTAGTTGACAGTTCTAAACTAATTAAAACATTACTGTCACTTTTTTACGCATGTTAGCTAAGGACAGCAATACTTTAGTTATGTCAACTTAAACCTTCAAAATCGACCACACTGAAGCCTTAAATTAGAATGCAATGGGATATGAATCTCAATCTCAAGTGAATAAAACCCTATGAGGCCAAAAATCTTTTTTTACAAAAGCTTGTATTACAAATACAGCCGTGGGATGTCGAAGCCGGAAACCCAAAACTCCAGGACCAGGACTATATTATACTTAACCTGCACCAGGATCTCCAGGAATATTCCAAGATATTCATACTAGGCACATATCGCACAAATGAAAATAATAGATTTGCTTCGAGGTTTGACTAAATAATATAGGTACCTTCTTACTAACAAAATCGAATAGGCCTCGCACACAACAGCAACAAAAAGCAATACCTAGATACCAAAATGCTTGAGCTTTGGGCCGATGTGTTTTGACCAGTTGCTTATGATAAAGTACACGAACGAGCTAGATTACAACCAAATCACCCTATAATCTAACTATAACGTACCATACAAAGTAGTAACGATAACCATAATCGTACAAATAACAATAAAGCGCGCTATTGCAAACCTACGTATTTAGGTGAAAGTGGCTCATCGCCAGCGGACCGCTAGTTTTTACTCGCGTGTCGGGCGGATTCAATCATGTGCACTCATACATTTTGTAAGCATAGAGATTCTGTAACCATCATAATAAAACCTCTATCATTATTCGAAGGTACCTAAGTTCCCGGCTGTTTTGGTGTACAGGTAGGTTTTCTAGGGTTTGCAACACTACGCCCCCGCGAAATACAAAACCTCTCTAGAATAGCGTGAGCCATACCATGTCGTAGTATTCTCCGGGCTTGCATAATCAGATCTCCAAATCTGACCATCTACTAAACCAAAGCTGTATAGATCATAATATCTTAAGGAAACCGATTCAACTTAAAAAATAATTTATAATTGTAATTATATACCAGTTTTATGAAAATATTTTTATTTATTTTATGGTACCAGTTTTTTTGTCATAAAATGCGATTTATAGTTAGGTTTTGGCTATGCCAGCGGTCAGGATTGGTGGTCTAATGCGGTTCTTTTTAAGACATCCTACGGACGTCCACGAAACTTAGTCAATTAGGAAAATTTCTCCGTCATCTTCCAAAGATCTAGTCACTAGACACTGTTATCACTTCATTAATATTCCACTATAGTAGTTCCGATATAGTCCTACCCTCAACAGGCGATACTCCACCAAGTTCTAGATACCTATATGTACTACTATTTTAAACAATGCGCCAGCATCATAGCCCCCTACTCCAAACTAGATATCAGATTTCAAAAGCAACCACATCCCGCATCCGTTCTCGAAATAACCTACTACAGATTAAGGAGTTTGTAATAATATTAACTTTGTATTCTTCTTTAGAGAATAGCTCAGGTACTAAGAGATCTTTTTTGTTTTATTCATACGGGAATACTCACGTTTAATTAAATCGGATACTCCGACTATAGTTTCGATCACATCGGTCACATCGGGTTTCGGTTTATAATACTAAGAGATCCATTGTAATTTACTACGTTCGTAAGCCGAACGTTTGCAAGAACTGATAAGTCTGTTTTCTGACCCTGAAAACCATTCGATAACACTGAACCAAGTCAATTAACCTTACATTGCTTAGTGTTATCGCCAGTTTGCAGTCAAAGTAAAACCAAGAAATAACACCACGACATTCACGACGCGAAAGTAAAGTTTCGCATTTCATGAATTAAGCTATTGTTAGGTAGCCACATGTTGTTAAACACACACGTACGATCCGACAACATTTAGCGATTGTGTAATGGTTTCTTGAAAATATTCCGTATTGTGCTAACTGAGGAAACGATGTTGAATGTCAATAAACAACTTACTCGATTTCCGTAGCTTCCCAAAAACAGTTGAACTCTAGATTTTATGGGAAGTTACATTGACCTACTTACTGTACTATATACGTACTGTACCTACGAACTGGATGAATGGGAAAGATTATTTGGTAATTTATCCACTCAGTATCTCTTCTTTCGATTTTTAAACTTAAAGAAAATAATTATAGGCAAGTGTTAGCGTCCGATTATTTTAAAGCGTTTACACGTATGTTTAACAGTGTGAGAACTCTTCAAGTAGAATTCAGATGCCAGCGTCGGTGAATAAACAAGACGACGCGGCGGTCGCGGCGAAAGGACCGGCATTAGGACCGGCGCCGGCGACGGCGCGGCGGAAGAAAAAAGTATCGGACAGACAGATGGGATTTGGCCCGCAATGTTGGCGCGCGCCAGAGAAAAATTAAACATAGTGTCGGGAAATAGATTATTGTAGAAAAAGGGAGTTAAAGTAGTTGCTTTCGGATTGTCAATAGCCAAAGAATGATGATAAGCCAAATAAAGACATAAAAGGTGTATCGACGTGTATTCTTTCACAAGTAACTCATTTACTAAGCGGATATATAGGTACTAAGGTACACAAATATACCTAGAATGAAACAGATAAATACGAGTAGATGTGGGAGAGGCAGACGCTTTGCTTATTTATTTTTCAAGAGCGATAAGGTACTTTTTCAAGAACTCTTTATTCAGTAAGTGCCTAACTTGGTAAAGAAGTAGATAATTCAAATCTGAATTGCTACTGAAAAACAAGCAGCAAAAAAGTAAAGGAAAAAAGAAAGGCGAGAAGGGAACACAGAACCTAAACAAATTGTTATCATCTTTAAAATTTCATTTACGACTTTCTAAGCAAAGGATCCTGCAGATAAGTAGGTAGGCCTAAATACACTACACACGTGTTTAAGAAAAAAGATCTTGGGGAACACACAACGGCCCCACAGGTGGCTGGATTCTTTTTTGTGCCTTAATCGTGTTCCCTGAGCACAAACATTGTTCAGCGTTCACTTCAGGCAAGCTCCAAAACAGTTAGAAAAGTTTAGTTTATTATTCGTTTCCGTCATTTTAATTAGAGATCGATGGACCATTGGAATGAATGATGACGCCAAATGACTAGCAATTACGGTGCGTTAGTAAAACTCCCATTATAGAAGCAACGACTCCGTGTAAATGGCATGTGGCCGTCAGATTCGGCGCTGGTGGTGGCACAATAACGCAAACCCGGTAGACTACAAATACACCTACCGAATCGTAGGCCGAGCGACCAGTCAAGCCGGTGAAGATAACGGGGCTTGACAAAAACCAAACAAATCTCAACTATTATCAGTTATACGACGGACCTTTTAATTGAAGACTGGCTTGGATGAAAGGCGTTTCATTAGAGTCAATGTCAGTAGGTACCTGACATATTTTTTCAGTTGTAGGAGAACCGGCTTGACGGGAACCGCAATCAACAGGTAGGGTAGACGTACAGGGCACTGACCTACAGGCGGCGGTGCATGCCATGAATGGCACCAACTTAGTGTTCACTGTTCAGCTGGCAGAATGCGAGATAGGTAGGTTACCTATAATGTTTATTGAAATATCGATTGAAAAGCACACGCAATACGGTAGGTAGGTAAGTAGAGCTACTTACCAATCATTTCGCAATTTTTTCTTTAGCATAAATCTATAATCCAAAAAACATGCACATTGTGCGAACTGAAGTTTGAACACTATCTATGCCATAAACCTAGATTATAGCTTCTAGGTAGGTAAAATATATTTTAACTAAAATTATTAAAAAAAATACAAAATCTTATAAATTAGCGTTCATTCATAGAGGTAATACCTACCTACCTACGTGAGATGAAGAGAATATAGAATTTTCTTTCCTTGTTTCTCTTCTTGGAAAACTTCGGGAAGGCAGAATTCCGTGAAGTAGAGGTGTACCTACATAACACGAGGAAAGGCTAAAGTTAGTTAGTTAGTTCGTGTAGGCTGAGTGGCCAGAGTCAGAGTCAATGTGCCGCCCGAAAGCCTCTGACATGGCTGACGGTTGTTGTTATAGAAACTAGAACAAACAACCGGGACCAACAATTTAACGTGTCATCCGACCCACGGTAGCGCTCAGAAATAAATGCCACTAGGAAAGGCTAAAGAAAATGCCATTCAAATATTAGGCAGGTAAGTACGTAGGTTACTAACTCATACAGATTCTAATTGACCATGATATTATGTTGTAGTGATAAATGCTAAGGTTAAAAAGTCCCTACTAAATAGATTGGGCCAAGTGCAATATTGAAGAAGACTCAAGAAATAGCGAAATAAAATAGAAATCAGATAACTACAGTCTACAGTACAGGAGAAAGTTTATAGAAGCAATTGAAAGAATAAAGTAACACGTGTTAGGTAGGTAGATATGTTGGTACCTACCCATTCAGCTGGGTGGGCAAATGACAAAGAAGCAAAAGCAAAAATAATAATACTATAGGTATTATAAGTACCTAGGCAGGCGAGTGCTTTAGCAAGATCAAAGGATTAACAATATTACTAGTACCACAGAATAAATAATAGTACTACGTAATAGTACTAGTACCTATAGTATTATAATATTATCTTTGACAATAGGTACCTAGCTACATAACTACAGGTTTCGTCCGTAGACATCTTTGCTAATTTTCTTCTAATAAATTACACTCAAAGGAGAGAGAAACAGATAAAACCATCAAGAGATAGAGGCAGAGCATGTAAGAATTCATTATGCGAAAACGTGCTCGCTATAAAGCTTGACAGTAAAATTGGAAGAGTAAATAAGTAGGTACGTAATTCATGCCGCTCACCTTCTCGCAAAATGCAAGCGAAACGAGCCGTTTCGAGCCAGTTGCAGCCGCCCGTGTCCTTATGAACTTAACAAAGGTCTACTTTCACCGGGCGACGTCAGCCCCAAGATCCAACTTTACCATACACGGTCCTCGCGAAGATCGCGACTACTTACGCGCTTTTTTATCGAACAAAACAGTAACGTTCAAACGGAACGGTATTATTGAGATCGCAAAAAACGCAACGCACTTCACTAACACAAGACTGCACACTTTTATTAGTACACCGCACTGTAGATGTCGTCTCGGATGAACAAAAAGTGTCTCAACCAGGGCGCGTAGTGTAAAAGTTGGGAAACTTTTCGAATTTTTGTCGTTATCGAACGCATAGACGTCCGTCGAGGGGCGAAGCCGCCGCGCGAGTGATGGCTGATCATGGCTGGCTGGCCGCGCGACGCGACGCGAACGAACAAACGCGACAGTAGCAAAGCAAGCAGAACATCCGCGCGAGCGTGACAGAGCGCACTCCTAAGGCTCTGTCAGTATGAGAGCAACAGAGACAATTCTACACCCGGTCGGCACCCCACAAACGCAAAATTTAAGGGGAAGTTAAACACCTGCTTAGATTTTGTGTTATTTGAACATTTTTGCAATGTAATTCTTCATGGTGTTATATTGGTAACTCCAGAAATTAAATATGAAGTGAAGTTATAATTATTGACGCTCTAAAATCGATTAGGCACGTAATTTCTTCCGTGAATTGGTTTTTACGTGTCTAATTGATTCATGAAATTTCTATTTTGTTGCCAAAATCGCAATACCGATTTTAATAGATTTACGTGTACCTAATTACCAAATTTTTATCTCAATAATAAATAAATAAATAAAATAAATTGCTCTTTCTATCAGTAAGATTAGTAGGTGACTTATGTACCTACCACAGACACAGAATAGATAGTGTGAACTGTGAAGTTACCTACCTAACTAGGTGACTAGTCCTTATTATAAATCCCTATTTTAAATAGATCTATGTTATAAATACCTAAATGCCATAATCTGTACCAATAATATTAAGAAACATACATAAGTAAACATCATTATTAAAATTTAAGTAAATCTCAATAGGTACCAGTCTTATTTTAATATACTTACGGCCTTACCTAAAAAAAACTTTTCAACTGTTAGTCACTGCTTAAGATGCTCTGCCATCTTCTCTCTGACGTGAAGTTGCACGTGCTAGAAAAGGACAGAGAAGTTTAAGCAGTGACTAAGAGAAACGAGATTATTTTAGGTAAGGCCGTTAATAAGTAAATGAAAAATAAGTAGGTACCTACTTTGTCTTACTCTTTCGGGAATAAAGAGAACATTAGTTCAATGTAAATATTAAAGTATTTTTTTTAGATAATCGTGTGGTCCCTGTACAGAGAGATAAACTGTTTTTTTTTTTACATAGAATATTATTACAATAGCGGGGTTTCACCTGTGGTTTTCACATAATTGAGTGGATACTTTAGAGTAGGTATACATTACCTACCTAGGGCAGGGGGGTGTCCACAGTTTAGGTATGTTCGGCCGGCGCTCCGCGCCGCGAGGACATTGCAAGGCTGAAGTCAGTGGCCGCCCGCACGCTAGCACGTCGTATCGTCGCACGTAATTAAGCATACGTGATAGAAAGAGAGCGGTATATCTAGGTGAATATAGCGAGCGGTATCCAGCGCTGTGCGAATTGAGTTGCTACTTTAATAGTACTTATTTATTTCAATTCCTTTGCGGAGTGAACTTTCTGTACCTAGTACTATTATTTATTCTGTGCCTAGGGCGGCTTTTCACCTTTCGCTGTTAATCATTCAATGGGTACTTTTTTAAATAATCAGCTAAGTGCGAGTCATTCTCGCGTTATCTCTCTATATCAACATAATATGGATAACAATAAAGAAATGTATTTTATCTGGTGTAGTAAAAAAAACAATATTCTTCCATACTAATAAAAGTATAAAAACAATATATTATTTTAAACAAAACACACTAACCACATAATAATTTAACATATAAAAATATTAAGTGTAAAATTACACCACTCCAAACTAAATCCAGTTGCTATACTGACAATGTACAATACAAAAAAAAGTACTTACATATTTAGTTATTTTATAAGCTTAACCCTGCAGTAGTTGCGCGGATTACACCGTCAAAATATCAAAAACGGTGCATGTATTTTAAGTCAAATGTCTGAAGAATAGGCTCAAGTAAAGCAGGAGCACTGGTCGAGCGTGGTAGCGTTACAGGAGATCCGCAAAGTCCGTGGATTACGTATGTATGCCTCGCGACCAATTGCGTAAGTATTCTTAACAATTTTTTTTGGATAATTTTGTGTTTTATTTAATCATCAGCCCGGAGACGTCCACTGCTGAACGAAGGCCTCCCCCTTAGACCGCCACACTGTACGACAACCTGCCATTTGCATCCACCGGTTGCCCGCGACTTTTACAATGTAGTCGGTCCACCTAGTGGGAGGCCTTCCTACGCTGCGTCTTCCGGTTCGCGGTCGCCACTCAAGAACCTTTCTGCCCCATCGGTTGTCATTTCTTCGAGCGATGTGGCCTACCCATTGCCAATTCAACTTGCAAACCTTGCGAGCTATGTCGGTAAGTTTGGTTCTTTGGCGAATATCCTCGTTCCGGATTCTATCGCGCAAAATAACTCCGAGCATAGCTCTCTCCATTGCCCGCTGCTCTCTCGAGAGCTGTTCTCGAGAGTCATTACGAACCGTCTCGAACGCAGGTTTGATGATTCAATCGAGACCTGGGCGGTGTTGCAGTCCCTCCAGCGATGTCATATCGACTATAGGATTTAAGTCACCTGATTTATTTGAATTTAAAAATGGCATAGCTACATATGTAATCCGCGCGACCTGTTACGTTACTTTTAGAGCGCGACCACTGCAGGATACGCTGACGTAACCTTGACTATTTAATTATCACACTGTGTTGAAATTTTGCATTCATTTTGTAGAAATATTTTCTCCCCATAAGTATAATAAATTCATTTGCTATATGACATGTACTTACGTCTATAATATATACATAAGTATTATAAAAATAAAATAATAGTAAAATAGCTCATTTATAAGTTAAAATAATATACTAATAAATTTGTAGGGTTCCGCAGGAAATATACAGGAAACCATTATAGTTTAGCCTTCTGTCACTGTTACCTAGTTATTTTTAACATAGTTAAGTACCTACAGAACCCTGCCATTTAATTAATTGACAATAGATTTGTGATGGTTTAGCCCAATAGCTGATAACATAAGTATTATAAGTGCATATAGCTATAAAGTACAGTCAGTAGCAAATCAAATTACATCTAGCGAAAATAAAATATATTTTCTCAATTTCTTTTATTTAAATGTGGTATTTGTTGTATCACAAATAATTATTATTTTTACTATTACTATTTCTAGTTTATTTTATATAGGTATTTATGTACCGATTGTTATTTTTATAAAAGATATATTCATATAATTTAAATCCGTTATTGACTGTCAGTCTCAGTTTCACTATAAATGTCATTGTATTATTTTTGAGAGTTGTGGATTTTGTAAATAAATAACATAAAAATGAAATTGAATTTTATAATGAAGTGTTTCTACACTGGGTATTTCTATGCGTTTTTAATGCATAGACAGTGAGAAGAAAAATGATGACCTCTGGCAGGACTTTAACCTGACACGTTGGGACAGAAACCCACCCACAGATTGCTTGTATGCAGGTTCAACTCTTGCCAGAGGTCATCATTTTTCTTCTTACTGGCTATGCATTAAAAAACATAAAATGAAGTTATTATCTGGTAAAATTTATAACAAGTAAAATAATGGTACCTAGTTCCTTATTGTCCTGACTGTACAATCACTTTCCACTAGTTCAACCTTTGATCGAAGAGTTCTACTGTTAAACCAATGAGGTTGTCGCAGTGTTTTCTAAAAGACAGTTTTACAAACATAGTTTTTCTTCTATTGTATAGGATGAATTGGTAGCAGATATAGTTCATTCCGGAACGAGGATATTCGCCAAAGAACCAAAGTCACCGAGATAGCTTGCAGGGTTTGCAAGTTGAAGTGGCAATGGGCAGGCCACATTGGTCAAAGAACTGATAACAGATGGGCAAGACAGGTTGTTGAGTGGCGACCGCGTACCGGAAGACGTAGCGTAGGAAAGCCTCCCACTACCTGGACCGACGACATTGTGAATGTCGCGGGTAACGGGTGGATGCAAATGGCAGGTTGTCGTACACCGTGGCGAACTAAGGGGGAGGCCTTTGTTCAGCAGTGGACGTATCCGGGATGATGACAGTTCATTATCCAGAAGTTAATAAACTCTCCCAAACACACAATAAAATAAAATAAACAAGTGTTTTACATAGTTATTTTGTTTTTTTAATAATCTACTGAAGCTACCAGCCAGTAAATATAACAGCTATATATAAATATAATATAATGGCTAGATGACTGGTTTTTTTTAATTGTCCTATTAAAATGTGGCCCATATATATAGCTGATTAATGAAAAAAAATATGAAAATCTGATCAAAAATAAGCAACTTCATTTTAATATCATGCTAGACAGAGAAGCCAAACAGCAAATCGTGACGTCACTTCTCTGTACGCCATATAAATTCTATTCTGACAAGTAAGGCCTGACGTCATTTTTTGTTTTGTAGGAAAGGGACAGAACTGTCTCTAACAAAAACTTTAAACGCTCATATATCAGAACATTATTAACCGATTTAAATTATTTTTTCAATAAACATACTATATTTACTTAAATTCTTCATCATAGGTATTGGTTTCAACGATATAAACATCAGTCATTTACCCTATTATGCGAGTTCAATAGTTGAATGTTGATTTAATCATATTCGGTCATTAATCGGTCAACTAGTAGAAAGAAGCCGACTGTAGTAATTCGAGATTCATATAATTAAAACCTAAGGTAGGTACTAGAGATTTTATTACAGATTCATACAATAGTAACACAAAACAGAATTATTGCTATTGCAACTGATGAAAATGCAGTTTTTAGATGTTTAATTTTTGTTCTAATACAAAATTCAGTGTCCATATTTATACGAATTTGATTGATTGATTGATACTTGATACAGTGATATCAACATACGTCATCATCATTACAATATCCTTGTAACTTGGGATGTCACATAATTATTGTTCTAGGAGTTACAAGTAGTTGTTACTTTGTTAGTAAGAACTAACACTTTTAATTGAGAAGTTTTTGAGAACTGAAATGAAATTCATGCCTTGATAAATAGCTACAAGATTTAAACAACTTAATAATTAGGAATGCCTTAACGTTTGATGTGCAGCAACAATTTAAAAGAAAGAAAGTGTGATTTATCATTAATTAAGTTTGTTGGTCTTAACTGATTAACAGTTTATCTATTGTCTAATGAGAATTGAATGTCTATGTCATTAGTTATCCTTAATGTTTAACCCTTTAAGCACCATTGTTACCGTAATATCAGGAGTTATGACAGATTCTACAGGCACCACAAATGAAAATTTAAGTTCGAAACCATGACTATAGGCAGGCATTTGAAACCATGACTACAGGAATGAGAAATCGTAAATACAAACTGGTGTCGCCACAGGAGGGAAGTTAAGGAGAAGAAATCATGGAGGTTAACATGTTAAGGCAAAATAAAAATAACAGATAAAAAAAGAATAAACAATACAATAAAGCACTGCAAAAAGCAAATTTCATTATGTTTACAAATTTGTATAATACATTTAATGTCATTTTCTATCTTAGAATAAAACTTATTTTACAGTCTGTGCAAACATCCTTTATACATACATACACAAAATATATTATCGACTTATAACTAGGAATAATCTTTATCATTGCTTTATTAGATCAGGAACACTTAAATCTGGAGAGAGCAGTAAGGGATTTTGGTGCACAGTATGACTTGTACCTAGTGCTTGTTTCGTTTGAACATATTGAGATTTTTTAGGGACTAAAATAGTTCTCATTGTCAATACGATAGTGTTAATAAAGCCTACAATAAAGTATATACCACCAATTATCGAGAACAGTCTTAGAGTGAACTGCAGTATATTTTCTCGCTCCTGGAACACTTTAATTTTAAGTGCAGCCATGTCATACTTAAAAAATATTCCTGGAACTCCGTGTGAACCTTTTGCATGGCTTATGGGTCGTTCTAGTTCCTTGACAGAGTATTGGAATGTTTTGATCGAGTCAAAGGTAGTGTCTATGTCCGTTGGGACAACTTCTACAAAGTATTGGTACAGCATGTTTTCGTCGGTTGTCCTTTTCTCATCTCCTTCTAATGGGTATATTATTCCGTAAGCAGGACTACCAAAGCTCAGACGATGTATTCTATGACTGAAGTTCTGTGGTGTGTCATCAAAGAGCATGTTCAAGTGGATATGACCTCTTGGTAAATGTAAACTCTTTCCTGCAGTTATGTGGAAGTTTCCCGCCACTTTATTCAATGTTAGGACTCCGTGGAGTCGACACGCGTCGGGTCGGTAGTTTGGTTTCGTTTTTCGAGGCGGTATAGTGGCTCTGACAGACCCGTGGCCTTTTTTCCAAAGCAACTGCCACACAGAGTGGTACTCTTCTCTTAGGTAAGAGTTGAGGTACTTGACGGCGTCGAATGCGTCCTGCTGCTCTTCCGTCAGCTCGAACCAAGTGTCTTCTTCTTGTAATTCCCCGAAACCGAACACACTTTGGGATGTAGAGTCCAAAATATCAGCGCCGATGTTAGAGCATGGCATTGCCACTGTGATATCGATATTTATCCGTAGTTTTTCGTCCATATCTGTGTCTGGCATAAACTTGAATACTAAATTACTATCAAAGTAATAAGTGACTTCGCTGTATAGAAGCCATAAAATTATAAAAAAGGTGATAACAGAGAATGTCCCTCCGACCGGTGTACTATCTACGTATTCTTCCGGAACTTTGGGGAACGCATCCAGCTCTTTCACTTTGTCCAAAACTTTCTTTTTACCACGATATCTCAACATTTTAATTTAAGTCTTGCGATTTAACAGAAATTAGAAAGGAAAATTAAACCAATCCAGTTCGCTGTTGTGTTGTGTTGACTGTTTGAAGTAGATGTTGACGTGTTTTTCCGATAATATAAAACATCAATGTCAATAACAATGCTGAGTTTTTTTTTCTTAGTTATTGGCATCACACGTTGTGCATTCTGCCAGTTTCAGGTTTATGAATTTACAAGTTTCTATAGTATAATCAAATCAAATTTGTCATGAAATCACAGATTGATGAAATTAAGATTGAAGATTGTGAAAACACATGAAATTAGTCATAGTCGAGTCCAAGTCATGCCCTAGTAAAGTTGTGGCAACTATACTAGGGCATGACTTGTGTACGAGCTTCTACGCAGTTTTGAAAACAACACGAAAATACATGTTTCACCACATTATATCACTTGCCCATACTCGTGCATATAATTCAATACTCAATGAATAAAACACCACCATTTTAAATCATTAATTCGCGAATTAACACAAGTTTAAGAAAATAATAGAATGCAACGACATGATTTTTCCGTGTTCCCGCCAAAATTCCATTGCTGAGGTTATGGCAGATTAAGATACGACGGCGAGATCTGGCGCAAACGTAAAAAAAACATGTTGTCACATATTTAGTTTTCATTATAACTAATTTATAATTAAGTTTTTATGTCTTTATTTGTATTTAAGATGGAATATTGCTTGAAGTATTTCATTGATTTAACATGATAAAATATTACAGTACTTGAAACCAGAAAAAAAACATATTGTGCGACGCCATAATCCACTCACGAGGAAAGAAGAAAAAGTAACAACATTGACAACTTGTTGTCACTAACTTGACAATGGCAAGTAAATAGTTTTTTTTTTTTGACTGACACTGGGAGTTTTGGCGGGAACACGGAAAAATCATGTCGTTGCATTCTATTATTTTCTTAAACTTGTGTATTTTCGCGAATTAATGATTAAAAATGGTGGTGTTTTATTCATTGAGTGTTGAATTACATGCACGAGTGTGGGCAAGTGATATAATGTGGTGAAACATGTCTTTTTGTGATGTTTTCAAAACTCCGTAGAAGCTCATAGTAAAGTCGCCACAACTTTACTAGGGCATGACTTGGACTCGACTATGACTAATTTCGTGTGACTGACTGTGATATCATTACATATTTGACTTGATTTTCATAGAAATACTTGAAAGAATCATAAACTTGACACTGGCAGAATGCACAACGTGCGATGCCAAGAACTAAGAAAAAAAAATTAGTTTTTTGACGTTACTGACATTTAGCAGCTGGTCTGCTTGTCGCTTGCTCTCTGTCTGTGAATTTGTGATCTCGTTTTCTTTGCATTGCCGTGTAGTGTAATTCGGTATTTTCTATTTTTATCGTCATTGGGAGATAATAATACAAATATTAAATGCAGTCCGACGAGGAGGATACTTCGTTGCATTCATGCTTCGACTCGCTCAAAACAGCAGTCATGGGGTGCTGTTACAGTTTATGCCACAAGGAAACTGATCCACAGGTAGATGTTTCATTGTTTTTGCAAATAACGATGTATTCATGTGCCTAGTATAATGCTTGTTTATTTGTATGCACTCGCAACAAAGGAAATGTGTGATACAGACGTATGTGAACTTATTGTTATTTTTTACTTCCTATGCGTATCACATGTTATGTATAACACAGACACACTAACATATTGTTTATTATTATCTTTGTTTGCGAGTCGTTATCACATTTTTGACATGTAATCGGTGTAGATATTATAATTAGTGTTATTTATAACTTGTTCCTAGACCATAAAAATAATAAATGCCATAGCACTGTGTTAGTATGTTAATGTTAAAATTTGATAAACATTTCCACCCACTTTCTACATAGATATTTATTATGCATGTACCTGGTCTTTGCTTGATAATACAGCTATTTGCATGCAAATAAAATGTTATTGCTGATTTACATTGTAATTATTTGTTATTTACTAAGCTTCATGTATGTATGACTTCTTGTGGTTACTAGTTAAGGTATTATAAATATTACCTTTAAGACTTGCAAAGTTTATGATACTATGCCTCACAGTTTTGGTCTTGATTATGAAGTTTTCCATTTTATATTGAAATAAAAGTTATCCCACTCATCATCACTTTGTTCATTCTTATAATGCATTTTTTAAATTAATGTTCCGAGAAAGAAGATATTGGCAAATAGCTAACTTTATGGAAAAGTCATGCTTGCCATAAGAATTCACGAATTTGCAGAATTTTTAGTGTAACTGTTCAAAATCCTGTACAGAAATACACTTTTTCATCACCATGAGAATATAATCATCATCGCCAGCCATAAGACGTCCACTACTGGACATAAACCTCTCCCTTACTAGGGAGGGAAATAATGAGAGAATATAATATATTATTTAATAATAATAATGGAAGAATATAATATATTATACTACTACTACTACTATTATATTGGACCTGGGTCCTGACTGCAAAACAGAACCACCCGAGGATGGGCAGCAGCATCCTCTTGGTTAACGGGGGTGAGCATTCGGTGATCCCCAAGCTGCCTGCCAAGTGTGGGGATTATGGCAACACCCCTCTATTAAGGGGGAGGCCTTCGTCCAGCAGTGGGCGTTTTATGGCTGATGATGATAACATATTAACCGTCTTATGCATAAAACACAAAACGTATTGTAAACCTATTTTAGTTAAAAAGTGTTTTGTCTTCTTTTTCAAACTCAGTTCGTAATCTGAAAGAAATTGACAAAACACTTATGACTCGAAATAGTTTAGTATTTTATGCATAAGACGGTATATATTTTGTCTTTATGTCTAGTAATTTCGTTAATATCTGTTCTGTTTGGTCACAAAAGGACCATCTATCCATGTTAGACTACACCAGACAAGTTGGTGCTCTAATACATGCCATTGGTGTCGATTCTGTTGCACCGCTCACTAAACTAAACTAACCTGACAGGACTAAAATTATACGCGTCTCATTTCATTTCAGTATGTTAGAAAAGGATGTCAACAGGTTTCGTCCTGTCAAATTAAGTTTAGTTTAGTGAGCGGTGCAACAGAATCGACACCATTATCAAGCTAAAAACCAGTTAAGTCACACACTAAGGTGTCACCAACAATACCGCTACGTAAAATATAAGAATACTATAGAATTCGGATATAATGACTTCGCTTATAATGGCTAACAGTTTTTAGCGATGACATGTAACCTCAACTTTGGTTTCATAGTTAGTTACTAGGGAAACATATCCGTTTAGTTTGACTCCGGTTTGAGCGGCCAACTACTTATAGTGACCTATTTTTGATAATTCATCTGATTAGAACGACATGAAGTGTTGTGTTTTGTTTACGAAACTTACACACCGATATCTCGCCGCCCCGCGATCCAGTTCTTCCTTGAGTGCTTATACCTAACCTATCTTTATGAGTGCACATAAATTACAGTCAGTGTTTATCATCTATCATAATGAGTTCCAGAGGTACATACATTGTTTCTCTTTGTATGTATTAAAGTATACATAAACTTGGAATGTTTTAAGTACCATTAAAGTTATATGTAATTTGTATTAATTGTTTTATTTACCTAAATATAAACTTATTATCTAACTATACTATATAGTAGTCTTTTGCCACAATATATAAAATAAAATCGCTGTCGTTTATTTGTTTATATATTATTACCTTGTATTGTTTTTGTTTGTTTCTGGTTGTATTTGTTTGTTTAAGCGTACCCTGCCGTGTGGTATGCGTGGGGGACGTCACCAACGGTTCCAACGGAAGACCAGCGCTGGCTGTTCGCAGCCAGCATTATGCTGAGTTGGAACCGGTTTGTGGCGAAAAACTATTTTGTACTGTTTAAATTTGTTATGAGTTTCTATTGTCTTGTCTTGTGTACAAAATGTGTTTTTTTCTACAAATAAAATATTGTCTATTGTCTATTGTCTATATATTTGTATTTGTATAGTATAAAATATGAACATATTAAAAACAATTTAAATTATCCGTCCGTTTTGTGCGTCATTCGGTTAGTACGACACAGTTTCGTTCGTTATATCCGGATTCTAATGTATAATATTTTTGTTATCCTACGTAATCAGCCTTTTCATAGTCCACTGCTGGATATAGGCCTACCCTCGAAGGACGATCCACCACACTGACCTGTTTACAGTTTGGTGGATTCACATATGCTTGGTGGAATTAGAATCTTTTTCCCATTCGTATGCAGGTTTCCTTATGATGCTTTCTTTCACCGGTAAGCCAGTGAAATGAAAATCCGTACAAAAACTCCAAAGAGCTCATTAGTAAGGGCCTGGGATTTGAGAGTACAACCACACGAAACTAAAACTTCAGCATCAGCCACAAGACATCCACTGCTAGACGAAGGCTTCTCCCTTAATAGGGAGGATTGCCATAATCCCTACTCTTGGCAGGCAGCATGGCGATCGTAGGATGCTCACAACTTTTAACTGAGAGGATGTTGCTTCCCATACTCCGGTAGTTTTGTATGCAGCTTCGTTCAGATGTGGAGACGTCCACACGTGAACGAAGGCCTCCCCCTTAGACCGCCACACTGTACGACTACCTGCCATTTGCATCCACCGGTTGCCCGCGACTTTTACAATGTCGTCGGTCCACCTAGTGGGAGGCCTTCCTACGCTGCGTCTTCCGGTTCGCGGTCGCCACAAGAACTTTTCTTCCCCATCGGTTATCAGTTTTTCGAGCGATGTGGCCTGCCCATTGCCACTTCAACTTGCAAACCTTGCGAACTATGTCGGTGAGCTTGGGTTCGTTGGCGAACATCCTCGTTCCGGATTTTAGGACGTATCTAGGGCCTATTTTAACTAAAGCAATGGTTGTTGTATTTGCAGGAGAACACCGTGAACGAGCGCACGCGGCTGCTACAGGTGGCTGAGGAGCAGCGAGAGGCGCCGGTGCCGGTGCCCTCGGCCGCCACGCCGCCGCGCAAGCCCGACGAGCAGAGCGCGCTCAACAGGATACTCTCCGAGACTGCTACGTGAGTCCTACAACACCTAGGGCCTAGGGTCCTACAGTCCTACTTAAATTTTTTATTTTTTTGGTGTTCAACTGCAATCAGTCTTCGGTTGTTGTGTAGGAGAAATGATCCAGCGAGCATTTCTCCTTATCTTTGTGCATAATTTCCATCCAATTCTATGATGTGTTGTCTACGTAGCCTCCTTGGATAGCTGATGGTAGTACACTGTGTGACTAGCGGGTTTGGATGCATGGTCAGTCGCTTTTTGTATTTTTGACTGTGTTCATTTTCAGTCCTTCATGCAGCTCTGTAGTCTTCAGGAACTACACCATGGAGCGTTTGATATGTTTCTCAGAATGTAATTCTGTGCTCTTTGTATGATAGAGGTGTTTGCGTTGCAGGCAGATCCCCATAGTTGAATGCCTTATGTCCAAAGTGGTTTCACTATTGACTTGTATATCAGAAGTAAAGAAAGGCTACTTAAATTAACAAACTTTATCTAACTGCTGCATAATATTAACGTGCTAAATAAGCTTGGCCGAGTTACTGGAAAATCCATGGAAAAACTAGTGTAAATCTGCAAACTGCGCAAAATAATACTAACCAAAACTTGTTTGCATGAAAATAATGTTTTTTTTTTCTGAACCATTGTAATGTTAGAGAATATTTATATGAAGTATTTAAACAGGTTATGTTGATAACGCATAGACAGTATGAAAAATTAAGACGTGTGGCAGCACTTGAACCTGCATATGAGCAATTCTATTACATATTTGAGCGAGTAACAGCATGATCTGGACCTCTGATTTCACATCATCAGCCAAAAGCCGTCCACCGTTGGACGAAGGCCTCCCTTTTTATAGAGGGGGGAGGGGCATAATCCCCACGCCTAGCAGGCGGCTTGGGGATCGCAGAATGCTCACCACCGTTAACCGAGCGGCCTCTGGTGGTTCTGGATGCAGTTTTAGGATATACCCAGGTCCAATTGTGATTTATCAATAATTTATTTGATGTATGCATTCCAGTAACGTGATAGACGTGGGCGCGCTGGGTCCGTACGCTCTGGAGGCGGGCGTGTACAGCGAGCGCGTGCGGGCGTACACCGCGCGCGTGTCGGGCGCGCCCGCCGCGCCGCGCCCGCGCACGCGCCTGCTCAAGGACGTGGCGGCCGCCGAGTGCACGGCCCTGCTACACGCCCCGCCCCTCACGCCGGAACACAGGGACTTTGTAAGCTATTACTACCTACTCTTCTATTATCGTCTTCAGCCAGAAGACGTCCACTGCTGGACGCGCCTTGGCAGGCGGCAGAAAGGGCGTTTTCACACTGACCAGAAACGATATCGTCGGAGTGCTAGTTTCATATAATTAGTACTGCACGCTTTCACAATGACAAACGATAATGACTGTTTTCACACTGACAAACGATAATGCGACAATATCGTTTGTCAGTGTGAAAGCGTGTTGTACTGATAGGGTAGATGACTGATGTTTATATCGTTGAAACCAATAGCTTTAATGAAGAATTTAAATAAATATAGTATGTTTATTGAAAAAAAATATTAAACCGGGTAATAATGTTCTGTTATATGAGCGTTTAAAGTTTTTGTTAGAGACAACTCTGTCCCTTTCCCACAAAACAAAAAATTACGTTACGCCTTACTTGTCAGAATAGAATTTATATGGCGTACAGAGAAGTGACGTCACGATTTGCTGTTTCGCCTCTCTGTCTAGCATGATATTAAAATGCTTAAAAGTTGCTTATTTTTGATCAGATTTTCGTTTTTTTTTTCATTAATCAGCTATATTTATGGGCCACATATTAATAGGACAGTAAAAAAAACCAGTCATCTAGCCTATTATATTATATGAAACTAGCACTCCAACGATATCGTGACGATATCGTTTCTGGTCAGTGTGAAAACGCCCAATGGTCACCACCGTTAACCGAGGGGACGCTGATGCCCTCCTCCGGTCATCCGGTTGCTCTGGATGCAGTTTTAGGATGTATCCAGGTATATCATCACCATTACCAAAAAAAAACTACACAGGCCTCCCTTTACAACGCAACTAGCTGTGCCCCGCGGTTGCAACCACGTGATGATGAAAAACGGTGATGATTAAGACGATAAAAAGTAGCCTATAATTATGTAGTGGTAGGACTCTATTGTAGAGTCCACCTGGGGAAGTACCACACCTTTGCCAGTTATTCAACCGCCAAGCGGTAGTGTGCAAGCATTACTGTGTTCCGGTTTGAAGGGCAATGTTACCAGAGAAATTACTGGGTATGAAGAGATTTAACATCTAATATCTCAGGGTGACGAGCGCAGTGCGGTGCGGCGCAGGATTGTGTTCGCAATTCTGGCCCTGCTACTGTTAGTGGCAGGCGTGATGTTTATCACCCGACGAACGTCTTGCTCGTCTCGTCACTTGATTGTATAAAAAAATATATGGGATTTCGGGAAATAAGCTACTTCTATTATGAGTTTCATCCAAATCCGTTTAGCCGTGAAGAGGTAATCGCATGTATAATATTAGTGTGATAACTTCACCTGACTTGAACCAGTTTCTTGTAACACTGCCCACGTGTAATGTTCCCAGCTAACGTCGTCCATAAAGCGCGCGGCGGCGGCGATCTCGGAGCTGCGCGTGGAGCACCACGAGGAGCTGGTCGTGCCGTTCCGCGTGTCCTAGCGCGCGGCCTCCTGCGCCGGCGACTCGCGTGAGTGTGCGCTCCTATCCCACTCACAGCCTGTTGTATCGACTCGCTGACTATTTTATTGGCTGATTTAGTTGATGTTCTGAATATTAAACCGGCTCACAAGCAATAGGCTAGATGACTGTTTTTTTTTAAATTATCTTATTAAAATGTGGCCCATAAATATAGCTGATTAATGAAAAAAAAACGAAAATCTGATCAAAAATAAGGAACTTTTAAGCATTTTAATATCATGCTAGACAGAGAGGCGAAACAGCAAATCGTGACGTCACTTCTCTGTACGCCATATAAATTCTATTCTGACAAGTAAGGCGTTACGTCATTTTTTGTTTTGTGGGAAAGCGACAGAGCTGTCTCTACCAACAACTTTAAACGCTCATATATCAGAACATTATTAACCGATTTAAATTATATTTTTCAATAAACATTCTATATTTACTTAAATTCTTCATCAAAGCTATTGGTTTCAACGATATAAACATTAGTCATCTACCCTATTTATTGACTCACTGACTATTTATCGGCTCTTCGAAAATTTTATTGAGTATATAAACATTTTATTGACTCACCGACAATTTTTGACTCGGCGACTATGTTACTCTCAACTGACTGACTCGACTATTTTATTTATTTACTTACTTACTATTTTCCTGACTCTGACTACTTTATTGATTCACTGACTATTTTATTGGCTCACCGACTATTTTGTTGACTCTTCCTACCATACTTATCGAGACCAAACCGAGACACGTGGCGTCAAATGCGAGCGTACAAAAAAAATGTGAAGGTACAAATACAAATAGTTTATTGATAACACCAAAGTTACAAGTCAAATTTCATTAAGTATGTCACAAAAAAATAATCACTTACTAAAATGATGTGAACGGAGGACGGGCAGCAGCGTCCTCTCGGTTAACGGTGGTGACCATTCTGCGATCCCCAAGCCGCCTGCCAAGCGTGGGGATTATGGCAACACCCCTCTATAAAGGGGGAGGCCTTCGTCGAGTTTTGGCGGGAACGCGAGAAAATCATGTCGCTGCATTGTATTATTTTCCAAAACTTGTGTTTTTTTCGAGTTTTAATGCATAAAAATGGTGGCGTTTTATTCATTAAGTGCTGATTTACGAGCAAGAGTGTGGGCAAGTGCTATAATGTAGTGAAACGTGTCTTTTCGTGTTGTTTCCAAAACTCCGAAGAAGCTTGTAGTAAAGTTGCCACGACTTTACTAGGGCATGATTGGACTTGACTGTTACTTTTACTTAATGTGTGTGACTTGGACTGTGACTACAACTCATTTAACTACAGAAAGAAGGATCGATGAAGAAATATGTATTCGGCTGAAGGACTAGTATCCATGGCCAGGAACTATTAAAAACAACAAAAGGCCTTCGTCCAGCAGTGGACGTCTTATGGCTGACGACGACTAAAATGAAATAAAAATTACAAAAATACGTTAATAATCTCTTTTTTTTTAAAACAAGTACAAACAACTATACTGATTTCGCGATACCTTACCTTGTCTACTATTGTCCTCTATGGTAACACAAATATATTTCTGTTTCCAGTGTAGCTCGAGAGTCGCCAACTCGCACTTGACACCGATCCCGGCATTGGCCTAGCTATGTAAGCGACGAAATCGGCAGAGCTTCTAATACTTGACAAAATGACAAACCGACCATGTAAATAGTATATTAGCGATTGGTCGTAAAACTGTATAAACTATAGTCGGCACCTGCAACCGTCTGGTCGCGTTAATTGTCACTTGTAATCGTGAGATCGAAAGTAACAGCTAACGGAATCTGCTAAGATATTACGCTATTTCTAGAAGATTCATTTAGACGGCTTCCTCTACTTCCACTGATATTAAACGATGATGGGAACAAAGATATAGCTTGAAAAGGTTAAATATTTGAAGCCTTTTCTCCAATATAATGCATAGTTTTTCATGTTATCTATTTTGCATAAATATATGATGACAGATGAGGCCTACGAAAACTGATGCAAAAAGTTAATTTTTTTTTGCATAGACGCAAGAAAAACAAATCTTTTAATAATGATAATTAATAAGTAATATTTTATCTTATTTCAGTTCTGTGGTTATGATTTATTTTGTAGCGCTCGTGGCGTAGCTTGTCTCGGTGATTCTAAACGATCACCGATGTTAAGCAACGGACGGTCCGGTCAGTCTTCGGATGGGTGACCGTGCGTGGCATTTATTTCTGAGCGCTACCGTGGGTCGGGTGATACGTTAAATTGTTGGTCCCAACCGTGTTAAATTGTTGGCCATGTCAGAGACCTTAGGGCGGCACATTAACTCTGACACTAGGGCTGGCCACTCAGCCTATACGAACTTACTTCCTTACTTTATTTATAAATAGCCGTGTAGCTCTGCCAATTTTGATAAAATCCATAAGAGAATAATTTAAAAGAGGCTGCAGTGACTAACTTGTAGTTGACTATCAATTCTACTATTTCAAAATTATTTAAAATATTTTATTGTGTTCAATTCTTTTATAATTACATTTTAGGGGGTTTTTTTTGTAGGTATTCATTAACGATGAAAAAGATTCTCGATTTAATAAGACAACAATATTATTTCGTTTAAATAAAATAATTGTAATTTGGCTCTTATGTTGTCTTATGTATCTTATGTTGTTACCACCATATTAATAGATGTAAGAAACATTTGACAGTATTTTATGTTAAAATAATTTATAATTTGCCCAATAATTATAACACAATAGTATTTTAGGCAATTTACAAGCTCAAAGTAGATCCATTCTTCCTTCCTAAGACAACTCTTAATTGTTTAAGATCACATAAGATAACTCATAATTTGTTACACACATAGCACACACACAAGCACTCACACACACTCACACACAATTTATATCGTAACGTGTGATGTACATGTCGGTTACCACCTATATTTTTACGACAAACTAGCGAGGGTTCGGAATTTACGGGTTTCCAATCAACTCGAACTGTCTGAACAATGTGGTCAATTCTGACGGTTTTAGTTGACAGTTCTAAACTAATTAAAATATTGCTGTCACTTTTTTAATTGGCATGTTAGCTAAGGACAGCAATACTTTAGTTAGTTTAGTTCTGTCAACTTAAACCTTCAGAATAGGCTAGATGACTGGTTTTTTTTATTGTCCTATTAAAATGTGGACCATAAATATAGCTGATTAATGAAAAGAAAATGAAAATCTGATCAAAAATAAGCAACTTATAAGCATTTTAATATCATGCTAGACAGAGAGGCGAAACAGCAAATCGTGACGTCACTTCTCTGTACGCCATATAAATTATATACTGACAAGTAAGGCGTGACGTCATTTTTTGTTTTGTGGGAAAGGGACAGAGTTGTCTCTAACAAAAACTTTAAACGCTCATATATCAGAACATTATTAACCCCTTAAAATTTTTTTTTTGATAAACATACTATATTTACTTAAATTCTTCATCAAAGCTATTGATTTCAACGATATAAACATCAGTCATCTACCCTATTGACCACAATGATTGATTATCATAAAACATCGCACGTTCTTTCACAAGACTTATTTTGAGCTTATTTGTTGATTGGAAGTGATCACACTTCGAGCTATACCAGCTGTCCATTGTTGAATAGTCAATGCTTAAACACAGTCTAGAATTCATTCAAACCATTTAATTCTACTTTGAGTCTGTAAATGTCTGTTTTTATTGCTTACTGTATTTCCTATAATATTATATATTATTTCCATAGTATTTACATGTTTGTGTTGTGTATGTTTGTCAATTTAAAGTTTATTTTGTTTGTAAACTTGAAAGCTCGACAGGAGTAATGACCGTAAAAATTATACGGAACGAAAATACATAAAATATATTTCAACTCATTGAAATGGATGGAAAGCAGGTTTTCCGATTTCTGTATCGGTAATTCGATACCATAAAAATTTGACAATGAGGTCCTTTTAAATAGTGTCGGTCCCCATAATCTATCGATGAAAACTTGTATAATTTGTGTCAAAATTCGGTCCGATGATGTCGGTTTGAGTGACATGGTCTGACGCCTGTTCTTAAACAAAATTCAACAAGATTTCATTTGTGACGAATATTTTTGTAGATAATGGGAAGTTTTCTGACAGCTGTCAAAACGTAGTTCTACAGTCAAAAGATAGACGGCGCTGGCGAGATGTGGCCCACTTTTTTCCGCATATTTCTTGTGAAAAAGCAGTTCACTAACCTTCACTGTTGGTAAGTGCTTTTTCAAGTTTTCTTGTATCATTTTGTTGAAATTTTGATAAATTATTATTGTTACGTTACGGTATTGTTATTATTTTTTGTTGATAGTAATTGTTATTTTTATTGATAGCGTTTA
The DNA here is from genome assembly GCA_905404285.2 of Erannis defoliaria. NCBI lineage: Eukaryota > Metazoa > Arthropoda > Insecta > Lepidoptera > Geometridae > Erannis > Erannis defoliaria. The sequence continues at coordinate 1,410,936 of FR990082.1, read as the reverse complement.
ATTAATCAATAAGCAAGGCCCACACACAATTTGCCTGGAATAACAAAACCTTAAGAAATATTATGGGCAAGTACTTTGTTATACAAACAATAACCACAAAAAACGCATGACAGATCTGATATAAATGAAATAAGGTAACTTTTTATTTATAGACCTTTTTACATTACTTCATTCGTTCAAAATCTTCAGAACCACAGACAAGATAGTGAAACTGTTCAAGGCCATGTCTCTTCATTGCCATCGAACAGATTTTTATGAACTATATAGCTGTCAGAAAATCGCCCATTAAAAGTCGGTTGCGAGTGACAGCTAACTGAATCGTGCTGTTGATTGGCGTTTATGTGTCGGGACCGTGTATTTGGAAAGCAATTGGTTTAACTGTAGTAGACTATCTATCGGTGCGACTGACTGAACTTAGCTAGTTTCATTGTAAATAACTAAATATCTATTTATATTGTATTATAATATTAAATATGCGTTGGAATAGTTTTCTGTTACAAACTAAATTTGTCAGTTTTGAAACGGATGTCCTCTTTTTGACATATTGTAGTAAATAAAAAGAGACAGACAATCTTAAAACTCGAGTTTAGTTTTAGAAAATGTATTGCAAAATCGACTTATAATGGTTTCGATTCCGATATAACATTGTCTTGACGTCAGTTACGTCTGTCTTTATCGTTTTAGTCTAATGCTGAGGCTTCACCTGCGTGACGCTTTACGTCCAATTATCGGAATAATTAACCTGCAACAAATGAACATTAAACAGTGCGCTACATGGGCGGCCACACTATCATTTTACTTTGAATATCGCCTAACGTCTAACGAGTAGGTTCAAAATCGTTCACGTATTATTTTATTTACGTGTTCGCTGTAAGACGTTAAGATACGACTAACAGTAACTAATACAAGCCAGTTAAAAAAATGGCTTGGCTTTTTTTCTCTATGCATTGCGGTACTCCCAGGTAGCAACCGTTTCCGGGAATTGTTTACTTTGTGTTCATGGACTTTTAACAATACAATAATAGACAATAGACAATAGTTTATTCGTGGCAAAAGTATAAACAAAAAATCAGAAAATCAAAAATCAAAAAAAAACATTTAACCGCTTTTATGGTTCGGATACCCCTTAGTGCGACGTTAATAATGCCATTAGACTATTAGCGCGCTAACACCCGGCCATATCTGCGTACTGTTACAAATACCGTGCTAAACAGTGAGTTGAAATAAATAGAGTAGTTATAGTCGAACAAAACTGCTTTAAAAACTGACTAGAAGTTATTAAATATACTTACGCATGTTTCTATGCAGTTTGTGAAGAAAAGGAAGGAATATGGCCGACTTTATACGCCACACCTGTTGTTAGAAAGAGACAAATATCCAATTTCTCTTACGGCTTAATAAGCTACACTAGTTTATTGGCCAGAGCGAGCGCCTTCGCCGCGCCGGTGTGGCTCTCTTTCACTCTCTCACACAAGACGATCTATTTATCTCGGCCATCCATTTCAAAGTGACAACAGTCGTTTTAGATAAAATAAATTTCATTTTTTCCCATTGCAATAAAAATACAGTACTTACGCGTGAAACGTTTTTTTTTTATCTCTCACAATGCCTGTGTAGATTGTGCAGTGTCTAAATACACAGAAAGGCATAATATCACCATCTTTTTGCTAGAAAACATACGATTAGCGGCAGCGTATTACCGGACATTCGGAAGTGAAAGACTGGTAGCGATCACGGCAATTACCTTGATTTCGTCTAGTAAATATGGCGGGGGGGACAACTCATCTACAGGTAAAAACATCTTAGGTGCTAAATAATAGCGTCACTCGCAGGTGAAGCCCTAGCATAATGGTAAAGATAATAGTTTTGGTGTCTAAAGTCTGCGTTCATGTTTCATGTTATATAAGAATTGAAGCCACTTTCTAACATTATAACGGCTGAATATTGAGCTTATTGGATTTTTAAGAGTATTTAAGCGAAGACGCCATTTTGTAAAGGATAAAGGCTTATTTACACATACGAGGTGTTTGCTGTCGCGACAGCGAATATCACGTCAATCTGGATAGGCCTTTGTTTGGGGAGAGATATACCAAATGTGAATAGGTATAGCTTGGTTAGTATTTAGTAACAATAAAATGCCTAAATATGGCCAGCTGTATTCCTTATGTGAGTTAATAATGTATGATTTTCTATTGTTAAGGGCTGTGCCTAAATGTTTATATTGCATAGAAAAAAATTAACTATTCTACAATTGACTTAAGATTGATTTACGAAAGATTTTTAACGGACTTACTTATTTGGTTTTCGGTTTACTATATAGTGAGCGATACAAAAGCTAAGATTTAATTAAAAAAAGCTTCTCTAAAAACATACAACATAATAAACAAACGGCAATCATCGCTTTGTTGTGCGATGATTTGTTGATTGACCAGTTTTTCAACCGACTTCAAAAAATGAGGTTCTCAATTCGACAGCGTTTTTTTAAAAAAATAAATTGTATGGTACTTACTTGGTTACTCCGCCAATTATGAATTGATTTTGATGATTATTTTTTTGTTTGGTAGGTGATACTTCTGAGGTGGTCCCATATATATTATATCGAGTTTTTGGGTTTTATATGAAAATAACTGGAAAATATGAAGATATCATCCAGGTAATCGAAATTGAAGTCGGTTGTATTTTTTTTTAAAGTATGTTATTATAGGTTAGCGTTTTCTATGTTGTCCCCAGTGTATTCAACTCGACAGACTCGAGAATGCTATTTGTATCGCTGACATAATTTTGCCATGTTTTTGTCTGCACCACACTTTGCTCTAATTTGGGCTACCATTGTTCTTTCCAAGTTTCACAACTTCTTTATTTGAACGCTAAAATGTCAAAAAAATATTTTAGGATGACTATCACTCTGCCTAACAAGCTGAGATTCGTTTCCGATGGTGCCTTGAGCTGAATGGGAAATCGTGAACCCATCGAATACAGAGTTCATTAGTTTAAAAACCAAAACACTTTTGTTATAGCGATAAAAGTTGCTATAAAAAGTTCATTTTAATTATTTATATTCGTAAGACTTCGGATTTTCGAGCGATTCAAAGGCAGTTAACTCTGAACGGTGCGAAGCAAACAGAAGTGTGACGTGTGGTGCTGGCATTTAGGGTGTTTTTCCACTGAGCCGATGAGACTCGACCAATCACATTGGTTGTGCAGGAGTCGACCATAGGTTGAATTAAACTGTAATTTTTGTGAGTGGTCGACTCCGCCTCAGTGGAAACGCACCCTTACAGCTAATATTTCGTATGGACAGCGTAGGCATCAGTTATTTTGTTATCAATGCACATGTATAGTAACTAATAATATTGAAGTAATAAATGATTTATAATATTAATTACTTGTGTTTTTTATAGTGTGGTCCCAGTAATTATATTTGCACTATGGGGTTTACCAAGACAGAGCCACTGAATAAATAATACTACTACGTACAGAAAGTTCACTCCGCAAAGGAATTTAAATAAATAAGGACTCTATCTACTAAGCAATAAAGTTGCAATTCAACTCGCACAGCGCTGGATACCGCTCGCTATATTCAGTATATACTATATGTATGTATACTATACTATATGCAGTAGACTTCGCAAGGTGCTTGTTCTCGCTTCGCGTGATATGAAGGGATGTGGCAGTCAAACTCTAAATATGGACAATTTCTAAGACGGCCATTTATAACGACTTCTAGGGCTCACCTGTGCGGCTAGTACTAGCTGCCCCGCTGCTTTATACGGATCTACGAAACGGTGGCACGCAACGGCTGGTACCGGTTGCCCTACTGCCCCAATCGACTACCGTCCGTCACGGCGGCGCCTGCTCGACGTTCGGACATTCTCTGCAGTTCTCCAGCAACTTAATACCGGCTGCCCTGTTTGCCCTACTCGACTTCTGTTCTGTCCCTGTGGGATCACGCACCGGAACTCAAGGCCAGTGTGTCTAGATAGTTATATAACGTAGTTCGGTTAATGAATGGACTTTACCCCGACCCTTTCTGTTAATATATTTGCCTACTGCCTTTAATTCTGTTTAGCTTACCTTGCCTTTCTGAGGCACTGATTAAAATTTATGTTAACCTTCTTTTTGTTTTCTTATTTGTGACTACCTACGTAGGTTCCGTAGATTGGACAACTAAAAGTGTTACAATGGCGCCCAGCTACAAGTCACATTCATGACCGAAATACGTAATTTTTCTTTTTGCTTTTAATAGTTTTCTTTGGTGTTGGCTATACAATTTAATTCATACGTTGTTTATGTTAGATCAACTGGTGTGTGGGAAATAATCCTACTGTGGACACTTTCTAGTTCTTAACATGTTGTGATAGTTCGACACAAGCGTGTCGAAGTGAGGTTTTTGCAACACACTAGCTGATAACTAAATTTAAGGTAACTTGGTTGTTCTGCTTCCGCAATTAGTTAGGCCATTAATATTACTTGTAATATTTTATTTCATTTTCTTCCACTATTGAAACACTCACCAATATTAGGTCATAATGGCTTACGATATAAAGTTCCTATCTCTTCAAAAAGCTGAATTGGAATATGAAGTTGAGCTACGCGGTGGTACTGGAGAATCAGTACAGGAGCTTCGGAAACAGATTATCAAATTGTCACAACTACTGCCCTCGGCAGACATCCTTGAATCTTATCTAGAGCCATCTGACGACTTAAAAGGAGTAAAGGAGTCTTTATTAAAAAACCAGGGTAACCTCTCTAGTCTTAAAACAAAATTTGATAAAAATCTATTTTTTAGGGTTGAAAACTTAATCAACCATATTTACCATCGACTTAATAGAATCAGTCCTATCCCAGAAGTTGCCGATGTCCACAAAGTGTGCGTTACCAACCTAAACTCGCAAAGTAAGGAACTTGCTACGCTTAAACCCCATACGCTGCAATCGCAGTCGACTTCCGGTGGAACTTCTACTTCTGCGGCGGCAGAAACCACGACTGAGCCCATGGCTATTGCCGTAACATGCGAACGCACCCTAACTTCTGATATTTCTAAATTAAAATATTCTGGCAAGACATGCGTACGCTCTTTTGTTCAAAAAGTCGAGGAATTTGCACTATCTAGAAGAATACCGCATGAAAAAATTCTGTCCCTGGCTTTCGAAATCTTTGTTGACGATGCCCTACATTGGTATCGATGCCACAAGGACAGGATTCAGACTTGGCAGGAATTGTGTACGCTTCTAAAACAAGATTTTAGTAGTAGCGACTACGATTATAGGCTTGCGGCTGAAATTCGATCGCGTACACAAGGAGAAAATGAAAACATCACTATCTACCTATCAATCATGCATGGTATGTTTTCTCGCCTTACGAAGCCATTTTCAGAGCAGGACAAATTGGAAATTTTGCTTCATAATATTCGTCCATGTTACGCCAATTCATTAGCTTCCACTCCTTGTATATCGACTGTTGATGTTTTGGAATCGGTATGTCGTAACTATGAAAATGTGCAATCACGGTTTAACCACTTTCATGAACCACCTAAAGTGTCTAGCTCTACATTGGCTCCTGAATTTGCCTATAAGCAAATGGTGACTGTTGCGAGTACCTCGTCGAACAAGTTTCGCCAATACAACTTCAACAACAGTCAAAAGTCCACTTACACTAATTCCAACTTAAACACTTACAGTAAAGTAAGCCCTAACGTAACTGCCTAACTGAGAATAATGAATCGAGCTTGCAGCAGACCATGGACCTAGCAGCTCTGTCAGCAACCACCTCTGGACAAGCTAAATCTATGTACTGTCCCAGATGTAGAACTAATAACCATTCGCTCAAAAATTGTAAAGAAGAGCGCTTCCTCATATGTTTCAAATGTGGTGAAAAGGGTGTTCGCTCATTAGAATGTCCTAATTGTAAGGTCACGGATGCTTACAAACCAAAAAACTAATGCAGAAGGATTGCTCAGACAGTACATTAGGATCGAAAACTAGTAGAACTGAGTGGAAAGACTGGTTAAGTTTTGTCTCAAAATTCTCTACTTTTAATACTGTCTCAGCAATCCGCGATAGCAAAAGTAACACTAACATGTCTAGATTATATGTCTCAGTCAATATTAAAAATAAATCTCTTACCGGGCTTCTGGATACTGGTTCATCTGCAACCATACTAGGCAACAGAACTCACGAAAAACTGCTTGAGGCTGGTTTGAGCTCATTACAGGTGATTCCTCCCGTTTCGTCGCTGCCAGCGGTGAGAAATTAGACTCGATCGGAACAATCCACCTGCCAGTAACGTTCCAAAATGTGACTCTAACACTTAAAGCGTATGCAGTACCAAGTGTAAAGCACGACTTGATCTTAGGTATGGATTTCTGGCGAGTTTTTAATTTACTACCCAAAAATCTAGATCAAATAGCTTTCTACCAGGAATCAACAAAAGTATCAGCGACAAAATTGGAAAATGGAAAGTCTAAACTTCTGTATTCCTATGACTACTTATCTGACGACGAAAAACTGGTAGCTGACGGCTTAATATCACAGTTCCACGACATATCTTATGAAAGGCGTGGTTTAGGTCGTACATCTCTTATCACACATTCGATTGACACTGGGGATGCTGCCCCCATTCGTCAACGTTACTACAGGATGTCACCTGAGAAACAACGAAACCTTGTTGAACAACTGGATGACATGTTGAAAGAAAACGTCGTGGAACCATGCGAGAGTCCGTGGTCATCCCCGGTCCTCTTGACACCAAAGAAAAATGGAGAGCTACGTTTTTGCCTCGACAGTAGAAAACTTAACACGATTACTAGGAAAGATTGTAGGGATATGCTTCCCTACGGGTACCTATTGACTTACTATTTTATAGGTAATTCCTGTGTTTAGCTTCCTAATAGCTGAACATGCTTGAATAACACACTTTTATGTATTACTTTTCTTTATTTGGATAATGTTTCTCACATCTCGTTTTTGAGGCATGATGTTCGTCTTAGATTAGGCCCTTGTAGAAAGTTAGGTGCCTTCTTTTACCTTGTATGTTTAGGGCAAGTTGTTATAATTTTCCTTCTTTCGTGTTCACACGATTTCTCCTGCTAGGAACCAATGTTTTCCTGGTTTGTCGGCATACGGGCGTTCTTTGGGTCCGCATGCTGAATCTTTCATGCTCTTCTGGTGCCGGGATCGACGTTTTCGGATGAATTTTGGAAATAATAAATTTTCCTGGTACCTCTTCGATCTGCATGAAACTTACATCGATTGGAGAGCGAATTTTTGTGGTTCATCTGGTGTAGTTAGATTGTGAAATAACTTATTGGTTTTACTTGAATATTGGTTTAAAATTAGGTAAACAAAGCGCTGTCAATCTTGACAGTTGTCAAATTTGACCGTCTGTAGTCTCCATGTAGTTTCGTGAAAAGAGGTTTGCCTGGAAATCTCGACTACATGGAGTATTTTTGGGTAAGGTCTTTTATATTATTAATAGGACCTCTCCGCTCTGTGAACAAAATTTCAGGCTGCAGAGAATTTTAGAAATGGCTCTAGAATACTTTCAAAATCCGTATATAAGGGAGACTTCCATCCCTGGTGCGGGATTCTGTTTTTGGATTCTGATTCTACAACTACTACTGAGATCAATGATACTTATGCCCTAAGGGTTATTGTGATTAAATTTAACCCAGTCTTAATTTTGGACGAGTTGGTCCGATTTGATCTCTTACTGGGCAAACCTTAGGCCCTTCATTGTTCCTTTTTCTTTTCTCATCACAAATTATTTCAGATTCCCTAGACGGTTGCCAGCTCCAGTTCTTGGGGAACTCTGCCCCAAGACCCGTATTCCTGCTTCGGGGAGCTGAAACTCCGAGCAACCCTGGTGTCCTATGTCGTGACTCTGCCTCAAGACCCGTATTCCTGCTTCGGGGAGCTGAAACTCCGAGCAACCCTGGTGTCCTATGTCGTGCCTACTTCTGGTTGCGAGAACTACAAGCAAATCTGGTGTCCCATGGTTGTGTCTGCATCTGGTACAGAAGCTCTCCAGTGAACGTGTCGGCTTCTGGAAGCTTCAAGCAATCTCCACTGCGGAAGTCTTCATGGTGGCTAGATTTCTCTAATAAAATATTCTTCTTTTGACTTTCGATATTAGGGATCCGTAAGGTTACCACTTCCATATAGGAAATTATCAGTATAGGCAAATTCTTTAAAACACTAGGTAGGACATCTATTTTACAACAAGAGAGAGATTAAAATTCTTATAACCTATACTTTCTTTTATTTTAAAACTGCACATCATTACAAGATGCGTACAGTCTACCTTACATATCAGAGATTCTCGACAATCTACGTGATGCTAAGTATCTTTCCAGTCTAGACCTCTCTAAGAGTTTTTGGCAGGTATTAATCAGGGAAGAGGACAGGCAGAAGACTGCTTTTTACATCCCTACTCGCGGCACGTTTCAATTCAAATCTATGCCCTTTGGGCTGACTAACGCTCCAGCCACTCAACAAAGATTGGTGGACGCCCTGTTCTACGGTCCGGAATTTGAGCACAGAGTGTTTGTGTTCATTGATGACGTCATAATTGTGGCTAATAGCTTTGAACATCATATATCACTGTTAAAACGCGTCCTCGATAAATTAAAGAAAGCAAACTTGACCATCAACTTTGAAAAAAGTCAGTTTTTCAGATCTCAGCTGAAGTATCTTGGATATATTGTCAACTCTAAAGGCTTGCAACCAGACCCTGAAAAAGTAGAATCCATAGTAAACTATCCCACTCCTACGAATCGCAAAGAAGTAAGGCGTTTTATAGGAACCGCTTCCTGGTATCGCAGGTTCATACCTAACTTCAGCAGTCTATCATCTCCCTTGAATAAACTGACATCTCAAGGCAAAAATGCTCCGGCCTTCACTTGGTCTGCAGAAGCCGATATGGCATTCAAGAAACTTAAGAAATGCCTTAGCTCTGCACCTATACTATCCTGCCCGGACTACTCTAAAGCGTTTGAGGTACATACAGATGCAAGTGATTATGGAATCGGCGCTGTGCTTACCCAAACACTTGACGGGCAGGAAAAGGTCATAGCGTACATGAGCAAATCTTTGTCTCACCAAGAGCGAAACTATAGTGCAACTGAACGTGAAGCCTTAGCTGTACTCATCGCTATTGAGCACTGGCGTTGTTACTTAGAAAACGGCCTTAAGTTCGTAGTTTATACAGACCACTCATCACTTAAATGGTTTTTAAATCTCAACAACCCAACGGGAAGACTAGCCCGATGGGGAGTTCGACTTTCTGCTTACAACTTCGAAATTAAACATCGAAAAGGTTCTGAAAATGTCGTACCAGACAGTTTAAGTCGATGTGTTCCTGTTACTGCCATCGATGCTACATCGGCTGTACCCCTACTAAAGACTAATGACCCATGGTATTTGAATATTTTCGAAGGATGTCAAAGTTCTCCCACATCCTTCTTAAATTACCGAGTTGCCGAAGGTAAGCTATTTCGATACATGAAGTCGTTAAACCCTCTGATCAGAGAATTCGAGTGGAAGGAGGTAATTCCGATGGAGCATCGACAAGAAGTTATTACTAAAAATCATTCGGAACCAACTTCTGGCCATTTTGGTATTTTCAAAACGCACAAGCGCCTAATTTTGAAATACTTTTGGCCTAGCTTACATAAAGACGTAATAAATTTTGTAACTAATTGTGAAACGTGCCTAGCCCACAAATACCCAAATCACTCGACTTTGGGTATAATGGGTAGACCTAAAGATTGCTGCCGTCCTTTTCAAATGTTGAGCGTCGATTTAGTCGGAACACTACCAACAACTAGGAAGCAAAATACGTACCTTTTGGTGATAACTTGTTGTTTTTCTAAATACTGCTTACTTTATCCAATCAGACGAGCTACATCGGAAATCATATGCAAGATCTTAGAAGAGAGTATTTTTCTTGTTCATGGGGTTCCGAGTACTATTATCATGGACAATGGAAAACAGTTTACTAGTAACATGATGCGTAATTTATTTGCTCATTACAGCATCCCTAATATATACTACACCCCACTGTATACCCCACAGATAAATACGGTAGAACGATACAACAAAACTATAATGACAGCGGTGTCTACCTTCATTGAAAACGACCATAGATCTTGGGATATTAATATTCCTAAAATACAATTTGCTCTGAATAGCGCTGTCAATGAAGCAACCGGATTCACTCCATCCTTTCTTGTTTTTGGGCGTGAATTGATAAGCGATGGCTTGCACTATGTAGATGCCGATCTACAAAGCCAAATTATATTTGCACCTCGGGACAGCTACGCCGAAAACTTAGGTGTATTGCAGAAAATATTCGACAAAGTTCAACTCTCCCTCATTAAGGCACATTCTCGTAGTGCTACTAATTACAATTTGCGTCGTAAAAACGTCGATTTCAATGTCGGCGACATAGTATGGAAACGCACATTTTATCAGAGTGATAAAGAGAAACGATTTTCAAAAAAAATTGGCTCCCAAATTTCTAAAATGCCGTATTATTGCTAAAAGATCAAAGCTTGTTTATGATCTTAAGGATATGACAGGTCGCAACTTAGGGACGTGGCATGTGAAAGATTTCAAGTTAACTTAGATATCCAGCTTTTGAATTTTTCCCAGGAAAAATCCCAACCTAAAAAAGGGGGTATGTAACGGTTCGTTACCCACCTATTCAATCTCCTAGGAAAAATTGTTACTTAAGGCAGAATATTGATCATATTATTTCGAACTATTTTCTTTTAATTGTTCTAAACAGTTCAAATCAAACAAATATTAATTACTAGGTGTACATAATCTAATTTATAACTTAAATACAACATTCTAAGGCCGCGCGCACTAGCCAATGAGAGCGCGGTGACCGGGTGGCGCGAGACGCGGGGTTTACCTGACTTACGTGACCTCGAGCGACAGAAGCAACGGCTGGCGGTACGGGATTGTGGACGCGACACTTGCTCCCGCGATCCGTTTATTTTCTTGCTCCGCCATTAAACTAACTATATATTCCAATTCTTGCATTTTTACTTATTACAAATAGTGCAGTGTGTTTACCCCAACTTGGGTGAGTGTTTAATGGATTCCTAATATTTGTAGATCTGCTTTTGATCGTGTTTGTAAATGACGTGAGTAGTTTCAAATATGTTCATGTCTTGTTTTAACTGCCATTTTATGTCCAACATTAGACTGATTGCTCATTTAATAAAATTATGATAAAGACTGTATAGTTTTATTATTATTGGAATCAACAGTTTCAAGTGAGGTTATTTTAAATGAACATGTTTGAAATATACGAAGGTTTTATTCTTATTTTCATTGTATATAATATCGCATCTTGTATTCTGTGTTATTGATCATTGCGTGTCTTATATTCTGTAACCGTTTGACTGCCTCATCTTAGATGCTATTAAATGCAGTAGACTTCGCAAGGTGCTTGTTCTCGCTTCGCGTGATATGAAGGGATGTGGCAGTCAAACTCTAAATATGGACAATTTCTAAGACGGCCAATTATAACGACTTCTAGGGCTCACCTGTGCGGCTAGTACTAGCTGCCCCGCTGCTTTATACGGATCTACGAAACGGTGGCACGCAACGGCTGGTACCGGTTGCCCTACTGCCCCAATCGACTACCGTCCGTCACGGCGGCGCCTGCTCGACGTTCGGACATTCTCTGCAGTTCTCCAGCAACTTAATACCGGCTGCCCTGTTTGCCCTACTCGACTTCTGTTCTGTCCCTGTGGGATCACGCACCGGAACTCAAGGCCAGTGTGTCTAGATAGTTATATAACGTAGTTCGGTTAATGAATGGACTTTACCCCGACCCTTTCTGTTAATATATTTGCCTACTGCCTTTAATTCTGTTTAGCTTACCTTGCCTTTCTGAGGCACTGATTAAAATTTATGTTAACCTTCTTTTTGTTTTCTTATTTGTGACTACCTACGTAGGTTCCGTAGATTGGACAACTAAAAGTGTTACACTATCACGTATGCTTAGTTACGTGCGACGAGGCTAGCGTGCGGGCAGCCACTGACCTCAGCTTTGCATTGTCCTCTCGGAGCGGAGCGCCGGCCGAACATACCTAAACTGCGGAGTGACACCCTGGCAGAGGTTGCAAAACGCCCACCGTTGAAACGTGTGCGTACAAAGTCGCAAGGGTCGGTCTTTGTCACAATAACTAGCGACATCTAGGTACAAATTACTAAAGCGAGCTGGTTCCAAGATGGGCATATTGATAATTGATACATACGTGTACGTAATAGCCCGTCACAGGTTCAGACCATTGGAGCGTCCAATCGTTTATCTATCCATGGACGTAATGCAAATAAATAAATATGAATGAATCACTTCTTTGAGTTTGTCAAAAAAAGAGATGATCCTCTGTTTCATAAAGAGTCGATGAATTTTTTCTAAGAGATAGATCTGATTTTTATTTAGCTAATTAATTGATGGCCGTGGCACCATAGTAAAATTGTTTACAATTATGAGTACAATGACCCTCGTTCGGCTCAGTACACCACAAACCTGTAACCCTCTATAGGTAGGTATAGCTTGGCAAAAAAGTCTTGAAATGTTAACATTCTTTCTCTCCTGACAATACTGTGAATAACCACGACAAGAGCTTATTAGCTGAATTCATCCAATCGTATTCCTTGGACATAGGTACTACACAAGGTTTCTAGTATTTAAATTTATTTGTAATAGTGGCGCCCTTACATTTTGATTTGTGGTCCTAATAAACCGCCGAAACGTCTCGACGAAATGTATGGAATAGCATTTACTTAAGATAAGTATAATAATGAACATTTCAAGACATTATATAATATGCACTTCTCTTCTTCTTCCTCCTAGACCTTGTCCCATTTACTTGGGGTCGGCCCTCCTTGTCCGCACTTTCCATTGACCACGATTTTGTGTCATGTCAGGGTAGATGACTGATGTTTATATCGTTGAAACCAATAGCTTTTATAAAGAATTTAAGTAAATATAATATGTTTATTGAAAATAAATTTAAATCGGTTAATAATGTTCTGATATATGAGCGTTAAAAGTTTTTGTTAGAGATAACTCTGTCCCTTTCCCACAAAACAAAAAATGACGTCACGCCTTACTTGTCAGAATAGAATTTATATGGTGTACTGAGAAGTGACGTCACGATTTGCTGTTTCGCCTCTCTGTCTAGCATGATATTAAAATGCTTATAAGTCGCTTATTTTTTATCAAATTTTCATTTTCTTTTCATTAATCAGCTATATTTATGGGCCACATTTTAATAGGACAATAAAAAAAAAACAGTCATCTAGCCTATTGAGAATCTTTTAGTTCTTTTTGAACCGTCGTTAATGGGGCGACTAATGCCAAAAGTAAAAAATGTATGTGTATTTTTAAAAAGGTGTATTTTTAAAAACATAGTTTAATGATAAATAACGTAAATATTCATATTAAAAAAATACTACAGGTAGGGGAAAAAGCTAAAGAAGCCGAGTAACAGAATAGAGTATTGGAAAATAATCTGGTTTATTAAAAAAAAAATTACAAATTACCAACAAAAAAAAACTGTTTTAATTCACATGCTCTAAATTATCAGCGACAACACCACATTATGTTTTACGAATTACATAGTCAAACTAATGTTTTAGCACAGTACCCGTTTATTTTTTTAATCCCACCTAAATTGCTCAAAGCCATCATCATCATCAATTGTATCATGCGATTTTCGACTCTAAACTAATGCAAGACGCGCCGGTGAAGTCTGTTATTTTTCTGGCATTAGCCGTACTCGTACCGGTATTAGCTTGTAGCTTTGGGATGTAAACCTACGTCCAACCGCGACTTACTGGCAAGTCTAAGGCAAGCTTCACCATATGATCGTCTGGACGTCATTGGATAATGGACATGGCCAAACCACCGCAAGCGCTTTTCTTTGACCTTGTCAACTATCGGACCAACTTTGAAACTCCCTCTTATGTGCCCATTGCGGATCTTTTCTAGTAGTGTGACACCCGCTGACCAGCGTAGCATGCGCATTTATGTTGTGTGCACTCCGACCCGTACAGAACAGCAGGTCTAATGGCTGCTTTGTACATCTGTCCTTTGACATTGAGAGCCATTTTCTTGTCACACATGACGCCTGTGAGTTGTCCCCACTTTATCCATCCAGTTGTTGTTCTATGAGTAACATCTTTATCTATTTTCCCATCATTGCTAAATACTGACCCTGTATTTAAATTGAGTCACCGTCGGGTAGGGATGAGCTTACTATTGAAATCTTTATATTATCAGGTTTAGTGACATTATCAAAAATGCACGACATGTGCATGTTTTGCTTCTACTTATTTGAAGGCCATTCGCCTCAAGTGTCTCTATCCAGGAGTTGAAATTTTGCTGAAGTCTCTCTAATTTTGTCCAAAATCAGAACTACATCGACAGCGTAAAGAATGTTCCAAGGCAGTGACTTTTGACAGTGTTTTGTGAGATAGTCCATAATAGTGTTGAATAGCAATGGGCTAAGTGTGGACCCTTGGTGCACTCCGACTTCTATTTCAAATGTTTCACTATTGCCCGCTGGACTCAAGACCTGAGTGAGAACGTTTTCGTACATTATGTTTATTTACATAACTTAAACTATTTATATACCTACAATAAATAAATAATAAAAAAAACCTTGTAAGTACCTATAAAACAAAAACGCCGTGTATATCGGCACCATGCGGTAGGGTTCCCAGGATGCTGGCAGCATTTCCCCGTTGAATAGCAATACTTAGCCTCTGGGGAGAGAGAGTAGATCCTCCAAGCCTCTGGGCAAAGATAAATAGATAGAAGATAGATTTTCTGTGGCACCCTTATTAATTAGGCACCCACTACTAATTTTGCCCAGCTCTATACTTATTAGCATTCATTTTCAGATTCACATCTCCACCTACCTATTCTATTAATCATTGTCTCTACATTTATACCTACAGTCCTTGGCGGATTTAGCACCACATACAGTTCAAAAATGTGGATGATAAAAACCTTTGTGCACAATTCTACTATAGAGGTTCTACTGAAGTTATAAAATACATCCTTTGTGTCAACGTCTTGTGACGCGAGCTTGGACGCGACGAAAGTTAGATAAAAATAATTTTATTTTCAACAAGTGGATAATATTTTAAATTATATTTTTACAATAAATTACCGCACCTACCTAACAACGAAACTGAAACCCGAAAATGTCAGTTTTCGATGGAGAGATAGAATTTCAGTCTATCTACATGGTAGACTTCGCTAGGAAAAATAAAGCGTACGTAAACATAATTTTCAACATTGCGAGCAATCACGTAGAGAAATGCCACACCAACGATCTTATATGTTACACTATAAGGTCGTTGTGCCACACGGTGTGTTGCATTGCGTCCTCGCAGCGCAAAATATGAATATCGACGCACTGAGCCACACAGGCGCGGATCCACCGTAGTGGGCACGGTGGGATGCATACAACATACAACCGTATTATTGAGATAGATATGCTAATTGTTACATCCAATACCTAAAAAAAAAATAAAAAAAAAAATGCGTCCTAATTTTGGGACGCAGACAAACTGTAGTGAGCGAGCGAGCTCCTTTGTATGTATCGATCGTAAGCGTAGCCCGACTCGCATTTAGCTTATTTTTGGGCCGTGACAATCGGTGTATCTACGGCAAATTTTCAAGGTAGGCTTTCTTGGTCTACAAGCCGCCTGCCAAGCACGGGTATTATGGCAACCCCTCACTATTAGGGGGCCTTTGTCCATCAGTGGACGTCTCCTGGCTGATAATGATGATGATGATGAAGAGATTTGACAAGTAATATCTCTGGGTGACGAGCACTGTGCAGCGTAGCGCAGGATTTTGTTCACAAGTTTAGAAATCTGGAACTGTTACTGTTACGGGCGAGTGTGATGCTTACCATCAGGCGATCGTGACGATCGTCTCGACACTCCATTGCATAAAAAAAATAGGCTCGCACATATTACAGCTGCAGTGAAACGCAGCGTAATGCGTTTGCTAAAGGTAAAAAAACACGTGACCTACCTGTTTGCGATGGATCATAAAAAAAATACGAAATTGATATACATAATACCTAACTACCTGGACTGGGTATGTCCTTAAACTGCAACCAGACCCACCGGAGGACGGGCAGCAGCGTCCTCTTGGTTAACGGTGGTAACACTGCGATCCCCAAGCCGCCTGCCAAGCGTAGGGATTATGGTAACACCCTTCTATAAAGGGGGAGGCCTTCGTCCAGCAGTGGACGTTTTATGGCTGACGACGAATACCTAACTATGACAGGATTTTTGCCAATATTTTGCGACGCGGCCCGTCCTAATAATGTGCCCGAAAATTCTATTGCTTATACTAAAAAATCAAAACTGTTCTAAGCCTTGAATGAAGAAATGACCAAAATGGTTGTTCTCACAGCAAGAGTCCCCGGCGCAAGGCCGTGGATGATGACTGCCTGATAGTGGGCGTGAGCCGCGACGCGCTGCGGGCCAAGGAAGCTGCGCGCCGCATCCCGGAGAAACTGTGCCCTCTCGCACCGGAGTACTACAAGGACGCCGTCAAACGAGTAAGCCGTGCTATCATCGGTATTAATCGGCACAGTACACATACGTTTGGGAAAACTAGCCGAATCTGCCGAATCGAACGAAAGCCGAATGAAAACCAAATATTTGTAATTGTTTTTGTGGTGGTAGGAATCAATAATTCTATATTGCAGATTCCGGTTGGGGAAGTTCCTTTGCCAGATATGCAGGTATACTGTGTTTCGGTTTGAAGGGTATGAGAGATTTGATATATGATATTTCAGGGTTACGAACGCAGTGTAGTGCGGCGCAGGATTTTGCAGGCGTGATGCTAACTACCAGGCGAATGTCTCGCACGACTCGTCACTTCCTTGCGTAATAAAAAATGCTGCGGTTCGGCTTTGTCGTTCCACAAGTACTGCCGTGCCGAATGTGCCGACCCGCTTAAGTGTCGGTAGAGCACGCCTCGAGCCACGCACCTTAATGGGCTCTTTGAAGTTTTTGTAAGGATTTTCATTCCACTGGCTTTTGGGTAAAAGAAAACATCGCGAGAAAATCTGCGTACGCCCGGGAAAGAAATTCAGTGGAGTGTGTGAATCCACCAACTGCAACTACATGAATCAGCGTGGTGGATTAGCCCCTTCTCTCTCGAGGGCAGTCCAACAGTGGAATATTTAAAGGCTGATTATGCTAATGAATTAGTTTGTAGTTTGCAGACGACTACCCGAAACTGACCAAGAAGTATATGTCAAAAGAACTGGACCCTACGCCCATCGAGCACCAGATACAAGATCTTAAAAGAACAGAGTACTTGACCAAGTACTGCTCTAGAGGTAATGGCAAAAGCCTTTCCGCAGAGTTACA
The DNA here is from genome assembly GCA_905404285.2 of Erannis defoliaria. NCBI lineage: Eukaryota > Metazoa > Arthropoda > Insecta > Lepidoptera > Geometridae > Erannis > Erannis defoliaria. Next base: position 1,393,504 of record FR990082.1, on the reverse strand, counting down.
ACACGGAGCGTTTAAAAAGAGCGTCTTTCAACCACTCATAGTGTTGGCAACGACAACATTAATCAAAACATGATCAAAACCAAGCACGCTGGTACTAAGGGAACCAAATAGCTGACAGAATACTTATAGACCTACTTTTTTTGTACATAATTAAATAATACACACAACATGTAGACACAACAAACATTTGTGTTCGTCACATGAATGTTTGTCCCGGGAAGGAATTGTACCCTCGCCCTTCAGCTATTCTTCAAGCCAAACAAATCTTTTCTTGTAATGTTTGAGTATAATTTCAGACCTGCCCTTCATGTCGGTGAACCTGATGCGCCGTGCTCGCGCCCTCCAGACTTTGCGGCTTCCAGACGACGTGTATATTCCCGACACCAGCCAGAAGGGCTCCTACCGAGCCCCCAATAAGGAGAAGTACAAGGATCCACCTTCCGCCCTCTCCATGAGGCCCAAATACGACGACTCCTTGCAAAGTAAGTCGTTGTCACTACCACCTTACACTGGCTCACTCATTGTCAATGTCGGGAACTTACACTAGCTCTCTTTGTGTTACTACCACCTTACATTTACTCTCTCTTTGTCACTTCCACCTTACATGGCTCACTCATTGTCACTACCACCTTACACTGGATCCCTCTAATTGTCAATACCAACTTACACTAGCTCTCTCTTTGTCACTTCTACTTTACACTGGCTCACTCATTCTCTCTACTACCTTACACTGGCTCTCTTTTTGTCACTACCACCCTACACTGGCTCTCTCTTTGTCACTACCACCTTACACTGGCTCTCTTTTGGCACTATCACCTTTCATTGGCTCTATCTTTGTCACTACCATCTCACACTAGCTTATTATTTTGCCAATTTTCAGTGTATGCGAAAAGTAAGCCAGAGCAGCCCTTAGTTTAGATTCACAGTGTACAGACCCACGGTGCTGTCTTGTTTCATTTTATTGTAGCAAAAGGAGACAGTACCACAATCATTGGCGTTCTTTTGCTTACAGTGTACCTAGCATTAGTGTTAGTGTTGAACGAGACTCGTCAATAAAACGCCCGTTGTTTGCGAGTGTAGCACGCTGATAGTTGTGTGCTTGTGCGCAGAGGAGCTGCGTCGCATCCTGCGCGTGCGCACCGGTGACACGACGTACGGCGCGGGCCACGGGCTGCTGGCGCAGGTGGTGCTGGAGAAGAACCCCTTCGGGCCGCCGCGCGATGAGCCCTGCTACGGCCACTGGAGGACTCCCTACCAATACACCTACTGGATGGCCTAGCAACGCGGCCGTGGGCACTACTGGCATCACTCCAGCGGCCCAACACAATCTCTTATTATAGTTACTCTTACTTTCTATATACAATGTGTAACAAAAAGACTCAACAATACTGAAGGGTATGTATGTACTCATCATTATGAACAACTTTTACTTGTGGCCAATCCTGAATTCGCGAATAAAATATCAGCTTCCATACATTTTATCGAAGGTCCAATGAACGATTTGTATGGAACAGCTGTTATTTTTTCGCGATTTCAATATTGGCGCCATAGTAAAAGTTGTTTATAATGATGAATACATACACACTCTTCAGTATTGTTGAACCTTTTAGTTACATGTTGTATTTTGTGTTAAGGTTCAGATCACCGCGCACCGCTATCTCGCTCGCGCATTTCAATGTTTTTTAAGATATAACTAAATATAATTATGAAAAATCGCAATTGCTGAGAAAAAACTAAAACTAAAAATCATAAAGAATTTATAACACTTGGCAATGTGACAGGGGTAACTATACCACTTGCGCGTTAAGTCTAGACAACGCAAAGAAAATACTCGTATAAAATAAAAAAATCTTCTAAATACTTCGTAATGTTAATATTATTGCGCATCTCGCGCTGGATAGATTTGTCAAAAATAATATTTTCAGTAGCTACTTAATATTTAACTTAAAAACATGGAATGTGGAAGCACAAAATAGATAGGTAGCGAGAGAGATTTCAATGCACGTGAAGCAGAGGCTCCGTCGCAGAAAGGGATTTCCTAAAATGTCTACTGCACGCAAAACGCCCCATTCGCACAATGTCCCTTTCGCACAAGGGTCAGATTACATTGCCTTTAAATATTGAGATTGAACTATTTATATGTGTTTCTGATTTTATGTAATAGTAGGCAGCAAGGGCCTATTGAGTTGAATACCTTTATTATAATGATATCTACCTATTTTTCAGATTCTTAGTTAGGCACTTAATTTGTTATTTTTTGTTTGTTTTTTCATACCCAAACCCATAAGTAATTGTGGCGGTTTTGAATAAAATCGTTTTTATTTTAAAGAACGTTGTTTAACTTCAAGTCTATATACCTATTATTATTATTCACGTATTTATTTAAATTCTTAATTTTTTAGTTTTTTACAATATAAATACAAAAATTATAAATATTATTAAAAACTTATAAACTAGGGTGCCGCCGGCAGCGGGGCAGGGCTCAAGCTGCCGGTGGTTAGGGCTGCAGAGTGAGGAACCTCCTGACAATACGTGCCGTGTCAAGGACCACTGCCTTTTGTATCTGACCCTTGACCCAACCGCCCAGCGAGAGCCTCTTGAGGTATTGGTCGAGGCTCTTCGCTATAAGACCGTTTGCCGAAACGACTATAGGGACAATGATCGTCGAGTCAACATCCCACATGGCGGTTATCTCGAAGGCCAAGTCAAGGTACTTGCTAAGCTTGTCCTTCTCGGCCTTCACGAGATTCTCGTCATGTGGGATGGTGACGTCGACGAGCACTGCCTGGCGCTGGGACCGATCCACCCTTATTGGCGACAATAGTCCTGTCCGTGATGATGGAGCGGTCCCAGTAGAGCAAAACACGACCATTATTATTATTGTTATTTATTTATTTCAGATAGAATCCATATTTGTTAGTAACAATTATTTCTTAGGACCTATGTTAGTATTACATTAATTTCATTTTTATTATTATTATTAATCAATTTATGTGTTTGTTTATGTCACTCTGCCCGTTATAATACCTATCCAGTAGTTCTGGATGGGACAGTCGTACCGCGATGCATGATGTCGTGTCGTCATCTATGCATAATGAATTATTGCCAAAGATTACGAAAGATCACGTAATAAAACGACGTTTGAAAATGACCCCGTCGCCGTCATGTTTACGAGTTGCGCCGGAGTGCGATAGAAGATAGCACTTTTATGAGAGCAAAAGGGATAGCGCGCGTCTCGCTTAGTGAGCGCAGACAGGCGAGACAGTCCCTGGGGCCGTTTTCACGGCGCCATTTGAGGGCGCGATATGACATTATCTCCCTCCTTCTAAATATAATATCATTGGTTATTGAGGGCGGAATTCACATATACTATATATAAGTATATGTGAAAAGTTCACAGTGAAATTTTTCCAGATGGATTAGTTTCTACTTCTTTGTTTTTGATGACTTGGTCCGGTGGGGGGTTAGACGGAATACCTAGGACCTTATGTTTACAAATATGATGACCTTATGTTTTCGTGCAAACACATTCGTATGATCCAAAAACTTACCCTCTGTAGATCAACTCGTAGCGTCCGATGTAGGTACTACGGCGGACGCTGCGCTGCGAGCCTAGAGTTGTATGTACCGGCTTGCGTAACTTATCGTAGCAACAATGTTTTACAATTTGCTCAACCTAGGTCGTTTGTGTAAACAAAATGCATTAGTTACAAAACACAATCGTAAGAGACCTAATACTATAATTAGAATGTTTCGGCTTAGTGTAGGTTTTCGGTAGGTAGGTGTTAAAGTTACGTGGACATAAATTCAAATCTCCCGCCTCCCGTTCCCGTTCCCGAGCGCGCGTATCCGCCGCGCCTCCACTTCCGCCCACCTTACAAACCAGTTTTGCCATCTTACATATAAGATTCACATCGTCGGCTCGAGAAAAAAACATATATATCAATACCTGACATATCGGAGTGCGTCGCGAGTGCTGTCAGAGGTTCTACAACAAGGGGGCCCCCTACGAGTGCGCGTGAGCACCCATCGACCCCAAAAACCACATCACCGGTAAACGTGAGTCCACCCCTCTTTTCCTTCTATCCGATCATAAAAAACCAAATTACAGTCCACTTTTCGTAACAAATCATATAACATTATCATTGTTGGTCCTTCGAGCCGGATTTTCAAGTTCTCCAGTGTATCACCACAACAATCAATGCAGTTCATAACTTTCATATCATAGGTATTTTATTTAAAAAAATTATACATGCAAGTGACGAGACGAGCAAGACTTTCACCTGATGGTAAGCGTCACGCCTGCCACTAACAGTAGCAGTGCCTGAATTGTGAACTTTGTGAGGTTTAATGGCGGAACTCATATTTTCATTTTCAACATAATATCTTATCATAATTTCGTGGGTACGCAGCATTCAAACGTACCTACCTATTCGTAACTCTTTTCAGGGAAATTATGTCGGCCGCTAGCGAGTAGTGTCTGTGGATCCATTTCAAATATATATTTTTTGTGTGGTCGGAACAAAGTGTAGACCGCCATAAACCATAGAGTAAGTAAATACTATTTAAACATAAACCATTAACAATCATGGTTGTGAGATACGCTCAGAACAATCAGCATCCATTTTTGTGTAATCGTCCAGTGTAACATGCAACGCCAGGATACATTCTTACATCATATCATACATTTCGAATCCACCTTATCACCACCACCACCACCTTAATCATAAACTTTTTTTTTCGTGTATTTTTTCAGTCAACCATTTTGTACGCCAATTGTTCATTCCATTCCATTTCCGTGTTTTCTTGCAGCCTTACCTAAAATAATCTCGATTATCTTAGTCACCGCTTAAACTTCTCTGTCTTGTTCTTGCATGTTACACTTCACGTCAGAGAGAAGATGGCAGAGAAGCAGTGACTAACGGTTGAGAAGTTTTTTTAAGTAAGACTGTTGGTGTTTTCATTTCATTCATCATACGTTCATCTGTGTTCATTCCAGTGGTTTCATTCATTCACAGGAACCATAGGCAATAACGGCCATACCCAGGCCTTACCTAAAATAATCTCGATTCTCTTAGTCACTGCTTAAACTTCTCTGTCTTTTTCTAGCATGTGCAACTTCAAGTCAGAGAGAAGATGGCAGAGCATCTTAAGCAGCGACTAACGGTTGAAAAGTTTTTTTTTATGTAAGGCCTAACGTATTGTGTTTGCTTTTACTTTTTTCATCATACCGGTATGTCAAGTTTGACGGTGACGTATTAGCCAAAAGTGACATCGACAATCAAAAGTGTGTGTGACATTTTTTTTCTTATTTGTTGGCATCGCACGTTGTGCATTCTGCCAGTGTAAATTTTATGAATTTTCAAGTTTTTTAACTAAAATCAAGTTGAATATGTCATGAAATCACAGTAAGTTAAACGAAATTGGTCATAAAAAACCAAAAAAATCTAGTCCAAGTCATGCCCTAGTAAAGTTGTGGCGACATTTCTATGAGCTTCTATAGAGTTTTAAAAACAACACGAAAAGACATGTTTCACCACATTATATCACTTGCCCACACTCGTGCATGTAATTCAACACTCAATGAATACGAGTAAAACACCACCACGTTAAATCATTCGCAAAAAAAACACAAGTTTAAGAAAATAATAGAATGCAACGACATGATTTTTCCGTGTTCAATTTTGGTTTTTCCCTAGTTTCTTTTCCAATTATCCCTAAAATTCCCTAAACAAATATTTGAATTCCTTGGTTTAGGGAGAATGACCATAATCAAGAAAAAAAACCCCTATAATTTGAAACCGAAGCTCTACTTTTACAGTTTTTTACTGCATTTTACATTGGATAGGTAATCACCATTCTCACTCAGACAAAATAATAGAATATTTTTTCGCTATGAGGCGTTTTCTTTAAAAACAAAAAGGTTAGTTTCAAAAATTATAATAGATGGCGTCAGGATGGCGTGAAGTCGTTTGAAATTGTTCTGTCAAACTTGTCAATTTGACATTGATTGTAAAACTGTTTTTTTTCATTTAAAAACAAAAAACTCTTTACTCATTGCAGTTTGCAGTTTGTTTCATAGAGAAGTTAAACACTACGTTTTAGTTTGTTTTCGCTCACGAGCGTGGAATATTATTGTTATTGTTTTTAGCGCTTTCCAACGCCTCAGCTTTGCTTTCTGGACCCATCGAACGTGACCCCTGCATTTCTACCTTTCTTCATTCGGCTTCGATTTGCTTACTTTTTAGAAGAACAGAACAGATTCTGAGCTTCTTACGCCATCTAGTAAAACATCACAAACTATTATTTTTTAAAACAAACGCCTCATTGTTATGCAGTGCAGAATGATTAAAAACCAACTGTTGGTATAATACGACTTAGGCCACCTGTAACTACGGTCATAGCATAATTAATAGGTCAGTTAGAGACCAAAAAAACATAAACAAAAGGATTACCACATTAAGTTCGATTTTTCCCCAAAACTCCCTAAATCCCATGTCGAAATGAAAATGTCCCTAAACTCTACTAATATTGGTAACTTTTCCCTAAAAAAGGGAGAAATCTTTGAAAGTGGAAACACTGGTTCCCGCCAAAACTCCCACGTGTGACATTATCAATCAAAACAATCCTTATCAGATAAAAGTTTTTTGTAAACAAGTGTTAGTTCGCGAATCCGTAATTCCGTAAAACAAAGTGCGTTAACGTTAACAAACTTGCAAAATTAGTCAATCTTTAATGTCGCATTATGAATCTAAGCGTAATATGGCGTATAAACGCCAATGTGATGCCGTTACATGTGCGCGAAATTGTGCGTCAGATTCAAAACAAACTACGCGTCTGGAAACATGGTGTTCGCGTATAGATCAAATATTAGAGAATTTTAACGAAGCTCTCGTTAACTTATCATGTGAGTGGCAAAAGGCCGGTATGGACGAGAAAGAAGTGCAGATAACACAGTGCAAATATCTTGAGCAGGCTGATGATATCTACTCAGAAATCTTAGAAGCATAAATAAGCAAAGCGTAAATATACGCGTTAATCTCTAAAGCGTTAAGCGTTTAAAGCGTTAATCTAAAAGTGACAGTTGTGCCTTCTTCCTCATCCCAACCGCGCGAAACACCACCAAAAACAAAACTTCCACCAATGAAGTTACCAACATTTGCAGGTCAGTTCAAGGACTTTCCAGGGACATTGACCTTTTCAATTCACTTGTGCATCATAGAGCAGACTTAACAAATGTTGAGAAGTTTCAATACCTAATCACTACATTGTCTGGAGAACGAGTAAATACAATGTGTAACAAAAAGGTTCAACAACACTGAAGGGTATGTATGTACTCATCATTATAAACAACTTTTACTATGGGGTCAACCCTGAAATCGCAAAAATAAAATTAGCTGTTCCATATTTTGTCCAAGGTCAATGAACTTTTTGTATGGAACAGCTGATTTTATTTCGCGATTTCCGGGCTGACCCCATAGTAAAAGTTGTTCATAATGATGAGTACTCATAATGAGCATACGCTGATACGCTGATGCACTTCCGTATTGTTGAACCTTTTTGTTACACATTGTATAATTCGTGCTTTTCCAGTATCAGAGGTCAACTATATTAGTGCATTCAAAGCTTTGGTAAACCGCTATAACAACAAACGGTATCTAGCATTAATGTGCTGGGAACAAATGAATAATTTGAAACCAATGCACTCCGGTTCTGCTCAAAATCTGAGAAGCTTGTTGGATGTGTATAGTGAAAATGTATCGATGCTCGGATCATTGGGTTTACCAACAACACAGTGGGATTTTGTGCTGTTTCACACTCTGTTAACAAAATTAGACGAGGCATCTCGCGAAGCGTTTGAGCTCCAAAGCACTTCCAGTGATTTTCCTACATTCAAGGAATTGCAAACATTTTTAGTAGAAAGGTGCAGCAAGTGCAGCAAGCGCTCCTCTTTGAAAGTCAACATTCCATCATCATCATCGTCATCTCAGCCACTAAACAAATGTGCGAATTCAAACAATCAATCGAAGCCTACCATGCTTTTGGCTCAAGCATCAAACCAATCATGTGTGGTATTGTAACGTAGGTTTTACACGTTACAGATTTTTATGAATTCCTTAATATTTATTCGCAATTTTTGACCGAATGGGCGATGTGAGACGCCGATATTTTGTTATTTCCTTATCTAGTTGAATGGGCGATGTGAGACGCCAAAACGTCTTTATTGTTTATCAAAAAAATTCGTTTGTAGTTGACAGTTTTTGGTTTGACTTTGACAGGAGTTGGTTTTATTTGTGAAGTGGGAGAATCATTTTTAGTTCACTTTCCGTTTATCTTTGCATCTGACAAGATGATTTTTTTATTAGAATTTTAAAATCTTTTTGCATCATGGCTTTTTAAAGCCCAAACTTTATTTAAATCCGTTAAATGGATTAAATTATTGGTGAGTATTATGTCAGATCATGGATTTATATCCGATCGGTGATTTTGATCAAAAACGTGGTATTTGTTTGCGACGCGATTTCATTTGTTTTATCTTGTTTTAGGAAATCATGACCTGAATCTTCCATATAATACTTTAAAAAGGATGAAATCATTCCAAATTAAGAAAACGGTGAGATTTTTTGGTTATTTTTCTGTGAAATCAACATGGTCTATTTTTAGAACACCAAATGTTAATCAAAGCAATTTATTTTCCTTGCAGCCGTCATCAAGGCGTTTTCTTAGGGTTTTTCTTAGAAGTTTTCTTAGAAGTTTTCTTTCAAGTTTAAATTTTTCTTAGGCATTTTCTAGCATTTTTCTTTAGTTTTCTTTCAAGTTTAAATTTTTCTTAGACAGTTTTCTTAAGCAGTTTTTCTTAAGAGTTTTCTAGTTTCTCTTTTTCATTACAAGCTTTTCTTTAATGATTAGAAGCTTTCTTTAAAAGCTTTCTTTTCTTTGCACATTCCTTGCAAAGGAATGTAACTTCAACAAGATGAGCTGAGGTCCGGCCTTTCTTCAGGGAACGCAGCTAAGAAATTCATATTATTAAAAGCTATTATTATTTAAACTAATCTTATAGTGCAAAAATGACAGATTCAAAAAATGACATAGATTCAAAAATGATATAGATTCAAAAATGACATAGATTCAAAAAGATAATCACATATTAGACATTATAAATTTAAATTAAGATCAAGATTTTAGCTTTACCAAATTGATGTACTTAGAAGCCCAGTTTTTCCAAATTAAAAATATTTATTTCCCCAAACAAACCAAATTTTATTTTTTAGACTATAATAATCCCCTGCCATCGTGATTAAAGGTCAACGCTAGCTGAACTATTCCGGTAATTTTTATGTTCTTTATTTCTAACTTTAATCGTTGGAACAGGCGCTCGATATAATTATACAAATATGGCCAACGAGACACTTTTGATACTTTTAATTTTTTTTATTCTTTAATTATTACAATTGCCCCTCAATTATGTTACAATTGGCGCCCGAACAGGGACGTGGATGGGCTATCCATTTATTGGTCATTTTTGCACTAATTTTGTTATTATGCTATTTTTGTCATTGACAATTTTGTGTGTATGTTTCCCAACATTTTAGGAACATTACCAACTTTATGTTTGTTATTTTTACAAACTATTGTTTACTTTAGCAAGACTAACTAACATACAATGTTTTAATAGGTCTTACTTATCAACCTGGATTTATATGAGAGTGTATAAAGAGTGTTTACATGCGTTTACAACTGTTAAAAAAGTGATATTTCATAAGAATATTTCATAGATTAATAAGTGACATGACTATTTAATAAGTGTTAAGTGTTTAACTATAGAATACATTGTGAGTCATTATTGCACTATATACTTAAAAGTAAATTTCAAAGAAACTAAACTTAAAAAGACTTGAACAATTTTACTGAACGATTGAGTTTAACAAACAAAATACTTTAGTGTTTTCATACGGATTTGCTTGGAACATTATTTAATATTAAAACTTTATCATTTTCATTAAACATTGCTTTCAATATTATTCAATATTGGAACTAGCTTTTTCATATGGATTTGCTTTCAACATATTTAAAAAATAATTTAATTTTGAACTTTAGTGATTTCACTTGGCTTTGCTTGCAATTTTATTTAAATATTTTTGAACTTTGAACTTTAAGATATTTCATCTGACTCTTCTTGCTTAAACCATTGAGTTTGAACAATTTTGAAACTCTAGCTTTTTCACCTGACTTTGCTTGTGAATTAATTTAATATTTTTCAATTTTCACTTCGCTTTGAATATTTTTTGAGAAATTTTTGGTTTTGTTTATTGTTGTTGCTTTTGAATATTCATTTCAAGATGAATGATAAAGAAGTACAATTTCCACCGTTGCCTGAGTTTGCTGAAACTTCAGCAAGTATTGTTACTAAACTAGTTCATGCTGAAACCAGTAGGCAAAACGTTAGTGATGATATGGGTTCATTCTTTCCTGAACACATAGTTTGTAATAGTACTCATGCTACTACAGTACATTCATTTAATACCATGAACGTTCAACTCAATGAACAATTGAAGAAACATTTACCTTCAACTTCGAAACTACCTGATCTTAAAAGGAGTAAGATAACTTTTGATGGAAGTACTTGTGTTAGAGAATTCATTACTCAAGTAGAAGAATACTTTCTATTTAAGAATTTTGATGAAAACTTTTTAGTTGGTTCTTTTTCTGACTTACTTTCCGGCGTTGCAGTGAAGTGGTTTCGCAGTATTCGTATTAAGATTTCATCTTGGTCAGCACTTAAAGTTGCGTTGCTGAATCGCTTTGATAAACCTGAATTCGACTATCACCTCGAATATGAAATGCGTACGCGCAAGCAAAAACTTAAAGAATCTCTTCCAGATTTTATAACTGAAATATTAGATATGTCAAGTCGTTTAGTAAATCCAATTTCAGAACAAACTTTGATAATAATTATTAAAAATAATATGCTTTCTGCATATACACCTTTCCTCTTCGGGAAAAGTATTGATTCAATTGATCAGTTTATAAACATTGCAAAGGAGTTGGAAACTTTAGTTAACCGTCGAACAGACAAACCACGCGTTCATGCAGTGGACATTAATAATAAACCTTCTTGTTTGAAGTGTCGTTCAACCGACCATACTTACAAAACATGCACCGTTATACCCGGTCCTGTTTGTTTTAAATGCCACAAGGTGGGCGTAATTACAAAGAATTGTGATGTCTGTCTGACAGATGCTAACAAGATTAATTGTTCAAAAAACTTGTAAGGCATCGGGCCCAATTTTTTGATAAAAATTTAGGTGACCCGATTAGGAATGTTAGGAGTTATAAACCTGATGACAATACTTGTAGGAAAGAATTTTCAGATTGGCTCGATTACTTAAAAACTTTCTTTACCATTTATAGGGCTGCTCCCGTTTTAGTTGTTAGAAATGAAGACACCCGACCATTTTTGAAATTTTCAATTAACAATGAAAACTTTTCTGGACTTTTAGACAGTGGTTCTAGTAGTTGTGTTTTAGGTGCGAATCAGCATTTACATTTTACTAGCTTGGGATTTCCTATTGAATTTAAAGATAGCTCGGCTTATACAGCTGATGGCTCTTCAAGAAAAGTTATTGGAGCTATGCGATTACCTGTAACTATAGATAACGTTTGTAAAGTTATTAACTTTTTGATAATTCCATCTTTTGATATACCATTTATATTGGGATTTGACTTTTGGTTAGAGTTTAACTTAGCTAAAGACTTATGGAAAAATATTGAGTATATTCATGATGATAAACCACAAGTTTGTGCGATTACTTCTGCAGTTGAACTTAATTCTTCTGAGAAACAAAAATTAGATGAAACTATTGCTTTGTTTGAAGATATATCTTATGAGAAAAGTGGATTAGGTATTACGACACTTGTTGAACACAAAATTAATATTACTGGTGAACCATTTAAATGTAGATATTGGCCTTTGAGTCCTGCTAAACAAAAAGAACTTTATGATGAAGTTGAAGTTCTATTAAAAGAAAATATTATACAACCTTCTAAATCTCCTTGGTGCTCTCCTGTTTTAGCTGTCAATAAAAAAGATGGTGGAACGAGATTATGTTTAGATTCGAGACGTTTGAATTCTATGACCGTCAAAGATTCTTATCCTTTACCTTATCCTTCTAGGATACTTGATAGCCTTCGTGGAGCTAAGTACATTAGTACTATCGATCTTTCTAAAGCTTTTAATCAAATATTACTTGAAAAATCGTCGAGAGAAAAGACTGCTTTTGTCATTCCCGGAAAAGGTTTGTTCGAATTCGTTAGAATGCCGTTTGGATTAACAAATGCACCTGCTGAGTTGCAAAGATTAGTAGATAAATTGTTTGGACCTGAATTTGATGGCGTTTTATACAAGTTCTTGGATGATGTGATTTTAATAAGTACATCCCTGGAAATTCATTTAGAATACCTACGTAAAATTTATAATATACTTAAAGATGCTGGTTTGACAGTTAATCTTAAAAAGTGTGAATTTTGTAAAGAAAGACTTCGTTATCTTGGTTATGTAGTGGACAGTAATGGTTTACACACTGATCCTGCTAAGTTAAAAGCTATTGAGAATTTTCCTCGTCCTGAAACATTGAAACAATTAAGAAGTTTCATTGGACTTTGTTCATATTATCGTAGATTCATTGATAAATTTGCAGATATTGCATCCCCTTTGACTAAGTTAACTTCTGGTAGTAAGAAAACTAAATATAATTTTATTTGGAATGATGAAGCTGAACAAGCATTTAAAGATTTAAAACAATCATTAATTACTTCACCTGTTTTACAGTGTCCTAATTTTGAAAAACCTTTCTTTTTACATTGCGATGCAAGCGGAGTAGGAATTGGAAGTTCTTTATGTCAAGAAGATGAAAATGGTGAACAACATCCTGTTGCTTATTATTCTAGATCACTTAATAAATGTGAGCGAAATTATAGTACAACTGAACGTGAACTATTAGCTGTTTTAGATTCTATTGAACATTTTAGACCTTATGTCGAAGGAATGAAATTTACAGTAATTACTGATCATTCTAGTTTAAAGTGGCTTTTAAAACTTAATAATCCTAGTGGACGTTTAGCACGTTGGGCTGCTCGAATTTCCCAATTTACTTTTGATATTATTCATAAAAAAGGATCATTACACCTTGTTCCAGACGCTTTGTCTAGAATTTATGTAAATTCAATTCTCATTTCCCCTATTAACGTTATTAACCCTGACGAAGATATAGAAGACCCTTGGTATAGAAAAATATTTATTAATTGTCAGAAATTTCCTAGTAGAATGAAAAACTTTAGAGTAGAAGATAATACCTTGTATAGATATTGTAAAAATAAATATGATGCAAACAGTCGTTTGAATTGGAAAATAGTTATACCTAAAGAACATATTTTAGATACTATTCGTTCTAATCATGATGATGTTAATTCTGGACATCTTGGAATTCATAAAACTTTAGCAAAAATAAAACAACATTATTTTTGGAAAGGAATGTTTGGTGATATTCAAAAATATATTACAACTTGTGATATTTGTAAAGCTTATAAACATTCAAACTTTGCTCCTTATGGTAACATGGTTAACCCTAAAAAAGTTGAACAACCTATGGTTATGTTATCTATTGATATTATAGGAATTTTACCTAAATCTTATTCTGGTCATAAATATATTCTTTCAGTAGTTGATGTTTTTACTAAATATTGTTGGATTTTTCCCATGATTAATGCTACAACTAAGGTTATTTCTAAACTTCTTGAAAAAGAGATATTTCTTAAATTTGGTGTGCCAAAGATAATAGTTGCTGATAATGGAAGTCAATTCATTTCTAAGAATTTTGTAGATTTTCTTAAAAGTTTTAACATTACTAAAATATTTTACAATACACTTTATACTCCACAAAATAATCCCATTGAAAGGTATAATAAGACAATTGAAACATGTATATCTTGTTTTGTTAAAAATGATCATAGAACTTGGTCTACATTTTTGTCCAATGTTCAATTAGCTTTGAATAGTAGTGTGAATCTAGCTACAGAATACACTCCTAACTTTTTAATGTTCGGTAGAGAACTAATTTTTGATGCATCTTTACATCGTTTTAGTAAATCTTTTGATAATTTAGATCAACTTGAGTTTGGTACTCGTGAGTCTTTTGCTCATTCTTTGAATTCACTTAGTGAAACTTTTGTTAAAGTTCAAGCTTATCTTTTGAAAGCTTATAAGCGTAATGCTATTTATTATAACAGAGGGCGGAAAGTCATTTCTTTTGATGTTGGTGATGTAGTATGGCGAAGAAGTTTTGTTAAATCTAATGCACCTGCATATTTTTCGGCTAAACTTGCACCTAAGTTTGTAAAGTGCGAAATTGTAGAGAAAATTTCACCTAACGTTTATGTTCTGAAACAAGTAAATAAAACAACAACTGGACGTTACCATATTAAAGATATTATTAAATATTAAAATCATATAATTTTCTTATATTAACTTTGGTTACAAACTTTGTTTAGTTTTGTCTTGATGTTTTGTATGGGGAGATCCTCTTGAATGTGAAGGATGAGGTATGATGAATGGAAGAGTTGAGGATTATGAATGGTGAATCTGAAAGGAAACTCATAATAATTTATTAAAGTTCAATTCTAAATATTCTAAAGATTAACTTAGGTCAGTCAAATCAATTCATTTAGCTCAATTCATTAATTTCAATTCATGTTAGTACATTTTTGGAAAGTTTTATTCTTAATTAACTTAAATACTTTTCACTAAACATTTTAGTTGCCATTCTGCAATTACCAATTTTAATTTTAAACATCAAAAGATCTTATTGTACATTTTGTATATTTTTCAATTTTTGAGAAAACTTTAACTTTTCTTTATAGTTAATTTAAAAGTTTTCTAACTTTTCTTTTTACACAAATTGGTATGCATCCCACATAACCATTTGTAACTTTGACAAATAGTTTTTGCTGGTCTGTTTCAATTTGTAAACATATTTTTGCACATAGTATATTATAATTTAGAAAGGTGTTTTGTTTTGTGAAACATTTTTGTTTTGTGTTGTGTTCAATATAGATTAAGAACTCGGACGTGACAATTTAGAGATATCTCATACAACTTTACCCGGATTTACTTCTCGGATTTGATATTTTGGGCGTTTGACTCAAATAAACTTTTTAGGTACTTTCACCTATTCTTTTTATAAGGATATAGACGCTTTTGTTCCATAGACTTATTTATTTGTTATTGTGTTCGGAATGTCGGTGGTGTTAGGCCGGTCACAATATACAATTTAGACTGTTGTTTTCCCAACAAGTTTTTATAGCTTTTTAGTGCTCGGAAAGTCGGTAGGGTTGAGCCGATCACTATATAAGTTTATTTTCTCCGCTCTTGAGAGAATGTTTTCTGATTTAGGAAGAAGTTGAACTCTTGAACTTTCGTTCATGTGCTTTTCAAAGGCGAATTTAATCACTTAAAGTGAATTATTTAGTCGGCAGCGTAAGCTTAACCGAATTACACTTTATAACTATTCAGTTATATTTGTTAGTTTAGAGGTTTCTTGACGTTAGAGTTGGTAGCGTTTGTGCTTAACCATACTTTTAATAATGTTAAGAAAGGAAGTTATGGATTGTTAGTAGTAGACAACAAGTCAGTGGCTGTTGCCTAACTGTACTTTGGTATATTTTGAGTAAGCTTTTGGAATGAGTATTACTGTTGGTTATTATTATTAAAATATCTTTAGATTTGAGTTTAGAAACTTGAAGTTTTGAATTTTGTAGTCTTTAAGGAATCTTAGACAGCGGCTAAGATGCTTAACTGTTCTATGGAGGTTAGAATTATAAAGTTTTGTTTTATCAAAACAGTTGAGGTTTTGAGTATTAGTAAGTAAACATTATTGTTTATTAGCTTTGGATTTTAGTTGAGTTTTGTCTCAAGTTTTCTTTATAGTCGCTTTGGACTTGTAACTTTTTGGGATTCGTCTCAAAATAAAAGAAAGTATCTTTCTTTTATTTTTTTGGGGAAGTATGTATTGTAACGTAGGTTTTACACGTTACAGATTTTTATGAATTCCTTAATATTTATTCGCAATTTTTGACCGAATGGGCGATGTGAGACGCCGATATTTTGTTATTTCCTTATCTAGTTGAATGGGCGATGTGAGACGCCAAAACGTCTTTATTGTTTATCAAAAAAATTCGTTTGTAGTTGACAGTTTTTGGTTTGACTTTGACAGGAGTTGGTTTTATTTGTGAAGTGGGAGAATCATTTTTAGTTCACTTTCCGTTTATCTTTGCATCTGACAAGATGATTTTTTTATTAGAATTTTAAAATCTTTTTGCATCATGGCTTTTTAAAGCCCAAACTTTATTTAAATCCGTTAAATGGATTAAATTATTGGTGAGTATTATGTCAGATCATGGATTTATATCCGATCGGTGATTTTGATCAAAAACGTGGTATTTGTTTGCGACGCGATTTCATTTGTTTTATCTTGTTTTAGGAAATCATGACCTGAATCTTCCATATAATACTTTAAAAAGGATGAAATCATTCCAAATTAAGAAAACGGTGAGATTTTTTGGTTATTTTTCTGTGAAATCAACATGGTCTATTTTTAGAACACCAAATGTTAATCAAAGCAATTTATTTTCCTTGCAGCCGTCATCAAGGCGTTTTCTTAGGGTTTTTCTTAGAAGTTTTCTTAGAAGTTTTCTTTCAAGTTTAAATTTTTCTTAGGCATTTTCTAGCATTTTTCTTTAGTTTTCTTTCAAGTTTAAATTTTTCTTAGACAGTTTTCTTAAGCAGTTTTTCTTAAGAGTTTTCTAGTTTCTCTTTTTCATTACAAGCTTTTCTTTAATGATTAGAAGCTTTCTTTAAAAGCTTTCTTTTCTTTGCACATTCCTTGCAAAGGAATGTAACTTCAACAAGATGAGCTGAGGTCCGGCCTTTCTTCAGGGAACGCAGCTAAGAAATTCATATTATTAAAAGCTATTATTATTTAAACTAATCTTATAGTGCAAAAATGACAGATTCAAAAAATGACATAGATTCAAAAATGATATAGATTCAAAAATGACATAGATTCAAAAAGATAATCACATATTAGACATTATAAATTTAAATTAAGATCAAGATTTTAGCTTTACCAAATTGATGTACTTAGAAGCCCAGTTTTTCCAAATTAAAAATATTTATTTCCCCAAACAAACCAAATTTTATTTTTTAGACTATAATAATCCCCTGCCATCGTGATTAAAGGTCAACGCTAGCTGAACTATTCCGGTAATTTTTATGTTCTTTATTTCTAACTTTAATCGTTGGAACAGGCGCTCGATATAATTATACAAATATGGCCAACGAGACACTTTTGATACTTTTAATTTTTTTTATTCTTTAATTATTACAATTGCCCCTCAATTATGTTACAGTATGTAAAGAGAATCATGCTCTCTATTCATGTCCCAAATTCTTATCAAAATCTCCTTATGAGAGATCACAGGTAGTGAGACAGAACAAGCTGTGTTTCAACTGCTTGCGTTCACACCATACCACAGCAAATTGTACTTCCACACATACATGCTAAACTTGCAACCAGCGTCATAACAGTCTCATCCACTACTCCAAGAAAACAGAGACAGGTGTTTCACAATATAAGCAACCAAGTGCGCCCACTGCCACACATTCTGTATCAGCATCTGACTATAAAGAAGATGTTATCACACCTGTTACATCATTATCAAACACCGCACCAGGGACAACTTCAGGCACACATTTCGTATGGCTGCAGAAGTGGAGATCAAGGATAGCAGAGGCTCCTATCAGAAGGCACGCATTCTGATCGACCCCGGTAGCCAGAGCCATGTAATCACCAAGTCATGTGCCAGTCGCTTAGGCCTAACTCAATATAAGTCCCAAACACCAATGTCTGGTATCGGACAAGTTCCTGCATGCTCTAACAGCAAAGTATTTCTGGAAGTGACACCAGTGGGCAAGCAAGAACCTCATTTCACCATGGAGGCTGTGACGCTGGACAAGATTTGTGGGGCCTTGTATGCCTACTCATCAGGTGAATACCCAAAACTTCCAACATGTGTCAAATGTGAAGCTAGCAGATGAGAATTATCATGTATCCCGTCCAGTGGATATTCTTCTTGACCGGGAGCTCTTCCCTCAAATTCTCTTGCCAGGCAAAGTTGGTGATGATCCACATTCCGCCACAGCTATCACCAGCATTTTCGGCTTCATTCTGATGGGCAAAACATCATGTGCACCATCCTCCACTCCATTATCAATCATGTATCTATGGACACCAATCTGGATGTTGCCGTTCATAAGTTTTGGGAGTTGGCCAACATACCATCCGGAGATAGTGAACAATCACATTCAATGGAAGACATTCAGTGTGAAGAAATCTTCCAGTCATCATTTAAGCGAGACCATGATGGACGATACATTGTCCAATTACCATTTCGTGATCTATCACCACAGGCATTTGAGGATGCCTATTCTATAGCGTATGTATCGACGTTTCCTGCAACTAGAAAAACGTCTCTTATCCAAACAAGCTTTCCATGAACATTACAACCAAGGCATGGCAGGGACCGACTAAGGACTAAACGTACGCTTTAAATATATCTATTGAGCCGTCCGGGTTCGTTTTCACTTTATTTATCCATTTGCATGGTAGTGCTTTACGTTCTTTAGGTAAATCAACAATATCCCAGGTCCTATTTTCTGTTAGAGAGTTTATCTCACTCAGCATAGCCTCGAGCCATTATCTTTAAAAGGTGAGTCCAGTGCTTGTTTATAGGTCTCTGGTTCCTTTGGTGAATTTTCAATTTCAGCAACTGCTGCCATTACAAAGTCATCATAACGTTGTGGCGTTTATATTGCTGATCTGTCTCTAAGATTGTAGTGAACCTGTTCAGGTTCTAGTGCTGTTTCAGCTGCATCATCGTACTGTTCGTTATCAGTATCAGCTTCTTGAACACAAGTGGTTTCGCGTTCGTGATCAACATGTTCACTGTGATGAGTAGAATCTATATTTACTGCATTTTCATGAATGTCACTTTCTTGAGTGTCGTCAGTTTCATCAAAAACTATTTTTTTTTAATTTCTGGAGCCAAATCACAGTTGATGTTATCTTTAGAGTTTGAGTAATAATTTACTTTTGTGACTCTTACATCTTTCGAAATCAGACTCTTGCGTTTAGACGGAACATAAACCCTGTACGCTTTGCTGGTGTCCCAGTATCCAACGAACATTCCTGGTATTGCCTTCGGAGCAAATTTATGACCTCTTGGCCCTTTCTTCAGTACGAAGGCTTTGGATCCAAAAGGATAGAGATGAGTAACGCAGGGCTTTCTTAGAACCCATTTCTCAAATGGTGTCATGTGGTCCATAGCACACTTTACACTTCTGTTGCATAGATAGTTAGCGGTATTAACTGCTTCTGCCCATAGGTGCATTGGTGCTTTTGCGTCAATAAGCATAGCTCTGGCTTTCTCTATTAGTGTCCGGTTCTTTCTTTTAGCGATACTGTTTTGTTGGGGGGTATAGGGTGCCGATAAGCGTCGCGCAATTCCGTGTTCCTTTAGATAGGCTTGGAATTTGGCATTGACGTATTCCGTTCCGTTGTCTGTTTGCAAATGTATAATTTTGTTCCCTGTGAAGTTTTCCATTTCTTGATTAAACTCTTTGAACTTGTCTAGTACATCGGATTTGTTTTTTATGAAGTATAACCGTCCATACCTACTGTAATCGTCAATGAAGGTGACGTAGTATCTGCTTTGAGCGTCAGAAGGTGTGCTGATTGGGCCACACACGTCGCTGTGGGCAATCTAGACGTTCAGTAGATCGAGGAGTAATTCGTTGGGGAGGGCTTGGTACTCGAGTTATTTTTGATTGTATGCAGGTTTTGCAGTCTAACGAAGTCATTTTTCATTGTCATTTTTATTGAAATTCAATCCAACTAATGTCTCATTGTTAAGAGCTAAGTGGAGATCTTTGTCGTTCATATGTCCAAGCTTCCTGTGCCAGCCTTGTATGGAACCGTGCTTTATGTTCGTGGAACATGTTGCAGGCGTTCAACTTCAACTCTTGTTTAATGGCCTTTGTGAGGGTGTTTCACAATTCTGCCAATGTCACGTAGAAAGATAGACCGTCAAGCGAAGAGATTGGGTACGGTTTTGAAATTTAGGTACAGTGAATATGTGCCACAGAGTTTTAATGCTTTTCCCGTTTATACCGCGTTGCTGCAAAGCTTCTTTAAATTTTTGGCGATCTGACATAGTAGAGGCCATTTGACTTTTCTGCGGTCATTAATAACTTCCCCATTTTATTACGTATGACTGCTTTGTGATTGTCAAATTTTACAGTAGCGCCTTTATCGGTCATACTAGGCACTGATAGTAAATTTGTTGAAAGTGTGGGTACAAATATCGTGTTTTCTAGGTGTATTTTCACATTTTGTAGCGCTCGTGGCGTAGCTTGTCTAGGTGATTCTAAACGATCACCGATGTTAAGCAACGGACGGTCCGGTCAATCTTCGGATGGGTGACCGTGAGTGGCATTTATTTCTGAGCGCTACCGTGGGTCGGAAAACACATTAAATTGTTGGTCCCGGTTGTTTGTTCTAGTTTCTATAACAACAACCGTCAGCCATGTCAGAGGCCTTTGGGCGGCACATTAACTCTGACACTAGGGCTGGCCACTCAGCCTATACGAGCTTACTTACTTACATTTTTATTGATCAGCGTAACTCTGCCTTCACCTTTAATTTCAGTGGAGTGATCTTCTGATGCAAATTTGAGCGTTCTCGACACAGTCTTCATGTCTTTGAAGTACCATGTTGAAATGTCATATGTGAGGTACAGCCACTGTCAAGTACCCAATCGTCCTGGTTTTTCCTGTTAGAAGAAAGGAGGCATTCTTCAGCGTAATGAGAGTTGTCGTTTTTGTTGTATGACTTCTTCTCTTTATTTTTCTTCCAGCAGTTAGAAATTAGCTTATGAGCCTTTTTCTGAAAGATTTTGCTACCTGTCTTATTACACACTTTGTAAGATGCGTGAGTGCATTTTCACCTTCATGTTTCTGTGGACCAGATTCAACGTTGTCATTATTGTGATGACGAGCGTGACATTCTTCGAGTATTTTAATTTTAAGTTCTTCTGGTTTTGGCAGGACGTCGCGTGACTCTATCGCAACACGAAAATTTTCATATTCAGAGGATAAGCTGTACAGCATCGTTACTGTCAGTAGATCCTCTTTGATTTTCACTTCCATATCTGCCAGTTTGTCAACTGTGTCCATGAACTTGCTTAGGTGTGCGCGTACACGGCCTTACTTAAAAAAACTTCTCAACCATTACTTCCTTCCTTCCGTTCTTAGCCACTGCTTAAGATGCTCTGCCATCTTCTCTCTGACGTGAAGTTGCACGTGCTAGAAAAGGACAGAGAAATTTAAGCAGTGACTAAGAGAATCGAGATTATTTTAGGTAAGGCCGACATTGTTTTCTTCCAATTTCGTCAGTATCAGGTTCTTAAGAAGGGTGCTTTGCGCGCGGGACCTTTACTCGCATGTATTTCCTTTAGTTTATCCCACAGAGCTTTTGTAGATGTGCATTTCTTTATTTCTTTTAATTGTGAAGGAGTGATTATAAGGATTAATTCTGATTTCGCCTGTCTGTCTCCTTCAACATCGTCTGCATTTGCACCTTGAGCTAGGGGACTTATCACGTATTTCCATAGCTTGCTTTTTATCAACACGGCTTCGGCCTGAATTGCCCAAGTGTCATAGTTGATCGCATCAAGTGGATCTATGTGGAATGTATTCGGCATTTTGCGAAATACCTATACCTATTAACGCTCTGCTACCATATTAAGTTTTTATAATGTGACGATGCTTAGGTCAAGAATATAACACTTGATTGAAGCACAGCAATATTATATTTTTGTAGTGGAAAATACAAATAATGCAAGTAGTTTTTGATGAAACTGGCGACACTCAAGAAAGTGACATTCATGAAAACGCAGTAAATATAGATTCTACTCATCACAGTGAACATGTTGATCACGAACGTGAAACCACTTATGATCAAGAAAATATAAAAATAGTTCACTGTTTTAAACTAAAAAAAAAAAAAAAAAAAAAAAAGTAAATAATAATATATATTCAATTTTTTTATAAAAATAGGTGTCTAATATTTTTATAGGTGCTATAAA
Source organism: Erannis defoliaria (assembly GCA_905404285.2). Classification (NCBI taxonomy): domain Eukaryota; kingdom Metazoa; phylum Arthropoda; class Insecta; order Lepidoptera; family Geometridae; genus Erannis; species Erannis defoliaria. The sequence goes on along the minus strand of FR990082.1, from coordinate 1,371,247 downwards.
AATATTAGATTGCTCTGATTAAAATATCTAAAGCTTATAATAATTACTTCATTTTATCGGAACCTCTTTCGACATCCTCTTCTTGCAGTCATCAAAAGTGAAAAATCTAATCATCGACTCCGTCATAACTGTCAATACAAATGACAATCCAACCAAAATAAACACTAAAATACAAAAAACATAAAACTTTAGAAACATTTACACGCAAAATTTCCCAGTAATGTAACAAATAAGTACCAGGAGAACACGAGATCGTAGGAGATGGATCACTACTTGACGACCTATAGGAAGGACTACCTATGGCCGAACTTGCCGGGGGCGGGCGGGAGTCCAATCGCGGGCGGCGGCGGAGGTCGCGCCGGCCCAAAGTAAGCTTCCAGCAACTACTATGAAAAAAATAATTCTCTTTAAGTGAGGCCTCTGAACATAAGGTTTCACTTAGTTTGTTATTACAGATTTAGCCAAATAAATTAACAGAATAATTATAATAATAGGGAATATAAACAATCTAGGGTAAATATCTATATTTTGTTGTTGTATCAGTGCCATACCTTTGCCAGTTATTCAGCAGCAGTAGTGTGCAAGCAATACTGTGATTCGGTTTTAAGGACAATGTTACCAGAGAAATCATTGGGCATGAGAAATGACGAGCGCAGGTCAGTGCGGCGCAGGATTATGTTCGCAAGCTCACAATTCTAGCACTGCTACGGTTATGGGGCAGGCGTGCTTACCACCAGGTGAACATAAAATTATCATCACTTCTTTGCATTAAAAAATTAGGAGAGTGCGCTGCGATCCTGCCGACTTATTTGCCCCTTTTTAGGTGGCATATCTCGGTTGTTAAGGATAGTTATTCAGCTTATTAAAATTTGTTAACTTTGTTATATATCTAATCAAACTATATAGATCCAAGGTGTTGTCGGGAGAAGAGCTAGCGTTCTACCAGGCGTGCTTGAATAGCTCGCGGCCGCCGGACTGTCGCTGCCCCCAGTACTCCGGGGGCGAAGCACCCCAGCTGCCGCCAGGAAAAGAGGGGGGATGGAGCCGGAACGAGGTCTATTACGCTTATCCATACAAATTATTGATTTCCAATCCAAATGTTGTCAAACAGCGAAAAAGATAAAAAGATAAAATACCGTTTAAACTATCTATAGGTTTGCTACCTATAGATAAACGGTCAACGGTAAACGGTCTCTTATATCGATTAATTAATTTTTTAATATTAGTTTTGTTTTTTTACATGGAAAGAAATAAGTTTTATTTAATTTTGAGAACAGAGAATAGTTTTTTTTTAAATTGATCAGCCTTAAGTTTTACTAGAAAACTCAATTGTTTTTTTCAGAGGTTTTAATCTGTTTTTTTCCTTCAGATTATGGGACCAATGCTGGATCCTAAGCTGTACCCCGTGAAAGTTGGCGCCAGTCCTGAAACGGCCACTTCTCGTTACGATCAGCCGAATGCTTTCTTGGACAAAGTAACAATACAATACAATACAATATATCTTTATAACACAGACAACTTCTCAACTCCTCAACTTCAACTTCAACTTCAACTCAACTCAACTTCAACTTCTTTTAACAGTTTTTTTTTGCTTATTGAATCTAAACTCCTCTTTACAAACCTCTATAGGCTTAGATGAGTCGTAGTAGCACAGTTAAGTAGACGATGTCATTATGAGGTTGTAGGTTCGATCCCAGTTCGTAAAATCCATACCATTGAAGGAAAACATTATGAAGAAATTTGCATTTATGTCCGGAAAAAAAATTAATTAATGGTTGGCGATGGATGAATTTTGGTCGAAGTTAGTGTTTTTAATGTGAAATGGCCAACTTGACCTCTGGCAGGACCTGAAACTGCATCCGAGCAATCTGAAGTCCCTGCCTTGATCATAATTCTCAAACTATATTTGCTATTCAACTTTTATTTATTTTTTACTATTAAGTGACGTGACGAGCAAGACGTTCGCCTGGTGGTATGCGTCACGCTTGCCTACGCTTGCTTACGAACACAATCCTGCGCCGCACTGCACTGCGCTCGGATATAATATCGCGGGGATAATGTCCCTTCTTTAGTTGGAAAGGATGAGGTAGAAATCTTTATGAATTTTTTTCAGCTGCAATCCAAATATCCAATGCTATATAGCGTGCTCCAAAACGAGGCATCACCCGAGCTGAAACAGAGAATAGACAGAGACAGAAACAAGACTTCCTACCAGGTCGACTATTGCGAATCTGGTAAGTTTACTTACTTGCATTACATAGCTCGGAAACAGAATAATAGAAAAAAAAAACGAGAAAATCTTTGTTTCGCTGAGTGCATAGAGATCTTGCTACCTTACCGGGTCACCGGTGTGGTGAACGGCTAGCTCGAGGGGTAGTGGGTTCTGTGTGCGCTCTGCGGGCCTGCCTCTGGCGGGGGAGATGGGGTTAGACCTACCTATCCGAGATAACTAATTCTAACAAGGGCGCCACCAGCACGATAATGCTGGGAAATGAGACAAGGAATTAGCGTCCAAATCTTATGTATTGTAAAATATGTTCTTCAATTTCTTACCATTGTACATCAATGACGGTTCTGTTAGTTATAGGTACATTCTTTAAGATATTTCTACTATGTTAGTACATTTGTTAAACAATGTAAAATTAAGTACTTAGGTACTAGGTTAAGTATAGATAAGTTAAACCTTTAACATTGTAGTTCTAAGTTTTAAAGTTACACCAAAGGATTGAGACAGAAGGGCCAGTTCTGCTCGATGAAGTTAAATTTACAATTCTTGATCACATAATTTCTAGTTATAGTCCAAAAACATTCTAGGTTCTTTCTTCGTTGTAGACACTTGACTGACGTGAGAAAATTAAGAGAAAATTGACATACCAAATGCGCGTGGCATTAATATTGATTAATTGAGCTTCACCAAGACATATTTCTGCTTCTAAATGTTATTGAAATCAAAATGGTAGGCTACGAGTCATTTCGCAGACATGGACGCTTTACAAGCACAAACACTAAACCAAAACAAAAGAGCGGCGGAATCTGCAACAATGAGACAACGACGTTACTTCTAATTCTACTATAATTTAGGAACGTGGATTTGGAAACAAGACGAGATGGGTTTCTTACCAATCCACCGCTTTGGACCTCATGGAATTGTTGGCCGCCATGCGATCATTATCTGCACGGCTATCATCCCAAGTACTGTGGAAATCAGTGAAAATGATAATCCTCGCTTCAATCTCCAGCGGGCAACGAATCAGGTTGAAAACCAAGTAAAATAACTTACTATTCTGTGGTGTGGTATTTAATTCACAGGAGCGGATTATTCGCCCGCTTACTCCATCAAAAACCAAAGTTAAAAAGGATGTTGCCAGGACTTGCCGGCGTAAAAACAAACAAAACTTTTCTTTCTGAATCGATAAATCAATAAAGGGCTGTTTACACGCTGTCCGCGTTGGCAACGTGTGGAAAGACCTAATGAATTCTGTTCTCAATGAAAAAATTACAGGAATCTACGAAATGTCAATGTCAACGTCTCAAACGTCATACTGTCAAGCGATATGTAAACAAAATCATAAAGGATTCTAAAACGAAAGTTTTATAAAAAGATGTGTAAAATATTGTGATATCCCACACAAAATGATAAGCCACATCATATTTAACAAGTTATTATGTTCCACCGGCGTTCTTCAGTGAGGAAGGACTCCTGAAGATACGAAGCAAATGACAACAAAAATGTTTCTAGATTCTCTTACTTCTTTGCCTGAAGAACCCCTTCGACTGATGGGAGAAAACCCACAGGATACGTCTGAGCGTCGAAGAACACAAAACAAAGGTTTGCAACAAAAAAACATGATAAGGTTTTTGCAATGCAACAATCTTACAGGAAGAAGGGAGGGAAGGAACTGAAGAATATAAAAACGTTTACTTGAATGTCTCTATAACTTGCCTAGCAAAAATGAGCTCGAGCTAAAAGTGAAAGGATAAATCGTGATGAACGTTAATAAAAAAGGGTATACTAGCCCGGGCGTTCTAGTACTATGATTTCTTCTGTGGTTCTACAAAATTAAGATACGAGTTTATACCTACAACCTTCCTGAGTACAAACTGCCCCCGACGTCCTTGTTAGAACACCCTTTGGCGCATCTTCAACCGTGTGACGACGTCATCGAGCTAAGTGGTTCAGCGGAATATTACTCTGATGCGATTCGTGTAGAGCACACGAAATAGATTGGCTTACCTATATTTAGGACAGGCTCCGATTCGATGACAACTAGAAAAAAAACAGTAGTCGACCTGCATCCAGCCCGGGGGGGGGGGGGGTCATGACCCCCATTAACCTTCCCCCTGGATCCGCCCTTGGCTGTACGTGTACATGTCGTCAAACCTCCACATTTTACAAATCTGGAAATCACACACCGTTCGGTTCTGGCACTCATTCTTTCCGCGCACATGTAAAATATATAATGCCCTTCCAGCGAAGGTCTTTCCGCGAAATTACATGGAGCGTTATAAAAAGTCATCTACAAGCATTTCTCTGGGTTGATAACACAGCGACAACATTGCTAATGTTGACTTGGCCCATGTTGCAGGGTCCATATGCAGCGGTGAGCTTACCATCAGACAACCCTTATGCTTTTTGCTGCTCTCTACATGTAATAAAAAAGTATACTGCAACTATTTTTGTGGCTATAGAGTCGCCTCATCGTTCCCAGGTCCCGGTGCCAAGTTCGAAAGCCTCCAGCGAGCGGCGGACGAGTCCGGCGCGGGCCCGTGCGCGCAGCCGATGCGGCTGCCGGGCGACCCGTGCCGGGTGGCGCCCAAGCCGCGCCACACCGTGCCCAAGACCATCTCCAAGGGCGCCAGCGCCGGCGCAGGCAGCGACCCCAGAGCCAAATGCGGTAAGATAGTCTATGAAAGCCCGTTCTCTCGTAATTTCGAAGAAGAAGCACTGCAGAATCAATCACAAGATATCAGTTTCGTATGGTATACACGATGGATTCTTTGGAATTCACGAAATTACTGGGCATGACGAGATTTGATATATCTAATATCTCAGCGAGACAAGCGCAGTGCAGAGCAGCGCAGGATTTTGTTCGCAAGTTCTCAATTCTGGCACTGTTACAGTTATGGGCAGGCGTGATGCTTACCACCAGGCTATCGTCTCGCTAGTCTCATTACACCATTGTTTAAAAAAATACTTATTTTAGAACTAAGGCCTTGTGGGACTCCTTGGGACTCCACGGAGTAACAACATAAGTATGTCAAGAGGCAGGGACTGGAATGGAAAACCCAAGAACGGGCTGTGTGGCATGACCTGGGAGAGACCTATGCAGCAGTTAACTATGATAAGCTGATGAAAGTGTTGATAGCATAAGTTAATTCGCCAACTAAATCGGGCCAACGTGGTCGAATTAGCCCGATAACCCTTCGAAAACCCGTGTCCTGCAGTGAGATATGAAAGACATGACACATTGCCCATTACACGTGTCACATGTCACTTTAAATGGTAGTTTGTTATCCAAAGTTTCTAGCTTTAAATATCTGGGCCATTGGGTCACCGAGACGCTCGAAGACGACATCGTAGGACATTGAGAGGGAGCGCAGGGCGTTATCAGTTCGGGCCAATATGCTGGCTCGTAGGTTTGCACGGTGCACTGCACAAGTCAAGGCTACACTCTTTAGAGCATATTGTCAGTCTTTTTATACCTGCAGCCTATGGGTCAAGCACACCAAAATGTCATACAACGCCCTGCGTGTCCTATACAACAACGCCTTCAGGTTGCTGATGGAGCTGCCACGCTGGTGTAGCGCATCGGGGATGTTTGCGGATGCGCGGATAGATAGCTTCCCGGCTATCATGCGCAAGCGAGTCGCGTCCCTCATGCGTCGTGTGCGAGGTAGCTCCAACAGCTACCTGCAGCTGTTCGCCGGGCGGATGGATCTGGACTGCCCAATAATGCAACATTGGACAAGGTTGCATGTTGAGCATTCCGGATCTAATCCAATATATAGGTTAAGATAATTTGTTTTTATTTTTTGACATTTTGTATTGTTTTTGATTGATTGTTAATGTAAGTGTGTATAATTATGGACTAAATGTGTCTGAAATAAATGAATAATAAAAAATAAAAAAAATTACACTCATACAGATACCTAACAATCACAAGCATATCTGCATCGCAAACATCTGAAGAAAGGACTATAGTTTTTTGTTTTTTTAATTTGTTATAGTCTTGCGTTTGACTGCCATCTCGTCTGATGATAAACAAAGATGCAGTCTACGATGGAGCACGTTTGCCTAGAAGAAACCGATTCACTCGTGACTTGAAGACGCACAGATTATAATTATCAGGAAACACCCACTCGGGCAGCGCTACCCACTGTTTAGCAGTTCGAATAAAGAAAGTGGAATCAAACCGTTTCGTGCGAGTTTTTGGTATATCAACCATAAAACGGTGTCGCTTTTTCGAGGGCCTGGCCGTTGGATAGTAGAATGGGCTGGGGGGAATAAGATCATGCAAATCCGAAGCACAATCTCCGAAATGTATCCGATAAAATACCGATAGGCTAGCTAATAGGCGTGTGGCCTAATGTTTAATTTATGACAAATAACAGGCTTAGTGATGAATATAACTAAATACATTACACATACTGAAAAAATAAATTGTATTGGCTGATAAATCTCTGAGATATGAGCGTTTAAAGATTTAGGTGGGGATAGAGAGGGGATGCTCTATCCCTTTCTCGCAAAACACGTGTTAGTATAGCATTTGTATGGCGCGCCTGAGGCTTGACGTCATATCTCATTATAGCGCGCTCTCTGTATAGCTTGAAATTAAAATACTTGGAACTTATTTATTTTTGAATTATTTTAAATTTTGTTTTCGTTGATAGGCTCTATTGATGATCAGCTTTTTTATTAGGTAATAAAAAAAATGTAGTAATCATGCCTATTCCTGATTTGAATGTTGTTCGATTTGTTTCCAGAAAGCACCGCAGCAGTGCCCCCGCTCGGCAAGACGGAGTACCAGGACGGGGTGTCGAAACTTGGTGCCATCATAATGCGCGACAGGCTGCATAGAAGATAAAAGTCGACCCCGGAAAATGTTTCGGATAAACATTGAAAAATCATGGAATAATAATAAGCTACGAATAGTTGTGAATAAAGTATTGAATGGGATAAGTCTGTTTTAATGGAACTAGCAGTGCTTTGTGGTTTCACTCGTTATCCCAAAGGGACCGGTATTATTGGTGGGATAAAAGTAGACTATGCCATTCTACGATCTCTATCTTCTTTGTATCCTTGATGAGAACAAAAACGGCGGGAAATGAAGTCTTCAAAATTTGAAATTACATAATCATTATAAGTATACAGGCTAAGTTACGTTTTTCCCTTTTTGTTCTCTCAAAGTAAAAGCCACGTTTTAGAACCGGCTTAATGATCCAGTCATATACTCCGGCTTAATGTTAAAAAAAAAAACAACAATACCTACAGGCGAGTTATCAACGTTTCTATATAGTTTCGTACAGTTTACGCTTCTTCTACCACATCTTACCAGCACTGCACGTAGTGAGCGCAAAGTCCGAGATATGGCGTTGACTTTTTCATCTCAGGATTATTATCCTGAGATATTTCTCAGGATGACGAGCGCAGTTTAGTGTGGCGCAGGATTTGTTGACTTCAATAGCCAGAAGACGCCTCCACTGTTGGACGAAGGCCTCCTTCCCGTTAATAGGGCCATAATCACCACGCTTGACAGACGGCTTGGGGATCGCAGAAAGCTTGCAGGATTTTGTTCGCTAATTCACAATTTTAGCACTACTACTGTTATGCTTGATAACTCAACGAAGCGAGTTAAATACGCCCTCCTACCTAGATATTGAACTTACTCCCGGCACTCGCTGCTAGTACACCGGACAATGATAAGTTTGTATAGGTAGTCTATTGAAGTATACTTGTCATTGTCCGGATAAATGTACGTTCATGTTCTAGCTCCAACGTCTGTGATGAGTTTATGCGGGAACACGGAAAAATCATGTTGCATTTTATTATTTTCTTAAACTTGTGTTTTTTCGCGAATGAATGATTAAAAACGGTGGTGTTTTATTCATTGAGTGTTGAATTACACGTACGAGTGTGGGCAAGTGATATAATGTGGTGAAACATGTCTTTTCGTGTTGTTTTCAAAACTCCGTAGAAGCTCATAGTAAAGTCGCCACAACTTGACTAGGGCATGACTTGGACTTGACTATGACTAATTTCGACTGTGACTGTGATTTCATGACATATTTGACTTAATTTTATAAAAAATCTTGGAAATTCATAAACTTGACACTGACAGAATGCACAAAGTGCGATGCCAATAACTAAGAAAAAAAGTCTGTGATTGGCGAGGAAGATTTATGCTGCGTTCCGTAATGCGCTAAATGTGATAATATCGCGAATCCGACCAAAGTGATAAGTATGTACCTATGTACCTACTTTTATAAACACCATGTACTGAACGGAATGGCAATAAATATCTGAATCTGAATTTATTACTCGATCAAATATAAGCCCTTATATTTTGTGATTATTCAATTTGGTCGGATTCGCGATATTATCACTTTTAGCGCATTACGGAACGCAGCATTAATATATGAATTATGACAGTACTTGCGTGGTGTTGCTCGCGCAGTATAGTACTCTGCTCTATGCGCTCGCGCATGGACTACACCAAGTATTACGTAGTATTTACTTACTCTATGACACCAAGTTTATTTTTGGCGTGACGGGGTGTACGTATCGTCGTTCAATCAGTTATATTCGCAAGAAAACGCAAAGTTGATAAATAGACGTTTATGTATAAAAGCATGTGTTACAATCTGTCATGTATGGTGCGAGCGAGCGCTCGATATGAGTTCGTCTCTCTTGTACAGGGTGGTCTCTCTCCTCTCTTCCTTCTTGTCGTCCTTCCTGGCCTCCTCTCTCCGGACGGTGTGCTCCTGCCGGGAGCGCGAGCGGACCGTGCTGGCGGCGCTAGTCTCCTGCTGCCGGAGCACGACGGCGCGCGCGTCCGATGTGTTGCGCTCTCTGAAACGGTTGGGCTTCTATGTACATTTGTTTCTTTTTTAAAAGGATTTGGCATCCCACGTCGTGCATTTGGAAGTATTTGGAAACTTATGTTGAAGCATATACTATTTCAGAAAAGGTAGTTTTATGTGGTTTTAGGCTTGCATTTGGATCTGGACCTGCACTTGGGTACCTATATTCTAAAACTGCATCCAGAACCACTGGACGGGTAGCAGAACAGCGTCCTCTCGGTTACCGGTGGTGAGCATTCTGCGAACCGTAAGCGTTGAGGCTTGCGCTTGATCGTCATCTCGCAGTCTATAATGGATGATAGAGAAGGAATAGCGTTTTTTTTTTTTAGTTTATCAATTTTTTCCTAATCTTTCTATGATTCCCTTATAAATAGTTCAGATATTGTGCAATGACAAAAAAAATGCGTTAAAAATATAACTTAATTTAATTTTTATTTATTTATTTATTTAGGTTAATTTTCTGACATATTTCTAATCTTTAATGTTTGTAGGCAAGCAGAATATGGTTTTAAACTATCACGGTTGCTCATTACAAGTTCTAGTATTATTTACGGGATATTTACCGTGAAACAACTCCATCACGGTAAATATCCCGTAAATAATCATAGTACTTTATTGGCAAGCAAAATGTCTAACCTGCTAAGCGCCATGATCCTGTCTATATCAGTAGCTCTCTTCACCTCTCCCGCCATGACCGTGACCCGGAGCGGCGCGGGGGGCGGGCTAGCGGGCGGGGAGGACGCATTCGATGCCGTGGCCGAGCTCGACCCCACGGCCGAGTCCCGCGACCCGACGGCCGAGTCTCGCGACCCCGCAGTCGAGTCTCGTGACCCCGCAGTCGAGTCTCGCGACCCCGCAGTCGAGTCTCGCGACCCCGCAGTCGAGTCTCGCGACCCCGCAGCCGAGTCTCGCGACCCCGCAGTCGAGTCTCGCGACCCCGCAGTCGAGTCTCGCGACCCCACAACCGATTGTTTGGCTGACGTGTCGGAACCCGACGTGGACCGCCTTCGCGGGGGTGCGGAGGGCGCGCGGGGGGAGGGAGGCGAGAACGCGGCCGGGATGTGGAGGGAGGCGGTGATGACGCAGTCGTCGTCTGACCCACCTAGTGTCTGGAAACAAAAGAAGCTTTTAGCATTAGTATTATGAAAAATTTCAAAGTCCAAGCTCAAGAGATTCTGGTTCAAGAGTTTCAAGTTCAAGAGCTTAAAGAATGTGGATTCTAATTGTGATTGAAGAAACTGTTTGGTGTGATATTCCCAGATTTACAATAACGTGGCCGTCTCCGACGTAAAGCTTACCCTTCTGATAGAGATGGAGTGTGGGTGAAAGTATATAATGTCAAAAAGCTACTATGATCTCATTTGGTCGTGAATAAGTTACTGTCAACTAGGACTTTCTATGCCTCTTTTACTCTTATTGTTATTGCAAAACTCTAGAATAGGGTAGATGACTGCTGTTTATATCGTTGAAACCAATAGCTTTGATGAAGAATTTAAGTAAATGTAGTATGTTTATTGAAAAAGTAATTTAAATCGGTTAGTAATGTTCTGATATATGAGCGTTTAAGGTTTTTGTTAGAGACAACTCTGTCCCTTTCCCACAAAACAAAAAATGACGTCACGCCTTACTTGTCAGAATAGAATTTATATGGCGTACAGAGAAGTGACGTCACGATATGCTGTTTCTTCTCTCTGTCTAGGATGATATTAAAATGCTTATAAGTAGCTTATTTTTGATCAGATTTTCATTTTATTTTCCTTATTTATGAGCCACATTTTAATAAGACAATAAAAAAACAGTCATCTAGCCTATTGCTGTACGTACCTACAGACTTCTTTAAAAAGTTACGAAGCTACTCAAGGATATCATTCAAAGTTCAACGTCCTACGCGGTTTGGCTGAGGCTCGAAAGGCCACAGCAAAAATATGCAGCAGTATCCCTGCTATCTATATCACCAAATTTTTGTAGTGGTAGGACTCTACTGCAGACTCCGCCTGGGGAAGTACCACACCTTTGCCAGTTATTCAACCGCCAAGCAATAGTGTGCAAGCATTACTGTGTTCCGGTTTGAAGGGCAATGTTATGATCGGAACAGAGTCTTTGTCATGCAGAAACGAGCCATACGTGCTATATGTGGTGTCCAGAACGATGTCTCATGCGTAGAGCTATTTAGGGAACTTCAGATACTGCCCTTGCCGTGTGAGTTTATTTACCAGATAGCCCTATTCACCCATATAAACCTAGAAACGTTCCAACGTAGGGGCGTTCACAGCACGTTAGCTTTACGAAGCAATAAAAAGAAACACCAACTGATAACCCCGACGCACCGTCTCGTCAAGTCGGAGAGGTCAGTGTACATTTTGGGGCCCGCGATCTACAACCGTATACCAGCTTCCATTCGGGATGCTCCGTCCACTGGGTGCTTCAAAACCAAGCTCAGAGCGTGGTTACAAGAGAATTAGTTTTATGACATTGAAGCTTATTTTAAAATAAGAGATTAATAACGTTTTAAATAAAAAAATTAAAAAAAAACCATTTTATTAAGTGATTATTTATTGTGACATATTTAATGAAATTTGACATGTAACTTTGGTGTTATCAATAAACTATTTGTATTTGTTACCAGATAAATTACTGGGTATGAACATTTAACATCTAATATCTCAGGGTGACGAGCGCAGTGCAGTGCGGCGCAGGATTGTGTTCGCAAGTTTACAATTCTGGCACTGCTACTGTTAGTGGCAGGTGTGACGCTTACCACCAGGCGAACGCCTTTCTCGTCTCGTCACTTGATTGTATAAAAAAAACCCCAAATCAATAATACTATTTACAATAGTGTCAATAGTATTACCACATTCCAGCTATTGAAACTATCGATGTTTTGATTTTCAAGTCCAAACCATTGATTTGGGACTATCAGGTAGTTTGGCGACACCAGTTTAAGTCTGTACCTCATTGTAATCACTGGCGGAGTCGATAGAGTCGGGCGTGGAGTCAGTCCGCAGCGCGGGGGAAGAGCCGCACGCCACGCCACTGCTGCCGCACTCCTCGCTGCTCCGTACCCTGGAATGGAAAACGAGATAAGAACTACCCCAACTTGCAAGATCCACGACATCACGAAGAGATCCATACTCCGAGTTATCTACCTGTATACGTTCTAATAATATACTTATATATTGACAGCCTTTTATAGCTCAGTTGGTAGCATGTCTGCCTTCAGAGCGTATATAGTTGTAGGGTCCTGGGTGGGTTCGATCCCCACCCAGGACAAAAATGTATGTGATGTACATCGATGTTTGTTCTGTGTCTGGGTGTAGTATGTATTATAAGTATGTATTTACGAAAACAAATGTATATAAGTATTCTATCAGCTATCTGGTTTCTATAATACAAGATTTGCTTAGTATGGGGCTAGATGGCGCTGTGTGTAATAAATGTTAATCCCCCATATTTATTTATATTTATACTAAATAATATCTTAATATCTCTGGGTGACGAACGCAGTGCAGTGCGGTGCAGGATTTTGTGCGCAAGTTCACAATTCTGGCACTGCTCCTGTTATGGGCAGGCGTGACTCTTACCACCAGGCAAACGTCTCGCTCATCTCGTCATTTCAATGCGTAAAACATAATTAAAAAAAATACTGGATCAACATTTAACATCTGACTGCTGAACATCTTATCCTTGTGAGGTGATTGGGCCAAATGTATGGCGCACCATGCAGGGCCAATACGGGTTAACAGATTCAAAGAGATGCGCTCGGATCCAAGTTTTTTAGCATTGTTTTTCTTTACCGAAAAAACAGCTGTTTTTTAAACTCCGGTTTTGACATTCTCACGATTAAACGACCACAAAAATCACCGAATCACAGTCGTTATTTTTTTTTTGGGTGAGCAAGTATTCTATGAAACTTTCGTACTTTTAGACTCGTGACTGAAAATCTGTCGCTAACAGACTTACAAAATCAAACACACTACATAATTCTTCACAACTGTCCGAAACTAGTCGAGCCAGTAAATAAATCAGAGAGTAGAAAAGGGGAGGAGGATTTTCTGCTTTCTGTCATCTCTTCTCTGAGATCTGGGATTACGGGTTAGTTGCCCATGTCATGGCATTCCTACAGACAAATAACACAGGAAATCCGTGGGAAGCAGTATTAGTCGGTCAGAAGAGTGAGTGAGTGATGGGTAAGCAGTTAGGTGGTGGCCTACCTAGTGACGATGGTCATGGCAGACGACAGCGAGCCGGAGGAGGTGTCAGAGGCGGCGTCGCGCGCGCGCCGGCTGCGAGAGTAGCTCTTGTCGCTGCGTCTGCCGGCAGAACGCACAGATACAATCATGTTAGCTAACTCGCCGAGGCTCAGTAAAAGTAATACTACACATAGTGCACACACGCAGTGCAGTGCAGTGCTACACGTAGTCTCATTGCCTAGGTTCAATTAAAAGTATACTTACAATCATAAATAACTTTTAATGCAATTTGTACTCTATATGCCTTGGAGCTCGGCGATATTCCACTGAACTATTTGGCCTGATGACTTCACAAGGCTTCTGCCAAGCAATGACTGAAAAATGCGCAAGCATGGCCTACGGTTGTAGGTATGAACTTGTAGCTAAATTTAACAGTGCACCAGGTTAATCAATACGAGTGCATGGCGAATGTTACCGTCTATATACTTAGTACCTCGCATTCGGTCGGCAAGTTACGACAAATATGTAGTTACTGCGAGCTTTTACCCACACAGAACGATTTATGTTAATTTTTGGCGACACAAACAACTCTCGTTAATCACGTGCTTACATCGTGACAGTTGAATGTGATCAATCAATTTGTCTAAGACCCATTTTGTGTCGAACACGGGTTCAGGGTCACGCATGCCGTATCTCTCAACTGGACTATCCTATAAACTCATCGCTAGTAATAACTGTTTTATTGAGCCTGTTCTGTCTGTCAATGCAAGTGATTTCAATCAAAACTGGTGATTTATGATAAGCTGGATGCTTTCAACATGTGTTTAAAATGGGAGAATAAGCAAAATGACAAGAAATTATAATGAAATCCTGGCCCCTACATTTCGTTCAATGAAAAGTAGAGATAGGCGGTAGGAGGCAAATAATTATTTGTGATACATCAGAACCATTCTAAGAAACTTCTATCAAAGGCGTAGAGATTTCTTAGACCAAATCGTAAGATCGCAGATATAATCTAACGTGGTCAAAAATCTTAGTTAGATTCTAGATTCCGGTTGGAAGATGGAGGGTGGAAGCACACTAAGATCATTAAATCAAACAAAACAATCATAAACTTCTAGAAAGATTTTTTCTATCGCAAACCACCTAAGGTTTGTTCCGGCAGCCTCATTTAAGAACCAGTTTCTATTTCAAGATAGGTTTTTTGCCATCTAATTTTACACTGTCCCTCAATATCAGCTGTGGTCCAAGACGTGTCGTACAGAACATAAAAAGGACACCTTAGGAAGTTTTCGAAGCGTTGAAGGTCCATGTGATATCTAACCTGGGTGGCTGCACGTGTCCCGGGCCGCCGGTAGCTGCGGCTCCATGGAGGAAGGTTTCCCGTGACCACACGCGACGAATAGCGTTTTCATTGTTATCTGTGCTTGCTTGCTCTGCTGCGCACCTAGAATAAAAGACCAAAGATTTTTAATTCTATCTTTAATCATAATTTTAGCCAGGTGAACTGTTTGAAATCACAAAAATATCACTAAAGGACAAAATTGTGAGAGTTCAACTTCCAGTAGGCATACCAGAGACCGAAGAGTTCTTCTAAAAGTTTCTTTGCAGTGGAAGTTTATGTAGAAGAACTGATAATCTTTCGGTCATAGGGGGTAGGTGAAAGTGTGAATGACTGAGCTACTTTGCCAGTGAGGATGAGTCACGCCCAGGTACTTTATGGAGTTTAATTAGCTCGAGCAAATGCTGCTGGGAAATATAATATTACACCTCAAAACGAAACGTCAGTGCATGACTTCTCACTCGCATGGAATACAATAAGGTGACGTATCAAATTCACAAGCTGGCTCGTTTATCACTAGCTGCGTATGAGCACTCACTCGGCTCTCCTGAGCAGCAGCGGGTCGAGGTGCGCGGGCGCGGAGTGCGCCAGGTGGATGTACGCCTCGTGCAGCAGCTCGGCTTGCAGCGTCCACAGCTCGCCCGCGCGTTCCACCAGCTGCCGCACCACGTTGATCACGTCTGCGCGCTCCGAAAGCTGCTCCGCGCTGGAAACAAACATATTCACACTTTGAGGGTTAGCAAATGAACCTGCTGTTTAGGATCTAGTCGTCTTTTACCAAAGCTGTTCAGAATCTAGCCAGCTTGTAACAAGGAGACTTTTAAGGGATGGAGGTGCCAATATACACCAATAAGCTATAGCACTTAAAATGTAGGCAATGGTGAGTTTAAGATAAGAATCCAGCCATTCAGTACAATCAGTTTTAGAGTTTATCTTAAATCCGATTACCATAACTTAAAAGCTTCTTAGCATAGACTAAGATGTGAAGTCGTTCACTTTAAAAATAACTGGTAGCAAGATTCGAGGTTGCACTTCCATGGCCTCAAGTTTCTTTGAAATTAATTATTATTGGATCCACATTAGATTGACTTATATTAAATTCTTGTGGCTAGAATTTGGTAACTACCTACATTCAAAGTCGAGGGAATTATGTTCTGTGCAGCAAACAGCAATATGTTTCTCCAACTTACTTGGCTGCCTCATTAGGCTTGTTCCTATGTAGAATGTTGGGCGCAAAAACCGTAGCGAGATTGGCAGCATCCATCTTGTTCCCTGGTTGATGGTCGTCCTCCGCGTGGGCGGCCAGTTGTGATAGGAATGACAGCAGTGCGTTGAGGGTGTCTCTGTGGGCCGCCGGGAGCAGCTGCACGATGAGTCGAAGCGCTTCCCACTGCAGCTGGCGATTATGAAGTTCTGGAACGTATTGTCGATCCATATTGAATATATTATGGTGTGATAAGTGTCGAAATTAGACCTGAGTATGTCCTAAAACATGGAACTGAAA
Organism: Erannis defoliaria; assembly: GCA_905404285.2. Classification (NCBI taxonomy): domain Eukaryota; kingdom Metazoa; phylum Arthropoda; class Insecta; order Lepidoptera; family Geometridae; genus Erannis; species Erannis defoliaria. Next base: position 1,355,130 of record FR990082.1, on the reverse strand, counting down.
CGTGGTCTTTAACTGCTGGCTTTTTGGAGAAACTCAGAGTCACGCAACGGGCAATGGAGAGAGCTATGCTCGGAATTACTTTGCGCGATAGAATCCGGAACGAGGATATTCGCCGAAGAACTAAAGTAACCGACATAGCTCGCAGGGTTTGCAAGTTGAAGTGGCAATGGGCAGGCCACATCGCTTGAAAAACTGATAACCGATGGGGAAGAAAGGTTCTTGGGCGGCGACCTCGAACCGGAAGACGCAGCGTAGGATGGCCTCCCACTAGGTAGACCGACGACATTGTAAAAGTCGCGGGCGGTAAAAGTCGGTGGATGCAAGTGGCAGGTTGTCGTACAGTGTGGCGGTCTAAGGGGGAAGTCTTTGTTCAGCAGTGAACGTCCCCGGGCTGATGATGATGATGATGACCTAAAACTGTTTCCAGAACTTCCGGAGGTCGGGAAGGGTCGGTTGTCGGTAAGGTGATCGTTCTGCAATCCTCAAGCCGCCTGCCAAGAGTGAATATTATAGAGAGAGACCCCCTACTACCTCTACTCTACTCTACCCCCTAGAGAGCCCCAGCCAGAGACCCTTAGTCCAGAAGTGGACGTCTTACGGCTGTTGATAAAGTGTAGAATTTTAATGATATGATATGATTGTTAGAAAACGCGCTTCGTTTTTGGGAGGTCGTAAATTGATCACAGCCCCGTACCAATGAGTTCTTCGGAAACAATTTACGGATTTTACCACATCCTCACCACATCAGCCACTGGATTTTCAGTAAAGAAAAAAACCAGACAAGAAATTCAATAGTGTAATTCGCTAACCCACACCAGGCCAGATTATATGGGGAAAGATTCCAGTCCTGTCTTGTGATTTATCTGGTCTTTTCCTCTGGAAACCGTTCTCGCCTATCAGGATCTTAACCAGCATAACTTATCAACTTACTTTGCGTCTGTAAAAACGCCAGGTACAAGTCTCGACAGAGCAGCGGGTCCGGTAGGTCCCTGAGGAACTCCTTCAGCAGCGTCGCCACGTCGTGTGGACACACGGCCGAGTCTAGGGCTACTTCTTGACTTCGCTCCCAATCTTCTCGTAACTGGAACGTTAACAGATAAATATGTGAAACTAGATAAAATTTCGAAGATGATCTATGATTTATATTAGCAATATTTGACCAATCGGTCACCTGATTTATATTGTTGGTTTGACCCTATTTAGGTATTGCAAAGCACATGTTATATGGGGCACGCCGATCTAAACTAAATTTTAGCCCTAAAATACAGAGAGAGAGATCTGCAGACGTGAGTGGTAGCATACCATTGCAGTGCCACCCCATTCAATGTATAAAGTACAATCAACAGCAATAGGGAATTAACAAATATGAACAATATAGTTAAAAATTGTGTGCTTGCTTCGCTCACACCTACTTTTTGCATTTAGTCAGTTCTCGATCTAATACGCTTTAAAAAAATTGCCCTCGATTCGCTTGCGCAGTTACAATAGCTTATGGTAAGATTTTGGATTGGAGTGGTGGCACCATTATTTCAAAATCTATATACTTATTACATATATTATTTTCCCTAACTGCGTAATGGCACACGAATGAATGGAGATACACTTTTTTTTGGTAAAGAAACAGACGATACGAATCTGAATGTTTCCCAAGCGTTTCAACAGAAATTATAGCTTAAGGCCACCTACTCCATGCAAGCTTAATATAATACGCATAAAAAAAAACAACCGACTTCAACTTCGAATACCTGGATGACATCTTCATATTTTCTAGTAATTTTGATATATAAACCAAACTACTTAACTGATTTTGATAAAATTTATATAGGACCTCTGAAGTACCTACCCATACAATTACCTACCCCACAAAAAAGAATCATCAAAATCAGTTTATAATTGGCGGAGTAATCGCGTAACAAACAAAAAAAAACATGCAGTCGAATTGAGAACCTCCTTTTTTTGAAGTCGGTTGAAAATTTATCGAAAACTAAACCCACGTCACCTCCGCGCCACTTCTCTGTGAAAACTATGTTCAAACTGCAGTAGCAAATAAAGCCCGCGCGTCACATTCTATCTTCGTCTACAACATTGTTTCACCAACTTCATTTATACTTAGCACCGGGCAAAGCAAAGTTTGTAATAAATCCAAAAGTGGGTCACAATCGCGCACCGATACGAAAACATCTAAATCTGTCGAGTATTTCGTATTCTAACGGTATTTCGTAGTCAGTAGGTACTGATATCGGGTCTTGGTTCTTTATGGCGGGTTTATTGAGTCGATGTTGTAAAATGAAAGATGACGCTGGGCAAGCTCTTTCCAATTTATGAATGGAGAGTTTTGTTGCGCAATGGACGAACAAGTGGTTGCGGCGTTTGCTATTGATATATTTCTTCTTTTGAGCACAAAAGCATAAGAAGTAGTTCAGCTACCGAATTCTCAACCAAATCAGAAAGGTTTCCACTGGGAAACTACCTAACCTACCACTATCTGTGGTAATGTAGTTATGGGCAGACTTGATGCTTATCAACAGCCCCGGTTTGACCGACCCTAGATCCGGGGCTGTTTATCAACGATGGTCGCTCACCTGTCTGACTCTCTTCTTGGAGGCGGAGACCCGGAAGAGGCCGAGGGTGTGCAGGCCGTGCCTGCGCAGGTGCGCCAGGCACGCGGACACCAAGCCCGGCACCCGAGGGCCGCCGCCGCCCGCCTCCTCCAGCCCCGCCCAGCCCCACTCGCCGGAGTCACACGACTCACTCTGGAAATTAACGTTATTTTATGGTTATATGTATTTATTTATTTAGATTAAAACGTCTACAAGCCAATTACATTAATTATCATAGTGTATATTTGGCTATGTCATAAAACTCCATTCAGAACCACGGAAATACGGGCAGTAGCGTTCTCTCGTAATGGTGGTGAGCATTCTGCAATCCCCAAGCCGCCTGCTAAGCGTGGGGACTATGACAACCCTATTTAGAGAGAGACCTTCTTCCAGCAGTGGACGTCTCCTGGCGGATATTGTGGTACTCTGTCACGGTGCTGTCTATCGCATCTCTCTAACGTTGTGTTGGGATAAAATTATCATTCTAGAAAATTCTGCTTTTCGTACGTAAATTTCGAAGAACCCATTAGTACGAGTACAAGATTTAACCCACAACTTTAATAATGTGAGGCATATCCTCCCCTAGCTAGGCTTCCTTCTTAATTTCCTTTAAAAAACTGAACTAAACTAACCAACCACCTTTCTTTCCATTCATCGCCGCACTGACTCGCTCGTCAAAACATTGTGCATGCTTCATTAATAAACCTGCTTCCTCGCGTTATATAACTATGAACTACTATCAATTTATCTTTAGTATGATCTGCGAGAAAGATTGCCAGCTACTGCAGGTAAAATATTACGACTTAGTGATAATACTTAACGGCCTGTATCCAGCAGTAGATTGTGATACGCTGATTATGATGATGATACGTAGTATTAAAAAATATTTTTCTTGCTCTATCTCGAACTTTGCTCTTAAACTCAGGCGAGAGACTTGAAAGTATACTCAACAAAACATTGCAACAAAACTGTAATTTTAGTTTAGCTAAACTATCCCCAGAATCAGAAAGAGTTCATAAAAGATTCCATAAATGTATCGACGTTTGGGATAAATTAGGGTTAATTTAATTTGAGGTGGTTCGTGAAATATAGACTAGTACTTATGCACTGGGATTTAAATAAGAAATGATATTCGGGAAAACCCAAAGAATGGGCTGGCTAAAGTGCTTTGGGAAAGGCCTGCTAGAAGAAAAGTTTTTTATAATGGAATGGAGTGACGAGACGAGCAGGGCGTTCCCCAGGTGGTATACGCATTACGCCTGCAGGTCTATGTTTAGCTTAGCATAATTGAACTACAAATCGGTACAACTTTGTACAAAGTCCACAACCTAGCAACACCGTAGGTATGATCTACCGATTCTCGGAAGGCGAACATGTAAACTTACGAAGTGGATCCAAAATACGAGTACACACTGCTATCTATTCTATGGCTATACGTAAGAAAAACCAACACTTTGCGCGCGCGCCCAAACAAATATTACGTTTTTATTAGCCGCCTCTTTCTTTGAATTCACAAGTTTTGGAGGCGATGGGCTTATATCGAGGCCTGTCATCGATTGCTCTTTGCTTACGAAGCTCTAGGTAATTCCGTTTGTTAGTGGAATCTGGCGCCAAGGGATTTTAATCGGCTGGTTAACATTTGATAAACAATAGAACGGGTATATTTCAAAAGCAAATAGCTCGTATGACTTCTATGTATGACTCTGAAAAACTTACGAAATTAACATTGATTCGATTATACCTAAGTCCCCGTCACCGCCCGTAGGCACTAAGTATGGCTTATTGGTTGTTAATTATAATATTTCTATAGATTTCAATTCAAGATATAATCACGGTGAATATTCCGTAAACAATCATATCTATACAATATATAAAAATGAATTGCTGTTCGTTAGTCTCACTAAAACTCGAGAACGGCTGAACGGATTTATCTTATCTTAGTCTTGAAATGTTCGTGGAGGCACAGGGAAGGTTTAAAAGGCGAGAAAAAATCGAATAATTTAAAAATAAAAAAACTGATTTCAAATATTTTTTTGACAGTGTACGATTTAAGGGGGGAGGGGGAAAGGGGGGGAGAATGTTGTATGGAATGTTCTTTGTTTTTAAAGTTATAGTGATGAAAAATGGATATCTGGGTAGTTCATTCAAAGGGGGGAAGTTGGGGGGGAGTTGGTAGAGTAGGTCGAGTCGGCAGAGTCGATAGAGTCAGTATAGTTGGTAGAGTTCGAGGAGTTGTGGGGGCGGGCAAAAAAAATTGTTTGGGATGATTTAAAGTGCTGAATTTTGGGAGCGGGCCGAATTTCTTCCGCACGCGTACGAAGTCGCGGGGGACCTCTAGTCTTATATAAAATAAAATAGTTTGTTTTCTAAAGTTGTATTATTAACGGGATATTTACCGTGATTATGTTGTGAAATGAGCTCCCGATACACAAACATAATCACGGATGATCACATGTGATGATACATAATCACGGTAAATATCCCGTTAATAATAATAGAACTTTAGTAAACAACCGTGATAGTTTAAAACAGAGTTTGTGTTTTGTTATTTATTTTATGTAATTCAGACCAAAAATTATTATTAAATGTTTGTAATGTCCAAATTTCGTTTAATTGAATGAAATCTTTTTTTAATAATTTGAATTTAAAATCAAACTACAGAGCCGATTTTGATAATTATCCTTTCAAATAACAAAAATATTTTCTAAATCGGATTAGGACATATTCAAACATTATACAAAACAAAACTAAACATATCACTAGTTACAGCTTATAATTTATAATCATTAGTATCGCTTGGACCTGGGTATATCCTAAAACTGCATCCAGCACCACCGGAGGACGGGCAGCAGCGTCCTCTTAGTTAACGGTGGTAACACACTGCGATCCCCAAGCCGCCTGCCAAGCGTGGGGATTATGGCAACTCCTCCCTATTATGGGAGAGGCTTTCGTCCAGCAGTGGACGTCTAATAGGCTGATGAAGAGTATCGCTTACAACAATGATTTCATAAATGACGGAGTTCCAAAATAAAAAACTTAAAAAAATGAGTCTCAAATTTCTTGTTGAAATGGTAAAAAAGTATGAAATACTACTTGTTTTTATTGGCAAATGCCTCATTAACTACTATAAAATACATTGAATCTAACTAAGAGGCTTTGTGAGGTAGTTTACGGTAGTTTAGGACTACCTAAAAAAACAAAAGGATCCAGACCGAGCCGATGAAAGTCTAGAGAGAATCTAATTGCTCTATTGCAGTCGGCAGTGGACCCAGCGTGCTGGCGACATTGCCACGTTGAATGGCAATAGCGCCATTAAAATTAACTAATGTATTGTATGTGATGAGTGATGTGTCTTAAGTGATAATCCAAACATTGAACTCAACCCCACCAGTCTACATGCCTTGTTTAAGTTTACTCAACTAGACCGCTGTTAGTGTTCGGATGTAAGAACATTCAATCCAATCGTTAACATTCCGTTCGATTGCATCAATACTAACACTATCAATATTTTGAAGCCGGCGTATCACAAAAGTGCCGGCGCCAACAACAACACGCCGTCGACGGTATGACTACATGCGAGAGGATTTATTTACTCACCATACTACACATGTACATTTTCGACACAAAAGGTAACTGCTATAATATTGCAGTTTCTGAATATTCTTATGAATGAAGGCTTTGGATTTTCCAGAATGTGAAAATTAAAGCATGTGACATTTTGGCCTAGTTCATGCAATGAGGTATGGGATTTTTTACCACTAGGCCACCTGCGTATGGGAAATGTCCTTATAACCGAACATAATAACGTATGAACGTTAGGTTTAATTTTACTAAGGCGAAACGAGGTCATTGTACAAAAGGGGGTCGTTTAAAAGGACTATCTATCATTTTTGCCATGGAACTGGTCTTAACTCAGCGTGATGCTGGTTGTACCTTTACAACCAGCACTGATACAGCCTACCTACCTACCTACAATGTTTTTTTTCTTTGTTACGGGACGTTCTCCTGTTGGTAAGCATTACGCCTGCCCATAACAGTAGCAGTGCCAGAATTGTGAACTTGTGAACAAAATCCTGCGCCGCACTGCACTGCGCGCCACCCCGAGATATTAGATATTGATGATGATGGTCTCAAACGCCCAGTAACTTCTCTGATAACATTGGCCTTCAAACCGAAACAGTAATGCTTGGCGATTCAATAACTAGCAAAGGTGTAGGGTGTGGTACTTCCCCAGGCGGACTCTGTTAACGAGTTCTTCTAGAGTACGTCTCCATACATTTTATCTTAAGCCTTGATGTCGCTTGTGGTTGTTCTGGGTACTGTTTTAAGAAAAGGGTCATAGTGTAGTACTTTAAACGCAAACAGACAAAAAGGTGGAAAGGGAGAAGAAAAGGAGTGGGAGAACATCCATAGTAATCACTGAAAGAGATACAGAATAATGGAGAGTGACTCAGATACTACTGAGCCAATCAGAGCTCTTGAAACCATCTTCGCCAACCCGAATAAAACAAAATGACACTAATCTATCTACGTCACACTCTACCACAACGTCATTTCCTTCTTCTAACGTCACTGACATCGCTTGCCAAACATATTTTACCACAAACACTTTGCAATATAACAATATTTCAACGACACAGAAACATCAAATCTACCGTCAATTCATCACTTCCCATGTTCTTAGTATCATTTCCTTCCGGTATAGACACGATTTTGCCAGACGATTACCAGCCTAATACCCTTGCAATAAAAGCACCATAAGGCAGCCGATTTCGATCGAACTATGATAATCTATTCCTGTAGTGAATACACGGCGAGTAGCGTCATACGATAAAATTATCTCGCTTTAATGAAAGCACGGAAGGCCGGCAGGTAACCCGACACCCGTGACGTCACAATGACGTGGTCACAGACCCTGAACCACAGAATAGGTGCCAGTGTGTATAGCGGAGGTGAGGCCAGTTTAATGAGGAAGCTTGTCTATAAACTTGTGTAGTTTGCAAGTGGTACATTTTCTTGTGTCTGTGTGCATGGCGGCTGAGGAAGTAAGTTTCACAGTACAGCTTTTCTACTTTGTTGACAGGCTAGATGATTGACCCCAGCTTGCCTGATGTTATGTGTTGGTGTGGTCAAACATGGTAAACACAAATCTAGCCTGAAATGAGAACGTCAACTATGAGTCGCGTTGATGCTCAAGGGACTGTAGCCAACCGCCATCATGCTGAGTTGGAGCCGGTTTGTGGCAAAAGGTAAAATAGTTGATCAATAAGTACTACCCCTATCAACACACGCCTTCACACACATACACTTAAACTCATACACACACCCCCACCAACACACCCAAACATACACATGCACACATTCATGATTTTGTACTGTTTTTATTTAAAATGTATTTTCTATCCTTGTATTGCATTTCTAAGCTAGTAAATATAATGTCTATGTATTTCACCGCACTGTAACTCCATAATGTAAATCGTATCAGTCGGGGTCCCTACGACACAGGATTCTCCTAGTGCAGGGGTTACAAGAAAGATGTTTGGAACCTTTTGGCAAATAAATCAACTTTATAATTATTATTATTACGGCAAATATCCCGTAAATAATAATAGAACTGTAGAAAATCTTTTTATTTAAGATTTAATTTTGCGTTAATGTTATTGTTATTTTGTTTATATTTTTTGCAACAAATAAACTATTGTCTATTGTCAACCAAGGTCATTGTGTACATGGAATAATCATCATCTTTCCTGTTCACTTGGTGGAGTCTACAAAGCGATTTTCCTCTCTCCGTTTCACTCTATCAAGTGGAATCTCTGGACTCGTGCCCCGTCATCCACTCCTTTTTAGGACGCCCCTTCCAATTTAACAGCCTACTTTCATTTATATGGCCCTCTTGTTCTCAAGGCTTTCCTCTCTTCTTAGGACATGGCCACATTGGCCACGCTAGCCTTCCCATTCCTTACGTAATTAATTTATTATTGCCTAATGTACTCTTTATTATTGCCTAATGTACATTGTAAACGTCGTCGCGGGCAACCGGTGGATGCAAATGGCAGGTTGTCGTCATAATAATCATAATCAATTTATTGGCAACATCTGTTACAGGTCAAATAAGTAAGTAATATACAGGGTTAGTTCTAATCAGTTAGTATTCTTTTAAAGGCATATTACTATGGGGCCAACATTGAAATCGCGAAAAAATTATCAGCTGTTCCATACAAAAAGCTCATCGACCTTGGGCAAAATGTAGGTTTTTTTTTGCGATTTTAATGTTGGCCCTTAGTAAAATTTGTTTGTTTTGATGTACAGAATATTCCCTTAATATTGCTTACTGATTAGAACTAACACTGTATATAACACAAACCTTGATTACTAGTGTTGTATCAATTGCAATGACAATATAATCTCTGTACGTTGCTATGCTACTATAATAATAATAATAATAATTTAATGTCAAGAGAAATTAATTAAAAATAAATCAATTTATGTCATACATAATTATAAAGAAAGTCAGACAAAATAAAAATAAAATTAGTCACAAAAACTAACGAGTTTCAATTACTTACTATCTTATTTGCCTTTTTTATAATTATATTATACCCAATAGTAATATCACTGTATTAACAACATACCTACTCGTATACGTCCTTATCTACACAGGTTCCTAATTTTTCAGTTATTGTTTTTCAAATCTTGCCCATTCTTGTCATCATAATTGTCATTCTTGTACTCCATACACCCATCACCAAGGTATTAGGTTAAATTATGCTGAGGCCCTTGGGCACACAAGAATTTGGGGCCCTTTTGGAAAGTAAAGAAAGCGAATTTATACTAACAATTTCTACTAGCTTTTTTGTCTTAAATCGATCCTTACTAAGTAACTAAATTACTTAAAATCAAGTCAAATGTTACTTATGTACTTATAAAAGAAAAAAGACATTCTTTGACTTGATTTTGTGTTAATTTGTTTAAATAAAACTGACATAATTTTGACTTAAGTTTAAGTTTTAAGATTTATTTTGACCCGGGTGCTCACAACAGTGAGCCTAAGTTGGGTACAGTAACATCTGTGCCCGACAAATGTTTTGAGAATAAATGTGAGAGAAATTGTCGTTCCTTCGGGGCCCTCAGAGGGTGGGGGCCCTGGGCACGGGCTCCGTGTGCCCTTATGGTAAAGACGGTACTGCCCATCTCAGCAATCACATCTATGCTGTATGCAATTTAGACAAAGCCTCTATAATAATCACAGTGTTACGCTTAAATATTTCGCAGTATCGGTCGGCCACCTCACATCAAGATCGCTCACCAAGCCACGGAATAGTCAAATCAATTCCAGCAGCGCAAACATTCGCTTGTTTACCTTCAGCGCTATACGAATGTCTTAATGGTACGTGCCATCAGACGGCCTGTCATTAGGCGGTAATGCGCATGACTGGCGGCTGTCATACAACGCCCCCACGTGGCGAGTCTACGTGCTGTCTGCTGCGTACACCTGCAGCCGGAGGTATGGCGAGGAATGTGCTGTTATTGCTGGGATATCTTCAGCTTTGAAGTTAATTATGAACGTTAAAAAAAACTGGCAATCAACTCCATTTAGCTGACAAACGTATGTAGATCAAGATCACATGGTTTTAGAAAGCTCATTTGTGTAGTACTGCATCGCCTTTTATCAACAGCTAAGGCTTTTTGTAGTAGGCAATAGACAATACTTTATTTGCAACAAAAAAACACTCGTACACACCACACGTACGTACTAGTGTACACTAGTACTATACTCTTATCTCTATACTATTTTTGTAGTTTGACTCTATTGCAGAGACCGCCTGGGGAGTACCACGCCATTGCCAGTTATTCATCGCCAAGCAGTCATCATCATCAGCCCGGAGACGTCCACTGCTGAACGAAGGCCTCCCCTTAGACCGCCACACTGTACGACAACCTGCCATTTGCATCCACCAATTGCCCGCGACTTTTACAATGTCGTCGTTTTCGGTCCACCTAGTGGGAGGCCTTCCTACGCTGCGTCTTCCGGTTCGCGGTCGCCACTCGAGAACCTTTCTTCCCCATCGGTTGTCAGTTCTTCGAGCGATGTGGCCTGCCTATTGCCACTTCAACTTGCAAACCTTGCGAGCTATGTCGGTAACTTTGGTTCTTTGGCGAATATATATCCTGGTTCCGGATTCTATCGCGCAAAGTAACTCCGAGCATAGCTCTCTCCATTGCCTGTTGCGTGACTCTGAGTTTCTCCAAAAGGCCAGCAGTTAAAGACCACGTTTCAGTTCCATATGTCATCACTGGCAACACACACTGGTCGTAGACCCTTGTCTTCAGACACTGAGGGATTTTGGACGAGAAGATATTACGCAATTTCCCGAACGCTGCCCATCCGAGTTGGATTCTTCGGGCGACCTCTTTGTCGAAGTTGGACCTACCTAACTGAACAATCGCAAAGCAGTAGTGTTCAAGTATTACTGTGTTTCTGTTTGAAGAGCAATGTTATCAGATAAAGTACTGGGCATGAAGAGATTTAACATCTAATATGTCAGGGTGACGAACGCAGTGCAGCGCGGCGCAGGATTTTGAACGCAAGTTCACGATTCTGGCACTGCTACTGTTATGGGCAGCCAGGCGAATGTCTCGTTCGTAATATCTCCCTCGAATAATTATTGGGATATATCCCCCCACGCTTGATCTTTTTATATGCATTATAGGCTTTCATTTGACTATCTTGCCCACAGTAAAGCGAAAGCCCTACTTCTTAGGTAGAACGGCTGTCAAAAGAATGTTGTAAAGCAATTGTATGGAAACCCGCTGTTGCCAGTTACACACATAATTGTATAGAAACTTCGACGAAAAAATTTCAATCATTGGTCGTGCATATGAAGTAAAACGCTCGAAATGCCAGTTTGCAACAGATTAAAATTGATCTAATTACGATGCAATGTGGTTTGGTGTCCTACGCGTCTATTTAAATTGTCTTTTGGAGTATTCTCAGTTTAAAAACATGTATATTGGTAGAATTGACATCAAACGCATTTGCACCTAATGCCGGCTAGCGCGGCCCGTCACATTTCCGTTCTATTCACTTCTCTCTTCAGTGATCTTGCCTGATGTTGGGCGAAGATATATAGTCTACGATGGAGCCCGCTTTCTTAGAAGGATAAGCAGGTTTTCGCACAAGATTTTCCTTTCACGTAAATTCAGTGGAATGAGTTTAAAAATCCGTAGGTACATCAATTCTTAAGAAGTCAATGCTAAGTGTCAATATTTACTGTACTGTATGAGATTGGCGACCCATTGTTTTATGAATGCGACCACACTCAAAATTATACAACTTTACTCTTTTAGTCAGCACTGTTGTGGAAATGTGTAGTTTGCTGGTGCCATCATTAGTGCATACTGCTGAAGTCCAAGATGTCTTTTATTGGTGTTTGTAAAGGTTTTTTTTTGTGTGAAATAATCTATAATGAGGTTTGCAATTTTATGGCTTGTGGTAAGTGGTTTTATGGTGGTTTTCAAAAGTCTTAAAGCAAAAACAACATTGTCTTATCGATCGCGCCCATTTCGTAGATGCTATCTTCTTACTCGGACAAATTCGAATTCGAAATTGAGATATACATAATTGCGGGTTCTGTTCTAGGATAGAATAGTATAGTGTTCGAGCCTATATAAACTAGAAGTTTCTTTAATAATTAAAGGGTGCACTTACCTTAAGTTCATAAGCTTAAAAACGAATTTACAAGGTTACGCAAACCGGGATTAATAGCCGAAAAAAGTTAATTGTACTCATCGATGCGAACTATGACCCCAAATTTAATAAAAAAAAGCATGAGCTCAATATTCCATTGAAAAATGCCATTTATCCTAGAAAATTTATGGAAAATCTGAGTATTTTCGCAAAATATTCAATTTTTTTTCTTGGTTAGCCCGTAGTAAGGCTTTTCCACTAGTCCCTACCAACGTATCTCCCTTGGTGGGGAAGAGTAGATTTTATTCCACCTATATCTACTGATAAAGGTGATTCTCGGAGGGAGGGTTTCACGGAAATATCACATATCCCTACCTATTCGATTTTGTCAACAAGTACATCTGTACATAGTAACTAACCTCTTTGCCTTAAGGTAAATATGAACCTCTTTAGTAGTCTTTAGTAATAATTGTGATAATTACATTGAGCTAATATCTATAGAGTCACAAACGTGCCAAAAATGCCCGCGCTAAAACTAGGCGCCGCTATACAGTGCGCCGAGTTTTTGAACGACTTGAACTACGATAAGACACAAGCGCTCAAGCATATACATTGAACACTATATACAAGAGACATAACGTCTAAATTCGAACAATTGTGAACTATATAATGCACTTAGTGGCTCTTTAGATATTAGCTCAGTGGATAATAACTAACCCTGTACAAATTAATGTGTAACCTCGGGATCTACTATTTCACAATATAAACAACATTATTACAACTATAAGCAAGGAGTGTTAACAGGTTTTCCTAAGTTCTAGGTAAATAACTCTATTTTCAGTGCGCCGTAACGAACATTGTAATTTATTTTAGCACTAACATTGTTTCTAGTTTGTTCCTGGAAGAGTAGAAGTAGCCCAGCGAGCGAGTCGACGTCAGCGCGAGAAGGTATTTCGGTGGAAACTCTTGCAATACATTGTTAATCGCAGCTGGTGTTCATAAAAACTGCCTATTGTTCAATTAAAATTACAAAATGCTCTCGTAAACTTGTGGCGGAATGCCTTGGAATAAAAAAATTCGTGTGTTTTTTTTAAATATATGGATTAAGAAAGACAGATAATAATACACTTAGACCTTTTAACTAGCCAAGATAATATCTGCTAAAGTAGTACCTATATTTCTAGCGCTCGGGGCGAGCTCGACTAGGTGGTTCTAAGCTATCATTGCGGGCGATTCGGTCAGTTTTCGGATGGGTGACCATGAATGGCATTTACATCTGAGCGCTAAGCTGCGGGTTGGATGACACGTTAAATAAAGATCATTGCGTTAAATTGTTAGTCCTAGTAGTTTTTTCTATATTTCTATTACAATAACTAACATTACCTATCTGTTAAAGACTTTTATGAAGTCTAAAAACACAAAGCTGATAGAAAATTCCATACAAGCGTCTATGTATTTGTCAATTACCTACTTTCTTTGTTTGACTTTGATTGTAAACTTAAAATAAAGCTTGACACAGGCCAAACACACAAAGTACGATGCCAAAAGCTAAGAAAAAAAAAGGAATAGAATACAATAGATTAATCTATAATTAAAAAGTAAGCGATGAACATCACACTATATCTTATTGTTGATTTGGAAAGGCAGAAAGAACTTGCTTAGGAACCGCTCGTCAGTCTGTTTCAAACATCCAGTAGCTAAGTAGAGATGGGCCCGCTCGGTCTGTGAGATAGGTACAGGTGCGGCCACTTGACAGCCTCACGACCGCATCGCGCTCTACGCTCTCCGGACTATTTTTGAACGCTCAAATGTCGCATGACAAACAAGCAAAAAAACAACCACTTTACGCTGATCTCTTGCACTATTTTTTCTTCCATTCTTTATGTAAAACTTAAATTTTACTTAGATCATCGACAAAGCCCAATTGCCACTGCACAGTGGTAAGGGTCTGGTCAAGTCATATTTGATAAGACCGCCAATACACTAGTTCTAGGTTCATTCATTCTTTTGGTGTGTACAATTGTAATCTATCTTTCGCAGAACCGACGACCTAAAGTGGACATCACGAATGCGCAAGCGCAGCGTAGGACGACCTGAGACTCGATAGATGGACAATATACGTCAGACAGCTGGCAGTGGTAGCATCGAAAATCCGAAGATGGGGATGAAAGTCATGCTCCTGTAGAAGCCTATGCCCAGTAGTAAGATAGCAGCTTGTTATGTGATGATACACCTGTGATAGACCTGGGTATATCATAAAACAGCATCCGGAACCCTTGGAGGACGAGCAGCAGCTTACAAATTTTAGGAAAGCTGTCCTTGCAAAAAAATTATACCTAGATCATATACGAATAGATCCGCAAAATATATTTTTATACTTAGTAATATAGATTTTGACTTTAAGCTAAATTAAATAAATACTTTAATAGCACCAACGGCCAGCGACCCAAAGTGATTGATTTGTCACACCAAGAATTACAAAGAAAGGATTAAATAAACTTACCTTGTGTAACAAGTGGCAGACTCACACACATTATATAAATAGTCATATATATTTTTTGCAATTATTTGATACTAGAGGTCGCCCGCGACTTCGTCCGCGTACGGAAGAAATTCGGCCCGCTCCCAAAATTCACCACTTTAAATCATCCCGAGCAAATTCCTTTCATTTATGTTTAGTGTTGTTACTCGTGTTTTTGGAAATAAATATATTCTTATTCATATTCATTCGTTTTTGACCTCCAATATTAAAACACACCATTCTTCTCTGTCGTGCAGCATTTAATGCCAAGTATCGTTTCTAAGCCTAAGTCTATTGCCACCTCATCCTTCCAATTCCATCTATAATTGGGGCGGCCACCGGGTCTTTGGCCCTTCGGCAGTCCCAGCCCTTTTCGGCGTGATCTTTCCCACCCTTTCCAGATATCCAAGCCGGCGGATTCTATACTTTTTTATTCGTTTATTCTTACTGCTGGTAATTGCTCAGATCATTTTGAACTGGTTGTTTAATTTTAAGCTCGATAGCTAAATGTTCAAAATAGACAATACAGCTCACGCGATTGATGGCAGAAACTTTTCAATTCAACATACGTCTATTGATAGATTTTATTGTCTAATTTTACAGTCGATGTGATTTGCGATATAAATAATGCCGTTGATTCCATCCTTCAATATCCACGGGTCTGGGCCCTTTTAAATACCGGTAGGCATAACATGGAGTGTGGCTATTTCTTTTTTAAATAGTCATTGGCTGGGTGGTTAGCTCTAGGGTCAGAGTTAATGTGCGCCCTCTGACATGGCTTGACGGTTGTTGTAAAAGAAATATTAGAACAGAATAATCAACCGGGACCATTAGCTGAATTGTGTGAACTTTTACCTAAATCAAAATGTTTTTTTTACCTAATAACATTGAAGAACAAGGATTGTACGATAAAAAAAATGCACCCGCGCGAAGCCGGGACGGGCCGCTAGTTAATAATGAAGCTAGGCTAGGACCGATTCCCAATTCCGTAATTAATATAACGCTAACGCCAAAGCTGACAACATCGCGGAAGAGACAGAGCGAGCTATCACTGTCCCTATCACGGGGCGTTGCATGCCCTCTTGCTGCCACGCCGTGGTAGAGCCTGTTATTATTTTACGAGCAAAACACGTTAGTGAAATGTTACGTTTTAGTAGGCGCAAATCAGTTTTACGGTCAAAATCCTTATTTTTTATTACTGATCAAAACAAGTGACCCTTATTATGAAAAGTACAAACTATGAGAATAACTGTGCTGAGTTTGGTACTAAACCGATTTGGCAAACCGATAACAACAGCATCTAAAATATTGGTACTTCGAAGTAATTCCGAGTGCTTAGAGTGCTAACTATAACTAATTTCAAACATTTGGATCTCGTAGTCGGGGTCTACATAAAACTTCAAGATATGTGTTACACGATATATTAATTTCAAAGCTTCACATGTTGTATTTTTGCCATAAAACGTTCCCAAAAACACCTTGTTTATGCGTTTTCTCCTTCC
Organism: Erannis defoliaria; assembly: GCA_905404285.2. NCBI lineage: Eukaryota > Metazoa > Arthropoda > Insecta > Lepidoptera > Geometridae > Erannis > Erannis defoliaria. Next base: position 1,338,816 of record FR990082.1, on the reverse strand, counting down.
CATACACCTTAATGAGAGATCGCCAGGCTTGGAATCCTGAGGTTGTGGGTTCAAATTCCGGTCCCTTACTAGTCTTTAGAATCTATGTACAGATTCTGTAATGCAAAAGTGCCGGGCTGGCTACCAGTTTGAGTGCGATTTGATATACAAAAATAATAGAACTCTACCCATACCCTTATTTTTGTTTAAAAATTTACGCCCCTCAACAATATTTTTGTATGCTAAATTAGTCTTATATAAGTGAATTGTAATTATTTTTGAGAAATAAATAATCTTAAACCCGCGACACTCACGTCACTGGCTTTTCTTGAACGTAAACATCATCGTGGGGAAACCTGGATAAGTCCGGAGAAGAAATTCGATTGCGTATTGAAATCGAAACCCGTCTGGGCCAGCGTGGTGGATATGGCCCTGTCATCCTACGAGGCCAGGCATAAGTTTATCAAAAAGACTAAAAAAGGTTTTTTTAAAAAAAAAACATATTTATCAAAAGATGATTCGAAAAGGGCAATTCTACTATTTTTGTCTTTGGATTAATTGGACAAAATTAAATGTTATCTATCTAATAAACAGTTTCAATTCCTGGCCATAGCATGTTTTATCTAGCATGTACATACGCCATCCGTCTTACAGATGAGGGAGGATGGCAAATTGGCTATCGCTGTGATGATGGAATCTCTCGTCGGGGGTCATTTGCCACGATTGATGTAGTGGCAATTCGAGACGGATCTCAATGCAATTTCACTGCAACTCGTGATTACTTATTTATAGCAAATGCTTGGAAGTGTGGCAAGATTTGGATCCACAATTTACCAATACCTATGTATCGTGAAATTCCGCAGAACAATGGCACGCGACGATTACGAAACGATGTCTAAAACCTGCAATGACAGATAAAATAGAGGCGCTAATTTGAAGAAAAAATAACGGTATTTTCACATAAAATCTTGTGGGATGACTTATTCGTTCATACTTATAAGCTTATTAGTGGTAGTGATTTTTTAAATTCGTTTATAAGTAGTTACGTTTCTGAGAGCTCATAGATATAGGTACAGCCTCGAATTTCAACCTATAGCTCAAGATGTTTCTCGAGTTTACTAAATTCAAGAAAAAATTGTCCTCGTACATAATAATTAGGGTCTGTATCAAAATTTATACGTTTACGATGGCTGGTCATTTTGCATGTCATATTTTTTTTGCTGGGCTTATTTTTTTAAATCAGCAAATTTGTTCTGTGATCAACCATAAGTATTGTTAAACCTGTATAAAACACCCCGTACAGCTTTTTGATCATATACTGTATCTTGAACACTGAACGCCTTGACTGAGTGATTATTATCGATAGTAGATAAAATAAACGTTCCGTCGGCAGACGACCAGCCCGACATCAGATCCATCTTGAATTACGCTTGAATGTGATTAGCCCGAAACAATGGTCCAATAGAGTGGACTATTGAATATTTATATGAAGTGTTTCCACACTTTGAGTATTTCTATGTTTTTAGAAGCAGTTGGGACGGAAACCCAGAGATTGTTCGTATGCAGGTTCAAGTCCTGCCAGAGATAATATTTTTTCTTACTGACTAAGCATTAAAAAACATGGAGACTTAAACTATCCTATACCCAGCAGGGTGATAATGATGAATGTTGTTAAGAGTACTCACATCGTCCCCTTTCTCAAGGGCACCGAGCGAAGCGAGCGAGGCGCGCGAGCCGCCGTGCTGCGCTCGCCGCAGCGCTCGCTCCGTCTCCACGCACTGCGCGAGCGGCACGCCGAACACGCTGCCACTTGTCGACTCTGAGAACATTACAACCAATACTTATTACATTACACTATACAATCTACATGTAATATGCATAATACAGCCGAATAAGTTAAAAAACCAAATAAGTTCTATTCCTATCTTAATGCCGACAAAACTATTTTTAACTAGCTACTAAATATGCATAGACTCAGAAAGAACACTCGTAAAATTTTAAAAAACAAGCTATTAAAAAAAACAACCGACTTCAAAGCAAAATACGCAATTTCGTTCACTTGACGACATATTTTTTCCAGTAATTTTGATTTAAAAACGTAGTTAAACCAATTTTGATGAAATTGATATATTATGGGGAGAGTATGGGACAAATTTTAATCTTTATGTGCCTTTCAATGATGAAAATACAAATAGGTTTATAAATAATGAAGTTCTGAGGTAACAAACATAAAACAAAATCCTAACGAATTGAGAACTTTCTCCTTTTTTCAAAGCCTAGATGTTAAAACTGCATCCACCTACTTAATTATGTCGCAATGGAGAAGTTAGATGAATTTTGTAGATGAATTTTTGTTTACATCTATAATCATCAATTAAAAAAACACATTAAATAAAATAAAAAACTAAAATAAACCAGTGAACATTTAATATTTTGAAATCCCCCGACTGTCTTTAGTATTCAGCTAAGAAGAATCTCGATTAAATCACCTTTCAAACAAAAAAGCAATTAAATCAAAATCGATTCATCCTTTTGGGAGCTACTTATACAGACAGATTTTAAGATACACACAGTAGCACCCCTGTGCTTGCATTGGAGGTTAAAAAAGGAAGGAAAGAAAGAAGAAAGCAGATAGTCCACACTTTCTTTCCAGAATTAAACTTAAAAGAAAGTATCAAAAAATGTAACATTGTCGACATGTGGCGGTGGCCGCGTCCGGGAGCGAGCGCTAGTGCTCTCCAAAGGCCATGCTATTCTGGTGGCGCTATTCGCGGCGGCCTATAGTTAACCTCACAATAGGAGGCGTTCCTTGCGATTTATTTAGACACCACGCGTCATGGTTAGTCTCGTAAAATTATGTTTAGTGGTGTGAAATTATCGATAAAGATTATCGAATCGATGTTTTGGTGATATAGTGATATTTGGTGTATTTATCCATTCATAGGTCTAGCGATTTAACCCGTGAATTTCTAGTTTTCGCTTAACTTCCGGAGTGCTTATTATTTTATATACTATGTCCAGCTAAGTGATACAATGAACACATAATAATAATATATTTGGGTGATAAAGAATTACCTGCATTAAGATGTTACAGAACTAAATTATACTTTATTAAAATGGAGGATGCAAGCTACGTATTAACAATACGACTACGAGTTAATAATAGATTACACACCTAGGGAGCAAAAGTAAAGAATGTCTAAGATCTCACGAATATGAATTGTCTCTCGAGGCGAAGCCGCGAGGGTGACAACCATGTGATCTGAAGTTTCTTTATTTGCTCCCGTGTTGTGTATACGATTTTACGTGCCGCTTCGGGGAGCAAGTGGTACCTTCTACTTTGTGAGTCTAAGCCTAACTAATCTAAGTGGTACTTATTCTTAAATTAGAAGTAAACTTTATATAACACTGTTTTAAACTATCACGGTTGTTTACTAAAGTTATATTATTATTAACGGGATATTTAAAACACACATAATCACGGTAAATATCCCGTTAATAATAATATAACTTTAGTAAACTTTATATTATGAAAGAAACAAAGAAATATTAGAATAATAATAGAACAGAAAATCCTAAAAGATAAATTCTGTACCAAATTTCAAAGACAACTATACAACAGTCGATATTCGATATCGTATCATCAACTCGATTTCTTTATGATCATTAGCTCCAACCTATGGATATTCGCGATTTACAGCACAACTGGCCCAATAGTGACGCCTGGGGCAATAAAAGTTTTTATCTAGTGAATGAGCTGATAAATATTAAAACGGAGTGAGTTTGAAAGATGTTACGGATGGAATTTCCTAGATTTTGTCGTAAATCATTTTAACGACACAATAATGCGATAATACGCTATTTTAATTCTATTAACGTGATTTAATTGTGTCGCCCTAACATAATTTAGCAGATTAAATGCCAAAGGCATTTACGTGGTAAAGGTAACTTTATTGTAGGGAGGAAATTTTATCGTGAATAAAAATTGTTCTCCATTGTTTTCCTGCGATTGTTTCAGTTTTCACTCGCTTCACCAGGATAATAATAATTTCTTAAAATTTATATAATTTTAATTCATCACAATCGGTTTAGAAATAATAAATGCTACCATTTTTTTGTTTTTCTTGTTAGTAGTTAATATTGATTTATAACCTACTTATGTGAGTTATGGCTGTGCCTAGCAATGCAATTAATAAAGTACGTATTTTGAAACATTAGTTTAGTCATGAAAAGGGGGAAGCTACCTTTTCACATAGTGTATAGAATACTGAAGTGGCAACTCGCTGGCCATAAATTATCAGATCTGAAAAAGGACCGATAACCGCTCGGATAAACGAGATCTTGAGTGGAGAACTGCAGACCGCGTGTCGGAAAACGTAGAATAGAGTGCCCTAAGCGTCCAGGTGGAGCAACAAACTGCTGAAGGTGGCTGGAGGAAAATATATGCGAAAGCAGAATCGTGCCATGTGGCGTTCTTTAGAAAAGACCTACGGACAACAGCGGATGGACAGAATCAAATAGACGGTCATCAGGTGACGACTTTTTCACATTTACGGGCAGAAAATCAACCTTACTATAAGTACTATCCTATATTATCCTATTTTATTATAGTGTAGTGGTAGGACTCCACTGCAGAGTCCAACTGGGGAAGTACCACACCTTTGTCAGTTATTCAACCGCCAGCAGTAGTGTGCAAGCATTACTGTGCTCCGGTTTGAAGGGCAGTGTTACCAGAGAAATTACTGGGTATGAAGAGATTTAACATCTAATATCTCAGGGTGACGAGCGCAGTGCAGTGCGGCGCAGGGTTGTGTTCGCAAGTTCACAATTCTGGCACTGCTACTGTTAGTGGCAGGCGTGACGCTTACCACCAGACGAACGTCTTATTCGACTCAAACTTGAATGTAAAAAAAAACTATCCAGCGGGGCAACGCGGCCAGTATTTTGGACATAGTTATTTCCCGACATTAGAGATCGCTTGAAAAGCTTTGTTATCTTTATGTATCTGTTGCCTAAATATAGGTATTTTTTTTACATTTAAGTACCTCCAATGGTATGAAGTGTGATGTGAACAGAATGTCGATAAAAAATACACAACACTATTTTTAGAAGTACCTTCTCCTACTAGCCATGTATTTTATTTAACTCAAATATTTTTTGTAGCAAAAAATTGTTACTTTTCTATATTTTTCGTCTTATATTTTGGCAAGTCCGATTGTAAACAAAGCGATATTTACATTAAACATGTTTCTAACCTTAGCGACAAAGGCATTCTTGAGCGGTGACTCATAGATATCCAATAGTTTTCGCAAGATATTTTTTGTAACAACCTTGTTACTGTTATATGACTAATTTCAGACTATTTAAAGAGTTGGGCCATGAGATGAGCGATTGGCGGGACGGACGCTGTGAGCGTATGTGAAACACTTTGTAAATGGCAAAAATCGCGAGGCGAGTAAGTGATGGCTGTGTTTGTGGGTTAGTCAAAGTCAAAGTCAAATCGTTTATTGCACATTGTGGATTATGTAAAACTAATAGTTACTCAATTATATGATATTATATTATATAAACAATACTACTTATATTAGCAATTGATTCCCTCACAATAGGCTAGACGCCTGGTTTTTTTTAATTGTCCTATTAAAATGTGGCCCATAAATATAGCTGATTAATGAAAAGAAAATAAAAATCTGATCAAAAATAAGCAACTTATAAGCATTTTAATATCATGCTAGACATAGAGACGAAACAGCAAATCGTGACGTCACTTCTCTGTACGCCAAATAAATTATATTTTGACATGTAAGGCGTGACGTCATTTTTTGTTTTGTGGGATAGGGACAGAGTTGGCTCTACCAAAAACTTTAAACGCTTATATATCAGAACATAAATAACTGATTTAAATATTTTTTTCAATAAACATACTATATTTCCTTAAATTCTTCATCAAAGCTATTGGTTTCAACGATTTACACATCAGTCTACCCTATTTCCACGAATACAAAAGTAGCCCTGCCTGTTAACTCTCACGACTAAATCGCTGAAGTGATCTTGATGAAATTGGTTATTGGCGTGGTATCTAGAGGATGAAAAAAGTAAGGAAAATCGCGGGTGAAACTGTAGGACGCAGCTTACATTTTGATGATCTTCACACTTTATATTGATATTATAAATGCGAATTATAGATTGTGTGAATGTTTGTTAATTCTTCACGCTATAACACCCAACGGATTTTGATAAACATTTTAATGGAGTTAGTTTATGTCCTGGATATTAAAGGATTCTAATAATTTTTCTAGGCAGTTCCAGTTAAATAGCGGGATGAAATTACTAATAGCGTAATTTCTTAATTGAAAATTGGCCTTGAGTTTATTTGTGTAGCTTTCTTAATGGCCACACATCTTGAAGAAAACAAAATAATATGTTAAGAAATAAACATGACCCATATAAACGTGATAAGGAAAACCAAGTACCAAGTACTTTTGTGAGAAAACTTGGAATTGGAGCAAGTTCAACACGCACGGAACAAATTTATAAACACTGATTCAAGGTTTAAAATAATGTGCATTTTTATTCAAATCTTCTCTGAGAATTGTATAAATTAAATAACTTTATTGACCCTTAAAATAGGTGATAAAGTGTTCATTGAATTATGCGAATTTGGTTCACAAACCGAACGTTAGATTTGGCTTGGTTTTAGTTTGGATGAGAAAGGTAAATAAATACTTTTATTCTCGGTCTCTCTCTCTTGTTCTTTTATTGTTTCGTAAGATATATAAGGGGTCATAATTCAACTTATCGTTTTCATTACTAGATATATGCATTATGCATCGCCCATGACAAGCCATTCATCCTATCTTCGGCTCTTTGCTTCCAGCCACTGCCAGTCTATCGTCACTCAATTGAGTTTCAGGGCATCCTAAAGTTTGCAGATTTATGGCGTCGAAAATTCTGTCTCATTCGACACCCTTAGAGTAAAGAATCCTAAAGATGTCCATTGTCATTGAGTTTGTGCTGTAAGAGAATAGCCTTGGGATGTGAGGGTGCAGGCAGTTGTATTTAAATACCATTTTTGTTTAGATGGCAACACAATAGGAAAATTATCAATGTTGATTCAACAGCTGAGTTTGCCATTTACCAGAACAAAGGGTTGCTATTTAAAAATTGCAAGTTGAGTTCAACTGGTCATGGCTATTCTTTTTTTTGCACATACTATAAACTAACTTTAAAATATTATCTTAGTGAGTTATTTATGTTTTAATGTCAAATCAAGTAGCAAAAGTTGTAAATTATATTTTCGATAAAGATTTTGTGTTACTGAAAATCGCTGTCGCCCGAGCGTAACTTGGCCCCATTCGATCTCAGATCTTAAGTACTTACACTTGCAACCGTGCTATCGCTCTCCAAACCGGAATACCGCTGATCCTGACTCACGCCCATTTGTTCCACAAAGACACAGAAATATAGAAAAAATGGCAATAAACCGAAACTTTTACCTCTGAGTCTTTCATCCACGAAATGTATCTTGGCTATATTGAACTCTATGCCCAAAGTATAAGATTGAAACGAGCTGTAAAGCCGACGTGTTTATGTGTGCATGGAACAATATATTGGGCAGCGATGACGGATACTTTTCACGTACAGCGAAGACGGACACTATTTTTACTCGTTTGTGTACACGACTCGGGTACGGCGCTAACTAATTTCGAATATTCATAATTTAATATTATTTTAGTCATTAAAGTGAGTGTAGAAGTTGAATAACTGCCAAGGACCGGTCTGTGGGCTCCGGTGACACGATACGGGATTATGACGCTCGCTCGATCGACAACAAGGTTAGGAAATTGAGAGAACGAATTGGATTCTTGTTATCACAATGTTTAGCCCGTTAAAAACGCTGCTTAAAACTATGTGACTTTAGTTGAAATGCACAAGACACTCAAAGCGGGATGATAGTGCAGGACTTAATTATCGCCCCACATTGAATAAGAATAAGTGACGATAGTTAGTACTGGTAACTATTGTATTGCGCAAAAGTTAAGAACTTAAATAACGTTTTAGTTGTCCGCCAGGTTGGTGGTTTACATACGCCATTGAATTCTCCGAACATTTATGCTGATTCATCACGATATTTGCCTTCACCAAAAAGCCATTAAATACGATTAAATTTATTATTAAAAATGTTCGCGATTGATCGATCCACCTTCACACTGAGCCTTCACACTGAGCCTTCACACCAGTGTTAAGGTAGGGAAATTTCTAAAAAGCAAAAGTCAAAGTGACAAGTGTCAAAGTGACAGGTGTCAAACTATGATATGATGTCGACTAAGAGTGTAACACTGGTAAAAAAAACTTCCCGGGGGACAACTGGATTGCTTGGTAGTACTACGGGATATTTTTTTAACCCGTGGTACTACTGGTAGTAATACTGGTAGTGCCACGGGCAACAAACGGATGTTTATTATACATAAGTACGGCCTATAATATAGAAATCGGATTATACAAAAAGCGAAGCGAAAAGCGAAGTATATTATTAGTGTTTTTAATTGGCTCCATTCTTATGTTTTGACCTACTTTGGCAAGAAGTAATATAAAAAAACCCGTATCATATAAATCAGCCTTTCCCAAGAATTTTGCATGACAACCACCTGTGAACTATTGAAGAAATTATGAAAAAAAATTGTTGAGGGTTGTAGGAAAAAAACTATTTTTAAACAGTTATCGGAATCAATTTGAGAAAATGGAATTGTCTAACGGAATGCACATACCTACATAACCTTGTCAATTTTCCTGTTACTTGCAATGTAGAGTTATTGAATCGAATTTGCTGAAAGTTTAGACGTTTGTTTTTGCTGTAAAAGTTCTGGGATCCCCGAATATACCATTCCAAAACTTAAATCATGCATCGTATATGAGATGTACTGTGACCATTTTGTGTTTGCGTTTACAACAACTTTAGTGATATTAATGCTATTCCAGAAGCAGACTATGTCTTGGTCACCTTAGGCCGTGTAGAATATACTGTCCCAATTTTTCTGTCTTTTTCCTATAAACGTTAGTCGTTCAGTGTTTGACTCCCTTCATTCTGTTCTTTCATTAAATATACACACGTACGTACTATTATTTGTCAAAAATAAAAAATCCAGGAAAACCCACTACACTCATAAAACACTCACCAGCGATAGAAAAATGTGAATCAGTCTTGTATACCTACACGAACTTAATAATAATCGTTTATTTCGGAAAACATAGATCCATATTTAAATTAACGTTAATACCAGCCAAATAGAATGAAAATTGCGTGTCTGATTAGTCTAACATGACTTTATTACGACGTTGTAGTTGTCACATACATGATGTATTTACGAAAATTGAGAAACCTCGTGTACTCGTGTCTAATGGATATACCTACGTTTGCAACAAAAAGTATATTAATAAAAAAACGAGATCTCAAACGTAAATTTAATAAAACTGAATATTACAGAATTCTATTTCGCTTTATACACAGATAATCGAAAGCCCTACAATCTCTGTTCAGTGGCTTTATCATTCTTAGCTCCTCACTAGATATTTTGTGTCGCGGATGGCATCGACCTTTTACAAAGATAGACAACTAAGGCCCACAGACATACAAGATGGTCCACTTCTCTAATAGGACCAGCAGACCAATTCAGCTAACCAAAGCCGAACCGCTTCCCATGCGTTTCCGCTGCTTTCCCTGTCTGACAGCAGCCGAATAACGATCGTGGTCCGGCCAAGTGTACTTAAAGTTCATCGAAACCATAGACAAACTGCTCATCGACATAGACATCGCACGTTTATAAAACTTTACTATATATATGCTTGGCCGGACCACGACTGTTAGTCGGCTGCTGTCAGAGAGGAAGAGTAGCGGAAACGCATCAGAAGTGGTTCGGCTTTGCTTAGCTGAATCGGGGCCCAGCATCAAACATTAAGTAGTGCGATCGAGCGGACTAAGCCGTTGGTCTTTGTGTTCTAGGGGGGCTTTGAACACATATTCAATTTTCAATATTTGAAATCTACGCAAATTCAAATACATAATGTATTACGGTTAATTTCTCAAGAAACTGGTATCAAACGAATAGCAACCAGTAATGAGCGCCAAGCCAGTGATGCTCTATTAGGTAGGTTCTGGGTACCGTTGTGATAGTCATGAACGGGGCCCGTGCTGTGCCGTCTTATAACCACGATGAAGTTTCAGCCGCCGACGCCGACGCTGCGATGAATCGTGTCGCGCCGCGATACGGTTCACGAGAATATTGAACAAAACTGAACCTAATATCGCTCCCTCACCGAAAGTAATCGTCTTTAATGTGATTCTGAGCATTATTACAATACTGAACCACTTATTGACTAGCATTCATTCTCCTCTTGCATTGATGTTAAAAATTTATTACATTACGGGTGCTCCCACTCTGTAACTGTAATGTTACATATAGGGAATATGCACGTGTTTCAATTATTAAAAATAATGGATAAATGGAGACTCTGGATATTATTATAATATTATATACTATTAGAATAATAGGATAAATGGAGAGAGAATCTGATGTTTACGTCGAAAAATTATTGAAATCGGATGGTAAAGTTCTGAATAATGCGCTCAAAGCATTTGGGAGGGAGTCATCTATCCCTTTCTAGCAAAACACGTGCTAGTATAGAATTTGTTTGGAATCGTGAACTTTGACGTCATAAACCTAGTATAGTGCCCTCCCTGTCTAACATGAAACTAAAATGTTTATAACTCCATTATTTGTGCACATATTAAAATTTTACTTTCGATGATTTGTTTTGTTGCCAATCAGCTTATTTGTGAGTCAATAAAAAAAACACATGCATATTATATATTGTATCACGGGTGCTCCCACTTCGTAACTGTAATGCTACAAATTATATCACAGGTGCTCACACTCTGTAACTGTAATGTTACAAATTGTATTATTACAGGTTGTGCACTGTAATGTTCGGTCCTCCTCACTCGCTGATGTAAAGGTCGAATCTGAATTTTTACATTACAAGAGGATGCTCCCAGGAGAGGGAGCGCCATAAAGTGAATGGTTTTATTATATCATGACCAGGCCTTTCACCTTTTTTAGAAGAAAAAATCTCTTTGAAAAGGATAACACAGCAAAACAAGAAATAGAAGCGGTTGACCTAGCTGAAAATCAGTTCTATAAACACAAGTAAATCACGGTGATATATTCATTAGTTTCTTACATTTATTCGTCAGATTGCTACATTCGTGAAACTGTCTTGCAGCAAGATTTATTGGCAAATATATGTTCGTTTATATTAAGATCTATGTTCTAATGTAGCGACGCGATGATCAGATTTATTAAAGTTTATTCGATGGGTTAATTAGGCTTGTAGGAACGACGTTTGATGTTTCGCGCGATCAAACAATTTACGTTCGGTGAATTGTAAATGTAGCTGTTGTTTTATTTGACTCGTTAACTTAATAAGTTCTCAGTAACAGTTCTGGTGTTAATTTAATATTAGCGAGTATTCGTCATACGTTTAAAGTTTTTTTTTTGGTTGGAACAGAAAAAACACTGAAATTATACGTCTGTGAAATGATTTTTGTTGTTTTAAATTTTTAGTCCTAATTTAGAGACAAAAAAGTAGGTTCAGCAAGTTAATTTGACTTATTCACGAATTCTGCACCACGTAGAGACCATGTAGATACACTACGCATAATGCGTAGAGGCTCTACGATACGCTACGCATACCGCTCCCATGCTGCTACACTGATCCCTCCGGGAGTAGCGACAACCGTAGCTCGTCTACGCCATTCATCAACCGACTTCAAAAAAGGAGGTTCTCAACGGGGATCCACACTGCCATTTTATACCACTAGGTGGTGCACAGTCGATGTTGTTTTTTTCCAACATTTTAATTGTTATGAATATTTTTGTATGAAGTGATTCCACACCTATGGTATTTCTATGTTTTTTCTGCCGGTGGTCATAATTTTTCTTCCTGTTTAAGCTTTAAAAACATATTTTAATGGTTTTGCTCTTATTAGATTCCAATATGACTTTGTGTTCTGTACCAAGATGTTCCAGTCTTGTTAAATATCTGTTCCCAAAAAACCCCACTTTAAAATACGCGAAAAGCACGAAATATCAGAGTAAAACGTAGTGTTTAAATCCTCTTTGTATCAGAGTTACCAACCGTTCGACAAAGTCCGGCTTTTTCCAGATACTTTCCTCAATGATCTTATAAGTTACATATAAAAGATAATTGCTTTTCCTCCTCGTTTCTATAACTCTTCTTTGAGTTCCGCAGCCTTCCAAGTTGAAAAAATGGTGGCAGTCAGTGGAAAAAGAAGCCAAACAAAACTCGTATTCGTAAAATACGTGACACTTACAACAAAGCTTTAGATTACAAGTTGATTGTCCATAGATTTTCTTAAAATAGTGTTTTTTCGCGAATTGATGATAAAAAATGGTGGTGTTTCATTCATTAAGTGTCGAATTACACGCACAAGGTGTGAGCAAGTGATATAATGTGGTGAAAAACTTCTTTCCGTGTTGTTTTTAAGACTCCGTGAAAGCTTAAAGTCGCCACAACTTTACTAGGGCATCACTTGGACTTGACTATGACTAATTATGATTTTATCATTTATTCTTTATAATTGCAATAAACGAATTGTGTATTGAGTATTTGACTTGATACAATAAAAACTTAAAAAATACTTTTATAATTGACTCTGGCAGAATGCACGAAGCGAATAACGAAAAGAAAAGATTTCCTTGGAGGATCTAGCTCTCTCTATATAATCAAAGCAGCTGACAAATGATGATCAATGACGTGATTATGAGCTTACATTACGTATTTACTGAGTAATCTCACCTTTCTCCTTATCGGCGTCCTTGGTCCGGCTCTGGTCGAAGAAGCCCGTGGTGAGCGCCTTCCGTTTGAGCAGGTAAGCACGCCGCTTCGGCTTCGTCGCTACCGTCGCATTCTCTGCGCAACACAACGAATAATTTAATACTATTGTACACCTTCTAAAATAATACTATATGGAACAGTATGGAACACATAACATACCTGATGTAAGAGAACAAGAAAACAGGTAGAAAATATTTTCCTTATAAATAGACAAAATACATTTGTATTTTCAACCGACTTCAAAAAAGGAGGATCTCAATTTGTTGTTTTTTTTTAAATGTATTTTACGCGATTACTTCGCTAATTTTGAACTGTTTTTTTTTTGGTGGTAGGTAATCCGTAATAATTAATAAACTTCAGAGGTGGTCCCATATAAATTTTATCGACATCGGTTCAGTAGTTTGGTTTTTAAATCAAAATTACTAGAAAATATGAAGATGTCATCCAGGTATTCGAACTAGAAGTCGATTGTTTTTTTTAATGCGTATTATCTCAAGGAACAGAAAAACAAGCCTTGACAACCTGAATACAAGTGTTATTGTTATTAATACAATAATAATTATTTCCTTTTTTTTTTTAACTTCGCAGTGTATTTTACGTACTGTACAAGAAAAAACAGCTGATGACAGAGGTTAACGAACGACTCCGTTCAGTGACCTCTAACGTCGGCTTATTTTTGTTGTATCAAATTTTTTGATTATATACTCAGGAGCTAGATCCTCCAAGATCTTATTAGAATTATTGCAGTTCCCCCTTGAAATCAAGATGGCGGAAACACAGGGCTCGAATTTAGTCGCGATTTTGAATTTACACTCCCTGCGTACTGGGGGTACTGGGGGTACTGGGGGCTTAGGGCTAGGGGTAAAGAGTTTAGGGGTAAAGGCTGGTGAAATGAAATTTTGGCATAGACTAATTTGTACTATTATGGATCTCTGTGTCCGAAAATAAATGTGTTTTGATTTTGACTTGTTTTTTTTTTTTGACAAAGTTTTTTTGGGGTTAGGCCCTTTTTTTCGACAAGCTGACTGGACTAATATTGTATTGTTGTATTCTATCTCCCAATATACTTGCAAACTTAGACTATTAATAATAATGTAGAGCCCTTATTGGTCGAGGCAGCAGGCAACCTGAACTCAGTCATTATTTTGGCCAATAACAAAGCATTTCCTTTCCATCCAACGGGGCAGTATGCCGCCAGCATTCTGGCTTTTAATAGGTATATATTATATTTTTAGGGTCTGTTTTGTATAGATATAGCCCGCCTTTTTGTGTGGTACAGTAAAACTAAACAAGTGCTGTAATGAAACAGATATGTTGAAACGTCTAACAAAGATTTCAACTTTACACAATCAACAAACGAAAGTTCATTCCTTCTATTCAAAGAAGAGTTATTCCTATCGACCATTAAAATAGACTTCCACGGAATGTTATAAAAATGTGTAAATTTTCCACAAATAATATTGAAAATAAACAGAACGCGAACCCGACACCTGTTTGGATAGAGAATGGCGACGGAGGTCGGGTTGCCTCTATAGTGCCAATATAACTTACATAATTACAGAACATGAGTATCAAGTTCAACGGCGTCCTAGACAACGGGAGCAAACAAACAGGCTGACCGTTTAATGGTAGAACTTACTAATAACCTGTCTTATAGCTCAGTTTGTAGCATGTCTGCCTTCAGAGCTGTAGGGCGTGGGTTCGATCCCCACCCAAGACAAAAGATTATGTGACAAACATAGACGTTTATTGTTTTGTGTCTGGGTGTAGTATGTTTTTTTTGTATATTTATAAGTATTCTATCAGTGCTTCCATAGTACAAGCTTTGCTTAGTTTGGCACTAGATGGCGCTGTGTAAAATGTCAAAAAAGGCAGATTCACTCCCTTAAAACGCGCCTAAAGTAGATACATATAACTACAACAAGATATTATTCGTCGTCAGCCATAAAACGTCCACTGCTGGACGAAGGCCTCCCCCTTTATAGAGGGGTGTTGCCATAATCCCCACGCTTGGCAGGCGGCTTGGGGATCGCAGAATGCTCACCACCGTTAACCAAGAGGACGCTGCTGCCCGTCCTCCGGTGGGTCTGGATGCAGTTTAAGGACATACCCAGGCAACCCAGGCAGATTTTATTCAGGGCAAGCTAATTTGTACTTTATTTGTATAGGGCAGGGTATCGACTTTCCACTGTAGCGCTTGGCTCGTTGACATCTCGCGGCTCCCGCCGGGTGCTCGCTCACTTCAGCACTACAATCTAATATTGACACTAGTCATTGTATACAAATACAAATTAGCTAGCAGTGAATATGACATTATGATTGTATTGTACTCGTAGTTATAGGTATATTGTGGTTGAACTATAATAGACGCGTTTTCTTTGGAAGTTAATCTTTTGTTTCTGTACCTAGGTAGATAGTATTATTGTGTTTTCTTTGCTAACTAAACTCCACGCATAAAAAACATAATCAGCCTTTTTTTCAAACCACCCTGGTTATGTTACGAGTTGGTAGATTCACATAAGCCATTGCATTTCTTCTCCGCACATAAGCAGGTCTCCTCATCTTTCCCTTCACCAAAAAGGAGAGAGAGGACCTAAATCCTCCAAGCTGGAAAGACTGGGGTATCCAACTACGTACTAACACTTTCGATTATGTCACGTTTCAAACAAAAAAAACTAAATCAATATCGGTTTATCCGTTTGGGGTCTACGATGCCAAAGACAGATAACCATATTATTTTATAAAATTATAACCCTGTTTACGTCTGGGGTAAAAAAACGAGACAAGCGGTTTCATTTAATGCGAGACTAGTGAGACGTTCGCCTGGTGGTAAGCGTCACATCTGCCCCTATTTAGTAGTGCCAGGATTGTGACCTTGAGAACAAAATCCTGCGCCACACTGCACGCTCGTCTCACTGCCCTGAGATATTGACGTCAAATCTCTTGATGCCCAGTAATTTCAGTAAAGTTTCTATTATTATCTAAAGGATAATTAAAGTTCTATTATTATTAACGGGATATTTACCGTGATTACGTAAACAAACAACCGTGACAACCGTGGTTAGTAAACAACCGTGATAGTTTAAAACAGTGTTTTAAAGGATATTTACCGTGTTTATGTTGTGAATCGAGCTCCCGATATTTCGGCGCAGTTGCATGCACCATGGTCACTGGCGACTCACTGCGTCGAAATATCGAGAGCTGGTTTCACAACATAATCACTATCACACACACTCATCAGCCAGAAGCCGTCCACTGCTGGACGAAAGCCTCCCCCTTAATAGGGAGGGGTTGCCATAATCCCCACGCTTGGCAGGCGGCTTGGGGATCGCAGAGTGTTACCACCGTTAACTAAGAGGACGCTGCTGCCCGTCCTCCGGTGGTTCTGGATGCAGTTTTAGGATATACCCAGGTCGCAACCTAATCACCGTAATTATACTTTATCATATAAATTTTATGAACACCCGCGATAGTTTAAAACAGTGTTTTAGTAAGGTGTTAGGAAAAGGAAAATTGTATTGATATTCTTGATCTTTGGTTAAAACAAGCGAACATAGCAATAAGTTGATTGCTGAATCATCGCAATTAGCCCGGTGACCGTCGCTCCAATGAGTGCAGACTGCAATTAATCACACAATCCAGCAACTGTTTACGTGAGACGAGTATTACATGATCTATGTTTGAGATGAGACAGATATTTCTCCCACGCTATCACGCGTTGGGGACCTATTCTCGCGTGTTCGACATTACTTCACTCTCTCACGCTCACGTGTCATTTCTAAATAGAGATAGTGACCAGGATAAAGCGCATGATTCTGTTCATAATCAGCCCGGAGACGTCCACTGCTGAACGAAGGCCCTTAGACCGCCACACCTTACGACAACCGATAACCTATAACCGATAATAGTTAACCAATGAGGAAGAAAGGTCTTCAGTGGCGATCACGAACCGGAAGACGCATCGTATAAAGGTAGGCCACCTGCTAGGTGGACCGACAACATTGTGAAACTCAAAGGCAAACGATATTTTGTTCGCAAGTTCACAATTCTGGCACTGCTACTGCTATGAGCAGGCGTGATGCTTACCACTAGACGAAAATCCCACTCGTCTCATGACTCCATTGCATAAAAATGGTAGATCAACATGTTTAAGTACTGTTACACGTTGTAAAGAGGTTGCCAAAGAATCCAACCCGGATGGACAGCGTTCGAGAAACTGAGTAATATCTTCTCGTCCAAAATGCCGCAGTGTCTGAAGGCAAGGGTCTTCAACCAGTGTGTGTTGCGTTTGTAACTGAAACGTGGTCTTTAACTGCTGGCCTTTTGGAGAAACTCAGAGTCACACAACGAGCAATGAGAGAGCTAGGCTCGGAGTTACTTTGCGCGATAAAATCCGAAACGAGGATATTCGCCAAAGAACTAAAGTCACCGACAAAACTCACAGGGTTTGCAATTTGAAGTGACAATGGCACATCGCTCGAAGAACTGATAATCGATGGGGAAGAAAAGGTCTTGCGTAGGAAGGCCTCCCACTAGGTGGACCGACGACATTGTAAAAGTCGCGGGCAACCGGTGGATGCAAATGGCAGGTTATCGTACAGTGTGGCGGTCTAAGGGGGACGTCTTCGTTCAGCAGTGGACGTCTCCGGGCTGATGATGATGACGACACGTTAGAAACACACTGTATAATAGAGTTTGATGGTAGCACCGTCTCCCGCGCGCTGAGATCGTCCCCGCGATACCGTGAGGATGTATGTAATTATTCTCGGGAGTGCGGTGGGCGGAGTCACGCTGCGGATATAAATACATACTTTGATTCCACTACAGCGACCGCTAACTCATTGCATTTGTTATTGTTGCTAAGCTGAATACATATTTCGTATGGAAAAATCTATGAGCAGCAGTGTAACTGTTTATTTAATGCAATGTGACGAGACGAGTGAGACGTTCGCCTGGTGGTAAGCGTCACGCCTGCCCATAAAATTAGCAGTGCCACAATTGTAATTTTGCGAACAAAATCCTGCGCCGCACTGTACTGCGCTTGTCCCCCTGAGATATAAGATGTCAAATCTCTTTATGCCCAGTAATTTCTCCTTTAAAATTGCCCTACAAACCGAAACACAGCTATGCTTGGCGGTTGAATTACTGGTGGTACTTCCCCAGCCGGAGTCTGCAATAGAGTCTAACCATTACAGAATGTAACTGAAATTTGAAATCGTAGGGTTGATTATAATGCAATATTCGTTGTTAAATTTACGATATTATTAATATTGCCTCAGTCACTGCCGGGCATACGGGTACGAGTTCCCGGATTCGCAATCACTTTTGAATTAATTCGAATTATAAATTTATTTATTTTACATTTGGAACTGAGTACGTCCTAAAGCTGTATCCAGAACCACTGGCGGACGGGCAGCAGCTTCCTCTCGGTTAAGGCCAGGATATTCAACGTTTAAAGCACATTTGTTAATGCGATCGATCATTAGTCTCAAGCTGTATCAGGTAGGGTCACATTAAGCGGAGCAAAAATATGGCGGTTACGCAGATTCGTGCGTGTCAAACTTCGATTTTTGAAGTTTTTCTGAGATTACTCGAAAACTATCGAAATTTAGATTTTTTCAACCAAAGAAGGTTCTCCAAAATACTATTCTCTTTTAATAAATGATTTTTAATGTGCTTATGTGCTGTAATTAGGACATTAGCTTATATAAAGTATAAAAATAAGCACGGTTTCGGTATTTTTTTCTATCAATTCATCATCATCATCAGCCCGGAGACGTCCACTGCTGAACGAAGGCCTCCCCCTTAATTCGCGACACTATACGACAACCTGCCCATTGCATCCACCGGTTGCCCGCGACTTTTACAATGTCGTCGGTCCACCTAGTGGGAGGCCGCGCCTACGCTGCGTCTTCCGGTTCGCGGTCGCCACTCAAGAACCTTTCTTCCCCATCGGTCGTCGGTTTCTATCAATTAAAGTATAATTAATCGTATTTTCAACCAAAGAAATAACTAAGACGGATGTTCGTCTGTAACATATATATTTTTTACCATTAATTATAGCAATTTGACTAAATAACGTTGATTTTTCGAGGGGCAACTTTGGAATATAGATCTCTTAATGGTGGTGAGCATTCTGCGATCCCCAAGCCGCCTGCCAAGTGTTCAGTTCAGTTGGATTATGGCAGCCTCAATCATTAAGCGGGAGGCTCCCCCAGCATTGGAGGTCTTCTAGCTGATAGAGAGAGAGAGAGAGAGAGAGAGATGCTTATCAGCAGGGGAGCGTCTCGCTGGTATAGTCACTCCACAGAATAAAAAAAAACTGCACCAATAAACGTAATTTTATATAATTCGCATAAGCTTTAATATATAATATAATACTAATATAATCCCTTATTTATTAATAATTTCATAGTGTTATTTAATTATATACATCATTGAATTAAATATTTCACATGTCAATATTGTCAATATAAAACACTTAAAAAATAACCTAATAACTAATCAAATAACCCGCCCCTGACCGTTCCCGGTGCAAAGGTGCCCATCACACTCGCCGCGTTCCCACGTTGAATGGCAATGGCCATCCTCTGCACCAGGAACGAACCGGAGCGGGAGTCACCAGTCTTAATATTGAGCCTTTGCTCTATTTCCCTGATAAGCTCCTTAGCTTCAATGCCCCAACAACCCAGGGTCTCCACAGCTATCGGCACGAAGTGGTAAAGCGGCTAATATAATTAATATAATATAATACTCTCAAAATTAAAACCAACTCAACAACATCACAATGTGTTTCATCTTAGAGCAACAGAAAGTAGGCTATCTGTCGTGAATATAAAATATAAATTATATTTCTAGAGAGATCTCACGTCACATTTGTCTAGTGTTAAAGTCAGAGCGTTAATATTTAATGAACTTTAAAATCTGTGTAAAACAGTTTGTGGGTATAAAACAGTATTTTAATGTTTTCACACTCCGTAAAGACTTACATCGGATTATAATGTTGCAGGATTTCTAACCACAATATTTTTATGAATGATGGCATAAGACAAACGATGGTCAATTCTAACGCTGAAAGTTACGTGTATGAGAAAATAATTGTTTCCATCTGATGGATCTACTTTGGAAGAGCGTTTAGGCCATATCACCACGCCGGATCAGTGAACGTTTGCAGCTACTTACGCGATCGAATTTCTCCCCCAGAATATGCAGGTATCCTCACGACTTCACACGTTTCCCTTCATTAAAAAGCCAGAGGTATTCATTTAAAAATCCGTACGAACATTCCAAACAACTAACTCATTGGGACCGGGAATCCACTACTTCACGATTACGAGGCAAGGTAGAGTTGGTAGAGTCGGTAGAGTCGAGAGAGGGGCGGGGGGAGGCGGGGCGTTTGCTCGGGATGATTTTAAGTGGTGAATTTTGGGAGCGGGCCGAATTTTTTGTCCGTACGCGGACGATGTCGGGCAACCTCTATTCTACTATAATTTAAACTTCTTAAAAATATATATTTCTGTAACCGAATAAAATACACCTACATGCATACAACCTGTGTATGTAAAACACACAAGAATGTGTGTATCTATACATACAAATATTTAATAACAATATGCAGAAACGCTCAAAACAGATAAACTAAAATACTCCAAGTTCTGATCTTCGGTTATTTCCGAACGCCATTTGACGAATAACTGATTTATACAAATCCCGAAATACGTCCGACACACCTACAGACATAATTTACGACATTACACAGGTTAGTTGCAAAGGATACGCCAAGTCGAAAAGCGGTTATCATGATTTACTTATTATAGTATCGCATAAACCTCTTTTTCTGCACAGTTTATTTTTAATTTGTCTTTCGTTTATGTTTTAGTTGGTGTATCCTGTTTTACTTTCATTATGTACCTACTAATTATATTTGCAATAATGACGTAACACGCGTGTCGGGCCCCTCGAGTCCAGTTGGTGAATAACCCATTTCTTCTACCTATGAAAAAACGGCATTGAAACTTTGTTGAAAGTGAAGGAACTTAATTTCAAGTGCAAGCAAGCATTAAGAGTAGACAAGTTGGTCACTTCTCCATAGAAACGCGGTAGTATTACTACTCCACTATGTAATTTTGTAGGTCCAAGACTAAGTATTATATCGATTAATCTCTTCATTATCTAGGATTGTAAATTATTACGAAAGTAAAAAGTTAATAAACATGAAAGTTATGAGCCAGGAAACATCTTGTATTTTAGCTCAATTTTAACGCCACATTGGACGTAAATAAATAACATAAGGAACACGAAAACTCTAAAATAATGTATTAAGTGGCATAGTTTAGTCCATAAACATTTCAAATAACTTAAGTTGGAATAAATGAACTCAGAGTTTATTCAACCACATTACTGCAGCCAAAGGTCGACAAAAAAATATTTGTGCGCTCATTTATCTTTCTTTCTCCCTTTCCCACAGTTTGTTTGATGAAAAGAGCATGCTTTTTAGCCGCGCCCACCGTTGAGTTCGAGCCATCAACTTGTCGATCCTTAAGTTGAAATTTCAAAAATAATCCAGAAGAACCCTGCATTGCATGCTTGCGGCATTGCTACATTCCTGCTCAACAATACTTTCTTATATGTCAGAAGAATTAATTATTTACTATTGTAGGTACAGCTGATAAATTAATCATGCTATCAATTGTCGGTTCATACAAAAAAAACAACGATAAACGCAGTCACATTCTTACTAAATTACAAAACTACTACAAGGATCCTTTCAGTTCAGCTTCCCTTTCCGAGTATCCTGGTCGTCCCACGTATACAGACACACCTCTCACGTGTTTCACCACATAAGTACGTGGTGATGTACGGAGCCAATGCAGGCATCTTCGTTACAGCACTCTGTCATTAGGCTTAGACCTGCCTCGTCCGAATAGATCGTGATGAAAGTATACATATTACATTTGCCTGAAAATAGAGATAGCGAATCTAATTACTGCATGACAAAAAGGCGACACATGTACATGTATTATAAGTTTGTATTGTCGTATCGTCCGGCTCGAATGTCGCGAAGACAGTATGACTTACGCAAGAGGAGAGCTGGCGCTCAACATTTACAGCCTTACCTAAAATAATCTCGATTCTCTTAGTCACAACTTAAACTTCTCTGTCTTGTTTTTGCATGTTACACTTCACGTCAGAGAGAAGATGGCAGAGCATCTTAAGCTTTGACTAACGGTTGAGAAGTTTTTTTAAGTAAGGCCGATAGTCGTCAAAATCCGTTCGCTTATTTCTCGTCCATTCATTTTATCATTGTCGCTGCACTAACCCAGAAACCACGCTGCCCAAGCCTTTGTCCATGTGAGTGTTGTCTCGAATCCAAACGTCCACTGCTAGTCGGGGCCACGCGACACGCGGTGTATCAACGGCCATGGAAAAAGCAACTCTACCCAGTTTACCGTAGGTTCCAAATTTACCATCCGCCACGTCCGCGACTCGCATGTTTTGTTGAATGAAAAAAATATTAAGCGTCGTAGTTATCCCACGGGAACAGAACCCGCTATGGCACAATGCATCACTGCTTCGTGTAGTCCCAGTAGGTGACAATGCCGGGCGCATACCGCGCGCGCGTCTATATTTAGAGCCGGAACACTTTGTAAGACGCTCGCACTAAACTGAAGTGGACAACATATGTTCTCACTTTCTTATTGATTACCAAACTAAATTTAAACACGAAAATTTGTGTGTGACTGTGTATCTGGGTTTGTTTGTTTGTTACTTCTTCACGGTGTAGCGGCTCAGCCAGCTTCTGATCTAGGCTAGGACCATTAAAAACAACAAATCTCTCAAGCCCCTACCTAAAGCTGACACTGACAAACACGCAAAAACATTTCGAAACATACTGCTCACCCCCCGTTTGGCTAACTAAATACTTAGTACAGTCCAGACATGTTATGAGAAAAATCATTAAACATTAAACCTCGGGAAAGCGTTTATTCCTAGGTAGAGTCGTCATCTAATAGTGTAAAAAAAATTGACAACTGTCGCGACTTTGGGGCTTACAAAAATCATTTAAAGTTACCAAACTTCATTTAACTTTTGCGCAATACGAAAATTAAGTACGAGTAACTAACGTCATTTAACTTTAACCGACGTTTTTAAGTAAGGCCATTAAAGTTTAGCAGTTTATATACTCGGTTCATTACGTTAAACGCTTTTGACAGCTCATGCAAAGTTGACGACATCATTTTGTAAAGCGTCTAGCAAATTATATCCTATACAAATAAATTCGTTTGATCTAGCTTTACCTCCTTACAAGGTGATGTCAAATGCCGACGTGACCCTGTAAAGGTAAGCTAGATAAGCCGTATTCATTTCTACGGTATAATAATATAATTTGCTAAACGCTTTACAATGTTATGTCAACAACTTGTCAAAAAACGATTACCATAATAGACAGATTTGTAGTAAAAATATTCGGAGCTTTAGTATTTGGTTTGTGCTTAAACGTGTTGAAGCTATATAACAATTTATTATGGGCATCGTCTCATTGCAAATCACACGCGTAGATAAATTAAAATTCTAGTAAATTCATAAATCAAACAAATACATTAAACTACAGGATAAACTAATTTTACAACACTAAACTAAATTTACTAAAGCAGGTGAAAGCCACGCGCGAATTATTCTGGTAATAAAGACAACCGTAAATATTCTGACAGAAGCGAAAATAAACTGATATTTCAGTACCACAGGAATAGTATACAACTATAAATTACATTAATCTTGAAGTATAATGAACTATAAAGCATTGTTTTTAGTTATAAATATATTCTGATGTGACATAACTCTAGACAAAAGTTATCAGGCCCACGCGCGCTCTGCGTCAGAAATAAACTATTGTAATATCATGTGATAAGGTGGAACTACAAAGGCACGTTCTTTAGTATCGATTAATAAATAGTGTTGCCAAGTATCGGTCTGCACACGTTAGGTATACATCAACGATATTCGATTCGATATTTTTGTATATGAGAGCATAATGAGATTTACATTAATCATTTATTAAATTGCCTTACATATTATGATAAAATAATTATTTATGATGTTTAACTAATTTTAATTTCAACTTTCTAATCTTATTGCTAATCTCAATTTCATTTTTATTTTATTTTGAATTCAATTTGTTTATTTTAATGATAATTATTATTTTTATGTAAATGTTACTTACTAATTTTAGTTCGTGTTTAACTTAAGAAAACATTTTATATGACTTGCCCAGTGTAACAATTTTGTTATAAGGTCAATAAACTATTCTATTCATATTGTGAAAATATTATTTATTATTCTGGGAACAATAGGAATAACTCTATATGTATATCTTATATTATAGGCTTGGGATGCACTTAACATTGCGAACTGAAAACCAGCTGTTCCAAACATTTTGTCTAGAATCAATGATCTTTATCTATGGAAAAACTTTTTTGCGCTATTTCAGTGTTGGCCCCATAGTAAAAGTTGCTTTTTTTGGCTTTTCGGGTTAAAATCTTCAAATTCAGTACTTATGCACCGATTGAAAACCTTTCTCAGGATCTCCCTGAAACTTTTTTTCCGTATGTTACGCGATTTCTCCGCCAATTATGAATTGATTTTGAAGATTATTTTTTTGTTTGTAGGTCATACCCACTTCAGAGGTGGTCTCATATAAATATCGAGTTCAGTTCAGTAGTTTGGTTATTAAATCAAAATAACTGGAAGAATGAAGATGTCATCCAAGTAGTCGAAATAAATGCCGGTTGTTTGTTTTTCAAAAAGTTTTTTCTGTAAACATTTTAACATATTATAGCAATAAAAACATAAGAAACAATAAAAAAATAACAAATGGACGGTAAAAGACCTCTCAGGCTCAGTGGCCTAAGCTGTTCAATTAGAAATCATGACTTATATTCATCTGCGTACGGATTTAAATAAAAAATATACATAATAGATAAGAAGTCGAGCCGTAATAAACATTATCCTTTATCAACGTTGGAAGCACGCGATGTGAGTATCTAATGACGTACTCGTGGCGTCACCGCATTTGCGTAATGCTTGCCACGTATTCCAAGCGCCCATCGACCATTTTGAAAATAGAACCGCAAGTCTAGCTAGGGTTGTCACTTGTAGCCCTACGGTATTGATTAGAACGTGCCTCCGCCGCACGTAATACGCCGCCCGTAACGGAGATGGATGCCGGAGGTGACTCGGCTAAAAGCTTTTTGTAATTATTAATAAAGTAAGTTCGTATAGGCTGAGTGGCCAGCCCTAGAGTCAGAGTTAATGTGCCGCCCGAGGGCCTCAGACATGGCTGACGGTTGTTGTTATAGAAACTAGAACAAACAACCGGGGACCAACAATTTAACGTGTCATCCGACCCACGGTAGCTCTCATAAATAAATGCCACTCACGGTCACCCATCCGAAGACTGACCGGACCGTCCGTTGCTTAACTTCAGTGAACGTTTGATCGAGTGGTATTTATAACGGTTAAGGCTCAGAATGCAGCGCACCGTTATCTCGCTGGCACAATTCAAAAACTTTAAACATACAAAATCATTGCATTATAGTTATAAAAAATCGCAGTGAAATTATTGTGAACCACATTTACAACGATTCAGAAAAAAAACGTTTTCGATTCAAGCAAGTTTTCATTCATAAAACTGCGAATAATCCCATCCCTAATCATGCGAATAATCTATAACCCCTAAGTATAATCCCATGTTTAAGTACTAAAACTTATTTAGATGAAAATGATATTTTTTCTGAACTTTTGTAATGCTATTCTCAGTAATTTCACCGGCTGCGATTTTTTGTATATCTTCCAAAATCGTGAAATGCGCTAACGAGATAGTGGCGCGTGGTGATCTGGGGCTTAAGCAATTTGTAGAATAATTATTTTGGAAACATCTAAGTGCTAAGTACATAATAACATAGCACCTATTTTTTTTAATAGCACATGAAAACCCATTTGTAAACATTGAACCAGTATTTTTTTCTTTCCCGTCTATTTTTCGTTCACGGTCGAATTAATAATTGAAAACAATAGTTAACATCAAGAAGTATAAGAAGTTCTTTTTTACTTATGTGAAAGGAGTCCGAATGAGAAAAAATCTTGTAATTGAATTCGTGTAAATAAAACAAAAATTAAAAAAGATACACTTTAGAAGTATAGGTACTTTTTTAACTTGAGTGACGAGATATAATATTATGCTACAGGTATACTATTTAAGTTGTTACAATCAAAACTATCATCAATGTACACAAATATATTTTTATGTATGTATGCTTGTTTATACAAGCTCCTAAATAGTTGTATTAAGTATTGTATTAACATAAGTCGTTATTCAGGTCAGCCCTGCATAAGTGGTCATTTTGAAAATAGAATCACATGTCGTGTCATATGTGTCAGGGTATAAATAGGCGGTCACCTGTATGATGTCGGTAAATGTTCACACGCGGGACGCGGGACGCGGAGGGCTCGTCACGCCGCGCACTCGGGGTTAACTGCCCTTCGTGGCAACAACACACAGAAAAGCGAAAGCCCTACTTCTCAGGTAGAACGGCTGTCAAAACAATATTGTAAAGCAATTGTATGTAAAACCGCTGTCGCTAGTTTCACAGAAAATTTTATAGAATCTGCGATGAAAAAATTACAATCATTGGTCGTGCATTTGAAGTAAAACCCTCGAAATGCTATTTTGCAACAGATTAAAATTGATCTAATTACGATGCAATGTGGTTTGGTTTCATACGCGTCTATTTAAATTGTCTTTTTGAGTATTCTCAGTTTAAAAACATGTATATTGGTAGAATTGTCATTAAGCGCATTTGCACTTAATGCCGGCTAGCGCGGCCTGTTACATTTCCGTTCTATTCACTTCTCTCTTCAGCGCAACAACACGACGTGACGACTTCTTTGTTTAAGCAATGTAGTGACGAGATGAGCGAGACTTTCGACTGGTGGTAAGCATCACTCCTGGCCATAACAGTAGTGCCAAGTGCCAGAGTTGTGAACTCGTGACTTTGCGCCGTACTGCACTCAAGGGCGGATCCATAGTGTAGGTCGACTACTGAAAGCTTTTGTAGTTGTAATGGAATTGGAGCCTGACTGCTAACTAGGCCTCGACTCGACTATATCACTTAAAAGCTGGAACCGCCCTTGACTACACTTCCTGAGAAATTAAATGTCAAATCTCTTGCCCAGCAATTCTGGTGAAATTTCCTTCCTATCTGAAACATAATACTTGCATACTACTACTTGGCGGTTGAATAACTGGCAAAGATGTTCTTCAAATTTTCCAAGGCGCCATAGAGTCCTACCATTACAAAACACCATCAGTCTCATTATAGAGGTGTTTATATTATGGTCGATTTTCAGGCATGCACGGCTTTTCCCTTCCAGCCAATTTTGACACTAACGCGTCAGTTTCAGCGACTGCTGATTCGTGGTAACCACTCTAGAAAACATTTACCCCAAAACTACTAGCGCTTCTAGCTTGCGGCGAATAGGGAATATACATGTGTTTTGATTATTAAAAATTATAGAATAAATGGAGAGTTTAACTGAATCTGATAGGTACGTCGTCAGCCATAAAACGTCCACTGCTGGACGAAGGCCTCCCCCTTTATAGAGGGGTGTTGCCATAATCCCCACGCTTGGCAGGCGGCTTGGGGATCGCAGAATCGTCACCACCGTTAACCAAGAGGACGCTGCTACCCGTCCTCCGGTGGGTTTGGTTGCAGTTTAAGGAAATACCCAGGTCCAGGTCTGATAGGTACTTACATCGAAAAAATTATTGAAATTGGCTGGTAGTCCTAAAATATAAACGTTCAAAGTATTTGGGAGGGAGCCATCTGCCCCTTTCTAGCAAAACACGTGCTAGTATAGAATTTGTTTGGAATCATGGACTTTGACGTCATTTACTAGTATAGTGCCCTCCCTGTCTAACATGAAACTAAAATGTTTATAGCTTCGTTATTTGTGCACATATTTAAATTTTATTTGCGATGTGTTGTTTTATTACGAGCAGAGTCAATAAAAAAAAACATGCATTTTCCCTATTACTTAATTCTGGATATGATTATTCAGTAAAACCGACAATAGCTCTTTCCATAGCTGGCTGAACGACTTTGTTCTTGTGGACCGATCTAAGTGTGAGTGTCCACGTTTCAGCACCAATCAATCGTATTTTTTCGCGAAATCTGTCCGATGCATTTGATAGGGATTAGTGGACATCTACTTGAAAAATCTTAATCAAATGTCGATAAATAGCCACAAAAAAAAGGATGATTCATGAAGAAACTATTGTCTATTGTCTAATATTGTTTATGAGAAATCTTAAGTACGGTCTCATCTATAGTAGCTACTTAGTTGTAGTGGATATCATTAATCAATGGATCCATAATTGCTATTCAGTTAAAGTCATTTCGTTAACGCTATTCAGTTAAAGATTTAAATGGTTAATGTGTTTAGGTTGGTCAGTTATCGTTTCAGTGAATGCTTTATGAATATGAAATGCGTGGTATATTTAACGAGTGTCGTTTGAACAGACACATGGATGGATATAATTTCATGTGAACAGTTGAGTCAAAGTATGTGTTTATGTTACGAAGTATGTAATTAGTTACCGACATAGCTCGCAAGGTTTGCAAGTTGAAGTGGCAATGGGCGGGCTAGATCACTCGAAGAACTCACAACCGAAAGAAAGGTTCTTTAGTTGCGACCGCGAACCGGAAGACGCAGCGTAGGTGCGGCCTCCCACTAGGTGGACCGACGACAAGTGTGGCGGTCTAAGGGGGAGGCCTTCGTTCAGCAGTGGACGTCTTCGGGCTGATGATGATGATGATGCGTGACGGAGAAGAAATTAAATGGCGCGTGTGAATCCGCCAACAAGCAACTGGGTGGTGAATAAGGCCCAATCGCGTTTCGAGGTTAGGCCTAATTCCAGCAGTGGACAATTAAAATGGCTAATTAATTATGCTTTTTATCATTTATGTGTTTATATCAAGGCTTTTGGATTGACAGGTTTTTATTTCACAAGCAGCGGAGCGGACTGATGTGGTTTTTGGTATACTGAGAGAACTTTGATCAAATAAACAATTAGTTAGTTAAAGAACCAGAGAGTGACATAGGCTGTTTTTATCCTGAAGATAAAACGATAATGTGGGGTTGTAGTTGCGGCTAAACCCTTGGGCCGCAGCTAGTAGGTACTAAAATATGTAAAAAAAAAACTCGAAATATTCGTTGAATGTTATGATAATACATTTATGATAAGTTGAGTTTACTACAAAAAATTATATCAGACCTTCAGTTTGAAATTGTGGTCGGTCTTTACCTATGTTTTTCTTCGATTAGCGGATAAATAACAATACGCTTTAAATAAACAACCGACTTCAATTTTGACTACCTGCATGACATGTTCTTACTGTTGTTTTGATTTATTCCAGTAATGTTGTTATAAAAACCAAACTACTGAACTGATTTTGATAAAATGTATGGGACCATCTCTGAAGTATCAAAACGAAAAAAGGATCATCAAAATCAATTCGTAATTGGCGGAGTAATCGAGTACCTAACACAAATACAAAAAAAACATACAGTCGCATTGAGAACCTCCTTCTTCCTTTTTTGAAGTCGGTTGAAAACGTATGACGAGACCAGGAAGTTGTTCACCTAAAGGTCACACTAAGAATTTTTAAACTCAAGTGATTCAACTGAATTGTTTTGTTATGTTATGTTGTGTTGTGTTTGGTTATTTGGCCTAAAAAAACAAAATTGTGTGTCGAATCGGCAATAATACTGCGCTCGTCACCCAATATATTATTATCTATATATATAAATCAATTGCTGTTCGTCTGTCTCGCTAAAACTCGAGAATGGCTGCACCGATTTGGCTAATTTTGATCTTAAAATATTTGTTAAAGTTCAGGGAAGGTTTAAACGGCGGGACCGATTTGGATGAAATTTTGTGTTCCGGGAGTGGGTCATAGTAGCGAGGCCGAAGGCCGAGCTCTACGCGTACGAAGTAGCGGGTATCAGCTAGTCTTCAATAAAACAGCTTTAGTTCCTTGGTTTGGTTGGGTTTAACTGTCTTCGCTTGGCCAGCTTGGTGCCCTTCGAGGGTAGGCATAAGACCAGCAGGGGACTATTAAAAAGGCTGATTACGATTTATCCCGAATAAATCATAAAACATGCTACTAAATTGTTCTCCAACAAGGTAATCAAATCGTACACCACCAAGTCAATCATCGACGGTCGTCTTCCTACCAAGAAGGCCTATTCTCCTACATCAGCGACTCGCCAGACAAAAGTTCCCTCCACCACATTGGCCCGCTACCAAGTTTCGTAACCAGCGCGGATGAGTTAATACTCCACTCATATTCCATTGAGTGTTACACCTATTATATTTATTCGAGTGCCGCTTAACGTCCGCGTCGTTTAGCGGTTTATTGGTGCAGGTGGCGAGAGATGGCGAGTAATGGCATTGCGACGGGACGTCGAGAAGGTGTGATTTAGCATTATACTCGCTGTCGGTACTATCATCTGTTGACAATTCTGTGCTCCTGGTCTCTCGAGTCATAGATCGAGTAGTAGTTACCACAAAAATCAAATAATGTTTAGTTTTTTAGAATTTTGCGGGCTAGATATTTGACCACAGCTCACCTGAGCTTAAGGCCCTACCGGTTCCCGAAATATCACGAAATACTTATAGCGAATTCTTTGAGGGAAACGGATGGGATCAGTGGGAACAACGCTCCGGGATCGGCTAATTCATACCGATCCCGGTATCCGTGGAGAAATACCCGTTACTAAACCGCAAAAAAATTTGGTACCTACTCAAACGTTTTATAAAGTAAAAATAGTTTCTTCGATACACAATTTGAATTATTTCACTAGATAGAAAAAAAAATACTCCAAGAAACCAATTTTTTAAACTTCTTATACTTTTTATTTTTGACCTATTTTTCACATATTTTTATGTAAATAAATTCATAATATTTCAGAAAAACACAAATGGTTATTTATATCAATATTTTTACACTAAATCACAGCGCGCAGCGGCACAACGTGCGCTCGCGCTACCACGCTACTAAAGCGGGTGCTTCACGTCCACACATAGAATGTTTTGGTGAACATGATATGGCATCTTGAGTGACATCATCATCGTCATCAGCCAGGAGACGTCCACTGCTGAACAAAGGTCAAAATATGCAGGACTAGGATTTTAACAATGTCGTCGGTCCACCTACCTACCTTAGCTGGGCTTTCCGGCCTTCCGGTGGCTTCTCTTTTGGTTAAGTGACATACCTAAGCCTTGAATGCGAATTGATATGTACGTAAGCATCTTTATTTGTTACTAATCCAATCTAATATCTAATCCTAATGTAATCTCCTAAACAACTAGTATGAGGTTTGACACAGATCTATATGCACTGTGTCAAAACTCAGTGTTGTGACATAGAAGTTGAAAGGGTAGAACTCACCCTCAGGTATCTTGACTGTGATGCCGAGTATCTGCTGCAGCCTGGTGAGCGCGGCCTGCTGCAGCGCGCGCCGCTCCACCTCGCTCAGCGTCAGCAGCGACGTGTCCGTCAGCCGCACGCACCGCCCGGCGCCGTCTGCCCACAGACAGCTGCCCTGCACATAACGCGTGACGTCACCACACCTGCGACCAACCAACAACCAGCCCGTCCTCACTACACGAACACACACAGCTGCCGTGCACATAACG
The DNA here is from genome assembly GCA_905404285.2 of Erannis defoliaria. Lineage (NCBI taxonomy): Eukaryota > Metazoa > Arthropoda > Insecta > Lepidoptera > Geometridae > Erannis > Erannis defoliaria. The sequence continues at coordinate 1,307,162 of FR990082.1, read as the reverse complement.
CGTGACGTCACCACACCTGCGACCAACCAACAACCAGCCCGTCCTCACTACACGAACACACACAGCTGCCTTGCACATAACGCGTGACGTCACCACTCCTGCGACCTTAGTCCTTAAGCCAGCGACCAACGAACAACCGGCCCATCCTCACTACACGCGCACACACACACACAGCTGCCTTGCACAAAACGCGTGACGTCACGTCACCACACCTGCGACCAACCAACAACCGGCCCGTCCTTGCTACACATAACGCGTAACGCTTCTACACCTGCAAATCACACACACACCCACACACACACATAGAATTTTGTTCCTATATAGTTTGCATGTTGTATCTTAACAAAAGAGAAGCAGATATGATTTATTTCCTTCTATGCTAGCGTTTGTCCCCGGTGACCTGCACTTCTGTTAATAAGTACAGGTAGTCGGATCAGCATAATTATCATCAGTTATATTTGAACCTTGTTGAAGTAACACACCTCTCTTCATTCATAAGCAAGAGCTTAACCCAACAGGTATAAAAGTATCGTCGCTAAAATAAGGTTGAAATAAGGATCTCAGTTTTAGTCGCCCCGCTCCCAAATACTCGTATCCTCTTTGCATATTCACTACTTTAAATCATCCCGAGCTATTATTTTTTTCAGTTTCTAATGCCAATAACATCACCATAAGTAACTTTAAAACAAAGAACCATAAGAAGTTTCAACCGCCCTTTTACCAACCAAACACTACCTTGTTCAAAAATATTGTTTTTATAATGTACAATAATTTTTTTCACCATAACTTCAAAAACAGAGAAATTTCCATACAACATTTCAACCCCTCAATTCACCCTCTTAATTCACCCCTGTCAAAAAAATATTGAAAACTATTTATTTTTATTTTAAATGAACTATTCAAATACAATTTTTCATCGCTATAACTTTAAAAACATAGACTGACTGGGTTCATGTACTGACTAATAAGCAAACAAATAGATTTAATTAGTAATTATATTTTAATTTTAGTGTTATAGTAAATTGTATTTTTTATTTTTAATGATTATTGTTTGTAACTATGTGATATGACCTCTATGTCGAAATAAATGAAATTTGAATTTATAGAACTTTACATACAAAAATTCATCCATGATTTCACCCACTTAAAAAATGTATTTAATCATCCTTGTCGAAATAAAATTTAAAACAGATTTTTTTTTCAAATGAACTACATAATTTACTATATAAGTTACATAAGATAATTTATTGCAGTAAAATTCTAATTTCATGACTAAAAGTTCAAAAACAAAGGAATATCATACGTTATTACCCATTTTAAATCCTTGATACATTTAAAATCCATTTTTAGTACACCCTTACGCATCAAGACAAATACACCCTCCAAATTTCAAGTCTGTACGACCAGCGGTTTAGGCTGTGCGTGGCTGTGCGTGTATTGCATCATTGGAATTGCCAGTTTTAGTAACATGAAGACAAGCAGATTTCTAACAGAATTTGTATAGATTTCTAAAGCGAAAAACACACTCCACATTAAATACATATCCAGCAAACTGGAGCTGACACTAGCCATAATTTAATCACGTCTCTCGCATATAAACGCCAATTAGGTGTAAGTTAGGAAGAGTTCACAAACAGATAAAAACGTCCGGCAGAACTCTACTAGCATCTGACATTTAATGTCGCAGACGAATCGACCTTGAAAACGTATCAACACAGAGAAAAAACGGAGCGAAAGCGTGAATCGTTTGATTAAAAATGATTATAAAATATATATTTCGTCTGAAACACGCCTACGTGCAATGAAACCTTTGATTCTTAGAGTGTAGGAAGATAACAAGACAAGCGCTGATTTGTGAACTACTTTAGAGTGTACGGCATGGCCGTATATAAAAGGGGAGGGCTAGAAAAAATAAATGAAAACGAATTGTATACACTCCCCCCACCCCGGAAATATCACAGACAATGCAATCTTTCTTAAAATTAGTAAAGCTTAAGAAGTAGTGGGTAAGTAAATTACTTGATATTGTAATGACACCCATCGCAGAGGCTTCTAGCAGAAAGAGAGCTTTGATGATGCACTACGCAAAGCTTTGTACTGCAAGCATTGCACTAATATCTATTGAGTCACAAACGTCCAATAAAAATGTCAGAGCCAAAACTCGGCGCACTGCATAGCGTGCGCCGACTTTTTGAATGATTTAACTACGATAAGACACAAGCGCTCAAGCATACATTGAACACTACACAAGCGACATAACGTCTAAATCGAACAATTGTGAACTATAACATAACGCACGTAAAGGTATGTACAACGGCACTCGGATGTTTTTTGACTGTTTTCACTTAGAGATTGTGACTCTTTAGATATCAGCTTAATGACTACAAAGCAATAAAAAGTCTAGCATCAAGTCATCATGGAGTCTTCTTAAAGAAGAAACTCATCAATTTGTCTTCTTCTAACCACAATGAATAAGCGAATTAAGACCCATAAAAGCCAGTTAGCTCAGCAAATGTTCAAGATTACCTAGTAAAAAACTACTCTGCCTGTTCTATTTCAAGTGATAAAATACACTTTTTGTATTCAGAACCTCTCTATCGCCCTGATAATGTTTAAAAGAAAAAGTAACGTAAAACAAAATTTGTTCACCCACTAATCTCATATCTTACTAACAGATGATGGCTATATTTGTAAACAATTTGCAATACATTAATTCGCAAATCAAAATATTTCAGAAAGCAGTCTCCGCCACGGAAATAACTTCAAAAGAATCTGTGCGAACTTCACAACACGGTGTCTACACAACAGTCTGGTTCAAGTATTTATGCGGCCGATAGGTGTGACTGAACCACTCAACTGGAAAACAGGCTTTCTTCACGCCATTATGCTCTTTAACCCTGAAGTTTAGAGCGTATTTGCGCTTGGATATATTGTCTTTTCTGCTGGCAAAAGCAGTCATCGACAGTTTTCACTCAGGGAAACAGTTAACAGTCCGATTTACGAGCGTTAACGAATTATTCACCAATTTGAAGGAAAACTAATGTGGTATGCCGCTTTGCTCCGAACGTATTATTTGTAGAGATATCCATTATTATGAATGGACAAGCGAAGGTTAAAGGGAGGAATGTGGGAACCAACACGTGGGGCTCGGTACTTGTTCGAACAATAGCCCTGCGTCCCGGAGAAGGTTTATTAAAATAAAAACAAACCGAAATTATTGTTGGGAGCCATGTTTGACGTCACTACTAAGAAGTGTAGTGTAGTTAGACAAAATAGTACCTAGCTAACATTTATCTTATAAAAAACATTATTGTGGCTTGTAGTAATATTTTGAATACTAACGCGCACGAGTAAGTATGTTATTTATTTACTTATTTAGATAAGTACAGAAATAACACACACACATCACACTTAGATCACATTCATGCTTTGAGGTATAATTTGACGAGCTAGCGTAATACACTAACGAGTTTTGCATACTATTCTACATTTTGATTAGGTAAAGCAATACGCACACTCATGCAGGGTTCACTCACGGTCGGTTAACAAAAGACACAGACCTGAGGCGTCCAGGAGGCGGAGGCGCGGCTGGAGGAGCGGCTGCGCGTGCGCCACAGCCGCTTGCTGACGCTCTGCACCACGCTGCTCGAAGAGCGCGACTTCTGCATGCCACCTGCCGGCACAACCACGCTAGAAGACGCCGCGCCCGCGCCCGCGCCCCCCACGCCGGGCCCGCGCCCCAGCAGCGCCGAGAGCAGCGAGTGCGACTGCGTTGGCGTCGTTGGCGACGTCGGCGCGGATTCCACGTATGCGAACTGCAAGTCCCTATACGACAAGATCCACTGCTCCTCCGTCTGGCACCCCTTATGGGGCCCGTCGTCGTCCACTTCGCCTGGCATGCGCGGTTTTATGTTCCGCAAGTTCTTGTCGTAGTTGATCCGCTTGAAGCGGTCAGCCTTGTCACCGTCGACGCTCTTCTTGCGCGCCATGCGCAGGTAGCGCTTGATGGTGTCGCTGACGGACTGCGAGACGTCGTCGTGGTCGACGCTGGAGCGGCGGCGCCCCGGCTTGCGCTCGGACGGCGGCGACGTGGGCGACGTGGGCGCCGTGGCTGCCTCCAGCTTTTCGCGGTACGCGCGCTCCAGGTCCGCCAGCACCTCCTCGGGAATTGGAGTGGTCTGCGTGCCGCACTCCGCCGTGCGCTCCTCGAGCGACTCGTACTGCACCTCGATTAGCGGCGGCGGTGACGTTGGTGGTGAGCGCGCACCCTCCGCGCCCGCCTTGCCACCGAGCGTCCTGCTCCGCGGAGCGTTCCGACAGTTCGCACAACTATTCGAGAGAACGAAACCACTAGTCCCGAAACCCCCGGGGCCGCCGCCGCCGCCGCCGCTTCGGGCGCCGCGATACGGCTTTGGCTTCCGGAGGTCATGATAGAGTCTTTTTAAAGTGTTCCTATCGCTCAACAAGTCCTGCACCACTCGGTCTCTGTTCTGCGGTGAGCGCGCGTACCGCGCGAGGTGGTCGGCGAGCGCACGCCGCGTGGGGTCTCCGTCACCATCCGCGGGCGCGCGGTCCGCGTGCCGCTGCAGGAAGGCACGCAGCGTGCGTAGCAGCTCCTCGGTGTCGGCGAGCAGCGGCGGCGCCGTGTCCGACACCTGCAGGTGCCGGCGCAGCAGGTCTACCAGGTCGGTCTCGTCATCGGCCGCGGCTCGGTTCGCGCCTGCGCTCGCACCCGCGCCGAACGATCCCGTTGGGGAGGGCGGAGGCGCTGCGAAGAAGTCGCGCCGGAGTTTGGCGATGTCAAAGCGGCCGCCGGAGGTGTGCCCGATGTAGAGGTCGGTGGGGCGCTGCGGCGGTAGCGGCGGCGCGTCATCGGACGGCGAGCGCGCGCGCACGGAGCCGCCGCGCGCGCGCTTGCGCCGCCGCGGTCGCGGGAGCGCGCCCGGGAAGGAACTCTTGCGCCAGAGCAGGAAACGCGGCTCCTTGGCGCACACCTCCTGGAAGTAGGCCTCGATGCGTGGCACGTCCTCGGGTCGGTTCTGCGCGCCATCCGGGATGAGCCGGCGGCCCGCGTCCGACATGTACTTCCAGGTCTTGCGCGTGAGCAGCCATCGCTCACGCTTGGTGTCGCGGCGGCGCGGCACCTTCGTCATGGGGTCGGGAGCGAGGTCGCGGCGCGAGGTGCGACGGCGCTCCATGGCGCGCGCTGTGCCGGCGCTACGCGGGCGCGCGCCCCATGGTCGACCTCGCCCTGCGCACCTGCCCGCGCGCTACTGCTCGCCGGCGGCTCGCGACGCGCCGAAATAGCCGTCCGGTTATAGAGCGGCCGTGAACTGGATAGGTGGTGTGCGTGCGCGGCCGGCGCTCGGCGACTCGGCGCGGACTGCGCGCCCGCCCGTAAACAAAGCGCGCCGCCCACATGCTGCCGCCGCCGCCCCGTGCGCCTGCGCGTGCGCACGCCACGTCGCCGCCGCCGCCGATCGCACCGGCTCAGCGTATTGCAAGTCGGCTGCATCTGCCGCTGCACCTCTCCACCTGCACTCCTCTCCAGCACTGGTCTTTTGTCTCAAAGACGAAACGAGACGATACAAGATGTGTTTTCTTAGTCTCTCATCTCTAGTCTAGTAGTTTCTTTCGTCTTCGTTTAGTCTATGATCTGTCTTAAGTAACCTATTTCATTTTCGATGTTATTTCACTCGGCTTTATATCAGCCGATGACTGATGATTCCTCCTGATTCAGTAAATTATCGAAGATTCTTTCAAAAGATTTCCTTATTATTTTTGTTGGCTATGTATCTCCTAGAGCCATCTTGGACAACAGTTACGACAACATCAACTATACCACATTTCTTGAAACTGATTAGAAAAATAGACATTATTATAACCAATCAATAAAAAAAAACAATCAATGGGGTGATGAGACGAGCGAGACGTTCTGACGTCCTGGTGGTTAGCATCAAGTCTGCCAATAACGGTAGCAGTGCCAGAATTATGAACTTGCGAACAAAATCCTGCCCCGCACTTCACCCTGGGATATTAGATGTCAAATCTCTCCATGGCCTTACAGTAATCTCTCTGGTAATATTGCCTTTCAAACCGAAACAAAGTAATTCTTGCACACTATTACTTGGCGCTTGAATAACTGGCAAAGGTGTGGTACTTCCCCAGGAGTGTGAACTCTGCAATCGAGTCATACCAGTAAATCTGCACTTCCTTTCATTATCTTCAAAGACCAAATCACCCGTTCCAACCCGTGGACTTTTCTGTTCCAATCTTAATTGTTTCCATTTAGTTTCTGATCATTGGATATGATTATCTAATGCAGCCGCTCTGTCGGCGGGGTCCGGTAGACTTTCCCTGGCACGCTAACCCAACATGACAACAACAGCGGAATAAGGTCAAAACTACCAAAATCAACATCATAGAGTTTCAGTTCTGTTGTCGGACGCGTGTTGAAACAAAAAGCACGTAGACTTGACGTACGTTACGGAGTACGATACGAGGACGCCGCTACGAAGGTCGTAGTTTTTCATCAGCATAATAGTAAGTCGCGTTCGTACTGTTAGTTCTACCGTTCTTTTCTCGCCACGCGTGAAAGCCTCTAGTGGCATTCGTTGAGAACTTCCACATCCACCACTAAACTACCGAGAAGTTTCCACAGTTTGGGTAAAGGCTTAGGACATTTCCCATAAGCTGGTGGCCTACTGGTACAAACTTCTCATACCTCCTTATATGAACTAGGCAAAAATATCACATCGTCGTCGTCGTCAGCCATAAAACGTCCACTGCTGGACGAAGTCCTCCCCCTTTATAGAGGGGTGTTGCACAAAATATCACATGCCTTTAGTGAAATAGCGTTCTTCTTCTTCTTCGTCCAGTCGATGATCCTTGGTGTTGGTGAGATGGACCGATTTCTCCCAGATGTAGCTACAGCGACTCCGCAGGGTACCCTCTGTGTAGATCGTTTGTGGTGCACATACTCGGGTAACGAGGGCACGAGAGTAGGTGCGACATTGTCAGGGCAGGACTGTGTTCTCTTGGTGTCCGAGAGAACACGTAGTGAAAAAGTGAATCAAACGTTGGTAACAATAGTTTGTTAAGCTATGTCGAAGTTCTTTGAGAAGCATCGAATAAGTCGTATTTATAGCAAGGATCTAAACATATTATAATAATCTGTTTGGATATTGTTTTATCATTATAAATCTCTGTTTTTTAAGTTATAGAATATTGAATGTAAACATTTAGTTAGTTGCCCTTTGACCATGATCGTTTGCGCACGTTCTTGTCGTAGGTGATCCACTTTTCATCACCAGTGTTCAATCTTGTCAAAAACGGTTCGGTTTCGTTACGTTTCAATAGAGAATCGCAAAAGAGTCCACGATTCATTTGGTTTCTTTCAGTGAGCTCGTGTGGCACCCAAATATCGAGTTTTTTGTATACCCAGACTTTTTAAAATGGGTCAAAACTGTTTTGTGGTCGATCCCCAGTTCTTCAGCTACGTCGTAACTACTAATATTTGCTCCACTTTTTCAGAAATGGCATTGACTTTATCCGTAACAGGGCGACCAGAGCGAGCTGCATCTTTGACATCAAAATTCCCGGACTGAAAACGATTGAACCAACATTGTGCTACTCTTGATGACACTGCATTAGGTCCATAAACGTCACAAATTTTATTCGCGGCTTTGTGCCGCATTTTTTCCTTTTTTTTCTATCGAATATCGAATTTCTTAGTTAGATTCACTCATTTTAACAAAAAAAAACAATTTAAAAATGACGGGAAATTGTTTTTTACTTTTTGTATTCCTTTTTTTAAATGTCATATTTTTAATGGTATCAAAACCAGCCAGATACAAACAGTACAACTGAAGACATTTTACTACAACTTCATACATACTTACAAAATACGAAAAGACTTTTTCCCCGACCTACTATAAACTGTGTGCTCTAATGTACAAGGAGAAACTGAGTTGAACCGAGAATCGCTGGTTTTTTTTGGTAATAATACTTCCTTGTGAAACTTAAACAAAGGATTTCTGTAAGTACAACTATATCTGAACGAAATTTTTATCCTTATTGCATACCTAATGGCCCGATTGACAAATAAATTTAATCATAATTAATGACAGTTTTGAAACACTGTATAAAAATTACTAAAATAATGTAGTAATGTATGCCAAGTTTCATGCTTTCTGCCGGAAGGGACCGTATTTCATGCTAAAAAGCCGGATTAATATAACTAATAATCTGTAAAAACTAATTATTAGACAGTTACCTACGAGTGTATGCAGCAAAAACTTTGGAGGACTCCACTCTAAAACTAGAACATACATTACTCTTATCATCACTAACAATTTGCACAAAAGCTTTTTTATGTTTCCGCTATGATTCAGTGATTCCTTCGCAACAGCCAACGGTGCATTTAGTTTCAAAATTGGATCAATATCAGACAGAAAGTCGCCGCCGAGCTAAATCCGTCGGCCATTACGGCCCGAACCGACAGCTGGTACCATTCCCGATATCTAGTGAAAGAGGAACTTTCCCAGAGCAAATATCAAAACAATATAAAAAGATTTTTATTGCCGCAATGAAATCAATAAAGTTTTTAGCGTAAGAGTGTTTGTAGTATGGAAAACTCGAGATTGCACGTCCGCTCTGCGCAGCCTGCAAACTCGCGCGCTAACTTCCTAGGCCACTTATAAAGCGCTCAGTTTTAAAAATAAACTCACGATTCTCACGACATAACATAAACAAAATAATTCGGGCATGCCGCGTCTAACGCGCCAGTGACGCCATCTAGCTTACGCAACCTGAACTCCTACCGTTGACCGTTTGCCAAAACCTACATTCATACTTGTACTCAAACCCAGTTTAATTCAGTACACAAAGCTATGCAAGTTCGTGTAACTGCTAAGAGATGGCGTTGCCTGCCTTGTTGGCAATGAAAATGGTAATTGTGTTTAATAATACATGTTTATTATTTGCTGTTGTTATTTTTGCATTCAAGGTTCATTTCGTTTTAGTACGTTATGTATTAATAAACGGTGTAAATGTGTGGCCTAATTGAATCTACAAAATCTAATTTCAACTAAAGCGAGTTTTATATAGCTACAAGCGGTCAAATTTGGAACTATCATGTTTTCTATGATGAAAAATTTTTTTTTGCTGATTAAAACTTCGCAAGCACGACACCAGTCTTTAATTAGTTTCGATAATGATAGATTTTATGTTAAATGGAAATAGAATTATAACAACAATCGGTTGAAATATTTGGCAAGCGCGTGCGCATTGTATTGTGTTCTAATTTTTGCATTGCCTTTATAGACATTGAAATGCATTGTTGCGGGCGACAATAGTGGTGACTCGCCAACGACACTATTTTAGTGACAAAATTTGCGTCATAACATTTACATAATTGAATACCTCACCCATTCCAACCTTTGCAATGAATTCATAGGGAAATTACTTTGAATTCATATTCAGAAAAAGCTATCTCTTCCAAGCTATGTTTGGATTTACTAAAGAGAGGTAACTCCTCCAAGGATTTACTAATGTCGGTAATTTTATGGCTCCACGTCAAATGTTGCAATGAGCTAGCTGGGATAGCAACGCGCAAAATATTCTACTCAAAGGGACTCCAAGGTATAAATTACTTGGAATATTGATTATTTACAAATCCGACAATGTAAGCACTTTCTTCCTGACACCTCTGTCTAGGGGCAGGGAGATATGTAGCTTAAGTTTAGACTCAGATTTTCAAGCTCGGTGGCAGACGGCAGATTCCACGGTCAGCGAGTATACCACTACCGGCATTAGAAAAAAGCAAAATATCGTCCCGAGTAAGTTCGTTAATCCCCCGGGGTCGAGAAACTGAGTATTTTCCCGCAGAAAAGTATAAATTAATCGCGACAGGATCATTCGTCTTCTGCTCAAATTAATTCTCTTGTTTCTATTCGCGTTTTTGCGTATTTTTGTTGTTAGTTATTTATCTACATGAACTTTTGAGCGGTTATAGGCAAGTGTAATTTATTTAAGAAATTGTCGGTGTTTAAGATCCCGAAAAAAAATTGATGAAAGACTTTTACCTGGTGGTAAGCGTCACGCCTGCCACTAACAGTAGCAGTGCTAGAATTATGAACTTGCGGACACAATCCTGAACCGCACTGCGCTCGTCACCCTGAGATATCAGATGTGAAATCTCTTCATACCCAGTAATTTCTCTGGTAATATTGCTCTTCATAACAGAACATAGTAATGCTTGCACACTACTACTTGGCGGTTCAATAACTGGCATAGATGTGGTACTTCCCAGGCGGACTCTGCAGTAGAGTCCTACCACTACAAATATAATATACAGCTTGGGACATTCAAACAGCTAGAATTCTACTGATTTGGTTTAAAACTGTTTTGATAATGTATCGATCGATAGTTGAATAAAAGGACAGATAAGCATACTGTAGTGGTAGGGAAATTGAAGTAAATAAATTTAATTAATCTCGTCTTGTTTGTATACTTTAAAAATAAAGTCTCTTGCAAGACAACATCGAGTCTCACTAAATCTTACTATCATCTTGCTTCAGACAAAAATAAGTGTGAATAAAACATGAAGAAAGTGTTGAAATGTCTACTTCTGCACCGCGTTTAGGTACATGTTAAATCTCAGGAAGGTAAGGAAGGTTTGTTTTTCAAGTAATATTCTATCACAAATTTAAAATGTATTTCTACATTGATAATAAATATGTTGGCACATGACCCGGCCTTTGTTTACATCCATTTCTCTATCATTATAAACTCCTATTTCTCTTCGTTCATTGTATTATTGTCCAATCGAATGAACGTTACAAGCTTTTCCACTTAACCAAATTTTCTTGTTCAAAACATTACGACTTCGTCCTATGTTTATAGTTTGTTAAAAATGCAGAATCGTGACCGCATTATGAGTGATCTTCATACCTTTCATAGCTTCTAAAGAATTTATAATTACATAATTATGCTGTTTCAGTTTCATTAGCTGTTAGCTTATTTCTGCTAAATATTTCCAAATTATTTCCCACGGTTTCACAATCATCATAATATACCTTTTACGTCTTTAACTGAAATATATAAGACGCTATAGTTGAACGGAAGTTTATGTGCTAAATAAGCCGATATAAGATCAGTGCAATCTCTGACAGCTTAATATGTTGGTACAAATAAATTAGCGTGGTTTTCAAGCTGTTAAGTTTTTTGCATAGTTCACTATAGTAAAAGATTATGCTTCTCTGAAAATTTGCGTCCGCGTTTCTTTTCTTTGTCGCATCGATCTCTATGTGTTTTTTCTGTGCCCATTGCTCTCAAATGTCTATCACCTTCGTCCACCACTCAGGAAACAGGAAAGCGGTTTGTTGTTTGTTTAGTTGTCGTCCGCTCTCCAAGGGAGTTGGATTGCAACTAAGTACACAGTGGAGAGAAAAATTCTTGTGCACACCACAGAGACTAAATACTTATCAAAATATCGCATTTTCTTAGTCATTCATAATTATAGTATGCTCTTTTCACAGCTTTAACAAACCAGGCTCCTTATGAATCCTCTGTTTTTCTTGGGAACGGTTCATTTGATTCCTATTTTACTTGAATTTCTTTCACTCCTCAGCAACATTTGACATGATTTGGAGACATCTATCTGTTTCGTAATATTTGGGTCATCCAGTTTTCATACGTTACCGCGTTCCAAGATAGCTGTCATAACAGATTTGAAGCTGGCGCTATTTTGACGTTTGTTTGCTTCTAATACTCGGCAGTGCAGCATCGTGCGCATTGGTGTTTTATTCTCAGGTTAGATATATGCCAGCCGTCACTCCTATTGATATTGCAGCGACGGGTAGAAAAACAGTGACATCTACTCTAGATTATAGATCTGAAGCAGTCAGCTTTATATCCTTCTAGAGTGTAAAGTTAACCCTGAATAACTTTATATTTCCATAATATATTCCAAGTGCCACATCAAGTGCGCTAAATCACTCGATAAAAACAGGGTTACGCGGAACAGTAGTACTAAGCTGAAAGGAGCTCATTGTACAACTTTTATCCAACTGTACAACCGCGTAAAAATCATCAGTTTCATAGAAAAAAATTACCTTCGACGAAATTTACGGAATAGCAGTTTTTTTTATTATGATTTATAATCATTTGTCTAAAATTTTAACTAGACATAGTCGAAGATATATTTGTCTACCGTGATATTATGTTGGGTATATATTCGTCTCGACGCAGTCGCACTCGCTCTCTAGGTCGCACACGCGACATTGAACTTATACTGAAATAAAATTAGACTCAAACTGCTACTGAAACAGAACGGTAGAGGACAAGGATAGACGATGCCATTTCCTGACATTTTCGATCTTTACATGCGGCTGGACTGTTAAGACTTGTAAGAACTTCCTGCAAGTTATTGTAAGTGCTTTTTGCAGAAACTGGTATCTTGATTTGGGTAAAGATCGAAACCGATGCAGGAAAGGTATCGTATCCAATTAAGGTATTAGGTATTTTAGGCGAACCGATAGAAGAGCTGATATCAATTATGTTGTACAAATTTCTAGAGTGTATAATATTTCAGATTCTTGAATTATCATTGTTATTATATTAACCTAGTGCATAAGGTTATGCTGAATTCTCTATCTTCAGAGTATTAAGATATTACTATGCAATTATTATTACTCGTAAGTATATAGGTATGCATGAAATTCTAAGATTAAAGTGATATGCTAAATTTTAAAATTATTTATATGGTTATCGCTATTCTAACAATAATAAGAATCTAAAATGTTTAAACAGTCATAATTCGCCAGCAGTGTAGCTCTCTATAACGCGAATTATTTACAATTAACAAAATAGTATTTATCAATAACAAAATGTCAAAGTTGCTGATCGTTAAAAAGTACTAGCACCGCTTTACCAAATTTATACGAAAAGAAACTCATAATACCTAAAATAATAGTATAGGAAGCTTTTTAAGTATTGAATAATGTAGTAAAACAGAATCAACATCCTTTGCTTAATTTTAATTCAGTGGATAATAATTTGTAGGTATAGTCAGAATCTGATTAGTGGCAACTTTGACCTCAAATTACATTATGGAATTCAATTTCGGATAAATAAAAATCAACAATGTATTTATCAGTTTCTACAATTTCCATGAAACCACCAGAAATTATCTCCCAAATTATCATTCATCTTTTATCTAGCTCACATCTATCAGCTGCCTCTTATTAGATCTCAGAATAACTGGGCCAAATCTTTACAGTAGACAAATATTGGTACTAAGTTTACGGCATGAAATAGATAAACGATTTTTTTATTTATTAACCTCAAACAGAAAGAAAGTTTACTTTTACAAAAAATATATTTGAAAAATTGAGCGCCAATATTTATCGCTTTAAATTTCTATCCCAGCCATTAAATTAAAGCATTTATTTTTTCTCGCATAATGAAAATTTGGCGCCGTGCTACCAATTTATCTGGTGAATTGTTTACTTACATGAACTACTATTGTAATCCACTGTATTCTCCACCTGTATCCCCATCTTCTCACTTCACTGCATAACCTCACTTAGAACGCCAGTTGCACGTTCAATGCCCTGAACGCTGCGTTCAACTCACTGACGTTGCATGCACTTGACGCCACGTTGCATGCACCTAACGCCACTTTGCATGCGTTTAACGCTTGATTCACTTCACTGAACGCGGTATGCGCTCTCACTTCACTTCATCACTGGTTCACATTTCTATCACTTGTTTGAGTGTTTCACTATATTACACGTTTTGTTCTTGTCATTTCACTTTATTGTCACGCTGGTTTAGAACTGAAAATAAAAGAAAAAAATTGTTAGATGTTAAAAAAAAACTAAGATAAGTTTATTTACAAATAAAAAAAACTTATTTGTTGAATAAAATAATAAAGACTACATAAATTAAGTTCCTTATTATTTTGCTAGATAGAGTAATTTTTATTGGCCTTTTGAGGAAGATTAAAAGTATTGCATTGTTACTTTGGTCAAAAAGAAATTCGACGGGCTAAAAATCAACATATCGGAGCATAAAATCGAGTAGTTAACGAAAACTACCTACTCTCGAAAGTTCAGATTCAAATAATCTATCTACAATAATAATATACAAAGGAATAGTTTCGAAGAATTTGTTTGGAAGTAGAAGGTGATCTCCGGAATAAAATGTCCAATATAAAATAAATAAAACTAAATACCTATAGAAAGTAATACTATTATTGACTGATGTAAAGCTATACTTTATACACTACGCGAGCGAACATTAAAATCTAAAAACTAACAAAACTATACAGATTACTAACTCACTGTAAATAAACAAATAGGTACCTGTATAAAATCCAGTCAAACTTAACGCCCATAACTTTCAGTTGTGTTCGCTTGCACCGTTGCACCTCACAGCATGCGCTGCGCATGGAAAGTGGAACATGCCCGCATGCCGCTCATGTCAACATGCGTCCGCGCCGCCGGCCGCCGTATCACTGCGCGCTGCCCTGTAACCGGACAGATTCCTTTATTTTTACTGTAAACGTTTGGCGACATTAGAAGTAGGTTACACAAATACACAGTTTGGTGGACAATGTAAACATGATGGAGAATTAGATTGTTATTCACTCTTTGCCTCATATGTTTGAACAATTTTCGGAATAATTTAATTAAACGCGTTTTTGCTTTTACAATAAAAAAAACTTTAAGATCTTTTTCAAATGACCTTTTCGCTAAAATCGGTCTCTTCATGGCAAATAGTGGCAATTTATTTTAGTTTTTGTTTTTTGGGACTTGACGTTCTGGTAATTAGGATAACACGTGCAATCCTTTTGGTTTTGTGTAGTAGGTTAAGTAGTTTATGTAGGTAGATATTTAATGTAATTAGCTGCACTTGCCTGAAAAAATATATTCTTCGGAATTTATTTACGAAGCATCTTGAAGAAAGAAAATGTCATGAATAATCCTTTACATGGCTTCAGAAATAAAGGCATGTGACATTTTGGCTTAGTTCATACAAGGAGGTGCATGACATTTGTACCACTAGACCACCTGCTTTATGGGAAATGTCCCAAGTATGTGCATCCGCAGACCCGTGCCGGATCTACGCAGTAGATTTCCGCCCAATCATCTTTAGAGAATACGTAGTTATTTAGTTTGCAAAATTGTGTAACCGATGAAAGCGCAATAAATTCCTCCCACTCAGATAAATTTTACATATACACACCAATTGCGTAATACAGGCCTGTAAACTTTATTAAATTTGTCATCAAGATCAGGATTCTGTCAGAGTTTTGGCTGCTGATCAGTTTTTCAATCCGATTTGTTAGCAATTACCTACACTAAGCCTTTGGACCCGAGTATGTCCTAAAATTGCATCCAGAATCACCGCAGGACGGGCAGAAGCGTCCTCTCGGTTAACCGTGGTGAGCATCAGCGATCCCCGAGCCGCCTGCCAAGCGGGGAGATTATGCAACCCCTCCCTATGAAGGGGGGGCCTTCGTCCCGTAGTAGACGTACTCTGACTGGTGAGTACACTGAAACCTTTCGAGCTTCTTAAGTGACCTTACTTCTAAGGTTGGTTGAGCGATCATTTAAGGTTATTTGTCTTCTAACTTCTAACACAAAAAAAAACATTTTCTACGAGACGCAGTATTAATTGATGCTGGTTTAGATATTGCATTTTGTTAATCAATAGGTAGTAGTAGTAGTAGTTTACCGAAGGATAGAGTCAATCTTATATTGCAAGAATATAAATACCTAAATAACTACTTCTGAGTCATTTGTTAGTTTTGGACAAACGCAACGATGCATCGATGCGAGTGTCTCAGTAAACAGGTTGTTTACGAGATATGCAACGTAGATTCTACGTGACTACGTGACGTTAGCAGGACATGCTATGTATGTGTTGATAACCATAGAGTAAGTAATACTAATATTGATGACATTTTGATTTTGACAGCCTTATAGCTCAGTTGGTAGCATGTCTGTCTTCAGAGCTGTAGGGCGTGGGTTCGATCCCCACCCAGGGCAAACATTTATGTGACGAACATAGATGTTTGTTCTGTGTCTGGGTGTAGTATGTATTATAAGTATGTATTTACGAAAAAAAATATGTATATAAGTATTCTATCAGCTATCTGGTTTCCATAATACAAGCTTTGCTTAGTATGGGGATAGATGGCGCTGTGTGTAAAATGTCCACCAATTTATTTATTTATTTTATTTATTTTTATTTTGTATTGTTATTTTAGACATTGCTGTGTTCCGATTTGATGGTTAGGTTATGTTCAAAAAGGTAGGTTTCCAATTTCTATCTTATCTAAAGGTATTACTTAGAAACTTTGATTAAGTATACCCAGGAGAGCTAGATCCTCCAAGCTTAGAAACGATGCTTACCTAAGTCAACAAGTCATTTAACGTCTCCGAAATAAACTGTTCATATTAATGAGTACATACATATTCAGTAATACTACACCTTTTTGTAAAACGTTGTATATGCAAAACCTACTACGAGGGACAGGTGCTAGTACCACGAAGCAGTTTACATTTAAACATCTATAACTAAGTAGTTAGTGCAGTGAGTCTGTTGACAACGGGTCTATTAGCGAATTAGCGAGCTCGGTGGCGAGATAGGTGGCAGACTGGCAGACAGTCAGCCGCTGTACCGTCACCTGCTGTAGTAATTGCACTAATTATTGTTAACCGGTGCGGTAATGATGGCGGCAAGAATTTTGCGGTCATCGTATTTAGTAAATAAGTAATTGTATCGTGTGATCCATATAATATAAAGGGATGATTGAACAGGTTTCCCGAGTTTGCGGTAGCATCAAAATCCAAAATGCATTATGAACAATCAATGATATCTAGATGATCTAGCTGATATTCATATTCATATTTATTTATTTGCAACTAAACTTAGTCTTAAGTTAGAGAGGTAGGTTAACTTAACTTAGAGAG
Source organism: Erannis defoliaria (assembly GCA_905404285.2). NCBI lineage: Eukaryota > Metazoa > Arthropoda > Insecta > Lepidoptera > Geometridae > Erannis > Erannis defoliaria. The sequence continues at coordinate 1,290,177 of FR990082.1, read as the reverse complement.
GTCTTAAATTAAATATATTATGCACTTTGAAACTTAGTTGCCGCCCTTGTCGGGTATTGTAAACATAGATGCGAGGGCTCTAATATAACAAATCACTAAAACACTACTACTCTACTCTACTTAAAGATAAAATGAGCGTTAATCTATTAATATGCTTCTAAAAAAAACAACCTGCTTCAATTTCGACAACCTGGATGATATCTTCATATTTTCTAATAATTTTGATATAAAAACCAAACTACTGAACTGATTTCGATAAAATGTATACCTATGTGACCACCTTTGAAGTATGGCCTACCAAAAAAAAAGCGGAGTAAATGTGTAACATAAATAAATAAAAATACACCCGAATTGAGAACCTCCTTTTTTGAATTCGGTTGAAAAGAGCGGATCGTTCTATTTTTATTTTTTAAAGCTTTAAAATATTAATCTATTGAGTAAAAACAGTTCTTGATTAGAAATTGTTTTAATTTTGAGATAAAAGTGATTTTGTTTAATTTCTTTAACTTATTGGTAAGTATCTAATTTAAGAAAGGATAATAATAAATTTGTACCACTAGGCCACCTGCGTATGGGAAACAACCTAACGCTTCTAGATCTGATCAACAAAATCCTCGAGAATTGACTGTAATGTCAGTATTTCTAAATTCATAAAAGTAAAAAAACTCTTGACGAAGTTTTCGGAAATCTGGTAGCAGACTCATAAACATCTTTCTTTTTTTTCTTAGTTATTGGCATCGCACGTTGTGCATTCTGCCAGTGTCAAGTTTATTAATTTTCAAGTTTTTTAATTAAAATGAAGTCAAATATGTCATGAAATAACAGTCAGTCACACGAAATTAGTCATAGTCTAGTCCAAGTCATGCCCTAGTAAAGTTGTGGTGACTTTACTATGAGCTTCTACGGAGTTTTGAAAACAACACGAAACAGACATGTTTCGCCACATTATATCACTTGCCCACACTCTTGCATGTTATTCAACACTCAATGAATAAAACACCACCATTTTGAATCATTAATTCGCGAAAAAACACAAGTTTAAGAAAATAATAGAATGCAACGACATGATTTTTCCGTGTTCCCGCCAAAACTCTTATAAACATCTTTGCTCATCACACCATAAGAACTATCACTCCCTTGACAGTCTGTCAAACCGATACCAAATCGTCCAACGTTACCTCGACAGAACTTGGCACATCTGACACTTCGTATCACTAACGAAAATATGTTCCACGCCATGTCTCTAGATATTACACGGGGACACAGTATACACAATACTACTGGACGAGGATAAAACACGTCATCTGGTAGTCGTATTTATGTCAACGTATCATATTTTGTTGGTTTTGTCTGACATATGCTTTGAAAATTAAAGTTATTAACTGTTTCTTAGTAAATTGATAAAAATCTTCTGTATTTATAATAGACCTCTTTATATTCTTGTAAATAATTTTTCGGATCATAGTTTGCTATTTAATCATTTTAGTCTGTAAATTCACTACCACTTCAACTTTTTAATACGCTGAGGTATGTCGGCTGCTTTATGTAGTTTAACGTTTACGTATATTTCAATGTTGTTGGTATACTATAGCTATCTCTAGTGTTTTTCCGATGTACTATCGCATCGAGTACTAATAAGGATAGGCGGCTAAATAATTAGTTTCTATTAAATATTAACGTGATAATTTAATCTGTATTATAAAGTTAGGTTAGGTTAAATATAGAGAGAGAATAGAAACGAAATAACGTGATAATTTAATCTGTATAATAAAGTTAAGCCTGAAACAAATAATCAATTTTATTCAAATTCAAATAATTTATTTTCTGACATAGTCCACAATAAGATTCACATTAAATTGACATTATAATATACATCACTAAATTCAGGAAAAGAAAATCAACAATAATATGTAATCAAATTAATTAATAGTAATATCGGTACAAATGTCAGAATGGAGTGTGTGTGTGGGTGTGTGTAATTTGAAAGAAATCATTGTTTACGAATATTGTTGGTTGAGACTCAATGGTCATCGAGTAACACTATCTTCGCCGAGTCGTAGTCTCTATATTTAATGTATTTGCATAGTAATAGTCATATGGACAGACAAGAGTTCTAAACCTCAAAAAAGCTGAGGAGCAAAAATCTATCTCATCAGTGTCTAATTATCCGTGCGGGTTATCCGCCTTGATTGGCGATCCTCTACGTTTCATCTCGCCGTCGCCTTTGAACGTGCCGCCGTAAATCACTGCTGTACTATTTAATTGGTAATTGTTACAAGTGCGTGGGAGGAAGACGGCGATACTTTTTCTAGTATATAGACACGTAATTGCTGAAGTAAATGAACTTTTGTTTGAGCTAGTTTCTTGTCTTGATAGTATAATGTTCTTTGAAAGTGTCTAGAAAGTATTAAAGAACATTGTTTTTTCATAATTTCGCAATATCCTCTCTATATTATATACCTACTATACTTCACTACATTTTGGCACTATATAAAGGGTGTCCAATGTAGCGTTAGACAAACTGAACAGGCAGGTATCGTAACAACAGGCTACTCATTTCTAACAAACAATTTTACCGAAATAAAACTTGGGGTCCACATTTTTTTTCAACTTTTAAAAAAAAAAAAATTGTTTTACCATATGTTTGACCTCTCAACTGCTGTAACTGATTATTCTCGTAAACATATGGTGGCTTTATTAATGTACATTTGGTCTTGGATGTATCCTTAGTCTGCCCTAAGGAAATTTAAATGCAAGTGAGGACCATTTAGTTAGTTATGTACTCGCCAAGTCAAAGAAAGGGATAAATTGTACCTTAGAAATAAGTGTACTTACCTGTTTGTTTAGTTTGTCTGACGGTAGACCGAGCACCCGGTATACAAAATGTTTGGCACTAGTAAGACTCCGTAGTAACATTTATTACGGGAGGGTTTTATTAACCTAAACTCTACTAATAAGTTCAAATTAAAAAATGTATTCCCCTTGACTGTCTTGAGTTCTAGATAAAAGCTACGATGCGGTAGGCATATAGTTACGTAAAATGTATCACCTATTTGTTTGCGTCGAGGGATAAAGGAGTCGTTGAAATGTACTGTCGTAGCGAAGCTACAGTCGTAGACGTGTAGCTAAAGCACGTCTACGACATTACTACGGCGACTACGGCGTAATCAATGTACACCTCATTTCACTTAAGAAAGTTAAGTTAAGTTAGGTCTTAAGTTAAGTTAGGTCTTAAGTTTGCAATCATTTTTGAATAGGCGATATTAAACCCTAGATTAGCTAATTATTTGTGATTAGCACTCAGGGTTTGCAGATTGAAGTGGCAATGGGCAGACCACATCGCCCGACGAACTGATAACAGATGGGAAGGAGGGTTCTTGAGTGGCGACCACGAACCGGAAGACGTGCGTCGGTAGGCCTCCCACTAGTTGGACCGACGATATTGTGAAAGTCAAGAAGCCAAAGAACTCATAAAAGTAAAGCCTGTAAAGCCTGGGTTTTGAACTCGCGACTTCACGATTACAAGTCGAGCAGTCTCCCGATTAGGCTACTCCGTCTAATAGGTATGTTTATATAAATACAAATATTAATTTCACACTGTTGAGTAGAGAGCGGGTGCGCACTACTACTACAGGCTGTAGGTCAACTGACGACAGGCGAAATGGCAGTAGATTACTGAATAAGCCAAATAAACAATTATCTCTATCCCTACAGCCCTTAAACTTTTCCGTCCCTGTTTTTCATTAAACGTTTAAACACAAATCGAAATAAATCGTCTGGTCATTTTGTTTCACTCCATAAACCGTGAGTGCTTTTACTCGCCAGCATAAAGTCCAGAAATATTTCATTCAAGAATGGTAAAATAATAAAAAGAGCATAAATTATACTTTATTAATATTTCCACGTGCGATATGTGCTTGAGAAAAATATGAAAGCACGCCAAAATAAATAAAAGAGTTGGAAAGATACATTCGACGTTCCCTCGTGACGTTCACGTCACGTAGTGATATATTTTGAATATGATTTTAATACTTAGTCAAGCGTAGAACACGTTTTGAGCACAGATTAGAGAATCGACAGAGTTCTATAAAGCTCAAAACTGTAGGTAGTCAGTTCTGTTCGTATGCGCTTGACAAAAGATTGATTTACAGAATTAAAAACAAATAAAACATTATCTTAATTTAAAAAAAAAGTTGTTTTTGTCTTCATAGTCAAACTCAAGAGAAAGCAAGAGAACCTTATTGTTCTTTTATTTTAAATTTTCCAGTGAAAAACTTAACCGTCAATAAGTTTTTCATATCTTTGAAACGGATGCGCCTGGACGGACTTCTTCTTGTGAAAAATTCTGAAATTCTTACGTCTAACGCATCTAATTATAGGACTTGAACTCCAAGTCAAGTCAAATTGATCAAGTATCTTGTTGTGACTATTGATGAACACCTTACCTGGATGCCTCAGATTGATGCTGTTTCTTGCCGTCTGAGAAAACTAATATGGATATTTAAGAATTTACGTCAAATTACTTCCCTTGATCTTTTAAAGTCAGTCTACTTTGCAATATGTCAATCCGTTCTGGGGTATTGTATCTCTGTTTGGGGTGGTGCCTGCAAAACCAAAATTATTAAACTAGAAAGAGCCCAACGTTTGATCTTGAAGGTCATGTTATTCAAACCTTCTCGATATCCAACCCATCTTCTTTTCACAGACTGCAATATCCTAACTGTTCGCCAACTCTTTATATTATGCCTTGTTCTTGCCCAGCATAAACATTCGAAGTTTACTAAAGCCACCTCGACACTTCCTGATCGTTCTACGAGTAATAAGAATGTCTGCATCACCCAGCGTTGCCACACCACCTTTGCTCAAAGGCAGCAGTATTCTCGTGGCTCCCATATCTACAACAAACTAAATAAAATTTTAAAATTCTATATGACTCGTCATGAACTTAAATTTACGCTTAAAAATTGGCTACTCATGCAAAATTATGAATCTACCGAACAAATATTAATCGACATCACTTAGACAATTCAAGGGGTTTATCTTAACACGCATTATTTGACACTAAAATATTCCACTTAATCAACTTATCGAATCATCAAAATCAGTTTATAATTGGCGGAGTAATCGCAACATACATACAAAAAAAACAGACGAATTGAGAACCTCCTTCTTTGAAGTCAGTTGAACATTACCACAATGTTGTAATGTTGTATGCCAATTCTTTAGACGTCCTCCTAATCCTTACCATTCTTACGATACAATACAAAATAATAAATTCAAAACAAAAAGATAGATACACAATTCCACAAACACAGAAATAAATAAGTAACTTATACAAAAAAAAGGTAAAAGCGATTATGATTACTTCATGGCGATAGAGATTCTTCATGGGCGGTCGGCGCTCAAGTTAATCAACAAACATGTTCGAAGCTAGAGTTATTATAATCGCCTCATTTCCCGGCTTAGCGGGCTCATTTCCTCGCGGTCTGCAGACTCACGGCCAGTTTTTTTCCAAGCGTCTGAGTAATCGAATTAAAATAAAATAAACTCAGATCTCTGAACGGGTGTGACGTCAGCGGCTATTATTTATTGGAATGAATGAATTATTCACCTGCCAAGTGTTGAGAATGTATTGTATCATAAGCCTGTTAATAGTGCACTGGTGGACTTAGGCTTATCTTCGAAGGGCGTTGGGGCCACGTCCACCACGCTGGCTGGCCCTGTTGTAGTTTGGTACCACACATACTTATTTATTTTATTTTATTTTATTCGGGAAACTAACAGCGACAAAAAAACATAATTACTAAACATTTAGAAACTATGCGCCATTTAAGAGTTTCCGCATATTGAGACTAATTAGACACTTGTCTGCAATTACTTTAATGAAATTAAATAAATATTAAGTATAAGTCTAGGAGACAAACCAAACCAGTTTTTGGTAATATTGAGTTTTATCAAGTTTGCGGATGAATTAAATAAGTCAAATTCGGGATAGTCTTCCAGTTTATTTATATAGTTAGATGCTCGTAGAAAGAAGGAGTTTTGTCTATAATTAGTCGCACACTATGCCATTGAATTGCTCCTGCAGACGTACCTGTGCAGGTTTCCACACGATGTTTTCGTTTACCGAAAAGCATGTGGTATGAAAATCCACAATATAAAAACAAAGTTATTATCATCATCATCAGCAAGGAGACGTCCACTGCTGAACGAAGGCCTCCCCCTTAGACCGCCACACTGTACGACAACGAATACGACCTTTTACAATTTTACAACGTTGGTCCACCTAGTGGGAGGCCTTCCTACGCTGCGTCTTCCGGTTCGCGGTCGCCACACAAGAACTTTTCTTCCCTATCGGTTATCAGTTCTTTGAGCGATATGGCCTGCTCATTGCCTCTTTAACTTGCAAACCCTGCGAGCTATGTCGGTGACTTTGGTTCTTTGGCAAATATCCTCGTTCCGGATTTTTTTTTTCGTTTTTTTTTTTTATCGATCATAGCTCTCTCATATATAGTTATTCTCATAACGTTTTATTTATTAGCATCAATATTTTGAAAATTTGCATACCAAGTATCAAAAAAGGTCAATCTCGATCGCTACGTAAAAAATGCACACACAACAGTACCGTTAAAAATAAAATACACACACAATAAATAAACACTCGCAAATATAACATTCGAAAAATCTGGATATGGCTAAACCAACAAACAATCGGACCTGCATTACAATAAATAAATGCCCTTCACAACATAAGACAAGCGACAAGCCGTTTCGTATCCAAAACAAATAAACACAAACATTACCGTGTTTATGTTCCTACATGTGCTAATTAACAAAGAACCTTTTGTTCCACAACAATGATTAACAACATACACCCAACTATATACAAGATAGGTACATATAAGTAAATGCAGCGTAAAGACAACATCCGTTTCGGGTTTACAAATGTGCTTCCTTGCAGTGGAATTAGTGTCCAGTGAGACACGGCTCATTAATACAGCTGTCAAGTGCGTGTCGTGATATGCTCATGTTAGGGTTCTGTTAGTTATGTTCTTCAATTATATACAATACAATTCAATTCAAATCATTTTATTTCGACTAATTTTTCAAGTCATATTAAATTTTAAATACAAACAACAACAACAAACAATAGTTACAATAGTTTATACAATAGTTTATTGATAACACCAAATTAAGTTACACGCCTTAAGAGCACGCTTCAGTTAAACAAGCCCTAAAATATCACCAACGGACCATTTTGTCAGTCGTCAGAAAAGTGATGGTGAGTGCCTCCCATGACACGTTAAATTGTGGGTGTCGATAACACAACAAGCATCATCGAGCAGTGAAAGTTGACTATTCAGCCTATACGAAGTTACTGACTTCTCATTAAGATGAGCTTTAATGACTTGCAATCAAAATTTTATTTCCATAAAAAAGATCAACAACTTATACGATACTCATAAATCAAATTCACCGTAAAGATATCAAATTTCTGTAAATCAATTTATACTAATGACCAAACACGTGCACAGAATTACTTTACTTTGGCATACTCAAGCATAAGGCGCAGTTTAAACTTACAGGAAAATTACGTAAAATATGATGGCAAGTCATTGTTATATCGGGGGATATTATTGATAAAATACTGTGTGAAGTGTACCTACATGGGTTATGTGAAATTGCGTCTATTTAGCGTTGGTCCGCCTTTGTTTTTGACCTTAGACAAAGGACCATATTTCTGCTGGAGGATCACAGTGGCGATGTTAGCTAGTATGCCTCTGTAATTTTTTAAATAAATAGATAGTTAGCGCCATACTGTCCCGTCCCTTTTTGTCTTGAAAAGGGACCATCATAGGGTTTTTTTCGGAACATTATTCCCTACCAGGTCCAGGAGTTTATAATATAGAATCAAAGCATCAATGGAAGGATAATATATTCCCATTGGCATAGAATGGAGAGTATTTCTCGTTTCGTCTACGTGACTTCCGTCGCGTTAACTGTCGGATCCATGGCACTTAAGGGTACAGGCGTAGCTAGTGGGCTATGGATGGGGCAATTCCGCCTTGTATATTGAGATTATTATGTAGGATAAACATTGTAGTTAGGAAAAATGCGTGTTTATGCTAACGTTTATTTGGCCCACGCACAAGGTTTGCCATTCAACGTGGTAACATCTCCAGCGTGCCGGGTTTCGGCCGACTGGTAGTTAGTTTCAGTGGAGTGCACCTATATTAAGTATATACTTACATCGGTCCATTTACAATCCTTTTTTTTTGTGAAATAGTTTAAGTAGTTTTGATAATTAGATTGCATGTAGGTATTACATTTTTGTGATAAATAGGAAGTGGGTCAGTAAAAAGAAAAAATAATAATAATTTAAAAAAAAGATGATTTTTTGTTTGATTTTTGCGGAAGTTGCGTTTTTTATTTCAAAATGTTCTTCAATATGGAATAATTTGTTTGCCCCAATAAAAAAATCCTGACGCCGTCCACTCGTCCACGCTCATCGCTAATCTTCCGTATCCCTGGTAATCTCAGATACGACGTAACGGACATGAAGCGTGAATTTTAGAGATTTCCTCCAACTATTAAATGGATATTTAGTCTATAGTTAATCTTTTAATCCGCCATATTCTTAACACCTCGGAAATTCTGATGCGTATGGCTTTAGGAAGCTTATTTGACAGTTCTAGAGACTGTAAATTAATGTAAAGTCGGGGAACTGGGTCTATTAACTATTTTCCTTGCTGTGAGTGAACGTTTTTCACTTATTAGTTATCGAACCGTCAATTGATAATGCAAGTAACCATTGTAACTTTTTTTTGACGAGGTGGATACCGTTCTGAAGGTTGCGTACTGCGTTGAAGTTATTTCTCATTATAGCATATATTAATAAAACTATCTAGTAGATTGTAGGAATCTTCTTAGAAATAAAAGCAGCGGTAAACTCATAAAACCTTAAAGTAGCTTATCTTTACTTGAACCTTTCCGAAGACTTCGAATCATTAGTGAAAAGCACCGAAGCTACGAGATCTTCTGTACAATGTACCAATTTCTCTTGAAACTGCATATTGCAATCTTAAGCGAATGGAAACTTCATTTTTCATATCTTCTTCCAAACTCGGATGCTGCTGCCCGTTCTCCGGTGATCCTGGATGCAGTTTAAGATATACCCAGGTCCATACCTCTACCAAATTAAAATTAAAATATTTTTTTATTATTTAAAAAATATAATACCGCGCATAATACCGCCTCTAGTGTAATGACCAACATAGCACACTTGTATCATAATGTACTATTAACTTCCTGTTAGGCCTGAAGCGTACAAATCAGAGATACGCTGCTATCGTAATGCTCACTTAAAGATACATTATAAAAATCAACTGAACAAAACCATAATGTTGTAAAAGATATTTATACATCTACATTTTAAATATAATCATTTAAAAAACTTTAATAAATAAATAAATTGTAATAACATTAATCGATCAAAAATTCCTAAAGTTTTTCCGCTTTCCGTCACCGAGATACGAAAAACTCAAACTAAAGCCCAACTAACAAGATCGAAATAGTTAAGCATTCACCTCCGATTAAATCTCTGAAACATTCCCAGAAAATTACTCACTACCTCCTCTCTAATCAATCTATGCACCGCCCACGTCGTGCCCCACTAAGGGCTATTCGTCACGGGCTGATTCATCGAAGACTGCCGCTCGTGCGTAGTGGACCTTATTTCGGTTCTAACCCCCGAACCCGGGACCTTGTTTCGGTTTCGGTATTTTTTTATTGTTATTAGTTTAGTATTAAAGATAATTAGCGTGGTGGTTATTGTTTAGAAAAAATATTTAAAGGTGTTTGAAGTCTGATGTGGGAGTTCGCGGTAAACAAAATTGTTAATTATGATATAGTCTTGATAGAAAAGATTCAAATAGATTTCCCTTAAAAATATTTGCCCAATTTATTCAATAGTTTGTGGCAGGCCAAACCAGATATTATTTTGGAGGATAAATAAGAGTCCAAACAGGTTTTCGACAAATATAGAAATAAACGTAAAATGTCTTACTAATCAAATAGCTCATATAGCTTTGCATTTAATGTATTTATGCCCCATCAAGGTCGCACGATGACCTTTTTAATTGTAGGTTGGAAAATTATTAATTCCCACATACAAAATACAAAAATACCCTTCTTAATTATTAACAAACTACAATTGGTAAATACCTGATCCAAATAAATTTCGGTTACAAACGCACTTTCAAAAGGATCTTTTCTGTTTTTTTTTTGTTTTGAGCAATTCATCATCATCATCATCCGCCTCAGAATCCAAGGCGCATCGCTATCTCGTTCGCGAATTCCACAATTTTTTAAGACAAAATCATGAATATGAAAATGAAAAATCTCAGTCGGTAAAATTGCTGAGAATAATATTACAAAGGATCAACAAAAATATCATTAGAAACAAGTTTTAGTAATAAAAAATGGGATTTAAGGTTATGCTCAGTTTTATGAATGAAAAATCCTGGCCTTTAATTGAAGCATTAATTTAATTGTAGCGCTCGTGGCGTAGCTTGTCTAGGTGATTCTAAACGATCACCGATGTTAAGCAACGGACGGTCCGGTCAGTCTTCGGATGGGTGACCGTGAGTGGCATTTATTTCTGAGCGCTACCGTGGGTCGGATGACACGTTAAATTGTTGGTCCCGGTTGTTTGTTCTAGTTTCTATAACAACAACCGTCAGCCATGCCAGAGGCCTTCGGGCGGCACATTAACTCTGACACTAGGGCTGGCCACTCAGCCTATACGAACTTTGCTTATTTTATTGATGCACATTATGGTGACATAATCAGCGGCCGGAGTTAAATCACGTTGAGAATACATCGCTTCACCAAAAACCCAATCAGACATAAACCTCCATTGAAATAAATCATCGCGGCGGTGACCACGTCTGCCAACAAAATAAACGTATCACATTTTCAATACGCCTATAAAACTAGACTTGCTCGTAAACCGGCTTCAGCCGCAACTGGCGTGTGACGTCATCGTTGACGTCACGGCGAATTGAAAGCACGAGTAGATTTCAGGGTTTCGTCGTAAAATTGCACAATCTGGGACCAGGAAGAAGGAGTATTCCTGAGTTTATTCGCGAGGAACCTTGGATGGAACACCGATTTGCCATTAAAAATGTCGATTTCGTTGATAGTGGGTAAGTATTTTTTATGTTTTTACGCATTTACCTACATACATTTCAGATATTATAGTAGCGACCTTTACAATATTTCAGTGTTTTCATTTCAGACTTTCTATTTGAATGATGTCTTAATTTTATGTGATAATTACAGCGGTCTGCGGTCCGGTTTATACATTAGTCCGTTACCGGAAGTCGCATATTTTTCCGGGATAAAAAGTAGCCTATGAGTTAGTTCAGGGTATATGCTGTCTCCGTGCCAAATTCATTCAATTTCGTAGCCAATTAATATAACGTGAAGAAAAGAAAGAAGAAAAAGAAAAAAAGATACTTGGGCTGTGGGGACCAGGTGCTTTGCGTATCTTTAAGGATTTGTCAGGGAGACTTAAAGAATCCACACGTGACCATAATGCAAGCCTTTATTTGGGCCAGAAAATTAGCCTCGCAATCCAGCGGGGCAACGTGGCCAGCATTTTGGGCACATTACCCGAAATTAGAGACCGTTTAAACTATCTATAGGTTTGCTACCTATAGATACTTTAAACGGTCTCTTATATCGTGTTTTTTTTTTGATTAATTTAGTTTTAATTAGATAGTTTAACTGTTTTTAATTTATATTTCGTTAGAAACTACTTAATTATAACGTGAAGAAGTAACAATATAATACTAACACACTCAATCACAAACTTTCGTATTTTTCTAAAACATGATAGTTCTCTAATAGCGGATAGTAGGTGCTCGTAAAATCGAAAGAGAGAGTTTGTATATGTTCTTAACCATTTTTCAAATGTTCTAAACCAAAAATATACTGCGTTGTATAGATTCAAAGTGCAGAAGGCTATTCAGACGTTTGTATACTTTCACTTACATTTCAATCAGTTACGTGGTTCTTTTCTTTACGTGTTTCCTGTAATAATGACGCAACGTGCATTCTAATTATTTGTTCTGATCAACATACACCAGAAATGACGACGATAAACAAATGCCTGCATGGATGGATTACTGTTATTTTAATTCATTGAGTAAATTCTAATTAAGAAAGCGATGAGAGCCAATGAGGGAACGTTGTTTATATCAGCCAATCAAAGCTTATGTTGTATCTTGGACTCGTAGGGTCGTCACATTTAGCAAAGCAAATAAATCAAAATAAAACGCTGAAAACCGTACAGCACCATCTCGTCAAGTCGGAGAGGTGAGTGTTTATCTTGGAGGATCTAGCGCTGGATATATAATCAAAGGTGTTTATATCGGTAACACTCTTGAGGAATTATCGTATTAGATAAGGTCACATTTAGCGAAGAAAATCGTGCGTCAGCTTAGATTTTTGAGGGTTTTTTCAAATTACTCGAACAGTTTCTAGATTAATAATTTTTCAACAGTAAGAAGTTCTACAAAATACTATTATATGTTAGTACATATTTTTAATGTAACTTGGTGGTGATATATAATTGAAAAAAGTTTTAAAATAGGCAATTTTTGTTTTTTTTCGATCGAGGCGTGGAAGAAACGTATTTTATCATGTATTCCAGCGACAATGATAAGATGAATGGACGGGAAATAAGCGCACGGATTTTGAAGACTATATGTTGAGCGCCGGCTTTCCACTCGCTTCAGTCATACTCTGCCTTTGCGACATGCGAGCCGTACGATACGACAATACAAACTTCTAATACATGTACATGTGTTCTCTTTTTGTCATGCAGTAATTAGATTCGCTATCACTATTTTCCGTCAAATGTAATAATGCATACTTTTACCTAGGTATGCTCGATTGTGTTGTCTTGTTCATTTTGATCGATTTGCAAGCGCTGGGCCCGTCCATTCCATTATCACCGTCGCTGATGTATTCAAACTGTTTTAGAGGTTATTTAGACGGTTTTGTCTATAACATATTTTTTATGCTTTACATAATTATAGTAAGTTCACTAAATAAATAGCATTGATTTTGCGAGGGTAACTTTAGATTATTTTTATTATTTGCACTAGTATAAAGCAGTTCCATATGAAACTAGGTAGGTACGATATAAGCTGTAAACGGTACAGAATCACCGACGCGTGTCCTGCGTCGGCAGAACGTTCAGATAACGAAATAGCCATACTCTGGACAATTGCCAGAACATGTTTAATTTTAAAATGCCATTAGATAACCATTGCTTGGTTTATCGCCAGTATCTGTCCGGAATCTGTTTCCATAACAGAGTCCATTGAGCGGGATGCAGATGGGATGTGTGCAAATTACTTGTAAGTGCACGCTAAGATTAATTTACATGTGGACTCGTTACTCGTTCTTAACGAGTAAGTTTAAGGGTCTAAAATCTTATTTTTACTATTTAATCATGGCGTATAAGATTATTTTATAATTTATAGTGATGCTATATAGTTTCGGAATTCAATGCCCTGCAATTGATGAGGGCTGTCATAAAAACATGTGTTTTTCAAGATTTTTCTGTCAATGATTTTCGATCTAAGACACAAGGAAAAAATTACAAGAAATGTACGGATTTTTTCCAAATATAAAGGTAAGCTTAATCCGTCTTACCAAAAAAGATTTAGGCAAGCCTTAGGCACGTGTTGAACAGATGTTTCACAAATTTCGTATGTACCACAAAACCGCGCCTAGCGCTCATCTAATGATAGACATGCCTTAGCCACACGTTTTAATTTAAACAGTGCCTAACCTAAACCAAGGTTAGGCACTGTTAGACATGTCTAACTCAGTTTTGTCATTTTACGTCAATCAGTTTTGCTTGTAAAATTAATTTAACAACACATGCTAAACATGGTTTTGTGGTAAGAGAAATAAAACATCTGTTTAAACGGTATCTAACTTTTAGACACTGTCTAGCTAAACAGACGTCTAAGCGTGTTTTACATTATTTTTGTGGTAAGACGGAATATCTTTAAGCTTGCCTTTATATTTGGATAAAATCCGTACATTTCTTACCAATAGAGTAACAATAGAGCGAGGTTATGAAGTATATATTATGTATACTTCATACTTTATTACACAATAGTATATGTATATTATATACTTCATACTTCAAAACCTCACAAACGGCTTCAGGGCCAATGGTTTAGACGGTAGAGGTCTCGTCTCGGCAAATATGTGTCTTTTAAACCCCTACGGGGTTTTACGAATAGCTTCTCAGATGTTGGAGTTGATCTACTTTATACAGAATGTTCCACGACGATGACTATGCCTAGTCACGTGAAGCATATAACTCGGGGTGTGGACTTTTTCCATAGAATCCGTATTTTGTCTACCGGTAGGGATAATAACTATCTTCCATAGCTAGGCAGTTGAAGCAATAAATTGGGAAACCTCTCGTGTTGTGACTTCAAGTTGCTTAAATTTTTGCGATAGTGTATTTTAGTAAACCACATTTTATTTACAATTTTAATAAGTCCCTAAGATTTTAAAGTGTGATGGAGTAAAATAAAATGTTACGATTAAATCCAGGTACGTAACTAGTTTTTACTAATGTAAAACAAACTAGCCCTAAAGTCTTATTTTTTTTAATGGGTATTAGGAATAGAAAGAATATTTATAATTAGCAAAAGTTTATTTTTTGTTATCTTTATGCAGATTCTCACTGTGTCAGCCATTTGCCAGGCATTCAACCACCTAGCAGTAGTGTGCAAGCATTACTTTGTTTCGGTAGGAAGGGCAATGTTACTACTTACGGGCAATTACTGGTGAATGGGCATGAAGAGATTTGATTTCTAATATCTCAGGGTGACGAGCGCAGTGCAGTGTGGCGCTTAGGATTTTGTTCGCAAATAGGCTAGATGACTGTTTTTTTTATTGTCCTATTAAAATGTGGTCCATAAATATAGCAGATTAATGATAAGAAAATGAAAATCTGATCAAAAATAAGTAACTTATAAGCATTTTAATATCACGCTAGACACAGAGGCGAATCAGCAAATCGTGACGTCACTTCTCTGTACGCCATATAAGTTCTATTCTGACGAGGCGTGACGTAATTTTTTGTTTTGTGGTAAAGGGACAGAGTTGTCTCTAACAAAAGCTTTAAACGCTCATATATCAGAACATTATTAACCTTGATTTAAATTATTTTTTCAATAAACATACTATATTTACTTAAATTCTTCATCAAAGCTATTGGTTTCAACGATATAAACATCAGTCATCTAGTTTATTCACAATTCTGGCACTGCTACTGTTATGGGCAGGCGTAACGCTTACCACCAGGCGAACGAATCGTAACACAATTCCTAAAAAAAAAATGGCGAGACAACTGATACATAGCTATTAGTTTTCGTTTTTCAATTCCGCTAGAATGGAACCTACTCGAACTGAGATCTAAATCTATTCGGACCATGTTAACGACATCGCGCAGTTTATAATTTTAGCTATTATTTAGACAATCTCTCATCCAAACAAACAGACACATGTTGCCTCATAAATATACAGATATAAATAGAAAAGGGATTATGTGTATATAGAATACGTTTACACGACTTATGAACTTCTAAACTCTACGCGTTATTGGACAAAACTCTTGAAGGAAACACTGAAATAGTACTAATTAGTCACCTATGCCTCAGCGTCCAGACCCACCGGAGGACGGGCAGCAGCGTCCTCTTGGTTAACGGTGGTAACACTCTGCGATCCCCAAGCTGCCTGCCAAGCGTGGGGATTATGGCAACACCTCCCTTTAAGGGCCTTCGTCCGTGTGAGTCACCTCATCATCATCATCATCCCGGAGATGTCCACTGCTGAACGAAGGCCTCCCCCTTAGACCGCCACACTGTACGACAACCTGCCATTTGCATCCACCGGTTGCCCGCGACTTGACAATGTCGTCGGTCCACCTAGTGGGAGGTCTTCCTACGCTGCGTCTTCCGGTTCGCGGTCGCCACTCAAGAACCTTTCTTCCCCATTGGTTGTCAGTTCTTCGAGTGATGTGTCCTGCCCATTGCCACTTCAACTTGCAAACCTTGCGAGCTATGTCGGTAACTTTGGTTTTTTGGTTCTTTGTGAGTCACCTATGCAACTTCAATAGCACCTCTATACTTATCAGCTGTCTTACAATAATAGTAGATTTCACACCAATAGAATTTACTGCACTGTACTGCTGGAACGTGTTGATTCAGTAGTAGAATGTTATAGACTGGTGCAGCAAAGATTGTAGAGTACTTTTGATGGTGACATGTTTGGTTACGAATTTATTAGTATACTGGGTTAATCAGGTAGCATCTTTTTAAGGGCATATTCTGTACATCAAAACAAACAACTTTTACTCTGGGGCCAACATTGAATTCGCAAAAAAAACAGCTGTTCCATACATTTTGCCCAAGGTTGATGAACTTTTTGTATGGAACAGCTGATATTTTTTTGCGAATTCAATGTTGGCTCATAGCAAAAGTTTTTTTTAATACTTTCAATTGGCGAGACGATCAAGACGTTCGTCTGGTGGTAAGCGTCACACCTGCCACTAACAGTAGCAGTGATTGAATAGTGAACTTCCGAACACAATCCTGCGCCGCACTGCACAGCGCTCGTCACCCTGAGATATTAGATGTTAAATCTCTTTATACCCAGTAATTTCTCTGGTAACGTTGCCCTTCAAACCGGAACACAGTAATGCTTGCACACTACTGCTTGGCGCTTGAATAACTGGCTAAGGTGTGGTACTTCCCCAGGTGGACTCTGCAGTAGAGTCCTACCACTACAGAGCCACTGTTTGTCTTGATGTACAGAATATGCACTTAAAATGATGCTAACTGATTAGAACTAACCCTATATACGAGTATTTATGCCATCGTCTTTCACGTTAATGCAACAGATAAACAGATAAACTAATACACATCAGCCAGAAGACGTCCACTGCTGGACGAAGGCCTCGCTCTTAACAGGCAGGGGTTGCCATAATCCCCACGCTTGGTAGGCGACTTGGGGATCGCAGTAAGAGATAAGGGGATAACATCAAGTATAGTAATAATAACAATAGTAGCTCGAACAGTATTCTTCGTCTTGGGCGACATATTGAATCCCAAGCGTAACGAACGTAATAGATATACCAATAAAATCGGTAACTGAAGGAGATCTAATGAAGTCCACAAACGATAAACAGACAACCCCGCGGGCGTGCAGTTCGGCGCGAAGGCCTGACAACCGCAGCGTGCAAATAGGTTTACGAGCCAAATGATCTTAAACGTACTCTAGGGTCGTGACGCACTGCGAGCGAAAATTACCGCCTGATGTGTTTTTAGCACCTTGCGTTTAATTGTCAGATCGCCTTATTATGTTTGAGGAAATCTGTCTGATCTTATTTTCCGTCATTAAGGTACTCTAAAGCCGTGGGAGACCGCTCGACTTGAAATCGTGAAATCGCGGGTTTAAATCCCAGGCACGTACCAATGCGTGACGAGTCGAGCGAGACGTTCGCTTGGTGGTAAGCATCACGCCTGCTCATAACCCTGTCTTTACCATAAGATATAAAAAGAATAAGAGAGAAGATAAGAAAGGGTAGAAGAGTTGGTCAGAACGATAATCAACAAAACATAATCGAGCTCACGAATGTTATAGAAAGTAAGCAGTATGTTTATTTGTACCGATCTGTTACATTTTCTTTTCATGTTTTCCAAGAGGTGCCCTAAATGCGATCGCTTTCAATGAGCACATCGTTTTTCACCAAACAACCACCACTCGACCGGCACATCCTTTGACGTCATTGATCGATAATCCACCACACGTTACATAAATAGGTAATCGCGTTCAAACATGTTTAACGGTTTGCTTCTGTATAATCGCTAATGCTCTTGTAACCGACAATACTCGCGGTTCTGTTTATGACTGTCCATGATGCTTTAGTCCAGCACTGATGTAGATCCTATAAACGGCCAAAAGCCTTTATTAACTGCTACAAACTACCTTAATATCTAACTACGTAACTTACTGCAAAAAAGCAAAAGGATTGTATCCAGAATTCCAGATGAAAGCCTGGAGACAATCCAAACGCTCAAACCAAAGATGTAGAAAGACCCTGGTGTAGGTATGTTTCCCCTATTGTCTTATGTTGTATGATGTCTTCGATGCGGCCATAGTCAACTGTCAATCACATACATTTTGTTGTTTTTTGTTTTGTTTTTGCAGATATCATTTTAACGACTCGGATTATCAAGGAGTTTCTGTTTATACTGGTTTGTACAGCAATCCTTTGCCTTGCTAATTAAAGCTCTGTCCAACATAAAACGTAAACAACTATCTAACCTACAAATCTATTTACAGGCCGTCAATAGCTGCATATATTCTTAAAACAAGGCACAGTACCCAGTATTATTCCTTGGACTAGATTATCGACAACGCCTTCATCAAGAGCAGATAGATGTAGACAAGAAAACTTGATTTTGCCACATCCTGACTGCCGCTGGCACCATGGGCGATTATTTTTGCCTGTGGAACGCCATTGGCTTCCCTTTACGAGTGTACTTGAGGTTACCAACTTAGCTGGTGATATGTATCTATAAACTATAATCACATTACACTTATATTTTACTCTAGTTCCACCAGCGATGATGTTTTTTGTGATAAATGGTCATGTCGAAGATGAAATGTAACTTTGTCCGCAGGGGTTTCAGCTATCTCTATGCCAAATTTCATCAAAATCAGCCGAGCTATTTGTCATAAGGATAGACAGGAGCGTGGTTGCCTACTTGCCGTTTTTTTTCACAAATATCTCACACAAACGCGTCTCAATTAGCTTCGAGTATGTTTCCTGATTGCTAACAGACTTA
This sequence comes from Erannis defoliaria, assembly GCA_905404285.2. Taxonomy (NCBI): domain Eukaryota; kingdom Metazoa; phylum Arthropoda; class Insecta; order Lepidoptera; family Geometridae; genus Erannis; species Erannis defoliaria. The sequence continues at coordinate 1,271,224 of FR990082.1, read as the reverse complement.
CAAAACATACGCAAAGAAAGCCCTCGTACAGTTAGACCAGTTTATCTGAAGACTTCATTAGGAGAGCCACTATCGTAAGTTTTAGAGAAATGCACGCCCCTCGTAAGCAGTTTCCTTATTTGATCGCGTCCACGAATAAATTGGTCGTTCTCCTACCATCGACCGGTTTGAATGAAAGAAATCACACACGCACACTGCAGCCGGCGAGTGTAACCTCAGCTCTATTTTTATTGCAAATGTTTGCTGTAAACTCTATAAAAAGGCGGGATATACTGTGACGAGAAACGGCACACAGTGTTTGTGGACGCAGTAGGAAATCTTCACGTGATATCTTTACACGGCAAATATTAATCCTGTACAAATATTACTATGAATATGAAACATCAATATCTGGGTCCAATACTGTAACCGCCAATTAGAAAATTAGGGATCACTTTCGAAAATCTATCACCACGTATACAACGGTTTGTTCCGGCACTTGCTTGAAGGGAACAGCGAGAGACTGTAGTGATACTATTGCACATGCATTTTGCAGTTTAGCAATTGGCTGACCCTAGTTATTGCATTGTGTGGCACGAGTGGAGCTCGCCATTCTTCACCCGCCTGGCACAATAGGTACACGATAGGCAGATGGTAGGTAGACGATAGATAGGCATATGTAAACAAATTAATAAATGATATATGAGAACACGGTATATCCTAAAACTACAGCTGGAACCACCGGAGGACGGGAGCAGCGTTCTCTTGGTTAATGGTGGCGAGCATTCTTCGATCCCCGAGCCGCCTGCCAAGCGTGGGGATTATGGCAACCTGCCCCTCCCCGGCCACCCACTATAAATGGGGAGGCCTTCTTTCAGCGAACGTCTTCTGGCTGATGATGATGTGAATAAATGATATACCAGTGACATATCTAACAAGTTTGTTTACGCTCCTCCTAAGACCTTAAATAGTAGTTTGGTAGGCATTGGTAAACGGCCAACACTCTATAAATTGCAAAATGTAAGTGCCTCGTTGGTCGATGGTCGAGTAACTGGTGGAACTGTGTAGAAGCATCCTCAGAGATCACGGCCACGCCTGTATCACATCACAGTACGAGGTGCAGTACTCGGGCCGTGGCGGTACATCAGCGTCCGCCTGTGATGCGTCTCGGCCGTAAATCACCCTCCGGGCGTGACGCCAACACGCCAAATTGAAGATCGCGGGCAAGTATACTGATGGTAACAAGTGATAGAGAAACTCTCTGAATGTAATGGAGTGATGCGACCACGGAGGAAGGAACATCCTTACTCTATGGATTTGAATACTGATAGAATACTTATATACATATTTATTTTCGTAAATACATACTTATAATACATACTACACAGGACGATTATACTACATGACAGTTTTCTTTATTCAAAAATTTCTTAAATGAAAAACCTGGAAAATTTACAAGATACTTAACATGTTTTTTGATACGATTTAATGCGAAAGTTAATGTGTTTGTATGCATGTTACTTCATCACGCATTAACAGCTCGACGAAATTCGGAATTGAAATAGATTATTCCCTCTATTAACATTTATATGCTGCTTATCATCTCAGAAAAATATACGGTTCCCATAGGATAATAGGTGAAACCACGGCCCTCTATTAGCTACCTATACATACTTTATATAGATTTTCTATCAGATTTGATTTATATTGAGTTCCAAAGAGATCGTGTACTCTGCAACATTTTTAATTAAAGCCGGTGAGGAACCATTCGCGAGCGAGTTTCCCCTCGCCAGTACCGTTAGATGCAGCGGTGGTTATTTATAGCGCCACGCAGGAGTTTATTCGTATCTGCGATTGTCCTTTTGGTCTTCAATTTGAGTCATCCGCACATGAATCTCGAGTGCACTGAGGGATTCATTTCAAGCTGTTAGTAGTTGTTGCTCAATGTTCATCATTATTTTATTTCGATTTTATTTGGGTACGCGTGGCTGTGTCTTATAGGTATTTGGCATTACAATAAAATATAGCCAGTGGCACTCAGGGATAGTACAAACAAAGATACCTGTAATACTGTCTTATTATTAACGTAAATTACCCGCCCGGCCGGTATGCTTAGCTTTGGAATAAGGTCTTTTGGAATATGGCCCTTTGGAATGTAGTCTTTTGGAATATGGTCCTTTATAATAAGGTCCTTTGCTTTTAAGCTTTGGTATTTTGGTCTATTTATGATGACGACGAGTAACGGCATTAATTATAGTTCGATGAACAAACTCTTCTGACTCCAAAAACTAAATCAATCAATCATCATCACAACATTGGCATAGAACAGCGACAAGCAAGCCTGGTGATATAAATACGAGTACGATAAACTTCTGAGAAGTCAAGAGTAGGATTGAAATAGTGCACGCATCACGCCTGCGCCTGCGCCGGCGACGCACTCCACTTGATGCCATCTCTCTATAGTGTGACGCAGCGGTGGAATGTAATTTTATATACTTGATAGTACGTAGGTTTCATTTAATTAAATAATTGTTAGAAACATGTGACATTTTGGCCTAATTCATACAAGGAGGTATGGAAATTTGTAGCACTTGCGTATGGGAAATGTCCCAAGCCTTTACAGAAAACTTTGCTGGAAAATTCTATGCCATCCAATAACTCTCTATTTATTGAGTAAGCTCGGAATAATCAATCCGTGTTTTGCCTTTAGCAACAAGTCACAAATTGGAAAAAAAAGACGGATAAGATATTGAGGATCCTCAAAATTTATTAATAAATGGGATAGAGCTTAACAAACAAATATACCTAAATACCAAATACACAGGCCTCAATAGCGTTATCGCAGACACACGCATGGTTCTGTTTGATTCGTCTAGATCGACTTGTTTCAGTCGCATGAGATTAGAGTAATTTTTTTTTAATACCTCGTATGAGACTGTGCCAAGCCTCTTGCCAAGCGTAGGGGGTATGGCAAATTCCCATATTTAGGGGGAAGCTTTCTTCAGGAGTGGACGTCATATGGCTTATAAATATGTATGCATGTGATATATGACTGCATTAATTAGATATAACCGGCTCATAGCCGTTTCAAATTGCTAAATAAATAATTTCAGAGGCGTTTGTCCAATATTGGAACATTTGGAACATATTAACACATCACAGGCGCTCATAATAATGAAAACAAATTACGTGCTAACTGATAGACTAGTTTAAAATTACGTTTCCCTGAACTTTGAACAACAGTAACGCAGGTCACAACAGACGCGAGTGAACTCTGGCCCGCGTGTCGGCGTGTTTTCTGCTCCGCAAGGCTGGTTATAATTAGGCTCATGTCGTAGCGTGTCGTGGCGTGTCGTGTCGTGGCGTGTCAGCGTCAAGACGCTACTCGCGTCGCTCATGTCATCACGTGTCTACTTGTCATCGCAACGTAGGGAATCTGATACACCATGGATCTTTGCAATTGTGAAAAGAGACCAGAGAAAAATAAGAGATTAATGAGAAATGATGAACATGATGTGATTGGAGAAAGTAGATGGAGGTGTTATTTTCACATGAACCCCCCCTTTCGAACCCCTGAGGGGTCCATGGATACTCACTATCACTATTGGTCCCCTCAACCATGGGGTATAAGAATAATTACAAAATTTAAATTCCACTTGAACCTTCTGAGCCAAAAACGAAATAATGAAAGAAAATTTAACTGTTAAATGTAATCAAAAACAAACATTGGACATAACTGCATTATTAGAAAAGTAGGGGCTTTTTTCTAACCCATTAATATTAAAATTGTGTACCTAGTATTTATTTTGTGTTAATTAAAATTATTAATATTAAATGTAAAACTCTAATAATGTATCCGATCTAGTGTTATTTTTAAGACCTGCATAATTATACTATTTATGGACCCCTACAAAGGACCTGGGTAAGTCCTAAACTGCATCCAGAACCACTGGAGGACGGGCAGGAGCGTCCTCTCGGATAACGGTGGTGAGCATTCTGTGATCCCGAAGCCGCCTGCCAAGCGTGGGGATTATGGCGAACCCTCCCGTAGAGAGAAGTCTTCGTTCAGCAGTGGACGTTTTCTGGCTGATGATGATGACTCTTAATAAAATTACCAGAAAAACATCGAGTATTGAGTAATCGAGGTAAATAAATCTATATAATAACAGAAAACTTGAAATTTAACTTATTAGTTTGAAAGCTGCTTTGAGAAACTTACACTTAAAGTTGTCCAATTTTCGCAAACAACACATGACATTATTATATCATCAATGTAATCGATGCAGATGCGAGTGCAACATGAACGCCAATTGCCAACTCTATATATACGTGTGTGGAGGTCATTTTTATAAATGCCACGTGTTCTTTAGATAATAAACGCTCTTATAACGGCTTAACGGGTTTGGATGAAATTAGGAATGGAGGTAGCTTGTTTACTGGAAAACTTATAGTCAATTTTTATAATCATCATCATCATGCAGGTGAAACTACGGGGCCAACAAGAATGTTTTTTTATGCAGTCAAGTGATTAGACGAACAAGACGTTCGCCTGGTGGTAAGCGTCACGCCTGCCTGCCACTAACAGTAGCAGTGCTAGAATTGTGAAATTGCGAACACAATCCTGCGCCCCACTGCACTGCGCTCGTTACCCTGAGATATTAGATGCTAAATCTCTTCATACCCAGTAATCTCTCTTAATAACATTGCCCTTCAAACCGAAACACAGTAATGCTTGCACACTACTGCTTGGCGGTTGAATAACTGGCAAAGGTGTGGTACATTCCCCAGGCGGACTCTGCAGTAGAGACCTACCACTACATACTATATATCTCGCTAGAGATATATAGTCTCTCGCAGAGATCTCGCTATGTCGAGTAGAGGCGGCTACCAGCAGAAGAACATTAAACCGCTCGGTACAGCAGTAGGTACAAACATCAATAAAACCCAATAAGCGCTAACACTAAACAACGGGAACATATCAAGCAGATTTACAATGCGGTTACCGTCTCGATGGAATCACCTGTATGTAGGGCTGCTACGACAAATACAAACATTAGGTTTTTAAGAAGCTTTACGTACCTGGATATGTTCTAAAACTGCAGCCAGAACCACCGGAGGACGGGCAGCAGCGTCCTCTCAGTTAACGGTGGTAAGCATTCTGCGATCTCCAAACCGCCTGCCAAGTGTGGGGATTATGGCAATCCCTCACTAATAAAGGGGAGGCCTTCGTTTAAAAGTGAACGTCTTCCGGCTGATGATGATGATATTGTGTGCGCATTGTCAATTTCCTTTTAATTAGAAAAAATAAACAAATATATACATAGTTTAGTAGGTTTCCATTATTATTATTTTTTCTTTCTTCTCGGTGAGTGCAGATTATTATTTATAATAATATATGATTGTTTAAAATTGTGCTTATTGCTCTTTATCTTTGTTCTACATCTCCATTAGTTTATTTCTATTCTAACTATCCAACTTTTTATAGCGTCTTGTTTTTTATAATACTGCCAAAACTGGAAACTCTAAATGTTTTTTTTGTGTTCTATCTAAGTTTATATTACGTTATTTAAGACCGCGAGTTTCGCAAAAAATATAAAATAAAATAAATAAATTGTAGTGGATGCTGAGAGAAGTAGAGCTGGCATTATGCAATATCGCCCAATCACCTTTCTAGGGTAGAGTTACATATAAGATGTTAAAGGCTGATGCATTAATAAATAATGATGATACGTTTAAAAATGTACACGTCAGATATTTTTTTATTGTTTGTTTTTTTTAACGCATATGGCGTGACTACCGATGCAGACGTGACTGGTGGAGACTGATTCGCCTGGTGGTAAGCGTCACGCCTGCCCATAACAGTAGCAGTGCCAGAACAAAATCCTGCGCCGCAGTGCACTGCGCTCGTGACCCGAGTTATTAGAGGGGTGAATTTCAACAAAGCTGTTTATTTCTCTCATTTCGGTGAACTTTGTTACTATTGCGTTTTTTCAAATTTAGAGTGTGGGTTATTGTATTTCTTGATATTGTTCATGCTCATAGTTAATGCTTCTGAGATATACGAGTTTAAAATATTGATGGCACCGAAATGAAGCAGTCATTCACCGAAATGAAACAACTAGCCACGGAAATGAAATAACCTACCCACCGAAATTAGAACCCGCCGAAAACTGAAGGTCCTGAATTTTCACCGAAATGACATAATTTACAACCGAAATGATAAATCAAACCACTGAAATGAAACAATAATTCACCGAATTTCATAGCACTCACCGAAATGAGAATTTTTATCATTCCAGTGGGGGGTTTATCATTTCGGTTGACAGTTAAGGCCACCGAATCAACCGAAATGATAACACCGAAATTAAAATCTAGGCCAAAAATTAGCACTAAAAGAAAACGATATACTATAGAACATAATGGATACTACACAAATTACCGTAGTACAAATAGCGCATTCACGAATGTTAAATTAAATATATTAACTCATTGGCGGTCAAGCTATACCTGTTCACGGAAATGAAAAGATAGGTCCCGTGCCACCGATTTGAAATACTAGGGTTTTTTCGGGCACACGCAGGCAAACAGCGCACATTATTCTACGATAACCATTTAGGTGGCACTGGTACGTAGGTTCTAAGCGCATGAGCTAGCAGCTACAGTTGTTCTGTGCAAAAAAATACTTGATAAACTTTTAGTCACCGAAATGAAATATCTTTCTGGGACACATACATTTTCCCTTACCAGATCTTAAACTGGGTAGATATTATTATAAAATTACTCTATGGTAATTGTATCATTATTCACGATTTCAATAAAAGAAGCCATAAACCTAAATAACCAACAGATTTTGTTGTACGATCCCTCGTTTTTTCCCCTTCCACTGTAATTTCCCAATTACAGTGGAAAGTGTAGTGCGGACAGCCACCGAAATGAACAATTTGGGGCTTTACCAATTTTTTTCCTAATTAACTGAAATCCTAATCAAGAAATATTTTTGCCCCTTATAGGTAACTACCTCTTCTACCTAGAAAAAAATATTAGAACTGTCTATTGACGTTCTGAACTACCGATTTCATCCGTGCCGCGTAAATTTTGCAGTTGGGAAATCCACCCAGATGTCAAATCTCTTCATGCTTAGTAATTTCTCTGGTAACATTGTCTGTCAACCCGAAATACTGTAATGCTTGCACACTACTGCTAGGTGGTTGAATAACTGACAAAGGTGTGGAACTTCCTCAAACGGACTTTGCAATAAAGTCCCACTAGTACAACTAAGTTTACAATACACTTAGATATTTTTAGAAACTTCACTGACGACATGCTTTAAAAAAAAAAAAACTTTATTTGAGCAGAAAAAATTGTATGATTAATTGTTTAGAAGCAGAGGAACCGTCTGCCAACCCTGGATGGTCCCTCGGCTCCATTTAGCCGCAGCTCCTATATCCAGTAATCCGTAAACAACGGCGGCGAATTAGGTTCCAAAGAGAAGACATAGAACATAGTACCAGTTTTAGAAGAAAGCTGCTTTTGTGGTTCCATATTCAAAGCTTATCTATGGAACCCTTATCAAACGTAAGCTTCTGCGGTCTCCATTCTGACTACCGGTAAGTCTAAGTTACCTACCCCTTTCACAGGTTCTATTTTTAGAATTGTAAAAATAATTTTTAACCGACTTAAAACAACAAGGTTCTCAATTCGACTGTACGATATATTTTATTACGATATTCCAATTATGTATTGATTTTGATGATTCGTTTATTGTTTGGTAGGTCAGAGGTGGTCCCATATAAATATCGAAATCGGTTCAGTAGTTTCGTGTTTTCGAAGTCGTTTTTTTGTTGTATTGATATTTTTTTGAAAAGAGACAGATTAGAAAGTAATTTCAAACATTATTTCAGGGAATTTCCCTACAAATTACGAAAATTCGCGCTCTTTCGAATTCTACTTACTACCAAGTACGTTTTATCCCACACCACATCACACTAATAGTATTACAAATACAAACGTAACTGCTCTCGTAGTGCGTTGATTTACGATTTTACCTCTTTGACCAGGTCATTCTACGTTTTACCAGCTGTTATTTTTTTATTGGCCAACCAAGCTGAGACTTGTGGAATCTTTGCAACAACTGGCAAATTTTCCTTTCATCTCTCCGGACTCCGGATGTTTGGATGTTGGTACTGGCGTATTTTTCAACTAATCTTGACGAAACACTATACATAAATATAGGTACAGGGAATTTTCAACCGACTTCAAAAAGGGAAGCTCTCAATTCGACTGTCTTTTTTGTGTGTATGTTACGCGATTACTCCGCTAATTATGAATTGATTTTGATGATTCTTTTTTGTTTGGTAGGTCCAATAGAATTTTTATCGAAAACGGTTCAGTAGTATGGTTTTTAAATGAAAATTGCTGGAATAAATCAAAACAACTGGAAATTATGAAGATGTCATCCAGGTAGTCTAGATTAAAGTTCGTCGTTTTTTTTAAAAAGCGTAATAGGTATATTATTAATTTACGTCGTCGGCGATTTTTGATAAGCAGGTAGGTATTTCTTCGCCGATGGGCTCCACATGACATGGAAGTTTGTGCTAGTTTTACTTACTTTTTTACAGCTGACTGTTGGTGTTTATAAGAGGAGTTGGTAAACCATGAAAATTTACATCAGATCTCGGGCGAAATAGAGGACAAAACTGTTATAAGTAGTTTGTGGAACTGCACGGCTTCGCAAGTTGTTTATTTAATCTAATAACTTTAAACGAGCAGTTCTTGTATATAATAAAATTATGTATTCGCGTATCTCGGAAACGGCTTCAACGATTTGGATGTTTATTTTATTTAGATAAGGTTTTGCTCTATTATTATTTGTGTACTTATAGTCAACGCAACCATAATTTGAAGTATTGCCCGCTGGGAGAAAAGGGTACATGACGGACAGCCACCACTAAGTAAATGGTCTTTCCCCGCGCGGGAACGTGATAAAGCCAGAATATGGATACGCACGGAAAGAAAAAATTTGCTGTGGTAACTAAATTTTAGGTGTAGTAGCAAAAAGTCTTACGAACTATAGGGACAGCTAAGTGTTTAGAAACAACAGTTAATCGTTTTTAGCTGGCGAAATTTAGCTAAGATAGCGAAATATTTTAGCTATAAATTAGTTGCATCGGCTAATAATTTTAGCGATATTTAGCTGTCACTGCTAATTTTATTTGCTATAATTAGCTGTAACAGTAAAAACTGTTAGTTGTGTTCACTAAGAAATTATTTATGGTAGCAAAGTTTGTTTAACATAAATGCAAATTGTTTTAGTTACAAGATAAAATATCTTTATGTAGGATAGCTAACGTAGTTCGTTGTGTCACATAATAACCATATAAGAAACGAGTAACATAATTAGGGGCCGCAGCCAAGTTATTTGCTATTCTTGCATTATTATAGATTATACACATTATAGAAATTATTATTAATGCTAGTAAAACTTATTATCACTTGTAACAAAGACACTTTTTGTTGCAAATTGCAAGTTTTATTGTCAATAACAGCGAAACATTTATGAATTATAGTAAAAATTCTTTGCAGTGACTGTCACTGGGAACCTTTAAATGTATTTTGCTATTAAAGATAAAAAAATTAGCAATTACAGTTAAACAATTAGCAAATATTGCAAATTGTTTGTAAATCCTTTAGCTAAATTTCATTTTCAAACGTGGATAAGTGCTATTAGTTGTAGTTAACAACGCTTTGCTAATGTTACTAAGATATTTTATGTTGCAGCAAATGAATCGGCAGCAAAGCGGGTTTAGCAACCATAGCAAAATCATTTTTTTCCGTGCGTTAACCTCGTTTTAGAGGAGAGAAGGGTGGATAGATGTTTAACACAGCTCGCGTGCTAAGCGGGCAGGAGGACGTCGATTCTGTATCGTACTCTTTGCTATAAGGTCTTCTCGAACACTCACCAATTCTACGTATATGATTGTATCAGATACTCCTCAGGTACGCAACCGCTCAGCATGTAGGGCAGTCATCGACACGGGCGCGTATTTACAAAACATAGGTGTCCGATCCGATCCGCTCGGTCACTGCTGGCTCTACGGCTACTGAGTGAGACGTCATGTAATACAGCTAGTGTAACCGTCTGGTGTGATGGTGACTAAATTAGCGGCCTGACCACGATTAGGTGTAATACGAAATGCGAAAGTTTGTGAGTGTGTATGTTTGCTACTTCTTCACGCTGTATTGGCTCTATGGATTTTAGTGGAATTTGGAATGACCATAATTTATGATTTTGATTTATAGATATACTATTTTGACCCTGGAATAAATCACAGGCTGGAATAGGATAACACTCAAAACCGCGTACCGTAGTAATACGATAGTAATTTAAATAATAAATATTATAACTTCTTAGCTTTTAATAATCAAAGAGTAGATTTCGAGATACCTTTCGAAAGGACAGACTTTATGTTTGGGTTTAATTTTTGTTTTCGTAATCTATTACGTCTTCCAGGTAACGGATAAAATACTAGCTTTGAAAATACAAATTATTACAAACAATTTGATACAACTTAACCCTCCTTTTGCAATCGGATAAATAATTTCCTAATAATAACCGTATCTAGGTCAAATTTGTCACAAAACGGTAAAAATAACACGACTCTGTGAAAAGGATATCGTGACTTACCCATTCACGTCGCTACTAGAAATTTCACAAGTAATAACAGAACTTCTCATCTCTAGGTGACGAGCGCAGTAGGTTATTATATTTTATTATGAAAACTGACGTGGTTTTGACACATTTTTGTTTTATTTATACGGGAATACTCACGTTTAATTAAATCGGATACTCCGACTATAGTTTCGATCACATCCGGTGACCTTTTTCAAAGAGTGAAAACAGAGCCAGACGCGCGTGCAGCTGCGTCCTGCTTAGGTCACCGGATGTGATCGAAACTATAGTCGGAGTATCCGATTTAATTAAACGTGAGTATTCCCGTATAAATAAAACAAAAAGGTTATTATATACCGCGTAAGGTTTCCAACTTCATATTTTTGAGAAGCAAGAACTGTTACGGAGAAACGTGATGCTAAACATTAGGCGAGTGACTTGCAGGCGAAGCGACTCGTATCTCAGTTTCATAAAAAAGACATAGAGTTTCATATGCTGAAGAAAGATTCCTGATAGTAATATTACTTTAACGTCGAAATAAGAAAAAGAAGTGAGGCCACGAACGAAGACGAACGAATTGTCCAACGAACAATGGAGCTGTTGCAAATGCCACTTGCGGTGGCTGACCCATTCAGTCTGACCAAGACATCTGTTGTAGTGGCGTATCACGGGACATCTGCCAGAATGCTGCGCGCCGGTATCTCGCTCGCGCATTTCTACATTTTTTTATGTATAAAATCACTGAATATCTTTAAGGATCTAGATAGTAATGAAAAATCACATTCGGTGAAATTACTGAGCGTTACATTACAAAGCAAACTGACGTGGTTTTGACAAATATTCGTTTTTTTTGTTGCACGCGCGTCTGGTTCTATATTCACTCATTGAAAAAGGTCACCGAATGTGATCGAAACTATAGTCGGAGTATCCGATTTAATTAAACGTGAGTATTCCCGTATAAATATAACAAAAACATTCAAAAGGTTTAGAAATAAATAAAATGTTGATCCAAGCAACTTTTCATTCATAAAACTGGGCATAACCTTCCCATTTTTAGATACTAAAAGTTATTTAGATCAAAATGACTACATTGCTAACTTACTATGAACGTGAACTACCTTGCTAACTTACTGTGATCGTGTACTACATCGCCAACTTACTGTGAACGTGTATTACATTGCTAACTTACTATGAACGTGTACTACATTGCTAACTTACTGTGAATGTGCAACACATTGCTAACTTACTGTGAATGTGCAACACATTGCTAACTTACTGTGAACGTGTAGTACTACATTGCTAACTTACTGTGAATGTGCAACACATTGCTAACTTACTGTGAACGTGCAACACATTGCTAACTTACTGTGAACGTGCAACACATTGCTAACTTACTGTGAACGTGTACTACATTGCTAATTTACTGTAAACGTGTACCTAATAAATTTCTAACTTACTATGAACGTGTGCTAGTTGAATCATGAAATATTGACTAATTATTCTTATTATTCTTAAAATGTTGACTTGTGAAATATTGACTAATTTCTAATTATTATTATTGTTCTTATTCTTAAATTGTTGACTTGCACTATTGAATTGGGTATATCCTGTAATAATAGTTGTAAATTGAATAAATAAATAAATAAATAAATATCTACCTCCTGTAATTTTCGCACTGTACCTATATTCCACGTAGTTATTAATTGGTTGTCTATCAGCTTTCACGTCCGCATCGTCGCGTGGCGTTTCACGGCGCCATATCGTTTAGATTGTCTGTTATAGTGATCCGTATTGTTGATGGCTTGTTGATGTTGGGATATTGTGTTAAATGATTGAACAAATCGTTTGTAATGCGAAGTTATTCCTAATAAGTTATTCCTCCTAGTTATTTAGGCTATTCCCTCCTTTAACACTGGTAGCCTTTTGGACCCAACTGCATTTCGTCTAGCTGTCAGCTTGCGCTTGGGTGCAAGGTGCTGTGAGGCCCATCGCTGCCAGTGTGGTACTGTTGTCGATCAGCTCGGTTACCATGGTCTCTCTTGCTCAAGAAGCGCTGGTCGGATCGGCCGCCACGCTAGCCTGAATGATGTCATACGCCGGGCTTTATCCACCGCCAATGTTGCAGCTGTGCTCGAACCGAGCGGCCTTGCGCGTGACGATGGCAAAAGACCTGACGGTATGACACTTGTGCCTTGGAAGATGGGACGGCCCCTTGTATGGGACGCAACTTGCGTTGATACTTTGGCACCGTCACATCTTCCTGAGACACAGAGTAGGGCTGGTGCGGCGGCAAATTCGGCGGAGCGGCACAAGCGGCGCAAATATGCTAACCTCGGCAGAGGTTACATATTTGAGCCGTTTGGTGTTGAGACATTGGGTCCGTGGGGACCGGGAGCTCATCAACTTTTCAAAAACATATCCGAGCGCCTGGTCGACGCGACGCGTGATCAAAATGCTGGCGTTTATTTGGCTCAACGCATAAGCATTGCCATCCAGCGTGGCAATGCCGCCAGCATGCTGGGTACGCTGCCGACTGGTAGTGGGTTTGAGCATTTGGATTGTCTCTAGACTTTCATCGGTCTGGATACAATCCTTTTGTTTTTTGTTGTGTAGTAGGCTAAGTAGTCATTGTAGTTTGTTGTAGTTAATAAAGGCTTCTCAGCATCAACTGTTTAATTTTCTCTCAGTTGAATGATAAATAGCTATGACCATAAACACAGAAAAGCGGAAGCCCTACTTCTTAGGTTAGAACGGCTGTCAAAACAATGTTCTAAAGCAATTGTATAGAAAACCGATGTCGCCAGTTTTTACACTTATTTGTATAGAAACTACGACGAAAAAATGCCAATAATTGGTCGCGCATTTGAAGTAAAACGCTCGAAATGCTATTTTGCAACAGATTAAAATTGATCTAATTACGATGCAATGTGGTTTGGTTTCCTACGCGTCTATTTAAATTGTCTTTTTGAGTATTCTCAGTCTAAAAACATGAATATTGGCAGAATTGTCATTAAGCGCATTTGCACCTAATGCCGGCTAGCGCGGCCCGTCACATTTCCGTTCTATTTACTTCTCTCTTCAGTGACCATAAAAAACTGAAACGTAGACGGTCCCAAATCAACATTTCCACTTTTACACTCTAATATCATAGAGAGTTAAAGGGTGATTGGGTCATGTTGCGCCCAGTTGCATCCAGTTGTGGGTTGGTGAATTCACATACGCCGTTGATTTTTTCTCTGGACGTATACAAGTTTCTTCATGATGTTTTTCTTCACCGAAAAGTCAGTGGAATGAAAATCTGTATACAAACCAGGATTTGAACCCATGTGTTCATGATTTCGAGTCTAGAAGACGTTATTAAGGCTTTTTTGTCCAGCTGTTCCGTGTAATAATAACATTGTGGTCAATAATCCGGAAATACACAAAGATAACTTTTTTATTGTTTATTTATACGAACAGCAGGACGCAGCTGCAAGCGCGTCATGCTCTGTTTCACTCTTTGAAAAAGGTCACCGGATGTGATCGAAACTATAGTCGGAGTATCTGTTTATTTAAACGTGAGGATTCCCGTATAAATAAAATAAAAAAGTGTCAAAACTACGTCAGTTTTCATAATAAAAGATTACTTTAGTAAGAATACTTTAACTACGTATACAGACATGCTGGAATTTATTAACCTGCATACACATAAATAACACATTTGTGTATTTCGACACCCAAACAAACCCAGTTTCGCCAGGCGCTCGGTGTAGTGAACTCGTTATCCAGCGTGCAGCGACTACAGAGATCTTTACAACTCGCTTTAATACACTCTCTGCTACACAAACAGATATCTTTGCTGCTCTAATATAAAGAGAACCAGAAGCAGGCAAAACATTCCATACTCGTATATGAAACAGTTAAATTAAAAGTCGTATTTCAGGTCAAACTCCTCAAACATCGTATGTATTCACAGCAGCTCGCGCACTACGAATTTGGGGAACTGGCTATGAAAAAATGGCTATGGCTGGGTCATCCGACACAGTTTTTCTTTTAAAGATTTGGCTAAGAAAATGGTTCTCGCATTGGGAGAACTCAGAACTCACTGGCGTATATTTTGCCCGAGACATAACACCATTTAGCCTTTCTTGGCCTATATGTGCTCATTATAATGTTTTTTTCTTTCCCCGTAAGAAGGCTGTTGGTTGTCCAAATAAAATAAAATAAAATAAAATAAAATAAAAATTATTATTGAACGGGGCAACGTTCGTAAATATTATTCTCGATTTAATGACACGAAAGAGTTTACAATGACGCAAGTACTATGCAAGCAAGCTAGCTTCGAAGTCACTATCGTAGCAAGTACCAACAGAACGCTTGGTACGAAACGACTATCGTAATAAGTACCAACAGAATGCTTGCTACGAAACGACTATCGTAGCAAGTACAAAGATAATGCTTGCTACGAAACCACTATCGTAGCAAGTACCAACAAACAGCTTGCTACGAATGTAGTACCGTAGCAAGAACCACGAGACTGGTTACTACGAAGCCATTAAGTAAACGACCACTTTCACCCAACCACTAGTAAGTTTTATAATAGGTACCTATATATATTCGTAAGTGTATTAGTATTTTGTCATATCACACAATTTTTTTAGTAAGAAGACGTAATAAACACGAATATCTGACATTTACCCTGATCACAGAAGAAATAATAATTAGCCGTGATTTCGTGGTATCCCTAGGGATTTCTCGAAATCCCTGGTATCCTCATATCCCTGCGACATATTTATTTATTTATTTATTTATTTATTGATTTCTTGGAAAACAAACAGCTATCACAAACTCATTTGCTAGGACACAGAATAATATAAACAAATAAGCCAAAAAAGTTTTCACTAATAGCAACATTGGATACAATCCAGTTGAATAGTAATTAAGTATTAGGTATATAAAATATATTTTACAACGAATCAAGTATATAGATAATCAATCTTAGTTTGCTAGAAGAAGAATATAATGTAAAACACAGAAGTTAAATTAAAAACAAAATACACTGAAACAATAACGAAAGATGCCATAAAACACAAAAATATACCAAATCAAATATACATATAAATATTTGTGTTACAAAAATTTACAGATGGCGCCACCAACGCTTAGTTGGTAGCTTATAACAGGTTCGGAAATTTGGCGTCTCAGGCAGAGACTTCTGTAGCTTAATTGGCAAAGCAGTTGGGACGGAAACCCATAGCGACTGCTCGTATGCAGGTTCGAGTCCTGCCGGAGGTCATAATTTTTCTTCCTGTTTAAGCTTTAAAAACATACATATAGACAATTAAAATTAAAACATAAATTTACAATTTAAATTAAAAATTATAAAGGTAGCCAATTATTAAAGTTAGCTAGAAGAGTAATAGACAGAACACAGAAATTAAAATAAAAAGAAAAAACATTGCGACACTAACCAAAGATGATACCATATAACACACAATACCATATCAATATATAGATATTAAAAATAAATTATATACATATATAGATAATAGATATACATCTGTACCATTTTAAGCATGATGCTGAGTATAATGGCGTTTGAGTCGTTATCCCAGTTCCAGATCAAAGACGCTTCAAACTGCTGCAGATCTCGATTGAGTATTGACGTTACTTCATCATGAAATGCTGCAATATAAACTGAAGCAATTTCGATATCGAAAAGGATTTAGATACTTATTAAAAAATATTTTGTTCTGTAAATATCTTTAATTTTAGTACTTATTGTAGTTTAATAACACTTTTGGTTAGCAATTGAATGCAATTTTTCATATCGATTTATGTACTTAACTGTATACATTTTTTTTTTACTTGGAAGGCTTAGCTCTCTCTCTCTCTTTAAATAAAGATCAAGATTATAACTTTCAAGAGATGTCATCATGCGTACGCAATAACTGTAGTTTGCTAATAAATAAATTGAAGTCGGTTCCATTCAATGGTTGCCTGCAAAAAATCATGGCCACCCAGGGGGTGAGCCGGGCAATTGCCCAGGGCGGCAACATTTAGAGGTGGCAACGGCACCTCGGGCGGTTGCAGGAGACCTCAATTTTCTCTTTAAAAGAGAAAAATGTATAAAAATTACCATGCTCAGCATCAGTCTAACAAAAAAGTATATTTTAAGGTTTTAATAAAAAATGCTAGTTTGACGGCTGTAAATCCTTAGGCAGACCATGCTGTCTTCTTGTCTCATAATTTTCGTAATGGTGTCTCCTAAGATTTTTTTTGCCCGGAGCTGCTAAATATCTAGATCGGGCCCTGTCCCCTCTTTACCTCTTGACCTCTTTACTCTATGCATTTCTATAACTTAGTATATTCAACCACATACCAATTTTCGCAATAGCTACGTAAATTATAACACGCACGAACAGCTAAGCAGCGCCATCATCAGCATGTCTACTGTTAGTCTAAATAAAAAAGGGTTCGTGTGAAGATTTCAACGACTCTTGGAGGATTCAGCTTTAATCACTGCAACGACAACATCAGTAGTACAACAAGACAAGAGTTTGAGAAAGTTTTGACTCTCCAGCGGCTATATTTAGCCAATCAAAGACAGATGACGAGCGTGACGTCAGCACCGCTAGAACGGGCGTAGTTAAGATATAGGGGCTATGGGGCACATCCTCCTACTGCAAGATTGAGTCAAGTTTCAGGGGTCTTTAAAAAATATGTAATAAAGATATTTATGAGCTCTTCGGTGTCAAAATTTAACAAACGGTTGATTTGTAATTTTTTTGCAAATATAGTAAAGTATATAAATATAAGGTATACCTACGTACCTACCTAACTAAATGTCTTGCAATTCAAATAGCTCTACTCATGACAAGAATTGGTCATAATAAGTATGCCAACATAAAAGGTCTCAAATCAGTACGTGGAAAAACTCAAGCTAGGGGATAGTGCACAAAAAATGCCTTTTCTCACTACTTAGCATTTAACAATGCGGCAAAATGAAATAAACGTAACCACTAGTAATTTCCAACGAAAATACTCGATTGTAATTCTGATGTGAATATTAATAGAGTTTTTCTATTTGCCTTCTGAGTGCCATGATTTATTGGCACTATTATTATTATTTATTTATTGATTTTCATTTTCATTGGCACGGCAATGTAAACATTTGCGTGTAAACAATTTTACATCCTATATCCACATTCAATTCAACGTACTTTACCCCTTTTATATTACTAGTGCCTTGCCCCATTCGGCTAATTCTAGCTACGGCCATGTCGAGAGCCGTACATAATATAATATACTGCACATCAGCCGTTTGTTGATATTTATTGGAGCAAGCTGCATTGAGCTTCGAAATAGAGCGTTATGAGGATTAGCCCGCGATTTGGCAGTTTACCTACTCGATCATGAGTGGTTATGTCAGTCCCTCACCCGAGATATCTAAGAAAATATTCAGCTATGACAGACAGAGATGTTTTTAATTTAAATTCCTAATTCACATACTTATACTTGCCTAGATCTCTAATCACTGAAACTGTCCGGTTTGTTTGTGTGTTTGGTTATTTGGTATGCTCTCCGTTTTTTTCATTAAGACTTTAGACCGTCGCTTTGGAATATCATTAGTCAATGCAAACAATAAACATCTTTATTTTGATTGGTGAGAGTATTATTTTGTAGTTAGGTAGTCTTTTCATATCTGATCTTGCCTGGAGAAGTTCTGTTATGATCTTTATTCAGTCACTATTAGTACCTATAAGAAAATCGTTTAAACAATGTAAAGAAAGTTTTCAGAGATACACTCAATATTGATGACCTTTCACACTTGTATTATCAAAGTCTGATGACTAGAAACTTTGACACTACATACTTACTAACTTAACGTCTAAAACACAATAACCGAGTCACGCGGTGTTGTAGTTATTCATACGCAGCGTTGAGTACTCATCCGTTTACCTTTTTGTCATACTACTCTATAAACAAACAATATTAAAAAGAAGACAAGCAGAGTGTTAGAAGGCCAAGTAATTTTTCTGTTATTTATATAATACAAAATTTTAATTTAGCTGTAAGTAAGTAGTTTCCGAGGCCATAGATCATTTAACTAAGCTGCTATCACCGCGGCCGCATTCTCAACGATCCTACATCTTTCCAAGCTATTTTCTACGGAAAAGGATTAGTTTTCGATAAGAAACGCCCGAAACTAAATCACTCCGCGCGTCTTCAGCCAACGACCATTAAATCTAAAACAAACCAACTTTATAACTGCTTTTCTTTGATCCCGACGCGTGTTTATTCTATGGCGAAGTGTTCTTTTTTGTAAAACCAAATGGCGATTTGGCGGAGCCAAAAAATAAGTTAGCCATATGTTATTGCCATTTAATCTGTTGTATGGGTCGCTGGATGCTGCAGTTTTCCACACAAGATTTGTAATATGGCAAAATGCAATTTTACTGTCCTTCGGTTTAAAGAGCAATGTTACCAGAGGACCTGGGTATGACCTGAAACTGCATCCAGAACCACCGGAAGACGGGCAGCAGCGTCCTCTTGGTTAACGGTGGTGAGCATTCTGCGATCCCCAAGCCGCCTGCCAAGCGTGGGGATTATGATAACCCCTCCCTATTAAAGGGGAGGCCTTCAACCAGCAGTGGACGTCTTCTGGCTGATGAGTGTGAGTTAGTAAGTTGCCAAATAAATAACTGGGCAATAAGAGATTTGACATCTAATAGGTATCTATAATAGGTATAAGAAATAAAGCAGGAAAACAGGAGACGTCAAGGAAAACTATAATCCAAACAGCAACTGACTTCTATAGAGAGCTTTATGCTGCAGTAGATAACAACCCGGATCTAGTTATGAATTTTGAAGATGAGGAAATAGAAGATATACCTTACTTTCTACAGTCAGAAATCGAGAAAGCAGTCAACAGTCAAAAGACCGGCAAGGCCCCTGGACCGGATCATATAACAAATGAAATGATCAAAGCCGCAGTAAATGAACCGGAAAATTTAAGAAAACTCACAGAAATATATAACGCAATTTTAAACACGGAATCTATACCATCTGAATGGACTAAAAGTATAATTATATTATTACACAAAAAAGGAGATAGAGATATGATTGAAAACTATAGGCCTATTAGCCTCATGTCAAATATTTATAAAATATTCTCTAAACTGATCTTAAATAGAATAACAGGGTCAATGGATCAACAACAACCAAAAGAACAAGCCGGTTTCAGAGCAGGGTTTTCAACTATTGATCATATGCACGTCATTAAACAATTAATAGAAAAATGCCAAGAATATGGAAAAGCATTGTACATCGCATTTGTTGATTACAGTAAAGCTTTTGATTCAATAAACCATGTGTCCCTCTGGAAGGCTCTAATTCAGCAAGGAGTGCCTAAAAAATATATACGTATAATTAAAAATATATACACAAATAGTATAGCACAAATAAAAATTGAGTCAACCGGCGAAGAGTTTCCAATAGCTAGAGGTGTAAGGCAAGGAGACCCGTTATCACCAAAACCTTTCTCTGCAATTCTGGAAAGTGTATTCAGAGACCTCGACTGGGACAATGTTGGTGTAAATATTAACGGCGAGCAACTTAATCACTTGAGGTTCGCAGATGACTTAGTCTTAATAACTGATAACGCTAATACTCTCCAACTTATGCTACAACAACTGATCGAAGCAAGTAGAAGGGTTGGCCTTACCATAAATAAATCGAAAACAAAAACAATGACAAACAGGGAGGAAACAGCCATAAAAGTAGACAAAGAAGACATTGAATACGTAAAGAAATATACATATTTAGGACAATTAATATCATTCAGTGACCAAACAGATATAGAAATAGAAAGAAGAGTGGCAGGTGCATGGAAAAGATATTGGTCTCTTAAAGAGGTACTCAAAAGTAAATACTTTCCTATGACAGCAAAGAAAAAAGTATTTAATTCATGCATTTTGCCATGTCTCACATACGGCTGCCAAACTTGGGCGTTAACTCAGAAACATTTTCTTAAACTAAGAACGTGCCAGAGAGGTATGGAAAGAAGTATGATAGGCGTCACGTTGAAAGACCGTAAAAGAGCGGAAGAAATCAGATGTATAACAAAGGTTGAAGATATATTAAAGAAAGTAAGACAGTTGAAATGGCGATGGACAGGACACATGACAAGGGAAAGCCGGTCAAAATGGACAAAAATAATTACAGAATGGCAACCACGCGACGGCAAAAGAAAAAGAGGAAGACAAGTTAAAAGATGGTCAGATGACATTAAGAATATTGGAGGGGCAATCTGGACAAGAAGAGCTAAAGATAGAGAATATTGGAAACAGCTGGAAGAGGCCTATGTGTCACAGGACACGCTGATTACTAAACAGAACGTGTGTTAGCTTGAAATAATGTAAACTGTTTAATTTTTATATATTGTTTGGTTCAGCAATAAAGGCTTAATAAAAAAAAAATAGGTATCTCAAGGTGACGAGCGCAGTGCAGTGCGGGGGAGGATTTTGTTCGCAAGTTCAATTCAAGTACAATTCTTGCTGGTACTAATGCAGCACCAGTAGTGTGATGCTTATATATACCACCCGCAGGCAAGCCTCTTGCTAGTATCGTAACTCCATTACATAAAAAAAACAATGATAGGTATCGTTTAGTTGTAATTAAGAAACCTCCGGTGACATAGGACCGTTGGCAGGAGGTGGTCCCGCCGCGGTATCCGATATTTTGTCGCCAAACAGAACTTACATTAATGTATTCCTATTTGATCTAGTGGGCACTTTTAGCAGCGGCCGTGGTGGACTTCTCGTTTAGTTTTAAGTTTTTAACTGGTGCTTCGGTAAGTACTTATTATTTATTTTTATTTTGACCTATGTAATGAATTATAATCGATGTGAAAATTGTATTACAAATTATTAAAATTTGATCTTATTAGACTTTAATTTGTTAAAATACTTTTTAAACTGAAATCTGACTCAGTTTTTATTTTTAACTATTTCACTAAAACTCTGGACGAAGCTTATAATCACATTTCATGCAAACCGCAGAGCTAGCAAATTTCCGATAGTTATTTTCGTTATTTGTCATTTCCCAGTTAGTGTCCTTGGACCAGCATTACGAGAGTCTCGAATAGTTGTGAGCTATCTATACAAGTTTGCAATAACTCTGTCGCCTGTGATTTATTGTAGGGATCACCCCTTTTGGCTCACAGATGGAATTTTGTACGGCCGTGAACCGCCATGACTTTTGTTTCTAAACTAAGCGTGATCAATAATTTAATGAATTTTTTACTGTTTTAAAATAGGGATAGACTGACCCTTAGTAACCCATCTAGAAACCGTAGTAATTGAAACATCTCCATGGGTATGTACCTACGTCGTGGAGAAGTTTAACATCGTCGAATTGGCTAATTCTACTAAGTATTCCCCTTGAGAGAAATCTCTCAAATCTAAGCCGACTCATTAAAAGTCAGGTTTATTTACCAAGGGAAGCGTAGGCCTCTGAGTCTAAGGAGAAAAGACGGTTGTATGTAATTAGTTCAACGATAACTTGCGAACCGTTGATCCGCCTTTATAAATTTATATAAGTTATAAGTAGTTCGTGCAAAACCATAAAGAATATAAAAGCAAAGTCTCAGTGACTACTACTAGTAAATTTGTAGTTTATTAAACTGGAGCTGCAAAGCAAGTTGAAAATAATAACGATGCAACGATTCCATGACGCAAAGATATATCAAGTCGTACCGTGGAACTCTACCGGAAGAGCAATAAAAATATTTATAACAAATATTACGCGTGATTAAGATCTCACAAGGTTTCGGCTACCTGCCTACAGGCAACACTGGGCAAGGCCTGGCTTTGTATTTACGTTTACAGACTTTCGTTTCGAATTTCGCAATAAATAGGTACAGATAAATTTAAGAAAATGGGGGCATTTTCTTGGATATGGTCAGTTAGTCGGTTTAGTATTAGAGTATTTAGATAACTCGCGTTTTACAAATGACATCGTTAGGTAGGTACTTAGTTTACGAAACTTGAGTAGGGATTAAGCTTTGACAAGCCTACTTTACAGTGCCGGATTTATATTATTTATGAGTGTAGCACTTTATTTCTGCCGCCCCATGTACCTTTCTAAAATAATAGGGGCGGCAGCCTCCTCTGAAATCTGCCGCCCCTAGGCCGCGGCCTATACGGCCTATTGATAAAGCAAGGACTGCTACTTTATGTACATGACTATCGGTAAATCGATTAAATAACTGTTAGCCTGGATGTAATGCTAAATTTCTCACCATCAGGAGAGCGTCGCTTTCATTTTATTATTTAGTTATATAAAAGAAAAGCCTTTGCCCACAGCCGTCGGTTTTCACGTCAGTCCATAAAACACCTACCGCCTACTTTTTTTCCTACCGCTGCAGTTTTATTTCACCATTATTTTACTAATCGTCGCCAAAAAGTTATCTATCCTACTTACTTTGAATAAAGTTAGGAATAAAAAAGTTTTTTTAATCACAAATGAATGTTGCCAGTCTTCGATCTAAGAACAAAAACATCTTCGAACTGTCAACAGCAAACAAACAAGTAGTAAGGAGGATAAAATTACCACAGCTCCGTTGAAACTCCTCTGGGTGTCACCGACTTGTAACTGGACACTAACCAAAACAAACAGCTAGTTTTCAAGTCACACAATCGATTGCAACCGATTCCAAAATATAATTCACGACACCACACACTGGTTGTTACAATTGGAAGGACTTTAAAAAAAATTGGTTCGAAGCGCACGCGCAGATTCCAAATTCAAATTTTCAAGTGTCACTCGCGGTCGATCGGGCGGGATACGCGGAGGGCGGTCCAGCGCACACGCTCTTGCCACTGAAACTGGCGGGTGCGTGCCAACGGTGCCACCGCCGACGTCACGCCAACGTTTGCCAAACCCGCCAACTTCCCGGCGGACGATTTCGATATACACTCACTTGTTTACACTGCAGTTACAGGACAGCGTTTCGCATTTTGTCGCCATGTTGTGACGAGGCGCGCCCAACGTCGTGTCAGAATTAACGGCACATAAAACGGTGTTATTTTGATTTTGTTCTTGTAATATGGCTAAACAAAGGTTGCAAGGTCCACGCCGCGCGAGTATATAACGAGTAGAATGGTGACAACTCTCCGAGAGCCGCGACTCTACGGCTCGGCCGCTGTAAGTATTTTCGTTGACACGCCTGTCGTCTGCGTTTTCTCTTCTATGAAAAGAAGTGACATAATTTTATGTGTTCAGATTGGTGACCCTGATTCCTATGAGTCAGGCATCCTGGTTTTCGAAACGGAACATTTTATTGTATTTTTCGCTACTACGCGGTAGTTTGCACACTTTTAACACGGTAAGATGTCTACATCAAAGAAAACAGGTACGAATTGGATTTCTGCTTAATCCTAAAATAGTATTACTGGGAATAATATGACCTGAAAATTTACATCATTCCTGGACTTTTTTAATAATTCATTATTTTAAAGACAGTTTTAGACACGTCGTTAAATAATAGCTGCCTACCATTCTACCTACCTTTTTATGCTGTCAAGTTATCAGTAATGAGATTAAGCAAGGAAATTGCACGTAGCGGAGATGCGAATGCTGAGATGCATGTTAGGACTGACAAGAATGGACAAGATTCGACATAAGAAGGTAACCTATGTTAAAGGTAGTCTGAAAGTAACTGAAAAGTTAAGGAGCGAAAGTTTAGCGTGGTATGGACGTGTCATGAGAAGAGAGACGGGGCATGTAACTAAAAGGGCCTTAGGAATTATGGTAAAACCAGAAGGGGCGTCCTGAAAAGAAATGGATGAACAGTGTAAAAGATGATATGCGTGTAAGGGGACTGAATGCAGAGTGAAGGGCAAAAAGGAAACACGTGATGATCATGAAGTATAAGATGAACGAGACGCTTTCCAAGTGCATGCCTTAACCAGCATAAACCATTGCAGTACCCAGAACTGAGAGTAACAAAGATCACTGCATTGGCGCTCATGACTTTGAGACTACGGGGGTAAATCTCATTAGCCTGTGACTTCGCTAGCCACAGTAATGTTCAGATGTTCACACACTACGGGCGCCCAAAGTACTTAGAGCCTTTATTGTCTAGTCTGGGGCCCGGAACAACACTACTCAAACTATTTAACGCCTAAACGCTAAATTAAAATTTTGACTTATTGTTTCAATTATTTGCCTACTTTTAATTCACTCTTACAATTTCAAATTAAAGATTAGTTAGTTAGTTTAAAGTCTCAATTTCCTATTTTTATACTAGCTTGTGTTCTGGAAATAATCACCAACATTCACCCATTACCGTTACAAGAGGTATGTAGCGTCCATAGTACATCTGCGCTTTTATTATGAAAACTGACATGGTTTTGACACATTTTTGTTTTATTCATATATTTTCACTCCTTGAAAAAGGTCACAGAAGTGTGATCGAAACTATAGTCGGAATATTGGATGTAATTAAACGTGAGTATTATTATAAATAAAACAAAAATACGCTCTGCGCTCTTAGCTGAATAAGCCTAGATTAGCCATAGGTGTGGTTTTTTTTTAATGTATATTTTACGAAGGTGTCTTATTGAACGCTTATGAGCATCAAATAAGGTAGAACTTCATCGTCATCGTGAAATAGATATACAGTCCGCAGTAACTTTTCTCCAGTGACCGCGGTCCTCTACGACTTGCAATGAAAATTAAACACGTTATATATTATAATTTATGACGCTTACCACATGCGCTGTGTTCGAAGCCTTTGGAAACAAATTACCCACTTAAAATATTGTTAGACGGAACATCGGATACTGCGGTGATATCTACCCAGACAACATGCTACAAAAGAGACCTTTTAAATCGCACCTGCGACTTATTTCGTTTTAAAATCCGCTCGAAACCTACTAAAAACTTCAGCGAAACACTTTCCTCGTCTATTACGAGAGTTCAGCTAATAAGTAAAATCTAAATTAACGTCACGCCCTGTTTCCTTGAACACTGAACTTCCTTGAAGCTTTCAATGAACTTGAAACGACACGTCGTCGTCGTCCGGCGCCAAATTGTGTTCGAGTCTAATTTGCAATGATTTATCCGTTCTCGGTCGAATTTCAACGGAACAATGTAACAAATCTTTGTAAAAATAAGTTAGCATGATGTAGAGGGTTCCGGGAATAAGGTGAGGCGCAACAGAATGTCTTCGAAGAAATGGCTCACACCCTGACTACTGAACCCTGTCTTTTTCAACCATTTCGTGTGCAAAGATTTCTTGTGAATCTTTTAAAATTTTCGGTATCATGAATTCTAGTTCAAAACAGCTGTAATTTCGACCCATTTGGCTTTGACGGCGCTGTCAATTTAATTACCACATCATCAGCATCAGCCAGAAGACGTCCACTGCTGTACGAAGGCCACCCCCTCAAAAACCAACTACCAATCAATCAGCCACCTACCAATCCAATTAAATTACACTTAAGATATAAGTGTACCTAAGGCCGTACTTAAAAGCGACGCTTAACGTTAAATGATTTTAGTTAGTGCTGCATTTCTTTTAATATTTTTTTAAACGCCTTCTTTCACTGGTGGTGCCGAAGCCAACACCAAGTGGCCCTGTTAGATAAAATAATAATATTAAACTATTCATTGGGTGTTATTGCAATTTTATGATACATTATTTTTACATTATAGGGGTTTTTTTTAAGACTATTTTGGTGAACTTTTATAGTACCAACTGACACTGGACTGGTCTAGGGTCCCATTCAAAGCCGCCCCTTTATTATTTTTAATTATTTATTTTTCGGGTATTTTTTTTCCGGAAAATACTTTAAGACAACCTCGACGTCTTTGAAGTAGTCATGTCAAGTTCCAAATCCTGATTATATTTTCATTCGTCAATCAATAGATACCTACCTACTCTTTCAGTGTAAAGAAAGAACGTAACAAGCGTTAGTCATATAGTTAAGAGCTCTTCAGGACTATTTCAGCCGTGAGTCATGTATATGGCCCGTCAACCCCCGTGATGTTAGATTACTGATGTGGAGGGTGACAGTATGTAGTATTGCACCGTGTGTCACGGATTGGAATGTCTATCGGTGAAAAAGTTTGTTACAAAATGACTAACTGGTATTTCGATAACCAGATTACTTGAAGTGTCCATTACAGTTTTATACGACTTATCGTAGATGGCAGTAACTAATTTTCGTTTCGTAAAATTTCGCGCAGTCAAAATGCGTCCCGTTAGTGAAATGACCGGTATAACATTGTATTCCTTGAGTAGTAGCTTGACCAGCAGGGTTATTCACAACTCAATCGGTAAGTTTCCAGATCCACATTCTCCGTCTCTATCATCTTGAATGTAGATGCACTCATCTAGGGCGGATAATGTGGATCCGCACATCCGGACGGAAACCTTTCCTATTGAGTTGTGAATCGATTATTCCGGTTGTCCACCACTGGTGGACAGTATGCAGGTAAACTTTATCAAAATGTTATCAAATAGAAATTTCTTCTTGATTGTTGATATTCCACATTATGCCTGGTGAAAAACAATTGTACCTAATGTGAACTCTACATGAGAAGACTTGCGAACGATGATGCATAGCATAATCAGCCTTTTTATTAGAGCTCTGATGGATATACGCCTATCCTCGAAGGACAATTGTCAGCCAGTTGTCGGCCAGTTGTGGATTGGTGGATTCACACACACAATTGTATTTCATACCCGGACGTAATGCAGGTTTCCACACGATATTTATTTTCCTTCACTGATAATCGAATGGTATGAAATTCCTTACATAAACGGGATCATTAGTGTGGGACCAGGGTTTGAACCCGCGACTAGCGATCAGTACAAGACGAGCGGTCTCCCAATTATGCTACCTCAGCCTCGGCTTAACGATGATACATCACTATGAAATGTGAATAAAAGTCAACAACCGTTCCAGAAACTACCCCGCAAATACGATGAAGCATATGAACAGGAACACTCTCCCAAAACAGAATACCCCAAATTGGTGGTCTCGTCACCTTAACACTTCATATCGAGTGAGCTATCTATACAGCCGTACAAAGTTGCCAGGGCAGCCCAATGACAGCGAACAATTAGCCCATCAGCGCCACAAAGCGACAATGGCGAGCTGGCCGCTTGCCAGCGACAGCTGCCGTCGCGTACAACACACGTGCGTGTGTGGCCCTTTGTTACTCCTGCTTCCTGATCCTCGCTCACATGAATCCTCTCGAGTAAGGCTCTCGCCACACTGATGGATTGCGTCCAGTGATTGCTCAGCTAAGCTTGAAAAGACGTTTTTACGAGGTCATCGCGAGTATTCGTTTGTGCAATCATGTAGTACCTAATGGACGGCTTCTTAATTTTTTTATGGCGAACATAATTGTGGTTAGCGCGTTAAGTTCACACGCGTCAATGCGTGGGTTCAAACTCAACAATGATATTGAGCTGCCGGTGAAGGAAAACTTCGGTGGAAGACTGTACCTTGGTGGTAGTAGGGTACTTCTAGTAAGTAGGTACTCAAAAGCTGAAAATCTGCCGCGAAGTTCTTAACGTATAGGCTGATTGAAACTTAATGGCGGCTGTGAACTTAGGCGCGAGACGCTGCGCAGTAGCAAAAATTAGGCGTGCGGTGTGCGTACAATCGAAGTCTCGCTTGCAGCACACTTCACAGCCGCCATTAAGTTTGAATCAATCTGTACCTACCTACCGGTGTACCGGTAGCCTGTTTTGAAAGCTAGTTCCCAGTTCAGGTTAGGTGTGTTCACCACCATCTTCGATCACACCGACACAGCATAAGGTGAGTTATTGCCAAACACATAGCCTGTCATCATCATCAGCCCGGAGACATCCACTGCTGAACGAAGGCCTCCCCCTTAGACCGCCACACTGTACGACAACCTGCCATTTGCATTGATCGGTTGCTCGCGACTTTCACAATGTCGTCGGCCTTTTGAAAAACTTATAATTATCGCCCTCAGTTTATTTGCCAATCCATTTTTTTTTTATTGTACGTACTTACATATTGAAAGAACAAGAGAGTTGACCCCGTATCTCGTTGGAAACACCACCGCAAATCGTCAGTGTGACGAGCCCCTAAAACGTAACAGCTTTAGCGCGTCACTGTCAGTATCAGCAACAGTTTCTTCAAACCGGAGACTCGATGAATGATCGGCTTGTTCTTAGTAAATGAACCTTTGTGTAATGTAGGTAATCATTTCAATCTTTCCTTTGAAGGGTACCAAAAAGCTTTTGAAGCTAAGTAAAATGTTTCATATTTTCCTGAAAAATCTTTATCATCTTCCTTGTAAACATATCCGTCTCCGATAAAATCGATACTAAAGCCTCCTCACCAGAGTATGTAGTAGGTAGGTACTCTAAGTACTTACCGTTCTATTTACAATTAAAACGGCAATCGACCAGAAATAGACAGCATAATTTATGCTGACGCAAAACATGGAAATATCTGCATTATTGCAAGCCACAGAGCTCCAATATATTTACAGGCATTGTTACGCTCGCCGCGTAAGAACACTTGGTAGATAGACTATTGACGCGTCAAACTTTATAGCCGCTCTGTAGGACCACAGACTCTTCTATTCTGCCAAAGATTTCCCTACACTACAGGTCTTTAATGGCCTTGCCACGACTTCGGTCTTAGCGGGACGCGGCGCGCCGAGCTGCGCGGTGTCGGCAAGTGGAACGTTGTCCATGCCACGTACCTGCTCAGTAGCGGTAGCGGCAGCGACTACGGTGCATTGTTTTCATAGAATATTCGTTAGTTATACTGTCGCGGATTTCCTTTGTACTTGTGGTGGTACGGAACTCTCGATATCAGAGTCGCAAGTACTCGTACGCTTGACGGCTTTATTTTAACTGACTTCAAAAAAGGAGGAGGTTCTCAATTCAAATGTATGTTTTTTTTTTAATTCAATGTTGCCCTCATAGTAAAACTGGTTTACGATGAGTACAATGACTTCTTTCGGCTAAGTAATTCCGCATAACCCTGTATTTGCCAGTGGTTCTGGCTACACTACTGAATACGCTAGGTACGTGCAAGTACAGTCAGAGTGAATTTGAATGCGTTATGTAAATAGTAAGAACCTGAGTTGGTCCTAAAACTGCATTCAGAACCATCGCAGGACGGGCAGCAGCGTCCTCTCGGTTATGATGGTGAGCATTCTACGATCCTCAAGCCACCTGCCAAGCGTAGAGATTATGGCAACTCCCCCTATTAAGTGGGAGTCTTCTAGCAGATGATGGGATGTGATGCAAATAGTCATCGCTATCCATCGTCGCCCGCCCCATTATATAATAGCTGCCTCTTTCCCATGGAGAAGTTAGCTCTCTCTAATTCCTCCTTCCTAAAGAATATTCAACTATATTCGCTCCACTTCTCGCACATTTTAAAACAATTCGCACGCGGGTTCATTATCAAAATACACACGAGATAATATCGGCGATGAGTAAAAATAGCTTCGGGTAAATCGGGAATCAAAGAAACGCTGTTTTCGAATTCGGACACATTGTATTTGTATTACCAATTGGGCGTTGGGCGCTTTACAGTTTTTGTATTTTATTAGCACTTGCTTACAGAAGGTACAAATACACATTTATAATATAGAAGTCTGTGTGGAGTTTATACATAATTTTATTGTACTGGCTCTTTGCGACATAGTAAGGAAACCTGTATAAAAATATATGCTCGGAGAAGATTTTCAATGACGTAGGTAGGTACTTAGGTGAATTATCCAATGCTTGCAGGGCTACCCAAACAGGGTCATATTTCGCCAGCTCTTTGATGGTGGGTAGGCCCATGTCCATCAGACCAAGCTCTTTGGTGGGTAGGCCTATGTTCAGCAGACCACGCTCTTTGATGGTGGGTAGGCCTATGTCCAGCAGACCACGCTCTTTGATGGTGGTTAGGCCTATGTCCAGCAGACCACGCTCTTTGATGGTGGGTAGGCCTATGTCCAGCAGACCATGCTCTTTGATGATGGTTACGCCTATGTTCAGCAGACCACGCTCTTTGATGGTGGGTAGGCCTATGTCCAGCAGACCATGCTCTTTGATGGTGGGTAGGCCTATGTCCAGCAGTCCACGCTCTTTGATGGTGGGTAGGCCCATGTCCATCAGACCAAGCCTTTGGTGGGTAGGCCTATGTCCAGCAGTCCACGCTCTTTGGTGGTGGGTAAGCCTATGTCCAGCAGACCACGCTCTTTGATGGTGGGTAGGCCCATGTTCAGCAGACCAAGCTCTTTGGTGGGTAGGCCTATGTCCAGCAGACCACGCTCTTTTATGGTGGGTAGGCCTATGTCCAGCAGTCCACGCTCTTTGATGGTGGGTAGGCCTATGTCCAGCAGTCCACGCTCTTTGATGGTGGGTAGGCCCATGTCCATCAGACCAAGCCTTTGGTGGGTAGGCCTATGTCCAGCAGTCCACGCTCTTTGGTGGTGGGTAGGCCTATGTCCAGCAGTCCACGCTCTTTGGTGGTGGGTAAGCCTATGTCCAGCAGACCACGCTCTTTGATGGTGGGTAGGCCCATGTTCAGCAGACCAAGCTCTTTGGTGGGTAGGCCTATGTCCAGCAGACCACGCTCTTTTATGGTGGGTAGGCCTATGTCCAGCAGTCCACGCTCTTTGATGGTGGGTAGGCCTATGTCCAGCAGTCCACGCTCTTTGATGGTGGGTAGGCCCATGTCCATCAGACCAAGCCTTTGGTGGGTAGGCCTATGTCCAGCAGTCCACGCTCTTTGGTGGTGGGTAAGCCTATGTCCAGCAGACCACGCTCTTTGATGGTGGGTAGGCCCATGTTCAGCAGACCAAGCTCTTTGGTGGGTAGGCCTATGTCCAGCAGACCACGCTCTTTGATGGTGGGTAGGCCCATGTTCAGCAGACCAAGCTCTTTGGTGGGTAGGCCTATGTGCAGCAGACCACGCTCTTTGATGGTGGGTAGGCCTATGTCCAGCAGACCATGCTCTTTGATGATGGTTACGCCTATGTTCAGCAGACCACGCTCTTTGATGGTGGGTAGGCCTATGTCCAGCAGACCATGCTCTTTGATGGTGGGTAGGCCTATGTCCAGCAGTCCACGCTCTTTGATGGTGGGTAGGCCCATGTCCATCAGACCAAGCCTTTGGTGGGTAGGCCTATGTCCAGCAGTCCACGCTCTTTGGTGGTGGGTAAGCCTATGTCCAGCAGACCACGCTCTTTGATGGTGGGTAGGCCCATGTTCAGCAGACCAAGCTCTTTGGTGGGTAGGCCTATGTCCAGCAGACCACGTTCTTTGATGGTGGGTAGGCCCATGTTCAGCAGACCAAGCTCTTTGGTGGGTAGGCCTATGTGCAGCAGACCACGCTCTTTTATGGTGGGTAGGCCCATGTCCAGCAGAGCTCATGCAAGTATGTGGTCACACAGACACCGCGCATAATTGGTCGGTAGAGTCAGTAGAGTCGGTGTTAAATGGGTGAATTTTGGGAGCGGGCCGAATTTCTTCCGTACGCGGACGAAGTCGCGGGCGACCTCTAGTATGTAATATTATTTAAGTTAACGTTGGTAACCCCTCCCTATTAAGGGGGAGGCCTTCGTCCTGTAGTGGACGTCTTCTGGCTGATGATCAAGTTTACGTATATAAATATTGAAGAATATTTACGCATGCCTGCTGGATATAAAAAAAACAATAGTGTACCTACATGTGTCTTCCAAGGGTTACACGAGATCATAACAATTCGGCGTAGAGTGAACCCGTTGATATTCGTGGACGAAACCAGGTAGGGGCTGAGGACATTTTCTCTCCCTTAGCAAAGAGTGAGTGTTCGCTCAGGCGGAAGCCCAACTTAAGAGTAATGCATTTACAACCATTTCAAATTCATTACTTCGCGTGTTTTACTCTCGGTAAACAATTTGTGGAGTAGTTTGCAAATAATCTCAACTAAGTTACTTAGCTGAGATTATTCTCAAACTACTCCTACTAAGCCTAAGTACTTACCCGTAAAGAAGGAAGGACGCAACATGTTGAGTTTTCAGTAAAACAAATTAATGAATGGATGGAATTGCATCGTTTTAGACAAAAGTAGGTATAGGTACCTACTTCATACTTTACTTAGTTACTTAGGGAACCTGTTCGCTGAAAACTATTTAGTCCAATTAGTTTGACCACGAGGAATGGTCTTCCTTGTAGTCAAACTATTAAAATGATCCTCCTTTGTCAAGTTAAAAATGTGTACAGTCGATATGAATATATAATAACCTCGATTAGGCTCATGTACGGGTAATATTTTTTTTGTCATTGTATTGTTTTTTTGTCTGGCCCCCTGAACGAAATCCTAACTACGTCCTCGGTCAGATTACACTATAGAGTAGGAATACTGATTGCGTGGGCGTAGCAGCTGTCTCATCTATCTATCACTGATCATCTGTTTTCTGTCATGTCGTTACATGGCATTACGTAGGTATATTTATATAGAATATAGAGGTGTGACTCAAATAACAGTAACAGCGAGTACCGTTCTGTATGCAGCGACAATTATAAAATGAAAACATTATCTTTGATATTTCCAGAGTATTAGCGATTATTGCGGACCTCTAAATTTTGGGACATCTTTGCCACATAGGAGATACATGCCTAATCCATATAAATTACGTTTGGTATAGATGCCCCACTGAGAAGCAGGACAACGATCTCGCAAAAACTTTGATCGCACCTTGCCTTCCCATGCAATCGCACAGACACATGCGACATGGTCAACTTAGTTGGAGAATCTCTCGATAGATAAGATACATTTATTTTTCAAACTTAGATACTAAATACAACACTTGCCAGTAACCAATATAATATTGATAAATAAAATAGCATGCGACTCGTCCGCGAGTAATTACAATCGGGGCATCTATACGCCTGGCCCCTGGGGCATCTATCTGTGCTGGTTTTACCTTATTCAAATAATAACAGCAAGTGGTGAAACGCGCGCGCTGTTACCGTGAGTGAGCGGGAGTAATGAATCGCTGTTGATGACTGTTACCGAGTATACCTAGTGTTACTGAATAGTCTAACTATCCTGTGATCCGTAAAATGATATCCACACTGACATAATTAAAAGGAAAATTTTGTGCCTTTGTAAACCTCGCTCTGATTTCCGTGAACCTTGGACCAATAGAAAGCTATAGTATCCTTGAGTGCTAAGTAGGATTTTATTGTGATTCCGTATACCATCGCGTGGCCGGGAACAGCTGGTATTCAATAATAGGAACATTGAAAAGGGGTCATAATACATCATCTCTATTTTTTTATGTAATGGAGTGACGAGACGAGCTAGACGTTCGCCTGGTGGTAAGCATTACAGTGGCAGTGCCAGAATTGTGAACTCCTGCGCCGCACCGCACCGCATTGCGCTCGTCACCATGAGACATTAGATGTCAAATCTCTTCATGTCCAGTAGTTTCTATGACTTCTGTTGTTTTCTGTGTGTCTAGAAGAGTCTCTCTCCGTCGAGCGGGATGCCGTCGAGCATGGGCTGGCGCGAGCCCTCAGGCGGCAGGCCCCAGCGCGGCCGGCAGCCGTTGTGCGCGTGGAACCGCGGCAGCCGGTCGTCCCGGATCAGCTCGTACGCGAGCCGCGCGATGCCGGCCTGGTAGTCCGAGATGCCGGTCTTGAACAGGCACGGCCGCGCGTAGCCCAGGGCTGCGGGCGACGTTTAAAAATTAGAATATTGAAGGAAAAGAAGGCACCTAAACTCCGCACCTAAACTCCGCGTAACTTTTATTAGCAATAAGTATATCACGTAAATGTGGTGTAAATTATGTTTTTAATTATTTAATAATGTTGGCTCTCTGTGCGCTTTGGTGAATACTGTAAGCACAGAAAGCATTTATAAAAAAAAACTTGGCAAATCTCAAATCCTTAAAGGTTTTTTCATCTTCTGACAATAATCACGTCAGTGGGTGAATTCACCCAATCAAACACCTTTTACGTACTTCAGAGTTGCTAGCGTATTTAGAACTATTTGCGATACGCTTTTCTTTTTTTTATATACTGTCAAGTGACGAGATGAGCAAGACTTTCACCTGATGGTAACCGTCACGCCTGCCACTAACCGTAGCAGTGCTAGAATTGTGAACTTGCGAACACAATCCTGCGCCGCACTGCACTGTGCTCGTCACTCTGAGATAT
Organism: Erannis defoliaria; assembly: GCA_905404285.2. Taxonomy (NCBI): domain Eukaryota; kingdom Metazoa; phylum Arthropoda; class Insecta; order Lepidoptera; family Geometridae; genus Erannis; species Erannis defoliaria. The sequence continues at coordinate 1,236,389 of FR990082.1, read as the reverse complement.
TAGATGTTAAATCTCTTCATACCCAGTAATTTATCTGGTAACATTGCCCTTCAAACCGGAACACAGTAATGCTTGCACACTACTGCTTGGTGGTTGAATAACTGGAAAAAGTGTGGTACTTCCCCATGCGGACTCTGCAGTAGAGTCCTACCACTACAAAAATTTATTAATTAATTTCTATTATTTGCCAAACTATAGTTAAAGAGCTTTTTAAAAGCTTTAGCAGCTTAATGGGACAAGGCAGGCTATTCGATGAAGGAAAACATCGTGAGAAGCCCTCATAATTATGCCCGGAGAATAAATTGAATGTGTTCACGAGCTCAATCTAACTCGTGGATAGTAAGTACATAAAGCGCTGTCTACAAAGTAAACCTTGGTACTAGGTAACTAGGTACATTGCATTGTAATAATTAATTTCATGTTGTTAATATGTTATTTATTTCTGCTTGTTATTGTATTTAGTGATTAAATCAGCATCTGCATTAGATTGTAAAGCTCTAGACAAACGAATCAGCAAATTAAAGTAAGAAAAAAATATTGTTGAGGGAAACAGGAAATAAGGAGAGAACAGGAAAGTATAGTGCTTGTTTTTTTTTATGCAGTGGAATGACGAAACTGAAAAGATGTTCTCGTGATAGTAAGCGTCACGCTTGCCCATAACAGTATTGCGAACAAAATCAGCACTGCGCTCGTGAGATGTTAGATGGAAAATTTCTGCATGCCCAGTAATTTCTCTGGTAACATTGCCCTTCAAACCGAAACACAATAATGCTTGCACACTACTGCTTGGCGCTTGAATAACTGACAAAGGTGAGGTACCTCCCCAGGCAGACTCTGCAAATGCAATAGAGCCCTACCTACCACTACAAAATCCTATATAAATGAAACAAAAATTTATCAAAACCACGCCAGTTTCCACAATAAAACATTGTCAAATTCAAAGACTGCAAAAAGTGGGAATAATAGTGCAGTTTACTTATCAAACAAAGCGCATGCATCAGCGTGTACAAGCCCTAGAGAAAATATTATGATTTAGTGCAGCGGCGGTAGATTTGCGTAATTCATAACAATATAGTGCTATTATAGAATTATAGGTACTCACAGCGATGGGCGTCATAGCCGGCCGCGATGCGAAACAAATGCAAACATTAATAGTTTCTAAGAGACCTACAGATTATATTCTAACCACTATATTTGGTGCCTACCATCAACAGCCTGAAGACGTCCAATACTGGAAGAAGGCCTCTTAAAAGGGGTGCCATAATCCCCACAGTTGAGAGGCGGCTTGGGGATCGCAGAGCTCACCACCCTTAACCGACGGGACACTGCTCCCCGTCCTCCGATGGTTCTGGATGCAGTTTCAGGACATACCCAGGTCCCACAAACCTATAGGTTTTAATTTGAAACCTACAAATAATTATTAGAAGTATTACGAAAGAAAGAAAACCCAAAGAAGGCCATGCTGACGGACCTTTTAGGATTGTGAATCCACAATATGATGCTTTTGGGTCATATGACATCCTACTGTGACTTTTAGAGCGCACTCAGAGACGTTCAATAGTTGTTTTTTCTTATACATATTTTTTTTGTTAGATAATACAAATCTAACTAAAATTTTAAAGGCAACTAACTCCTAAAGTGCGTCGGCAGTGGTTCCAGCGTAGGCTTATCCATATCCCTCTCGTACAGTTCCTTGGCTATCTTCATGACCTCTGTGTCCTTGAGAGCGAGCTTGGGAGCTGTCGCTTCTGGCAACTCATCTTCTTCCACTTCTTCCTTTTTTGAGCATGGCTTCTTCTTCTTCGGGCGAGGTACGAACGGGCGGGTTTTGAATTCTAGTCATGAAAGTAAGTTTATAGTTATCGAAACTAGGTGACAACAAAATGAAGTTTGATTGTGAAAAGGTAGCAGAGAGAGATGGATACTTTGAAATTGATAATTAAACATTCTAAATTGAATTTCTCTTCACAGCTAGATTGAAATAGATTTGCGTTTGACCACGCAATAGTAATGTTGTTTAGGATTAGAAGTTATTGTAGCTTTCAAAACAATCCCCAACAGATAATAGATAGATATAATAGATAGGATAGGCAAAAAATAGTAGAGATCAATAGTGACACCACTATCGCAAATAGTTCTTTATACTAGCAACCCTGTTATATACGTCTGTGGAAAGTGATTGGATGAATTCGCCCTCACTCATCAGCCAGAAGACGTCTACTGCTGGACGAAGACCTCCCCTTAACAGGGAGGGGTTACCATAATCCCCACGCTTGGCAGGCAGCATGGAGATCGCAAAATGCACACCACCGTTATTAGAGAGTTCGCTGCTGCCCGTCCTCCGGTGGTTCTGGATGCAGTCTTAGGACATACCCAGGTCGGTCTCTCTAGGGAATTCGCCCACTGATACCTACTGTGGTAATCCACAGTAGGTATGTCAGGAGAAAAAAGTTTTCGTTTAAGACTTTATTGCCAAGCCAACAGAAAAGCGAAATCCCTACTTCTTAGGTTAGAACGGCTGTCAAAACAATGTTCTAAAGCAATTGTATAGAAAACCGCGGTCGCCAGTTTTACACTTATTTGTATAGAAACTACGACGAAAAAAAGCCAATAATTGGTCGCGCATTTGAAGTAAAACGCTCGAAATGCTATTTTGCAACAGATTAAAAATGATCTAATTACGATGCAATGTGGTATGGTTTCCTACGCGTCTATTTAAATTGTCTTTCTGAGTATTCTCAGTCTAATAAAGCATGTATATTGGCAGAATTGTCATTAAGCGCATTTGCACCTAATGCCGGTTAGCGCGGCCCGTCACATTTCCGTTCTATTTACTTCTCTCTTCAGTGGTACGGAGCGCGATCTCGTTGTTATCCGGCCAACAGCTAGAGTGATGCTTACCCTGCGATAAATGGGCGCAGTGGTTGTTGAAGTATGTAGACTGACCGCGTAAACTTTGCATGGTCTTCTTTATGAAACTCTCTATTTCTTCTTCTGTCCATACTTTCTGCAAAAATTGAGTAAAGGGTTACAGCGTTATTTTAGATACCTACCTACTTGTGAGAAAATTGCAACAAGCGTGTGTGTGGCTGTACCTATAATATATCATATAGCTTCTTCTCATATTTCCACAGACTGATGTCTTCGCAGACAGATTGGACTTCATTTTGAAGATATCTGTCCATTATTGTGAATGTATTGAAAAGTCTTGTGTTATATTATTTACTTTTTTGCAATTTTTTAATATGATTTAATTTAATGATAATGGAAATAGATACGATATTAACACCTTAGATAAAAAACTGTAAAGTTATATCTCTCATGTTAAAAAAACAATTTGAATTTGAATCTTATTTTTATACAGTAGCATAATACTTACAAAGTAACAAAATTAAAAAGTAGGTTTTGTTTTTAACTTATATTTACTTATATTATGTACTAAAAGCAACTGTATAATACACTACAACAGAAAAATAAGAAGGTAACTGAAGGATTTTCAAGAACTGAAACAACTACTTTATAAGCTATCATACTAGGTAGGTAGTAAGTATGGTAACATTTTGTACCATACCTAGTATTCTTTGTGTGATTGCAACTTACGTCTTCTGTTCCTTTCTTAGGGTCTAGCCACTTGCCCTCTAATTTTGCCCATCTGTTTTCTGGGCGACATCTGCACAGAAAGGAATAGGCGATAAACACTAATATACCGACGAAATTGTGAAAGTCGCGGGCAAGCGGTGGATGCAAATGGCAGGTTGTCATACAGTGTGGCGGTCTAAGGGGGAGGCCTTCGTTCATCAGTGGACGTCTCCGGGCTGATGATGAAGTAACTATATTTTTTACAGGGTTTCGTAACTGGATACGCGAATCTGACCATAAATTCAATATTATTATTTTATCTAAGTACTTACTTAAATTTCATCAGTTTCATTTTATCTAACTACAGAGTTAGTGTGAATAGGCAACTCCTAGACCATGGCCTTTGACTGGCATATTGACCCTGACATTTTGTAACAAAAAAATAAAAAAATATGCACTGTAATATAATGGAACACACCAGATTAAGGAAATCTGGAACACACATATTTCTTGCTCTAGAACCTAAACCTATCAGACTCTATAGATATGTCACAGGTTCGTTTCACTTACCTACTCACGTTCGTTTACTCACATTTTAGTTTTCCTGATGGGATGTTGTCGGAACTCATCGAAATATTCCGTTAAGAACGACATGATGCAAATACACGGGAGATTTTTCTAAAATTTCTACAAAATACAAAATCTAAATATATCAAAAATGCTCATTAAAAAAGTAGCAGATGTCAAAGTCATATCAAAAAAAAATTGACTTTGTACCTACCTGGTATATACGTAAGTATATAGGATCTTCGAATAGTTTTTATATGAAAATCTTTAGAATAAATAAGTATGTATTGAAATATAAAACACTGCGTCGGAGAAAAACACTAATGACGTCCACAACGCAATACCTTCGTTTGCTGTTTCCCTGATTCGAAGCAAATTCGAAGCCTCTGTCCCCCTAATCGACTGAAAGCATATAATTCTTCTTTCTAAGTTGGATCGGTAATACCGCTCGAGTTATTGCGGTTTTTCATATCATGCGATACTTTTTACGGTGTCGTCAACATTTTCCGCTATAAACCAGAATCGTAAATCTATCAACACTTGAATTACGACGTATTATTTGGACCAGATATAATTACACTTTTAAGAGCTTTCTTAACAGTTTCACAAGACATTTAATTCGATATTTTGTGAAAAATAACAAACAAAAACAAGGTTTTTGAAAGCGATCGTTTCACGCGTTCATTTCCCTTTTGTTCCCGCGTGTTAACGTTTTTAATTTAAGTGTTGATATTAAAAGGGTAAAGTGCTCACCGCAATCAGGATTAAGTACAAATTACTTTTAAACACCTATTACAGCACCGAAATCGGTTTTTTATTTCGCTACTTTGCTAGCATGACATTCTTGTAGGTATTGGAGTTAATTTAAAAAATCTTGCAATATTATAATAATGTCATCCATGCCGGTTTCGGCTACGGCGACCACCTCTGCGACTTAATCAGGTAAGGAGCTTCGCGGGTGTGCTCGAATAAGGATAATGTAGCCAATTTTGGCAGTAAATGTGAGTGCACAGTGCGTGCGTGCACTAAGAGTACCATTTACAAATTGTATGAAATGTTGGCGGGCGGGCTGCACTTCAGTTCGTCTCGTTTTGCGTCCAAATCGGTAATTTTCGAACGCATAAAACCGAGCGTTTTCAACTCCTCGCCAACTCGATCGATTATCTGCAATGGTACGTAACCAATAGTAATGTACTTATACTTGGGTAAGGTTCTTTGATTATGTATATTGAGAGATCTAAATCTTCCAAGGGTAGATTGTAATTGTAACATTAGATGTTTTCAAAAGTAAATAGGTAGGTACGTACTCAAACTTTTTTTTTTGTAGCGTGCCTTGGTAGACGCCTATGTACCTACACTATATTATTATATCGATATAAAGTCCATATAATAATAAACTTTTCATCACACTTGCTCGTAAAGTGGATCTTATTACATCGGTTTTAGGCTCATAATCCAAGGTATTACGCACGCGTGCTTTTTACTTTACATTACGGCACTAGTGCTATAATAGGTATAACCCGGTAAAGTCAAGTTTGTATGTGACTGCAATTAGACGTATGTGTACGAAGCACTCTTAATATATCCGGGTAATAAGTTTTTTTGTAATACCAACAAAGAGTTCTTATGCCGCTGAAGTAAATGTCAACCTGCGCGCGCATTGCTGGTTTGGGCGCCATTTTCCGCAAATGTTTGATGACGTTTTCGCTGTGTGGTTGATTATTATCAAAAAACAATTGTTTTTTCTTCGCAAGTGTGATGAAAACAGTCGTATGAAACTCTTTGCTATGTTATTCATTACACTCTCGGCTTCCTTATTGCGCTCACCTGCGGATCGCGCGCATATTACCGCCTCTAGTATAATGACCAACATAGCACACTTGTATCATAATGTACTATTTTATACGTAATAAAAAAAACATTATAGGTATTATTTTTTATATGTATTTTAACAAAAAAAAAAATATTAGGTACTATGTAACAAACATTGATAATTATTAGCCATTATTCATAACTAATACTTACCTAGATATGTATCCGTGTATCCCACTTCTTATACTTACCAAAAAAATTAAAAGGTACCTAAGGTGAGAAGCATTACTAACTCTGGTAAAAAATGTTGGTAACCCCGTCGATGTGTATTACCGAGTTTTCTATCAAATTTTTATGGTAGCGATGTCGTGACAGCCTCGTATAAATCAGGCAGCAGTATTAGTAGAACAACTGGGCTCTGGAGGCCATGTCGCGATGCACTCGCTGTTGCAGGCACTGAAGAGAGAAGTGAATAGAACGGAAATGGAGTTTTGGCGGGAACACGGAAAAATCATGTCGATGCATTCTATTATTTTCTTAAACTTGTGTTTTTTCGCGATTTAATGATTTAAAATGGTGGTGTTTTATTCATTGAGTGTTGAATTACATGCAGGAGTGTGGGCAAGTAATATAATGTGGTGAAACACGTCTTTTCGTATTGTTTTCAAAACTCCGTTGAAGCTCATAGTAAAGTCACCACAACTTTACTAGGGCATGACTTGGACTCGACTATGACTAATTTCGTATGACTGTGATTTCATGACGACATAATTGACTAGAATTTTATCTAAAAACTTGAAAATTCATAAACTTTACACTGGCAGAATGCACAACGTGCGATGCCAATAACTAAGAAAAAAAAAGAACGGAAATGTGACGGGCCGAACTAGCCAGCATTAAGTGCAAATGCGCTTGATGACAATTCTACCAATATACATGTTATTAAACTGAGCATACTTAAAAAGATAATTTAAATAGACGCGTAGGAACCCAAACCACATTGCATCGTAATTAGATAAATTTTAATCAGTTGCAAAATGGCATTTCGAGCGTTTTACTTCAAATGCGCGATCAATTATTGGCATTTTTTCGTCGTAGTTTCTATATAAATAAGTGTGAAACTGGCGACAGCGGTTTTCCATACAATTGCTTTACAACATTGTTTTGACAGCCGTTCTATCTAAGTAGCAGGGCTTTCGCTTTTTTGTGGTTGCAGGCATGTCTTCACCGCTGATAACACATAGTCAATGAAACATATTGCGTATGCTATATAGCACATTAATCTCGAACAGCTGGTCTAGCTCAGGAGCCTTGATAGACAGACTTATCCACACCGAGAAAAGTATTCCTATTCCATACTTATAGCCTTATAGCTTTGATATTGCCCCGTAGGCGCTAATTCGCTGCGAATCGCCTTGTATGAACTCAAACGCGCGTCGTATCGTACCTGTTTCTTGTAGACCATACATAACAATACTTACCTACATCTTATTATTTTTAATTCTTTATTATTTGACTTAATCCGTCCGCAAACAGCCGCACGTTGAACTCCTCTACGCGCTGCGTACTAGACGCAACGTAAGCACGTATATACAATGTGTAACAAAAAGGTTCAACAATACTGAAGGACTTGTATATACTCATCAACAACTTTTACTACGGGGACAACCTTGAACTCGAAAAATAAAAATCAGCTGTTCCATACAAAAAGTTTAAAAAAAGCCAAAGTTAAAGCCTTGGACAAAATGTATGGAACAGTTGATTTTTTTCCGTGATTCCAGGTTGACCCCACAATACTTACGCTTTGGGCCGAATAAAATATGTTCGTTATCCTACAAAATAAAACAAGATAGTAATAAATTAGATATTCATTTATTCTTACTCTGAACACGTCAGTCATTTATACGATGTTACATTTGTTGCGGATTTACAAGAGCGGGGTAACTGTTACCCGACTGCACAGGGGTGATTCTACTATCAACACTTACCATACACAAAAATACTTTATACTTACTATTACATGTATTATACATAGTTGATCTGTACTAAGTTAAGAATATTGTACAAGTTTCGATTTATATGTTTGAAATAAAATAATAAGATTTAAATTCACGACTTACCACAAAATCCTTATTTTAATGTTTCATTGACCTTTATATCAGTTTATCAACTGTTGAGAACGCGGTATAATTAAACGTGTCATTATTCTAAGAACGTCTTTGAATCATAATATGTTATTTTTACAACAAAACGACAACAAACTGTGCAATAGTTAATAGTTCGTGACGAAAGAGAACTGTTCTAGCCAAAAACTAACATTACGATTTTGAATTATGATAGCATCTTGTTTAATGACCTTTGTGAGGGTGTTTCACAATTCTGCCATTATGATAGCATCCCACTTCTTCCTTCTAGCAAATGTCAAACTCGGCTGCTATGTCAATATACAACCTGTTGTTTTGCATTCCCGCCTAATTTAAAGACGATGATATACTCATTGTTATGAACAACTTTTCCTATGGGGCCAACCCTGAAATCGAAAAAAAAAACAGCTGATCCATACAAAAAGTTCATTGACCTTGGACAAAATGTTTCGACCAGCTGATTTTTTTCCGCATTGGCCGTGTTGGCCGCATAGTAAAAGTTATTCATAGCGATAAGCATAATGAGCATATCTACCTCTGTAAATTAGTCAACATAGCTGTTGTTGTTGTTTTTAATAGTTCCTGGCCATGGATACTAGTCCTTCAGCCGAATACATATTTCTTCATCGATCCTTCTTTCTGCAGTTAAATGAGTCATAGTCACAGTCCAAGTCACAAAACAGTAAATCACAGTCAAGTCCAATCATGCCATAGTAAAGTCGTGGCAACTTTACTACAAGCTTCTTCGGAGTTTTGGAAACAACACGAAAAGACACGTTTCACTACATTATATCACTTGCCCACACTCTTGCTCGTAAATCAGCACTTAATGAATAAAACGCCACCATTTTTATGCATTAACACTCGAAAAAACACAAGTTTTAGAAAATAATACAATGCAGCGACATGATTTTCTCTCGCGTTCCCGCCAAAACTCCTGTCAACATTGCTTTGCTGTAGTGTTGCCATCCAGTAATTCAAGGAGGTTCAGTCACTTCACATATATTCGACGTTCTTTCTATTTTATTCGTCTAATATAAGCGATACGAAGTACCACCAAAACCAAAAAAAATATTGGCAAAAAAAGGCACAGCAGACGCTTCGAATGCTACGAAAATTTTCTTTAAGGACATACAAAAACTAAAAAGCTGGGTTGCTTTTCATGTGTGGAAGCCTTATCGTGGATTTAGCTCTCTCTCTCTCTTGTCAACTAAATTATTCGTGACCATAGATTTATTATAAAATACTAAATCTATGTTCGTGACGGGCGTTTTAGTCACCCTCTGTGTTAAAATTTACTAAATTCATTATGACCGAGGCGAGCGTGGCGCGCATTTTAATGTAACAGAAAATAGAATAGTCCTGAGTATTTGAAACTCTACCTAGGAAAAAAAACCGCCTCATCACATTCTCTAGACCAGTGTTTTTCAATCTTTTAGATTTCGCGACCCCTTTACAGGTTGAAAAATTTTGGCGAACCCCTTACAATGTACAAAGAAATAATTAAATTAGAACACTATATGCGTTAAAGATTTTACATATTTTGATACATTTATTCATTATTAGGACCTTACACTTTGCAAGAAGCCGCGAGTTTGGAAAGAAAGTACGAAGTAAGTTGGTCAAGATTACCCGCGACTTTGCCTTTTTCTTAAAGCCCGCGACCCCCCGATCAAGGCTTTGCGACCCCCGTAGGGGTCGCGACCAACAGATTGAAAAACACTGCTCTAGACTATGTATGAGAACTTATCAAACATGTTACATGACATTATAAGAATTTAATAGAACATTTTTGATTTTAATTTTACTTATTCCAAGAAAACATTGAGAATAGTACAAAAACGCAACAAATATCAAGACACGCTCAAACGTAACAATTAACTATATCGAGTGCACCTAAACCGAAGTAAAACTAGAAGCCAAGTCTGCTACAGCAACATAAGCTACGTACAGACAATATGCAACGAAATGTGCTTATATCACAATGTAATGTACGTTTCGTAGCCGATCCGATTTCAACAGCCGCCCAGTTTAATCCACCTTGCCTTAAGAGTAAACAAGCCGGTCACTTCTCCATAGAAACGGGGAAGTAATATTACTCCACTATGTAATGTTGTAGGTCCATGACTAAGCTTTATATCGATTTGTCTCTTCATTATCTAGAATTATAAAAAAGTAAAAAAAAAAATTAATGAAGTAAATCTTACTAAACATGATCCAGGAAAATTCTCGTATTTTAGCAAAAAATTTTCGCCACTTTGAAAGTAAATTATTAACATAAGGAGTATGAAAACTCTAAAATAATTTATCATGTGTCATGTGTGTAGTTAGCATCAACATTTCAAATAACTTTAGTTGGAATAAATTCCACCACTAGTTTTTTCAACAGAAACTTACAGCCAAAGGCCGACATAAAAAAAATGCGTTCTCATTTCTCTTTCCCACACTTTGTTTGTTGAAGAGAGCTGCTTTTTAGCCACGCCCACCAATGAGTTAGAGCCGTCGGGCGGTGCATCCTTAAAGTGCCAAACACCAGCTTTTCTAGTCTTGTAGTGCTCAATGCAATATCCAGGCGACTATACAACGAGCACTGAACTGACGATGGGGTTCGAAATTTCGATCAAAAAACGTAAGACTTCGCTCTCCGCGCCCGACAGCATATCACCTGCAACTCCGCCAGAGCGCGCCGGCGCTGAAGTTCGGCCACGTTCGGTTCGTGACGAACACTCATTTGCTTTGCATTTTAACCTCAATCTCAGATTCAACTTAGCTAATGCAATATCCACTGTTTTTTTAAATCTATTCTTATCTGTTCGTAACACATAAATCGTATAAACTAACTTAGTAAACGCGTAAACAACTTGTATCCTTTTTGTTTTATTTTTAAGGGAATACTAACGTTTAATTAAATCGGATACTTTGTTTTCATCATTTGTTGATACGGTTGTTGACATAATAAAAATTGTAACTTCGTAGAAGAAAAATCTCCCCGGCAGATTATAGTTGAATCTTGGACCACGTCATCACTTTTCTGCAGATAAGTTAGTCAAACCCTATTTAGTTAGCATCAGATAGATCGGTTGAGCAACTGATTGAATTCTCATGTAGTCATAAAAACGCGTAGCTAATTAAACTGCCCATGAATGTTGCTAATTCCCATTGCATCACGGTAAGTTGCATATGTCTGTCCGTACCTTTATAATATGTATAATAACGATTGGTTACGCAGAATTGGCTCCTAAGACATGTGCTAACACACCTATTATTCACTAAAATTACAAAATGCTCAGGTTCAAACTCAGTTGTTTCTTAAAACTAAAATTACGTCAAATATGGGGTTATAGCTTGGCAAAAAAATCTTGAAAAGGAATCCTTTTTCCCTCTTGGCGATACTGTGCATAATTTCTTCAGTGTGTGAATTTATCCAATCGTCTGAATTAACCTTCTAACGTCCTATGAGGTTGCTAGCAATTAGAAGTAATTGCGATAGTGGCGCCCTTAATAACTTTTAATATTTTTTTGCCAAGTTATACATTCTTGAGTAGCTCTTTACGAGTACTTATTCAAACTCCTATAGCGGGATAGTTAATGTATATAGGTTTCATTAAGGTTATATAATTAATTTTCTTATACTAAGGTATTTTATCTGATTGAAAATGCAACGCAAAATGTTATGTGGAAGTTAATATAACAGAAATATTAATGTACTTATATTACTTATAACATAACGACGGCGAGCAGAAGTGATTCTATATAGCCGATGTATTCGGCTGCACTCCTCAATATATTATTAATCTATTTCCCTAAAATCGAGATAAACATGATATTTTGCTTTGGGATCCTATTTTAGAGATAACGTTCCAACACATTATAGCGAACTTGAGTCTTAAGCTTCATATAAAATATTGTCATTAAAATGTGAGGATTCTTATGAATTATTGGAAGTATTTTACATTTAACGAAATGCCCAAAAAGGCAACTCGGTGATGTCAGATTTTGATTCGACATTTTTTAAATCAAGATTCTGGTAGACAGCTAGTTTTATAAAAAATAATGTATTACAAATTGCAAGTTGGCGATGCAACTACAACTTTTTCTTGCAATAAATTAACTTTGTATTGAACTCTGTAAACGCAAGGTTAACTTGGTATTACAATATAAACGAACTCTGAGAGGAAGCAACGAGATGTCTACACACTGCAACGGGAACGGCTCGAGCGGTGCGCAGAATAATCAATAGTTAGCCACACACACCCCACACACACTCGAATAAATACAATCCTATGGCTCAGCTAACCAAACTGGGTCTTATGCCCGTTTTTACCATCGATTTCCTAAATTTAGGGATCCCTTAGGGGAGTTTAGGGTATCCCTTACGTGTTTGGTTTTCACTATTTTCACATTTAAGCGTCTACTATGTTCTTAAGTGGCCATAGAGACACTTAAACATCATTTAAAACTAAATTATTCATATTTAAGGGTCCTCTTAAACTCCGCTAGGTAATCCCTAAATTTAAGGTATTGTTGGTGAAAACGGACATTAGGCTCTCATACCTTTTGTCCAAATCCCACAAATAATAATTAAACGAGTTTGTGAGTGGAGTGATGCGTGTATGTATGCTTGTTCGTCCTTCGCGCTGTAACTGGCTTAACGGCTTTTAGAGACTTTCGGAACTTAGTAATGCTTGCACACTACTGCTCGGCGGTTGAATAACTGGCAAAGGCGTGATTCTTACCCAGGCGGACTCTACAACAGAGTCCTACCACTACGTAACCGGACACTATATCGTACAGTAACCTGAACCTACTGCCATACAATAGGAAATATACATGTTTCAATTATTAAAAATAATAGGATAAATGGAGAGTTTAACTGTAATTTTACTTTCGATGATTTGTTTTTTTGCCAATCAGCTTTTTTGTGGGTCAATAAAAAACACACATACATATTCCCTATTAGGGGAACAAAGTCATGAACGCGGCTACGCGGATTATTGCCTGTACACATTGAGCTAATATCTAAAGAGTCATAATCTCTAAATGAAAACAGTTAAAAAACGTCCGTCTGCCGTTGTACATACCTATACGTGCATTATATAGTTTACAATTGTTCGAATTCAGACGTTATGTCGCTTGTATAGTGTTCAATGTACGCTTGAGCGCTTATGTCTTATCGTAGATCAAGTCGTGCAAAAAGTGAGTTTTGTCGCGGACGTTTGTGACTCTATTGTCATCAGCTCAATGTCTGTACAACAGCGGCAGCACAACATGCCCCGCCACCGGCCGAGCGCCCGGGGGCGGCGGCCGCTAGAACCTGGCGCGGATGTAGACGGCGGCGACGTCATGGTTGGCGTACCCGAGCCGCTTGGCGTGCTTGAAGATCTCGTTGGTGGTCGCCGTCAGCGGCAGCGACTGCTCCAGCGCGTCGCCGAGCCCCAGCGCCAGCTTCAGGTCCTTCTGCATGTGCGTCAGGGGCTGGTGCGTCGAGTACGACGACTCGATCATCGCTGCAACCGACACGGGGCGATCCTCAGCATCAGCACCCTTATCATGCACGTTCGCGATTCCGATTGCGAGAGCATGCCATCCTGCTCGTACCAACCCACTCGCGCCATGCGCCCTCCTGCTCGCGCACGCTCGCAATCAGATTCACGAACGTCCATGATAAGGGTGCAGGAGACGTCCACTGCTGGACGGGGCGACTCCCCCGACTGTGGGGGAGGCCCTAAATGGGGGTGGGGGTTTGCCGTAATCCTTAGACCTGGCAGGCGACGTGGGAATCGCAGAATGCTCACCACCGCAAACTAAAAGGACGCTGCTGCCCGACCTCCGGTGGTTCTGGATGCAGTTTTAGGACTCGAATGGCCCGATAGCATAATCATCCTTTTTAACAAACTTTTGTGGTTTTATATTTGTTAACTCGGAACTCCGTCATTTACAATCAAACCCCACATGACTGACCACAACTTCGACCAGTCATTGTTCAGATCAGAATTCAATCCCCAAGTTACAGATTAAACAATGCATGTATCAGTTATTGTTCAGATTTAACCCCTCAAAGTAACCTAGCCATTATTTCGACCAGTGATTGTTGGGACCGGGATTGAACCCCGAATGTCGTACTTACCCTTGTAGTATACAGGGTTAGTTCTTATCAGTTAGCATCCTTTTAAAGGTATATTATGTACATCAAAACAAACAACTTTTTTGATATTTTTTACGTGATTTCAGTGTTGGTCCTATGGGACCAACACAAAAATATCTGCTATTCCATACAAAAAGTTCATCGACCTTGGACAAAATGTATGGAACAGCGATTTCAATATTGGCGCCATACCTAAAGTTATTTGTTTGATGCACAGAATATGCCCATAAAAGGATACTAGCTGATTAGAACTAGCCCTGTATAGATTTGAGTGACTCCCATCCACCCGGTGCCCCTGCCCCGGTACCGGGGCAAATGGGAAAAAGTGTTTCATCCACCCCGGTGGACCCGGCGTTGGCGCTTAATGGGATGGATGGCACACATCAACTGTCATCTTTCCCGGTATCGTTTATAACGGGGTGGATGGAACACATCAAGTGTAATTTACCCTGGTATCGCTTCTATCTAACTGGATGGCACAGAGCATGTATTTTATTGGCTATAGACAAATAAATATTGGGGGACATTGTACACACAGCACCATCTAGCCCCATACTAAGCAAAGCTTGTATTAAGGAAACCAGATAGCTGATAGAATACTTATATACAGAGTTAGTTCTAATCAGTTAGCATCCTTTTAAGGGCATATTCTGTACATCAAAACAAACAACTTTTACTATGGGGCCAACATTGAAAACGCAAAAAATAAAACAGCTGTTCTATACATTTTGCCCAAGGTCGATGAACTTTTCGATTGGAACAGCTGATATTTTTTTCGCGGTTTCAATGTTGGCCCCATAGTAAAAGTTGTTTGTTTTGATATACAGTATATGCCCTTAAAAGGATGCTAACTGATTATAACTAACCCTGTATTTTTTTTTTTCGTAAATACATACTACACCCAGACACAGGACAAACATCTATGTTCGTCACATTTTTGTTTGTCCCGGGTGGGGATCGAACCCACGCCCTACAGCCGTGAAGGCAGCCACGCGCACTCACCCCGTCCCTTGAGTATGAGGTGCGGCGAGGCGAGCGGCGTGAGCGCCAGCACGTCCAGCAGGTCGGCCTGGCTGAGCCCGGCGCGGTCCGCCAGCGCCAGGCCCTCGGCCAGCGCCGCCAGCGACACGCCGCCCACCACTTGCAGCACCGAGTTCATCTTGGACGCGTTGCCGATGTCGCCTGCAACCCGACCCGGCACGGTTACACGCCTCTCCTGGCTCCGCTAGCTCACTTTACGTGTAACACACTTTTATATTCGACATCTTTTGTGCACAAATTGTATAAAACCAACCATGTTGTATGCAAATAAATGATCTTTATCTTCAGGTTAGGTGTTTACCGTCTTCCATAGCACGTCGCTAAACATAAGGCAAATTGAGCTCAAAACTCTTTTTAAATTCATTCAAAGATAAAAAAAAACTAATTTCAATTTTTTTTTCATGCAATGCAATGTTTTGAACCAAAAAAAAAACTATTTTCACGCGAATTAATTATTTATGAATATTTTTGTACGACGTGATTCCACACTTATGGTATTTCTATGTTTTTCAAGCTTAAACAGGAAGAAATAATTAATAAGAAGATAGTTGATAAGAAGGATTGTTAATTATTTAAGTAGCGCAATTTTTTTAAATTATTAAATTACTGAGTAATTGCCAAAAATGTAAGCTGTACTTACTGTATGCATCTCGAGAATAACATTACGGATGTTTAAATCTATTCATGATTTTATTTGTAGCGTGCATACTGTCTCACCTATCTACCAGTGCTCTGTCAAACTAAAACCACTTGACATCCTTTTCTTAAGAACTAAATGATAGCGTCTCATCACTGAGATCATTGTGTTTCTAAATAATGTACTAGGCACAAAATCTGTAGACGATCTTTACATGCAGACCAAAACTTCATGCTCGGTTGTCTATGCATATCATAGTAAGACATTGTAATGTTCCTAAACAATAATAGTACATTATGATACGAGTGTGCTATGTTGGTCATTACACTAGAGGCGGTATTATGCGCGCGAGCCGCAGGCGAGCGCGATAAGGAAGCCGAGAGTGTATTGAAACATAGCACAAGAGTTTCATACGACTATTTTCATCACACTTGCGAGGAAAAAATAAACTTTTTTGATAATAATCCACCACATTACGAAAACGTCAACAAACATTTTCGGAAAATGGCGCCCAAACCAGCAATGCGCGCGCAGGTTGACATTTACTTCAGCGGCACAAGAACTCTTTGTTGGTATTACAAAAAAAACTGTAAGTATTACCCGGCTATATTAAGAGTGTTCGTATATATACGTCTAATTGCAGTCACGTACAAACTTGACTTGACCGGGTTATACCTATTATAGCACTAGTGCCGTAATGTAAAGTAAAAAGCACGCGTGCGTTATAGCTTGGATTATGAGCCTAAAACCGATGTAATAAGATCCACTATACGGACAAGTGTGATGAAAAATAGAATAACAACACGTAAAACAAATATAAGTAAGTACTTAAAAAAAAGAATAGACAAGTAAAATAAAGGTGGTAAGAAATAAAAGGATAATAAAAACCCAAGTAAAGTTACGCATGCCTTATCCTATCGGCGTTCAGATTTGGTCGTTGACGTTTCAAACAAAACCGCAAAGCAGTGCAAAAGGAAATAATTAACGAAATAATAACAAATCGGGGGATAATAAAGCTGTAAACACACCATGCAATTATACGTGTACCGTTTGGCAACTTGACTGAGTTAGGCCGAATTAATTACAAAAGAGTCGTCATCGGTCCCTTAGGCAGGGGGGTGTCACTCCGCAGTTTAGGTATGTTCGGCCGGCCCTCCGTCCGGGAGGACAATGCAAGGCTGAGGTCAGTGGCCGCCCGCACGCTATCCTCGTCGCACGTAACTAAGCATACGTAATAGAAAGAAAGCGGTATATCTAGGTGAATATAGCGAGCATTATCCAGCGCTGTGCGAGTTGAATTGCTACTTTATTGCCTAGTAGATAGAGTCCTTATTTATTTCAATTCTTTAGCAGAGTTAACTTTCTGTACGTAGTACTATTATTTATTCTATGCCTTAAGCCTAAAACCTTAAGGATTATTCGTATTCCACCACGATGGCCCAGTGTGGGTTGGCGGACTCACATCCTTCATTCGATTTATTCTCCAGACGGGTCCGATATCCCCCGGTATAATGGTTTTCCTTCGTCAAAAATCCAGTAAGAAGTAAACGTGAGTGCTACATCATACAAGGTTTAAAATTCGTACGTCAATAGGGTAGATGACCGATGTTTATATTGTTGAAACCAATAGCTTTGATGAAGAATTTAAGTAAATATAATATGCTTATTGAAAAAATAATTTAAATCGGTTAATAATGTTCTAATATATGAGCGTTTAAAGTTTTTGTTAAAGACAACTCTGTCCCTTTCCCACAAAACAAAAAAATGACGTCACGCCTTACTTGTCACAATAGAATTTATGTGGCGTACAGAGAAGTGACGTCACGATTTGCTGTATCGCCTCTCTGTCTAGCATGATATTAAAATGCTTATAAGTTGCTTATTTTTGATCAGATTTTCATTTTCTTTTCATTAATCAGCTATATTTATGGGCCACATTTTAATAGGATAATAAAAAAACCAATCATCTAGCCTATTCTGAAAACCCTCACGGATGCGAGCCGCAAGATCTAACCCCCATGACCCGTGATACCAAGGCAACATTATCGCCAGACATTCAGCCAACACGAAGAGTTTCGCCTTTCGTCTGTCACTAGTCACCAAACGGCTCGCTCGGTGAAACGTCAACGTCCAAGTTTCCTCCGCCGCCAACCGGAGAAGATAACTACTACCAAGGTAAAAGGAGTTCTTGCTCATCGCCTTGAAGCAGGACTGGCAGTCGTCGAACAACGACCGGTCGCCCGCCGCCAGGATTATCAGGGTGCCCTCTTCCGCCTGTGTCTTGGACCCTTGGATCTGGAACCACGACGGTGGAATAGTGAGAATTTATTTAAAAAAAAGGGCAAGCCGAAACCTGCGGTATAAACGCACCGATTAATGCAATCGTTGAGCGTTTGTTTAAAATATGAGAAAGTTGCAATGTTAGTAAACATTCTAGCGCTCATCTGGGTAACCATCCTAATACGTTACGGCTGCTTCAAAAGAGTCGGTTTCCATTCTAAGTAAGATGTGCTAACCGAGCACCAGGTAAACTGAGGTCAAATGCCTAGCATGTCAACTACAACGTATACCATTAGATTAAGCAAGTCTACTCTTCAACCCTAGGCACTTTCATTCTCATCGAAGAATAAATATAGTGTAGTCACGATGACAATTGTACAAAGACTTAACAAACAGACTTTTCTGAATATCATCACCAGCTCGGAAACGTCCACTGATGAAAAAATGCCTCACCTTTACACCGCCACACTGTACGACAACCTGCCTTTCGGTCCATCGGTTACCCGCGATTGTCACAATGTCGTCGGTCCACCTACGCGCCTTCCAACTCAAGAACCTTTCCTCCGGACAACGCATTAAAAGTTCTTCAAGCGCTGTCACTACAACTTGCGAACACTGAGAGCTATGTCGGTGACTTTGGTTCTTTGGCGAATATCCTCATTCCGGAGTTTTGGCGGGATCATGGATCATGGGACCATGTCGTTGCATTCTATTTTTTCTTGAACTTGTGTTTTTTCGCGAATTAATGATAAAAAATGGCGGTGTTTTATTCATTGATTGTTGAATTTCATGCACAAGTGTGGGCAAGTGATATAATGTGGTCAAACATGTCTTTCCGTGTTGTTTTGAAAACTCCGTAGAAGCTCATAGTAAAGTCGCCACAACTTTACTAGGGCATGACTTGGACTTGACTATGACTAATTTCGTGTGACTAACTGTGATTTAATGACATATTTGACTTGATTTTAATATAAAAACTTGCAAATTCATAAACTTGACACTGGCAGAATGCTCAACGTGCGATGCCAATAACTAAAAAATAATAATAATCTTCTTTCCGGATTTTATCGCGCAAAGAAACTCCGTGCATAACTATATCCAACACTACCAAATATAACATGAAGTTATGCAAATACTGTTTTAGTGAATGAAGGTATTCCATTCCAGGTAGTCCATTGTCCTTTGACGAGAGCAAGAGATTCTGTCACATGGTTTGAGGTCGATAATACCGACCTGCGCCTCGAGGTACCGGCCGCCCTTGCCCCCGATCGCCTCCACGATGTCGTGCGAGGTGTCCGCGTCCACCGACGTCATCTCCACGTAGCCCTTCGACTCGAGGGACGGACAGTGCAGCACGCCGCAGTTACCGAACACCATCTGAATACAAACACACGATTACTTTAAGTTATTAATGCATAGACAGTATGAGCTTGACTGCATATGAGCAATCTCCGGGTTTCCGTCCCGACTACTTTGCCAATTAAGCTACAGAAGTCTCAGACGTATGTCTAATCAACTAAAGCGTTGATAACATAGAAATGCCCAGGTGTGGAATTGTGGATACAATTCATATATCAATTTTTTTTATACATTTACTTAATTTCGGGCTTAAAAAGATTCACATACATACGTCCTGCATACGTCCTCTGGCTGAGTAATTAAAAACTGTGTATCGAAAGGCTTTTCCCAATGATGTATCCAAGACAACCATGAAAACTATGGTAACAAAAAACATTGCACATTGCTGAAAACAGAGCTAACATTGGGATATTATGCCTTCGTCCAGCAGGCAAACACAACACTTAACCTGTCAAGCATAAAAAAAAACTTGATGATCATGCTCCTAAAGAGGCTGAAACTTACTTAGAACGAAGCTTTCATGATTTTAAATCACGAAGCCAAGATATACCAATCGGCATACTACATACTTTACTGACTTCACGTCAATAAAGTTATAAAACAAAATATTTATGAAAGGAATTTGGACTTGGAATTTGTATTAAATCCAGTGTGCCACAGAAAACGACAGTGCATATTTGAGACTACAACAGTGTTAAGTGAACAGCGACCGTGACGGTCACGGCAAACCTGAACATCTTCAAAATGTGTGAATAATCACGCAAATCTGAATAAGTCATTATGTTCAGACACATTATGGTAATGTGCCCGTTTGAGGCGTCTACTGCCAGTAGGCTTCGGAGTATTTTGCGGTGGAATAACATCAGCGTGCATAATATCCATGGCAATACCTATTACCAAGCACAGTAGCCAGGAAAAATACACAACACGTGTTTTATTCTATGCGTTATTTTAAATTTTGCTCTGTTTTAGGTTCAAATTCCAACAATGAGCTTGAGCTCCCGGTGAAGGAGAAAAGCGTTAGCATCAACGACAGTGATAATGGAATGGACGGGCCCAACGCTTGCAAATCGTTCAAAATTAACAACTCAACATAATCAAGCATACCTAGCTAAAAGTATGCATATTACATTTGCCAGAAAATAGAGATAGCGAATCTACTGCTTGACAAAAAGAGAACACATGTACATGTATTACAAGTTTGTATTGTCGTATCGTGCGGCTCGCATGTCGCAAAGACAGAGTATGACTGACGCGAGTGGAGAGCTGGCGCTCAACATATAGTCTTCAAAATCCGTGCGCTTATTTCGCTTCCATTCATTTTATCATTGTCGCTGGTTAACATAAGGAACCCCTTACATGGTGCTAGATACTCGTAGCTACTACTCCAGCTCTTCAGCTTAAATATGTCGCATCTATTGGTAAGTTTCGGGTGATTCACTTAAAAACCATCGATTACATCATATTTTTTTATTTAATTTTTTTCACAGCGCCATCCAGCCCCGTACTAAGCAAAGCTTGTATTATGGAAACCAGATAGCTGTTAGAATACTTATATACATATTTTTTTTCGTAAATACATACTTATAATACATACTACACTCAGACACAGAACAAACATCGATGTTCGTCACAAACATTTTTGTCCTGGGTGGGGGATCGAACCCACGCCCTACAGCTCTGAAGGCAGACATGCTACCAACTGAGCTATCAGGCTGTCTATTATATATCATTATATTATATTATATATCATATCATTGCCCGACATGTGAGCTCTAGTCTGAGCCTACAGGAACGCGCAGCCTGACATCAGTTTCAACCATAAAAAGAAAGCTAGTGTCTATCTTTAACACCGGTGCGACCTTTACGTCTGCCCATAAAATGTTTATGGATGCCCTAAGTGGGTTTATTCGCTTTATTACTATGATAAACAGCATAAAGCTTATCCGAGCGGAGAGAATTATTGTTCGCTTAGGTCTTGTAAAGGTGACCACTTTTCAGAGATTTATTATTACCATTTATAAAAATGTTGCGGAGTAGACCTACTTAGGAAAAGACGTGGCTCGCATACTTGCGGGCGCGAGTTCTATCCTCATGGTGGCACTGTACATCGCCTGTTTGCAGAATAAACAGGGACACATCTATGCAGCCTACTTACGTGCGCCTTATTATTCGACAAATATAGGCGATGTGAAATGGCACTATTAGCCCGTACTTATCGACGAAGCCTTGGAAATGTACGCACGAATTTCCTAACCCAGTGATATGACCACTATTCACTGTTTTTTGTTGAAAGATAAACCTCGTCGAAAAACCGTAATTATGTCCGCAGAAGGAATTTGAATTCCAATTTCACTGGATCCACCAACCAACCCACAATGTGCCAGGTGTAGTGGAATATCATCCAATTACTCTTCGAGGGTCTTCGAGGGACCGAATGGTTAAAGCAATGGCCGTTATGAACTAGTAGGGTAAGTGAAAGTTTAACCAGATCATGCATGTCGATCTCCAAGCCGCCTGCCAAGCGTGGGGATTATGGCAACACCCCTCTATTAAGGGGCTTCGTCCAGCAGTGGGCGTTTTATGGCTGATGACGAAGCCATGTGAAAGACTTTCAAATGTGTAATACGCTTGCGTTTGACCGCCAACTTGCCTATTATTAACGACAAAGCACGCTTGCCTAGACAATAACGAGTTACTCGCGGCTTGACACAGACAGCACACTCTATTAGATATTTCCAGATGTCTTGATCTTTCAATTACCTCTTTCGCAGCCTGTGGATCCGCGACGCACGAGAAAGTGATGTCCGCTTCCTCGACCACATCGCACGGCGTCACCGCTATGGACGCGCCAACCTTTTCGAAGTCTTTGCACTGTGGATAAAGGAAAAAAATGTCTTTAAAATAAGTACTTGGATAATTATCATGAATTAGGTACTGTAAAAATCAAGTTAGTAATTATTTGATGTGATCCCAAATGAGACATGATTAGTTGCATTGTTGTGACGTCGATATTAATTACGACCATGTATTTGTAAAGGTAAGCAAAATGTTTTATTTTTTAATCAAAAATACAAAATGTACCCTTGGCTCGCTTGGCTTGGCTCTAAAACTAAATAAAACAGAATGCCCAATTCCCTAGTATTCGTTGCCAGAACCTATCGTGCCGTTTATATTTCATCATCATCCACGGCCTTTTCTATCCCACAGTCGACATTTTTTTTCTCTTGCTGTTCCATCTGCCTCGGTAACATGCGCATTGTGTCCAAGGTCAACGAATGACCAACGCTCCGTATATCTTGCCTCGGCCACTGCATCAATGCAGCAATAATTAAACTATTTCCCTTACAATTCTAATTATCAGAGATAATTAGAATTATAGCGCCATCTATGTTCTCCACATGGAAACCCTGCCTCACCGACAGCTCGATAGGTGGCGCTAGGCGTCACCAGGCGTGGCGTTAGCTCGCGTTCGCGTGATCAATACCCTCGCCACGGCGGCGGCAGCCAGCGTCAACGACCGCCCGCTGCCACGCGCCGCCATTTTGATAACGGCTCCTATCTCGGCGGCGAGCGCGCTACACTAGTCGCGGGCACTGTGCCGACACGCGTCTGCAAATTAGTGCAAACCCTCGCGGTTCTATCCAGCGTAGCGACACCGTGCCGCAGCAGGAATGCATGCACCCGGCCGACCGCTTGGAGGACTATAATGGCGCACAGCGACATTTTTGCACTAAAATGTAAAGATTTCTTCTAGGGATTCGACTGCAGTTTCGTTAGGAAATGGTTTAAACCCACTCTGGAAACATTATCAGACCCCAGTCCAGGGATAACAAAAACCTACACAGAAAATGAGAACGTTTATAAAGTAAACAAATTGTAATTCCCGTTCTGTGGCAGCGTATTCACATTTTTTGCAGCCGCGACAGAATTTTACGATTGTTGTATTGTATCAGTCCCATTTCGGTTCCGAACGGTCTCCCGTGGTTCAATGCTCTCGATCTAAATAAGGTCGCACCTGCCTTAGCATTTTTTCGAATGGCTTGGCTAAATACAACCATAAATATTATTCTTCGTCTAAAACGATGAGCGCACAATTTATACTAAAAGCATGTGCATTTCATTTTGTTTATCAAACAAGTCAACGCTCAGGTCAAGTCGGAATACGGACTTGGAATAGGTACAATCAGTACAATTTTAGATGTCTGTGTCCATAATATTATCTGTACATGAATTCGAGCATGGCAATCACTTAATTTATTACTATCACCGCAATGCAATACGTGTCTTATAACAAAGAGCTATGAGTTTTTTTTTTATGCCCGTCATCAGAAGAGGCAACAAGTTGGCATCATTCGCCGTTTGATATCGGTGATTCGATGAATCGCTCCAAGAAAACCCCGCTTCTGTTTAAGAGAGCCGCAAAGTTCGTGAACCTCGTCCAGAGCAATTACCTAATTAACAATAACGACTGGAACCCCAAAATTATGTCAAACTATTCAATTACATGACGCATGGTTTGGAACTTGCTATTGTTTGCACAAAGGAAACAGAGGTGCAGTTAGCGAATGCCAAAGCCATTACGGCTTCACCTCTGCAGTTAAACCTTTGTGCCATCGATCCCTTCGAGCATCGAGGTATATTTTCACGGATCGCTTTACATACTTTGGAATTCATTGATTACTTTTCCGTCAGGAGTGCACTGAAATGGTATCACCAGGGAATACTTTGATGATCAAACGCGATGGAGCAACCTTCCGGCACCGTTTACGATGCCATCAAACGCTGTTGATAATAAACCAGTATTGAGAAATTCGCGACAAACATCGCCCGGGCGGACGAAGGTCAATGCCGATGTTTGCACAGATGCCGTCATGACTTACGAGTCTGAATACTCCGACAGTACTAAACTTACAAATAACATTTTGATCAAAACTAAGAACAAGTTACAAATACAAAGTCATTACACGTTGTAAGTATTATACCTTTGTCAGTTATTAGCCGACTTCAACAGAAGTAGACAAGGTCGTAGAGTTTATAAAAGTTTACCGATCTTTAACAAACTGTAGTTTATTATATTTAGAGAATACTAAAAGCCGCATCTTTAAATGATTCTATTTCATCAATAATTCGTGCAAACAGTGGTTCCAAGGACTTTAGATTAGTGGTTTCACAGTAACCGTCTGAACTCATTTGCTTATCTGCAATGCTCGAGTGTGAACCATCCAACCACAAGGCCTGTAAAACTCGTATCGCACACTTGATATTTAATATCCGCACTGTAAGCGAGATTATATCGTGGATAGTTAGTTATTGAGCGTAGTATTGCGCAGAACCATTCATATAGATAGGAACTTGTGCCTAGCTGAAAACATCACAGCACAAATTGAATGAATATTGTTGTATTTAGACAGAAATGCTTTGAATCTTTTGGCTAAGGGAACGATGGGTCAAGCCACATTAATTCTCCTACACTGGCTTCTAGTTTAGACTTTTGCCATTCATATACCTACTGTAGTGTTTATGACGTTTTGATTCAGATCAGAACTTAACAAAACGGAATTCATAATGTATTACACCAAACATACTATTTTTAACCGACTTCAAAAATGAGGTTCTCAGTTCGACTGTATATTTTTTTTTTGTATGTAATTACTAGAAAATGTGCAGATGTCATCCAGGTATTTGAAGTTGAAGTCGGTTGTATTTTTTTCTGTCGTATTATGCAGAGTCATCTTGTCTTCTCTTGTTTATAAATACACAAGACAATATTGATTGTAACATTATATAAAGTAAATAAATAAACCACACGGAAAAACCGGCCAAGTGCGATTGGGACTCGTGTACCGAGATTCCTTGTCACCGCAAAAGTCGGAACAGTCTTGGGTCTCTCCCGAGAGTACTTGATTTAGTTTAATGAATAGCTAGATAATAGAAGGATCGAAGAATGCAACCCTACTCGAGGCTCTACAGATCTAAAAGGGTCTAGCTAGATCTAAAGCACGAAAATAACAATCAATGTGTTTCTCCCGCAAAGGTGTCCACACACATGTCCAAGGTGTCATGTAGTGGTAGGACTCCACTGCAGAGTCCGACTGGGGAAGTGCCGTACCTTTGTCAGTTATTCAATCGCCAAGCAGTAGTGAACCTATCCTAAACCTGCTGCTTCAACATAAAGAGTCGTTAGCACTTGGTGCAAATTTATAAGCGATCGTTATCCGTTTCGATAGCCAGACTGGAGGCAAATATTTGACTAGCTATGATAATGGTTTTCGCGCCTGAAACTGGGCTCGACAAACTGCTCGTTCCGATCAATATTCTACGAATTCGTTCAATTTAGTAAGAATTGTTTCCGGGCCAAGGCTACAATATCTTCCGAAACGCGGCGGTATTTCGGAAGCGGTCTAATTTGCGCGGCAGAACGGACTAAATTCGAATACGAGGAAGAGATTGAAACTGTTATGGTGTATTAAAAATTCACACATTTCCGCAGGCCTTTCCGAAAGAACATCTTATGAATTTTTGGTGCCTTTATTGCTTTGTTGTCTTTTGTTACATAGTCCGCAAGGGTGATGCCCTTGCCCTTCCCCAATTAAAAATACAAGTCTACGTACCTGGTTTAAAGTACTGTAGTTCCGACACTCTGTAATATTTTGCCTCAAGTTAAAATGAGAAAAATATTGACAAGTGTGCAAGAAAATTTACCACATCCTTGATTTTATAAGTAAAAACATTTGTTTTAAAATTTAATTTCTTTCACAGATTATTTGGGACTAACTAAGAATAATCAAACTAATTTCAACGGCTTAACTCTTTCTTTAAATTCAGTCTTTCATTTCATTCAAGGATTTTCAGAACCAAACCTGGATAACACACGAAAAACATTCAAACAACCCAGTACTCTAATTTGCTTTCGTGTTTCTTAGTGAGTCATGAATGTTCAATAACTAATGAAGACGTTGTTCCGTCCAAATAGAGGTCATAAATACTGATCCTAACCCGGTGGCACAGTACAACCGCTAACAATAACGGCCAATTGTGCGATATAAATAGAATCATGTAACAGTGGCTGTGCGACGAATGACGATCAATACGCTCATCGGATTAAGCACCCTTAGCACGTGAGTCGGTACTTGTCTTGACATAAGCTAGGTACTGTAAGTATTCACTGTTACCCACTTACAGCTACAAAGCAAGATGACCGAGCACATAAAAGTTTATTCCCATAAATATTGTTCGTGATTTAAAGTGCCATGTCATGACCGTGACCCTGTGATCGATGGTTTAAGTGACGACGGTACTACGGTTTAATTTGAGTCAGTACTTTTCCACTAACCGTAGTCTTGATAAGTTCAGTAACGAATTTGACCGTGGTAAGGGCGCTAGCACTTCGACGACCGAAATCATTACTAGTATCGTCCGACGGTTGTTATAGGTACTGTGTTCTTAACCTACGCCATTCCTAACCTTGCCCAACGTCTAAAGATAAAGTACAAGATCAAAAAACAAAGGCAACTCAATAGTACCTACTACCTACATTCAAATAATAATGAATGATAAATAATATTTATGATTTTTACAGGAAGACAAATTATGACCTCTGGCAGGACTCGACTCCTGCATGCGAGCAGTCTCTATGGGTTTCCGCCTTAGATGCCAAATTTCCCAACCTGTTATAAGTAATATTTAGTTATACACTAGAGTATATCGTTATCGTCTGGTGATAACAATATAAGAAAATCACAGACATTGTTTTATCAAACACGCAAAGGCTAAACTTACCAAAACAAAAAGATTTATTAAAATTACATTGATGGACTTGGAGGATTTAGCTCGGCTGGGTTATCAATTAAAGCTGATGGACGACACATAATTTCGAAGACAAATTCGAAATTCAATATATGCAATTCAAACTGTTATATTAGAAAGTAAGCGAGATAGAGTTAAGATAACAGCACCAGAAACAATCATAACATGGTGACTGAACTTCGATCTACGGACGAACAGGAAACACAGCTATAGTCATTGTTTCAATATAGGTCGTACGTGTTCTTTCATTGGTGCGAGGCCGATAGACAATGGAGCTGCAACGTACACGGATTGCACGGACCTTAGAACTAACTGGTAGAACGAGTCTCTTACATAACGTTTGCAAATGTTTTCGCAAACCGTATCGACTCGGCACCGACTCAACATAAAGTGAAAGGAGTACGTAGGTTTTATGTACGTGGATATACAGTATAGCTTAGACTGACAAAATATGAGTGCACGCCGCGTGGGACAAATGCCAGGTGAGTCGTGCATTCCAAATTTTAGATTAGATACATTAGAAATTCTGTTGTAACCTATACCTACGATGTACATATACAATTCAAATATCAATGCTTTGCTCCAAAAAAAAAAACAGCGGAAAAAAGCGTTAAACGTGACCGTGCTCACGTGTTAGCACTTATCAGGCTAAACCAATCAATCTAGCTCATCGACCGATTTCGGCCGGTGCCGGCGTTCACGCGAATCATAACGAAAATTTGATTTTCGGAGAGATAGCGTACGAGTAGATTGCTTTTTTCAGCTATGCAACAATATTCGTCCGTTTTTTATACCAAGGTGATTTAGTGGTGCGTCCGAAACTGGGGCGAATAAAAGACGTAGCAATTGTACTAATGAACACAGAATATGATGGCCGACAAAACATGATTGTGCGTCACGTGACGAAGAATGAACGGAATAATAAAATATTAGTGACGCACTGTAATCATAAACGATACAGTCTGGGACGAGAACGCGTCAAGATATTTGGCGTGAGTCCATTGGAGGAGATTATTTATTCATTTGGAGACAGGTGCTTGCGCCGGAGGCGAACCAGGAAACTATGAAAAAAAACTATAGCTTTAGAGTGGCAAAGTTTAAATCTATTTAACGATACTATCTCGTATAGTAAATACTTAATACTGAATCATCATCATCAGCCCGGAGACGTCCACTGCTGAACGAAGTCGTCCCCCTGAGACCGCCACACTGTACAACCTGCCATATGCATCCACCGGTTGCCCGCGACTTTCACAATGTCGTCAGTCCCACCTACTGGGAGGGTTTCCTACACTACGTCTTCCAGTACGTGGAGTGGAGAGTGAATACTGAATACTTAGAAATAATTAGGTATTTTCAAACAAACAAGCAGAACGCCACAAAACAATTAGAGTTTACCTAAGTGTACACACACGTCTATAACTATTGAGCAATAAACCGTTGCTGTGTGCACTTGTAGCATGTAAGGAGAAAGGTCGTCTTAAAAATGGTCATTAACTAGCACATCTATTTTGTCGGATTTGACCTACTGCATTCATGGCTCACTGACTAGCTTTCATAAATAGACAACATCTTTTCTTTTAACTTTATCGACTTTATTAGGACGAACGATACATATTTATTGAATTAACCATATATAGGTACATATTAAATGCCGTAAGTAAACGTTTGAAGACAGAATAGTTTAGGCAAAATATGGAAGCTTCTTAGAAATTTTATGTAATATTATGTATTTCCAGGAGAAAATCAGAGGCAAAAATAGCGGTAATAGGAGCTGTAATTTCCGCTATTACTTTAGGAAACCGGGACAGCACAGCCACGCGCTCGATCATCTACGTCTCGGTCGCCTTATCGGCACCCAACAGTATAAACAGAAAATTGATTGATGCCAATGTTGCCAAGGAGAAAAATAGACTTGACCTATCATTAGCAGCGAACGTAACATGCTTAGTTCCACTCGAAATCATTGAGGTGTTTAGCGCTAGTTACGTCCCAATTAAATCGAGTACTTCAGTCTTGGCAAGTTTCCGGCGACTACGTACGTCGGGTCAATCCCATTCGGTAAAAACGCGACATTGACGACTCGATTCGAATGTTGCTATTGGGATGTCCTTCACGGGTACGACTCAAAACACTGGCGCTAATAAAAGAAATTATATTTTGCGAGGTTTATGAACGCTGTAAACACTTCTGTTCTGATCTGAAATACACGCTGAGTGGATTAATGCGGACACACCCTGGTGAACTTAAATTTAAGTTAAATTAACAACAAACGATGAAGTAAAACGTTCCCGTCTAGACTAGACAGAGGAATTAGAATGTAATGTTAGGGAAAACGCGAACCAATTTGGAGTGACCGACGCGGCTAAGATTAGACGAAACTTCCAGAAGATTGAGAAGTATGCACATACTCTGAGGCCGTAGATTAGTTAGTACTTACAGCAGTTAGTAAGCGTGGGACTGATCTCGAGATCTCGCCTGGGAACCGCGCTTCACAGGATGCACTTATACATAACGAAGTTTTTGTTGAGAGAAACAAATGAACGCGGTGGTATCGCGAGTCAGATCGATCCCAGACTTAGAAAGACGATGTTATTAACTCTATATGAGCCTATCAAGAAAAACGAGTCACTGTAATGTAATTTAGTAACTTTCATATACACTATCAGTAAGGAAAATAATTGTTATGAATAGAATAGAATATCTTTATTGTTTCACTGTGTAGGTACACAGAGATGTTCCAGAGTATAATGGTATCAACAGCGTACAATATTAATAATAATTAACAATAAAATAATTTTCTTATTAGTAGGTGTCTAAACTCCATACACACAGTCGGTTTCTCTTACACGTTAATTATGCTATCAATTTGTGATCATTAAAATATTCCTTGATTGTATAAAAAGATCGAAGAAAGAAAATTAGCCAGGCCTTTAATTTCGTTTTAAATGTACCACCTTCTAATATTTTATGTCTAGGGTAAACAGTTATAGATTTTAATGGCCTTAGCAAATGCACTTTTAAGAGAACAGTCATACTGTTGTTGAACTGTGGTATACAAATATCGTACTTATGCCTAATCTCTTAATTACAGCTCGATTTGACTTTATTTCACTAAAAACAGCTCATATTATTATTAACATTATGTTCGTGCAGAATTCGACACAATGTCGCCCGACCTATTTAAATTGGTCTAAGTTCTATTCTAAGTTATTTTCAACGTTTCTCTTGAGCTAGTTACTGTAAGTAAAAAACTGGCAACGCTTTCGTTTTAATAGTCGAAAATAGGGAATCGCAACTGCAACGGTGTTGACATTGCAACTTTTTTAAGAGGAAAATTTCATATTATTTTTGTAACTTGTACAGATGATCCCGCTCATGATGAAATAGACCATGTTATGCTGTAAAGTAGCGTGGGACATCCTGTAATTCGATGGTGACTATAATACACGAGATTGGCAAACATTTTAATAAACGAACTGTAAACGAAAAGCCCAATATCGGGTTTAGTGGCATGTCTCGGGAGAGGACTATTTCCAATAGATGATGAAGGTTAATAACTGTAAAGTTTAGGTACTATCTATCTATATATTTAAAAGGCTCTTGTGTCCTGACTGATTGACTGACTGACAGACAACGCACAGCCCAAACCGCTGGTCGTACAGACTTGAAATTTGGAGGGTGTATTCGTCTCGATGCGTAGGGGTGTACTAATAAAGGATTTTTCCAAATTCGTCCCCTAAGGGGGGAAATGTTTGTATGAAAGTTTTTTGTTTTTGTACTTTTAGTCACGAAAATTTGGATTTGGATAGTTAATCTATAATAAAAAATGCTCTTGTCAATATTTTTTTGACAGGGATGATTTAAGGGGGGGTGGAATGTTGTATGGAAAGTTCTTTGTTTTTGAAGTTATAGTGATGAAAATTGATATTTGGGTAGTTTATTCAATGGGGGGTTGGGGGTAAAAAACGTGGTGAATTTTGGGAGCGGGCCGAATTTCTTTCGTACGCGGACGAAATCGCGGGCGACCTCTAGTAGTATAATAATAATATTTAAAAAAAAATATTGAAACATAATGTATACATTTTTCAGTTAACTTTAGTGTACATAGTTAAGGTTATATTTAAATTGTTGTTTATTATGGTTTCCCTACAAACTTACTTACTACAAGATTTATGGGCAAACGAAAATCTCCACTAAAGTAAACCATATCACAAACGGTATTTCCTGAAATTAATACCTAGAGCCAGACTCTAGACGAGGAAAATACTGTAGTTCGCAACAAAAGTTTCATTGCAGAGAAGCAGAACAACAAAGCGAGGAAACGGCTTGAAACTACGAATGAAACCGCAGCAGCGTCTGAGAGAGTACTATTATAAATAGTGTGCACCTGAACCGATGAATAGACGAACTTATTCGTATATTTACACGGTGGAGCTACCATCGTATTTTCTTAACAAAACTAACAGCTTCTCGTCGAATATTTTTAGTCGCACCATTTGGCCACAACTTAATTTAGTTCGCGCTGTACAATCCGCAGAAACCGGGTCACCTCGTGAATCAGGCGTACCGAGAAACTATACTTGCATGTCATGATTTAGTTTTATTGAAAATTTTTGGAGCAATATAATTTGTAACATTTTGTGAAAATTACTTTACCATTCAATTTCTGTATTATTTGTATGATCGTAGTGCGTTCAGTCACATTTGAGATATTGCTCCCAGTTATACATTTGTGGTTTGTGTCATTTTGTCAACCACTAGACAAAGTAAACGTGCAAATTAATTGAACGAAAAGGTTCACTCTTGAGTCTCACTTTGTACATCACTACATCGAATGGAACAGTCGAACCGAAGAGAGCAATTATTTTTGTTCATCCGATTGGACTCGTTATGATATAATATTACAACAATTCTATTCTATTCTAATGTTAAGCTACGACAAGGTAAAGTAAAGTAAATGTTTATTTCCATTAAGTTATATATTCTGGATTATAGGTATACTATACATGTGTCGCCAATTATCAAATAACAGTTATGTTGGCAGTGGGCCCCAAAATCGGCTAGGCCGGTCTCTTGGTGGCCCTGCTAAGGTGTGCCTGAAATTACATTTGCGCGCGCTCGCTAGTACATGAAATATGAGATGAGATAATCTCCTGAGTCTTGAAACATTTACTCTATAGAGTGGCTATGTACCTTATCCTTATATATATTTATAATTTATTTAAAATAAGTGGATGAATGGAGCATATTGGAGAATATTTAGAGATATGATTATTGATAGAAATGTACATCTATGTATTAATATACTATTTAGCTACTACTATTATATTTATATAGACTTATATAAAACATAACTTGGTAGGATTGTAATGGAGGAAGGAGAATCAAGTTGAAAGTCTACAAATCCAACAAGGTATTCATCAAGAAAGCAAATACTGCACGATCCACGAGGCTCTGTTAATAATCGCAACAGATAAATGCCGTTAATCTAAGGAAAGTAAGAGTTAACAAAAATTATAATTCACTCCGAGATAGCGTGAGACACATTCTCAGCAGGTAGAAAAGGTACGTATTCCGGAATAGAGAATATGCATGTGTTTTTTTTTTATTGACTCACCAAAAAGCTGAATGCCAACAAAACAAATCATCGAAAATAAAATCTTAATATGTGCCCAAATAATGGAAGTTGTTGTTTTATTTATACGGTAATACTCACGTTTAATTAAATCGGATACTCCGACTATAGTTTACTATATGTTACTATGAGTATTCCCATATAAATAAAACAAAAATGTGTCGTAACCACGTTAGTTTTCATAATAAAATAATGAAGTTATAAACATTTTAGTTTCATGTTAGACGGGGAGGGCACTATACTAGGTTTATGACGTCAAAGTCCACGATTCCAAACAAATTCTATACTAGCACGTGTTTTTCTAGAAAGGGACAGATGACTCCCTCCCAAATACACTTGGTTACAAATGCACACCTAATTACTTCCGATTTCAATTATTTTTTCGTTGTAAGCATCAGATTCAGTTAAACTCTCCATTTGTCCTATTATTTTTAATAATTGAAACATATGCATAATTATTCCCTATTACGGTTGCTTTACTTTGCCTCGTATTTTATTCTGAGTCCTTTTAAATCCAGTTATTTCGATTAATCAAGTAACAATTACTTAAGTTACTTATTATCTTATTTAGATATCTTAAAAAACGGGGCCGGGGTTACTTCGGAACCTAAACCAGACAAAACAACCAGACACTGTCTGTCCCGACTCCCAACTAATTAGTCTAGCATGGGTTGATCGGTTGACAATAAGTTACTCTTATAATATTATTCCAACAGGCACGCTGCGCAAGCCGGATAGATTGAATTTGGGTGAAGGATGACTATGGCCCTTGACATTTCTTCAGTTTAGGCTTGGCTGAGCTTATCTTATGTAACTTTCTTACACCGCTACAAGGTTCAGTTTAGTTTCCTATCCTGCTAGATGCCTACTGGACTGCGACCTCTTTCCTTCACTGGACTAATCTAAACGTGCATAACTTTTGCTGTAACACAGATGCAGTCGTGTTTGCCACCGACCGACATAGATTTTTCTAGGTCTCATCTCACCGCGTTACGTAAGCCGCGTCTTGCCTAACGCTCTGTAACATTAGCTGGCTAGAGATACTCATTGATCGCGGCGGTGGTCCTTGAAGCCCAAAAAGATCCCCGGGGAAATAAAAGCCGATATTTCGAAACCTTGTAATGGTTTATTCACCTTACCGTAAAACTCAAATAAACCGACCCACACCGTTCAAGCCCCTTAGTCAGCCGGAGAATGTTGTCACCGCGAGTTAAGGAATCGCTCTCGTTTACTAACGCCATCTAGTTTTAATCGACTGAACTATTGGACTTGATCGATGGGTTCAAGTTTTGAAATGGTGCGTGAAGCGCGTCGAACATTCCACCCATCAAGGATCATTATTGCAAATAATGTCCTTCACAAATATTTTTGTCTTGAATCAAAATTGTATACAGAGAAAATTCTAAGTTTTGTAAATAGTTCACCACCCATCATGAAAACATTGAGACATGCATGCAAAAGGAAAATGAATGTAACCACCCATCGTGAAAAAGTAAGTTTAAATCATGCAAAAAAACTAATTGCCATGCATCATTATGGCAAGATGGGAGCTAAAAGAATACAAAGCAAGTTATATATCTACTGGCAGAAGGCAAATTTTTGTAATTGGGCGTTTAACGACGGCGTTTTTACATTTAAGTGAAACGACTCTAATAAGCCCGTCGTCGCCCGGATGTAAATCTATGATTCTGGCTAAAGGCCATTTGCCAGGAGGCAAATTGTCATCTTTGACCAGGACTAGAGTTCCTATTTTAATGTCATTGTCCATTTGTTTCACCCACTTAGGTCTTTGTTGAAGTCTGCTTAAATATTCAGTCAACCATCTGTTCCAAAAACTTTGAAACAATCTCTGAGTAAGCTGCCATCGATCCAATCTATTAACATTAGTCTCTAAATGCGATGGTTCTGGTACTACTATCGGTGGCTCACCGATCAAGAAGTGACCGGGAGTCAAAGGCGCCAAATCGGTAATATCATCGCTGATTGGTGAAATTGGTCTTGAATTTAAGCAGGCTTCAATCTGACTAGTCACTGTCGACATTTCCTCATAAGTAAGTGTGGAATTCCCGAGTATCCTTCTCAGGTGATGTTTGATGGAGCGAACACCAGCTTCCCAAAGTCCTCCAAAGTGAGGTGCACTAGCCGGAATATGATGCCAGGTCGTTCCATCTCTCGCTAATTGGTCATAAATCTGGTTCTTCACCGAATCTAGGTGGTTCTTGTATAAATCTAGCAGTTGTTTATTGCCAGCAGTGAAGTTTGTGGCATTGTCGCTCCAGACGTTGCTACAGTGCCCACGTCTAGCAGTGAATCTCTTAAAAGCGGCCACGAAACTCTCACTGTCCAATCCGCTGACAATCTCTATATGAATGGCCTTTGTCGCCATGCAAATAAAAATACAAATGTATCCTTTGTAAGTTTTGCATCCTCGACCTTTTGACATCCTGAGGTCTATAGGACCTGCGAAATCTACACCCGAATTTAGAAAGGGTCTACTCGGAGTAACTCTTTGTTGTGGGAGATCTGCCATTAATTGAGTTCGAGTTGCAGCCTTGTAACGAACACAAACAACGCATTTGTGCACCTCATGGTTGATCATATTCTTACAACCCAGAATCCAATATGTCTGTCGAATGTAATTTAGCATAAGGGTTGGTCCCCCGTGTAGAGTCTTCATGTGTGCTTGGGCAATAATCAATTTTGAAAGGGTGTGATTGTGAGGTAAAATTATCTGGTGTTTGGCATCTTCGGGTATATTAGCATGACGTAACCGGCCTCCGACTCTTAGGACATCCATTTCATCCAAAAATGGGTTAAGCAATCGAAGTTTACTCCTGTTGGTAAGGGGTTTGTTCGCCCTTAAGTAGTGTACGTCGTCTGCGAATTCTTCCTTTTGGCAAAGAAGAATGCAAACCGTCAGTGAACGTGATAATTCAATGGCTGTAAGGTAAGTAGGGTACTTTTCTTTCTTTCCGAATCTCTTGCACCATGCTATGACTCTAAGTAGTTTGTTCAGTGTAGAAAATTTTCCAAAAAGGTCTTGTGTAAAATCTCTTTCGTTGTTTGTATTTGAAGTATCTATAAAGTGTACTACCCTTTCTTCCAGTTTTAAGTCTTCATGTAAGTCCGTGGGAACTTTATGTTGTCTCTTCCCTTCTAGCAACCACTCCGGACCCTTCCACCAAAGTCTTTCATTTTTCAGCATTGAAGCCGACACGCCTCTCGAAGCCAGATCACTGGGATTCTCCTTCGAGGCTACGTGACTCCAGTGATGAGCAGGTAAGGTAGTTAGGATTTCCGAGGTACGATTCGCGATAAAAGTCTTCCACCTGCTTGGGTGACTCTGTAACCACGCCAAGACAACTTGCGAATCAGTGTAAGCATATAAGTCTTCTCTAGGAACTTTCAGGTATTCAGCGACTTCATTTAGCAGTTTGGCGAGCAGCGCAGCACCACACAACTCCAAACGAGGTATAGAAATTGTTTTTACAGGAGCTACTTTCGTTTTTGCTGAGATTAGCTGTACGTGGACGTCTCCGCTAGGCCCAATCACACGTG
The DNA here is from genome assembly GCA_905404285.2 of Erannis defoliaria. Taxonomy (NCBI): domain Eukaryota; kingdom Metazoa; phylum Arthropoda; class Insecta; order Lepidoptera; family Geometridae; genus Erannis; species Erannis defoliaria. The sequence continues at coordinate 1,199,820 of FR990082.1, read as the reverse complement.
AGTACACAACAGCCGCGTAGGCCATGGTACTAGCATCAGAAAAGCCGTGAAGTTCAAGATTAGTGTTATTTGTAGTCGTATGTAACCACCTTTTAATTCTGATTTCAGATAGACAAGGCAGCTCTGAGCGGTACTGCAGCCAGTCTTCTTTCAACGCTTGAGGTATTTCCTGATCCCAAGTTACACCAGAAAGCCAAAGTTTCTGCAAGAAAACCTTTCCGATTATGATAGTAGGAGCAAGCCATGACATAGGATCGAAGAGTTTGGCTACGTCGCTCGCTATAGTTCGCTTCGTCACAACGGTTTGTACAGGTAAGTTTATAGAATATTGAAATTCATCTCTCATATTGTTCCAGGCTATTCCCAAAGTCTTCACTGTCGTATCAAGATTCAGCTCTTTGTCGTGGTCGTCTATCCCGTGCATAAGTCTCAGAAGGTTTGTGTTGTTGGTGTTCCACTTTTGCATTTCAAACCCTCCCGATTTTAGTAGTTCTGTCATATCATTGTAAATTAGAAGTCCTTCTTCGTAACTGTTGGCCCCTGTTAACAAATCATCCATGTAGAAGTCTGTTAGAGCAATGGTTGCTGCTACTGGATGCTGCTTCGTCTCATCTAAGGCCAACTGTTGCAGAACCTTGGTCGCCAGGTAGGGTGCACTGGCTGTGCCGAAGGTCACTCTATTCATTTGAAAATCTTTGATTTCGTCTTTTGTATCTTCGCGCCACAATACGCGTTGAAAGTCTGGTTGTGTAACGACGACTTGCCGATACATTTTTACTATATCGGCTACTAAACCCACTTTATGTTGTCGCCATCGCATGATTATGTGTCTCAAGTCTTGCTGCAAACGTGGCCCGACCAATAGGTCGTCATTTAACGAAACTTGGTTTTTGTATTTACAGCTAGCGTCGAATACCACTCGAACCTTTGTAGTACTTTTATCAGCTCTTATAACTGCGTGATGAGGTAAGTACACGGCATTTGGTTTGTATGTGTCTTCTTCCTCTTTAATTTCTTGCATGTGTTCTAAAGTAAGGTATTCTTTCATGACTTCACTGTACTCTTTTTTCAGCCACTGATCTTTCTCCAACCTTCTCTCCATTTGCAACCATCTTGCTTTGGCAACTTCTCTTGAATCGCCATATTGGCATTGTGGGTCTTCACCTTTGAATGGCAAAGACACTGTATATCTTCCGTCTTCTTGTCTGTGATGTGTCTCTTTGAAATGTTGTTCACAACGTTCTTCTTCGTCCGATAAATGTGTCTTGCATGCACCCTCTTCTATCTCCCAGAACCTTTGAAGCATTTTATCTTCAATGCATAAGTGCATGCTAAGTGTAGTTGTGTAGCCATGTAGAGCCTCAGTACTTGAAATCTGGCCTGTCAATATCCACCCGAGGTGAGTATTCTGAGCTATTGGTGATCCTCGGGGGCCTTTCTTAAGTCCAGTAGTGATTATATCACCGTAGACATCTGCGCCTAACAATAGATCCACTTTGCCAGGTTTTGCGTAATTCGGATCTGCTAGTTCAAGTTGGCGCAGGTGTGACCAGTCGTTGTTGTGTACTTCTGTGGTAGGTAACATTCGAGTGAGTGATTTGAGCACGCATGCTTTAACTGGTGTAGCAAAGTTTTTATTCACAGTCGAATGTGCTTTAAATGAAACCATGTGTTTGGAGTGGAGGCTTCTCCCGTTCTCTCCCAGTCCATTAATTTGGCAATTGATTGGTATTTTCTTTAACCCAAGGAACTGTGTTGCGGATTCTGTAATAAATGAACATTGGGACCCGTGATCTATCAATGCCCTAAAGTGGTGTGTAGCCCCATTTTGATTAATAACTTTCACCATGGCTGTGGCCAGCAGCACGTTAGTTGGAAGTTCTTTGTCCGCATAATGGGAAGCTACGTTGTTGACTGGTGTAAAGGCTACGTTTGAATCGTTTCGAAATTGTACAGTTCCAGCTCGCTCTGGAACTTGATCTGTGGCTTTATTTTCGGGGTGAATTAAGGAATGATGTCTTTTACCGCATCTGCGGCACGATGTTTTGTGTTTACAATTAAAGACTGTGTGATTTGGAATCAAACAATTGTAGCATAAGCCATTCTTCTCTACAAACTTCTTCTTTTCGTCGCAGCTAAGCGTAGTGAAGTCTTTGCAATGGTAGATTAAATGATTCCCTTTGCAGAAGTTGCAGTTGGTATTACTTGAGGCAGTGTGATATGACGATTGCCTAGTGTTGGGACGGGGTCTGGATTGTGGCTTAGATGTTTCTAGTACTTCAAGAGTTCTGAAGCGTGACTCCAAAAAGACGCACAAGATTTTGTACGTAGGTAGTTCGTCACCGCTGTCTTCATTTGTACCAATATGTTGTTCCCAAAGCCGAACAGATTCTGTATCCAGTTTGTTCACAGTGATATACACTAATATGGGATCCCAATCGGACGATGCTACGTCTAGATTCTTTAAAGCATTCAAACATTCATTAGTTGTATCAAGAAGTGACTTGACTGCCTGAGAAGACTCGTTACTAATGGATTTTTGCGTCATCATTCTTTTCAGCAACGCGTTTATAACGAAGCGCTTGTTGCTGAATCGTTTTTTAAGAGTTGCCCATGCTTCGTCGTAGCTAGCCTCTGTTATAGGTATATGCCGCAGCAATGCCTCTGCCTCTCCACTCAGACTTGATTTTAAATAATGCAACTTTTGTACATTTGATAGTGATTTATTATTATGGATTAGTGATGTGAAGAGATCGTGGAACGATGTCCATTCTGCATAATTTCCAGAGAAAGAAGGAATATTTATTCTGGGTAATTTAATTTCAGCACGTGTTTGTGGCACCTGACTTGAGGGTGCTGGCTGTGACACTGTTGTCGTGGGTACAAATTTTTCCAAACAGTCCAGCATCTCACACTTGCCCAATGTATAAGCATCTTCACCCTGTGTATAAATATCCTTTGAAATGTAATCTGCTGACTTGATCAGCTTCATATGATTTTTCATAAAAGTTTCCCATAATCCTTCTAATAAATTCAGTCTGACTTGTATGTAAGTTTTATTTAATTTCACTTTAGCAGTTTTCTTAAAATTTGTCAAAGCCGCTTTTAACTGTCTAAAAACTTCCTCTTGTTGACCAATTAACTCCTCCATTACGTCGTATTTTTACAAGTAGAAAATAGTTTGAAATTCTCTAAGTTGAAAAGATTTAAAAATATTCTAAGTCTTTTTGCACAGGTTCGTAAAAATATTCTAAGTCTTTTTGCACAGAATTTTTTCTAAGTCCGGAAAATATTCTTAAAATTTTACAAGTCTTTTTTGCACACAATTTTTCTAAGTTAAATTCACTATGTCCACAAAGTTCGAAAATAATTTAGAAGTATTTTTTTACACAATTTGTTCAAAGTCACTTTTAATTAAATTTATTACTCACGGTTACCAAGTCCTTATGTCACTTTAATCCAATTGTTCAATCACTATCACTGTCCCGTATCACTATTCCGTATCACTCACTATCACTGTCACGTGACTTCGAGAACGCACACGCACACACTAACGAACGGATCCGTATACTCGCGGTCGCGACACTTAGGATCCGGCTCGAAGGACCAATGAACGCGGCGGTGGTCCTTGAAGCCCAAAAAGATCCCCGGGGAAATAAAAGCCGATATTTCGAAACCTTGTAATGGTTTACTCACCTTACCGTAAAACTCAAATAAACCGACCCACACCGTTCAAGCCCCTTAGTCAGCCGGAGAATGTTGTCACCGCGAGTTAAGGAATCGCTCTCGTTTACTAACGCCATCTAGTTTTAATCGACTGAACTATTGGACTTGATCGATGGGTTCAAGTTTTGAAATGGTGCGTGAAGCGCGTCGAACACTCATGTCTACTAGGATTTCCTGTACTATGAGAGCATCTACCGTCTTGGGACTTAGGAAAATACCGTTTGGAAGTTGTATAACATTGTTCCATCTCGAAGCCTTGAACGAAAGGGTAGTCAAGCATCTCTCTATGAATTATATGCTCCAAACAGCTGCACCCAACATTATAATCTGATGAAATATTTGCCAACTGCGTCTATGTCTAAGTATAACACCAGAAACGATTATGAAGTTTGAAATTATTTGGCTTTTAAAAACAGTTTGAGTAGTTCTATCGCAGCATCACACATACTTCCAATTATCAGTCTGCTTGCCTTTGCGATTCAATCTATCAATGTTAATTCTTGATTATTATAGGCTGGATTCAGGATAATGGATCAGGATTTTGGGGCTTCATTCTATTCTATTCATTTCTGGATTTATCTAGTCTAGAATATTCTATATTGTATATACATGCTTTATGGCTATGTTTGCTATCGGTTAAGTCATTGTTGGCCCCAACAGCGTAGCGCTAATCAGGCACCTCGTCTCATCGTTTATTGACCAATACATTTATTATAAAACTCGCTGCTTCATTCACTGGCGCCAATAAGCAGTAAAGTTTCGTACTTATCTGTCTATTTTTTATTATTATAACCTATTGAGGTAATATCTCAATGTTACAACCACAAAATATTGCGACCTATTTTAATGGCTAAGCCGAATACGTCAAATACATCATAATGTAACTCACTTCTCACTTTTAATGTAATTTTATTGGGAATTAACTATACTTAGTTATATTCGCAACGGGCAATGGAGAGAGCTATGCTCGGAGTTACTTTGCGCGATAGAATCCGGAACGAGGATATTCGCCAAAGAACCAAAGTTACCGACATAGCTCGCAAGGTTTGCAAGTTGAAGTGGCAATGGGCAGGCCACATCGCTCGCAGAACTGACAACCGATGGGGAAGAAAGGTTCTTGAGTGGCGACCGTGAACCGGAAGACGCAGCGTAGGAAGGCCTCCCACTAGATGGACCGACGACATTGTAAAAGTCGCGGGCAACCGGTGGATGCAAATGGCAGGTTGTCGTACAGTGTGGCGGTCTAAGGGGGAGGCCTTCGTTCAGCAGTGGACGTCTCCGGGCTGATGATGATGATGATGATGAGTTATATTAGTACCTACGTTAATGATGTTACAAAATAAATTATTTTTCTTTCTTCTTTCTTTCTTTCTTTCAAATAATGTATTCTTATATGATATATAGTAAGGCCCACCCAGCCATCAGCCTGAAAACGTCCCCTGCTGGATGAAGGCCTCCCCCTTAATAGGGAGTTGTTGCCATAATCCCCACCCTTGGCAGGCGGCTTGGGGATCGCAGAATGTTCACCACCGTTAACGGAGAGGACGCTGCTGCCCGTCCTCCGGTGGTTCTGGTTGCAGTTTTAGTACATACCCAGATCCCAGGAATCGTAGGACAATCGTGGAATAATACTTCATATCTCAAAAGTCGGATTTTGATATTAATACCCTTGAACTACACCCGAAATAAATCTACTAATCTCGGAACACAATTTATGTCATATCGTTATAAACATAAAGAAATATTAATATGCAACATGCATGCATACCCCACCCACCTAATAGCACAGAAGAAATAATAGTACTAATAGAGAACTCTTACAGTGCTTATGAAAAGACACATAGAGGAGTGTTTGCGTGATTTCAAACGCGTACTTGTCAGCTTTATCTGTTCCCCGTTAAGGCTGCTCTTATTCATGTTTCAAGCACATTTTTTACTGCGATCAATCATTATTCTAAAGCTGAATGAGCTAAGGCCACATTTAGCGGAGCAAAAATATGGCAGATACGCAGATTCGATTATTGTTTTTTTTACCCATTTTTAATTTATTACAAGTTAATATAAACATTTTTTCATCACACTTGCTCGTAAAGTGGATCTTATTACATCGGTTTTAGGCTCATAATCCAAGCTATTACGCACGCGTGCTTTTCACTTTACATTACGGCACTTGTGCTATAATAGGTATAACCCGGTAAAGTCAAGTTTGTACGTGACTGCAATTAGACGTATGTATACGAAGCACTCTTAATATAGCCGGGTAATACTTACAGTTTTTTTGTAATACCAACAAAGAGTTCTTATGCCGCTGAAGTAAATGTCAACCTGCGCGCGCATGGCTGGTTTGGGCGCCATTGTTTTTTCCTCGCAAGTGTGACGAAAACAGTCGTATGGAACTCTTGTGCTATTAGTCATTACGCTCTCGGCTTCCTTATCGCGCTCGCCTGCGGCTCGCGCGCATAATACCGCCTCTAGTGTAATGACCAACATAGCACACTTGTATCATAATGTACTATTCCAAAACTAAGAGCTACAAATCGTGGCAAACTATATTATTTGCAAGTGAGTAAATTTTCGTGCTAAATTTGTAAAATTTACAAAATTATTTATTTATTTATTAAAACTCTTATAATGTGTAAAAATAGAGGTGTTTTGTAATTTTTTTTCTTCTTATCTAATTTTTTTAGAAAGATTACAAAAGCGCTACATCACTTCTCACATCTTATAGATACAAATATATTTTTTTGGGAAAACACAAACTTATAAAAGCCGTCATAAAACTGACGTGATTTTTTTGAACAGGGCCCTTAATACGCTAACGACATGGCAATGAGTGTTATCATCCCGCGGGATTTGGGAGATGCAGCAGCAAACATAGCTCCGTGATTAGATCATGCGTCATGACGATCCAGTTCAAGCTCAACCAGCGCACGCGTTACTTGTTGACATTAAACACGATCTATATGTCGCAGACCAATTGTATAATCGCCGTTTTATGTCATGGCTAGCCATTTTACAAAACAGAGACGTTTTGTAAAACGGCGGATCAACGTTTAGCCGGATTGACATTGCGATACGTTCTACAATACGGCGGCCTATGTTTAGCCACATTGTAATCAAGTTGTCTTCAATGAAAAATGGTTATCATACTAACAAAATGCAGTGTGTATATAGTAAAAAAAAACATTGTATGACACAAAAGGACACTTGGTATGTAAGTAGCAGGCAAACAATTGTTCCAAATGAAAAGTCAAACTTAAGTTATCATAGCACCAAGCCGCCGCGAGTGTCCAAAATTTGAACTAAAGATTGCCAAAGTGGCGGATCATGACCCGCTCAATTACAATAATGGCGGTGTTGTAGAACGCGAAGCACGCATACAATGCGGCGACCTTACTTTCAGCCATAATACAATTTGGCTAAACTTTAATACTCCGTTTTATAAAACGGCCCCGATTTTTAAAATGACTAGTCGTTATGTAATACGGCGTATTCTGCAATTTGGCTGCGACATATATACGGAATGATCCAACAGATTACAGATCAACCGCCAGAAGGCGTCCACTGCTGGACGAAGGCCTCTCCCTTATTAGGAAGGTGTTGCCATAATCCCCACGCTTGGCAGACGGCTTGGGGATCGCAGAATACTCACCACTGTTAAGTGAGAGGACGCTGCTGCCCGTCCTCCGGTGGTTCTGGATGCAGTTTTAGGACATACACTGGTCCGGTTAGAGATATATATACATAATTGCAGCTTTAGTAATAAATAATTAATATATTAAGTGTTCGCATGCGAACACCTTTTTGAACACAAGTTTGATAAATTCGAAGAAAAAAATGGTGTGCCTATTCAAAATTACCAGTCGTGCCATGCATTTAGCATGGGGACTTCTTTGTGTATTCTCAGACGTAGTATCATTGATTATGTTTTCGATGATATTGTTACGTGTGAATATAATGCAATCTTTGGCGGCCCAACCCAACCCCCCAACAACCCACTTGGCAACGGACGGACACATTGTTAATCTAAAGTTCATTAGGACAGTAATAGGGTAGTTAACGATTACCTAACATCGTCACAGACTAAATAAATGATAGTTTCATTACGGTTAGTTGTTAAGCGTATTTAGGCAGCAGTTATAGCTTATTAACTTTGGTCTCTAATAATGATTTTAAGCTAGTTATGTATAGTATTATGTAATTTATGTAAATATACTTAAACAATTTTTTCATCAGACTCGGATGTAATTACCTTGAACCTTATACCATTGTATCCAAGAGATTGTAAACTGAGTAATACAAGAAGCCAACTACGTTTTACACTAATACAGATATACAAGCTGTTGTTTTGAATTCCCGCCAAATTTACAGAGGTCAAAATACTCATCGTTATGAACAACTTTTACTATGGGGCCAACACAGAAATCGCGAATAAAAATCAGCCGTCCCATAAAAATAAGTCATTGACCTGGGACAAAATGTACGGAACAGCTGACTTTTTTCGCGATTTTAGGGTTGGCCCCATAGTAAAAGTTGTTCAAAACGATGAGTATATCTCTCTGTAAGTTTGGTGGGAATGTAACTGAACAGCTTGTAGAAACGATTGTCTTAGCTATTATCAACCCATTACAATCCGCGGTTGGATTAGCCTCTCCTAATCCACATCACTTAGTCCGGTTTTTCGCTTCTAGCCACTGCTTTAGCTATGGATGTGTGTAATGCGGTAATGCCCTACTGCCTCGCAGGCCTCCATTAATTGTTATGAAAACTTATGCTGCGTTCCGTAATGCGCTAAAAGTGATAATATCGCGAATCCGACCAAATTTAATAGTCACAAAATATAAGGGCTTTGATTTGGTTGAGTAATACTTCTGACTTTGGTCGGATTCGCGATATTATCACTTTTAGCGCATTACGGAACGCAGCACTAATGTTACGACACATCTGTCATACAATGCCATTATTGCAATAGACATTTTTGTAGACATCCCTCTGTGAGATACGGAACTTTATGTATCGATAATATTATAACAGTCTGCTCTAGACAGCAAGACATTGGATAATCAGTTTTGTATAGTGTGTCCGCGTTAATGCTAATGAATGCTATGGAAAATGAAGTTACGTGATTACTTTAAATTTATGCAAAACTAAAATAAAAATACAAAATTATTTATTTTGACTCAAATATTTCCACAAAAAATATATGACAGGCTCCCAAACTAGTCAAGGACTGTGTGCCGGGAGTCGGGAACCAGTGGCTTCTGTATAACTAGACATTACGTAAATATGCCAAAACAAAACTATAGGTACTACTATAGGTAGATTACTCGGTAGCAAACTAAATGGATCGCGAGGACCTGCAGGGCTAACATGCGCACCGCGAGAAAAATTTCTCGATTCTTAAAAACAGGACAAGGCTACGAATCTGTATAAGTTTGTCTCGTTTTCGCACGACATAAAGACACGACAAAATTTTCTCGCGGTGCGCATGTTAGCCCTGCTGAACGAAGCTTGGGCGCAAGCAGCGACAAAACATAAGGTAAGTTTTTTTGCTTATAATTTAATAAAAAAAATTGTGCGAATTTTGAGTAAAGTCTTGGAATAAAAGTAACAGTTATTATATTTAATTATAGTTAGGATGCATGGCAGATACCTTCGACAGGATTTGCGTTAAATAAATTTAACCCCTATTATTTGGAAATGTTGGAACATAAACAACAGTATTGCTGTAACTGGCAAGGCAGCAAAGAATAAAGAAAGACAAAGATATGATTAAGATCCCGGATCAAGTTCAATAAGCTGATAATGAAGCTCAACTCAACGAACTCTATAATTACAGTAATTTTGAAACAACATGGCGGATTGGTGACAGGTATGTATAACAATTACGGCTAATGGCAATATCATTGTTCCATCCGGAGCCACCGCAGTAGTTATATATAGATCAAAGATAATTCAAACTAATTGTTTTAGAGAAGCTAACTACTAAGAGAATTAAATACATATTCAAAAGAAATGAGTTTGGTATTGATAAAAAAACAATTTCTAAATGAAATTAGCAATTTTCCTCTTAATTTTAAATTCGATTATGAGGACGATAGACAAAAACAATTGTTGATTTCAAAATAGAATTGACTACAATTGTTGTTGATTTACTAAAACAATGAGGTTTGGGGACGTAGACGAATTAAAACACTGTTTTAAACTCACGTCTGTTTATTACAGTTCTATAATTTTATTTTCATCACACTTGCTCGTAAAGTAGATCTTATTACATCGCTTTTAGGCTCATAATCCAAGCTATTATACACGCGTGCTTTTTACTTTACATTACGGCACTTGTACTATAATAGGTATAACCCGGTAAAGTCAAGTTTGTACGTGACTGCAATTAGACGTACGTGTACGAAGCACTCTTAATATAGCCGGGTAATCTTACAGTTTTTTTGTAATACCAACAAAGAGTTCTTATGCCGCTGAAGTAAATGTCAACCTGCGCGCGCATTACTGATTTGGGCGCCATTTTCCGCAAATGTTTGTTGACGTTTTCGCTGTGTGGTTAATTATTAACAAAAAAAAAGGTTTTTTCCTCGCAAGTGTGACGAAAACAGTCGTATGGAACTCTTGTGCTATTAGTCATTACGCTATCGGCTTTCTTATCGCGCTCGCCTGCGGCTCGCGCGCATAATACCGCCTCTAGTGTAATGACCAACATAGCACACTCGTATCATAATGTACTATTACGAGATATTTACCGTGATTGAAACGAGCTCCCGACATAGACACTGTAAATATCCCGTAAATAGCTAATTTGGTTGTTGTGGCTTTGGCTTGGAAGAAAGCAATGTACCATGGTGGTGATTATGATAACGACTTGTTAGTTTCGAAATGAATTTGGCGTCAATACACCAAAACAAGTTGTCTACAAAAATTGCTAATAGAACACAGATCTCATTGCATTGAACCAAACATTACCTTGGAAGACGTATTTTCGAGTGAATAAAGGTCAATATGTGAGTATGAATAACTAGTCGCAATTAGTTACGGCATTGTAGCTCTCTACGTCGGTAACTGTAATACAGAAACAAAACCAGTTATCGTAATCAGTTCGCGCGAAAAACCAAACGGCCTTGTCCAATTTCTATTCTGTACAGATACGCGCCCACATGTTAAATAATAACTATTGTGTATACTGTGCCCACACGCCACTTATCTTGCGTGTGTGGGTGTATTTTGCATGTGTGCACTCGGTATTGAGTACGCCGATAACTCTATCCATCGGTTTAATAAGTCAATACTATTGTGAAAGTGTTTATTCATTGAAAGCATTACAAAAACAGTTTTGTTTAGCAGGTTACATGAGTGATTAAGACTCGTCTGGTTTCCGAAACGACACTAGTTGGTAGGTATTTAGTTAATTGGATTGAATTTTCAAGGTAAATTGGCCGCTAGTTACGTTTAGGGACATCGCTGTGTGATGTTATGTTTAGGCAGAATTAACTACCGACGTCGTTAGGAAACGTTAGAGGCGTTTGAGTTACTTGTTGGTTTTAACTATGATCACGTCAGTACATTGAGCTAGTAGCTCAGTGCGCCAGAAGCATAGTGATCGTTGGTTTAATTCATACAATGAAGTCGTTTTAAGAAATGTCATTTGTATGACATTCATTGACATTATTTTAACATATTTTATTTCATTTTGCTGTATGACTAGTATTTTTTTTGTGGGTACCTATTCACTAAGCTACCAAACTAAGTGTATACCTTTTATATTTACCATGTCGATGACTTGGCAACATTATGTTGCATGTTTGCTGTTTTTAAAAAAAATAGATTTTAAAATTATTTTAGGTATTCATTTTATAATTTTTATTGTTATCATCAATGTGACCATCATCGCGGGGAAACTTGAATACGTCAGGGTAATACATTCAATGGCGTATGTGGATCACCACTACTCGCAACCGGGCTAGCGCGTGCCGGGTATGGTCCAATCGCCCTTAGGTTAGGTACATGCTGGACCATGTCCAGCAGTGGACTAATGAAAGGCTGATTATGCATAAAAATACAATAATAGAAACAGCGACATTAAACGAGGAAGGAGTAAGGAACAAGTCAGTGGAGACGAAACTACAGCACCCTGCGGAGGTCAAGGACAGGGCGATCACCCGGCACGCCGACATCAAAGAAGGAATTGTTACCTAGTAGATCTGGCAAAATTCCAAAAAAGCGAGACAAGAGTGATCTGCGAGTGATACCAATAGCTGTCGTAAGGTCTCTATGGAATATATAATGTATGAAAGGCTATAAACGCGACAGTGAAGCGAACGTGAAAATTAATGCAAATATAAAACTATCCGTGTCTGAAGAATGAAGCAATTTATCGATGCGTTAAAATCATTAAAGAAAGGTAGAGACATAATGGTAACATAAGACATTATTGATTTCAAAACCAAACTACTGAACCGATTTTAATGCAATTTATTAACCAATCTGAAAGTATATTCTTTCAATAAAAAAAAAAAACGGTTTATAAAAGACAGAAAACTGAGGTAACAACTTTAAAAAAAAAGCGTATAGCCGTATTGAGAAACTCCTCCTTTTTTGAAGTCGGTTAAGAATAGAACAGAATACGGGTCAACATCTAATCAGTAATTCATTAAAAATGCAATATTGCAATAATCATTAAACCATACCTGGGTATGTCCTTAAACTGCAACCAGACCCACCGGAGGACGGGCAGCAGCGTCGTCTCGGTTAACGGTGTTGAGCATTCTGCGATCTCCAACCCGCCTGCCAAGCGTGGGGATTATAGCAACACCCCTCTATTGGGAGGCCTTCGTCCAGCAGTGCACATCTTATGGCTGACGACGATAGTTGGTTCAACAAGGAAAATAATTGCCGACGCTGAAGGATTCATATGGATGCCTGAGAAACTGGGTTATTCAATAAGTGGACTCGAGGGGCTGGACACGCGTGGGTCCAAAATTACATGAATTTTATCAAATAATTACAGTTTACAAAAAAGGTAAAACAAGTTCAATTGGAACAAAAATGTCCACTAAGCGATTGTTTTCAATTCATTAGAGGAAAATCAACAGACTATGAAGTTTATTTTGCACGTTTCTCGATCGTCACGTGAATTTGTCACGTTCGGTGAACGTATGTTTGGAGGAAAAGTTTCCTAGTTCAAGGAAAATGTTCTAACAAAATATTATATTTATTTGTGGTAACAAAAATAATATAGGTACATTATTTGGAACCAGTTATTCTAATCGTAGTCAATTAAAACTAAGTATTACATAAATACTACTAAATAATCCTACTCAATGTAGCTAAGGCAATAATTTAATGATCCGTTCTCCTTGTACTATTATTAAATTAAAAGTAGGTATAAGTTTCCACAGGAAATTGTTTTAACATTGTCAGAAGGATTATTCCCGAAGTGAATTAAGAGGGAACACGGTCTGCGATTCTCCATACATATGTATTCTTCTATTATCTTCCTGGATAATGCCTCTAGAGAATTTTTAAATAAAATATCATTATCTAGGTGTACTGTAGATGTCATTTCCTATTTTTCAGGAACTAATTGCTAAAGAAAATATAGCCCTCCAAACATCCCTCAAGATTTTGTATAAAGAAAATGAGAAAGAGGCTCTTGAAGAGTCTTGCTCTCCAAGAGTTACCCTAGATTATTGAAGGGTTATAAACTTTCTTTAGTAATTACTTGCTGAAAAATAGGAAATGGCAGACACAACATGTCTACAGAAGACCTAGATTATATTTTTTCAAAATTGTTCTAGAGGCATTATCCAGGAATAAAATAGGGGAATACGTTTGTATGGAGAATCACAGACCCGGTTCCGTCTTAATGAGCATTCATAACCGCTGCTCTTGTGAATAAACAAGTAAATGAGAAAATTCTCAAGTTCTCAAAGCAACTCGATTGTTCTCTGCGCACCTACTTGGTAACTTTAGCTTGTAAAGTAGGTAAGTACTTAAACTTAACTGTTACGACGTATTTTGTGGTTTGACCTAACCACATCATCATCAGACCACATTAGTCCGAGTGACTCCCATCCACCCCGTTGCCCCTGCCCCGGTACCGGAGCATATGGGAAAAAGTGTTTCATCCACCCCAGTGGACCCGGCGTCGGCGCTTAACGGGGTGGATGGCACACAACAAGTGTCATCTACCCCGGTATCGTTTATAACGGGGTGGATGGAACACATCAAGTGTCATTTACCCCGGTATCGTTTATAACGGGGTGGATGGAACACATCAAGTGTCATTTACCCCGGTATCGTTTATAACGGGGTGGATGGAACACATCAAGTGTCATTTACCCCGGTATCGTTTATAACGGGGTGGATGGAACACATCAAGTGTCATCTACCCCGGTATCGTTTATAACGGGGTGGATGGAACACATCAAGTGTCATTTACCCCGGTATCGTTTATAACGGGGTGGATGGAACACATCAAGTGTCATCTACCCCGGTATCGTTTATAACGGGGTGGATGGAACACATCAAGTGTCATTTACCCCGGTATCGTTTATAACGGGGTGGATGGAACACATCAAGTGTCATTTACCCCGGTATCGTTTATAACGGGGTGGATGGAACACATCAAGTGTCATCTACCCCGGTATCGTTTATAACGGGGTGGATGGAACACATCAAGTGTCATTTACCCCGGTATCGTTTATAACGGGGTGGATGGAACACATCAAGTGTAATTTACCCCGGTATCGTTTATAACGGGGTGGATGGAACACATCAAGTGTCATTTACCCCGGTATCGTTTATAACGGGGTGGATGGAACACATCAAGTGTCATTTACCCCGGTATCGTTTATAACGGGGTGGATGGAACACATCAAGTGTCATTTACCCCGGTATTGCTTCTATCTAAGAGGATGGCACAGAACAAGTATCATGTATTTTATTGCCTAAACCACGAATTTGCTTTGTGTATACCGTCACTTCATCGAGTCTCAGGGCGTCCTACACTAAGTTTTCGGTCCGTGGTCTACATTCTACGACCTAACCACAAACATGGTTAAATGTTCTGAAGCCCTAAAACAGCGAAATCTTGTGCTTTCTTCATTACTACGTTATAGTTGTAAAATGAATAACGTGATGCGAGCCTTCTCGAGGGTGAAGACCTTCAGGTGGCAAAGCCAAGAGCATTTCTCCACATAATTTGTGTAGGCGCCCATACAGACCCTCCGTCCCTTTCTCCCATCAACAGAAAGAGCAGGGTAAACATAATGCACGTTGGAGAGCGTATTGAAAGAGTTTAACTCGAGTCTCGTGCAGTTACCGTTCACGTGCGTTTCATTTTTAGATTTTGCACGTTGGCAGTGTCCCTGTTTGTTCTTTAAATTAAGAACGGGACGTGAGATCGCCTGGCTCGCCTGTGATTGTGGCTTCGAACGATTCGTTGACCAAAATTTATGATTGCCAAGGCACGCTAGCCTCTAAATTATGCTGATGGCGTTCATTTTGATTAATGAAAAGCCTACGGATTCGCAGACTGCACGCAATTTTCAGCTTTACTCAGAAGAGATACAGGC
Source organism: Erannis defoliaria (assembly GCA_905404285.2). Lineage (NCBI taxonomy): Eukaryota > Metazoa > Arthropoda > Insecta > Lepidoptera > Geometridae > Erannis > Erannis defoliaria. Next base: position 1,184,509 of record FR990082.1, on the reverse strand, counting down.
TAAATTAGTCTAAGAACCACCCCGCGGTTTATATATACGTATAGTAACACGCTAAGGAACGAATGGAAATTAGTCTGTAGAAACTTTTCCAGAATGTTCGCAAGTCTTTACTTTGAATTAGTTTCGCTTATTCCGTTTGACACGAAACCTCGCAAAATTACCCACGTCGTTATTGTTATTAGCCTCTTGAACATTGTTTATTACTATAAGAATTGTAAAAATGTAAACTCTGACGCTAGCTCATAATCTTGGTGCATCCAACGGTGGTACAATAGTTAATCTGGAATTATTTCTTTCGACACTTAATAATAATTTCACCGTCACTTTTATTTTAATTATTTCTATCTTATTTCACCTATATTATCTAAATATTTCAACGACTCAATTTTATCCAGGTTCGAAATTGTTATTATATTTTTTATCGATTATCCCATTTTTGCAATATCGTTAACCGAACAAGCCTAGCCAAGTTAAGTCTAAAAATTGCATTAAAACGTACGGTGAGTTCCCAACGATCCTGATTACGTCACAGTGTTACTCAACGGGAATTTTACATCATAAGCATTACACTAGTGTAACATAAAAAATCCCAAACTACCTGCTAGTTCGCTTCGCAGCTGTCATGAGACTTGAAGGACATAGAACACAGGTCAAGGCCACGCGCGAGCATCGTCTTTCAAAGAAATACTTTGTACGATGGGACTTCTCAAGTTTCAACTCCAATAATCGGTCTGCAAGACGTTCGATTCCAAAACTGTGAACTTAGATTTGATATAATTTATCGTCCATTATTATTAAAACGCTATGACGTAACACAAGTTTAATAGTACTACTATAAGAAATACGAAGACGAGAGAACAATGACTGCAACATAGATATAAGGGGTACTTAAAGAACTGTTTAAGAGGGAATCTGGTGAGCATTCTCCATACAAACGTATTCCCCTATTTTCTTCCTGGATAATGCCTCTAGAGCAATCTTTTTTTTTTAATAATTTCTAGGTCTACACTGTATCCATGTGTCTATCATTTTATTTTATTCAGCAACTAATTGCTAAAGACAATATAACCCTCCAAAGATTACTATGAAAATACTTAAATGGTTATATTTAATTTAACAATTAGTTGTTAAAAAAAACGACAGACATGTCCACAGTATAGACTTTATAAAATAATGATTGCTCTAGAGGCATTATCCAGGAAGAAATATGGGAATACGTTTGTATGGAGAATCGCTCACCGGACTCTTTAAGTACAGAATCATCTGTACTCTGGTCTGGGCTACTGGGCCTTTAATTTCAACGTAATCCTTAAAATGAATCTTTATCATCAGCCCGGAGACGTCCACTGCTGAACGAAGGCCTCCCCCTTAGACCGCCACCATGTACGACAACCTGCCCTTTGCATTCTCCTGTTGCCCGCGACTTTCACAATGTCGTGTTCCCTAATATTATTAGTTCTTTATTTATCACAGAACTTATTGCTAATCTCCCCCTTTTGGGTTTGCTATTTCGTGGCACTATTTTGAATGATATAAAAGTATTTCGACCAACATTTGCTGACTGCAATGGCGCTTTCACACTCACTCACTCATCAGCCAGAAGACGTCCACTGCTGGACGAAGGCGTCCCCCTTTATAGGGAGGGGTTGCCATAATCCCCACGCTTGGCAGGCGGCTTGGGGATCGCAGAGTGTTACCACCGTTAACTAAGAGGACGCTGCTGCCCGTCCTCCGGTGGGTCTGGTTGCAGTTTAAGGACATACCCAGGTCCGTCAATCCAGGTCAATGGCGCTCTACGTAGGCCTTATTAGGTAGTTTAAAAATACCATAGATTATATGATACTATACTATACTATTTAAGTGGAAATGCCAGCGTCTACTAATGCCCTAATCTAATTTACTAACGGCGGCTTCGGCATGGATCGATTTCTTTTCTGTTGACTCACATGTCTCGCCTAGTTCATGAGGCTCCGTATCAGAACGACTTCCTGATAATTAATTAGTAACCATATATTTCGTATTATGTAATCATTATCATCGCCTTGATTGACCAACTGTAAGTATATGGCTACCTTTTATTTATGTCTCTTCTTTTGTTGGTTTCATCGCGTCAGTTCATATTATGACTAATTAATTTACATTCCTGTGCAATGTGACAGAATAAATAATAGTACTACGTAGTAATCATGTTTTATAATTATTGTGTAGATATACTTACGTAAATGGGATATTTATCGATGTAACTACATTATATAGGAGTCATCGCACCAATGCCCTTCACGGATAGCGATTAACTATTTCTTGGTAAATAAAGTTTCTACGTTTTGCAAGCGCGATCCTAATGCCTTTTAGTATTGTATGTAGCTAATAAATAAAATCTAATAAAACGGCTGCTGCGCCCGAGTCTGTGAGAAATTGTTGAACACGGTTTACGTTTTAGCTTGCCTTGTAACGATCCACTTGTTTTCTGAAATCGATTCCTAACTAATCTACAGACCTCTCGAGAATAAGTCTTAGAAATGAGCGTAGTAACTACATAGTAGTTATTTTTGCCAACTCTTGGGTATACGTCGTTGATTCATATACTTTTGAAACTGTTGGTATTTATATTGACGTTAGTATAATAATATTGTTTTCTGTTTCAAAATAGGTTACGTGGCCTATCACGAAGTATTTTCCAAACGTCACGTACTTAAGAGTACATAATACTGCGATACAAACAACACGAGATATATTATGGAAGTGATAAAACACGTAGGTCCTTAAACCTGTATTGTTAAAAACATTTCAATCGAATCAATCAGTTAATGGGGCATCTACTCGGATCGTTATGCCGCCGGTTCGAACCCTGTAGGGCGAACAATAAAGAGACCGAGTATTTCGGGATGTTAAAACCTACAGCGGCATAGTAGGTACAGCCAAATATCAAGGCTTGACAGATCAAAACTTACTAAAACCTAGTATTACATTATCTTTGCTAAAACATAGCTGTCTTATCTGTGTTTTTTATTGTAATATATTAGAGGCTGCAACATTTTAGGATTATATCTGTGTGCCTTCAAAATTGACTACATACGCCACTAGTTAGTGTTTAAATTCTTTTCAACTTATGTAGACCCGTTTTGTTAAGTTTTAGGGAAATTGATTTTAATAATGCGATTGCAATGCTGTGTACCAATTCGAGTCGTAGGTACAATATGTATTGCAAATCTTTTAGTTGATTGTCACAGATTGTCACAGCCAATCGCATGAAAGATTAACCAAAGAATGGGACGTCAGTTGATCATGGATCAACTTGTGAGTTGTGACTTGTGACGTCAAGGGCGAAGGGAACAAGTACTGGCCAACCAAGTGCTAACAAAGATTTTAACGACGGCCGTCGACAACGTCCGATCGCCCGTAAAGGAGAATGGCGTAATCACCACGCCTCTACTACCTCTACCATGGAATAAACAATAGTTACTACACCACTATCCTTCAGCACTTGCCCTTACTTACACCTAGATATGTATAGCATTATGGGCCGAAAATAGAGCGGAGCCGGGTAGTATAGCCCTCGTATAACATAATGGGTAGATTGGCCAGAGTCATTAGCCAATTAGGTCGTAAAACCAAACTGTGCCCTGATTAGAGTATACAAAGTAAGCTAGACTTACTTAGTAGCTTTAAATGATATTGGAATAGTTGACTTTTTATACATCATCATACTTTATCAGCATATTTAATGTTTATCATGAGAAACACTCCATAACTGTAATATGCCTCAGCTAAAGGAGGCCACAAGCCACGATATTCTGCTATATGCATCCATTTGCCTATAGATTAAAAGCGGAATATTTTTGAAGCTACTTTATTTAATATTGGACACAAGGCACACTGATGAATGGGAGTCCCGAGGGTTCTGCGGAAATTAGGGCAATATGGAGCACAAAAACGCTCCAAACGTAATAACTGTTTCGGAGCAAAGTTGATCAACGACAATATGCCACAAGAGAGCCAATTTAACTAACGAGTTGTCTATTTTCTCTTTTATCTCTACGTCTAAAATTAATAATAATATTTATTACCAAAAGAAGATTTACATAAATCTACCAATAAGCGTAATAAACAATAAGATTTACGCTTATTGGCAGACTGAAATTACAATTAGTGTTCGGAAGGCAGGTACTAATGGGTTCAAAACTAGGTAAAGCCTGTCTTGGTAACCTAGTTTTGTCATGTTACATTACATACGTTACATTACATGGCGCTAGGCCTAGTTTAGGTTATAGGCGACCAGGGCCGTAGCCGGGGGGAGAGGGAGGGGGGGGGCTGAGGGGCAATGCCCCTAAAAAAATACCTTCAGCTAATAATAATCAAAGTACTATAAAGCGCCCTACCTGTAAGAACAGCTGCCCTACCTGTAACAACAGCTGCCCTACCTTAAATTCGGGTCTAGCTACGGCCCTGCAGGCGACTAGCTTAAGGGCACCTCAGACGCTACGAACCTCGGCTTGGCCGTCGCCGAGAGTGGGGTCAGACTTGCCCTGGCACTCCAGAACGGGTGTGCCCTGGTGTAGGGCACCAGGGCTAGGTTGATCTGGTTGACTAAATTTGTTTTATTAGTGTGAAAGTTTACTTAATAGTTACTTCTTCTCTCGCCAAAAGTGGCATATAGACAAATAATCGCTATTGACTTTTTCATTGGTTCATGCTCTAAGATAGGCGACGGTGATAGCTTACAACCAGACAACCGTCTGCTTGTTTGCCAATGGCATTTTTAAAAACATACAGTTTCTAACGTTTCCGAATTACCTCAACCTACTCTTAGAACTGGCTTCCCATGGCTTATTTTTGTACTAAAAGTACTCGTAGATATAGAATCAATAAAGAAACATATAACATCATTACAATAAAGTATCTAATAACGTTAGCATGCGAGTCGTAGCCTCTGAATTAATGAGACGTCTCGCGCAATAATCGAGGGAGACTGGCAGGCGGTGGCCTGCTGGGGTTTATCTTATGATAACATCGCTTATAAATGCTGCTTTCCGTAAATTGATAAAACATGTTTTTTAATTATTAATAGGCTTGCGTTTGACTGCTATATCTCAACATGACATGTGACATGTAACAGATGATGTGTCATTGGTTATCTCGTTCGATCTTCCGTAACGGTTTATCTTATCGGCTTTTACTTGGTTTTCTGTCGGCATAATTCAGCGAACTTACAGCTCGTGTTTTTGAGATCGAATGATTTTTCCAATCTTCAACACAACACTGACAAAGTTCAACACTGCAAGTGCCATACTCCTAATCGTTATTTCATCCAAGTAGACAAGAACCCCCCCCTCCCCCTTAAGGGGGAGGCCTTTGTCCAAAAGTGGACGTTTTCTGGCTGTTGATCAGACAAGAAAACTAATTACCTAATAGAATGTGAACGAAAGGGTCATCAATTTATTATCGTGTCGAAGATCTTGATGTTAATTTATTACAATAATATAGAAACACCGAATAATAGACGGGACACCACACAATAATAGACTACGTCTGAATAAAACTTTTCGAGCTCAGTTTTCTACGTCGACAAAACAATCTCTTTTATCGACCAATTTGGAATAATGCTACTTACTTGTTGCAAACTCGGAATATGTTATTTAGTTTACGGCTAGAAAAAATCAAGAATATTGGCGACATTTTTGCGATTTGAAACTTCAATTTGTTAATCGAAAGTTCCGAATAGTGATAAAGAGGTAAAATTTGCACGTGTTTGAATGGAAGAGATATCGGAATTACTGATCCAATTAAAAATGATTTCGACGATAAATAATAACACCAGTCCCGAGTGTCATAGCCTGTAAGACTAAATCATAGAAATGTTTTGCATATTTTTATAAGTTCTCGTTCGCGGTCGGCCCGACTTCCAATAAGTCTGCGTGTTTCACGCTACTCAGTGACTCACGGGAAAAATGATGTTCCAAAAATAAACCAAAGATAAATAAGTTAACGGATCACCTTAGCGTTAAGTTTCATTTGAGCGATCCCGGATCCAGCGCAAGTTTCCTATGTCAAGGGAAATCGCTACGAATAGCGAGTATCTCCAGCCGACCCTTAGTGGGCGCGCTTACATTACAAGGTCAGGTTGCAAAGGTTAGAATGAAGCGAGTTGAACCTACGCGCTTGGAACCTTTTAGCGCCGACCGCATGCGATCGTTTTTCACTAGAATAGCGATGGAGCCCTAATGAATAGACGGGATCCCCTCCGCGCCTTCGTCTCGCCGATCAAAAGAAATACAAGAATGCGTCGGTGTTTCGAACACACGCGCGCTTCCGAAACCACTTTCGCCTACGTTCGGGCGCCGTCGGCTCTCTCCGCACCCCACAGCTGACTGGGCCGATGCGGGACAGAGACGGGCGTGCGCGAACCCTGCGCGCCGGACGAAGACAGCGCGCCGCGCAACTCGGCCGGCCGCCATTTGTCTTTCTAGTCGCTCGGCCCCTGTCGCCGTGACAGCAGTGTCTTTTATCGCCCGCCGCGGAGCTTTATCGTTTTTAATTGTGAAATTCTTTTACAAAATCACACACTCGTGTTTTATATGTGTCGTATTATGTGATAGTGCAATGAGAGAGTGGTTAAGGTGACCGTGCGATATAAAGCGACGAGGCATGCTTGCCTCCGTCGCGTCCGTTGTCAACATAGAATAACGTGGATTATGCAAGTTGGAGTAAAATATGGACGAGTATTAGGTAAATTACGTGTCTTTTTCTACCATACGAGGCGAAACAAATGTTCTTTATATAGTTTCTTTGAGGAAGGCGTTGAGAGAAGGAAGTATTGAGACTGCGCCGCGGTAGGTATTGTGCGGCTGGGAAGTGACTGCTCATTGTATGATAGCACACCAGAGAAACAGCTAATCGAGCAGCGGAGAAACATTCGGTGCAATAACATTGACCTATCGCGAGACGATAGTCCGGCCGTTGATAGCCGACTAATGAACGCGAACTACTTGAGTCTTCCGGTAATTGGGAAAACTACTTAGACTGAATTAACATACCTAAAAACAAATTAAAACCTATTTATATAAGTTTTTCAAGTGAGCTCTTTTATAACAAGTTTTCCTTGTTATTTTATGCAGTTGAATAACAAGACGAGCAGCCGATCGTAATGGTAAACGCCACCTGGTCAAAAACCAGTCCGAGTTGAAATGTATTATGTAAATGAACGATTTGGTAAATAGAACGTAAAGTTTAGCGACCGGGACCTTGGGAACTAACTAGGTCTAGGCGTGCGAGCAGTTCTCGCTTGCAATAAGTATACTGCATCGGATACTCTGCTTGCAATATTGCAATAACAGCAATGCAGTAGTTAAATATCAATCTAACTTTTATGCTAATAAGCACTTGTTAAATTTGCAAAATCATCCGCGAAATTGCTACATGGCATGCTCTAGGTAAATGTTAACAGTCAAACATTTTGTGGACATGCTTTTGTGCATTAACAACAATACAATGAGGTACTAATAATGAAAACGTATAATCACTTAGTCTTTTTCATTTATACCTGTAGGGCCTACCTAGATTCATTTATAACAACTTTAAAAAAAACGCCTTCAAATTTATATGGGACCACCTCGGGAGTACCTATACCCATTAAAATAAAAAAGGAATTTCCAAAATCGGTCCACAATTGACGGAGAAATCGGTGAACACACATTAAAAAAACATACATACCGTCAAACATAGAACCTCCTCCTTTTTTGAAGTCGGCTAAAAACAGAATCTATATCTTACTATTAGGACAACTTCTTAGAAAATTTTGACTGGCTTAAAATAAATAAACAAGTTCATTTTATAATACAAAGTTCTGCTTACAATGGATATTTTCTCTCTTAACAACTAAAAAAAAAGTAATTGTCTCTGTAGTAAAATATAATATAATAATACCTCTAATATTTGGCTTCAGTTTTTGATTTAGGTACTATTGCGATTAAATTTATTATAATTATAAACGATAAAACTTTCTGTCCTAAATAAAAATTGCACTGTAGGTGCAATTAATATGAGATAATATTATATCAAGGTATTAATTTTGACAACTATCATGATCAACACAAAAGCGACAAAGTAAATAGTAACTTTCTTAATTCATAGCGATAGAGTCAACGAGTAAGGGTTGGGTGTTAAAATCAACAGATAAGAACACGAGAACTAACTATGAACTCTCTATTGTTACAGCAAATAAGACTATGAGGGTTGACATATAATGCGGCGGCTGCTCGAAACATTGTCGCTGGCAATCATTTGCTCGGCCGTGGTGTGTGCGGGGGGCGGGGACAGCGAGGGGGCGGGGGCGGGGGCGGGGGAGTGCCGCGCGGGGTGCGCGTGCGAGGCGGCGCGGCTGGCGTGCGCGGGCGCGGTGCTGGCGGGTGGCCGCCTCGCGCGCGCCGAGCTGGCCGCGCGGGGGACCCTGCGCGAGCTCTCCTGGACCGACTCGCACCTCGCCGCCCTCGACATAGATCTGTTCGCTGGCCTACGTGACCTGGAATACATCGACCTCAGCAGAAACGAAATCGAACGGACTGAGCACGGCCAGTTCGCGCGGCTCACACAGCTCACGTACCTCAACATCTCCAACAACCGCATCGAAGACATCCCGCGGTTCACCTTCGCTGACCTCGAGAGCCTGGAAGTCCTGGACATCTCGCACAACAGGCTGCGCGCGATACCCTTCCAAGTGTTCGGTGTGATGACCAACCTGCAGCACCTGGACATTTCGCACAACCAGATAGCGACCTTCCTCGACTTCTACTTCCACCCCAACAGACATATGAAGAAGCTGTTCCTGAATAACAATAACCTAGTCAAAGTAACACCCAACGCTCTAGTCAACCTAAGGGAGTTGGAGATTCTAGATTTATCCAGCAACAAATTAGATTATATACCGAAGGCCATATTCGAATACTTCGACCACCTCAGGATGTTGAATCTGAGCCACAACTCGTACCAGAACATATCACACGACGCGTTCAAGAACCTGCACAGCCTCGAGTGGCTGGACATCGGCGGCAACAGAATGAGGGCGTTGCCGCCCACGCTGTTCCAGCACAACGAACGGTTGAACACAATACACATCGAGAAAACGGAAATAACAGTAATACAGAACACTAATTTTAAAGGCTTGGATAACTTACAGCGACTTTACATTAGAAATAACGAATTTTTACGAGAAATAGAACCGTTCGTATTCCAAGACACTCCGTCGCTGACGCATCTAGACATAAGCGCGAACGCGATGACGTTTTTGCCGCTATCCCTCAAGATGTTGGACAAACTGCAAGTGTTGAGGATAAACAAGAATCCATGGGCCTGCGACTGCCGCATGGCTTGGTTTGCGAGCTGGGCGGAGAAGAGGATAGTTTTGGGTATCATAAAGACTGATCTGAGCTGTCGTCTCGCATATCCGAACGACATGTTGTCAATATTGAACCATACGAACTGCAAGCCGCCAGAATTGGTAGCGAGCAGTCCGCTAACATTGTACAGGCTGCGTTCAGACGCGTTACTAGAGTGCAAATTCGCCGGCAACCCTCCGCCGTCGCTCACCTGGATCACGCCGACGAGAGAAGTGTACCATTGGAATCCTGACTCACAAACGCCGGACATTTTCCATAAGCATGGCCTCGCACATGACCAGTTCTATCGCAACATCGACTTGTCAAAATCACGACTGCGAGTGCAGGAGGACGGCTCGCTGTTCGTAGGAGACATCCACAGGGAAGACTGCGGGACCTACCTGTGCTTCGCCTCGAACCCTTCCGCCAACGTGACGGCAACGGTCGTGCTCAACATCGATCCTATGACCATGTTCGAGATCAAAATGTACAGCCTACTGTTCGGGGCAATATGCGCTGCGGCGTTCCTCGGCCTCACGCTGCTGGTGCAGGCTTTGAGGGTTATATTCTTCAGGTCAGTTGAGTCGTGTATAAATATTTGTGAGGGTATTTGCTTTGCGTATGTCGGTGTTCACTTATGAACATTCAACGTTCCAGGTTCCGGCTGATGGAGACGTGCTGCAGCTGCTGCACGTGCGTGAACCACGACGCGCCGCGCTCGCGGCAGATCATCGGCATGCTGGACAATATCGAGACCTACAAGCGACAGCAGCTCGAAAAACTGCGCGAAAACTACGCCGTTCAGGTGAGGCGAAGCATTAACCTTTCTGTATGGCTTTATTGCTTTATCACTATTTGCAAACGTTCTGATAAACGCGTCTGTTTTACAGGTACACCGGATCAAAGAAAACTGCACGCAGCAGATGGAATGGATACAGAGCAGCTACTCGTCGCAGGCGGGCCACCTGCGGAACATCCGGGACATCGGCACCAACCACCTGACGGCGATGAAGGACCAGTACTACGACCAGGTTCGTGCTTCGAGATCCCGGCGCGAGTCCCCTCTGTCCCCGCCGCGAACTGCTCGTTAGTACCTTTCCTAACAGATCGTCTTCCGCATGCAGGTGAAGCGCGTCCGCGAGTACTCGACGAGCCAGCTCAACTGGGTGCGCGAGAACTACGTGTTCCAGCGGAACAAGATACGCAAGTTCAGCGCGCACCAGATCCTGCGGCTGCGCGAGTCCTACAAGTACCAGCAGCAAACGCTCAACAAGGTGCTGGAGAACCTGCCGAGCCTGTACTTCGACAACTGCCGGAGCGGCTCGTGCGGCCACAGCGAGTCCACCGCCATCGACCCCGACGTGGAGGTGATCGATATGTACCTCAAGGCGAAGATCGAGGCGCTCGCCACGCTGCCCACTCTGGAGGACGAGTGCGACGGCGACGAGAGCAAGATGTCCGTGTACTACACGCCGACGGAGCGGTCGCTGAACTCGCGGCGCAACTCGCCCGAGCCTCTGCCGGCCGGCATCCACATCAACATGATCGAGCGCGGGCCGCCGCCGCCCCTGCGGCTGCTGGCGACCGTGCGCCCGCTGCAGGCCGCGCCGCCGCCCAGCGAGGACGGCTCGCCCACGGCCGGGCCCTCCAAGGCGTGCCCGGCGCTGGTGACCTACGAGGCGGAGCGCGCGGACGTCAAGCCGTCGAGCGAGCCGCTGCTGGGGCGCGAGCAGGCGGAGCGCGCGCGCCGCCGGCTCGCCTCCAGCGCGAGCTCGCCCGACCTGAGCGTGGCGGCGCGCGAGCGCGAGCGCGAGGCGCTGCACGAGCGCGCGCGCGTGCTGCTCGCCGTGGAGCTGACGCGGCCCGAGTGCGAGGTGCGCCACCGCGCGGGCCAGCTGGCGTGCGGCGAGTGCGCGCCGCTCTGCGAGAACACGCCCTTGTAGTACAGGCTGCTGACGCGCGTCTTCAGGATCTACGACGTGTCCGGCGCAGCGCGGGGCGACGTGCCGCTGCGCCGCCTGCACGGGCCGGACCCCGAGTTCGTGTGAGACGCCGCGAGCGGCTCCCTCTGTGATACGACTAGATTCGTTTGACGTTTAGTGAAATTTTAATTTGTCTAGCGTAGGCGATAAGGACTAAGAGAGAAAACGATCTGTTATTCGCGTAGTGAATCGAATGATACTTTTTGTGGTTAAGTTATATTGTGGCAAGTGTAGACATGTAAATAGTGTCCGATCGTTTGAAATCATATTTTATATTTTCCATTTTTATGTATTTTTAGGGTGAACTGTTACGCCGGCTGCACGTGGCCGCGCCGAGACCGAAGCGCGGTCTCGGGCGGCGCGGCGCGCGCGCGGTAGCTATGTACGTTCGGGTGGAACCGTAGACTAGTGCAGCGGCGTGAGGCAGGTGTCATGTCGCTCCGACGACGGTGTTGTGTATAGCGGTTTCGTTTAGAGACGTTTGTCCGGCCTCGGCTCTTACTCGCCCAGGTCGATCCTATTAGATCACTATCAAATCCATCTCTACTGTAAATTAATCTAACGAATATTTTGACTATCGTGAGTAGTTCCAGATATATATTTTTGACACTGTATGTTATGAGAAATGAGTCTTGCAGTGATATGCCAAATAATACAATCCAGCTATGATTATATTATTTATAACGTTTCTTAAAATTATAAATTATACAAATATTGTTGAAAGTTTTCTAAATATATAAAACAAGAGTAAACCGCTAATCAAAGAGAATAAATTATTTTTCAATGTACTGTTTTGTGTTATTTCCTAACTGTTCCAAGCCAAGTATACTAGTAATTTAAAACTAAATTCAAGTTCGTCCTTTAAAAATAAACTCGTGTATTCTATGTTCTGTGTAGTGTTTTTCTGATGTAATAAAGTATTTTTACTTATCAAGCAAAATAAATTGTGTTGAACCATATCTAATTAAGTTTATTCCTCCATCAACAATAAAACACTCCAAATATTCAGTAATAGCTTTATTTTGCAAGGAAAAAATTAAAATACACTTAAACTTGTTACTACACAAAATTACCTACAACGTACGGTTAAGTAATTCGTAGTATGCAGAGAATAAAGATAGTTATGTATGTGTAGCGGAAATACAGTAATATTCCTTTTCATGCTACTTTAAAACAGTAACTTCGTCTAGGTATTCCAAATATTTATGCAATCTACTACCTCGACCCTTCGAGTCTCAAATGTAGTAAAAGCCAAAACAAAATTTTAGGGAAAAAGCAAAAAACAAAAATGGCAAATTTACTTTATAGAATCAACCTAAAGCACATTGAATGGAAAAGAGTGATGTTCCCAGGACTGCTCTGAATTTTGGGTAACGGCATTCCGAATAGCAAATGATAAACTTTGGCCAACCGAAAATTGAGCACAACGCGGAAAAAAATACAATATTATAAAATACAAACTAGACTATTAAAATTCTCTATTTATTTATTTTTGTTGTAAAAGCTATAAAATTTGAAAAAAAAACAAATTATCTCCTAAACCGTTACAGTTACAGTTAAACCTATTTCAACATTTATTGAATTAAAATAAACTCTATAATTCTTAATGACTTTAAATCGTATCAAAATATGTAGCTCATAGGAAAAAAGTTATGCAAAACATTTGAGACTCGAAGGGTCGAATTATTTCACCTTTTACGACAAGTGTCGTTTTATTTTACTGGCTCCGATGTGCAAAAAATGTGTTATCAACCATGTACAAAAAATACTCATTTACAGCAATACTCTAAGGTAAGAATGCCGTCTACAAAATAAAATTAAGAAAATTATAGACTAGGCTCTATAAATTTTGATTAGCAAAAGATTTTTTTCCAGATAGTATTTTTTTTTAATATACAAATTGATAGAGCTCGCGAAACTGTGTTAGATGGCAGTTAAAGTAAATTTTGCCCAAAATGGCTTTTACTACATCTGGGACTCTAAGGGTCGTACTATCTCGCCTGATAAAGTGAAAGCTAGTAATTAAAATGCTGCACTATTTTAATAAACAAGCCTGCCACAATTCCTTTTTTTTTATAAATCTCGTGTACATACCGAGTGGTATGATATAAGGATTCTAACAATACCTCATACATCCAAATCTGTTCAGGCATTTAGAAGTGTTGGTGGAATAAATAAACTCACTTACATACAAACATACATAGATGAACCCTGAAAACATTACACTTATTTTTTGGGCAGTTGTGTAAAAAATATGTATTCTGGTTAAAAACCATACAGAACTTAACGCGAGAGACGCGGTTTTAAGAATTTGTCGTTTTGTTTCCACTAAGAAAATATTGACTTTCTAAAAACATACAGGTTGAGTTGTAAGCGTTTACACTCAATAGGCATGATGACTACATTTTTTTTATTACCTCATAAAAAAGCTGATCATCAATAGAGCCTATCAACGAAAACAAAATTTAAAATAATTCAAAAAAAAAAAGTTCTAAGTATATTAATTTCAAACTAGACAGAGAGCGCGCTATACTGAGCTATGACGTCGAGCCTCAGGCGCGCCATACAAATGCTATACTAACACGTGTTTTGTGAGAAAGGGATAGAGCATCCCCTCTCTATCCCCACCTAAAACTTGAAACGCTCATATCTCACAGATTTATCAGCCAATACAATTTATTTTTTCAGTTAGTGTAATGTATTTAGTTATATTCATCACTAAGCCATAAATCATAAATTAAACATTAGGCCACACGCCTATTATTGATTGAAGGACACACAGGCCTTTTAATATCCTTTGTCAGTAGATTTGTCTTGAGTTCATCAGTTAACACAACGAGGGCAGTCGCTCCAACTAAGTAACAATATTCGGATAATGCCTTATAGATGAATGTAAAAAAAGAAACTTTGGCCAGCTCTACTGTCAAAATTAACGTGCCACTTGAAGGCTGATTTAGCTTAACGGATGCTGTTATAAATAAAAATGTAACTCATCAGGAGCCAATGTCTTTTCCTATTTAACAAATAAGCTTAGGTATGACAAGCTATAAATAGGTGGACCGAGGTAGTGTGGCGGCCTAAGAGAGGTCTTTGTTCAGCAGTGGACGTTTCCGGACGGATAATAATGACAAACTATAATGGTTGTATCCAACGTTATGCACAACTACTTACTACGAGGGCTACACTAAAAGTATCGGGAATGGAATATTTCCACTGTTTCTGTCATATTAAAATCTTTTTAATTGAAAATTCCTTGGTTTTAAAAATCGAATACCATTTATTTATTTAAAAAAATATTCTCGGTCTTGTCACAAGGTTTTGTCAAACTTGTTTAGTCGTTGAGAAAATGGAATTGACTCGAGAAAATTCAAGAGCGATGATTTATTATGACTTTCGAAGTGGTTTAACACAAAAACAGTGTGTTGACCGGATGATTTCTGCATTTGGTGATAAAGCCCCATCCAAAACCACAATTTATCGCTGGTTTGCTGAATTTCAACGTGGACGTGTCAAGCTCAGTGATGATCCCCGTCAAGGTCGTCCAAAAACTGCAGTCACCCAAGAAAACGTTGATGCTGTGCGCAAGCTGATTGAGGAAGATCGACATGTGACATACCGCGAAATTCAGGCAACTTTAGACATTGGCATGAGTCAAATACAAATAATCTTGCATGAAAAATTAGGTGTAAAAAAGTTGTTTTCCCGATGGATACCGCATTCGCTCTGTGAAGAGCAAAAAGCGGCTCGCGTTACTTGGTGCGTCAGAACTCTCGAAAGATTCCACGCAGGATCCTCAAATGCTGTATACAACATCGTATCAGGTGACGAATCCTGGATATATGCGTACGAACCCGAAACAAAAAACCAGTCACGAGTTTGGGTGTTCGAAAATGAGTTAAAGCCAACAAAAATTGTTCGTTCACGGAGTGTTGCAAAAAAAATGGTGGCCACGTTTGTCTCCAAAACCGGCCATGTTACGACTATTCCTCTTGAGGGACAAAGAACGGTTAATGCAGAATGGTATGCTAGCATTTGTTTGCCACAGGTCGTTTCTGAACTCCGTAAAGAGAACTGCAACCGCCGCATCATCCTCCATCACGACAATGCGAGTTCTCACACCGCGCACAGAACAAAAGAGTTTTTAGAGCAAGAAAACATAGAATTATTGGACCATCCGCCGTACAGCCCCGACCTAAGCCCTAATGATTTCTATACTTTCCCTAAAATAAAGAATAAATTGCGTGGACAGAGATTTTCATCACCTGAAGAAGCTGTGGACGCCTACAAAACGGCCATTTTGGAGAGCCCAACTTCCGAATGGAATGGTTGCTTCAATGATTGGTTCCATCGTATGGAAAAATGTGTCAAATTTCGCGGAGAATACTTCGAAAAGCAATAAATATATTTTTAAATAGTAATGTTGTGTCACTTCCTTGATTCCCGAAATTTTCAGTGCCGCCCTCGTAACCTTGATAAGAAACTGAACAAAGGCGACGCAACGTGCGGGTGAAGCCAGAGTATAAATTAACCGCTTGCCTAAGAAAGTGCATACTCGAGTGGAGTGTAACTTAACGCCAGGCGGCTTGAGTGCGCCGACGACGCGGGCGGGAATTTACGTATCAACTTAGTCTTACATTACCGGTAACTTAACTCTATGTCGCGTTCGTGGCGGAGGTTGACTAGGCGGTTCTAAAAGCCGATGTTAAGAGGGAATCTGGTCAGCAATTATCCATACAAATGTATTCCCCTAACTTCTTCCTGGATAATGTAGTTCTACTGTACACATGACTCTGACATTTCCATTTTGCAGCACGAATTTAAAAAATATATACACATAAAATAGTTATGATTTTACCCTTTAAAAATCATCAGTGATTTTTGGAGGGTTATATTTTCTTTAGCGGCGTTCTGATCAGTCTCCGGATGGGTGACCGTGATTGGCATTTATATCAGAGTTGATCAGAGCGCTGGCACTGGTCGGATGACACATTAATTTGGTGGTCTCGTTTGTTTGGTCTATTTTTCTATAGATCACCATAGTTACTGCATTGGCTGCAAGTGCTGCACATCTTATAATAACTTTATGTTATAAAAACAATGCAAATAAGACTTCAAAGAAGGAGGTTCTCAATTCGACTGTATGTTTTTTTTGTATGTATGTTACGCGATTACTCCGCCAATTATGAACTGATTTTGATGATTATTTTTTGTTTGGTAGGTAATAATACTTCAGAGGTGGTCCCACATAAATTTTATCGAAATCGGTTCAGTAGTTTGGTTTTTAAATCAAAATTACTAGAAAATATGAAGATGTCATCCAGGTATTAGAAGTTGAAGTCGGTTGTATTTTTTTGTTAAAGCGTATTATAGCGTACTATAGGAGTATCTATCTAATGTATGGACTATACGCAATGATATTATATATATAAGGAGGGATATATGTCATATCGCGCCCTAAAATGGCCCCGTGAAGACGGCCCTAAGGACTGTCTCGCCTGTCTGCGCTCACTAAGCGAGACGCGTGCCATCCCTTTTGCTCTCATAAAAGTGCTATCTTCTTTCGCACTCCGACGTAACTCGTAAGCATGACGGCAAGGGGGTAATTTTCAAACGTTGTTTTATTACGCGATGGAGCATCTTTCGTAATCTATACGCCAAAACAGTTAGGTACGTTAAATTAAAGTATAAGTTATTTTTCGTAAAACCCTGTCTAGTGAACACTACTATAATATGACGACTCGCAATGAAGATACTTTTGATAAAATGAAACAATTTAGCTTGCTATCACCCGTTTTAATAGTCCACTGATGGACTTAGGCCTTCCCTCGCAAGGCGGTTGAGCCTTTTCCACCACGAGGGTTAATGGATTCACATACCCATTGAATTTCGTCTTCGGTATGCAGGTTTCCTCACTATGTTTTCCTTTACCGTAAAGCCAGTGGTATGAAAAACCAGAACTTTGTTTCAATTTAATTAATAAAATATAGATAATAATTAGTTGGTCACAAACAATTCGTTTTCTAAGTCAATATGAATATTGGATAGTCCTTCAAGGAAAGTTTATCGAGGCATGAGCAAGGCTTTTCTATTCTATTTTGAGGTAAGCTACAGAATAGCTTATTCTATTACTATTGTTACCAAGGTAAAGAAATCGATATTGAACCTGTATTAACAGACACAATGTCATAGTCTACATTGTAACTTTGATATCGCAGTACATACACTTGGTCTTAAAAAAAAACAACTTCAATTTCGTTTACTCATGATCGAGTAAACGAAATTCAGTCAGTTAGCATCCTTTTAAGGGCATATTCTGTACATCAAAACAAACCACTTTTACTATGGGGCCAACACGGAAATCGCGATAAAAATATCAGCTGTTCCATACAAAAAGTTCATCGGTCTTAGGCAAAATGTATGGAACAGCTGCTATTTTTACCGCGATTTCAATGTTGGCCCCATACTAAAAGTTGTTTGTTTTGATGTACAGAATATGCCCTTAAAAGTATGCTAACTGACTGAATTTCGTTTACTCGATCATGAGTAAACGAAATTGAAGTTGTTTTTTTTTAAGTTTAAGTACTTGTCGATGTAAAGAGAAAGATTCATTTATTTGCATTAAACTCGATTAGAAACATGCGCTTGATGACATTAAATTAAGGGATCAATCTCAGTAGATACAGGGGCCAGATCCACGATGGATCTAGTGAAATGTAATTTACTCATTAGATCTGTTATCGAAGATATGACAGAAAATGTATCTAATGAGATTTTTTTGTTCCCGATAGATCAATTTTTTTTGTAAATTTTGATGGATCTAGTGTTAAACTTTTTTCCTATAAGATACAGGTTTGAAAGCTGTGGATCTAATGGGAACTTACCCGTAAACTTACTAGACCATACGACAGTATTACAAATATTCCCTACAGTAAGGAAACGCCTTTGATGTCGTGTGACACCAATGTAACACCGCCACTCGTGCGTCTTTTGAGCAAAATACAATAGTTCGCATACTGTCATGCAAGTAGTCCGCCAGCAAAAAATCATAGTACTGTTGAGGCACCTCTACCTCTTCTGGATTGCTTGTTCTGGTTTTATTAACATTAGCCAGCTGGTTTCTCTGACGATAAAAACTGGTTCTTTTTTCGTCGAATGTACTGTACTGGTTTATTAGACGCTAAATTCCATCCCTTTTTATTTCGATAAAACTTAGTGCCTTTTTATATAAGCGAGGAGCAGGTTCTATTCCACGTATGGCTTCATCACAATAATCACTTATCGTTCATTCGATTAAATTATGGGTTACATCAGGAACACAGACTTCCAAATGAAGTTTCAACTATGTTTTGAGTCTGAAGCAAAAATTATAATGGAGTTAAAGAAGCAGCAGGTACTAAAACTTTAGTAAATCAAAATAAGTAAACTTAAATCCCGCCCAGAAAAAAGATAATTAATAATAAATAAAAATAATAATAAATATTGGGGGGACATTTATTACACACAGCGCCATCTAGCCCCATACTAAGCAAAGCTTGTATCATGGAAACCAGATAGCTGATAGAATATTTATATAATTATTTTTTTCGTAAATACATACTTATAATACATACTACACCCAGACACAGAACAAACATCGATGTACGTCACAATCATTTTTGTCCTGGGTGGGGATCGAACCCACGCCCTACAGCTCTGAAGGCAGACGTGCTACCAACTGAGCTATCAGGCTGTCCAATTATCTGCTTTCTGGGCGGGATATCTTACTAGCAAAAAAAAACACTCGTCGAGCTCACTGAACCCATCGTGGATTAAAGGTCTTAAAGTTACTGATCTAGTACATTTTAGATTGGAACCATTATCGCTAGAGACTGGTGCCATTATTGAAATGGACGTGTTTGTGACACCTGTAATCACTACATAACAGCACGGTTCCCGTCCACTTTTTATGAATTTAAACATTCTGAAATTATTGCGCAGCAGTGTATTTTCTATTTATGCAATACCACTGTCAATGTGAAGTTTTGACATTATATTTTTATTATTTACCCATAAAGAAATTTACTATTTGATGCAATGATATTATGTGTTTCACCTCTATGATTTGATGTCAAAACAACAATCTAGGGTTCATAGCAAAAATAGTTTGTTAATAATGGATCTACTCAGGAAAAAACTCATCAGATCTATCGTGGATCTGTACAATGGATCTAATAAGAAATAAAGTTCTCATTAGATCTACAGATTTCAAAACTGTATCTTATGGGAAAAACATATTTCACTAGATCCATCGTAATTTAAAATAACATAAAGTAGATCTATCGGGAACAAAAAAATCTCATTAGATACATTTTCTGCATTATCTTCGAAAACAGATCTAATGAGAAAATTAAACTTCACTAGATCCATCGTGGATCTGGCCCCTGTATCTACTGAGATTGATCCAAATTAAGTGAGCTTCATGTTAGGCAATTTACAATAAGAATAGTTATTTACAACACATTTGCTCAAAAAGTGCATTTACGAAGCCTGTATACATCGTTCGAAAGTAAAACATTACTCACCATACAACGGAGCGTGCGGAAAAGCGTATACCGCACACTCCCTTTTTTTATTTATTTTTCCTTTGTTCTGTGGGTACAGCACGTTTGTGCATTGTGTCAATTCTCAAGTACCACACTCCCTTGTATTCGGCCGTGCGTAAACTTTACGGTTTTTTTTAAATTTCTTTAATAATAATTTAAGAACTCCAAAGAGTTTTCACATTACGAGAATAAATAAGCTGAATGATCCAACCTCCTTGGAAGCGCTTTTGCTCAATACGTTTGTCTTACTCTAATATTAAACAGAAAATGTAACGAAATAAATTCTCACCACTACATTATTTTTTTTTCTAATTTTCACCACGCGCAGTTAGCGCCATTTCATCTTACCTCCTAGGAGGATTATGGCGTCGCACTTTGTACATTTGCCAGTGTCATCTTTCAAGTACATCTTTCGTCTCATTTTCTGTTTAGTATTAAAGTGAAACAAATATATTGTGCAAAATAGCTTCCAAGGAGGTTCGATCTTTCAGCTTATTTATTCTCGTAATGTAAAACTCCTTGGTGGAATTCTTATATATTATTATAGAAATAAAAAAAATACCGTAAAGGATACGCACGGCGCTATAGAACAAGGTTTACCGCACAACTAGCTATTTTACCGCACGCCTAGCTGTATGGTGCGTAATATTCAACTTTCGAACGACGTACACAGGCTTCGTAAATGCATTTTTCGAGCAATTGTGCTGTAAAATAAAATAGATTAAGCATGTTAAATTGTAATTGTCGCATTTCTTGGTTTCTTATGTTTTTTTTTTGTTGTTTTTCACTTATGTTAATGTCAACTAATGTGACAATCTATACCAGCTAGTACAAGCATGGAAACGCTATTGTTTATTTTGTCGACGGGATAAGAACGCCAAACGATTTGCGATTGCTATTGGTTACTAAACAAGATAACAACCTTCGGCAACTGAATACGTAAAACAAATGTATTTGCAAAACTCACGGTCAGAACAATCAACATCCTTTAGGGCTAACTGACCTTTTTTTTCAATTTTATTAACTGACTTCACAGATGATATTAATATTAATTGATAACCACTTTCAAACTAACAATCAATTAGGTGTCATCTATTCGTTTTCGAACAAACCTATTAAGAGTGCGACTAATGCCAGAAAAATAACAGATTTCACCCGCGCGTATTGCATTAGTTTAGAGTAGAAAATCGCATGATACAATTGATGATTATGATGGGTTTGAGCAATTTAGGTGGGATTTTATTTAATTATTCAAAATGTAGGCATGAAATAAAAAAAATAAACGGCTACTGTGCTAAAACATTAGTTTGGCTATGTAACTCGTAAAAAATTATGTGGTGCTGTCGCTGATAATTTAGAGCATTTGAATTAAAACAGTTTTTTTGTTGGTAGTTTGTTTTTTTTTTTTAATAAACCAGATTATATTCGGTTACTCGGCTTTTTTAAGTTTTTTCTCCTACCTGTAGTATTTTTTTAATCTGAATATTTACGTTCTTTATCAAAAAACTATGTCTTTGAAAATACACCTTTTACTTACTTTTGGCATTAGTCGCCCCCTTAAAGAGGTAGCTCTCTATACAGGGTTATATAAATTATATAAACTGTTGTTTTGCATCCCCGCCAAATTTACAGAGGCCTACATATACTCATCGTGCATAATTATTATGTCAGTGGACATAAGTTCAAATGTATTATGTTTACAAGTTAGCAGTACTTTTTTTGGATTATTTTGTGTAGGTGTTTATGTAGTGATTGTCGTTATTTTTGTATAAGTTAAATAGGCTATATGACTGGTTTTTTTTTAATTTTCCTATTAAAATGTGGCCCATAAATATAGCTGATTAATGAAAAGAAAATGAAAATCTGATGAAAAATAAGCAACTTATAAGCATTTTAATATCATGCTAGACAGAGAGAAGAAACAGCAAATCGTGACGTCACTTCTAGTACGCCATATAAATTATATTCTTACGAGTATGACGTGCCGTCATTTTTTGTTTTGTGGGAAAGGGACAGAGTTGTCTGTAACAAAAACTTTAAACGCTTTTATATCAGAACATTATTAACCGATTTAATTATTTTTTTCAATAAACATACTAAATTTACTTAAATTCGTCATCAAAGCTATTGGTTTCAACGATATAAACATCAGTCATCTAGCCTATTCATAAAATGTAAATCCTTTATTGTCTGTCGGTTTCACTATTAGTCTCATTGTATTATTTTTAAGAGCTGTGGATTTTGTAAATAAATAAACTAAAATAAAAAATAAAACGTTATGAACAACTTTTAATATAGCGAAAAAAATCTGCTGTTCCATACAAAAAGTAATTGAACTTGGACAAAATGTATGTAAAAGCAATATCAGGGTCAACCCCATCCATAGTAAAAGTCGTTCATAACGACGAGTATATCTACCTCTGTATATTTAGCGGGAATGCAAAACAACAGCTTGTATAACATAGCAGCTTAGCAGCGGCACCCTTTCCCAACCCTATATAGTACACACCAAGACAGTCTATTCTCAGACTATCTCAGAACTAAGTCAACAATCGGCCGCGGTGCAGTTCAGATCGGTCAAGCTTCTATTATGGAGAGAGATCCACATACACACATTGGACAGTGGCGCCCTATCTCCTAGCCATACGAAGAACACTATACTAACTATTCCTTAATCCTAAACAACATACCTTTTAAGACACAGACAGTTGCTCCAACTATCCCAGCGGCCAGAAACTCACTCCGGTATTTCAAGAAGTTGGGTTCGCAAACAATGGACAGAGAAAAATAAAACTCCCTAAGTTCTTATCGCCCGTATGTCAAATAATAATACCTTACGTATGGAACCAGATCGATCAACCCTCCATCATTTAGGAAGCTATATATAAACCTTATAGCATATAGTAGTAGCCCGCCACCCTAAATCTAGTGAACACATGTCATCTATTCCCTAACTGTTCTCTCACCTTAGTAAACATTCCTTAGCTACATGCGGGTCCAGATTAGTCGAGCTTTCATCGTAGGGAAGCTCCATAAACCACATAAAATGGCAGAAATGCCCTATCCCCTATATCTAGAAAAAAGCAACATGGCAGCTACACCCTAACCCTAGCCTCAAACATTAGCCACAGTGCAGTACCATATTGGAAAAGCCAATAATCATAGCATAACATCATAAGGGGACGCATGTGACCATCTAAGGGAAGCGCCAATATACCACATAACGAGGAAGTAGCGCCTCATCCCCTAAATCTGATAAAAAGTACATTTTTAAGTCAGTCAAAATATATTGGCTAAGTCAAAAATCTTAGCATCGTAAGGAGAAGTAAACATCATACGGAAAACGCCTCATACCACATAACATGGCAGTAGCTCTCAGCGGCGAAGGGTGAAAATTCAGTAAAGGGAAACCGAAGCAAAAAAAAACGTAGGTAGGTACCTATCATCGTACCGAAAGCAGTAGAAACAACCGAAACGCACCTTCTCTTTAGGTACCATCTTTAGGTTTTTTTTTTATATGGACCCTTCGCCACTGGTAGCTCTATATTCTATATACCTAGTAATAAGAGCATGTCAGTTATTCCCTATCCATCCCCTACGGCTAGTGAACATACCTTGGCCGCGGTGCGGTTCCAGACGACGACCTTGTGTCCCGAGTTGAGCAGGTTCTTGACGATGCCGCTGCCCATGATGCCGAGCCCCAGGAAGCCGAACTTCATGCCGCTCGCCTTGATGTTCTTCTCCAGCAGGGTCTCCGACACGTTCTCCAGGTCCAGCGGGGGGGTGTCCTGGGAAAACGAGGAGATGGTCACTTGAGGAGACACGGTGGGTTAACACACGGATAACATAATAATACTACGTACAGACGACTGAATCTCATAGAAAACGCGTCTTGTACCAGGGGGTGTCACTCCGCAGTTTAGGTATGTTCGCCCAGAGCTCCGCTCCGAGAGGACAATGCGAGGCTGAGGTCAGTGGCCGCCCGCTGCCTCGTCGCACGTAACTAAGCATACGTGATAGAAAGAGAGCGGTATATCTAGGTGAATATAGCGAGCGGTATCCGGCGCTGTGCGAGTTGAATTGCTACTTTATTGCCTCGTAGTTAGAGTCCTTATTTATTTAAATTCCTTTGCGGAGTGAACTTTCTGTACGTAGTACTATCTACTTTCTGTAATAGTACTTTCTATTTATTCTGTGCTTGTAAATAGTTGAACCACAATGTGTATAACTAAAATCATGTCATAGTCAGTGCAAGTAAATTTGTACCCTATTAGCATGATACAATGTCGAAATTCATCTGTAGTTTTGAGGCGCGCGCACAGCCGACAAGAGCCGAGTGTGGTCAACGAGCCAAGCGTTTGGAGGGAAAATGGACACTATCTCGTACGTATAAAGTGCACATAGCTGTGGCACTGTGCTTCATCATCAGCCCGGAGACGTCCACTGCTAAACGAAGACCTCCCTTAGACCGCCACACTGCACAACAACCTGCCACTTTCATCCACCGATTGCAGCAACTTTCACATTGTCGTCGGACCACCTAGTGGGAGGCCTACCTACGCTGCGCCTTCCGGTTCGTGGTTACCACTCACTCTCTCTTCCCCATCGGTTATCTGTTCAGCTCAGTATCAGCGCAGCGCCCTATGAGGCTTTATTATACTTTTTTTTTATCCCATACCCACAAGGCGCCGAACGGGCCCTATTACTAAACCTACGTCGTCTGTCCGTCTAGTTAAACCGTAAGCGCCGCCGGTCCCCGTTGAAACTTACACAGAACATGCGTGAAATAATCATTTAGAGGACCCCATACAAGAAACGTGTTTTATATTCGCTCTATCGTTAAACAGTAATACATAGAAGCGTTAAACTAAGTATGATTACATTATTCGATTACAGAAAATCTCAACGCATAACATCAACAAAAATCGATCAAGTGCGAGTGCAGAACCTTGTTCTTGTAAATACATGCTAAGCACGATTAAACAAACTTGTGGTATAGTCACCGCGTTACCAACTGAGTCGTGCGGCCATGATTTATGGTCGCACGACCCTCAAGTGCAAGCAAGACCCACAAGTGCGAGCGAAATAGACATAGAGAATGATTTATGGCCGCACGACCCTCAAGTGCAAGCAAGACCCACAAGTGCGAGCGAAATAGACATAGAGAATGATTTATGGCCGCACGACTCAGTTGGTAACGCGTGACTATAGTACGAAATACGATGTGCGAGTCCGCCTCGCACTTGACCGATAAAAAATGTGCTCGGTATGATTTGGTGGGAGCGGCCCGAATTTGTTCCGTACGCGGACGAAGTCGCGGAGGACCTCTAGTCTGAAATAAATATGATTGTAAGTCGTGTTATACTTACTGGTCTATGTATGTTGGACGGTCGGTTCAGCAGACTCGACTTCTTGGAGAAGGAATGGTTCACCATGGCAGGCTTGTCGCTCGCGGCCTCGGGGTCCGTGAGCGAGCGAGACAACGAACTCTTCCTCTTCTTGCGCGGCGTCGCCTTCGCACTGGTCGAGGATGCGCGCTTTATTGGTTTCACCTTCGAACCCAAACGAATCTGTTCAGTGAAAATAGCGGTGTGACTACATGGAAGCGATATAGCATTGAACAAAATGAGCATTATTCTATTTCGAGCAGTCGCGGGTTAAAAGAACATGTATTTTGGCGTGTACTGAGGTAATCGATCTATCTTTTTCTCTCCTTCGT
This sequence comes from Erannis defoliaria, assembly GCA_905404285.2. Lineage (NCBI taxonomy): Eukaryota > Metazoa > Arthropoda > Insecta > Lepidoptera > Geometridae > Erannis > Erannis defoliaria. The sequence goes on along the minus strand of FR990082.1, from coordinate 1,158,855 downwards.
ATTATAATAATACGCTTTTTTTTTTTAAATACAACCGACTTCAATTTCGCTTACCTGGATGACATCTTCATATTTTCCAGATATTTTGATTTATTCTAGTAATTTTAATATATAAACCAAACTACTGGACCGATTTCGATAAAACTTATATGGGACCACCTCTGCAATACAAGGCATGCCTTTTAAGTTCTGTCATTTACAAATTTACCGCCAATTTCGAATTTGGAACTATTCAATATTCAAATTTGTTTGAATTTAGAATCGCAAACAGATGAAATTATTAGGATTAACGCTTTTGTTTAGTCACAGCGTCGTTTTGAATCTGTCAGGTCACGTTCTAAAATGAATCTTCGAAGGAAAATGTCCGTGCAATAATTTTCTACAACTTTCGAAGAGGCTTAACCATACTTCATTGTTTCGAAGAGCTAACATCTGTGTTTCATGATGAAGCCCCAAGTCTGCGGACTGTCGAACGTTGGTATTTAGAATTCCAGCGTGGACATACCAGTCTTAGTGACAAATCTCGTGATGGACGTCCAAAATCCGCCTTCACTGAGGATAACATCGTTGCTGTGAGAGAACTAATTCTCAAAGATCGCCAAACAAAAAAAGAATCATCAAAAGCAGTTCATAATTGGCGGAGTAATCGCGTAACATACATACAATCGAAATGAGAACCTCCTTTTTTGAAGTCAGTTGAAAATACAGTATTTTCGACTAGTCTCTTTTATTCTAACATTGAATTCGTCAGTCGATTTCACTCTAAATATTTATTCTTCAACAGACTTCAAAAAAGGAGGTTCTTAATTCGACTGTATATTTTTGTAAGTATGTTACGCGATTACTCCGCCAATTATGAACTGATTTTGATTAGTCTTTTTTTGTTTGGTAGCTAATACTTCAGAGGTGGTCCCGTATAAATTTTATCAAAATCGGTTCAGTGGTTTGGTTTTTAAATCAAAATTACTAGAAAATATGAAGATGTCATCCAGGTATTCGAAGTTGAAGTCGGTTGTTTTTTTTTTTAAATCGTATTATTCTACAGTAAAGTGACGAGACTAGCGGGACGTTCGCCTGGTGGTAAGCGTCACGCCTGCCCATAACAGTAGCAGTGCCAGAATTGTAAGTTTGCGAATACAGTCCTGCGCCGCACTGTACTGCTCTCGTCACCCTGAGATATTAGATGCTAAATCAACGGTTCCAACGGAAGACCAGCGCTGGCTGTTCGCAGCCAGCATTATGCTGAGATGGAACCGGTTTGTGGCGAAAAACTATTTTGTACTGTTTAATTTTGTTATGAGTTTCTATTGTCTTGTCTTGTGTACAAAATGTGTTTTTTTTCTACAAATAAAATATTGTCTATTGTCTAAATCTCTTTATACCCAGTAATCTCTCTTAATAACAATGCCCTTCAAACCGAAACACAGTAATGCTTGCACACTACTGCTTGGCGATTGAATAACTGCCAAAGGTGTGGTACTTCCCCAGGCGGAATCTACGGTAGAGTCCTACCACTACAAAAAAAGTATGCCTAATATATCAGTAACAGGTCCACGTAACTAATAATAGGTCTTAATGAAATTATGAAATTGCCGTTCTATCCATTTGCGACAAATAGGCAAGGAAAAAAAACTTGATAGATGGGTGCCCCACGAACTTAACGATCGCCAGCGCAACGTACGCGTCGAGACCTGCCTCGCGCTGCAGCTACAGACAGTCTCCAAGCTGCAAGAGCTGGGGTTGGAAGCTCTCCCTCATCCGCCATACTCACCAGACCTTGCACCTACCGACTATTACTTTTTCCAAAATTTAGACAACTTTTTAGTGGGTAAAAAATTCAATTCCCGAGAGGCAGTACAAAATGCTTTTGAAAAGTTTGTTGCCTCCCGTCCAGCTAATTTTTACAAGGGCATCAATAAACTGCCAATTCGTTGGCAAAGATGCGTCGATTGCATGGGTGATTACTTTGAATAACAGAAATAAAAAAGTTTAAAAAAATAAGTACTTTCACTTATTCCATACAAAACGGCAATTTCACCTTTAACCTTATATGTAATCGTGTATCATTTATCATTATAAGGTTATACGAATCTACGGCAATATGTTATTCTGTATTAATTCTGTAAAGTTCGGCAAGCGGTGATTTGCGCAGGGCGCTGTTACTGCCGGACCGGATCGACCGTTACTTTGAATAGGGAATATGCATATGTGCTCCTGACAATGCGTGCCGTGTCAAGGACCACTGCCTTTTGTATCTGACCCTGGACCAAACCGACCAGCGAGAGCCTCTTGAAGTATTGGTCGAGGCTCTTCGCTATAAGACCGTTTGCAACGACTATCGGGACAATAAATAAATAAATAAATATTGGGCGGACATTTATTACACACAGCGCCATCTAGCCCCATACTAAGCAAAGCTTGTATTATGGAAACCAGATAGCTGATAGAATACTTATATACATATTTTTTTTCGTAAATGCATACTTATAATACATACTACACCCAAACACAGAACAAACATCGATGTACGTCACAAACATTTTTGTCCTGGTTGGGGATCGAACCCACGCCCTGCAGCTCTGAAAGCAGACATGCTACCAACTGAGCTATCAGGCTAACAATGATCGTCGAGTCAATATTATAAATGTGACCTACCTTGGGAGTGCCCTTCTTCTTAGCTGGGTCAGGCGACGCGCTCTTCTCGGGCTTGTCCTCGGCGCCGTTTTCGCCTTCCTCGAGAACATCCTTGAGCTTGTCGAACTCTTCGTCGGCGTTGGGCGCGTGCTCGTCCAAATCTCCGAATTTCTATTGAAGAAGAAGATGTTGTAGTGGTAGGACTCTACTGCAGAATTCAGCTGGGGAAGTACCGCACCTTTGTCAGTTATTCAACTGCCAAGCAGTAGTGTGCAAGCATTACTGTGTTTCGGTTTCAAGGGCAATGTTACCAGATAAATTACTGGGTATGAAGAGATTTAACATCTAATATCTCAGGGTGACGAGCGCAGTACAGTGCGCCGCAGGATTGTGTTCGCAAGTTCACAATTCTAGCATTGCTACTGTATGGGCAGGCGTGACGCTTATTACCAGGCGAACGTCTCGCTCGGCAGTCGACGGAAACCCGGTAGACTTTTGGCCACTTGCTTAACATCAGGTAGGGACTCAAAAGTAAAAAAAAAAAACAAATGTTAACCCATTCTGAATCCTTATAATCTTACTAATATTATTAATGCGAAACTTAGTCGGTGTGTGTGTGTTTGTGTGTGTCTGTGGGTGCGTGTGCGTGTGTGTGTTGTGTGTATGTTTCTTACTCGTTCACGCTTAAACGCCTGAACGGATTTGGATGATATTTGGTATTTTTATCACAACAATCGCGGGTAAAACCGCGGGGCGCAGCTAATTGACAATAAAATTAAATAAAACAACACGTCATGGTAATCTATAAACATGCAATGGTGCCCAGAACACAACATAGCCATGTCCAAGATATCAAATGTCTCAAAGTAGTCAATACTTACTTCAATACATTTGATAGCGAGTCTCATCAGCCCGGTAATTAAACTTGATTCTCATCAGCCCGGTAATTAAACTTGAGTCTCATCGGCCCGGTAATTAAACTTGAGTCTCATCAGCCTGGTAATTAAACTAGAAGTCTCATCAGCCCGGTAATTAAAACTGAAGTCTCATCAGCCCGGTAATAAAACTTGAGTCTCATCAGCCTGGTAATTAAACTAGAAGTATCATCAGCCCGGTAATTAAAATTGAAGTCTCTTCAGCCCGGTAATCAAGCTTGAGTCTCATCAACCCGGTAATAAAACTTGAGTCTCATCAGCCTGGTAATTAAACTAGAAGTATCATCAGCCCGGTAATTAAAATTGAAGTCTCTTCAGCCCGGTAATGAAGCTTGAGTCTCATCAGCCCGGTAATTAAACTAGAAGTATCATCAGCCCGGTAATTAAAATTTAAGTCTCTTCAGCCCGGTAATCAAGCTTGAGTCTCATCAGCCCGGTAATTAAACTCGAGTCTCATCGGCCCGGTAATTAAACTTGAGTCTCATCAGCCTGGTAATTAAACTAGAAGTCTCATCAGCCCGGTAATTAAAATTGAAGTCTCATCAGCCCGGTAATAAAACTTGAGTCTCATCAGCCCGGTAATTAAACTAGAAGTATCATCAGCCCGGTAATTAAAATTGAAGTCTCTTCAGCCCGGTAATCAAGCTTGAGTCTCATTAGCCCGGTAATTAAACATGAGTCTCATCAGCCCGGTAATTAAACTTGAGTCTCATCAGCCCGGTAACTAAACTTGAGTCTCATCAGCCCAGTAATTAAACTTGACACTTGCTTAAGTTTGGCGTAAATCCGAGTGCATGTAGAATTGAGTCAAGGCTGTCTGAAGACCTCTGACATAGCCACTTGTCTTTAAAAAGTCTTAAATTAAATATAAAAATAAGCAACTGATGAAAAAATTACTTTCGCATTTATTATTATGCTTTTGGTTCAAACATTAAGTTTTTATTCGGTTTGATTGATAAGTTTCAGTCAAATGATAAGACAGCAGTAAGTTTGTATATAAGCCAATCGGTCAGCAAGTCCCATAACTAAGTGGGTAGTAAGAATCATAACTAAGTAGTTACCAAGTACCATGACTAAGTGGTCACCAAGTACCATAATTAAGTGGTCACCAAGTACCATAACAAGTGGTCGCCAAGTACCATAACTAAGTGGTCGCCATGTACCATAACTAAGCGGTCACCAAGTACCATAACTGAGTGGTTAGTAGGAATCGTAACTAAATGGTCAGCAAGAACCATAACTAAGTGGTTTGTAAAAATCATACAAGTAGTCAGAAAGTGTAGTAACTAAGTAGTAAGTAACATTACTACGTGGTGAGTGTCATAATTAAGTGGTCAGTAAGTGACATAGCTGTATCTGGTACCGAACGATCCAGCCCCACCCATTAAGGCACCCTTGGATAGACAACAATGTATTGGATAGACAAAGCACTGTAGTAGCATTAAGATTTCGTACCGGGCACACTCCTTGCAATAAATTTTCATATTTAATGGGAAAAACAACTTCACCAATCTGTCCCGTCTGTAACAAATTAGATGACATATACCACATTATAATGGAGTGTGCTCGGAACGAATCCATTAGAAGTGTAGTTTTGAACCAACGGGCGACAGGTCAAAAAGTGGGCTACTGTAACAGTGTTCTGGCCGAACCTCTTTCAGATTCGGCCAGAATGCTTTACAGGCTAGCAAATAGAAATTAAGTTTAAATAAATAATGTTTATATTACCAGGGCGGCATGGTCGCATTAGCGACAAAGCCCTTTATTTAAGAAAAAAAAAAAAAAAAGTGACATAGCTAGTGATTTTTGTTTTATTTATACGGGAATACTCACGTTTAATTTAATCAGATACTCCGACTATAAACTGACTGACTGTGCTAAGCAGGACGCAGCTGCACGCGCGTCGTGCTCTGTTTTCACTCTTTGAAACAGGTCACCGGATGTGATCGAAACTATAGCCGGAGTATCCGATTTAATTAAACGTGAGTAATCCTGTATAAATAAATTAAAAATTTGTCAAAAGTTTTCATAGCTAGTGATCTCTAAAGTAAAAGGAACCGTGACACAAGGAGGCGTGGCGCGACTTACCTCAGGGTTGGTTATGTACTCTTCTATCTGGCTAACAGCTTCCTTGAAGGCGGCAGTCTTGCAAGACTTGATGAGCTGTTCTTTGAACTCCGCGTACGGCTTTATGTTGTTGTCCTCGATCCAGGCGCTGTTGGAAACGGACACTGTACTCGGGGAACGGGAATCTTAGATAGATAGAAACTCTTTATTGTGCACACCAGCAATATAAAAAAATACAATAGAAACAAGAGCCTTAAGAACTAGTGCCACAAGTGGCTGCTTTATCGCTAAAATCTACCTCTTCCAGGCAACCATGGCATAAATATAGGCGGGAGATGCTTAATACTTAGGTGTTAGGGTTCCCGCAGAGTGTGAAACGGGAGTCTATTTATAGGTAGTTGCTCATAAATGTAGGTCTTACTGTGCATGTGTATTTATAGTAGACTAGAGATCCCCCGCGACTTCGTCCGTGTGCGGAAGATATACGGACCGCTCCCAAAATTCTCCACTTTAAATCATTTCGAGCAAACTCTACCGACTCTACCAAACCCCCCCCAACCAACTTCCATCCTTTGAATGAACTACCCAGATATCAATTTTTCATCACTATAACTTTAACTCCATTGGATCAAATTTCGAAAAATCCTGTCTCAGTACACCCCTCCGCTTCGAGACGAATACACCCTCCAAATTTCAAGTCTGTACGACCAGCGGTTTGGGCTGTGCGTTGTCTGTCAGTCAGTCAGTCAGTCAGTCAGGACAGAGCCTTTTATTATATTAGATGATGACTTACCTAGGGAGTAAAAGTAAAGAATGTCTCAGATGTCATGTATAACGAAACCAAGGGTGACAAACATGAGATCTGAGGCTTCTTTACTTGCTCCCGTGGTGTGTATACGATTTTACGTGCCGCTGCGGGTAGGAAGTGGTTCCTTTTGCTCCGCGTAGCGTGGCTAAAGTAGCCACTTTAGCACCGCACATTTTTTTGTTTATCTGTGTTTTTGTTACATGTCATTTTATACTATGTGGGGCGACGAAAGGTTTTTTTTTTTATTTACTAAGCCTTCGTCAAATATCTATCTGTATAAAAAAATATCATACATTTAATTGGCTGTCCTTTATGAGTCATACCAAACCAGGAAGCCGGTGGAAATGGCTATAATTTGCGTATTTTAAAATGTTTTACTATTCAACCAGAAAACTAGTTGTTTGAGCAAATACAGTTTTGTAGTTATCAGGGTAACTTCGAAACTGTATTTGCTCAAAATACTTGCCTACAAAATAAAGTTCGGATCAAAAACGGTTGCAGTCAAATAAAAAACATTAATGCATGTACCGATTCGACGAAATAGATAAAAAATGACTAACGGTTCGCTCAGTCAGAAAAAATATTTTGGGAGCCCCATACAAGAAACCCATATGTCCAACTATGTGAAGCACATCTGTAGAGATAATTATTCCTTTACTCTAAGTCTGTGTGAAAATATTGATTTTCACAGATTAGACCATTTAGACACTGTAATTTATTACCGGCTTCAAAAAATTTGGAAGTTCTATGTTGAACTGTTTTTTTAAATGTATGTTTACCAATTTCTCCATTAATTGTTGACTGATTGGACTTGATTGATTGGATGGACACATGCATTCTCACTAGAAGAGACCTCAACTCAACAGCCGGAAGACGTCCACTGCTGGACGAAGGCCCGCCCTTACCTTACGCTGCCCTTAATAAAATAAAAATAAATAATAAATATTGGGGGACATTTATTAAACACAGCGCCATCTAGCCCCATACTAAGCAAAGCTTGTATCATGGAAACCAGATAGCTGATAGAATACTTATATACAACTTTTTTTCGTAAATACGTACTTATAATACATACTTCACCCAGACACAGAACAAACATCGATGTACGTCACATAAATTTTTGTCCTGGGTGGGGATCGAACCCTAAATAATAAATAAATAAATACGGAGGGGTTGCCATAATCCCCATGCGTTTCAGCGTCAGCGCCCTCATAGTTTTAATATTTTAAAGGCATTAAATAAGCTCATGAATGCCTTTCTGAGCAGACCTCAAATAGGTTTTTATTTTAATTTAACTTTAAGAAACAGCGCCATCGCGACGCTCCCTGAATCTTGACTAGTATTGCTTTGTTAGTAGCACAGCACACTTAGCACCTTGGTAGTGTGCTACAACATATAGCCTACTTTTGTCATCATCATCATCACCGATTTTCATCATCACGCAGGTGAAACAGCTAGTAAATAAATAATTATTTCATAGCTGCGCGTCGCGTTTTCACCGGCGTGATGATGATTTTATTCCAGGATATAAGCTGTCTCCAATCAGAGTTTCAACCAAATCCACGCAGCCGTTTTGGTGTGAAGAAATGACAAACATACATACACACATTTTTTTATGGAATATAGTGATAGATGATTGAGACGTCCACAGGTGGTAAGCGTTATGCCTGCCCATAACAGTAGCAGTGCCAAAATTAACTTGCATACAAAATCCTGCACCGCACTACACTGCGCTCGTCTCCCTGATATATTAGATATAAAATCTCTTCATGCCCAGTCATTTATCTGGTAACATTGCACTTCAAACCGAAACACAGTAATGCTTCTAATTCTGAATAGGGGTGATGAGTCCTGCACTGACGTCCCGCTTGGGGTGTATTGTGCATTCCCCCCTACCAGCCTACCCAAACCAACCGAGCTCTTTAAAATACCGGAGCACCACCTTGGGTCGCTGGCATAATTGTTCCACCCCTATTTCGCCAGGTAATGACGGATGATTAAAAGGTGCGGTACTTCCCCAGGGGACTCTGCAAACAGAGTCCTACCACTACATATAAAGAAAGAAAGCTTTTTATATACCTAGTATAGATAACATGTAGCACCTTAGTAACAGATGAACCTCTTGTAATCTAGACCTTAAAATAAAATTGACTTTACTACTACATTAGTTTAATAATATAGAACAAGCGAATAGTTTTTATTATTTAGAATCATGTCCTGTTTTCTAAATTTATCAGCTCTATTATTTGTTGTCTACTGTTTTCAGATTTACTGATATGTATAGTTTAAAGTTACAATTATATTTCTATGCATTACAAATAGAATCAGAAGGACCTGGATATGTCCTAAAAGGACCTGGGTATGTCCTAAAAGGACCTGGGTATGTCCTAAAAGGACCTGGGTATGTCCTAAAACTGTTTCCAGAACCACCGGAGGACAGACAGCAGCGTCCTCTCGGTTAACGGTGGTAACCATTCTGCGATCCCCAAGCCGCCTGCCAAGCATGGGGATTATGGCAACACCTCCCTTTAAGGGAGAGGCCTTCGTCCAGCAGTGGACGTCTTCCAGCTGTTGATGATGAAGATGATAAATAGAATATGCTAGGATACACAAATAGTGTCAGTCAAATAGTTCAGTATGGAAGTATGTTTTTATGATGGCTCTCATTATCTTGTTTGTGGCTCTTGTTGGTAGAGTGATTTCCATCCTTCTCTATCTCCGGCCAGTCCTTTCAAAGGATCATACAAAGGTATTATGTTATTGAAGAATATTTTAAACTAAGTGTTATTTTTTTATGTACAATACAATGTATCATACAAGCAGGGTTCGAGAATATAGGTATATCAAGATATTTATCCGATATATCACAAACTGGGTTCGATATATATCATATATAAAAAAGGTTTTATGTTTTTGAGTTTATTTTTTGATACCTTTAAAAGATTTTATGTTTTTAGTTGATTACGCCTGATCTAAAAGATGTTTTTATGTTTTTTAATTGGTTTGCCTTATCTAAAAGAATATTTTATGTTTTGGTTTCATTTGTCTGATTATAAGTGCCTAAATAAATAAAACATTTTAGTTTTTTGTTAAGTTTTAGTTTGTTTATGTAATACATATATTCATAAATAATACAATAAAATAATAATATAACTTTCATACAAAATGTATATATATATTTATGATATATATCATAAATATCCGATATTTTGATATTTATAATTAATATCGGATATTTTCGAACCCTGCATACAAGGTACTAGGTATGTTATTGAAGAACATTTTAAACTAAGTGTTATATTTTCGGACAATGAAATTTGACATGTAACATTTTAAAACACCAAAGTTCCTTTTCAAATTTCATTAGGTATAATGTATAATTCCGGTGTTACAGAATATTTGTACCTGTTAGTATAGAAATAGGAATCACAGAAACGATTATAAAATTCAAATATTAAAACTATCAGTGTGAAGTTAAAAACATGTTCAAAATACAAACAGCCTTACCTAAAATAATCTCGATTCTCTTAGTCACTGCTTAAACTTCTGTCTTGTTCTTGCATGTTACACTTCACGTCAGAGAGTAGATGGCAGAGCATCTTAAGCAGTGACTTACGGTTGAATTTTTTTTTAAGTAAAACTGTTACTTTGTATTGGTAGAACTTCCAAGATACATGATTGATCTATTCTAGTTCAGAGCAAATTTATTATTTCTATTATTAAAGCACATACTAGCCATCTGCTTGGAGAGTAAGGACCTTTAAAAATATACCTTTGAATATCTATGATTTTTTAATCCTTGCATTATGCTCAGTAGGTACCTACCAATAACCAAAATTTGCTTACTAGTTGTTAGTGCCGAAGAAGTAGATGCAATGGACATTCTGGGCCTTCTTTGGAAGTTTTAGCTCAGGCGTAGGAACCGCTACCTGGAAACAGTAATTGCCTCTAATTAGGTTATTATTTTGAACCCTAAATGAATGTGTATGTTTATCAACTTAAGGGTGGTTTTAAACAACGTTAAAGCGTTCGCTTAAATGTAGAGCAATTTAGATGATGATAGCTGTTTTTATTTGGCGTCGTCGTCACCGAGACGCGTAATTTGAAGTAATTTCCCGCCTATGTATTTTTTTCAATTTTTCAGTCATATACTAGAAAATCTAATCCTGCAGCGCATATATCGTTAGGAATTAAATATACTGTTGAAAATAACAGTATCTTTAAAGGGTTTCCAAGTGCATAAAAGAAAGAGAAGCGTCTTACCCGGCCGGGCCATGGGCTGAAACCCTTCATTTTAGCCCTGAAACAATCACAACACAGGTTACAATCTCTGGACTTGAAAAAATGATTTACTGGGGCACTTTTGACAATAATTTTGTATACATACCAAACTAAATCACCAATTTTGAAAGGATCAGACATGATATACGTCTACTTTCTACGAAATTTTACGAAGAACTAAACCAGAGACAAATTTTAATTTGTTAATTATAAAGAATTTGCATGTCTATGGATGGAACATGTTGTCGTTGTCATGTCGTTGTTTTTAATAGTTCCTGGCCGTGGATACTAGTCCTTCAGCCGAATACATATTTCTTCAACGATCCTTCTTTCTGCAGTTAAATGAGTCGTAGTCACAGTCCAAGTCACACACAGTAAGTCACAGTAAAGTCCAATCATGCCCTAGTAAAGTCGTGGCAACTTTACTACAAGCTTCTTCGGAGTTTTGGAAACAACACGAAAAGACACGTTTCACTACATTATATGAACATGTTGTCAAAACTATGGAGTTACAAGAGTTAAAAAGGAGTTTTGGCGGGAACACGGAAAAATCATGTCGTTGCATTCTATTATTTTCTTAAACTTGTGTATTTTCGCGAATTAATGATTAAAAATGGTGGTGTTTTATTCATTGAGTGTTGAATTACATGCACGAGTGTGGGCAAGTGATATAATGTAGTGAAACATGTCTTTTTGTGTTGTTTTCAAAACTCCGTATAAGCTCATAGTAAAGTCGCCAAAACTTTACTAGGGCATGACTTGGACTCGACTATGACTAATTTCGTGTGACTGACTGTGATATCATTACATATTTGACTTGATTTACATATAAATACTTGAAAAAATCATAAACTTGACACTGGCAGAATGCACAACGTGCGATGCCAAGAACTAAGAAAAAAAAAAAAAAGAGTCAAAAATATGTCAGAAGAAAAACCGGTAATTTCCGTTTAAATGCAGATAGTGTAAAAACCTTTTTAAAAACTGTCCTACCACTTCAATTTTTTTTTCTAATAGCTAAAATTTTTTTTTTTCTTAGTTCTTGGCATCGCACGTTGTGCATTCTGCCAGTGTCAAGTTTATGATTTTTCAAGTATTTATAAGAAAATCAAGTCAAATATGTCATGATATCACAGTCAGTCACACAAAATTAGTCATAGTCGAGTCCAAGTCATACCCTAGTAAAGTTGTGGCGACTTTACTATGAGCTTCTATGGAGTTTTGAAAACAACACAAAAAGACATGTTTCACCACAGTATATCACTTTCCCACACTCGTGCATGTAATTCAACACTCAATGAATAAAACACCACCATTTTTTATCATTAATTCGCGAAAAAACACAAGTTTAAGAAAATAATAGAATGCAACGACATGATTTTTCCGTGTTCCCGCCAAAACTCCAATAGCTACATTACCATTATAAAGTACCGTCAATGTCATTTTGTTGTAACTGTCAATGTCATATGCTCCTAGTAAAATTATTCTTTGCATATGATGAATTTAGTGTTACTAGAACACCACGAAAAAGTCGAAAAACTAAAAACGGACTCATTTCATTACTTCTCCATTACCTCAAATTTCTCGTTTCTTTTTAATCAATACGATAATAGCCAAGTCAAACTATAACTTATGATCAATCTTGAGTAGACGAGTGTTTTGTAAACCGTTGGCGAAAGAAAGTAGTTAAAAATTGTTGGGCTGAAAAGATGCAATAGTTACTTTTTGACTTACGAATCGTTGTTTTTGACGAAACGGTCACTTATTACGTTACTTACTCTATGCGGTCACTGGCAAGGCAACAACAAAAACAGGCCGGCCGAGCGGGACGCTAAAATTGAATAAAATATTATTTTGCAAACTATTTTGAGGTTTTGATACAGAATTTACATTAAAACCATCCGCAAAATGTCGAAACGATTTTGCCCTCAAGAGCAGGGAGATAGAAAAAGAGCGAAGCTAGACATTAGCATCTCTGATCATAATTTTCCTTTGAGCCAAAACAAAGGTAAACAAATATTCGCATCGCTCCAAACTTTACTGTTCTTAGAATCTTCCTTCTATTTCTGAAACTTTTACAACAAGTAGCAAAATTAAATTGAAAAAACGTTTGGTGGTAAATTTACCATCCAGTATTAAAGTTTAGACCTAACACAAATTGTAAACTTACAGAATCGGACCAACCAGACACCTGGGGTGACGACAATGATGATGAGATTCTTCTTCTGGCCAGCCAGGCTTGCGAGGAAGCTTACAATATAACTGACATCAGCCTGCTACCTGACTACAGCTTGTGCATGCAACCAGGGTCCACCAGCACTCAAATGTACTCCTATCCCGGTCCAAGCACATCTAAAACAGAGTTCACTTTTAAAAAACCATCAGTGAACCCTCCCAGTGTCATATCAACCAATCTCCGAGAGAGATGTAACAGAATAGCTTCACCATTACCTGGCATCACAGCCAGTGCCATGCCTAAAGCAAATGAACCGATTAACATGTCAGATGACTTGATATTTAATGACAAAGTATATAAAGGTCAAGATTCCGACTACTTTTACCGACAGCTATTGCAGTTACAAGAGGAGAATACTAAATTAAAGTCTGAGAATGGTAAATTGTTAGAGAAATGTGTTACTAAAGAAGGGGAGGCGTCGATACTGCGGACTCAGCTGAAGACATGTCAGGTGTCAGTAGATAATGCTAGGTTGGAGAAGTTAAAGGCTCAGGAGAAGGTTCAGATGGAATGGACTGAGAAATTAGCTGCTGCTAGCAATCAGATGCATGATTTAAGGACACAATTAGATTTCAAGGTAGGTAATTATTAGAAAAGAAAAAGAGTGGCAGTCTAAGGCCTTCATTCAGCAGTGGACGTCTCCAGGCTGATGATGATGATGATCAGAACACAGGCAGTGGTGTGGCTGCTAAGGTGAGGGTGAACACATTTATTTTACAGACTGATTTCAGCACACAATTACCCTGCAATTTTTCTTGAATCTAACAGTATTAGAAGTAAAATTATTTACTGTTTCAGAATCTAGAAATAATAAGCGTAAAAGAGAAATGTAAAAAGCTGGAATCCACTAAAGTGAGACTGACTCAAGTTACTGTGGCCAACAATGACATTTCAGCTAGGTAAGGGTGTTGACAACTTTCTAAATTAGCAGAAGTAATATAGCTTAGTATATGCCACGGTCAGAATATACATTTTATACACTAGCATCATCATCAACAGCCAGAAGACGTCCACGTCTGGGCGAAGGCCTCCCACTTTTTAGGGAGGGGTTGCCATAATCCCGACGCTGCTGCCCTTCTTCCGGTGGTTCTGGATGCAGTTTTAGGACATACCCAGGTCCACACAGCTTCACATATTGACAAAAATAATAATTACATATATGTGGTGTAGAAAAAACTTGACAATGAATTACCAGATTCCGACTTTCAATCACACATAAAAAGCACTACTAAGATTTGAGTAAAATAGGCTATGTTTTGTTTATCACTAGGGTGAAACCGCAGGCAAAAGCTTGTCTTTTTATGTTAAGACCTTGTGTTGTTGTGATGTGTTTTTTTTTCTTATAAATTTTAGTTACCGAGCAAACAGTAGTTACGCCCAGAATGATTCCATGACTCAGAAAAAAGTGAAGACATCATCCAATGCAGTGCAAACAGATGATAAGGCTCACTTTATGGATCTCAGTAAAACTACCAGACCAGGTAAGAAAACCGAATAATATTTACTCCATTCTCCTTTTTATTTACTAAGCTAGGATCAATACTCAATACTCAATACTCAATTTGTTTATTGCAGTTATAAAGTTAAGAAGATTACATGTAGGTCTTAAATAACACATATTATTTTAAGTAGATACTTTATAACTACCCTGTAAGGGTATGGCAACGTCATGCGGAGCGGGCCGGTTTATTATATTAAAATGTTTTTATCTTTCAAAAATTGATCAAGGGTATAATAGCACTTTTTAATTAATAAGTTTTTTAGTGTTTTGGCAAATTCAAAATCATTTTCCATTTCTCGAATCTCTATTGGTATTAAGTTGTATATTTTTATGGCCATTGAGAATGGACCGGAGCTATGCATCGCTAAGTTGGAAGATGGCAAGATTAAGTTATGTTTGTATTTCTTTCTAATTTTATACTTACGATTATCTGATAATTTATTAAATAATCGAGGATTTTTCCGAACAAATTTACACATTTCCAATATATATATGCATGTCAATGTTAATATTTTATATTTAATGAAAAATGGTCTGTGAAAATTTAGTATAGTAATGTCAGGTAGGTTAATGTTTGCGAGGATGCGTACGCACTTTTTTTGAGCAACGAAAATGTCAGGCGCATCTGTGCTATTTCCCCAGAGAATGACACCGTAGTTGAGCCATGAGAAGGCGTATGAGTAGTAGGCTGTTAGTGCTGTGTCCAAGTCAGTTGCTCGACGCAGTTCTCTGAGGGCATATGTGAAACTGGCAAGCTTCGCCTTAATTTTTTTATGTGGCTTTTCCAGTTTACATGCGTATCTATATCTATACCTACCAATGTTGCTACATCAAAACAGTCTACTTTATGATTATTATAAGAGAAATTAATGTCAAGGGGGGCTTTTTGATGGGGTCTAAATTGAATTATTGCAGTTTTAGATAAATTTATTTCTAGATTATGGTCAGACATCCAATTAAATATATTATTAAAAATATTAGTCAATTTTTGATTTAGATTTATATTATTTTTGCAAGATGTCAAAATAGAGATATCATCCGCGAATAGTACACAAGATTCGTCAATTATTTTTGGAAGGTCATTTATATAAAATAGAAATAAGATACATCCAACGACACTGCCTTGGGGGATTGAATGATTCATTTGTAATGCAATTGATCTAGCTACATTTATTATACCAGTATTTCTATCAAAACTTTCTACTTCTACATATTGTTCACGATTACTTAAGTATGAACAGAACCACTTGTGTGCTATTCCACGTATTCATGTGCCGTACAGTTTATCTAGTAGTATGTCATATTGGACTTTATCATATGCTTTAGTCATGTCTAATAGAATGCCAATTGCGTAATTTTTATTATTTACTATTTCTAAGCTTTCATGTATAAATTTATATACTGCCGTGATTGTCGAACGATTTTTTCGGAATCCATTTTGGGAATCATCAAAAATATTAAATTTTTCGCAAAAAGAACAAAGGCGAGTTTGCATCACCTTTTCAAAAATTTTTGAAGAGGTAGGCAAGAGTGCTATTGGCCTGTAGTTACTGGGTTCTAATTTGGATGATTTTTTATGTATAGGTTTAATCAAGGCCTTTTTTAAAAGATCGGGAAACGTGCCTTCGTTAAATGATTGATTAACCAGCAGATAATACGGTAAAGTTAATTCTTCTGCGCAGTGTTTTATCAAGATAGGGGGTAGCTCATCGACCCCATAGCTATACTTACTTTTTAATTTTTTTATTATTTTATATATTTCGTGCGGTTCAGCCGGACTCAGAAATATTGAATTATCAGTGCGGTGCAATACCGGCCGGCCACGCGCCGCCCGCACCCACCGATGCGAAATACTGGTTGAAGGTATTCGCAACTTCTAATGGATTGGAGATTATATTATTATTATTAAATTTTAATTTTATATTCGATTTGTCCTTCTTTAAGTTTTTATTTGTACGTTCTTTTATTATTTTCCACATCGTCTTAGTTTTATTTTTAGAGATTTGCATTTCCCTTACATATTCATTTCTTTTCGATTTATTTAATGTCTTTTTTAATAATTTTACATATGTTTTGTAGTGTTTAGAAAGTATTGGGTGTTTGCAGTAAGTAACGAACGGTTTTAAAAGCCGTTTGTTTCGGCAAGAAATTTTAATGCCTCGGGTTAACCAATTAGGTTTTTTGTTAGCATTTATTTTAATGGTTTTCTCTGGTATACAACGGTTTAAAATTTCGGCTAATGTCACATCAAATATTTTATAGTTATCGTCAATCGTTTTAATTGTATTCATACTTAAGAGCTCCACCCAATTTATATTTTTGAGTTCATTTTTAAAATTGTTCATATTTTGTTTATTAAAAAGTCTTTTAACAGTTTTCCATACAATGGGTTTACATTTCGAATCAAGTACATCTTTAACCCTTATTTCTATACCTAAATGGTCTGAGAACCCTAGATCGTGAACTAAAGTCTTTATTTTATTCTTATTACAATTTGAAAATACGAGATCTAAACAGGTTTCTGTACTACAAGTGATGCGAGTAGGTTTTTTTACAAATTGGTAGAAATTATACTCCCTCATAAGGTCAAGCAACAAATTTGATTTTGTAGTGTTGGCCATCATATCAGTGTTAAAATCTCCGCCGATTAATATGTCTAATTGATTATACTTATTTAACACTATCTGTAAAAGTTTATTCAGTTGTTCATAAAACAGATCGCTCCGCTTGTCATTCCAGTAAATAGTTATTAATAATACATTTATTTTATGAATTAATATGGCACTTATTTCAATGCAATATTCTATTGTCAAATTTGTTATTTCCGTTACCTCTGTGTATTCGAAATCATCGCGTAATAATATCATAGTCCCTCCTCCCTTGCGTTTATGCCTACAGAATGAGGCTGCTATATTATATCCGGTAAAGGCGATCAGTTGCAGTCTGGCTTTTGATAGCCACGTTTCTGTTATGCAAAGTGCATGCGTACTTGAGTAGGTATCTTCAAGGAATGCTCGTACAATGTCGCGCTTCCCTTGTAGGCTTTGCATATTTTGGACTATGATATTAAAGTCAGTAGACTCAGACTTAGTGACGAAAGTTATGGTTTTTATTCCGGTCTTGTGAGCGTGTTTGTGTGTTCGGTGGAGTGATAGAAGTGCAGTTGTTGCTCCTGGATCCATGCGGTTCAGGCGACATGCATTGAGACGGTCGCGTCAATGATGATGGTGTCTGTCTTTTCAGGTAAATATGGGTTATATGGGATCTATCAATAGCTCTAGTAAGTTCTGGAAACGTGTGGAAAGGGAAGACATAATGAGACACTTTCTTGATCGTAAGAGGTTACTCGTACAAATACCTATGATCATTGCAATTAATAGTAATAATAATAATAATAAATACGCAGGGGCGGCTTTGTGGCGCAGCACACCTCTCGATGCCCTAAGCCATCCACGTCAATGTTGCTCCTCTGGCACCAATATACGGTAGCCTTTATGGGGGGCCCATTTAGTGGATGGCGAGTCATCACTTGCCTTAATATTTTGATGTAATGAGACAAAATAGGCAGGTGCCGTTTCTCATTCTATAGACCAGTCCAATGTTTCATAAAAATTCACCAAAATAGCCCGATATTTTTTTACAAATTTATACCTTAATGTGTAAAATAGTGTATCATATTCCATTCACACCCATGTAATAGTTTTATAATGTTATTTTCCTATTCAAAAGGGCCTCTTGGTGTTGGCTTCGGCCCCACCAATGCCTTTTAAAGGTCCGGGCTTAGACCCGAGTTTCAAATGCAATAAAAGAAATAATAATAATAATTTATTCAATCACAAACAAAATGTATAATATCTTGGTACCAAAATTAAATAGAAATTAACTTTTATTAACATTGTACTAATCATCTATTGGTCACGATAGCAGCCGTGCTAGGATACCCTGTGTTACGGCTGCTAAAAGTATAATTTAAAAATAAAGTATATTTAATGTTCTAGTACCCTGAACATTAAATAGTTTGGGGCCAAATCATAGAAACAAAATCTTTTTGTTTTCGTTAGTCAAATATTACTTTATTAAAATGTTAAAATGTTTTTTTTTTTTTTAATTTCTTATAATGATATCAATGATAGCATAATAATATTTTTTTGCCAAAATACGTACTATAACTAGGTACCTAAGAAAATAATCCATATATATATGTAAAAAAATATATATTTAAGTATTCTATCAGCTATCTGGTTCCAATAGTACAAGCTTTGCTTAATTTGGGGCTAGATGGCTTCGTGTAATAATGTCCACGCAATTTTTATTTACTTAAATAACCTATACTAGATAAAGTCAGACTCGTTACCAACCTGTTAATGAACCAAATTAAAAATTGACAAAAGGCACGGACCCGCAGTCTGTGGAGCGGATAAATAATTACAAACAGACCTGTTAATGAACCAAAATGTAACTAAAATCTATGTACTCATCTTTTTTCAGGTACTTCCCCCCTCCCTCACCTACTACCGCTGCTACTTCAACCAACAGCTCCCCCCCACTCTCTCCTAGATTACAGCGAGAAGCTCACACCCACAGATGCACCATACAAGTGTAGAGTGTACAGTACATTCCAGAGGCCATCGGATCCCGTGAAAAAAGAGGGGAAGTATCACTTGGCAACCGTTTATGAAGATATTGTGAGAATTGCCAGTGGAAAGGCAGATAGGCAGGCGTATTTCAATGTAAGTAAAGATAGATGGCAAAAAAAAAAAAGTGTCGCCACCAAGTGTGTAAAACGACAAACGAGAATTCGGGGGACACAGGTAAACGAGAAGAGTGGCCAGAGCAATCAGTCTAGTGGCATTGTAATTGAAATTGTGTGGTCTTGGGTTCAATCCCGTGCCTGTACCAATAAGTTACTTGGGGTTTATGTATGGATGTTTCATACCACTGGCTTTTCAGTGGAAGAAAACATCATGCCATCTTACATATGTGAATCCACCAACCTACAAATGGGTTAGCATGGTGGATACAACTCAATAGCCCTTTGAGGCCAGGCCTAAGCCAGCAATGGACTATATTTGTGGGTGCTACTTTCTCACCGCTTTCTTTGTCAAATGATTGAAGTGCTAAACTGACTGCCATATAGCTCAGCGGTAGCGTGTCTGCCTTCAGAGCTGTAGGGCGTGGGTTCGATCCCCACCAAGGGCAAACATTTATGTGACGAACATAATTGTTTGTTCTGTGTCTGGGTGTAGTATGTATTATAAGTATATATTTACAAAAAAAAATGTATATAAGTATTCTATCAGCTATCTAGTTTCCATATTACAAGCTTTGCTTAGTTTGGGGCTAGATGGCGCTGTGTGAAAAAATGTCCTGCGATATTTATTTATTTAAACCTGTGTTACCCACTTTCAATTTTGTCGTCTTTAAAATTACTACTTACTTAACTTACCTTAAAATTTATTCCCTATCATTATTGTCCGTCACTATGTACCTATGTAAGAAATCATTTGTAATGCTTCTGGTCTCCGCAATACAGGGAATCCTAGTGCGGAGACCAGCGCACGACGAATCTTTGGGCATATTATTATTATTTTTTAAATTTATTTTATATATGTTGTGTGTGATCTTAAGTTTTTGGTCAATAAATGTTTATTATTATTATTATTTAAAGCCTGATTATGCTATCCCATCTTCACTATTGATCCTACTGCTAAACAATTTTATTTCAACAGGTATTCAATTCAGCGAAAAATATCCTTGCCGATGTTGTAAATAGACTAGAAATTATATCACAGAGGATGACCACGGCATTCCGGAAAGAAATGGATGAGAAATACATAGAAACTACTTCTAGTTTTATAGATGTTAGTAAAGAAGATTTACTCAATGGAGGGTAGGTTCAAAATCTGTTAGGGCAGACATCGCTGTCGTAGATCGGATGACCCGTTATATTGTTGGTTTATTGTTGTTGTTATAGTGTTCAATTCAATTCAATTCTTGATGTATGGCTTTTGTGAAGATGTTTCACAACTCCGCCACTGTCACATAGAAAGATAGGCCATCAAACGCAGAGAGTTTGTTGTGTCTTTCTATAATAACAACAACTGTCAAGCTATGCCTGAGGCCTTCAGGGGGCTCCTTAACTCTGACACTAGGGCAACATTCAGCATAATACAAACTTACTTACAATACAATAGTTTATTTATAACACTAAAGTTACATGTCAATTTTCATTAAGTACGAGGGCTACACTAAAAGTATCGGGAATGGAATATTTCCACTGTTTCTGTCATATTAAAATCTTTTTAATTGAAAGCTCCTTGGTTTTAAAAATCGAATACCATTTATTTATTTAAAAAAATATTCTCGGTCTTGTCACAAGGTTTTGTCAAACTTGTTTAGTCGTTGAGAAAATGGAATTGACTCGAGAAAATTCAAGAGCGATGATTTATTATGACTTTCGAAGTGGTTTAACACAAAAACAGTGTGTTGACCGGATGATTTCTGCATTTGGTGATAAAGCCCCATCCAAAACCACAATTTATCGCTGGTTTGCTGAATTTCAACGTGGACGTGTCAAGCTCAGTGATGATCCCCGTCAAGGTCGTCCAAAAACTGCAGTCACCCAAGAAAACGTTGATGCTGTGCGTAAGCTGATTGAGGAAGATCGACATGTGACATACCGCGAAATTCAGGCAACTTTAGACATTGGCATGAGTCAAATACAAATAAACTTGCATGAAAAATTAGGTGTAAAAAAGTTGTTTTCCCGATGGATACCGCATTCGCTCTGTGAAGAGCAAAAAGCGGCTCGCGTTACTTGGTGCGTCAGAACTCTCGAAAGATTCCACGCAGGATCCTCAAATGCTGTATACAACATCGTATCAGGTGACGAATCCTGGATATACGCGTACGAACCCGAAACAAAAAACCAGTCACGAGTTTGGGTGTTCGAAAATGAGTTAAAGCCAACAAAAATTGTTCGTTCACGGAGTGTTGCAAAAAAAATGGTGGCCACGTTTGTCTCCAAAACCGGCCATGTTACGACTATTCCTCTTGAGGGACAAAGAACGGTTAATGCAGAATGGTATGCTAGCATTTGTTTGCCACAGGTCGTTTCTGAACTCCGTAAAGAGAACTGCAACCGCCGCATCATCCTCCATCACGACAATGCGAGTTCTCACACCGCGCACAGAACAAAAGAGTTTTTAGAGCAAGAAAACATAGAATTATTGGACCATCCGCCGTACAGCCCCGACCTAAGCCCTAATGATTTCTATACTTTCCCTAAAATAAAGAATAAATTGCGTGGACAGAGATTTTCATCACCTGAAGAAGCTGTGGACGCCTACAAAACGGCCATTTTGGAGACCCCAACTTCCGAATGGAATGGTTGCTTCAATGATTGGTTCCATCGTATGGAAAAATGTGTCAAATTTCGCGGAGAATACTTCGAAAAGCAATAAATATATTTTTAAATAGTAATGTTGTGTCACTTCCTTGATTCCCGAAATTTTCAGTGCCGCCCTCGTATGTCACAAAAAAGAATCATTTAATAAAATGAAATAATTATAAAAATACGTGAATAATCCATTGAGGTAATAACTAAGGAGTCACAATCTCTAAGTTAAAACAGTCAAAAAACGTTCGAGTGCTCTTGTACATGCTTATACGAGCATTATATTGTTCACAATTGTTCGAATTTAGACGTTATGTCGCTTGTATAGTGTTCAATGTGGTCGATTCTGGCGGTTTTAGTTGACAGTTCTAAACTAACTAAAGTATTGCTGTCCTTGGCTAACATGCCTAGTAAAAAAGTGACAGCAATACTTTAGTTTGTTTAGAACTGTCAACTAAAACCGCCAGAATCGACCACATTGTATGCTTGAGCGCTTCTGTCTTATCGTAGTTTGAGTCGGTCAAAGTCGGCGCACTGCATAGCGTGCGCCGAGTTTTGTGTCTGGCATTATTTTGCCCGATTGTGGCTTTAGATAATAGCTCAATGGAATAATCTCATATATTTAAAAAAAGCTTTAATGTCATAAAACAAATTCTCTTGTAACCACGCTCTCAGTTTGGTTTTGAAGCACGCGGTGGAAGGAGCATCCCGAATGAGAGCTGGTATGCAATTGTAGATCGCGGGCCCCAAAATAACTCATATTTTTTTCCGTGCCGGTTGAAGTTTATTAGCTAGCGATATTACAAGTGAGATTGAGCCATATAATGTCTCAGAGAAATGAGTGCCAATTCAGTGAAGCCCTAGCTTACAAAAACCAGAAGACAAAGTGGTGTGATAAACTGCTCTATGAATTTGGTAATTATGTATATATATGTATGTTTGGTATTTGGTTTTCAGACCACTGTACAAGGATGAACAAGAGATACTAGCACGGAGAATGACCGCCATCTTGTCGTATATTCTAGAATGTTCTAGCGGCGCGGGCGCAGACTTCTTCAAGTACTACGAACGGTCGGAGAGTAAAGAAAGCTTTACTGAATGTGTTTCCAAGATTTGCAGTCTTCTTGACAGAACTGTAAGTAATTTATTTTTGTAGTTGACTGGCTAAATGTTACCAGGCTAGATGGATCTGGGTATGTCCTAAAACTGCATCTAGAGCCACCAGAGGACAGGCAGCAGCGTCCTCTCGGTTAACGGTGGTGAGCTCTGCGATCCCCAAGCCGCCTGCCAGCCTTGGTGATTATGGAATTTGCGTAGCCGCCAAATTATTGCTAAATGTGACCCTATCTACACATAAAATAAATAAATAATAATAAATATCGGTGCGCATTACATACAGCGCCATCTATATATATATATATATATAAAGCCATAAGCAAAGTTTTTACAGTGGTAACCAGATAGCTTAAGATTTTTTTTTTTTTTTTTTAATACATTCTTATAATACATACTACACCCAGGCACAGAACAAGCATATATATATGTTCGTCACATAAAATTTTGTCCTGGGTGGGTATCGAACCCACGCCCAACAGCTCTGAAGGCAGACACGTTACCAACTGAGCTACAATGCAGTCCGACCATACAAGATGGCTGATCGACTACATAACAAACGTGTTTGAAACATGGAGTAACCTCGTCGAAAATTTTTTTTTTTTCAGTCGACAGCAACACTTTACAGCGGACTGCTCCTATCCATAGTCCACACCGTCCACACCCTGAGCAGCACACGCGCTCCTCTCCCCGAGACCCTGGCCATCATCAGGAGCATCATCTCCTCGCGGCCGCTGCCGGCGGTGTCCTGCCGCGTGGTGCGGCTGCTGCGGGAGGTGTCTCTGTGGGAGAACTTCAGAAAAGTGTTCTGTCCGGGCACTAGTGCGGGGAACTTGAAGATGGATTATGATCAGGGAGTTCTGCTTTATAAGAAAGGTAATTATGGTCAGCGGCCGCGGATGTGCCAATGCCCCTAAAATCTAAACTAAAATCTAACAGGGGGGCTGCGCCAAATTTCAATTTCCAATTTTAATATCTTTTAAAGGTTTCTCTGTTTGCCCAGACCCCCCCCCCCAATCCCCCTCCCCGTCATGGAGTACTTCCGCAGTCCCTGATTATGGTAAAGTTAAGCGTTTTCGTAGCTGCCTGATGAGCTGCTGGTGAAGGAAAACGAACCATAGAATAGTGTAAGGGTACTTGCTAGTAGGTACTCGGCTGGGTGTTACCACCTTCAAGTTGAATATACGTCACTAAGCACCTTAAGGTGACTGACCTAATTGCAATTCGGACCTGGGTATGTCCTAAAACTGCATCCAAACCTACCGGAGGACGGGCAGCAGCGTCCTCTTAGTTAACGGCGGTAATATTCTGCGATCCCCAAGCCGCCTACCAAGTGTGGGGATTATGGCAACCTCTCCCTATTAAGGGAGAGGCCTTCATCCAGTAGTGGAAGTCTTCTGACTGATGAGTGTGTAAGCACCTTAAGGTGTGTTCCGGCACTTGACCAGTTCACACGGCCAGGGGCCTTTGAATTGTAAGCAAAGTTTCGCATGCTAGCGGAGCTTTCAAACGATATTGAACCATATTCCAAACAATATCGTCGAAGGTCAGCTCCGCTCGCATACGCAACTTTGCGTACGATTAAAAAATAAGGCCCCATTTCCTTTTCCAGCCACACCTAGCCATCTTTGACCACATTGTCACTACCATCAGGTGGGCTGTGGTCAATTACCAAGCCTATCGAATACGAATAAAAAGTTAGGCATGGGGGATTTATTAAAAAAAATACACCAATTGGACTATGGTCAAACGCCTACCATTTTTGTATTTAGTCTAACAGTCTTACCTAAAATAATCTCGATTCTCTTAGTCACTGCTTAAACTTCTCTGTCTTGTTCTTGCATGTTACACTTCACGTCAGAGAGAAGATGGCAGAGTATCTTAAGCAGTGATTAACAGTTTGGAAGTTTTTTTAAGTAAGGCTCTAAGTCTCACTGGCCTTCCTCTCTTTTTCTACCGTATTATCGCTTGCCATTAGGCGAAGTAACAAAAATGTGGGTACTTCATAAAAAACATTCCGAATTTTACAGAGAGCTGCCATCTTCAAATCCTGTTAAAACAAACGGAAGCGAGTCTCAAGTGTATAGAGAAGCAGGCTCTCACAGAAAGAGCC
Source organism: Erannis defoliaria (assembly GCA_905404285.2). NCBI lineage: Eukaryota > Metazoa > Arthropoda > Insecta > Lepidoptera > Geometridae > Erannis > Erannis defoliaria. The sequence continues at coordinate 1,133,771 of FR990082.1, read as the reverse complement.
GTGGACACCGCGCGGCAACTTCTTGTATTGTATGCAAACCTCAACTACGGTGACTCCGGCTTTGTGCAAGATAAATCCAGGTGAGTCACATGTGGCGGCGGGTGATATCTGGAACTTCTATGGAATTACCTGGACAAGATTGGCGTTAAGCAGGGGAAATTGGAGAAAGAAGGAGGTACGCTTATGCCCAGTTGTAGTGGGCTGCATAATTTGTTGCTGTTAGTAAAAAAATTTGCTCGGGATGATTTAAAGTGGTGAATTTTGGGAGCGGGCCGAATTACTTCCGTACGCGGACGAAGTCGCGGACGACCTCTAGTTAATAAAAATAATACCTCAAGAGGCTCTCGCTAGGCGATTGTGTCCAGGGTCAGATACAAAAGGCAGTGGTCCTTGACACGGCACGCATTTTCAGGAGGAACTGAAGGAACTGTAGGAACTAGGTAAGATGTATGTGAATCCATCAACCCATAACTGGGCCAGCTTGGTGTACGAGGCCTAATCACTCTCTCGCTCACTCTCACTCACTCTACGAGGTTAGGCCGATTATACATTATATCATATAAGTTATCACTAAAGTTAAGTTATCGCTTTCGGGAGAGGTTCCCTAATCCCTTACACCCGGTTTTTTTTTTGTTATGGAGTGACGAGACGAGCTAGCTTTACTCCAGTCCATAGCAGTAGCAGTGCCAAAATTGTGAACTTGCGAACAAAATCCTGCGCCGCACTGGGCTCGTCACCCTGGGATATTACATTCAAATCTCTTGTAACATTGCACTTCAAACCGAAACACTTGCATGTAATACTTGCACACTACTGTTTGGCGGTTGAATAACTGACAATGGTGTGGTGCTTCAAGTTGCGTAAAAGCAAAAATAGTGCCGTAAGGGATTAGTCGGGTCTTACTTTTCCAACCTATAAATCATTGTTTTCAGATGCGATTGCCAAGTAGTATTACTGCAAGTTATAGTTTACGCGCTAAGGATATGTGCTGTTATGTTACAAGATAATAAAGTTGAAGATAATGGTAAGTATTTGTTTAAGAAGCGAGGTAGTTACTCGCTTTATTTGGCGACAATAATGTACAGCCAATAACCCGTGTACATGACTTTGTTGCCTTAATTGTATGACAGTCGGTTCAGGTTTAAAAAAAAGCAATTTGAGAAATGTACTTGGACAATTGTATTGGACCTGGGTATGTCCTTAAACTACAACAGACCCTTCGGAGGACGGGCAGCAGCGTCCTCTCGGTTAACGGTGGTGACCATTCTGCGATCCCCAAGCCGCCCGCCAAGCGTGGGGATTATGGCAACACCCCTCTATAAAGGGAGGCCTTCGTCCAGCAGTGGACGTTTTATGGCTGACGACGACTTGGACAATTGACTGTAATATATAATAGTGTCCCCTATAGTGTACAGATATAACTTACTAAAACATAGCTGTCTTCCATATTGCAGTTTAGCACAGAAAAGCGAAAGCCCTGTTAATTTCTCTCTTCAGTGGCCTGCGCAATTTTTTGTATTTTTTATTAATTGCTCAGCTCAGAATCCGTGGTCCGTGCCTTTTGCGAGAATTATTTTTTGTCAAATATATTTTAGCACAAAAAAACTTATAATAGCTAAAGGCTTTCCAAAATGAATATACCAAAACACTTATTCTATTAGCTAAAGGCTTTGGAGATTTCCCATACGCGGGTGGCCCAGTGGTACAAATTTCCCCTACCTCCTCGTATGAACTAGGCCAAAATGTCACATGGCTTTATATTCCTTATGTTCTGTTCCATCCAGTCAATGATTTCTATGTCTAGATACGCCTGAGTAGAAATCGTAAGACTAAATTCTCATTGACAAAAGGTCAACGCCATCTCTTGGATTTTGCGGTCACTACGTGCAGCGCCAGTAAGGCGTGGCAGAAGAAGCTCAAACTGTCCGAAACTAGAAACGACTTATCTATTACCTAAAAATAAAAGTTTTTGTGTAAAAGCAAGTTTAGTAGACTTGTCGGTCATAAGAAACGCCACCTTTTTTTTACTGCACTTTGATATATTCGTACAACCCTTCACCACACAGTTTGGCATTTTGCACTCAAGTAATCACTTCGAACGTGCGCCGCAGACTGTGCCAGCATCGATACAATGCGTTTCTTTGACACCGACGAATGGGCGGCATTTCAAAACTGCGTCTAACCCGTCCCTACTATATATGTCTATGCATCCTGTAGAATGTGGCGGGCTGGTCGCCGCGTGCCGGTGCGGCGCGCGGCTGCTGTACCAGTGGGCGCTGCGCGACGCCGAGCTGGGCGCGCAGCTGGCGCACCACGAGGGACACCTCCTCCAGTTCTGCGACATCATGCGCCGGCGCACGCACGCCCCGACACATGGTAACACACTCATCACACACGCACACACATATCGGATGAAAGGGAACCGCTCTCGAAAACGAAGACAGGCGATGGCCGGGCGGCAGTGATTACAAAACAAAAATTAAAAAAAAAACATGGGAAAATGTCATTTCTTTTTTAAAATTTGCATTGCGAGTTTGCTAGCCCCATGCTCTTGCTGTTGACAGGAAACGAGACGAAATCGTACTGTTCTAGGCCGGAACGCATCTATGCCTTGGCTGGGAGGCAGGCAGGCGACATGATAATAGGTCTTTACCTATGAAATTGCCGTTCTTCAGTACTGGTCATTTCAAATAGAAAAAAAGTTTGGAATGGCTTTGTATTCTGATAACAAAATAATTTTGTCTTAAAAACATGACATTATTTTTACAAACTCAGTCTTTTGTTTATTGATTAGCGTTGTATTTTCATTACATTTGAAAAAAATTCGTCATAATGGATACTTTAAAAATTCGTGTAATTATGGAATATGAGTTCCGTCGTGGCACCAACGCGACATAAACTGCACGTATCATCAAAAACGTTTACGGAGAGAACTGTACAAACGAAAGCACAACCCGTTATTGGTTTTCCCGGTTCCGTTCTGGAAATTTTGACTTGAAAAATGAAGCTCGTGGTCGTCCGGAGACTTTGGTCAACAATGATGAATTAAAGGCGATTGTGGAAGCTGACGAAACTCAATGTACAGCTGAGCTAGCAGCAGCTTTTGATGTTAGCATCAAAACAATTTTGATCCATTTGCGACAAATAGGCAAGGTAAAAAAACTTGATAGATGGGTGCCCCACAAACTTAACGATCGCTAGCGCAACGTACGCGTCGAGACCTGCCTCGCGCTGCAGCTACAGACAGTCTCCAAGCTGCAAGAGCTGGGGCTGGAAGCTCTCCCTCATCCGCCATACTCACCAGACCTTGCACCTACCGACTATTACTTTTTCCAAAATTTAGACAACTTTTTAGTGGGTAAAAAATTCAATTCCCGAGAGGCAGTACAAAATGCCTTTGAAGAGTTTGTTGCCTCCCCGGTCCAGCTGATTTTTACAAGAAGGGCATCAATAAACTGCCAATTCGTTGGCAAAGATGCGTTGATTGCATGGGTGATTACTTTGAATAACAGAATTAAAAAAGTTTAAAAAAATAAGTACTTTCACTTATTCCATACAAAACGGCAATAGGCGTGTGGCCTAATGTTTAATTTATGACAAATAACAGGCTTAGTGATGAATATAACTAAATACATTACACATACTGAAAAAATTAATTGTATTGGCTGATAAATCTCTGAGATATGAGCGTTTAAAATTTTAGGTGGGGATAGAGAAGGGATGCTCTATCCCTTTCTCGCAAATCACGTGCTAGTATAGCATTTGTATGCCGCGCCTGAGGCTTGACGTCATAGCTCAGTATAGCGCGCTCTCTGTCTAGCTTGAAATTAAAATACTTAGAACTTATTTATTTTTGAATTATTTTAAATTTTGTTTTCGTTGATAGGCTCTATTGACGATCAGCTTTGTTATGAGGTATAAAAAAATTGTAGTCATCATGCCTATTTCATAGGTAAAGAAGTAATATTTAAAAAAAACTGTTTTTGCATCCCACACGGAAAATATCTATTGACCAAGCGAAACGAAAGGACTTTGAATCTAAGGGTACGAATCTGCGCCGCGCCGGCGGATATGTATATTTCTACGATGATAACTTGCAAACAAGTGATCCGGTTTTATGAAATGTTTGTAAGCAAGGAGTTCGTGTTCTTGCAAATACAATTATCAAGTTCAAATTGGTAAAGGGGCTTGGGGGAATATGGGGGTCGCGAGGTCACTGTTCGCGGGAACTATAGACTAATTTTATTTGTAAAAAATAATCATTTGATTATTTTTAACTCTATAACTATTAATTTATAACTCTTTCAGCGAACATGATAACTGAACTGGCGGGTATCTTGCAATCGTCTCCGGAAGACATGCCGCCATCTTTCCATAAACAACCGTGGCTCAAGAGTTTCGAATCGTTCTCTATCACGGACTGAACATACCTACTGTACAACAGACTTATCTGTAGAGGTAGACAACGAGAATCTTTTAAAGATTCACGGGGACTTAGCTGTTTTGTTCAGAAAAAAATAGCTGATCAATTTGATCGATGCGATTATCGATCCGAACTGAATTTGTAAGACATGGGGAGAATAAAAAAAGTTCCGAACATTAATCACCAACTACTCAGTAAAATGTCAGAGCCATGATCCAATAAAACAAGGTCTGCTACTCCGGGAGTGACACTTGCTTACGTCACTCCAGTTGCCACTTTATGGCAACAAAATTGGGAAATTGGGAATCAAATCTGTTAATAATATATCAATTATGAAATACAAAAATCATTTCAATTGTCATTTCGTGTCCGCTCAAGCAAAATGATTCAAGATAAACACGAATTAACATAGATTCAACCAAAATCACATAGTCTCATGGGATTCCCACAGTAATAGGAGGTAAACATTTGGAGGACGGGGAGTTATGATTTCACGCTACTGGTCATTTCACGTCAATGACGTAGGCTTGTGTCACCCACGTGACCTTTGTTTGCCTATTACTTCTCTTCCCATATGAATGTATATTGAGCATTGAGCATGCAGATTGAATCTACTAGATAAAGAATTTTGTGGTTTGAAATAAAATTGTAAATTATGATTATTAATAATTAGAGGACAGCCACCGGTGGATGGAATCGTAGCAGCCGTAACACAGGGTATCCTAGCACGGCTGCCAACGTGACCAATAGATGATTAGTACAATGTTAATAAAAGTTAATTTCTATTTACTAAGTTAATTTAATTTTAGTACCAAGATATTGTAAATTTTTGTTTGTGATTGAATAAATTTATTATTATTATTATGGTTTCAACCAAAATCACATAGTTTTATGGGATTCCCACAGGTAATATACGGAGGACGGGGAGTTATGATTTTACGCTACTGGTCATTTCACGTCGATGACGTAGGCTTGTCTTGTATCCAGTGCCAATAAATTAAAAAAAAAAAGACGTTGGCTTGTGTCACCTACGTGACCTTCGTCACTCGGAATGGCATACCTGGCGGAGTATATTGTTATACAATGGTCAGAGCCATTTATTAATTGCTAGCAGCGCCCCCCGGTTTCACCCACGACTGCTGGGATAAAGGTAGTTGTAATAATTATCAATTTACGAATGATGCAGGTCAGTACTTGTCCTGAGTTGTTGGTGATTTATGTTTGAAACTAGTTTCCTCTGTGTCCTTATAATAATATTGATTGTAAAAGTGATATTTTACTATAAGCCATTTGTACAGTAATGAAATATATTTAATGTTGTTTGTTAATACAATAAAATAACAGTTATTTATATATTTTCTTTTATTACAATAACAAATTACTAAGAAGACATACTCAGCAGATAATATTGGTTGATGTTGATGAAAGACAAAAATGTCTGCCCGGCCAAAAATATTTAATAACTATGGATTTCGGATCATACTGATAATTTTTCATAGACTACCTACATAGATCTATAACTATTTTGGTCTTCTGATCATGTTCACAAGCATATCATAAATCGTTATGATAGCATAGGATTTATAGTTTGTTGGTATTTGATACAGATACATCCTGAACACTTTGAGGGAGTTTTGTATTAGACCCATCCTCCATGGTTTTAAACATAAGCATCCCTTCAGTTTTTTATCATTTTAAATGTATTAAGCTAATTTCACAATTTTATTTATAAAAAATATTAATTAGATTATGTACTTACTTATAATAAAAACATTAAAATCAAAAATTATCTGACAAAGGACCTGGGGGCTAGACAAGAACCACTTTCTGTTAGCGTTACGCTTGCGGAAAGATAAAATTGTATGAAAATGACATTAGCAGTCACGTGATATTTCTCAAGCTAATGTCATTTTCATAGTTTAATCTTTCCGCAGGCGTTAACGCAATAGGGAATATGCATGCTTTTCAATTGTTAATAATAATTAAATAAATGGATAGTTTAACTGAATCTAATGCTTACGTTGAAAAAATAATTGAAATCGGCTGGTAAAGTTCTGAAATATAACTGTTCAAAGTATTTGGGAGGGAGTCATCTGTCCCTTTCTAGCAAAACACGTGCTAGTATAGAATTTGTTTGGAATCGTGGGCTTTGACGTCATAAACCTAGTATAGTGCCCTCCCTGTCTAACACGAAACCAAAATGTGTATAACTTCGTTATTTGTGCACATATTAAAATTTTACTTTTGTTGACTTGTTTTGTTGCCAGTCAGCTTATTTGTGAGTTAATAAAGAAACACATGCATATTCCCTATTGTTAACGCTAACAGAAAGTGGTTCTTGTCTAGACCCCTGGTGGATGTATTGCTTATTATTATATTATCTGTGCTATTATAAATGTGAAAACATTTTTGTTTCACAACTGACTAAATAATGAATTATTTTTGCATACCAATTCCATGGGTGAAGAGTGACCAAAGTTTACTTTTAATCCCAGAACAATTTCTGGGATAAAAAGTAAACATTGTATGTAATTATTTTCTCATTTAAATATTTTAGCAATTAATAAAATTGTACACAGGTACATAAACTCACAAAAATACCATTAAAATTACAACATAAATACCTCAGCCCACTAAGCCCTACATGGGACACCCGCTAGAGCCACAACACGCCGCCACCGAGCTGCGGACTATATATTGCGAGTTCATATATTTTAAATGAACTCGCCGCTCAGAATAAAAGTAGCTGTGGCACGCTTGTGCTTCTCAGAATTTTCTGGCTGTAGCGCGTGCCCCATGTGCTAGTACGCTTACCGCCTTCATAAAAGCTATACACAGTCATAGACTTATTTATTTATTTTAATAATATTTTATATCATATTTCAACTATTACAATTAGGGCTTCAATGTGGTTACTGGCACTGCAGTGGCCACAACGACAGTACTAGGAGCATGGAAGAAATACAACATGAAACCGGCAGCTAACAGAAAATGGAATGCTAGTATAGAACCGACTAGAATCAAGAAATATTTTGATTTCCTTAAAGCGGGTAGTAGCCAGAATATTAGGACTGCTCCGGAGACGAATGCGGCCATCAGGACAAACATCCACTGAAGCCAGGTGACTTGGATGGTCCAGAGAACGGCTACAGGGATGTAGATGGAGAGGGAGTACCCATAGAGGCAGAATAGGGACATCATCGTTGGTGTGCTTGTTGTCTGCAACAAACAAAGCTATATTAAATTATACTAGATTGTGAAGGTGCTAGATTGAGACGAATATCTGTTTGTTTTTTTATTTTTTAATAGACTGGATTATTCCTTATAGCCGGCAAGTTGCTATTCATCATCATCAGCCTGGAGACGTCCACTGCTGAATGAAGGCCTCCCCCTTAGACCGCCAAACTGTACGACAACCTGCCATTTGCATCCACCAGTTGCCCGCGACTTTTACAATGTCGTCGGTCCACCTAGTGGGAGGCCGCGCCTACGCTGCGTCTTCCTGTTCACGGTCGCCACTCAAGAACCTTTCTTCCCCATCGGTTGTCAGTTCTTCGAGCGATGTGGCCTGCCCATTGCCACTTCAACTTGCAAACCTTGTGAGCTATGTTGGTAACTTTGGTTCTTTGGTGAATATCCTCGTTCTGGATTCTATCGCGCAATAATAATAATAACGCGAGGGCTATTATCAAATATAAAAAACCAGCCTTGTGTGAGTCACAATGCTGGCAACAGAATCACCGAGTCACTTAATGTTCAATATCACCATGAAATAGAACAAACTTTTTTTTACCAAAATATGGGGTTTTTTTTGGTTCTACCGAGAATATTTTTAGTAGCTTGTAACTCATGCTTAACCGTTTTTTATTATTTGATGTCCTATATTATTTTTTTACATATTTTTTACTACGAAATAGGAAACATGCTATAATATTAAGCTTGGAATAAATGCACATTTTTCTGAGATCTCAAACACCATACTAGAATCCTTACCTGTGTCTCAATCTCATCATGCCCATCAGTCTGGATTGTCCACTTCAGTGCGGCCCACAGCGCCAACGGCACGAGCCACACGTAGCAAACTATTGCTGTGGCTGCGTACGACACCAGGTGAAAGTCGTACCTCCAGTGCACAGTCTTGTTAGTGTTCTGAAGATATGAAGCAATGTTGCCACTAACTGCTATTGTGAAAATCTGAAAGTGATATTAAATATGATGTTAAAACTGAGGTAAAGATACCTGCAGGCCATAAATTACTGTCTATTTTTGTAGAATAGTATGTATCTTTATGTTCATTTTGCCTTGCTTTTAAAAAATGGAGTGGGCCGTAATATCATGCAACTTACTTAAGTGCTTGATAGGGCCTTAATTAAAAACACTGTTATATAGGTAAGGAACATGCAACATCTCGGCCACTACAGGACAATCAACATCATTTCTGCACTCTTCATTTTATGTTAACAGAAATTAAAACTTAGATTGATAATTTATAAGCAGTTTTATTGTGCAATCCTTCATTCTTAGACCCAACTTTTTTGTTGCAACTAGGTGTACTTGATACTGTCCAAACACCAAAAGCATTCAAAAGGTAAGATAATGCATGTGATAATGCAATGCATGCATGTCTAATAAAATTCCAAGTAATTACCAGTGTAACAGAGATCCACACTGGTCCATAAAGATCTGGCTTGCCTTTGATCCTCTCATCGAAGTAGTTGCGCGAAACACGCTGAGGCAGCACAGAGGATATGATCCTCTCCACCACTTCATTGGTGTGTACGTCAAAGTATTTCTGGTAATACTCTATTGTCCAGAAGTTGTGGTTTGCTGGAATAAAATGCAATTACTTTTCAATCTGCTGGAGACTTTGTGTTGCACCAAAATAATTTACATGGAATGGCTTGGCACTCACATTGTGGCACTGCTTCAGGTTCTTCAATAGGTTTAGGCTCCTCGTAAGCATAATTTGGATTAGACATTGTGTTGTTGTATTGATTCGTATGAACTGCCTCCACGTCGATTCTAGCATGCCGGTCCGTACGCTCGGGAGAATAGTCTTGGAAGTCGAGTAACTCCCCAGTATTCACGTTTGACATGATTACTTAACAGCGAAACACATAAAATGCTATGTATTTCTCTTCCTGTGTTTTCAAACGCTACGAAAACTTGAAAATGTAAGCTTGATCTTGAACAAGTTGAGAAGGGAGACAATAATGTACGGCACAGATAATGTACGGCATAATAATGTACGGCACAGATAATATACGGCATAATAATGCACAGTATGATAATTGGTGTACATGTACATCGAATATAATGCCGTACATTATCAGCGGCGCTATCATGTAATTTTTCGGGATCGCGATTCGGATACGAGTTGTCAAAAATAGACACTTGTCACTGTCACTGCCAAAACTCATTTGACCCTGCAGGGCAGGATGAAACGGCAAAAGACCGACGGATTTGCTTAACTTAATTAAGGAAATCAATGCATTCGTTCGATAACGATTGCGAGAGAAATCCCTCCGTGATACTGTGAAGCTGTGACAGTGACAAGTGACATTTATGACAAATCGCAATCCGAATCGCGATCCCGAAAAGCCCATGGTCATGGCCTTGTTTCCTTATTTGTATAGGATTTAGGTTCAGGTAATTTTTTTTAATGTCAATTTGAGAAATTTACTCGGATTATGGACTGTACAATATAGGCACGAGCCGATAATGAACGGCCAGTATTGTATTCGATGTACATGTCCACGAATAAAATTATCATGCTGTGCATTATTATGCCGTACATTATCGTGTCGGCAAATATCATGTTGTAAATTATAGACACCCGTTGAGAACAAGAAATATTTGACATTGACATCAGTCAGTGTTGCCAACTGTGTATCAGTCAGGATTTAGGGCCTTGCCCAAAAATGGGCTAAATGAGGCATTTTCTATTTAAAAAAAAGTGTTAGTTCCAAAAATTATACTAGATGGCGTGAAGTCGTTTGAAATTGTTTATGTCAAACTTGTCAATGTGACATTGATTGTAAAACAGTTCATTTCGTTTAAAAACAAAAAACTCTTTATTCATTGCAGTTTGCAGTTTGTTTCATAGTGGAAATTAAACACTACGTTTTAGTTTGTTTTCGCTCACGAGCGTAGAATATTATTGTTATTGTTTTTTGCGCTTTCCAACGCCTCAGCTTTGTTTTCTGGACCCATCGAACGTGACCCCTGCATTTCTACCTTCGATTCGGCTTCGATGTGCTTACGTTTTAGGAGCGTTTACTTTAAGTTTTACCCAATACCATACCTCAGGGTAATAAGGCCGTGGTCTAGCAAACTGGATAAAGCTAAGTGCGGATATGTGTAGATTAAAAACGCCATTGAGTTTCTTCTCCAGACATAAGGCCGGTTTCCTCACTATGTTTCCCTTCACCGAAAAGCCAGTGGTCATCCAGTGGTATTTGAATTCGTACATAAATTCTAAAGAACTGCTTTGGATGAAATGATTAGAACCTACAAAGTTTATTCCAAACCGAAAAATTTAAAACAACCAATAAAACATTATTTTGATTTGATCTCCTGATTGTTTGTTGTTATAAAATTGTTCATGACCATGGATCTATTAACAATCCATTATGGATCGATGGATCAGGGATGAATCATGGTTGTTCATGTTCATGTATGGTTTGATTGGATTGTGGACTAATCCTTGAGGTGAAAACATATTACTTCATCAACCCTTCTTACTCTAGTTAAATGAGTCTTAGTCACAGTCCAAGTCACACACAGTCAAGTCTAATCATACCCTAGTAAAACCATGACAACTTAACTAGAAGCTTTTTCGGAGTTTAGAGATCTGACTCGATGGGATTTCATTCTTCCCATCGACTCCCTGTTACTGATGAAACTTTTTTTTCAACAGGTTTTCCCAACAAGTCTCGATGGGAAGAAAAATCGTAACGAGTCAAACTGTGACTGGTTTTGGTGTGACTCGTTATAAACCCACCACCATACGTAATCGGTTTGACCGTGTTTCGGCCGAAGAACTTGTATCCATGGCCAGGAACTATTAAAAACAAATAGGATTACGAGTTTTGGCGGGAACGCGAGAAAATCATGTCGCTGCATTGTATTATTTTCCAAAACTAGTGTTTTTTCGAGTGTTAATGAATAAAAATGATGGCGTTTTATTCATTAAGTGCTGATTTACGAGCAAGACTGTGGGCAAGTGATATAATGTAGTGAAACGTGTCTTTTCGTGTTGTTTCTAAAACTCCGAAGAAGCATGTAGTAGAGTTGCAACGACTTTACTAGGGCATGATTGGACTTTACTGTGACTTACTGTGTATGACTTGGACTGTGACTACGACTCATTTAACTGCAGAAAGAAGGATCGATGAAGAAATATGTATTCGGCTGAAGGACTAGGACCAGGAACTATTAAAAACAACAAATAGAATTACGCAGCCGGCCCAGCCGCCCGCTAGCCAGTGCTGCCAATTTAGCATTATTATTGCTAAATTTGGCATATTTTCAACTGATTTAGCATTTTTTATTTAAATGCTAATGTTATTTCCCATAAGCAGATGGCCTAGTGATACAAATTCCCCATACCTCCATGTATGAACTAGGCCAAAATGTCACATGCCTTTAGCATATAGCATATTTTTTAGCATTTGTCCTAGTCTACAACTTGTTTAAAAATAACATAGTTTACTTCGTGTTTCATCGATTAACAAAAATATTTAGTTTTTATCATGGAATTACTGTTTTTTATGCTTGTTTTACAGAATTGTACCATTTTGTAAACTACATGATTTGTAAAATAAATATGGCATATTTCGTTTTTTTTTGCATATTTTTGTCATATTACAAACACAGATGTTACATAATAAAAGAATTACTAAACCAAAACATTGGCTTTATTCAGCTTGAAAAGCACAATTAGAATAATGACAATACCTATCTGACATGTAAACAAATATACTGTTATAATAGCAAAGGAGACCTAATCTTTAAGCAAGGAGTTACACTACATTCACCCCTCCTTTTAGATTAAGTGGCGTCGTCATCACATACGTAATCACTGAGATATACGGGGGCACGTCTTTCACGCGAGGAACGGCGTGGTGCCGTAACTTCTTGCGGTGCAGGTGTAGTTGCAGGTTCGGCTGGTTCAGTAACCTGTCCCTCATTGATAGGCTCGTCGATAGCATCTTCAAAGTTATCTTCACTTTCATTTGGCAAAGGTGCCAAATGCCGATTAGATACAGTTGTTTCTGTCCCGTTACTAAGCCTTATGTGAGAGTAGAGCGGATTTGCCTCTATTAGTTCCGCTTCTTCCACTAGGGGGTCAAACTTGGAACTCCGCACATGCTTTTTTAATAATACTGGTCCTGGTGACAAAAGCCAGGAAGGCACTGATTCTCCAGTCGGAGAGCGTCGGGGATGATTGAACATCCGTTCATGTGGTGTCGTATTAGTGCTCGTGCATAATAGAGAACGAATGGAATGTAGTGCTAAAGGTAGAACTTGCTCCCATTGGGTAACTACCATGCCTTTTGCATGTAAGAAAAGTTGTATTGTCTTCCATAGCGTCCCGTTTAGTCGCTCGACTTGACCATTACATTGTGGATTATATGGCGTCGTTCTGCTGCATGCTATGCCCAAAGGAACTAAAAAAATTCTGAGCTCATTTGACATGAATGATGTACCTCTATCTGAATGAATAAATTGTGGAGAGCCGAACATCGTGAAAATTTCTTTTAAACATTTTATGACAGTATTTGTAGTCATGTCCTTACAAGGAAATGCGAATGGAAATCTTGAATATTCATCGATAATAGTCAAAATATATTTATTTTGCGTATTCGTTGGTAGAGGTCCTTTGAAATCTATGTTCAAACGTTCAAAAGGCGCTATAGCCTTGATTAAATTGCCTTTTGTTGTTGCATAGCGAGGCTTGACTTCTGCACATATCCTACAATTATCAGTCATCAGTTTTATATCATTAGTTGAGTATGGAAGATTTTTCATTCGAATCCAGTGAGTCATTCTTACAATCCCTGGATGACCAAGTGCATTATGCAATTCGTGCAGTCTTTGAGGGTTTAGGTGCGCACATACGCGAGAAAGAGCATCTGCTACTGTATTTTCTCGACCAGGCCTGTATACAACATCGTATTTGTAGCAAGACAGTTCCAAACGCCATCTTTCGATTTTCTCGTTTTTGATTTTGCTTGTATGTTTCTGGCTAAGCATGAACGAAACTGATTGCTGATCAGTAATGAGAATGAAATGTCTGCCTAGCAAAAAATGACGCCATTTTCGTAGAGCCTCTACGATTGCAGCAGCTTCTTTTTCTATGGCAGGATGTCGGCGTTCCGGATCATTCAATGTCCGTGAGAAGAATGCCACAGGTCTTCCATTTTGTGACAGTGTAGCAGCCAGAGCATGATCTGAAGCATCTGTTTCGACTGTAAATGTGATATCTTCTAGAACTGACGTAAGGACTGCTTTTGCTATATCTGACTTTAGAGATTGGAAACATGTCATGGCCTTATTATTCATAGGAAATTCAGTTACAGCTATTAGTGGATGAACTTTCTCTGAAAAATTCTTTATCCATTTCGAGTAGTGTGCAAACATTCCTAGCGATCTTTTCAATGAAGGCGCATCAGTGGGTACGGGGAGCTTCATCAGTGGGGCTAGGCGATCCTCATCTGGCCTTACCGTGTTATTTTCAATAGTATATCCTAAAAGCTTTATCGATTCTTGTCCAAATACGCATTTGTCTTTATTTAATGTAAGTGTATATTTTTGTACGGATTTCATGAACTTTTCTAAGTTTTTATCATGATCCTCTCTATCTTTGCCACAGACAGTGACGTCATCAAGGTAGGCGTAGGTACCTGTTAAATTCTCTTTCGTAATGATATATTGTAAAGTTCTCTGGAAAGCAGCTACCCCATTAGTAACCCCAAATGGTATTCGTGTAAATTGGTACAGATTTCCACAAGCTTCAAAAGCCGTATATATTTTTTCGCTGGTGAGTATCGGGACCTGATGGTAAGCGCTTTTAAGATCTATTTGGCTGAAAATCTTATGTTTTGCCACCTTTGAAACGATTGATTCAATATTTGGTAGAGGATAAGCATCCAGTTGAGTAAATTTATTAATTGTTAGTGAATAGTCTATAACCATCCGTTTGCGGTGTTGTCCTCCACCAGCAACTAAGACTTGTGCCCGCCACGGAGATATGCTGGGTTCTATGACACCATCTTTGAGGAGCTTATCGACTTCCTCTTTAATAAAAGCTTCATCAATAGCGCTGTATCGTCTTGACTTTATAGCGATCGGTTTGATTGCCGGTGATAAGTGATGGAATATGGATGCAGGTGGTACGCCGGCAGCTAAAACATTGCATATCTTAAGTGGCTTTTGATTGCCTCCAAAATTCATTTCCACCGACGAGTGGTTTTTCAACAAGTCATGACCAATTATGACATCGGCGCATAGATTTTCAATTATTAAAAGTGGTATTTGCTTGTATATATAGCCATTTAACTCGATCGTAGCGAAGCAAACTCCTTGTACAACGGAAGTATGATTAAGTGATGCTAGAGTTATCGTTTGATGATATGGCTTATGTCTAAGATTCAATGCTTGGGCAATGCTCTTATTGATAAAACTTATCGAACTGCCTGTATCTATTAAGGCGTCGGCGCGAGTTTGATTGATTATGACAGGAACCGTGGCCTGTTTGAGACTTGATGGTGACGCAGCGCATATGTCAGACTCTATGGTCCCTGTATTTACAGCATTTACAGAAGGTTTCGAGCTGCGACACACTTTGCTAAAATGACCCTTTTTACCGCATTGTTCACAGATGCTATGAAACGCAGGGCATTTTATACGTTGGTGTATATTTCCTCCACAAAACCAACAACGTTTGTGCGTTGGAGTTGGTGGCGCTACCGCGGCTAATCTTTGCTCCAACTGCGGGTGCGGCGGTGAACTAACTTGTAGCACTTGAGTTTGAGCAGCATTTAATGACAATTTTGTTTCGTCGACGAAAGTTTTTGCGTTTATTTCAGCTGTTTCAAAAGTGATTGCTTGATTTAGAGCTTCGTCGAGAGAGAGGTTTATATTTTCAAGCAATCTTTGACGGATGTTACAAGATGAGAGTCCAGCTATGAATGCATCACGGATAAATTGATATTTATGTTGCTCAGCGGTGACTGATTCAAAATTGCAGTCCGTTGCGAGACGTTTCAAGGATTGGACGTATTGTGAAATCGTTTCTTCTTGTTGTTGTCGCCTAGTTGCGAGAACATGTCGAGCGTGCACTACGTTTTTGGGCTTAAGATAATGTTTGTCTAATATTACCATTGCGTCTTCATAAGTTTGACATTCTTGAATTTGTACGTACACATTTGCATCTAGGTGGTTTATTAGTAGCATTAATTTCATCGTATCGGATGTAGGTAGTTCAACCTTTAGGAAGTTTGTGAATAGAATCTTCCAGTGTTTCCATTTCGTTTCAGAGTTTGGAGAATCTGGCGTAACGTCGAAACGTTCAGGGCGTAAGTATTTTGACAGACCTCCCGACACGCCGAGAGCCGATGATGCCTCACATTTTATATCTTTATTCATCGTATCTTTTTTTATTGATTAATACAAGCTGAATAAATTGTTACATAATAAAAGAATTACTAAACCAAAACATTGGCTTTATTCAGCTTGAAAAGCACAATTAGAATAATGACAATACCTATCTGACATGTAAACAAATATACTGTTATAATAGCAAAGGAGACCTAATCTTTAAGCAAGGAGTTACACTACAACAGATTTAGCATTAAATATTTTTAAAGTTGGCAGCACTACCGCCAGCCATTTTGTTTTCAGTCGATTCGGTCTCGGCAGGGCGCATTGCGTCGTTCGTTATTACAAAAGTGATTGCACCATACTACTTGTATTCTACGTGCTACATTTAATTCTAAATATGTGTATATTTGTTCGTACGTGAGGTGATTGCGATTTCAACGGATAAATATTACTGGAGGCGCTGTGATAGTCGCGATAACGTAAGTTTCAATACGTGTCTTGAAGCAGACTCGCCATTTTGAGACGTACCACGTAATAGAATTAAATACAGTATTTCGTTGGTTACAGTGATGTGCGGTTGAAGATAGTGCTTGTTATGCTGAGCGAGAAAATCGCGGATTCCGTTCAAGATGTCGAAGGAAATCGCGGAGGAGTACGCTTCGAGTTTGGCGGACTTGACCGTCAACAGCAAGCCACTAATCAACATGCTCACGATCCTCGCCGAAGAAAACATCGACCACGCTGGGGTTATTGTTGAAACCGTCGAGAAGCACTTGGAGAAGGTGAATTTACATTTTAAAGTTTAAACGGGCTCTGCCTGTGAAACGGCCCCGGGTAAAAAAGTGATGACGCACGCCCAGCGTAGCGTATTTTACGTGTTTGCAATGTCACTGTGACTAATTTGCCCTCGTTTGTAGTCAAACTTTTCAAGCGCAGGTAACTCCTAGCAGAGTTCTAGATTCCAGCCATTGTAATCTGTAAAATTAATTTGAGAACATTGAATACTGATAAGATAACAACACTGCTATTGTTTTGTAACAAGCAGCTGTTGAAATTATCTACAAAAGGGGAGTTACCCATGATAGTTATTTTTAGTTGTAACATATTTTTGTCACAATAATTATGCATCCAAGAAATTTGCCAACTTCCATTCTGTAATGTAAAGATTGCATCATTTGAACTGGTTCTAGATTAAGTTTAACTTTCACTAGACTGTCAACCACTATGAGTGGCAATAACATTCATAAACCTAATATTGCACAATATCCAGCGTCTTGTTGTTACTTATTAGGAGATACCTGCACAAAGCTAAAATAAATACCATGACATTTACCTTTAATGGTATGTATTTCAATTTCAGTTGTGTACCAGATTTATGTTCAATAAAGAATTTTGAAACAGAGTTCTTATTTATTTTCTTGCGACAATTAAAAAGTGTTTGCTAAAATGGGTCTTGTTATTTTTTCCCATACCACACAACTTTAAGGGAAAGTTATATTTGGACGAGCCAATATTGGACTGGGTGCAGTCTGAGGAGCGCTCGGACTAGACATTATTTTTCTATACAGGTCAATCCCGACATCAAGCTGCCTGTACTGTATTTAGTTGATTCTATTATCAAGAATGTTGGTGGAGCATACACAACGAAGTTTTCACAGAGCATTGTCAATATGTTTACAAGGACATTCAAACAGGTAAATGTTCTATTATTCTACAAGTTTGTTCATAGATTTGCTTTGAACTTGGTCAGATATTTGACATCTTTGTCGTCTTTGCAGGTGGATGAGAAAATCAGATCTCAAATGTTCAAGCTGAGAGAAACATGGCATGATGTATTCCCGGCTACTAAGTTGTACCAACTGGATGTTAAAGTCAACTTGATTGACCCAGCATGGCCGATCCAAGCCCAGCCGCAGCAGTCTAACATCCATGTAAATCCAAATTTTCTGAAAAAGGTGTTTTTTTAGTTTATGTTTTAGTTTAGTGCTAGTTTAAGTTCTTTGCCATTTTAGTCGAGTTGCATACATATACCCTTTAGACTAGCTTCTCACAAGTTTATGCTTACTATAGTAGGCATCTTATGAACACTTGTAAACTTTCACTAAGTAGGAGATTGACATACAGTAACCTACTTTCTAATGCTTTCCACATAGTAGTGCATATAACACTAAGTAAATACAACAAGTATTTGAAATGAATATTCAATTATGCATTTGAATTATTATTATTAAATATTTAAACTAAACACAAGGGTTAAATAATGTTTACATTGTAACAAAATTAATCCACCATAAAAAAAAAAACAAGAATGCTTATTCTAAGACCTTGATAATAGTGATTGAAAAGTAATTTCCCAACAGTAAAACAGTTTTAAACTTTTTTAAAGTACGACAGACCATATTTTAATATCAATTAATTAGTAACTACATTTTCTAACGAGTAGCTTGGAGCCACCTCAAACCTAAACTTCACCCGGGCATGAAACTTAGCCGGTTGGTGAGAAGCTCTCGTTAGAAAATTAAATGGCAAAACTAAAAGACAACATGTTCCTCAGGCTCCTACAACCTCAACAGTGGTGGTGAAAGAGGAAGATGAGAAGATGCGCAGCATCCTCGCTAAAAAGGAACAAGAACTGCTGATGCTTCAGAAAAAGAAGGTGGAAATGGAGCTTGAGCAGATGAGGAGGCAGCTTGAACTGGAAAAAAATACTAAAAAAGTGAGTATTTCATATTTCTACACTTGCCATACACTAATAGTACATTATGATACAAGTGTGTTATGTTGGTCATTACACTAGAGGCGGTATTATGCCGAAGCCGAGAGTGTATTGAAACATAGCACAAGAGTTTCACACAACTATTTTCGTCACACTTGCGAGGAAATAACAATATTTATTTGATAATAATCAACCACACAGCGAAAACGTCAACAAACATTTGCGGAAAATGGCGCCCAAATCGGTAATGCGCGCGCAGGTTGACATTTACTTCAGCGGCATAAGAACTCTTTGTTGGTATTACAAAAAAACTGTAAGTATTGCCCGGCTATATTAAGAGTGCTTCGTATAAACTTGATTTTACCAGGTTATACCTATTATAGCACCATGTGCCGTAATGTAAAGTAAAAAGCACGCGTGCGTAATAGCTTGGATTATGAGCCTAAAACCGATGCAATAAGATCCACTTTACGAGCAAGTGTGATGAAAATGAAATTTGCTTTGGATATAGCCACTTCTATAACACAGTGACATTCTTTACTGTGATTAGGCCACTTCTGATTACAGCAATTAGGTAAAATACATCTTGAGACCTTGCAATATAAGGATACGCGCGCCTCCATATGTGTATAGTAATAGTGCACGCCGGTTTAAATTGAAAGGATTATACAGTCGAGGTAGAGTGTCATTTCCTTTTGTCAAATATACAATTCATATCATTCAAAAACATTATAATTTCCGTTACAACAGCGTAAAATGTAATATTCAATGCCAGACTTGATGTACATATTGTGATAAGAATGCGTTGTTTGGTCCTCATGTTCATTATTATAATAATATAATATAGATGATGTTATAACACACTGTAAGAGTAACCTTGGCTAGAGTAGGTAGTCATGACTTTAATACAACTAAGTATGTGTTACTCAGACACATAAACCCTCATGTTACCCTCGCAAAATCAATGCTATTTATTTAGTGAATTTACTATAATTATGTAAATCAAAAAAAATATGCTATAGGCAAAACTGTCTAAATAACCTCTAAAACAGTTTGAATACATCAGCGACGGTGATAATGGAATGGACGGGCCCAGCGCTTGCAAATCGATCATAATTAACGAGACAACACAATCAAGCATACCTAGCTAAAAGTATGAATTATTACATTTGACGGAAAATAGAGATAGCGAATCTAATTACTGCATGACAAAAAGAGAACACATGTATTAGAAGTTTGTATTGTCGTATCGTACGGCTCGCATGTCGCAAAGGCAGAGTGTGACTGAAGCGACTGGAGAGCCGGCGCTCAACATATAGTCTTCAAAATCCGTACTACTGGCTTGTCACACGCCTTGGCGTAGCTGTAAGTGTGACAAGGAATTAATAATAAATAAATAAAGTACGGTGCAAATCAAAACTATTGAACCTTTAGCACTTGAATAAGCCAATATAGCAAATTTTTTTTGATTGCCTTGAAAAATTGCAATATTTTTATTGATCAATATGTTTGCTCGGCAAAGTGAAAGGGACTGCATATACGAGTAGAAAGCGGACTGCGCGCGTCAACTATTGTTAATTCATTTTCCAAAACGTCTGGCATGCAGTTACGGCTTTAACCTTATCATGGCATATGAAAGTAAACACATTAGGCAAACAATAGCGTTAAATGACCACTTAGAGAAAATAAGTTGAAACAACATCATCGTTAGAGTGCAATTAAAATATATCATTGAATCTAAACTTGGAAGGTCTATCTAGCTCATCTAAATGATTTGTCATTTGTAGATGACTGGCCAACACACGCGACGTGTAATGTAAATATATGATGCATTCCGTAATGCGCTAAAAGTGATAATAAAGCGAATCCGACCAAATTTAATGGTCACAAAATATAAGGGCTTTGATTTCATCATTATCATTATCAGCCAGAAGGCATCCACTACTGGACGAAGGCCTCTCCCTTAATAGGGAGGAGTTGCCATAATCCCCACGCTTGATCGATTGATTTGATCGAGTAAAAATTGTGACTTTGGTCGGTTTCGCGATATAATCACTTTTTCATCACACTTGCTCGTAAAGTGGATCTTATTGCATCGGTTTTAGGCTCATAATCCAAGCTATTACGCACGCGTGCTTTTTACTTTACATTACGGCACATGGTGCTATAATAGGTACTATTATATTAAAAATTTATTATTAATATTATATTAATTTTATTTTTAATATTATTATTATATACGTTATTATAAAACGTGACTGCAATTAGACGTACGTATACGAAGCACTCTTAATATAGCCGGGTAATACTTAGTTTTTTTGTAATACCAACAAAGAGTTCTTATGCCGCTGAAGTAAATGTCAACCTGCGCGCGCATTACTGATTTGGGCGCCATTTTCCGCAAATGTTTGTTGACGTTTTCGCTGTGTGGTTGATTATTATCAAAAAATATTGTTTTTTTCCTCGCAAGTGTGACGAAAACAGTCGTATGAAACTCTTGTGCTATGTTTCAATACACTCTCGGCTTCCTTATTGCATAATACCGCCTCTAGTGTAATGACCAACATAGCACACTTGTATCATAATGTACTATTAGCAGATAACGGAACGCAGCAATAAAGAACTTTCCACTAGACCATTCATATTACATAGTTTTAATTTAAGGTGTTCTTGCATTGCTATATTATGTATTAGTTCTGTATCAATTTCGGCTCGTCTGTTAGCACCTCGATCGGACTTTACGGACTCGGCCTCTCTTTGGGTTTGAGCCAAAATTTTGCACATAATTTTTCTCCGCCACTAAAAGCTTTTTTTCTTCATCTTTAAGGGTTAATGTCCAGGCTTGGCTTCCATACATCAAGATTGTTCCGATGACAGTCTTGTATATTCGAATCTTGCTTCTTGTGCTCAGTAGCCTGGATACCAAAACCTTGTCAAGTGCTGCATTGCATTGATTTCGCTGTATGCAAATTATTATAATATAATTATATGTTATTTGGGACCTGTGTATGTCCTAAAACTGCATCCAGAACCACCGGAGGACGGGCAGCAGCGTCCTCTCAGCTAGCGGTGGTAACCATTCTGCGATCCCCATGCTGCCTGCCAAGTGTGGGGATTATGGCAACACTTCCCTTTAAGGGACAGACCTTCGTCCAGCAGTGGATGTCTTCCGGCTGTTGATGATATATTATTTCATAATAATATGCTATTGCATTTGTTATTGGCATCACACATTGTGCATTCTGCCAGAGTCAAGTATATGAATGTTCACGTTTATGTAGTATTATCAAGTCAAATATGTTATGATATCACAGTTAGTCAAAGTCGACTCCAAGTCATGCCCTAGTAAAGTTGTGGCGACTTTACTATGAGCTTTTACGATGTTTTGAAAACAACACAAAAAGACATGCACCACATTATACCACTTGCCCACACTTGTGCATGTAATTCAACACTCAATGAATAAAACCCTACCATTTGCTATCATTAATTCGCGATAAAACACTAGTTTAAGAAAATAATGGAATGCAGCGACATGATTTTTCCATGTTCCCGCCAAAACTCCAATTTTTATTTTTTCTATTCTATATCTTTGCAAGATGCGTGTTTTTTTGGCTTTTTTTATTTTAGTGATTGAAGATGTTTACTATGATTTTGTTTGTTACTGACTGTCCATGACCTTTTCACATTTTGGACGTAAGTCGTTTTCCACTCAATACATTGTGACCTTTTTTAAGTCTGTTAAAAAGTAAAATCTACTATTAAAAATGTAATGAGAATATCCATTATTTCACAGCCAGGTACTGCGGTCCGTCCCCCTCCATCCGTGCCGTCTCCCAGCATGCCGATAGCGCTGGTGAACCCCGCGGTGGCGCCGGCGCCGGCGCCGCCGCCCCTGCTGGCGGCTCCTGTCGCGGCTCCCGAGGTCGCGCCCCTGTCCGTCAAACAGAGACTTGGACCGGTAAGTTGTTGATTAGCTGTGCGTTTTTCTTTACCAAACTTTAGGGATCCGGATCCAAAGAGTGTTTCGGGACACTACTTCGCTTATGCCTCGTGACTGTCCGTTCTACTTTTACAGGTACGAAATATTGATCCGTAATAAAGAATTTAACTTGTCTCATAATTTGGGATCCTATTACTGACGCAGCGCCATTTTACTGTTCTACGTTCATAACCTGAACTGTACTTTTAAACTGCAATATATTGTCTGCTGAAATTGTTTTAAATTAACAATACAAAGTACAAAAAAAATTAAGGCACCCAGATACAGGTTTAATCTCACATCGTAGTCATGCTCCATCGTAGACTGCATCTTCCCTTAACATTAGGCCAGGTGACAGAAGGTGGTGAAGCCTATTTATCTTAACCGTATGTTAGTCTTGCAAAAACTCGAAAATGGCTTTACCGATTCGTTTTTTTTTGTCTAATTCTTTGATCTGATCTGATGGTGAAGACGGAAAAATGCCGCCGAAATATCTTAGTATTGGCTTAATAGCTGGCCTTTCGACTTTACAACTGTAGAAGTCTAATGTTAAAACCTAAGAATTACATGTAATACATTTTTTTCTAAGTATGCTAGTGGCCTAAAGAATTGACGATATTTAATCCATCTGCGAATATATAATGAGATTGGCATGGAGATAAGATAAAAGTCTTAGTCAATACCAAGCACTTTAACTGGAGAACTTTATAGGTTGAAGATGATGATCATAACTAGGTCTTTAGGTCGACGCTGTCCAAATCTTCTTATCTCTTTTTACCGGGCGATTTGACAAATAGTGCGTAACTCGATAATCACGCATATGGGTGTGCACTGTGTACAGTATAGATGGAATTTGTGCCTCCAGATGTTTTTGGGCGACCTGAAAACCTGACAAAGCCTAGGTGAGGGCCACTTCTTACAAGCAGCTTCTTATCTGTCTCTAGTGAGTTCATGTACAGACTCGTGGTAACTTCTGAACTGAATTAAAATATGTATGTTCTAGGATGTGTGGACCGCGTGGAGGTCAGTGTGGGCGCGTCGAATGCAAAATTGTGTTTATTTCCAGCCCGTGAACAAGCCGGCCGGCGCCGGGCGCATCGCTCCCGTCTCTGCCGCGCTCGCCACCGCGCGCCGCGACCCCCGCCTCGCGCGCCAGGCGCCGCCCGCGCCGCCCGCGCCGCCCGCGCCGCCCGCGCCCCCCGTCCCGCACATATCGCCCAACGTGTTCGACATCAAGCCGCTCGAACGAGTCACCAAACGCAAAAACGTCATCACGATAGACGTGCGACCCGACGCGGGCCGCGAGCCGCGCCGCCGCGACCCGCGCCTCGACAAGCGCGACCCGCGCCGCGACAAGCGCCACGAGCGCGCGCGCCGCCCCGACCCCACCCCGCCCCCGCCCGCGCCCCCGCCGCCGCCCTTCGACAGAGACGACAGGAGGAAAGAATCCAAAGAGAGAGAGAAGACGAATAAACTCGACGACAAAGCGGACGAAAGAAACGTCAACCTCTTCATAGACAAACTCCAGATCGCCGATCCGAAAAGGATCAACCGGCTGCCCCCGATACCCAAAATAAACCGCGAGGCGCAGCCGGACGCGCCGGCCCCGAAACGCAAAAAGGAGCCGGTGCGAGAGAGAAAGAAGAAGAAGGACGAAACGAACGGGAAAGACAAAGACAGCTCGAGCGGCTCCTCGCCCGAGAAAAAGGTTCGGTCTCGGGAGATGAAGAAGAAATTGAAAGAACCGCGAGTGGAGGCGGAGCCCGAGAAACCGGAGAGTGAAGTGGTCGCTTTCAAAGAACTCAAAAACTACAACAAGGAGCGCTATATGAGAAGAAACAAGGAGAAATCCGAGAGCCCAGAGAGGATTCCCGACCCGGCGGCGGAAGCCCCGCCCGCGCCAGATAACGAATCATCAAGTAAGAGATCTATCTATGTTAAAAGAATGAGGGGTTAGGGGTAGAGTAAACAGAAACCGTCTAGTCGATGCCTGTGATATTAGAAATAAGCCCGCAGCGACGCTGTTGTGTGGAAATAAAAGATTTTATACTTGTTGGAGTATTTATGACGTGTTTTACGCCGGTCTTCGTACCCTTACAATTAAGTTACTGGTTTGTGAATCCCGAGTGGCGATTTCTTTCTTGAATTTTGAGCACTGATCACTTTTGATTTCCGCATCACATTGCACTTTCTGGTGTTTGCTCAACTCAATGTGGTGAACTATGACTTGCGCTTGGTTTTTATCAAATTCATACAAAATAAACATAATATATTGAGAGAATGAGCTAGTATCTTAGAGTGGACATTCTTGTGATTACATACAATTGTCACAATATCACTAGTCTGCAGCACTGAGGTGATTGAAGGTCACTGTTAAGTAATTTGGCTCACAAGACTACTATAACATCTATTTTACCTATTGAAGTTACGATGCCGTGTCTGCAACAGAGTAGAACTTTAGACCTACACTAAGAGAAAAAAAATTACATAGCGGACTCCAAAAATTAAGCTAATATATCTTCAATCTATTGTATCTTTAGGAGTAATTAATATTTTGTTAAAATCAGTGAATTCTGTGAAAAAACCAATCATTGGAAAGTAATACTTGCGTTTCAAACGTAACAACCGTTTAAACAAACATGGCGGACTTTCAACCAATAACAACCCGTAGTTCTGCTGCTACCGGCTCTCATTGGTTGCTTAGCGGCCATGTTTTATTGTTGTTCTGGACAAGTGAGAAAACAAAGTTATTTTGTAATTTGTCATCGCGGAAAGTAAATAGACGTAAGTATACGTTTTTCATCTTAATTTTTTGCCTTTATTCTATTTAATGATTTAGTCTTTGATAGACCATGGGTTATCTGTAGCTTTTTGTTGCAGATCTTTGGCAATGTGTTATCTGGTGAAATCTACAACTGTGGTATCAGTGGAAAGAAAAGGTATGATAGATACAACTACCGAGTGATCCTTGGTATTTTAACACAGCCAAATATAATGATATCAGAAAAAAAGAACTTGGGGACCAGAGGGTTGATTTTTGAATCATTCGTATGGTTTTCGTATACGAATATGTCATACTCTCGAACGATATTGTTGGAAAGTCTGTCATATTCGTATGCGAAAACTCATGCATGTTCCAAGCATGAAGCCTTAGGTTTAGGTCTGCAAACTTAAATATACCAAAAACTAGAATCCGCGTGTTAATAGACTTTGATATTATCAAAAACGGCAATGAGCTGGCGTGGCGACGAATGCGGTTTGGGCTGTATGGGTTTCTACTGTAGATGACTAATTACGGTATACGTCAAAGTTCTATTGCAAAGCGATTGATTAAAAACCAATCCATTTACGTAAGAACAAGTAAGATTAAATAGCAACAACGTATAGTCGATGAGAGCCATGTCTCGCTCGGGCATGTAAATAAGGCTGAACAGTACATTTTGAATTGATAGAATACGTAATGTTCTCTTCCATAGAAAACGCCTCTAATCGTTGAGATATACAATATACCTATACAACAATGTCATATTCAGTGCAAGCTAATTTGTACTTTATTTGTATAAAGAACGTATCGATTTTCCACTGTAGCGCTTGGCCGTTGAAGTCATGCGGCTCCCGCCGGCTGCGCGCGCGCATCTGCACTAAAGTGAAATATCGACACTTCTTTACAAATATAATATAAATTAGCTTGCATTGAATATGACATGATTGCTGTTATCTATATATATAAAAGGCTCTATCCTGACTGATTGACTGACTGACTGACAGACAACGCACAGCCCAAACTGCTGGTCGTACAGACTTGAAATTTGGAGGGTGTATTCGTCTCGATGCGTAGGGGTGTACTAAGAAAGTATTTTTCGAAATTCTACCCCAAAGGTGGAATGTTGTATGAAAAGTTCTTTGTTTTTGAAGTTATAGTGATGAAAATTGATATTTGGGTAGTTGGTTCAAAGGGAGGGGCGAAGCGCTTGGGGAGTTAGCGGGCTAAAAAAATTGCTCGGGTTGATTTAAAGTAGTGAATTTTGGGAGCGGGCCGCATTTCTTCCGTACGCGGACGAAGTCGCGGTAGACCCGGGAAGACCTCTAGTAGATTATATTGTAATTCATCGAATGTTTAGACGCGTTTTCTATCGGACTGAGTCTTCTGTAAAGAGTACTATTATGTTATCTATGGTTCCACTGTGAGTTCAAAAGTTGCCAACCGGTTAAATTATTGCTCGATAACTCACTGTTTCAAAAGTTGGTTTATGGTTCAAACATCGTTTTGCGATTGATCTTTAGCGTGATGCGTAATAGTACTATTCGCGCCTCTACGATATCATGAATAGGCTGTGGCTCCGCTGCTAGCGATCAGAATAGCTGCCTTACATAATACCAGTGATTAAATTTACTCGATCTCCTTGTTACGAGGTTTCATGTATGTCATAAAAAATAGATACAAATAGTCCTAGAGATTTTCCGATTAGTCCGTTAGAAATTTCATCAAAATCGATCCAGTAGTTTGTATCAAACGAAATGACTTACTTTGCTCTGAAGTAGGTTGTTTTTTTTTATTGGCTTGTTTACAGCTCGCCTAGCACGCGAGCCGTGATAATCGTCTATCCACTCTTCTTTTCCTGACGAAAACAAGCCAGACGTATCCATAATATTCTATCTGTATCCCGTTCCCGAGCCGGGAAAGACCAACGTTTGCTAGGGGGGCAGATGGTCCTACAAATTTGACAGGTTGAAATAATATATATTTTAAATCTTAAATTAAATTTTCATATCCGACTTCCTGATACCACAGTTGGGGCAAAAGGTAGTGTTTGTTCTCGCCAACTTGATAATTGTACTATTAGTCAACGCGCTTTGAGTAAAATGTAATGGATAAAATTTAAGGTAAATTCATTATAATGTACTAGCTTTTGCCCGCGGCTTTGTCCGCGTAGTAATGTTGAATACTGGAATTCGGTTAAATCGGGGCCCAACTCAATTGAATCACTAAAATACGTATATTATTGCATTTTTTCCAAGCCGCTTGCAAGTCTTTAAGTTTGCTTGAGAATGACCAAATTTGGCATGTCGCGTTTGCAATACTTACTTCAAAACAAAGCCGTCTTGTTGAATTTTAAACAGACAGACAGATGGACATGACAAACTTATAAGAATTCCTCGTAGTACTACGGAACCCTAAAAATGTCTGCTAATGACGCTATAGTTGCCGGGGCCTTTGACCCGAAAGATTACAATATTTCTTTGTAGACAACGTTTTTGACTTTTTTGTTGGAAGGTGCTAAAATGCCTGGCTATTTTAGCACCTTCCAACAAAACCTCCTTTCCTCCTTTAGGGGAGCTAACTCGCGAGCAAGCCACATAGAACTGACCATGCGAAAAATAGTCCTGCCTTAAATCAATACCAGCGTATTTTAAAGTTTGACCCTGAGCCTTATTGATGGTCATGGCAAAACAAACTTTTAGGGGAAATTGAAGCCTTTTGAAGTCTTAAGGTAAGTCACTGGGAATCATGGGAATACGCGGCACAAACACTGTTTCGCCATGGGCACACCCAGTCAAAATGATGGCCTCAACCAGATTACGATGCAGCATTTTTACTTGTAACCTGGTTCCATTACACAATTTGGGTGGTCTTAAATTCCGAAGGAGCATGACGGGTTTACCTTTCTTCAGGATAAGCTTATGATAAGGTAGCCCCGCTGGTCTTAATGAATTTAAAAACTCAACTGGATAGTTTACAGCATCGTCATTATTGCATACCGTATCAACAGAGTCAATGAAATGAAATAAGCTTAAGCAGAAAAAGTATGATAACAAAGAACGCAAAAAGATTACCAAAATATCGCAAGAATTACGAAACTTCGATAAAATACAGTGCTGCACTGATCGCTTAGGTAGACTCGGTGTGGGTTGGAGTGGGGCGCGCTCGAGGTCCCCCCCGTGGGTACCCGCCTTGTCGGGGCGGGGGGGCTTAGTAGCCGTGGGAAGTGTCCCCACGGTGAAGCTAAGAGGTACCCGAGGTGGGGCCGCGAAAGCGGCCACAGTGGTGGGGGCTAGGCCACTGCACGAGCCTGAGGGATGGAGACAGGCCAGGGGGGCCAGAGCTCTCCATTCCCAAGGGCCACGGTAGTGGCTGGGCCCTTACTGAGGGTCCGGACCTGGTCCGGACATGAGGGCTCTCCGCGTGTCCCTCTGATCAGCAGAGGGCACAGTGGAGAGCGAGGAGGGACGGCCAGGTGGTGGCCTCATCAAGGGCTTTCCTTGAGGGGGCACCCACCGGGTGTGTTGTGGTGGGGCTGCGGGATGGGGACAGGCCAGAGGGGCCAGAGCTCCCCATCCCCAACGGCCGAAGTGGCAGGCGGCGGGGCCACTCACCTGACCCGCCGCATGGAGGCCAGGGCGTTCGGACGTAGGGCCGTCCGGCGCCCATCTCGCTGGCATGGCCTCCGAGGTGGATGCACGATGTGTCTGGGTGTTTGGACACATCGTCATCGGTGCGGGAGGAGCTTCGGCTCCCCGTGGTGGTCCCGAAAGGGCGGCGCCGTCGAGGTCGCGGATGATTGCGATAGCGTACCCGTGACCTCGACAATAGGCGCAGTGTGGGAACACCGTTGGGTTTTTAGTCGGTAGGGGTGCCATCGAGTCTCACTCTGGCATCGAGTCCGACATAACCCTCCTGCGCCCTGGCAGGAGGGTATGCGTAAGTGCATTACCCAACGTAAAAAAAAAAAAAAGGGGCGCGCTCGAGGTACAGCGCGTCATACTCGGGTTTTAACGTATCTGAGCCGACGCGGGATGGACGTTTCGAAAGCGCTGTGCTTGGTGCGTGCACCGGATCAAGTACATGTGTTTAAAACATTTATCTTCTTACGCATAAACACTCGATTAGCTAATTTATAAATATAACTTTTTTTTTTCAAATGAAAAACTGACCCGTGGCCTTCCAGTTTTGAAATTGTTTGAAAATTCTGAAACATGTTTATGTTTATTTTATCTTATCTCTTAAGTCAAAAAACTTAACAGCCTTAAATTAATGGTTTCGGCAAAATGGTATTTTAATGATACATTGAACCCCTTGCGAATTTTTCAAAATCGTTGCTGAGTGTGCGTTTCTCTGCATCAGCCCTTAACACTAATGGTATATCGGCCTACCCTGATTGGGCCATATTCACTACGTTGGCCCAGTGCAGGTTGGCGGATTCAAATACACTATCGTATTTCTTCTCCGGAAATATGTAGGTTTCCTCATGATGTTTTCCTTCACCGAAAAGCCAGTGGTATTATCCATGCGTAAGTTTCAAAGAACTAATTGGAACGGGCTCGAACCCGCGACCCCAAGAATGTGAGTCGAGCTTGATCTCACTGAAGCTACCACAGTTTGAGCTGAATGTAAGTTTACACCACTCAAAATTTAGTTTAGGCATTTAAAAGTAAGTTAATTTAATATTAAAAATTAATCTAGCAGCTTAGGCTGTACAGTATCTATAATAATTATGTCCGTCAAACAGTCGTCTGCGTGGACCTACAAAAAAATAGCCTATGTCCGTTTCCGAACCTTATGCTATAACTACCTATCCAAAAATGCAGCTCCATCTGTTCAGCCGACCAATAAATACGCCCATCCCCGTTCCCATTCCCAGCCTCATCCCTATAAGCGCCCCCTTCCCCATCCCCATCCCGATACCAAATGTCATTTTAATATGAACACGCCCATCCCCGTCCACATCCCCGTTCCCTCCCTCATCCCCATCCCGAACCCCATCCCATCCCTCCCCCATCCCGATTTCAACTTTCATCTTAATATGGACACGACCATCCCCGTTCCCAGCCTCATCCACATCCACATCCCATCCCCACCTGTCCCCACCAAATCCCCACTCCATCCCCTCCCCATCCCCACCTGTCCCCACCAAATCCCCACTCCATCCCCACCCCATCCCCATCCCCATCCCGATACCAATTGCAATCTTAATATTAACATGCCTATCTCCGTCCCGTCTCCGTTCCCAGTATAATCGCCACCCCCACCCCCACCCCCATCCCCACATCTATCCCCATCCCTATACCAAATTTCATTTTAATATGTACAGCCGTTACAATGTTAAGGAGAAACAAACGTACTATCACTAAAACTTAGTTTTTTTTTTAAATACTAACGGGAGCTGATTTTTAAAAAACTGTGACACCCGTATCTTCTTATTTTTATAGTAGAATATGTATACCAAGTTTTGTATCAATCGAACCAGAGAATAAAAAGTTTCATACAAACTTTAACACCCCATTTAACCCCCTTCGGGGTTGATTTTCGAAAAATCCTTTCTTAGTGGGCGTTTACACCTTTCCAAAAACATACCCTCCAAATTTCAAGTCTCTACGTTTAGCGGTTTGGGCTGTACGTTGTCTATATGTCAGTCAGTCAGTCAGTCAGTCAGTCAGTCAGTCAGGACAAAGCCTTTTATAGTTATAGATTATTATGTTTTATAAGATATCTGGCTCCCATAGTACAAGCTTTGCTTAGTTTGGGGATAGCTGGCGCTGCGTGAAATGTCCACTAATATTAAATTTTATTTATGTTAAACGTTATCTATAACAAGTATTTCGTAAAAAGGCAATTCGTCGAGCTAAGCTTCTTAAATTTTACTGAAAGCCATGAACCAACTCGTGCATTGAAATTATTCGGAATAGTTCGACGGGGCTAAACAGTTAAAAGTTCAAGCTTATTTTTTTATTGAAAAGGTTTAATTTGGCTTGTAATGTGCTGGTATAGGTTGTCGTTAAGCGC
This sequence comes from Erannis defoliaria, assembly GCA_905404285.2. NCBI lineage: Eukaryota > Metazoa > Arthropoda > Insecta > Lepidoptera > Geometridae > Erannis > Erannis defoliaria. Next base: position 1,102,261 of record FR990082.1, on the reverse strand, counting down.
TGTGTCCGCAACTGAAACTTAATTGATGCGCAATCTTTGTCTACAGGCTACAGAGAGGCGCAATCGACTGACATTGAAACATGTTATAGTGCACAAATGTTTCCATATTGTATATCTGTCTTTACTGTAACACACTTGTCCACTGTTCTAAGTTTTATATTCTAACGGATTTATTTACGTCCAAATTGCTAGTTTCAGCTTATAAATATCGAGAGCTTATTACCGTTTCGGTGCATGACATAGAATATTAAATTGACAAAAAACGTGTCACATCTATAATAAATTAATTAATAAACATAAATGAAGTGCTGTTCATTGGTATGCGTATTACTTGAGAATGGCCGGACCGATCTAGCTATTTATCGTATTTTTTTTTATTCGTTTGATGTAAGTTTTTATGGAAAGACAATTCGGAAAGATTTCTCAGATCATTTTATCGAAATTTGGGCAGGGCGACGCGTCTGCCGAGTCATTGTGTTAAGGCTTTAGTAATTTAAATTATTAAAAATTTAATAAAAGAACTCTGTGGAATAAGATTCAACTGATCGATTTTACTGATTTCGACTAGTTGAATGATTATTCAATATTATATCAAGCCCCCGCATTCGAAGACTATTGTTTCCATCTTCTACGGTCAGAGTAACAGATACCTACATAGTGTGGTTTTTCACACCAGCAGGGGTATTCACAGCTAAAATCTGAAAGGCTTCCGTTCGGATTCATATTATCCGTCTCTTCATTCAGGATGACAGAGACGGAGCATGTGAATCCGAACGGGGAAACCTTTCCGATTGAGTTGTGAATGTCCCTGCAGGTCCATCCGATAAGGATCGGAGTACGTCTTTGATAGGAATCATGTATTACAAATCATAATCGTTAATCTAAGCTCTTTAGTTCCATTACGTCGACATCGCAAAATGTTGATTCTCTTATTCTATAAAACTATTAATTACCCTAAAGATACAATTGATCATATTATTCGTACATATAATTTCATCGAGATATCGCCGAGGACATCTAATGGAGGACTTCATCTCGAACACATAATATATTGATATAAAAATAGTAACAAGTTTGATACTTGTTACTATTTTTACGCCACTAGCTATACGACAAATTGATAATACCTATCGTACATTTACTTATTCAGATTACTCAGACTTCTTTCAATAGAGCTGTATTCTCATTAGAAACTATTACATATGATTAATTACACTTAGATTTGTTTGTAAGTGACTAACTAACGCTGCTACAGGGTAACAATAACGTAATGTTATATCATTCTATGTATATTTTATAACCGTACATGATATTATGTTGAGGTTGGGACATTTAGAAAATAGGCAGATAACAACTGTAAAACATCGAGTCATTATTTTACAATAGATAACGTTTTTGGTGAAAAATCGACGAAAATATCTATGTACAAAAACGAAATAAACAAAACAAAAAATAAAAATATGTATTGTCCCAACCCGGCATAATGCCTCTTTGCTGTTGCAACCAACCGCTGGTCTTCCGATGGGTCCGGGAAGTGACAACACCTGATGGATAATCTACGATGGTTACATGTATCAGTAAATTCAACTGAAGGAGACGGAATACATCTTTATACACATCGTGAGATAAAGAATACCACCGAAAGTCGGATTGGACTTTGTTTGGTATTCGGAGTCGGTTGAATTTTCAATCGTCTATAAAACTTAAAAGGTAACCATCATAGCATCTAATTAAATATAGTTAGCCTGGGTTGAAGTCCCATGTGCCTATTTGTATGTATAGAATATATTCCGCTCTGCAATTATACATAAGATTCCCAGAATAGCATAGAATCTCATCAGCTATTCCTGAAGATGACCAGGAACAACGTGTGTCCAGTGGCGTAGCGGCGCAGCGGGAATGGAATCTGCCTGTCTGTCTTTAATTACCGCCCATAACCAGATCATCATTGGAAACTTATTCAGCCCTTTGCAAGGCATGTTGCCTCCCGATTCGCTTTTAGCTAATTTCCCTGTTCAGCGCTAACGATGTCTGCCCAGGTGCTTCCACAGAACTTCAGAGTGTCATCCCGCCAGCACTGGAGTGCCGGGGCTACGCAATGCGCTACCAGTCAATCAAATACCTGCTCTACTGCCTACAGATCAGAGATGAGAGACAGAGGGGGTCCTATTCAGATCTACATTGCCATACAAATTCATCTTGCATGTTGTAATTTTATGGTCCATTGTTTGATCTCGTCATCATCCACAGCTTCGCTCATCCCAATGCTGGTTATGCCTCTTTCTACGCCGTTTGCCTCTTTTCTTTCCTAATCTGGACAATTTCGGTTAGCAAAGTTTGTATTTAATACATTGCAAAAAAGCAATTGGTGCGATTGCTCCACTCGAATAAAGTACTGGTTAAAAACTAACATAGACACATTAGAAATAATGAAGTACTCTACGCCACTGGATCTTAATAGCTCTAACATACTTGGGAGTAATCAGAATGTAGGTGAAGCACTTACTACATCATCAATAAGTAGCAAAGTTCCCCTAGCTATTGAATCCATCGGCTTGCGAAGACCGCCGTGCGATGAGCATCGAGAGACGACTTAGGCTTGCTAACAATCGCTAACGGACGTGGAGAACCTTCCACCGACGTCTGCACGGCAAAGGTAACAAGGAAGGCCCGCCAAGCCGAACTAGACCGTAAGATAACTTAACAATTAAAGCCATGTTTTCAGATGTGCCTGAATTGGTAACGGAGAGTAAGGACGTAGATCTCAGGGTGCTGCCGGCCGTCGAGCCCAAACCGGCCGTGGTCGCTCAGAAGCGGTCCTCCACGGAAGCTCTCGAAGGCAAACCCAAGAAAAATAAAATCGACAAGTTTGATATGTAAGTACCCCTCGCAGTAGTTTGTCCCGTACTGTCGTACTGTGAGCTCGTGATCTCCGCATCAGCAAATCTAATCCATGTAAAGGGCATAAATGTTTCACAAAGTCGTCGGGCACCAACGACTACCTGCAGTAGTCGACCAATCACAAAAAATACTTTTTATTTCAACTTGTATGTTTACGCTTCACTCCTCCCTTCTCCGATTCGGCGGAAATGCACCCTAATACCTTACCTAGTTCTTTACCAGTTTTCAACCGACTTCAAAAAAGGAGGTTCTCAATTTGAATGTTTTTATTTTGGATGTATGTTACGCGATATCTCCGCCAATTATGAACTGATTTTGATGATTATTTTTTGTTTGGTAGGTAATACTTCAGAAGATGATACTCATAAGCATTCGGTTCGATCAACCCTTTGCAAGTTCGTATGTATGTACAACTAAAGTTTAATAAATATCAATGGTTTTAAAAAAAATGTATATATTTACATACGAACGATCGAGCTGAGTGGCGTGCATTGGGAGTGCTCTATGACCAACAGTGGACTTTGTAAACTATGGGCCTTTTAAGAAATGCTTAATAGTGCCCTACTGGAAAATTTGGCAACGTTCTCAAAGCCAGGGTTAAAAGTAAAATTTAAGTGCGCCCTTTTTGTTAAACTATATCAGCTATGGGGTATGAAATTGTGTTCTAGTTTAGAAGATTTTTATAAAGGCTGAGGTAAGTAATAATGTAACATTAAAGTGGTTTGATATGGAATGAGAAGGCATTTTAACGTTACCAGATACATAAGGTCATTTACATAAAAACACGCGTGTAAATTTTCATGAAATCTAGTGTTAAAATTCGGTATGTAAAACTCAAACGTATGGCCAATATACAATCATTCAAAATTGTTAAAAGCATTAATATTGTCTATTTAAATACACCAAGGAACGTCTTAAAAAAGGAGTAGAATGAACGGTGTGAAAGATGATTTGCGTGTAAGGAGAATGAATGCAGAGATAGTAGGGAAAGGAAACCCGCTTTGCGACCTCTCCCAGCGGAATAATGGGAAGAAACACGAAAGTGTAAAAAATCCTTTGTATAAAGATGAACGATACCTGGGACTCTCTTGAATCCTGAGTTCTAACTTGCACCACATATTCCAGCTTATTCGGCAATGAAGACGTCGACCTTCGTCAGTTGCCGCAAGTGGACGAAGTCATCGCCCCTCCGCCGCCCGCCATCTCCGAGTCGCCAAAGTCGCCGATCCTCCAAAACAAAACTACCAAAAAAGAACCCAACCCTGCTCCCATGGAAGAGGACGCAGAGGACGCTGCACCGCTCTCTGTCTCCCCCAAAGGGTCTCCGAAAAAAGACTGGCATGAAGTTAAAGAAAAGAAAGAGAAAGAAGAAGTTGAGAAGGTTCCGTCGAAATTGGATCTCGTTCGGGCGAAACTTGCGGAAGCTACTAAAGGAAAGGACAGGCTTGGCCGGCCGCTGCTGTTTAGTAAATCTCCTAGTAAGTACTAACTCTAGTTATTTTTTCGTGAAAATTTAAAAATAGTATCATACTAATATTATAAAGTGTATGTGTAAAACGGCTGAACGGATTTGGGTGAAACTCGGAATGGAGATAGCTTATTTCCCGGCATAACATATAGGCTACTGTTTATCTTTATCGTCATCACCGATTTCATCATAACGCAGGTGAAGCCGCGGGGCGCAGCTGGTTGGGTGGGACATATATGTTATTTGTATGTTCTCGTCTACAGTTTTTAACTCCTGCACCAATGCAATGTTGGTAAAAGGTGGTGACTTTTCTATGGCTGACAGACTAGGTGCTTGACTACAATTCGCCTAATATTTTTAAGAGATTGTTTCCTCTAAAATTAGCAATCGTGGGCGATGACATCCGAAATGTAAGATCGCATGAGGTGAATTGGGGGTGAAGGGATAAATAAATCATATCTATAGAGTTATAAGTCTAAAAATGCATGCTCGTCCACGAAACAAAGTATGGGAGTGAAGACAAGGGTGGGGCGAGAATTGTTTGACTGGATCATATCTCTGTCGCTGTATATGAATGAATATCACTCATACTTTAAAGGTCCAGCAGAGGTGACAATAAGTCCGTTTATCCCTCGCTAGGCTTTTGAAGGTTGATACATGAAACTTAGAATTGTCATTATCATTTTCGCTATCAAGAAATTTAGAATAGGCAATATGCATGTTTTTTTTATTGACTCACAAAAGAGCTGACTCGCAACAAAACAACACATCGAAAATAAAAATTGTATCTATGCACGAATAACGAAGTTAAAAACATTTTAGTTTCATGTTAGACAGGGAGGGCATTATACTAGCAAATGACGTCAAAGTCCACGATTCCAAACAAATTCTATAATAGCACGTGTTTTGCTAGAAAGGGACAGATGACTGCCTCCCAAATAATTTGAACACGTATATTTCAGGACTTTACCAGCCGATTTAAATTATTTTTATTAATCGATGTAAGCATCACAATCAGTTAAAATTTCCACTTAGCCTATTATTTGTAATATTAAAACACATGCATATTCCTTATTGTAAAAATGACGTGGTAAAAGGTGGGGCTTAATTTTTTTAAACATATATAGGTTCTTTGTAAGTACCCATTTCAAATTAGTCGTGAGTACATCATTATGTGCGTGTGTTATAAAAGTTGTGCATTATTTTCTAGGTATAGAAAAAGAAAGGCGGCGCACTATGAGCTCGGATGACACGGACATCCGCGCTGAGAACGGCGAAGAATTCGACGCCGAGGATCATAAGAAAACCATCTCCATCATCATGTCGCAGGCCAAGGAACAATTCAGCGACGGACAGCTAGACAAGAACCAATACAACGCTCTCATGTACCAGGTCTTACAGCTCAACGAGAAACTCAAGCTCAAAGAGGCCAAGCAGAGAGAATCTCTGGAAATTTCCAAGAGGAAACTCAAAGCGCACACACAGGAGAACAAAATCGTCAGCCCGAAGTCGTCGCCGAGCGAACGGAACCGATTCGGCGATATAGACGAGAGGACCCTGCCCAGCGTGTTCGTGGACACGCCGCCCGACAGCCAGGGCTTCATGCAGGACTCTGATATGAGGAAAATGGATGCCAGAGAAGCTCCCAGTGTCGGCTTGTTGCCGCTCCCTCCTTCGATGGCCATGTTCGGGCCCAGCATGGCGAGCGTGCCCAGCATGGCGAGCGTGCCCGGCATGCCGGGCAGGTGCCCGCCGCCGTGGGCCGGCCGCGCGCAGCCCCGGCTCAGGAATGTGCCCGAGGAGTTCCCGAGGCGCTTCCGAGGACCCAACCCGCCTTACTTCAGAACGAAGTTTGAACCTCGACCTCGAGTTCCTTTCGACGTTCCGCGAGTACCTTTACCTTTGCCGGAGCCTAAGATCGGCATGTCTCAGGGTGAAAACCCCCTCCAACCCTACGAAAGATGCGAATCTCCCCCACCGCTGGGCGCACCCGGCTTCATCATCCCACCGACAGACTTTAAAGTCATCGAATATATCGACCAGGACCCGGTCAAAACTATACAGATCGACGGTATACCTAGAGAGATTCGATTTTACGATGATATCGCCATTATTATGTTGGACTGGGACGATCCTAGGGAAATTAAATTCCTGCCCGGCTGTAGACGGGTTACGTTCGACAATAAAGACTCGGTAGTGATATCCTTCAACGAAGGCTACAAACAGATAGATATAGAAGATCAAGTATTCGACATTAAGTTCGGCGCACCGACTAGAGAGCTGTTTATAAACGGTAGATGGTACGAATGCTGCTTCGGCGGGGCTCCTCTCGGGGTGATAATAGACGGGAAGCCCAGGCTCGTGCACTTGGAAGGTCCCTTGCCGCAAGTTGACATCGGTAAAGTGAAACGGACAGACTTAGTGGCCGGGAAAATCAACCTTATCGTGGACGCAACACAGATGTGTCCCGTGTACTTGGACGCTAAGGTGCAGAAGTTCGTTGTCGGCAATCAAGTATTCACGATCAGATTCGTGGATTCTCTACGGACTGTGTTGATAAACGAGCAGCCGTTCAAGGTGGAATACGGAGACTTGCCTAAACCAATTTACGTTGGAAATGAGAAGCATTTCATCAGGTTCTCTGCACTGCCTCGATTCATAAAGCCTGGATTCGTGCAAATAGCGCAGATGGAAGGTTCTGGGATCCCGACAGTGCCAATACTGCCCATCTCTAAAGTGGAAAGCTTGAAGGATGAGAAGATGGAGACGGATGAACCGAGTGAAGTTGTGTCACCGCTGCGACCTGTGAAGACTCCGAGTCCTGAAGTCATGCCGGAGAATCAAGGTAAGCTGAGCTTCTATACACGATGTCATTGGTAGGTTCGAGCATCATTCTGGTGTAAAAAATTATTTTTATGCTATATTCTGTTTTCACCAATGAGTTTCTATTACTACGTATAGAGCAGACGCCGCACATCACTAGTATGTTCCGTTCGAGTGAGTGGGAGGAAAATCACGGCGCTTTCGACCTTTTGGTCGCGGCGCTGCAGCAGACTATAGTTTAAACTCGCATCAAAATGAAGCATGATCTTTCCTTAGGATAGCTGCTCTAGTAATAAAACTCACTGGATTTCACCAAAATTATACGCGAAAGAACCATTCGTCGTCAGCCATAAGACGTCCACTGCTGGACGAAGGCCTCCCCCTTAATAGAGGGGTGTTGCCTTAATCCCCACGCTTGGCAGGCGGCTTGGGGATCGCAGAATGCTCACCACCGTTAACCAAGAGGACGCTGCTGCCCGTCCTCCGGTGGGTCTGGTTGCAGTTTAAGGATATACCCAGGTCCGACCGAAAGAAAGTCCCGGAACCGGACCGGTAGAAAGTGGTCCGAAAGAACCATTAAAGACTTTTTATTTATTTATTGGAGATGAGTTTGCTTTTGACCACACCTGCCTGATGTTAAGCAACGATGCGGTCAGGATGAAACACGCTTACCTAGAAGGAACCCATTGCCTTTCCGACCGTTATGCTTTTGAAATTAAAATTAAGAAGGCGTTTGAATTTTAAACATTTACTAGGAAAAACCTCTAAAAACTAAGATGAAAGGAAATCATTAAACTCATAATTTGAACAAATTTTACTTCAGGGTCTATCCTGAACACGCGAAAATATATCATTCACTCTCGACAAAATGTATGGAACAGTAATTTTTTACACGACTACCCGAAAAAGGGGTGTAATGTTTTCAGGGTTCATTTATGTATATAATGAGTTTCTTTGTTCCACCATAACTTTTAAACGCCTGAACAGATTTAGATGCATGGAGTATCGTTATAATCCTTACATCATCCCGATGATCGATATGGCGGCTGTACTGCGCCATATACAAATGTAAAAAAAAACTTAAATATTTTTGTTAGTTTTTTGGCAGGGAAGACGTGTTATATTTTATTTTAAAAAAAAACTCGATTTTAGGTTTGGCCCTATAGTAAAAGTTATTTAAAATGATTAATACACATCGATATAAATGTACTAAGTACTAGATTTCGCGATCCGTACACTCACTCTGATCGACTGAACTGTACTGCAATCCGTACAAACAAACGTAAATAACAATTAATTAGTCAAGTAAGTAAGCTCCACGCCATCGCCCCGCGCCGGCCCCCGCTTTCAAGTTACGACACGTTATTTGTTCGGAACAGCTTCAACTATGACTAACTGTATTGGTATGTCCCCTTAGGGCTGGACATGCTCGCCAGCGTGATGCCGACGCCCATGGAGTTCGCGCCGGGCTCCGACTACAGCGTGGCGGAGCCCCTGTACTCCGGCCAGGCCCACAGCATCCCCGGGCTGGAGGCGCCGGCGCACGAGGAGCCGCCGGCCACGCTGCCCGCGCTCGGCACCATCAACGTCACCGACCTGTTCGCCAAGCTCGTCGCCACGGGGATCGTGAAGAACTTACAGGTAACACATCATCATCCACAACCTTCACACATACACCCACACCCTTTTCACAGCCTTCGTAGTACCACGAATAGGTAATACGTCTGAGCTATAAAGTTAATGTAATTTTGTAGGTGCCGGTTCAGAACCAACACGATAATAAGTTCAACAAAGCCGAGGAAGCCAAGAACAAGCAGCGAGAGGACAAGTCTGTCATACACCGGGCGGACTTACTGCGACCGGAGACCTTGAGGCGGTTAGTATTTATACACTTTTATGAAAGATTCTTCATAATGCATATCTTATTTAAAGAGCACGATTACTGAATAAATAATAATACTTACCGTGTAACTAGTTCCACGTGACATGTAAATTTGCCAAACGAGATATTAAAATGTTTATGTCTAACTAACTAACTAAAGTTGAACCTATTTTAAACTGGGATCCCTTCGTTTCGCATATTGTTTTAATTCCTAATTTACTTTGGCATAATGAGTGTGGCATAATTGTTAGTGTTTTTATTTATTTAAATAATATAATATAATAATAATATAGGTAAATATAGTTATAATAATACCTTTGCATATTAATTTGATGGCATAATTATATTTTCGGCTATTTTCCTTCGGGTTGTTTTTGACTCGCATAAAAGTATATTTTTTGGTTGTCTAATAATTATTTGACTTTCGTGATCTCACTAATATCAACAACTCAACTCGTTATTTTTTATCAACTTGGATAATATACTGTGACTGTGACAGTAGGTCGTCATTGGGGCCACACCTACGTCGCAAACATGTTTATTGTACACGTGAAAGTTATTTCACCTACGCAAACTTTTTTTTTTACATCTGGCATATGATTTTAAATTTGGAATAAATTCGGCATACTTGGCATGCCGATGAACATTATGACTACGTCGTTATGCGTTTCTATTCTAACATTATCCTATAGAATAATATGCCTGGTTATTATTATGGTGACTGTTGTTACGGGAAAACAATATGGCTAAACATTTATTCGTACTTATTATTAGGACAGGTAAAAGTAATGTCATATAGTATAATATGACATTGAATTTTATGCGGACCAATAGTAAACCGCCTACGTCCAGCGGTAGGGTCTATTAATAAGTCTAATTATGCTAAACACATGATCCAATAAAACAAGGTCTGCTACTCCGGGAGTGACACTTGCTTACGTCACGCCAGTTGCCACTTTATGGCAACAAAATTGGAAAATTGGGAATCAAATTTGTTAATAATTTACTAATTATAAAATATACAAATCATTTCAATTGTCATTTCGTATCCGCTCAAGCGAAATGATTCAAGTTAAACACGAATTAACATAGTTTCAACCAAAATCACATAGTTTTATAGGATTCCCACAGTAATATACGGAGGACGGGGAGTTATGATTTCACGCTACTGGTAATTTTTCGTCGATGACGTAGGCTTGTGTCACCCACGTGACCTTAGTCACTCGGGCGTTACATACCTGGCGGCGTATGTTATGGCTAAGCAATGAATACAAAGTGTGTCCCGGTCCCGTGCAGGAAGCAGCCCGGGCTGGTGTCCCGGCTGTACGGCGGCATGCAGTGCTCGGGCTGCGGCGCGCGCTTCCCGCCCGAGCAGACGGTGCGCTACTCGCAGCACCTGGACTGGCACTTCCGCCAGAACCGGCGCGAGCGCGACGGGGCGCGCCGCGCGCACAACCGGCACTGGCACTACGACCTCGCCGACTGGCTGCAGTACGAGGAGATCGACGAGCTCGACGACAGAGGTAATTTCTGTTTTATCTCACACAAATTTCCTTCTTCCAAACCTATAGGGATGGCTTTTTAAAACTTACAGTTAGCTTTAAACTTAACCTAATTGAAAAGAATATTAAACGAAGCGAAGGCCACTGAATGTATGGGAGCAAGCGTTTGTACTATGCTTGTATATATTTGTTCGACGATAACTTGGGAACCATTGATCCGATTTTTATGAAATTTTGTAAGCGAGTAGTTCGTGCAAATACAATTTATATGTAAATGAATTATCATATTACTTAAAGTTAAACTTTTAACTTTTAAGTTAGTAGTTGATTTTCTTTATCACAACTTAGCATACAGTTATAATAAAGAAAAATAGATTTCCGCAGCGCTCTGAGAGTTGCCAATGACTAAGAGACTCTAAAAACAGTAATTTAACTTGTCGCGAACAGAAAAGAACTGGTTCGAGTCCGGCGGCTTGGAGGAGGGCTCGCCGGGCGCGGAGCCCCCGGCGGAGGCCCCCAGCGTGGCGGCCGGAGCGCCCGCCGCCTGCCACTGCGCCGTGTGCGGCGACAAGTTCGACCAGTTCTACAACGAGGACAAGGAGGAGTGGCACCTCAGGAACTCCGTGCGGCACGACGACCTCAACTACCATCCCATGTGCTTCGAGGACTATAAGGTAGTCCCCGCCGTTTCATATAACTACCTTTCATATAATTTCACTTAAACTAACAACGTTTCGTATAAAAATCGCTTTGCATATTTTTTATTTACATAATTTTTGTTTCAAATTACATTTGTTTGTTATAACAAAGGTTGCGCTTATGTTGAAATGGTATAATGTTAATTTGATATAATATTCGTTTGGTGTGATTTTTGCTTTATGTAATCCTATTTCATATACCCGACTTAAGTTGGTTAGGTTCAAAATGGGTGACAGATCCGAATTAGATCACCTCCGTCACATCAGTCATTTTGCTTTGAATCCAGTTTCATTGTGGGGATTGCTAGACGTTAGACAGGAAGCACCTATTTGGGCAGCCCATTCCTTTCCAAGTAGGTGTTTCCCGAAAGATACAATCTGGGTGTCTTCAAGCTTCGAGTGAGTCTTCTAGACAATTGTACTCCAAGAATGCATCGTTGCTTAGCATTTGGTGAGACAAGTCAAACTATTTTCGATTTACTAATAGTGTTATTTTTTTCTGTAACTAATACTACATTTTTTCTGTGCGCAGGCGTCACTGGCCAAAGAGGAGCCGTCTCAAGATTCCCAAGACGACGTGGTCGCAGTAGACAAGCCCGAAGAGGCGATAGAGATCAAGGATGTCGAGGACGAGAGCACGCTTGACGATGATGACAACGAATCTGTCGTAGAGGTGCTCGACGAGACGGAGAAACCGCAGGAGCCGGAGCCTCTAGAGGTGAGCCGTCTCATACCGGACTTACCGGTTTTACATTTCCTGAAAACTTAATTAAACTTGACGTGTAACTTTAGCGTTATCTGTAAACTATTGTATAGTAAACACCAAGGTTATGAGCAGCGGCCGCGGAAGTGGGGGGCAGGGGGTCATATGCCCCCTCAAACTTTAATACCTGGTAAAGGTTTCCCTTTCCCCCCGTCAGGGAGTATTTCTGTGGTCCCTGGTTATGAGCCATGCAGAATTTATTTTACTTAACTTATTATTGAACTTTACTTACTTATGAAACGTGACTTACTAATTGAAGTTGATTCGCTTATGGAATCGAACTTACTTATTAAACGTGGCTTATGAAACCTAACTTACTGAACCCAACTCTCTTGTTGAACCTAATTAACTTATTGATCTTATCTTGCTTAGTGATCCTGACCTTACATATTGATCTTATCTTTCTGAGTGATCCTGACTTACTTATTGATCTTATCTTACTGAGTGATCCTGACTTAATTATTGATCTTATCTTACTGAGTGATCCTGACTTACTTATTGAATCTCTAACTTACCTATTGAATTCCTCTTACTAATTGATCCTGAATTACTGCGACTAACTTCTTAATGTTGAACTTATCTTACTCATTGATCTTATCTTTCTTATTGATCCTGACTTATTGAACCTAACTTGTTCCTCGTAGATTGACGAAGGCGAGGAAGATGAAGATGACGTGATCTACAAGGCGGAGCCAGTGGAACAGGTGGTGGTGGAAGACGAAGTGGACACTGACGATGAGACGACGGAGAAGCGCGCCGAGAGGGACCGCCAGGCGGTGATAGACTTCTCCAAGGTCAAGGTCAAGCAGGAGCCTGTTGATCCAGGTCAGTGTTCTTATTACTTAATAAATAGATAAATATTAATTTAATTTTTTATTGCACTATATTTATTTTATTATTTTTAAATTTAATTAATACTGCAACGCCAATTACATTAATTAAATCTGAATGTTAGTAAAACAAATTGCAATTAACTTATTAGAACTCTAAATACCATTAAAAATAATTTAAAGAAGGCGACACAATAATTATAATTATTAACAAATTATGATATCAATATTAAACAAAATCAAATCAAAATTTGATATCAACTATCAAATATATACAAAACATAAGTACATTAATGTACAAAAGGAGGACATAATGCTAAAGCATTTTCTACCAGTCATCCCCGCGGGTAAAGAGATGGTGAAGTAGGCGCGCAAAATAAATTATAGTTAAGAGCAAATACAATAATTAATTAATAATTAAATAATTAATTACATTTCAATTAACTAATAACTAAACATATCTATTTTAGATAAATTTAAATTAAATACAAATTATTAATTAGATAATAAAATAAACCAATAATATATACAATATATTGGTGGACATTTGGCGCCATCTATTGGGCTATATTCTATGTATGCTGGTTTTCTCAGGATGTTTTCCTTCACCAAATAGCCACTGATATGAAAATCTGTACATACATTCTAAAGAGGCCGTGGTAGCCAAATCGGGGAATCTTGAGGTCGCGGGTTCAAACCCGGGCCCGTACCAATGAGCGGAATCACATATTTTCGTCGCGCGCCACCTTTTCCAGTCCTGTGCCTGTCTCGTCCATTGCTTTCCTGCCGCCTTAACAATGTAGTCCGCCCAGGGAGCTGGTGGGCTGCCCATACTTTATACGGCTTGTATAGCTTAATTCTGGAGGATAGAGTTAACAAGTACATTTTGAAAAAAAAACAACTTCTATTTCGATTATCTAGATGATATCTTTTTTCAGTTATTTTGATTTAAAAACCAAACTACTGAACCGATTTCGATAAAATTTATAAGGGACCACTTCAGAATGATGACCTGCCGATCAATAAATAATCGGTGTAATTGGCGGAGCAATCGAGTAATAAACATACAAAAAAATGACAGTTGAATTGAGAACCTCCTTTTTTGAAGTCAGTTGATGAGCAAACCGTTAAATTGCAGACGACGAGCCGGTGATCACGGCGGAGGAGGAGAGCGCGCCCGCGAGCGCGCCCAGCGAGCCGCACGTGACGGTGCTGTCCTCTATCGACGGCAACGTGCAGCTGGACGCGGCGCCTGCGCCGGTGCTGCCGCCGCCGCTCGGCGGCATCCGCATCAACATATCCAAGCCCGCGGCGCCTGCCTTCCTCACTGCACCGCTACTGGTGAGCTACAGGTTTTTTTTTCTTATTTATTGGCATCGCAGTGCATTCTGCCAGCATAAAGTATTATGAATTTCAAAATTTCAAAGTTATAGTAACATCAAGTCAAATATGTCATGAAATCACAATTAGTCACAGTCAAGTCCAGTCATGCTCTAGTAAAGTCGTGGCAACTACAAGCTTTTTCAGAGTTTTGAAAACAACACGAAAAGACCACCACATTATATCACTTCCACACTCGTGCATATAATTCAACACTCAATGAATAAAACACCACTATTTTTAATCATTAATTGGCTGAAAAACACAAGCTTAAGAAAATAATAGAATGCAGCAACATGGTTTTTCAGTGTTCACACCAGTACTCTTGGTGAGGGCTTCCACTAAGGTGGCCGAGGTGGACGGCTTGATTAGTTTTTCTCTCTCCCCTTGAGGGGTTTATGGCATCTCACATTGTGTCAGTTTTTTAAATAGGCCACAAAAACTAGCTTGATTATGATTTATTATTATTATTTATTTTTAAATACTGCTGACTAAAGCCTCCCCTTAATTGGGGGGTTGCATGCGGATTAGGGATCTACCTTAACCATGATAACGCTAGCCCGTCCTAGATGTTAGGTTAGTGACCATATACCCCTTCTGAGTTTGTTTTAGTGTTTACCCTGCAAAAAGAAGCACAAAATCATGTAGTCAGATTAAAGCTATTGGCGTCTCTAAAGGTATATGCTCGAAGGTAGTTCCGCCCTTGATCTCACGTGAGGATTCTATGAAGTTTTGGAAACAGCACAATAAGACATGTTTCAACAGATATTGCTTTCCTACTTGTAATACTTGATATCAAATTATTCCACTGATTCTCCTAAAAATAGAAATAGACGCATAATTGTAAATAAGTAAAATCTATTTTGCCATTTATTTGTCTTAATGATAGCGTACATTACATTGTGCTCGCTTAAAAATATAGAGTCGCATAAGTTGACTGTTTGATGTGATTGTTCCAGGAGCAGAGCTTAGAAGACATCAGCGCAGACGACGAGCCGCTGCCGCCGGGCGAGGAGCCCGAGCTGGAGTACAAACTGAAGCCGGCCCTAGAGGGCGTGCAGTTCAGCCGGCAGCCTCCGTTGCACAAGGGCACCGAGCTCTCCGGCCTCTGCTCCATCATGTGAACCGTGACACATCTCACTCACGAGTTGAACTCTACGCTGCAGTTGATGCTGTTATTGAGATTTCAGTGAACTGTGGCCCAGGGATGTGATTCTGTACCACTGTTAGAAGAGGACATTTGTTTTACGGTATTAGCACATAATTGTATTATAATAAAGATGTTGATTGCGATCCGTGGATGTGATTTTACACTGCCGTTAGAAATAAAGACAATTTAATAACGACATAAAGAAGATTTTGTGTGTTTTATGATTTGTGGATTGATCGCAGTATTCTACAATCTGTGGAAGTGACATTTTGTGTTTTTTTATAGAAATTAATATTGATCGCAGCGAACTGCTTTCTTTATTGGTGCGTCATTACAAGCTTTAGGGTTGTTAAAAAGAGTAAGCTCTGTGCGGAGTTGTGTTCACTCTCTCTGATGCATTCTGTAATGTTGCATCCTTGTCCTTGAGCTAGCTGATAGCGGCAAGAGTTGGCTGACGCTTTTAAGGCTTTCTATGTGAGGTTCTATTTGTAAAGATATCAACTTTCGCCATTTTATTTATAACATTACAGAACGCAACATTGTCTTTATTGAAAAAGATTCAGTAAACAAGTTTGAATGTGTATTGTTAATTAGTACGAGATTTAATTATGCCTTTGGTAAACACTACCTCACACAATGTGCTGTTTTGACTTTTTCAAGAAGAAAATTGTCAATCTTTTTCAATTAATAAATTTGATTCCTTGAATACTAAATAAAATTGATTGTGGTTTACATGATTACAAGTATTTATTTTGCTTAACATTAAAATGTGTAAGGTTGTATAAAAATTATAATAACTGATTTGTATTGAGATTCATGAGGTAACATTTTATTATTTACAAATTGTAAACAAAATGTGATATTAATGTTAAGTTTTGCTCATCTAACAGCAAATTGTTATATTTGACCATAGATTTACAAAACACACAAATGTTGGCGAAAGTGTCCTGACTCTGCTGTATCCTTTTAAACTGTTTTATATATCTAGTATAATATGTTAACTAATTTAAGTCCAATATTTTCAAAACAACACTTAATTTCGTTAAATTTTCGTCGACATGTAAACATAACTTAATACCATTGGTTGAGTTTGTAAATCTATGTGGTTCAACTATGCCAGCTTTTTGTACTGCTAGAATATGTACTGTAAATAATTTGTATAGTCTTAGTAGTAGAAGTTATTTGTAGAATTTGTATTATGGTACAAAATGTAATACGTAGGTTTCTGGAGTTTAAGTTTGTTTGTTGTTTAAAATGCTTAGGGTCATTTTAAATTCAGTTTATATCCCTGATGAACTGGAATAATATACTATAGTTTTAGAAGAGTCTCCTTTTTCTTTTAAAGCATGCTCCATTTGTAACCAAAAAGCTACCTACTGTGACGAAATTGTTTAAAAAAATCAAAAGTTACAAAAATATTATAATTTGCTCAAGACATATTATTAGATGTATGGTTAACGATTACAGTCTTACAAAATCACAACTTTCCTTTTAATCTTTTTTCATTTATCATGTTTCATGGTTTATTTTAATAGCTAAGAACCTTTTGTTGGTTAAAAACTGTAAATAAATACTTATTTACATTGAATATAATATGGCTTTTAATTTTAATTCATACTCCTACATGTCCCTCAGAATTCCCTGCACCCTCTGGAGCGAACATAATAATCTCTATCTTACGACCACTCTTGAATGTTTCTACAATAGGCTAAGGCAGTCAATCAGGAAGCGTCGCGATGGCGCAGTTCCTTAAATTGAATACCGATTTAAAGTCTGCTCAGAAAGGCATGAGCTTATTTAGTGATCTAAAAATATTAAAACTTACAATATAACTGAGGGGTAGAAGCACCCAAGTGGCTCCCGGCCCATGGTGCTGACAAAAAGTTTGGTATGTCACGTGAGGTGTCTACCTGCTTGGGTTGGTAACACAACTAGTGATATAACTAGGTACATGGTCTGGTAATAAAGAGCCTGTGCATCTACAGTCAGTTAGTCAGAGCCCAAAGAGTAGAAGTTAGGTAGAGTTAGTAGGCGAAGCATTATTGCAGACCATACCACAGAATAAATAATAGTACTGCACCATACTAGCAATCATGGGTACATTCTCATATGCAATAACGATTTTTATTTGTATAAATCGTCGATGCCATATGTTAGGAAGATATTTAGATAAATTCGCCCACTGACAAATTCACAAGTTTTACCAGGAGATACCAAGTTTCAATTTCAAGACTTGCCAAGCTATATAGGTCTAGTACTGAACAAAAACTATTATTGACAGCCTTATAGCTCAGTTGGTAGCATGTCTGCCTTCAGAGCTGTAGGGTGTGGGTTCGATCCCCACCCAGGACAAAAATGTATGTGGCGTACATCGATGTTTGTTCTGTGTCTGGGTGTAGTATGTATTTACGAAAAAAATAGTATATAAGTATTCTATCAGCTATCTGGTTTCCATAATACAAGCTTTGCTTAGTATGGGGCTAGATGGCGCTGTGTGTAATAAATGTCCCCCCAATATAAAAACTATTATTGGTGTATCAATAATTTATTTGAATTTACAATATAATAAATACTAATACATTGTCATAAGAAAATTGTGATTTGACAAAGAAAGACAAAACAAATAACAAAAAAAAATAAAACAAAAAGTTAGGGTTCCTGGATACGTATCAGTCACGAAACATCAGACCTCTGGAGTACAGGGGGCCTCTTGTTGAAAATGAAATTGATGATTTATAATTTACCTATCTATCTTGTGCTAAAGATATATGGGAGAAAAAAGAACAAAAGATTATTTGAGGTTACAATGCGTTTACTATTTTGATAAGTCCTAATACAATATTAATATTAAAACGCTGATGGCGATAGTCCAATGGATGACGGCAACGAGAAAAATTGGGAAAATAAAATAAATGAAAGGAGGTTATCTGATGGATCCTTTGCTGATGGTGTCTTCTGCAGGATCATCCGATTCTCGAACGCTTCACGGAGCTCCTCCAGTGAAATGACATTGCCTTGTCTTCAAAGCTTCAAATGAGAATTTCGCTCGAGTTCCTTAGTTTGGTGACCGCATGGCGCGTCACAAAATAATTCTTGAAAGTTGGAGTTTTACGTCATCTCAGACGGAAATATGGACCTGGTGTCCCCTGCGGGATCGGCGTTGGCTCCCTCAGGTCATTCTCTTCTCAAAAAGATGTAAAAAAATCCAAAAGGTGATTCACCCCGTAACACGCGCAACGGCGGCTCCGACGTGAATGTCTATTTTTCAAAATGGTCTCCTCGATCTAGCTTCTCTTTCTCGCTTATGGAAGAATTCTTCGAGTGCGAGCGAGTCAGCGTATATGACGTCATGTCGTCATACGGCTTCCAACAGATAACCAAATATTTTGTATAAAGCTATCCGATAGATTCTAAATTTGAAACTAATTTTATTACTAGTTTACAATTCCAAAATAAATGCTTAAAAAATCCTAATTTGTTATTTAAATACAATTTTGATAATTAATTTCACACCAACATTTTATGTTGGTTCCTGATATATTTTATGGAGCAAAGCACAAGCCATCCTGTGCGCCAATTTGCAAAATGGGAGCTAATAAAATAAAGTAATAATATAATTTAAAGATTATATGACAATATCCCCCTTTTGAAACAAAAGACAGTTTACTGTCTGAACAGACGGGGTAGGCATGAAAAGAAACTTTTTGTTATAGGTTGGAATCCTGAAATATAGTGAGGTTGATACTTCAGCAAGCTTCTTACATTCCATCTAGCAAAATAAACTGTTATTCCACTTTCATAAAATAAATCACTCACATTCTTTCATACATAGGTACCTATAAGGAATTCAAATAATATTCACACTGCCTAGTTCTTACAAAATCACCACTCACTCCTTTAAACTTACATCGAACTTCATAAATCTCCTTGCATCTCATAGTTAAATTGAGCTATTCTGACATACTTGCTTCACTTTTCATAATCCTCATGACTCCGTACATAACATGATGGTATAGGATATACCTATAGAAATAACACATTGTGTAATAAAACAAAAGTAGTATATAGCAAGTAGCTTAAAAGGTAACTGTTAATATAAATATCCATTCACTCTTATGTAGGTGCGGACAAAACTTATCTGAAAAACAATGATATCTAAATGGTTTTAAACGGTAAGTAAATATGTGTTAGTATGTTTGTAATTCTTATAATAATCTATACCCTACAGTTTGGGTTTTCTAGTAATGACCTAATTCTATGAGAATAAAGTCTCACTATTGTCTAATAGTATGAAGTGAAAACTTCTAATGTTTAAAGTAAATATCTATCGTTGTAAACATTAGATAAACTAAGTATAAGCTTTAATTAAGTACAGGTAAATCTTAATTATTTAAACCTAAATTAAATCTACGCAGTGAATCCGTGCACTAGATGCTGCTAACTATAATTAAAGACTTATTGTTAATCTTAGAAGGTTCACAGACAACCTTTGGTATCTACAAGACAAAAAGGTAAGTTTGGTATGTATGTTTGTTTGTTGATCTACTAAATATTGCTAGCATGTCCGAGTGTTTTAACTCAGCCATAAGAAAACATTTTAAGTCATACTAGGTATAAACTTGTCGTTAGTCAAATCCGGTATGTATGTTAGCATGTAACAAAAAGACTAGAACTCAATCGTTCCCAAATAATTAGCTAATAAGCTATAGTTAATGGTAGGTTGCCTTTAAATAGGATCCTCCAGAAAATTGCCCAATATGTAGGCTAAGAACTAATAAGCACACGAAAATATGCATTATTGAACGTTTGGTTTATAGTTGGTAATGTAAAAATAATTACTCATACTTAACCTTAAAATTATTGCATCACAGACTTGGTTTTAACAAAAATTACCAAGTCTCAAAACACAAAAAAAATGGTATTAAATATACTGCTTTTGCTTTATATAGCAATGGATACTTGTCCAAAACAAAACAATAGCTTTGAATACTGTTATTAAGTTAATTCAAAGTAAGTATTTAAGTCTTTCCCTGAATGTAGGTCAACACTTTGTTAATACTTGAAACTTGTCTTTGAGACAGAAAAAGAATCGTCTTTTCTATACAAATTGGAAATCAAAATAAGTAAATTCTTGTATAAATAACGCTTAAGTAGTTCAATGTCTGAATAGAAGTCATACTTAGTCTGAGTATAGACCATATAGTATGTCATTTTACCTACATGAACTTGTTGGTTTACAAGGAAAATTGCAATGTTTAAATTCTAAACTTGTTTGTAAAGAAATAATTATTGATTTTATGATTTTATCAGTATTTGTTATGGATTTACAGTATCCTAAAGTATCCGTAGAAATAATAATGTGGGTAAAAACGCAAACTTAAAACTTATGTGTTTCTTTTTTACTTTTGAGAATTTTGGTTGTGAACATACGGTTTTCATTTTAATTTGAATAATACTGAACCGATAGCCAAAATTGTGTATCTATAGGTAGCTAGATATGCGTAGGTACGATAAATCAAAAATAATTGTCTGTAACTACAATTTTGAAAAAGTTATAAGCGCCGCCATATGTGTGTTTACATACTGCATTGCTTTGAATAAATAAATATTGTTTTTGTTTATATTTCAAAAACTATTGATCTGAATTTTGCAATAAAAGTATACATTGACTTCTGTTAGCGTCTACTATGGGTAGTAAACAAAATATTTTATTAAAAATTTTGAGGGGAGAGTGGGTAATTTCGGTATATAGGGATATTTTTTCTTGAATATAATTTATTTTTATTGGTTTATAATCCGCTTTATAAATGAAAATGTTAGAAATCTTTTGGACGTAATGGTGTGTTCACACTTGAGTTTTTTTTTTTTGATAAAAATAAAAAAAAACTCAAAACAACATAATTTTTCTATAACCAATGATTATGCCTTAATATGATTCTGCTTATATTTGGAGTGCCTGACATTTGCTAGGTACGCAAATACATATTGTTTTTATGCAGTTGTGATTTATAACTCGTCACATTTTTTCTAACTTTTAGAAAAATGAGAGAATATGAAATTAAAAAAAAACATAATAATTAGCTACTTATGAACTTTGTTTAAGAATATCTTTAATATGGTATTTACCGGTGTTACCACCCTCTATTTCTTTTAAAATATACGCCAAATCTGATAGTTTTTTTGTAACCGTGCATTTTATGAAACGTGGTGCTAATTTACTTGAAAAGAAATTGGCAGCATTGGATTGAACGAAGTTTCTTCTCCATACGGTGTCTCCGATCTGATAGACTACTTGCTTACGCCTACGATTGTACCTTTCAGCGTTGCGTCTAAAAGCTTCTACCATAGCGTTTTCGACATCTACGTATACATCTGACAATTCTTTCAAAGCAGTGGCAGCTGGTTCCCTATCAGCTACCTGGAGATTTTGCAAGTCTTTGGGAGTTTTTGAGTAAAGAGTGTGTAAATTACCATCTACTATAATTTCTCTCCCTGTTGCTAAAAAATAGGGCGTGTAGCCAGTAGTTATATTAACTGAGCTATTTAAAGCTAACTGAATTCGTGATAAGTGCTTTGACCATGTTCGGTGGTCATTTTGTACTAAAATCGACAAACATGTTTCAACGGTTTGATTATACCTCTCCACAACGTTACTTTGTGGGGTATAATAGCAATTATAAAAAACTTTGGCAATATTATACCTATTTGTAAATTTCTTGAAATCTTTGCTTCTAAATACAGTGGCATTGTCACATATCAAAACAAATGGGGTTCCATGCTTGAAAATGATTTCGCTCTCAATAAAATTTGTAATTGTTTTGGTTGTTGCAGTTCTCAGCGGGTGCAACCAGCAAAATTTTGTAAAAATATCGACAATGGAAAGGATATACCCGTGGCCTGAGTATGCCTTAGGAAATGGCCCTATTAAATCTATTGACAGCGTATGATTCGGGTACGAGACTTGTTTCTGCTTGCTCATAAAGCCTAGGGGAGCAGATGTGCTGTGCTTATACGCCTTACAAACTTCGCATTCGTCTATATATTTGACGACATCCCTATTCATGTTTTTCCAATAATACAACTGCCTAAGCTTGTAATAAGTTTTATTGACTCCTGGATGGATTGAATCGAGGCTACTGTGGCACTCCTTCATACAAGTTTCGATTAATTCCCGTGGTATAACTATTTTCCATTCGTTCTTGTCGAGAGTTGACTTGGGCTTGTTATACCTATATAGAATATTGTTATCTATAAAGAAATTTTTGTAATTGTGTGGTTCGTTTTTACAACCATCATAAACTTTAGAATACCAAGTGTCGGATGTATTGCCCGGCCCCTGAGAATAGGTTATAAGATCAATCGAAATTCGTGATAAAAAATCAGGTACGACATGAAGTTTACCTTGTCTATGACGTATATCAAAATTATACTGTGAGAGCTGCATGGACCAACGTGCTAAACGACCAGAAGGGTTGTTCAGTGACTTTAGCCATTTTAGACTCATGTGGTCCGTGATTACGGTAAAATGAAATCCGTCTAAATAACTTCTGAAATGAATAATAGAATCAACTACTGCCAATAATTCCCTCTCAGTCGTACCGTAGTTACGCTCTGGTCGCGCAAGTAGTCGAGAATGGTACGCGACTGGGTGTTCAACACCATCTATTTCTTGTGTAAGAACACTTCCTAAGCCTACGGATGACGCATCGCAATGCAAAATGAAAGGTTGGGCAAAGTCTGGACAAGCTAACACTGGAGCAGACAGGAGAGCTTGTTTTAGTTTTTCAAACGATTCTTTTGCCTGTTCTGTCCATTCAACCTTGTCTCTACCTTTCCTTTTGCCTATCATTGCGGTCATTGGGGCTATTATTGACGAAAAATTCTGGACAAAACGCCTGTAATATGAACATAGGCCTATAAAACCTCGCAACTGTTTAGCGGTGCTGGGTAATGGAAAATTCTTTATACAAGTAAGTTTGTCCGGGTCTGTTTTAAGACCTTCGGAATTTATTATGTATCCTAAATACTTCAGTTCAGGCATACAAAAGTTGCATTTATCTAAATTAACCGTGAGTCCAGCATCTTTTAACGCGACGAGGACTCTTTTTAATATTTCAACCTGCGACTGAAACGTATCTGTCGCGATGAGCAAATCGTCAAGGAACGCGAATACTTTCTCCCCAAATTGATGGGAGAGAAGTTTATCCACTAGTCTTTGTAATTCTGCCCCTGCATTGGACAGTCCAAATGGCATACGCCTAAATTCAAATAATCCTCTATTGGGTACTATAAATGCTGTCTTTTGACATGAATTGCTGTTATCTTGCATATTTATGCAATTTGGGTTTAAATTTGGGGATAGATTCGGGGAATAGCCGTCTGTATTATCTAATTTCACCTGCCAAAAACTACTGGAAAGGTCGATTGAAGTCAAGTACTTCGAGCCTTTAAGGTTATCTAATATGGAAGAAATATATGGAACTGGATAACTATCCTTCACAGTTACATCATTAAGTTTTCTAGCATCTAAACAGAACCTTAATGATCCATCTTTCTTGGTGGCCATAACGACTGGGTTTGCCCACGGTGAACGTGATGGAGCGATGACACCTAAATCCAGCATTCGATCAACTTCTTCATTAAGTGCTTTCAACTTGACAGGAGAGAGCGGGTAGTAACGTTGTTTTATCGGCGGGCCTGTAGTAACGATCCTATGTGTGACGAGGTCGGTTTTACCTAGCCCAGCTACATCCGAAGAAATATCCTTGAATTGTTCAACTATTTGTGATAACTGCCCTTCCTGTTTACTTGTCAGTTGGTTGCGTGGTACTATTGCTCTTACTTCATTGAGTTCAAGTGAATTCGTACAAAAACCTGTGTTATTGTTGTTACTTAAACAAAATTTATTAATCTTGAATATATCTAGCAAATGAAAAGCATAAATAAAATCCATACCTAGTACAATATTATTATATATGTTAGGCATGACCAAAAAATCAAAAGATTTTGAAATATCTTTGTATTGAACCTGTAATGACATAGTTCCTTTAATAAATATGGGAGAACCATCAGCCGTGCGGGCGTTAATAAACGTCTTTTGCATTCTAGCTGAGCTCAAAAATTCTTTGTAAAAATCTTTACCGAGAACAGAAAAATTTGCCCCGGTATCCAATAAACCTATGACCTCCTTACCGAAAATTTTAAATTTTAGAAATAGTCGGTTGTCATCTTCTAGTACTAGAATTTCAGGAGAGATCAAGTCACATTTACCACCCTTAGATACTTTGAGTTGGTCTCCCCTACTAACTAGTTTTTTTAAATTACAATTTTTTAAATTTCCCCTAGTGTCGGACTTTGCCCAGTTGCCTTTTTGTTTGGTAGCTGGAGTTTTGTCTGAACAATTTGGACAAAAAGCAGTTGTAGTTCCAATAGCTTTGCAATTAAAGCATATTGGACCTGGAATAGTACGACATACCTTATAGTTATGCCCTATTTTATTACACTTTAAACATGTCTCACCTTGTTTTTGTGGGGTGGACTGTATTCCACGAAACTCCTTCCTAAATTGAGGAATAGCTGTGGGTAAAGTAGTAGTCGCAAAATATTGCTTCTGCGGTTGTGTAATGGGTTTGTTATTTGTTGTTAACAAGCCTGAATAAGCTTCATAGTTTTTACTAATTGCTTTTAATTGTTCTAATGAATTTACTGGGTTGTTTGCTAACAATTGTGCATAAACTGGCAATAGATTATGTTTAACAATTTCTAACAATGAGTGTTCTGGTATAGGTATGCTCAGTTTTGAATTTAAGTCCTGTATATCGATGACAAAGCTAAAAACGGTTTGATATTGCTTCTGCTTTGTATCTCGCAGCTGCTTTTCTGTTAGGTATTCATAATCGATTGCTACAAAGTTGTGTTTGAATGTATCGCACAAAGATTCCCATGTGGGTAACGCATGGCGAACTGATCTGTAAAATTTCAGAGCAGTGCCTTCTAACAGCTCTGAAAAACCTCTCAACAGTACACTTTCACACACATCTCTTGCTAACTTAATTTCGTTCACTCGATTCAAAAATTCAACAACACACGTATCACCACTATACTTCAGTCCCCAGGACTTCAAATTGGAGTTGTAACTGTTATTAATTGCATATGTTACCTGGGTGACTGGTACATGACTGTTTTGTGTCGAGTGCCTTTGTTTCATAAATGGAATATACTTGTCACCGTCTGTGGCTGGATCTATAACACTAGTGCTAGGATTTGTGTGGATATTTTTGCATAATGGCGACTGGATTGTTCCTTGAGCCATCCTCACATCGGTATTGACATAATTCATTTCTTCTGAATCTGAAACAGGTATATCTATTAAGCTCTGTGAATTTTGGAGTTCTGGTTGAGGTGAATCTGACGTTTGCTCCGCTGTTAACTTACGGTCAACAGACGGTGTACTATACATCTTTACAAGAAAAATTGTTACACAAATTCAATAACACAATTGTGAAAATACCTACTTCTACAGTAGATTAAATTGTAATCTTTTGTTTATAAATTCCAACATACACCTTTGCACAAGATAAAATTGGTTTGTTTTTTAAGTTAAATTCTAAGTAAATAATTGTTCGGGCGCCATTTGTCATAAGAAAATTAAATTTTTGGAGAAGAGAAATAAATTTTTTGCAAAGTTACAATATGTTGGAATAATATTTAAATAAGCTGATTGCTATTGTTTCGATGGAAGATAATGACGAGAAAACTTGGTAAAATAAAATAAATGAAAGGAGGTTATCTGATGGATCCTTTGCTGATGGTGTCTTCTGCAGGATCATCCGATTCTCGAACGCTTCACGGAGCTCCTCCAGTGAAATGACATTGCCTTGTCTTCAAAGCTTCAAATGAGAATTTCGCTCGAGTTCCTTAGTTTGGTGACCGCATGGCGCGTCACAAAATAATTCTTGAAAGTTGGAGTTTTACGTCATCTCAGACGGAAATATGGACCTGGTGTCCCCTGCGGGATCGGCGTTGGCTCCCTCAGGTCATTCTCTTCTCAAAAAGATGTAAAAAAATCCAAAAGGTGATTCACCCCGTAACACGCGCAACGGCGGCTCCGACGTGAATGTCTATTTTTCAAAATGGTCTCCTCGATCTAGCTTCTCTTTCTCGCTTATGGAAGAATTCTTCGAGTGCGAGCGAGTCAGCGTATATGACGTCATGTCGTCATACGGCTTCCAACAGATAACCAAATATTTTGTATAAAGCTATCCGATAGATTCTAAATTTGAAACTAATTTTATTACTAGTTTACAATTCCAAAATAAATGCTTAAAAAATCCTAATTTGTTATTTAAATACAATTTTGATAATTAATTTCACACCAACATTTTATGTTGGTTCCTGATATATTTTATGGAGCAAAGCACAAGCCATCCTGTGCGCCAATTTGCAAAATGGGAGCTAATAAAATAAAGTAATAATATAATTTAAAGATTATATGACAACATATACTAGTGTTTCATTTGACGTAAGACTAAAGTTCACATATCACAGTTATGAGGCCACCGGGGGAATGGCAACGTATCCTTGATGTTGCTGACTCTACACAACACTTGCAAGAGCCTCTCCAATCCCAGGCCAAAGCCTCCGGTTGGTATGTTCCCAAACTTGCGTAATTCCAAATACCAGTTGAGGTGTTCTGAAGGTAGTTTGGACTTCAGCTTGTCATAGTTATCCTCTCGCAGGCTGCCACCAACCACTTCTCCTGTTATGGGTGTGAGAAGGTCTAAAGCATCCACCTAAAAAGATAAAAACATTAAATATTGGTACACAGTTCACACAGCACCAAACTAAGTAAAGTTTGTACTGTGGGAATCAAATTATTATTTGGTAGGTGCTTTACTATATACTTATATTTTGTAAATAACACTGATTACACCCCAACCCTAAATGAACATCTATGTTGGTCCTAGGAGGAAATTGAACCCACTTCTACAGCAGCTCTCAAAGCAGAGGTACTTGCTAACTAAGCTACGAAGTGATATACTTAATGAAAAATTAGTAACTGTAGTGTCATAAATAAACAATTTGAATTTAAAGCAATCGAAATATAAAAAGTTAGAATGATACATGATTGTAAAAGATCATAATTCAAATAAGCATTACTCTGAAGCAAAAAAAATATTATTTGAGACCTCTCTATGTAGCATGCGATAAATAAATGCTGATAGGTCTTTGGACTTAAACAAATTAAAATGAGTGGGGAAATTGTTTGTTTGTTTTTTTTAAACATCGTAAGAGATAAGGTAAGATATAGTAACAATATTCTATAATAGTTACCTTGTTGTTATCTTCTAGACATTCCTTCATATAAAATGATTTCATATGTTTGGGCCATCTCACTATAAATACTGGCGTCCCACCACAGTGCTCTACAAGGGCCAGCTCCTGTTCTTTGTTAATTCCTTCTTCCGTATCCTTTATACCTTTCTTTTCTACGATTTGTTTGGCTTCATCATAAGTTAATGTTACAAATGGCTTATTGACCCACGAGGGTAGTTTGTTTTCCTTGTCTAGTAAATGCAAATCGGCTTCATTACTATTTCTTATTTCAACAAAAATGTATTTTAGTAACTCTTCTATTGATAATTGAAGCTTTTCTAAACTGTCACAGAATGCTAGTTCAGCCTCCAGCATGTAGAATTCAGAGAGATGCAACCTCGATCTTGAGTTCTCAGCGCGAAATGTTGGTCCTAAAGTATAGACATTGCCCATTCCTCTACATATAGCTTCCAAATGTAACTGACCTGATACAGTTAAGAATGTTTTGCTGCTGAAGTAAACAGAATCTCTGTCTTTGCCGTCTTGCATCATGGCTTTTATCGTTGCTTCACTATCTGGCTGGACTTTAAAGCATTCTCCAGCTCCCTCGCAGTCATTTGAAGTAAGTACAGGAGTGTTAATGTTGAGGAAATTTTTAGATGTGAAATAATCATGAATGTGTTTTGTAACTGCACTTCGTATTCGCAGTATGGCTGACGTGTAGTTGGTCCGGGATCGCAAGTGAAGATATTGACGGGTATACTCCGGCGGATGGGTCGTCCTGGGATTAAAAGGATAGCCATCCAAGACGATGCAATTACCAAGTACCTTTACATCATCGGCAACAAGCTCTAGTTGTCCCCTAGGGCTCGTAGATAGCTTTCCAATTATATGTACCGACGAGCCGTAAGTCAGAGCGTCTGATTTCAAGTTCTTTGGTATGACGATCTGTAATTTCTTTGCGCACGATCCATCATTAACATCTGCGAATATGAGCTCTTTTTGTACACGTAAGTTTCTCACCCAGCCCTGTAATTGAAAAGTAGTCTTAGTATTGCGTTTTTTTTATCAATAAAGGAAATTAAATCGAATCTTTGATACCTTAACTTCGGCAATTTCACCAATGTTGGCTTTCTCTAAAACTGTAGCAATTACACTGTAATTCTTAAATGTATTATTTATTAGATTCCTACATTTTCGTAGTAATAGAGTCTTACTCCACATTTTGGAATTGTAAAAAGAGTATTTAGTATTAATATGTAATGTAGAGATTAATTCATTTTAAATGATTTAAAATAGAATTGGGGGTTATGTTATGTTCTGTACGGGACGCTGCCCGGAATAT
This sequence comes from Erannis defoliaria, assembly GCA_905404285.2. Taxonomy (NCBI): domain Eukaryota; kingdom Metazoa; phylum Arthropoda; class Insecta; order Lepidoptera; family Geometridae; genus Erannis; species Erannis defoliaria. Next base: position 1,073,204 of record FR990082.1, on the reverse strand, counting down.
ACGAACCGCGCTTATCATAAATACAGCTAGATACTACTTATTTTATTAGGCACACAAAACAGGGCAATTTCAAAAAATCTGCCAAGTTACAACTTACAGAAGTAATATAAATACTAGCTTGGCATAAACATTATACATTATACACATTTTTTATAACATTAATACTGTGCTGGTGTTCATTACCTCAGTATCAGTAATCACCGTTAGTAAATTTCGAACCGAATCCTTTGAATGGTAGCAGTATCAAAAAGTGTCAATATCAACTGTCAATGTTTTTTTTTTTTTCTTGGCATGTACGTGTTCCTCATTTCTACCCCAAAATACCAGTCCTCTAAAGGTCCCTGCCCGTGGTCCACCTACATTAGTTCACCTGGGTGTAAGCTGCTACCAAATTCTAATATCTGTCTCCGGCATTCGGCTACTGCAGAAGTGGTGATAGAGAGAGTAGTTTTCGAATTGAATCCGATTTGATGAGAGGTAAGTCCTCCAAGCGATTTAGAATACGGGTGCCGCTTGTGGAAAAAATATTCGGAATTTATCGGTTTTTTATTTTATTTCTTAATCCACTCTGTTTCGTTTATGACGTTTGCATTGCTGGCAGTTTTATTAGGTTGTCAAACATCTGTCAAATGTCATTAGGCAAATCATGCTCGGTCGGTCGGTTCGCTTTCGCTGAGTAATTTGAGTAATTTACGAGTAATTAATTTAAGAAATAGTGTTATTTGTGTGTGATTAATAAACAATTCAACATGTAAGTATTATGGCCGAATTGAAACATCAAACTTGTATATTACACACATTGGATCATTAGTACCTACACATTTTACCTAAATGTGTTAAGTATTTCATTAATTGACTCTAGAAACAGGTTTTTCGAGCAGTTTCGTCCTTGATCTTCACATTACGCTTCATATTAATCGTGTAAAGAGGCTACAAAATCATATTAATATTTGAGTAAAGAGTATTATTTATCATTGTGGCCTGTCCATGGCCCACTAAACTACTTTACCTTAAAGTCATAAGTAATTGTACTTTCTCTTGCTGTGAAGCACTTTTACTTCCATTTCGGCAAAGAAAAGAAAGTATAGTTGTAAAAAATAATTTGCTGTGAGCCTCATTTCTAATGGTAGAATCTTTATCTTTTTCACTATCTGATAATGCTTTGATTTGGTGCTGCCATTTAAAGCTTACGATATTATTATTTATTTTAGCTATCTGAAGTAGAAGTATTAAAATAGAACTAGAAAATACCATAATATAAGAACAAGTCTACATAATAAATGACAAATCTTTATTTGTCTCTATTGGACACTAGTTAAAAGTTCACACACATTGCATTGTAATAGAAGATAATATTATAATTGTCCATTGTCTGCTTTTTCATAGGTTAATTAACAAAACTCTGTTTTAAACTATTGCGGTTGTTAGTTACATTTCTATTATTATTTACGGGATATTTACTGCGATGATGTTGTGAAACGAGCTCCCTATATTTCGGCGCAGTTGCATGTACCATGTTCATGGGCAAACAACAACATTATCACGGTAAAAGTTCTATAAATAATCATTGAAATGTGAATTACGTATGTTAAGTGTTGTTGTGTGTATATTTATTTATATAAATAAAATAGAATGTGTAGGTACAGATATAATTTTATATTAGAAAAAACGTTTTACTGTTATAAGCCTTTTGTGACCTCACTTGAATCGGCCTCAACAGTTTGTTCTTATCATGTCTAACCAAGTGTCAACTGTCTAAACAAGCTCAATTATTTCAGAATAAAATGGCAGACCAGCAAGCAGACCCCCAGGCCGGAGACACAGGCCCGCCTAAAGGCATGCCTGCATTGAAAGCACATGTGATCGCAAACAAAATAGATGTCGCTCTCTGGGCCATCAGAGTGCTTACGGTGGTCTTCACTTTTGGATATATTCTGCCTCTATTTAATAAGTAAGTCCATTAAATATTGGTATTGATATCAAATCTGTTGCACCAAATGATTATAAACAAATATTGGTGGACATTTCGCACCTCACCATCTAGCCCCAAACTAAGCAAAGTTTGTACTACGGTAACCAGTCAGCTGATAGAATACCTATGTAAACAACATGTAACAAAAAGGTTCTACAATACTGAACGGTAAGTATGTACTCATCATTATGAACATCTTTTACTATGGGGCCAACCCTGAAACCGCGAAAAAAATACAGCTGTTACATACATTTTGTCCAAGGTCAATGAACTTTTTGTATGGAACAGCTGTTTTTTTATTCGCGATGTCAGGGTTGGCCTCATAGTAAAAGTTGTTCATAATGATGAGTACATACATACCTTTCAGTATTGTTGAACCTTTTTGTTATATATATATATATATATTGTATATCAATACGACGCCCAGACACAGAATATACATCTATGTATGTTTGTATGTGTTTATATTGTTGTTAATGTAAACAAAATGTGCAAATTAAAACTAGCATTGTTTTTTCTCTCTTATTCGATTTGAAAACGAAGCAGATTATTTCAGTGCTGTCAGAACAATTTTGAGAAAATATTATAGGATTAAAGTCTTAAAACCAGATTTATGTTCATTCATAATATTATAGTACAAAAAACCCAGCATCCAGCAGTTCTTGCAAAACCAAGCACCAACACACACAAAACTGTATTTGTGTGTATTATTTATTGTATTTGATTTGGACCTGGGTATGTCCTAAAACTGCATCCAGAACCACCGGAGGACGGGCAGCAGCATCCTCTAGGTTAACGGTGGTAACACTCTGCAATCCCCAAGCCGCCTGCCAAGTGTGGGGATTATGGCAACCCCGCCCTATTAAGGGGGAGGCCTTCGTCCAGGTGGATGTCTTATGGCTGTCAATGATGATTGATTGTATTTCATCACCCTTAGTTCTTACAAAAGCTGTTCCGCTTATGGCTTCCAAAGATTTTTGGTTTAAAAGATTGTTTAATGTACTTATGAAAAAACGAATGTAAAAATTTATTATTATATTTTTTCTTTTTAATATTTATTTATTGTATTATTTTTTTTAATATTGTTTTTTTTTGCAAATATTTCAAGCAAGACATCACAAAATGATCACCAAAAATGTAATATCAATCTTGTTTTCATGAAGCCAAAGACAACAGAAACATTTGGTATAGTAAACGGAATGGAAAATACTATTTTCGAGACAACGTATTACTAAGCAATATGAGGTCACGTAATTATAAAGACATTATGTGTCAAAAATGCAAAAATAAAGTCAATGCTAAGTTTTGGGAACTACAAATGGTGTATTTCACAATTCCTTTGTGGCTATTGTTGTTTTGTTAGATATCATGCAGTATGCACAAAAAGCAATGTTTTAGTTATTAGTGTGTATAAACTTCAATATCTCTCCTAATTATGTCATTTATTAATTGACTATTGCTGCGTTCCGTAATGCGCTAAAAGTGATAATATCGGGAATCCGACCAAATTTAATAGCCACAAAATATAAGGGCTTTGATTTGATTGAGTAATACTTCTGACCACAGAGTAATAGAAGCAGAGACGCGATCAAAGGATTTTTCTATAGAAGGACGCGTGATCGTGCGGAGAGGTGTAGGGCTCGCGGGAGGGGCGCTAGAGTCCGCACATGGAGCTACCATCTAGCGGAATTCAGAATAAGTTTTTGAGAAGTGCTTTATCGAAAAAAGCGGAGAACTCTTATACAGGTTTCTTACTCTCTCGTCAGATGTCGCTTTCGTAAATTCTAAAGACAAAGGTTTTAACTAGAACCACTAGTTTAAAAGCCGGAATAAACCAAAAACAAATAATATAAAAATAATAAATTTAACCAAGAATAGTTCATGTAATTTAAAAAGTGCTCTGAAACGTATTTTTTTTATGGTTAACGTTAAATAAAGTGGCGCCATCTCTAGAACTAGTTAAAAACACCAAGAAACATTACATATTTTCTAAAACGAACCTTAGAAAATACAAATAAAATTACTTACGAATGAAATGAGACGCCATTCATGTCATCAGAATGTTTGCCGCGATAGTTTTTACATGAAGAAACACAGCAACTCATTTTATATTCACTTTTCCTAAGTAAAAACACTAAAAGTCGTACGTGTGTTTTGTAAGCCCGAATGACTGTTACGCGAGGCGAACGCTAGCAGACTGACCAAATAAGTGTGACGTCACACAATCCGTCTACAAAATCCACAGGTTCGGCCGCAAGTTCCTCATCACAACTCCCTATCCTCCATGCTTCTGACTTTGGTCGGATTCGCGATATTATCACTTTTAGCGCATTACGGCACGCAGCATTTATCTCTGTTAGTTTCAGTTCACAGGGCCTGATATTAACATCAAATAAATTATTATTAAAAGATGAAAAGTAACTGAGAAATTACTGGGTACGAAGAGATTTAACTTCTAATATCTCAGGGTGACGAGCGCAGTATAGTCCGCCGCAGGATTGTGTTCGCAAGTTATCAATAGGGTAGATGACTGATGTTTATATCGTTGAAACCAATAGCTTTGATGAAGAATTTAAGTAAATATAGTGTGTTTATTGAAAAAATAATTTCAATCGGTTAATATTGTTCTGATATATGAGCGTTTAAAGTTTTTGTTAGAGACAACTCTGTCCCTTTTCCCACAAAACAAAAAATCAGAATCGTCACGCCTTACTTGTCAGAATAGAATTTATATGGCGTACTGAGAAGTGACGTCACGATTTGCTGTTTCGCCTCTCTGTCTAGCATGATGAAAAAGCTTATAAGTTGCTTATTTTTGATCAGATTTTCATTTTGTTTTCATTAATCAGCTATATTTATGGGCCACATTTTAATAGGTCAATAAAACCAGTCATCTAGCCTATTCTGGCAATGGTACTGTTAGTGGCAGGCGTGACTCTTACCACCAGGCGAACATCATGCTCGTCTCGTAACTTTATCGTATAAAAAAAAACCTGTTAGTCATAAACTAGTATAAATCAGCTCTATATTTAACAAAATCTTGGCTTTTGAGATCAACTTTCACTTCTTATTATCACGGTACCTGTTAAATTACAAGTGATATTAAAGGCATGACAATAATTCCTTTTATGTTTATTAATCAATACGGCCATGGCTTTATTTTAGTGACCATATATTGCTTGCTGTTGTGCCTAATATGGCTATAGAACATATTCACTAACGGTTCCTAAAATTTTGGGATCTCTTTAGTAGAGTTCAGGGTGTCCGTAACAAGTTTGGTTTAACACTATTTTCATGTTTAAGTCACCTCTGTTCTTAAGTGGCCAATGTGACACTTAAACATTTGAAGTTGAAGCAATTTAAACAGTTGAAGTGAAAACCAAATTATTGTGTGTACTTGATGGTTTAAACTCTGCTAAGTGATCCCTAAATATTAGGTTTTATTGTTGAAAATGGCCATGAGTTAATAACTCATGTTTTCCCTAGCTCAACTTTAGTAATTTGTAGAATACCACATCATCCTTATTCATAAGGCAGGAAAAAAGGTTTTTAACTGATTACAAGCAAAAATATATTGGTTGACTTATCCTTTACTACAACAAGATTAAACAAACTATACTTTTTTAATTGATAATGACCACATTGTGATCGATTCTGGTGGTTTTAGTTGACAGTTCTAAACTAACTAAAGTATTGCTGTCCTTAGCTAACATGCCTAGTAAAAAAGTGACGGCTATACTTTAGTTAGTTTAGAACTGTCAACTAAAACCACCAGAATCGACCACAATATGACACTTTGGTTGGTTTGTTTGTTGTTGTACAGTTTTAGAGTTAGTGTTTTTTTATAATTAGGTGCTAATGATAAATACGAAAGTATTTCTGAATAAAGTTTACCGTAATTCGGGGCAAATAATGTTTTCTCCAATTTTATGATTATTCATTTCAAACAGGTGCGTCTATTTAAGTGACTAAGTTTTTAATGCTTTATCTAGCTTATTATCCTGCTTATCAGGTATGATAAAGGCGTCTTGTTCCAATCAATCATTGCATTTTGCTATACTTTCGCGATGCCATAAACAACTCTAATATCAGGTTGTTAGAGTATATAATATTGTGATTGAGATATCACTGAGAATGTTTAAATTATGCGACCTCGTCAGGTGCTTGACCTTTGTCATTGACAGTTTCTTTGAGTAATGTCGTCATTTTATAATAACATAATATGTGACCACGAAATTGTTGAAAAGTTTATTTTGGTCTTATTGGTATTTTATATAAGATATCTAAAAAGAGTATGCCATATTTGGTCATCAAAATAGCTTCAAAGGCATATTAAAAAAAAACTATTAAGTTAAATCAAATGCAACAATTGCTGTCGCATAATTTGACCGGTATGTTTGATAAATAACGGTATGGAATGAAAAGAGCTCATCGTCATCGAAGGCCGAGTGAAACCTGCTTAAGCGCATCTCTGAATGCGCGCAATACATTCTGCAGTTTAGCTTATTTCTTCCAGCCTTATTTACCTACCCATATTTACCATCCCTTAATTGAGTCTCAGGTGGTCCTAAGCTACATTTTCTTCTCTGTAGAGGATGTCCACGCCTATTAATTATTAGTCCGCGTTATTCTATCGGCCGTGATACAGCAGCCGAAAAAGTAAAGTGTAAAAAGGGAACTAGAACATGCTGTGCCGATTCCAACTAGAGAGTGGTCGCATAAAGGCAGAGATGATGCCTGTATGGGCTGGAAACCACTTACGGGGCGTTTATTTGACCGCGCAACGACAGCGCGGTCACAGCGTTAATTACGACTTTATTTCCGTGCTTTTGTGTGTTCCTCGCAGCCCGGTGTCCGCGTTCTACAAGGCGCTGCTAGCGAATGCAGCGACGTCGGCGCTGCGGCTGCACCAGCGCATCCCCGCGCGAGAGATCGCGCTCTCGCGGGAGTTCCTCGCCAGGTTCTTCCTCGAGGACAGCGCGCACTACCTCTTCTACTCGCTCATCTTCATGAACGTGCCGCCCAACCTGTGTATCCTTTTACAATTATGATAACGAGTAACGAAAGGAAAAACAGTGCACGAGCGCAGCTCAGTGCGGCGCAGGATTTTGATCGATTTACCTATGCCTTACTCGTACCGAGAAAGTTCGGCCCACATAAAAAAACTGCTTTCTGGTCGCAAGTTCACAATGCCGGCACTGCTACTGTTATGGAGAGGCGCTCCCGGTCCTCTCGTCACTCCGACTCCATTGCATAAAAAAGGACGACCAACTAGTACAGGTTATCGAACGTTTACGTCCCAGGGTCGTCCTATACGAACTTACTAAGTAGCATTAATAGCAGTACAGAGTAGGAAGTTGTTTACCTTGTCCAAGAACAAGTAAATATTTAAAGTGTTATTAACAGCCATTATCACAAAGTTAATATATTTTACTTCTTAGTAATCAGTCTAAAAGTTAAATAAGTTTGTTTGGATGCTAATGAGCAAATCTTGATTAGATGATCTCCAAAGAGTTCTTTGGTATGGGCTCGGGATTTGAACCCTTACATTCCTCACGTTTACAATTCGAGCGGTCTCCCAATTAAGCTACCATGGTGAACGATATAATCCTATTAAACGATTGATATGTTTTTCGCGATTTCAGGGTTGGGTTATGTTAGAAAACGTTGTTCAAAATGACAAATACAATAAGCTATTTTCGGCTTCGTGCTCTACATTTCCTTGTAACCCCGCGTACTACCGTTCCATTACTGTAAATATATAATAAAGGCCCGCTCGTGAATGGAATATAATATACAATGTGTAACAAAAAGGTTCAACAATGCCTATTTGTATGTACTCGTAAATTTCATCATAATGAACTTTCAACTTTTACTATAAAGCGACCCTTGTAATCGCGAAAAAAAATCACACTAAGTATATGTATAACTATGTATACGCATTACGCACACTAGTACTTGATGCATGCATCGTCGGTTTTATGTCTAATTCCTCACGTTTCGTAACTTGTAAAGATAATTGGGAGTTTCTCACAATATCGACGCCGAATCGATACCTACGTTAGTTCTCTTGTGCGAAAGAGAACAGAATACAATATAGGTACATATTTTAAAAGGTTTTCAGAATCTGTGATTTAGGCGAAGTACAGAGCCATAATAATCAGCATTCAGCATCAACTGTTATCAAAAAACAAAAAAATCCCATAAAAAAAACAAACAAAAAAAAACTAATAACCAATCTTGAATCGATGTCCGTTCCATATATGCACCTGTTGCCAAGCTAAAGGTACGCGAATAATAATTAAAAAAAAAACGACTTCATTCTCGACTACCTGGATGACACCTTAATTTTTCCAGTTATTTTTATTTCAAAACCAAACTACTGAACCGATTTCGATAAAATTTGTATGAGACCACCTCTAAAATATGACCTGCTAAACAAAAAAAGAATCATCAATATCAATTCATAATTGGCGAAAGGAATCGCGTAACAAATATACAAAAAAGAAAAAACATACAGCCGTCGAGAACCTCCTATTTTGAAGTGGGTTGAAATGATTAGTCGAATTATTGGTAAATGAGCGATTTCCAAAAACGCTTAAAAAAAAAAGTAGTTTCCTTCAACTCGATAGATAGCGCAGACTATACGTGCCACATGAAATAAAATATAAACTTGACAATGACAGCCACGTCTGGTCTGCGCAAAGTCAGAGCCATCTACAATCTTTTTTTATTGCCTGTCCAGAAATCTCCATTATCGAAATGTAGTTCGGTACTTGCCACTGACTATTAATCAGCATAGACAACGCATTGCCGGCCGGTCTCGAAGCGTCGCCTCTTTCAAGTAAAAAAAAAATGCATAAATTTATAATTTTTTAATTTTTTTGTTAAATGGCACAAGCACTAACTAAAACCAAAACAAATCGAGAGTCATAGTAATTATTTAGTGCATGATGTGTAGCTTTGGAAAATCCATAGAGGTGGACATCTTGTCAGTCTTTGGATGATGGGTGACCGTGAGCATTTAAAAGATCAAAGATCGTAGTGACCCACAAAGGCAAAAGCCACGCCATATCAGAAACTTTCTGTTGTTATATTAGCTCTAACATTAGGGCCGGCCACTCAGCCTGTAGGTACAAATGTATCCACTGCCACTCTCAGAAATACGTTGTTAAAGTATGTAAATATTCCCAACTAGTTGGTAAAACAATAAAATATTCAGTTTGAAGGTCGCCAGCTACGTAAACACTATCAACATGTTAATCAGATAAGCTGTCTCGTATAGTCTACCAACATACCTCTAGCGGCTCTAGCGGTGGCCAAATGAGGAAACTAAACGTTTTTTTCCGGGCTTACTCAGTAAATACGATGGTGGCGCCTTCCACTCAGCTGTACAGATAGTAACATATAGAACGTGGTTGCTCGAGGAATCTGATGTAAAATCGTATAAGGTGAAATAATGAGAAAACTTGTCTTTTACGTATAGATAATTTTTGACAAGTCTGTTCGTAATGATGTAAGAGTTACGTCATGGGATCATTGGATCCCATGACGCAGCATTCAGAGTCCTAATGGGTTGCCATTAGGACTCAGGATGCTGCGCACCGCTATCTCGTTCGCGCATTTCACTTTTTTTTAAAGATATAAAATCAATGAATATAGTTATGAAATATACATTTAATAAAAAAAACAACCGACTTGAATTTCGACCACCTGGGTGACGTCTTCATATATCCAGCAATTTTGACTTATTCCACTAATTTTGATTTAAAAACCAAACTACTGAACCTATATCGATGAAATTTATATTGGACCACCTGTGAAGTATCACCGACCAAAAAAAAAAAACAAAATAATACAAAATAACAAAATCAAAATCAATTTCATAATTGGCGGAGTAATCGCGTACAAAAAAAAACTTGTCGAATTGAGTATCTCCTTTTTTGAAGTCGGTTGAAAACTCGCAGTCGGTGAAATTGCTGAGAATAACATAACATTCAGTGATTAAACATTCAATAATTTTTTTTATGCGCGAGCGAGATAGCGGCGTGCAGCATTCTGAGCCTTAAAGTGACATCGTAGGAAGGATCGAAATTTTTTCAGCTCCTACCACAATATAGAGGTTTAAGGCCGTCACAGACGACGAAGTTGCATAATATTTTATGTTAAGATTAAATATCGCTCGCCATACATTTTTGAAATATATATTATCCTCGTCACTTGTTTTGTATGAGTAGCGATATTGAAATATGTTATAAATATTATAGCATCTAAATCTTGTGTGACGGGTTTAATTTATAGTTTGTTTATTGACGTGGAAGGCGATGTGGCCGAACGGACTTGGAAAGTCAAATTAATTGATTATATTGGAATTTGGGGCCCAGGGCATATGCCCTGGGGCGCTAAGGATGGTAGGGCTCTGATATTATAATGTGATGGAGTCCCATTGCTCTATGCAGACGTCCGTTCTCACAGACTTTCTATTTCAAAGATCTTACAGTGCTATATATAATTTACAGAACATCTAACACTAGAGTGAATAAGGCTTTTCTAATAATTCGTTTCTTCTTTTGAATTTTTAGGAATGATTCAATTATCCCTTATTTCTTACAGGATAAAGGTTCAGAAAAAAATACTAAAGATTTAACCTAACTTATAAAAATCTAGCGTATTTAGCTATCTAGATTTACGTAAGAATTAAGAGAATTTTATTATGATTTATATTTATTTAAAATAATGCGCTTCGCCAATTTTCATATTTTGAAATAGACTAAGATAGAAACAATTACCGAGGTACATAACTTTAAACGTATCTATTGTAGCTACCTTTATGTAAAAATTGTATAATTACATTCAACTTTGTTTATCGTTGTTTCCTTGACCGCGACACAGTGATACTGACGCCCATATTCCTGTTCGCGCTGCTACACGCCGCCTCCTACTCGCTGACCATCCTTGACGTAAGTACCTGACTTAGCTGATTACTTTAAACTTAGCAAATAACAAGTGTACCTTGCACTGTGCATGTTTCGAGAACGTTCGTTGAATTTAAAATTTATTTATCGATGTGTCACGTCCGATGATTTCTATGTCTAGATACGTCTGAGTTAAGAAATCGTAAGAATTATCTTTAAAAAAAGGTCAACGCCATCTCTCGGATTTTGCGATCACTACGTGCAGCGCCAGTAAGGCGTGGTAGAAGAGCGCAAACTATACGGAACTTGAAACGACTTACCTATTTTTGTTTTATTTATACGGGAATACTCACGTTTAATTAAATCGGATACTCTTGCTAAGCAGGTCGCAGCTGCACGCGCGTAGGGCTCTGTTTTCACTCTTTGGAAAAGGTCACCGGATGTGATCGAAACTATAGTCGGAGTATCCGATTTAATTAAACGTGAGTATTCCCGTATAAATAAAGCGAAAATGTGTCAAAACCACGTCAGTTTTGACTTACCTATTACTTAAAAATAAAAGTTTTTGTGTATAAGGAAGTTTAGTTTAACTTTCAATGTTTACTTGCCGGTCATAAGAAACGCCACTTTTTATACTGCTCTGAAATGTAATTCGTACAACCACACAGTTTGGCATTTTGCACTCAAATAATCACGTCGGACGTGCGTCACAGACTGTGCCGGCATCGGTGTCAATGCGTTTCTTTGACACCGACGAAAGGGCGACATTTCAAAATGGCGTCCAACCCGTCCCTACTATGTATGTCTATGGTCACGTCACACCTTTTATCTTTATAGGTTGTTATTTGTTTGTTAATATGTGGTCAGATTCTAATAAGGGCAGACTCAGGGATGGAGATTAATTCATAATATGGTCTTTTACAAAACAAAATTCTTTAAACACGTATTTCCTTATTCAACTCTAAATAAAATTTAGGCACAATACTTAGTATATGAAAAGTTATACTTGAGTCGAATAAGCAAGATTCTGTAAAGCACTGTTTTAAACTACATATCACGATTGTTCAGTCGTCATCAGCCATAAAACGTCGACTGCTGGACGAAGGCCTCCCCCTTAACAGAGGGGTGTTGCCATAATCCCCACGCCTGGCAGGCGGATTGTGGATCGTAGAATTCTTACCACAGTTAACCGAGAGGACGCTGCTATCCGTCCTCCTGGGGTTCTGGATGCAGTTTAAGGACATACCCAGGTCCGTTGTTCATTACATTTCTAGAATTCGTCTCACAATCACAACATATTCACGGTAAATATTCTGTTCCCTAATTGTATATCAAATCAACATTTTGTTTGATACAGGTTGATTACATTCACCTTAGAATTTGTATTTTTTTTAAATACAAATAAGTGACCGCGAACCGGAAGACGCAGCGTAGGCGCGGCCTCCCACTAGGTGGACCGACGACATTGTTAAAGTCGCGGGCAACCGGTGGATGCAAATGGCAGGTTGTCGTACAGTGTGGCGGTCTAAGAGGGAGGCCTTCGTTCAGCAGTGGACGTCTCCGGGCTGATGATGATGATGAAGTGACGAGACGAGCAAGACGTTCACCTGGTGGTATGCGTCACGCCTGCCACTAACAGTGCAAGAATTGTGGACTTGCGAACACAATCCTGCGCCGCACTGCACTGCGCTCGCCACCCTGAGATATTAAATGTTAAATCTCTTCATACCCAGTAATTTCACTCTGGAAGATTTCTTTACAAAATTGACCACGGGACTGATAGTTTTGTAAATAACATAATAATTATGTTCGGATTTAGCAAATTTGTGTTCTAGAAGTTGATCACCTGTCCAAAACACCCTGTAACTTTCTATAAGTTGTGTTTTAGTACCTAATGTATAAAATCCGATAAGCCCCGCCGGCTAGTCACCATTCGCAATCGCTTCTCTAATAGCTACGTGGAATAATGTTTTATTCATATTCTATGTAGAGATATGAACAAAACTGTAGATACTGTCATTACTACAAATGAGTAATTTTATTAAGTACATTCATATCACACAGTCATCATCAGCCCGGAGACGTCCACTGCTGAACGAAGGCCTCCTCCTTAGACCGCCACACTGTACGACAACCTGCCATTTGCATCCACCGGTTGCCCGGGACTTTTACAATGTTGTCGGTCCATCTAGTGGGAGGCCGCGCCTACGCTGCGGGCGGTTGTGCTGTGTATATTAGACAGTAACCTAATGTAAATAAAAATAATAATAAAAATATGAGCCATTGCAATACTAATTAGAATAATAATACATTATGATACAAGTGTGCTATGTTGGTCATTACACTAGAGGCGGTATTATGCGCGCGAGCCGCAGGCGACCGCGATAAGGAAGCCGAGAGTGTATTGAAACATAGCACAAGAGTTTCATACGACTGTTTTCGTCACACTTGCGAGGAAAAAAACATTTTTTTTTGATAATAATCAACCACACAGCGAATACGTCAACAAACATTTGCGGAAAATGGCACCCAAATCAGTAATGCGCGCGCAGGTTGACATTTACTTCAGCGGGATAAGAACTCTTTATTGGTATTACAAAAAAAGTATTACCCGGCTATATTAAGAGTGCAGTCACGTACAAACTTGACTTTACCGGGTTATACCTATTATAGCACCATGTGCCGTAATCTAAAGTAAAAAGCACGCGTGCTTAATAGCTTGGATTATGAGCCTAAAACCGATGCAATAAGATCCACTTTACGAGCAAGTGTGATGAAAATTACATTATTTGAAATGAAGAATCTGTAGGTATTTATTTTTAATTCCATTGTTTTGAAATTACATTATTTGAAATGAAGAATCTGTAGATATTTATTTTTAATTCCATTGTTTTGCTGTTCTGATACGTTGCAAGGGCAGATCCAAACAGCCTTACTTAAAATAATCTCGATTCTCTTAGTCACTGCTTTAACTTCTCTGTCTTGTACTTGCATGTTACACTTCACGTCAGAGAGAAGATGGCAGAGCATCTTAAGCAGTGACTAACGGTTGAAAAGATTTTTTAACCAAAAAAAAAAATGTTTTAATTTCTAGTGTTTCAATCACATAAGTTTTTTTAAGTAAAGCCCAAAATGTTTACAGAGTCAGTTCCGCGACACATAACTAGAAATAGCGATAGTGGCGGGGGGACAGGTGACAGAGAGTCGCAACTTACGATGTTACAGGACATTATGTATGGAAATGTATGAACGCTTGTTTGAAGGTTTGTGCGACGATAAATTTGCGAACGGTTGATCAGATTTTCACCCTACTTATAATTTTTACAAATACATGTGATGGTAAGCGCTTATAAATTTTTACATACTATTTATTTATGTCATTCCATCTAGATGGCACTACTGGATACATAGGTAAAACTCTTAAGAACACGTATGTTAACATTAGTGTATAAGATAATATTTAACCTTTGCCCTGTCCGATCGTACCTCTACCGTAACTAAGGAGCTAGCTAGTATTGTGGTTAACGTTAATGTCATATGCCATTGTTATTACTATCAAGGTCTACAGCTAATTACAGGCAGATAGGTGGACATTCAATGAATTTTAGTTGCTAGTAAAATGTTACAAGTAACTTTAACAAAAAAAAAACAGCTGACTTCAAATTAATATGGGACCACCTCGGGAGTCCTTTCAAATAAAAAAATAAAATTCAAAATCTATCCACAACTGGCGGAGAAATCGGTGATCATACATTAAAAAAAAATACATACTATAAATACATATTACTGTTGAATATAGAACCTCCTTCTTTTTTTAAGTCTGTTAAAAAGGCAACACTAGGAATAGATGTTATTTTACCGAATTCTACGGCCAAGTATGATGTTTTATTGATTGTCAAATTTGTGGTAGATTAAAAAGAATTTCTCGATAAAATATATCTAAAATATTTTTTAATTTATGTACTTATTTTCTCATTAAAAGTTTTTCTTATTAGTTCACTTGTAATTGTAAGAGGATTTCAACATCGTATCATCATCAATAGCCAGAAGACGTCCACTGCTCGGCGGATATAGCGAGAGGTTGCCACTGAATTTCAACATGATTCCTTAAAACATTCATACATTCGGAGAACAAACTCAATGTCGTATGTGAATCCACCAGCCGATTACTGAGCCTGTAACTCTTGTGATACAGAGTTCTGGTAATGTCTATATAAACTTGAGAACCTTTCCTCTGGGTATGGAGCACGCTTGCCTAAAAGAAACCGATTCACTCGCGAGTTCAGGACATCCAGATTGTAAGTATCGGGAAACACCCACTCGGGCAGCGCTACCCACTGTTTAGCAGTACGCATAAAGAAAGTGGAATAAAACAAAGCTTCGTACGGGTTTTTGATAGGTATACCAACAATGAAACGGTATCACTTTTCAACCGACTTCAAAAATGGAGGTACTCAATTCGAATGTACGTTTTTTTTTGTATGTATGTTATTACGCGATTACTCCGCCAATTATGAACTGATTTTGATGATTCTTTTATTGTTTGGTAGGCAATACTTCAGTGGTGGACCACCCAAATTTTATCGAAAACGGTTCAGTAGTTTGGTTTTTAAATCAAAATTACTATAAAATATGAAGATGTCATCCAGGTATTCGAAGTTGAAGTCGATTGTATTTTTTTTAAAGCGTATTATTCGATGACCTGGACGTCCGATAGCAAAATGGGCAGGGTGGAATAAGATCATGCAAATCCGAAGCACTCCGAAATGGATCCGATAAAATACCGACATACCTACTAGCAACTTTTCGATATTTTATTTTATTTTACAATATTTGGAAAATTTATTTTTGTTTTATTTATACGGGAATACTCACGTTTAATTAAAATGTGTCAAAACCACGTCAGTTTTCATAATAAAATTTGGAAAACTAACAGCTACAATTAATAAAATATAGTCAAGATATTCAAGACATCAAAATTATTCTATGTCTGCCGTCGAGCCAGAATCTAGTGTCTGCGCTTTTGTTAAACAATGTGTGTCGTGTGCATTGCAGACGCTGGGCCAGAACTCGATGTGGGTGGCGCGGCTTCTCATCTCGCTGGTGGAGTTCCAGTCGCGCAACATCCTGCGCGCCGCCGCGCTCGCAGAGATCGTACTCTTCCCCGTCGTCGCCTTCATGGCGCTCTTGTGAGTATACACGCACACACACACCTCCACTGCGTATACACTGACACGCACATATTCAGAAAAGTAATAATGGAATTAATGTCGTTTCATTCAAACCAAACAAAAACCCACCCATTAAAATGAACATACCTACATTGCTAAATACGAAACAAAATTTATATTCATTCAAAATGGATCACTAATAAATTTTTTTTATTTTATAATACTGTACTTACCTACGGTTTTCACGAGGGATAACAAACCTTTTACGTATTGCTACACCTTTGTGAAACACGTTTCATTTAGTTAGTTTGTCAAAAGAGTCTATATAGAAAGCTATCTAGTTTTGACAGATTACTAAGAGATTCCACACATTGTGTAGTACATTGTTCCGTGTGTGCGCAGCGGGTACTGCGGGCTGATGACGCCGTTCGTGTACTACTACTTCGTGACGTGGCGGTACGCGTCGCGGCGCAACCCGTACACGCGCAACACGTTCCACGAGCTGCGCGCGGCCGCCGAGCGCGCCGCCGCGCGCCCCGGCACGCCCGCGCCCGTCGCCAGCGCGCTGCGCTCCGCCGTGCAGCTCGTCTGCCGCTTGGCGCCGCCCATGGAGCCGGCGCAGCAGTCAGTATACCTTCTCTTCTCTACTACTTACTGTATCATGACACGTACACGCGCAACACGTTCCACGAGCTGCGCGCGGGCGCCGAGCGCGCCGCCGCGCGCCCCGGCACGCCCGCGCCCGTCGCCAGCGCGCTGCGACTGTTTATTATGATGACTTCAATGACCCCCTAAGATATTACTCATGAATTTAGTAATGTATATTAGAACTGTAGGTTAGTGAAATTACAGGTCTAATGAGATTCATCATTGAATGTTTAATGATGAGAGCTAACGCAGTGATATTTTTGTAAGGCAATAAGAAATTATCATCATCTTGCCAATTCAAAGCTAACTCTTTAAAAGCAATTTGAGTCTGATTAAGTACTAATTGTCTCGTTTTAATTTCGCAGGTAAATACAACGAACATCTGTTTTGGTGTATTAGGAAGAACATTTTCTATGTTTAACGGTAAACTAAGGTGGTGTAAGAACTATTTGACATAAGCGACTTGTACACATCTCTCATGCACTTTGAATCGACTTTATACTTTCATACGAGACATATCTCTTCTACGAACAAAAACCTTCAGGTTACGGAACTAGTGTTACTACCATTTTTAATAATACCAAAAATGTATCTAAAAATCTGCTCAAATATGAACATAACCAAACCAAACCAATGCAAGATCACTTTTTCTTAAATATTTTTTGTAAGTTTTTTACGAATGCATTTGTGTCGCATAATCAAATTTTTGTTGTATTAATCGAGTATATTTTGTATACGGGAGTGAAAATGATATTTAATTTCGTATAAAATGGTCCAATACTGATAAGGAAATACGATGTATAAGTTAGACTGATAAGTATTTACACTGAACGTTATGTATTAGTGATGTAATATATTTTATCCAACCTTTCCCCTTGTCACAATATTTATGTAGTAGTAGTTTAATCAGTTTTTGTATCTAGCTAAAATCCTATAGCAAAATGTTGGTATAAATTTTTTCATTCCATGTTTTATTGTACCCACTTTATTAGAGCACAGTCAATGTATTGTTAAGTATCTGAGTTGTGAATAAAATAGTTTCTGGATTTAAATCAATGAATTATGTATGCAACCTTAATTGTCGTATGGTTTTGAATACCTACGCAGGTATGTTTGATCACCTTATTAAATATTAGCACTTGGTTTGGGTGAATGTAGTTAGGTTTTAAATAAAAAGTTGGTGTAATAAATGTATTTGTCACTTGTTTTATTTCTTACAGCTAGTTTAGTAAATAGTAGTAGTTTATCACTTTTTGACAGCTCATGAAAAGTTGACGACATAACTTTGTAAAGCATCTAGCTAAATATATTCCATACAAATATATACGTTTGATCTAGGCGTCTTTGCGTCAACAGATGACGTAACCTTATAAAGAGGTCATGCATACTGTTTTGTATGGGATATAATTTGCTAGACGCTTTACAAAGTTATGTCGTGAGCTGTGCAGCTGCAGCGATTAACATAATGGACAGAGTTAAAGAATATTTACAGTCCGCTTTCATATTCAAATTTTATTAAATAAGATAACACTAGATCTATTTTTGTTAGTACACAAAGAAAACAAGCTTATAAACTAGTGTTAGTAATATTCTATTAATAAATGAGCAGATAAATCAATGAGGCATCTCTTGGCTTTGGGAAGGGAACTACCACATTGCTTATCCCTTTATCAGTTAGAGGCGATATTTTTACCACCATGTTTTTTTTTTTTTAGGCGCACTTTCAACTTGCCTTCTTTTTTTTCCATCCTGGCAACTTTTATGATTGTCTACCGACTTTTTAGCAGTGACAAGTTTGACAAATGTCATATGTATTTTTCTAATGGCGTCTTGTCAAACTTTCAAAAGTGCTCAATTTTGTTGGACGAATTTCAAGCAGGGTCTATCTAGAAAATCTTCGAATCCTACAAGGTAATTTTGTTTATTATTGGTTCATCTGGTTTTGTTCTACAGATAATTGAGAATATTTGCATCCCTGCTGTTTGGAATTTTGAACTGGCTTGAATTTTTGTGGTGGGTTGTATTTTCCCTCTGTCTGTGTGGGGCATTTTTGTGGTGGTTTGTATTTTCCCTCTGTCTGTTTGAGCTTTGCTAGTTTTTTCTTTGTTTGATTTCACAGATGAATAGGAAGGTGCTAAACGATGATCAAATAGAGCAAATAGAGGGGGCTCTTCAAGATTTATTTGGCTTACCAGAGGATCCTGACCAATCTGATGATAATTTGGAATCTGACGAAGAAAACGTAAATTATAGTGCAATCCGCCTGCAAAGAATCCTGGAAGACTTAGATGAACCTGGTCCTGCAAATTTACTACTGGATGATGTGCCAATGCCAAGTCCATCGTCTATTGACGATGAGCCTCGTTCACCGTTAGTAGTTCAGCAACCTGATAGCTGTCCACTTAGCCCAATAGTACTTCAGCCTGAAAATTGTAGCTCTGTTCCTGCTTCTGCTAGAAGATCAACACGAAAAAGGCCTGCTGCACCTGTGCCGCGTACTTCTTCTGCACAAAGACCAGTACCAGTAACACCAGTTATAAATGATTCTTCCGATGAGTCAGATGCCGAAGAGGAATTCTGGAAAAAAACTACTTTTACTACTATTAGTAGACCGGATCCCAGTGTCTATGATGAAACCAAAATGCAACCAAGACAGGGGTTCAATAGCAAAACAAGACCGATAGTATTTTTTGAAAAATATTTCACAGAAGAAGCTTACGACTTGATAGTTTGCCAAACAAACATATATGCTCGACAACATAATTTTGGATGGTGGACGCCCGTTGATAAGGATGAGATAAAAGCCTTTTTAGGCATTATTATAGTAATGGGTTATAATATTCTGCCCAGCATAGAACTTTATTGGTCTTCTGACCCAGGATTCAGGGTGAATCAAATTGCAGAAATTATGACACTGACAAGATTCAAGCATATTATGCGCTGCTTGCATATCAACGACAACTCACTGACACCCGAGAAATCAAGCCCAGGATATGACAAACTATATAAGATTCGTCCACTTATAAATATTATCAATAACGCTTGCCAAGGTAACGCTAAAAGCTCCACGTCACAGAGCATAGATGAGTCCATGGTTCTCTTCAAAGGTAGATCGTCACTGAAACAATATATGCCACTAAAGCCAATAAAACGGGGATACAAAGTCTGGTGTCGTTGCGACAGCGCAACCGGATACCTTTACGAATTTGAAATTTGCACCGGAAAAACTGAAAATGCTGTTGAAGAAGGATTGGGTACAAAAATCGTTAAGAAATTATCGGAGAAGCTTATAGCGGAAGGGCTGCAGAACATACACCTGACCTTCGATAATTTCTTTTGCGACTATAAACTTTTAGATTACTTACATGATCAAGGTATTTATGCCACAGGAACTGTGCGCAGACACAGAGCAGAAATGCCTCTGCTCATAAAAAACATGAAAGGAAAAAAAATGAAACTAACTAAAGGACAGTTCAAATGGAGAGTGAAAGAAAACGTTGCGTTTGTGGTTTGGCAAGACAGCAAGGAAGTCCTACTTATGAGCAACGCATTCCACCCTAAAACTGGTCAAACACACGTAAAGCGAACAGAGAAAGACGGTACAAAAAATAATGTGCAATGCCCTCTTGTTATAAAAGAATACAATAATCGAATGGGTGGCGTTGATCATTTTGATCAGCTGAAGGGCACGTATTCAGTCGGAAGACGCAGCAAGAGGTGGTGGCTGCGTCTCTTCTATTTTCTATTGGACACGAGCATAACTAATGCATTCTTATTGTGCAAAAGCAACAATAATTGTAAACTTTCCCATCTTGAGTTTCGGGTTGGATTAGCAAGAGGGCTGATATGTGGTTTTACGAGCAGAAAACGACATTCGACTATTCTACCATCGTATGTCTGTAGAAGAAAGCTCACTGCAAACGAAAATCGTCAAAAGATGATCAACGCCGTCGCCGATGAAATCAGATTCACAAACGTTGGAGATCACATGCCATGTCCATTGCCATCATTCCAACGATGCAGAATGTGCAGCACAAAAGCCCACGATAAAAGATCCAAGATAATGTGTGAGAAATGCAAGGTCCCACTTTGTGTTGTGCCCTGCTTTTATGATTTTCATAAGAAATAAATAGATGATAATAA
Source organism: Erannis defoliaria (assembly GCA_905404285.2). Lineage (NCBI taxonomy): Eukaryota > Metazoa > Arthropoda > Insecta > Lepidoptera > Geometridae > Erannis > Erannis defoliaria. Next base: position 1,052,355 of record FR990082.1, on the reverse strand, counting down.
ATAATATTGATAAGTATAAGTAATTAGATGAAGATAGGAATAATCTGTGATTATTTGAAGGTTGTAATTCTAGTAAAATAAGGTTAACTAAATAAACAACTTGCTATATATTTTATTTTTTTATGCTAAGAATATTACCTAAAAATAAACTATTTATAATTGCTTTACTTGCCGAAAAACAGGCCCAATTTGAATAAACGAGCTTGCACTAGACAATAGAATCGAGAAAATCTAACAGATAAAGGGAATATGTATCCCACCATGCATACAGTACCTAAAAAACAAAAAAAAAAATTTATTATCCTTTCTAACCCTATTATATAGCTCTAACCACTATCAATTTTATTTTTCCACTGTCCACTCCTTATAACCGTTAAAGGGTTATTTCATATAATATGCGAGCGATGGAAAGCGACATCGAATCTCTTCGCGATTTAACTTGCGCTTCGAAGCTGAATAATCTGCCTGTATGCGACAATACCGGCGACGGAGTTTTGGCGGGAACACGGAAAAATCACATCGCTGCATATTATTTTTTAAATTTGTGTTTTATCGCGAATTAATAATTAAAAATTGTGGTGTTTTATTAATTGAGTGTTGAATTACATGCTCAAGTGTGGGCAAGGTATAATGTGGTGAAACATGTCTTTTCGTGTTGTTTTCTAAACTCCGTAAAAGCCTATAGTAAACTCGCCATAACTTTATTAGGGCATGACTTGGACGACTAATTTCGTGTGACTTACGGAGATTTCATGACATATTGAGTTATTAATTAATACAATATAAACTTGAGATTGAACCTTACCCATGCGAACCTAGTTTCAGGATGGTGGATTTACACACGCCATTGAATTTCTTCTCTGACGTACCTACGCAGGTTTTCTAACGATGTTTTCCTTTTTCAAAAATCCAGTGTTGTGAAAATCGGTGATAAACTCCAAATACCTTATTGGCACGGGCCTCGATTTCAACCCACCTCAAGATTCCAAGTATAGTATATAGGGGTGGTTTAATTACTTAACTGTGTTTGTTGATTAATATTCACACATATCACATTCATATGGTTTTTCTCCAGTGTGTGTTTGCATATGGTTTTTTTTGACTTTATAAATCAATCAAGCAGAAAACAGATCGGTCCACTCCACACTTAATTGCCATACCTTCATTTGGAGTGAGATATACACAGAGTGAGCTGCTGGGAGAAGTTGCTAACGCAACCCCGGCGCAACATGTACTAACTACAGAAAACACTGCCACCAAAACAACCCATAAGAAACTCACCCAACAAGTGTTTCACCCAAGCCTCTTTTTAAGAAGCAATTCCACCGGCTCAGTCCCTACAACATCCTCACAAATCGCTCCTGTGGATGGGAGTAGTCAAGCCCTATCCCAACCAGACTGGCAAAGAGCCCCGTCTGTTGGACAACATAAGAAACGCAAACTATCTACCTCACCGCAGAATACACCAACTGCAAACAGATTCTCTGCTCTTCCTGTAGATGATATAGGTGACCTCCCTAAAAAAGTTAACAAGCCGCCTCCTCTCATCTTGTACGGGGTCCAAGACATAAAAAAGCTGCAGGAAGCTATTGAAATCTCACTAAACAAAAAAGAATACTCCTTTAAGATTGTTACTAAGGATCAAATAAGAATCAACTGTGCCACAGCTAAAGCATATAAAAACATCATGACACTGGTCCGCGAAAAAGATCTCATCGGCCATACATTCACACCAAAAGAGGAAAGATGTACACGGATTGTCGTTAAGAACTTACACCACACCACACCACACAGTGCCATAGTCGAGGCAATTAAGAACACGGGTAATACTGTCAAAGGCGAGATAATAAATGCTAGATATGGCCCAGAAAAACTACCCACCTCAACCTTCTTCGTAAATATTGAACCGGGACCACGGAACAAAGAAGTCAAATCCATACGTTACATATTCAACACTGTGGTTACCATAGAGGACCCAAGGAAAAGAACCAGCATAGCTCAATGCACAAAGTGCCAACAGTACTGTCATACCAAAAACAACTGCTTCCGGCCATGGAGATGCGTAAAATGTGCAGGTGATCACAAAACTTCTGAATGCCCAAAGAAAGACCGCAGCACACCTGCCAAGTGTGCTCTCTGCCTTGGTGACCACCCAGCTAACTATAAGGGCTGTGAAGTATACCAAGAAATTATGAATAGAAGAAAAGCTCAACCCAACAAGGCTACAACATTATCAAAAAACAATCCTAAGAATATAATAACGCAAGTCAATGATAAACCAACATCTTACCCTCTCATGAACAAGGAATCACTTTCCAACTATCCACATTTACCTAAGCCACGCACCAGTGGAAGGCACAATACTTACTTGGAGGCCTTCAACTCAGGCTATAGAAATAATGTCACACCAAAACAAAATACTACCATTAATAACTCCAGTATTAACCAGAATACTAATGCTAATTACCACAAAACAGATGATTCTAGCAAGTTACAGCCGGACCACACTACAGAAGCACAAAGCCAGTTGAGCCAGCCCAATAAATATGAAGCATTATTATTAGAAACAATAACAAAACAAACTGAGAAGATAGATGCATTAGTAAACCAATTGTTCAATCTAATGAACATGTTAGTTGTACTAGTCGGAAAACTACAATGACAAGCCTACGAGTACTAGCCTGGAATATAAATGGACTAAGTCCAAATAAAAATATATTAAACATTATTATGGATGAATATAAAATAGACATTGCTCTGATTTCAGAAACACATCTTAATGATAAAAAAACATTCCAGCTTGACAAGTACAAAGTCTATTCTACAAACCATCCGGATGGAACCTCGCATGCAGGATCAGCAGTTATTATTAAAAGCAACATTAAACACTATCTACACAGTGAAACAAAAAAACAGGGAATCCAAGCAACAACAATCGGCATACACGATAGAGCAGGGCACATAAATGTAAGCGCTGTATATTGTCCCCCAAAACATACTATTAGTGAAAATATGTTTTCAGAATACTTTAAGTCACTGGGCCCTAGATATATTACTGGAGGTGACTGGAATTGTAAGCACACACATTGGGGATCTAGAATTATAACAACTCGAGGCCGTGAACTGAAAAAGTCCATTGACAACCTAAAACTAGTTACATTGTCAACTAGACAACCTACACATTGGCCAACAGATATAAACAAAACACCTGATTTGCTTGACTTCTTCATCATTAAGGGGATTTCTGATAACTACTATGATATAGAACCATGCCTGGACACATCATCAGATCACTCACCTATAATAGGAGTCTTTAGCTCAACTGTGATATACAGGGAACCAAAACAAACTCTGTATAACTATAGGACCGACTGGAATGCATTTGCTGAGTGCCTGGAACAGGAAGTGAACCTAAATATTAAACTGAAAACTGAGGAGGATATAGACGAAGCTACATTCTACATTACAAATAAAATCCAAGAAGCTGCTTGGCGCTCAACACCATCTATTGATTTACCAAAAAGAGGCAATAACATCCCTATGGAAATTAAAAAGAAACTCCAAGAAAAGAGAAGATTGCGCAGATTATATCAACAAAGCAGATTACAGGCTGATAAAAGGGAATGGAACAAGGCAGCCAGAGAGCTTAAGGTAATGATTAAAGAGAATGAGAATTACACATTCCAACAAAAACTATCTTCACTTTCAGCAACAAAAAAAGATAATCATTCCCTTTGGAAAATTACAAAAAGTCATAACAGGCCACAACACCAAATACCTCCGATCAGAACACAATCACACTCATGGGCTAGAACAAATGCAGAGAAAGCAGAACTTTTTGCACAGCACCTGCAAAAAGTATTTACTCCAAATGAGTCTGGTATGGAGGAATTTGAAAAAGAAATTGATAGTGTGATAAACAGTGACCAACAACTTGCTCTACCGATAAAGACATTTACTCCAAATGAAATATACTTTGCTATAAAAAAACTTGGTAATAAAAGGGCACCAGGCTTTGACTTAATCACAGGAGAAGTATTGAAAAATCTTCCTAGAAAAACTATAGTCTTCCTCACTGTGCTATTCAATGCGATTCTTAGAGTACAACACTATCCAAAACTTTGGAAAATCTCTCATATATGCATGATACCAAAGCCTGGCAAGCCACCTACTGAGACCAGCTCATATAGACCTATAAGCCTCCTGCCTACTATGTCAAAACTCTTTGAAAAACTATTTATGAACAGGCTCCAACCTGTGCTTGAAGAAGAAAATCTAATCCCCGATCATCAGTTCGGCTTCCGGAAACGGCACTCCACAGTGGAACAGGTACACCGAGTAGTGCATAAAATTAGAGACACCCTAGAGAAAAAAGAGTACTGTGCTGCTGTGTTCCTCGATGTCCAACAGGCCTTTGATAGAGTCTGGCATAAAGGGCTGCTCTACAAGTTAAAAACCTCTCTTCCGAATCCATTCTTCATGATTTTGAAATCATACTTATATGGACGAAAATTCCAGGTTTGCTATGAAGATGAAGTATCTGCATTGTATGATATTGCAGCATCAGTTCCCCAAGCCTCGGTAATAGGCCCGAAACTATATTCATTTTTCACTGCTGACCTACCCTGCAGTGATGAAGTAATGGTAGCTACATATGCCGATGACACAGCCTGCTTAGTCAGTAACAAAGATCCATCTCTAGCTTCAGAAACACTACAAAGACACCTAGATGAAATAGACAAGTGGTTGCAGAAGTGGAGAATAAAGTCTAGTGCAACAAAATCCACTCAAATTACTTTCACATTAAGGAAGGGGGACTGTCCACCGGTGAGCATGGGCGGAGAGCAACTGCCGAGCCAAACATGTGTCAGATACCTTGGTCTTCATATTGATAGGAGGCTGACATGGGCCAACCACATCAAGAAAAAGAGAAACGAAGCAAACCTTCAATACAAACAATTAAGCTGGTTGATAGGAAAACAATCTGCTCTATCACTTAACAATAAGCTGCTGGTATACAAATCTATCATAAAACCCATCTGGACATATGGCATACAACTCTGGGGATCTGCTAGTAACTCAAACCTGGAGATCCTACAAAGGTTTCAAAATATTGTATTAAGGGCAATCTCTGACGCATGCTGGTACACAAGAAACTCTGAGATACACGAGTACCTCGAGATGCCCACTGTCAAACAAGAGGTCAATAGATACTCGAAAAAATACAAAGAGAGACTGGATTCTCACAGCAACACTCTAGCCAAGGAGTTATTAAACGTGGCTGGAGACGTCAAGAGGCTAAAAAGATGGCATGTATTGCAACTTGAAGAGCGAACATAACCAATCCTTGTAGGATGATTCCCGTTGGGGTGTCACCTAATAAACTCAAGCCAATAAATCTGATTATGACTGAGACTAGTCGAGGGCAGATAAAAGAAGCAAAAAAAAAAAAAAAAACCCTCATTTGGGTCATTATGTTTATGTTATTAATATTAGTTTTACATAATCCATAAAGTGCAATAAACGATTTGACTTTGACTTTAAACTACTTGCTACTGTTTATTTCCCCTTCGGCCGTTAAGGAAACTGAAGTTTGGAAACTGGTTTCCTGAAAGGATTTTTTTAACCTCCTACGTAACTGGTTTCCTGAAAGGTTTTTTTTAACCTCCTACGTAACTGGTTTCTTATAAGGCTTTTTTTATACTTCTATGTAACTGAATAACAACTATAATCTCTTTTGTATCGGTGTCAAGTTATCCATTTCATTATCAGATAATTATGATGCACTTGACATTCATCAAATGTCAACAGATAATGTCTTTGTTTGACTTGATGTTTATTGTTATTAATTAATTTAAAATAAATATTCTTATAAAATGGATTTGAGGGATCTAGAATTCATATCAACGAAAAAAGGAAGCGTTGCCGCCCTACACGGGGGTCGCAAATATCACAGAAAAAAGAAATATACAAACGGTAACACGTTTTGGCTTTGTAGCAATTATAGTCGAGGATGCCATGGTAGTATGAATGGAAAAAATGAAATAGTAAAGTCTAATTTTCATTTTGAGTGTTCGCCAAACAACGCACAAAATACAGTTTTGAAAGAACTTGATAAACTAAAGGAGGCAACAGGATCAAATTTTGAGTCCATTCAAAAACAATATGATGAAATGGTGTATAAGTTGGAATGTGATGGTATACATTTAATGGCCGAAATTCCTCCGTATGAAAACAAAAAAACAGGACTATTTAATAATCGGAATAAAATCCTAGGTGTACCTAAAATGCGATTTCCAGCTTCGTATGATGTAGTAGTGCCAAAAAAGTTTGTGGAAAAATTCCTTCTAGCGGATTACATCAGTGTGGAAGATGGTAAACGTATTCTCATATTCAGTAATAAAAATATCAGGCACTTAGTAAAAGACTTCAAACATATATTGGGCGACGGGACATTCAAGTCCTGTCCAAAAGTTTTCAAGCAATTATACTCAATACACGGTTTTAATGAAACATATAAATCTATTACTCCATTAATTTATTGCTTACTCCCTGATAAGAAACAAAAAACGTATGAAATCGTTTTTCGACTTCTTGAATAGATCTTTAAAGATTGGAGGCCGTCTAAAATTACAATGGACTTCGAAAAGGCTGCTATGAAAGCAATACGTAAAGTTTATCCAAGAATCGAAATCAAAGGTTGTTTATACAACAGATGCTTAATTAAAAAAAGTAAAAAATTGAAAATTTCAACCCCCGTCAAGAAACGCCATGTATCACGGTGTGCCGGAATCGCACGATTGCCACGAGAATTCATAAAAAGTGGTATTCAGTACGTGATGCAAAAGGCGCCTTCTGGTGAGGACATAAAAAAATTCAATACCTATTTTAAAAAGGAGTGGCAAAACAATACAGTAATTGAGAAAACTTGTTGCTGTAGTGAGGAGCAGGTTAGAACTACAAACAATGTGGAAGGATGGCATAGCCGTATCAACAGATACATTGGCAAGAAAAATGACACGGTAACCAATTTATTAGAAGTTTTGATTAAGGAAAGTAAAGTAACGAATATTTTTAGATCTAACTGCAACAAAAATAAACACTACCAAGAAATAAATAATGAAATTGATAATGCGATTACAGATTTGAAAAATGGACAAATAACTGTGGGCCACTCACTGTATTGAAATTATTTCACCATACGCATTTTTATTTTAATTTCAAAACTCCAGAAATTTTTCTTTAGTTCATCTGAAGAGTTCTTTTATATTTTAAGTGACTGATTTTTCTAATGTTATTTTAGGTAATTGAATTGTTTTATGTTGTATGAAAAAAGTTATATTTTATGTTTTAAATGATTTTCTAATGTTATTATAGGTAATTGAATTGTTTTATGTTGTATGAAAAAAGTTATATTTTATGTTTTAAATGATTTTATAATGTTATTTTAGGTCTGTGCCTTCGGCTTGACCTTTCGGAGATTACCTACCCTACCTAGAGTACACACATGCTTGCTACTTACGTCCACTCATGTTCGTGTGAGCTGCGGGCGGGCCCAGAGACGACCGCGCGGGGGTGAGGCGGCGGCAGGCGTGCGATCGCTACTCGAGCGCGCGGCTTTCGTCAGTACGCTATCATTACACTGGTGTGCGCACGTGTTGCTACGAAATATTATTTTATTAGTTTTAATTGTGACCTGAATGTGATTATAACGTTGTTGTAACGTTTTCTTCAGGGAAAGGCAGTTAGAACGGTAAGTTGTTCACTAATTTGTTTTGTGTGAGTTGTTTGTTTTAGGTGCGGGTTAACTGTAAACAGATTGCTGAGGTTTATGTGCTCAATCTGCATCCGCAGTTAGAGCCAATAAAAATGTTTGTCGGACATACCATCCACAAACTGCCACCGATAATGTGCGATACGTCGGCCATCTAGCCACTATCGTACTAGTCGCGCTGCGAGTTGCATGTTTCGTTTCCACAAACATTGCGGCCCGAAATCCGAGCAGCGCGGCGCAATACTCGGGACGATGCGGCTCAACATTTGGGCGGCGCGGCTCAACATTTGAGCGGCGCGTCTCGAAACTTTGGCGGCGCGGCTCATCATTTGAGCGGCAACGTTCGGGCGGCGCGTCCCGTTGCCTGGTCGGCGCCGCCAAACATTCGGGTAGCGCGGCTCGATATTTGAGTGGCGCGCTATAGGTGAAAACTATAGAGCAATTTGGTGAACTTTTCACTTTGCTTCAGATGACCCAACTTGGAGGAGTGGTGACACTTGGTGGAGCTCTTGGATGAGCATGCCGAAACGGAAGAAGATGACGAGATTTTAGAACGGGTGAAGGTTTTGGCACAAGAGCATCTCCCCGATGGATGGACGCAATGGGAGGTGACTACAGCGACGAAGGCAGAAGTCTTTGGGGAGAAGATTGAGCCGTCCCTTCTTCTAAACCCTACTAAAACTAAATATCTAATTTTTGGCAGTAAACACCAGCTTTCTAATATCAAACCGACCATTAGTGTAACACTTATGGATGAGCCTATTGAACGTGTGTATAGTGCTCGCAACCTAGGATTACACATGGATTGTGACCTACGGTATGAAAAGCACATAGCAAATTCAGTTCAAAATTGCTTCTATAAATTAAAAGTTTTGTATAGAATACGCCCGTTTTTAAAAGAGGATTTGCGTATCAGTCTGGTGGAGTCGCTTGTTTTATCTAAGTTGAACTATATGGATATCGTATTTGGTCCACGACTATTAGCCAGAACACAGAAATTAATACAGAGAGTTCAAAACGCTTGTGCACGTTTCTGTTTCAACATTCCGTTAAGGGCTCATGTTAGTCCATACCTCAATAAAAACACTGTATTAAAGATGACACATAGACGCAAATTACATCTAGCTTGTTTACTTTTCGGCGTACTTAAACATGAAGCACCTCTCTACTTATTCGAGAAGCTGACCTGGATGCGCAGAGTCAAATCTCATAGCTCGCGTCAATGCACGCCGCAACTATCTACACAACGGCACCGCTCAGTCGCTTTCAGGGGTAGTTTTCGATACGCTGCTACTAAATGTTGGAACAATATACCGCCGCCGATCAGGAACCTGCAAAGTTTACATAGTTTTAGACACAAGCTAAAAATATTTCTATTGGTTCATCAAAAGCAGCAGGAAAGTCTGACACATGACACTAGTGCTATTTAAAAACGTCATAGTTGCAATTTTTTTGTAAAATGTAATTAAATAAGCAATATGTAGCCTACCTTATTTTTGTCTTCCTCAGGTAATTTATTTTTAGTGTGTTCTGTTTATCTTATTTTTGATCACTGTCACGGTACCCAATTCTGTTGACCGTCGCAGGCCGCTGTCGGATTAGGTATCTGTTTGAATTATACAGGTCTTTTTTATATTACTTTAAAGATTGATAAAAATGTTTTTGTGATTCACGATATAATTTCTGTTTTGTTACGTTGTTTGAGTTCCACCAATCAAATAGACAAACCAAAGAGAAATTAAAACTAAACAAGCAGACATTATGTCTGATTGAATGATTGGTTCGACTGTCAGTGTCTATTTTTAATGACATTACGTGGTGTTGCCGATGTTTGATTTATATTACGTTACTTACTCTATGATTTATTGTTTATATGAACGATTTCAATCTTAATTGTTTAAATTGTCTCTAGAGTTTAATTATTTTAATAGTACCTATGAAATATGTTTTACTGATTAACTTTTTTTATCGCGAAACACCTCTTTTTCCGTTTATAAACTTGTATAACTACATAATAATTTGTATTCATCCGTAATTATGTTTTAAGTACTTATTCTAACTTTGGTTCTAGTTTTTATTATTTCGCTGAGGTTCTATTTACTTACATCTGCTCATGTTTAATTTGTCAAATATAATAAAATATTTATTTATATAAAAAAATAGAATGTGTAGGTGTACAGATATTATTTTATATAGTTTTATGTTAGGAAAACGTTTCACTGTTATAAGCCTTTCGTGAAATCACTTGAATTGGCATCAACGGAAGATCAGCGCTGTTTGATAAACAGCATGCTGAGTTGAAGCCATTTTTGTGACATCATCCCTTTGACTGTAATTATGTTAAAGTTATACTATTTACAATGATGTTACAAAATAAATTACATTTCTTTCTTTCTTTCTTTCTTTCTTTCTCCAGTGCCCTCAACAACATACCTCCTTCACCAACCCACCTGTTTGATGAAAAACTATTCAGCACGTTTATTAAGGATAACGGTGGTACATCAGGAATTTTTGCTCCATCATATATAAATAAAAAAGAAGCTACCCATTCATTTCGCAAGAACTCATTTCGTAAAGAGTCTTCACACGCTTCCAAAAGCAGACAATCGTCTGGTCGCGGTCAACCTTCAACAGCTACGCCGACCACGTCCAATCGCAGTGCAAACTACCGCCGAACCGGAATGTCTAATTCGTCAAATAAGCATCCCAACCGTCACGGAAAGGGACAAAAATCACAAAGAGGTCGTAAATACTGACAATTTTCACGGGGGACAGTTGGAGAATTTTCAAACCCGGTGGCAGGAGTTAGGAGCTCCAAACAAAATTTTAAACATTATTTCGGGATATACAATACCCTTTGCAGCAAAACCTCCTTCAGTTCCCCTGCGCGAGAATCTAGTAAGGTTTTCAACAAAACTGTCCCCTGCTATGTCGAAAGAGATAGAGATATTGATCAAGTCAGGTGTGGTAGAGAGTTGCGACGTTGCGAATGGATTCCTATCAAGAATATTTCTAATACCCAAGAAAAACAAAAAACTACGACAAATCTTCGATTTACGACGCCTAAACAATTTTCTGAAACCCCCGAAATTTCGACTGATAAATCAAAGACAAGTACCCAATTTTATGCAGGAAGGGGATTATTTCGGAAAGCTAGATATCAGCCAAGCCTATTTTCATATCCCCGTGAAAAAGAGTCATCGAAGATATCTTGCATTTGGTTACGCGAATCAGGTTTATCAAATGACATCCTTACCTTTCGGCCTGTCCACCGCACCGATAGCATTTTCCAGTGTCAGCAAGTGGGTGGCAAGTTACCTGAGAGAAAAGGGTCTACGCGTTCTAGTCTACTTGGACGATTTTCTATTTGCAAATCAGAACCCAAACACGCTGGAAAGTCACATACGGTATGCAGTAGAAATTCTACGGAGCATGGGTTGGTGTGTCAACCTAGAAAAATCAGTGTTAAAGGCCACACAGAAAATAGAATTTCTGGGAATAGATTGGAATGTATCGACAAATCAAAAGTCACTTCCGAAAGACAAAATAGAACGGGTTTTAAAAGATGTCGATCAAGTTCTAAAAACAAAACAGTGGTCATGGAAATCGGGCACGGCATTGATCGGAAGGCTAGGGTTCGCATCACTTGTGACCCCTCTAGGAAGGCTTCACACCAGGCATATGCAAAGAGCGGCCAGAAAACTGTCACAAGACCAACCCGGGAAAAAAGTCTTAGTGACTTCACAGGTTCTTCAGGAATGTTGCTGGTGGGCTCAGAATATCATAAATCCCGGAAGGATTTTTGTACCAGAGCCGACGTTGTTTTTGAGCACAGACGCCTCCAACGACGGCTGGGGCATTCAAGTGAGCGACCACCTTCTGTCAGGTCTGTGGACAGAAGATCAGATAAAATGGCATATCAACAGAAAGGAGCTTTACACAGTCCTAGTAGCTCTGAGGGAGTTCCAAAGGATTGTCCTAGGCCAATCAGTAATGGTTCAATCGGACAACAGGACAGTGGTGTCGTATCTGCGAAACCAAGGGGGAACCAAGTCTATCGCACTGCTAGAAATGACAAGGGAAATCTTGGTCTTAGCTCAGAGTCTAGATGTAACTATTCACTCGTTTTACCTACCCGGTCGCTACAATTCAATTGCCGACTGCCTATCCAGAGGAAAGGTCCTGCCCGATTGGCACATCAAGAGCGAGATCACGCAGAAGATATTTCTAAGATGGGGAGTCCCTCATGTAGATCTCTTCTCTTCAGGTCAATCGAATGTAGTACCGGTCTATGTCACGATAGACGCAAAGGACACTCAAGCTCTCTTCGTGAATGCGTTCAGCCGAACTTGGAACTTCGAGTTGGCTTGGGTTTTCCCCCCTCCGCCTCTTATCCCCCGGGTGCTCCAACACTTGAACAAGTCACCCGGAACGTTTCTGATGGTGGTACCTCGATGGGAGACAGTGTTTTGGAGAAGCGATCTCAAACACAGAGCCCTAGGCGCCCCGTTCCGGATACCGAACCTGAAAGAGAACCTAATCGACTTATCCACGAACCTCCCTCCTCCGAAGGTAGAAGATCTCTGTTTGGAGGTCTGGAAGATACGGGGTGGTCGGATTTAGTAGCTGGATTAGACCAAAGTGACATTAATCTCATACAGTCAGCATGGCGCGATTCAACTTGGCGTACCTACGAATCCGCTTGGAAGCAATGGGTCTCGTGGTGTAGACAAAATGGGAAAAAACCTAGTAGTCCTCGACCTCTGGATGTTGCTGCTTACCTAGGTTCCCTTTCTCGAGTAAGAAAATTAGCTCCATCCACAATTATGGTTCACAAGTCTGTAATTCTTACTTTTGCGGACCCTACTCAAGAAAAACAACTAGGAAATCATCCTGTGGTATCTGCAATGCTTAAAGCCATAAAAATTCAAAGATGTATGTCAGCACCAGTACCAAAGACTCAGATCTGGAACATTCAAGACTTATTTCAGTGGCTTACGTCAAATATACCTGATAAGGAAAGTATTTTTCAAGTATCTCGTCATGTGGCGCTTCTTCTACTGTTAGCTTCAGGCCGACGTATACATGACCTCACACTTCTTATGGTAGATGACATGCATTGTGAGAGATCAGATTCTTCGGTAACGTTTTGGCCTAAATTTGGCTCAAAAACAGACAATGACAGGAACCGTCAATCTGGATGGCATCTAACATGCTCAGGTGATATGGCTTTGAGTTTAGTAAAATGGGTGAATTGTCTCATAGAAGTGACCAACAGTAGAAGACAGGCACGAGACGGGTTGAATAATTTGTTTATTACAACGCGAGGGAAGGTTAAAGCAGCTTCGAGAACCATTATTGCAGGTTGGTTGAAGAAACCTTTCAAGGATATAGGCATAAACTGCAGTCCAGGCTCGGTTCGATCAGCTGTAGCATCTAATGACTTCCAGAACAATGTGCCGCTGGACGAGATCTTGAAACGAGGGAACTGGAGAGGTTCGACAAACTTCTTCAAACACTACTGTAAATCAGTGGAGCAGCCTCGAAGTAGAAATGTAAATTTTCTTAATGACTCTTTTAATGCAGTCTAGGAATGAACGTTTGATCTCAGTAATGATCCTTATCTTTATCATTATTATTTTATAAGGGTGAGGTCCCTTGTTATGTTAAAGATGATTAGGGCTCCAGAGTCATTTTATGTTTGTTATATTGTTAAAGTATGATTAAGAATTAATAATTCCTATTAGTTATAAATCTCAAAAACGTTTTATCGTTATGAGAAACATGTGCTGTGATCGAACAGACTGACTTGTATAACAGTGGTTGATTATTGTCATAATTTTAATAAAACAATTTGAGTTTGATGATTAAGACCAAAGGTTTTATTTCTCACCTTTATCACAGTACGCTTAATAGCGCCGGCAGATGGTAGACACATCTCCGAAAGGTCAAGCCGAAGGCACAGACCTAAAATATCACCGTTTTCCACCCCGAAGGGAAGAAAACGATTATTTCAGGTCTTGCCGAGGCTTGACCTGAGCAAGTTCTTGCCGGCTTTCGGAGACAGGTACTGACGAAAGCCGCGCGCTCGAGTAGCGATCGCACGCCTGCCGCCGCCTCACCCCCGCGCGGTCGTCTCTGGGCCCGCCCGCAGCTCACACGAACATGAGTGGACGTAAGTAGCAAGCATGTGTGTACTCTAGGTAGGGTAGGTAATCTCCGAAAGGTCAAGCCTCGGCAAGACCTGAAATAATCGTTTTCTTCCCTTCGGGGTGGAAAACGGTGATATTTTAGGTAATTGAATTGTTTTATGTTGTATGAAAAAAGTTATATTTTATGTTTTAAATGATTAAATTGTTTTCGTTATTTAATTTAATGAATTGTTTTTATTAAATCCAAATATCTGAAATAAACTACAAGAACGGTTTTATTACGAGTCTACTAATACAACACTCGTAAAATTACTATTGTAGTCCAATTAGTTTCGTAGGTGGCTGAAATAACACAAACAAAGTATTTTTAAGAAACCGGTTAATTAGGAGGTTAAAAAAAACCTTTCAGGAAACCAGTTACGTAGGAGGTTAAAAAAATCCTTTCAGGAAACCAGTTTCCAAACTTCAGTTTCCTTAACGGCCGAAGGATTTATTTCACACATATCACATTCATATGGTTTTTCTCCAGTGTGTGTTTGCTTATGGGTTTTTAAACTAATTGCTAATGTTGATTTATATTCAAACCAAATCACATTCATATGGTTTTTCTCGAGTGTGTGTTCGCAAATGGGTTTTTTAATTACTTACATGTGTTAATGTGTGTCTTTTTACATGATACATTTGTGTTGATTTATATTCACACATATCACATTCATGTGGTTTTCTCCAGTGTGCGTTAATTTGTGTCTTTTTAAACTACTTGCTTCTGTTGATTTATATTCACACATATAACATTCATGTGGTTTTTCTCCAGTGTGTGTTAATTTGTGCCGTTTTAAATTATATGCTTGTATTGATTTATAATCACAAAAATTGCATTCATATGGTTTATCTCCAGTGTGTGTTAATATGTGCCGTTTTAAATTACCTACTTGTATTGATTTATAATCACAAAAATTGCATTCATATGGTTTATCTCCAGTGTGTGTTAATTTGTGCCGTTTTAAATTACCTACTTGTATTGATTTATAATCACAAAAATTGCATTCATATGATTTTTCTCCAGTGTGTATTCGGATATGTTTTTTTAAATCACTTACTTGTGTTGATTTATATTCACACATATCACATTCATATGGTTTTTCTCCAGTGTGTGTTAATTTGTGTCTTTTTAAACTACTTGCTTCTGTCGATTTATATTTGCACATTTCACATACATAAGGTTTTTCTCCAGTGTGTATTCGGATATGTTTTTTTAAATCACTTACTAGTGTTGATTTATATTCACACATATCACATTTATGTGGTTTTTCTCCAGTGTGCGTAAATTTGTGTCTTTTTAAACTACTTGCATCTATTGATTTATATTCACACATATTACATACATGTGGTTTTTCTCCAGTGTGTGTTAATTTGTGCCGTTTTAAATTACTTGCTTCTATTGATTTATAATCACAATAATTGCATTCATATGGTTCATCTCCAGCGTGTGTTTGTATATGTTTTTTTAAACGACTTGCTAATGTTGATTTATATTCACACATATCACATTCATATGGTTTTTCTCCAGGGTGTGTTAATTTGTGTCTTTTTAAATGGGTTGCACATTTTGATTTATATTCACAACGATCACTTTCATATGGTTTGGCTCCATTATGTTTTTCCATTTCTATATTCTAGCTCTTGTTCCTTTAGGTTTTTCTTTGTCTGCAAGTTAGTTGCTTTGTTTTTAGGTCAGTTGTGTGCTTTGATTTATATTTTAGTACAATTCAGCAATCCTCTACTTCCCGTACTCGTCTAGTGTTTCCTCATGTGTGCTTTGTAACTACTTGTTCTTACTGGAACGAAACTACACAACAACCAGTTATTTAGCTTTTTTATGCTCCACGCTACATTCATTGTACTTTGACAAATTCAAAGAGCTATGAGAGTGAGAACTCTTTAGTGAACTTTGTCACCTGTAATATATAATATGCATATGTTGAGTAGTAATGTACGTTTTGTTGCCAAACTGTTCCTTCTACAATTAAGTTTGATTTCTTTATCGTATGTTGTAGGTGTAAACAATATAACTCTTGTCTTAAGAATCACACAATCGTGGACAATAGACACAGCAAGCAGCGGCTGTTAGCTCTAGGACAATCTGGAACCCTGGCAAGTGTTCAGGTGGCTTGTGGCCTGACAGGGCTGGTCACTCACATACCTGAAAAACAAAATGCTGGATTATAATAATATCAGAATAGTTACAATTTTGTAAGGTTAATAGATTAGGTGTGTAACAATAGGTACATAAATCATAATTATCCCCATCCCATCCCACTTGGAAGTTGAAAGCCAGTTTACATTTGTAGAATAAAAATATTAGTGCTTAGTGGCTGATTTTAGACCAGAAGGTCGTAGTTAGCCAGCTGAGCATTAGAAAGTAACCTGGCACCAAGTTATGATATCACCACCCTGGAACTTCACCTGGAGTCTGAACTTATTGTTGAGATTTAAGGCCTAACCTAAACACTGAACTATCTGCGCTATAGAGTCGAGTACCTGTTAATGGAACATTGAATATTCTGAATTCTGATCCATGTAGGAATGTTGCTTTGAAGCTGAGCTTCTTACGCAGATTTGCCAGTTTCCTGCCTACTCTTACAAAGCTTCCTTGCTCAGTCAGTTTCCATAAACTTCTGGACAAAGAATACTATATACCCGAGCTTCTGGAACTCCGTCGAGAATGTCGAGATCAGACCAGACCGGGATAAGTTTAACGAGGTCTAATCGAGGAGGAAGTCTGTTATTGGTAAGTAAGTAAGTAAGTTCGTATAGGCTGAGTGGCCAGCCCTAGTGTCAGAGTTAATGTGCCGCCCGAAGGCCTCTGGTATTGGTTATTGGTATCCTTACATTTAGTACATTAATATCTCAGAGTTTCTTTTGTTACAAGCTTACAAACACTTACTCACACTTACTTTACTTCATGATCCAATAAAACAAGTATATTATTATACCATGCTTTACTTTAGGTATTCGTTTATATCATACATTGAGATAAATACATATAACATCATCATATATCAACCTCCTATATCATCATATAGAAACAAATGAAAAACAATTTGAAATTAAAACAAGAAATTGACAAACACCGGCAGCAGCAGCCATTTTTCTTGTGACTAGGGATGTTATGTTTTGTAAACTTGTTTCGTTCAATTCTAATTGGTTCGATTATAGGGGATTCTTATAGGGATTCGATTAAAACGATTTTGATGGCTGATCAAAATTAAATTAAAACTAATAGGGGAACTGTTTTCACCAATGATTAATAATAACAAAATCAAATGAATAATTAAAATAAAGTTCCAGGCAATGCGCAGCAATAAGGTTCCACAGACAAAACTTTTCGCAGATGGCGCTATCGGCGATCGATATAATCATAATCAGCCTTTTTAATAGTCCACTGCTGGACGTAAGCCTACCCTCGAAGGGCGAATGAGCCATATTCACCACGCTGGCCTAGGTTGGTGAATTCACATACGCCATTTAATTTCATCTCTGGATGTATGCAGGTTTCCTCACGATGTTTTATTTCACCAAAAAGCCAATGGTGTGAGTATCCATACATAAACTCCAAAAGGCTCATTGGCACGGGCCAAGGTTTGAACCCGCGACGTCACGATTACAAGTCAAGTGGTCTACCAATTAGGCTACCACGCACGGCTTATTAGGCTACCACGCCTTGCGGCGCCAGCGGCACGGCGCAGCGGTCCGGGTGTGGCAAAATCAAGTTTTCTTGTTAATCGTTGCAGATATAAGCTGCCGTTGTCGATAAATAAGTTCAAGGACAACTTGGTACTGTGCCTTGTTTTAAGAATATATGCAGCTGTTGACGGCTTGAAAATAGATTTGTAGGTTAGAGAGTTGCATACCTACATTTTATGCTGGATAGAACTTTAATGAGCAAGGCAAAGGATTGCTGTACAAACTAGTATATGCAGATATAGTATAGACTTGTTGAGTTGGGTGGACATGGGCCCTATTGTACCTACGGCATCCGATTGCGACGTACACGCACAAAAAAATGGTAGTGTAGTGTGGTGTTACGAAGTCTTTGATAATACGTTTGTAAAAGTGTCAAATGTGATGCCGTCATTCATACTACAAATTTTATTGAATTAAAGCCTACATTATGGTTATTCTTTCGTTTCATATCGTATCATGTAGCGATACTATCCACCCCGTTTTTTTTTGACTTGCTATGATCAGTGGCCTGGCCTAGGTTGGTGAATTCACATACGCCATTTAATTTCATCTCTGGATGTATGCAGGTTTCCTCACGATGTTTTATTTCACCAAAAAGCCAATGGTGTGAGTATCCATACATAAACTCCAAAAGGCTCATTGGCACGGGCCAAGGTTTGAACCCGCGACGTCACGATTACAAGTCAAGTGGTCTACCAATTAGGCTACCACGCACGGCTTATTAGGCTACCACGCCTTGCGGCGCCAGCGGCACGGCGCAGCGGTCCGGGTGTGGCAAAATCAAGTTTTCTTGTTAATCGTTGCAGATATAAGCTGCCGTTGTCGATAAATAAGTTCAAGGACAACTTGGTACTGTGCCTTGTTTTAAGAATATATGCAGCTGTTGACGGCTTGAAAATAGATTTGTAGGTTAGAGAGTTGCATACCTACATTTTATGCTGGATAGAACTTTAATGAGCAAGGCAAAGGATTGCTGTACAAACTAGTATATGCAGATATAGTATAGACTTGTTGAGTTGGGTGGACATGGGCCCTATTGTACCTACGGCCTCCGATTGCGACGTACACGCACAAAAAAATGGTAGTGTAGTGTGGTGTTACGAAGTCTTTGATAATACGTTTGTAAAAGTGTCAAATGTGATGCCGTCATTCATACTACAAATTTTATTGAATTAAAGCCTACATTATGGTTATTCTTTCGTTTCATATCGTATCATGTAGCGATACTATCCACCCCGTTTTTTTTTGACTTGCTATGATCAGTGGCGATATAATAATATTTAACACCGGGCACTTAATCGCGCACAAAACATTTTTTTTTATTTACTTCGACGTTTCTTCGATTAATAAACATAATTATGTGTTCAAATCGCGAAGTTTTAAAAGTTTCATCGATATAATGCTCTTGAATTGAACATCTCTAGACGTCAATGCTAGTACGGGAAGAAAACATCTTCTGTACTGCTCCTTTCGGACCCCCAATACCTACAATCGTGTATGTACTTTTGTTCCTCCGCGCCAAGGAGAGTTGGCTGGGCCTGTCCGTACGGCGCCATCTTCCGAACTGTTACAATACAAATTGCTGACAGTGTGCGGGGTCTTGTACAAAATGTACTGCGGACAGGCCTTGCGTGAAAAATGTATTACAAATAAGCAGATAAATATACAAATGGTTAAATTTCTTTGCAAATAAGTGTGATTTGTTATTACAAAGTTATCCCGTGTTGACAGAGACGGAGAATGTGGATCTGGGGCCTTATTTTTGAACCGTGCGCAAAGTTGCGCATGCGTAAGGAGCCGACTTTCAAACGATATTGAACCTTATTCCAAACAGTATCATTCGAAGCATGCGCTACGCTTACGTACGATTCAAAAATAAGGCCCCTGAACGGAAACCTTTCCGATTGAGTTGTGAATACCCTGCAGAGCTGTTATTTGACAACACCTCACACCATGCAAAATTTCGTTATAATCGTTTCAGCAGCTTCTGTTGTGAAAAAACCGTGATTACAAAGATTTAGTATATTATTATTATTCTTTGAGTGATTATTATCGTCTTCATGCTACGACAGTACGACACGACCTTGCATTGCATTGCTTGCAATAAATTATTTTTCTTTCTTTCTTCTTTTCATTGTTCATTGGCGAAATAAAATACTTATAGTTCCATATGTATCCAACCGAATACCTGCAGGGAACATTAGGTTATAACTCAGTTGAGACCCGAAAACTGCACGACAACCTGCTGACATTTTACAGGATATTTCATGGGAAATTAGACTGTCCGGACATATTGGGTAAAACGAGTCGCCTCAACGTACCCGAGCAGCGGCGTCAGATTTCGCACTGGGACCTATGAAGTTCTCGGCGCTCGTCTTCCTCTATTCTCGCCGGCGCCCGCGCGCACTGTCGCACGCCAGTAGCAAGGCCAGCAGTCTCCTATCTGCCGCGCGTAGCATCATCTAACTAAACGCACTCAGCGCCTCTCACCCACAGGTCGATATCTTCGCCGACAAATGGGCAGCGTTCGCCACTCACTCTCTGTGCTATTGTGAGAAATTCATATTGTAAATAAGTACCTAGGGTAGGGTCTAATTAGTGTTTAAGTCTCTCTAAGCTATAGGTTAGGTATAGTACATATCGTTGTAATTTAAATAATTAAATTATAAGAATCTCTCTTAAGGTATGTGACATTTTGGTCTAGTTCATAAAAGGAAGTATGGGAAATTTGTACCTTTAGGCCACCTGCGTATGGGAAATGTCCTAAGCCTTTTATGGTTTAGCACCTAACAACTTGTATATAATATTGTTATATATATTTAGTTTTTTTTAATATAAAAATAAATTCTGAAGTACCAGTCAGTTAGATAATTGTTGTATATACCTAATGATATTATAGGATCATTGTAGTAGTAATCTTTGTATATACCTATGTCGTTGTTTTGTATTTGAATTTATCGCTAGTATTTTCTTTAACACATTCAGTATAATAATCTTACTAATAATATAAAAAAAATTACGCGTAGGAACAAAACTGTAAGTATTGGTGACCAGCAGGGCTAACATGCGCACCGCGAGAAAATTTTGTCGTGTCTTTATGTCGTGCGAAAACGAGACAAACTTATACAGATTCGTCCAGATAGCCTTGTCCTGTTTTGTAGAATCGAGAAAATTTTCTCGCGGTGCGCATGTTAGGCCTGTTATTAGTGAGCACGTAGGTGGCTAGCGAAAGCAAAACTTTTGAAGACCCTGTTGCAAGGTCGTGGAAGCATCCCTCTGCATCCCTCTGCATTAAAAAAATGTGTAGGAAAACTAGGAAATACATACAAAGGCAGTAATCATAAAATAATAAATAATTATAATAAAGTATTTTCGCCATACAGTCAGTCGAATTGTTTCGGTATTTACCGGATTACCGGTTTTTTTAAATATCTTCAATTGCCATTACAAATATA
Organism: Erannis defoliaria; assembly: GCA_905404285.2. NCBI lineage: Eukaryota > Metazoa > Arthropoda > Insecta > Lepidoptera > Geometridae > Erannis > Erannis defoliaria. Next base: position 1,031,227 of record FR990082.1, on the reverse strand, counting down.
TGTCAATTTTTGTAATGGCAATTTTTTATTTTATTGAAGTTGACAGTGACAGCTTATTGTGTCATCCTTTTCTTTCCAGCCTTTTCAGCTCCTTTTGCAATCATGGCGGCGAACAACATTTCCAAAAAGCGAAAAGTACGTGTAATTCTGTGAAAATAAAGTAAAAATAGGTCCACGAAATGTTCCGTTAATACCTTAAGCACGTACCAAAATAGGGCTTGGTTCTGTTTTTTTAGTGAATTTTGTGATGTCGGTGGATAATTTCAACTTTCGGGTTCATTGAGAAATTTTCCATGTTTCTGTTGTTTTACCTATACGATACTCTTCTACTGTACTATAAATCTTGCTTGCAGTATTCTAGGATCAATGTGAAGTGCTCAGAACGTCGGAGTGTTTAAAACTAAACTTTCAAAACATAACCTCAACTAAACATTGCAGTTCGTCGGAGACGGAGTGTTCAAGGCGGAACTGAATGAGTTCCTCACTCGGGAGTTGGCCGAGGATGGCTACTCCGGCGTGGAGGTGCGCGTTACGCCCACCAAGTCGGAAATCATCATCATGGCTACAAGGACACAGAGCGTGCTCGGAGAGAAAGGGCGTAGAATCCGTGAACTTACATCCGTAGTTCAGAAGAGGTTCAACATCCCAGAACAGTCTGTGGAATTGTACGCTGAGAAAGTGGCCACCCGTGGTCTCTGCGCTATCGCGCAGGCCGAATCTCTCAGATACAAACTTATTGGAGGTTGGTATAAACGTTTATTTTTATAAGCATGCCGTGGCGAAATCGGCAAAGTACAAAACTCTGACAGTAATATAATTAGCATTGTTTGCAGTAGTCTATCCTATACCTATTTGTTATTGGGCCATAATGCATATTATGGGCTGCAACATGGTTGAAATGAAACATTCAACTGATAAAGTTCTGTAAATGTTTGAAAGTTACAGTAATGACTGTATGCTATGTTTATATATTTCTGTCAGCCCTAAACCTGACATTGCTAACCAATACATGGCTGCATTGTTTTTCATTGGGGCTATACTAAATACCTTTTACTCTAGCTGGGGCTTTATACCTTAAAGCTTTATTTTGTAGCAAGGTGACAATTACTATATATCACTCATTACTAACCCATGCTGTCACGCGTACCATTATTTACCTTACACCTAAGCCTGACAAGTCTAAGAATGGATCTGATAGTTGCAATTGTCGTAAAAGGTGATGAAACTTTAAAAAACGATTTTATTTACTAGTAACTCTATTATAAGATAGAAGTAGCTGGTAGATTATGAATAATTTTTCTTGAGCTGTTAAATGTGGATTTGATGAGTCGAAAGCAGAAGGCATGTCATTTCATAAGAGTAAAAGAAATTTCATTAGGTACAGTAACTTATCTCTTGTATGTACTTTTATTCTGGGTGGAAGCTGAATGAAATTGGCACAAGACTGGGACGTGGCGACGTGGGATTTGTTATATTTCAATGAACTTATTTTAGTGACTTTTTGGATCTATACTTCTGATGTAGGATTATTTTAAATATCTTTAATTGCAATTACAAATATATGTAAATTTTTGTAATGGCAATTTAAGTTTTTATTTGAAGCTGTATTTTTATCTTCTGGTACAATACAGAAATTAAAAATAAATTGTTTTTGATGGTTGGTGACCCTTAGGCCTGAAACCCTTCTAAGTGACATGACACATGAAATCTCAAATTTACTTGTAAACTGGTCAGATCATATGACACATCATTTTGATGGATTTCTGGCCCTATGCAGCTAGTATGCAATTGGTATACTTCATCTTAATATGTTAATTCAATATTTTGACAGGAAACTCATCCATTATGTTACCAATTTCAGGTCTGGCTGTGCGTCGTGCATGCTACGGTGTGCTCCGATTCATCATGGAGTCCGGCGCCCGTGGTTGTGAAGTCGTTGTCTCTGGCAAGCTCCGTGGTCAGCGAGCCAAGTCCATGAAGTTCGTTGACGGACTGATGATTCACTCTGGAGACCCGTGCAATGACTATGTCAATACTGCCACCAGACACGTTTTACTGAGGCAAGGAGTACTCGGAATTAAGGTGAATATGTGCAAAAAATGTACTTATTAAATAGTCAATAAAATGAGAGATTACCATAATCATGTAACAAGTGGCCCTAAAGTGTGCTATAATAGGATAAAGGCATGCAATAGTCACAGTTGTGCATATGTGAAAAAAGAAACCACTCATACGGATGGTTTTTGTAAACAGGTAATTATTATTTGAAAATCAAAGAATATTGGTACAGGTTTATTTGTATGAAGCTGGCTCATAATATTAAATAAAATATTGCGAGGACATAGCACTCAGGGACACAGTTTTCTAAATGCAAAGGTTATGTCTGTAAAGGTCTCCACAATACGGGCTTTGTGCCTAGTGTGGGACCACAGCAATGATGTGAATTTTAAATAATTGTTAAGAAAATAAATGAATTTGAATTTGAATTTGATGTAAATCAAACTAATAAATCTGAAAATTACTTCAATCAAACAAAAAACTTGCAAATTACCTCTACCCCTTTATAATATTAGTAATGTCGATGTTGAATCATTGGTTTAGGTTAATTGGCCTTGTTCAACAAGAACTAGCTTATTGATTTGCCTTGTTGAACAAGATATTTTTTTTATAATCTCTTTATCAGTTTTTTCTTGATGTCATGCGAATAATGTAATTTCATTACACTGAAAACAATCTGAAACTGAATAAGGCCTTATTCATTATGTTAAAAAATAAAATAAAAATTGTGGGGACATTTATTACACACAGCGCCATCTAGCCCAATACTAAGCAAAGCTTGTATTATGGAAACCAGGTACCAGGTGTTGCATCCTGCAGTTTTACTTTCGAATTTCTAGTACTTTCTTATTACATTTTACGTCAAAAAATGCGTATTTTCGAGAAAAAAGTATCCAGGTCTCAAAGAAATATATTCAAGACTAAAACTGTAGGGTCTAAGGAACATAAGTAGATTAGTATGTAATAATGAACCAACCACCTTTCAGGGATTGCAAGTCACTCAATGGCCTGTAATCTAATTATGTGTGGAATATTAAACAGCTTGTTTATTGGAGGGTCCGTCTTATATGGGCTCTGGTACGGTGCAAGCTGGACACAACAACAAAAAATCCTTAATTTACACATTACTGTTGTAGCAAAAGCATCCTAGCTTACTAACCAGTTCTGGATAAAAAAAATAACAGTATGTCTGTTTGAAAATTTTGCCATGGTTTGCAAAGTATATTTTCTCTGGAACTCAGGTCTTATGAATGTTTAGTAAATGTTTTTTACAATAATGGCCGGACAAACAATGTGAAATTACTTGGTAAAAAGATTGTAGATCTTAAAGTGGCAGAGTGCATTGCTACTTGTCATGTAGTGTTTTCGAATTGTCAAGCCTCCCCCTTTTTATGAATCTCTTCTCTTTTTCTATACAAGCGAATGGCATAGAAAAAACATTTTTAACACAATCTTGTCTTGTTCCAGGTCAAAATCATGTTGCCATGGGACCAGGCAGGCAAGAACGGCCCCAAGAAGCCGCAGCCCGACCACATCCTGGTGACGGAGCCCAAGGACGAGCCCGTCCCGCTGGAGCCCACGAGCGACGTGCGCTCGCTTGCGCCCGCGCCGCTACCGCAGCCCGTGCCCGCGACCGCTTAGGCTAAGATAATACACTTTTAAAAACAATGCGCTCGTTTTATTTCACTCATCAAATACAAGCAGAACTAAACTATTATAGATATCAAGTCGATCAACTAAACGAGATACTAAAATACGTGCGTTCTTGCCAGTTATTTAACCGCTAATTGTGTGCAAGTAAAAGGGTAAGGACTCACGAAGCGGTTTTCACCCCCGCGCCCGCCGCGGTTGCGGGCCCGCAGCCTTTGTAGAATATAGATATTTATGTAAAAAATTAAAGCACAAAATTAATGCGATTGTTTGCGGGTCCCGCTGCACCGGCGGGCGCGGGTCGCGGGCCCGCAGCCGCGCGCTCTGCTATCGGTTGATCTCAACTGATCGTTTAACCGACCGTCTTGCGATAATCAACCGCCAAAATTGCGAACGATAATCGCAATTTTTATTGTCACAGTCTCAACATCCCCGCACGCCTTTAATACCGGGTGTTAGTTTGAACACCGTTATCCTTCTAGGATATCATTGTACTCACCATTAACTTTTACAATGGGGGCCAAACCTGAAATCACGAAAAAAACAGTTGTTCCATACAAAAAGGTTCATCGATCTAGGACAAAATGTATGGAACAGCTGTTTTTTTTCGTGATTTCAGGGTTGGCCCCATAGTAAAAGTTGTTCATAACGATGAGTACAATGATATCCTAGAAATATAACGGTGTTCAAACTAACACCCGGTATAGTAAAATGAAAACACGACTGCCATAAAACAAACTAATTTGAAAATGGCGCCATTCAGCCGTCATTATTATTTTTCAAAAAAACTATAGCAGATGGTACTCTGGATGATGTAAGGATTCTAACGATACATAGGTAGATACATCCAAATCTTTTTTTTTTTGGGAAGTCGTTTAAATACCGAGTCTGAGAAAGTGGGTGGGAGACTTCACAGAAACGAAATGAGTGCGAAGCGAAAGTAGTAAATAAAACCCAAAATAGTTACTCAATGCAGTTTATTTATTACTCAAGATCTCATTACATACAAACGCACCATATACTTAGCATACCAACTTATTTTATGAGCACTTATTGCCACAGTAAATATAAATAATCATCAAAAAGACTTGCAAATTATAAGAGTAAAAATATCAACTATATTCAATTATCTTGTCGATTTACCAGCAGAAATTACAATATCACTGCGTAATTATTAAATGATAAATATCGATCGTGTTGCTAACAAATACTGAGAAGGAATAGAAACAGAAGGATGTCTCCAGTGCCGGAGCCGGCAATTATGAATGTAGCCACTGCAACTGCTGGAAGGACTAAAACAAACCCAAACTTATAAGACTCACGAGCCTGAGTCGTTATGGTTATCCCGGAAAGGTTTCCGTACTTTATCAATCGTTATCCGATTAGGAAATTAGGCACTGGAGACTTTCCGAATAAATATAATCTTAACTAAGTAGTTCCTCATCGTCCAAAATGTTGTTTATGAATGAAATACCAGGCAAACTAAGAAATATGTACTAAAATGTAGGTAAGTTCATATAGGCTAAGTGGCCGGCCCTAGTGTCAGATAATGTGCCGGTCCAAGGCCTCTGAGATGGCTTAACGCTTGTTCGAGAAATACTTGTTCACGCGTTAATTAACTAACGAATCTTTTTGCAAGATGAGGGTAGGTAGGCGTCAACGGCAACACTTCCGGCGGAACTAGCCAGCATCTGTCATCTCCTGACTACACTCTTTCCTTTGCCATTGCAATTATAGTTAAAGCATGAATAAAAACACAGTTCCATAAAATGTGTGCAATATAGTTCCGTCCTTTAGGTAGGCACACGAACGTTACAAGTAACAAATTAAAATTTGCCAAATGGCTTGTGTAATTTGTGTTACGAAATTACATAGACCTTTCCATAGACAAATAATTAAAATCTGCTGTCATTTTGAAAGCAGAAGCAACAAGATCTATTTGCTTTTTGTGTAGGTAGCTAATAAAGTATGGATATACCTAACTATTTTAAAATTAATTTGCTCAGCTTTATCACCTATAACCACTTTAAGTGCTTTACAAAATCAAAAATGATGCTCGTCTACTGCTATAACTACCTAATTCGCTACATGTTTTCTAAACTTTAGATTCTACTGTATTTAACATGTTACATTAGGGGCAAAGTAGGTAGGTAAGCAACTGGTGCTTTAGCGTAGGTATTTTGGATATATTTTTACTAATATACGAATGAGTATATCCTAGGTATATAGATGGACCTATGGAAGTGTTTTGAGAAGCGTGTTATTCGGGATATTTCCGAAATAATTGCCTAAATTGGATTACTTACAATTAAATGGACAGTGATTATTATATACACAAGGTGTCTTAATGCTAATAATTCAAAATGTTATTTTAATTCTAATCCAACATTCACAGACTATTTTATAACTAAGCCTTAATAATAATGGACAGATTTGCGTGTAGCGTGTGTATTGATCCAAATATTCAGTGAGAGCGTGAATTTTTGCGGTTAGAGCATATTTTTTACACAAAGTGAGGGTATTTTTTTGATAATGGCAACTATGTTTAAAAATATTAAAATATGTCTGAAACTCTGAAATATAAATATGTTGTATTATCTTAATGAAAAAAAAACAGAAAAATTAATATCTAATAAATTCTAACATGAAGTACTAAGTAAGCTAATCTATGAATGTGGCAAATTATATTACTACAGGCATTGCTAAAGCTAAAAGAGATAGTAGGTATTATAAGCAGGATAGATCTAGTAAAAATAACCACATGGGTTCTAAGATAGACTACAGTGGGACGTGAGAATAAGGGTTCGAGACTTATTTGTACAATTTATCTAATAACTACATTCAATCAAATTGGACTAGGTACCTATAGAATTGTCTAATGTAAACAAAAACCAACTATAAGCTACTTTAGAAGATTTGCCTTTTTGTAACTAAATAGGGACTTACCTAGTTACTTTCTTTTTAGGTATCCAATTATGTACAGTGTACATACAATGTGTACATTATACAAAAATTATAGCCTTTTTTCTACTAATAGCAACAAACTTGCACTTGTCAAAATGGTTGTCTTTGGTTTTTAATCCACCAATTGGTTTCTATGATTTGACAACCGAGAAACTAGGTAAGTACCAACTTAATTTTAGTCAACAACAGCGCAGCGTAGTGTCCTATAGAGTTTTGATTATAGTTACACCGGATTGATTAAGTCCTTATTCAGTAGGTGTTATTGATTATTTATTATGTTTATAAGTAGTATAGAAAGGTATTATTTTCATTTGTCTTGATTTTGGCACAGGGTTAGGAAAAGACGAAATGTTATTTTTCTTTTTTACAACACGAAGTAGGTGCATATAGCCTAAATCACAGAAAGGAAGGAGCGGTGCAGGCGTGATGCAAAAATATAGCATATTTTACGAACAATCAGAGATGTTTGCATAAAAAACTATGTTTTGTAACATTTCTGTGACGTCACTCTCGTAACATAACATTAATATAGCGTACATTATCTATAGTTATCTAAATATATTGACATGGGTTTGATTAGCGAAAATGATCAACTGTAGGTATTGGCACTTTCTCGCGAGCTTTCCCTTCGTTAACAATAATGCTTCAATTTTTTTCTTAATACGTATTTCTAAATTACTTGAACTTCAATTTCTTCCGAACGAAGCCATCTTTCTTTCCGATATAATTGAAATAAAAATCTATGCAAATGAACGTTAAATCAAGCCCAAGGAAATGGAAGCAGAGGATCTAAAGGAAACAAAAATAATTCATAATTAACCATTTAATAAAACCAAAAATAATCACAACAACGTCATTCTATGATAAAAATTAAGTACTTAGTTACCCACCACCATCGAAATAGAAGAGAATAAAACGGAATGTTTGAAATAATACTCAAGACAAAGGAATACAAAAACATACACTTAAAATTAATATAACGAAGATGTCAGATAACACATTACGGAAAGTAATACGTAGGTACGCACATAATTATGTAAACTTTATGTACAATAAATTATAGAATAACACATATTATTTAATTGGATATAATGTTACTATATATATTGCACTGTAATATACAATTCATAAAATAAATCCCGAATGAAATTATCGAAAAAATAAATAATATATAAAAATAAGACTTCAAATAAATTACTAAGGACGTCATGAAGAGATCTTACTTAGGATACATCTCATTATTCCAAATCAATATTCACCTATGGCACTACAACATAATTCATTGTAAAACAATATAATTCATTAAAAATAAATTCTAATACCTGATTTTATGCATCTTATTAAAAAAATACAACTCATTAATGTATGTAAATGGAATGTAAGCAAGTATTTAGTCTCGAATGTTAAGTACACACCGAATCAATGAATTCTTTAACCAGCATTATTGTAACGAATGATACAACCTCATTTTTTAACTTACGCCAGAATGAACATTTTTAAAATACGTTCAAACCAAATTAGTTTATCTTGTCATATAGACTAAACTAAACCATTCTGTCGGACATTATATTTAATATTCTTGAACGATTCCGACATTTTTCATTTACTTAAATCCAATTTTGTTGCATGACAACACTAGTTTATTATGCATGGCACCTTCGTTTCTGAGTGTTGTCATGATTGGAAAAAAATCTCCCCAAATATTTTCTAAACGCTTTGCCTTTTTTATTTTTTTATTTACGCCTAATCTCGTGTAAGAGCGCGTCCGTGAGGGCGCTTCTATCTAGTTAATTGAATATCGATCTATACAGGGTGGAGAGGGGCGCGGATCAGTACCGCTGCTGGTACTCGTGGTGCCATCTGTTGAAGTCTATGTGGAACACGACCAGCGTGCCGTTCTCGAGCCCAGCTAGCAGGAATCTGGAAATGGTAAAATAAAATTAGGAGAAAGCCGGCGTCTAATATATTTCGTAACCTCATCATCAGCCCGGAGACGTGCATGCTGAACGAAGGCCTCCCCCTTAGACCGCCACACTGTACGACAACCTGCCATTTGCATCCACCAGTTGCCCGCGACTTTTACAATGTCATCGGTCCACCTAGTGGGAGGCCGCGCCTACGCTGCGTCTTCCGGTTCGCGGTCGCCACTCAAGAACCTTTTCCCCATCCGTTATCAGTTCTTCGAGCGATGTGTCCTGCCCACAGCCACTACAACTTGCAAACCCTGCGAGCTATGTCGGTGACTTTGGTCGGGGATTTCGTAACTTAGGTATTGCTAAAATTTATAAAACTGCATTTAATGAATAAAACACCACCATTACGTAAAACATTATCACTCAAAAAACCCAATCTTTTAGAAAATGCGGCTGCATGTTTTTCGCGTTCCCGCCAAAATTGGAGTGAAATTAGCCATTATCTTTTATGCAATAGAGTGACGAGACGAGCGAGACGTTCGCCTGGCGGTAAGCATCACGCCTGTCCATACCAGTAGCAGTGCCAGAGTTGTGAACTTGCGAACAAAACCCACTGGTAGTGGTGACTACGTCAAACCCTCCTTATTATGGGCGAGGTGGATGATGTGTGTGAGGTGCGCCGCACTGTGCAATAATGCGCTCATTATCCTGAGATATTAGATGTCAAATCTCTATATATCTGCGAGCTGTATGTAGTGTAGAGTAGTGTAGTAGTGTGGGGCAGTAGTTACTTCTGGTCGTGCGAGAGCGCGAGGCTGGTGACGGGCGCGCCGGCGGGCGGGAACGCGTACAGCGGCGCCAGCGTGAAGGCGCGCCACACCTCCACCACGCCCGCGTCGCCGCCGCACACGAGGTACTCGCCGCACCGGGACAGCACCAGGCACTGCACGACGACACAAACATCACACATAATGTACGGAACACGGATAGACATCAACAGGATTTATTCACAAATAAATTACTACAAATACTTACAAATAGATTTATTGTTTTTTTTTTATAAGGATGACTGTGACAGACCCTGACTGTATTGATTTGTAACAAAGAACTCTCTCGATAAAGCTCACCTTTGAAACAACAAAAGAACGTTTAGGAGCTACGATGCCACAGACAGATAAACAGATACGCGTTTTTTAAGTTTAGAAAACCCATCTGTTTGCGTCGGGATTTAAAAATGTGAAACAAGTTATAATTCAACAATGTCAATTTACACCCATAGATGTACGTACTATAGAAACTTATATAGTAGGTAGGTTATTGGATGCAACGTTTGGTCGGTACACGTATAGAACTGTACTGCCTGCTTATATAAGTAGTCGGGCATAGCGACTACTTATACCTGGATGCATACCTGTCATACCTATCATTATAAGCGTTATATGCATCTGTAAGTAATCATCATGCGTCGCAATATACCTGAAAGTTTCATTATGCATCGTTACATACATGGAAGTTGTTATCAAGCGTCGTTACGTCCATGGGAATTATTGTTTGCCTAGCATAACTACGCACTTAAAAGTTGTCATTATGCGTCATGACGCCCCTGAAAGTTATCATAAGGAGTCACGACACCCCTGAAAGTTATCGTTAGGCATCACGACGCCCCTGAATGTTATCAATAGGCGTCACGACGCCCCTGAACTACACACACGAAAGTTATCATTAGGCGTCACGACGCCCCTGATAGTTATCATTTGGCGTCACGACGCCCCTGAAAGTTGTTATTATGTGTCAATACACACCTGAAAGTTTATATGTCGCTAGTGTCGTTACACACTTAAAACTTGTCATTACGTGTCGCTACATACCTGGAAGTTGTCGTTATGCGTCTCGTGGCGCAGGCGGCGGCCGTTGAGCGTGAACGCGGCGAGGTGTCCCTTGGTGTAGGCGACGACCACGACGCCCTCGCGGGAGAGCGCCAGCTGCTGCGGCGAGCACACGCCCTCGCCCGCCGTCAGCGCGCGCAGCAGCTCGCCGAACGTCGTGTGGATCAGCACGGGGCCGTCTGCGGGGCACAAGGCTGTTACACCACCTGCTCCACACGGAGCCTAACTCTGAATCAGGGAGGTCATCGTCAACCAAAGGCGTCTACTGAACAAAGACCTCCCCCTTAGACCGCCACACTGAACGACAACCTTCCATTTGCATCCACCGGTTGCCAGCGAGTTTCACAAGATCATCGATCTAGTGGGACGCCTGCCTACGCTGCGCCTTCCGGTTCGCGAACCACTCGAGAACTTTTCTTCCCCATCGGTTATCAGTTCTTCTAGCGATGTGCTCTGCCCATTTTCACTTCAATCTATGAACTCAAACTAAAACCTGTAAGGATCAAAGAATTACAACTCATCGAATGCCTAGCCCGTATCTACTCCGTATAATCCGTAGCAAAATGGATTCCGGAACGCATACTCACTGATCGAGGAGGAGATGACGAGGCCCAGCTCGGCGGAGACCAGCACGCCGTTGATGGGCGCGTCGTGTCCCGTGAGCGTGACGCGCGGCGCCGGAGTGTCGCCCTCGCCCACGATGCCGCCGTGGCGCGCCGACCTGACCACACACAGCGGGTATCGTTCCTGCCTATAGTGATCCTCTATAATATAGAGGATCATGGCGTCGCACTTTGTGCATTTATGCAGTGTATATTTTTTGTAGTGGTATGACTCCACTGCAGAGTCCGACTGGGGAAGTACCACACCTTTGCCAGTTATTCCTCAAGCAGTAGTGTGCAAGCATTACTGTGTTCCGGTTTGAAGGGTAATGTTTTACTAGAGAAATTACTGGGTATGAAGAGATTTAACATCTAATATCTCAGGGTGACGACCGCAGTGCAGTGCGGCGCAGGATTGTGTTCGCAAGTTCACAATTCTGGCACTGCTACTGTTAGTGGCAGGCGTGACGCTTACCACCAGGCGAAAGTCTTGCTAGCCTCGTCGATTGTAAATTAAAAAAAAATGCCTGGACCTGGGTTGGTCCTAAAACTGCATCCAGAACCACAGGAGGACGGGCAGCAGTGTACTCTCAATGCTAAAGTTAACGGTGCTGAGCATTCTGCGATCCCAAGCCGCATGCCAAGCGTGGGGATTGTGGCAACCCCTCTTTATCAAGGGGGAGGCACAAAATGTGATACAAGAATTCAAAGGGAGTTAAAAGTTATAATTCAAAATTTCGAGAGGATTAGCTACTCGATATACCTCGAGAGCTCGAAAAAGTTACCAGGTATTGTTCAACAACAAAGACAACTGGGTATGTCCTAAAACTGCATCCAGAACCACCGGAGGACGGGCAGCAGCGTCCTCTTAGTTAACGGTGGTAACACACTGCGATCCCCAAGCCGCCTGCCAAGCGTGGGGATTATGGCAACCCCTCCCTATTAAGGGGGAAGCTTTCGTCCAGCAGTGGACGGCTTCTGGCTGATGAGTGTGTGTGAGTGTGTTCAACAACACGAAGGAGTTCGTTTAGGCATTATTGAAGTGTAGATGGGTGCACCTACCAGTGCCAGAGCAGCACGGTGCAGTCCTCGGAGCCGGTGGCGATGTAGCAGTCGGACGTGATGTTGCACTCCGAGCGGCACACACACGTCACCACGCCGTAGTGCCCGAATATTATCTGCACTATCTTTGCTGTAAACATACAGTACAAGGCGTTAGTACAAACTTAGGATATTTCCTGAACGAACGCGGCCTAACTGTGAAACTTTCATTTGTAAAGGCCAGGTTGTCAGGTGCAGGCCAAAATGATCTGTATGTTCTTAAGAAATTGAAAAGAAGTTTACGCGCACCACTTCAATCTATGAACATTGATTGGTCAGTGCGCAAACAGCGCACGTGCACCACGGAATCCCTGCCACCTGTATAGTGGCATTTGCTTCTACCTCTACAGGCTATTCAAAAATAATATTAGTTAACTTTTTGTCGACGACAAATTATAGTATAGTGACCACATAATGTGGCCACGTAATGGTAAGAGCAGTTTCGGAAGGCCAGTCCAACGGTGGCTAGAAGTTCTATAGAAGCACACGGACAAGATTGGCGCTAAGCATGGAAGAATGGCGAATGGATATACAATGGAAGTAGATCCATTCGCGAGTTGGTGGTCAAACGCAAACTTATAACCGTTAAAAAAACTCAACGAACTCCCGGAGCACTATTCAATTCACTGGTAAAGCCGGACAGTAGATCCTAACACAGTTGAAATGTTACAGGATTCTCGCCGAACAGTGGTGGATCGACCTAGTAGATCCTAGTGGATCGAGGGCAGTGGACTGAACGAGCTACTGTTGATAAAAACTATAATAAAATGAATATGAATAACGTATAGGTACCGGTCTCGGTGGAGAAGACGCGGAAGCTGTTGTCCCAGAAGCCGGCGGCGATGAGGAAGCGCGAGTCGACTGTGGTGAGGAAGCAGTTGCTGGTGGCGCGCACGCGCTGCGAGAAGTTGTCGCCGAGCTGGCGGCGCTGCGCGGGCGCACCGCCCCCGGCCCAGGCGGGGTCCACCGACACGGGGTGCGCGGGCGCACCGTCCGCCGCGTGCCGCGCGCCGTGCGCGCAGCCGCCGCCCGTCCAGCGGTGCGCCGCGAACGCGCGCGCCGCGCTCACCTGCGTGCGGACACACGTGCGTTGTGCACTCATCATTCTTATTTCAATGTGGAGGCGTAAGTCCTGCACTGAGGTGACTGAGGTCTCGCTTGGGGTGTATAATAATCGGTTCGAAGTCGGTCGGTATTGAGTAAATCAGAAATAGTTTAAAAAGCAAGTATTTAGCAAAAATCTGAAATTCTCTTTCTGGAAAACGCAGAATCTCGCTTGAAAATGGTGCCCTAATAATCATGCCAACATACCTGTATGTGATTGTAGTTGTTGACAGATGTATGTATAGGGACACGGGTAATTCCTGAAACTGCAACCAGAACCACCGGAGAACGGAATGAAGCGTCCTCTTGGATAACGGTGGTGAGCATTCTGCGATTCCCAAGCCGCCTGCCAGCTTGGGGGTTATGACACCCCCCCCCCCCCCTCCCTAATAAGGGGGAGGCCTTCATCCAGTAATGGACGTTTTCTGGCTGATGATGTGTGTGTATAGAGTAAGAGTGTTGTTCCTCCTGGTAGAGGGGTAGGTAGGGGTGGGTACTGACGGTGACGGCGGCCGGCGCGGCGAGCTGCGGGTAGGTGTTGGCGGACACGTGCACGACGGCCGCGTTGGACGGCAGCTTCAGGCGCACGCACACGTCGTCGGGCGCCGCCGCGAACATCAGCGGCGCCAGGTGCATTGTCGACGCTCTGCAATAAACAACAACCAGTAAGTACTTATAACCTAAGGTAATTTGAGTTGCGCAAGTAATAGATTGTACGCAATGTGTTTTTCCAACCAGAAGTCCATGCAATCAATTCGAGTGATAACTGATTTCTAGCAGCATCAGATTCATTTAAGCGACGTCGATAGGCTTGCTGTAGGCACTAAAGCTGACAAAATGTGCACTTGTACAAGTTTATTGAGAATTTAGGACTCCAGAGCCAAATAAGTAATCACACTGGAGGATAAGGCCAGATTTATTCCACGAGGATGTGGTTACTGGCGAAGTTACTATTTATATTGGTTAGACGTTGGAGTGTGCGTGTACCAGGCGCGCAGTACCTGGGAGGATGCGGCTCGCTGAGCAGCTGCGCGGGCGTCTGGCCGAAGCTGCGGATCTGGTCCTCGACAGCGGCGCGCGTCACCGGCTCCGTGATCTGGTCGAGTCGCACGCCGCCCTCGTACGTCAGGTAGTAGAACACGTTCGTGGCTCGCACGGCTTCCGGACCTGGGATCATGGAGATATACATTATCAACGAACAACTTTTCCAATATGCGAGTTTTACTAACATTTATGTAGACAGGATGGCGAGGTTTGGACGCGACAAGACGACCGAAAAGACCAATACGGATACGTAAATTAACTAATAACTTATCTTCAGGATTTCACATAGCTTAACAATGCTGGTCCTTACTTCATCTGCACTAGGTTTGCTTATATGCAGCAGGGACTGTATTATTAAAAAATACCAATGTTAAGAAAAAGTGACGTTTTCGAAATGTTACCATTAACAATTTCATGTCGAAGTTAAATATCGAATTTTAAGAAGATCACTTTCACAGTGTTATATTTTTTACGTTCGTATTTCACTAGAAACACCTGAATAATGGCGTGATTCAGATCTACTGGTTACCTCTCTGCTTGTATCCGAAAATGAGATCGATCCATTGGTGCAGCTGGCAGCTGACGAACTCGGACTCGAGCGCCATGCGGTTGATGCGCACGAACTCCTCGGGCGAGGAGGCCCAGGGCGGCAGCACCACGTCGCCGGAGGGGGAATCAGGGATGCCGAGCCGGTAGCCCGAGCTGTTCACCAGCATCTCCGGCAGGAAGAACAGCTCCGGGATCAGCTCCTGGGATACGACGTGAAGTTTACCAAACCTGTTCCCACTTTAATACCACGATCCGGACCGTACGAGAGCAATATCACATGAATAACGAATTCAATAAAATAGGAACCGCGTTATTAGTTCCACGTGTTGGTTATTCTCGCCAATATGGCATGACGTTCAACAACAAAATTCATGTCCATACGAACAAGGTGAAAGGTTTCGTAGATTCTTCATGATCCCCGGAGTAGGCGAGTACTTCACCATCGTTCCCGGGAAAACCGATAGAAGTACAATACATAAACCCTTAATACCGTAGATAACTGACCTTGACGTCGGAGGTGTCCCGCTGGCAGTTCTTCCAAGACATGGCTATAGAAGAGAACAGCCGGTTGGGGTGGTCGAACTTTCCGCCCTGCAGTGCCAGGAACATCGTCGTCATCGGCTCCTGGGTACCAAACATGCAGCACATGAGAAAAAGGTACATTTTTGGGGCGTTTAAATTAAAAAGGATTTGCTTTCATTAATTTTTATCTGATCGTTGCTGACAGTGCGATGTGGGCATCGCTCGTATAACTGATAACCGATGGGGAAGAAAGGGTCTTGATGACCTTGCGACCTTGGGTGACGACCACGAACCGGACGACGCCGACGCAGCGTAGGTAGGCCTCCCAACTAGGTGGACCGACGACATTGTAAAGTCGCGGGCAACCGGTAGACGCAAATGGCAGATTGTCGTACAGTAAGTAAGTTCGTATAGGTTGAGTGGCCAGCCCTAGTGTCAGAGTTAATGTGCCGCCCGAAGGCCTCTGACATGGTTGTTGTTATAGAAACTAGAACAAACAACCGGGACCAACAATTTAACGTGTCATCCGACCCACGGTAGCGCTCAGAAATAAATGCCACTCACGGTCACCCATCCGAAGACTGACCGGACCGTCCGTTGCTTAACATCGGTGATCGTTTAGAATCACCTAGACAAGCTACGCCACGAGCGCTACTGTCGTACAGTGTGGCGGTCTAAGGGGGAGGCCTTCGTTCAGCAGTGGACGTCTCCGGGCTGATGATGATGCTGCTGACTGGCAATTAGAGATACATGAGACAGATTTTTAGCGGAGCTCTGTAAATAGCCGCTTCTCTCCTAAAGTGGCATAAATATCCCTATTGCATTTCTGTCGTCTTTAAGCTTTTTACCTTTTCCCTAATGTCACATTCAATTGCATTAATATTGGGTCATGTTCCAGTGTGAGATACTTAGCTATAGCGATATCTATATACAGATATATTATTATAAGATTGGCCTTTTTACCTTTTCCCTAATGTCACATTCAATTGCATCAATATTGGGTCATGTTCCAGTGTGAGATACTTCGCTATAGCGATATCTTTATACAGATATATTATTATAAGATTGGCTAACTCTACTTCTTTTTCACCTCCCCCCAACCTGGGACTTGGCTATGTAAGCCTATGTCCTAAAACTGCATCCAGAACCACCAGAGGACAGGCAGCAGCGTCCTCTTTGTTAATGGTGGTGAGCATTCTGCGATCCCCTAGACGCCTGCCAAGCGTGGGAATTTTGGCAACCCCTCCTTATTAAGGGGGATACCTTTATCCAGCCGTGGACGTCTTCTGGCTGGCGAGTACTTCTTTTTTTCAAAAAAGGGAATCACTTTAACACTTAGTTCGCAAAAATATCCGGATACATTTTATTAATAAACAATAATAAACTAACCACAAATAGCTCAAGTTTTGCCATTCAACGCCCCACTAATGAATTGTTAATACCGCCAGCAAGTTGGGTAAGCTAGGGAGGTCTAGTCTTGTGCGATACACGCGTATCTCGAGATACAAGCTCCGACAGAAGAAAAAATTTCGAGTCGAATCGATCTACCGTATATGTGTCACTATTCTCGACTCAAGCCTGAAAGGAATCGATTAATTAAATGTTCTCGCTCGCTGAAATTTGACTTGATTTGGCGCTTGGTTTTCATACAGTCTGAAATGATTTTCAACAGACTTCAAAAAAGGAAGTTCTCAATTCGACTGTATATTTTAAATATGTTTGTTACGCGATTACTCCGCCAATTATGAATTGATTTTGATCATTTTTTTTTATACTTCAGAGTTGTTCCTACCTATATACTTTTTATCCAAATCGGTACAGTAACTTGGATTTTAAATAAAAATAGCTGAATAAATATGTCATCCAAGTAATCGAAATTGAAGTTGGTTGTTTTTTTTTAAAGTACTTGTGTAGTCTACATCAATATAGATAGGTCTATGAAGTAGTTCGTCGGACAGCACATACGTACTAGAATCTGTCTGATAATAATATTTGGTAGCACAAAATCGTGAAGCATGGAAAGGAGGCCTGCGTCCAATTTTGGGTGACCCAAAAAAATATGTTTTATTTTATTTTAATAATATTTGATGTATATTATCTCCGAGTGGAGGGCGCACCGCAGCCCCCGGCGCGGCGCACGTGTCGCGCGCCGTCCCCGGCTGCCGCCGATTGTTTTGACGTGGCGAGTCGTGCGCCCGCGCCGCCGCGCCTTGATTTACCGCGGTACACCTCCGCTTCCTTTGATGAGTCGCCGGCTCACAGACGCATTAGTAAAGCATTGTTTAATGTTTCAGAATAGAGATCGTTTAACTGAGTCAAATACTGCCGCCGCCGCTATAAATTTTAATATTTTGTTAATCATACAGAACCGGAGGAAAATTAAGAAAAGAGAAGCGAATTTTTAAAAAAAAAATCTCTTACTTAAAATCACTTCTTATATTAACAAACGTCATTTTAAAGGCCTTACGTTAAATCAAATATACTATAGATACTCTACGAAAATCTAACCACAAAAATGTCCCCGCGCCAATACTTACTTTGACTGCAAATGCGAGTCCCACGATTAAAATTCGTCACCAACAGGATCTATAGAAATCAACCTAATTAAACATAACAATCAAGTTCGCTACCCACGACTCTACAGCGTACATACTGTAGAATACGATATACCTAGGTAACAATTTACTTTGAGATCCAATCGCGTTAGATTCCTGACGGAAACCTTATCGCCAATTAGGCATGCAACAATTGCATCGCATGTAGTTAATCCGCGATTAATGTCGTTATACAACTTGGTCATCGTCGATAGTAGATAATCTACGATTCGTATGGACAAACTAGTCCACGCGAGCACTGGGCATGTTACCATAATTGCCGCTTGTCAATAGCGATGCGCTAGTAATTGTTGCAATTAATTGACTGTGGATAATGGGATGATGGAAGTTATACGATTGTGATCTAAAAAAATGTTTTATGCGGGTTAGGTTTTCGTTCTTCCTCACCACATCCTGTTTGATTTTTAGCAATCGCTAATTGTCTGTTGTACGACTCATTAAACTAACACAACGATAAATAAGTTGAAGTTAGTTTGGGAAAAGATGGTAATAATACCACAGCCCGGCCAAAACGGTTAGTTTAGAAAATTAGTAATTATTTAATTAATTAATTAATAGTAAAATAGTTTTTAAATGATAAATAGAGAAAGAGAGATATTGTATATATCTATATTTATAAAAGGCTCTGTCCTGACTGATTGACTGACAGACTGACTGTTTGTTTGACGGAGTTGACTGGCTGTTTTTTTTCGTGATTTCAGGGTTGGCCCCATAGTAAAAGTTGTTCATAATGATGAGCACAACGATATCCTAGAAGGATAACGGTGTTCAAACTAACACCCGGTATATTTTATGCAGTAAAGGGTTAAACGCATGCAAACGTATTGAAAAATCATAGACCCAGTTTTTTTAACTGACTTCTCATGAAGCCAATTAGGAATCTAATTTTTAACCTAGGATGTAATTTATGTATACAAATCACCTCCTAAATAAAAGAGAACGATTCCGACATGTCATGGTTGAACGAACAAAAGTACTGACTAATAAAGTCACGACACGTTCAAAATGATTCAGCGGCTCGGTTCGGATTTAGACAAGCAATTTGGAGACCAAATGTTCGGTGACGGAGTGTGAAAAGTAAACGCCATGACGCCGTAGCACATAACTCATCGTCACGCCGAGTACTGGAATACAGGAAGGTTTTAAAATACAGGGTATTCTATTCTTGCGGTCCAGCTCGAGCTAGATTCCGGCCGGGCTTATGTTCGAATAATGCATTTAAATATATATTCACTCCTCTTGTTCAAAAAGTCCGTCATTGTAGCGCATCAAAGCGGGGCTAAAATTGCGTATTATGCTCTAGAGGATAAAGTTTTTTTAAATTATTTTTTTGTCTGTTACACCAACGAGCCTACAAAAACCAAAAAGTCTTTATTCATAAGTAGAATTAATAAATAAAGACTCGGCTTAATTCTGTTTACTAAAAAAAGAAGAACATTTTATTTTTGAAAATGGAACTAAAAGCGGCGTACGGCGCACTTATACCTACCCACAGAAGAGTTTTGGCACACGGAAAAATCATGTCGATGCATTCTATTATTTTCTTAAACTTGTGTTATTTCGCGAATTAATGATTAAAAATGGTGGTGTTTTATTCATTGAGTGTTGAATTATATGCACGAGTGTGGGCAAGTGATATAATGTGGTGAAACGTGTCTTTTCGTGTTGTTTTCAAAACTCCGTAGATGCTCATAGTAAAGTCGCCATAACTTTACTAGGGCATGACTTGGACTCGACTTTGACTAATTTCGTGTGACTAAATGTGATTTATGACATA
The DNA here is from genome assembly GCA_905404285.2 of Erannis defoliaria. Classification (NCBI taxonomy): domain Eukaryota; kingdom Metazoa; phylum Arthropoda; class Insecta; order Lepidoptera; family Geometridae; genus Erannis; species Erannis defoliaria. The sequence goes on along the minus strand of FR990082.1, from coordinate 1,011,442 downwards.
TTTGACTTGATTTTAATATAAAAACTTACAAATTAATAAACTTGACACTGGCAGAATGCACAACGTGCGATGCCAATAACTAAGGAAAAAACAATATACCCACAAAAAAAGCGAAAGCCTGCTACTTCTTAGGTAGAACAGCTGTCAAAACAATGTTGTAAAGCAATTGTATGGAAAACCGCTGTCGGTAGTTTAACACTTATTTCTATTGGAACTACGACGAAAAAATGCCAATCATTGGTCGCGCATTTAAACTAAAACTCGAAATGCCATTTTCCAACAGATTAAAATTGATCTAATTACGATGCAATGTGGTTTGGTTTCCTACGCATCTATTTAAATTGTGTATTTGAGTATTCTCAGTTTAAAAACATGTATATTGGAAGAATTGTCATTAAGCGCATTTGCACTTAATGCCGGCTAGCGCGGCCCGTCACATTTCCGTTCTATTGACTTCTCTCTTCAGTGCTTATACATATAGTAAAGAAGTTATTATAGGTGGAGTGCCTTTTAGTAACAAAGACATTTTTATTTAAATGTATAAACACCCAATGTAAAAGCTACTTACAATCCTGACGAGCCAGTTAAGCACGAAGGCCGCCGTGGAGTAGTGCGTGCCGTAGTGGAAGGGCGGCGTGGAGTCGTGCTCCCATGTGTTGTAGCGCTCCTCGAAGTAGGCGCGCCGGCTCGGGTTCAGGGCGCCGATGGGCTGCAGACATAACAACGACATCCTCTGTTACAACAACTAGTCGAACGAACAATCAGGAAGGTATTTCTAGCCATACTTGTTACACACCAAATGTCAGAAGTTGAATAAAGATAACATCTTCAGCCACAACATTTCTGTAAGTTTTGTGGTACTGATTTAGCTTTTCGACCGACTTCAAAAAAGGAGGTTCTCAACTCCACTGTATGTACTTTTTTTTGTGTTTGCTACGCGATTACTCCGCTAATTATGAATAGATTTTGATGATTCTTTTTTTGTTTGGTAAGTGATACTTCAGAGGTGGTCCCGTATACATTTTATCGAAATCGGTTCAGTAATTTGGTTTTATAATCAAAATTACTGGAATTAATCAAAATATCTGGAAAATATGAAGATGTCATCCATGTAGTAGAAATTGAGGTATATTGTTTTTTTTAAAAGCGTATTATCGAATTTCGAAATAAGTTCTCCAGCCTAGCCTGCAGACGCGGCGGCGGGCCGCAGCGCATCGCAAGTCCATTGCGGCTCGCCTGTAGTGATAATGTAGTCACTACATGATCATATAGGAACCCAAAATGTTGCAAGAGGACATTTCCAGTGCAAAAAGTTATTGCTTAGTACGATTTAACATTATTTATTTGTCTTTACGTACAAGTACAAGTGTTTAAATTTAATTATGTAGGTACTGTTCCAAAGCTGAGATGACATCTTCATATAGTTGCCCCGGTATATCTATGGATTATGTAATGATTAATTATCGAGACGCGCGTGACGTTTGCCTCGTGTTAAGCCTCACGCCCGAGTGCCCACAGTACCAGTGCAGAATCCTGCGCCGCATTTCACTGCGCTCGTCATCCTGAGATATTAAATGTCAAATTTCATCATGTCGAGTAATTTCTTTCGTAACATTGCCCTTCAAACCGAAATACTTGCTTGCAAACTACTGCGTCGCGATTGACCAACTGGCAAGCCTTCCTACGTAGTATGTTACAATGTTAACAGCACTCATCCATAGTCCAGGAGTGAAGTACGTACCTTGGAGAGGTCCCTGTAGTTGGAGGGCTGGCTGAGGTCCAGCTCCTCGCTCTCGTAGTTGGTGAGCACCCACGGGAACACAGGGTACTGGTTCAGGTCGTTGTACGTGCGCCCTGCGGACAACGCGCACCAAATCACTTCTGGAGCAGTAGCGCAGTAGGTACATTTACGCGACAACTTTATTCCACCTGTCGTTTGTCTGCCATTCGGTAAGGTAATAGAATAGTTATTTATGATAAAAGCGGCAAGTTGGTTTTAGGTTGGTTTTTAAAATTGGTTTGTAAAAACCAATTCCGCACGAGTGTCATACAAAAATTTACAACACATTTGCGAACGTTATTATTTTATTTATAAATATCAGTCAGGAAGTCGCAACTAAGTAAATACTTGACACTGGCAAATGCACAAAGATCAATGTCATCGATAAGGAGGAAAGAAGAAAACAATCTTTGATGTTTCTAATATGAAAATGACGCGAATTTGCAAACGGCGCCACGTGCGCGTGGTGAAAATTAGAACTACATCTTTCATAAATTTTCTCTTTAGTATTAAAGTGAGACAAACGTATTGAGCAAAAGCGATTCCAAGAAGGTTCGATCATCATCATTAATTCATTTTTTGAGCTTATTTCTTCTCGTAATATGATACTCCTTAGTGGAATTCTTATATATTTTTATGGAAAATAAAAAATACCGTAAAGTTAACGCACAGCGCTATACAACTGAGCGTGTGGTAAAATAGGTACTTAGCTGAGAGTACCTACTTTACCGCACGCTCCGCTGTATGGTGCGGAATGTTTAACTTTCGAACGATGTATACAGGCTTCGTAAATGCACTTTTGAAGCAAATGTGTTGTAAAGGTCTATTACCGAGTGGCAGACAAAAGCAACCAAAGCGCCTCCCGTACACGGTGGATATTCCCCACGTGCTACGTAACTGTATATTTTCCAATTTTTTTATTCGCACAGCAAGGTTGTGATAGTCTGGCGGATTCTGTGTTTCCCGAAAACAACAAAAAGAGCGTCTTCTAATCTAGAATGCTTTTGTAAATGTTTTTTTTAAATATTACTTCTAGACAAGGGTGCTCCATCCTAGGCAGCACCGTTGCTTAGCATCAGGTAGGGTGGGGTCAAATGCAAACCTATTCTAAATTACAAATGCAAAATACTTGCTTGCCCTGCAATAACGTAGGGTCCGTTCTCACGATAAACATCAACCGTAACACAATTAATGTCGTATAACTTATGATACCTACATAGGACTGCCATACAACCTACTCGGACCTACTTATTTTTATTTTATTCCTGCTGACACAATATATTTATCTCAAAAAATGGGAGAAGACTCTGGTCTCCGAAATATAGTGTAACACTAGTTTGGGAACCAGTGGCTTCATAAGTATTTATGTACCTACCACTTTGTGTCAATAAATACATTGATTGATTGATTGATTGTTCTCTCATCTTAAAAGTCCTTATATACGAGTACGAGTAAATAAATAGGTACGCCATAACCTGCGTCGCATGGAAAAGCGCGTTTAAATTAAATTAGGCACTATTTTGTGGTAATAAAATCAATGATATTAAAAATACGTAGAACCTCTTGTGATGGTAAGATTTCGCGAGTTAGTGATAGGTCCGCAGAACTTGGAGTAACGAAACAAAATCTAAAGCATCGCTGCGTTTGTGTGACTTTCGATAGTGAATTACCTATATAGTCTCATCTCAACAGCCCTGTAAATTCGCTAGCTACAATTACCCTTCTACTTCAGTCGAATATCGACACACTGTTAAATGCAAATAGTATGATATTATGATTGTAGTTACAAGAGAGTCGTGTTATATTGTGCGAAAGGGACGTTTTGCGTGCAGTAGACATTTTAGAAAGGGGGCATTCTGCGACAAAGAAGCCTGCGATAGAAAGCCGTCTCTACACGTACTTAGTTGAAACGGCTCCTGTTTCAACTACGTGTAGAGACGGCTTTCTATGTGAGTGAACCTCCTTTACGCAGTACTATTATGGTTTCTGTGCCGGAACACATAGTAATGATTACACACTAATGAAAAGAATCAGAAATCAGAAAGAATATCAAAGATAAGATATTCAGAATATCTGATATCATAAATACTTACGGCCCAAAAGCATCTGTACTGAAAGGCTATACATTTCAAGTTGTCCAAATTGTAGCTTTATTCAGCTGTAACAAAATCGCGGCCGCATGTCGTCACCGAACTTTCTACAATATACAGAGCGTGTCTCCCTTCAGCCACTCCGGTGTAATGTAAGCCATGGTGGTGACCCCGATACTGTTGCGACTGGTTGGCCAATGCATCCTTCACGGATCGACACTTGACATTGTTCTATACAGGCGTCGCTACTTGTTGCGATATTAATCGTAGTCAGCCATAAAACGTCCACTGCTGGACGAAGGCCTCCCCCTTTATAGAGGGGTAACGTGTTGCCATAATCCCCACGCTTGGCAGGCGGCTTGGGGATCGCAGAATGGTCCCCACCGTTAACCAAGAGGACGCTGCTGACCGTCCTCCGATGGGTCTGGTTGCAGTTTAAGGACATACCCAGGTCCAGGTACGATATTAATGACACGTATAAAATACTAGCCAAAAGCCGAACTCAAATGGAATTGAACGTGGACTCGGCAAGATGGACGAAGAACGTCCGTGTCGATAGGAGCCTATAAATGACGGACAACCTCACAATTGGCTCCGGAAGATGAGGCCAGCGTCGTGGTTAAACTGATCGAAGCTAAGCGAGGATGTAAGATAGAGTGCAATATTGTGCCTTTTCCTAATTAAGGTTTCAGAAATACTACAGCTATCATGCTGCAAGGGAAGGTAATATTGGAAGACAGGCCATAAATTAGGGTAGAGAAGTTGCCATATCCTGAATTCCTGACCCTCTTGATACAGTCCACAAGTCCGTTTTAGTTACGTAAACCAGTTCAAATTTGTGTTAGCCAGTGATGCAAAAAACATTTCCACCAATATCTATTGGTAAATCATTTTATTATCTTTGGTAACAAAAATGTATACAGGTAAAATAAAAATATTATGTGCATTTGGATTCACCTGAGGATATGCCATTATGATATAGCTACCTATAATATGATGAACTGCTATATTTATGTCATTTTTGTCGTTATATAATTAGATGACATTTTACTATGTATATTATAATTACAATAGTCACAAAGAATAATAACAAATCAGTCAGTCAGAAAATACCTGTAATATAGCCCACGCGGGCGAAGCTACGGGCAACAGATGCAATAGTTATAATTTTGCAAACTTTTTGGTTAGTAACGTCGCGTCGATGAGTTATTATCATTTAAAATACAGGCATTAGATTGAAAATGAGATCAGGGACGATTTATAATGACAGTGAAAATTGTGGTTTACCTTACAGCCTAGGTTCAAGATATTGAAATTAAAGAATAATTGGATGCCAGCTGTTCCCTCAGACGATGACACGTTATTTTAGAATTATTGTATGATTTTATTACAGGGCACTCGATCCCTTATCAGTCGTTATTTAATTATGTAGGTATTGCAAGACAAAGGGTCCCTGTGGCGTTGATAACAGCATAATAGGACTTGTCCGCTGATACTATAAGGAAGAAACAATTCTTTACTCTTTGGTCGTCACATGACAACTTGACCATTGTTAGTGATCATAAAACGATTGGGTTAGTAACTACACAACATTTGGGTAAGTACCTACTTTGAATGTATTCTCATTGTTGAGACACAATGCAACTGAAAAAAAAAACACCAAAAGCGAAAGCTGCTGGCTCGTCAAAGGTTCCATGTATATCGTATTTTGTAGAAAATATAAGATACTAACTGCATTGGTTTATATTTGATAAGCAAAAAGTATTTGTCGGATACGCATTTTTTTTCTAACCAGCCTTGCTAGCCGACCTAGTAACATTTCATACAGTATTTATTATTCTAAGCGTATGAGCGAATTAGTTAAATTTGTGCAAACAGATCTTAGCTTATATAGTTTCTGAAAAAATAAGTAGTGAAACTGATGAAAAGACTAGACATCAGTCTTACTTACCATAATTCCTTATCACTATATGTGTTTTAAAACCCTACTAAATTGGAAATCATTGCGATTTAACTGCAAATCGACCTAGTAAAGGCATGTGACATTTTAGGCCTAGTTCATACAAGGAAGTATAGGAACATTGTACCACTGGGCCACCTGCGTATGGGAAATATCCTAAGCCTTTATAGGAAGAAAACCTAATATTAAAAGATAATACAAATAATACGCTATATAAAAAATACAACCGACTTCAACTTTGAATACCTGGATGACATCTTCATCTTCTATTTTCTAGTAGTTTTGATTTTTAGAAAAGATAAAAATTTAAAAACCAAACTACTTAACCGATTTCGATGAAATTTATATGGGACCACCACCGAAGTATTATCTACCAAACAAAAAAACAATCATTAAAATCAGTTCATAATTAGCAGAGTAATCGCGTAACATACCCACCAAAAAAAACATACAGTCGAATTGAGAACCTCCTTTTTTGAAGTCGGTTGATAATAGAGATAATATGATGTTTACTCTCAATTGTGAATATTTTTGTTAGGAAATAAATGCTATATTTCAGAGTGGGCCCGAAACAAACGTACCGAGACGTTTTGCGGCGCTATTCCAGAACCTCTGATACTATTTCTGTCACCTGTTACTCTCATTTAGATTAACATCAAAACGATGTGAACAGGAATAATTACGCGTGCTCTAGAATATCCGAGCAGGAATTCGCAGCAAGAACACTGAATCCGAAAACCAAAAGGAATGGAACTAGGGTAACTAGGTAACTACCCTTTGCTTATCTCGCTGTCACTGCAGGCTAGTAAATATAAAAGTAACAAATATCTAGAATAGCTTTAAATAGAAACCGCGGGTCTGTTACTTGAGTAGAGATGATGAGCGCATCCTAGTTTGCAATACAATAGGTACTGTACGCAATGAATCCAGAGCGATGACCCTTGACGGGCCATCTGGCATTGTTAATTAAATAGATCAATAGTTAGCTGTTTACTTATGTATGTAGGTACTTAATAATCTGACTACATAAGTAAATGTAACACTTCCAGCAAATAGCATTAGTAAATCTATTTCTTAATTAATCTAAAGGATTTTTTGAGCTGTGTCTTAAATTATATGTAAGTTCGGTCATTAGTACCCATTATAAAGTACCATGATGGCCATTAATAATGCTTGTAGTTAAAATAATGCTGTAGGTAAATACCAACCTACTTATCATCGGTAAATAACGATAAAGCTCTCCTTCCTCTATTTCCATACCCTTCTACTATTATCATGAAAGTTTTATTCTTCTTTCGCGCATCAATAAAACAACGATTTGACGTGATGCTTACATGAATATTACAATACAATTATTGTTATATTACAATTACAACGGTTACATGAATATAATATACTCGTACAATACCAGAGAGTAAAGTAGAATCCCGAAAAAATTACAATTTGTGTATGGGTGTTCTGCTCACCCTTACGCGTGAAACCACGAGGCTCAGTTATAAAAATAGCAGCGAATTTCGGCAAGACAGTCGATGCAACACGTGGAATGTAGGAAGTAGGTAGTACAGTAAGCTTTGTAATTAATAATCGATAACTTCACACAGCTTCACTCGCCACCATCCGCCATACTCAAGAATTGTAGAAGACATATTCCCTCCAACCTCTCTAAAACATATCGCAAGGACCCCGCCGCATCACAACACCGTTATCACCGATCTCAGTAGGCGCACTCTGCGCGCAGTTGTAACTGAGTACCATTGTACCGGCTTACATCGGGCCACTCAGCTGGGCGAGACCAGCTTTCACACTCGTATCATTAAAATAATTTTAAAAAAAAAACACGAGAAAAATATCGCGCCAAATTTCATACATAAAAATCGTAATCAAAACAAACAAACTAGTACTGACACACGACATTTGTAAAACTATCGATGTTTTTGTCTTGTGAATATTTTGTTTGACAATTGAATAGTCGACATTTAACATAAATTTGTACTGAAACAGTTCAAAACGGTGATGTAACAGTTACAGCAGTGATCGAAAGTGACGGTGCAGCAAAAGTGAAAGAAACGACAGTGGAGTGACTCACAAACCGAACCATTGTGCCGCTAAATGACAGATAGCGAGTGTTTAGTGAACGTATTGAGGAAGGCTGTGAGATGATTCGGAATAAGGCGATTGAGATTATAAAGAGGTACGTAAAAACGCAAATAAATGGCGGAGGACGTCACGTCCTCCGTCGTATATTGTGATAATTGATATTATACAATAACTAGTTGTGTATGTTTGTGTGTGTGGCTGATATACAAACAAGTAGACTTTGTGCATAAAGAGAACACTGTCGTGACCAAAAAGTGAGTTACGATGGCTAAGTGGTATTCACTCCTCCTTTCTTGAACCTGTCAAATTCAGCTGTTATGTCAAAATACCTTCGTTATGATGTTGCTACATAACCAAATTTTAAAGCATTCTCAGCCCTTTAATCACTACTGGACAAAGGTTTATCCTCGAAGGGCGATCGGGACATATCCACTACGCTAGCCTAACTGCGGGTTGCTGAATTCAGATACGCCATTGAATTTCTTCTCTAAAAAAGTTTCCTCACTATGTTTTCCTTCACCGAAAATATAGTGGTACGTTTACAAACATTACAAAGAGATCATTGGGTCGGGTCCGGGTTCCAATTCAAGCGGTCTTCCAATAAACAAAAAAGTAAAGCAGTGTCCTCAAATTCCAAGACAGCTTCTCAAGTGATCATTATTCCTACATACGAAAACAAATTACGAACTTACCTGTACGTGAAGCTCGATCATAATTATTTATGATCAGCTAAATTCGAAGCGATTTATAATAACCCTCCCAGAAAATAATTTCTATCCCTACCCGTTAGGTATCTTATTTATTTTCTTGTTACTTTAAACAAAATGAGGTACTCGTAAAGATGGCGGCGCACACCTCGATTGGTCGTGAGACCGGAAAGACAAGTGCTGCCACATGTAGAAATTTTGATAATTTTTAAACATACCGTGCAAGGCTGTGACGAGGAGACAGGACTACAACATATAAAAATTCGCAAAGAATTTAGCTGAGAAATATAATCGTAGCTATAATCTTTCAATAAGTTTGTATGTTTGCTCAACTATATTGTTGTGCAAAACGGCGTAACTTTCTAATAGTTTAATAGGGGTTTCAGCACAGTTACTTAACATTATTACAGTTAATGTCTTAATTACTCTCTGGATGTCTTAATCGGGCCGATCGCTTAGACTGTGGGCTCTACTCTTCTTCTAGTATAGATTCCTACAAACCTTATATTTATGGTCGCATCACAGTCTGTTCATGCTAGCAGCTGTTAGCTCCATACAGTCCTGTAAGTACTTATACCTACTTCTTATATTAGTTTAAACAAATCGAAGCGACTGTTTACATAATATTTTTAGATATTTAACATAATCTTCTGAGCCAGAACATCTAATCATATCGGATTGTTTACAAAATAGATTCATACTATTTTTCAAACAAAGACATTATTTATAAAAACGTAAGTACCTAAATACTATAATGTATGAACCAACACCTTCCGACCCTTAACTCGCTCTTAACCTTCATCTTTCTATTTAGTGTATCGATACCACCTTTTTTAAATCGCATAGAGAGGATGCGGTACTCTCCGCCGATGTGTTCCCCAACAAGTACATTATAGGTGTCTTCATATGTAAATAGGTTCCTACTAGGTAAGTACCTAGACCATACCATTGTTTAACCCCAGGCAGGATGCTAGCCAAATGCAAACAAAAATAAAAACACTAGTTACGACATCTACCAGTCACCCTTACCCGAAGTAAGTGATTTCGATAAAACTATGTATTTGTTAGTGCTATTATACAACTATCTCCTTGAAGTAGGTGAATAAAGGGTCATTAGGCGCATTTGATTACACTTCCATTGTTACAGTTTTTGCTGAAAGTATGTACGGGTTCTACTTGTTCACACGTGGACGAGATTAAGTACCTACTACGCGTAGTACCTGAGTAGTGCACTAGTGCAGGGAGACTAGGTTATACCATATTAAACGTCAGGGTAGCCCCCGTATGTGCTGAAGTTCGACTTGTGTAGATGAATAATCTAGAAACGGTCAATTCCGGAGCGGGCATCGGTTTGCAAGTGAGCCTGTTAGAATGTATGATTCTATTCATTTGTTGGAAAATCAACAGCTATAAAAAACACTCACTAGTTACTTAGAAATTGTTTAATGTTAGGACAATAAACTTTACAGCAGCCGATATAAAGATCAGTTGCGCAACCCTTGCAATTATATTTTTGCCATCCGGTGTGTTTGCACTTGATATTTCACAATTTTACAGCCGGTATAAAGTCCCTACAGTCAATTACACACAATCGATTATTACTATTGTGTAAGAAATCGGAACCAAATGACATTGCGTACTTGAAATCGATTTCACAGTGAATTAAATTTCAGCGAGGTAGCAATTTTTTTAAGTGGGCTTTGAGATGTGTAGGTATTGAACAGATTTAAGAAATCGGTTCTTACTTTGGAGCTTTATTTGGCGAATAGTGTATTTTTCGGACATATCTTCAAGAACGATGTCTCAACGGAGAGAAGAGTAGTCTAAGATCTGGTAGCAAGAAGAAGACGTCGTGACAGAACTATTCGCTGTACGTGGACCACATTTCTTAAAGACAACAACTAAGTTTTCCGTTGTAGAATGTTCTCGTAATGTGACGAGCTGATTGCGGTGCAAAAGCATTGCGAGATCAGTGGTCACCGCCGACTCTTCGACCACCGTCTCACCAACGATGAACACAAAACCAAGAACCAAAACAACCAAGAAGAACTTTTAACAGTTATCCTCATAACGTAGAGCAAAGTAAATTCCAGAATTCCGTATTTTTTCATGAAACTGCGAGACGAGCCAGACAGTCACCTGGTGGTAAGCGTCACGCCTGCCCATAACGACTGTTGCGGTGTCAGACTTGTGAACTTGCGAATACGAGTACAATCCTACGCCTAAGCCTGCGCCGCAATGCACTGCTCGTCACCCTGGCATATTCGATGTGAAGTCTCTCTATGCTCAGTAATTTCTCTGGTACCATTACCCTTGAAACCGAAACACAGTAATGCTTGCACACTACTGCTTGGCGGATGAATAACTGACAAAGGTGTGGTACTTCCCAAGGCGGACTCTGCAATAGAGTCCTACGGCTACAATTATCTATCAGTTTAAATATCGGGATTTGAATACATACTTACAGCAACCACTTACGATATTAACTGATAAGTTAATTAGTTTCTCAATCAACTTTCAAACTGTTGATATTATCCACATAACATGTTAAATAATGTGGCGTAGGTACAGGCCAAGACTTACTTTTCAAATCAGTAAGTCATTTGTGTTTTTAAACTTGAATTTATTGATGTATTTTATATAATGTTTTAGTGTGAATCTTATTATGGACTAAGTCTGAAAATAAATTATTTGAAATTGAATTTAAACATTTAAGCTCCATCATCAAATTGATTAGTAGAATTGATTGATTGAGTTTTTATTGATGACACCAAAAATGATACAGAAATTATTAAACAAACGTGACATGTGTGTGTGCGGCCTTAGAAATTAAGTCAAACATTGAATAATTTATCTTGCATGACAAATGGCTGGATAAAACCTCACATAATGTACGAATATTGGAACATAGGTTATCGTGCTCAAACGTAACCTACGTTTTTCATACCATCATCGTGGTCGCTCTTGACCGCCGCTTGACCCGACAGGCTTGACTTGGCTTCTGGCAGATTGTATACATTACCACCTGCCACTTGACGTTATCCATTAGATTTTTATGAATTTTAAGTACTTAATTACTCAAACTAGCTGAATGTATTGTCTTGTGACACGCGACGTTTAGAGATCTTACCATAAGTATATTGCGAAATGGTCATTGTGCTGGAAGGTGGTGTTTTCTTCCAACGGATAGTAGCGAGTAGAAGGAGCATTTTTTTTGCAATGGGTTACCACGACCTCCCAACCTAATATTTATGTAACCTGCTCATTTATAAATCGATAAACAACTGCTAATTGACCTAGTAATCTATAGGAAGGACCCAATTTTAATTTAAAAAGATAAGTAGAAACACAAAATTTCCTTGAAAGGTTACCTAATAAGTCGCTCGTAGAATACTTGCGGTTTACGTTTACTTTCTACCCACAATCATAGACAGAGTGTACCGGCCACTTTAAATTCATTACCTACATAAATGCTCATCAAGAAGGTACTTAATGTCGTTTACGTAATCAAAGACAATTCAGGAACCCGATAATCTAGAAAGGATGTTAATCAGGACGTCGAGGCAGAATTGAAGGCAGGAACTACGTCATGCAGCCGTCGGTCATCAGTCGTTCGATGAGACGAAATTGAAAAAGGGAGAAGAAATAACAAAGAGTGTGTCATAGCCCGAAAAATAATTTTATGTAATGTAAAGTTCTTTGTTTTTGAGGTTATAGTGTTGAAAATTGAAATATGGATAATCTTTTTAAAAACAATAAATATTTTAAAGTTCTATTATTATTAACGGGATATTTTACCGTGATTATGTTGTGAAATGAGCTCCCGATATTTCGGCGCAGTTGCATGCACCATGTTTACGAGTAGACTGAAGAATGCGGGTGGTTGTCAAAAGAGTTCGAAAAAACATTAAGGGCATTCATAACGAACTACCCTCTTTCTAAGTCTTTTACTACGATTACTGGAACTCTTAACTCGAACTCAAGTCTCGACAAAACACACTCACAATATCACTGCATATGTAGTTTTGAACACATTTAGGACGTGACTTAGTATTTTTAAGGCAACCAATAAATATTTTATGCTAGGATTGATTTAAAGTAGTGCATATGGGAAGGAAAAAAATGAGTAAATAACCCAGCGGTATAGAAGATACGAGTATTTGGGAGCGGGGCGAATTTATTCCCCCCGGGCAAAGTCGCAGGCGACCTCTAGTTTTCAATAAGCATTGTTAGTATATAAAATGTAGGTAAACAGCATGTGGAGCACGCCGCTCTGTGAAATGCGATGACCAGTTATGTCAGAGGCCACAGTTATATCACGTCTGAAGGGTCAAGCAAACAGTTATGCAGCATTTCGTCCTTACGTCACCATTTGCACTTTGTAATGTTTCAGGAACTGTGTTATGTTACTGTGCAATGTAATGTTACAAAATGGATTCTGTATATTTTCAAATATTTTCCTTATTGGGTAACTTGAAAAAAAAACTGCTATATAGGAAAAACGAGGTCGCGGTAGGCCAGCCCCTTGGAGGTGACGATTTGAATATCATATGCATCGCGAATCCGGAACTCGGAGCTAAAAAGTATTCCTATAGTATATTAATGAAGAGTATTATTATCTCGTATCATTTCGGATCCTTCAGCAAGCAAATTCAAAAGATATATAGATAATGTTGTATCAGTACATTATAGGTAGGTGTGTATTTACATAATTTGGAAACGAGAAGAGTGCGCAATACTAAAGATCGAAAACATAAATAATACAATATTCACGAAAAAAGCCTCTTCGGCTTTATTTCGTGCAATTTTAGTTTCATAAAAAGAATATCCAAGCTTTATATTTCACACACTTAACTAGTAGCTTTGCATCAAGGCCTGATGAACATCTTACCTGCAATAGTGTTGAGGAACATGAGATACTCGAAGTTGGAGATCTCTCTCCGCTGCCACTTCTGCGTCATGTTGGAGTTGCGCATCAGTTGCCGGGGCGACATCATTGATGCCCGTCTGCAACAACACAAATAAACTCGTTAGCATTTTATATCTTATACATTCGTTGTTAAGGTCTTGTTTGGTTCCGTCGGTTTTATTCAATTCGCACTAGACACTAGCTAATTTGCTAGAACAACTTTAAATCTTTAGAAACGAATAAACGGTTTTTTATCGAGTCAATGTTCTTGAAAAACCTTTAAAAAAAGAAAAACGCATTTTTAGATATTTAAACGGTGCTACCATTATCGCGGTTGGTGTTAAAGTGCCTTCAAATAAAAAATAGCAATGTTAATGGAAGTTCAATGCCGATATATTGTACTAGGGTAAATGTTTTATTATGTAAGTAGTAAGTAAAGGTGTTTGATTCGAAATTTTAAGATGAGACTTCAGAGCTGTCTCTGTAGATAATTAAAACATACTTTACATCATCACAAAAATAATATTCCTTCTTGTGTGTTTTTAAAGGTTAACCAGTAACGAAAATAAATAAAGAAGTGGAAAAAGAAAGTGTGGAAACACTAAAAATAATATTCTTTCGTAGTTCGGCGTTCACTATTACCTCGAAACAAACCGATAAGCATATTATATTCAGGCACTTTTCCAGAACATCATACAATATAGTTTCTATAATCAGCCAAAAAGACACGAAGGGCTCCCTTAATAGTAAAAGGGAGAGTTGCCGGTCGCAGAATGCTCACCACCGTCAACTGAGAGGATGCTGCTGCCCGACCTCCGGTGGTTCTGGATGCAGTTTTAATCATTGCGAAAGGGACATGTGAGAAAGGGTCATTTTGCGAAATTAACATTTTGCGATCGTGACATTGTGCGAAAGGGACGTTTTGCGTGCAGTATAGACATTTCAGGAAAGGGACATTCTGCGACGGAGCCACCCAGGGGCCTTAACATCTAGTTTAGCATAGCATAATCAGTCAGACAAAAAAAATATTACAAAAGCTTTCCGAACAAACTCCGATCCAACTAACGATGTTGATATTATGTTCATAGGTAAATCCCAGTAAACAAGTAGGGTTGGTAATCATCGTCACGTAGTCTGGCCGTGCACATCGACCATATAAATTGGACGATTACGGGAGCAGTCGCTACACGACTATACCTCTCAAGCAGCAGACTCGGTACGTGGCTTCGGTTGAATCGGTTGTGTATATACTTCTACATTGTTGTCAATTTTGAAGGCTTTAGTTGACAGATCTAAACTAATTATAATATCGCTGTCCCTTTTTATCAGACATGATAGCTAAGGACAGCAATACTTTAGAACGGACATAAAAAGAGAGAAAGAATACTTCGCATATTCGTAGACAACGGATCTCACGACAAAGGACCTCCTAGATTAGGGTTAAAAACAAATATTTTAGCAATTTTTCAGTTCAGTTTGTAATTCTTTAAAACCATTATTGTTTTACGCAGGTAAACGTATGTAAATCATTCATTCATCATTATTCAAATTTTTTTAATATTTTTTTTTGTGTTGAATCGTATAAAGCGTTCGTATTATATACATTTGAATAGTTAAATCATAGTAATTTCTATGGTCATGCTTTAACCGATGAAAAAACAATTACAAAGTTAATAATGCCAGTAGGTCATTAAAATACGTGTAAAAATGACTACACGTTTAATGTGTTCCGAAACCAAGCATGTAAATCCGAGTCAAGTGCCTATTTGTTTATATATTATTATAATAATAAATTAAGATGTATAAATAACATGTTTGTTTCCGCAAACGACAGTTGTTCGGGGTCAGCAAGGGGTCAGCCTGTGAGAAATGAGCTCTCCGATAATACAAATGACGTTGATTACACCAATGACAAAATAATACTATACTAGTAGTTACACTAACTATAAATAAGTGATAGCTCTGAGTGAGACATTGACCGATAAATGTATGTACATAATAACTTTAAAAAGTTAAGTTAACACCAAAGCTTAATAATCATAATTAGGTGATAAGCATTTGCAAAGCACTAGTCTAGCATTAGTTTAAATTTTTACTGACATAATTTATACCATTATTTCACTTATTACGGAAATGCTTTAAAAATAAAGAGTCCGTCATATAACTCGTTATGTTTTTAAAGCTAAAATATCTCCAGTTTTCTTTCATTCAGACAGTCTGTCTATTTTGTGCCAAGGAGTGTAAAAGAGACGGCATTATTCCCAGCTGTTCACCATGACTCAATATCATGACTCCAGACTCAATGGGTCTTACTTACCTTCAAAATATTTAATTGTGTACCAAATTGACGAGTCCATAATAGAAGCATTCGTAGTACATATTTTTATTTTTAAAATTATACTAATGTGACTATATGATAATAAATGATATCCTATTCTATTCTATTCCATTGAGTGCCACTTTAATTGTTTATTCTCACTCTTTATGTATCTAATCACGGAGCATTCTAACTTCGTGCTAGACAAAGACCGTAATATGATCTAGAAGTGACGTCACATCTATGCACATCATACTATTTCCGTAACTCGCTTTGCGGGAAAAGAGACAGAGCTTCCCCTCCTAATGGCCATCAAAAACTCTATAATAATTAATAAATCTTCTAGTCGATTCAATATATTTCTTCAGCATACATAAATTATAATTATATTATATTCTTTGCAGATGCTGATTGATTAATTATTATAGAGTTTTTGATGGCCATTAGGAGGGGAAGCTCTGTCTCTTTTTATAGGAAGTTGATAGGACTAAAAACTTTTGTGGTGGTAGGAATCTACTGCAGTGCAGAGTCCGTCTGGGAAAGTACCATACCTTTGCAAGTTATTCAAGCGCCAAGTAGTAGTGTGCAAGCATTACTGTGTTCTGGTTTAAAGGGCAATGTTACCAGAGAAATTACTGGGTATACATCTCATGGGGGAGCGCAGTGCAGTGCAGCGCAGGATTGTGTTCGCGAGTACACAAATCTGGCACTGCTACTGTTAGTGGCAGGCATGACGCTTACCACCAGGCGAACGTCTTGTTCGTCTCGTCAATTGATTGTATAAAAAAAAAGTATACAGGTTCATTCTAGGTAAGCGTACTCCATCCTAGATCGCAACGTTGCTTACCATCAGGCAGGGTGTGGTCAAACGAAAAACTATTCTAGTAAAAAAATGTCATGGACATAAAACAATCCGTACATGTAAATAAAAACATTAGTGACCATGATCCACTTAAATATATTTCTAATCAATTTGGCAAATATTGGTAAAATAATAGTCAAGTTGACCCAGATGCAAGCGTTAGTATGTGGGAAGTGTGTCAAGGTGAGGGCGGCCGTCGACCCGCGCCGCGACGCGCAGTACGCACGCAGCACACGAGCGCATATACACCACTATTTTTTATTGATGTCTAAATCTTTAAGGGGTCATTGTGCTCATCATTACGAACAACTTTTCCTATGGGACCAACCCTGAAATCGCGAACTAAAATATCAGCTGTTCCTTACAAAAAGTTCATCGACCTTGGGCAAAATGTATGGAACAGCTGTTTTCCTTTTTGCGATTTCAATGTTGGCCCCATAGTAAAAGTTGTTTGTTTTGATGTACAGAATGTGCCCTTAAAAGGATACTAACTGATTAAAACTCACCCTGTATAGGTAGGTACCTTAAGTATAGACAAAAATATTGTATACTTATAGACATACATAGTAAATCATTGTGTATACTATATTTTCTGGCACACTATGTACACATCTGGGGTCTAGTGTTGGGTGTAACAAAAATCAATCTATCTCCCTTTGACATGTATATTTATATATGCTTTATCTAACAATAAAATGATTAACAAGAGACCCTTATTGTTCATATCGTCCTGGTTTCGTGTGTTATATATATATATATATATATATATATATGTCCTACTTGACGTGTCCGTCAATGGCGAACCTCGCTAGCTCTTGTGGCGAGCACGCAGGTGGCTGGCAAACCAAATTTACTTTTAAAGGTTCTACTGGAAGGCGCACAGTGCAAATGAATAATTAATAATGATTAGTATGTAATAACAGATTACATTTTAGCAGTTAGCATTCTAAGTATTCGTTAATAGTATTAAAAAATTAAACAGTGTTTTAGTCGCCTATCAGGTTTAGGCCTATTCTCTCATTCTCTCGAACAAATTCCACAATTATTTACCATTAATTATAGTTAGTATCATACACGTGCGTAAAGCGCGTGGCGCGAATGACTGATAATAAAAAAAAATTAAAAACAGAAACAAGACAATAAACAAAGAACTTTTTTAGAACCCGCTGAGAATGGACGCCCGGAAAAACAAACGTAATTAATAACATTTCAGATGTTTTGTGTCCGAGTAGGTTGTTCACTTAAAATGTATCAAAACCGGAAGAGTGCAGAGGTCACGATATCTTTACACAGGGGCCGCACTGCAGGCGCTGAGCTCAGGGGGCTCTAGTTAAAACTATTGACATTCTTTCTGTGTGTTATGTGTGGGTATGTCTAGCTGAATAAGAGTGACACATAAGGTAAATAAAAATATTTATAATTCTCGCCTGGAAACTACCTCACTGATCGTTAACCTTTAGACTCATTTCTTTGGGTACTATTTAAACTAAGACGAGAATAGCAAGCAGTTTCGCATTTGTTTAAGTATACGTATACAATACATTGCATATACTGTTCATAACACACGGCTTGATTGTTCGTAGGTACAGATACTATCTGATTCACTATAAGCACATAATAAATAATAGTACAAGTGTATAGGGCAAGGCTATAGGTTAGGAGCTAACTATTATTTAAGCTGTGCTACAAAGCTACAAACGACATACCAAGGCGATCGGACAATTTAGAGCGGACTAGTTTTTAACTGCGTATAGAAAGAAACGCAAAGCTGCCTTTTAGTATAATAACCATTTCCAAATTATGGGGGTAACAGGCGGCATAATTTCTTGTTAACTCGGTTAAAAAAAACCGACACTACACTACACGCCGCACGCACACACAACCACAAACGTAGTGTAACGGCTACACTTGCCTTTTATGGCACCCCAAAGCGTGCTCCTGGGGCGGACCCTGGCCTCTATCAGAAAAAACGAGGAACTATAGTTGTGTGTCTATTTTTTTAAAGACTTCGGAAGAAAACAATAACTACAAGTGTTAATTTGACAACTCCAGATATGATTGGTATCAAGGTGTTGCCCACGCGCTCGTAAATGCGAATGTGAACCATGTTTTGCAGTTTTTGGCCGCAGCTTGGCAGGTTGTTATAATGTAAGGCCGATCGTTAAACTTTTATGAATTAGCAAAATTGATGGCTTTATCAGAAAATGTCTGTTTCCTTACGAATTGTTGTTTTTTCTTCATGTGGTTCTAATTTTCAGAAGCACTCCCAATTGATGAACACGTAACATACCAGATAGCACTTTAATTGTTAGCCCTAAAGGTCCCAATACGCAGATGTACCTTTATATTATGCAATTCTTTTTTTATTTAAAGCTTTTTCGTTCATGACCTGTTGAACTTAAAGCTTTACATTCTTATCCTTAAGTATAGAACTCAACCTCGACTAGTGACTTTGAAAACAATTAAAACACTTATTAATTTAACAAAACTGCATAAGGAAAGGATAAAATAACGCAATAATGCATCCTATATCACGCTTCCCTCTAGCCGAGATGTAACAACCAGACATATTTTTTGACAATTGTTGATTATGTGTAGGTAATAAAGTAAAAATAATTTATTAATGTTTTTTTACATTTACAATTTATTGCTTAAGCCAACTTAAATTTATTATTTTTATTTGGAGTTGTCTCTTCATGGTTTCTTTGGTGAAATAAAGTTTTAGTAACTATAGCTCTCGACTTCGTCTCGGGCTTACATTCGTCTACTCGTTTGTAAAAACCAAATCCGCACGTGTGCCATACAACGTTTTACAACACATTTGCGAGAAAACAGATAACAGAAGTACAGCAGATTATGAAACAAACTTTATTATTTTGTTTATAAATATCGGTCGGAAAGTCGCAACTAAATACTTGACACTGGCAAATGCACAAAGTGCGATGCCATAATCCTCCTAGGAGGAAAGAAGAAGAAAACTTCGTTTTCGTTAAAACGTTTCTTAAATGAGTGTATTTTTGTGTTGTTTCCAAAACTTCGAAGAAGCTTGTAGTAAAGTTGCCACGACTTTATTAGGGCTTGAATGGACTTGACTTTTACTTACAGACAACTTAGACTCATTCGACTAGAAAATTATCAAAAACTTGAAAAAGTGCGACGCCATACTGCTCCTAGGAGGAAAGATGAAATTCTTATATACTTTTATGGAAATTAAAAAAATACCGTAAAGTTTACGCACGGCGCTATACAAATGAGCGTGCGGTAAAGGTTTTACCGCAAGCTTCGTTGTATGGTGCGTAATGTTTAACTTTCGAACGATGTATACAGGCTTCGTAAATGCACTTTTTGAACAAATGTGTTGTAATAGTACATTATGATACAAGTGTGCTATGTTGGTCATTACATTAGAGGCGGTATTATGCGCGCGAGCCGCAGGCGAGCGCGATAAGGAAGCCGAGAGTGTACTGAAACATAGCACAAGAGTTTCATACGACTGTTTTCATCACACTTGCGAGGAAAAGCAAACTTTTTTTGATAATAATCAACCACACAGCGAAAACGTCAACAAACATTTGCGGAAAATGGCGTACAAACCAGCAATGCGCGCGCTGTTTGACATTTACTTCAGCGGCATAAGAACTCTTTGTTGGTATTACAAAAAAACTGTAAGTATTACCCGGCTATATTAAGAGTGATTCGTATACATACGTCTAATTGCAGTCACGTATATACAAACTTGACTTTACCGGGTTATACCTATTATAGTACAAGTGCCGTAATGTAAAGTAAAAAGCACGCGTGCGTAATAGCTTGGGTTATGAGCCTAAAACCGATGCAATAAGATCCACATTACGAGCAAGTGTGATGAAATAGTACATTATGATACGAGTGTGCTATGTTGGTCATTACACTAGAGGCGGTATTATGCGCGCGAGCCGCAGGCGAGCGCGATAAGAAAGCCGAGAGCGTAATGACTAATAGCACAAGAGTACCATACGACTGTTTTCGTCACACTTGCGAGGAAAAAACCATTTTTTTTTGATAATAATCAACCACACAGCGAAAACGTCAACAAACATTTGCGGAAAATGGCGCCCAAATCAGTAATGCGCGCGCAGGTTGACATTTACTTCAGCGGCATAAGAACTCTTTGTTGGTATTACAAAAAAACTGTAAGTATTACCCGGCTATATTAAGAGTGCTTCGTACACGTACGTCTAATTGCAGTCACGTACAAACTTGACTTTACCGGGTTATACCTATTATAGTACAAGTGCCGTAATGTAAAGTAAAAAGCACGCGTGTATAATAGATTGGATTATGAGCCTAAAAGCGATGTAATAAGATCTACTTTACGAGCAAGTGTGATGAAAAATATATTATATCGAATATTTACCTAAATGAAGTGTTTACACACTTTGGGTATTTCCGATTTCAATGCATAGACTGTATGAAAAATTCTCGATTCCTGATTTTTCTTACAGTCTCTGCATTAAAAACATCGCATATTCAATATAATTACACATACTTAGCTTAGAAAGAAATAAAGTCTCTAAATAAAATAAATGGGGAATCATTTTGGATTTTTCCAAAAATCGGGCTGAGTTGCCTTAGGAGAGGAAGCGGTACCTAGTGTTCCAGCAGTTCCCTATGGTGGGCTGATTATATAAATTCATTTTTTATCACACTTGCTCGTAAAGTGGATCTTATTACATAAGTATGGCTCATAATCCAAGACATTACACACGCGTGGTTTTTACTTTACATTATAGCATTAGTGGTATAATAGGTATAACCCGGATAAGTTAAGTTTGTACATGACTGCAAGTTATAATTTATGTTTAAGAAGCATTCCGCCGAGTATTAGCCATAGCCGATTATAGTATTCGTTATAGCTGAGTAATACAGTTTTTTTATAATACCAACAAAGAGTTTTTATGCGGCTAAAGAAAATTTCACCTGCGGGCGCATCGCTGCTTGCCTTTTCCCATAAATATTTGTTGACGTTTTCGCTGTGTGGTTGATTATATTCATAATGAGTTTGTTTTTTCCTCGCAAGTGTGATGAAAATTGTCATATGGAACGCGTGTGCTATTGGTAATTACACTCTCGGCTCCCTTATCACGATCGCCTATGCCTCGCGAGCATTATACCGCCTCGAGTGTAATGACAAACATAGCACACTTGTGTCATAATGTACAATGAACAGAGTCTTTGTCATGCAGAAACGAGCCATACGTGCTATATGTGGTGTCCAGAACGATGTCTCATGCGTAGAGCTATTTAGGGAACTTCAGATACTGCCCTTGCCATGTGAGTTTATTTACCAGATAGCCCTATTCACCCATGTAAACCTAAAAACGTTCCAACGTAGGGGCGTTCACAGCACGTTAGCTTTACGAAGCAATAAAAAGAAAGACCAACTGATAACCCCGACGCACCGTCTCGTCAAGTCGGAGAGGTCAGTGTACATTTTGGGGCCCGCGATCTACAACCGTATACCAGCTTCCATTCGGGATGCTCATTCCACTGGGTGCTTCAAAACCAAGCTCAGAGCGTGGTTGCAAGAGAATTTGTTTATGACATTGAAGCTTATTTTAAAATAATAGATTATTAACGTATTTTTTAAAATTATTATTTCATTTTATTAAGTGATTATTTATTGTGACATACTTAATGAAATTTGACGTGTAACTTTGATGTTATCAATAAAATATTTGTATTTGTATTTGTACAATAATTTTTTTTATGTTACTGATATACTCTAAACACAAAAAATAATTGAGATCAATGATTATCTTATAAATATATGACATGTTAGTTTATATTCATTTAATTTGTTCAATTAACACAGCGATCAACTTTGCTATTTTACTTAACCGCCCAGTTGGAATCAAGTTCTGGTGGGAGCGTTAATAGTAGACACATACAAACGTTACTAATAAAAAAGTTATATTAAATAATATTCCACATATAAGTCAAGTAGGAAACGATTCGCTTCCTATTGAAAGCGCTCGTTTATCTTCCGAGCGGAAGCTTGCGAGATAAGCGCGGGCGCACACTCGCCACTTTAGTGGAGGCTGCGAAAATAAAACTACATTTAACGTCGCTAAAATTGTGTCTCTTGAGCTCTCTTTCCAGGTTTGGTTTCCTTATATCTAAATGCATAATAACTACAAACATGTTACTAATTTATAATTTACATTCCTGCATCACGTCGATTATAATTCATTACATAGGTCAAAATTAAAATCAATAATAAGTAACTTACCGAAGCACCAGTCAAACTAAACGAAACTAAACGAGAACTCCACCATGGCCGGGCCTGCTGCTAAAAGTGCCCATCAAACCAGCGCCATTTCCCCGCTGGATCGTCAACGAGATGAGTTGGGCTAAATACTGTCCTGACCGCGGGTCCCTACCCTTCTCCTGCCCATCTGCCCGGCATCTGACCCCTACGAGCCCGCAGTTTCGACGGCAAATGGGACGAACTCGTACGCCGACTCCAAGCACGCGTATTTGTGACGTTTTGCCTTTGCTGCCGCCTCAGCTCCCGCACCAGCTACTTGTTGAGAAGCGGACAGATGGCAAGCAGCGAAGGTACTCACGCAAGTAGCGTCCCACACCAAGCAAAGACCTCTCCGCCAGGGAATCAGCGTAAGACCGTCCGGGCGTTTGCCGTCGGAACGAGAAAGACCACATGATACTTACATTGTTTTTGTTTAATACTCGTACATGTACATGTTTAGAATTTTTTTGTTTGTTTGTTTGTTTTCTAAAATTGATTATTTTTTGTATAATTTTACGGTAGAAATTTGTAAGATTACTCGTAAGTTTCGTGAGAGCTTATAATAGGCGAAACACAACCTTTGGCGGAATTTTGGCACAACCACGCGGTCTATAGAAACTGACTCCGGGAAGAAGTACTTCCATTCAAACATCCAGTCTACAAGAGTCTATTTTGAGTTGTGTATTTTTTGTGTATTGTGTTTTTTCTAAAATGTCTCCGTGTCGGGCCATACTAACGGCTCGCATAGGTTTCGCTTCATACAATTCGTGATCATGTATTCTGATATATTCCTGTTGTATTCAATAAGATAAGTAGGTATTTACTTAGGCTATGGTCTGCAACAAACGAGTTTCCTTAAAATGGCCGCCTAAAGTCAAATGAAGTTAGTTAGTTCAGCGAACTTCATTTTTAAGAAGAAGAAGTTAAATTACATTTGTTAACTCAAGCAACGTTATAAGTAAGACCCACAATAGGGAAACGGATCACGGTATCAGTGGAGACAACGCTCCAGGATCCGTGAAGACAAACCCCAATAAAATAAAATAAATTTTGCGTGGACATTTTACGCAGCTCCATCTAAGCCCCAAACTAAGCAAGGCTAGCTGAAGGAATACTTATATACCGTTTTTTTTGTTGTAAATACATACTTAATACTGTTATGCCCTGCTTTTTGAATATGCCGCGTTTTTCTACAACACCGGAGACACGGCCGATTCGGCCAAAAGCCG
This sequence comes from Erannis defoliaria, assembly GCA_905404285.2. Taxonomy (NCBI): domain Eukaryota; kingdom Metazoa; phylum Arthropoda; class Insecta; order Lepidoptera; family Geometridae; genus Erannis; species Erannis defoliaria. Next base: position 987,202 of record FR990082.1, on the reverse strand, counting down.
TGAGGGACCGGCCGACATATATTTTTTCAACCAACTTCACACTTACTGTCTGTCAGTGTCAGATTGACACCGACAGTCTGTCGGGTTGACACTTGACAGACCTAAGTGTTACAAGTGGGAACATTGAATGGGAGAAATTAGTTTTTCCCAAAACAAAACCCACAGGAAAGATCACCGTCTAATTTTCTCGCTTCCCTCTCGTTGTCGGCGGTGATAGGGAGAATTTTTAGACCCACTCTCTTCCAAATCGGTCGCGCCGTGTGTGAATTCTACTGAACGCGGGTTACGTGAAACATTGGGAGTTTAAGTTGAGCGGAGCAGACAACCCTCGGATTGCAAGTCTATAAATAGCTCGCTGCAAGAATTTGTCGACCTATTTCTGCATTCCTGCGAGTCATCGCCTGCCAAATCAAGCCTGAGGTCCGGAAGCAGGTAACTACGCACTTTTGTTTCATCGGTTGCGTGAGGTGCCATCTTTTCCATTCCTGGTCCGGGCTTGAGATTGTGATCATTTGTCCCCAGGTAGGCGATGCCTTGCTTGGGTCGCAATTCACGACCACAATGTACGGCTGTGGTCCCGGACCTCCCTACAGTATTTTGGGGTTGCCCCAGGTGAGGATCGCCGACTAATCGCGGTGCCACGTCGCCCGTCAAACGCCCTGCTAACTTCCCCAATTTATTTTACAGCCTACCCGACGGCCTGAGCCGACCGAGCCGCGTCCTGACTTCGCTTCGCACGCGTGCCTTCCAACCCGTTTAAACGGTAAGTACCCACAGTTTATCCTTGATCAGTGCGGATGATCACCTCCCCGTTTAAGTTCGGAAAGTTAGTGAAACGTGAACGTGGCAATCCTGCCACGCGGCTAGGCCGGCGAAACCTCTTCCAGGCCACGCTACCGCTATCGCGTACCTCCGCCGTGGATCTATTTTAACTAAATCTAACTGGAGCCCCCGTGCTTTCCAGGGTTTTTTTAATTGGCCGGTATTCACCGCGTACGGGCTCCCTCTCGGGGCTGCCGCGTCGCTTCGTGCCGCTTCGCGCCGCTTCGCGACTCGCGCCCCGGCCGCAGCACGCCGGCTCCGAGCCCGTACACCGCGTGCCGCCCGTGACCGCGTGTCGTCACGGCGACACCCCACTTCAGCTACGAGCGCCCGCTCCCGCGCGCTCGTGGATAACCCAAGTAACTTCTCCTGTCTCTACGGATCGACAGGTGGCGCCCATTTTTCTTTTACTTACGAACATTCGCGAAGGTTCGAGCACGTTAGGAGTTAGCCTACGCACCTCGACTTCCCGTCCGCTAGCCGGGTTAGTCTCTTTGTCCATCTCACCACGTTGGCATCAAGTAGGAATATTTTGTAACCCTAGTCGCTAAGAACCTAGGTTACCTTAACCTTATTTTTATCATAGACCTAAGAAAACTGTAAACGGCAACCGACTGTTACTGTATTTGTTAAACTTGAATTGTTCCTCTTCGTGTGTGTTAAAATGGATAATAAGAATCATTAAAAAGGCAATCGCTACTCAGACTCCTATTGACTTTTCTTTTCAAAGCTGCCCTGAGGTAGGAATCGTAGGGTCTCAAATTAGATTTGCAACAGTGGCAGCCCAACGTGGTTAAATTCATAATAACTTCTAGTCCGTCACCGGTTATTCGGGGACAGAATCGTGCTCAAACTTAGCGAATAATTTTTTTTTCTCCCTTAAAATTTTTTTGGTGTTTCATAATAAAGTAGGTAGGTAAATATTTACTTGGAAACTTCTAGTGCTAACAAGTGTTAAATATTAAAGTAGGTAGGTAAATATTTACTTGGAAACTTTTTGTGCTAACAATATTTTCAGGAAAAATCAATTTAATATTAAGATTTATTCTCATATTGTTTCTCCAGATACTTGATATAGCCATCATGTGTTATAATTGTGTATTTAACTGGAGAATGCTTACATACTGATCAGCCCTGGGTTTGTTTTTTTTTCAAACAAACCTACATTTATATGTATAATTGAACAGGGAATCAGTATAAGTGAACATTCACCAATTTTAGCTGACTAATTAGATTTAATTAAGACAAAACTCAGTGTACTTGCCAACGAGGTAGATTTAATCAGTTGCCAACTCACACATTCGCGTTTTTTTTTCTTATTATTATATCAACTGTCCAGCTTTCTTTGTTATTTTTTACTTAGGGTCGGAGAGAGAGAGCGAGCAGGAGAGGCAGAGGACGCTATCGTTTTGTTTTTTTTATTTCGTTTTAGCTTGTCGACTGTTACTCCATCACTCTTATCCCGCTTTCTCCCCCCAACTAGTGATTTAGGCCAAGTGCGACGCTGACCGGAGTTTTTTTTTCTCTCCGTTTTGCACATAACTTTATATATGCAATTAAGGCATATGTACACGTCAGCGGACGCGCACACTTTCAGGGTGACCCCTGGTAGCTGCCACGTTTATACGAAGGACAGCTACTATATGGATAAACTCAAATAGGTTAGATAATCCTTTAATCGTTGCAGCATGGAGACTCACTAATTCTCGGGACTGAATCAAACAGTACCAAGATTTCCGTGAGGAAGAGTCTACTTGATTGGTAATACTCCTTTTTTTCTTTTTCAAAAAGAAAGGAGTGTATTAACTTAAAGGTATTATCTCACCTAAAGCCAAAAAGGTGCCAAGGCAGAGGTAAGGTTTTTTGTGAGTTCAATACCAATAACTGCATTCGATCCTTTTTATAATGTGTTTTTTAAGGTGAGCTTTTTATATTGCTCTCCTGCATGTTGGGACCGAGCAGTATTGTGTATTATTTTTCTCCACGCCTTTACGGTATGTCGAGGCATACCTTTTTTTGAATTTTGGGTTTTTCCGTGTCCTTTACAGTATGTCGAGGCATACTTTTTATTTTATTTTGGAGTTTTTCATGACCATTACAGTATGTCGAGGCATACTATTTTTTTTAAATTTAGGTTTTCCATGTCCTTACAGCATGTAGAAGCTTACTTTTAATTTTGTTACTTCCATGTCCTTTACAGCATGTCGAGGTAAACTTAAGTTTTTATATATTTTTTTCTCCTCCATGCCCTTACAGCATGTCGAGGTATACTTAAGTTTTTTTTCTCCTCCATGCCCTTACAGCATGTCGAGGTATACTTACGTTTTTATATTTATTCTCACCATGTCCTTACAGCATGTCGGAGGTATACTAAAGTTTTATTTTTTTATCTCCATGCCCTTACAGCATGTCGAGGCGTAGTTTTAATTTTGATTTCTCCATGTCTTTACAGCATGTCGAGGGTTACCTACGTTTTATTTTTCTCCATGCCATTACAGCATGTCGAGACTTACTTCTTTTTATTTTTTAATTTTCTCCAGGCTCCACGGCATTTCGAGTTTTTTTTTACATAACTATTGCAACTTAACTGATTTACTATGCAGTTCAAGTTTCGTGTAACGGTTCACCTATTTTTATATAACTTTTTAATCGTTACAGGTTTTATGCTGGAGGGCCAGCAATGAAATTTTCTCCTATACTAGAAAATTTCTTGTATTGGGGGAGTGTGTTACGCCCTGCTTTTTGAATATGCCGCGTTTTTCTACAACACCGGAGACACGGCCGATTCGGCCAAAAGCCGTGAGGGACCGGCCGACATATATTTTTTCAACCAACTTCACACTTACTGTCTGTCAGTGTCAGATTGACACCGACAGTCTGTCGGGTTGACACTTGACAGACCTAAGTGTTACAAGTGGGAACATTGAATGGGAGAAATTAGTTTTTCCCAAAACAAAACCCACAGGAAAGATCACCGTCTAATTTTCTCGCTTCCCTCTCGTTGTCGGCGGTGATAGGGAGAATTTTTAGACCCACTCTCTTCCAAATCGGTCGCGCCGTGTGTGAATTCTACTGAACGCGGGTTACGTGAAACATTGGGAGTTTAAGTTGAGCGGAGCAGACAACCCTCGGATTGCAAGTCTATAAATAGCTCGCTGCAAGAATTTGTCGACCTATTTCTGCATTCCTGCGAGTCATCGCCTGCCAAATCAAGCCTGAGGTCCGGAAGCAGGTAACTACGCACTTTTGTTTCATCGGTTGCGTGAGGTGCCATCTTTTCCATTCCTGGTCCGGGCTTGAGATTGTGATCATTTGTCCCCAGGTAGGCGATGCCTTGCTTGGGTCGCAATTCACGACCACAATGTACGGCTGTGGTCCCGGACCTCCCTACAGTATTTTGGGGTTGCCCCAGGTGAGGATCGCCGACTAATCGCGGTGCCACGTCGCCCGTCAAACGCCCTGCTAACTTCCCCAATTTATTTTACAGCCTACCCGACGGCCTGAGCCGACCGAGCCGCGTCCTGACTTCGCTTCGCACGCGTGCCTTCCAACCCGTTTAAACGGTAAGTACCCACAGTTTATCCTTGATCAGTGCGGATGATCACCTCCCCGTTTAAGTTCGGAAAGTTAGTGAAACGTGAACGTGGCAATCCTGCCACGCGGCTAGGCCGGCGAAACCTCTTCCAGGCCACGCTACCGCTATCGCGTACCTCCGCCGTGGATCTATTTTAACTAAATCTAACTGGAGCCCCCGTGCTTTCCAGGGTTTTTTTAATTGGCCGGTATTCACCGCGTACGGGCTCCCTCTCGGGGCTGCCGCGTCGCTTCGTGCCGCTTCGCGCCGCTTCGCGACTCGCGCCCCGGCCGCAGCACGCCGGCTCCGAGCCCGTACACCGCGTGCCGCCCGTGACCGCGTGTCGTCACGGCGACACCCCACTTCAGCTACGAGCGCCCGCTCCCGCGCGCTCGTGGATAACCCAAGTAACTTCTCCTGTCTCTACGGATCGACAGGTGGCGCCCATTTTTCTTTTACTTACGAACATTCGCGAAGGTTCGAGCACGTTAGGAGTTAGCCTACGCACCTCGACTTCCCGTCCGCTAGCCGGGTTAGTCTCTTTGTCCATCTCACCACGTTGGCATCAAGTAGGAATATTTTGTAACCCTAGTCGCTAAGAACCTAGGTTACCTTAACCTTATTTTTATCATAGACCTAAGAAAACTGTAAACGGCAACCGACTGTTACTGTATTTGTTAAACTTGAATTGTTCCTCTTCGTGTGTGTTAAAATGGATAATAAGAATCATTAAAAAGGCAATCGCTACTCAGACTCCTATTGACTTTTCTTTTCAAAGCTGCCCTGAGGTAGGAATCGTAGGGTCTCAAATTAGATTTGCAACAATACATTTAATAAATTGAAATAGTGAGCGCGGAGCCTTACTAGCCAGCCTCAGTGAAGCCAGCTCGCAAGTAGCAAGTGACACAAACGACACGACCCGTCTGGCAAATATCGACATTGAACTCTGGTACAGTCGCTTATAATCACATTTTACACTGCCCAATATAAATTATGGAGACAGCGCCGTCTTTGAGTAAGCTTCACTAGATGGTTCTCACACCGCGTGCATACGGCAATGACGGTTTCTTTTGTGTCAGTCAAAAGCACACGTCAATGTTGTCGCGTCGGTACACACCTACCAATATAATCGTATTGATAGGTATAATTCAATATGTTTTACCATTCATAGGCATGTCGAAATATCAGTAAAGATTAGAAATTGAATACACTAGGTGCGCTCCGCGGTTTCTCCCGCGTGCCTCCGTCTTATCTCACTCTATTTCTGACCTGCTCGTTTCTTACTCCAGTCCACCTAGCACGCGAGCCGTGATAAAAATCTAACCCCTCTTTTTTCCCCGCGAAAACGAGACAGACGTATCCATATTCTAGCTTTATCACGTTCCCGCCCGCGGAAATACTAATTAGTCCTCGGCGCGTGCTAAGGGGGCAGGTGCTTTAACGCTAACCCCAATGTCTTTCTTATTATGACTTACCTATACATAAATGATAGATATATACGATCGCAGACTTATTTCAGGTTCACTAAAGGTCTATATTTGCAGAACATTGTACTCGGTTCTTTTTAATAGTTTAGGCAGGGCACACCGATAAAGCCAATCAGCTTATTTTTCTCCGAGTTGTCTGACAAATATCGTGATTACGTACAGAAAACTTAACTCAAATCACGATAAAATATAGCCTATTGCGCTCGGGGATAATGTTACCTTTCTATCAGTGAAACATTTTTACAAAACAGATCAGTAGTTCCCCGAAGATTTTTCGAGCAAACAAACAAACTAACAAAATATCAAATCGTGCTTTGTGGCAAAAGGAATAAGGACATATTTTTTATCTTTGTTATTTTGTTCTTTTGCCACAAATAAACGACTGCGGTCTTCATAAATAAATCATAATAAAATAAACAATAAACGGCCTTCGTCCTGCAGTGGACATCTTATAGCTGACGCCGATACAAAATCCAATCTCTCAAAAAAGAAAATTAATATGCATGACTGTCAGTGTGTTAGTAAAATTCTAAACTATTCGGCTCTTCATTGTTTTTCTTAATGCGTGTGCAAAACTCGTGTTCATGGCTTAAAGAACTGATATAAAGGAGTGCATTTTCAGCTTTCACGCATGTTGGACTAGACTATTTTGTTGAAAACGTAACAAACATCATTCAGTACTTTACTATGTGTAAAGTATAAAGCGCGTGACTGTACTAATCCACTTCATTAGCGCAACTAGATTTGTGTCTGTCGCTTTAACACACGATTATCGACCGTCTGACATGGCTGTTAATAACACTCGTGCCTACACATATCAGAAACAAAAACTCGTTTAGAAGTAGGTAGTAAGAATAAGTAGTTTATTGACCGATCGAAAATTCTCTTCTCGCAGGGAACCAGTTCTGTAACTCGACACCAACACTGAAATATCGTTGCGGCGGAAATCGGTCGACCTTTCCACAATTTTCTAGAAATTAACCGTAAATATTGTTTTGTAGGACACGTTTCGGGGAGACGTATTCTAGAGTGGAAACCATGAATCGGCAAAAGTAACGTAGGACGCCCTGTGACTAGATCTTCTTAGTCGATTGAGTGACAGTATACTTAGAATACTGTCCGCAATGGACTAAGCGTGCCTTGGTTGGTGCCACAGATCATATAGCCAGTTGGCTCATCTCAGTTGAGATGGCTCATGAACATAATTTCTCCTACAAACACGACTCACCGTTGCGGGCAGGGGGCAACGTTACATGTTTGTGATTGGCCAGTCACTGAGATGACGCAATCTGAGTTATGAGATACAATGAGATTCTGACATACTTGCAGTGGCTAGCAGTGGTTTTTAAACTACAAATTTTCGTTTGGGGAAGTCGGACGAGTAGTCAACAGGATTTATAGTCTTTGGTTGGTGCCCATGTCCATGTTGATTATGATGATTATATGGATAAATCATTCATGTCACATCATAAGCTAGAAGGTGTCCACTGCTAGACGAAGGCCTCCCCCTAGGTGGTAGGAGGTGCCCTGCAGTGGTTCTGGATGCAGTTTTAGGACTTACTTACGTCCATTTACCAAGTCCACGACATTTATGTAATATTCGATAAATTTGCTGTTTAGTGCACTTCATCAACAGCCGGAAGACGTCGAAGAGGGAGGTGCACTGACGTTACGAAAATCTAACAAGAATAAAGGAAATATGGAGTTATAAATAACGGTTGCACTGAGCTACAAGGAGCTCATTGTACTCATTACTGTGGACATAAATCCAGTTGACATCACATCCGCTAACACTGATGGCAATCGAGAAATCGCCTTAGTTGATAGAGAAGTTTTTTACGTCCACTTGCCACTATTATGGGACTAATTCTGAAATTGTGAAAAAAACAGCTGTTCCATATATTTTGTTGCGTGATATTTTTTTAATGTAACAGCTGATTTTTATAACAAAGACAAAGGTAACTAACTAACTAACTACGAAAATACCACTAACTTGACCTACCTACCTACCTACCTACCTACCTACCTACTTACCTTTAACTATGAAAATTTGTGTGCGATTCGGTTTCGGTTTTCGGATTATGCTATGGTAGAGATAGATAATAGATAAGCGTTCCGTTGGCAGGCAACCAGCCCGTTAGGTGGACGACATCATACCCATAGCGAGCCACATGTGTATGCTATTGGCCCGACACAGGGAACAATGGCAAAAGGTAGAGGATGCCTAAACCCGGCAAGTGGAAACCGGCTGATGATGACGGTGACGATAATTAGGTTAAACAGTCATCAACAAAATCTAGTTAAACAGTCATCAACAGCCGGAAGACGTCCAGTACTGGACGAAAGCCTCCCCCTTAATAGGGAGGGGTTGCCATAATCCCCACGCTTGGCAGGCGGCTTGGGGATCGCAGAATGCTTACCACCGTTAACTAAGAGGACGCTGCTGCCCGTCCTCCGGCGGTTCTGGTTGCAGTTTTAGGACCTACCCAGGTTAAACAGTAAAAGTGGTAAATACAAACATTACATGTTAATAATGCATAGACAGAATGAAACCTTAAGACGTCCGCGTCTGGCAGGACTTGAACCTGCATACGAGCAATCACCGGGTTTCCCGACTGCTTTTCCAATTAAGCTACAGAAGCTTTTGCCAGACCGGCCATAATTCTCAAACTATATGCTTACAAGTAAAGCGTTGAAGCGTCTGTATTTTTGTTTAAAACAAGTATTTACTGACCTAGAAATACCCTAGTGTGGAAACATTTCATATAAAAATATTCTCTAATGCAAACATTGCTAGTAAAATCGGAAGTCAGTCAACGCTCTCCATCTGCCGCGAAGCATCTAATGGTCTCTCGCAGCGTCACCGTCGTTGTTGTGTGTGTGAGCAGTGCTGCGGTCAAACACTTGGCATGCCGATATAAAGCCATTGATAGGTAGTATGAATAAATGATACGGTATTATGTGAAATTTGAGCATTTGTCCATCAATACTTTTGTCTTCGGCCGCTGTATTGTATGGAGTAACAAGCCCACATACTACAATAGCAATTAAGCGACAGCGTGCTCATCGCGTATTACAATAATACACAAAACTCCAAAATAACCAAGCACGTGATACTACAAAACAGACACATTAGTGCTGGCGAACTATCGATAGACCCATTATAGTTGACTATCGGTAGTTCAAATTGAATATACGTGGGCGTTTACGTGGGCATGGGTTATATTATAACCGTTTGTTGCCCGTGGTCCTACCGCGTAGTTCTAGTAGTAGGACCATGGGATACTATGGGTTGTACAAACTAATAGATTTCTACTTAATTTAATTAATTTAATTATAAATTAAATTAAAGCAGTCAAGATATCGATAGTGTAGGATACAATTTACTAAACCATTTACGACTTGTTATTTTATCATTAGAAATCGTACCTCAAGATACCCTAAGAAATTGGTACTATCGATACTATTGTCGTAAAATGCGGTTCCTGATGCGATTGTCGCCGCGCCAACAACGAACTACCAATTATATTATCTATTAAAATAACGAATCTGCTATACAGTATTAAATAGTATACATACAGATATATGTAATTATACTACATCGAAAGCTTAGGAACTATCGCATGACGAGTAAATTTTTCTGACACTATCTAGTAGATATAGTCGAATCTATATTATTGCGGGTAAATAACAGTAAGAACACATTTCACCGATATGATATATCGATACATATATGATGACAGCTTAGCGTAACCAACACTTACCTAATTAGTATGAATCAATTTAAAAAAATACACAGTAAACAAATTATACCTATGTATTTGGATTGACGGCGATTCATCGATGCCATCACTTTGCCTGGCATCATACAGGGACTCTATATGACTCATCACCATTATGAGGTATATTTTGTAGATTTACACAAGCAATTTGGTGATATTTGTCCACGAAGCTATCAGGCGAGGAGACATAAGTAAACGAACTGAACGCGAAAGGAATACAAAACAGCAACATAAAAAAACCAACCGCATTACCTTATCATACCGTGCAATCAACCAAAGATTTACATCGATAGACTTTGATTGGCAAAGCGTTGGACAAATCACAATAATATTATCAATACGAAAGTTGGTCGTTATGTGTGCGTGTGTGTGTTTGTAACCTTTTCACGCCAAAACGGACTTGGATGAAACTTGGAATGAAGATATTTTATTTCCCGGAATAAAATAATGGCTACTTTTTATCATCGTCATCATAAACGTTTTTCATCATCACGTAGTAGGGCATCAACAGCTGTGGGGCTGCACCGCTCAGGCTAACATAAGTACTGATAATTCAAAGATAATCCAAACATAGTACTGGCATTAGCAATTGGGTGACTAAAGCACCCTGATACATAAGAAACAGCGATCTTCAAGTAGAGATCGTCGAGCGAGTAATACAAAAATACGCAAAACGAAAACAGGCTTCATCATCACGTGAACATCGAGGCCATCCAGCTCCTTGACCACACGAATATAGTTAGACGACTGAATAGAACGAAACCGTTCGAGTTAGTGTAGTCGTGTAATTATCTACAATAATAAGTGTTAGTAATACAGTGCAAGTGCTGACTTTGAAGAACACGCGATCAAAGAGACTTCCCCTTAACAGAGACGATACGAAACGTGTTATTGGAGACATTCTTAGTAATATGAATAGCTAGTAGCTTAAGTTATAATCAAATTACTTATTAGCCTAATTAAGCTAGATTGTAATGAAATTATGGGTATGTGGTATGTCCTAAAACTGCAACCAGAACCACCGGAGGACTGCCAGCAGCGTCCTCTTGGTTAACGGTGGTGAGCATTCTGCGATTCCCAAGCCGCCTGCCAAGCGTGGGGATTATGGCAAGCTCTCCCTATTAAGGGGGAGGCTTTCGTCCAGCAGTGGACGTCTTCGGGCTGAGTGAGTAAGTGTAATGAAATTAGGGTGACCAATTCAAAGGGAACAATTAAAAATATAGCACGCGGGTGATACCGCGGGCGCAGCTATTCATTCCATAAATCATGGCCAGGCTATGACGCACCGCTGCAGTCCAGACCGCAACTCGGCGGTAACCAAGTTGTCCCTATATGACGACCAGCATGACCAAATTATAATTGGTCATTGGATTATTCCGAAAACTGCTTTAATGTCTAAAGCGGAAAAATGCAAGCAGGCAAATGCAGGTCATGAGGAAAATGTATCACTCATGGACTTATTCCAAGTTTCGCACGCGAAGCCGAAAACTAAAGCGTGTAATTCACACGAGGGCGAGGCATTGGGGGATAAAAAGAATACCCCCTACTTTTGCTCGATATATCGCTCTGATAAAGGAAGGAAAAACATAAAACTATTATGTCTTTCACTGGGCAAGTGCTTTAACAATCACCTAAAACAAAATATGTACAATCGACTCATGCCATTTTCGTCCCGAGATACTTCGTCTCACATAAAAAAAATCTGCTTTAGTCCCACTTTGTATGCCGTGTTCGGTCCAACATACATTTTAATTTAAAAATTCTCATTTCGTCACACTTTTCAGCTCCACTCTAACTATCCTGGGTACTTACTAAATAGAGCAATTTGTAACCACTACAATTGTTCTATCTCAGGGAACGCAAAACGCAACTCAAAAAAAAGACATCTAATTAAAATAACTAAATAAAATGAAAAAAGTTAAACGGTGTTGTCGTCAGAACTAAAGGTGTGTACTGCGTCACAAATATCAGATCAATCTGTCAACCAGGAAGGGAGTACAATTTCAATTTTTTCCCCAAAAAACAACAACAGCAATAAGGGCAAGCTAAATAAAACCGTTTAATAAAAACACGACTGCCCTGCCAAAAAAATGAACTAAAAAGTAAAAACCAAATATAATCTCAGTTTTACTAAAGTCTGATGAAATGAAATCGTTTACCAATGATAAAATGTTTGTTTTGCACGTAACGCACCTGTGTGTAGTTTCTACCTATACAATATATAGTTTTGAAATGTGCTCTTCAAGGTCTTCAATTTGATACCCATATTGTAATAATTAAAAAATTTTTGTCGTTTGCGCCTCGTACATGCGCCATATTTTTTTTTTAAAGCATAATTGACTATGTCACTCGGATTGATGTAAGGATTCTATAGATACCCCATACAAAGCCTGGTTTTTCTTTCGCGATGTCATGTTTAACCCCATAGTATAAGTTGTTCATAACGATGAGTACATACATACTCTTCAGTATTGAACCTTTTTGTGGCACGTTGTATATAGAAAGAAGATTAAGCCAATAAGTATGGATGAAATTTGGTATATAGTTATAAATAGAATTGATGCCCAATACATTTAACTGCACCCGTGCGAAGCTGTACCATGTCGCTAGTAATAATATATACTAATCGACAAATCAGGATACGACGCTCAGCCTGGCATTGTTAGTATGTCGTAGTATGTGTTTGTATGTATGTGTTAGTGTGTGGTTACACAGTACACAAACAGCCGTGATAACTGGAAAATCCAGACTACTGTTAAAGCATACAATATAACAATAATTTTATATTTTTATTTTCCCAGTAAAGTCCCAGTTTAAGTTAAAAATTTGTTGCCATTACCGAAAATTTGCCTATGAGTAGCACTAAAACGCAAATATCCGCTAAGTGAGTCGCCACACCATACGTCGGATAAACCGTCATTTTTGCTTGTTTTCGGACGAAATTACCGACCGCAGACGTGCTACCAAACAGAGCTGCTTGTTTTAAGAATTATATCATAACATTTAGGGCTCGGCTGAATACTAGTTTACTTTGGCTGATGTCATTCACATTAAGTGATTGTCACTTACAATCATAGTGACTTTGGAATAAAATTTGACTGAAGTTTCATATTGTTAAAATGACGCAGCAACGCCAACTTATCTTATAAGAATACGCTTTAAAAAAAATACAACCGACTTCAACTTCGAATACCTGGATGACATCTTCATATTTTCTAGTAATTTTGATTTAAAAACCAAACTACTGAACCGAATTCGATAAAATTGATATGGGACCACCTCTTACCTACCAAACAAAATATAATCATCATAATCAATTCATAATTGGCGGAGTAATGTAACATACGAAAAAAAACATTTAGTCGAATTGAGAACCTCCTTTTTTGAAGTCGGTTGAAAACGGCATTATCTAAATATACCTACACAAAATTAAAAAATTAAAAATAAGATTCAAACAGTTATGGGACTACCTGGAAATTATACTTACATTGTAAAACAAATAAATAATTTCAAAATCGCTCCATAATTCACGGCGAACTCGGTAAGCATACGCAAAAAAATACAGGGTCAGTTGTAATCAGTTAGCATCCTTTTAAGGGAATATTCTGTACATCAAAACAACAACTTTTACTATGGGGCCAGCTGTTCCATACATTTTCCCCAAGGTCGATTAACTTTTTGTATGGAACAACTGATAATTTTGTTGCGATTTCAATGTTGGGGCCATAGAAAAAAGATGTTTGTTTTGATGTATAGAATATATATTAAAAAGGATGCTAACTGATTACAACTAACCCTGTAGATACAGTCGAACCTCTTCCTTTTTTGAAGTAGGTTAAAAATAACACTACCGGCATGGTACCTATAACTCAACAAAGAGCATTTGGATCTAGTGTCTACAGGTACATTAAACTTTAACTACCAGGCCATACGAGGTTTGGTAATGTCTTAACTTTTAAGCTTATACAATCTAGCCGTCGATAAATAATAATAATTTGACTCTAAGTAACAGCGTTTTAGTGTTGATTGTAAGCACAAATCGGTTTCTTCTAGGCAAGCGTGCTCCACGGTAGACCGCATCTTCACTCAACATCAGGCGAGTTAGCGGTCAAACACAAGCTTGTACACTATAAACAATTTAACAATTAAACTATACTGTTTTGTTATTCTAACGATTAAGTGTAATGACTGAGAAGTAAAGGCTTAGGATATTTCCCATACTCATGTAGCCTAGTGATACAAATTACCCATACCATCCATACCACATACAATTTCATATATACACCTTGTATGAACTAGGCCAAAATGTCACAAACATTAATTACTTAGGTAGGTACATAAATACATACTATGAACTATACATATTGAATTAAGCTCAATTAAGCTTAAAGGGAAAAACATAGACATTCCTTGTCAGCCATAAGACGTCCACTGCTGGACGAAGGCCTCGCAATAGAGAGGATTATGGCAACACGCCATAATCCCCACGCTTGACAGGCGGCTTGGGGATCGCAGAATGCTCACCATAGTTAACCAAGAGGACGCTGCTACCAGTCATCCGGTGGGTCTGGTTGCAGTTTAAGGACATACCCAGGTCCATAGGCAACATAGACATTATCAAGTCATAAAACAGTTTTACCATATACAGCAACAGACGCAGTACTGCTATTATATTATACTAGCTGCGCCCCGCGGTTTCACCCGCGAGTCTTGGGATAAAAAATTGCCTATGTTATATTTCAAGGTACAAGCTACCTCTATACCAAATACGTCAAATAACTTTCTAATACAACAAAATTAAATAGAATTACGATGTAATAACTACAATTTCAAGATGATTATTACACTTTCCGTTCTTAAGAAACAAGAAAGTCTTTCTGTGAAATCAGCATCGCAATTTCGCTAATTAGTTTCCTTTTATAGACACCTCTTATTTGTATTAATTTTATTGTGATGGGTCATCATTATAATAGACTAATATAACCCAGGTCTCTGTACTCGTACTAATACATAAATGCGAGGTGAGTTAGGATGTTTGTCCCCATTCAGATACGCCTGTGTGGTATGTGTGTGGCCCAGTCGCCCTTTGAAGGTAAGCCTAAGTCTAGCTGTGGACTATTAAAAAGGTTGATTATGCTTATGTTTTATTTGCCGAGCTAGTGAAGTCTTTCATCTGTCCGGACTTATGGATGTTGTACTCGCGTATAAATCGTATTTTTCAGCTACTTTTGTCGAAACTTGGTACCTATTCTACAATTCCATACCTAGATTTTTTTGTCGTCAGCGACTTTTGACTTTTGACTATATTTTTTTGCTTTTTATTATTTTTGTTTTGGATATTTTTCCCAAAAAAAGAGTGAAGTTTGCTGCGTCACTAACTTTAACTCACGCCGACTTTGTTTTTTTTTAACTCACACAACACGACTGTTGCGTAAAAGTTTGTGCTCGCGAAGGGTTAGTATTAGAATGGCTAGATTGCAAAATGACTTCATCTCACTTAGACCAGATCTCAAGATGTCCAATTCGCAAAATGACCACACCGCTGCTAGTCAAATTCACAAAAAAGTATCGTAAGTCTCAAGTCGTAAAATGACTACACCGTAAAAAGTCTGGACAGTTACAAACATTAAATATTATTTAATTCGTAGAACTTTGAGTTTAAATTTAGACGTTATAAGCCAACATCATAGAAAAGTATATTTGTATCACAGATAAAAGTTTTCAAATAAAGTTTTAGAATCAAGTTCATATATTTACGTTATTATTACCAATAATATAGATCAAGCCACTGCATTTAAATAATTTTATCATTAAAAAAAAACATTTTAGCCTTGGCATCTTCCATGTCTTGGATATACGTTTTTTCTGGCAATAAATTACGGGGCCGTACTTCAACTGTTTTAAAACTATTGTGAGTCTCTACCAAATTGCGGGATGGCTACGAGAAGCTACGCTGTGAATGGACAGTAGACTCTACAAGCGCTACCGTAGCACTTAGAATAGATACCTACCTACTATGTAGTACGCTGCAGGCTAAAAAATTGACTGATTTCATAATAATTCGACTATAAATGTAATAGCATGGCTAAGTATAATTTCAAGTTTCCAATACATTTTGTAAAATAGGTACATGATAAAAGTTTTAATTAAATTTTATCAAAATTATATTATTATAGGACTATAAAACGATCTATTAAATTATCTTCTACTAATTAAATTATCCTGTAGAGACTTTGACTTTTACCAAGAGCAGAATCGAATAGGATAAAGTTATGATAAAAATCACGTTTCTTGCTGACTACCTCTTGAAAAAGTTAAGTATTTTTTTCAAAAACCCATGTCGTGCATTGCGCCTATATTTATAATTATTTGAACCACAAACTCTTATAATGTCGTATATGGCAAACTATAAATTGAGATTTAGAATCTAATATTCTAAATCTATATATTTAATAGACGATATATTTCATTAAACGTCGTTGTTTCAGTTGTGAGCGTGTTACAAAAGTAATGGTAGAGACTAGAGAGCAAAACGGACCATTTAGGTACCCAGGTAGGTTTGTTATTCTGTACTCATTTTGGTTAAACAATTATTATAAGTGTTACAAAACACACGCCTTATTTTCAAAGTGCTAAACGCTTTACAGACAATTTAGGGCATAATACGATTATACATCACCGATCGGGACAAGACAACTTAATTAGCGTTATATGGAATAATAATAAAATGGAACATTTTCGAGTTTGGCAGATGTGAAACACAAAAACAAAACATAATTTTACAATATAAAGAATATCTATTTATTATTTTGCAACTGTTAGGATGTTGTGGCATACAGCACAACTACTGCTGATTTGCAGGAGGTTAGATCTAACCCTAGCCGCACATGCGACACGGCCACAAAACTGCGACTCCAGTTTCCATACATTTTATATGAACTCACTGTCGCGCGCTTCCGTCTCTTCTTGTCTTTGTTGAACCGCTTCTGGCCTCAGGGAGCGGAGTTTTGTGGCTGTGGCGCGGCTAGCTGATTTTAAAACAAACAATACGTGGCAACAAATTTATTAAAACGCGTCTGTAATTTCTGTTATCATTGTGATCACTAAATAACAAATAAAAGACTGAAAAAATGCACTAAACTATTACTGTGACAGTTAATAAACAAAACAAAAAAGGTTTGACTAATTCTACACCGAAGTGGCGCCATCTAGTATGAGTTTACATACGATGATTGATTACGAGTATTTGTAGATAATAGTTGCCTCGTAAGTAATCTGTACTTTTGTTTTGACGATTGTTCTTCATTGACGTAAACCTTACTCGAGTCGGATGGACAAAAAGACACAACAATTTACAGTACAATACTATTACAAAACACATAATTATATTTTTTTGGCGTAAAAATATCACGACATAACACGCCTAAACTAGGTTTTTTGCCTGAGCGAAGCTTCAACATTTTGTTTGCTACAGATATAGTTCTTTAGTATCATTGTGGCAAACGGCAAATGTGTATGTGTTCCCGTTCGGAGTGAGGATGTTTGCATGTGTGTGTATGTAATCAGTTCCAATTTCCGTGTAAAATCTTTGTGTTTTCAAGTCGCGGGACAATCGATTGCTACTATACTCGGATTCTTAATTAAACGGACTAAACTGACATATCGAGTGTTGCTACTTTTTGGCAAAATTTAAATAGTACTGGGATAAAAATATTAAGTTTATCAACATAACGTTAAGAAACTTAAACTTTTTATTAGCTTATGAAGTTATGTTACCAAACTTAATAATTTCACACCAATAATCTACTTCGATATATTTATATTAATCTTTGTAGAAGATGTAGTTCCTTACTTATGTACGATTTCAATATTTCCATTGTTATAAATCATCAAATTAATGTTACTTTCCCTGTAGCAATTTATAGAACATCCTTTTAACACAATATGTTTTTCCTTTTCTACCTGAACTTCCACTGGCAGCACTTTAAATGTTTGACGGCACTTAATAATTATTAAGTAATTCTTTTGAATGATATGAACTTAACAATATCCATCACTAGGGTTTTTTAGCAGGCAGCATTATTTTGAAAAGTGACATTTCAATCTGTCAGTTTAGTCTGTTTGATTATGAATACGAGTATAGGCAAGCGAGCTCCATCATAGACTGCTCTTCGCTAAACATCAGGCGAATAAGCGATCAAACTTAAGTTTATTTTAAAAAAAGACTATTGATTTTGGTGCCGGTTTTTTGCCAACAGATTTTATTGTGTTGGTTAATAAAAATCTTTACATCAGCGTGGGTTTCAAAATTGTGGGCACATCGTCGAATTGGTCAGGGATGTTTTAAATTTTAATCTTTGCTTCTTTTGTACAAAGATACATTTTTAAGAATAATAATACATAACTCTTTGGAACATCACAAGGTGAGGTGTCAGATCAGAGGTGACGCCTGGCGCCATAGTCCTCACACAATTAGCGCCCACAGCTCCCATCTCATCATTATCTTGCGCTCGCACGGTAAAAGTTATGACAACAATAATGCATTATAAAACAAGCCGTTACGACCAAAAGCCGATTCAGTTCGCGCCAGAGCACCGCAAGGTCAAGACCGTATGGACTCTTTCGAAAACAGTCGATCGCCGGCCTGAACACCGCACTGACATTGACAGCTTTAATGAAAAAATAAATAAAATTAAAAATAATACAACAAAGGAGATTGGGCATTCTTGATTTAAAAACAAATAACGCGTGAGCCCACACGTGTCGTTCTAAATTTGAACGCCGCCGAGAGCACCGAACGTGAGTTTTCCCGCGCTCGCGAGTGCCAAAATACAGTTTCAGCAGTTTTAGTGCCGGAAAATTTCGATTTAATTTTATCGGAAATCTAATAATTAGGCTAAAGTGAGCTGTTTGATTCCACGCCACGTTGGGGGACTACGGAGATATAAGTTCAGAGTAAGTACTGTTCCCATGCATTGTATTCAAATCGAATGTAGACACAAGTGGTTAGCACATGGCCGAAAAGTGCCGCCAATATTAATGACAAAGAAAAAATTTAAAGTAAAATTCATACAATTAATTAATTTGTTTAAAAAATCTTTATCGCATATTCGAGTTTTTGTGTAATGGCATTGTTCTACTTAAAGCTATAATGACAGTACCGTAATGAAGTATTATTTTACTTTTTATTATTCGTGCAATCAAAAATAGGCAGATCATTATTTTGTTAATCTAACATTGTCATGTAAAATCGCTCGCATAGTGTTGTCTTTTCACTTCCGGTGAATGCAATAATTATGATTTCCGGTACACATACGAGTCGTTGAGTGTACTTCTATTTCAGATTAAGAACACAGGTTCCTTCTTATAATTTATTTTGCCATTCTAAAATATCAGATTGATATTTTTTTCGAAGTGTAATTTAGGCATACATTATAGCATGAAAAGCTTCTTTATTACCTACTCTAATACGTTCCATTACCGATGATTGCGATGGATTGGATCTTCGATCTATTTTTGGCTGAAGATATTGTTAGTCTTATAATCTTTGGGTGAGGATCTCTACGTATAATAAGCTAAATAACAGTTGATTCGTGACTTTCTATAGAGAAATCTTTTTAACCAGCTTCAACATTTTTTTTATGAGATTGTATTTTTCCTTAGTTTTTTTTCTTGATATCCAAACAGGAAACTGTTTTAATTTAAATTTGATAAATGAAAACGCTTGTTCAAGCAATTATGATAATGGCACTATCGTAATTGGGACGACGATCACGAAACTCAAATGGACGAATCGGGATTTCTCGAATAAATGTTTGTTAGGTAGAGGGGGCAGGTAGCAGTGTTAGTAGCCGCGCACCGGCGAACATGGAGTCGGACATCCACCAGCTCGTTGGGTAAGATTGGCACAGCACCCGTTGCACAAAAACTATATATACGTGCTTTACAAAGTACCAAAACTTTATGAAAACTGGGACGAAAACGTAAATTAAAACAGTTTTTTTTTATCTTTTACGTACAGGGTGGAGATGATTGGCGTAGAAAAGAGAGAGGTTAAGATTTAGTAGTAGGCGATCACGTGCTGAACATTATGGCGATGATGGACGAAGAACTGATAACCGATGGGGAAGAAAGGTTCTTGAGTGGCGACCGCGAACCGGAAGACGCAGCGTAGGAAGGCCTCCCACTAGGTGGACCGACGACATTGTAAAAGACGCGGGCAACCGGTGGATGCAAATGGCAGGTTGTCTTACAGTGTTGCGGTCTAAGGGGGAGGCCTTCGTTCAGCAGTAGACGTCTCCGGGCTGATGATGATTAAGTACACAAAAGTCAAGAGGCTCTCTTCATTTTTCTAAGCCATAAAGTATCTAATTGAAAACCAACCGTGAAGCTTGCGTATTTTTTGAAGCATCAGAAAGAGGAACGTGCGTTTCTTGTGATAAGAGTCATCGCCGTTTCATAGGGAAGTCGTACGAATCAAGTCTATTAGCTATTCGTAGGATCGGCATCGGCAAATTGAGAGGGAATTCGGTTCCAGCCCGCCTCTGTAAGCTGGCACGCACTGCTACGCTTATTCTTGGATTCTAAAAGCACTAACATTGGAAGCAGTTCCTTAGTCTTTGTTTTAGCTACTTGATATGATTTTGTTTATTTTAGGTCACATATTTTCACACTTATGTTCACGGGCTTTTATTTGGTTCAACATATTATTTATAAGCATTTCCGTACAATTCCGTGGCAATGCCCCCAACATGCTGGGTACGCTGTCGGCTGGTAATGGGATCGCCTTTCAACTTTCATCTTTCTGGACACACTTTTTTTGTTTTTGTGTAGAAGATTAAGTAGTGCTTATTGGTAGTTAGATTGTATAGGTATAATTATGTTGCTGTAGTAGACAAAAGGCGTTAAACTAAAAACCATATCTAGTTAAATTATACACACATGATCTCTGAGTTTATTACATATATAAACGTAGACAAATAGATTCACGAGATTGAGATTGTATAGGAATCCGAATATCGTCAATAGCAATGCGTGAAAGTGCAAACAATTCGCGTCACCCGCTGGCCGGTATAACTTAAAAAATGTATCGTATGTGTAACTGTTGTTTAGTTAAGTGATGTGATTACCTGCCACAGGTGACGAAGTACTTATATTTAATTTCGCCGATTCTGTTCGCGTCAGTCACGGCTTGTTTATTAAATAGCCGTAAGCTGACGCGTGAGCACGCAATCCGCGTATGATAACAAGGATAAATCTAACTTTTCGCACGAGCTGCGCACGAGTTGCATTAGGCCCCTGCAACGGCACTACGGAGTAAGCGATTACGGATTCCTTTTCCGATTCTTGATTAGTTTTTTTTTGGCCTAAAGCCGCAACCATACTGTCTAACGTCTACGTCATACGATCGTCGTGAATATGCCCTGCATGCCATGGCAACTTTACTACAAGCTCTTTTGGAGTTTTGAGGACAACGCGAAAATAAATGTTTCACATTATACCTATCACTTGCCCGCACTCATGTACATAAATCGAAACTTAATATATAAAAAGCCACTTTTATTCATTGACACTCGAAAAACACGTTTAAGGAAATAATTAAATGCGGCGACATGATTTTTCTTCGTTCCCGCCAGAACTCCTTCTGGATTTGATTGTGATCTCGTGCCATCACTTAGCTATAACTGCCTCAATCACATTTTTTCATCTTCATTTTTACTATTATTATCATTTACAAGTACGAAAGTAACTTAAGGTTAAGGTTAGGAAAGTAACGTGAGGCCTTACACCTTTCCGCGCGACTGGAATTTACACTAACTGCTTTTTAATCTAAGGCAATTTAAAATAGCTTGGTTATTCATTACTTAGTATGAATTTCAGTGAATGCAGCGGTTTATTCCACTTTGTTCACCTGGCTGATTTCGCCCAGGTGAACAAAGTGGAAATTAAAGTCCTAGGTGATATCACCTGGGTGATTTATTTCGACATTATTGGTGGCCTTTGTTCACCTTGGAATTAAAGCACCCAGGTGAACAGGGGCACTTTTTATTATTATTCTTGTGTATTTTAATCACCCACATAAAACATGTATTAAAACATTCAAATCAAACAAAACAAACACAAACAAACAAACAAACACACACCAAACAAAACAAACAAACAAACTTTTTAATCAGTTTAAATTAATAAACCAATGCTGCGCGTATGGCGAGTGTGGCACGGGCCAGTGTACATTCACCTTAACTATGCTTTTGTCTCTTGATACCTGAACCACAAATAATGCACCAAAGTAAAAACATAAAAAATAGTACTGATTGATGAGAAAAACCGAAATAGACACAAAACAACTTGGACGAATTAGCACCGAACAGTGTTCGATCATTAACATCAGTTTCAGTGTCCGTTACCACAAAATCTACGACGTAAAAGAAAGATCCCTTGCTAAGCAGCGAGATAGGAAAGATATAAATGATAAAGATACTAAGCGAAGCGAAAATAGATGAAAATACGTGAAGTACGCTTCTCATAACACATGCTTTACTCAAAGAAATAATTTCATTGATATTGGAATATTTTTTAAACAGTTATCAACTTGTATGTTCCTACTTTTATTTATACGAAACATATTTGTTTAATAAAATATCCAAGCCTCGTTCGTATAAAAATAGACGAGACAAATTACCGTTATTAAACGAGTACCTAAAGTAGCTGACATATAAAGTAAAATCTAAATATATCCAAAAACTTGCACTATTACTTTAGCTAAGATCAGGAAGCTCTAATAAAAACTTGCACAAAAACTAGCAGAAACAGGTGAATCGCTATTGCCATGTTACGTAATATGGCATTGACTTTGAACCTTTATGATTCTTTAGCATATCACAAACAGGTGTCAACTAAACTAATAGTAAAAAAAACTGATAAATAATTCGGAACACATCAAGAAATATCTTGTGTGAATCACTTTGATTCTTTGAGTTGAAAAGTTTAATTTGCATATTTAAGGTCCATGGGGAGTTTCCAGACACATTGTCTGCTGCCAAGCTTATAAGCTCGGTTTGAACTGGTCGGTAGTTTTCTAGTCTATCTTATTAACATTTATTTTATTAATATTACATTTCTTTCGAAGGTTCTTGAGTGGCGACCGCGAACCGGAAAACGCAGCGTAGGCGCGGCCTCCCACTAGGTGGACCGACGACATTGTAAAAGTCGCGTGCAACCGGTGGATGCAAATGGCAGGTTGTCGTACAGTGTGGCGGTCTAAGGGGGAGGCCTTCGTTCAGCAGTGGACGTCTCCGGGCTGATGATGATTACATTTCTTTTGATATATTATAATGAAACAGCCTTCTCTATTGCAAACAACTAAACAACTTTATCGATCAACTGTAAGATATGTATGATCAGATGCATCCTTTGATCAATGCTCAGTTATTAAGTTATCAGGCCTTCAATTACAGTAAAGAGCCAATAATTGACTTGAAATTGAAATTGACTTATGACCTTTAGAACGCTTTTTTTAACACCTTTTGGTAATTTTTGTCTATTGACAATTTGCAATCTTTTGTCATTATGCGCTTTTGACATAGTGCGACTAAACTGAATAAAAATAATGAGTCACTTACGTCATTACTTAATTCTGTAATGAATTACCGATGTACATAAGTGACTAAGGACGTACGAACATTATAATTAAGCTAACGAACTAAAGATTAAAGAGTTTGGAATCCCATTATCTGATTGACGCGCCAATTATATCTAACTATAGCTAGCAGGAATACGGAGATTGCAAAGACGGAACGTTAGCTATGCCCTAAAAACCGCTAAGTGCACGTGACGAAACTTAAAATCTGTGCTCATTGCATGCCAGTTGCACCGGGGTAACAATGGGATTGTTATATTTATATCGCGAATTGAATGGCCGTATGTTGAAATGAATGAACGCAGTAGAAGTAATGCATATCAGGAAGTTCAACAATAAGATTTATGTCTCAAATCTAGCCGCAATAAACATATAGCAACATTTATATATGGAACATATTCCCCATTATTCAAAAAGCGCTTTGAGTCCACATTATAAAAATGTGGAATCAAAGCTCACATAGGTTATGGAACTCTCTATAGGAGAAATCCCCGAAAAGTACAAAATAAGCGTCTATAAATCCGGATTAAACAGATTCCTTCTTAATATTTCATATTTATTTATTTGCAACTAAGTCAAATAAGCATGTTTCATCACAGATCGCAATATCACCTAACATTAGCTAGTAAGTATCTGGCAAAACCTAAACTGATTTAAATTAAAAAAAATACCGCGAAAATGTAATGATCAAACGTTTAGGCTGCGTCAACCATCAAAATATAATATTCTTTCATTATGTATTCTTTTATAGTGACTTTATTAACTCATCAAGATTTCATACAAGATTTTTTTAAAGTCAATAAAAAAACAAACATCTATAATATTTACATATGTACAAAACTTAAAATAAATATTTAAACTATATACTAAAAACTATCGGTACTATATATAAAACTTTCGATATGTATTCTTTAGATATTAATTCCGATAAAACTACAAAGTTAAATCTTATTGCAATGTGAGTCGAACAAGTCTAGCGTGTATAAAACTTGGTCGACGATCCCCTATCACATTATCTAACAAAATATGACGTATGCACCAGCGACTAAGAGATAAATTTGAAGCCAACGTGTGCGATAAAACATGTTTCGACACAGTATGAGTAAGAACTAAGTTGTTTTTAAGTAATTTCATTGTTTATATTACAAGTCACTAATAATGCTATAAGTACAGAAACTGTTAATATTCTTGAATATAGTCACACTTGAGATAAGACGAGGCGGAACCACAGATACTGTTCAGAACATTCCTAAACACGTGACAAGTGTTGATACAATGAAGTTTTGTGGCAATTTACTAATTATATTAATTACTATTGTTGAAGAGCCAAAATTAATTAGTGTTATTTAAATTAATCGTCGATCCTTATATGAATTTTTATCACAGATGTTGAAAATCCATCACAACTTCACAACAAAAACCGTGAATGTATCGTATTAAGTTTGTAAAACTAAGTATCTGTGCAAAGTGGAAAAATTTCAAAAGTAACTAGGCAACTCACGTTACATTAATAACCGAGTTAGTGGGAATTGAACACATGCATCGAGAGTTCCGTATCACCAAATAAAATAAACATTATTTTGGTATATAGCCCTAAAGCTTATTTTCTTTTATTCCGTCCGTTTTTGAAACAAAGAGCCAACTTAACTCGTATTTAACCGGTTTTATTATAGAATAATAATAAATAAATATTGATGGACACACTGCGATATCAATCCCCCAACTAAGCAAAGTTTGTTACTATGAGAAGTTCTCATAGTAACAAATTGCTTTGATTATTGTAAACCAGAACACTACACTCACATATAACACTTATTTCCTTATTTTCTAAATACTTATAAAAGATGCAACACCCTGTTATGCTGTTTCTGTATTCAGAGTATAATGACAACAAGGTATTTATTTATGAAAAAATAAAAAATAAAATATTAATTTCTATAAAAAAT
The DNA here is from genome assembly GCA_905404285.2 of Erannis defoliaria. NCBI lineage: Eukaryota > Metazoa > Arthropoda > Insecta > Lepidoptera > Geometridae > Erannis > Erannis defoliaria. The sequence continues at coordinate 961,952 of FR990082.1, read as the reverse complement.
AAACCCGGCAACATACTTACAACCAAAAAAAAGCTGGGCATGGAAAAAAGAACGCGCAAAAACGGTCGCCATAGGCTTAGCAATAGGGTCCTATAGTGTACAGAACCCTGAGAAAGTATTGGAGTAGTCTAGACTTACCTCACAAGTAAACATAGTTATCGAGAGAAATGATAAAACAGATAAGGTTGCCGGAGATAGACAAAAGATGCCGAAGAATATCATTTCTCATTTATATAAAGGAGTTACGTATAAAAGTGTCAGTTTTATCGTCGTCTCCGTGTGACCGATAAAGGGACGTTCAAAAACAAGATTTACTCGCTGCGTTGCTCAGTCTTTTGTCTCGTCAATATTTTTACTAACTAAAAGATTAAATTCAGTTAGAGTAACTCTTAAAAGCTTATTTCATTAACGTGTCTCTATATGTAAAAAAAAACATTGTAATAATCAAATATCAAGTTGTGCTTTAAACACCAAGACACAACGAACCTAATTTACATAAACATGCGCGTGTGAAAAAATTACATTTCCTCAATACAGTGATCGATTTGACAGATGTTTGATAGCGAATCCGATATAGGAGTCGATTCAGTCTCATTTCTAGTTTTAAGTTCAGGTGGTGGATGAGTGTAGATCGTGTGAAAACAGAGCAACAGTTTACCGACTAGACCATGACGAGCGCATGACAATGTGAGTCCAATAGTTGTTATTCTATTTAATTCATATTATTCCCATTCGATATAACAGTCGTATAGATGCGAGCATGTATCGTGGATCTAACAATGTACATAAACAACGTAGTGGCCATTGTTAAATTTCATGAAAGGGGTTGCTTGCGTTGATATTTCTAAGCATAATATTGTTTAATAATGATAACTTCAGAGTAAATAGTATTGTAGCGGGCAGCCTGAAAACTGTTGTCAACAATCATAAAGTCAGTGCAAGCAGCGAAACTTATATTTCAGCATACATTTATATTTATACTTATATTTCAACATTTATGTACATACTCACAGATAGATAATTTTGATACCACTAAACAGTTTGGATAAAATCGTAAATTTTGGATGGTTTTATGAATATTTTGTTAAGGGTAACCGCTAAAATGCTTAACATTATACTATAGTAATTATTAATACTTAGTATTTGTTTTTGTAGTTGTGATTAAAAAAACCTTGTTCTATCTAGATGATAAAACAATTAAAAATAGGATAATTATACTGTTTTACATAATTTAAAAATAAATTCTTTACCCAAAAAAACAAATAAATACTGTTTAATTTTTAGTTATAGTACCTACTTACTTCGTAATATTTATTCTGCATTTATTAACAAGATTGAACTTTAGCTTTATTTATTTAGCTCTTTATAATGTCAGCTGTCGGTACGTTTCTTAGAGCGGCTCTGGTATAAGTACTGTATATTTTTTTAAAATATTTTCTTTGGACTAAATACAGCGCGTCGGTTTTCCACTGAACTCCCAACGTGGGCGACAGCAATCTGATCTCAGGGTGTCCGATTGCAGTTCACAGCGTCACGAGCACGCAGCTCGCACATGACGACACCTTGTATACTGTACAGCTCCCGATGCCTATCTACTGTTCCATTAGATAAATAATAGCGACAGAACGTGTGATAACTGAATGACAGATATCTAGAATGTGGAATTAGTTAATTTAAATAAAGAAGTTGCACGAGTAGATAATTTGTCGCCAAAGTACCAAACGATTCCGGCAGCATTGCACTAGAGAGTCTAGATACTCTATTCCCATTGTAGACTAGGTGCGTTTACCATTTTCGACCGCGCGGTTACTTAGCGCTAGTTGAGTTGTGGTCAAAAACCTGGCCTATTTATAAACCGACTCGATAAACACTTTTTTATTAGAAAAGTTTTATACTTTCAGTTTGGTCCCATAGATAATTTTTCTCATCATATATTTTTTTTAGCTCTGTAATCGACCGCTTTCCCTCTTGATGCAGTCTACTACGAAACACTCGCATTCAGTGCGTGAGTTCATACAGCCGTAGCGATACTTAAGGATGTTGATCTATCAAAGTGAAAATTTTTCAGAACATTTAAGATTAGCTAAATCGGAAATAAAAATTTAGTCCCTTTACAAAAGGAATCACGTGACTAGACATTTTGTAAGTTGTACTTGTGTTCTAAAAGTAAATAAAGGTGTTCACTTTGCTAGGTAGATTAAGTCTTGGTACGCCTGGTATTATGTCTGTCTGTATGTCTGTTATTAACTCCTATTATTCCGAGTGAATAATCAGAAACCGAATCGAATAGAATCCCTCCCTATTTAGGCTTTCCTCCAGCAATTGACGTTTTCGGCTGATGATGATTCTGGATGATGTGCGTTGAAATATTGTAGTATCATTATTCAGTGTAGCTAATCGTGTTGTTTCTTTTCCCCAGGAGCGGGCGAGGCGCGCGAGGCGCGTGCTGCGCGAGCGCTCAGTGGGGCGAGCGGCGCACGCGCACCATGCTCGCTGCCATCAAGGGCTTTTGGAAGGTCTGCCGCTATGGGGACCTCTACATGGTAACTATCTACCTTCTGCTTCTTCCTATGACGACTAGTCCTGTAGGATTATAGCTCGTACATTGTACATTTGATCGATAGCTGTGCCTCGCGGATACTCCCGCGCGATGATGAAAAACGGTAATGATGATGATGATGATGAAGATAAAAAGTAGCCTTCATGTAAAATCTGGGAAATAAGCTGTCTCCATTCAAAGTTTCATCCAAATTCGTTCAGCCGTTTTGGCATGAAGAGGTAACAAAAATACACACATACCTACACACCGACAAACTCTCTCATTTATAATATTAATATGATTTTAAAACTAGCCATCTAGATCAATCAAAGCCTCTCGGTAAAAATTCTTGAGCTGCTTCAGGAAAACGAATCTCGACAAGAATTTCCCTATCAACTGGTAAGAGAATTCTACGCTTTCTCCAAGGACGACACTGTGCGCCTTTTCACGGGTGTCAATGACAAGCACAATCAACAACTCAATGTCAACCCGTGCTACATCATCAAAGCGTAGAAAAAGTAATAATCACTCTTTTCCCGACTTCAACAAAAGGATGTTTCATTATCTAATAACTTAATTAACAAGCAATTTCATAATTACCTTCTATTTAAACTCACGTTGTCTACAGCAACAATTGTGGTGACGTTTTAGTAATCACCATGTCTCCGTTAGTGTTGCAATGACGTATAACGACATCAGTATTCATAAAATAATATTATCAAGTTAACTGTGACTTGTGTAAAGAAGCACACAAACAAAATTATAGTAAAAGTCAGGCGTAGCACGTCGCCTCGCATATGATATACTTCAGTAAAGAGGTAGAGTCTTCCCAGGGCTTCTATGTACTTCGGAAACAACACGAGAACGCATCTCAGAAAATAATTACAAAAATAAAAAAAACATTTATTACAGGTAACGAGACCCCTAAAAATTTGCTAAATACATAGCCAGCAGATCTAATGTTAGACTGAATTACGAAACATCAAATATGGTGTTTTAAGATGTCATCATTAGAAGACTCTCTCGTAAAATTTGACTCACTTAATTAACATAATGGATTTACGTACCCGAACTAGAACAATGCAATTCTAAATTACCAACAAAAAAACTAGAAAACGATGCGCCTTAACATTTGAATCACGGTTCCGTTCTTATAAAATCTATTACTAATTCTTATAAAGTTTGCAATTCAAAATCGATTGACATTATGCAACATCCAAGTAGATAGTTCTGTTCTTAATGGACGCTCGTGATCGAGATCAATTTATAAACACGTGCAAATCATAATCAACTCTAATTTGACATCTCATGAGAATTGCAAGCCGTGGCAGCCTACTCGGGACGCCGCTCGACTTGGAACAGTGGGGTCGCGGGTTCAAACCCAAGCCCTACCAATGAGCTCTTTAGAGTTTATAAAAGGATTTTTATTCCACTGGCTTTTCGGCGAAGGCAAACATCGGGACGAAACCCGCGTCCGCAGAAAAAAAACAATGGCGTATGAGAATCCACCAACCTGCAACTGGGCCAGCGTGGTGGATATGGCCCAAGCGCCCTTCGAGTGAATGCCTAAGTCTAGCAGAGGACTATTAAAAAGGCTGAATATACTAAGTTAATATAACCCAAATGTCAAATTAATAAAATACAAATTAGTGTTTTGCTGTTTTTTATAATGCGCTCTATGGAGCGATATTTTGATAAACTTGTTCAAAAACATCAGTCGCATTACGAATTCATTTGCAATTTAATATAAAAAAATGAGTTAATGCACTTATGTCTTAGATACGTTATGCCAATAAAAACTGGACCTGTAACACTAATGCAATTAGCAGTTTTATAAACACGCTCTATAATTTTGTTTGTACGGTAATGTTTTAGAAACATTTTGGTATACATAATTAGGTATGCAAAACAGGCACTACCTGTTGGGACCTATGTCTGATTATTTATGACGAATTTGCAAACTCGATTACATTAAACTGTAACAGCGTAATCGATATAAAATCATTATGCCTATATTTCGAGATAAAAACGCAATAATAATTTATTACTGATTACATAACATGTTTTTATGGCACTAAAAGTTTACACATAATTGTTATTAACAATGCACATGTACGTATAAAATAAAAGGCATGTTTATAAGATGTATAAAAACACGATAAACGTTATAATTGCATTACTTGTGCAATACAATTGACCTTATTGTTCCCATTTTGTGTCCGAGCTTTTTCTCGAACAGAGGTGACCAAGGTCTTCCACAGTGATACAGGATTACACAAAAAGGATGTAGAAAAGCAAGGCGAAAAGAGTTTAGCGTATTCATCATTATGAACAATCTTTATTGCTGCCTCCAAACTCAGCTATTACGATACATATAACTGTAATTTTATGTCATTTACACCAAACGGAATGTTTATGTTGCCATAATTTTGTTGCAATTAGGATAAATAATTGCCTCGACCATTATATGATAAAAACTAAAAAGATGGTAGTAGTTGTCAGTGATTCGGATATTACCGATCATGCTACTGTTATTACTGGAATAGATAATACTTTTGTAACAACTCTTTCTAAGCTCAAAACTTTCCCTAACATTGACTATGACAATGTAGTCACTACCTTAAGTGGGAGGATTTCTATAAACTATCAGACGTAAACCTGGCTGCTCAATGACTAGTTAAAGAAATTGGACTGGCTATTAAAAAAAACACTGTCCAAAAAAGCTTCGGAGTGCCAAAGTCATTTTGCAACCTTGGATGACAAAGAACTTACTGAAATGTGCGAGGCGTAAAGACCCTGCACCAACAAGCTAGAAAAAACCTAGACAATCTCGACCTTCACCTCAAATACAAAAATGACTGGAACCTCTATCTTAGCCACATACACAGTCAAAAAAAAAAAACATGGAACTGATCAACTTAACACGCACAAAAAGAACACTAAAAAATTATGGAGTACTGTCATAATATATGTGGCATCAAAGGAACAAAGACTAGTACTGAAGACCTTCTCAAAGTTGATAAAACCAAAAAGCGATTCACAATATCACGCCATTAACTACTTTCTACTGTTAGTAACAACCTCGGTCAAAATATTCTGATATAACTGGATAATACTGAAAAGCAGCTGGCTGATTCCATATCTGTAGACAATTCACCTGCGCATTCTTTATTCTTCACACCTACTGATGTATCCGAAGTCACAAAAAATATTTCGGGCTTAAAACCATCTCCCCCCTCAGCCATCCCCCATCCTCTCCTTCTCCATCTTCAGCCCCTGGTTGAGACCAAATAAAAAACGCAGTGTTAAAAAAGCTAGTCATATCCTAGCTTCACCGATTGTTCATGTTGTCTGCAACTTAAGCATGATCCAAGGTCTCGTACCAAATTGCTTTAAAACTGCCGATCCACAAATCAGGTTCTGTTCTAACAGTTTCAACTATCATCCGATTGCACTATTACCATCGCTATCGAAGATACTAGAGAAGATGGTAAATAGGCTTCTTAGAGTTTTTTTTATCCTGTCGCCAAAACAATTTGACTTCAGAAAAAGCAAGTCGACAGAAGACGCGGTGGTAGCCCTTCTGATCCATGTCATAGCGAACCGCGACTCTAAGAAGAAGTGCTTAGGAGTTTTCCTAGATCTGGCTAAGGCATTCGATACGGTGTCCTGGCCAATCCTGTCGAGGCAACTGGAGCTTCCCGGAGTTGGAGGAGCTGCAATAGACTGGTTCTGCTCCTACCTGAGTGAAAGCAACGAGTTCGCATCTCTAGACAGTACAGCAACTACTCTTCTGTCACCTTTGGTATCCCGCAAGGAAGTGTGCTCGGCCGGACCCTTTTTCTGGCTTATATTAACAATGTTTGCCAGCTCAAGATCAAAAAAGCAAATCTGTACACTTTTGCGTATAATACTGCGCTCATATTCTACGGTGACAGCTAGGACGAGATAGGCTCAACAAGGGCTGGCACCAGTGGCAACCTGGTTACAGAATAATTTGCTCACACTTAATGCTAGCAAAACAAAATACTTGGCATTCCGCCTAAATAATAGGACTCTACCTAAAGCTATTTCACTTAAACTCCACTATTGTAACTCGCATTCTGATACAGACTGTTGCTGTCCCATACTGGAGCGTTCAGACAATATAAAATACCTGGGTATCATAATTATGACCACAAGCTTTATTTTGACAACCATATTTTATAACACTCTGAGTGGGAAACTCCGTAAAATGCTACACATATTAAAAAGATTAGGTACCTTCTGTCGCTGACCCAAAAACATAGAGAAATCATATATATCTCTCTGCTCTACCAATCAATTATAAACTATTGTATCTTTTGCTGAGGGTCTGCCACAGAGAAGCGTCTTATTAAAATAGAAAGAGCTTAGAGAGCGCTACTACCTTTAGTAGCGCTCTCTGAGCTCTCTTGATAATAAAAAACAGTTCAGATACCCATCTAGCACATTGTACGAGGACACCAACTATCCTACCAGTCCGACAGTTATATATTCTAGCAGTAGTACTCCGTTTTCACAAATCAGCACTTGTCTCAGCGGATCACAACACAAGGAAGGCTGACCGTCGTAGCACTTGGGTACTTCCTAAAACCAGAACGGTTTACGCACAGACACACGCTTTTAAATGGCATTTACTCATTTACGCATTGTCTTGGGATGTAATATAATATAACTAAGACTTTTCTTTTGAGCACCTATTTTTATTCTTTGTAATACGTACGCAAATTAAGTACTTAATTATGTAAGCTTGTGTCTTTGTTTAAAAAAGATGAAGAGCCTGGAGCCCACACACACAGGAGGTCACCCTAGTTTGGGATCCAATGTACACCGACAGATCATTATTTATTTTATTAATATTATATTAGTTACTGGCAAGGTGTTGTATATAGTATCTAAGTTTGAAAAATAAATTTATCTTATCTTATCATAATAATCATAATAAAAAATATAGAAAAACTACCAAACTAAGTTAATGAGCGGAAAGGACGCCAAAGCGTGAGAGTTCCTAATGTTATATAAGTTCAAAAGAAACAGTTTAAGGTCACTGATGCAGGTGCATAGACAAATAAACAAAATCTCGGATTATTCTAGAAGTTTAAGTCACGGCCGAGGTTTTTCTTAAGTGTACCTACTGGCTATTATCCACTTAAAGCTATCAAATTACTACAGAAGATTTTTGCATTGCTTTTCATTGATCGCGCCTAAAAAACCCGGACAAGTTAACGTGATATGCAGGCATGTGTGCAACAGAGGCGTAGTAAAAACTTGATCGATTTCTGATAGATGATAAAAATCTTACTATATAACTGAATATAATCGATTATTATCGAATTGAAGATCGATGGGAACATGCTTCAAAGTAATATGCGCAATATCAATTTTATCAATCACAGACAAAGTAGCCGCGTGGTAACATTAGATAAGATAGTAAGCAGTCAGCAACAGATCAGCTAAGCACTTAAGTAGCTGCATCTATTTCTATAATAGTACCTATAATCTCGAGTAATAATGCACAATCTGATAAAGGTGCATAATCTTCGATTTATTCATGAGAAAATCGGTGATTTTGAAGATTTAATAAAAATCACAATTAAAAAAATTGCCAAAGAATGTAAACAAATTACTTCCCATACATTTTTTTTTTGGAGGTTGCATATAATATGGCAGGTTGTCGTACAGTGTGGCGGTTTAAGGGGGAGGCCTTTGTTGAGCAGTGGACGTCTCCGGGCTGATGATGAAGCTTTTTTTATTCAGAACATGTCTACTTAAAATAAAACTTTACTTTAGTCACTTAGGTATATTTATAATCTTGACATATGAATTGAATATGAATATATGAATATAATCAACAGGATTAATTTCGGTATATTGCATAAAGTGTCAACTATAGTTGAACAGAATGAGTTCACAATTTCTTTAATATAAAAAAATTGGCTTGCATTTTACTGCCATCACGCCTGATGGATACGATTCAGCACGGTTGTCTAGAAGAAATCAATTTACTCGCGTTGTAAAGTCACCCATTATTGCCTATAGGGAAATGTTCAAGCGACGCAATCCACTATTAATAATAGAGTACTAGGACTAGGAGTAATGAGTCTTGCAAAGAGTTAGCATCTGTGTAAGGGAGGATGCCTGTCCAGGACGTACAAAATGCCTGAATTTTTATAAAAAAATGCCTGTCTATTGAAAAAAACTACTGTAAGTCTTAAAATAAACAATAGGTACGCAACAGATGGTTTTAAAGGCTGAAATATTTTATTCAAATGAAATGAATTAACAATTTTATTCATTATTTTAACGTTATTAAAGTTTTCTTAGGTTACTAATAGGCCTTTAAGCGACTCTATTGTCAGGCGGTACCTTTCCTTAGTTTTCTTTCTGTGCTGCGCGCGCGTGGCATGTTTCTATACCTAGAAAGTTTCATCCGGGCGGGGCTTGCGTGATACCGCGGAAATTAAAAATGCCTATCTCTGCTTAGCGCCGGCCGCACGCCTGTCTAAACCGTAAAATGCCTGTCAAATGCGGCAAATGCCTGTCAGATGGTAACCCTAATTGCAAGTCATTATATTCTTAATTTTTTGCGGCCAGTGTCTGCGCTCCGTTATACATGAAACAGCGGTATGCTGAGCAATCCAAACATTACATAACAGACGGCATTGGAACGAACCAACTATTGTATCTGTGGCATTGAGGCGTACTCCACAGCGCAGCGGTCAAGTTCAATGCGAGCCGTTCACTCCACGCAGGAAGGAAGCTAAACGCTGGTTATAAGTGCATGTGGTTAACTGATGGTTAAGGTTCTTTGTATACATATTATACTTTAGACTTTTACTTACTACGTACTTTTTACGTAGGTAATTTTTAATGTGGTAGAGGATGATAATCACATCTAGTCTAGAAAAGGAAATGGGTTTTTGAACTTGATGGGGTAGTTGACCGAGTACTACAAAGCTAATAAAAGCTAAATGCTATGGTTCGTTCTTCGTCGTTTGAAGTTTTCACTCGCCCGTATTGTAGCGATTTTAATTGCAACACTCCGCGGCATGAGAGACGCATGCTCTAACCACTGAGTTATCATAACTAGAAGAGAGTTCAGCGGAACTATGAAAAGAAAAAAATTATGAAAATAAATCGTTAGTTAAGCACCGAAAGTGGAGTCAATGTAGGTATTTACAAGACAGACCATTATGTGCCATATCAACCAGTCGCATTATCGAAACCGGAAATGTTATACGGAAAACCTAGTCAATCGATGTGGTGAAATCAATTCAATCAATCATGTTATGAAATGTAGAAACAAAACGTTTATGTTTTTCAAAATATTTACTGATTTTTATTAACTTTTTAAAATGTGTACGTAGGCAACTGAAACATTTGACCAAATCTAAGCAAGCCAATGTTTAGAATAAATAATAATTAGCTGTAAAATGAAAATCCTAGGTTATTATTTCCTAGGTTATTTTCCACGGCAAGTTGTAGGCGTGACGTAACCGCCGGTTAAATTAGTAAAATTGGCCGGATGTGAAAAATGTACACAATTGCGAAAACATTGTTTTCAGCAGTCATGTTCAATTAACTTTTTTAAGATTTTGAAATTACTTTATACATATGACGACGTAACAAGCTGTTAATCTATCGAATAACATCAACATCTAGTTTCTGAGAGAGTTGTTTGATTAAAGTTTTCCATAAATACATCATAAAATATACTCTCGATATTGTAAAAATGTGCAACTCTCGTTTTAAATTAACTAGTGATTTAGATAAAACATTTTTATTAAACGAATTCGAAATAAAACTTCCAATCCTCGCTATAAATGAAGGGAGAACGTTGCCTTGGAATGTGACGACCATAGAATAAAATAAACAAATACAATAAAATATTACATGATTTCGACATTTCGCGAAAACAAAAATCGTTACTTTTACCGTCGTCGATCAACAGAATTCAATGCGTGGCCAATAATGCTTAGATAAATTATATGACTTAAAATGTATCAAAACAATAACGTGTGACGCTACTGATTTAAGATGTAGACCGCTACAGCGACGGTGATAATTGAATGGACGGGCCCAGCGCTTGCAAATCGATCAAAATTAACAAGACAACACAATCAAGCATACCTAGCTAAAAGTATGCATATTACATTTGCCTTAAAATAGAGATAGCGAATCTAATTACTGCATGACAAAAAGAGAACACATGTACATGTATTAGAAGTTTGTATTGTCATATCGTACGGCTCGCATGTCGTAAAGGCAGAGTATGACTGCAGCGAGTGGAGAGCCGGCGCTCAAGATATAGTCTTCAAAATCCGTGCGCTTATTTCCCGTCCATTCATCTTATCATTGTCGCTGGACCGCTATCTTAATCGCTTCTTAATTTACGTCGATTACCTCGAACATTAGACCAAATGATATTAAGAGTAATTAAAACTATTTGTTAAAACTACTAGATATTAAGAAAACACTGCTAAACAGTGGAATGCGCTGCTCGAGTGGGTGTTTCCCGATAATTATAAACTGGGTGTCTTCAAGTCGCGAGTGAATCGGTTTCTTCTAGGCAAGCGTGCTCCATCGTAGACTGCATCTTCGTTTATCATGAGACGAGATGGCAGTCAAACGCAAGCCTATATCATATTAAAAAAAAAATTAAGAGTAAGTGACGTCAATATTGATCACCAATATTTATTTAGTAGTTATATTTATTTAAACAGAGAGCAGTTTAAAATATAACGGGGTAATTAACAGTCCTACCATCGTCTGTTTACATATTAAAAACAATTGCCACATGTATGACGGAGCATCAATAGATAACGTCTCGACTGACTTGGCTGTTTTTTTTCATTGTGTTCGTAATCGTCAGGACAAAGTTTGTATGAAAGAAAAGTTGTCAAACTCAATTAGGCAATTGCACCCTTGCCCGCGCGAAGAGTTAAAAGTAGTTACTTCGTTTTTCATTAAAATCCTATGAGCCTTGCTGGTCCTATAGTACATATTTTATATAGTCCTATTTGATATATACTTTGTAAAACCTTAATTCACAAACAACCATTTTGCAATCGAGTATAAAATCGCGATTGACGCCACTCTATTACTACACGTCACCGAACGCGCGCAGTGGCACCTCACCAAGGTGATAAAAATACAACTGTTTATTTTAGCAACCGGAAGCGGAAGGAAAACAACATAAATATCATTCGGATATTGTTCGGACGCGTACAAGTACATGTATGGTATGCCGGCTAAATGTCGTCCACAAATAGCAGATAAGTACATACTCATTAGTAAGTATGTATATACCAAAGATAGTTTATTGTGAAAAGTAGTCATGCCCTAACAATGATAGAGTACGTATGTAAGTAATCTGGTAATCTTATTTTCACATGAGACAAAGAGAAGAGATGAGATTAATTAGGGTGATTTAGATCATCTGATAAGTAACCGAAACCGAAACTGCAATTTATTGACACACACAAATGGCATACAATATTGAATACAGTGCATACATGTTATAATGCTTAATTAATAATAGATACTTATTGAGATACATAATAAACACGTATATATTAAAATTAGTAGGTAACGCCGAAAGGATCAAGTTAGCATGTGCTAGCACCTGAACAAGAAAATTCTGTATCTCGGTTGCGGTGCGCATCCTAGCCCAGCTGGCAATGTTTATATTTTGGAGAAAATTATGCAATCATTTCCCTTTATGTGTTTACTCGGAGTAGAACGATATCGTAGTCTTCTCTGAGCAGAAGGTCTACACTTAACTAATTAAGTTTTTCTTGCACAGAACAGTTCTAATTATAGTAAAGATTTCGGTTGTGGTTTTCCCAAGTCTATAATTAAGATACGTTGTGCAATGGGCGTTTAAGAGCGCACATTTAGCGATTAAATTTGCAAAGATCTTATCTATTATCATATTTAACGTACCATAACAAGTTTTGATTGATGTGTTATTATATAATGCCATTTTCATGAACTGTGTAGTTACCGGACTTCGCGGAATCAACGCTGCCTTCGAAGACGTCACATTATGTTATAATAACAACCTTTTATTATACTATACGACGTTTTTAAATATGTGCGATAATTTTTGAAGTTCATGACGACTTCAACTAGTACAGCTGTAGTTTCGTTATTAAAATAATACTTTTTTAAAAGACACCTGGACGACATCTTCATATTTTATAGTAATTCTAATTAAAAAACCAAACTACTAACCCGATTTCGAAAAAAACCACTGACGTATTACCTACCAAACAAAAAAAGAATCATCAAAATCAGTTCATAATTGGCGGAGTAATCGCGTAACATACATTAAAAAACAAAAATACAGTCGAATTGAGAACCTCCTTTTTTGAAGTCGGTTGAAAAAGAGTTGGTTATTGGAAAATTGGTAAGTGTCGACGACGGATCATAGCAGCCAATGAGCAATCTGTTGAGCAGCCTGTCAGGGAACAAGAAAGACGGCATGGGAGTACAATGCTTGGGATGTACCAAGAGATGTTGATGTTGTTGTTGAGAGATGTAATGTTGGGGGTAAGTGTGAAGAATGTTTAATCAAGGTATTGCTTACGAATTTATTAATACCTACTCACGTTGATTGTTTAAACAAAAAGTTTGTGTTTCTTTAATTGACTGTGTATTTCGGGAATTATTTAAAGGATGGTAATAGCTAAAATAAAAGGAGTTATGGCGCTATTGAGATCACAATACAAAAAAAAGTCCTTCGGTTACAGCCTTTTTCGTTTCAAATTGCTAAGGTCACATACAGCACCAAATACTGCATACAGCTAAGGTGTCAAAGACCTCATAAATATTCATAACTTTATATTAAATAAAACGCAATTTCATTAGTAATGATACACAACATGATACACGGACCTGGGTATGTCCTTAAACTGCAACCAGACCCACCGGAGGACGGGCAGCAGCGTCCTCTTGGTTAACGGTGGTGAACATTCTGCGATCCCCAAGCCGCCTGCCAAGCGTGGGGATTATGCCAACACCCTCTATTGGGAGGCCTTCGTCCAGCAGTGGACGTCTTATGGCTGACGAAGATACACAACATCAAGTTATTTATCTATGGCATTAACACTTATAAAATACGAATAATATACGTGTCTAAAATGTTCTATAATTATCTGTTACTAGTTCTGGAATTACTACCTTAGAAGTTGTAGGTAGAGAGAATAATTTTATTACGGTTCACGTTTATTTTGTAATATTATGTAATTAAGTACCTATTTCAACGTTCTCTATCCATGAAGATTAAGTCAAAATGGTTATCTTTAATTTATGGTTAGTAAATATTAAATTCCCGTGTTTTACCATGTTGCGGTTGAAGTAACTTTTTAATAATTGACATGCTAGGTTTTTGGCCAAAACACACCAGGTGTTAACTGATGGTCTTCGAAGATGGTAAACACACCTAATCTGGAATGAGAACTGGCTCTCACGCGAGGTTACTGAAACACATCCTAAGGTATCCTATATACTATATATCCATAACTAGAAAAAAAAGAACAAAAAAAAAGAATATACTTAATAACAATAGAAAAAAAAATACTGCTGTTCTACTGGTATTTTTAATTACTGAAGGTGTACTTGTTTTAAAAATAATAAAAAAGGTGATTGTATGCCAAAAAAAATTGTTAAATTATAGTAAACAGCGTAAGCAATGTTTAGTCTAACAATGTCTCTGACTTGTGTCGGAGAAAGTACAGACGGAACAAAACAAAAAAAAAAATTGTATCCTATGTCCATTCACCTGATGTGTAATTCCGACTTGCCACATTTAATGAAAATCGTTGAAGTACTTTCGCATACATTATTAGTGTCGTGTTTGAATATCAATGTTTAGCTCAGATTAAAACTAATCAGTTATTCAAACAAAAACAAACTTCATATAATAAATATTTCTAAGCCTGATTGAATCTCACGAGACTAATGATTTTGAATTAATTGGTCTCGTCTATAAACAGCGTGTGTTCTAGACCATTCTATACAAACATGCTAGACAACATTATCAGGTGACAGGTACCTTACATGCTGCTTTATAAATATTCATTGTGAGAGAGCTCTGGTTTTATAAAACTTCATAATGTAAGCTTATCTCACTGTAAGTAAATATTTTAAGCTCGGATTATACTTATTTTATATGTGATGCTTTTGATTCCCATTAACAGTTTAACATTTCAAAACCAGTCGTTAAATACAAGTGACGTAGTAATCTAGGTTTCAAAGCTCAGTCTAGTCATAAGCGGAGTAAAAGCTCAGGTATTTAGTCCACATGTACCAGGCCCACATGACTGCTCAAGAAGTAAACAAAACCCAGTGAAGGCAATATTGCATGGACGGTCAAGGCTACACCGCGCTGTAGTCAGTTCGCTAAATTAATTAACCTTTATCTCTTTGGGTTACGGTTTGAAATGGCATTAACATAATGTGAATGCAAATTATTTCGATTTATATTTGCCTGGTACACGTGGTCGGGTTGACAGTTAGTTCTTTCCGCTATCTAGACTGTTTCCGGTCTTTTAAAGATCGTTTATTTAAGTTATTTTACACGATATATTTAATTAACACTCATAAGGATTCTTTATTAAAAATAATAATCATGCATAAATCTGAAATTGTATATACGTAATTAATCTTTTATTTCACACTCCATCTCTGTATCCTGCCCATACTACGATTACCTGGCAGATCTCTATATTGGCTATAAGGTTGCCCGCTGTGGCAGGTTCCGTGTACCTATATGTATTATGGTGCGAATAATCCATAATTAATGAATTTATCATTATATTGGTATATTCCCGTTGTCACAATTGCTCTATTCCCGTATATTCACTCGTAATAATTATGACATATATAAATAATAATTAATTATAAATAATTTATAAGCTTACAATAGCGAACCAGTTGAGTAAGGACAGAAACTAGCTGTTTTCATGTTTTGCTAATTTAAACTTTCTTATTCGATCGTAGGATCGAGTTACTGCTTCCTCTTTATAGTGTAAAGTAAAGTAATGTAAACTAGAATCACAACTTCAATGGGAGCGCATAAATTATCGTGGTCCAGAAAAACAATAATTTTCTAGAATTATCGTGAGGTATCCAATGCCATTTATAAAATTGCATCTAGATAAGGTAGAGGACCACACGTGGCCTTACGTTCACTCGGCACATGACGTGACAAGTAGAGTCTATGGAAGTGGTAGGTACATGTAATGAAATGTTACTCTCGACAGATATTTACTGGTTGAACACTTCCGAATGCACCGGAAAGATACGGACTACCTTGTCATAAATACGTTTGATCACACTCGTAAACATTGCATTACGGTTGCGAAGATATTATAAGACTACGAGGGACCTTAACTTTAGATGTGCCCCTCGAACATTAGCGTCCAAGTACCTATCTATTATTACTTGAATGGTTTTCGTCATTTGTCAAACTCTCTACTACATTTTTGTTACATTTATACGTAATAAATAAATAAAATAAATATTGGGGGACATTTATTACACACAGCGCCATCTAACCCCATACTAAGCAAAGCTTGTAATATGGAAACCAGATAGCTGATAGAATACTTATATACAATTTTTTTTTCATAAATAAATTCTTATAATACATACTACACCCAGACACAGAACAAACATCCATGTACGTCACAAACATTTTTGTCCTGGGTGGGGATCAAACCCACGCCCTGCAGCTCTAAAGGCAGACATGCTACCAAATCAGGCTGTCCGTGAATATACGTGATACGTGAATCAACATCAACAGCTGGAAGACATCCACTGCTGGACGAAGGCCTCCCCCTTAATAGGCAGGGGTTGCCATAATCCCCACGCTTGGCAGGCGGCTTGGGGATAGATTATACGCGAATACTCACGTTTCACGATCGGGAAGAAAGGTTCTTGAGTGGCGACCGCGAACCGGAAGACGCAGCAGGAAGGCCCACTAGGTGGACCGACGACATAGTAAAAGTCGCGGGCAACCGGTGGATGCAAATGGCAGGTTGTCGTACAGTGTGGCGGTCTAAGGGGGAGGCCTTCGTTCAGCAGTGGACGTCTCCGGGCTGATGATGATGATGACTCACGTTTTATTAAATCGGAAAACCATGTCAGTTTTCATAATAAAACTCTCTACTAACTAGTTTTATCGTTCTATACTATGTCCCATCGCTCTAGTACAACGAATGACTTCAAACCATAGAAGGTTAGAATATTTGCGTATTTAGAATATTTGCCATAGCACAGGTTGATCCTAGCATGAGTAACATGTAACATTATCAGCCAGAAGACGCCAACTGCTGGACGAAGGCCTACCCTCAATACGCTTAGCAGGCGGCTTGGGGTTCAGCGGCTTGGGGTTTACAGAATGCTCCCCTTTAATAGAGGAGCTGCCCGCCCTCCGCTGGTTCTGGATGCAGTTTTAGGACATATCCAGATCCAAGTGCATACCAGATCGAATCACTTGTCACATAATAAATACCTATTTACCGACATCGCCTTTCATTTCCTTAATAGATTTTTTTTATCTTTGCTTAAAGGAAACAAACCAATATAATACAGTATTTTAATTTTTATGTATTTTATTTTAATTTTAAGCCTACATACAAAAAATGTATATGAGACCACCTCTGATATATTACCTACCAAACAAAAAAAGAATCATCAAAATCAGTTCATAATTGGCGGAGAATTCGCGTAACATATACACAGAAAACACACAGTCGAATTGAGAACCTCCTCTTTTGAAGTCAGTTGAAAACTAGGTAATAAATAAAATACAGGAAACTGTTGCAGTTTCTGAATAATACAAGTAAAATAAACATTTACTTCAAACGCCAAATTAGTAGCTTAAAATAGTCTAGTTGTCTAATAATCTATCTGTCATTAAATTTATCACTATAAAAGCAGGAACAGATAAAAACCTGCGACCATAATATAAGCTCAAAAACCATTTTGAAGGCATTAGGTAATTTATGTCTCGATGTAATAAAAACTTTTAAACATGGCTACTTAGATTATCAACAATATAATTAAATCAAATTAATGTAAAACTATTCTTGTCTTATTTTTTTATACATAAATCAGCACTGTCTGTACTATCAGTAATTTGATCCTTCAAATTGTTGTCTAAATGTATCCGAATCTCAATTATTGTCAGTTAATTTAACTGACAATATGATGCCTGCTAGTAAAATCTCTCCCCATCCCTTCTGAGTCAGTCAGTTAAAGGTGTTATTATAATTTTTAATTACCAACAGCCTATAGTATAAGATATTGTGTGAATTTTAGTGTGTAGTGTAATTAAAGTTTAAATGTTACTTGTATCAAGTACAGCAAAGATAAATCCTAATATAAAGGTATGGAATAGGATCTTTTAAAATTCCGTCAGAGATTCAGTCAGGCCATTCATGAAAGAGATTCCTTTTTTTCAACGCGTTAAATAACTGAAAATACCCGGCGTATTCTCGTTACGATTGTGTTGCAATTTATACCAACGAGTGTAATCTTCAGGAGCCGCCCAACGCCCAAGACAACGCAGCGAGGCGCGACGACATGCGATGCTAGAGATAGACCCATAATGAATACGTGAATACCCCATCATGAGCCCTGATTGCTCTACACGTGCCGTGTAGGTGACCGCACCGTGCGGCAATGTCACCATTACTGGCCACTTTGGTTTCATAACATTTTTATACTGTGAAAAAAATAAAAGTAAACCCATTTCTACATTACGTTTCTCAAACCTGATATTTTGTCAGGAGTCGCGTACTAAATTTGCGCTCGTGACGTCACAGGTGGTATAAAAAATGTGATACGCTCGATTTTCTTACAGTTTGAAATAGTTTTGTACTCTACTTCGATACGCGAATTTCTTAGACATGTTTCGACTCTACTTTAATTCGTACAGGCAAGAGATGGAACAACCTTATTTATTTAGAGATATAAGTAATGTAGATCTTTTCAACGTGAGAGTGTATGCGTATCTTATAATTTTCCGTACTTCGTCACCAACAGCTGATTTGGTTGTACGAAAGACACTCGAAGGGGTGAAAATTTCAAAGTCTAGCAAGTTACTTAAGTCTACTAAGCTACGATACTTTAGGCAAATATGTAAATATCCGACTTTAAAATGACCTTTATGACGAAGCGTAGGTACTTTGCGCAAAAACCGCTATTAAGTGTCTAATCCTACTTACCTACTTTAAAAAATGTATACAATGTTAGTTGTAAATTTAAATTGTGAAACGGCAAACACCACCTGCGATACCCATTCAGCACACGCCCCCTGACCGAGCCCAATTCTATTTGCGACTTACCATTGTTCGCCAACAAACTCTTATTCTCTGACCTTTCACGTGGGATCAGCCAAACCGAACGGTAACTAAATATAGTCCATTGTCAATCGAAGAGTCAGTGAACCCATACAAATTCTATGATTACAGAAATCTGGCCATCGTTAGCTAGATCTGTAAAAAGCGCAAATTTGCGAATAATGGTGTCAACAATAGTGGTTGGAGGCAAATCTGCGGATGTGGGGCTGGGACGTAACTACGTGTGACATAGACGGTAATATGGTACCATTATTGTAATCAACGATGTGTTGGACGTTACATGAAAATTCAAAGACACCAGAAAAAACCACAAGACGAACATTATAATGTAAAGCATTATCTATGCGGTCAGTTTATTTATGAGCAGCAGATTCTTGCCAGGGTAACCTTCGTAATATGTTACTGTTCAGTGTAGCCGATACTTCAAAGGAACTGACGTCATCGATTAACTCATTACTCTGTAAATAGTTTCCGTATCATAGAAAGCTACGATGTGTAAGATCGCCGGACGCAGCACATTGACGGAATCAGGCGCGCTGCCAAAACATTTGGTCAATAGACTGGCTCATTCTTCTACATAGTAGTCGATCGGGCTGTCTATAATGTATCAAGTATCATTGTTATGGCTACTGAACAAACCAAACAAATTTAATTCTGCCCCATTTTACAACGCAAACCTAGCGTTATTTAGTCAAGTTAAGTTTATTTAGCAAATTAAATTATTGTCACAAAATTTTATAACAGTCACAAAACACCTATGGCGGTGGCGGGAGAAGTAAATGATGTAGGTTGCTGATATGCACTTGACGCTCCAAATATCCCCTACAAGTAATTACTAAAAAGACTAGACTTTCTTAAAAACCAAGGTGCCGTGGCCGAGTGAATGAACTTTCTGTAAGCTGTTGACATACTGATTAAATGTTTGTTTCGTAATTTTTCAGGTCCTGGCAGCGCTGGCGGCGCAGTCGATCAACATATCGGTGGGATTCTGCCAGGGCTTCTCTGCCGTGCTGCTGCCCCAGTACACGCACGAATACCCCCTGATATCATACGAACAGGCCTCTTGGATTGGTGAGCAATTTTAGTAATACTTTAGCATCATTGGGTGCCATCCTTCCTCAGCAGGCAGAACTTCTTGCGATCTCATGCTGCGTGTTTTAGATGATGGTAGTTCAGTCTAGTGCACTTCTTGATGTCGTGTAGCTATTTCCGTCTATGATGCCGTGGTCTCCTTTTTCTTTTTATGATTTGTTGTTAGTAATTTCTAATTTTATAGAAGTGTCCAATAATATTATAGGTATATTAGGTGGAAATGTTTACACAGCGCCATCTAAACCCAAACGAAGCAAAGCTTAGCGTAGCAAAAAGATAACGATTATTAAAATTTAATGACATGACCAATTCGCTTTTGAAGATAGTAGAAATTCTTTTGACATAATACTTTGAATTTTCGTTTGTAGTAATAGTAGTTGTAGTAGTAGTAGTAATAGATTATTTCCAAACTTTTAAGCATAACTATGGTACTTGATCAATAAATAAAAATAGATACCATGGCTTCCTAACATCGTCGTCTAGAATTTCAAACACAGCCGTTAAGAAGAAATATTTTCTTTTGGGTTTAAGAAAGTCAAAACAAAACAATTTATACTTATAAAGAAAGTAAAAGTAATGAAGACAAACAGTTTATACTGTACGGTCGCCATCATAAAGACGGCGTGTTTACACTTTATTTTTACTCTTGAGACCGTGCCAATACTACGCTGAAAACAATATTTTTCAGGTCATTGAATAGACCTATATAATAAACTCCGTTGCCTCCTATATGAGGTCAAATATTTGAACAGCTCTCTTCAACAGTGTTTTATCAATGTTTGAACAAATATTGATTTAATGATTAACATGTTTTACTGCAATACTAATCGCTATCTAAACATGTAGTGAAAGGTGACCTTTGTTGATTAAAAACAATTCCAGCTGATCAAATCACAATAATCACATTTCACACAGACATGGTAAATATTGGCATATTCTTAGAGTTTTCTCAATACACTCTAGCAAATGCGATGTTTTTTTACGTAGTAAAATATTTATATAGAATAATTTATAGACAGATTGACAACGTATTCAACATCGGTGGGGTAAATAATTAAATACAAACCTAAATAGAACATAAATGGTAACTATTAGTAGTAGGTTGGGATGAAACTACAATTAGACTTGGAATCTTAAAAAAAAAGTCAGTTTCACATTTTTACCAAATTTTTTTAATGTATCAAACCTAGATGACCCGGGCAATTTTGTTTTTGTGTTTAAAGTTTCCAACGTGTCATTGTTTACGAATAAGATGTCGCTTTATTCATATTTTCTCCAGTTTCGATAAAAATATTGAAGAATTTCATCACACGGCGCAACCAGTGGAAATGTTAGTATTTGCCCACAAATAGCTGCTAACAAACAAGATAGCGCTGATTACACACCGTAAAAAGTAGCGTTTGGTAAACATATGATCGGTTGGTTGGTTGATAAGGGGGAGACTAGGGAGTGAAAGCCACGAGGGAGGATATTAGACACGTCCGCAACTATTTAACAGCAGTGTTACAAACAGAGAATTAAAAGATATGATAAGATACATTGTTCAATGGTAAAATGTGATATATTAGAAGACTTATTTATTGTTTAACTGTAAAGCATACAATACTTTCGTAAGTATAGATTTTATTAAGCAGAGGATATTGGTGCAAGACTTGGTTAAACGATATCAATTAACAAGAAATTATTAAGAGCAAAAGAAAGCAGTGCTTTAAAAAAAATACAATTTTGATGCAAATTACATTTATTTTCGTTGAAACTCACGAGTAAATGTGTATTGCTAACAATAAAAAGCGTCAGCTTCAATTCTGTGCGTAGAATATAACACGCGTTCCTTATAAAAATTTCGTAACACTCAATCAAAATAATTATGCATATTATTTAATTTGTTATGATTTAATAAAACAGAATATAAAATGTGCAATCCGTTCACGAACTCTAAGCGCAAAAAAACCTTCATTTCTCCCAGAGCATAAACTCGCCGTCACTTTTGGCCCTCCTCACCACCATCTCTATTAGCATATAGATGCTTGTTACTTTTTATATTTTAGTATGTATGTACTTACAAAATATGTTTTTAAGTATTCTATCTGTTGTCTTGGTGCTCATAGTGCAAACTTTGCTTAGTTTGGGGCTAGATGGCGCTGTGCATATTGTGCACCAATATTTATTAATTTATTTTATTTCCAGCGAGCCTGGGCGTGATCTCGAACCCTATCGGCGCTCTGCTGGGCGGCATGATGGTGGACGCGGTCGGGCGGCGGCTGCTACTGCAGTCCATCCTGCTGCCCAACCTCATTGGCTGGCTCGTCATCGCCTTCTCGGAGACGTACGTCTTCCTGTGCGTGGGCCGGTTCATTACAGGCTTCACTATCGGTCAGTACATTCTCATGTTTAATACGTTTAGATGATTGCGTTTTAATTTTGTCATCGAGTTGAGTAGTAGTGGTTTGATTGCTTTATAGTTCCGTTGATAGTATCTCTACCTTCACAGCTGCCGAGCGTGGGTACGGTTCCCAAACAAGACAAAAAATATATATGTTACGAACATACATGTTTATTCTGTGTCTGGGTGTCGTATATACTATAATTAGCATTCACAAAAAACTATATAAGTATTCTATCAGCTATCTGGTTTCCACAGTAGAAGCTTTGCTTACTTCAGGGTTAGATGGGCTGTGTGTAAATCAAATAACGCGGTTAGTAAGAATCATGAAGGAAAAGGGATGAAAGATTGCGAGTCAAGATGCATCACCATTCAACCACTTTTAACCCTAAATTGATAAACAAATCTAAACTGGTAATTGCTTAATATAAAACGCAATATTTTATGATATTTTTTTATGCCACAGATGGTAAACAATCATAAAGGTTCCAGATTGTAACAGCCGTCGCCTTTGGATATGTGTAATATACCAGGGGCACCACAAATACGCTGCCGACCTTTTAAGACTCTAATAACACGTGTTTCGTATCATTCCAGGTATGTCAACAGTATCCTACATTTACGTGGCTGAGATCACAACCCCTGAGAAGCGAGGGGTCCTCAGTGCCTTGGGCCCTGGATTGGTCTCAACGGGCATTTTCGTAGTCTACGCTTTAGGAGCATTCATTCATTGGAGGAAGGTGGCCGCAATTTGCGCTGGCTTCTCACTTCTCACTCCTTTCCTGATGTACTTCGTCCCAGAATCGCCTCTGTGGCTTGCTTCAAAAGGGCAGATGAAAGAAGCCTACAACTCCATGTTTTGGCTGCGACAGAACAACAGTACAGCTCAGCAAGAACTCATGGAGTTCACCAAAGATAGGAAATCCAGTGAGACGATGACTTTCAAGCAGAAGTTGGGGCTGTTCAAGCGAAGAAACGTCCTGAAACCCTTCGCTCTGTTGATCGTGTTTTTCATTTTCCAAGAGATGTCTGGAATCTACGTGATCTTGTACTACGCCGTTGACTTTTTCAAGTCAGTTGGAACCAGTGTGAATGAGTTCACGGCTTCGATCATCGTCGGTGGGGTGAGAGTTTTCATGGGAGCTGTTGGAGCCTGCCTTATCAACAGTTTTAGAAGAAAGACCCTGGCAGCGGTGTCTGGTCTGTTGCTTGGCATGGCGATGCTCGGAGCCGCCGTTTGCGACACTTTGAATGGACCTCCATTAGTGAAACTAGCTTGCGTTTTACTTCACGTGTCCTTCAGTATGGTCGGCTTCCTACAATTACCTTGGATTATGTCAGGAGAACTGTATCCTCAAGATATTAGAGGAGTCATGTCTGGAGCCACATCCTGCTGCGCTTATGTCCTGATCTTTTTCAATATCAAAACGTATCCACAAATGGAGAAATTACTAACAAGCAACGGGACCCTGTACTTGTTTGGAATTTGTGCATTATTGGGAGCGGCGTATTGCTTGCTTTTTCTTCCGGAGACGAAGGGAAAATCTCTAAGTGAAATAATGAAGCAGTTTGATGACGAAAAGAAGGAGATAGATCCTGAAGTAGGCTATACGAAAGAGAAAAGATTTAGTTTAGAGGGAGCAAGTACAAAAGTACAAAGGAGGCATAGCGCAGGCGCCGCAGTGTCGTTAGAAAAGAACGAGCTCCCTTGGATGCAGAATGGCGAAAAGACTTCAGACTGAATAAACTCTTAGCATTTACTGCTCGCCTGGTACTTGGCCGTTAAAACGGTGTTACAATTAAAAAATAAGAACTATTTAGGTATTTTTAATGTTATTCGTGTTTTGTGATCAGTATTATAGTTACTATTTTGATAATGCATTCCATAGAGTTAAGTGTTTTTTAATTACAAAATAAAGGTGACGACATAATCTTAGGTAAAATATACATACGAATAGTTAAAAAAAAATGCCCATATAAAATATTTTTATCAAGGCATTTTGAATGTAAAATAATACTTATAAGGTGCAATGTAGAAACAATACTACTTTCGAATAATATATAAAGTGGACTTAGCAATGTTATTTATTACAGGGTATATATTTTTATATAATTTACTTAAAATATTACATAATATGTATAAAGATTTATGCTGTGATGAAAGATCGAATTAAAAGTGAGTTGTTTTCAAAATGCGTTTGTTTTATTAAGAAAATCCTCTGTGATAAACAACAAGTAAGATAATTATCATCTTAGGTACTTGTGGTAGGATTACCACACCTTCGTAAGTTCTGGATCCGCGCATAAATAAAATGAGCAACCCTTGCTGTTCCAAATTGAAAGGGACTTTTGAGGACGTAAAGAGATTTTACTATTTTTAGATATTTTTGAAAGGCGAGCGCAGTGCATTTCCGTTTAGGATTTGGAACAGTTGAAGTCGAAAATTGTAGGTAGACTTGTTATGGTGATCGTAACACTTGCCATCCCGCGAACGACTTGCTTTGGTTTCATTGCATGAATAAAGTTCGTGAATTCAGAATTAATGGAGAAATATCTTTTTTTATCACTTACGATGCTGATCAGAAACAAGTCGCATCTCATCTCAATATTATGTAAAAGATTCAATAGATCTCAATAAAATATTGTAAAAACAAAATACGTTGAAGGAACAGCATTTTTTTACTGGTTAGTTGTCTTTGGATAAATATATCCCTGTGAAATATTATTTAACAAATTAAATGACTGCCTAGTTAGTCCTTTTATTACTTTACTGAGATAAAAGCGCCTCTATTTTAAATAACCTAAAGTAAACCAACAAAATGTACCCAAATCTTACAAATTTCGCGCTCATCCATATAATTTGTAGAGCACCTAATCATAGATAATTAGGTCGCGGCTTGAATTAACACCTTATTGAACAAACATAACTAGGATAAATTGACAAAATCGTGGTGCGCCATCTATAAGAATCGATTTAAAGTAATCAAACAGCTACGCAATTAAATACGGCGGCAAGATAAACAACCATGAAAGGACACAAACTAAGGCTCTCACGCACAGAGTACAGCCTCTTAGTTCGTGCATAAATTAACAGATGGCAGCACTAGTCACTACAGGTATAATATTTTTTTAAAGTCGTCTGATGATTATTATATTTTATGCAATTGACAACTAAACTAATCTAGCGATGGTCATAGCGCGATCTAACCCGCTAAAACTTAAAAGTTTTGTGTTTCCTTAGTTTTTGGCATCGCATTTTGGCATGTTTTATTGTAGTCAATGTTAATTTCTATTCAAATAAGTCTTAGTTACAGTTTAATTTTAAGTATACGTGTATAAGTGTATTAGTATAAGTGTATAAGTATAACTGTATAAGTACAAGTGTATAAGTATAACTGTATAAGTATAAGTGTATAAGTATAAGTGTATAAGTATAACGGTATCAGTATAAGTGTATAAGTATACGTGTATAAGTATAACGGTATCAGTATAAGTGTATAAGTATAAGTGTAACTGTATAAGTGTAAAATTAAATATTAGTAGTGAAATCAAGGCATGCCCTAGTTAAGCCTAGTAGTGATTGTACCTAATTTAGGTACCTGCGATCAATCTGCGAACTATTAAAATCGATTCAATTAAGTTCATGTTTTCTCGCGAAACATTTTTTCTTGCGGTGCAGTATAGAAGAAGCGACGGACTGACCTGGTCTGCGGGATGCCGTACTTGATGCCGACGCCGACCCGCGGTAACGCCTTTATCACCTTCTTCACGGTGCTCTGGTCGGGGAACGCGAAGAATATCGACGCTGGAATGTACACAAATACAGACATTAGTTTTAATGGCTATAAATTATGCGCAAAAGTTTAAGGTAGTTTACGAAATAATAGGATTTTGTTTAATAAAGTACTAGAAAGAGAAAAAAGAAGAAAAAAGGATAAAGAAGGAAGGGAGGCCTTTGCCCAGCAGTCGGACAACACAGGCTGTAAATAATAATAAAGTACTAGTGTGCTATAAGCCGTGGTAGACTAGTTGGAGGCCGCTCGACTTGAAAACGTGAGGTCGTTGGGTTCATTTCCCAGGCCCTTACCAATAATGAGCTCTTTTGAGTTTATGTACGGATTTTGATATCACTGGCTTTTCGGTGAAGGGAAACATCGTAAGCAAACCTTTATACGGCCGGAGAAGAAACTCAATGGCGTATGTGAATCCACAGACTCACAACTGGTTCAGCATCGTTCATAATTATGGCCCAATCGCTCCGCGAGGGTAAGCCTAAGTCCAGCCTTTTTAAACAGTGCGCTAATTGTTTAAAATACTTCTAAGGCTAGTGTGCTATAAACTGGATACGAAAAGTGTTACTATAGTCGCCGCGTTACCAACTGAGTCGTGTGGCCATGATTTATGGCCGCTCGACCCACAAGTACAAGCAAGACCCACAAGTGCGACCACAAGCACGACCCACAAGTGCAAGCGAGATAGACATAGTGAATGATTTATGGCCGCACGACTCAGTTGGTAACGCGGTGACTATAGTAACACTTTTTTTAACACGCATTTTCAACAAGCATTTCAGGTATGTCTGTTACCTTTTTAAGATTCAAGAGAAAAAAAAAAGAAAGTCTTGACGAATTTGACATAGCAACAATAGCCAGAAGACGTCCACAGCTGGACGATATAGAGGGGTGTGCCATAATCCCCACGCTTGGCAGGCAGCTTTGGGATCGCACAATGCTCACACCGAGAGGACGCTGCTGCCCGTTCTCCAGTACCTAGGTCCAATTTGACAGCGATGCATCACAAATACACATAATGGTAGGATACTCACTCCTGCTCGCCAGGAACATCTCTATGGCGACGTTCTGCAGCAAGTAGCGGCGCGAGAAGATCGCGCGGATCTCGCTGAAGTACCATTTCCCGTGCAGGTGCTCGCAGTACTTCAACACCTGGAACGGGAAGGAAACAAAGAGGTTAGATCTTATCTCATACTTATATCAAAACGTCACACGAATACTACTTTGAGCATCAAATCAATTTTATAAATGTGAACGAACTATTTTCTTTTATTGCTAGATAGCTAGATACTGATAGCTAGTAACTAAAGTAATGGAACGAGCCGCTTTCCAGACGGTAAGACTGCCTCATGACATGCTTGGTTATGGCTGTTGCAAGTCAGCGGTGCTTAGTTTTTTGAGTTCAAAAACAAAGTCCAGGCGTCAGTCCACATCACTGTACTGTCGCAGGAAAGAAACCTCTCTCTACTTATTCTACCTTTAATTTTGTTGTCACGAAAAATACTATGACATATGGAACTGAAACGTGGTCTTTAACTGCTGGCCTTTTGGAGAGGCTCAGAGTCGCACAACGCGTAATGGAGAGAGCTATGCTCGGAGTTCCTTTGCGCGATAAAATCCGGAATGAGGATATTCGCCAAAGTACCAAAGTCACCGACAACGACATAGCTCGCAGGGTTTGCAAGTTGAAGTGGCAATGGGCAGGACATATCGCTCGAAGAACTGATAACCGATGGGGAAGAAACGTTCTTGAGTGGCGACCGCGAACCAGAAGACGCAGCGTAGAAAGGCCTCCCACTAGGTGGACCGACGACATTGTAAAAGTCGCGGGCAACCGGTGGATGCAAATTGCAGGTTGTCGTACAGTGTGGCGGTCTAAGGGAGAGGCCTTCGTTCAGCAGTGGACGTCTCCGGGGTGATGATGATGGTGATGATGAAAACTACCATTTAATAAGGCAGTATGAAAAATCAAGACGACTGGCCCTCCTCTATACGAGCAGTCTCCGGGTTTCCATCAAACAAGTTACACTTCGTATAAATATTAATTTAATTATTGTTTCATTTCATGTGGCGTTATTCTTTATCTTTTAACTATAACTTTGTTATTATTTTATTTATTATTTGTTTTTTATTTGTTATGTTTTTATTTTTATTTAGGTTTAATGAAATATTTTGTTTATGTCATAAATCTCAACCAATAACTGTAGCGTCTATAACTACCAACATGCATTTCACTACGATACATTATCCATTGTCTACCGCTGCCACCCACTCCCATTCAGAGCGGAACAATAGAACAAGCCCCGCGATCCACAATGGCGCACAAATCAGGAGCCCCCGCTATCAATCTCACTACGGGCCAATTAGCAGATGGCCACGGGAGATGGGAAACTGACATGTGATGGCTATAGACGAACAATACTGAAGAGTTTAACAACTTTTTAGTTTTAATTATACGGATTTGCCTTGGAGGATCTAGCTCTCTCTCTCTCTCTCTCTCTCTTTGCATACGTTTAATTGGTCAGGATACGCCGACTATAGTTCCAATGACAATCGGTTACACTGACAGTAATTTTGGTAGTTATTACAGTTTACTCCAGTTGAATAATGAATTAAATACGTTAGCGATAAGTAACAAGTACGCAGAATTAAAAAAAACCAAATTCAAACATTATGGGACCACCTCAAGAGTCCCCAAAGAGTTCAAACAAAATAAGAATGTACACAAGCCAGACCGTGACACATGTATCGTATACACGTTTAAGCTACATCTGAAATCTACTGAACCGATTTTGATTTAACTTCAAATCAATTCAATTTATTGCACTTAATAAATAACATGACAGCATAATTTACTAATTTGTTACTTATTATATCTTATGGAACTTAAAAACGTAACTTACACTGGTCCCTAAGTTGAAGTAAATGAAAGTTTATATGAAATTCCGTCAATTTCGAAGTTAGGATCTTCAAATTTTGAATTTAGAATGACGGTTTAAAATTAGTTTATAAGTGACCCAGCGTTTTTGAAAATTCAGGAAAGCAGTAGACTAGACTGTCACAGAACCGGAAGAGATGACGCGAAGAAGATAACTATATACTTAGCATTGGGTTGAAAAATGATTGACGATGATGACGATGAAAATTTAAACAGGTTATCTATTTTTCTCAAATTGTAAAAACGATAATACATTGAAACATCAAACTCGGTGTGGTTATAGTGTAGCATAAGTATGATCAGCCTTTCCCATTCCACTACTGACTTAGGCCTACCCTGCGGATGGCCAATTGAGCCACGCTGGCTCTATTGCGGGCTGGTGGAATCATGAACAGCATTGAAGTTCTTCTCCGGAAGTATGCAGGGCCTCACGATGTGTCCATCACCAAAATGCCAGTGTGAGTATGAGAATCCGTACCTACATAATCTCACTCTCACCAAAGAACTCATTGGTACAGAATTTGAACCCGCGACTTTACGGTTATAGACCAAATTATAATATGGTACCTACCTGTTATAGGTAGGTACGATATTCCTTACAACCCACATCGTCGTGTGGGCAGCAGCTAGTAACATTACATAATTATAGACGTGTCGAAATGCCATCCTCCTTTTTTTTAAGTCGGGTAAAAACTATATAAGCTACTATGAGTTGAGTGAAATTCATACAAATTCTTGTATTTTTTTTTATAGTATCAGTGTATGATCTGTGGAAGACTTTAATCAATCCGCCCTAAATATGATCTTAAAATGTGTTTTCCTGGACAAGAAACCAAACAGCAAACAGCCCCCTGACAAACGGGGAAATGAGTCTGAAGCTGACTAAAGGAGGACGAACAGCAGCGCCCCCCGTCCGTCCGTCAAAGGGAGGTCTTCTTCCAGCAGAGGACGTGTTTTGGATGATGTGTGAATGAATGATTGAATGTGTTTTCAAAAAAAACCCCATAGTTTGGTTTGATTACAACTTCGCCTGACTCGAAAATTTTGTACCACCCAAAAATTCTGAGGAAGAGCAAACTTTATTCAGACGCTCCTTTACTCCACAATGCGTCTCATAAAGCAAACCTCGTAAACTCTTCGTTAACCATAATTTACACTGACAATCATCGTGTAAATCAGTCGGCCATATTGTTTTAATGAGTTTTTCTAAATGGCGTCTCGGATACATTTGTCGCGTTTTGTTAACGATTGTATTGAATTATTGTGGTGTAAAAATGTTGTGCATTGGGAAAGGGATGGGTAGCGTAGAGTTAGCAATAAACTTGTTAATTGATTTCGTCGACAACATCAGCTTGGGAAGCTAAAGATTGAAGGCACGATTAGGATTAGATGAAGATATAAGTTTTGTAGAAAAACAATAAAAATGTGGAAATCAAAAGAAACAAACAAAACTGACTAAACCGGCTTATAATGCTGACATTGCCCTGACATGTAATTCAAAGAAATTTCAATTTATAGTCAACAGATACAACTCTTTGTTTAACCTTCATCTTTTTCAACTGACTTCAAAAAAGGAGATTCTCAATTCGTCTGTATGTTTTATTTTGTATGTATGTTACGCGATTACTCCGCCAATTATATTATATTACTGATCTTGATGATTATTTTTTTGTTTCGTTGGATTATTCAGAATACTTCAGAGGTGGTCCCATAGTTTTTTATCGAAATCGGTTCAGTAGTTCGGTTTTCATATCAAAATTACAGGAAAATATGAAGATATCATCCAGGTATTCGAAGTTGAAGTCGGTTGTATTTTTTTTTGTATCACTTCTTCATCAGCTGGGTTTGGTCAAACGCAAACACATTTTGAATAAAAAAATAAAAACAACGACTTGCCTCTAGGACGTTTTAAATCAAGCGCAGTGTTTATTGTCTCCGGTTTATTGCCGGTTTAATTATTCACCTTTATGACCAAGCTTGTTCTCTGGCACTGAATTAAAGCCCCACTAGCACTGGTAGTTACACGACAAAGCCCAGTTAAATCTTTATTTTCAACTGTATTCTTTTAACTTTTACGATGTAAAGGGGCTTAATTTCTGAATCGTACGCACGAGTATTAGCATAGAAATATGGCTGACTTTCAAACAATATCGTTTGAAATTCAGCCTGATTCGCGTGCGAAAATCCAGAGTAATCTATTGTACCTTAATTTTTTTTGGACAGCCAATAACCAACAGCCTCCTTATGGTGAAGGTAAACACAGTATAAATAGTACATCTAGGCCAACAAAGGTTACCACTAATAGCATAATATAAAGACTAGTTTCAATCCAGATCAGATTTAGTGGTCAGTCTGTGATTATGCTAGCATTATATTAACAGGAGTGCGGACACGATCACCGCGAAGCAACAAGAACACAGAAAAATAAATATTTAAAAGTCTGACGATGGGTTGGTCTGCGGTTACCATATCTTTAGATCCTAATATTATAATTATTTCCCCTCACCTCACACTGGCTGACCTGTAATACCCTGACGCCTAGGTTAGGTACTCGTACCTTACTTAACTAAAACAGACTTCGGCAATCCCTTCATCATCAATCATCTTTTCTACTCAGTGCAGTGTCCAGGCCATTTACGATGATTTTAATACAAGATGTAGATCTTGTATTGATTTGGCCACAAACTCGCCGATAGTAAGCGACGAAGTTGATCACGTCTATGTAGAAATAATCATGCTGGTCATGTATAAAGCGCATAACAAACTGCCTTAGTCGAGGCGGAGTCGAGACATGCAGCGGCATGGTAGAAGAGTCCAGGCGATAGCGCTTGCGCCGCGTCGCCGCGCCGCCTCGACCTCGCCCCGATACGACGCCGCCTCGACTGCGCCGCGACCCTGGAAGTGTGCGCTGACCCGTGCGATTGTATAGCAAACCTAGAAGAGGCGCGGCTCGACTTCATTTTGTGTGCGAAACGCCTTAACCAGCTTTTCCCAGAAGTCAGCGTCATCACAATAGACATAAACAATCAGAGATAGATGTTCAATTAAATAACACCAGTCTTATTCGCAGTAATACCAGCACCGATCACCCCTGCAGCCCCATTAATGTCATTACATCCGTATCAACAACACTCCACCGCCTCTGAGACCCTCATACAAAGGGGCGCTTATTGCTGGTATTGATTCAAGTGCGATTTGTTTATAATAAGAATTTATGAAAGACTAACATTTTACTATTGGTCTTGAATTGTCGGTGATAAGTCGAGCAATAATTCTGTTACTTCAAATCTTAAGCCCAAAATCCATCTAAGTACGAAACGTTTTAACTATGATAATCTTCAAGTTTTCCAAAATGGTCTCCCATTATTTTTTGTTGCTTGTTGCTTTGCCAAATCGCTGTAGTGTGACTTAGAAAACAAAACAAAAATTTCACACTCTAAATATTTAGATATCGGTTCATTAAAAGTAGTACAACGGCGAATAGGATATTATTAGGTCTTTACCTATGAAATTGCCGTTTTGTATGGAATAAGTAAATGTACTTATTTTTTTAAACTTTTTTATTTCTGTTATTCAAATTAATCACCCATGCAATCGACGCATCTTTGCCAACGAATTGGCAGTTTATTGATTTCTTGTAAAAATCAGCTGGATGGGAGGCAACAAACTCTTCAAAGGCATTTTGTACTGCCTCTCGGGAATTGAATTTTTTACCCACTAAAAAGTTGTCTAAATTTTGGAAAAAGTAATAGTCGGTAGGTGCAAGGTCTGGTGAGTATGGCGAATGAGGGAGAGCTTCCAACCCCAGCTCTTGCAGCTTGGAGACTGTCTATAGCAGCAGCGCGAGGCAGGTCTCGACGCGTACGTTGCGCTGGCGATCGTTAAGTTCGTGGGGCACCCATCTATCAAGTTTTTTTACCTTGCCTATTTGTCGCAAATGGATCAAAATTGTTTTGATGCTAACATCAAAAGCTGCTGCTAGCTCAGCTGATAGATAGATAGATAGACAGCTGATAGATAGCTGTAGATTGAATTTCGTCAGCTTCCACAATCGCCTTTAATTCATCATTGTTGACCAAAGTCTCCGGACGACCACGAGCTTAATTTTTCAAGTCAACATTTCCAGAACGGAACTGGGAAAACCAATAACGGGTTGTGCGTTCGTTTGTAAAGTTCTCTCCGTAAACGTTTTTGATGTTACGTGCCGTTTGTGTCGCGTTGATGCCACGACGGAACTCTTATTCCATAATTACACGAATTTTTAAAGTATCCATTATGACGAAAAATGTTCAAATGTAATGAAAATACAATGCTAATCAATAAACAAAAGACTGAGTTTGTAAAAAGAATGTCATGTTTTTAAGACAAAATTAATATGAATTCAGAAAACAATGCCATTCCAAACTTTTTTTCTATTTGAAATGACCAGTACTGAAGAACGGCAATTTCATAGGTAAAGACCTATTATTTCTACCCCGATATTTGAAATTTTGCTCCTTATTAGAATTATCTCTAAAATAATCATTAACGATAATTTGTGCTTACCCATTTACTAGCTAAGTTTTCTTTGAGCATTTTGAGTACATTAACTATAGTGTTTTGTTTTATCGAAGTCTTCCACAAACATCGCATTGTTTTGTGATGCAAGGGTGAGATGGGGCGCTCACGTCACGTTCAATCGGACTGCAATTTGTCAGGATGATTTGTCTCACCCCAAAGGGGATGATGGGGGATGCAGCGTCACGCACTCTCGCCTTGTTTGAATGCGTGCCTCTTTATTGTTTTGCTAACACTGGATTAAGTGCTGGTAAGAGTGCTGAGTTAGGTCTGGTGTAGTGTTGTTCTGTTGAATCTTACTTTTTGTTTCTTAGTACGTGACGATTTAGCGTGGGGATTATGGCAACACCCCTCTATTAAGGGGGAGGCCTTCGTCCAGCAGTGGTCGCTTTAAGGCTGATGACGACGTGACTGTTTCTCAGAAGTTCGTAGTGTTATAATAGCATATTTTTCTAGTTTTCCTCGAAACGTAACGCTTTGTAAATTATATTGTCGCTGCTAGAGAGAGATCTACGAGTTGTATCGAAGAAGTGTGTAAACTAAACTACTGTAAGATAAAAAGACCGACTTCAACTTCGAACACCTGGATGACATCTTCATATTTTCTAGTAATTTTGATTTAAAAACCCAACTACATACAAAAAACATTAAAAAAAACATGCAGTTGAATTGAGAACCTCCTATTTTAAAGTCAGTTGAAAAGTAAGGAATAAACTTAAATATTTTTTTGTATCACATTTACATTGATATGATCAATTTTAATTTCAGGAAAACTCACTGAGCCCAATGTTTACTGACACTAATCGGTGAATTACTGAGAATGCCATACATTACCATGTAGCGGTCGTGACTTTACTTAAGGATTCCCAGTCGGTCGCACGATCTAGTCGGAAGATTCAAACGGACGGTCAGTCTTCTGGTGGGTGACCGCGAGAGGCATTTGCAGTGCTACCATGACACATGAAATTATCGGTCTCGGTTGTTTATCCTATAGCAGCAAACGTCAATCTTTATCAAAGGCCTTCAGGCGGCTTATTACATTTTCTAAGTCTCCGCATATAGGTACTTTACGTATAATAACAATTTTCGTACTCAACCTATTTCTAATCGCTCCGTTCCCACAGCCCAGTAGGTCCCTACAGTAATCAGTACCCAAGGACCCTTAATCTCAGCAAACTATGCGCGCTCAGCGGACGATGTTTGTCAAACAAGTTCGGCGTTACGTGAGCGTTCAATAAGCCGCAGATCGTAGATAGGTCACGCGGATGGCACCAGCGCATGTACAAACCACATAGGATCATAAGCGGGAAAGCAGTAGTACTAGTAGATACTTAGTTTTGACAACCTTATAGCTCAGTTGGTAGCATGCCTGCCTTCAGAGCTGTAGGGCGTGGGTTCGCCAGGGCCAGGGCAAACATTTATGTGGCGAACATAGATGTTTGTCCTGTGTCTGGATATAGTATGTATTATAAGTATGTACAAATATTTACAAAACAAAAAGTATATACGTATTCTGTCAGCTATATAGTTTCTATATTACAAGCTTTGCTTAGTTTGGGGCTAGATGGCGCTGTGTGAAATTAATGTCCACCGATATTTCGTATTTTGGAAAACGGACGTAACTGAAAACCTGATTTGGAACATCCCTTAATATACTAATTTTAATTAGTAACTCTACGCTACGACCGGCCTATTTCAAAATCTATCATACCGCGAATAATTTTACGGAACAGAAAGCGTTACTTCACGCGAAAATAAGACAGGTTAGTCCTCATCACTATATTAAAATAATTCATTGTATCCATCACATTTAGCCGACAGTTTCAATATAAATTATTAACAAAAGAAATACAGAAATACAATACAGCATCCGTTTGCGAAAAAACATTAATTCGCTTCGGTAATGATGCTCGGGAGTGATCCATTCATCTATTTGATAAAATATCATTATGTCTAATGGAGGCTGGTCACGACACTGCGAGGGATGAGTGCTGTGAGAGCACAACACGTGTATTACGAGATTTATATGAAACACCCCGAGAAATTCATCATAATAAAATATGTCAGGGATAGTAAATGTTCTAATGAGTTTTGCGTCTGTTTTATCTACCTTAAAGTTTTACATAGTAACATTTGTGTTGGATCAAATACCTATTAAATTAAAGTTTACAATAATTGAATACAACACAGGCCGCCAATTGTAACACTAGTTTTAAGTTCCTTTTTTGTGTTGTGATCATCATGATGATGTTATCTTTTCTTTTGGTGTGTACAATAAAGAGTTAATCTATCTATCTATCTATCTACAATGGGACCAATCCTGAATTCGCGAAAAATTAACTCATTGTACAAAACCCAGAAGTACTATAAGAATGAAACAATTGAATTTGACACAGATAATATCGTTTATTAGATCACACACTTAGCATACACTACAAGAAGGCTCGTGAATCGCGTGCACCAAACGCTTGCGCGTTTTAAGGGTGGCCATCACCATCTAGGCTAATGGATATGAACTAAAGATGTTGAACTAACGTAGGCTACATAAAGTAATCGACAATTAAACACTCATTATCAGAAGAAAGCACAGGATACGCACAAAAAAAAAAACGGTTCCTGTAGGAAAGCAGGATTACCGCGGGCAATATCATAGGCAAAGTCAAATAACATCTACAACACACCCACATACCCACCACGCATATCATACACATCACACACATTATACACTCCATATAAACACTCCCAGTCACTCACATACACACACTCTGCACAATCAGTCACCCGTCACGTCTGCGATACCAGGCTCTTGGCCTTGTGTATAGCAGTGGTGTATAGTATGGTACTTTCCCTTCCGGATCGAAGGATAGACTGCTCCTAGTAATCACTTTTTTCTTATAATTAGTTTACAAATGTGTCAGAATCCTTAAACTAACTTTTATTTATTTATTTTTAGATTATAATATTATTAGTATTATTTTTTGCTACTGCTACCTATTTTCATTAAATTTATTGATTAATGCTTCTTTTAATTTACTAATACAACATTCAATTCACTTCCCAATAAATTTAATGTACAGAATATGGTTGTTGTTAATGTTTTTTTTTTTTTTTTTTTTTTTTTTTTTTTTTTTATGAATGACTATGCTGTTGGCCTCAGATGGCCTCTACAGCGTCACCGGACTTTAGGCAAGCGCAAACGGCGCTCGGCCTAGGTTTAGGTTAAAGGCGACTAGCTCAAGGGCACCTCAGACGGTACGAACCTCGGCTTGGCCGTCGCCGGGAGTGGGGTCAGACTTGCCCTGGCACCCCAGAAGGGGTATGCCCTGGGGCCCTAGTAGATTGATCTGGTTGACTACTTGGAGAGAATCTAACAGATCTTCTGACAGATCTGGGGAGTCCTCGACCTCGCCGGCGAGGTCGGTGCGTGTTTGTGTGCCTTTGGTAACCGGCGCCTATACCAAAGACGGAATACTTCTTGTTGCTAGGAGTGGTCGGATCAGGCGAGCCCAGCGCCGCCGAGGTGATGACGGCTATGGGGTCGTCCGGGTCGCCCAAGACGTGTCTGGGGCGTCTACGGAAGGGGGGTGGGTCTGTCGTGTCCGTCGTATAGTTCGAGGCTTGGACTATGAGTGGATTGGGATGGTGGGGGGTCGCATCGAAATAGCGGCGCGAAGCGTACTTAATGTACTGACGGATGGAGGGGAGTTCGAGATCGCAGTGCAGGTCGGAGTTTCGCATGAACCAGCTAGCACCGACTGCTCTGCGGATGAATCTATTTTGTATGACTTGGAGTTTCTCTAGATCTATGCTGGAGGCATGAGCGAACGCCACGGAGGCGTACGTCATGACGGGGCGAATACAAGTTTTGTAAATTGTAACCTTATTTCTAAGGGACAATTTACTACGCTCGTTGAGAAGGGGAGTGAGCCGGCCTAAGAAGAAGGCTGCTCGGTTGCGAACTATCTGGATATGCTTAGAGAACGTGAGTCGACGATCAAGGGTCACACCGAGATACTTGGTCTCGGTAGCCCATGGGATGGGCTGGCCGTTGAGCGTGATATGCTTAGAAGGAGGTCTTTTGAACGGATGAAAGTACACGGCTGCACTTTTATCGGGGTTAACGGTGATAGCCCACTTCTTGAACCAGTCTCCGAGGAGATTGAGGGCTCGTTGAAGGTGGGCTAGCTGAATGACCTTGTTCCACCCTCTGGTGTAGAGGGCGGTGTCATCGGCAAAGAGAGCAAGCTCCACTTTGGGGGTGCGGGGGATGTCACAGGTGAAAAGCGAGAAGAGAATCGGGGCCACAGCGGAGCCCTGAGGGACTCCGGAGCCGATGTCGTGGGGGGAGGAGCGTTGTCCCTCGACGCGGTATCGAAAGCTTCGAGCCCTGAGAAAGTCTTGTATTATGAGTACAAGACGGTCTGGCAGCCCGAGCTGATACAGCTTGTATATCAGCCCGTTGTAGTTGATAATGTAATCTCACCTTAGTTTATATTACACTTGTATATAAGAGCGCGCGATAAATCTAGTTAGCTAATACCATTTAACTCTTAGTAGTATGTAAGCTTACAGCCAATAAATAATTTTGAATTTCAATTTGAATCTAGTTATTCCTTATTTCGTCTATATTTGAAGAAAGTCAAGATACTCCAAATAGCTTCCGCCGCGAGGTCTCCGGCCGCGACATTTTTCAGTTTTTTTGGCTGGTCCCGGCTGGTCCCGTGGGCCGGGAGATGGTTATCGCGCCCGTAAATAAGGTCCGTGGACTGAGACAAGTGCGCCCATTAGACCCGCGGCTGGTGACGGCGAAAAAACGGTCTCGGGGACCCCGACACCGTCAGCAAATTCAAGGGGAAATAAAAAAAAAACTAAAAAGATAATTATAATATCTCAATTTTCGCATTTAAGAAGTATAACTAACAGTATTAAGAAATTTAAAATACCCTTTTAATTGGTTACAGTTGGGGCGTGTTCAAGTAGCGAGTGAATCGATTTCTTCTAGGCAAGCGTACTCCATCGTAAAATGCATATTCACTTAAGATCTTACGAACTGGACTGAACTGGTCTGCATCTTCACTCAAGATCTTTCAAGGCTTTCGTTTGAATAGGCGGGCATACCGACCCTGTTATGTCAAAACGCTGTAGTCTAAGAAAAACGGGTTCTAATGATTTGGACCTTGTAGAATAGGATTGGGCGTTATATAATAATAATAATAATTTGTTTGCCAGAAAAAGAATAAGACTATTGCCTAAGTACATATAGATAACTAATTAAGGTCATACAAACTTTTAGAGATAATATAGCGGGCCCCAAACTAGGCAGCGCCTGAATCTTGGGCACCCTGTGGTCAAGTTAACAGTTCTTTGTGCGCCGAGATTTGTACACATAGTTCTCTAGCACAACATTTCACAAAATCGTCAACAAGATAATATATAATTTTATCTATAATAGATACAGCTGTAATTATTTTAAAAAAAACATTTTATTAGCTTGCTTTCGTACCAAAATAATATCAATATATTATTGATAGAAACCTCACAATGTAATGAAACATGTTTTGTTACGACAGCATGTAGCTAGGCAATATTTGTCTTTGTTGAGACATAACGATGCAATTCTTGATTACGGCCTCGCTAAAGTGTGAAGCCTAGCCTAAATCCTCGCTGACGTAGGCTTGGCCTTCAGCCTCGCTAAAGCCTAGGCGGATTGACTTTGGTGAAATGGATGGATTAGCGGCCTCTACCGGCGGCCTCGGCCTTTGCCTGATGATGTGAGATAGTAGTCAAACACAAGCCTTTAAGAAGACTTTTTAGTTTAGGGTCAAACCAATGGCGGCATTTTAAAATAAATATATATTTTTTTCTTAAAAAATATATTTACAAATAATAACCTAAACCACCCTAAACAAAGAAATTGACATCGACTTATTCTCCCAACCGTACAATAACAAGGTGCGTCAAAACAGATAGGAAATGTAAATACAGCTAGTTGTCATCGGCCCTGTCCGTCTGTCTGTCCCCCACGTAACACTAATGACATGAAACCAACAGAAAACCTGCCTACTTTGTATATTTCCCTTTTATAGTCCCAATTAACGATCCTAAAACTTTTAATATTTACTTATTAATTTTTAATTTAATCAAGAATTTTAATTCGGTGTAGTTAGTTGGCCGGGCGATGTTTTAATGTAAATTTGCTAGGTGTGGTGTCGGATGACATAAGCTGTAAGAATCGAATGTAATGGTGGTTGATACCATAGCTGAATTTAATTAACAACTAAGAAACTGGTAAACGCTGAGTAGAATATCTTAAATAGGTAAGAATAAATTTGGTACTCGTTATGAACGTCATAGAACTTTTCTTTTGTCAGATCTTAATAATATTTTTTTATAGATACACTCCACAGCCACCAGAATCCGTGGTTTTTATTGAGATTTACAGTCACATTATAAATTACTTACTACGGCATTCAAGAGGAAAACTGCCTTATTTCTGTTATGTATATTGTATATACCGCGAGCAGTCCAGCTCCCGTAAGCAGCACCTGTTCACGAGTTGTATTGTGAAGTGACCTATGTGCCTCTATTAAAAAAAGAAAATCACGTAAAAAACAGTTTTTTTTATTGTATATCGTCTATAAGTACGAAAGAATAGGAGATAATATACCTACAGAATTATTAAAGCAATATAATACTTGCGTAAAATCTTATCCTCCTTCTTGGATAGTCGGGTAATAATTACTTATATGAGAAAGCTTTGCAGTGGGACGATACGACACAACCACAAGGCTTAGAGGGAAGAAAACTTCTATTGAGACGTTTACTTCCCTCTAAGCTTGGAGCTTTACCCTTAAACAAAGTTGTGTCGTCAATCTCATGCTCAAAATGCTAACCACTCATCAACCTCATAATCCAACACATAAGAAACCGATAATCCAACCATTGCCGTACCGACCTACTTCCGAGACTCACCACATTTCGGCCGACGTCGGCTAATCCTGGTAATCTTCATATGACAGAAGTCGTAACTCTCAGCATTATCCGGGATATTTGTCTTGAAAGAATACTCTAGTTTACTATACTTAGGTAGGTATAACCGTATCCTAGTAGGTATAATTTACGGATTAATTGGTAAATGTGGTGTTAATAGCATCTGAGTTATTTACAAACAAAATGCTAGTCGTTCACGTGTCGTGGCGATCACAATATCTTCACAATCTCTCAAACAATTTTGTTCATTATTTGTGTCTGCGTAAAACACTTGCGTACAAAATTAATAGCAAACAAAAACTACAAAAAAAAAACAAAGTACAAGCACCACTTTGCTCACAAAGTAGTCCTTTAGAACCTTTGCAAGTCTCGTTAAGTAAAAGACACAAAGAAAATATCTCCGATTAGTACCATTGTAAGATTTTGAAGAAGTTTGTAAAAGCGGTTTGGTTTAGCCTCTTAGTTTTAGTTTGTATTAGATTTTAGCATGAAGACTGTAGATAATAAAACTACAGCAGCAAATTGCACAATATAATAAATTGTATCTCCATAATATTAATCAAATAGTTTCATGGGTTGGTAACATCTACGTTATAATTTCCTCACATGACAAACTTCTCAGTACGTTCATATAAATTTCCCCAACAGAAGTCATATTTCATTTCTTAACAACTTTTTAGAAAACCTAACGCAGTAACATACCTAGCATTCCGCTCTTCAACAACCAAAATAAATTCAATATCTCAACCATTACACTCCACACAGATTTATAAACGAGACTTTTATAGAAAAAATATTAGGAAAAAAGGTAAATAAAAACTGTCCTCGAAATAAAAAAAGTCTTAAAATCCCAGAAATAGCCCGAGAACGGCGAAGCGTTGACAGGAAATTTATTAGCCATTCGGGATGACAAACTGCGAATAGGGAATACGAGGGAACTACCAACGGGATATAGTAAGCAAAGAAAATTACGATCGAGAATTCAAATGATCATCAAAAACCTTTTTGAGGATCAAATTGACAATTGACCATTGGGTCGTGAATCATTTTGTGTGTGTCAATCAAGATGGATATCTTGATTGTCACATTGAATTAAAAATAGGTAATCGTCAATCCTTCAAAAAATCCATTTATTACTGTAAATCCGTCACGTCTACGCAAGTACTTTCAGATCAAACATTATTGAAAACCCTGGTGGTGCGCATATAGCAAGAGCTGAACATTCTAAAGTTAAAAGCACTGTCAAATAAAAAAATTAAAAGCTTGTACAATGAGCTTACAAGCGGATAATTCGAAAAGGTAAATTAATAAAGTGAATACGTAGTAGCACCCTCGTTAATATAAGCATCGGGACGCGTACCAGGAGACGTGATGTATGGTGTTTTAATTAGGACTTCCCGCGCCATCTACCGGCGGTATAAAGTTAAACGGCTCTATACGTGGGTTCGAATCTTCGGCGGAAATCGCTCGGAGATTCCCTGAACCGAGGTACAGGATGGCATGAATTACTTGTTCAAATTACGAGCCCGCCGGGAGAGATATAAATTAATTTCTCGTGAGAATCTCACGCTAATATTACATTAATGCTAATATCTAGTTCTCTATGTCTCACATAACTGACTGTGTGATTTTTCACGAGTAGAGTCGTTCATATTTTGATGCTACTAGACAAGAAAAGTGTGCGTCATTTGAACGGGTAAGGGGCGTAAGACTACTTCTTCTGACAAAGAGTAAAACAGCAAGTCAATCTAGAGTTTACATAAGATTAAATTTACGATAGGAGTTAGGACTAATATTTCCGGCCCACAATAAGTGATAATTAAATTTTTAATCTAACATGTTACATAACTTGAGGGTGCGCATGATTTATGTCGACCGAAATGGCTAGGATAGAGTATGACTACATATTGATTATCAAAAGCAACATAAAAAGACATAGTCAACACACAACTAGTATCACTACGGGCGATCTAAAAATGATCAACCCAAGCCACCTTTGATAAGTTCATCGATACCACACAACAGTCAAAACGTCCGCAACAAGCTAATTTAATATAAGAAATCCTTGAAACGAATTTAAATACAAACAAAACTATACCAAAGCAGAGCTCCTCAATTAAGGCGTGTCTCCACGCACGTCGCATGCGATTATCGAGCGCAATCGCGCGCGTAATCCGCCGCACGTGGCGGCCGGAAGTATCCACATGTGGCCCGCGTTACTGGCGCCACCGTCGCGACCAGCTTCCGAATAACGTGGCACGACTTACAATTTGACATTCAATAAGATTAAAATAGTGAAATTTGAAAGTTTGAGAGAAGCTAAACATAGCTTTTCGGAGTTCTGGAATTTATATTATCTGAAATATTAACTGATGAAAGAATTTATGCGCTGTGCATTTATATTGAAGCTTTAGACGATATGTCTAAAAATCAAACAACTAATTGTAAAATGTGATTATTATCTAACTAACTCTCATAAATAGTTAAGGCGGGCTTGTAGCAATTTTGAACTTTTATTAAATGTGGGAATAATCCAAAATGCCCGATATTGAACCTAAAAAATATTTTATTAAAGTTGATCAAATATTTTAGCTTATTGTTTTTTTATAAAACGTGATTTCAAAATCACGTTTTATACTGTATTTGACTCGATAGATTTTTTTTACAAAGTAGACACTTAATCGGTATTTCGATTAGCTAGAACTAAGAATATACATTATGAAACCACGTGAAATTTATACTAATAGATAGAATTA
Source organism: Erannis defoliaria (assembly GCA_905404285.2). Taxonomy (NCBI): domain Eukaryota; kingdom Metazoa; phylum Arthropoda; class Insecta; order Lepidoptera; family Geometridae; genus Erannis; species Erannis defoliaria. The sequence continues at coordinate 918,512 of FR990082.1, read as the reverse complement.
TAGGATTATTTGGTTGTTTGATTATTAAGATTACAGTATTTCTATGTTATATTTTTAAAAATAAAGATAAACCTACAAAATTTGTAGGATTTAGCTCCCTCTCTCGCACTCGCCTACCGTTTAGTGCCTATCGTATACCCGCCTGGACGTACCTCACTACAAGCACGCCTTAATTATAAAATAAACTTACTACTTACTTTAATAAACTCTTTCAAATGACATTCATACATGACATTTGCTTAAATTTAGGCGCGTTTCTGTGGCCTTCCTTGGCTCCTTTGATTACATAGCATTTTACACAGCAGCATTTGTCGGTTTGTTCTTACAAGTAATACCCTCAACTGTCACACTGTTACTCGATGAGATATTTTTAATCAATAAATTTCAACACAGTCACATTTTTACCTGACTGAAACTCGATGGGACAACTTTTTAAGTATTCATCGGGCCTAGCGTCTGCACCGTGACAATTCTCTACTTTCTATCGTGTGGGAAAACAGGACACACCTACTAGATACGAATATGTATTGTATAAGTCAATCTCATTTTGTCTTACTACAAAAGACTAATCAACATTTAATCGAGCGCTAGACCATGTTCCTCGCCCAATCCTACTTTGATTTGGAAGCCTGCCAACATCAGATATAACAATCAATAACTTAAATTTACTTAGCGTTTCTTTTTTTCACCCCATCGAGGTGTACCGGTATTTTCAACCTATGTTTTTTTGCTTCTAACGAATCTGTACCCGACCTATTCACCCACACGGTAGTAACACGTTATCACCGTTATCGTTAACTAGAAGTTAAATTAGTAACATCGCGTTAACGTACGGCGACGAGATAGCCGCCCGTGTATCCACGGCGTTATCTTCAACTAGTGTTACTTTGATTGCGAGCGACGCGCTGTTAGTTCGCTTATTTATGGCCCGTACACGCGAGCGGAGATAAAACGCTTGATTCTCTGATAACACGGAGTTTGGAAGCTTTGTTACTGTTTCATGTAGATTAGTATTCACTATTGAGAAGGTCTATTCTGTAGGTGCCACATTGCGTTGAACACGATATTCCGAAATAAGACATTTCTACATGTTTTATATTTTACCTATCCTTACTAATACTATAAAAAATAAAGTAATTTTTGTTTTACTGGCTTGATTGTCTTTCTTTCACGCCGAGATAAAACAACGGATCGACGTGATTTAGCATGAATGTAGATTAAGGGTCGGAGAGTTACATGGGTTACTTTTTATCCCGGATTGAAATACAGTTGCTGTGGGATACGCGGGTTAAAACTAGTGTATTTTAAAGCTTTTGGCCACGAATGATTGTGTTTCAGTTAGGTATATTATACGTGGTGATTTATTGATTTGTATTACGTTTTAGAAAATTTTTGAAGTCAATGTTGAGCAAACGCAATGCAAGATAGAAATTGTACAGCTGAAGGGAAATTGAACATTATGGAAACTTTAGCCCAGAAATTTTTGCTTATTGTAGAAAGAAACTCTTCTTATCTATAAATGCCATCAGGGATGCTGTAGGTAAGCATTTATAGTGCAACTTTAGTAAAAGCGTAATTATAAATATATTTGCACAATTCCGGAGCTGGTTTGCGATTCCGTGCATAAAATATTCATTTAAAACCCGAACTAAAAACGAAAATTGCAACATTCTGTACGGCACCGACTAATGACAAAAACGACTCGACCAACGTTAACCGACGTCGCAAAACAAAGACACCGACTTATCTACCATCTTTATAATAATTACAAGTGACTATACGTCTCAATCGTAGGGATCGCCTTCCACGCATCCCGATTCCAATTACGAAGCGCAAATATCTCAGCGAAAAATTATCTTTTGAAAAAAAAAAGGTACGAGCAAACCCTAACGTACCTAAGTATTATTGAAAATCAACTCAGCGTGTAAAAGTTAGAGTCTATAGTCGTGTGTAGGAAAGTAGTCCTTATGGCGCACGAGGCAACCCTGCAATGGGCGGGGCGTCTCCCCTCTTCACGAACGATGAAGGGAGGGACGTCAGTCGAGCTCCGGCGGTGGGGGATGACTGATGTGTGTCTTCGCGCATCGCTCATACCACAACACGATAGCGAATTCAATACCATATCATATTATTAATATTATAAATCAAAAAGTTTGTCTGTGAGAATGTTTAAAGCCGCTAAGTTTTGTACAGGCTGCATTTAAAATGTTTCTTGTGAAAAGGAGATATGTTATTTGCATAAAATAATATTAGTTAAAGGGTATGCGCGTAAAATTGTAAATCACGGTTTACATCGTGGCACATAGCCAGTACTAATAATAAATAATAAGACATAGCCATCCGCGCCGCGACGCTCTGTCATCGAGTCTGCTCAATAAAACGACTATACCGGCTCTACTGACTGGACAGATCCAAACATTACATTAAGCAGCGTTAATAACCCTGCGATAGCTGCTCGTTATTCATTACAAAATACATAAATCGCGGTCGAAATGACCGGCGCTTGAGGACTTGAATTTTTTGTTTGTAAACGTGTACGAAATTATAATAACATTAAACGATATTCAGATACTTTGCGGGAACTAATGGATGAATATCGCGAGTTTTTTAATACTTATTCTGTCTGCAGATTTGTTTGATACCTACGCGAATAGTTTGAATGTTTCGTTGTGCGTCCACGATTTGTATTTTAGGTATAATGGCAGTTAACTGATTGAGAATTACAAGAGAGGCTTCAGACTGAAAATAACCGAATACCGATTGAAGCGATGATAAACAATTTGTTAAACAAACAAAAGTATTATTTCGAAGATGGCTAGATTATGGGAAAAGTTTGTCGTACAGACATTGCGTTGAGTAAAAAGGAATGACATTTGCAGGTAGGTATATCCAAATTAATGTTAAGAGTTGAGTTAATTAGAATTTTGTAATAAAAACTGTATAAGATCTATTCAGGTCTGATACTTAAATAAAAATGAATAAAATTAAATGAAGAATTATAATGGTATTAATAGTTAATAGAATTAAATGAAGATTTGGAATTGTTATGGTGGAACTTTTCTATAATGAAAACGTTTGTGTGAAAAACACAATGACAAGTGCACAATTTATCTTAATGCCAGTTTTTTTTATAATAATACATAAGTAAATATAACCGGATAATATAAGAAGTAAACTCATTTACAAATAAACATAAGTAGATAAGTATACATAACTGAATAATACCACAACAATGAAGTTACAAACCCATAAATATCATAGACAATGGAGAACTGTCTCAAGGGGGTAGGTATCTGAGGGTAATAAAGCCTCATTGTGCAGGCGTGGGCCGGACTTCCGGCGGAAGTGGGCGGATACCGGCGACCGCCATCTTGGATCATCAGATTGCGTGCGCGCGCACTCGCCGACGGGTTAAATAATAAACTACGAAAAAGATGGCTGCAGAGCGGGTGCTTTTGGGAGTTTCGAGTTTCGATTTATTGTGAGGTTATCGATATTCGAAATAATATTATGTTGCGTGACCCAAGAAAACACTTATAAAATAATAACAACAAAAAGGTTAGTGCTAAAAGAAAAAGGATCTATTACTTGAGATCAAAATCGACCAATATTTAATGCTTCTTAAATCATTTCAAGATTGCACGAGACGAGATATTTTGTAAGAGAATAAAATACCTAATGTTATTGCAATAACAAAACATTGCATACACAAAGCTCTAGTTAAGAGTTTTATGTAATTTTAAAAATATTTTCACACATTCCTTTCAACAATATTAACAAATGTTTATTATAAAGCTGCTCTTTACTTCAGTCTTCTGGCGATCTGAATTTGTTTATTTTTAGGCGTTATTTAGTGCTCTCTATAGTCATTCAAACATTTTGATCGAAGTAAAACACTATCATTTCTTATCAGGATTCGGTGTTTTAAGCTTTACTAAACAAAGTAAGTTTCATGCAATAAAAATTCTCTACGATCGTCTATCCTCCAAAATTAACCTTTATTTTCATCGCAGGGCTATTCAATAAATTCGCCTATATTTAGCCTCGTGTTCCCCAGGAGTACCAGGGCCCCATGAATCCGCAGGAGCTGTCGGGACGTAAATCAAGCAACGTCGGCCCATCCATCACGCGCTGTCGTGCCATCAATCCAGCTGCGACACAAATAGAACGGCCACTGGATGCCCAAACTGGGAATATTCTCACCTAGCGCACATGATTACTTCATTGGAAATTAGTTTTGCTTGTTTGCCACCTATGGCATAAAAAAGTATGATAAAGAGTATAGTTGGAAAGCAGTCTTGGGAAATGAGTTTACGCTAGATTTTGAGATTAACATTTTGTATTAGCAAGAAGTTGCTAATACAAAACTTAGACTTAGACTTTATAGGCGTTTCTTCCCCGTGGTCCACCTACGAGATTCACCTAGGTGTTTCACGAGTACCTTTTTGTACCCGTAGTACACCTGGTGTACTACAGGTCATTAAATATCCCCATGAATACCCAGGTGTACTATGCACAATTCAATGTAGGTATATATATATAACCCGTATAACACCCATTGTTCAGCCCAAGTCCTTTCTTTTTAACCGAGTTCAAAAAAGGAGAAAAATTTTATTCGGTTGATTTAATTTATGCTTATTAGGTACCCCAGCACTCCGGCATATTTTATAAATCGGCAGATATTTTTTAATACCTTGTTTGAAGCGTTTCTTTCCGTGGTTCACCTATTGGGTAGACTAAGGGCACAAAAAGGTATCTGTGGAACACCTAAGTGAAGCACATAGGTGAACCACGGGTAAGAAACGCTTCAAACAAGGTAGAAAAAAAAACTGCCAATTTATAAAATATGACGGAGTGCTGGAGTAACAAGCGTAAATTAAATCAAGCGAATTGGACACCTCCTCCTTTTTTAAAGTCGGTTAAAAAGGAAGGACTTGGGACGTGGGGTCAATATAGTACACCTGGGTGATCCAAGGGTACATTGAATTACCTATAGAACACCTGGGTGTTCCATGGGTATATTTAATGACCCGTTGTACACCTGGTGTTCTACGGGTACAAAAAGGAACCCGTGGAACATCTAGGTGAACCACGAAGGTGGACCACGGGGAAGAAACGTTTATAGGTACTCGTAGTATACTTTTGATCTATGAACTTATGTGAATACAGGGGTAAATACACTGTAGTAAATGTTACTGTTTGTCTAGATTGAGTATATGTAAGATCAAAAACTGCAACGGAATCTTGAATCTATACAGATTCTGTACGAAAATAATGACCTATGTGGTCTGTATTTTTTATATACTAAGTAGTGAGAGGATGGAGAGCTTTCCTGATGCTTTGAGCCTGTGCTTTGCTTTCAGTAACAGAACGAAGTCCAGGGCGCCACTGTATTAGTGCTCATTACTTGGAGACATCAACCAAAGTTACCGACTTAGCTCGCAAGGTTTGCAAGTTGAAGTGGCAATAGGCAGGCCACATCGCTCGAAGAACTGACAACCGATGGGGAAGAAAGGTTCTTGAGTGGCGACCGCGAACCGGAAGACGCAGCGTAGGAAGGCCTCCCACTAGGTGGACCGACAACATTGTAAAAGTCGCGGGCAACCGGTGGATGCAAATGGCAGGTTGTCGTATAGTGTGGCGGTCTAAGGGGGAGGCCTTCGTTCAGCAGTGGACGTCTCCGGGCTGATGATGACTTGGAGACATCACATAAAAATCTGATCAAATATACCTACTGAACAGACCTATAATGTTATGATAGGGTATTAAGTTTAACACCGACCAAAGGACCGACAAACAGTGTTGTTTTGACGATCACTGACAATACTCTATCTGGCAAGAACGTGACCATTTTTTTCTACTATATATTCAGGTTAGGTGCAGGTTATGGTGTAGTTAGATAGGTAGCTTACGCTTAAATTTCAAGAGTACTTCGTAGTCGTACTGGTTATTAAAAAAATGTAAGCTTTACCGTACTACTAAAATATTTACGCTTTTTTGCCTTTAATGTAAAATGCAAAAATTCTGATATATTACGGAATCCTGATATCCGAGACAGGATTGAAATTTCCTAGAAACACATTTAGAAACTCGTGATTGGTTAGTTAATTGAATATATACTTAGTAAATACATAAGTAGGTACCTATACTCGTATGTGTAACTATGAGGAAAATATCGTAAAGACAAATGAAAACATTTTTTATCGTTCGTTCATCAGTGTTGCAATTACATAGATACGCACTTGCTGTCAGTAATTAAGCTAATTAATTAAAGCAATTCGCATACCGAATCCAATTACACTTACCGACAAAAAAAGTTCAACAAAATCATCCCAATCAAATCACCCAATTAGAGTTGAGATAACTAGCCGGCCTAAAAAATCATTAATAGAGCTTAACTTGTAACAGGCTACCGAATTAACGATCAGTGAGCCGGCGCTATCACGTGATTACACACACCTCGCGATACCTACCGGCCCGGGGCGGAGCGACCGGAAAATCAATAGGACGAAACGGCCGCGGCTGAGATACACTCGTCTCGTTTTAGCTTAGAAGAAAACGCGTCAGTCCCGAAAGGGACGCGAGACACGGAGCTTATTCGGCGAAGCGCATCCCCCATGGGCGTGCCCGTCTTGGAGCCGGCAGAGCGCGGACATCGTTCAGTCGGCGTCAGACGCGTGCCGAGCGCGTGCGTCCTCCGCGCTCCTCGAAGCATGCCCGCGTGAGCCACCATGCTCGTGCCTCCGGAGATGATGGCGGCCCAATCCAAGCTCGTCTACCAGATGAACAAGTACTACAACGAGCGGGTCTCCAACAGAAAGGCGCAGATCGCCAAGACAATCCACGAGGTGTGCCGGATAGTGCAGGATGTGCTCAAGGAGGTCGAGCTACAGGAGCCGAGGTTCATCTCCTCGCTCACGGACTACAACGGGCGCTTCGACGGGCTCGAGGTGGTGTCACCCCATGAGTTCGAGATCGTCATCTATCTGAACCAGATGGGGGTCCTCAACTTTGTCGACGATGGCTCTCTGCCCGGGTGCGCCGTGCTTAAGCTCAGTGACGGCAGGAAGCGCTCCATGTCCCTCTGGGTGGAGTTCATCACCGCGTCAGGGTACCTGTCAGCCAGGAAGATCCGCTCGCGGTTCCAGACCCTCGTGGCGCAGGCGTGCGACAAGTGCTCATACAGAGATTGCGTAAAAATGATCGCGGAGACGACGGAGGTGAAGCTGCGCATCCGGGAGAGATATATCGTGCAGATAACTCCCGCCTTCAAATGCGCCGGCCTGTGGCCGCGTTCGGCGGCGCACTGGCCGCTCCCAGCCATTCCCTGGCCGCACCCTAACATAGTCGCCGAAGTTAAAACGGAAGGCTTCGACCTGCTGTCGAAAGAATGTCTCGCGCTGCAAGGGAAAAACTCCGCCATGGAAGGCGACGCTTGGGTGCTGAGTTTCTTCGAGGCCGAGAATCGCCTCCTCCAAGGCGGATGTCGACGGAAATGCCTGAGCATTCTAAAAACGATCCGAGACCGACATCTAGACTTGCCGGGGAACCCGGTCACCTGCTACCACATGAAGACGCTGCTGCTCTACGAGTGCGAGAAGCACCCGCGCGAGCACGAGTGGGACGAGGCCGCTATCGGCGACCGGATCAACGGAATCTTCCTGCAGCTGATCTCGTCGCTGCAGTGCCGCCGCTGCCCGCACTACTTCCTGCCGCACGTGGACCTGTTCAAGGGCAAGTCGCCGACGGCGCTCGAGAACGCAGCCAAGCAGGTGTGGCGGCTCACGCGAGAGATGCTGACCAACTCGCGCGCGTTCGAGAAGCTGTGAGGACGGTGCGTGCAGTGAAGTGAATGAGCCGCTTCTAGTGATTGATATAATCTTCGAGTCATTTTTGTAGTTGTAGGCGGTGCAATTAAAGGTGTTTCGATCGAGTAGGAAATGTGGTCGGTGAAGCGAGTTCCGTTCGGATCGAACAGACTGTAAGTAGAAGTGATACTACTAATGTTTAGGGACGCTCTTCGATATATATAATATTTTTGTGATATAAACTGTAAATAGCTTAATCGTTGTACAATTTAGTGATATATTTAATTTAAAAAAATCACCTTGTATTTATTTGACTGAAATCTTATAAAGTAGGCGTATATTCTGTAGTTAATAAATAATATGAAATATAAAATATTGATTTGATTTGTAGATGTAGAAACCTAGCAAGTCTATACAATATAGTAGATAAGTATACTTAGTAGAATTTTATAACAAATATTCTGTGGATACAACTTTACTAAGTAATCAATCTAAATTACAACAAAAATACAACCTTAAAATCAGATAATGTAGGCCTACCTACGGCAACGGCGGAAAACATAAGCCGTAGGCCTAAGTGGTGATAGATAAATATATATGGAAAAAGTTTCGTCTGGTTAGGCTATCAAATCTGTGTTATAATTACATTCAAATGTGATGGTTGTTCAATTGAAATTAACTTGCATTACAACAAAATTTACGAACATCCTATCTCTATTAAAATGTCTCTACCCTACCCTACTAAAATCATTTTCTCGCTTCTAATTTACATCAAAAGCACATTGTACCCGAAAAAACAACAATAATTTTTTAACGCCTTTTTAAATGACTCAAGTAGGCGAAACAACACCTCTATACCATCAATCGATACTTCGATAGGCACAACTCGATATAATCGAGTCCTCGTATATTCGGCCCTCGATCGTAAACGTCCTTTGTCCGAAGCTCGCGGGTGTCCTGCCTACGTGGTATCCGATTTCAACTCGATATTTTACTTGTTACTTCAGAAACTTTAGATATTTTACACGGAGCTTTATTATAGTGTCTTGTTACTTTATTTTACTTTTAGATTTTCCGTGGGATGCCTATTCGATTATGTTGGTGCTCGTCGTTGGTTTATGGGTCATTTGAGACGCGAGGATAGTTGAGGCAGTCATTTTACGAAGAGAATAGAGAGTAGAACTTCACACAAAGCTTAGAATTTAATGGAACTGATTATTATTTTGTAACTACAAATGTTCCCACTATTCCGAAGAGTAAGTAACTATAGATAGTCAAGGGTCGCTGTACGTGTACAGCCGTGCCTTAGCTGTCTCGTTCGCACATTGACATGTGGTTGTATAGAGTGTGAATTACACAAAGTCTCTTTAAAATATATTTGTATTTGGTCGAGTTCGAAATAAACTGCATCCTTTCCATTTTCCGTTATGTTTAAACTTCTTAGAAGTTATAGTTTTATTATTATTTACGGGATATTTACCGTGATTATGTTGTGAATGACAACCGTGATAGTATAAAACAATGTTTCTTAGAAATTAATTGCGTGATTTAATATATATATATTTTTTTAATGTCCGATTAATACAAATGCGGAGCCTTACGTAGATAGATATATCTTCTATCTCGCGACGCTCTTGACAGAGTGGTTGTGGTCGTCATGTAGAAAGAATTCTAATGCACCTTACAATATTTAAGAAACTTTACAATAGACACAAGTAAGTAGGATTGTCAACAAAACAATTACATTGCTTACAGAAGCTTTAAATTATCAACAATACTAGAATGTATGGCCATACATGATATTTAAGACTTAAATCTACATTGTGGCCAACTATAAAACCCACTGCTGCAATTATTCGAACCAAACAGACGTTTTATTACAACTAAACATTTTATTCCCTTTTTGTTTACCCAGTCCACAGATATTTCCGCGCATTGAATCGGAACGTTTATCGCAAATTCCTTAAAATCTGTGGACAATCATTGAGGCACTTAAGCGCAGAATACTTAAGACCGAATCGGTACCAGAATTAAATTAATCCTTGCAATAAATGTCCTATAAAGTGCGTTCGGTTGGTGTTACGACTCCGTCCGCCTACGGGTTCGTTTGTCTTAGGCTGTAACCTCGTAAAATGGCTGGAAGTGATGCGGACGCCTTAAATAAATACCGAGACAGTTAAATGAGCATATATTTTTAGTATTTTTTAATGTCGACACTATACATTTGAATATACCTACTTATACGTAGTTTGTGGTGAATTTTTTTGAAGACCGGGTTGATATTTATTTGTAATGAAATTATGTGACAAGTTATATCAATGCCTTCAATCAGTAAATTACACAAGAGTTTGTTTTCACTCCATTGTTAAGTACTCGTACTTAAATGTCTCCAGTTTGAAAAGTATTGTTAGTAAGCTAAACTGGAAATTAAACGAGTACATATTGTAGTAGTGGTAGTACGTACTCTATTGCCGCCTGGGGAAGTACTACACCTTTGCCAATTATTCAACCGCCTAGCAGTAGCGTGCAAGCTTCGACTCGAAAAGAAGATTAAGGCCGTCACACACGATGAAGATGCTATAATACTTCCTCTTACTTTAGCTTATGTACTTTATTAGTACATTATGATACGAGTGTGCTATGTTGGTCATTACACTAGAGGCGGTATTACGCGCGCGAGCCGCAGGCGAGCGCGATAAGGAAGCCGAGAGCGTAATGACTAATAGCACAAGAGTTCCATACGACTGTTTTCGTCACACTTGCGAGGAAAAAACAATTTTTTTTGATAATAATCAACCACACAGCGAAAACGTCAACAAACATTTGCGGAAAATGGCGCCCAAATCAGTATTGCGCGCGCAGGTTGACATTTACTTCAGCGGCATAAGAACTCTTTGTTGGTATTACAAAAAAAACTGTAAGTATTACCCGGCTATATTAAGAGTGCTTCGTATACGTACGTCTAATTGCAGTCACGTACAAACTTGACTTTACCGGGTTATACCTATTATAGTACAAGTGCCGTAATGTAAAGTAAAAAGCACGCGTGTGTAATAGCTTGGATTATGAGCCTAAAAGCGATGTAATAAGATCTACTTTACGAGCAAGTGTGATGAAAATTATATTAACGTAACCTACCACACACGATTAAGATACGATAATATAAAAAAAAATTCTCATTCCTTCCAAGGGCGGATCTAGATTTTAAGTCAGAGGGAGGGGGTCATATTATAGTCGAGTCGAGATCTAATTAGGACAGGCTCCAATTCGATTACAATAATGAATCTAGCTATAATGACATAGTATTTTATTGTTACACGACAAAATATTTTTAATCAAATAACAAAATCAACTTTTCTCTTTTGGGGTTGGGGGGGAGTTGGGTAAAAAACGTGGTGAGTTTTGGGAGCGGGCCGAATTTCTACCGTACGCGGACGAAGTCGCGGGCGACCTCTAGTTAAATAAAAGCGTGTTTTAGGAAATGGATAAAATGTTAATACTTTTTAACAGTTAGAGAAAAATCAAAGTGACTGATGTCATCGAGCTTGCAAAGCAGCACAAAGAATAAACCTTAAGGCCGGGTATTTCACGTTTCAAGCACATTTTTTTATGAGTTCAATAATTAGTCTAAAGCTGTATCAGTTAGGGTCACATTTAGCGGAGCAAAAATATGGCGGTTACGCAGATTCGTGCGTGTCAAACTTCGATTTTTGAAGATTTTCTCAGATTACTTGAAAAGTATAGAATTTAATAACTTTTGAATCTCAGCATGCTCTCCAAAATACTATTAACTTATAATACATATTTTTTTAATGTGTCTATGTGCTGTAATTAGGACATAAAACTGAAAATGGTTTAAAAATAGACACTGCTTCGGTATTTTTTTCTATCGAGCGAGTTGTTACCAATCATGTTTCTAAATTCACAATTGTCTAAATAATATGTTCATCTATGATATTACACTAACTCCGTATTTTTTTTCAAATTAGAAGTATGCGAACTTATGTATCAAAAGTTGCAAAAACCTAAATAAGCCCGTCTTAAGAACTTTCATTCTAAGATCTTTTCTCTTTGCAAGTCTTCTCTTATTCCATCTTGGTAGCTTAGCTTGCTTATAGCTTGGAGTCTAAGCTCAAAAAACCGCTTCGTAAATGCATTGTCTTTAAATACTTTACCTTCAAATCAAACTGGTTATTCTGGCAGAGTATCCATTATCTAGCATGTCAGGAAAATTTCCGGCCGCTCGTGTTTTGTTTCAGATTTTTTGTCAGTGAATACCAAATGTTTTAAATGACTGATAAATGCCTACCAATATTGTTACCTACCTACTCAAAAAACTTAAATCATAGGTCGTATGCTTTATCTCCCGACACGCCCTCGTATAACCGATGTAGCTCCAGCCAACCTTCCTTAGCTGTTGTAAACCTTATAACCAGCACTTGGCACTTTTTTCTGATAGATTCGTCGTTATCCCCAAAAGTGCAGTACTATCTGGCTGTCGGTATTCCTGCGTTGCCCGCCAGTGGCACTGTCTCTCCTTTTACTGCGTCTAGTTGGCAGAGAATGCAATACGCTGTTTATATTTCCACGTTGACCAATTGTTGAGGAGACCGACTTGCGACTTAGTCGCGTCGAACAATATCATTTTGCAAGTTTTATTCAACTTCAGCAAATTAATCACACTACAGCTTTTATTAGATAAAAACCCGTTCTGGTACCATGTTGAGATTAAGCTAAAACGTGTTTTAGGAAATGGATAAAATTATAATAATTTCCAACATTTAAAGAAAAATCAGAGTGACAAATGTCATAAAGCTTGCAAGGCACCAAAAAGAATACCCTAAATAAATCAACCTGTATTTATCTTAAAATGATTTATGTATGTTAAGATCATATTTACCCATATAGGCAGAGGCATTTTAACATAAATTCAGAAATAGTTCATCATCTTAAGTTGCGGGCGTTGAAAATATAAATTACCTTCGTCGTTTGTGCACTTCAATGAAATTGTATGAGTAGCGATATTGAAATATGTTCTAAGATAACATGAAATGTTATATCTTTTACTGTGTTTAGGTTTGAAGGGAAATGTTACCAGAGAAATGACTGGGCATGAAGAGATTAGACATCTAATATCTCAAGATGACGAGCGCAGTACAGTGCGGCGCAGGATTTTGTTCGCAAGTTAACTGCACTGCACTGTTATGGGCAGGCGTGATGCTTACCATCAGGCAAACGTGTCGCTCGTCTCGTCACTACATTGCATATTTACAACAACTGTTATCGCCGCATATTGTAAAGTAGAGTAGTCATGATTTGCATATACATTTACAAAAGCTCAAGGCATTTCTTTATTGTATAGGCAAAAATATTTCATGCTCGCTGTTATACCTAGTCCTGTAATCCCGTGGCGTTAATACTGATACACCAATGTTTAAAGTATATCCATCATGGTCATGTAGGTATTTAGACAAAATAGCAGCTTTTTTTTGGACAAATTTGGACCCAGATTTGGACCAAATTATATCAAATTAGATATACGAGAACCAATAGATCAACGCTGATATCATAGGACAATCTTTTTTTAAATCCCCAATATTTTTAAGCTTCATAAAAGTGACTGAGTTCGTACCTCTCAAACTGTTGAAAACCAATATTTAATAATAACATATACAGATCCGATATTAGTATTTGTTGTGACTTGGCCCCGTCCGCCCCTGGGTCCGCCCCCTGTCGGCTTCTCATTAGGGCACAATATGTGTTGTGTTGAATCCGGCCCTGTGTTCCCTCCGCCCAAGCCATTCCGATATAATGATACATCGTTCATTATGATTAGTTTCCTAATTGGTGGTTACTGTAATAGGTACGATAGGTGTGTGTTTTAAGGTTTAATTGTTATGGGATTTCAGATGTTATTAAAAACCAGATAAGTACGAATTTTTTAAACAAGATGTTTTCAAAATTATAACATTAGGTACCATAGACTTTTCCCAATACGTAAAAAAATGCAGCCGAATTGAGAATCCTACACTAAAAGATTTACTTTAAAATTTACTTATGCGAGCATCATAGATTAACGGAGGCATAAATAAACTGCAACTTGGTACTCGTATATAGGTAATTACCGATGCTATAAACGTCACCGCCACGTTCAGGCCACTTGAAATCTATCAATGGGTAATTGAAGATAATAATCATTAATTTTATTAAGGACATAATTGATTTGGAAAGATTTATGACGACGAGACGTATTACTAGCTCTTGAATTAGGTAATAGGACCTACATATTACTAAAGATAAATGAAGCATTATTTATTCAAGGTTTCACCTGGTAATCCGGACAATAAGGCTTAATATAGGCTTACAATATCTCGCATAGAGCTGAAAACTGGTAAGAATGTTGGAAACACCATTATAAAGAAATGTTAAAGACTCCATCGATCACACATCTGCAAATAAAATATGGAATTTCGGAAACGGTATACGTTACTTGGGACCTTGGAGAATGTCTTTTTTGGCCGGATTAGGTAAAGACAAACAAAAAAAAAATGTTCTCTCTCCGAGTATCTTTCTTCTATATATATATATATATATATAGATAAAACCGAAAATCACTCACTCATATATTCACTGACTAAACACGAAGTGTCAAAAACTACTTGATCTCTGAAGCTGAAATTTGGCAGGTAGGTAGTTTATAGGTAGGAGACGTCAGCTAAGAACGGATTTTGCGACAGGGCTGAATTAAGGGGGTAAAATGGGGGATGAAACTTTCTATGGAAGTTCTATGTTTTTGAAGTTATATTGATGAACATTGATACTTAGATAGTTCATTCAAAATAAAAAAAGTAATTTTCAATATTTTTTGACAGTGCTGAGTGCTGAGTGTTAGGGTGAAACGCGGGATGAAACTTTGTATGGGAAGTACTTGCGAATTGATAACTTCCTTTTTTTGAAGTCGGTTTAAAATGAGTATTTACCCCCGTGCGAAGCCGGGACGGGTGAGCTAGTTAATCTATATAAATATCCATGCCAAAAATCATACCGAACTCTTGCCCTGTTTCTGCGTGAAAAAGTAACAAATAAACAAAAATACTTTCACTGTATTAATGATTAGCGATGTAAAGGCAGTGTAGATTTGCTAAAACCTTTTCAGTAATTCTGAAATTTTCCAATTACAAAAAGGCGTTTTTTCTTTACTACCTATGCGTTGATCTCGAGCTTTTATTCACATAGATATAATCTATAACTATAAAAGGCTTTGTCCTGACTGACTGACTGACTGACTGACTGACTGACATATAGACAACGTACAGCCCAAACCGCTAAACGTAGAGACTTGAAATTTGGAGGGTATGTTTTTGGAGAGGTGTAAACGCCCACTAAGAAAGGATTTTTCGAAAATCAACCCCGAAGGGGGTTAAATGGGGTGTTAAAGTTTGTATGAAACTTTTTATTCTCTGGTTCGATTGATACAAAACTTGGTATACATATTCTACTATAAAAATAAGAAGATACGGGTGTCACAGTTTTTTCAAAATCAGCTCCCGTTAGTATAAAAAAAAACAACTAAGTTTTAGTGATAGTACGTTTGTTTCTCCTTAACTTTGTAACGGCTGTACATATTAAAATGAAATTTGGTATGGGATGGGGATAGATGTGGGGATGGGGGTGGGGGTGGGGGTGGCGATGATACTGGGAACGGAGACGGTACGGAGATAGGCATGTTAATATTAAGATTACAATTGGTATCGGGATGGGCATGGGGATGGGGTGGGGATGGGGATGGGGTGGGGGTGGGGATGGGTGGAGATGGGTGGGGATTTGGTGGGGACAGGTGGGGATGGGATGTGGATGTGGATGAGGCTGGGAACGGGGATGAGCGTGTCCATATTAAGATGAAAGTTGAAATCGGGATGGGGGTGGGGATGGGATGGGGTGAGGATGGGGTTCGGGATGGGGTGAGGGAGGGAACGGGGATGGGGACGGGGATGGGCGTGTTCATATTAAAATGACATTTGGTATCGGGATGGGGATGGAAAGGTTCGGAAACGGACATAGAACATTTTTTGTAGGTCCACGCAGACGACTGTTTGACGGACATAATTATCATAGATACTGTACAGCCTAAGCTGCTAAATTAAGACCCATTACGAGCTTCATTTAAAAATAGCAATAATATAAATCCCCTAAAAATGACTCCTTTAAAAGCGAATACAATTAACATCATGAACCTGTGTATGTTTTTTATATTATGTGTCGTTCAAAGAAGCTTCGCAGTTAAATATCACCTTACTGGTAAGTACGTTCTTCTTACAATATATTGTTATAAACAGACCGTAGTTTTGATTATTTTGCAGTTATTCCAATAATGAGGAGGCTTCAGTGGTAAATAAAATATAGGTATAAATTTCTATGCAAAAATTACATTACATATAAAAAAAATGCTGCAAAATAAATTTATTATAAATCATGAAAACCGACGTGGTTTTGACAAACCACGAAATGAGATTTGAGATGAATTAAGGAATATAAAAAATTACACTAAATTTATACGACTATTAAAACAGTACCTTACTGACAAAGCCTACTATACTATGGCCGAATATTTAGCCGATATGAAATTATTGCATGACTGTAATGTATAGGTAAACCAAATTAATAAAATCTATAACTATAAAAGGCTTTGTCCTGACTGACTGACTGACTGACTGACTGACTGACATATAGACAACGTACAGCCCAAACCGCTAAACGTAGAGACTTGAAATTTGGAGGGTATGTTTTTGGAGAGGTGTAAACGCCCACTAAGAAAGGATTTTTCGAAAATCAACCCCGAAGGGGGTTAAATGGGGTGTTAAAGTTTGTATGAAACTT
Source organism: Erannis defoliaria (assembly GCA_905404285.2). Lineage (NCBI taxonomy): Eukaryota > Metazoa > Arthropoda > Insecta > Lepidoptera > Geometridae > Erannis > Erannis defoliaria. The sequence continues at coordinate 901,827 of FR990082.1, read as the reverse complement.
TTTATTCTCTGGTTCGATTGATACAAAACTTGGTATACATATTCTACTATAAAAATAAGAAGATACGGGTGTCACAGTTTTTTCAAAATCAGCTCCCGTTAGTATAAAAAAAAACAACTAAGTTTTAGTGATAAAAATGTGTTTTTTTCTACAAATAAAATATTGTCTATTGATAGTACGTTTGTTTCTCCTTAACTTTGTAACGGCTGTACATATTAAAGTGAAATTTTGGTATAGGGATGGGGATAGATGTGGGGATGGGGGTGGGGGTGGCGATGATACTGGGAACGGAGACGGGACGGAGATAGGCATGTTAATATTAAGATTACAATAGGTATCGGGATGGGGATGGGGTGGGGGTGGGGATGGGGTGGGGATGGGTGGGGATGGGGTGGGGATGGGTGGGGATGGGGTGGGGATTTGGTGGGGACAGGTGGAGATGGGATGTGGATGTGGATGAGGCTGGGAACGGGGATGGGCGTGTCTATATTAAGATGAAAGTTGAAATCGGGATGGAGGTGGGGATGTGATGGGGTGAGGATGGGGTTCGGGATGGGGTGAGGGAGGGAACGGGGATGGGGACGGGAATGGGCGTGTTCATATTAAAATGACATTTGGTATCGGGATGGGGATGGGGAAGGGGCCGCTTATAGGGATGAGGCTGGGAATGGGGACGGGGATGGGCGTATTTATTGGTCGGCTGAACACATGGAGCTGCATTTTTGGATAGGTAGTTATAGCATAAGGTTCGGAAACGGACATAGGCTATTTTTTTGTAGGTCCACGCAGACGACTGTTTGACGGACATAATTATTATAGATACTGTACAGCCTAAGCTGCTAAATTAATTTTTAATATTAAATTTGGTCTTCCTCAAGCAAACTTAAAGACTTGCAAGCGGCTTGGAAAAAATGCAATAATATACGTATTTTAGTGATTCAATTGAGTTGGGCCCCGATTTAACCGAATTCCAGTATTCAACATTACTACGCGGGCAAAGCCGCGGGCAAAAGCTAGTTTTTTATAAAGCTCTATCCATAATGCGGTCGAAACTGAGAGGTAATAGATATTCTTAAACGTAGGTATATTACATAAAAATATTTGAAATTATCATTATAATTTGTAATTTAAAACTTTTAGAAATGTGCATTTAAATACATTTCACGGCAGATCTACAGTTAAGTTCATTACCAAATATTTGGTTATTCATGGTTTATTCAACACGACACACGCAACACGTGACAACATGACAAGCTTTCACATTTTTGTTATAAATATAATCAAATCAGTGCAATCAGTATGCACTTACTGTGCAGGACAACGCGCCGCGCCCGGCGCCGCCTGCCCGTAAATTATAACACTACTCACTACTGGAGGAAATGAATCGTGATTGATTTGTTAATAAGTTACGAATATAGTAAAGGTTTCATATAGGTAGCTAGGTGGCCCAGTAGTACAACATTCCTTTACATCCTGCATAAACTAGCACTAAATATCACATGTCAATAAGTTACCGACATAGCTCGCAAGGTTTGCAAGTTGAAGTGGCGCAGGGCAGGCCACATCGCTCGAAGAACTCACAACCGATGGGGAAGAAAGGTTCTTGAGTGGCGACCGCGAACCGGAAGACGCAGCGTAGGAAGGCCTCCCACTAAGGTGGACCGACGACATTGTAAAAGTCGCGGGCAACCGGTGGATGCAAATGGCAGGTTGTCGTACAGTGTGGCGGTCTAAGGGGGAGGCCTTCGTTCAGCACTGGACGTCTCCGGGCTGATGATGATAACAGTTAAGTTTTTGGAATAAAAAAGGCGCAATTGTTTACATTTATTTCTTTTAGTGAACGACAACGAAGCTATAGGTACCAACATAATTAGCGTTTCATCATCAGCCAGAAGACGTCCACTGCTGGACGAAGACCTTCCCCTTAATAGAAGGGTTTGCCGTAATCCACACGCTCAGCAGCCGGCTTGGGGATCGCAGAATGCTCACCACCGTGAGCCGCGTGACCGCTGCTGCTCGTCCTGATGGTTCCGGATGCACTTTTAGGACATACCCAGGTCTAATAAGCGTTTACCACTTGTATTATTGTTTATTCTGTGCATTTACTATGAAATTATATTATATTAAATCCGAATAAGTCCGCGGCGCATTGCATGCGGAATCTAATCAGCGCCGCTGACAGTCTAACTACACTTTATGGAGCTTCCTGCACTCGGGAGCCTATGCTGAGTATATTTTATGTAATGAAGGAAAATATTATGCATATTTACTTCTGATCATTATGTTTTAAATTAGATCGAAGATACGTTCAACAGATTCAAGCCACGAGAGTAGCGTTTAGCATGGATAACGTCACATTTCTACAAATTAAATTTGAAAAAAAGTTTAAATAAAGCTTTACCTAAAACACTGTTTTAAACTATCACGGTCGTTTACCTAAAAATGTTGGTGCCTATTGGATTAAGAAGTGGATACTTCTTCTTATTGTTCTCTTGTTTATATAGCATTTACGTATATATATATATTTTATTTGGCAATAAAGTTCTTTTTATCTTATCTCATCATAGGGTAATTAATGTTGGGGAATAATGATTTTTACCTAAAATGTAACCTGGTCAGATGGGGCTTCTCAAATCAGGAGGAGTGTGACTGTGGTGCTGCCGTCGAGACAATGGCACATCTTTTGGCTTGCCCGTTGTGTACCAAAAGTTGTACACAAAAAGATCTAAATCTGGCTTTCGAGGATGCGGTGGAAGAGGCCAGATTTTGTTAAAAAAAAATTCAAAATATATTGTGTTTCGGTTTGAAGGGCAATGATACCAGAGAAATTACTTGGTATGATGAGATTTAACATCTAATATCTCAGGGTGACGAGCGCAGTAGGTACAGTGCGGCGCAGGATTGTATTCGCAAGTTCACAATTCTGGCACTGCTAATACTCTTAGAGGCAGGCGTGACGCTTACCACCAGGCGAACGTCTCGCTCGTCTTGGCACTCGACAAGAATAAAAAAGGAGGTAAAGGTTTCTGGGGAGGGAAAAGTTATTACCTCGCTACATCTGTCTCCAATTTCATTAGAGCTGATGAGATCATTAATTAATTACATATATCACTCCAAAAAGAGCTATATCTCGTACACCGGCAAACATCATCATAAAGGTTGGCTTCGATCTCCGGCCGAAAATTTCGGGCTCAGCCGACGCTTCGGGCCGGCGCGGTCAGTGCGTCGCGTTCGCGGCGACAAATTTCAATGCAATTTCAATATTACAATTTGCGGGATGAATAATTCAATGCGAGCGAGCCATGTGTACGCGATTACAGATTTACATACATTGAGGATATTGTAACCTGTCGTCATTTCATTTTGGTGCGTTATGGTGCGTCGTATGTAACATAACATATAGCTCTAGTTCTAACTAACTATAAGTAGGTACTTTGGCGCTGGTGCGGCGCAGTACAACTTTTTAAAATACCAGCTAACGTTACAAATCGACAAAATGAACAAAAATACTCCGATTTATCCTATTATTCGATTCTTCTACAGTTCTATGATTATTTACCGTGATTATATAATGAATTAAGTTCCCGATATTTCGGCGCAACATATTTACTGTAATCATGCAACTGTATCTAGACAAGTGTGATAGCTTGAAACAGTTTTATTCGATATTGGCTAGCCATAGATAACGATGATATTATGATCCAATCGTTGATTACGACGAATTAACGGCGGCGTTGAAAAATAGCTCGATGTGAGAAAATTCTAGTTGTGACTTTTTTTGCATAGCTTCATGTACTCCGGGGCCAGTGTCTTATGTCAAAAACTTTACAATGTTTATTGGCTAATATAAATTAACAATTTACAAAAGGAACGTACCGAGGAAACTTATTTTGCTTATTACTATAGCTCTGAATATAGGTACAATCCGAGCAGTCCAGCTCCCGCAAGCAGCACCCGTCCCCGAGTGACGCATGTGCCAGCCATCGCTCTCCTCAACGATATTGGAGGGAAGAGGGCGACCCGACACATGACGCCGCCGCAAGAAGAAGCTTTTTACTGAGCGTGAGTGCTCCAGGTATACACGCAATACAAACTTACCAAAATAAGAGAAACAACTTGGTTTACATTGTAATAATCTTCGATCTTTTCGACATAGTAACCTATACCTTTTCCTTGCTTGCGATTGTTGAAGATTGAAAATAACCTACATTTGGTATGCAAATTATTATTATCAAAGTAGTTTATTAAAGCAGTTATATAGTATATGACTATTAGATACTTATTTATATTTACGCAAATTTAATAAATATTATTATTAGATAGTCGGATCATTTCACTTAACTATTTACGGTAAAAGCCAAGTTATTATAATAGGGAGAAATAAACAGGCAGCTCTCGTGATGATCAGATGAGAGCTGATGATGGCTAACGTTTAAAAAAAGCGTCGTCAATATTTGGTATATATTATAGGAATTAATTATGTAGTTATTTATCTTTAATACAGCATAATAGCTTCGCAAAGAGTAGAAATTCATAGGGGCGCCACTATCGCAAATAAGTAATTCCAAATACTAGCAACCCTGTTGTGCGCTTGTACGTCTGATTGTATGGATTTGCCCATTGACGTAATTATCTCTTTTATTGTCAAGGTACGTTAGAAGTCCCGTTTTTGAGATACTTAGCGGCAATAAGTTTCCCTCAAAAGACGCAGACTTGTAGAGAAGAATAATATATATATTATAAAAAAAGGACAAGTCTGGAAGCGCCTGAGCGACACTGAGTGTAGGGCCAATCCAAAAAACCCAAAACAGAACACCAACATGTTCGGAATAGAAAAACCTAGACTATGCTAAAATCCACAGCTCAGAACCTAGCCTAGGTCATAAGACCAAGTGCGACCTGATTTGGTGTCCAGTCATTGTATTACAAATACTAGAATACATTAGGCCGTCTAGACATTGAGATTATTGAAATATGGATCAAGGAAGATGCAGTGGGACTGTTTCTATGTCGGATTGAATTGCTTACACTGAAACCACTGCTAGAGATGCCAAATAGTTTTTACACTAATGGCGCTAGGTTCGAAGGTGTTAGATGACAGTTTTTAATAACGTAATGAGCTAGCCCTTAGGTTATTGTGTGCTCCGTCCTTAGATTTCGCATCTTTGTTTAACAACAGACAGGAAGCGGTGAAACAATTCCGCATAAACAAAGTTCATGAAATTTTGATTACGGTAGATCCTTCCGTCAAATCTTGGTCTGTGAATGGGCAAACAACCGAATTCATAGTCTATTACGTACTATACACACCTCCCTATTAAGGGGAAGCCTTGTCCAGCTGAGGACGTTTCCTGGCTTTAGGTACTTTACATTATCTACAGTGTAGGTCACAGTTTGGGAAAAATAAGTAGATAGGTAGAAGATGTTGTTATAGAGTTAACAATACCAGATATTCTGCAAAGAAAAACTCAAAAAGCACAATGCTTTACCACGTCACGATACGCCTGTGCCTAGTTGTTTTTAATTTTACGGCGTCAGTTTTTATCACTGCTGAATATACCTACACGTGAAAGGCGATTGGAGTTATAGATCGGGCTAGCTCGGTGCGGCGGATTCACAAACGGCAATGAATTTCTTCTCCGCACATATGTAGGCTTCCTCCACAAGTTGTTTTCCTTTACCGTAAAGCAAGTGGTATGAACTTTTAAGGGCCGAGCGTAATTTCAAAGAATTCATTGGTTTTTGCCAACAATGTCAAGACGCGACCACGGCTTTTTATGTTTTACTATTAATATAACTATATACTATATATATATTTATTACTGTTTTGATATTTATCTTTATCATTCTACATTAAAATATGTCAAGCATTCTATCATCGTATAATCAAGCTTGTTATGGCAAGCAAAACACTAAAGAAACATTATTGCAAAGACCCTACACAAAAACTGCACATAATACATCTCGTAAATAGAGGTAGGTAACGAAACACCGCGCGGCTTATCTTCGATATATTATAATACCTCGGGTATAATATAATATTTGATAACTCATCCGGACAGTGTGTCTGTCCGTGCGTTAAATACGTTACGATAGGCAATGTGTGTTCGTAGTGATAGCGGGAGCGATATGGCGGGCATAAGATGAAGACATGTTGCACTCATTTATCATGATAACGATTATAACAGAAAGTTATTCAAAGAATATAGCACATATATGTATATAGAGATATATATAGAGATATAGATGCATAGTTTTGTTTCTGTCCTTAGTATCATAGAAAACACATACCGAGATCACTTTACCTTTAAAGTACATGCGGTACAATAAGCTAGATGACTGTTTTTTTTATTGTCCTATTAAAATGTGGTCCTTAAATATAGCTGATTAATGAAAAGAAAATGAAAATCTGAACAAAAATAAGCAATTTATAAGCATTTTAATATCATGCTAGACAGAGAGGCGAAACAGCAAATCGTGACGTCACTTTTCAGTACGCCATATAAATTATATTCTGACAAGTAAGGCGTGACGTCATTTTTTGTTATCATATATCAGAACATTAATAACCGATTAAAATATTTTTTTTCAATAAACATCCTATATTTACTTAAATTCTTCATCAAAGCTATTGGTTTCAACGATATAAACATCAGTCATCTACCCTATTGCACGTGAAGCGATTGTAGGGTGATGTGATGCGATCTCTAGATTCTATAAATTTACTTAATTTAAATTTATTGTATCATGTCACATTGTAATTCACACCCAGAATCTTGGGTTTTGTCGTCGTCAGCCATAAGACGTCCACTGCTGGACGAAAGCCTCCCCTCCCCCTTAATAGAGGGGTGTTGCCATAATCTCCACGCTTGGCAGGCGGCTTGGGGATCGCAGAATGCTCACCAACGTTAACTAAGAGGACGGGGCAGCAGCTGTCCTCCGGTGGGTCTGCTTGCAGTTTAAGGACATACCTTGGTTTATGTGCTTAGTCTTTTTTGTGGAAATCGGTAACAAGTCAAGTTTTGGCAAACTAAGACATAAAAAATTTAACTAACTAACTAAACTAATTTGTTTATAGTATTATTTTTGAAAATGTACATTTGTCTATCAACTTATAAGCGAGTATAGCGATTTAATTGCTTCGCCAACCGCTCACAGAACAGCTCCACCATACGCCATGCCTTTGTGTGCATTGATCCGTGAACCATTGAATATTTACTAAATACACCGGCTTCGTACATTACTTTACTTATTACGGTATCGTAGATACAGAATAACGTTTCATTTTTCATACGATGCCTGCATTATGCTAAATAATAAGGGTTGGCACAGTTGACTGCACAAAATGTTTTCAAATTCAAAATGGCGGACATAAAAAGTGATGGGTGGGATAGACGTTATTAATAAAAACTCTAATTTAGAGAGTTTTTATAAATTCTTTTATAAGCATACAAAATAATGACATTTCATTATCATCATCATCAGCATTCGTTAAAGTTAGTTAGTTAGTCAGTAAGCAATACTTCTAGCGTTACCACGCTGCGTCTTTTAGATGCTGGTAACTCATGACAAATATATTTCTTTCGTCTCGTGTATGAATCAAATTTTTCTATACACTCAGTCACGCAAGCTGCCAAAAACTTCAATGCCAGATTTCACCAAAAATGCTAAAAGGTAAAACAACAGCTACCTAACATATATTTTTAGAGGCAACTCGCGGCAGGAATTTGAATACAAAAGTCTCAGCGAAATGTTTGCAAAATCATTTTTTTTTCACAATAACTTATGCGATAACGTGCGTCAGCCAAAAAGCTTTTCTGTGTCATTCCGATGGAAACAAAAAACAAAAAAAAGTTAAAAACACTCGGGCGGAATGGGATGCATCCGATGACATTTTTCATTTATCGAAACAAAAAATATAGGCAGAAATTAAGTGGAAAAAAAACGTTACGTTAACTTTAAAACGTTACTTTGTAGTGGTTACACGTTTTTACCGGTTATTTCACACATTTTACACTACTTGAGTGGTATTTACGAGTGGTGAAGTGAAAAATAAGGTGAATTGCTAAAATAAATAAAAAAAAAGAATTTTGACTTGAAAGGTTTCCCCGTCAGTATTCTAAAAAGGTTCGAATTTCAAAAATAAACTTTATTGTTTCTAAAACAATTCTAAAGCTATTCACGCATGGCTTAGTAGAAAGAGATAGCAAACCTCCACACATAAGAGCGAGAGGGACGGCAGTACATATGATGGACGGGCGACGTCCAATGCTGCGACAAGGACCATAGCTCAAGAGCCGGCGCGTACTTTCTCATCGCCGTACTCAAAAATAAACCTCCAAGCTTTTTATGCGTTCCTGGTATATTTAGATAATATTGTCGCATGAAAAAAGTGTTAAGTGGATGATTTATATTAACTACAGAGGGCCCGTTATGGGCTTCCGGCGATATAATTCAACTTAACTCTACAGTAGATGCATTTTGAAACGGGTGACCTCTATTACGGGTGACATGAGTGGAATAATGCATTCACTGCATAAATTTTGAATTTTTTTATATCCTTTGCCGGCGGCACCAAAATACCATCAAATAAGAATGTGACAAGAGTGGCATTGTGGATATAAAAAAAAATTGTACCATTTTTACATGCAGTGACAACGCATACAGCCTTTACAGCGTGCTAAAAATGTGTAGTAATACTGGAAGGTATTTATTTACTCATCATTATGAAAAACTTTTACTATGGGGCCAACTTTGGAATCCCCAACCCGCAACTGGTGGTGGATATGACCGGATTGCTCTTCGAGAGTATGTCCATTAGTGGACCAATATAACATACAATTATGTCAAAGGCGTCCTCACATGTAGCAACCGTTCTAGGACATTTACAGCTAAAATTGGGTACATTACGAGTCATGTGAGGAGGCATCAGTAACTCGAAACAATAATTGGTCACCGTAGCCGAAATCGGCATGGATTGGATGATAGCATCATCAAAAACAGGCCAATAATGCTATGCTAATAAGTAGAAAAGAGGGCGGCGGATTAAATAATCTACAAAATTTGCTACAATAGTAAAAATCGCTTGAAAATAAATAACAGTTATTAGCGCTAGTTTCTGCACTTGTTACATCTATTACCCGCGACGTCTGGCTATAAGTCACACCGCGACGGGAAACCGTGTTCCACTGATATTTTCTATTAAGAAACCTATAAATGTTGATGTCTCTTACTCATTCGTTTCCTATTCGTTGACTACAGATTGTTATTTTTTTTAAGGAGCGGCATATTAGCAGGGTGTTAGTTCTATGATTGCGTAAGACCGTGTTGAGCTCCCTCAAATTAATGTTTTTATTATTTCTAAGCAGACCGCCTAATAGTAAGCGAACCAGTGCCTTTTTGTTGTTTTTAATAGTTCCTGGCCATGGATACTAGTCCTTCAGCCGAATACATTTTTCTTCATCGATCCTTCTTTCTCCAGTTAAATGAGTTGTAGTCACAGTCCAAGTCACACACAGTAAGTCACAGTCAAGTCCAATCATACCCTAGTAAAGTCGTGGCAACTTTCTCGGAGCTTCTTCGGAGTTTTGGAAACAGCACGAAAAGACACGTTTCACTATATTATATCACTTGGCCACACTCTTGCTCGTAAATCAGCACTTAATGAATAAAACGCCACCATTTTTATGCATTAATACTCGAAAAATCAAGTTTTGGAAAATAATACAATGCAGCGAAATGATTTTCTCGCGTACCCGCCAAAAAAAAACCGAACCAGTGCCTGCAGCATCAGTGTTGCCGTTAATGCGTTGTCGAACTTGGTAAAGTTGGTGCGGTTTTGCTGTGCTAAATGTTTTTTTTTGTTTAAGGCCGTCACTGACGACGAAGATGCTATATTATTTTTCATCACACTTGCTCGTAAAGTAGATCTTATTACATCGCTTTTAGGCTCATAATCCAAGCTATTACAGACGCGTGCTTTTTACTTTACATTACGGCACTTGTACTATAATAGGTATAACCTGGTAAAGTCAAGTTTGTACGTGACTGCAATTAGACGTACGTATACGAAGCACTCTTACTATAGCCGGGTAATACTTACAGTTTTTTTGTAATACCAACAAAGAGTTCTTATGCCGCTGAAGTAAATGTCAACCTGCGCGCGCATTACTGATTTGGGCGCCATTTTCCGCAAATGTTTGTTAACGTTTTCGCTGTGTGGTTGATTATTATCAAAAAAATATTGTTTTTTCCTCGCAAGTGTGACGAAAACAGTCGTATGGAACTCTTGTGCTATTAGTCATTACGCTCTCGGCTTTCTTATCGCGCTCGCCTGCGGCTCGCGCGCATAATACCGCCTCTAGTGTAATGACCAACATAGCACACTCGTATCATAATGTACTATTAAGTTAAGATAAAATACCGCTCGGCATACAATTTTAATTATTTATCTTCGTCATTTGTTTTTCTACAAATATGTATGAGTAGCGATATTGAAATATATTCTATACTATAGCATCTTCATCGTGTGTGAGGTCTTTAGGTACCAAACATCAAAACAAAGCAAAGTTCACATAACAGCAGAGTTTTACATAGATTCCAGGAAGAATGAATGAACTGCCGTTTCAAAATCTTAAAAGTAAGGTCACTGGCCACGACATTTGTTTTACGATGAAGTAAATAGAATTTATTGTAATGGGGTATATCCTAAAACTGCACTGGTGTACTGGCTGTACTAGTGGCATTGGAGTACCACCGGAGGACGGGCAGCAGCGTCCTCTCGGTTAACGGTGGTGAGCATTCTACGATCCCCAAGCCGCCTGCCAAGCGTGGGGATTATTACAACCCCTCTCTATTAAAGGGGAGACCTTCATCCAGTTGTGGACGTCTGCTGGCTGATAATGATGATGAAATATATTTTTTGCTACAATACCTATCACCCCTCTTCCACCCATAGATTGAAAGGTAATTGTCATCTAATATATCAGGGTGACGGCGCAGGATTTTGTTCGCAAGATCACAATTCTGGCGCTGATATTGTTATGGGCAGGCGTGACGCTTACCACCAGGCGAACGTCTTGCTCGTCTCATCACAAAATTCCACAGAATGTAATAAAACAATACCCTGCTCCGGCAGCCTCGCTTACGAGCCAGTTCCCGTTCCATGAAAGTTCTTGTTAGCATCTTCGACCACACGTTCATCACTTAAAAAATGTGAGCTGTGGCCAAAAACTCAACACTTACTTTATCAAAAGTCAAAAATTCGAACATTCACATTTATCTACAGCTATGACAAGATTCGATTATCATTAAGAGGCCCTTATCATATTTATGCTAAATAAAAGCTAATATTTATACAAATTCGTTTATTTTAAATGTGAATATTTATCAAACACGTCTCTTACAATATTAATGCACGATTCTCATGTTGAGATAAACTTTATTATTATTATAGCTACTGAAATAGTAACAAGTAAGCTTGTACCTATAAGATAAGTCGCATGGTCGGAGAATACGTACATAGGCTACTTTTTATCCCGGGGAAAATACGTCTAAGATAACTGATGAAATCGAAAGGCACTGATAGTCCTACATAATATTTTAAATACCCAATCACGCTTAGATCAACGAATTTCGATGAAATTTGTCTACAGAGGTAGCTTATAGAATAGAATAACACATATAGGCCACTTGTATCCCGGGAATTGGGTCCGCTGCTAACGTATAATAAATAATAGTAAGAAGTATTTAATTGTTGTTACTATTACGTTTTATTCTAGGTTTTTTTTAAATTCATTTTCCTTCCTATCCAACTATCCATCTAAAATGTAAAAGGATCCATAATATAAATTTAAACCTATAAATTCCGAAAAGTTCATAAATAAATGTAATAAACTTATTAATCAATTCATACAAATAAATAAATACAATGTAATTTAAATTGTGGACATAATGTCATTGTTCTTGAATTTCAACAGGCCGTTTGTATATTTTAGCAATAATGTAATGTCGTAACGAATTATAATTAACTTACATAATATGTATTAGTTTATGGTTGGTATACATTTACACGAGTATATCAGCCCAAATATTCAAGTATATTTTTATTCTGATACTTATAACTTTACCGTTGTTAGAGCAAGACGAAGTTCAATGTGAATCAAATTAAGAATGTATTTTTCTATTATTTATAATTAAAAGTATAAGGAAAAATAAGAATGCATTTGTACAAATAAAGAATTAACATTTATGCTGTGCAAATAATAAAACATAAAGAGGGTAATCAATCGTATTAAAAAATAAATTATTGACAGGCTTAAAAAGTACTAGTGAAAACAACTAAGTATGACAACAAATAACAAAAACTGGCCAAATTCGAGTCAGGACCGCTCAGAGAATCTCGAACTTTAACCAAAGGGTTAGTCGCAGATCGTTCCATTCTCATAATGTCCCACTCTCAAAAGTTTCCATTCTCATAACGTCCCACTCTCAAAACTGTCCATTCTCATAACGACCCATTCCCAAAACTTTCCATTCTCATAACGTCCCGTTCCCAAAACTGTCCATTCTCATAACGTCCCATTCCCAAAACTTTCCATTTTCATAACGTCCCGTTCCCAAAACTTTCCATTCTCATAACGTACCCTTCCCAAAACTTTCCATTCTCATAACGTACCCTTCCCAAAACTTTCCATTCTCATTACGTCCCATTCCCAAAACTTTCCATTTTCATAACGTCCTGTTCCCAAAACTTTCCATTCTCATTACGTCCCATTCCCAAAACTTTCCAAGAATACATTTCGTACTAGTATAGTTCGAAATGGTTATAAATGCTTGCAGTTAGGAATAAATACGTTGAACTTAGGGAAGAAACCGACGACTTGTTTCCAAAGCGATTTAATCTAGATGATTTAGAGGTCTAGGTCAATAATCTAAATCTTTTAGGACTACCAGGTTCATTTTCGATCACATCATTTCTTGACAAGTGAGTTGGTGGTCAAATGCAGACTTATCCGCGGTTAAAACTTCTTTCTTTTAGCAGAGTGCTTTTTGTACACATTTCATACTATTTACTAAAACAAGTAGGTAAGTAGATAGCGAGGTATGTCTAGTGATGCGTGTGGGCAGCGCAAATTGAATTAGCTTGTAGTCACGTCGCGCCATCTGTCGGGTTCGGTCACCACTCTCGTAGGCGTAATGGTAATGAGTAATTTAATTGTTTCTTTGGTAAAATACTATATTTTTTTAACGTTTATTAATTGCTCTTAAGGAAAATGCACTTCATAGCATACTAGCTGCGCCCTGCGGTTTCACCCGCTTGTCGTTGAAAAACTGTGTTGACGATGATGATTAAAAGTAGCCTATAAATGACATTCCAGGAAATAAGCTATTTCCATTCCGAGTTCCATCCAAATCCGTTCAGCCGTTTGGCGTGAAGAGGTAACAATCATACACAAACACATACCGACTAACTTTCTCATTTATAATTATTGTTATAATATTATGATAGAGAAGCAGAAACAGGAGTCGGACACTAGGCACCCTTTGTACGGTTTGGTACCACCAAAAAGTCGACTCAAGAGCCGTAACTGCTTTCTTAACGGAACCACCGCCGCAACGAACAACCCAAGCGAAGCACGCTTACAACTGTGGAAAGAAACACACGCGCCTTAGGGTCTCCAGATAAAGTACGTGAAATTTCCCCAGATCACTCTAAAAAATTACCCAAAAAGATACTATTTCCAAGAATTTACCCCCAATATTTTTGGTTCATATTTACCTTATTTCATGTAGTTATAGTTTTTTTCTATATATCTCGGAATAACATAATATACTATGTGTAACAAAAAGGGTAATTAATAGTGAATGGTATGAATGTACTCATCATTATGATCAACTTTTACTATGTGGCCAGCCTTGAAATAGAGAAAAAAAACAGCTGTTCCATTCAAAAAGTTAGCTGACCTTGGACAAAATGTATGGAACAGGTGATTTATTTGTTTTCCTCAAGCTTTCCCCAAAACTCCACAAGACTTCATAAAACCATCCGAAACTTCCAGAAGCGTCCAGCAGGCGGCGACCTCCCGTGGCCCACATGGAAGTCATTAAACCAACTTCGGACCCAAATGGGCCGCTGCAGAAGCAACCTGGCCAAATGGGGATACTCGGCCACCGAGAGAACACAGTACGACTGCGGCGCCCCTGCCCAGACAATGTCGCCATTACTCTCGTATCCTCACTGCCCGAGAATATGCACCACACACGATCTACACAAGGCCACTCCCTGCGGGGTCGCTGTAGCTACATACTGGGAGAAATATGTCTAACACACATCAAGGATCAGCGACTCGACGAAGAAGAAGAATATTATGATGTAGAAAAGTCTCCAGGAAAACCCCTCATATTAACCTGTTTTAGATAAAATTATCAAAATAAAAAACCAGAAAAATTTACCGCGCGATTGCTCACAGCAGTTTGTTTTTCTCTTCACTAGCGAAGAAGAGAAAATATCGGTCTAAGGCTGGGACCAAAACGCCAAAAGAGCATAATTTTGCGACTCGTGTAAGTCTCGTTTTTGCGTCGCGTAATAGTAAAGCAAGGTAGACGTAGAGAGATGGCAGATAACTTATATTGAGTCGCCGTGAGGCGCAAAGCGAACTTTTGTATGAAACTGAAAGCAGCGAAAATCCCAGCCTAAGTGGCATGAATAAGGAGAGGGTTATATTCAGCAGTGGATTGAGGCGGGCTGATAACGATGATTGTTATTGAGATTATTTCATGTAAATACGAGAAACTGAACACTGATTTAAACTATCAAGTTTGTTAATTACTGTTCTTGATATTTATTGTGATAGAACACTTGAGAGGCAACATTCCTGGTTGTCAACCGAGCCTGCATTCCAGTGGAAGCAGCCGCATCGCCGGGTGAGTCAGATAGGTGCTCCGTCGGAATGGTATATCAGCGGAGCCCGCGGCTCGGCGCGCCGGGGGGCAGGCGCCGGCCACCGCGCGGGTTCCACTCCCGGACCCGGTGGGTAATCTTAATTTTTTAGGCTATGTTGTCCCATATCTGGGCTTTGCTTCTCATTTTCTCCCGATATCTACGACCCTATCGATGTCAACGTTACCCTATTGATATCAAAGCTTAAGCCTATATCTTGTCTTGCATTGCCTATAAGCCTCAAAGCCTCAATATAACTTCGGACACAATTGAGCTGCTATCAGTCATAGTACCAGTTTTTAAAACTTCTGATAACCGACACCGTAATAACAACCTTACGCAATAGCAGTATTGTGGTCAGGGGATCTCTTTTGTTTGCATGTAATAACCAACTAACTAAAACTAATTCAAGGGCTGTCAAAACTGTTACTTGCTGGATCTTTGCTCTGCTGATCCACTGAGACCGGTTAGCTTTTCTTTGCCACTAACGTTTCACGTACAAGAATCAAAGCAAATTGACATATATACCGTATTTCTTTATCTTATTTTGGGTCATAAATCTCTCAGATTCCGATACATTTTTTTAATCACCGAGGTAATAAAGATATCCATAACGGACTCGGTATTGCAAATTGATATTTGTGTATTGGATCGCCTTTGGGGTTTTTGTCGACGTTTTTGCATTCAGGGTCGAGATAACGAAAACTTGTTTTTTCAATATTATACTGGGACCTTTGCTACCTAAACACAAAAATAAATAAATAATGGTGGACATTTCGTATAGACCTTACGTATAGATCTATTACCCATTAGGTATAGACCTAGTTGCAGAGACAACGTAAACCCGAAGCTTGAATATTGAAATGAAAGCCATTGGCCATCAGCCAGAACACATCCACTGCTGGACGAAGGCTCCCTTAATAGGGAGGGGTTGGTGAAAACTGTTAACTTTGTATAATAAAAAGAAAAACACCAAAAAATCAACAACATTAACAATTCCAGCTGATGATTGCAAGTTCATCGAGAATATCATTAAAATCCCACCAAATGAATACTCTAACATTATCTTTAAAAAACGATCTATAAAATCAGACACTTAAGTGTGCTAAATAGGGCTACCTTTAAAAGTACCTTCAAGTAGGTACTTCAAGCTCAAGTGCTTCAACCCTCAAATGCTCGAGTGTGGCCATAAAAGACCAGGAGCACGATCAACAAACGCGCTAAGTGCTCTATTCAAAATAGCAAATAGGAAAGCACAATATATCGTTTTAAAAGCAGGTGTCGACTACGTTTAAGGCTGCGCTTATCTATGTTTTGAGCACATTTTTTACAGCGAGTCAATAATTATTCTAAAGCTGAATGAGATAGGGCCACATTTAGCGGAGCAAAAATAGGGCAGTTACGCAGATTCGTGCGTGTCAAGATTCGATTTTCGATTTTTGTACCCATTTTTTTTTATTACAAGCATAATATAAATTGTTTTTCAAAACTAGGAGCTAAAAAAGATTACAAAAGCGCTACATCACTTCTCACATCTTATAGATACAAATTAATTTATTGGGAAAACACAAACTCATAAAAACCGTAAAAAAACTGCTATGACTGCACGTGATTTTTTTGAACAGGCCTTAACTAGCTGTTCTCCGCGGTTTCACCCAGGATAAAAGTAGCCTATGTCACTCTCCAACCTTTGCTTATGCTAAAAATAAATTCTATCTATTGTTCCATTGCTGCTTGAAAATAATCAGTCCAACAAACACTTTCACATTTCAAATAATAATTAGAATTGAAAAGAAACAACCGCTTTGTTTATTTACGCAGGAATGTATAAAACTATTGCAGCATTCTACAAATGATCCAACTATTAAGATATGAAAACAAGTCACTACATAACGTAAAATATTGAAAACTATTAGCATCAGCGCATACCGAAATTCTTTTTTGAAAATAAAGATTAAGATTATCGTTCCATATCTCAAATCGACCGGGACATTAACGTCTCGAGTTCCGACCGCATAATAATATCTTGTAAATCAGCGTAAGATACAGTATTCAAGCGAAACACGGTGAAAATTATTGTCATACTTCAGTAATATACAAAGTTTTTCTTGAGGGGTGGATGATAATGAAAACAAATGACAGTTGCCCACGCGCTCGCCATAAAAAATTCAATTCATGGAGGAACGAAAATAGTACCCGCGTCTACTCGAGTATTGAATTTAATATCGCGCGAGCATTTTAGGGTTTTTTTAGCTTTTTCATAGCGGCAGTTAAGAAAGTGAGTTATGAGTGTTTTGAATTGAATTTGAATATTTCAGTATCAGCTGGCGTTGTAATAGCGACGGAGATGTGTCAATTCTGTTTAATTTTAGTTGTATTGTATCACTTTATTTTGATATAACGTTGACAGTCTTCTTGACACAACCTTTTGCGAGTATTGTAAACGTTTATTTTATGGTAAACCGATTTACGACTATGCAAAAACAAGTAACTTAACCATAATTATTTAAGGTTAAGTTTTTTTTTACAGCTTTTTTCAGCCAAAAAGTAGTTTTTTAGTGAAATTTTAAGATGATCCTAAGTTATAATTTTATATAATAGTACCAGGTGCCCAAATCTACAAAGGAGCTCACAATTTACGACATTTACTAATGGAAAGAGCGCATTAAGTGCGCATCTAAAGTGTTTACGTATTAATAGACAAGGGAACCAGGTGTTACTCAGGAGGTAATAGCTTAATAGCCCTCTCGGTCGTTAAGTGACGGTATTTTGAAAAATGCCTATTAAGTTATTAAAACCGTCTAAGTAGTAAGACGGGAGCATGCCACTTTACTTAGTTAGCTATTTTAAAATGAATTGCGATAATTGAAATAAAGTTACTGCACGAACATGTACAGGGAGGTATAATAGATAAAAGGTATTTTTTTATCAGTGACATATTAAGTGGTTGTAAGTTTATGTGTTAGAGCACGTCGGTGGCAAGATAAGTACAAACTCAAAAATTTACAGATCGATTTAAATGTAGGTTAAAAAAAACGGACAGTTTGTTGTTAGTTATAGTTTATTAAAGTGACACTTTGATAAACCACATTTCGTTGGATTCTGAAAATGCTGTGAAAAATACTGCGCTATTTGTACAGAAGCTATGTTTTTTTGTAAATGCTTCTGTAAACCAATTATCAGTCACTAATCAGACGGCGTCCAATCTCCAACCCTTCCAAAAACAAATTAAAAAGCATAAAGCACGATTTCCACTTAACCCTCTCGCAATAAAATTACTCTTGTAAATTAACCCTTGAATGTCCTGATGGGGTCTAAAAGACCCCCAATGCTTTTCGATGGTCGTAGGTATATTGTGAAGTAGCAGATGGGCGTTGACAGTAATTGACAATGTTTTATGAACGGTTCAGGTGTAAATAGGAAAAGTTTTTTTTAAATCAATACACAAAAGATGTTTTGTGGATTTTACGCTAATTATTTGCTAAATATTACGCTTTGCCACTAATTCTTACAGAAAAGTAAATTATAAAATAAAATAACTGTTTTTTTATTTTATTCGAACCCCACCACATTTTCTTTACTATTGATTTTTATGTTTTGTTAATTCTAGTCTCATCTGTTACCATGACCTCTTTGTCTAAATTTGACTTAACAAAATCAATAGAGAGATAGATAGATTAACTTTTTATTGCACACACCAGAAACAAAAATACACACAGAGGATTAAATAGCACCTAGTACCTAGTGTAACAAAAAGCAGCCTTATCGCTAAAAGCAATCTCTTCCAGGCAACCTTAGGATAGAGTTTTTTTTAGAATAAAGTGGATATAGATCAATGTTCACTATTAATCATAACATTCATATTTTGAGCTACAAGTTACAACTAAATATTCGCGGCTGTATTGTCGGAGTGAAATTTGACAGCTATTAGAGGCTCATTATAAGAATCAGGCAATACCATTATATGCAGTGTGCACTCACTTGTCTTGTAAAACAGAACACATTATGGGTTTGTTCCTCACATACTACGGTGGACTTCCGCTTAGCATAATCATAAGCAAAGTCAGCCTCTTAATAATCCACAGCTGGACAGCTGGCATGGAGTCTCGAAGAGCGATTGGGCCGTACACACCGCGCTTGCCCAGTTGCGGGTTGGTGGATCCACTGAATTTGTTCTCTGCGCATAAGTCGGGTTTCCTCGCGATATTTTCCTTCTTCAAAAGCCAGTGGTGCCGTCTAACGAGGAAGAAAGCGAGAGAGTATATTCGCCTCGCTGCTGAAGTTAGTACGAGCAGTGGTGGTCGTGGATGCACGTCTGTTAATGATATAAGTGCATCTTCTACACCTGTGACCACACGCCAAAGACGCCAACGACGACGACAGTCAAGGTGAGGAAGTAGGTACAACACGGTTACATCCGTCCTTAATTTGTTAGAGAGATCGCGATCCCGTCGCCTGGGGAGGTGGGTTTGGGTCTTGGGGCTCTCGCCATTTTAGTAAATTAATTTAGGGTTGACATTCAAACAAGTTCATGGAAACAAATTAAAATAATTTCTTTTCTTTGGTTGCAGACTATGGACTTTGGTCCGCCCTTTAACACCGCGGTACCCTATTACAACCAACTGCATTTCGTCTAGCTGCCAGTTTACACTCGGGTGCAAGGTGATGGTAACCTACAGATAACAAGCAAGAACTCGGCAATAACACATTATTTCAACTATTAATAAATTTAAGTGACATTTTTTTTTTAATTGTTGCTTTTTAGCGATACGACCTCGCTACAGATTAAATAAAATTGTCAAGGTACTATATTCTGTTAGTATCATTTTGTTAGTATACGTGGATTTCCCAGTTTTAACAGCGTTCTTTTTTCCCTTGATTAAACATTGGAGATGATCGTCGATGCGATTTCAAAGAAGCTTTTTCTAAACTACTTTATCAAAATATGATTCACAATAAAAATATAATAATTATGGCAATTCTCTACAAACATAAATTATGATATCAAAATGAATATTATGATTAAGATTAGCATTTAATATCTGCACTAAAGCTGCCCAAAAAGTTCAGCGTGGCAACCCTATAAAGAACCATTGGGCCGGTTACACACCACCCCGCATGTTTTGACTCCGCCGCTTCCCTTACATAAATCACACGCCTAATGTATCGAAATGGCGCACCAGCACATCACAGTACTTTGAGTGTGTCGCAACCCTAACTTTTAACATTACTTCACACAAATACCGATTCTATTTTGAACAACACAAGGTTTGCCTTCCAGCAGATTAAGTTGATGTTCGAAGGAAAAAATAATATTCTTCGAGTGATTCGTAAGAGTCGAAATATGACTTAGGTAAGAGCGTCAAAGTACATTTTAGTTTGTATAAGCGTAAGAGAGTTCCAGCTTCATAGTTGGAGAGCAACACATTGCAAGCAATCTTTGCCTGCTGACAATAAAGTGTTCTGTGACGCTTGTGTTGTAGATGATAAGGTTGGAAATTTGACAAATTTAGCTTGTATGTATGATAGATGTAGGGTTGTTGATCTGTAATCCACATGAAAGCTTTCGGATTAGTGTTTGATGACATCATTATTTTTCAAATGACGATCGTGTTGCGATTTTCTTTGCTCTCCAGGGATGAGGGTGGAAAAAAGTATTTTCTATAATACAGCACTGATTTATTGTTTAGAGGTAATATCGGTAAGTACCTACAGACAGGCTTTCTTTTGCAAGCTTCTTCTTAGAAATTAAAAGTTTTCATTTAAAAAAATGGGCAAAACTAAATTACTATTATATTTTAATTGTATTGTTATTTAAATTGTATTATAAATTGTTTTATTTTTAGATATTATTGTATGTGACTGTGATATAACTTATGTCGAAATAAATGAAATTTGAATTAAAACAATGAAAAAAACTGTCTGTCAATGAAATTCCTATCAAATTACGTTTTATGTAATGCATTTCAAATAGATTTAAACTGACATATTCAATTAATATGTAAATTTAATACATTAATATGTAAGTTTTATGCATTTTATCTAATTTCCGAATTCATTTTACAAAACTGCTTAGTATTCAATGCATAAAAAATTCGCCAACTAAACAAAACACAAATTATTTCCTAATAATCTCTCAAATCCTTAAATTCGCCAGGGACGTGTACCAACCCTAGTATTAAAATTTCTCGTTTGATTTCGCACTTTAACACAGAAACAATAAAGTTTATGTTAGGTATAGTTGTCTGTTGTTTCAATTTTCCAGATCAGTGATCCCTAACGGGTGGATACACTGGGAGTAGGATCGCAGATGTCGGCAAAATGTAGATTTTTCGTATTATTTATAACATCAACAGTGTTGATGTTTAATAACAGAAGAGAGAGAATTAGACAACATCCTGTACGAGGCCGTAATAACTATCAAAGTCACCGCCCATTACACCAACATAACATCAACTCTGCTAAAACCTGCACTGAACTTAAAATTTATACTTACTTCTTATCGCGTAGAATTTCACCAAAAGTCGAATATCAAGTATCTGAACTACTTGAATCCTTTAATAATTTTAATTTAATTAATTTGAAATACGGGTGGAAATGTTGGAATAAACTCGCCTCATAGAGTGGGGCCTTAATATATGACCATAATCACCTACAATTATGAGATACCTATGTCACATAATTTCCAATATTAGCAGCAGATAGGTAGATAGATATCACCTTTCTTTAATAATAATATTTTTAATAATTAAAAATAATCATTTCTGCTAGGGATAGCAAGCGAGGCGTGATAAAAGGTGATAAAAGCCTACCCAATCTTTTTATTCCGAAAAAAAAACGAGACCGACGTATTCTAGCTTTGTCATGTTTAAGCACGGGAGAAAGACAATTTATCTCCGGTGCGTATTAGCTCTATCTCAACTCAATGGAAAAAGAAGTCTATGATATGTGTAAAACAAGTAATTAAAAAAAATACAATCGAAAATTTAAGAGTCAAACTCACATCTTTTTTCCAGTTATGTTGATTTAAAAACCAAACTACTGAACCAATATCGATAAAATGTATATGGGACCACCACTGTGTCCCGCCCAGCTTCATTTAAGTTTCGTGATTGTCGAGCCGATGTCACGCAACTTAGTGCGACGTCGGCTTTCGAAATTTCTCACTCGATCTAGTAATAGGCTAGATGACTGGTTTTTTTAATTGTCCTATTAAAATGTGGCCTATAAATATAGCTGCTTAATGAAAAGAAATGAAAATCTGACCAAAAATAAGCAACTTATAAGCATTTTAATATCATGCTAGACAAAGAGGCGAAACAGCAAATCGTGACGTCACGTCTCTGTACGCCATATAAATTCAATTCTGACAAGTAAGGCGTGACGTAATTTTTTGTTTTGTGGGAGAGGGACAGAATTGTCTCTAACAAAAACTTGAAACGCTCATATTATATCAGAACATTACTAACCGATTTAAATTATTTTTTCAATAAACATACTATATTTACTTAAATTCTTCATCAAAGCTATTGGTTTCAACGATATAAACATCATTATGCACAGCCTCATCAGTAAGCGTCCATGTCTCGGCACCACTAGAAAACAATTATTTCTTGATTACTGGAAAACAACCCTGACCCCTACATAACATAATCCAAAATAATATTCATAAACATCTCATGTTTGGTCTCTCGTACCCCATCAAACGGCGACATGTAATGTGTGTACAAATTGTCTGTCTGTACGAGTCAGGTTACGAGCCCCCCGGGGGGGATTACGACCCCCTTCCTGCATCCTAATCCCTGGGGAAGGCACTGTTATGGTTATGCATATGCTTGCTTAAGGAAACTTATAACAAACCCATTTTTACGACAAGTATCACTTACCTTATCGGTCGATCTCCACGCAACTCCATACCCATACGCAATAACTTCCCTCCCTTATCTGTATCTTACCGTAACTTACACGAGAAGCGAAAAAATCTCTTGTTTCCACACTTACCTGTAAAAAAGAAACAAAATGTTACAAAATGTAAAACATTACTTTGTTTTAATATAATACCATTTCTTTATTCATCATCATCAGCCCGGAGACGTCCACTGCTGAACGAAGGCCTCTTAGACCTTTATTATTATCTATACATTTCTTTATTATCTATACATAAAACGGAGGATTTGAAAAACTGAAAATCTGTATAACAACTGCTGTATAGGCCAGACCATATGTTTAGGTAAAAAGGGATTATTTATCATACCTAGCGATTTCCATCAAAAATATACTTAAAAACAAATTCTTATTGCAGCTTTTGGCATTCTGACCACATAAGCATAATCTTTTAATAGTCCACTGCTGGACTTATTCTTACCACTTGAAGGGATATTGGGCCACATCCACGGTGACCCAGTTGCAGGTTGGCGAATTCACATACGCCATTGAATTCCTTCTCCGGTCGCGATGTTTTTCTTCACCAAAAAGCCAGTGGTATGTAAATCCGTAGATAAACTCCAAAGAGCTCATTAGCACGAGCTTGGGTTTGAACCCGCGACCTCACAAATTCAAACCGAACGGTCTCGATTAGGCTACCACGCCTTACTCTGGTCTGCACTACATGCACGGCTAATCACATGCTAACAGACAAACATACAGACAATCGAAAAGTATTATCTTTGGGTAGCATCATTGTATGTCTTTAGGATGTCATTCGAAACTACATACAGTTATATTACCTGCAGTAAAAAAACAACATAAAAACAATGATTAGTGTGAGAGAGGTGTGCGAATTTTGTACGACATATTCTAAAAGTTTGTTCTAAAAATGTTATTTTTTCTAATCTGAGACGGGGACAGCGTTATCTATTCGGGCATCTGAATTATGGAAGCTAGTTTTGAGAAAAAACTTAATTTAAGATTTTTATTATGATTGGTGTCTTTAAATTTTAGAAGTTGCAAAGGCCATGATTATTATGTTATGACGCTTGATTGTTAAGATTGTTAGTGTACATAAGAGTCAAAAGCTGCTATTTCTTTTATGGAAAATTAAAGCTTAGAATAAATTTATCATGTACTTACCTACTTAAAATTAATTATGAATATGAGTCTATGAGACTAGATGAATAAATGATTATTATTATTAAATTTATCTTTAGTATCATTTTGTTTATTAGCAGAAGGCCTAGCCCTTGTCTAGGTTTGTATTACAAACCTCAACGAGGTTTTGTAGGTGCTTGTTACCAAAAACAATATTGTAATAAACGTTTTGAAAAAACTAAACTCAAAGTCAAGTGATGCTGGTCTCGGTCAAGTCCACATCTCCAATAAAATGGCTATAGAGTTTTCAAAATAACACGATGCACAACATTATTAAAATTCACTAGTATACCAGTTGTAGGTAAAAAACTCACAAATACACAAGATTTGGAAAATAGATAGTATGGTATGAAGATGTGATTTTTATACATTTACTATTTTTGACCACCACGGTAGCTGGGAACGTTAGATTTACGCGCGCACCCAGAACTAGGGAAGGTAATCTGGTCAAAAACTGGTCAATCCTCATAAAGTATCCGCTATCTTAACTACCAACTACTATGCCGTTCCACCACCTACTATCTATATTTTAGGGCCAGGGCCACACCAAAGGTGGCTAAGATGTAGATAGCATTGTCAAGCAGTTATGTCACCGCGTTAGTCACAAATGAGTTATTTTTTTCTGGAATTGAGTGACGAGACGAGCGAGCCGTTTGCCTGGTGGTAAGCGTCACGCTTGCCCATAACTGTGTAGCAAGGTCAGAATTGTGAACCGGCGAACAAAATCCTGCGCCGCACTGCACTGTGCTCATCACCGTACGATATAAGATGTGAAATCTCTTCATGCCCAGTAATTTCTCTTATAATATTGCTCTTCAAACCGAAACACAGTAATGCATGCACACTACTGATTGGTGGTTGAATAACTAGCAAAGTAAGCCATAGCTTAGCTAATAAGACGTAATGAGACGAACAAGTCGCTCTTCTGGTGCCCAGAACTTTAAATTAAAAAACCGTCGAAGGAAACTCTGCATTGGCGCTCATTACTTAGAGACCTTCAATTGTGAACCTATAATTTCGCTAGTTACCTTTACTTAGTACCTTTCAAACCAAAATAATGTTTGCACAATGCACACTATTTCTTAGCGAAAGAATATCTGAGATAACTACCTTCAGTCTAGGTCCTAGACGACCTCCGCGAAGGAGGTCACCACCTAATTAGTAGGTTTAGTTGTGTACAGTTTTGTTTTTCTAAATGTTCAATCAAAAATCAATAAAAACTCCTTGTTCCCGTCTCAATGATGTAGAATCAAAAATCAAACCGACTCGAACCCCCGAAACCGAACCGATTCGACCGAATCGATTGGTCAAATGGGTAAAGGTAAAATCTATGTGATAATGTTGACTAGTATTTATTATTGGAATCCGTCTTCATCACATGGGTGTCGCGAGTCGCGACCGGCATTTAAAAACTAACAGTTTAGAAACTCAGTTGTCTACAGAGCAGTGCCATTATAAGATTTAAGATTGCTACTTGAATTGTGTTGTGCCCCTGGCCTAACTATCCCTATTGCAGGAATGTCGTAATGAACATGTTAATATAATTGGTGCTTGTTTATATCTAGTAGAGCTACCATAAACGTCTCCAAGTAAACTTTTACGAGAGTTTTATGTGAAAATTGATATAAAACCACGCCGGAGAGAACGTACAGATTACCATAGAGTCTAGAGTCGAGTAAAGTAGAGATTAATAACGTGTTTTGTTATCTAAGTTATTGTCGCTGGGCACGTTTAGAATTCCAGTAAGTTGAATATTAAATACCGTTTATTATGTAAAGTGAAGTAGGAAAACCGTAGGTGGTTGACGAATACAAATTTGTTAAACAGATTCGCTCATTAATTGACTGATAAGGTTTCGGTGGAGTGTCAATCCTTAAAATAGCTAAACATATCGTAAGATAATAAATATAACGACACATTTATATCCAATAAATTTGTTTAATAGTTAAGACGATTTTTGTCAGATCGATTTTAGAAAAAAAAATATCTCTCTAAGTTATCACAATTTTTTGCACCTTTCTACCATCATCTTAAAATTATTTCGTTCTCAGTATCTTTTCTCGATTTCACTTTCATTTGGCCTAATATTCAAAACAGCCATTGAAGCCTCAACATTACGAAAGCAGCTGTCACCTCTACATCCAAAGTCCCCATATAAATATTGTCAACAGTCGGCTCCCCGACAATCGATGATCTATGACGCTACGTCACTGACCACTCACCGCTATTAAGAAAAAAACAACAAAAAGCAAAAAATACTCCACTCCCGAGAACAACGCATAAATATATCAAAGACAAAACAATGGGACATCGAGATATCGCATCACACGCCAACGACCCACAGACATATTTCAAAACCGTACAAAAAATGAAAAAAAAAACAATCGAAAAACCAACATCGAAAAAAATACGTGACGGGCATTAATTAAAACGGACCCACGGCCAGGAATCCAGAAAGACAAAGAGGTTAAACAAACTTACGCAGTGGGTTTCTGGAGATGATCATCATCTCACATTTTTAATCATCCGGTGAGACTGGTATCGGCCGATCGAAAATTAACCCTAAAGTTAGAGCGATTAGGGCGAGTGGGCGATTGACGATATGAACTTCATCTGGGTATGGCACAGATCATCGAATTAATAGAGGTCCAATAAACGTTTTTGTAACTATATTCTTGTGTTAAATCAATGTACATGTTCACGGTAAGTATTGTTAAAAAATGGAGAAACTGTCTTAAAAGGTGTGTTGTTTCGACAGCTTCTAAAGCTCAGCCTGTTTTTTGCAACACAAAACATCAGAGATAAAAAGCATTTCGTGTCTTATTTTAAATGATATTAAAGTATTATTCTACTTAAATTGTCTTAACGATCTATGCCTTTTCTGTCAGTTCACTCCTCCATGCCACAAAGACCTGTTGAAAATATTTTATTTGTTCGGATTGTCACCGTTGTTTTAATGGCATTACGCATCGAGGAAGGGTTATCTCCCGGGCCGATCTGGTCCGCAGGTCGCAGGTACGCCGGAAGATTGATCGGACGACACCCGACAGTTTTATGCCCGATTCTCGGATGTCGACGGAGAGGTTATTAAATTAGTGATAAAGGCCATAATTATCGGGCGTATATTTAAAATTAGAACCGTCATTTTTATCGACGCTTGGTGAATGACTGAATGGTGTGTTTAATGGATGCGGTGTCTCGTTTTTCTAATTCATCAACGCGTCGCTGATTCGAGAGACATTTGCAAATTGATTTTTATAGTTCGGATATATTTTACGGTGACACGTTTTTAAGTTTTTTTATGAAGATTTTGAAGAGCTATCTTCAGATATCGTTTTATACATCTATTTGTAAACGAGGGACAAAAGGGCAACGCGATCGCAATGCAACGCAACAATAGTTGTCAACACAATGTCATGTCGGTCGCGACATAGAGCGAAGTCCGCACTGACAAACACACGGACAAAAGAACAGCGGCGATTAGTGGTCGGGGGGAGGATAGATCAGCGCACGCAAGAAATGTTTTATTGCATGTTTTTGTTGTTATTGTTGTCAAGTATTGGAAGGGTGGCGCTTGTACTCCATAAAGTAGAGAGCATTGTGTGGATGCGTAATATTATATTCGAGAGCACAATGTTTAATGTAAAAAAATCTTGCTTAATTCCTCATTCAACCTTTTTCTTTTATCAAAAACACTTTTATATTTCTAGAATTTTGTTGAAAGCGCAACTGAACTTAAATTAACGATAGTATGCGGGCATGATACGATATTTTAATAAAACGGGGAAAAGTTGCAAACAGAAACATATAATTTTATCAATAATGTAACAAAATCATAACAGCTGCAACAAACAAACAAACAGACATCGATCTCTCATCTATATCTGGCATTCATCGTTGAAATACGAGCCATGGATGGATGCCGTAACAATGCTATATTGCATTACCTTTCATTTAAACACAGAAAATGCTCCAAGGTCCACTTCAACAAACTTTTTATCAACCGTTAACCGATAGTGTTAGAAATAGTAGAGTAGTGGTAGGATTCTATTGCAGAGTCCGCCTGGGGAAGTACCACACCGCCAAGCAGTAGTGTACGAGCAAGCGTGTCTCGTGAATCCCATCAACAAAAAAATGCGAAGAAAAGTCATGATGACGTCACGTTAACAGGCTAATAATTACTGTGTACAGATTTTGTATTAAAACTTATATTAAATATTTTTTATCTCTTAGAGCTGATATTCTCCAAAAAAGTGTAGAGCGAGCTGAGAAGAAGCCTTATTTTTGGTAAATGTGACAACTGAAAACTTACTGTATTAAAATCGAGCAAATACTATTCAAAGCGAATAAAGATTTAACCGTTGGATAATATAACTAGGGGTTAAGCATTAGTAACGATGGGCCTTATTTGTAGAAAAAAAACTGGTTCCAAAAATGGATCGCGAAGGAGCAAACAATACTCAATAGAGATTTAAGAAGGGATTTGGACTCAAAGAGATTTGAGATCGTCTTTGTTTCTCCATGCCTTTAAAATTTCTCTTCTTGGGGTAACTGGACCGCGCAGTGTGGCGCGAGTGCTAGCGGGTAGAGAAAACGCGGGAGGTTTTAAATCGGCGCTCTCTAGACACTTGAGTGACACACTTGACTAGACCTAGTTCTTAATAGTGCGCCAGCAGAGTCCCACGACTTTACCCGCCATCGTAAAGAGATCTTTAATTTTTACAGTTTAAAAAGTAGCCTGTGTCCATTCTCTAGCTTTATATAGAGCGCCCTGTGATTATTGGGATAAAAATTGCCTTATAAATCTTTAAGATTTATGATATTATTGTTAATAATTTAATTTGGATTTGTATGCCAAAAATTATTGCTGCCTGATAAATTAAACTAACACACTTTCATTATTAATATTTAGTAGAGATGGGACGTGTGAGATAAGTGTGACACGAGACGATTTCAAATCTCCATTTCAACAGAGAACTGAGGTGACTTTTGATCTATAGAAGTCTTAAACATTGCTATGTATCAATGCACTAAGAAGATAACATTTCATGATAATAACCATAAAAATATATAGAGCAATCTTTAGCGCACACGTTACTCGCTTGCACCGCAGACCAACCGCCAAATTCAATGCAATTCCTCCAACAGTCGGCGCGCTTTGTCCCAACCCTAAACGGGTAGTGATGTGCTTTTTGCCGTGATAAAAAGGCGGCGCGGGCGCAACCAACGGCCTGTATAAAGCGAATAATAGTTTATTGTGTGAAAATAATGATGTTCTTTTTTGTCCAGACGCTTATTAGAGTGGGAGGGAGTTTTGGATTAACGTTTGGGATAGTTTATACTATAACATATTCTGTAATGGATGGTGTTGTTAATGGCCAGTTGGCTTTACAAAATAAAATTCACTAGTGGATTAGACTCTATGGAATTGAAAGTGCACCTCGCGAGCAGCGACAATGATAAAATGAATGGATGGGAAATAAGCGCACGGATTTTGAAGACTATATGTTGAGTGCTAGCTCTCCTCTCGCGTCTGTCATAATGTCTTTGCGACATGCGAGCCGTACGATACGACAATACAAACTTCTAATACATGTACATGTGTTCTCTTTTTGTCATGCAGTAATTAGATTCGCTATCTCTATTTTCTGGCAAATGTAATATGCATACTTTTAGCTAGGTATGCTTGATTGTGTTGACTTGTTAATTTTGAACGATTTGCAAGCGCTGGGCCCGTCCATTCCATTATCACTGTCGCTGCTCGCGAGTCTTTTAGCACGAAGCTCGATTCAATGGACTTGGGATCGATGTTTACAATATTGATTTAAATACATATACAAAATACGTAGTAGATAAAATAACCTGTTCTAGAGAATGAGCTGTAATCTTTGTGCTAATGAAGAAAACGCCAAATTACTAGAAGTATCACAGGTCAATTTGAAACCTCTCTTTACTGCATACTATAGGTTAGCAAGCTATTTTTAAACATAAAAGCTCTCTAGGTCCTAGGCTGTGGTTAGCTACATACAATCTATCACACATCACACTAAACATACAAATACGAACTTTTGTATTTTATTGCCACTCAACATGGTAACGACTATTCAAGTTTGGATAAAATTTGGTATTCTACGAAGAAGATAATCCTGAATTGGCAATACTTATTTATTTAATGATAGGCGAGCAGCATTATGCTGATGTGCCTATATCAAACAGTGTTGAATTTCAGTATTTGTCTGTTAAGTCTATCTTCTCCTTTTTTATCCATTTATCCAGACTGTTCTTAAATGCGTTTAAGGATTTGGATGAAATTATATCCTCAGGCAACCTGTTCCAATTATAAACGACTCTATTGCCGAGGATGTTGGCACTTTGGCTGCAGAAGAATTTACTTATTACTATTATTTACTTATTATCATAAGAAGAAAAAAAACAGTCCTGTTGGTTAGCAGGTGAAATCGTTGGGCACTGCCGTTCTTACTTGAGTTTCCTGTAAGCCAGAAATAGACGTTTGAAATCTTTGCTACTGCAAAACACCCTTGGTGGTATGTAAAGTGACGCGTACGTCTAACTTCACTTCAATGACAATCTCTGTAGAAGGACGTGTGGACGCCCAGAAACGTGTCTAGTGCAACATGAGACGTCACATCCATTAGTTCAGTGAACCATAAAACTATGTGACGTCCATCGAGATAGCTCCGTATTGGTTACACTGCAGGTGACAATTTTGGCCGCCGTCTGGGTGGCGAGACGTAATGACACGATACTCGTACTACTTATTCAATGATTGGTAAGTATCTGTTTACATACTACTCGAAGCTACTCTGTAATGTATTCAGATTTTATTTTTGTACCCTATTTTTTTTTTCTTGGGTTTAAGTCTATGTAAAAACTAAATCTTAAAATGGCTAATTCTAGTATCTATGTATGTGAACGCGACTTTGGTAAAGGTACACTTCTGTGCATCGCGGCTGGTCGCAGCCGCATGATGCAACGGCCAATACATCATTACAATACTATAAGTAGTTTTGTAGTGGTAGGAGTCTGCTCAGCCTGGGGAAGTAACACACCTTTGCCAGTTATTCAACCGCCAAGCAGTAGTGTGCAAGCATTACTGAGCTTCGGTTTGAAGGGCAATGTTACCAGATAAATTACTGAGCATAAAGAGATTTGACATCTAATATCTCGGTTCAGGGTAAGTAAGTAAGTCCGTATAGGCTAAGTGGCCAGCAGGGTGACGAGCGCAGTGTACTGCGGCGCAGGATTGTGTCCGCAAGTTCACAATTCTGGCACTGCTACTGTTATTGGCAGGCGTGACGCTTACTACCAGGTGAAAGATTTGCTTGTCTCGTCACATGAACGTATAAAAAATAATTAATAAAAGCACTACGAAAATGAAACGCATGTATGGTACCTTAAAAGCGATATTATCCTTATTATTTTGTACATTTATGTATTGATGTGCGCAATATCTAAAAAAAATAAAAATATTTAAAATATAATAAAATAAATTGGACCAGGGTATGGCCTTAAACTGTATCCAGTTCCACCGGAGGACAGGTAGCAGCGTCCTCTTAGTTAACGGTGGTAACACTGCGATACCCAAGCCGCCTGCCAAGCGAGGGGATTATGGCAACCCCTCCCTAATAAGGGGGAGGCTTTCGTCCAGCAGTGGACGTCTTCTGGCTGATGAGTGTGCGTAATAAAAAAATAAGTTTAAAGCAATAAGTATAACATGTAAAATCTAATTAGTGCGTTTTAAGATTGAATTCTTAACCCCTGTCTAGTGCTAAGTACTTACAATAGAAATTATAAAAGATCGAACAATATTTTTTTACTTTAAACGAATAATAACTGTCCCTGCAAAATTAATCAGGAGGTGAAACAGTCGTTATATGAGATCTAAAACAAAATAATTTGGCTTTCAGTCGAGCCTACTTATATTTTTTTGCATAAAAGGCTGGGCGCCTTAAGGCTTTATCTTTGCTCCGTAATCCGATACTCTTTCAGACAAACCGGAGTGCAACCAATCATG
Source organism: Erannis defoliaria (assembly GCA_905404285.2). Lineage (NCBI taxonomy): Eukaryota > Metazoa > Arthropoda > Insecta > Lepidoptera > Geometridae > Erannis > Erannis defoliaria. The sequence continues at coordinate 869,764 of FR990082.1, read as the reverse complement.
AAACTCGTAATAGTGCTGTTCGGTGTTGCGTGAAGCGAGCCGATGGAAACCGATGGCGGAGACAAAGGTCGGCGCGGACAAAGGAAGCCCTCAAGATATCTGGTGCTGGTGGGAAGTAGGAGATTCAGCGGACAGTTACAAGGTAACAGATAATCACTGACCTATGAAAAAGTTGATAGTAATATATATAATTTAAAAAAATGCATTCTGAGTTGGGTAAAATAATATATCTATGATAATTCCTTTCATCTATGATAACAAGCTTTATTCTTTTCATAATCGCTTATATTGTGGTTTACACACAGAGATAAAATATTACAAGGTCTTTTAGTTTTATAACTTTTCCCCATCCTTAGATAGCCTGGAAGAGATCGCTTTTAGCGACCACGCTGCCATTATTTGGACTAGTTTTTATGCTACTTAACCTTTGTGTGTGTAATGCTGAGTTAATCTATTTATTTATCTCAAGCCAAGAAACCCGTCAGATATAAGAAAATTAAATTAGCAAAAGTTGTAGCAATTATGGTATTACAGACTTCTCCTGGGGAAATACCACACCTTTGCCAGTTATTCAACCGCCAAGCAGTAGTGTGCAAGCATTACTGAGGGTCGGTTTGAAGGAAAATGTTACCAGAAAAATTACTGAGCATAAAGAGATTTCACATTTCAGGGTGACGAACGCAGTGCAGTGCGGCGCAGGATTTTGTTGGCAAGTTCACAATTCTGGCACTGCTACTGTTATGGGCAGGCGTGAAGCTACCACCTGGCGAACGACTTGCTAGTCTTGTCACTCCAATACATAAATTCCCTAGGACAGTTATCAACGAAAGCATCGTAATAAGACAAGATAGAGCGTCCCGCCTGCGCTCATGACTCGCGGCGCAGGTCCGCCGCGCTCGCGCCGACTCAGCGCAGCGGAGCGCACGCGTCGCCGTAATGCGGCCGGCGCCAGCGGCGGCGCCCTCCGAGCGGAGCGACGCACGCGGGGAACAACACACTGCCTTAGCTGTGCCTTAGTTCACATTAGATACCTCTGCAAATCCGCACGAAGCCGTGGTAGCCTAACTGGGAGACCGCGCTCGACTTCAAATCGTGAAGTTGGGGTTCTAATCCAGGGCCCGGACCAATGAGCCCTTTAGAATTTATGTCAGGATTCTCATACCACTTGCTTCTTGGGTGAAGGAAAACACCGTGAGGAAACCTGCATACTACCGGGATAAATTAAATGGCGTGTGTGAACTAACACGCAAGTGGACCAGCGCAGCGTGGTGGATTTGACCCATTCCCCAGTAATATTACATGTCTTCGTTTTCGGGAGCGGATTCTTTACACCCGGTATACCTATTATACCTTAACAAAGTAATAAGTACATTGCCAACAAAACATTTAAATTCAAGTTAAACCCGAGTTAGTACACAGTTAAAACAATTTACAGCTCTCTCGCGTTTACTCTGCAGCTCGTACAATAATTAAACTTGTAACATTCACGTCTTCTTGTTTTATGCTAGTGTAGTGGTACATTCATTAAATAAAGGAAAGACTTTGTAGACTTAATAATTATTATAAATATTGTTGGGAACAATACAAAATTTTATAGTCTGGGATTTGAACCTGCGAACGCCCTAGTTTATCATAACTATCACTATTCATTATTATTAAATAGTTTGGCCAAGCGAAGCGAGGGTCTCTGAGTATAAGGGGACAAGGATCGGCGTTTGTATGTTTATTTGTTCGACGATAACTAGCTCACTGTTAATACGATCTTAATGAAACTTCGTAAACAAGTAGTTTGTGCAAATACAAACATACAAGCAAACTACTAATATAAAATAATAGCTTCTGTAGCTTAATTGGCAAAGCAATTGGGACGGAAACCCAGAGATTACTCATATGAAGGTTCAAGTCCTGCCAGAGATTATATTATTTCTTACTGACACTGTGTAATTAAAAATATAGAAGTACCCAAAGTGTGGAAACACTTCATATATATACAGGTGTTAGTTTTAACACCGTTATCCTTCTATGATATCATTGTACTCATCATTATGAATAACTTTTAACGGGGCCAACCTTGAAATCACGAAAAAAACACAGCTGTTCCATACAAAAAGGTTCATCGATCTTGGACAAAATGTATGGTACAGCTGTGGTTTTTTTTCGTGATTTTATGGTTGGCCCCATAGTAAAAGTTGTTCATAATGATGAGTACAATGATATCCTAGAAGGATAACGGTGTTCAAACTAACACCCGGTATATTCAATAACATAGTAGTATTTCGCGTGTCTGCTGGCGCACCTAGTCCTTCTAAACGCAATGGAGAGGCAGACAATTTCTTCCAGAGGGTTTGTATATTAATGTCCGTCTTATGCATAAAACACTAAAACGTATTAATACAGGGTGTACGGGTTAACGCGTATCAGTATTACTATACCGAAAGTAAATCATTTTATTCATCATTGTGAACAACTTGCCAACCCCGAAAACGCGAAAAAAATCTGCTATTTCATAGAATAATGTAATTCACTCGGGACAAAATGTATGGAACTGAGCTGATTTTTTTGACCTTGACATACATGAATAAACTCACTCGTACGACCCGTGCAAAGCTGGGGCGGAGTGTTCTATCTGTTCCGGATTCATATTTGACTTTTAATTCTAGAATCGTAGAAAATATTTTTATTCATGATACTTAAATAAATATAAAAATTTCAGGCCAATTTAATATTTGTAACCAATTTGTAACATACAAAATAAATAATAATTCTGTCTGCATTTAATTACCAAGTTTCAAGTTAACATATCCTCAACCCGGCGCCTCACAACACCACCGCGGGTTTCATCCGCTAATAAATTCACCTCTCTCTTACATAAATAATCTCGACTAACTTCTAATTAAACCTGGTTCTATTAGAGTAATTCTGCTATAGAAGATACTCCCCGTCGCGACTGCGACGAGGAACCGGATCGCCCTTTATCATTCATCTGTACGAGTCGATAAAGCGACCAACTTATGGGTGCGGTAAAAAACATCGACAAATTTTTATGTGACATCCCTAGGCATACAGGGCGTCGAAGCCACGCCCTCTGCGTGAACCGACATAACTCCGTGCGTCCCTCTCTAGCACCCGCATTACCGAGGTAATTAAACAAAATTAATCACTTGCTCGTGTTATAAATTAATATTAATTGTTGTCCACAAAATCATCGCTATCAAATTATTATATTTTTTCGACTGGAAATAATACCGAACTGTTTAACAGAACATTTTAAAATACGAATGCAGCTGTATTCGTTTTTTTGGAGCTTTTAAGGCGATGACAGCTGGCTGTATTAAATCATTGAGTGGAATAAGCCGGGGATTAGCGGAGTCTTAACAAAATCCGGACTACATGACGTTTTGATGACAATTTGTGGTTGAAGTTTGGTGGGTTACATATGGGAAGGAGCAAGTAAGTAATAAGTTATGTCGTGAGGGATATTTTCATTAGTCTCATTTAAATATCATAGGAAAACAGATGCTTAGCTAGGTGGCTTATACAATATTGGTATCATAGGTATCAATATAGGTAGGGATACTAGCGCAATTGCAAAAGCTATTTTTTCTTGCATAAGAAAAACATGAAAAAGTAATAAGCTACTGAGATTATTTCTCTCTGCTGATTTCGAATCAGGAAAAACAAAGAAACGAAACGAGTATAGATTAGATGAAGTATTGAAAGCTGTACCCACAATAACAAGTAAACCAACGAACAATATTCTGGGAGCAGACATTCTATCCCACGAGAAGTACTATGAAATACAATTTCACGCACCAGGAGAGCAGTGATCCGCAAGAGGTGTTCGGCGGGCGTGTCGGATGCAGCGCGCGGCCGCACGCGTGCCGCGACTGCGACAAATCGTACTAGTGGGTACAGTAATTTTATGCCTTATGAATTTGGTGTGATTTACGATAAAGATTAGCTCTGCTTTTAGAATAATTGTCAAGATATAGTAGAAACGCTTCACTAGAATGCTTCAGAAAGCTGACAAGCAAAACATAAAAAATTATAAGTAATCAAAGAAGGTAAATTTAAACACAACTAAGCTGGAAAGGGGACTGGTTTCCAAGTGAGGAGGCTACAGGAACAGTTATCAGGTCATTGGCAACCGATTTTTAACCGAAGGGTTGTAAGTAGCTTACTCTACCAATAAACTACGATTCCTTCATGAAGTTTTCCGTCGGCGCGGCGGTAGTTCCTGTTCTCTGGGTGGGATTTAAACTCACGATTCTTTGCCACAAATCTAAGTTACGGTAGCAGTGGTTAAATAAAGAGGAATTGCTAGCTTCAGAGATGTAAATAGTAAGGATGCGTGATTTGAACAAAATATAATTTAGTAGTAGCATTACTATTACAGGTATAGAAAACAATGGGAAATATAACAGATAACTAGATAAAATGTTATTCCTACTAAATAACATGCGATTAGATGACATTGAAACTGGACGTTAACAATAAAACTAATAAAGCAGTAACACTTCAAAAGCACAATGCACTAAAGTCAAGTTAACTCAATAAATAAGTAATGTAATGAAAACTAATGTCACTGCAGTGATGGGAAGGAAGGGCATAGAGAAGGGAAGGCACTGGTCCGGAAACTGGGCAGGACACAATCTAATTTGCAGCACCCTAGTAAAGATAGATGGAAAACAACAGACAATTCGAGGAATGGAAAAATTACGATTTGATGAATAGGTTTACAAGATAACATACATCCAAGATTACAATTACACTGTATAATTATGAAGTTTATGTGAGACCTTAAAGATATGCGTAATTTAGAGAAAGCCCTACTCACCGAACAAGAAAATAATTTAGTCACTCACTAAATTGTTTCTCAATTTGTAGTTGACGAATCAGAAATTTGAACATGTGGACAACAAATAACTCTGTACCGATTTCGCAAAAGCAATCTTTTTATACTTGTCCTAAAACTTATGACCTTCTAGAAGACCCCAGAAGTACTGTATTTTCTTGCACAAAAAACAGTGTTTTTCTTGTTACCTACGTTGCTCCACCAACCAACACCTACAGTGAAAGCTTTTTACAGTCGATGATTTCCAATTCCAATATTTCAAAACAACCCTTTTTCTACCAGGTAATCACAACTCCATCACAAATTCATTACTTTAACTTGGAGTGCATCACAAATCATCATAGGGTTGCCAGTAATCACTTTACCCTGCAGTGCTGCAGAGGGTCGCCATAGTAATCTAGTTAGCTCCCTCGAGTCATTAGCCCGGGTAATCTAATTCGGATTTCATTACTGGCAACCCTGGGGGTGGTTTGTTTGTCTGCTCATCGTCTCTGGACTACTCTGATCTGAGACTTAGATATTTAATATGGAATGTGTTATTAAAAAGATGTTATTAACTGTTGAATCGAACGGCAGAGAATTTGTGACAGTCTGCTAGAAGTGTTTTCAAAAAATCTAACGATTTGCCTAGCTGGCGCTGATGTACTCTAGTTACTTATTTATCTTCGATGCTATGGAATTAAGATTAGATTAAAAGTTATTTAGATATAACATTATCGTCATAGTTTTCAGCCTGCTATTTGCCCACTGTTTGAGCTTAGGTCTCAAACATGAGTTCCCTCTGTAATAGCTGGAGCGCTAGTATCCCACCCTTTCATTCTCACTTCTTTAGATTTCGTTTTAGCTATAGCATCTTCTTTAGCACGATTCAAACTTAAAAAACATCTCTAATGGTCCATCATCCGGATTGTAAAACAAACACAAGCGGCCATTAGACGGGTGCTCGCAGGTCGAGTTTGATTTATCATAAGAGCCTGCCTCCTCGCCGACTCCGCGTGCCCGAGTGCCAGACTACTATAAGTTATTATCGGTAATGATCAATGTTATTGATTTATTATCAAGGTACACATCGACATAAAATATCGACGATTCGAATTAATAACGCGAGTACTCGTACGCATAGACAGGTTGATGGTCGAGTACTCGGAATCATTTCAGGTGGTAGGTAACTGTGATCGATAGAGTTTTTAAACTGAAGAAGTTGGTCCTATCCAACATTTACTAACTTCGCAACACTAAATATACATTTTTGGGCTAAAGCCTTTATATTAACTACAACAAATTTTAATATGTAACTACCAATTAAAACTACTTAACTTACTACACAAAAACAAAAGGATCATATCAAGACCAATGATAGTTTAGAGATAATCCAAATACTCACTACCAGTGGCCAGCGTATATACCCAGCATGCTGGCGGTATTACCACGTTAAATGGAAATGCCTCTTAGTATTGAAGCTGGACATGGAAGATGTTTAGAACACATTTAGCCATATATTAGCCATCGTCAGCTATAATACGTTGGATCAAATCTATAAATACCTACCAGCTTTAACCTAAAGCATATTTTTATTGAAGGCCTATAAGTTTTACATAATCTTTGTGTATGCATAATTCATTGTAAATGAATTGTGTTTGACAGCGATATGAAAAAGTTATAATCGGGCATCAAACTCCATTTTACTACTGCTGTCGAATCCTCAAGATCTTTTACACCCCATTATGTTTATAGCCCACGTCCAGCTATCTTATCTCTATTGATTTCGAGGCGAGCTTAAACTTTTATATCGACATTTAATTATATTGAACGTTATTATTTTCCAACGAGATCCTGTAGAGAGATATCCGAGCACAGTGGCTTTATTTTTAAGTCTGGATGTTTGAAATAGCCGATGAAATTTTAGTGCCTTTGCAGCGCATAACTCGGGAAGCAAAGTGGAAAAATATGCTCTGATATTATGTAGGTAGCCAAAGGTATGTTTGTTCATCTTTTTTGTCCGAACAGAGTAAAGATGTAGTGAATTGTCCAAAGATAACTGAAGGACCGTAGAGTAATTAGTAGTGGTATTATCTTTTTTTTTATCCTGTTTTTGGCCTGGGTCTGTCCTAAAACTGCATCCAGTACCACTGGAGGACGGGCAGTAGTATCCTCTCGGTTAACGGTAGTGAACATTCTGCGATTCCCAAGCCGTCTGCCAAGCGTGGGGATTATGGCAACCATTCTCTATTAAGAGGGAGGTTTTCGTCCAGCAGTGGAAGTCTTCTGGCTAATGATGAGTATTAATTTACTGAAACATCCATGAGGTCCCTGAATACTCTTTTCTCTGTTACGGCATGCTTTGTATTCTCTATATCTGTATTTTAACTGCTCGGAGAACACCATCCTACGTTATATTATTACTTATTTACGGCGGAACCCAGTATTCAATCTTCGATCGGGAGATCGGAACAACCCTAGATAGAATGGGATTTCCCGATCGACCTCTCTCATGAATCTGTCAAAGTCAAAAGATAGAATATTGAAAAATTTCGTACTTATCTACGGGTTTTATATTGAAACACGTTTTGGTGAAATCGGATTGCTATTCCGATCTATGATTGCTAAAAAAGGATTGAGATCGCTTATTGGAACCGACCGTACTTTTGGTAAGAATATCCGAAATAAGTAGTCTCTAAAAACATCCGGCTCCCGTACAATAATTCACGCGGGTGGAATCGAGGAACACAACTAGTTTGAAATAAAAGAAGGGAAATATTCTCTCGGGTTTATCTGGCGGCCGCATCGGCAGGTACACTCAGTCCGTGGGTAGTTGGAATTAAAACATTGCGTTTTAGAGGAACGCGCGGAGATGGTATCGCGGTAGAACTCGCCCGATTTATTGAACGAGACATGGCTACTCGGGGCCGTGTCGCTTCTCCAGTTCTATATCAGTTTACCTGTTTTTAAGAACTAAGAAAATTATTGCTTTTGTTATCTCATACATCTATAATTTTAAGGGAATATGTTGCATCAATCTGAAATCTTCGAACTAGCTATTTATACGTCAAATTGATGACAATTAGATGCTCTGCCTTAACGTAAAATAGTAGAGTGATGTGTTTGCCCAGCCAATATTCAAGTGACCGCCGGGTGACCGCAAGCAATACAACGAAGCACAAAAGAAGGTGCCCAGGATATTTATCATTCAGCGGCGAGCTGACCTTACAACTTACAAACACCTTAAAAGTCATTATAAGCCACTCCGGATATTTTTGTCCCAGCTTGTCTACCTAAAAAAATACAAAATCTGCACTCACGACATGATATCATCCTACCACTACGATTGAAAAATATGATTTGCCTGTAACATTTAGTAATGTATGGCCAGTAAATATTTATGTTTTCTGATTGAAGTCAGCGTGCGCAACTGATTGCGCACTGGAAAGCACTATACTTGTGCACTCCACCGAGTCAATATCATTCAGAAGTTCTGTTGGCCCGTAGGAATACTTGTGTAATACAAGTATTCGACATTTCGCTGTTCCTCGCCTTTCTGCTCAGGTAGGCCGACCCTTTATGTTCAGATGTTTCAATACATATTCTCATGTACATTTTTAGACGTCGGCGCACGTTTGTGTTCGGTACGAGTATCACCAACGTATCGCGCAACGGCAAAGACGCCGCTCGTCGGCGGGCGGCGGCGCCGGCGCGGCCCGCGGCGCGCTAACGACCCGCGCAATTGATTGATAAATCAGCATCCGCGGTCGGCGCAGTGCGCATGCGCAGCCCGCTTTGTACTCGCCGCCCGCCGCGGGAACAAACCGATGCTGTGTTTGTTTGTTTGATTGATTATGATATGGATGATTGTTTGATCCGTGCCGTATTATATTTGCCTACTTTTAGTAAATTATCGTACTCAAATAAGGTATTGAACATACATATGTTTGTACATTCAAAACCAAGCCGTATTCAAGTCAATTGTTAATTGATTTCCGTACAAAAGCGTGCTGTATCGTTGACAGTGCCTTTGCTATTACTAAATGAAGAAAAATAATCATTCGAAATTCAAAACAGTAAAACTTTAGTAAGCGGATGCATCCGCTGCTAAATTAGTATTATCTCACATTCAAATTCCAGAACATTAGATTCTACGCAAAAAGAGAGACAAGACTCAACGTAATGCTCTAATTTCAATGTGCAAAAAGGTCCTCGGGCATTCCTCTGATCCAGAAACCTGAGAACATTCCTCGAGTTTGGAGGTTCTAAACTCACACACGTCTGAGAACGCGGGGATGAAGCTATTAAATGTACCACCTTGTTTTTACGTTTAAATTGTTCCAAATGTTAGTAGAAAGTCGGATATCGAGAATGCGAAACGGAGCAGTTGACGGGTAGCAGCAAGCCACGGTAGAGCAGGAGACGTAGTTTGGCGGAATTCTGACAGGTGTCACGCTTAGGAGCATTAACGGTCTAATCAATATTTTAACAATGAACAGTCTTGTCATGAGGGTTGTCTGGAAGCGATCGTTTTTAGCGCCTTAATGCCTATCTGTGTGTAAATGATTGAGGGGGTTTACAATAAAATCGTCATATTTGGGAAACTACCTCGACCCTTAACTAAACTACATGCTACATGCTTAAACTTCAAGAGAACACTAAAAGTATTCTTTGAGTCAAATCCATTTTATTCTATTAGTGGATTTATGAATATGAGACTGACTGAATCTTCATTATTGTATGAGACTAAATAATAATAAGACATTGTTATAATTATGATTTACTATGACATTTTAATTTTATATGTATTGACAATTTATTTATCTAACAATATTATTCAGTTGACATTGTAACTATTTTAATCATGTCGTACTACTTGTTTACTATGTATTTTTTTTAATTGAAATAATTACATATTTGTTTGTTTTAATTTTATGTGAAATTGTAATTTGACTTGCCTAGTGTAACATTTGTAGTTATAAGGCCAATAAAAATATTATATTTTATTCTAATGTGTATTAATATGTTTATAATGTAAATGTTGTAAATCCTTTCTATGGTGTCAATTAAAGTGTTATTTTATTGTATTATCATGGTGTTAATAACATAATCAGCCTTTATATTAGTCTACTGCTGGACATAGACCTAGCCTTGTAGAGTATAGGGCCATATCCACCATTCCAGTGAATTTCTTCTCCGGATGTATGCCGGTTTGGATGTCAGTAAGTAACTCAGTAGTAGATATAAAAATCTGTTCATAATCTCCAAAAAGCTTTGAACCTTTTTCTTCTGTTGTTTTTATTGTTGTATTTATTTTTGGTGTGCACATTAAAGAGTTTCTATCTATCTACTATCTTTTTATTTCAAGTCGAGTGGTATCCTACAAGGCTACCACAGCAGGGCCTATGTTTTGACGTGACAGTTTACTTCCACCACTCAGTAACTAAAAATAATAACAATGTAGGTAAAACTTGCGAACGTAAAAATAAACTTGATACAAAACTTGAACTTGAAAGTTCCGTCTATCAATCCGTTCCGTCAATCCTGATCAAATCACAAATCACAATGAACCAATACAGAAATTAAGATTCTGCTGCAATATAGTTTTTTCACCTCGCTCCGTCCGCGTCCCATGTTTAAAACATGACTACATCTGTTCAGATGATTGGACATGCATTCGCAACAGACATACAACTAGTTTTTGTTATAATCTTATAAGTTGTTAACAAATTCTTAAATGCGTGTTTGTAAGCTTTTTAGTGGAGACGAGAGTTGACTGTAAAGTAGAGAAGGTGACTTCATCAAATTGGATTCATTCATTACGCTTCGAGCATCTGTATTCTGATGGTTTTAGCGCTAAAGATTCACTTACGGGGTGTCATAAAAGTCGGTGTTAAAACAGACTTTTTTAAACCATCTGGTTCGTTCTTTGAGGAGTCGGCTAGACTATTTTAGATAAAAGGTTTCATATATTTCAAGGTAGCCTGATGCAAGCGTGATCATTTACCGTAACACGTAGATATCTGTAACACCAAAAGCTTCAGATACGTTGCTACCTTTAAGAAAATTGCATTACAAGAAAGTTACTGACTAGTAAGCATTCGTTCTAATACCATCAGTAGCTGTTACTTCGAATTTATAATTAATTTTAAGACCAGCAGTCCAGCACAAAATCAATTCCTTACACGAAAGTTTCTAGAGCTAAGTTGACACTATAACAATTATTTACAAAAAGCTGCTGACAGTCAAGATCAATAGCTTTCATATTTTTATTTGATTAAAGGCTTGCGTTTGACCACCAACTCGCCTGATGTTAAGCCAAGATATCTCCCTTAACGACCTACATAAAGCGACGGATAGTGCCATAGAGGTGGCCGAGTTTTGGTCGAAACACTTGATATAGCTACGAAAACGAAACATCGACTCGAAAAGAAGAAGCCAAGATGCGGTCTACGATGGAGCACGCTTGCCTATCAATAGATATTGCCTATCAATAGATAAACTTAGTAAACTCGCGTTACTAGAGCTATGTACAGACACAAATGATGCAGATACGATTGTAATTTTACGTCGTAGAATTCTAGTTTCAAATACTCCAGACACCATTTATAAACGAAAGTATTTCAATTTTTACAACGGCCCTAACTCCCGCGCGCTTTTTGCGCGGTAGGATTCCATCCAGCGCCTACCATCACGCCGCCGCGCGGAGACGACGGCGAATAAATAAATACTAAACAGACGGACAATGGGATATGGGTGGACTCTGAGTTCGTACGATCCGGATCAGGGAAAACTCGGATCGGACTATGACCGTGCTTCTCCGTTGGAACGGTCCGATGCAAAACATACCTATAATTCGCTTGCACGATATATTTTTTCCACTATTATTTAAGACTAACAAGTCGAATAGGTACGTACTTCATAATACGGGATAACACTTAAGCAGCTATCACGGACGACAGATTCTATTCTGGGGTACAAACCCGTGCTCCATGCAGATTTTCTGTCTCAGATAGTTTTTTTTTAGAGAATGAGGGGCATGCAGGCAGACGATGCTCCTGGTGTTACTGTTTACTCTCCACTGCGTTGCCTGTGGGCACCAATAACGATGTTGTAGTTACGTTACCAACCCAGAGAGATATTTCTAGACGCCTTTTAAAATACTCCATGTTGTAACTTTTCTAGATCGACGTGCTCCATCCTCGGCCACACTGTTTGTTACCATCAGGCGAACTGGTGATCAAAATGCAGAGAATCAATTATAAAAACAACTCAGCGGAGTGACCTCCGAAGAAAGGGCATCCTACATCTCGCAAGTGCGTGGAAAGGAATGAAAAACGCCAAAATCGTGAGAGAGAGGTGAGAGATTCTTAGATATAAAAAATATGGGGTGGCCCGTGGACTAGTGTGGGGCATGCGTGTTTTTGACCAAAAGAAAGCGTGGTCCATCGGCTCGGGCCAGGCTCGGCCAATGAAGGCCGTGCTCAATCAAACTCAACTCTGCCCACAAGTAGAATGGCGCATACTTCATGCGCCTTGGACGCCAACCTCTATTGTATGCATTACGCTATTTGTCGGCTTCTAATTATTTTATTATAGCATGTAATAATTGTTTCTTTTGATGATGGTAATTGTGAGTTAGTTAAATAATTTGTCTATATTAACGATGATTAACATGAGATAAAAACGATGACTGCATAATATGTTTAATAAACGAACGTATGCGATTAGTAGAGAAGAGCGATAGAGGGTAGTAGAGTGAGCGATAGAGAGTAGTAGAGTGAGCGATAGAGAGTAGTAGAGTGAGCGATAGAGAGTAGTAGAGTGAGCGATAGAGATAATTCTCTATAGACCAAAGCCGCCAAGACAACCCAGCAGCATCACGTTGGCTTAAGTATGAATAAGGACAACAAAGAGTCATCTATGTATGACTCAGTTGATGTCACTCAGGTGGCCATAGTGCAAAAAGCCAACGGAATGTACTTGCTTGTACAATTTTTTAGTATGTTTGGTACAACAAACTGACAGTTACTTCTAACTGATAAAAGAAATACAAAAATAATCAACGAGAACATAAGAAAGAGGAATATTAATAAACTTTTAGCTATTAATTTTGTGCGTTACACGATCCCCCGTGGTCTGCGCGATCCAATCCCACCGGTATGTCAGTACTATAAAATATTAATTGTTGAAGAATTAAATAACTAGATAAAAAGTCGCTATAAATCTGTTAGCAGCAAATCGCGTGACTGTGCCACGAATTTATTGCAGAAATAGGCCGGGGGAGCCCCTATTGTTATTCTTTAACAAAACGAACTCGAGGGATATGTAATTTTTTAGTTCCTTCGTTTGTCCATCTCCAAGCTCTGTTGGTCTCCGAGTATGATCCACGAAGTTTAACGCAGAGCCATGATAATTACAATCAATGATCGCTTTGTTTAATGTTCTACCATAAAATATTACACCGAATGCAAGAAAAAAAAAATTTAAACAATTAAAGTTATATTATTATTTAACACAACCGTGATGGTTTAAAACAGTGTTTTATTGAAACAAATATTTAAGACAATCATTGAATAAATTATTTGTTATAGAGTAGATACTACATTGCTAATATAACCTTGCAATATAATATTAAGGGTTATTGCTTTAATAACCTTTGATTCTTGACTTGAAAGACGAGGGAATTACCTCCTCTGTGTTATGGTTATCTTACTATAATTTTCAAATGCCTACTTCAAGTTTAATTTGCATCAAAACATAACTATTGTATAAGAATTCCTAGCATGCTTAGCTTAGCTTATGCTTATTTGCTTACTTGTGGATAGGAAATGATTCGCATATTTAGTTGTTGCACTGTTTTAAATAAATAATGACGGATAAGACCACAAACTCGATATTTATACAAAGCGCCATCTAACCCCAAACTAGCAAAACTTGCTTGCATGTTTAGTTTTGCAGAGTCCGTTCGCCTGGGGCCTGAGGAATAATAATACAAATAAAAAGACTATGAAACTATCGAACACAAAGTTATTTAACATCTTATATCACAGGACGATCGATGAGAGCAGTGCACTGTCACGCTGTTTATTGAGGGTTTTTTTTTGTATATAATGTTCTAGTTATTAGTTAGCCAACTTTTTTTGCCTAAATAAACTCACGCACGTGTACCCTGTCATAAGTAGGTTCATCCTAAATCACTCCATAAGTGGTTACGGGTTATCTTTTTCAATACGTAACTTGGACGTACCGCCTTGACGTATGATGTATGGCTGCAATACCGGGAGCCAGCCATCGCTCAACTTCTGATCCGGCTATTGAATTTTAATGTTCACCTATGATCCCCTGGTATCGGAGTAAACAGAGCGCACCGGGATTCCATTTAGGTTTCTTTTTGTTTTGGTCGACATTCCGATACAAAAAAGTTTTTTTGTGGATAGACCTATTTTTTAGTTCAAGTTCTAGCTCCAATGTCGACCGTGACATTTTACTTGTATTTTTTGCTCTGTACCCTAGCTTAGCAACTATATATATATGAGGGTATGATTCGTTAGAAATATGTAGAAAAATACGTATAAAACAAGTAAATTACGCAAACGTAAACTCGCATTCTTTCCTAATTCTCATAAATTTTTCTATCAAATACGCACTCGTGTTTTTCGAGGTACTTCACTGTTTAAGTATTTTGAATTAGGTAGCACGATTTTGGCCAGCAACTTGTTTAAAAATGTTTAAAAACGCTTACAATTAAATTTAACACATTTTCATATTGCGTACACAAAACAGCTTATATTTATAGTAGTCACCTCACACTTTCAACGTACGTAATTAATATAATGTAGGTAAGTAAAATGTAACACTTAATCATAATAGCACCAATAACATTAAAATAAACTTATTAAATAAATAAAAACTTGAAGCAAACATAACAACCATTGCTGAATTTAAATCACGCCTACTAAGTGAGAACCAACATAGTAATATGTAAAATTGTGCAAATCCGAATTCCATAAAAAGGCATGTCGCGATGGAATAAAATTTCTAGGCATGCGCTTGCGCAGCTGTAACGAGAAACTGCGCTTAATATTCAGTTAGTTTCACAGCAGCAATTAGGAGCGCAGAAATACTGAGAAATGGGAAATAAAAAGCATTAGAGAATTCAAAAGTGTTGCCTGTAAGTTAGCACTTTACTTAGGCGTGAGAACTGACACGTTTTTATCAAACAGTTGTCTAAGAACGTCTCGCTTGTCGAGTAACATTTCACGATGTACCTACTTACTTATACTTGTTACATAAGAAGTAGTCGCGAGATCTTTTTAACCTAAATCGCGCTACTTCATTGAATTTCCTATAGTTGTTTTCATAATTATAGTAAAAGCGCGCGTAGTATGCGGCCCGGCATAATGTGCTCGAACCTAAATAATATCAGCATTCACAACTTTCATGATTAAATTATTTTAATAATACATACTGGATGAAATTCCTTGAGTAAAAGCATTGCACAAATTCCTGAACAATCTTTATTTCAAATCTATTCAGTGTGAAATCAAAGTGCGGACAAGTTTCTGCATAAAAGCAACCTTCTCTCCATCGGAACGTTACGCTCCATATCGACTTTACGAGTGAATTATGGTAAATTTACTCTTAAATCACGAACTGAGTTTTTGAATCATCCCATAATGATACAAACATTTCAAGAGGATGTCCGCTGAACACAGACAATGAAAACATGTTACTAAGCTTGCAGTAAGAATATTAAAAACATTTTATTTTACTATGCATTTTTACATGTGTATAATTAATTTTGTAGTGGTAGGACTCTATTCCAGAGTTGCAAGTTATTCAACCACCAAGCAGTAGTTTGTTTCGGTGTGAAGCGCAATTTTACCACAGAGATTACCATGAAGAAATATGATCAGGGTGACGAGCGCAGTGCAGTGCGCGGTGCAGGATTTTGTTCGCAAGTTCACAATTCTGGCGCTGCTATTATGGGCAGTCGTGATGCTTACCACCAGCCGAACGTACCGCTCGTCTCGTCACAGGATAGCATAAAAAATAATGTAAATATAATGAAAAGCTTATAAACGTTTTGGACCGGTCATCTAAACTTACTAAAAAAATTACTTCATCTTTACTTGAAGTACCGACCGATACGTATTATTAGATATTATGTTAAGTAAATTAATACATTTTTAGGGTGATACCACAATAAACCGACTCTTTGCGGCGTCTCAAATTTTAGCCATACAATGTAACAACAAGTAGTCAAGTGCATAAGTAGACATAGGCCTCACCCAAAGCACGCGACTCAGCCCAATCTTCGGCTTTCCGCTTCCAACTACCGCCAGCTGTCCAACATAATTATGTATGTAGTCACTCCATCGAGTCTGAGTGAAAATTATGTCTTGTAAATGTCTTGTCGTACTTCAAAATAAATGTTTGTAGTATCGGCCTTAAAGTTCGCATCAATATCGCATCCAAATTAGGTTCAGCGACGTATCGGGCAGCGAGCGAGGTCGCCTACCTCATGGCTCGCGTGCCCTAAAAGGCAATATACGTCGCCGGCGATTCCGCGAAAACTCGCGGCTATCGCAGGAACCATCTGACCGAATGTACCGAAACACGCGAGTGATCGCCGCTTCGGGAGCCAAATAAAAAGACCGTAAATGTTGCCGACGTGTTTTTTACGTGCAAACGCGGTGGAATGTAGATTACAGAGGCTTTTTCATTTTCCCCTTCAGTATCTTTTGGAAATGAAAATAATAGGATTTATGTATAACCTGCCGTCTAACTTAGAGAATCTGTACAATCTAGTTGAAGGTTCTGATTTTTAAGTCCACGAGGGTTA
Organism: Erannis defoliaria; assembly: GCA_905404285.2. NCBI lineage: Eukaryota > Metazoa > Arthropoda > Insecta > Lepidoptera > Geometridae > Erannis > Erannis defoliaria. Next base: position 853,082 of record FR990082.1, on the reverse strand, counting down.
TCATCTGTAATTATTGGCCTGGTACACCTATCCCTACCAAGGTATCCCTCCCGGTAGTTTACTCATAAAAATTAACGATATAATACCTAGAAACAAGCACTAGAAACAAGCACTAGAAACAAGCAGGAATCCATATGCTTCCATTGGACAGTAGATAGTAGACAAGACACCCTACAATAAGGTTTTTTTGGAAGATATGTGAAGGCTGTAAGTTAATAAGTTCATTAGTCATTACGCCTTAAATTGAAGAATTGATCTGAAGTTTTGAACAAACCTAAACTTTTATAAAAAATAAGAACCAAAAAGCCAATCGGAATCCAATTTTTTTGAACAAATTAAGAAAATAGATCATCAGTGAGCCAGCAAACAGTAGGAGGTTAACGTTTACCCAATGATTGGGTAAACAATTAATTGCATTTCTTGATCACACACGAAGTCGATACAAAAAATCTATGTTAATCAATAGTGATATAATAATTTATAAATCAATCGGATCTATTCTGAAGAGTCTGAACCCTGGGTTACCCAGATACAAAATCCATATAAAGCTTCACAAAAAATCAAAAACCCAACAAATTCCTATTAATTTTATTAAACAAACGTTACTGACATTTATTAACATCACATTAAACGAATCCACAAGTTTTTATTATTTTAAATAATTTCCCTATAACATTAACATAAATTAAATTAAAAAACGACGTAGAAAGTACCAGGCGAGCATGAAACAAAAGGGTCTTTTAGGCATAAATCAGAATGCGACCGTTTTTGAGCAGGAAGCGGTCGATCATGCCCCTTTTGATTCACTAGACACAATATGCTGCGATGGATGGCGGTTACTAGGACATCAAATACGCGACATAAATAATAGGACTTGACATAACAGCAAAAAAAAAAAACCAGATTGACCAGAAACTCAATGTAAGTATCGACACTAAAGACAAATAAGTAATCACTCGTTTGACGTGTTTTTTCATGCACAAGCTTAGTTTGGAGTCTAATCTAAACTAAAGGCTTAGGACATTTCCCATAGGCAGGTGGCATAGTGGTACAAATTCCCTTAACTCCTTGTAAGAACTAGGCCAAAATGTCACATGCCTTTAGACTGACTAATTTTAGATAAGTTTTGGCCTATGGTTTTCAAATCAAAATCACTCAATTTCTGTTTTTCAAATATTCAAATTCAAATTTTATTTATTAAGACTTTTACTAAAGGGCCAACATTGAAATCGCAAAAAAATATATCAGCTGTTCCTTACAAAAAGTTCATCGACCTTGGGTAAAATTTATGGAACAGCTATTTTTTTATGATTTCAATGTTTGCCCCGTAGGAAAAGTTGTTTGTTTTGATGTACTATACCTTTAAAAAGATGCTAACTGATTAGAACTAACCCTATATACAAAAAAAAAATTAAAATAAAAGATTTGCCCCTGTTTTTATATAACTCAATTCATTTAGGTCTAAAATGGGGCTACGTCAAATAGTTTAGCGATATTCGATAGATTGAACATAATATCTGTGAGATCTACTTATTTTCTTTATACGATCTATAGCGGTCTACACCGGAACATATTTTGGTGCTACTCAGGGTAAAATTTTGTCTCCAGTTTAATTTATATTTGAATTTCACCAGACTGTCCTTAGACATGATATAATAATTTAAAGATACTGCAAAATCGGCGACTTAGAGGCCCCACATTATTCAGTAAACATAGTCAAAGCCACAAAAACAAACGTCACACATTTCATTCGTGAAACAATCGAAGGGTCTCACAACTATAACGAAGCTACCCCTTACACTCCCGTCACGAAGATTGCAGATAACATTGAGGAAGAACGTACTGATAAGAAATAAAAGGATGCTTGGTTATACTTGTGAAATAAAAACAGGAACCTAGTTAAAAATTATGGAGCATGAAATTCCTAACAGATTGGGAAAAATAATAAGTAAGAGTCATGTGAGCTGCACGAATACTTACGGAAGAGTACAGCTACTGCCATTATCTATGCTACTAAATAAATAATAAATTAATAAATATTGGTGGTCATTTTTCACACAGTGACATATAGCCCCAACCTAAGCAAAGCTTGTAATATGGAAACTAGATAGCTGACAGTATACTTAAATATATCCTACCTTTTAGACATAAAACTGATTGATTGAAACAAAACTGTTTAACGGATCTACTAGCTTATGTCTATCAGCATAAACGCATGTTCATTCGAATAATATTCTGTAAGACCCTGAGTAACTGCCAACTAATCTAAGTACATCAAAACATATAAATGCCAATTATATATAGTCATATATGCCAACGCGGCGCAAAATAAGGCCATAACGTATGGTAATAGAGACTTTTTATAGGACTTAGTTGCAGAATTGAAATCGCAAAGGGCAAAAGGGTAAATGATTCCGATGCACTTGTATCGTACGAATGCAAATCGTAGGTATGCAAAGTAATGTTTCCGTTTGAAAGGTTAGCGGCTGGTAATCGCACTAACATACCTTTGGTGTTACGTAAAGTAATATGACTTAAATTTAAAATGTAGGAAATATCAGACTGCTTTCGCAAATGCATGCGACATTATAATATAATGTGTATTATGTACCTTTAACTAAGAGTCTCTAAACAAAACTATATGTAGTAACTGTATAGTTGTGCCCTTTAATAGACATGCGGACATGGTTCGCACTGATCAAGGAGGAATATAAAAATAAAAATAAGCCGTTAAGGTAAGAGTCATCTTGCGACTCGGAGAACGAGGGTTTCGTACCACCACATGTACAAGGTAATCCGCGATAGTAACGAGTATTTTGTAAACATTTCAACCGGCTATCTATTACGATTCAAACGATTATAGGTCAGTAAATGTCGGAAAGACAGATGAAAAGACAAACAGACACGGTATATAGGCGGCTTAATAATAGGGTACAGTTGGATTCTCTTTGGGTACGAAACCCTAAAATAATTTCCAGTCTCGTTCAATACGCCAACTGCGAAATAAATCAATAAATGTGTGGTGATAACTCAGACATATCTTTTCTTGTTGTTTTCAAAACTCCATAAAATCTCTTAACAAAGCCGCCACAACTTCACTAAGGCATGACTTGGACTTGACCGTGACTGTTTTTGTGTGAACGGCTTTAATTTTTGGACTTATCTTGATTACTGATACTATCAAAAACTTTTAAAATGCCAATGGCAGATTGTAAAAAGTGTGATGCCAGTGGAAACTCATTTCTCCATATTAAAGAGTAAAAATTTAGTTGTACGCAAAAAAGGTATAATTAAGTATCGTACAAAACTCCTTTCTCCATAAGAGTTTTTGAATTGTATAGCCCTACAAATCTGCACTATTGGTCAAAATGTTACAACTAAAAAAAACTCACAGGACCTATCAAAACTCCGTAAAAGCTCATAGAAATGTCGCCACAAACGAGCACTAGGGGCTATGACTATGCAGTGGGGAATGACTTGTACTTGACCGTGACTATTTTTAACTATTTATTTTTGATATGCTATCAAGAACTTGAAAAAATATAATGCTTGTTAGACTGGCAGAATGCACAAAGTGCGATGCCAAAAAAATCTAGTATTTTTTTAGGGAACTAAAGAAACAAACAAAATAACCATTTAAGTTTTGGCTTGAGAAATGACGATATATCTACAAATTATCAGTTTTCAGATTTTTCCCTTAACAACTGTTATGAATCCTTGCTTCTTGCCAAATTTCATGAATCTAGGTCAACGGGAAGTACCCTGTGAATTTTGATTTAGTTCACTCTAAAAAAATTGCAAAAATGGCTGTAATTTTTTATCGTATTGACTTACAAGCTTGATTTTTTTACAGCTCCATGGGACCGTGGTCTTACGTATTTGATATTAATTTCAACTTTATATCTCCACGCGTTCCAGAGAAAAAAAGGGTCTTGACAGAAAGACAGACAGACGGACAACGGAGTGATCCTATAAGGGTTCCTTTTTTCTTTTTAAGGTACGGAACCCTAAAAAGAGGAAAATAGACTGTTTTCTCTTTCGCTCTTGTTATTAAGACTGCTTTCAGACTAAAGAAAATCTGCTGACCGCACGTAAGTTTTTTAATTTTTAATTTAAAATAAATATAAATAATTACATAGCTCAATGTATATTATAACTCTGCCAAACTGCATAGCAGTTTGTAAGCAGACATACTCTCATACTCATTACTGTATACTACGAGTATGTAGTACGGTACTGACATTTTAGCGATTTATGTAAGCTTATAACTCAATATATGTTAACTTATAGGTACACAGGTTATTTACATAGACGTTCTATTTAACAGTAGTTTTTTCAAGGCTAATTTAAATGTTGATTAGTTTATAAATTGTTTCTCAAAATTATCTGGCAAATCATTGCATATTCTAGGCACCAGCCACTTTCTCAGTAAGTAGGTACAAGAAAAGCCACGCCACGCCACGCAAAAAAATTGGGTCGTTCACAAAATCGTATTTATTTTAGTATAAAACACCTACTCCGGCCGTTTACTCAACCAGCACGATAACCAAAATTGTTCCAAGTAAAACGTGGCCCTATTCAATTACACGAAACTACCAGGCTATCATCAAAACCAAGCTGTTAAAAACGCATCAACGAGCGACGCTACCGCGCCCACTTACACTAATTGAATTTGTCTGACGAAAATTATCGGCTTCTACAATTATGTTTACCTGGTTAATTTTGACATGTATACATGTAAAATGTTTAAAGTGCATTGTGAAAAAAGCCACCATGAAAGTCTCTAAACGATCTTTTAAAATCAGTAAGGTTAAGTAAAGTAATACTGAAAATAACTAATCAATTGATATCACAAAAATCCTACATAGCATACAAATGAGTTCCAACATTAATAACCTATAATCCCATAATACACTTTAAAAAAAAGAAATACAACCGACTTCAACTTCGAATACCTGGATGACATCTTCCTATTTTCTAGTAATTTTGATTTAAAAATCAAACTACTCAACCGATTTCGATAAAATTTATATGGGACCACATCTGAAGTATTACCTACCAAACAACCAAAAAACATCTAAATCATTTCATAATTGGCGGAGTAATCGCGTAACATACAAACAAAAAGAAACATACAGTCGAATTGAGCCACCTCCTTTTTTGAAGTCGGTTGAAAATAAGCAGGAACAAAGTTTAATTAAACAACTTAATAGATTCAAAAAGTACGAGTATGTTTGTAATGAGGTCAATTCAATAATAATTACTTAAGAATTATGTACCGATAAAGATATTAAATGTTAACGACAATCCTGTATAATTATATCATTACATAGAAGCTTTATTAAATAACGACGTATCTAATTGCATTAAAACGCCTACACTACTTGTAAATGAGATGTTTGCAAATTAAGTATCTTATTTTATGTTTATTTCTACATTACGTTTTAAATGTATGTAATTGTCTTGTTTATAGTAAATACAATTTACCTAGGAGTCTTCAAGTTGCGAATGAATCAGTTTCTTCTAGGCAAGCGTGTTACGTCGTAGACTGCACCTTAGCTTACCAAGTAAGGTGACCGAAGAAAACCGAAGATCGAGGTGCCTATCTGTAGTGTATTATGTTTGTAATGTCCTTTCTATGGTGTCCATAAAGTGTTATTGTATTGTAAGGTGGCGTTTCAATGCAATTATAATAAGCATAATCAATTAATCAGCCTTTTTTAATTGTCCACTACTGGACTTAGGCCTACCCTCGAAGGGCGAGGAAGGAGGAGGGCCACATTCACCACACTTGCCCAGTTGCGGGTTGGTAAATTCACGCATGCCATTGAATTTCTGCTTCGGATGTACGCAGGTTTTCTCACAATATTTTCCTTCACCGAAAAGCCAGTGGTATAAGTGTCCGTACATAAACTCCAAAGAGCTCATTGGCGGGTCTGGGTTTTGAACCCGCGACCTCACAAGCGGTCTCCCGATTAGGCTACCACGGCACCTTTTCCATGTTGCAACGCAAGTCTAGGTTCAATTAGTTTTTTTTAATGCGAGACGAGCGATACGTTAGACTGGTTACCACCAAGCTTACCAGCAAGTCTTGAAACAGAAGCTTTTTGTCTCCTGACAATAGTGTGGAAAACGCCAGTGTGAGAATTTCATCCAACAATCTTCCTCAGACCTACTACAGTGTTGCTAGTACATAGAACTATTTGCGATAGTGCCGCCCTTATTAATTTCTCCTCTTCTTTGCCAAACTATACCTATTCAAATACGATTTAGGAGCAAACATATTTAATGATATCGAGTGTACCAGGCAAACATACGCATGTTCGTATGTAGAATAGTATGCAGGTAGAGCGGGCCTCATTAGCAACGTTATCGGCGCGCCGCGGCGCGGGCGCAGCGCATAAAATTATGCGATGCATTAGTGCAGGTCACGTGGCGAATTCAGCCGCATACTGCTTCAAACGCAGCCGGCATTTTTATACTAACTACTAAGAATGTTTAGTGACAAAGAAGTCGGCAAAAAGGATTCTTTAAAATCACCTTTTTGGTAAATTTATCAGTAAAATCGGTGCGTTTCGGCAGTTTCAAATGACCAGATCTTAGTTTAGGCTTTGCGTATTACCGTCTTCACTGATTAAATGTCCCACAATTACAAATGTTTAATATAGACCAAAGTTTTTATTCACTTGGCTGGCACCAAAAAAGCTTAGTTATACTTATTTACCTATTATTAATATGGTCTTTTTGACACATGATCTGCTACCTTTTCAGAAAAGTTCAATTTAACTTCAATTTCAAAGTGCTATAAAAAATACAGTGTAATTAGAACATTCCGATAAAGTAATCTGCTTCGCTTGTAGTGGTCGGTAGGCCTTGCACCTACATTACCGGCACACACGCCAGCCCCGAGCCGAGATATAACGTGTCTGCCGATAACGTACGAAAACGAGAGTGGATTTGCGTGTGCGAACTGATAAAAATTCTAGATATTATGAGGAAAAAATTTAGAGCAAAACGTAAAAGTGTCAAACCCGATGAAGAACAAAAAGGCATACAGTATGCTTTAAGGATTTAAGAAAAGAAAAAAATATATACCATGGCGAGCATATCAAGAGAGAGGCCTGACTCTACAGTCGGATAAGGAAAGCTGCGAATGAAATCACGCTGATGAAAATAACTAAAACGATTAAATTTATCGTAATCCTGACAAATTGTATAACAGTTCGTAGGCAGACAATATCTTTTATTTTTTTATAGCAGTTACTACATATTCATATGAAAATCATATGAATATGTAGTAACTGCTTCATATGATTTTCATATGAATATGTTGTAACTGCTATACAAATACAAACAGCTATACAAACTACATATTCATATGAAAATCATATGAATATGTAGTTTGTAGTATTTTCAACCACCAGCAGAGGGAAAAATATGGTTATCAGGAGAACACGGAGATGCAATCTGCGCAGGAAAAAGAGATCGATCGATAAGTGCTGAAATTGAAGAATGATTGAAGCCGAAGTTGATCATAACTTTGTCGAAACATCGACCCAAAACATCTTGTCCGTCAATACGAAAACATGATTATTAAAAGGCATTTTAAAATCAATCAACTAGAAATGATGTAAAATTTGAATAATTTTACACCAAAAAAGTTGAATACCTACAGTACTAAATTTTTAACAGCGCATGATTTATACCTTTACAAATCGCGGCCGGAACATTAAATTAAAATCATTCCGACATCATCATTATCACAAAAAAATCAATATTCCGCCAGGACTTTTGCCCCCTGGCCGTCAGACGAGCGCCTTGTGTAAAGGCGAATCCACACGAGAGATGAATCGCACGAGAGCCGCTTGCCGAGGCGAAAAGTTACGCGACTGCGATTAGGCGACCGAAAACATGCAAAGATCAGTGGAAATTTGGCTAACGGTAACCAAAGCCAAATTTTCACTGATTCGTCGTGTTTTTTTTGTCCCATTATAATGTAACAGTATAATTTCAGAAATACATGTAAACATATTGCATAATAAAACTAGACTAGACCACTGTCATCTGAGGGTTCTCAACAAGGCCTAAATTTTAAAGGTTTTTGGTAAAGAGAAGAGAACATAAATTTGAGATAATATAGCACGAAGATGTTATTATTAGACAATATTACGATCGCTTATTAAAACTGATCGACCATATAGATTGGACAGTTGAGTAATAATAGTTGCATTATTCTGCATGTAAAAACTCGTATCACCATATATGCCACATTTATTGATGTCGACAGCGACACGATCGCAGAGTGAAAATCGCGCGACTTTTGCGTTTTCGTCTACTGCCAGCCTAAAGGCTTTGTTTACACAGCGACACAGAATACCCGCCAGTCGGGGCGAGATACTGACTTGTAATTAATATCAGACGTTTATCAACTTTTCGTTAATCTGTGGCTCCGCTCTGAGCGCCGCACGATTTATAGTACTGCTAACTAATTATATATTACAGGTATACATATAGTGAAATGAAGCGGGAGAAGCGGGCTACAAAATATTTGTAAAATATTTTTCAAAATTACTTAATCGAAACCATTTACTAGAGTTCGACAATACATACGTACAAAGACTTTAATCTGGTTCAAAGACAGACTGTACCTCATAATTAGTCTTGCATACTTAGTTCAAGCCCATTCTTCTTCGATCGCGTTGACAAGATTTTGTCAAAGGAAACTTGTCTACACGAATGTTTCAATTTATAGGTGGACAGGCTATGCACACCAGGAGCCGTACCACGACCTCTTATTGCGGGACCGAATGGGCTCAGCAGCCGACGCTATGCGTGACCGTGCACCGTATTGCGGGCCGATAAAATTCACAGGTGCACAGCGTCGGCAGCTGAGCCTATTCGGTCCCGTAATAAGAGGTAATGGTACGGCCCCTGGTCTCTTGGCACCAATGTCATAGTTTTGAGTTACGAAAAAATGAGACAGCGTGCAATAAGACCGAATTAGTTTCCGAAAAACGAACTAAAAAAAATCGCAGTTCTTAATCCATAACCGTGGAGTCAACAACCTTCCTCACGTCAGCCGGTCTGTAGGGCCATCACTCAGCGTGTTTATTTTTCAATTGAACCCGTCAGTGGCGAGCAGGTCGGGCGGGCCCGCTGAGTTAGGGCCGCCACACACGGCGCCGGCAAATTATGCGAGCGGGTAACGCCCTAGTACGCGCCGAGGGGTTGCAAGCTGCAACCCTAGAGGAAAATGAATTTGTTGATTTTTGGTTACGGTGATTTTTAATTTTAATTAATTAGTAGATATGGTTAAGTTTTGAGAGTGCCGTAGAGAGTTTTAGTAGTTTTTTTTATCACACTGAAATGTGTATGTTGAGGAATTCAACCAATTTAATGTATTATGTTAAGTTACATGTTAAACAGGTATTCCAAAATCTAGCCGAATTAAATCAGTTTTATTTATTATTACTTTTAAGCTGGGAGTGAAAAATATGAGTTGTAAACGATTGCAACCCAAGAAAGAAGACAATCATGAATCGGAAATTTAAATAACACTTTACGTAAAGAGAAAACTTCACAAATTTACACAAAACACGAAGTTGTCAAAAAATCTTAATCAATTTGAGTTGAAGAACTTTAAGAAACCTTCACGCGGCAGCCCTACTAACAAGGCACTCATACGATAACACAAGGCGTCGAGAACCTACAATTAGGCGCGGACCAACAAGACAACCGCTCTCGCTGCTAATACGCACTTTACCAACTAGCAATTCTCTTCCCATGTGTGAGATACGAAGCGAAACTCGCAAGTTTAAACTTTAAACTCTCACAGCTACGGCTTAAAAGACCGCAGGCAACTGCTAAAGGGTTAAGACTGCACTATGACTCTTTACGAACTTATTTCTGCATCCGTATTCGCCTTTATTCACTAACAAATAGTGTTCATTTTGATTTTCATGAGCAGTTCCATTGTTTGGGGCAAGGTATGGGAAAATTGTTGTTTATAGTTTATTGGCACAACGTAAAAGCCTCAATGAATTATGGTGTCATAAATATCGCGAATATTGAGTGAAAATTATTTTTTTCGTAATACTGCTGATGAAATTTGAGAAGCTGTCGCCCAAAATATGCGCTGGAAAAACTATAAACTATAGACTTTGAACTTACGAACATGAAATAATAATCGTACAACGTAGAATTGACCTATTTAAGCATTTATCCCATCGGGTAACAGTCAGGTAACAGTGTGATTGGGAACTATTACCCGATGACCCGATGTTTCGACCCTTTGACCCCATGATAGTAGAGATAGAACTGAATATATCGATGGAAAACTGGAAAAGAAAAGCCATTAATTAGTTACAAAGTTTACTTGTTAATTATAGAAATATTATAATAGCTCGCGACTGATTGGGAATTATTATATAAAATAAAGCCGTGAAGTCTGACTCGTACTTGCGACTCGGACAACGAGGGTTCCGTACCACCACAAGTACTAGGTAATCCGCGATAGTAACGTATATTCAGTGAATATTTCAACCGGCTATCTATTACGATTCAAGTGATTATAGTTCATTAAAGTTCGGAAAGCCAGATGGACAGAGACAGACGGAGGCGGCTCAATAATTGGGTACAGTTGGATTATCTTTGGGTACGAAACCCTAAAATAATTTCCACTTTCGTTCAATACGCCAACTGCGAAATAAATAAATAAATGTGTGGTGACAACTCGGACATATCTTTTCTTGTTGTTTTCAAAACTCCGTAAAAGCTCTTAACAAAGCCGCCACAACTTCACTAAGGCATGACTTGGACTTGACCGTGACTGTTTTTGTATGAACGGCTTTGATTTTTGGACTTATCTTGGTTACTGAAAGTGAAGTGTGATGCCAGTGGAAACTCATTTCCCCATATTAAAGAGTAAAAATTTTGTTGTACGCAGAAGGAGCCACCAAATTGGCCTAAAAAGGGTATAATTAAGTTAAGTATCGTCCAAAACTCCTTTGTCCATAAGAGTTTTTGAATGGTATAGCCCTGCCCTACTGTACTTTGGTCAAAATGTTAGAACTAAAAAAACACACAGAACCTATCAAAACTCCGTAAAAGCTCATAGAAAAATCGCCACAAACGAATACTAGGCTGTGACTATGCAGTGGGACATGACTTGTACTTGACCGTGACTATTTTTAATTATTTATTTTTGATATGCTATCAAGAATTTGAAAAGTTATAATGCTTGTTAGACTGGCAGAATGCACAAAGTGCGATGCCAAAAATCTAGTATTTTTTTGGGAACTAAAGAAACAAACAAAATAACCATTTAAGTTTTGGGTTGAGAAATGACGATATATCTACAAATTATAAATTTTCAGATATTTCTCATACCTAGTGTTATGAGAAACCTTGCTTCTAGCCAAATTTCATGAATCTAGGTCAACGGGAAGTACCATATGATGTTTGATTTAGTTCACTCTAAAAAACTCGCCTGGACCTGGGTATGTCCTAAAACTGCATCCAGAACCACCGGAGGACGGGCAGCAGCGTCCTCTCACTTAACGGTGGTAACCATTCTGCGATCCCCAAGCCGCCTGCCAAGCGTGGGGATTATGGCAACACCTCCCTTTAAGGGAGAGGCCTTCGTCCAGCAGTGGACGTCTTCCGGCTGTTGAAGAAAAAACTCGCAAAAATGGTTGTAATTTTTTATTGTGTTGACTTACAAGCTTAAATTTTTTACAGGGACTACCAGGGACCGTGGACTTACGTATTTGATATTAATTTAAACTTGATATATCGCGTCCCAGAGAAAAAGGGTCTTGACAGACAGACAGACAGACAGACGGACAACGGAGTGATCCTATAAGGGTTCCTTTATTCATTTAAGGTACAGAACCCTAAAAAAACACCTAGTAAGACTGTGACAGTTGAGGGTGTCGTTGGGAACAAACCTTTATATCCTAGGTTAGGATTATTTTCTATATTATTATTTCTACTGTCAAAAGCACTAATCGCTATTTGGTAGAAAGAGTTTCATGTCAATTTATTATTATGGGCTTTTGTAAGACCTAAGCAGCAGTCCATCTTGAGCCAGACCACTTAAAACAAGAAAAAAATTGTGACAAGTGCACTCACACAAACACTTATTTCATACTTATAAAGCTTACTCTTATTCTATGATTCCATGGCAGCTCTTTCACGTTCTCTTCTTTGTGGGGTCGAGTTTGAAACCTATCAAAGAACTATCTCTTGATGGAGTACGTTCCTCCATCTCGCTAGTTTCATTCTTCGCTCCTAGAGCTGTGTAGGAGACCTCACGCGAGGACCACACAAGAGGAAGGCGGTAGCGACTCTACTCCGCGGTTAGCGCTCCGTCGCCTCGAGCGGAGCCCTGTCCTCTCTCGAAACCTCGTTTGGTGAGAATTTAATTGGAGGCTACGATCAAACTAGAGATGATTTGTGGAGCAATCGATGTCAAGTATGGAAATTGGTAAGATAGTAATAGGCTGTGGTTAAACAAATATTTCAAATATAAACAAATAAAACACGACTACATTATTATACGGTACTGTTTAAACTAGAAATGCCACATTTGCGAGATATAAAAAATTCAAAATTATTTATTTCCACAAAAAGTAGGTACAGTTTATTTGTGGCGCTTCTCCCCAAACTAGGTACGTTTAAGCACCCGTAACTTGGGGATTACTTAGGCTTTCCCGTTGAGAGATAATTTATAGGTATATATTCCAGCGCCAAGCAGTAGTGTGCATGCATTACTGTTTCGTTTTAAAAAGGCAATGTGTCGCTCGCCTCGTCACTCCATGGAATATTTAAAAAATCCCCAAAGTTTTACTTGTTATTTTATATCAACAGCTGTAATAGTGCAGTAAACTTTTGCCTCAAAGTAAATTATGTTAGTCTCCCGATACACGTGAATTCTCTCGAATATTTTTGGACAAAGAATCTCAATCAACCTGTGCGACGTCAACACAACCGAAATAGAGGTGTCTCCTGTCTCTCAAGTCTCACAATGGGCCGACGGTGCCAAGGAATGTTAAAACGGTGCTTGTAATTAGCATCGAACGGTAAGTGAACACATTTATTAGCTTTAAATTGCGACGATGGCCGCAGTAACTCTCCCGCGTGACTGATTGTGACAAAACACAATAAAGTAGTTGGCTAGTGGCTTCTGATAATGGCTTACCTGCTCATGCTGCGGTTGGCTACAGTTGCTGATAATATCTGTCTGCTCTACTATCTTACTTGCATAGAATAACACACTCACATGAAACTTTTGAATACAGAAAATAATAGGAGCACTCGATGGGAGCAAATGCTTTACTTAGCTACTCACTTGGTACCTGACTATAATCTTAAAAGTTATAATCTTATCACTTAGATATCGAAAATAAGAAGCAAAGAAATAAAGTAAGAGAAGTCAAAAAATATCTAGTTTTGTATTAAAATAAGCTTACAATTGAACGCTAAATGTTTTGATTAAAATATAAATACGAGTTTCATCTTTACCTATAATATATCAATTAACATTTCCTTAAAATTTGCGAGCTAGAGGAAATTGTAAACATTAAAGCATGTGCATTGTGCACGTACCTAGAGAGTAATCATTGAAATAAGGAAAAAAATGGAATCGGTTTGATTCCACTTTCTTTATTCGAACTGCTAAACAGTAGGTAGCGCTGCCCGAGTGGGTGATCCCGATAATTATAATTTGGGTGTCTTCAAGTCGCGAGTGAATCGGTTTCTTCTAGGTAAGCGTGCTCCATCGTAGACTGCATCTTCGTTTATCATCAGGCGAGATGGCTGTCAAACGCAAACCTATATCATATTTTAAAAAAAAACTCTTCACTTACCTTGATACAATTATAGTTGCTTTGTAACAGTGGGTCATAAACTTACCTGGAATCAAATAAGACAAATTGTTAAAACATAGTATGTCGTATACTAAATAAGGATTATACCAATTCGGCGCGTGAGTGAAATTTACATGTTAAGCTTTACCCGCTATCCTCTAAAAACTAGAAATTTAAAACATCTTGGGTTAATTTTCCTGGGTAACTTTCATCTAAGTTTAACCGCCATAGAGCTATAATAAAGCGCAAAACAGCACGAAATAAATTATTTTTTAATATGAATGCATTAAATTATCACATTTATAAATTTAGTTCTTCCTATCCTGCTATTTAGAGCCATATTTTTACACCATTTCAGCCTATACATAAAGTAACTTTACGACTAAAGTTTTCCACCAAATCTTTTGACAATGGCACAATTCCGTGACAATGGCCTAAAAAACTTTTCAAAGTTATAAAAAAGAATAGTTTCAACATGCATGATCTCCACCAAACACGCAACATTTTAACCTACTTTCTCAATAAAAGGAAAAATAATACACACGTGGCAGTCATCAATTAAAAACGTATTATGGAACATCGTAAATAAGGAATATTAGAGCAAGCCGGTTGTTAGAACTAGTTAACCCTTTCTAATTCATTGTGATAGGAAGGTTCTTGGTTTAATTTGCAACATAACTGCTATTTTGATTAAAAGCTATTATTAGATTCTGTAGGTGAAGTAGATGACAGTAATTAATGTTTAGTTATCTTGAAAATGTCATAAACGTTTAATAATAGTTATTCTGAACATTCTGGCAACTACATGAATTATCGCGAAAATTGAAAGTGTGGTAGACACTTCGATAAAAATGCGAATGCGAGACAACCAGTGATTGTAACATAATAAAGAGCTAAGTATGCAAATTGTCATTACAAGAAAAAGGACGAGAGCAAAACTATTCAATTTTATGCACAACTCACCCCATATTTCTTATAATGCCGAATTTATACAACGTACATAATTATGTGGGTACGTTACTGTCACTAATTTCAAAATCCCTATGAGGACGGACTGATTATTCCCGTTGTCCACCCCACTGGTGGACCTGTTTTTCACACAACTTTTTAAATGATTCCCGTTGGTCGACAGTGAAACGTTTTAACAAGTTGTGCCGTAGTCCTCTAGCAGCGGACCGTGATACTACTTGTTGATATTATTCCTGCTGACTTTCTACTTCACTGTAACTATTTTATAATTTGGCCTTATATGGCTGAAAACTCTGAAGGATATCTGACAATTTTTTATGTGACATGTAAAGTTAATCTTATAATTTTTTGAAAACTTTCTTTACAGGGACAGATCTCAATGGCGAACGATTCCAACGTGCGAGATGAAGTCCGCACGACGCGCAGCCAAATTGCGTCGGACGCGGGCCGCGATGCGTTATGGTTTTTTAATCGTCGCACCGCCTCCACTCGCCCCTCGCCATCCATCATAACTCGAGGATCTTCAGCCTGACTGAGGGTTCGAATTTGTTTTATTTGTTTTTCGGGCTGGCCAGTCGTGGAGGTAGATTTTGATGACGGGAATTTTACGATTTACCACTTTTGATAGATCTAAATATCAACTTAACGTATGACGCAGAATTTCAATAGCTCCCAAATTTTGGATGCCAGAAACTTCGCTATCTAGTTTCAGGAGCCCCTAACTACTTACACGCATTTTTTTTTTACTTTAATGGCCGCGGTCTCCTTTTCTCTTTACTCGGTGTTTTTACCATAGATCTTCTGGATAATTATTTCTATAGCTCTTTTTTTACCTAACACACACGTTCTACAGGGAGAATACAGAGAACGCATAAACGCAAGGGGAAAATTTCTCATACTTGCACTATTGTGTCAAAATATAATTACTTGCACTTTATTAATGCACAAAGCTATTCTAGCATAATCAGCCTTCTAATACTTCACTGCTGTACATAGGCCTACCCTCGAAGGGCGATAGAGCCGATTGGAAAGATAATTAAATTTTACCGAATTTCCATTATCCTTTTTGAGTTTCGCTAACTAAACTTCTAAAATCTACCCAAAAAGTAAACATCTCAAATTCTCCGCGGCGGGGTGTCGGCGCGCACATTGCTCGAGACTCGAAACAAAACGTTAAATTAATATCAATCGGAGGGTTAATGATATTCCACCGAGGCCGCTAGCCATGCTAATCATGTGTGTTTAATAGTGGTACGTGTTCTTAAATGTTTAGATAAATAGTTATTGAATCAGTTTCATTTGTGGCGAGCTGAGGTAGGTACCTACTGCTTGTCGTGCTACCGTGGCGTTATCCTGCTCGCGAATCTATTCACATGACATACCTACATACAATTCATTTATACCTACTATCTTTGCTTTTTTCTGCTGGCCTTTTGGAGAAACTTAGAGTCACGCAACGGGCAATGGAGAGAGCTATGCTCGGAGTTACTTTGCGCGATAGAATCCGGAACGAGGATATTCGCCAAAGAACCAAAGTTACTGACATAGCTCGCAAGGTTTGCAAGTTGAATTGGCAATGGGCAGGCCACATCGCTTGAAGAACTGACAACCGATGGGGAAGAAGGTTCTTGAGCGGCGACCGCGAACCGGAAGACGCAGCGTAGGCGCGGCCTCCCACTAGGTGGACCGACGACATTGTAAAAGTCGCGGGCAACCGGTGGATGCAAATGGCAGGTTGTCGTACAGTGTGGCGGTCTAAGGGGGAGGCCTTCGTTCAGCAGTGGACGTCTCCGGGCTGATGATGATGATCTACCTACTTTCTTATATACTGTATGAAGATTTGCTCTTATCGCGTTGTACAAAAAACAACAATGAGCGTAAAAACAATATTTTCTGGTGGGGTTTATGCACTAAAATACATTATTGTAACGTCGTACTTTTTTGAAGGGAAATACCTATATATAATATACGTATCGGACCTGTGGTGGTAAGGTGGTCATCGTCTTTCGAGTCCAAAAGTAGAATTCCCATAATGTACTAAGACGACATGCGGAATTGATTTGTACCGGCACAGAATAAATAATAGTACCTACTGGTACTGGTACTGGTACCGGCCACGGAACGCTTTTCAACGCTTTTCGCTTTATCAATAAGAGAGACAGAGAAAGTATTTCCCTCTATTTTGTTCTCATTGGTCCATGTGATCGGGTATGTTAATATAAAAGGTACTATTATATTATTAATAAATTACGGTTTTATTTAAATTTACTGGCCTCTATTTAATTTTATTTGAGCTACTTAATAATAATACATTTTTAATAATGAATAAACCTTATTCCTTACTAAGCTATTATTTAGCGGACTTAAAATGATTTAAGTTGACTTAAGCACATGTAAACTTCACTGAATGCAAATTTAAGCACAACATAGATCAAAAGCAGGTGTATTACTCATAATTTACGTTTAGCTGCAATTAAATTACTTTTTTCACAAAAAAAATATGCATGGTAACAACACGTAAGGTGTTGTACTAAATTCTAATTAGTTTTTATTATTTCAGCCATAGATGCTCGACCAACTAATCTACGGTATACTGCCAACTTTTCGCTCATGCACGAAACGATTAGTCTCATGTGAAAAAGCTATTTATTTCACTATTTTATACAATGTGTAACAAAAAGGTTCATCAATACAGAAGGGTATTTGTGTACTCATCATATTGAACAACTTTTACTATGGACCAACCCTGAAATCGCGAATCAAAAATCAGCTGTTCCATACATTGTGTGCAAGCTCAATGAACTTTTTGTACAGCAGATTTTTTTTTCGCATTTTCGTGGTTGGCCCCATAGTAAAAGTTGGTCATAATGATGAGTACATACATACACTTCAGTATTGTTGAACCTTTTTGTTACACATTGTATAGAGTGTTTAAGCTTTTAAGAGAGTTAAGAATTATAAAAGACAAAAACCGAGATTTATAGAATTAATAACGATTGATTTCTTTCGAATTTCGAGCCGATGATAATTGGCGTATCTTGGGCTAAGAATTCATCTATATTATTTTAAATTTCGTGTTCATACGTTACACTAAGAACTTTTATAATTCACGCTTCAATTCTTGCTTCTAAGCCAACGGTGTAGGTACAGCCTAAGCGAATCAGTATTAAGAATCATTCTATAGTGAGACATAAGAGTGAGACCGACAGAAAAAAAAACATAATAATTATTTTACCTTTAGTTTTGGTAAAATACCCTAACTACCTCTATAATTCTAAATTCGGAACTATAATAAGCTTGGCAGCTGTTTCAAAACAGCATTAGGTACCAACTACCGATACATCACTAGCGTTTAAATTATTCATTAATGATAATTCCCGTTTCTTAATGATCCCTAAAGACCCTTTTACGGGTATTTCGAGTTACATTTATCTAAATATGTGCATAAAATTAATGTGTACTTCACATGCACGTATAATCGGACCATGCGACGTATTCATATTTTTAAGATAAAATATGTATGAAAAAGCATACTTATTTTAGGGGCTTAAAAATACCGGGTGTTAGTTTGAACACCGTTATCCTTCTAGGATATCATTGTACTCATCATCATGAACAACTATTACTATGGGGCCAACCCTGAAATCACGAAAAAAAAACAGCTGTTCCATACATTTTGTCCAAGATCGATAAACCGTTTTGTATGGAACAGCTGTTTTTTTTTCGTGATTTCAGGGTTGGCCCCATAGTAATAGTTGTTCATGATGATGAGTACAATGATATCCTAGAAGGATAACGGTGTTCAAACTAACACCCGGTATTTTTAAGCCCCTAAAATAAGTATGCTTTTTCATACATATTTTATCTTAAAAATATGAATACGTCGCATGGTCCGATTATACGTGCATGTGAAGTACACATTAATTTTATGCACATATTTAGATAAATGTAACTCGAAATACCCGTAAAAGGGTCTAGAAGGATAACGGTGTTCAAACTAGCACCCTGTATAATACTGAAAATTAAAAACTTCATAATTATTGATTTGAATGATAACGAAACAGCTTTTGCTAATAAGGCATGATAACGCGAAAACCTCACCACGTGACGGTGAATTATTTTTTTATGTACTCGTACCAAGCAAATAATGGATGAAAACAAAAACTAGTGGCACCAAATTCAAATTCATTTATTTCAGGTACGAGGCCCATATAGTGTAGCAAATAACAAAATATTTTACAATAAACTGTCACAAAATTTAATTTTTTGTTGTTTTTGTTGTTATGTTTTTTGTTTGTGTGTGTTGTAATGTTTATAATGTAATGTGTTGTTGTGTGTGTATGTTTTTGTATGTTGTTTATGTGTGTATGTGTTTGTAATGTTTGTTTATGTGTGTTATGTTTTGTATGTATGTTTTGTTGTTTTTTAAAGCTTGTTTATTATTTATCTTCGACATACAAAGAAATAATAAGCTTAAAATCCCACGTAACCTCGCAGAAAAATATGCGGATATAAATGTACCGAGACTTACAATTTACATTTATTTTTATCGCGGATGTGAACGCTTTTGACGCCAACACGCCTGTTGGTAGGCGACGGCGTGGTTCGAAGAAATAGCATGCCTACCCAGAAGCTGCATGTTCACTCTGACCATGGAAAGACCTATGTTACATTTCCCAGGAAACAAAGACACTAGGATAAGAATAAAATAATCCTAATTTTAAAACTTCGCTATTACTTGTTCTGTTAACAAAAAGTCGCCTTTTTATTCCAATCGTTCATAATTTACATCACGCCAATCGATCATCACCTAATTAAGGCGCCATAATTGGGCGAAACATTCGGCCGCCATAAACGTAGGCGCCAATTTTATGGCGCCCCCATAAAGCCGCTCGTTAGGTAGAGTCGAGCAGTTTATGGCACAGAGGCCTCGTGAGTTTTGTCAGCTGTAAAACGTTTTGCTTCCGATGTCTTTGGGACTTTTTTTAAATGATTTGTTGGAAATCGGAAGTTATGTCAAATTAGCTGCGCCCCGCGGTTTCCACGATTCGTGGAATAAAAAGTCGCTTATGTTTTGATCCAAGGTATATGCGCCCTCTACGCAAAATTTTATCCAAATCCGTACAGCAGTTTCAGCGTGAAGAAGTAACAAACATACACACACACCGACAAACTCTGGCATTTATAATATTATATTAGTAGGTTAGTACGATTAGTAAGATATTCCGCACTTTTTAGGTTTAACTTTTTGTGCCTTTCTGCGATGTTGCCGTTTTTTCAGGTTGCTCCAAACGAAAACCGGGCGATAAAAAATAGACATATGTCAATACCATTTTTATAGTTTGTGGGTTCAATGACGTTGACGTTAACTTGTTGTGACACAAGAAATAAATCGCAATTGTTGCCCCACGTTAGCGTGCACACTATGCGCCGTAACAGCGCCATCTAGTTAAGCTTGTAGAATGATGGGCTCATCCCCTTAAGACCAGCAAGGAAATGCCTACCGTGGAATTCTGCGAAAACATTTTTTGATGAAACTAACGAGTATCAGGTAGATATTTGTATTTCCTTTAATTAGCATTAAAACCTGTTTATAGTATCATTCGCGCCGACAGGTGACTTGCCAAATGTCGTCGATATCGGAGTAGGGTCCTTATCCCTAATGCCGTATACAGCAGTGCAGTGACAGTAAGGATTCTCGCAATAACCTTGACTCGCTGCCAATTAATCTTAATTAATAATCTCCTTTTGTTGTAACTGCTTTGGACATGCTAAGTTCTAATGGGCAAAGGCCTAACTATCGACTTCTCTAGTGTTGTCAGTTTTGTGCTGAATGATGCCAGTTTTATAATAATGATAATATAATAATAAAATTTATTGAACACGTTTGAAAAGACAAAAATTAAGTTTAAAATATGTAGTATGTAATAGTATGTAGTATAATAAATGCAGCCATCAAAATCAGAAAGGAAAACATTTTATATAATTACATAAATAACGAAAAAAAAAAATTTTTTCAAAGTTTTGGGTTTTTTGGTCTTTGTAATTATTTTCTGTCACCTCATTATTATATATTTTTTAAATAAATTAATCAATTTGCTGTCGATTGACACCTCAATCATCAAAATCGGATCATCCGTACAGGTTTTAGAAATTTTTAAAGATTTTTTGAACAAGTGGCGCCATCTCTGTTCCTAAGGGATGAATCTTGTGTATCCTCGGATCAAATCGCTTATTTTGGCCCTTACTATTACTGTGCAAAGCGGCTTGCTTCCATCAGAAAATGCAGCTTTTTTTTTCATAATTACTATGACTATACAGCCAGACTAACATACCTTTACAGATGTGCGTGCGAGCCACCATCGTAATTTTTGAACAAACATAACTGGTCTTATTGAATTCTTTTAAATCTTCCATTTTACCAATAGTACAAAATAATTGTACAACTTTAACTCTTTAGAAGGAAGGAGTTTCTCTTTAGTTTTTAACCTTTTTTTAGCCCAATTTTTACCAATAGTTACTCTTGTTATTAAATAGAGAAAAGAGTTTCTCGCAGATTATCTAATACTTGTGGTGGTTGTCCGTGGTTGTTTACCCTCGTTGTCCGAGTCGCAAGAACGAGTCAAACTTGACGGTTTTTTTTTTTTAGTTGATATTAGGTTATTTCCCCTTACTGCGACTAGGGTCCCTTACTATCTTCCCGGCCTTGTCAAACACATGTCGCGTCACAAACACTGTTGATTTTATTAGCAGATGGATTGCCTTTCGATACTCGGCTGATTAGGGCCCACGATATCTAGGGCTATAAATTACACGGGACCCGGTTTGTAAAGGTATTGGTGTTTCCTCAAACGAAGGTATAAAACGATTTGTATTTGTTTAATGTATAATTTAAGACAGCGTATAAATCACATCATCATCTGGATGTTGTTCCATTCTTTTCATGTCGCAATGTTGGGTACATGGTGCCTCTTGCCGTGCCGTCTGCTTTGGTCCTGTGCTACCAGCCCCTCGACTCCACTTGCTGAATAACCCATCTATTCGACCGACGGCGACGTTTGTATGATTTAATTTAGAATCATACATAAAATAATAATAACAATAAATTTTATCAAATTTCAATAACTTTTTTAAATGCCAAGATTATAATACCATCATCGTCAACAGCCGGAAGACGTCCACTGCTGGACAAAAGCCTCCCCCTTAATAGGGGTTGCCATAATCCACACGCGGCTTGGCAGGCGGCATGAGGATCGCAGAATGCTTACCACCATTAAGAGTGCGACTAATGCCAGAAAAATAACAGATTTCACCCGCGCGTCTTGCATTAGTTTAGAGTCGAAAATCGCATGATACAATTGATGATGATGATGGCTTTGAGCAATTTAGGTGGGATTTTATTTAATTATTCAAAATGTAGGCATGAAACAAAAAAAATAAACGGCTACTGTGCTAAAACATTCGTTTGGCTATGTATTTCGTAAAAAATAATGTGGTGATGTCGCTGATAATTCAGAGCATTTGAATTAAAACAGTTTTTTTTTGTTGGTATTTTGTAGTATTTTTTATAAATTAACCAGATAAGTTTCCAAAATTATATTCCGTTACTCGGTTTCTTTAGGTTTTTCCCCTACCTGTAGTTTTTTTTAATCTGAATATTTACGTTCTTTATCATCAAACTATGTGTTTAAAAATACACCTTTTACTTACTTTTGGCATTAGCCGCCCCCTTAACTAAGAGGACGCTGCTGCCCATCCTGCGGCGGTTCTGGATGCAGTTTTAGGACATACCCAGGTCCCAGATAATAACATCAGTGTCCCTAAATATTCGAGATTTTCTGTGGTGTTCCGGAACATTTTTATATATTAATTTAAATGTTTTATAATATTTTATATTATTCATGACAAAGAAATTACTAAGTAATATTAGTTACAATTACATTGTTATTTTGATTGTTTAAGTAATTAAATTACTATAAAAGTCATGTAACTAGGCGTTATGAATAAAGAATTGTATTGTATATATTTTGTTTGTTTTCGGAATACATGGTAAGCGAGGACAATAATGCCATTAGAATAGAGAATTTAAGTGCAGCTGGAGACCGTATTTATGAATCAATCCTTTGCCAGGCCCAACGTTTCCGGTTCTTGTTCCTATTCTCTAAATGAATGTATCTAGATGAACTATCTAAAAAAACACTAACGTGAACATTACGCACATAATTATGCTTTAGGTTTCTTTCCATTTGAGTGATCTGAACAATTTACTATATGCACTGATTGAGCGGAGTACAGTGTACCTCTCATGTTTGCAACTACATTACGAGTATATTTGTCCAGCATCCAACCGTGGCACACATGATTGACGCCGCGCCGCCCGCGCGTAGTTTACATATAAATTACCAATTATATCCGAGAGCAGGGCTGTCTGCTCAGCTGCATTGCACACCAGGAATATATATTATATTATACAACGGTCACATGCAGGCTCGTTATCGCATAAAAATTGGCCTGATTTTACAAATTTTAACTTAAAACCAATGAAGAATCGAATACCTAACCTACAATTTTTATGAAGGTTTGATCAACAATTATTTAAGATATTGTCGGTTAAACGTGCATGTAAACTTTTTTTTAACAGTCTTCAAAAAGCACGAGTTTTAATTTATTTTATTGTTCACCGATTTCTCCGTCCATTGATGATACATTTTTGTATTTATTTGAATTATACTCTCGAGGTAGTCCCGTAATAATTTGAAGTCGGATGAATAATTTTTTTAAGTTACTTGTTTGGTTTCTCTCTTCTAATATTGCTGCGATCAACGGGGTCCTGAAACTCTGGACTCCGTACACTTACATACATTCTTTCATCCAATAGGTTCTCAAGATTTTCACTTAGAGTTGTGTCGCCCCGCGGGGACAGCAGAAGAATAACACTAATAAAAAAATAAAAAAAGTTTTTTTTTTATAAATACAGAGAATTGACCAGGGACTCTTTAAAGCGAAATTGCCTGTATTAAGGGTCCCTGCTCTTCGTATAAATAGAACATCTATGAAATTAAGGATTGAAATTAACAAGATTCTGTATTAATTAAGTTACTACAAAGAAAGTTTAAAGGTAATTATGTGTGTGTGTGTGAGTATGTGTGTGTTTGTGCAGTGTGTATACAATACAATACAATACAGCTTTATTGCACACCAGAAATATAGATCAACTTACAACTAATCAGGGTACATTATTTGGCAGTACAAGGGGCGGCCTTATCACCTTAAGCGATTTCTTCCAGGCAACTTTTACCTTTTTTTTTTGTATGTGTGTGTGTGTGTGGTTGTAATTTTTCACACAGCGCCATCTAACCCCAAAATAAGCAAAGCTTGTAATATAGAAACCAGATAAATGATAGAATACTTACATACTTAAAAAAAAAAATATACTACTTACACCCAGACACTGAACAAACATCTATGTTACAATTGTCCCATGAGCCAATCAGATCAATGTACAAGTACAAGGAAAGCGTATTCACGTGATCAAGATGTTTTCTTAGTTCTCCTTAGTACTTTCGAAATCCTAACTAGTGTCTCATAATGTGCGCCTATTCAGTCGAATTCTCTCAAAATAGACTCCATTACTTTCTCTATCTAGCTTTCAACCTCATAACGAAGCAACCCTATAACTAGCACAGATATTCAAAAGTAGCAGAAGTGGCATTTTTACGACACGATTAATGAGAGTTTTATTTATATTCTGTTTATTTAAGATTTTTAATAGTCTTCTCTATATTTTTGAACTAAACTTGATGAGGAACAGAAATAAAACGGACTATGATTGGTTTTCACGTTTGAAGTGCTTGTTAATAGTTAGGAATCATTAAAATGAGTGTAAATTGTGGCCAATTATATATTTCACGCATAATTAAGCAGTTTTTAGTACGCAAGAGTATTAGGAATACGATACGATCCTTCTATCTTATTTTATTGTATTTAACTTTTACTTTACTAAATTTAACAACAATAATTAGCAAACCAACCTTATAAAACTTAAACATGTATTTATTGATTTGCATTGAATGATTGTACCTCTACACATACAAATAGACATATTTTTATCTGCTCTTGGAAAAATTTGGTAATATTTAACCCCACGAGCTTTTGTTTTACACGTTATAGAGTTCACGGAACCCGAAAAAGTAATATTGGAGAAGATAGCTCTTCAGTAGGAACACGCCGCCATACAAGAATGCCGCCTTAATTAGACCGTTGATTGATTCCATAGCAAAATCAATTCCGGTAGTGGCTACCGTACAGACTATCTATTAACTAAACTATCTAATTAACTCTCTTAATAGGGAAATGGACTGTTGTAATGGACTGACAAACCAGCTTGATAAATGATGTAACAGCGCATCAGCTCGCTTCATTTCGATTCGAGTTCTAGTTCAGTGGATTATACCGCGTCTACACTCAGTATGCCAAGAATATCTCTAGTAAGCGTAATAATCAATAATATGCTTTAAAAAAACCGACTTCAATTTCGACTACCTACGAGTAGATGACATCTTCATGTTTTCCGGTTATTTTAATTTATTCCAGTAATTTTGATTTTAAAACGAAACTACTGAACCGATTTCTATAAAAATTATATGGGACCACCTCTGAAGTACCTATCATCAACCAAACAAAAAAAAGAATCAACAAAATCAATTCATAATTGGCGGAGTATTCGCATAACATACAAAAATAAAAAATAAAACATACAGTCGAATTGAAAACCTCCTTTCTTGAAGTTGGTTGAAAATTAACGCTCTCAGTCAAAATTCCACAAGTATGACGACCGCTAAGTATCAAAGCGCGGATGCAGCTGAGTGAATTAACATTCATACCGAATACAAATGAGTGCACAACATTGATTTGGTACCATTGAAAACATACTATTTGCCTTGTCCTTACGAAATTTGTTAGAAAAACAGTCAAAATTATTATAAAAGTTCTAGACTAAACTTGTAGAAAACATGAGACATTTTTATAGTACTTATGACTAGCTGCGCCCCGCGGTTTTAACCGCGTGACGAGATAAAACGGTGAAAATAATTTTAAAAAGTTGCAATTTTACGCCGGGAAATAAGCCATCTCCATTCCCAGTTTCATCCAAACCCGATTAGCCTTCGTTCATCAGTGGACATCTCCGGGCTGATGATAAGTGAATATTAAACCATGGATCACAAATTATGTGATTCATCCTCTCAACGATGTTAAAGACGATGTGGTCGAAGACGACACTATATCATCATCATTTCAATTCAAGGCTTTTTTTGCATTTTAATTTTTGTATTTTATTTTTATATATTTTTTGACCAAAAACTGGCCACTTCCACCGCATCTTCGGGAGCCAGAACACTATATTAGTTCCTTGATATCTAGGTATGCTGTAGATTATGACAGCAAAGAGCTGTTCGCGCTTGGGGTCAGATTTCCGGCTAGCTCTCCAGCCAAGTAGGTACTACAAAATACTATAACATTATCTACCTGTTATTTAATTTATACCTCCGAGTATATCAAACAATTCCGAGATATTATTTCACACATGACAAGCAAATAGCTCGTACCAGCAACCGTTTACACGCAATTGCAGGTAAAAACAATCAGCCACGTCAGGTGGGCCACGATTTGCTCTGCCGAGTGCGGCCCACATCCTCCGGCGCTGAAAACATTCAATCAACTACGGAGGAGTGAAATCACGACTTTGATTGTAGTACTTTAATTAGCTCTGTGTTAGGGATATTAGCTAAATCAGTAAGGTAGGCGAAGAACTATAATCATCAATATGTTCTGATTCCACTTCGCTTCCAGCCACTGCCACATGTCTCGGGCTAAAGGGCAACGCGTGGGAGAGGCCTTTGCCCAGCAGTGGACAATGATAGGCTGATTATGATGATAAATATGATGTTTTCAGCTTAGGATTTACCCAAAAAAAACAATACCCGAGTTATCACAATCAGTGCAAACTTCATGTTTCGGTTTTTCAATGCGTTATTGAGACTATACCTAGGTGTCTTTTGTACCAAGATTTCCTACATGAAGATCGGTTGTGCTAAACCGGGTGTGGCAAGGACTTAGATGTGGGTATCGACTAATAACAATAATAACTGAACGAAAGTACTGCACTAAAATACTGTTTTAAATATAAAAGTAGCATTGAAGATGATAAACAAACGTATGGCTTTACATCAGCAGCCCGCCAGCATGTGGGCCAGCACTCTTTTTCCCCGCGAAAACGAGATAGACGTATCCCTATTCTAGCTTTATCACGTTCCAGCGCGGAGAAACACCAATTAGTCTTCGGCGCGCGCTAGGGGCCGTTTATGGTTAGCGATCTTACGTAAGTATGATTCCTATATTTGTCATTATCAATGACAGCAAGAATAAACAGGTACCGTCTAAAAATCTGCAAACCTCATGACTTAAAAAATAATTTGGCTGCGTGGTCACACGGAATATTTTTATGTTTAACGGACTGCGCAGAAGGAAAATTATGCTTTGTTTGTACAAACAGAAATTCTTTCCGTAATTACAAATCAGTGTGGTTAGCGGTCGGGCCACCCGCTGTGCGCTGCCGCGCCGCCCCGGGCACGCACGCGTCGCAAATTGCGCTCGCTCGCGGAAACCAGCCCTCAGTGAAACGGTATCTCCTATGATGCCTCGCTTTCCTGGACATGCGTTACAACGGGATCGTAACAGAACGAGTGCAATAATTCGTTAAAACAAATAAAAGCTTTCATAATGGAAATCGGTTACATATATATATTAAACTATCCTAAAGATAAAGAGGCCTCATGTAAATATATATATTACACACACATTTACATTTACATTTTTTTAATAATCACTTGACTTTCGAATGATAACTCATACGCATTCAAACGATTCAAAAAGTTCAATTTTACAAAAGAAAGTTAAACGTAATAATGTAGTTTCACATTAGAGTTCCGTCTGATCAAAACGCATGATATCCTCATGATGAGAGAGCCTCGACGCATGACGAGAGATCATGAGAGCTAATTTATTCAGACTGGCTCAATAAGGAAAGACCGAACGACCGTGTACGCTACACATAGATCAAGCACCACAAATTCCCCACCTTCTTGGCTTCTTTTTGAGTGTGAAATACACGGCAAGGGAGCTAACAAATCAGTGCGTATTGCGTTGCAATACGGCTTTCTAACTACGCTTTTCTAAAGACTCAATCCGGCGTCCACAGCAGAGATGATAATAAAGCGACATGATTTAGCTTATCTGTGGTGGATACACGGTGGATATCGTCAGACGTTACCCTGATAAGCAACCTGGTCTATTTATTCTATGCCATATTCGTTTGCCTATCCAAAAAATCAAATAATTGCCAACACCTATTACTAACGGTATGGAAGAACAGCTACCCATAATTGATTGTGAGAACGCAATGCAAGAACGGCTCGCAGTGGCGACAGGAGACAGTTACCGTAAATAACGCTTTGATTTCTCGGAAACATGGACATGAGTTTGAGTTTCGTACATAGCGTGGCTATGGCTTTCCTATCACGTGCGCAGATGACTTTATTTTAATATCGCACCTGCAGCGAATATAAATAATGCGTGTGCAGATGCGTCAGTTTTACCATGACATTGTAATATTGCCTATCGACATACTTATGGGATATCCGTGATTGAATTGGACCTTTCTATGATTCGTACGAGTAATTATACTCGTATCAACTTACAATTATCTCAATAACACAATCGTTTCTTTCGAACATTTGCAATGTTTGTTGAACATGTGTGAAAGACGACATTTGAGCGCGTTATAAGAATCCAGAGCTATCTCAAATTCAAAATTTGAAATTTCCCTTTCATCATTCCTTTCACTTATATCTCTTATGTCGTTCCAGGATGAAGAAGTAACATAAGCAAACAGTAACAAATATTATTATTATGCCTTTATAATATTAGTTTAATATGATTGTAGTGGTAGAACTCTACTGCAGAGACCGCCTGGGGAAGTACCACACCTTTGCCAGTTATTCAACCGCCAAGCAGTAGTGTGCAAGCATTAATGTGTTCCGGTTTGAAGGGCAATGTTACCAGAGAAATTACTGGGTATGATCAGATTTAACATCTAAACTCATTATCTACTCTGCGATACAATTCTTTGACCTTACACTTCACATGATGTGCTTTATTGCCCATTGTTTTTTTATTCAAATCAAATTTGTCACAGATTGATGAGGAGTCAGTACGTACGTGCCCTAACGCTGGCGCCTAGTTTTATTAAAATTCATACGATGTTGATATTCGGGAAAGGAGCAGTAAAAGGATTCATAAATTATCGTTATAACTGTTAGATAGCCTTATTAGGATGAACGCTCCACAAAACATGTTTTCAATTGAAATTTCGACATAATTATATGTACTATATACACGACAAATATTAAAACTTATGGGTTATGTATGAGTAAAATTTAATAGCAAGAACTACCTGTAGTTTATTGTTATCACAATTTATACCAGTGCTATTATTGCAATATATTTATAAAGCATTTTTTTCTAATACATTTTCCTAACACAGCAGGCACTATGCTAGGAATATTTATCCTAGCGTGCACTACAGATATTTAAGTTTAAACGTACTCCACAAGTAAGTAAACAAATCCATTGATATTTTTGCTAAACGGTCAAAGTTCCTATCGTGTGGCAGCCACGCCATGCCAGTCTGAAAACTATTTTAATATTTTTGGCTAATGAATCAATCGATAAACCGTTTCCTTGGAAACACAAGACTCAATGAATGAAGTGTTAGCTGCGTCCTGTGGTTATGTTAGCAAATTTCCAGTGTCGGCTCGTATTTGCCAATATACGAAATAGTATTGCCTGTCGTCGCTATGGAAGTCTCCTTGCTAATTTTATTAAATTTGATCCAGTTATAGTGAAAGTCATAATGTGCTAAACACTAGGTGTGAACGTAATCAAAAATATAATTGTTAATCAAAGTTGGAATGAAAACTGCCAAACTCAAGTAAGTGGAGTCAGATGGAAACAACGATGCCCTGCCAGATGGACTCAGAGAGGTATCTAAGCATGAATAAGGAGCTAAGACTCAACAAAACCGAAGAAACATTGACGCGATGTCTTCACGTTCCGGGCTATTGATCGAATCTGGACGATTGCACCGTTTGGGAGGAGATGGGGGAAACTTTTCCCAGAAGTTTAAAAAAAGTATGAAAGCACTGATTATTCCTACAAACAAATCCGACAAAAAATAATATCCTAAAAATAATATATTTTATATAAATAGGTATTACATAAATAACTACTGACCTGGGTATGTTCTTAAACTGCCACCAGATCCACCGGAGGACGGGCAGCAGCGTCCTCTTGGTTAACTGTGGTGAGCATTCTGCGATCCTCAAGCCGCCTGCCAAGCGTGGGGATTACGGCGAGACACCTCTATAAAAGGGGACGCCTTCGACCAGCAGTGGATGTTTTATGGCCGACGACGATATAAATAATAATATTGCCTGTGATCTCACCATCCAAACCCAGAAAATAAGTAGAAACTAAGATGGTGGTACCAGACGTGATCTCATACCATCACGAGAGCTTCTTGTTTGTCTATTTTTACTACAAAGAGATCCTACTCATTTTAATTCAAACAAATATACGAGAACGCAGTTTTTCTCAATTAATATCGACTGCTCGGGCGCTTAATTGTCACACATGCATGTTTTCCCAGCGAGGCGAGTCCCCAGACGATCAATATTGTCAAACAAATTAGACTAACTGCTCTCTAGAGAGCGCCCAACGCACCGTTTCCTACTGTAACTAGGAACATGCTCTTCCTATTTTTTCGTGGTCCCTAATTAATAGCATGTGAAAACTTTCTCTCTGATATTAAAAATGGTTTGTATTAAAAGTTTTTGAAATATTAAATTATGTTTTTGATCTAGGAAATAACATCATTAGAATTAGATATTACTAACGATGTTTAGAGAGGGGTCAGTAGAGAAAAACTATTGGGGGTCCAATTTAAGCAATAAATACATATAAAAATTAAGTATTTTTTATGCTGTGCAGAGACGAGGCGAGCGAACCGTGTGTGTGAGTTTGTTACTACTTCACGCTAAAACCTTTAAACTAAACGGATTTTGATAAAATAGAGGTAGGTAATACCTTGGAATAGACACTTTTCATTCTAGGAATCGCGGGTGGTTTCACCTGCGATGGGCGCAGCTAGTTAGTGATATATATATATAACAGATACCATGTCATAAATTTAACGCTCCACTAAAATGAACAGTACAGAATACCCTTACAGCTGCATTCTTCGAATATTTTGTCAATATTTTTTCTGTTTATCTTTTCTTTAATTAGCTCCCCCGGAACCTACTTATGTTAGCTCCCCCGGAACCTACTTATGTCTCTGATACACACGTGCTATTGCTGCCGACTAATTACTAAGAATTCATAGATTTATGTCGGGCCGAATACATTATGTAACCTTTGCTCTACTTCTCAATTAGTTAATAGGTTGAAAAAGTTCACCCGGTACAATTATAGGTAATAATAGAATTATATCCGGTAGAAAAATTAATTTTATTTACACTTACGAAATAGTCTAAGTATACGTACTTACCTAGGTACAGTTTACTTAATTTTGCTTATTTGTTCGTTTCTTTTTACGCAGCAACAAGTCAACACAACAACTGGAATTTTATTAAGAAAACTGACGTGGTTTTGACGCATTTTTGTTTTATTTATACGGGAATACTCACGTTTAATGAAATCGGATACTCCGACTATAGTTTCGATAACATCCGGTGACCTTTTTCAAAGAGTAAAAACAGAGACCGACGCGCGTGCTGCTGCGTCCTATAGTGGGAGTATCCGATTTAATTAAACGTGACTATTCCCGTATAAATAAAACAACTGGAATTTTGCATAAAGATAGTCGTAGAAACCCAGAAAGTGATATCGCAATGGCCAACAATACATGGTAACAATGCTTTTTGTGCACGCCACTGCTATGCACACCTAGTTATAGCTATAGACAAGCTATACGAAGCTACATGCGAGGCGAGGCGACGCAAGCGCCGCCACCGCCAGTTCGAAATAGGTCATCGCGCGTGCAACACGTAACAATTCAACTGTCAATACGTCATACATTCTGCACACCGCCATTACCGGTACCGGTCGCGCGACACCACCAACCATTTACCTAATAACAAGAAGCAAACCCAAATTACAAGAATACGACGTGAGTACGGCCGAAGCAGGCCCCAACACTTTATTTAAATTAAATTCAACAACATAATTTTATTTTATTTTTAAAGGAAAACGTACAGCTATGTACACAGTTAGATACAGTTATTAAGAATAGAAGGCCAGTTTAAAGTTTTCACAGATATGAAGAAGAATACAAAAAATGTGTCAAAACACGGACTCGCACATAATTATACAATAATAGTACATTATGATACGAGTGTGCTATGTTGGTCATTACACTAGAGGCGGTATTATGCGCGCGAGCCGCAGGCGAGCGCGATAAGAAAGCCGAGAGCGTAATGACTAATAGCACAAGAGTTCCATACGACTGTTTTCGTCACACTTGCGAGGAAAAAACCATTTTTTTTGATAATAATCAACCACACAGCGAAAACGTCAACAAACATTTGCGGAAAATGGCGCCCAAATCAGTAATGCGCGCGCAGGTTGACATTTACTTCAGCGGCATAAGAACTCTTTGTTGGTATTACAAAAAAACTGTAAGTATTACCCGGCTATATCAAGAGTGCTTCGTACACGTACGTCTAATTGCAGTCACGTACAAACTTGACTTTACCGGGTTATACCTATTATAGTACAAGTGCCGTAATGTAAAGTAAAAAGCACGCGTGTATAATAGCTTGGATTATGAGCCTAAAAGCGATGTAATAAGATCTACTTTACGAGCAAGTGTGATGAAATAGTACATTATGATACAAGTGTGCTATGTTGGTCATTACACTAGAGGCGGTATTATGCGCGCGAGCCGCAGGCGAGCGCGATAAGGAAGTCGAGAGTGTATTGAAACATAGCACAAGAGTTTCATACGACTGTTTTCATCACACTTGCGAGGAAAAATAAACTTTTTTTGATAATAATCGACCACACAGCGAAAAGGTCAACAAACATTTGCGGAAAATGGCGCCTAAACCAGCAATGCGCGCGCAGGTTGACATTTACTTCAGCGGCATAAGAACTCTTTGTTGGTACTACAAAAAAACTGTAAGTATTACCCGGCTATATTAAGAGTGCTTCGTATACTAGTAAAAAATCTCTGTTCGTATATATACGTCTAATTGCAGTCACGCAGTCACGTACAAACTTGACTTTACCGGGATATACCTATTATAGCACAAGTGCCGTAATGTAATGTAAAAAGGACGCGTGCGTAATAGCTTGGATTATGAGCCTAAAATCAATGCAATAAGATCCACTTTACGAGCAAGTGTGATGAAAAAACACTAAATAGAGATTAGGAAGTTAGGTTCGCTAAATATATATTGGAAAAAATAAATAAATAGACAATAGAGGACAGATTGGAACATGTTTACAAGAAATAGTTTGAGTTCAGAAGCTGCTTCAATTTGAATGCAGAAGTATTGAATTGGTCTACATCAAGTTCTTTAGCAAGAGTGTTATAACACCTGCATGCCCTTATAATATAACTGTTTTACCTATAATTACATCGCACAAATGGAACATAAAGAAGATTTGGCCTTCTAAGCGAAGCGGTGGGCGCATTCGCAGCTGGCCAAGTAACTCCAGACAGTCAATCACACCCTCTCCTAATGCAAGCCACTCATCCCGATCTTCTGCTTTTCGCTTACTGCTCACTGTTTTACATTTGTCGTCACTCCATAGTGTCACGACGTCCTACACTAAGTCTGCCGATACGTTGTCTCCACTCAACACATTTACAAATACAACAATGTATTGTTACACGAACGTCTTTTGCAAAAATTTCCAAACATGGAGTTCTATAACTGGAGTTTTTTTAATTCGCCAAACAAGCAAACAGGCCAATCAGCACTATCAGTCTAAGATCTCGGTCACGCAGCAGGGACCGACCATCGGCCGTGAATCACCAACGATGTGTTATCGAACGCATCTGGCGCCTAAATTCCTGTGCGTTTTGAACTATGGGAGTTATTTTGTCGAATATAATCGTGGGATATCAAAATCAAACGTAAAGATGACGGGTGCGAAGATTTGTAATAATAACTGTGGTAAACCATCATCATTTCTTTTAGTTAACTGCATAATAAAAAAGAGTCTTTGAATCGGATCGGAAACTCTTTAGCAAGCATATAAAAATAAAGATCTTATGGTCAAATTGGTCCAGTGATCGCTTAATTTTATTAAAGCAGCTAATTGGCAAATTCAGTGATCGAAGCCTCCAATAGATAATTTAATTTATTTTAACTTTATTTGGATAACGCGTACTTTTCTTACGGTTACAAATTACGTAAATTGACACATTGAAAACGAGACAGTAGTGCACTGAAATATAATAATCAGTAGGTATTTTTTTAGGCATAAGCCTTTATTAACTACAACAAAATACAAAGACTACTTAGCCTACTACACAACAAAAAACAAAAGCATTGTATCCAAACCGATGAGAGTCTAGAGACAATCCAAATACTTAAACCTACTACCAGTCGGCAGCGTACCCAGAATGCTGGCGGCATGGCCACGCTGGATGGCAATGCTTTAATAAACGATTTTCCTTGGAATATCCACTATAACATCAACATGTCATAAACGTTATCAATTTCTCTAATCTCTCCAAAACTAACATATAGAAACAGGTAGTAACCGATACGATGACCACCCACTCTACAAAGCAACATACGCTTTACCAGAATTACACAAAGTCGAAAATACAAAAGCCATAGTTTCTATAAATCAAGACAATGACACGTGTCAAAATCCCGGGAGCTGTCAGAGTGACGTAACGTATTTATCCCCGGCTACGTCATGCCTTCGTCAGCGATGACGTGGGAGCGCAGCGTGATACTTCCTAACATTTCTAATGTCCTGGTAGCGGGTATAAAAAAATACTTTCTTTCCTCTAAACAGGTAACAAAGTTAACCACGGAAAAGATGTAATCACGGACATAATTGAATCAGTAACAAAGTCCTATGTTAGCTTGCGCTACATTCTGAACGAAAACTATAAAATACTATAGGTTTTCTTTCACTAACAAATATTAGGTATGAAAACTGACGTGGTTTTGACACATTTTTGTTTGTGCTAAGCAGGACGCAGCTGCACGCGCGTCGGGCTCTGTTTTCACTCTTTGAAAAAGGTCATGAACCGGATGTGATCGAAACTATAGTCGGAGTATCCGATTTAATTAAACGTGAGTATTCCCGTATAAATAAAACAAAAATATTAGGTACTCCAAGTTAGTAAAGGTATTCTTCAATTCACATCGGTGTGTTCCTAATGTATACTGCCGAAGCTAGTGGGTTACGATGATAATTATTAATTGCAACCTCCATCTGCCGAAAACGCATAAAAACATTTTTTCTTATAAAAGTTCAAAATCAAGTCTTATCATACATTCCACATCTTATTGCAAATGAAACGTCTGCAGTATTTTAATTACAGAAATGCAGGTTCCACTACCGGCCTTACCTAAAATAATCTCGATTCTCTTAGTCACTGCTTAAACTTCTCTGTCTTGTTCTTGCATGTTACACTTCACGTCAGAGAGAAGATGGCAGAGCATCTTAAGCAGTGACTAACGGTTGAAAAGATTTTTAGGTAAGGCCGTATTTGTTTATCGCTTAACTATGACATGACGCATCTGCCTATGTGTACTACGCATAGTAACTTGTCTTACTACATGAGAGTATCACACATCAACCAGTAGAAGTCCAGCAATGGACGTCTTACGCCTGTCTGGTTGATCCCCTAATAGGGAGGGGTTGCCACAGTCCCCACGCTTGGCAAGCGGCTTGGGAAGGTTGGGGATCGCAGAATGCTCACCACCGTTAACCGAAAGGAAGCTGCTGCGTCCTCCAGTGGTCCTGTTTTAGGACACTCCCAGGTACTTAAACTAAACTAGGTACTAAATGAGAGTATCATCAACCAGTTAAAACTACATACAAGTCATCACATTAAGCCCATATAAATAATTCACATTTTTGTTTTAGTACACTATTCGAATCGATAGTTTACATTCTCCTGTTTTCTCTTCTCACTTTGTTTCTTTCTTTGTTTTTTCTTCAACCAAATGGTGCTAATTTTAAAATTCCTGGTATCTCAGCGCAGCAAAATGGGCGCAACAATTACATTTTATGCAAGAAGAAAAAATGGAGAATGTTCATAACAAAATAAATCAATAATATTAATAATTAGACATATTTTTTAGAAGAATACTCAATAATATTGACAAAACGGTCGGAGAACTTAAAACAGGTAAACCCCACGTGTTTCTGCGGCTGCCACCCGGTCGATCTCCCGTGGCAACCGAACGAGACTGTGTAATTAATCAAAATGGTAATATTGGTAATTATGAAATATGCGCCGATATATTATTGTCATTGGATCGCTGCATACATGGCATTCCGTAGGAACGACGGCATTAGAGTTCCGCGGCGTGCCGTTATAACGAGACCAAACGATATTTTATCATAGTCACTCTTAGAGCATATGCGATTGGAGGTGGCAAGCCAAAGCATACCCCTCTGCCAAAAGGTATATATATTATCAGTGACCATATTAGCCTTTGTGTGTATTGTGAGTTTGTTTTAGTGTGCGTTCATACGAACAGGAATTTGTTTTATTAATGTGAAAGTTTACTTGAAAGTGTGCCATGCGTGTTTACCTCAATCCCCGAAAATCGTAGATGATAATAACGCTTTAAAAAAAATACAACCAACTTCAACTTCAAATACCTGGATGAAATCTTCATATTTTCTAGTAATTTTTATTTAAAAACCAAAATACTGAACCGATTTTAGTAAAATTAAGCCATAATGTGCTCGTTTGCTAAGGTTTAGAACAGACCACAGGTTGTACTAAATAGATTGATGGATATTTTTTTTGTAGTGGTAGGACTCCACTGCAGTGTCCGACTGGGGAAGTACCACAATTTTCTCAGTTATTCAACCGCCAAGCAGTAGTGTGCAAGCATTACTTTGTTCCGGTTTGAAGGGCAATGTTACCAGAGAAGTTACTGGGTTTGATGAGATTTAACATCTAATATCTCAGGGCGACGAGCGCAGGATTGTGTTAGCAAGTTCATAATTCTGGCACTGCTGCTGTTAGTGGCAGGCGTGACGCTTACCACCAGGCGAACGTCTTGTTCGTCTAGTCATGTTAAATGTATAAAAAAAAAAAAAAAACATGGCAAGACGTGGATAATATATAAAATGTCGTTCGGATCAGCTAAAAAGTAAGTAAGTTCGTATAGGCTGAGTGGCCAGCCCTAGTGTCAGAGTTAATGTGCCGCCCGATGGC
Source organism: Erannis defoliaria (assembly GCA_905404285.2). Lineage (NCBI taxonomy): Eukaryota > Metazoa > Arthropoda > Insecta > Lepidoptera > Geometridae > Erannis > Erannis defoliaria. The sequence continues at coordinate 815,696 of FR990082.1, read as the reverse complement.
CTCTGACATGGCTGACGATTAGCTAGATTGTATCTACGCTAGATAAGTCAGCTCAGCATTAGACAATGTAGATCCGAGATGATAATGATGATAAGATCCTACAGAACCCTACCCCCGTCGAGGGTCACCATGACAACATATCTCTGCCCGTCCCTCTCTACCCATGCGCTCTCTCTCCCCCAGCACGGTTAATTAAACCCTACATTAGCATAAACAAATAAAACTGGCCATTAAGAATTCAATTTACAATCTTTCGTACGGCTCGCATTAGTCGCAGTAAATAATATTCGAGAGTACCGTACAGGTCCTCCGGCGCAAGACATAAACGGAACATATCATTTGTATTTAATTTAGATAGGTACTTTAAGCACAAAATATATTATTTAATATGCTCATTATGAAGAAGTATAATATTATGAAGTTTTAAGTGCCAATAGATGCTCTGTTGGTCAAAGTTGCTTTCTTTAATTAAGTCTAAAATAAATAATATACAATTATTTAATAAGTTTAAAAAACACAGACATTTATAGAAACAAAATGATATTGATTAGGTACATTTTATTAATTAGTTCTTAGCCGCAAATTGAGTGCAACTCACTCGTGGTAGTATGCGTGGTTACCATGATAGTCTGTAATGTTGTAACATATTCCATCTAAATGCTTAATCTGAGATTGATCAAACATGAAAATACGGGCAAAATGGAACCACCTGTAAACTCCACAGCGTAATGCTTTACTAATCAAACAGTTCACCAGCATAGATTCACACGAACATTCTTGCCCACCCCATAATTTTGACTTCGTCGATCGCTATTGACTTGAACCACAAAAACAAACGTACAAGTCATAAACTAGTTCTAGCAGCGTCTTCGATTTGATATAAAAGTATAATAATCGTTATAATTATGAATAAAAGACGTGGAGAATTATTGCTCAGAATATTCATGTAACTGTGAATATTCATGTTGATTGTAATCAAACATCTTGTATTCCGAAACCAGTAGCCGAGTGAAGACATTTGGCGTTGCAATATTCATTCAGATTCAGAAGGTCAACTACTTTATTTTTATTGTGAACGACAACTTTATTTTCATTGTCAATAACTTTATTTTCATTGTCATTCGTTTACGTAATTGTTTTTACCCAGGGTCATTATTTTTGAATCGTGCGCAAGAGTTGCGTATGCGAGCGGAGCCGACCTTCGAACGTTATTGTTTGAAATAAGGTTCAGTATCGTTCGGGAGTCAACACCACTCGCATGCGCAACTTTGCATACGATTCAAAAATAAGGCCCCAGTACACGCGTTACAGGCCTCCTCCATAGACCAGCCAAAACTCATTTGCAAAATTCTGCCTTCAACTTCGACGACGTCGTCGCTTACAAAAGAAGAGTTGGAGGTCAAACGCGGAATTATCCTTCCTACTAATATTATAAATGCGAAAGTTTATCTGTGTGTGTGTGTATGTTTATTACTCCTTCACGCTGAAACGGGTGAACGAATTTGATATAGAGGTAGCTTACAGCTTGGAATAACACATAGATAGGTAACCTTTTATCTCAAGAATCGCGAATGAAGCCGCGGGCCGCAGCTAGTAAACAAAAAAAAGGGAGTGAATAAAACAAACTATTAATTAAGACACATCTGTTTATCCATGCAAGGTTATACTATTAATTAATGCAAAGTATCTCACAGGTTGTTTGACTACATCATAAGTATCACCTTACGCTTTACGTACCCGTTAACTAACCTTTTAGTTATCAGCTAAAGTTGTTGCGAAATAAAGTTTAATGGTTATGATTATCTTGTCCCCGAAGCACAGGACTAGGCTCGCATATTTTATTGAGATTTAAAAAAACTGCGAGTGTCTGAGGAAAGTAAAAAAAATCCGCAGGATTAGACAGGCTAAACAGGCGTTTAATTACAAAGTACGCACTACAACTACTTTAAAAAAAACAACCGATTTCAATTTGGATTACCAGGATGATATCTTTTTTTCCAATTATTTTGATTTAAAAACCAAACTACAAAACCGATTTCGATAAAATTTATATGGAACAGCCTCTGAAGTATTACCTAACAAACAAAAAAAAGAACATTCCAATTGAGAACCTCCTTTTTCAAGTCAGTTGAAAATGTCATCTATGAAGAGTTACTACTTACATAAGATAATCATAGATAATAGGTACTTGCTTTATTACGCATATCAACGTCGGAGGTAAAGTATAAGCGATGTTGTTGGTAGAATAACTTAGTAAAAGTATTCTAGGAAGCTCCACATGAGGCCTATATCACAACATAGTGGAACTATTTACCAGCGATCTACGGCTGTGCTCCGGTGTTTCAAGGTTTGGCTTGGTAGGGTAGGCTCCCGACGAGCGGTAAGTCAGTACTTAGTAAAGAAAGGCATTAGTTATCAGGGATAGTTTACAGCTTAGAGCTGGACGTCTTTGCGTTTGCAATTTGACGTAGTGTCGCACACTTCTCTATACTGCAAAATATCAACTCGTATCGATAAGCGTGACTTATCGATACGAGTTGATATTCATCAGTAACGCGATCCCTCCCCGCCCGCGCCCCGCCGCCCCCCGGCGCGGGTGACACGCGGCGCGCCGCGGGGCGCTATTGTCCCGCTGTCCGAGACTGAACCGATGCCCCACACGCCGGCCCGGGTAGTGATGGGAACATACTGTCGATATTTATCAGGTGCGGTAACACGAATACAATATAGGGTAGGATAAACATCGGTTTTATCACAAACAAATGACAAAATACCGTTTTCAGGTAAGTTATATACTTAAGTAAATGTAAATACTTTAATTAGCTCAAACCCGACAATCACAACATAGATTGAAGACTTGCAAAAATATAATATTTATTTATATAAGGTAAGTTAGTAAGGTAAGTTTACCTTTCATAACTAAAACACCGACATAAACAAAAATTCACAGAATAATTACGTTTATTTCTAACTGACCACTCAAACCATCCACCTTTTATAGTTCCTGAAGCATAGAATAATGTTAAATAAATTAAAATTATTTTACATCGTAAACACACGTACTTTTATCGATAAATACCACCCCGCACTACCGTGGCGCCTCGCGGCCCGCAACGCTGCGGGGACGCATTGTCCGTCCGCCTAAATGCCTCATATTCGGTTACTCGGGCGCCTCACGAATATAAGCCATATCGATATCTCAACCTACCGCAAGACTGAAAATCTCCAATTCATCACCGTGAAAAGACAATTTTGATCTTTATTCTTGGAAAAATAAGGTTTTTTCCAATTTGACTTTTAGTCTGTCGCTTATGTAGATTGGTGGCGTTTTATAATACGATATAATTCTCATTTTACTACACCCTGAACAAACAAGAAACCTTAATAAATAACGTAAACAAAGCGTGCGTGTCACACCTTATTTGAGCTCAGTTTTGTCATACTTTTGTCTTTGGATTTCTACAAAATTTATGGCTCACGAGGTCATAATAGTTTAGAAAAAAAGATGTATCTCATAGGTAATAAAATGAATTTATTGGACAGTAACATAATAAAGCGTAAATTAATATAAATTTTGGTTAAAAGGCTTTTATTGTTGACCTGTTTGAAGGTCTATTTGAGAATGACATTCCAATAAGATGTCTTCTTGAGCAGCGTATTGAGACGCTAATAGAATGATGATACTATACAATACAATAACGTTCGCTTGTATTACTTGTTTTACGATTGCGAGCAAAAACACCTCACTATCATTGTCCAAACAAACAAAATTACAATACAAACTATGTAGCTACCTTGTTAGACGAGTTTTTGAATGCCATTATGTACTGCCGATTATATGTTATACGTACCCGACACATTTGGTAAACAATAAAGATGAATGCAAATCCGAAGCACATTTTCCCATCATCATCAGCCAGAAGACAGAAGGGGGGGAAATAAAAAACGCAAGTCTAAATATGTATTATGGTAAGGAAATGTATCCGATAAAAGGAAACAAACTTTTTTTTTAAAAACCAACCCGCCTCGTGAGACCACAATAGGGAAATATGCATGTGTTTTGAGTATGAAAAATAATAGGATAAGTGGAGAGTTTAACTGAATCTGATGCTTACATCGAAAAAAAAATGTTTATCGTCTGGTAAAGTCCTGAAATATAAGCGTTCTAAGTAATTTGGAGGGAGTCATCTGCCCCTTTCTAGCAAATAGCTTGTGTATATAAGTATTATATCAGCTATCTGGTTTCCATAATACAAGCTTTGCTTAGTATGGGGCTAGATGGTGCTGTGTGTAATAAATGTCCCCCCCAATAAAACACGTGCTAGTATAGAATTTGTTTGGAATCGTGGACTTTGACGTCATTTGCTAGTATAGTGCCCTCCCTGTCTAACGTGAAACTAAAATGTTTATATCTTCGTTATTTGTGCACATATTAATATTTTAGTTTCGATGTGTTGTTTTGTTGCGCGTCAGCTCTTTGGTGAGTCAAAAAAAGAATGTCATGAAAAAAACCCTATTGACGGAGAAATCGTTGAACAAACATGTAAAAAACACAAGTAACTTTAAAAAAAAAACAACCTACTTCAAATTAATAAGTGGTCCCACCTCGGGAGTAACCGTATCAATTAATTTTTTTTTTCAAAATCGGTCCGAAATTGACGGAGAAATCGGTGACAAAAAAATAAAAAAACATAGAACCTCCTTCTTTTTTGACGTTGGCTAAAAATACATGCAGTCGACCATGGAAGCTCCTTCTTTTTTTAATTCTGTTAAAAATACCGACACACTAGATAGTTTTCATCGAGGGAATGAAAGGGCACTCACCTCAGGGTCTACCTTCTTGTAGTCGGGGTCGTCCTCGTCCACCTCGAAGTAGAGCTCCGTGGAGGTGAGCGACACGGTGCCCGGCGCCACCAGCCCCGGCGCCACCAGCCGCGCCTTCGTGCTTATGTTCACCGGACCTGGACACACGGACAGCCACCATAACATATGAGACTCAGGTCGAGTTGAACAACGACGGAACAAGACCATGTAGACGATTTTGGTAGGATCGGGTTTTTTTATTTTAGGTAATAAGTTTTCATGTTATATAACACGCTTTTAAAAAAAAAATGCAATTGACTTCAACTTCGAATACCTGGATGACATCTTCATAGTTTCTAGTAATTTTGATTTAAAAACAAAACTACTGAACCGATTTTGATAAAATTTATATGGAACCACCTCTGAAGTATTATCTACCAACCAAAAAAATAATCATAAAAATCAGTTCATAATTGGCGGAGTAATCGCGTACCATACATACAAAAATATTAATTGAGGATTTCCTTTTTTGAAGTCGGTTGAAAATGGTGGCGTTTTATTTTTAGTGGCGTAGTTGTAACACTCGTGACTTGACTGGTTTTGAAAGATCACCGATGTTAAGCAATGGACGATGCGATCAGTCTTATGATGGGTGACCGTGAGTGGCATTTATATCTGAGCGCTACAGACTGTGGGTCAGACGACAGATTAAATTGTTGGTGCCGGTGGTTTATTTTTATTTTTATGGAATAGTGTGACGAGACGAGCGAGACAGTCGCCTGGTGGTAAGCGTCACGCCCGCCCATAACAGTAGCAGTGCCAGATTTGAGGCCAAGGCTTGCTTCTTTTATACAAACTCGCTTTATTCATAAAGTGCCAAATTACACGAATGAGTGTTGGCAAGTGATATAATGTGGCGAAAATGCGTAATTTCGTGTTGTTTCCAAAACTCCTTTAAGCTACACTTTACCAAGACTTGAACATACCTGTTAGGGACACCATAAAAATGTTTTTTGTATGCGTGAACGCTTCAAGTGGATGCAGATTGGATGCGAGACCGATGTATGGTAGAATGCTTAGTTTTGTTTGGGATTAGTAAGTAATATTGCGTCTTCCGAACCATTCACATGTGTTGTGAGATCAGAGTTATAATTTTAATAAAATATAGTTATTGTGTTAATTTTGATTGTACGTGTAGAACTAAAGTTTTAACTGAAATAAATAGTTGTGTCAGAAGTCAGTGACTTTACTTCAGAGTTGTCTCCCGGGACCTCCTCACACTCTACTGGTTGGAAACAACCATTTGAACACGCGTCTGGAGTCAACGAGCACCCACACACAACACACCTTCGTAGTGAGACATCGTAACACGTAAACTCACATACCTAACTTTGTTTGTGTGACTTTGACAGCGACTTAAGACTTATTTGATTCAATGTCGAGCAAAATTTGAATTTACTGACATACTTGCCATTGGCAGAATGCAATAAGTGCGATGACATACAATAAGAAGAAAAAAAGCATGTGGAACTATGACGTATGTTTTAATTCGAATTTCAAATCGGCTATTTACTACAATTCACGCCAGTAAAGAAACTGCTAGCAAACGGCTGGTAGGAATTTGACCCGTATTGGTATCAGATTTTCAAAAGGCGCTACACGTTTTCCTTCACGGAACACTCATAACGGCCTGAGAGCCTTACCACTACCAGATCAATTCAGAAACCTCATGATGATTGATGATGATGACTTGCCTTTTTTTATTCAACGGCGTGACGAAACGTTCTCGTGGCGGTCAGCACCACTCCTGCCCATCAATCAGTAACAATGTCAGAATTGTGAACTTCTCAAACAAAAACAAAATCCTGCGCCGCACTGCAGTGCGGTCGTCACCCTGAGATATAGGAGTGTGGAGTTACCGGTGAGGTCGGCGTCGATCTCCCGGTCGTCGAGCAGCAGCTCGGCGTCGTCCAGCAGCTCGGCGGAGACCGGCGTGGCGAGCTGCGCGCCGCGCCCCGCGCCGCCCGCCGCGAGCCGCGCGTGCAGCTCCTCCGTCGCCTGCCACCACACAACCGAACCAATATTACAATACAATACAACTTAATTGCACATCGGAATTAAAGAACTTACAACTAATCAGGGCACATTATTCGCCAGTACAAGGGGTGGCCTTGTAACCTTAAGCGATTTCTTCCAGGCAACCTTTTATTACCACGGGCGATTACTCTACTCACGGTAATGAGAGACGGTCTCGGGACGGCAGCGAATCTCATTAGCTCTGTAATTTTCAGTAGCTATAGTACCACAGCGATGATAATCATGTCATTGCATAGTACCCTGCGATCCGGAACACACTGCTTGTCGACATAATTTTTTAACTTTGGTAGGTAGCTAGATACTTAGGCGACATTATGCAAAGGAGACCTATCACTTAGTTATAGTTATGGTGTTTCCTCTATAGCTTGGCAAACTCGTGCGTGACCCTCCTGCGGTATGACAGAGGCTGGCGGGGACGAGGTAGTCTAGATGTTAGCGGGGGCGGGTTGAGTCGTGGGGAAGGGCAGCTAGCGCTCCGCGTGCCAAAACCGACACTTGCGCTCTCGAAGCGGCTAGACAAGTTGTCAACTCCATGATCAAATCTAAAGGATAGGTACACATGAGGTTCTCTATCTGGCAATTCATCTCAAGATGTTTTAGCCTCTCAGCTAACCATAGAAGTGTTTTGGATACGTGTCATTGAGCTAATATCTAAATAATCACAATATCTAGTGAGAACAGTCAAAAAACGTCCGTGTGCCATTGTACATAGCTATAGTGCATTATATCGTTCACAATTGTTCGAATTTGGACGTTATGTCGCTTGTATAGTGTTCAATATATGCTGGAGCGCTTGTGTCTTATCGTAGTTCAAGTCATTCAAGAAGTCGGCGTACTGCATAGCGTGCGTTGAGTTTAGCGCGGACATTTTTTTTGCAAGTTTGTGACTTTATAGATATTACGTCCATAACACGTGTCTAACAATTTAGTAGCATTCTAGATTGATAATTTCTCTGAGAGAAAGTCACACAGAAGACAGAGAAGATGACACTAAGCAAATATATGAAGGCGACATAAAAATGAGATGTTGTAAAAAACATTTTTATTTAAATCCGGTAAAGTTCTATTATTATTAACGGGATATGTACCGTGATTGTTTTTTTTTTTATCAGTGTTTTAAATCCGGTATTTTTCTTCTGTAAATATGTTACATACTGAAAATATTTAGCAAACTGAAAATGTATTAATGTTTGTCTGTTTTATTAAAATTGATGGTCTGGAATAAAAAACAGGCACTTGAATGCATTCGCAACCAAAAGTTTTATTGCATAAAGTTGTTTTTGTTATGATACGTCATAGGAGGATACAGGTGTATCCCAAGATGTAACTTATGTATTTTCTCTATGCGTGTAGCCCGTGCGGTATAACGTGCAACGTACTATTTAAATTCTTTGATGATGTGCTACGTTGCTACCCCCAACTTCTGTCTCCCCGCAGGAGGATCTTGCACGACGTTGTTAAAATACAGTATAGTGCTTGTGTGTGTGACAGTAGATACAGACCTGCAGTATGGCGTCGTGCGGCGGCGGGTCGGGCGGCGCGCGGCCGAGCGCGGCGGCGGCGTGGCGCGAGCCGCGCGCGTCCGGCACCAGCCGCCGCCGCCGCGCGTCGTCCTCCCACGTGTCTCCTCTAGTACTAGTGTGTGTGACAGTAGATACAGACCTGCAGTATGGCGTCGTGCGGCGGCGGGTCGGGCGGCGCGCGGCCGAGCGCGGCGGCGGCGTGGCGCGAGCCGCGCGCGTCCGGCACCAGCCGCCGCCGCCGCCGCGCGTCGTCCTCCCACGTGTCTCCTCTAGTACTAGTGTGTGTGACAGTAGATACAGACCTGCAGTATGGCGTCGTGCGGCGGCGGGTCGGGCGGCGCGCGGCCGAGCGCGGCGGCGGCGTGGCGCGAGCCGCGCGCGTCCGGCACCAGCCGCCGCCGCCGCGCGTCGTCCTCCCACGTGTCTCCTCTAGTACTAGTGTGCGTGTGTGTGACAGTAGATACAGACCTGCAGTATGGCGTCGTGCGGCGGCGGGTCGGGCGGCGCGCGGCCGAGCGCGGCGGCGGCGTGGCGCGAGCCGCGCGCGTCCGGCACCAGCCGCCGCCGCCGCCGCGCGTCATCCTCCCACGAGTCCAGCTTCCAGAACTGCGTCGTGTTCCTGCAACACCACCAACATATGAATATACTATATACATTAAATATGATGCAGTTGCGACGACTGGTACTAGTATTAGATGGAGTGGCTACAGCTTACGACTCGCGAATGCCTCTTAAGCTAAAGGGAAAATCTACAAACCAGTCATAAGATCTGTCGTTTTGTACGGATCAGAGTGTTGGGCCACCAAAGATGAGATTGAAAGGAAATTGCAAGCGGCGGAGATGCGAATGCTGAAATGTACGTGTGGACAGGAATGGACAAGATTAGAAATGAGTATGTTAGGGGATGTCTGAAAGTACCGCAAGTAGGATTGCAGTGAGTGAGCAGGAGGCGGTACTGACTGGTAGTGGGGCCCCACGTTGGTGGCGGCGTGCCGGAGCTTGTCCAGCAGGCGCGCGGCGGCGGCGTGGTCGCGCCGGCGCGCGGCCGCGATGAGCCGCTCGCACGTGCGCTCCTCCTCCGCGCGCTCCGCGCTGCTCGTCGCGCACAGGCACTGCACGCACACACACACACGACACGTTAACACATTTGTGTTACAAAAAAAATCAGATAGCGCCATCAAAACTTTAGTTGGTTTTGAGAATAGGATAGATGACTGATGTTTATATCGTTGAAACCAGTAGCTTTGATGAAGAATTTAAGTAAATATAGTATGTTTATTGAAAAAAATATTTAAATCGGTAAATATTTAAATAATGTTCTGATATATGAGCGTTTAAAGTTTTTGTTAGAGACAACTCTGTCCCTTTCCCACAAAATAAAAAATGACGCTTGCCAGAATAGAATTTATATGGCGTACAGAGAAGTGACGATTTGCTGTTTCGCCTCTGTCTAGCATGATATTAAAATGCTTATAAGTTGGTTATTTTTGCTCAGATTTTCATTTTCTTTTCATTAATCAGCTATATTTATGGGCCACATTTTAATAGGACAATAAAAAAAACCAGTCATCTAGCCTATTATGACGGGTAAGGCAGAGACTTCTGAAGCTTAACTGGCAAATTGGCCGGAGATTGCTCGTATTAGGTTAAAGTCCTGCCAGAGGTCATATTTTTCTTACTGTCTGTATATGCATTAAAAAGAAACACTTCATATAAATATTGGACCCAGGTATGTACTAAAATTGCACCCAGAACCACCAGAGGACAGGCAGCAGCGTCCTCTCGGCTAACGGTGGTGAGCATTCTACGATCCTCAAGCCGCCTGCCAAGCGTGGACATTATGACAACACACCTATTAAAGGGGTGGCCTTCGTCCTGCAGTGGACGTCTTCTGGGTGACGAGGAGTGGTGTGTACAATACACAGTTGCTACAGCTCACTGTTGGCTTATTACAATCAGTCGATTATTTTTCATAGTATACATACCTCCACATCGTTGTCGATCACGGCGACCCTAACTGTTTTCTAGCATACGTTTTTACGCATTAGTCTAATGCGTCTCGACAGTCAAAATTTGAGAGACCAGGTCCAGACTAGGTCGCAGTCCATTTAATGCATCAGCACTCGAACCAGCACTAAAGCAGCTCACGATCAGCACACAACTCAAAATTCGCTGTCAGCTCAGTACCCACGCACTATTCACAAGGCGTCTCACTGCCAGTGTGTGACTGTGTGTGAGCGGTACAGCGCATGCATTTCCAGCGACCGACCCGCAGACCACTCGTGGGTAGCGCCCAGGCTCCTTGCTTGACAACACATCACGGTACAATATCGAGTAGCTATTTAAACTTACAAATCTAAAATAGACCCATCCAAGGCACAAAACTCACCTCAAAATCAGCGTGTTTGAGCACGTCGTCGGCCCGCATCCTGTTCAGTATGAACTCGGCTTCGTTGGCGACGCGCACGATGTGGTCGCGCATGGCGTGCGACAGCAGCCGGCCCTCGTTGATGAGCTCGATGAACGCCAGCCCCGCGTGCTTCTGCAGCGAGTTCTGCCACTCCTGCGAGCACAGCAGCATCACCAGCTCCACCACCGACGTGCTCGACTTGAACGTTTGGAGACCTGCAATTTAAATGCGAAGTGATTAGAAGTTGTTTGCGCAAATTTAAGACCCATATAAAGCTTCGGTGCGATTAACTTGCGGCAAGCATGCGACTACCATGCTTTGTAATATGTACGGAGCGACTTTTTATTAATTAAGACATCATCATCACCATCAGCCGAAAGACGTCCACTGCAGGGCGAAGGCCTCCCCCTTATTAGGGAGGGATTGCCATAATCCCCACGCTTGACAGGCGGCTTGGGGATTGCAGAATGCTTACCACCGTTAACTGAGAGGTTCTGAATGCAGTTTTAGGACATAACCGGGACGTGGTCCTAAGTAATTAAGTACTATGTGAAAAAAAACTAAGCCTTTACGACACGGCGCCATGCGTAGAAACAAAGTCAAAGAAACATAAATTACGAAGCTTAATAACAACTTGCGACAAACGACGAATGAATTGTAGCTTGTATTTTTTGCAACATACAACACAACGACCGTTTAAGGCTTTTCAGTAAATCCAGTACATCGGCAGTCTTGTGCAAAAATCAATTGGCACGTGTGATGAATCCGTACAAACAAAACTTTTGCTTGTTAATATGTTTCATGCATTGAGCTAATATCTATGGTCACAAACGTGCAAAAAAAATGTCCGCGATAAAACTCTTACTCTACAAAACTCGCCAAAGACTTTTTCAAAGACTTGAACTATATATAAGACAAAAGCACTCAAGCATACAATGAACTCTATACAAGCGACCTAACGTCTAAATTCGAACAATTGTGAACTATATAATGCACGTATAGGTATGTACATTGTACAATGTACATTAGCACTTGGACGTTTATTGACTGTTTTCACTTAGAGATTGTGACTCTTTAGATATTAGCTCACTGGTTTCATTTATTTTATTTTATTTTATTCGGGAAACTAACAGCGACATAAAAACATTATCACTAAACATATAGAAACTATGCGCCATTTAAGAGTTTCCGCACCGTTTCATGCGACCATCTTTCAGGACAATTAGGGTCATAGTTCCCAGTACCTCATCAGTAGGTAAAAAAACCATTTGGGAACACCAGCAGCCGTAGGTTAGCGAGCCCAAAAGGTTGTTGAAGCTGTGAAGAGCGACCAACTAGCATGCCAAGTACGTCACACCTTTACCCTCCATCAATAGCTCCTGCCCGTGGCTGCCGACGAGGGTTTTGGAGAGGAACGGCGCGAAGTCCAGCATTATCTCCCGGAGCAGGGGACACACGGGACCCAGCGCTGTTTCCAGCTTGTGGGTGAGGGACGCTTCCCGGGACACGCCGTCAGCTGACATGGAAGCGTTCATCGCGTTCATTCCTGCGAGGGTCTCGTTGTCCTGAAATACGAGAAAAACGGCTCAATTTGGATCCACACTGCGATTTTGTCCCGCTAGGTGGCGTATCGTCGATGCAGCCACAGTCAACTGTCAATCTCATACATTATGATACTTTTTTTTATACAATCTAATGACACTTTACTTCATATAAAAATATTCAATTTAATGAAACTCTCATTAGACTCGGATTACCAGGAGAACCTGCATAATACTGGTTCGTACAGCATTCCCTTGTTTTGCTAATTAAAGCTCTCTCCAACATAAAATGTAAACAATTACCTATCAATTTAATTTCAGGCGGTAACAGCTACATAGATTCTTAAAACAAAGCACAGTACCCAGCATTTTTCCTTGGACTAGATTATCGACAACCCCCTCATCAAGAGCAGAGCGAGAGAGAAGTAAGCAACGATTAACAAGAAAACTTGCGTTTCGCCATATCCTGACAGCCACTGAAGCCACCTGCGAAAAGTTTTACATGTGCAACCTCATTGAATAAATAAAAATAAATAAATAAAAGTTAGAAATTCTTAACACTTTTGATAACTTTTTAACAAGTATAAAATGTCTAATTAAGATTGTTTGAATCACCTTGGACCTGGGAATGGACTTGGGTATGTCCTAAAACTGCAACCAGAACCTCCGAAGGACGGGCAGCAGCGTCCTTTCCGTTAAAGGTGGTGAACATTCTGAGATCCCCAAGCCGCCTGCCAAGCGTGGGGATTATGGCAACACCTTCCTATTAAGGGGGAGGCTTTCGTCCAGCAGTGGACGTTTTCTGGCTGATTGGTGAATCACCTTGACTTGGCCTAGCAGGAAAAAAATACGAGCAATTACCTGTAAATAGGCTATAAACTCATAACTAGTACCTAGTGAGCGGAGCGTTACACAAGCAAGCTACAATTTAAAGAGCGCGCCACTTGCAAACACTATAAAATTCTCTAAGTGAGCTTACGTGATAGAAACATTTGCAGAAATTACCTTCTGCAAGTCACATTTTTGCCAAAAGTAGATAATTTTTTTAACTTCCGTGAATTATATTTTTTGTCGGCTTTTTGGCATCCAAGACGTAAACTTACAGGATGTAAATGTCTCTGGGCAGCTTGCAGACTCCTGTTCTGTTGCCTCTGCTGAATGTGGTGATGAGATTCAGAATTTCTCATGTGAATTTGTTTATCTATATCTGAAAACAACAACATAGTCATTTATAATATGGGGATATGGGTTGGTAATTGGAGTAATAATAATAAATAACAAATATTGGGGGACATTTTACACACAGCGCCATCTAGCCCCATACTAAGCAAAGCTTGTATTATAGAAACCAGATAGCTGATAGAATACTTACATACTTTTTTTTCGTAAATACTTACTTATAATACATATACTACACTCAGACACAGAACAAACATCTATGTTCGTCACATAAATTTTCGTCCTTGGTGGGGATCGAACCCACGCCCTACAGCTCTGAAGGCAGACATGCTACCAACTGAGCTATAAGGCTGTCACTGTAATATGTATGGTAATTAGAGTCATTTTGTAGTAGTAGGAATCTACTGCAGAGTCCGCCTGGGGAAGTATCACACCTTTGCCAGTTATTCAACCACCAAGCAGTAGTGTGCATGCATTACTTTGTTCCAGTTTGAAGGGAAAACCAGAGAAGTTACTGCGGGTATGAAGAGATTTAACATCTAATATCTCGGTGATCTAGGTGACGAGCGCAGTGCAGTGCGGCGCAGGATTGTGTTCGCAAGTGCACAATTCTGGCAATGCTACCGTTAGTGGTAGGCGTGATGCTTACCACCAGGCGAACGTCTTGCTCGTCTCGTCACATGAATACATAAAAAACAATACCGTTTCAAAAAAGGAGGTGGAATATGTTCTACTGTAAGTATGTATTTTTTAATATATTTTCACCGTTTTCTCCGTCAATTGTGGACATGCACTTGAAAGGGTAGACTCTCGAGGTGGTCGCATAATATTATTGAGAAAACGGAAAAAAAAACTACCCATTTGCTAAAAAAATGCATTTACGATGTCTGTATAGATACAAGAAGATAATCGAAGAGATCGAAGATATGTTCGAAAGTTAAAAATTACTTACCATACAACGGAGCGTGCGGTAAAATAGGTACTCTCAACTAAGTTCTTAGTTTACCGCACGCTCCGTTGTATAGCGCCGTGCGTAAACTTTAAAATGTTTTTTTCAATTTTGATTATAATAATAGATAAGAATTCCACCAGAGTTTCACATTACGAGAATAAATAAGCTGAATGATCCAATCTCCTTGGAAGCGCAATACGTTTGTCTCACTTTAATACTTAAGAGAAAATTAAACGAAAGTGTTGTTCTAATATTCACCACGTGCACGTAGCACTATTTGCAAATTCGCGGCATTTTAATATTAGAAACGTCACAGATTGTTGCAACTTTTTTTTTTCTTCTTTGCATCGCTTTATTTGCATTCTGCCAGTTTGATTGTTGCGACTTTCCGACTGATATTTATAAACAAAATAGTAAAGTTTGTATCATTACTTATTGTACTGTTTTCTTGGAAATGTGTTGAAAAACGTTGCATGGCACACGTGCGGAATTGTTATTTACGAACTCGTGACTATGGTATATTCATCTAGTCGTTTGTAACAACGAACTTACTGCACTAGTATCATAAATAGGTAACTATTTTGGAAAAAGTTCGGGTACTTGTTTCTTTATTAACGAATGGATCGACTTGAAAAAATAATAAAAATAATAATAATGTTTATTACCAAAAAGAAACAAGTACATACAAGTTAAGTAACTGTAATGGGTAAAAAATATATCTAAATTAAGTAACACTATTATATCCTTGATGTAGGCACTAAAATTACTTGCACTGTTATGTTTTATGTGCTTTTACCAACAGATTTGACAATGAGCCCCAAACTAAGCACGGAGCTTGTATCTTGGGGCTCAAGTACAAAGTTGCCGAACGAAACAGATCGAACATATTACAAAAACTAATCACAACAAAAGAAAGAAGCAAGTATTAAAATAAAAATAGCTACCCAGCTCCAATAAAACTAATTCCTTTAGTATAGGCTCATGTATACTGAGCTAAGTAAACCAAACTGTAATACCAATATGTTTGTATACTCATTTTCGGAACCGATCGCAAAAATGTATTCGTAGAAAGAAAGTATGTTAGTACCTAAGTTAGAGTATGTTAAGTAAGTATGTTATTACCTTCATGAATGTTTCCTTCGTGGTCTCTCGTTCTGCCGGTGATGGTGGCCGGGCCTCTTTCTCCGTCTTCGTTCAAGTTGACGTCAGTCCAAGATTCGTCATTGCTGACCTGTAAGTCACGTAACAAATATTATAGTAGTAGTAGTATTAAAACATGTTGACGCAGGAATTGTACTTAGTAGTCCTATGCTAAAACAATAAAGATATTTTTTTAATGACTTAGTGACGATGATTCAGCACGTAATGATTATATACAATAAAAATGAAACACACGCAAAGACCAATGAAACCAATGTAGGTACTCATATTAAGAAATTAGTTTGTCCAGTACGAAATTATGTCTATGTTTTTAGTCGTTTCTTTGTTTAAAAGCAAGTTTATTGTTATGTTGGCGCATTACTTGAGAACGTCTGGGACAATTGTGTTATCAATAAACAATTTGTATTTCATTTGTAAAACTACAAGTAACATAATACTAATCAGTAGAATATATTACTAATACTAACCGGGAGCTTATTGTCGTCCAGAGCGATTTCGCTGGACGTCTCGGGGTCATTGTTTGTGGTCTCATTCGAGTTCAAGTGAAAAGAGCCGGCGTCTTCAATCGAATCCACGCTCTGTAGACAGGTTTTATAAGGCTTTAAATATTTTTAACCGACGCACAACTGGATATTAAGAAAATATATATAACAATGCTATTGATAAAATCACATTTGAAAGTATTATTCTCATTTATTATCTCACCTTTCATGTATATTATAATCTATGTGCAATTTAAGATTGACTATGAGAGAATCTATAAATTTTGGAGTGAATATCAAAGTTAAAAGTGAAGGTAACAAGATACATGCGTTGAAACAGAGTGAAGAAGCGAGTAAAGCACAAACGCATGCTGGAGTTAAAATTAATGAATTCGAAAACAAAAACAGGGAACCAAACACAGGCGGTACACAATCAGGCGTTAATGATTACCAATTCCTTACCTTCCTTATAGGCAATGTTTTTTCATATACACACGGTGTACAGTTTCAAACTGTTTGTTGTGCTGAGTGCTACGTGTTGATAAATTTATCTTTTGTGAGTTTTGTGAGCCTTTGTTGTGAGCTTAGCTTGAACTATTGTGTTAAAACGTAACACAGTACACATAGTATTTAATATTGTGACAAGCGTGTAATTTGTGAATGACTGGAGTTGGATGAACAGATGGAACCAAAAGGTAAAGTTGACTGTTGTCAAACTTCTGCTAATAGGTGTTTCCATTTCTTAGTGATCCTAAAGACCTTCCAAAACCAGCCAAATGTGTATACACTAAAAATAGTGTTGTTAAAGATTGTTTACAAACCAAATTGACCACTGACACCGTTATTCCAGACAATGTTTTTGACCTCGAGGTCGGAGGCTTACAACAGGACAGTAATAATCGTTTAGTATACAAATAAAACCCATCGATTGAGGATAAAAGGGTAGCAATAGATTAATAGACATTAATTTCATTAAAGTGAGAGTCGATTCAAGAAAATATTTAAGTTATCAAAGTAAAATGTTGCTTTTCAAAGGAGCTGACCCATTTTAATGAAAGCTATAGCTACAATAATAGGACCCAAAACACCAGAGTTAAAGGAGACGCATTAACTAACAGAGACAGATAGTAGAATATCTCCGATTTCTCTCTTCACAGAGTCCTTTTAACTGACCTTGGGTTTCGGTTGCAATTTCATTCGGAGGCTCGATTTGTAAAGTGGCTCCTCTTTTTCCGAACTCGGCGATGGCTCAGGATTGTCGCTTGTCTTTGGTTTCTCCCCGGAGTACGGCTTCAGTTCGTCTGTCGTGGTCTCTATTTTGGCGACAATCTCTTCTTTCGTCTCTTTTCCTTCCGTCTCCTTATTTATTTTATTGCAACAGCAAAACAAAAAGGAATGTAATAAAGCGTCCACAAATCACACGAAAATTCACATAGAATGTTTCACACGCATTCCTCATGAAGCGACACCGATAACGAAACAAATGGGATAACAGCAAAATAATTTGCCAAAAAGAAAATGTATGAATCTGAGAATAATGATATGGGGTTTAATTAAAACTAAGAAGGTTTTGAATAGGATGCATTCAAAGCTACACACATCCTAATTCACGCTAATTACTATAAAACTGAATTCAATTTTCATACCCAATTCAAAATTACTGGAAACCATGCTAGGAAGTTTTTTGTCTAATCTATCTATAACGTAAAGAGAAAAAGAAATACACAAGAGCAATTACAAAGTTGCTAAATATCTTAAATCAATTACTTTGACGTTTTTATTATAAGAAATACCATAACTACCAACGAACTAAATGCGATCTTCATAGACAAAATTTTTTAGTAACAAATCAAAATATTAAAAATATTGTTTAATCTTACCTTCATCGACGGCGAGTCCATGTCATTGTTGGTTGAGTTGTTTTCATCGACCACTATCATCGCGTATTCCACATCATCTCCGTTGTGTTCTAAGGAAACACAAAATAAACATCCGTCAATAAATTTGGCAATGATCAATATCAATAAGACAACACTGACCAAGCTCGCTTCAATAAGCAGGAACATTATCTTTAAGGGTCTATAAAGGGACTATTATTGGCAACTATTAAAAATCTAATTTAAAAACGGTTCTTCACAAAATACACTACATTAATGGCTAGTAAGTTTGTAATCAACTGATACAGTCTACATGTATTTTTAAAATTATATTTTAAATGATTTTGCAACTGAATCATAAGGAAATTAAACGATAAGCTGTGCCTAAGCGGTGCAAATTTTACACTACCTTGTCTTGTAATTCATTAACTAAAGTACAATAAAATAATCCATAATAAAGATTATAAAGTTTAGATGATAAGACCTTCAAGACAAACCAGTGTTCGCGAACATCGACCACGTTGAGTATTTGAGGCGTTCGCATCTCCGTCCTAATTTTCAAAATCACAACGGAACTTAATAACAGGCGTTGAGTAATAAATAACTCATATAAAAGCGCTGCAGGCATAATCGTAGCAAGTGTTGGTAGTGCAGAAGTTTGCGCTTCCTTATTGGCTCCATAACCATTTTCAATAGAAGCAGATCTGAGTAAAGCTATGGACACGATTTCTATACAAAGGATTTTGTCTAGGCGTTAAGATTTAAATTATCTCAGTAACTTCAACATACGTAAATTTAATACATTGGGTAATTGCCTGTTTCTTGGACACGGCCTCTAAACCCTAACATTTAAATATATCATACAAATACTTTGTTATTACAAAATCTTCTATGCTTTCTCAAGGAAATCTTACTGCAATTCACTTGATTGCAATAAGTTTTTGCATACATATACAAAGTACCAAATTGCAGCATATTCGTGTAAAAAGCTTTGTTCAATTGTGTGTTATTTCATTATGCATATTCAATTAGCACACTAAATCAGCACAGGTTTCATGTTTCCCAGGTAAACCTTATTGGACCATTACTTTTTACTATGCGAACGCCTCTATAAGTCGTCAACGGCCGCGTTACCTGCGTGAGCGCGGTGGTAACTAGCGATGCGTGTGTGTGCGTGCGTGTTATTGTTAACGTGTTGCCCGCATTCGAGCTTGCAGTGCGTGTGTGGGTGGCGGTGAGCCGGGTGCCCACCAGGCAGGAACTGGGGGTACACGTGATGCGACCACTGGGGGAACAGCGGGCGTGAGCCTGCCACGACAAGTGACACACAAGCCGCGAACGGACAACAGACAAGCAAAGATAAAAGAGAAAGATATGAAAGTAAAAAAAAAACGAAACAGTGAAAAGGTATGTTAGTAAAAGATCAACACGACCAAGTTGATACAAAAACAGAAAGAACGTTACGACAAAAATATTGAGTTATTTTTTGTGAAATGAAAACGGATAATGTAAATTATAAATAAATAGGAAATAGCAAGCAACACGGAAAATTATTAATACAAAAACAGCGATACCAATGATATCAGAAAATCAATGAAGATACGAATGGAGTGAGGGATATTGTGTAGAATTTGTTTACGGCAGTATTTAGACGTTGTAGTGCGATCGTTTGATAATGTAAAGATAATCGATATTGTAAATCACAATCGAACGATCGGCGTAATAGTGACAGTGATGCGGTGACGCAGTGTAGCAAGATGTTGACGATTTTACCAGTGTATCCAAATCGTGACGAGTAATTCAAGCGGCGTGAAAAAAGGAGAAACGACACACTTCAGATATACAAGTCTCTTAGTATCCTTCTCTTGCACTGACGCAGGGCTTTTTCTATGAGATAAGCTAATAACATCTATGCACATAGATTAAGTTTTTTTTCAAACCTTCGAATCAATTAAAACTATTTAGATTACGTAGCATTTATCATTATCATTTTTACTACTTAATTGTCTCACTTTATTTGTGTCAAGAGGCCCACTGATTAACATTTGGCCTGCAGGTATCTGCCTGTTAGTTAATTGTAACAAAATAGACAAAAGAGGGTTTAAAATGTTGCAACCTGCACACAAACTGTTAGTGTGGCCCCTTAAGATTAAATTTGAGTGAAACAAAAATACCTATATATACGTACTTGTTTTACAGTACTTCTGTACTAGATGTTTTAGCTTTCATTTGCGTCTGTACATAATGACGATGATAGTAATTATTTTCCAGTTTTAACAATAAATAAAACGAATGTGATTAGACATATAATGTTTTATATCCTGTGCAATAAGCATATAATAAAAAGCAAATAAATAGCGATAACAGATTTAGTTCTAAACAAACCCCATAATTCTATAGATAGTGGAAAAGATTATGTGTTAGTAAATAATAATAATTTCTAAATTAATTATTATAGAAACATACCTAAAAACACAATATAATATAATTCATAAAAAATAGGTTATAATATAAACACTACTACATAAATAATTGTGGATGCTTGACTTAACAGTGCAAGACACTACTGAAAGAATTGCTGCGGAATATTATAATTTATATACAATAAAGGCCGTAATTTAATTATATATTTAAGAAGAATTTGCATTGCTTTTTACCATGAAATTGGTATTTGTTATTGCAATATGACTGAAAAACTAACTCGTGAACTGTGTGTCGCATTTCCGTAGCAGAAAACAGATATTTCTTCTAATATTTTGAGCGAAGTCCCGAGTCTCTGAGTAATACTGATTTTAGATTTAAAACATTCAAAAATAATCTACAACTAATCACGAAGAAACGCAATTTATTAGTGTTTACTAGAAAAAAAGCTTGATTGACCTCCAAAAAAACAACACAAAAGTTCAAGTAGTCCGAGAATAACGACGGTATATTTTTTATTTTCCGTTTAACTATAAACATTCCAGTTCCATCCCTACCTCACAGTGCTTGAATTTTAAACTTCTGGCTTGATAAAATCTTAAATCTTTTTGAATATTTTTGTATGAAGTGTTTCCACACTAGAGACATCTCGTATGCAGGTTCGAGTCCTGCCGGAGGTCATAATTTTTCTTCCTGTTTTAAGCTTTAAAAAAATCTTAAATCGTGTTGGATAAATAATTGAAGTCTTCCAATAAGCTAGAAACTTAAGACATTCATCAAATCTGAATCGGATCAGATCTGAAGCTCATACGAGTATTTCTAGATATAACGAAGTTTGCTAGAAAGCAGCTGATACAAAAAGAAACAAAGGAAATAGAAAGAATGATTTGGTACCGTGGTGTTCGTGCGCGTGGTGCGTCCGCCGAGCGCAGTCTGGCGGCGCGTGCGCAGGCGGCTCGAGGATGTCCCGGTACTTGGATACCATCAGCACCGATATGAAGTACACGATGGCGAGAGACAGGAACTGCGCCTGTTTGGTTTCCTCCTGGAAGATGGAAGTGGCAAGTTGTTAAGTACTAGGGTTTTTTCTCCGTGATCTGTGTTTCTATTTGCGTATTCCTACATTTTCAACGCTTCACCCGATTTTGACAAATAAAGTGTCGAACATTGTGACATTAATGAAGAAAGATAATCGGGAGAAGATCGCGAGGTAGTGACGTCATCAATTCTTCATACTACATATTATATGACTTGACCAATATCCACACTGCGTTTTTTTTTGATGCGCTAGGTGGCGCATCACTAACGCTGACTCTTCATCAACCGGAAGACGTCCACTGCTGGACGAAGCCTGCCATAGTATGATCCCTTATTACTAATCTGACAAAAAAGATGAAATAGGGATGAAGATATGACTGACGACTGAACACAGTCAAACGGAAAAAAACGTAGGTATATATTTTTATAATTTTAATTTTTTGCAAAAAATATTTAAAATTATTTTATCAATTGATAACACTATTTTGAAAATCATTTGCTAAAACATTGACCAATTGGTGGGCCTATTTGTATGATTAATGATCATCTAGTGACTAGATGATCATTAATCATACAAATCAAAAAGATACTATACAAATAAAATACCATACCCCAAATACCAGAAAACGGGGGTAGGAGGCCCCGCGTGAGGATACTCCTCTGCCTTTTATTTTATTTATAAAGTCGGTTTTTGGGTTCTCCTTCGTTGAACATGGAATAAATACGAAGTGTCGGGCACAACTCCAGCGCTCCTGTGTTTTCACGGCTTTTCCTCGAAAGACAAGCTCACACATTGGAAGATAGCCCGGAGGAATTTTTCGATCAAGGAAAAAATTTGGTCGTGTGGGTTGACCATTCAAAAAGTCAACGCTACTCCGTTTACAAGCAAGAAATCATCGTGTGGAAGCAGCTGATGTGATAGTGGGGGAGTTTCGCGAAAACGAAGTGAAATTGTTAAATCTAAATAATTATAACGAATCGCTAGTCTTTTCACGCAAGTGGCGCCATCTCTGCTCCGGGCTTCGGTCTATTGCGTTTTGTGGCTACTGATCAATTGTGTTTTGCCGAACGTTTCTGCAAGCTCTTGCTGTGGCGCTTTGGTTTTTTATCGCAATTTGCGGAAGATCTACGGTGTCCTACTCGATCGTAGTTTCGGCTGTGGTCTGCAGAGGGCGGGTCCCGTTTTAAGCGTTTCGCCGCGTTTACGTTTTAGCGTTTGGTAGGCCTAGTATAAAAAAAATTTGTAAACCCGATATTGTGGGTCTCCATTGTGGCCCCAGTTTTCTTTTCTCCTTTGAGACCATTGATACTATGTATTAATATGATGCGATAAATAAGTATCTTGATTAAACGTATTCTTTTTACGTTGTTTTATTTTAGTTTTTAGTGGTATAATTTTTACATTACTGACATTGTTAATTTTTGATAATTAATTCATTATTTGGTTTTAATATTGATGATAATATTATTGATAGGAAATACATACTTATCTTATTTATAATAACTGTTTAGACATACCTACGTTGGTTGTTAATGTACATTTTATTGCTATTATTTATTGATTTGTGAATTTAGTATAATTTAATAATTCGATTATAATAATAATAATCAATTATTCATCAAGATAGACTCATACATCATTAAATTAGTGGCAGTAGCATTCATGCAGCCTTCCTCTATGCAGTCACATTAATGAGTTGCATAAAGACAATTGAAATTTAACTTGAAATTAAAATTTGAACTTGGAATAGGTAGATTCGTATATTGTTATTTGTTAGGTACATTTATAATTGGAAGAATTGGCTTGTTGGCGTGGGACTCAATTATTTGGTACTCAATATTCATAACCTAGGTTACCTGTTTAAATATTTAGTTAGCTAACTGTAATATTATTGTTCCTTATTTAGTTTAGTACTTTCGTTTTCTTGTTGGTGTGCGTTAAAGCTATATATACTGCACGACTTTAAATTTAATGTAATTTTAATTACTTTTCGCCTTTATTTTGCCATGGCGAGTCTCACGCGTGCCCCTTGCCCACACTGCCCAGGTTCGGCTAAGCTATACTCTGTTCCCCACGGTCTTAGGGTACATATTGGGCGGATGCATAAGGACGTCGCGCTGCCAGGCTTGGTAGGTCCCGCTCCTACCGCATCATTAGACCCCTCGTCTCAGTCAGCGGGGGCGCCAGCAACCACACTACCGGGTCTAAGTTTGGACGACTTGCCTACTCTTAAGTCGAAGGTTCGGGTTCTCAGGCACGTGCCGAAGGGGGCGAGATGTTTGGCGGCTGGGAGGTTGTCGTCTTTGATCGAGCAGTGTGTTCAGTCTAATAAAACTGTTGACTGGGTGGCTTTGTTGTCTTTCGCATATACTGCTTTAAGACTGCCGGATAGTGGGGACAATAAATCGCTCACGTCGAAGGTTAAAGAAAATATCATAGCCAGCTCCCAGTCTTCTTTCCCGGCAGATTCTTTGCCCCAAAGGGCTCCGTCTTTTTATAAGTCAGTTCAGGCTAAAGTCTTCGAGGGGGACCTTCGCGGTGCAGCGCGCCTCCTCACCTCTGACTGTTCTTTTGCCCCGTCGGGAGCCGATACGCTTGCAGCTCTTAGGGACAAACATCCTGCCCCTGCCCGCCTGCCCAGCATACCCCCGGCACCCGATGTGGAATCAACGCCTTGCTTGGTCGTTAAGGTTGAGGATGTCTCGGGCGCCCTCCATTCATTTTATCGCGGTACGGCAGCAGGCATGGATGGACTGCGCCCGGAACACCTTAAAGAGTTGACCTCTTCGTCTGCTGGTGACAATGGGCAAAGACTGTTGGAATCTCTTACGCGCCTCTGCAATTTTCTTTTGAAGGGGGCCCTGAACGCCGATGTCTGTCCTCTGCTTTATGGTGGATCTCTTTGTGCTCTCCAAAAGAAAGATGGTGGTCTCAGGCCAATTGCAGTGGGCAATACCTTTCGGAGGTTAGTGGCAAAACTTTGTTGCCAGGCAGTCCGAGGGGAGGTTGCATCTTATCTTCAGCCCCACCAGTTGGGGTTTGGGTCGTCCCTCGGCTGCGAGGCTGCTATCCACGCCACGCGGGCTTTTGTTATGCGTCAGGGTAGCAACGATGTTCTCCTCAAATTAGATATACGTAATGCTTTTAATAGCATTGAGAGGGGGGCGTTGTTGTCAGAGGCCAGGGATTTGGCGCCGTCAATTTTCCCCTTCCTATGCCAGTGCTACTCATCCCCTAGCGTTTTGTCGTACGAAGGTCAACGTATTTTGTCGCAGGTTGGGGCGCAACAGGGAGACCCTCTAGGACCACTTGTTTTCAGCCTGGCAATTCAAAAAGCCATAAAGTCCCTAGAGAGTCCCCTTAATGTATGGTATCTGGATGATGGGACAATAGGCGGCAGTCCTGAAGTGGTCCAGCGGGATGTGGTTTCACTATTCCCCGCCTTAAAGGATCTGGGCTTGGAAGTAAACACCGCGAAATGCGAATTTTATCCCTGTAGCCCGGAAGCAGCGGAGTCGAGCGCAGATTTCACGTCCCTTATTCCCGGGCTTAGAATCATGGACCGAAAATCTCTTTTCCTCCTCGGCTCGCCCATTTTCCTGGAGGGCATGCAGGATAGCTTGGCCTGCAAAACGCAGACCCTGACATCACTGGCTAGTCACTTTCAGCACCTCCCAGCTCACGTATCCTTGTCGCTTTTGAGGGCTTGCTTTGGGATGCCCAAGTTGACATATGTCATCCGGACAACGCCAACTTGGGAGTTCCCGGAGGAGGTCCTCCGTTATGATGATGTACTCAAGCGTATTGTCGAGGAGGTGCTGAATATAAGCCTAAGTGAAGCGCAGTGGTGTCAGGCAAGTCTGCCTATCCGGTTTGGCGGTTTAGGAGTGCGCCGTTTGCAGGAGTGCGGCCCAGTTGCTTTCCTCGCCTCTTCCTACGGGGCTTCAGGTTTGGTCGGTTGTTTGTTGCATAATTTGGATGTTGATGTCAGCATTCCCTTTGTCAGAGAAGCTCATGGCATGTGGAGACATTTATATCCGGGCACTGACCCGCCTGCGAAGCCAAGTGTACAGAGAGGTTGGGATGATGTGGCTGGGGCGCACATACTCGCTCATCTGCGCAGTGGAGCCTCGGGAGTCGAATTGGCTCGTCTCAACGCTGCCTCTAAGCCGGAGTCCGGCGCCTGGCTGCGTGCCCTACCATCCCCTAACTTGGGCACGCTGCTGGACGACGACTCCCTTAGGGTGGCTGCGGGTCTTCGACTCGGCTGCGCTGTTTGTGAGCCTCACACGTGCGTTTGTGGCGCAAAAGTGGAGGCAGACGGTCTGCACGGGCTTAGTTGTGCTCGGTGCGCTGGTCGAAGACCTCGGCACCACGCTATTAATGAGCTGTTGAGAAGGGCGCTTGTTTCTGCCGACATCCCCTGCGTTTTGGAACCCCCCGGGCTGTCTCGTTCGGATGGCAAGCGCCCAGACGGACTCACCCTAGTCCCGTGGCAGAAGGGTCGGTGTCTGATATGGGATGCTACATGCGTCAGTACATTTTCAGCCTGTCACCTTTCTGCCACACAGAGGACGGCCGGCGCGGGTGCGGAGTCAGCGGCTTTAGGCAAGCACAATAAATATGCTGCCCTTGAATCGGGTTATGACTTCGTCCCTTTTGCCGTGGAGACAGCGGGCCCGTGGTGCTCTGAGGCAAAAAAGTTTGTGGCCGACCTGGGTCGCCGCTTGCGGAGCAGTGGGCGTGACCCACGCTCGGGTCAATATTTGACCCAACATATTTCGTTGGCCATACAACGCGGGAACGCTGCCAGCCTGATGGGTACGTTTGGGCGAGTGGTAACGGATAGGTAGTATAGGTGTAGACATGTAGACATATAATAATCATTATTATTATGTAATTGTTAATATTATTTAATTCATAAGACGTGAGACATATTTGTTTTTAAATGGTTCAAATATAGTTTTATGAAGTCAAAAATAAAATACTATATAAAAGATACTACGATACAAAATCATACTAGTCCGAACCCTTACGCTGTCTATGATAAGAATCTTATATTATATTATAAAAAACGTTAATTTCATAAGTTAAGTTAATCGCATCCTAATAAGAATAATTAATCCTCTCTACAAACTAGAAAGTTCTTGTTAGATTCAAAGTTGTCTTAATTCTAACTTAAAGTATACTTACAACATCTCTGTAAATGACGGCTCTCAATCTGTTGACATCCATGTCCTGCAGAAGTCTCTCTGGATCCTTCACAGGACTAGATGCGTCAGCTAGACTCGCCACCACACTCTGTGTTATACAATAAACATTTATTAAATATGCCCAGACTAACTAAATATGTATGTGTGTAAATATGTCAACTATTTTAAATCACTAAACTTTGCAAACAAAATGTACACGGCATGCATAAGTCACTAGGAAGTCTCTCGTTGGTACAGAAGAAGGCTTAATATAGGGGCCATGCATATAATTGTGTTGTATAACAATGTTAGAAGGGTGTAGTAGTTGTGTCGGAAGTGCGATAGTGTGCATGCACTCAGAGGGAAAATAAGGTTTCTGCGTGTGTGGTGGTTACTTTGTGTGTCTTTAATTATAATTATTATTTGCATTAAAACAAATTGGTCCCCGTGAGCGGTGCATGTGGAAGCATCGGTATCAATACCCAATAAAAGTAACAGATTCTCATAATATTTAAATAGATATTAAAACATCAGGACGTAAAGATGGTTACATAAAAAACTATTTCACTTTGTATGTATTTCTTTGCCGCATATAAACTAATTTTAAAAGGGTATTTGAATAATTAACAACTGTTCCAGTACTAGAACTTCATAAAGCGTGAGAAGGGAACCGCGAAAAAAACGAACACGAAGGGCGTTCAAAAGGCTCCGATTGGTTGTCTTCACAAAAAAGATGCACTTTACACTTTGAACAAATGAATGCATGAGTTTTTTTGACCCTTCGAAGGTAACAAATAAGGGATGACGATGTCTTTTTCGGTTTACGAGGGGGGCGTGGCATGTTAATGACCGTTACACGACAATAAAAACTGGTAACATGACTAATAATAATCCGGAGCAGCAAGCTTTCTAGAAAAAAAAACAAATTGGGGTGTCTCGAAACTCTTCTGTAGTTTTATGCTACCCTTGTACGTGTTAGAGTGGTTTCATAGCAACAGGGTTTTCACTTGGTTTCATTTAAACAAAGAAACAAATTTCATATTCATAAAAGCCATCAAATGTATCAATTGACGACACCTGACCAAATAAGAGACCTTTGGAACATTAATTAAGGGCCTGTCGTTCTTTTAGAGTGAATTATCTCTTCAAAACAAATACAATCATAGCATGGGATACCCCAGACGTATTGTAAAGTTGCATTTTTGGACTAGCATATTTCTCTTGGAGCGTTCTGTTATCCTGGTAAATTGCTACGTTCTCATAGCAACAGTGTGTTCGCTTGGTTGCACAGCTGCCGTATATTCCGGATTAATAATAGCGACAGGATTGAAGCAAACAATTAAATTTTGTATTAGGGGGAGAAACTTGTAACTTTCCTACGAATTATACAAGCCTGGTACGACAAGGCCATAAGACTAATGAAAGTCTCTTTCAAAACAAAGTACCTAAGTATTGCAACAAAATATTGCTCTCATACATTTTATTGATCCCTGGTTTTCGGCGGTGGCCCATGGAAAAAGATTTGCTGCGATTTATGACTTCCTACTATGTTTATGACGGGATTTTATGTTTTCAGTCAGTACAAGTTTAGTTTCGATGTAATTAATGGGTTCAGTTATAATTATTATGTGTTTAAAATATACATTTCCAAATATGTATGAATTATTAGTTTTAGACCTAACTAATAATTGGAAGGGTTCAACAAATGTAAGCACACGGTATATGACGTTTACCTACAGCAAACTTCAAGTCCCAATTTCCTTTACCATAAACGGATTATATATCTACATCACATTTCAAAGATTCGATATTTAGTTTAGTTTAAGGCTTTTTTTTTAAGTATTTAATACAGGCGTAGCAAGATTTAAATGGGTTGATCTATCCAACAAAGCGAACAACTTTTAGAACAAAAGTTATCTAAATTCAAAATAAAAATGAGCCTCAAAACTAGATCACGTGACTGGTAATTCAGAATTAGGTCTAATTTTTTTCTCGAATTTACCAAATTTGATTTATTATTGTTTCTAATTGTTGGGGTGAAGGTAGATCTAGCCTATGAGTATTGCTATACCCGTCTGGAACCCCCCGTGGAGGTGGGTACGTGGTACGTTCGACGTAGGAACAAGGGTAGGTTTACCTTGGGCTCTGGTGAGTCATTGGGCCTGGGCGGGCGCGCGGCAAACCGCTGCCGCTCCTTGCACTCGAGGCAGTTGCGCACCGCACACGTGCACACCTACACACACACGCGCGCTAGAGGCTAGGGCTAGGGCTAGGCTAGCTAGGCTACGACTAATAGAAGGGTGACGAGCTCTGGCTACCGATATAAAAAAGCTAAGTTTTATACGCTATGCGCGAACAACGCAACTCGGCTAACAATCTTGGGATCAATCATTAATTGGAATTTAACAAACCGAGAATATCAATACTTGGTATTTAGAATGTAAATAGTACAGGCGCCTTTTATTGTCGAAAGCCAAGATCCATTTCAAAGTTACTGCGCCAACTTCTGTCAGTTAAAGTCTGTTGTAGTGGTAGGACTCTATTGCAGAGTCCGCCTGGGGAAGTACCACACCTTTGCCAGTTATTCAACCGCCAAGCAGTAGTGTGCAAGCATTACTGTGTTCCGGTTTGAAGGGCAATGTCACCAGAGAAATTACTGGATATGAAGAGATTTAACATCTAATATCTCAGGGTGACGAGCGCAGTGCAGTGCGGCGCAGGATTGTGTTCGCAAGTTCACAATTCTAGCACTGCTACTGTGGGTGGCAGGTGTGACGCTTACCATCAGGTGAAAGTCTTGCTCGTCTCGTCACTTGACAGTAAAAAAAATATGTTAAAAGAAGCTATAAATAATACCAAAGTATTATCATATTATACTAGATAATACTAATGGCGCAGTGGTTCACTATAGGATCCACAGTCTTATGAAGGTATGTGGCACGAAAAGTACAAAACACCCATTTTGTAATGTCGTTCAATTTCACTTTTAAAACGCAGAGCTTGACACCCTAAAGAAGTAAAACTAAAAGTACAGATCAGTAAGGACAAACAGTACAAATACATTCAATCACTAAAAAGAGATGATATACTATAAATATTTCTACTATTATAACAAGGATTCTATAAATTGGCTATTGTCAGCAGATAATCCTATGAGTTAACTAATCTGAGAAGATTTAACATTTCAACAAACTATTGTTTCGATACAAATGATTCATAATCATAAAACAAATAAGAAGTCAA
This sequence comes from Erannis defoliaria, assembly GCA_905404285.2. Classification (NCBI taxonomy): domain Eukaryota; kingdom Metazoa; phylum Arthropoda; class Insecta; order Lepidoptera; family Geometridae; genus Erannis; species Erannis defoliaria. Next base: position 785,776 of record FR990082.1, on the reverse strand, counting down.
ACATATAGGTTAACTTTTGTCACTACAAAGTCTGCTATACTGTTTTGAGATACTTGTACACAATGCATTAATGAAACTCATCACGTTCTTCTACTTTTTCCGTAATCGTTTAACCATTACGAGCCATCCAAAAATAAACTATAATGCTTTTGTTTTTAGTTATTTTCTGTGTTGCCTGTGTGGCCCACTTTCGTCCCGACTCCGGCCCAGTGCGGCTGCGCAGCCCCAGCGCGGAGCGCCTGCGCAGACCATGTCGCACCAACACGAGTCCTTGCAAAACTTGCTTAAGGCCACGCGTTGCGGGATCCTAGTACCCAAAGCGCTTTATTATTTTAAAAGAACCGGATCTGTCCTACCTTCAGCTATAATTCTTGAAGAAGAAGTTAATAGAAAAAAACTATGAACCCTGTAGTCGTTAGTACCAAACAGCATAGCAGACTTCTATCTAACCCCCCCCCCCCCCCCCTCCCCCCACACTCACCAGCCGCAGACACTGCCGCAGGATGCCCCCGCTGGACATGTTCTTCTCAGCCTCCAGCTCGGCGAAGTTGAGCGCGCTCGCGAATATGAGCACGTCGGCCATGCTCACCAGCCGCTGCAGGAAGGTGACCGCCACCTCCACCGGCATGCCTTGTGTCGGCTCGATCACGTCTAGTTCGTTCTGGAATCATTCATCATCAATCTTCTAAGGCTGCGTTTCTACTGAGGCGGAGCCGTGCAAGAATCGACCAATCACAAAAAAACTAATTTATTTCAAGTTCGGTGGTTAATCTATTTTTGCACGGCTTCGGTCTGCCCGTTACCGCTTTGATGGAAACGTACCCTAAGCCGTGTGTTGCCAAGATAGTGTGGTGTGTTGTTGTCAAGATAAGTTGATGACACAGACATCGCTGCGTTTTCATTCTGAACGTACTCCTATCGCAAATAATTATCTTCTTTTTAGCAAAAGAAGCTTTTTGCTCGTTTATCGCGTTCTATTAGCACTAGTAATGCTCTTTTTAAGAAATCGAATGAGCCGAAATTCTTCTACTGTTTCATTCAGAAATCACAAAAAAAACACCCACCTTCCTACCTCAACCACGACTGCATCTTCGTTTAAAATCAGATAAATAAAAAAATAAAAAATTTAAGATGCCGCACGAAAAGCACGTCGCATACCAAATTACTTGCCTACTCATTTATCAAGCACAAATAATTTCAATCGTTGCAAACACGACCGTTTCACGTCTGGTTTACCAATCCTGAGTCACTGACACTACCAGAACCTCTGCGCTCAGTGATACCTTGTTCTACGGCTATGACTACAGGACTCACGTTGGGCGAGGTGGCGGAGGCCAGCAGCGGCAACAAGCCGCCGCACGCTATGATCAGGTTGTCCGCCAGCTGGCTGATCAGGTGGACCGTGTTCACCACGAAGATGGCGTTCTCGCTGCAGTTCACAAAGTCGATCACCGATTTGGTCGAGTGACTGCGCCAAACCTTAAATTAAAAGGATAGTTGTATAACTTGTATTTTTTATAACAATCCTGTCAAACCTGATGCTACAATAAAGTGGGTCGAGTTAGTACGTAATGTTATATGGGAAGGCCAATGGAGAGAGCTATGCTCCGAGTTACATTGCGCCATAAAATCCGGAACGAGGATATACGCCAAAGAACCAAAGTCACCGACACAGCTCGCAGGGTTTGCTCGAAGTGGCTGTGGGCAGGACACATCGCTCGAAGAACTGATAAACGATGGGTTTGAAAGGTTCTCTCGTGGCGACCGCGAACCGTCCTACGCAGCGTAGGCCGCTCACCGCCCGCGCGCGGCTCCCCCTTAGACCGCCACACCGACTTGTATTTTTTTTTTTTTTTTTTTTTTTTTTTTTTTTTTTTTTTTTTTTTTATGAATGACTATGCTGTTGGCCTCAGATGGCCTCTACAGCGTCACCGGACTTTAGGCAAGCGCAAACGGCGCTCGGCCTAGGTTTAGGTTAAAGGCGACTAGCTCAAGGGCACCTCAGACGGTACGAACCTCGGCTTGGCCGTCGCCGGGAGTGGGGTCAGACTTGCCCTGGCACCCCAGAAGGGGTATGCCCTGGGGCCCTAGTAGATTGATCTGGTTGACTACTTGGAGAGAATCTAACAGATCTTCTGACAGATCTGGGGAGTCCTCGACCTCGCCGGCGAGGTCGGTGCGTGTTTGTGTGCCTTTGGTAACCGGCGCCTATACCAAAGACGGAATACTTCTTGTTGCTAGGAGTGGTCGGATCAGGCGAGCCCAGCGCCGCCGAGGTGATGACGGCTATGGGGTCGTCCGGGTCGCCCAAGACGTGTCTGGGGCGTCTACGGAAGGGGGGTGGGTCTGTCGTGTCTGTCGTATAGTTCGAGGCTTGGACTATGAGTGGATTGGGATGGTGGGGGGTCGCATCGAAATAGCGGCGCGAAGCGTACTTAATGTACTGACGGATGGAGGGGAGTTCGAGATCGCAGTGCAGGTCGGAGTTTCGCATGAACCAGCTAGCACCGACTGCTCTGCGGATGAATCTATTTTGTATGACTTGGAGTTTCTCTAGATCTATGCTGGAGGCATGAGCGAACGCCACGGAGGCGTACGTCATGACGGGGCGAATACAAGTTTTGTAAATTGTAACCTTATTTCTAAGGGACAATTTACTACGCTCGTTGAGAAGGGGAGTGAGCCGGCCTAAGAAGAAGGCTGCTCGGTTGCGAACTAACTGGATATGCTTAGAGAACGTGAGTCGACGATCAAGGGTCACACCGAGATACTTGGTCTCGGTAGCCCATGGGATGGGCTGGCCGTTGAGCGTGATATGCTTAGAAGGAGGTCTTTTGAACGGATGAAAGTACACGGCTGCACTTTTATCGGGGTTAACGGTGATAGCCCACTTCTTGAACCAGTCTCCGAGGAGATTGAGGGCTCGCTGAAGGTGGGCTAGCTGAATGACCTTGTTCCACCCTCTGGTGTAGAGGGCGGTGTCATCGGCAAAGAGAGCAAGCTCCACTTTGGGGGTGCGGGGGATGTCACAGGTGAAAAGCGAGAAGAGAATCGGGGCCACAGCGGAGCCCTGAGGGACTCCGGAGCCGATGTCGTGGGGGGAGGAGCGTTGTCCCTCGACGCGGTATCGAAAGCTTCGAGCCCTGAGAAAGTCTTGTATTATGAGTACAAGACGGTCTGGCAGCCCGAGCTGATACAGCTTGTATATCAGCCCGTTGTGCCAGACTTTATCGAAAGCTTTCGCGACGTCGAGGAACACCGCTACAGTCCCTTGGGGGAACGGCTTGTGGGTGTAACCATGGCCGGGTTTCTTGTTGAAACCTTCTAGGACGTACTCCGTGATGCGGTGTACTTGTTGGACGCAAGAGTGTCTGGCTCTAAAGCCGAACTGTTCATCAGGGAGGAGGTTGTTGTCTTTGACACAGGCCCAGATGCGCTTCAGAAGGACGCGCTCGTAGACCTTGCCCAGGGTACTGAGGAGACTAATGGGACGGTAGCTAGAGGGCTCGGAAGCCTTCTTGCCGGGTTTGTGGATGCCGATGACGTCGGCGGATTTCCACGCGTCGGGGAAAATGCAATTGGCGATGGCCGCATTGAAGATGCTAACTAGAAGGTGAACTAGCGTAATGGAGAAGTGCTTGAGCACTTTGTTACTGATGCCGTCCGCACCTGGAGCTTTCCTGGTGTGGAGGCCTTTAATAATCGACTCAACCTCGGAAGCTGTGACAGGCTCGAGTTCATCAAAGGGGGGAAGTGAGGATCTGTATTCGACTTCACTGTTCACCTTATCGAGGTGAGCAGGGTCGACATGTTCTAAACTGGGGCTGCACTGCGTTTCGAGGCTGTCGGCCAGGCATTCGGCCTTTTCCTCGTCGTCAAACGCGGGGGGGAGGTCAGGTCGGGTGAGAGGGGGCATAGTCGTAACAGAGTCTGAGATCTAGTCAGCCGCCAGAATGCCAGGTGGGATGGCTCGATCCCCGAGAGTAAGTCATCCCACCGTTGATTACGGAGTTCACTCATGCGGTTTTTTACGGCACGTTCGTAATACCGCAGAGTGGCTCTGTTATCCTCGGTGCGAGCTCGATCGAATGCCCTAGTGGCAGCGTGTTTCGCTCTCAGTAGGTCCCTCGCGTCCTCAGGCAGGGCCCAGCGTTGGTCTCCCTCGGCTGGGACCTGCTTTGAGGCCTCACCAACGGTGGTGCGGAGGTGGCTAGTGAGAGCGTCAATGGAGGTAGAGATGTCGTCAGGGGTAACAATGTCGTCAGGGATTCTGTCCAAGTCAGGGGAACTACAAGCTTTCAGGGCATCGCCTAAGTGCTTCCAGTTGACCACGGTCTTAGTCAGAGGAGGTCTGTCAGTCGGATCGGGGCCTAAATGCATGAGGACGGGTCGGTGGTCAGAGTCGAGTTCGTGTAGTACTTCCAATGAGCGTAACTGGAGGGTCACGCCCTTTAGAAGCGCTAAGTCGAGTACGTCAGGTCTGTAGTTCAAGTTCAGGGGAAAGTGGGTCGGAGTACTGGGAGGAACTATGTCAAAGTTGAGGTCGTCAGAGAGGGAGTTCACCGTTTTTAGCGCTATCATCACTCGAGTGGAACCGTGGCTAGTACAGCGGAGCTAGTAGTGTATATGTCGCAGCCCAATTGTAGAAATCGCCGTATTACATAATGGCTAGCCATTTTACAAAACAGATCCGTTTTTTAAAACGGCGGATCAACTTTCAGCCGGATTGTCTATGTGATACGTTCTACAATACGGCGGCCTAAGTTTAGCCACATTGTAATCAAGTTGCCTTCAATGCAATTTTTTTTATCATGCTAACAAAATACAGTTAGTATAAAGTAAAAAAAAAAAAGTTTATGACAAAAAAGGACACTTGGTATGTAAGTAGCAAGCAAACAACTGTTTTAACCAAATGAAAAGGTCACACTTAAGTCATCAAAGCGCCAAACCGCCGCGAGTGTGCAAATTTTGAACTAAACATTGCCAAAGCGGCGGATCATGACCCGCTATATAGGGTAGGTATATAGTATATCGTTGACACCAATAGCTTTGATGAATAATGTAAGTAAATATAGTACGTTTATTGAAAACATTACTTAAATCGGTTAATAATGTTCTGACATAAGAGCGCTTAAAGTTTTTGTTAGAGACAACTCTGTCCCTTTCCCACAAAACAAAAAAAGACGTCACGAATTAAAAAACGAAAATCTAATCAAAAGATCAGATTTTCATTTTCTTTTCATTAATCAGCTATATTTAAGGGCCACATTTTAATAGGACAATAAAAAAAACAGTCATCTAGCCTATTACATTATGGCTAGCCGTGTTGTAGAACGCGAAGCACGCATACAATGCGGCGGCCTTACTTTCAGCCGTAATACAATTTAGCTAAACTTTTATACGCCGCTTTATAAAACGGCCCTTTTTTTTGAAATGGCTAGCCGTTATGTAATACGGCGTATTTTGCAATTTGACTGCGACGTTTATATACTGACTTGTATATCTGTCTCGAGCGAGAAGAGCACGTCGGAGAGCAGCCGCTGGTGTATGTAGGACCAGCGGAACTCGGGGATGCGGAACGGGGGCCGCGTCGGGCCCGGAGAGAACATGGCGCGCGAGCAGCGCGACGGACGCTTCGACTCTGGAACGTAACACCAAACTTGTAGGCTTCCTGCGTCTCCTTGTAACAAGTCGCCGCCGATATTCTGCCCCCAAGTAGCGCTAATGTGTGGCTTTCAAACATCGGTAATATGGATTCCTTCCGGTTTGAAGGACACTGTAGCTAGCGAAATTACAGGGCCAATGAAATTCACCACCAGAGCAAGTTCAAGCTTTGCCTTGTGGGGTTAAATAGCTCTGTGTGAAAATAGTGAGCGCTAATCATAATGTAATCATGCCCAGGGATTCGTTTTGTTACTCAGTTACAGTGCAATGGTAAAAGCGTTTTCTATTGCCATGCTCGCGTCTTATTCGAGTAATTGGTTGTTATCATTAAAAACGTACTTCCATAACTAAGTTAGTTGTTAAGATGTTTAATTTCATGATTATGTTCATATAAATATAGAAAACTATAGTCTAGCTAAACTTTAGTTCCAAAAAAGGGTATATTCTGGGCTTGCTCCATCGTAGACCGTATCTACGCTTAACATCAGGCGTTATGGTGGTCAAAAGCAAGCCCATTAAAACCATAAAAAACGTTGTAAATACGCGAGTATCCATTCCTAATGAATCAGATTCATCTTCACTATAGATTTAGAATTTAGAAAATCTTTCTTTTACATCAAAATAAAAATAGTTATCATACCAAAATGATTGGAATCCACTTGAGTGCTAGTGGATGCACTTCTTGGCCTTTTTGGTGACGTTGTAGTATTAGTGCCCTGTGTGGCCACACCTTCAGTCCTACTGCTGTCCTGTTTCATCTCGCTGTCGCCCGGTAGGCTCACGCGTCGTTTGTCTCTTTCATTGTCAGAGGAAAGTCGACTTTCTTCAGTCTCGAGTTCTTTGTTTGCAATATTCTCACTTATCGTTGAAATCGCGGGAATTTCTGGCGCTTTTTCCTCTTCAGGCGCCTCTGCTTCAGTCTCAACATTCTCACTATCATTTTCATTTCTAGGTTCTTTAACCTCATCGTTTTCAGTCTTTTCGGATTCGTCTGCTCTAGAATTTACTAAGAATTCACCATCCAGAGGCAAAACATTGCCTTCGTGTGGATGATCAGAGGGAATCACTCGTTGAGGACTGTTTTCTTCAACAACATTTTCATTTTCCTCCACAGTTTCGCTTGTAGCCTCAGTTTTAGGTATGACATTGTTGATTATATCCGTAACAATATCGTTTGCGATTATTTCCGCAGTTCGCTGTTCGTCGATTATTTCCTCGATTTCTTGTTCGAAGTCTTCGCGCCCATTTGGCGTGTTACCTTCGGAATGCAACCCACCAGATATCGCTCCGGAATCCGTATCATCGTCGGCTTTTAGCCTCACTGTTTCTAAAGCAATCGACAATACATCGTTAACGATATTAATTGCTATGTGCTTAGGATTCTCTACGTCATCATTATCAGAATCAGTCTTTTCTATAATTTTCTTAGGACTAGTGGCTTCACTTGGAGTAAGATACAATTCGGACGGGTCTGATAAATCAGATTGTCTCTCTGTCGCTACGTTTAGTTCCGCTACTCTTTCTGGACTCGCCGTTTCACTGGCAGACAAACTCGAAGGCAAACCTTCACTTTTGTCCGTATTATCAGTAATGTCGTCTTTAATTGTATCTCCTACGTCCCTAACCGGAATGTAATCTAAGCTCCCTTGTCTCGTCAGCGTTTCAGTTTTCTCTTCCAAAGTAGCGATTCCCGACTCCGAACTTTCTAAAAGTTTATTTTCTAAGTGAGACAAATCTGTATCAACTTCAACAACTTCAGTTTTGACTTCAATATTTTCTATAGGTTCTTCATCAATAACGTGTTCAACTTCGTTCTCTCTCTTAGCACTATCACTGTCTTTATTATGCACTTTACACACTTCACTGTACATGGCTGTCCGTGGGTCGTCACAACTGCACGACTCCACTTCACGTAGAGACAATCCTTTTCCGATTTCAGTTTGTGCTGCGTGGTTCAGAACGTTTTGCTTGCGGATGGAGGAGGGCGAGCTGTCGACACTATCGTCGGTATCGGGCACGGCGCGCGGCTGGCTGTCCGCGTGGCGGTCCCAGCCGGAGATGGTGGAGATGGGTCGCTGCTGTCTCTCCGCCGGGTCTGTTATGTTGTCAGCGCGCCGTTGCTCGTAGTGCTCGTACATTTGAGCGAACTGCAGTTTGAACTCTTCGTATGACACCTGAAATTAAACGTACACGATTTGTAAAGAGCATTAGTATACTAGAAATTGAATAAAAGATAAGTCTATTCGGTGCTCTTTGCATTCTGTGTAGGTGTATGTAACACAACCCAGAAAAACTACACGCACCAAATATGCGGGTGAGTGCCGCGTTTAAGTTACCATGCGACGCTTGTGTATGCCGCATCAAATATCAAACTACATTCGTTCATTCTGAGCATAGGAAACTCATAACGCCTTTCGCAAATCGTATCATCAGAACCTGTACTTTCAGTCAATTGGCACCGATCGGCAGTTCGGTATTCTCGTCGGGACGAAGAAGAAGCCAGGACCTTAAATATTGTATAGTTAGATTAGTGACGTACCTTAGAGTGCACTATAGCCAGCGTGTCGACCCAGACCCGCCAGCCGCCGTACTCGTGCTTGATAGCGTGATGCAGCAGCATCCGGAACAATGAGTACACCATGTCCGACAGCTTCTGCTCTTCTGCACTGCGCGGGTGGATGTACGCCATTGCGATCAGCCACTCCTGGGAAATATTCATGGTTTGTTTAAAATGTGGATCTTCACTGCTAGTTTTTCACGCCAGATGGCGCATCGTCGACATGGCCATTGGAAACTGTCAGTTCCATACATTTAGTAACCTATAATTCAGTCAATTTTAGTTTTCTCGTAATATGCGTCTGTGTTCTATACCAGGGATGTATAACCCCGGCGTAAACCTAATTCCAAAAAGACTCAACATTTTAAAAAAAGTGGGAAAGGACTATTGACATTGCAAAGATTTTGTAGCGACACAGAATAGCAGATTTTGCCGGAATATAACAATCATGATGACCAACCAGTTATATAGCAAAAAGTAGGGAAAAACACATGCAAACAAAGCGACAACGATTTGACCGCTGGCGCCCTCTGCGCTGAGCTTTGCGTGTGGATCCCCATTGAGAGACGAGACAAGAAGTAGCCTGCCTGCATAGGCAAGCTAATTCTTGTCTACAACCTTTTGTACTATGTAACTATCTTTTGTGACTGTCCCACTTATACTGATCCTATAGGCCTTTTTTCCACTCACCCATAAGCTCCCCTTTTCCACTGACCCCATAGGCTCCCTTTTTCAACCCTTCTTTCTGTGCCAACACACAATTTCGCCGCAATACGCTTGTCACTATGTGTCAATGGAAACATGGTCTCCGATTCGGAAGACGGCAAGTTTAAAGCAAATGGTAAACTAGTTAACAAGCAAGCTGTTTGGAAGCCCATATTTTTCTCACTGACTAGTTTTTCACAGAGTCTGATAATATGAATCGCAAGGTTTGCACCATTTTTGGACTGACTAACTACCCTACTTGTTTCTTACATTGGCACTGTGACCCTAACACTCACCTGCAACAATACACTATCAAAAAAAATATATATATCAGTCACCTGCCACACAGACATCTGCAGCACGGTGCGCCTGTTCTCCCTGTTGTTGGAGCAGAGCAGCGTCATGTCACTGAGGAACAGCTTCTTCACTTCCAGCAGCTGCTCAGTCTGCTTCGACTGCCGGATTAGCGTCGCTACCACTTTCAAGATCACTGGAGACGACAAATACGAAAGATTACTTATTTTGTATACGTACAAACTGGAGATTCTAGCGAAATGTTGTCAGAGCATCGGCTTCAGAGATCAGAGCTATATGAGTTATTTCACACTCAAATATCATGTTTTTTCTTAAACTCAAGATATATCAATGCAGGTCAAGAAAGATACTCCAAAATAATAATTAAAAAAACGCTATAAACTTTTTATTTAGTTAATATTTTTACTACGTGCTCATAAAATCGACTCCAATGAGGAGACCTAACTTTTAATCGTTTATGAAAATTGACATTGTGCTACCTATCTCTACATGATTTCACTGTCAAAGTCATGAATGTCCTTATAGGCGTGCTTCGTGAAATGGAAGTACTTCTCTCTCTCTCTCTCTGTTTTTTTTAATACTTTTAAGCAAGACGTTCGCCTGGTGGCAAGCGTCACGCCTGCCACTAACAGAAGCACTGCCAGAATTGTGAACTTGCGAACACAATCCTGCGCCGCACTGCACTGCGCTCGTCACCCGGAGATATTAGACGTTAAATCTCTTCATACCCAGTAATTTCAATCAAGATAGTAAGTGCGTTCTCGATATAAGTACTAGGGTAACAGAGTGCCGAGCATGCTCACTGGGGTTCTCGAGCCGGAAGTGCGGCTGCGGCTCGGGGTGGCCGGTGTACAGTATCTGCTGGCCGACGTGCTCCGTGAGCAGCTCGTACAGCGCGTTGTAGACGGGCAGCGCGAGCCCCTCGCCGCACGCGCCCAGCCGCGTCGCCAGCAGCGTGTACAGGTTGTGGGGGGACATCACGTCGTATTTACGTCTGAGAACATATAACGGTAATGAAACATCTTAGGGCAATGACCTGTTTCTAGAACTCGTATTTACGATAGGAAACACATAAGTCCAATATTAATAAAAAAGTTTGTCAATGAGCTGCTTTCTGGGGGCTCCGTCGAACTTCACTAGATGGCATTACTTTTTTTATCAGATTAATAACCAGGTAAGAATTGTCCATAAAAATGTTACTGTCAGAAAATGTAGGGCCGATAGAGACTTAACTCGCCAAACTATTTTGCGACGTAAGGCCTCAATATTGATTAACTAAATGAGACAAAAAGTCTTAGTGCTACCAATTGAACTGATTTGATCTTCTGGGAACAAACATTCATTTGTAGTCCAATCAATCGCCATTCTTGAATTGAACTCACGAGACCCAAAGAAGTGTGATTAGTACAAACAATGGTACTGATAAATTGAACTAATCTGATAAGTGAACAAAACGTGTTCACGTTGCTTAATAAAGCGGTATTTTTTGCCCTAGGATTTCATAAGATAGATAGATAGAAACACTTTATTGTGCACACCAAAAATAACAATTACAATAAAAGAAAGAACCTTAAGAACTAGTGCCACAAGTGGCGGCCTTATCGCTAACAGCGATCTCTTCCAGGCAACCATGGATTTGAAATAAATTAAATCTAAAACAGACGGGAGATGCATAACACTTATTAATAAATACAATAAAATAATACTATTAAATACAAGATACATAACTGAACAATAATATATATAAATATAATAATATATATACTTACATGACAATAAATACTATAAATAAATATAATATATATTTAATACACGTAATCCATGAAAACTGATTTGAACCTAGCAGCATCCAACAAACGGTAATATAGGACAATCAGGTGTGATCACCAGTAACTGTTCTAGCACAGCCGACAAACCCTAGCACTGTGACAGGTAATGCATTTTCACTCTGTTCTTAAAGACATTTAAAGACTGAGATTGTCTGATGGTGACCGGTAGCGAATTCCATAAACGGATGGCTTTCACAGTGAAAGCATCTTCGTAGAAGGTGGTAGAATATTTCGGCGTAATGAGCGTAAGGGCGGTCGACTGCCTCAAAGAACGAGACTGAGAAGTTTCGTGAAAGAATTTAAAACGTTCCTTGAGATAGCTAGGGGTAGTAGGATTGAACAGAACGTTGTAGAGTAATGACAGGATGTGAGCATTTCTGCGAAGGCGAATGGGGAGCCACTTGAGCTTAGCGCGAAATTGAGAAACATGGTCATACTTGCGCAAGCCAAATATAAACCTTATACAGAAATTCTGAAGGCGCTCAAGTTTGTTAAATTGGTCCTCAGTGAGATCTAAGTAGCAGACATCGGCATAATCGAGAATGGGAAGCAGCAGTGATTGCACCAGCGCAATTTTAGTAGATGTGGGAAGAAAGTTCCGTAATCTCCTCAATGATCCAGCCGTGGCATACAATTTCCTACTGGTAGCTTCCAGTTGCGGAGCCCAACTTAAACAGCAATCCATAGTAATGCCCAGATTTCTAACCGTCTCGCTATATGGTATTGTATGACCGTCAAATTCCACTTGAGGAAGCGTAGACCAGTCAATTTTGGAAATCAGTCGAGAACTTCCTATAATAATGACCTGCGTTTTGGAAGGATTCACTTTTAAACCATACGCTCTACTCCACTCGAGTATACGAGCGAGATCATTGTTAATAGCACTAATTGCCTCAGGCAGTTTTTCAAGGGGTGCATGAGAGTAAACCTGAAGATCATCGGCGTACATGTGGTACGAAGACGAAAGATTGTGAGAGATGGTATTGATAAAGAAGGAGAAAAGAGGGGGAGAAAGAACACCACCCTGTGGAACACCAGCTGACGTGTCACACCAAGAGGAGTAGTTGTTATCGAGGCGAACGCGTTGCCTACGTCCGCAGAGATAGCTGCTAAACCACTCCACTGCCGAAGGAGATACGTTAGAAGAGCGTAATAAAGCTAGGAGAACATCGTAGTCTACCGTATTAAAAGCATTGCTAAAGTCCAAAAGAGTGAGCACGGTAAGATTCCGATTTTCCATGGAAAAACGAATATCGTCAGTAATGTTAGCAAGAGCACTAATAGTGCTATGGCCAGGGCGAAAACCTGATTGGAACGGGTTGAGAAGATTGTGACAGGAAAGATATCTACTAAACTGATTGTGGACAAGACGTTCAAGAACTTTAGATAGGAAAGGGAGAATGGATATTGGACGATATTCTGAAAAAGATTTGGGATTGGATTTTTTTGGAAGAGGTATAATTTGTGCGTCTTTCCATGCTGTTGGAAAAACTCCGGTAGAAACAGATTTATTTAAAATAACACATAATATAGGAAGGATAAAATCAAGAATTGGTACCAGCATGTTGCGGCTGATGCCATCACTGCCCACAGCATTAGACTTATACTTATATACATAAGATACTTTTAAAATAGTTTAGTATAAGATCTCACTTGTGTGTACTCCTGCTTAGGAAGAAGCCGAGCAGTTTGAGCGCTTGCAGCCTAATCAGCTGGCTCTCCGACGCGAGCAGCTTGAAGATTGTCCTCACTCCGCCCTACAAAATAATTCACCAACCAACTAAATAAAATGTGATGTGTTGCATTTGATTATCTTGCAGGTTTCAGGCAGGACTCTATTGCAACAAATTCAGCTTCAAAACTGACTATAGATTTACAAATACGTGGATGAATATTGATTCTAGTATAAAATTCACAATATCCAATTGTGTCAACCAGACCCTCAACCGTAGGATTTCTCGATTAAGTTATTTATCTGAATATATTTTGTACCTTAGCGTCGAAAGCGGGCACCATCGAACTGGGATGCTCCGACATCAATGAGATCAGCATTTGAAGGACATCGTGTAAGTTTTCGTCCTGGAAATCAAAGTGGTTTTTTAAAATAAAAAAACACAAAATACTAAAACTTAAGACATAAAACTTCGAGAAACGTGCCAGGAGAATCATTGGCAACGACTGTCTCGTTCGGACCAAGCTAACAAAGGCTTGATCATCGTCGAAAAGTAGCTAGCCTATCGGTATTTTATCGGATACATTTCGGAGAGTGTGCTTCGGATTTGCATGATCTTATTCCCCCCAGCCCATTCTTCTATCCAACGGCCAGGACCTCGAAAAGGCGACACCGTTTTATGGTTGATATACCAAAAACTCGTACGAAACGGTTTGATTCCACTTTCTTTATTCGAACTGCTAAACAGTGGAATGCGCTGCCCGAGCGGGTGTTTCCCGATAATTATAATCTGTGTGTCTTCAAGTCACGAGTGAATCGGTTTCTTCTAGGCAAGCGTGCTCCATCGAAGACTGCATCTTCGTTTATCATCAGACGAGATGACAGTCAAACGCAAGCCTATATCATATTTAAAAAAAAACTTTTAACGACATATAATTATTAGATTGGAACCTTAAAAAACACTAACTAAAAACCACTTAAAGTAAAGTGATCACCAAATGGCTGTAAGATTATAATTAAGCGAACATCAAGCAGTTATAGTTCGAGAGCCATCTGCCCAATAATTTCTTACCTCATGCATGGTAGTCAAGTAGTTAAGAATGGACTGCAACTCGTCCTCCTTTACTCCGTTTCCGATCATGATGAGCTGCTTTAGGAATAGCAGGATGTACGCTCGGATGGTCAGGATGTCTTTGTGAGCTGGTCGAGGACCTTCTGAAATGTTCATAACAATAACTTTATTTTTTCAAGGTGAACATTGAAAATAGTACCCAGGTATGTCCTAAAACTGCATCTAAAACCACCGGAGGACGGTTAGCAGCGTCCTCTCGGCTAACAGCGGTGATTATTCTGCGATTCCCAAGTCGCCTGCCAAGCGTGGTCATTATGGCAACCTCAATTAAAGGGAGGCATTTGTTCAGTAGAATACGTCTTATGGCTGAAGATGATTTTGGCTTTAAATATTAAAAACATGAAGGCTATATTTTATGTTTTTTTCCATACTACATCTTTTAGATGCTGGTAGCTATTGAAAACATAATGAACGGCAAAAACCTGGTATGATTGCTTTTCCCGAAGGTTATGACTTACCTAAACCTTTAGGCGTAATCCCGCTCTTCGCCCGCGGATTCACAACCCAGTAGTAAAATTTGAGCGTGTGTACTGTCTGCAGAACGGTGCTGACTCGCCTCACGCTGCCGTAGATGTGAGCGTCGGCCAGGAAGTCCGTGGCCAGGTAGCAGTAGAGCCTGGCCTGCACCGCGGCCGGCGTGTGGATCCACAGCGCCGGGTTGAAGAGGATGTGGTCCAGAAGCTGCCAGGTCAAAAAGGATTGGCAGAAAGACTGCGTTAGCATAGATTTGGCTGCCCGATGGCTGAAGCGTATGGTACTCTTGCTTGGCAGTTTTTAGAGAGCTCCTATGAAACGAAGGAGTTGAAAATTGTTTGTAGGGTCCGAAAACATTTTGGAGTTAGCTTTAGAAGCAATGAAAAATGTACAGACCGATTCTCGTTTACAGGACATTATTCTGCCACCTTGATACCTTAAGGTGCGACAACAACAATGTCGATAACTCGAGGATCAGCCGAAAATAATAGAATATTGCCGTTTGAGCGTGTCATGCTACGTCTAGGGGAGAAAAGGGAAAATATAAGTGGATGGTGTATTTAGTTTTCACGCCAAATAGAGGGCCACGAGATATTTATAAAAAAGTGCGTTAAAAATCTATGAGCTGTATATGTGTTCGTATTGTGCGGGAAACTGTTAAAATTCTTACCTTTTAACACATTATGTTACATGTGATTCTGTATCTGGGATTATATTTCTTTCTTTGGGATATACCTTACCATCTTTTATGTACACAGTTATACAATAAATTATTTCTGATTCTGATTCTGATTTCGATGCAAAAATATTGTTTCTGACATTAGTAAGTCTCAAGGGATCTCATAACTCTCCCATGGCTCTGTCTTTTTATCTCATAGTGAAGCTACATTTTGCCGGGTTATGTTGATGGTATCGATGACTAAGGCCGTTTGTCCACCGACGACGCCGTCACCGATACGTCAACGAGAACTAGCTGAGAACTAACGAGAAGTAAAGATACATAGATTACTATAGCCTCGTGTCCACCGCACGTCTGTCACGGTGCTCGGGTTACGGATGTGCGGTGGACACGCGGTTATAGTAAACTATGTATCACTATTTCGGCACGTCATCTCGTTCTTGTTGACGTCTCGTGGACGGCGTCGGTGGACAAATGGTCTAAAAGAATCGCGCCCACCAATTCGATCCGCGATCATATGCTGCCGGATCATCTTAAAATCCATCCTAATACCGATAAGATGATTTGAGTGACGGATAAATAGTAGATTACTCACCTAGGGAGCAAAGTAAAGGATATCTCTGATCTCATGCACATGAGATCTGAGGCTTCCGCTGCGGGGAGGAAATGGTTTCTTTCGCCCCGCAGGCACGTAAACAATGTTCAGTACTCTAGAATTCCCATCCAGTGCTTTTGCAGCAGTTTATGTGCTTAGTGTCACTATTCATTGTGCCTTTCTAAAATGCAACTAGTGTATTTTCCATATTTTTATGTACTTTAAAATTAGAACATTTGTGCTTTCTAAAAGTGTATCAATTGACTTTCCCTTCTAAATAAGGCCCCGTGGCGTGTAGCTTGTTCACGTGTGTGTGCAGTTGTGTGGGTAATATAAAACAGTGGGGGAATGGAATGTCAAGCAAGAGAAGCATGCGCTACAACCATCGAGAACAATAATCAAAATAATATTAACACGTGCTCCATCATAATAACTATTTATAAACAAATAACTTACTCGCCAAAACATTTATATATAATTTAAACCATCGGAATCTCATCATAGACATTGCATCCAGATATCAGATAAGAATGTAAGTAATACACTTTCTAAAAAGTTCCATTATCTTTGTCGATGCTAAATATATCTACATATTTCCAAACTGCATATACAAGTAGTTCTATACAAAACATTTCGACGAGTAAATTTCTTCAAAAGTTGAATTGCCAATTTCGAAGGTTTTTAACTGGTGGGAACAAAAGATGGCTGCCATTACGATTGCGATCTATTAGCGAAGATAGCAAGAGCAACACTTTTAGTAAGTATAGTTCTGTTAACTAAAACCTATGAAATCGACATATCAGATTAAATTATATCAGAATTTACACATTTAAAATATCCTGATAATGATAATCTGGGTTCCTCCTCGTGGTCAAACTGGATAGTCTAGCTGATTTGTCCAACAGGAAAAAAAACTATTTTACACATTGGAGACATTTATGTGCAAGAATAAGATTTCTGTATTATGTATAAAAAAATACAACTCAAGGGTAAATAAAGGACATGCGAACCGAGAGTTTCTTCAAATCAATTGCCCTTTCACAATAACTTTCAAATGATTGTATCAGAATTTCACCCGCCCATCATCATTTTTATGCTTCCACAGAAGATGCCAGCTTAAAGTGATAGCAGGTTAGGATCTGACAGTCAGACACAATAAAAAAATATATAACTACCATTATCATCCTAAATGTTCCTAAACCTCATTGATTAAAAAAAAGGTCACCCAGCAGTGACCAGGGGCCGTACCATGAACTCTTACTGCGGGACCGAATAGGCTCAGCTGCCGACGCTGGTGCGCGACCGTGAATTTTATGGCCCCACAATACGGCTCGTGGCGGCGCAGTGTCAGCTGAGTCTATTAGGTCCAGAAATAAGTTCATGGTACGGCCCCAGTAGTCCATAAAAAGTTTGTTGCTAACATTGCTCTGCCATTTTCAATACTAAACAATATTTTGACAGGCTATAGGTAAAAAAATACGGAATCACCAACTACCAACTATCTGGTTTCCATGTAACAAGATTTGCTTAGTTTGAGGCTAGGTGGCGCTGTGTGAAAAATTACCGCCGATATAGACCGATATATAGATTTTTTGCACCTGAAAATGTCAATACTAGGGTTTATGAAAACGTCTTGAGCTTTCAGACCAAAAGTCGAATTCAGTTTAGTAAGAGAATGGATGGCAAATGGTACAGCAGGGTCAACTTATACGGATACCTAACTAAACTGACTTACTGACGTTTTACCCTAACACCTTTTCTTGAGCGACCCGCTAAAGGTATCCGACAATTCCGTAATTTCTCGCAAATGGTCGCTAATTAGCAAAGCAAATAGGCAAACGGGCTTAACGCCATTCTCATGTAAACTGGCAGATGTGTACGGAAAGATTAATACGGTCAACATTTGTTGGTACTGTTTGATTTGGTTTACATGCGTTTATAATGATAGGAATCAATTCATTTGTATAGACGTAACCTACTGCAACCGCACCAATGAGTTATTTGAAAAAGTAATTATGGATTTAAATTAAATTCACTGGCTTATCGATGAATGTAAATATCGTAAGAAACGTGCATACGCCAGGAGAAGAATTTCGGTAGGTGTTAACGACGGGCCACCGTATTTGCTATTTTGTACAATAGTTCCTACATGTTTTATTTATACGGGAATACTCACGTTTAATTAAATCGGATACTCCGACTATAGTTTCGATCACATCCGGTGACCTTTTTCAAAAATGTGTCAAAACCACGTCAGTTTTCATAATAAAATAGTTCCTACATTATTTGTAAAAGGGGATGCGCAGATGCGTGCCGCGGTGGGAGGTCGCTTAGGTTTCATGGCCCGTCGTCATCGCACCGCCTCCACGCACGGTGCGTATTGCCATGTCATATTTTCAGCCTATACTACCTTTAGTCAGGGGGGTGACACTCCGCAGTTTAGGTATGTTCGGCCGGAGCTCCGCTCCGAGAGGAGAATGCAAGGCTGAGGTCAGTGGCCGCCCGCACGCTAGCCTCGTCGCACGTAACATACGTGATAGAAAGAGAGCGGTATATCTAGGTGAATATAGCGAGCGGTATCCAGCGCTGTGCGAGTTGAATTGCTACTTTATTGCCTCGTAGATAGAGTCCTTATTTATTTCGATTCCTTTGCGGAATGAACTTTCTGTATGTAGTACAATTATTTATTCTATGCTTTAGTTAAAATAAAAAGTATTAACAGTGGTCAGTTATTTATTTTTGCAGTTTGACCAGCGGTTTGTGTCGGTATTAGACGACCTAAATTTCGCACACGCGACTGTTTTTTATTTGTAATTCTACTTTACGTGAAATAAAGGTACCGTTTTCTTTACGTCGCTTTTAGTAGAATTAATATCGAGTTGACGCAACGTGCTATGGCCATTAGTCTGTCATTTATAATTTCGAAAACAAACTTTATTTAGTACTTTAGAAACAACGTTATTATCTACAAAGTGAACAGTTCCAAGTTTCAGCGTCTCACTTCCGGGCAAACTTTCCCCGGGGAGCTACAAAAACAATTTATTTGCCAACTTAATAAATCAACAAAATAGGCCCGCGAGCGAACTGAAATCTGTTACCAAATTAGCTTAACTGTGTACTGCTATAAACTTATTTATGGTGGCAATTCTGCACCTTATTTATTGCTGCCATAGTTCAAGAAGAGCGGTGGGTTAATGTGGGAGCAGGTGCGACACACTAAACTTGAGTGTGTGCGTTATAAAACAGCACACAGATATTATTAAACAATATAAAGTACAGTGAAAGTGTTGAACTAATTTAACGACGTAGTTAAGAATGTTTATAAACAAGATATTGAAAAAAGACACGAAAGTTTGCAGAATATCATCAACAAAACTAACCAACTTTGACCATTGTTTAGACTGATCACCTGCATTTTAAGTTTGTTTTTAAACCTTAAAATAAATTTAATTTTAACTTAATAAACCTTAATTTGCAATCTTTATACTCATTACTCTTACACAATTGAAAATGTAATAAAAACCTGTAATCATTAATCACAATATTGTGCCCAGCACATGATGAAATGTTATTTGTACGTCTAACGCAAGCTACTGCGCTTTGTGTGCATCCCGGCTAATTCTAGTAAGTCAGAATTACTGTGCTGAATTCTTTACTCTGTGGTACCTCGTACCTCAAGTCGCCATATTTCAGACGTAAAGTAAACACCGA
This sequence comes from Erannis defoliaria, assembly GCA_905404285.2. Taxonomy (NCBI): domain Eukaryota; kingdom Metazoa; phylum Arthropoda; class Insecta; order Lepidoptera; family Geometridae; genus Erannis; species Erannis defoliaria. The sequence goes on along the minus strand of FR990082.1, from coordinate 766,443 downwards.
GTTAATTCCTGTTGCCGCGATAGAAATAAAAATAATTTAGCGCCATTTTACACCGACGCCGTTTAATATTCATCAGAGAATTCAATATCAGTTTCATTAAGAACGATTTCTATTCATTATTTTACAAGTTTCTTAATTAACGTGTATTTTTACTTTATAAACTGTATTTTAATACGTTAATGAAGTCCAGTTGAGGAGGTAATTTGACAGTTATGTACACAGTAATCATGACTGTTTCTCATCACATATTTCTCGACGTTGTGCAGAAAGAAATATATCAATAGTAGACTCTACCTTAGAGAGAATGTAAATGCTACTACCAAAATTAACTGACTTCAAAAAGGAGGATCTTAATTACGGTTGTATTTTGTTCACTTATTTTTATGTTTATTACCTCTGAACTCCGTCATGTACAAAACGATTAAGGAAAATTCTATACTTTGAAATTGGTCCCCATAGAAAAATCGATTCCATCGTATTTGTATCAAACTAACTGTCGTCCAAATTTATTTTTAATTTGTTTATTGCTATAGACTATTCGATAAAGAGCCATCAGCAAGCCCCACGTACCTGTTTGAGCAGCAAGTCGCTATTAGGCGAGCAGCAGGTGACGAGATGCTTGGTGAGGTGCAGGAAGGAGGCGAGCGTGTCGGCAGTGAGGTGGTCGCGGCTGCAGCGCTGCAGCATGTGGCTGACGACGAGGAAGCCGCGGCACTGCAGCATGTGCTGCTGCACCGTGCCGCACGACTCCACCAGCGAGCACACGAACCCCAGCAGTTTCGAGCTGAAAACACAACACAGTTATTAAATATAATGCATATATACCTACAAAACAAATGTATAGAAAAGAAATAAACCATTTTGAGATATATTGCTAGAATGGCTGTAAATGTCGAGTTGAGAAACTTACAAGCCTGATATTAGATTAAGATCAACTGAAAGGGAACTAATGCGGTATAAGTTACCACTTAGACCTTCGGAACAGTATCTGTAACAGCTCTCGTGCTGCCCCTAATGGGCCGACCCCGTGAGAAGGCTCCATATGACATTTCTGAGACCCATGTCATCCGCGGTTAGTGCGCGCGGCCCACCGAGCTCATACACAGAGGAGGTGGCATACACATTACAGATTACACAACTGTGAACCGTGACGCCAAAGTGCGACGTCGACGTCAATATTTTGAGCCTACGTTTATAAACCGTACAGCCAAGATATATATAATTTCTTTTAATCGCGGGTTTCAAATTCAACTGGTTAGTTTTTAAGCGGTGATGTCTTCGAAGATGAAACACGTCGACGTGGAAGATACTTATTCACGCTGACCTTGAAAATTTACCTAGATCGTTTCCTTGTTTACTTAGAGATAATCTAGATATTTTAGAGTGAATAGATATAACAGGTACAGGTACAGGTACAGGTAACGACCTATAGGGTGCTTCTGTTTTGATCGTCGGAAAACAACAGGTTAGATCGTTGTCAAATGTAGACTTACCAGGAATCATGGAATGAAATCCATATAGACCTCCTGAAGTTGTAAGTGGGAATATTTATTCCAAACATCCTATTGTGTGTAACATACATTACTACGATAAATGCGTCCGATTCCATTACGACGATTACTCAAAAAAGTTGACGTAACAACCGCGGTAGAGTGTAACTATCGACCACGAAGTATCAAACAGCTATATGGCCTAACATAGCCTATACACTATACAGGTATGATTAAAAGATGAAATATGCCATCTTTTCTTTTCCCTCCTCCATGTCGCGAGCCTTTTGGCCGCAGGTTAGTAGGTAAGGAAGGTGGCCATTAAACATTAATACGAGAAATAGGTCCGGGTATCCATCGGCAGAGAGGGCAATCAAGGTACAGGAGAGGGTGATGCGATCATAAAATTCACCTATATAGGTGTAGATCTTTAAATAATGTCGTTATTATTCATTAATTTACGATAACTTTATGAGAAACGTAGGTGCACGTCTTGCCGTACTTTTTAGATTTTTGCTTGTTTTCGAGGGAAAAATTACTAATCACCGTCATCGTGACGCTCTCGCCTTCCAAGTAAAATTTTGTCAAAACTACTTCAGCCATTTATGACGTGTAAAACGTTATAAAGATACTTTCATCTTTAACCCAAGAATCATCATCATCAGCCCGGAGACGTCCACTGCTGAACGAAGGCCCGCTTAGACCGCCACACTGTACGACAACCTGCCATTTGCATCCACCGGTTGCCCGCGTCTTTTACAATGTCGTCGGTCCACCTAGTGGGAGGCCTTCCTACGCTGCGTCTTCCGGTTCGCGGTCGCCACTCAAGAACCTATCTTCCCCATCGTCCAAGTCCCAACGTTTCCCATCGTTCCCAACGTTTTCCTTCGTTTGCCATCGTTTCAGTCCAAGAATGAGAGAAGGTAAAAATTCCCTATAGAAACAAATATTATTCTTGTAAGATGATACAAGCGTGAAAACCCTAGAGGCGTAGCAAATGATGGTAGTGGTATCATCATAGTGATGACCAGGGCAATACAGTCGGCTTGATCGTCGGCTGTTCGCTTTAAGCCATCCCTATCATGAGTCTTATGATTCACGAGAGGTCGTCCACGACTTCTTCACCACTTTAAATCATCCCGAGCAAATCAATTCAATCAATCAATTTTCATCACTCTGGCTCACTATTCAACTTTAAAAACAAAGAACTTTCCATGCAACACCCCCCCCCCCCCCTTAAATCGTCCCTGTCAAAAAAATATTGAAAACAGATTTTTTTATTTTAAATGAACTATTTAAATCCAAATTTTCGTGACTAAAAGTACAAAAACAAAGGACTTTCATACTAACTTTAATCCCCATATTTTACCCCCTTAAGGGTAGAATACACCCTCCAAATTTCATGTCTCTAGGACCAGCGGTTTAGGCTGTGCGTTGATATATCAGTCAGTGAGTCAGTCAGGACTTTGAATTTTATAGAGATTTTGTTTTATAATTTTATAAATATAGATTTCATTTTTTATGGAATAGAGTGACGAGCCGAGCGAGACAATACCCTGGTGGTAAGCGTCACGCCTGTCCATAACAGTAGTAGTGCCAGATTTGAGAACTTGCGAACAAAAACCTGTGCCGCACTCCATTGCGCTCGTCACCTTGAGATATTAGATGTCCGTCTTTTTACACATTTTTTGTATTCTTCTTCATATCTGTGAAAACTTTAAATTGGCCTCTATTCTTAATAACTCTATCTAACTGTGTACATAGCTGTAAGTTTTCCTATGAATATAAAATAAGACCGGACACAGTAATGCTTGCACGCTACTGCTTCGCGCTTGAATAACCGGCAAAGGTGTGGTACTTCCCTAGGCAGACTCTGCAATACAGTTCCTACCACTTCAACCTCATATCATATCATAGCAGATATAAATTCAGAAAAATTAAAGTCGAATACTCTATTCAATGATCAATACTGAATTCGTTTATTCTCTGTTTACTGTATGCTTTATATTCTCAACCAATCGTCTGCCAGTGAAGACGCTCCTCACTCCGTCGCCGCTCCACCTCGCTCGCCAAATAATTGAGGGCTTGAACCGACTGCAAACACCGAAACTGCATTTAGCGCTTCACTGCGACGAATATTAACGAGCGGGCTCGAAGACAGAGGGGGGGGGGGGGGGGGGGTGATTAGTTCGCAAATATCAAGTTTCTGAACTGAACTAATACGAAATCTATAGGATTTACTCAGTTGGAACCGTGAGTGTCCGTCTCTTTAGATATACAGGATTAGTTCTAATCAGTTATCATTTTAAGGGCATATTCTGTACATCAAAACAAACAACTTTTACTATGGGCCCAACATCGAAATCGCGAAAAAAAAATCAGCTGTTCCATACAAAAAGTTCATCGACCTTGGACAAAATGTATGGAGCAGTTTTTTTTGCAAATTCAACGATGGCCCATAGTAAATGTTGTTTTTGTTTGTTTTGATGTACAGAATATGTCATTAAAAGGATGCTAACTGATTAGAACAAACCCTGTATAATTGAGTATGTTACTTCGTAAGGACAGGGCAAACTAGACGTTTTCAATGACATCGAATTAGTTATGTGCACAAGTATATTTTTCTCCAGTGTGAAGTCAGTCGCACGTTGACTTCGTTGTAAGCGGTCGTTGTTCTACCGGCTCTTAGTTTGAACACCGTTATCCTCCTAGTCTAGGATATCATTGTCTCAAAATTACGATCGACTTTTACTATGAGGCACAGCACAGAAATCGCAAAAAAATATACGACATAAGCCAGAAGACGTCCACAGTTGGACCTTATTAAGGTCTAACTGTGGTCTTCTTTCGAGGGGTTAATTTGGATTTTTTTTAAATGGTAACTTTAAATTTCTAATTATGAAACCTAATTTGGACTAGCCAGCCACATTAGTGCGCATGCTAAAAAACAGTTAGGGTCGCCGTGATCGAAAACGATGTGGAGGAATGTATACTATGAGAATAATCGACTGATTGTAGTAAGCCAGCAGTGAGATGTGGATACTGTGTAACTATTGTATCACACCATCGTCATCGTCATCGTCAGCCAGAAGTCGTTCACTGCAGGACGAAAGTCCCCTTGTTGTTGTTTTTAATAGTTCCTGGCCATGGATACTAGTCCTTCAGCCGAATACATATTTCTTCATCGATCCTTCTTTGTGCAGTTAAATGAGTCGTAGTCACAGTCCAAGTCACACACAGTAAGTCACAGTCAAGTCAAATCACGCCCTAGTAAAGTCGTGGCAACTTTACTACAAGCTTCTTCGGAGTTTTGGAAACAACATGAAAAGATATGTTTCACCGCATTATATCACTTGCCCATACTCGTGCATGTAATTCAACACTCAATGAATAAAACATCACCTTTTTAAATCATTAATTCGCGAAAAAACATAAGTTTTAGAAAATAATAGAATGCAACGACATGATCCGTGTTCCGTGTTCCCGCCAAAACTCCTGATATAAGTTTGTCCACTTATTACGCCGCAGCCTGTACACAGTGTAAACTGACCAGAGCAGCGGGTCCCGCTTGGGGTCGGCGGCGGGGTTGTCGTGCGGCAGGTCCAGCTGCGCGAACAGCGGGAACAGCACCTGCACGCCGCCGATCGAGTTCAGCGCGCTGTGGATCGAGTGCGTCACCACCGCCTTCACCTCCTTCAACAAACAAAATAACCTCATAAACATGCAAAATAATTAGACCATAAAGTCTACTTGTCCATCAAAGGTTGCTTCATTACATAGAAATAATAAACATAAAGCACATAATTTTATGTAATTTTTTTATATTCTTACTATTGAACATTTATTATTACAAATAGTAATAGTTTAATATAAGTATTATCTATTATATAATTTGAATTACATTAATTAAATTATTATAGGTACTAAATTGTCAATATAAAACACTTAAAAAAATAACCTAATAACTAATCAAATAACCCGCCCCTGACCGTTCCCGGTGCACATAATGCACATAATATAGCCCGAATAACATTACTGGGCAAAATAGATTTGACACCAATATCTCAGGCGACCAGCGCAGTGCAGTGTGGCGCTGGATTTGTTCGCAAGATCAAAATTCTAGCACTGCTACTGATACGGGCAGGCATGATGCTTATCATCAGGCAAACGTCTTGCTCGTCTTGTCACCCCACTGTATAAATAAGAACTAAAGCACATGTTTCATAGAAGAAATAGGAGATGAGTTTTTTTCACGTTGGCGACAAAATTTCATTTTTGGCTAGGTGGCGAGCGTTTGATGGTAAGCGGCGTTGTGGTCTTTGTGCCTCATCATTACTGTTATTATTGCTAAACCTATTAAAAGTGCGAGAATAAGGGCGCGTTTCCGCGCGGTGTTGAAAAGAGCAAAAGGGAGACGTGCAGGACAGAATCGACCAACAATCAAAGATGTTAACTACCGTGACTGGTCAATTCCTGCTCTCTCTACTTTCTCCGTCTTCGCCTCGCAATTGCATCTTAAAATGCAGTATAACGACAACCAAGTCTGTTTTTGCAATTGAGTGTCAAGCGGGCGCGACGACCGCCTGCTGGTAAGCATCACGTCTGCCCACAACAGTCCAGTAACAGCAGTGCCAGAATAGTGAACTTGCGAATACATTTCATTATTTATATTATTTCATTTTATTGTGACATACTTAATGAAATTTGACGTGTAACTTTGGTGTTATCAATAAACGATTTGTATTTGTATTTGTACAATCCTGCACTGCGCTCGTCACCCTGAGATATTAGTCGTCAAATCTCTTGCCCAGTAATTTCTGTAGTTTCTCTGGTATTTGCACAGTAAGTTTAACAGTAGAAAGCATAATTTCGCTAGTAGTGGCTCCTGTTTACCTGTAGCATGAGCGCGTGCGGCGTGTGCACGAAATAGGAAACGTTCCCTTTGGGCGCGGACTGCAGGCACAGCTGCCCGTCCGTCGCCACCGGGTTGTACATGAACACAATCGCCGAGGACAGCTTGCCGTCATACAGCACCTGGACATACACGGTACGAGTCAATATGCACATAGAGGTACGGAAGGAGTATTTTCGGTGACTATCCCATCAAAGACGAATGGAGCGTAGAGTAGACGTGCAGATTGGGAAACCACAAAAAAAATTTTCACACTTGTGATTGGTTGATGTCTGCACACCAACTCTCCGTGTCAATTCAATATTTTTTTCAAATTCAAAAATGTGTATTAGATTTACAAGGAACATTTGTCAATGGGAGTCACTGTGTGATGGCGTTTACAAAAAGAGGACAACAACATTTTTGGTAAATTTTTTTTTCGTTAATTTAACAAATTTTATTAGCTAAAGATTTGAAATATAATTTTAATTATGCAAGTAACATTTATTCACGATAAGAATAAGATCTCAAGATGATCTCTAAACTCATACTTGCCCTCAGTTCACGCAGTTTGTGTAAAAATGTATGCTGAAGAAATTGAGGAAAAAAGGAAATAGAGAACATATCCTGGCATCTGGTATGGTCTTAATACGAGTTTGAATAATTCACACTTTAGTTGGTACATAAAAGGCAAAAATAAAAATCGAAGTTTCTACCTTTACTTTTAAATTTAGCTCAAGTTAACAATACGTTATCCACTCGTAACATCGTAACAATCTAAATTAATACATAAAGAGAGCACTTATTTATTATGTAATTAGAAAAAAAATAAAAATATATTTTTTATTTCTCATTGCTACATTATGAATTGTCATTTTCTAGTCACAAGTGAATCCCATTTTAATAAACGTAACATTAAACATTTAATAAACAACATGCAAACGTTACAATATACGTCATATATACCAACTAGAACATGCAACAATAAGAATATCCATAAAGCTTTCTGTCGCCCAAGCATTAGTATACCAACAAAAAATATATACATTTATTAGGTTTTAGAAAATGTATAAGTACTTGTACATTTTCAAACACTCACATCACATAATATAGTTTATTAAAATAATAATACCTTAGTATATTATATGTACCATTTAGTTTAGTTCATAATAAACATACTGGGTGTTTCGGTGAACGAAGGACATATTCTAGGATATCATAGTACTCATCATTGTGAACAGCTTTTATTAAGAGGCTAGGACAGAAATCGTGAAAAAAACCAGCTGTTCTATAGGAAAATATCATTCAGTATGGTTCGCGATTTCCGAGTTAGCCCCATAGTAAAAGTTGTTCATATTGATGAGTACTGTTAAATCCTAGAATATGTCCGTCGTTCACCGAAAATCCTGTATAAACAGTTCAGAACCAATCTTCGCAAAATATAAAAAGATAAATTTAGAAAGTCATTCTTTACAAAAGTAACAAGTCACACCCACACAAGCAAACAATGATAAACACAAAGGAACACAAGACGACACGAATAGACAGCAATAAGACAAACACGTCGCAACATTGACGAGGGTTGGACTTAGGAACACCAATAATCTTGTTAAGCTAGGATTTCAGTACTAGATTAAGTAAGGGTTGCCACTTGCCACGACAAAATGGTAACAGTTAAAAAAATTAAGAACCTACTTGGATTAGTAAATGAAAGATGATTGACGTGCTCGATATTATATCTTATTAGTACCTTTTAAATTATAACAGAATAAGTACTACAAAATGACTAATTTAAATTAAATATCAAATTTAAATTTTAATATCACAAGCGCCACGAACATCATCAAAATTCAAAAACGAATAAATATAATCAGAAATTCTGCAATTGAATTAACTAGCACTTGTGTTAGGTTTTGATGAAAATATAATAAAAGAAGCGGCAATGTAAACTTTTAACTAAATAAACTTCGCCAAGAGAACTATCAAGATATTACAAATCTACGTTTCTCAAAGTTGCCAGCCCTACGGACGAATCCAAGTAAGCGCGACCGCTAGTTTCGACCTACAACACAGTACCGAGGTAGAATAAACAGTTTGTAGAGTGGAGCAACCCTAACGCAAATGGCATCTCAGTTTTGTCACTGTGTGTATAATGTTTATTAGAGTAGTGCAGAAGTTGTATTTGTATGTGTCATAAATAGCAGTATGGACATTTAAACGTTGTGACCCAATAAGTAGGATATTCAACAGCTTATAGGGCCTTTGAAGAAGAATTTATATTTCAAGCTTAATTAATGGAGGTAAAAAATATTGTAGTATTTTCAATATGGTCTTCATCGTTTTCAAGAAAACCCAACGTTGAAAAAATTGTAATACAAGTATTTTTTGAACTAAAAGGAAGCCCGAATCCTAGATAGGACCGTTGCTTCACACTAAGTGGAGGTAGATAAAACAAACAAATTTCAAATATAAACACTAAGTATCATTGTATTATTCTAGATGCAAATTGCAGTTATAAACTGTGGAGCCCAAAACGGGTCAGTGGGTCATTTAAGTGAATTTTATACAGATCCAAAGCTAATTGTTCTCGTAAGTATTTAGTGTAATCTTAGGAACCCATACTGTTTTTACGTCCACATCGACGTGTGTGTGTGTGTGTGTGTGTGTGAAGTGTCAAAGTTGTAATGTGTGTGTCAGTAAGTGGGGAGCACTAAAAGCTTCCCGGGGGTAGCGTTACACGAGAATGGGGGGATTATGTGCGTCCCCGCCGCGGCCAAACCGCTTCGAGTGCCTCGCGGACCTATCTGGTTTCTTTACTGACTTGGACAAGTGAGAGGTTTAGGAAGATATGCACAATCAGATATGTGTAAGTGTATTCAAAAGACTAGAGATATTTTAAAACTGTGTATTTCGGGTCAGCGCTCAAAAATGACTAGTGACTACGATTGAGAACTGTAAAACCGTACCATGTGAAACCGTTATAATTATTTTATCTCAATGACTTGTTAATTAATAGATTTATTTACAATTTTTTTTGGATAAGTTCATAATAAATTCCTAACCTCAGTCATCGTTTTCCAAAAGGCGCAGAAATATACCTACACTCAAACAAGATTAAATTACATTTATACCGCGAAGCGTGTAGCACAAGCCTGATGGAAACTATTCCATCTGGTACAAACTCACAAACTCTTGAGTTCCAGCGACACAGCCGACATACGACGCGGAGCGAAGCGGAACTAACTTTTTGTCGCGAAGCATCTTCGAGCTTGAAATGTGTCGCCAGCAGAAGTTTCAAACTTGTAGTTATTGGTGGGAAAGCTATTAATGTCCTGACTTGTAATTTGTTTTACTTATATGACTGATCATCAAACCAACACCACCAGCCAGGGTGGTGGGGGTGCGCGATAAAATCCGGAACGAGGATATTCGCCTAAGGACCAAAGTCATCGACATAGCTCGCAAGGTTTGCAAGTTGAAGTGGTAAAGGGCAGGCCCCATCGCTCGACGAACTGATAACCGATGGGTAAGAAAGTTTCTTGAGCGGCGACCACGTACCGGAAGACGCAGCGTAGGCGCGGCCTCCCACTAGGTGGACAGACGACATTGTAAAAGTCGCGGGCAACCGGTGGATGCACATGGCAGGTTGTCGTACAGTGTGGTAGAGTGGTGGAGTTGGTAGAGTTGGAGAGTTGGTATCAGTTTAAAAACACGTATATTTGTAGAATTGTCATCAAGCACATTTGCACTTAATGCCGGCTAGCGCGCGGCCCGTCACATTTCCGTTCTACTTTTAGTGCATTTTACAGCTAGAGAAATAAGTTTATTTAGAAAGACTGGACTTTTCCTAATAACTGTTATAACTGCTTCTTGCCTAATAACTGGATAACGCTGACCATTCAGTAGTTAATACGTATTACATTTAGCTTATCGTTTTTTTATAGCTTTGTGCTATAAAACAAAAGACAATTTTGTTTCGAACCAATTGAGCTGTCACCGCTTACGAAAAACTTCTTCTCGAGGTCCACAGAAATCTATCTGGCTTCCTGCGCGTCTCGTACTTGCAAACATTCCCTAAGTTATGACTTGGGGCGCTTTGTTTTTAAGTGACTCTAAGTTAAGGAAACTTAAGCTTTGAAGTATGGAAAAAGTTAGGTGGCATTTCCTTGACCTAGTTCTTCAGACTGTAATATTTTAAAGGACTACGAGGATATCTTCAGGTAGTGTTTTCGTACAAAGGACGGCAGAATACATGCGTTACATTTTTATCGTGTCAGGGTTTTGTTATGTTATTAAAATCTATCTAAAATGTGAAAACGTGACTTCTATATTTACAAAAGACCTGGACCGATGCAAATTTCATGACAATCGACGAAAGTATCGAAAAATATCGTTTAAATAAATGTACAAACATACGCACTGATTTCATTAATTCCTCTACTATAATATGATTTTAATCATAATAATATTGTATTTAATATAAATAAATAATTATAATAAATATTGGGGGACATTTATTACACACAGCGCCATCTAGCCCCATACTAAGCAAAGCTTGTATTATGGAAACCAGATAGCTGACAGAATACTTATATACAATTATTATTTTTCGTAAATACATACTACACCCAGACACAGAACAAACATCGATGTACGTCACATAAATGTTTGCCCTGGATGGGGATCGAACCCACGCCCTACAGCTCTGAATGCAGACATGCTACCAACTGAGCTATCAGGCTGTCCTAATAACATAGGCAATGAACAAATTAAGTCAGAATATCACGTAACTTAGTTTTACTGTACCTAGTAGCTCTCCAATGATCCGAAGTTATTGCTGTAATACTACTTAGCGACAATTAATGAGAGACCTCGGTATTGAACCTCAAACGAATAGCGTGCTAATAAAGTTTTCTATTAAGTTTCACTCGTTCACGACTCAATTTAGGGGACTAAGTATGTTGAGCCAATTTGTTGAGTAGTATAATTAAATAAGAAAGTAGAAAAGTATTTGCGAGATATACTTAGTTACTTAGCTACAAACAATTTACGAAGTTTTATTCGAATGGCTAATAATAGCTCTCTGAAAACTACATTAAATTTAGCAGTTACGTTTTCTGAAATTTATTTACTTTGCAGTACCAGAGCTTATTTTGGGAGAATGTTAGAAAGCTTCTACTTACCGAAAGTTAGATTACGATGCTCTCTCATAATTTAAGTGCACATAAGCCATGTACCAAGCTTCCATAATTCATCAAGAGCTGTTAAACCCACATACGATGGTAAAGTTTAGTGCCGAAACTCTTCGCTTGCCAGTACGAAATATAACAACCTCGGTTTTACGGTAACTACCGAAGCGTAGCGTAAACGCATCAAGTTTATGCTGTGCTCCTAGTAAAATATTGAATGGCTCGCCATAATCATAACGTGGAGAAGTTATTAGTGTAGTTTGACTTTTGAACTACTGAAATATTGTAACATGTGAAAACAGGAATCTTCCCCAAGTTTCGGCCTTGGAAGAGTTACGAGTAGCTCTTAGATAATAAACTGCTAAAGTGGCTACTTTAGGCCCGCTACGCGGAGCGAATGGTACCACTTCCTCCCCGCAGCGGCACGTAAAATCGTACACGCCACGGGAGCAAGTAAAGAAGCCCCAGATCTTATGTTTGTCACCCTCGGCTTTTGTGATCTGCGACATTCTTAACTTTTACTCCCTAGGTGAGTAATCTAATATTTGATGGGCCGACGAGATAATTCATGTAGAAAATTATTTTTTAGGCTTGGTGAGTAGTCACTTTAAAAAAAAGAGTTTTATAGATTGATTGAGATGATTTCAACATCAATGGATTAGTAAATTTAGTGTAATACCTAATTAACTTTTATTTCTGTTGGCAACTCAGCATTAACCTTTCTACTGGACTTCTTTGTATTTATTTATTTGATACACAAAACAGAATACACTCTTTACATTTGCATCGTATAGGTTACAGTTATAAAAAAGTTCTTTGAAGTAATAAAGTGATTTATACAACAAGCCACCTTTATAAATAGCTTCAAAAAAGCTTTGATTTCTATTACACAGGCTTTCTATTTCATGAACAGGTTTTTATTTTGTTTCCCAGTATTTAACTAAAGGCGTTAAATTTCGAGAAGTCATATTTACCAAAAACAAATTTCTATAAACCCATTTTACATATTTCGCTACTAATAATGATTTTAAATTACGTTTAATACAGTTTAATTTATTCTGGGTTTCATAATTAATTTCTGTGAATTATGGACGGAATATTCATGAAAGATTCATATCTAAAGTACCAGGATCACACAGATATTAGTCAAATTAGGAGGTTACGTCGAGCCTTCTCTGAATTTCCATGGCTTCAGGAGTCAATTTGATAAGAAAAACTGACAATTAGTAAAGTTTTAATAACTGCGTTGGGAAACTTTTTTTTAGAAAAACATTGTAATTTTGCCAAAAGTTTTTAATTGGAACCGGTTTCATGAATGACATTAGATTTGCCACCAATGATCAACATAGAGTAAGTAACGAATTTTGTATGTTATTTAATGAAGATATTCTCACAGAAAATTAACCATATTATTAGATAGTTTTAAAATCATTTTATTCGAGGAGTCTAGATTGGACTAGACCACAATCCTCAAACTTACATTAATTGCGTACGTTTTAATCAAGTAATTTTATTTTTTATTTTTTTACGTTTGTCTTATTTTTTGTTTGTTTTTGGCAACTTTTACAGTAAAATTCGAGAAGATTGATTAGGTTAATAAAAATAAAACTGATATTAAATCTTCAGTTTATGAAATACAGGGACGCAAATTTTTTGTGGATTTTTCCCAAAACTTAATTCACCTATATAATCTGTCTGGCTTACGTTATCTAAGCTATGAAAAACCTTGTGGTAGCTAAAAATACTTATTTTTTGGTAACGCTGTGTGAATTTTATATTAATTTTCTAATGGGCAAACACGGGCCGTACCAGGCAGACATAAAACTAAGGTGTTGGAGTCAGCAGGGTGCGCTTATCCTACCGACCGACCATACAGAACTAACATTACGACAACTGCGTACACAGAACTAAATGTAGGCAGTACGTAAATTCACGCCTTGTTAAAGTAGAGTCGAATAGGTTCAATAATTATTAGGCAATTTTACACATGAAAAGAAGTCATGGCACAAGTTTTTAACTTGAGAGATTATAGAAAAGTTTTGAAATGTAACGCGACTGTAGGTCTAGGACCCTAACGCCGCGGCGCGCGGCGACGACCTTAGCTAGGCGGTGCCTCGAGCGGCGCGTGGAGCATGTCGCGACCTTCGTCGCCATGCCACGACCCAGCAGCGGCGGCGGCGACTGCGACCGCGTCGTTTGTCCATCGCGCTCGCAGGTCGCGCAGCTCTGAGTAGTGGGACCCGCGCTGCGAGTTAGTTAACTTTGTTTTACAAGCACGCCTCTCCGCTCACCGGATCGGTCGCGTGTTTCCGCGCCGCCTGCCTGTCCGCAAGTCGCACCGCAGCGGCTCGTGGCTCGCTCTGAATAACTTCTTACATTTGTTTTCACCGCGGTCGCAAACGCGAGACGTACGTCGCCAAGGCCAAGGGTACATGGCCAAGGGGTAACACATTTGGGTAATGGGTTGCAGTGCGGCCGCCCTTATGTAGGTACACGAGCCTTAAGAAAGCATCGAATGAAATTCTTTGTTGAAAGTTGTGTAGCTGTTATAAACTACAGTAATACTACCAGCCGAGCATAAAGGCGAACTTCCACAAACGGCGCTGGACAATGGTCTGACCAAACAATCGCTATTAAGCCCACCACAACAAGGCATTCTCAGCTCTACCTCTTTACTATACTGTTTCAATTGCATTGGTATAATGTTCGAGGCGCATTACGGGCATTAAGAGGCGTTAAACAGTTGACTATTTAATGGGCGGGTTAATGGTCAGTTTTAATGGGCAACCTAAAGTTGCTAAATAAATAAAAGCGCTAAGATTTTCTATCTGAATTAAGAGATCAGCTTTAGTGCAATACTATGTATCTGGCGAATTATATATTATGTAGGTGCGTAATATGTAACATTTACAATCGACGTAATTTTTACATAAACTAAGTACTTAACATTATTAAAATTTGTTTGTAGGTTGCAAATTTAATAAGTTTGCCGACAACCAATCTCTTAATTAATTCTACGAAAAACTATCATAATGAGTTCAACATTACAATATTCCAGCACAATTATTAATGTTGTCATCCCAAAGTAAACCTTAACCCACACAACTTCAAACAGTGCCTACAATATACTCTTAGAAAATATTCTGTTATAAGAAATATTGCTACTTAATAATGTACAGGGTTTCAGTCACATCAGAAGAACCTAATTGAAAGAAGATTCGCTCAAATATTAGTCGGCCAAAAATGAACGACTTGAAAGAACTTGATTAAATATTTAAACGGGCGAATCAAAGAGAAGATCTTTCGAGATCTGGAGACAATAGAGCTGATTTCGCCGAAATCGGCACAGCCCGAGTCTGGAATTACAGAATACGGACTCCTTTGTAAGTGTTGCTATCTTTTGTTACCTAAATTATACCCATTTAGATGGAACAATTATTATTTAGTCTACAACTAAATTAAGCAAACCGAGGTCAATGTCCTTTTTACTCGTACATGCAGAACTTTCTTAAGCTTTTAACAAACTTGCAGATTTGGTTCACGGTAATTGCGGCGGACCAACGAGAGAAAAGAGAAAAAATATAGGTCTAGTGGTTTGGTCCGGCCGCACCAAATCTCCTAGTCTATCGTTTTTAATGCCGATATTTTTTTTCTTACCGTAACTCATCCAATCTTAATTAGAGTAAGAATCAAATGTTAGTAATGAAATAGGTTAGTGTTTGAATTGTTATCTCCTTACCTTCTCACTGCCATATAAAAGTAATCTCAAACGAATTGCAGTCTTACTTAAAAAAACTTTTCAACCGTTAGTCACTGCTTAAGATGCTCTGCCATCTTCTCTCTGACGTGAAGTGTAACATGCAAGAACAAGACAGAGAAGTTTAAGCAATGACTAAGAGAATCGAGATTATTTTAAGTAAGACTGTATTAGGTAAGTATATCCCAAGTTAATGTAAAAATAATAATCACTGATCAATGATTGCAATATTGCAATCATTAGAATGCATCATTTCCACCCGTGCAAATGTATCCCATGTAAGTTTGTAAGTAACTGTTTTTCTATACCGTTTTTTAACTACGTGAAACCTATATCATCCTTTAGGAGGTCTTACGTCGTGTATGTTCTGTGTGGGGTCGTGTACGAGGTCTCCGAAGCGATCTGCGCGGACCTCCTGCATCGGCAGCGGCACCGGGGACTCCGTGTCGAAGCGGAACTGGCCCTGACACCACACGGACAATAGCAAATGCATGTATACAGTGATGTGGCTGTGATGACTGGAAAGACTGGCAATTTCATAAAATCGACATTTAGGAGTAAAGAACATTTTGAAAAGAGACAGAGAATTCCAGTTTTGAATTTGCGAGTCCTTCAATTCTCATGGACGACACAGAAGCAGGACGCACACATATTACTAGTTAGGGCAAGCGGCGCGACATGCTTACACGCTTGCATGCTTCAATGTCTACGAGCATAGAGGCATGCGCTGCTGCGACTTCGCGCGCCTCGTCAGCCAAGCGGAGCCCTCTAGGCGTAGCGTCCTCCTTCACAACTACGCATGCGTCGTCTTCTGCCACTTCTGCTTCTCTTGTCTCTTCCGCTTCAAGGTTCTTAGGATTCTCGAGTTCCTCGTGGGTTTTGGGAGGTTCGGGTTCGGGAGGGGGAGGGACCTCGTTGGGGTCAAGCTTGGGAGCGGCGCTCTCGCTCACCCTTTTGTGGTTCTCCGGCAAACTGATGTTGCATTCGTTGTCGAAACGGAATTGGCTCTGTTGGTATCCACGGTTAGCAAGAAACAAAGTTAGAAACATTTATATTCTGATTCTTAAGCAATTATATCAAATAGTATTACAAATTACAATTAAAGTATATAAAAGGCAGTATCAGGTAACACTTTGAAGTGTTGGGATCTGATGGATATGGAATCTCAACTTTCTCAAATTCAATAATTTTTTTGAATTCTATATAAAAAAATGTCCTGCTAATGTTCTTCACTTCACGCTCTTCTAGCCTAACCTAATCTCACAGATATAGTAATGCCATCTTACCTTATACCCGGGTCCAAGCCTGTGCATGGCGCAGATCTGGTGCGTGGTGAGGGCCTCTCCGAACAGGTAGATGGCAGCCATCTGACCGCAGAACACCCGCTCCTCGTCCAACTCCGCCGTCGCGCCGATGTAGCATTTGTCAAAAGGCTGTTGATAAGAATGACAAAATAATCAACTCAAGTTTTGAACACAAAACTCAGAAAGTATCAGATTTTTAAGAAGTTTCGTGTTATTTCCCCGTCAATTCTCAACCATAGCTTTCTTCTACAAAAGCCTTTACTTGTCTCGACACTTCTATCATCATTATGGTGAGATTGTTGAGCGTCCAACAATATAATTTGGACGTAATCATGTAAACTAAATAACTGTTTTTTATTGTGTATGGAAAATGTTGGCTCTTAAATTGAATTCGCAGATCATTCTTATATTGCCCGCTGGCGGCTGCTATAAATATATTTTTTGCTATACATTTATGAAAAAGCAATTATGTTGTTAAGTACTTTTTTTAAAGAGCTGATTTCAACGATTCTGTAAACTGAAACTGAACAAAGTTTGTTTACACTTTTAGGGCCACGAATAATTCAATTTTATAAAATAAAAAAATTGTCTTTCAAACAACTTGAGTCAGCGATTCCTAAACTTTTTAAATCTTAAAACGATAGAGAAAGAAAACATAATTTAGAAAATTCTGATTGGAAATGTTCAAGCGTAAATATTGTGAAAAAGTTGTTTAATATAAATCTCGTAACGAGGGTGCCTGGGGGTATTTATTGAAGGAATTTGGGGGCAATAAAACGGCAGGGGTTGGAACGAAGCATGCGAAAACATGTTTATATTCGAACGAGTACGTCGGCCTATACCGTAAACGATATCCGATTGGGCGCCGTTTGGTACATGTGCCATCCCATTATGGCACCCTCACTAGCTTTAACAGCAATTAAATTAAAAGCTCATTGTCTACGTACAAAACGTTTAATTAGGATTACTTTCAAATTACGAAATGTTAATGGTAATTACAAATGTTTTCATTTTATACGTTTTGATGTTGCTGCACCTAATGTGGATATTAATGTCGACTAGTAAATTATATTAGCTACATTATTTTCAGTTAGCAATATTAACTAAATATTACTTTAAAAATATACAGATTCAGAGACATTATATATCTCGAACAAAGTTTAGCTCCCAAAGTTTAAGGTTAAGATGAACTAAGAAATTATCTATATTGATATTAAACATCTATACGTCTAATTATGGATAGGTCTAATTTTAAAAGATAGAGCACTCACGTAACGTAAACTAACTCTTAGCACAGTTATTGATTGATTAGTTCAAGATAAATACAGGATTCAGGTGTAGTATTTCCCCAGGCGGACTCTGCAATATAGTCCTATCTTATCCTACCACTACGAGTACAAACAAGCCATTCACTATTGCGAAGAAATATTTTAACAAGACGTCAGCGAATATTTACAGAGGTATTTAACAGGGGTCCCTAATAATTCTAATTAGCTAATAGTAACTAATCATTCTTAGGAACAATAACTCTATGAACAAAGAAATTAGTAAAATTACTATTTATGACAACTAATCTTAGGATGTATAAGCATTATGTCACACTACTATTAGGATCGACAAATACAAGGACAAAAAATAATTATGCCGGTAAAAAACTATGTGCATGTATCATTATGACTACAGTATTATGACTACAGTTGTTTATGACTAGATGCGTATGACTAATGACAATAGGACACAAATCAGTATGACAATTCTTAGAACCCCAATTAACAGTGTAATAGTTATTATAACCAGCTTACAAAAGTTTCCGACTAAATCTTTGAGGTACCGTAATGTCTACCCAGCAGCACTCAAAAATACTTGTCAGTAATATTCGTTTGGTTTTGTTTTAAAATATTATTAAAAGGTAAAATATTAAGCTTCTAACATGTAAAGATTTCTAAAGGAATTTAATAATGTTAAGTTTTTGTGATATCCATACCTTTACTCATTTTTTTGTTTAGTAAGAGCATCGGATGAGTCAAGATTACATTCCGGATGAGTTAAGAAAATACATTAAAATAATTCAGTCGGACGAGTTAAGAACACTGATTTAGGACGCGCTAAGATAATTTTTATAATAAATAAAAAAAGGTTGAGTTGACCAAGGATCAATAAAGAACAACCCCATTTATCTATAGACGCGATAGTGTTACCGGTACGTTAGTGAAATTTGTGCAATTCAGATGTTCCTGGAAGTATCTAAATGTAATTCCGCAGCAATTCAGAAAGTTAATACGATTAAAGGTCCTGTAAAGTCACATCTGCCATTTCTATGGAATAAATCAATTCCTTTCGCTTCGGCGGCCTTTTTGAAGAAATATTGAGTAGGATATTAAACCAGTCCGGGAAACGGTACACCTTAATTGGTGTTTTATTTTTCCTTATTAATGTTGGATATTTCGCCGATTTTCCGAAGCTACAATTCAAAGTATATCAAGATCTGAGCGGGATTTTTGTGTTAAAAAGCTTTTATCGTTGAATATGATTTGGTAGATAGATTCGAGCGGAAATAATGGAATAAAATTAGTACGGTCTAAAAATTATGATTGAGCCACGCCAAAAATCGGACAGTGGCATTTATTTAACAAAGTTGAATTCATGGTACGCCATGTTGTGCCGGACACAACAAAAAAAGCAAACATTTTGATTATAAACCCTATATAATCTCACCACGTAAATCGCAGAATTGTGAAGTACCAGAAAATGTTGCCCTGCATGGACAAAAACAAACGCGGCATGCTTTAAATTAAACATGGATATAGAGTTCTGAATTCCTGTTTCTGGGGTACCTGGATTATTATACTCTTTATAATACAAAATTCTAATTAAAAAGTAAGTAAGTAAGTTCGTATAGGCTGAGTGGCCAGCCCTAGTGTCAGAGTTAATGTGCCGCCCGAAGGCCTCTGACATGGCTGACGGTTGTTGTTATAGTAACTAGAACAAACAACCGGGACCAACAATTTAAGATAAGTTAAAAATAACTTTATTGCCAAAAAGATATATATATACGTAAATGCTAGACAAACAAGAGAACAATAATTAAGCTTAACATTTAAAATTAGTATTCAACCGACTTCAATGTTGAGTACCTGGATGACGCCTTTTTTACAATAACACTTCTACACTGCACTTCTTTTCTTCTTATGACGCTTTTTCTTTTTTTAACTTGTCATCCGACCCACGGTAGCCGCTCAGAAATAAATGCCACTCACGGTCACCCATCCAAAGACTGACCGGACCGTCCGTTGCTTAAGAGTAGACAAGTTGGTCACTCCTCCATAGAAACGCGGTAGGATTACTACTCCACTATGT
This sequence comes from Erannis defoliaria, assembly GCA_905404285.2. NCBI lineage: Eukaryota > Metazoa > Arthropoda > Insecta > Lepidoptera > Geometridae > Erannis > Erannis defoliaria. The sequence continues at coordinate 746,455 of FR990082.1, read as the reverse complement.
AGTTTTTTAGGTCCAAGACTAAGTATTATATCGATTAATCTCTTCATTATCTAGGATTGTAAATTATTACGAAAGTAAAAAGTTAATAAACATTAAAGTTATGAGCCAGGAAACATCTTGTATTTTAGCTCAATTTTAACGCCACATTGGACGTAAATAAATAACATAAGGAATACGAAAACTCTAAAATAATTTATCAAGCGGCATAGTTTAGTCCATAAACATTTCAAATAACTTAAGTTGGAATAAATTAACTCAGAGTTTATTCAACCACATTACTGCAGCCAAAGACCGACAAAAAAAAATTTGCACGCTCATTTATCTTTCTTTCTCCCTTTCCCACAGTTTGTTTGGTGAAGAGAGCATGCTTTTTAGCCGCGCCCACCGATGAGTTCGAGCCGTCAACTTGTCGATCCTTAACATCGGTGATCGTTTAGAATCACCGAGACAAACTACGCCACGAGCGCTACTAATGAAAAAAATGCTAGATAATATCACATTGTCGGTATAAGTGATATTTCAGTTGGTAATGCGGAACATTCCCGCAGTTATCCACGATTTGGTGCGCGGTATAATGGCAAAGGTACATAACTACTGTAACATAATCACATGAAGATTCCTACGGCGCGGCGGCTGAAATATAACGGCGCCGTTAGGCACGCGGACGGTACACTTTAGCTTCATGATAGTCTTAATACAGCGCAAATTGAGATGATTAGCCAATCGTAGTAAATAATAAAGAAAAAAAACAACTCTATAATGTAGCTGACAAGTACGGCCCACAAGAAAATTACGTACTCGTCGACTATCATGCCTTTACTCAACTCCCTTAAATAATTTATTTATTTATTGGAAAACCAACAGCTGTTGTAACTTATAAATATACTAATTAATGAATAAATAAAAAAGCATTAATTAATATAATACGCATTTAAAAAAAAATATACAACCGACTTCCACTTCGAATACCTGGATGACATCTTAATATTTTCTAGTAATTTTGATTTAAAAACCAAACTACTGAACCTAATTCGATAAAATTTATTTGGGACCACCTCTGAATTATTACCTACCAAACACAAAAATAATCATCAAAATCAGTTCATAATTGGCGCAGTAATCGCATAACATACACACAAAAAAAAACACAGTCGAATTGAGAACCTCCTTTTTTGAAGTCGGTTGAAAAATAATAATAATTAAATCTTAATTGTTTCTTTCTTTCATAACCCCATACGTTTTCCCGTACATAACTTCCCAATACAAGTTTTAGTTACCACGGGATTAATATCATTGACGGAAGATAACCAACGTGGCTATAGAATAATAATCCCACACAGTTTTAAAATATAAAATACTAAAAACAAAGTTGAATTATCACTTTTTCCCCAGACGCTAGAACAGGTTTTATTTTCTGTAAAACTTCTCAAATTCTGCTACAAATTACGTCTCTTCAAATTAAAATTTTCTCCGTCAATTTTCTTCGGCGAAATTCTAGCGGGTGATTTTAAAATATTCCAACAAAATATCCCCGAGATATTATACATTATTCGCCCACGAGAATAATTACAATACTTGGGCAGCCACTAATTTTCGTCGCTTGTTTGATAAAGACAACGTAAAAGTAGAGGGTGGAAAGGGGACAAAATAATGTTCACGACAAAATACCTTATTTTTGCTTTAGGATCGTTCGTGCTTTTAGAATTTTCTAATGAGAATCGCGATAGCGTGTTATGTTAAATGTCTCAAATAGAAACCAGAAGAGATGTTTAAAAATATTGTAAATTTGTTTTACTATGGTAAGGATAATAAAGTATTAAGTTCTTGCTTCTACAAAGGAGCGCACATAAGAAAACTATTGGGCGCAAGACTTTGGCGGTATTGAACCATTTCAAAATCTAAATTACGTATAAGATTGAATATGTACTTCGTAAGCTTAGAGCCTCATATTTTATCACTAGAGGTCGCCCGCGACTTCGTCCGCGTACGGAAGAAATACAGCCGAAATACAATTCGACAGCCTTATAGCTCAGTTGGTAGCATGTCTGCCTTCAGAGCTGTAGAGCGTGGTTTCGATCCCCACCCAGAGCAAAACATTTATGTGACGAATATAGATGTTTGTTCTGTGTCTGGGTGTAGTATGTATTATAAGTATGTATTTACGAAAAAAAAAGTATATAAGTATTCTATCAGCTATCTGGTTTCCACAATAAAAGCTTTGCTTAGTATGGGGCAAGATGGCGCTGTGTGTAAAATGTCCCCCAATATTTATTTATTTATTTTATTTATTATTCGGCCCGCTCCCAAAATTCACCACTTTAAATCATCCCGAGCAATTTTTTTAGTTTTCAGTAACCACCAAAACTGTAAATTAGGAACGAGAGGTGGTCTCGATACTTTATTTTCTAACTTCTTTTATTTTAGCAAGTCGGAAGAAGAAATGCTATTTCGATCTAATCCGTGAGTTTCAATTTAATTTAATTCTATGAATTTTAATAAAGTAATTGCGTCTCAAGTGTACGTGGGTGCTTAGCAGTTATCTTTCCGTCATGCTCATGCATGGTATGAATATTCAGGCCGCGACGTGGACATGGACACGCATACTTCCAGGAAAATGAGCCCGCCGGGGGGAGGCTTTATCTGCGGGAGACGGGGGATCTCTTTATTTTGTCTAATTAAGTCTGTCTGGATAAGCAGACGTAAATTAGGAGCCGTTGAAAAACTTTTTGAGAGCAGTAAGAAAAACTTTCAAAATGCTTGGAATCTTTGGCTACATAGTTCCTACTATAGCTTTTGCCGTTAGCAAATCACGCTAAGGAAAATTAATATAAAGTAATACGGACCCTTTAGGTTCTATTTGGATATAACGTTGTTCTTTGATGAACATTGCAAGCATAAAGACTTAATTGTGAAAATTAAGAACCACGAAACCCACTCCGGGTCCCATGCCGCGCCAAGTTTCCACATTATTGTGCCGCCCTAGTACCGCACTTTGCATACACTTCACTTGTTACAAATTGTTCGTAACGACTGGCACGTGATGACTGGAACGCGAAACTGGAACGGCAACTCGAATACCAAATGTGCGAAGCAGATAACCGGTACATTATGTTAAGCCTCTGTCGAGTTATGAGCTCCTGGTACCGAAGATTACGGCAGGGTGAAGTTTTACGAAGGAGCCGCGAATTAAGATGCTAAGATTTTTGAATGATGAGAGGACCGTTTTCGCAAAAAAAATGTCCCTTTTTTACGTGAAAAATCTTTTGAAATAAATTATGGGCGAAGATAACCATTTAGCGAACAAACTTGTAATGACAGCTTTTAATCTTCTTACTGGGACCTAACCCTTTCAGGCTTTCTTTATATTTTTCGGCTCGCCTCGGCCGATCATTTGGGTCTTTAGAAGATCAATTTACACTTCGCGTTTTAGCAATTTCATTTTTAATTGGTGATCAATTATCCCTGTTGTTGTTTTATAGGAAGCAGGTACTTACGTCGTTCGTGGAGACGAACCAGGCCATTTCTGTACTTGACGCGAGCTGACCGTTAACCAGGCATTTGATCTCGCTTTTCGTCCACCTGTTATAGATATACACCACTGCTATCGCATACCACCTGGGGGACAATTACGAAGCTATGAGAAACTTAAATAATACACAATAACACTTAGTTATATAGAAAGAGTAAATCCAAGCGAGCTCAATATGGCTTCATACTTAAAGTTTTTCCCCCGCTGGGGAGTCAGGTTTGCTGCCGTAAATGGACTGACCGCCTAAGTTGCCGCAACTTCTGACTACCCTCATTTAGCTGTATATTTTAAACAAACTTCATACGAGAGCGGTCGACGAAATTTTTAATGCGGCTTTCATATTATTTGGCTTTTACACGAAAGTGCTGGCTCATGACTTTGTTGTTGGAATAAAGAGATTCTTTTACCCACTTATATAATCTTAAAATCAAATAAAAAACAGGAGTTAATGTTATACAATAGTTTTGAACATTTAGCCCTGTTACCAGTGAGTTGACAGGTAAAAACATCTTAGCCTGTTACTGATCTTTGATTAAGAGTGAAACACGCACACACAAACACATCGAAGTGCTCCTGTTGGAAGAGGTGCAAACAAACTCGAGCGCATGAAAATTATAATACGAGTTACGCAGAACTGCAGTATTAAACCGAATCGAGACATCACTGTACTCATCATAGATACATCATCACACATCTACTACTATGGGAACAGCTCACAAAAAACAACTGTTCCATGCATTTTTTGAGTAAATTTTGAGTCTCATATGAAAAATTGTTCACAACGATGAGAATGGTCCTGTCATCTTTCCACAACTGATTCACGTACCCAACCCCAAAGCCCCCGCCTCTGATTAAATTTACGCGATTTTCTCTGATAAAATACTTGCAACAACTATTATCGTATACGTCATATTTCATTCCTTTACCGCTCGATTCGCACTTCACTTTGCTTAAGATGGTAGAAAGTTCCTTACCTCCTCGGTTGAAATTCATATTTGACGCAGTGCTGAAAACCTTTCCCCCGCACCTTCATAGATGTCAGCACCAGACAGTTGCCCACGAAGTGCGCCGTGTATCCGACGCCTTTGCTCGTTTTGAAACTGGGAACAGAATATTAAGTCTTTGAAAAGGCATTCAAATGCGAGCAAGCACTTTCTAAATTTACCACCAACACTCAATTAGTTTGTCCTTCCAGACCAATCAAGTTAGGATTTCAGATTCTGTCAGTCTTTCAATGAAGGGACACGGTTTCACACAGTTGTAGTGTCAGAAAACACGATAAATCAAGTCTTGAAAATTCGTTTAGTCATATTAGGTTTAAAGAAGCTGTAGAGCTAGCAGGTCATGTGAAGTATTCGCTTTATAAAACGATCTATTAGATGAGCAGAAGCGGAAGAATTGAATCTTTCATAACTATCGCTGTTACTGAGACCAAGATTGGAATTATTTCATGATTAATTACGTTAAAAAAGCTTGAAATGTTTTAAATCCAATTTTTATGAAGTCCGTTAACTCTTCATTTTTATGTTACGCTTAGCGTGATTGATAAAAACGATTAAATCGCAAAATAGGATAAGTACAGATAACTATTCCATAAACATTTCTCCGAAGAACGCTCGGTTTTCCCTAACCTAACCTACAAAATTAAGCATTACCAGCAAACAAAACTAAAAAGATTGTCCGCTCTAGCTGTCAGAGTGGAGCTGCTAAAATAACGGACTCAATCCATATAGTGTAAAAAACATGAAGCGATTTTGTAGTCCAAGGTACTAGGTTAGCATGTCATAGTTAAAAGTAAATTCGATACGTTTCACGTATAAAAATGGCGTGTACAAACGATTGCTTAAACGAAGAAAATAATTCTATACAGGGAGAAAATAATCAACTCATCTCTATTTTTCGAAACTCAACATTCAAGTTAAATGAGATTTGAAGTAAACATTATATTAGCAAAATGCAACGGACTTAGTTAAGCACTACTCGTATATATGCGTAAACACACACAAGCAGAGCCGGTGATGTGTAGAGTCCGAACCGAGAATGTTTGTGGCGAGTCTGTTTACGGCGCTTTTAACTGAAACTGACCTTTAGTAGATATATTGGCAAACAGTTCAAATTCACCACATCACTTATTTATGAAAGATTAAAACTTTAGATATGATTGAAAAAAAAAAAACAAGTAAGGTGTGTAAATAAAAGTTCTTTGTCCGATAGAAGGAGAAGTGGCCACTAGAAAGTCTACTAAAGTTAAGTGGGCTTAAAAAGGCGACACCGTTTTTTAATATTCCAAAACTGAACAAAATGGTTTGATTCCACATTGCGTACCGCCAATCAGCGGTGTTTGCTACCTGAATGTATGCCCAAAATATACAATCTAGGGCGATTTTTGCGAGTTAATTGGTTACTTCAAGGCAAACGTGCTCCAGCATCTTTGGTTCACATTGGCCGAAATGGCGATCAAACAATCTACACAAAAAATATGGTACATCAAACTTACCAATATAAGTAAGGCTTCTCCCTCTCGATGTTGACTGAGTTGATAGGGTCGAGCCGGAACCAGGTGGTGAATGTGAAGCCGTTCTCGTACGGCCATCGCGCCAGGGGTGGCAGCACTACCGCCTGAAACATAAAATTACATTTAATAACAATTTAAGTAAACCATCCCGTCACTGCAGGATCTATTACCCCATTTAGAATTTGAAGTAGAAGCCGAGATTGTTCTTTCTTTTCCTTGAAATTAACTTAAAAATGACTCTCTGAATATAATGTTTCCCCCATTTGACTCGATAGCACTCAACACATTTGTGCCAGTTGGTATCGTATTTGGGCAATGGTCGAGACTTGTATGTACAGGACCGGAAAGAATGGCGTGACCGAGAGGAGGCCTATGGTGGATCGGAGTCACTCTAACCAACAGTGGGCGGATAAGGCAGAAAGGATGGTAGCATATGAATATTTTTCAAGTTTCGACATAGCGTATGAGCATCCTTGTAGTTTGGATGCGTTTTCTATGTGAGTAAATCTTCTTTACGTAGTTACTATTAAGTATTCTTTGCCACTACAAACTACACTATGTACAATTATGTGTCCTATGTTTCTGTGTCTTGTGTAACATTTTTAAAGCTTTTTTTATCGGTGTGGTCGTTTTTACGGCGCATCACATGTACGTATCATAGAAGCTGGGTTTACCGCAGTGTTTGGGGTACTAACTTTAAAACAGTTTTAAACGAATCATTCCAGAATATCCTCGCTCTTATCCAATTTGGTGACACCACCTGTGCTGCATTCAATAAGAGTTCGAAAATAACAATTTAATTTAGAAGTTAACTCGATGGGGTCAACGTAATAGCAAAAGTTACTGTGATATGCAAGTAAGTGCGGAAAAGTTCTAAATTATTATCATCATCATTTTCAGCCTGCCAGGGGTTGGATCGGTTAGTGGATGGCCGGAAAACGCAGTGTAGGTAGGCCTCCCACTAGGACCTAGTAGAAGGCAAATATTCACAATGTCCACCTAGTGACTAGGTGGATATTGTGAAAGTCGCGGGCAACCGGTGGATGCAAATCGCAGATTGTCATATAGTGTGGCGGTCTAAGGGGGAGGACTTTTTTCAGCAGTGGACGTATCCGGGCTGATGATAATGATGATGATGAGTCATACCTTATGTGTTATATCGGAAAAAATATGATTGCTATAGAATTGTTTATGCAGGTTTTCAACTTTATTTGGATTCGTCAATTATCCCAATTCCAATCTATATATTCTTTAAAGGAATAATAATTATCCCTGTTAAATAAATAATTTAAATTGATTAAATCTAGTACAATTTCTAGTCTAGTGTACTAAAAAGTCCGAATATTACGATTCTAGACAGAATTTCTCAAAATTCGCATTACCCTTAGCAGTTATATGCTCGTAAGTAAATGATATCAACGCAAATCGTGTTAACGCGCTAAGACATAAGGAAATAAATAACCAAGATTAGTGTCACATCACAAATGCAGGGTTTGTTCGAAGGACATTCTTCCAACAACTGCCGAGGTCGGGGATAAAGCCAAGATTACAAGACAGGGTTTCTGTCGCCTATCTATATGGATAAGCATTTGTAGTCCTCAACACCAAGCTGATATGTGTGCTGCAACCTCTATACAGGGTCATTTTTTAAATAAGCGGCCACTGCTCGCTGGTATCTTCCTGACATCATACATAAATTTTGTTCTATGAGTTTTGAGAAAAAACAAAACGTTCCCAAAAAGTTTTACGTGGTATGAATATTTTTTGTAGTAATTAGTGTAGTTTGTATTATATAATAAAGAGAGAAATTAATGAAAATAAGTAAATTGAAATGATTTAACTAAGGCTTTCGCTTTTCTGAGATTTTATAGGTATAATACCCAGTTCCTAAGCTTTGTATGGTTCGTCCGTTTTCGTTGAAGAACGGATACAGTTATAGGAATTTGGAGTTCTAATTGAAATAAAAGTATTTAAAATTTTGGTGCGATCAAATATTTGAATTATTCAGAGTAATAGCATAAAAGTTGTTAAGTATAATGCAATGAAGCGACCAAAAGTTGAAACTGGTTAATAAAAAATTACCCTGTACAGGTTGAAAATAGAGTTCAAATGCAACAGAGTGCTGTTATATAAATTTTTGGGATGACCTCAATTCTTCTTTAACCAATCTTCTTGGCGACGAACGAAGCGATAGTGCTAGCAGTAGAAGCACATCAGTAAAAAAAACACAAGTCGTTCTTTACAATGGGATGGATCTTATCTCCTCTCCGGGCGGGATGATACGACGCCGTAGAGATGCTCTACTCGGCTTGATGTATTGTTACTATAGCTTCATGGGACAGAATGCTGCATTACACAATTTTTTAAGACATAAAATCACTGAATATGAAAAAGAAAAATCGCAGACTGACAATAATGTTACACAGGTTCAGCAAAAAAAACATTTTGATCTAAACATGTTTTTGTACTTATAACTGGGATTAATAGGTTATGCCCAGGTTTAATGAAAACTTGCTTGTTTTTTTTTTCTTTACCGTTGAAAGAAAGAAAGATTATATATTTTTTTTTTCATTTTATTCGTATTCTCTTTAAATTCACCAAATGCTTCTTTCTTACGTTTTCATATTCAATGATTTTATATATTCAAAAATTATGAAATGCGCGAGCGAGATAGCGGCGCGCATTACTCTGTCCCTTGTTGCGGATATTAGATTAATTATTCATAATGATTCCTTCATTGCCTTGGTAAAGTAATAACGTACTATGACATTTACAAACTTTTATAGGAAATAATAATTATACTTATTAAATTAAATAGCAAAAACAAAATGCAGTTAAAAATGACTAGAACCTTTCCCCAGACAGGTACATCACATCACCGCGCGCGGGCTAGCAGCTTCCCAGGATGGATTAAAACACAAACCCGCCGAGAAAAATGTTATCCAACAACTCGGCTGTGAAACGTTCATTCTAAGCCGTCACCTGTTTGCTACTACATAAGCTGCGGTGGAAGCTTGTGCACGTGAAGTTTTTCTTTGCATTGATGAAATAAATGAAAGAGAAACATGTTTCTCTATTAAATTAAAAAAGTTTAGAATAAAGCAATAGCTTTTCTAAAAATTTGCTTAGCCCAGTGAACACAAAGACAATAAAACATAAAAAACTTCTCCTCTATTATCAACATTGTACTAGATAGACGTTTGAGTACTAAACAAGTATCGTGCGTTAACACAAAATTACAACACAACACGCGTGTTTATCCTATCTACGTACTAGGCAAGTAGAAGCGCAGAAGAGGGCGTCAGTCCGTCGTCAGATCTCCGGATAAAGGCGACAGAGAGAAATGGACCCGCCCGAGGCGGGACAATAAATAAGGAAAAAAACGGACACGCAGATAGCCCAGTATGTCACGCGGATTACCCGCCCGTATTTGAATAAGAATTGCCAATAAACTCGGGTTAGAGCGAGCTTCTAAAGTGCTCTGCTCGCCTGGTATCGATCCCTTTTAAGGTTTAACTTCGACCGTGAAGTGAGGTTTTGTTTGTGGAAGTTTCGAGTTAGGTAAACTGTTTCGTATTTTCGAAATCAGATAGTTTGCATTGGGAGCAAGTTACAAGCGAATTAAATGAGATTGATGAAAAACTGTAAGAAAGCTAAACTTACTTTAGTTTTTAGATTGATAAATTTCCTCTCTTTATACATGGATGGAAAACCTTGTTATCCACACCAAAAATTAATTCGAACTAGTATCCAATGGAGAGTTTATCTGTGACTTCTAAAATAACCTCAAACTAACCAACCAACTCAAACTATTATAGTGATTATTCCAAAAGTGATCATAGAAATTCGAAAATCGCATTCCAAAACCAACTTTCGTCCAATTCATATTCAGTGAGAATCCCATCCAAAAGATAGGAACGGAATTGCAGTTTAAATTACAGTTCCGAAGTTCCAAAGTGAAGTTAATAAGATCGGGGACATTGCCTGTTCCATACCTAACCTACACTATGCCTGCTGTGCCTTGCGGAAGGAAGAGTTTGCACTAGACAGGGTGTTGGGATTAGATTTACAATGTTTCCCAAAACTTTCTGTAGTGAATCGGTAGTGGGAATTAAGGGCAACAAATGCATCTTTTGATGAATTCGATGAAAATCTAAAAAGCCTTTGCAAAACGATGCAATTAAAAACGGTTACGTCAATGGTTGTTTTTTTTTTATTAATTAGGTCGACTTATCCTGTAAACCTGTATACATACTATTTCTAAACAAAATATAGTCACAGAAAAACGAACACTCTGTAAATGCAGACGTGACAGTCTGCACGAGCTACTGAAGCGAGTAACTGGAGTCAGTTGGCTCTACACACCCGGCCTTAATTAATTTTGCTGCCTGTGATTTTGTGGATTTATGGTGATGGTGGCAGTGAACGGAAAAAACCCGTTCACTGGTTGGTAGGCCATAGAAACTATGGAAATTGTAATGATAAGCTCAAGAACGAAAGATATTTTTTTCTGCTTCAACTAATAAGTGCCGTAGAATATTTAAAACAACAAAAACAATCGCACAACTAGGATTGATTGGTTGTCACTTTGTAGGCTATAGTGGAAAAGTGTGCTCCCAACTGTATGTCTTTATTTAGTACAGCTATTTCGGCTTTGTCCTACGACCCCTACAACTACAAGATGCTGGCTTCAAAAATTACACCAAGAAGTTAAATTAGACACCCTATCCAATACATACATATTTTTTATTCTTTTGAATGTACTATGGGTTTCTTTCAACATTTTGATTAAAAAACACAGCGCCATCTGGCCCTAAACAATGCTAAGCTAGTACTTATGGATGCAGATAATTGATCATGTTTGTGTATTATTTCTTATTAAGTACGCAGCTTTGTACCGAATTTTGTTTCACCTTTTGAGGACAAAGCAAAAGCAGGCGTCGCAATCAACGATATTTTGGCGAATGCTTTGTACAATTCCAGAGGCGACACGAACCGGCGCGGCGAGTCGCTGGAGCGAGTAACTGGAAGATATCCGGCACTCTGGCGTCAGTTCTCGCGGAATTGCATGCTTTTAATTAACTCGCAGGATATCGTGCGGATGAAACACAACATTCAAACTGCTGCCGTACAAGACTGTAGAGAAATTATTATACACTTATATTATACTATGAAAACTGACATTGTTACATTTTTGTTTTGCTTACACGGTATTATTAGTTACATATAATCGAATCGAGTGTTCAAACCATAGTATTGATAGCATCCGGTGACTTTTTTCAAGGAGAGAAAGCAGATCAGAACATATCGCGCTCGGCTACGTCTTGCTTCACACAAATGTTTGTCCGTGTGTGTGTGTCGTTGCTTCAATATAACATTGTAACTGCTGAAATATTTTGAATATGATAGATAGAAGGCCACCTCCCTAGATCGCCACACTGTACAACCTGCACATTTGCATCCACCGGTTGCCCGCGACATTCACATAGCTGTCGCTCCACGGTTCAGTGGGAGGCCTACCTACACTGCGAAAGATAGATAAAACCGCGTAATACTGGTAACACCATGCAACGCAGCGTATGAAAATTATTGAAGAATTTTCTTTGACACTGTTGACGTCGTTCTTGCGCTGCCTTAAGATTATTAGGGTTGAGCTCAAACATAACATCGTCTTTTATTATGGTTTTTAATTTTTTATTTATTTTGGTTGGCTACATTTTCAAAAAAATGTTTAAATACTATATACTTCGTGAACTTGGGTATGTTCTTAAACTGCATCAAGGAGGACGGGCTGTTGCTCTCGGTTAACGGTGGTGAGCATTCTGCGATCCCCAAGCCGCCTGCCAGGCGTTGGGATTATGGCAACCCCTCCCTATTAAGGTACGCCTGGTAAGGTATTAGGTACCACCAGTGTACGTCTTCTGGCTGATAATGTGATACATCGCGAATAAAAAGAAACACGGAATAAAATAGTATCCGTAATAGTGTTTTTGGACGATGCTATGTGCATCCTGTCAATAGATTGTAACATAGTCTCAAAACCAGACTTTGAATGTAAGGCGAAAATGTTCATTCATTTTTAAGTAATCTTTCGTCTGTACCATTTTAGGTACACCAAACTCTACAACCACCAACATCCAAGTCTCATTTTTAGATGTTTTAAATTAAAAATGCCTTCTCTCGGTTCCCCTCCGCGTGAATTACTTCCATCTCCAGCAGAAAGCTTATTCCATTAATTAATCGCAGAAACATCCATAAATAACCGAAACGACTTAATAATTAAATCGCGGTCGAAAAAAAACCAACAGAATACCTACACTCGGAGTTAAAAATCTCGGGCGTGCTATTAGCACAATATTGTGGAAAAGGAGTAAGGGTACTCTACCAAGTGAGAAAACATTGTGGAAAAACAGGACAACTGCTATTCAGACCCACGCAACAAGGGTATAGAACCTCCACACCATCCAAATAATAAAAAAAACATGTTCCTATTCGAATGCTTTTAAAATTTATTAAGTGGTCTTTGCGAGTCAGTATTTTGTATACTAATAAATGAATACAGGATTTATATATCTGCTCTATCATTAATTGGTGATTGACATTTTAATCATTAATCTTAGTAAAATCATAGAGCAAACTAAAGTACCCATAACAACAAATATTTTTACTAAATAATAATTAACCTGCCAAGTGCGAGAAAACGGGCTTCTAAACAAGGTCCTTCTGAGGTATAATTTTATTATTTATTTTTCTTAATTTATGTTGTTTATGTGTGCAACTATTTTCGTAAATAAAGTAAGACAATACTTTATTTGCCGAAACATTTTAAATCACACTAATATTATGAATGCGAAAGTTTGTGGGTGTGATTGTGTGTATGTTTGATTCAGATTCAGATTTTTATTGCTTCCATAGTGTACACAGATATTATTAAAAAAAGTTTCATATGGACCCTGTCGGGCGCAGCAATAGTAGAAGAGAGGACTGTTACTCCATCACGCTGAAACGGCTGAACAGATTTGGATGAAATTGAGTATAGAGGTAGCTTATACCTTGGAAAAACACATAAGCTACTTTTTATCCCAACAATCGCGGCTAAAACCACGGGGCGCAGCTAGTTTTGTTATATATTCAAAAAAGGTTTGCCTTTGACCACACCCTGCATGTTGATATGAATAGGATGGAGAACGCTTAATTACATGGAACCTATTTACCCTAGAATTGAAGACACCTGTATTGTACGATACGGGAAACAGACTTCGGCAGAGATTTCCACAGCCTCGCTGTACGGACAAAAATTGTGGAATCGAAACGCTATGTGCGTAGGTACGTGGGGAATGTCCGCCATGCACTGTGATACCGATGCAAATTTGCTATCAAAAAAGCAGCGCAGCATAAAGAGGTAGTCAGGTTTAGTTTTCAACACATATCTTGTCAATTATACGCGTATGCGTGTGTTTATGTGTGCTGACCATCCGTTTCCTCAAAGTGCCCTTACTGTGTCCAATACACGAATGCACAGAAATGATTTAATTTATTCTTCTTCCCCACAGCCGGCGAGGTCTGTTTAAATAAATACGCGGTCTGAGGTCAGCTCTGCGCTCCGGGAATATCATCATTGGGAACGATGGAATTTGTTTATTTATCGCTATTTATAGATTACAGTGTTGTAAAGGCGAATTTCGCCAGCTTTTCATCAAGATTTGAAAGTACTCACTGCCTGAAATTAATTAACCAACGATGGCTTCGAGTAAGTACTTTGTGTTTGCAGCGAGTGGTGGTAAAGATTCCCGAAATATTACTATGAAAGTGTTCATTCTACAATGCTGTTATTATAATGTTTTTTCCTGTATTATTAATTTATGTAAATTTGTATTGGTGTACTGTTTTAAGGCTTTCGTGACCTCGCTAAATCGGCTTCAACGGAAGACCAGCGCTGTTTTTTAAACAGCCTTATGCTGAGTTGAGGCCATTTTTGTGACATCACTCAAGAATCTGTTAATTATTCATCACTGTTATTTTTTGGTACTAATGTAACAAAATAGATTATTTTTCTTTCTTTCTTTCTTTTTCAATGCTGAGTAAAGATCTCCTTCCGTGTTTCTAATGTTGGCGGTGTTATGCCGCAGTATTCCAGTTTATCATAAAAGTCCGGTTTTGTAATAGGTGATGAGACAGTTTTTATCAAAGCCCAAAGGTATCTCATTGAATATTTTCTTTATGTATTGCTTGCGCCTTCCATCTCGCTTGATGACATTAAGCGAGGTGGCCCCGGATCTACGTTTTCCCCGGTTCCGGGTGAGACGCGATGGAGTAAAGTAAAGTGTATAGGAAAGCTGGAAGTAATTAAAAGCGGAAAACTGAAAATCGGACTGAGTGGTAGGTCTGAGGTGAGTGACCTTAGAGTATATGTCCAGTATTGTCTAGCTCTGAGCGAAATGAATTGAGATCTTTAAAGAAAATATGATTGGAAATATATTTTAATTTTATTATATTATTATAATTTAATACTTAACAAGGCCCCTTTACAGCCGCTTTTACTTGATAACATTTATTTATTTCTTATTATTATTAATTTTGTGAATTGTTTAAGGCCTTAATTGTTTGTAACTTATTCGTTGGCATGGCTAAGTGATCCAATATGTGCTCCTATGGAAATAAATAAATATGTCTATGACTATTGAACTAGTATAGACCGATTATGATGATGATTATAATCCAGTTTTTATGCAAGGTGACCTTCGACAAAACAGACGATTTTGCACCAGCCGCTCGACCGCGGCACACCTACAACTCTCCGCTGCACCATTTTGCATACACCGACCAACGTTCAGCTGTCGTTCAAATCTTGACAACCAGTCACTTTCATAGCATTTTTAGCCTTATCCTCTTATCTTAGAGTTGCTATTTCTTTGTGTAGCTAAAACGTGCAACTATTTTCGCATTTCAATTATGACGTGCGATATCCTCTGTTTCTTCAATCTATGGCGCAGGCCACATAGAAATGGGGTCGGGTGGCTAGCCGCTGCATTCAAATTTCATACTAAATTCATTGAAATAAGGCACACACCAAAAGACGACGAAGCATTCGCTTCGCGCGCGTCCGCGCCCGATGCTCGCCCGATGAACGTCGTTCGGTGTGTTCTAAATTGTGTCTTATTGCAATAAATTTAGTAAGAAATCCGAATGAAGCCCGTGCCATGTCCGCGCCCGATGCCATTTCTGTGTGGCCTGCGACTTAGAAGGAGTCTCATTCAAAAATATACTTCTATATCGTACAATATTCGTAATCTATCTACATTTGTTTAAAAACAATTTGCGGCGACAAAAGGCCAGAGCAAACAAATCGGTCTAGCACTCAGCTGGGCTCCTGAAATATGGGCGATGTTTATAAATAAAACAGTCGTTAATGGGAGTCGTTACTCTTCATTTAAAATGAAATATTGCAGGTTCCAAGTTGCAGGTGGCGAAACGGTCTACTGGGCATCGATGGGGACGACGAATGGGGACTAATGGCGTACTGTTTGTCAATAGAGCCACTACAGATCTACAAACTGAAGATTTTTTGCCTTCATCTATCTTTTAATATACGGAACGGAGACTGCCTTTCCCTTTGATGAGCCTAAAACCTGTATGTTGTGGTATTTTTGATTCTAAATAGGTAACAGTTTGACTATACCTTTTCTTTCATAGATTGTACTGCTTGTACAAATCCTAACAACGTGTATAGCAAAGATCATCATCATCATCATCCAAAACATGTCCACTGCTGGACGAAGTCCTCTCCCTTAAAGGTTTGCCATAATCACCACCCTTGGCAGGCGGCTTGGAGATCGCAGAATGCTCACCACTGTTAACCAATGATAGCTGAAGGTGTTTAACGTTTCGTTTCGCGGTTGGACGTAGGTTTACATCCCAACGCTACTAGCTAATACCGGTTAAGAGTGCGCTAATGCGAGAAAAATATCAGATTTCACCCGCGCGTCTTGCATTAGTTTAAGAGACGAAAATCGCATGATATTATTGATGATGATGATGGCTTTGAGCAATTTAGGCGCGATTTAATTATTCATGCCTAATGAAATTAAAAAAAATAACGGTTACTCTGCTAAAACATTAGTCTGGCTGTTTAAATTCGTAAAAAATAATGTGGTGTTGTCGCTGATAATTTAGAGCATTTGAATTAAAACAGTTATTTTTTGTTAGTAGTTAGTTATATTTTTATTAATAAACCAGATTATTTTCCAAAATTATATTCGGTTACTCGGCTTCCATAGGATTTTCCCCTACCTGTAGTATATTTTTAATTCTGAATATTTACGTTCTTAATCACTAAACGATGTGTTTAAAAATACACCTTTTACTTACTTTTGGCATTGGTCGCCCCCTTAATACGATTACCTATACAGATAATTCTAATAGGAAGCTACGAGTATGAGTGTGAAGGTTTTATTTAGTAATTCTAAGGAACTAAGAAGTCGATGATTGGATTGACTGGCGTGTCTTGGGAGATGCCATGTCCAGTAGGACTATGATAGGCTGATTATGATCATATAAAAAACGTAGACCTAAAGCCCTGCGTCCGAATCTAATAAATACATGTGAATGCCATGCCCCGTTTAGTTGCGTTAATGTTTCTTGTCATACCTACACGCTTCTCTAGACAAGGCGACGATAAATTTTATTGCGCTTGTGAAATTAATCCTACCGATAGTGATGTAATTTTATTATCTTCCAGCCTTTGTGTTGTTACAATGCAAACAGAATCTACAATAATCATCAGTATTCAAACACTACAATTACAGCTCAACGTAGGAACTACATTTTGTGTACCAGATGGTAAAAGAAATATTTTAATTAATGAATTGTTAGATCTGTTGACACGTATGTTTTCTACCCAGATTATGTTTAAAGTCTTTGTGAAAACAAAGGCAGAAAATTTAATAGATAAAAGATAAATATACAGTAGTTCTATTTGAATCATTATATTTGCAAAAGATAGTTATCATTATTAATTACGATATGGAAGTCTCCAAATCTAGATTAAAGATCCCTTCCAGGAAAGTCTTCTAGTCATTGCTTAACCTCAGGCAGGGTGTGGTCAAACACAAATCTATTTTGATTATAACAAAATAAGCAAATATAAGTTGCCAGTAAAACAATGCGAAGTAGAGCAGCTAACCACGCGGTCAGCAAATCAAGTGAAAGGCGTAGGTACGTGATACATGGCCAGCGACTTGTTTTGCAACTTGTCACCTTGAACATTGTTATGTAAATTGTATGTACGTGAATTTGGACTAGTTTTTTTAACAGCTGATATAACAGGGGGCGTAGCTCAGATGGTAGAGCGCTCGCTTAGCATGCGAGAGGTACCGGGATCGATACCCGGCGCCTCCAACTCTGTTTTTTTGTTGTGAATGAAACGTTTCTGAAATCAATTATAGGTCATTAAAAAAACAAATAAATAAATAATAATTTCACTTTTTGATAGCGTCGCGACCTTTTTTCGCTCGTATAAAAATACATGGTTTTATGAATTCTTTAGTTTCCTGGCCAGGTCCACCAGGAAACTAACAGGTATGTCCTAAATCTGCATTCAGAATCACCGGAGGAAGGGCTGCAGAGTCTTCTCGGTTAACGGTGGTGAGCATTCCGCGATCCCCAAGCCGCCTGCCAATCGTGGGGATATGGCAACCCCTCCCTATTAAGGGGGAGGCCTTCGTCAAACTGAACGTCTTCTGGTTGATGATGTGATCTTTTTTTGCCAGTTTATCTCTGGCAGAGCTAGTTCCTTCGGAAAACAGTTATAAATATTTGCCGAAGTTATGATATTTCTAGTCTAATGAGTAATTGATAGCATTATCAATGTCACAACGCAGGTAGCACTAGAAATAACAAGATTTCACTTTCAATTTCGATGATGCAGTTACAAGGGGGCGTAGCTCAGATGGTAGAGCGCTCGCTTAGCATGCGAGAGGTACCGGGATCGATACCCGGCGCCTCCAACTGGAATCTTTTTAAAGTTTTGAGAATTGCATACATATTTTTATAATATGTATATTGTATAAGAAATCACCACCACGCCACGTGGGTCAGCACTGTCGCACCGTGCACTCGCCGGCAGCTGCAGCTGAAGACGCCGCTAACAAGAAGCGGCAAAAGTACGCAGCGATGGAGCCGCATTATTTATTTGTGCCCATCGCTGTAGAAACCATGGGTCAGTGCTAAGCAGGACGCAGCTACACGCGCGTCGAGCTCTGTTTTCACTCTTTGAAAAAGGTCACCGGATGTGATCGAAACTATAGTCGGAGTATCCGATTTAATTAAACGTGAGTATTCCCGTATAAATAAAACAAAAATGTGTCAAAACCACGTCAGTTTTCATAAGAAAACCATGGGTTGTTGGGGCAAGGAGGCCAAGAGTTTAATAGGGAAAATAGGACGGCGATTAAGGGAGACAGGCGACTCCTGCTCCGGCTCGTACCTCGTGCAAAGGTTAGCCATTGCCATTCAACGTGGCAATGCAGCCAGCGTTATGTGCACCTTTGCACCGGTTACAGTTAGGGGTGGATTATTTTCGTAGTAAGTAAGTTTCGTTGTAAGATATTTGTTTGATTTTTGTTTGACATATAATAATAATTATAATTATCTCCTTAATATATAAATATTTAAACTTAAGCTCTTCAATGAGACTGGACTCTCAGGTAAGTGTGGTACAAAGAGATACACCAGAACTGAATCACTTGAACGGGTAGACTGGACCGATTTGGTTTGTTTTTTGAAAAAGTTTGATAAGTTGCCTGAGTTTTCGAAAAAAAACTCATTCTCCATAACACCAAAAAAAATGTCTGTTCATAATTGAATAAACCCATTCAATTTTGAACAGAACAACGTCGGTCAAGTTTTCTGCTAATAATACAATCATAATACATTGTATAATGATTATAATTGAAGTGATGATAGTGGAATACTTACTTACATAATATTAATTTTAAAGCGACATTATATTATGCATCATTCCAAAAGAGGTGTTATAAAAAAATCTCACCGTCTGACGCCAGGTTGCATGAACCCAGTAAGGAATAAGTAATAAAAAAATGGATATTGTTATTTTAAGAAAAAACTCAACGAACAAGTTCACTTTAATATTCCCAAGAAAACTAGGGATGCATAGCTTGCATGAAAGTTTATTTATAAAACGATTAACCTTATCCCCCGTTATTTCCCGTTCCCCGTTTTGATCCGTGCTCATTCCGTTATATTGTTCCCGTATTATTTCTTTGCTTTCTTGTTTTAAAAACATTTAAAAATATTGAGACTCTTGCTGATTCTTTTCTACAAACAAAATAACAAAAATGAACTAAAGTGGTTAAATATGCGTTCCTGTTTTCTATTGCATGCAATGCATTGGTCGGTGAAATTCTTATTCTCCTCAGTCATTTTTCGAGTTCGTATACCACGGTCATGTTTATATAATGTTACGAAAACGTAGGCACTTGCACTACTTCATACAGTTGAAAGTAACAAAAGTCGTAGTTGCAAAGATTTTTAAAGAGTAAATCAACCGGGGGCGTAGCTCAGATGGTAGAGCGCTCGCTTAGCATGCGAGAGGTACCGGGATCGATACCCGGCGCCTCCAATCGGAATATTTTTGATATTTTTTGGTAATGATGAATGCTGACCCTCTAAGGGCTTCTTACACCATCCTCAAGTAAAATGTTGATTAGTTACTTCCCGTTTAGTGCTAATTGCCGAGTAGATGTCCTACGTAACTTGTATCAGTTTCACGAACAAAAACTATCCTTGGCGATTAAGCAGAATGAATGTTCGGAAACGTTCAATGTTCACTCAGTTTCGCTTCCTGTCACAAGTGTCAAGTCTCCATATTTCAACCGACTTCAAAAAAGGAGGTTCTCAATTCGACTGTATGTATTTTTTTTTTAAACTTTTACACGATTACTCCGCCAATTATGAACTGATTTTGATGATTAATTTTATAAAACCAATTTTATCGAAATCGCTTCAGTAGTTTGTTTTTTAAATTAAAATTACTAGAAAATATGAAGATGTCATCCAGGTATTCGAAGTTGAAGTCGGTTGTATTGTTTTTTTTTAAACGTATTATTATAATCTAAAATAACTTCCGATTGTGTGGGATTGCTGTGTCGTGGTATTAAAATTGTAATCATATAACATCTGTACCTACTTACATTATTTACTTTTAAGTTAAATTTTACATACATCACATAGATAGGATGGACCATAAAAATAATTTACATTTTGAAAAAACATGACATTTTTTTTTATTTAGGTACTTAATTCTTTATCAGCACATCATCATGCACTTGATTATAATATATATAATTATAATATTTGATATACATTTTTTTTTTGAGATACAGAACCTCCCGACAAAGTCTTGTTCATCAAGATCATCAAAATAATTAACACGAACGTTACAAACACGAATTGTCGGAACTCTTCGTGAGGGATGAGAAAACTGTTCCAATTGTTTTATTTGATCTTCAATTAAATCCATTTCATCAATATCCAACGCATTTTTGAGAAGTTCGTGAACACAACCGTATTAGCCTTACTCGTCGGTTGAGCCCGCTAACGGGCAGATGAAGTAAAGAGTAACTTAAAGGCCAGTTTATGTGGCGGTTAGCTCTACTCGGACACTGGCAACTGGCACAGCATGTTACCTACTTACCACTTAAACCGGGGAGTAGCTTACTCGGGACTTTACTTAGGGATGATGAAAGAGGCTCTAAAAGAGTTAAAAGATTCTCACAAGTACCAGGTTAGCATACATTTTCAGCAGTGTTATATTCCCAACGGTTTATGTTCTTGGAGTGCAGACAGTGAACGAAGCAAATGACAGGAAGCAGATGTCCTCGTCAAATGCATTTAGAACATAAAATCCAGACCTCTCGAAGATGGATTCAAACTAATATAAAACTGCCTTCTTAATATTCCCACGATCACTAGGGAAGCATAGATAGAAAGATGTATAATATAAAACGGTGTTTTTTTTAAATACAACCGACTTCAACTTCGAATACCTGGATGACACCTTCATATTTTCTAGTAATTTTGATTTAAAAACCAATATACTGAACCGATTTCGATAAAAATTATACGGGACCGCCTCGGAAGTATTACCTACAATCAAAAAAATAATCATCAAAATCAGTTCATAATTGGCGGAGTAATCGCGTAACATACATACAAAAAAAAAGAAGCATACAGTAGAATTGAAAACCTCCTTTTTTGAAGTCGGTTGAAAAATCATGTATCTTGCTAACGATAACAATAAATTACCTGGGAAAACCCCCATTCTTGACAACCTTGTATAAGGGATTCTCATGGGTACTAAGAAGACACCGTAGTCATGTGAACCTTTTAAACACTGTGTTTTTTGTATAAATATTTTGTTAGTTTCTTATTCAAAAACTGTTTAAGATTGAAAGGATTGGAGCCAATCAAAATGTTCTACCTCTGCTGCATAACAACAATCGATTCTCAATCTCCCAATAGGCTTGGATTGCATTCTGGAAAACATTAGAGTGCGTTATAGCACAAATTTAATGACTAGAGTCTCCGTGCCTGATTGAGCCTCATGTCCAATACATTATAGGTTCAGAAGTCCTAAATACAGTATGTTATGCTAATTTTAGTGCTGCGGAATAGATGAAGAATCGTATCCAGCAGCGGCGTTTAAAGGTAGAAGACTTTTTTTACGATTACAACGAGACGAAAGAATTAGAACCTGGACCTGGACACATCAGGCACATTGTCTGCGAACTTTACACTACTGCAGAGCTCAATTAACCTGCACAGTTTAATTGGGAGCAATCCAGAGCCGGGCGATATTACAAAAGCGAAATAAAAGTTTCGATATGAAACTGCAGACCCAATAAAGAGATTCGACATCGACACTTCAATGCAATAGAGTAGATGCAAAATTAGCGAATCTTAATTGTTTCCCGACTTTCGGAGAGATATACCGGTTATTCGCTCAGAACTGTGACCTCGCAATATAATGAAAAATTATATAATATCATTATACATGGCGATTTCTGCAACGGCGACCACTTAGTCATGTACACATTTACAAAATTGTATAAACACGACGACGGGTTTCATGTTATTTTCACACAAAAAAAAAAACTCGTTTCCAATGGTCAAAGACAGTTCCAAAGTCAGGGTGTATTTGTTTTGTATTCCTAGTATAATCATCATAGTATCTGTTTCAATTTCAACCACATCATCCCTTAGACAAGTTACGGTCCTGCACAGACATAATGTTATCAAAAAAATATGGACACTTACTGATCCCTTCCTTCCTGGAAAGCTGAAGAAGACGTCAGGTCCGTTCCGATGCGGCATCTGACGCAGCACGTTCAACAGTTTGGCTGAGTGACGCGGCTGCAACGAAACGTAATATGTTGGTAATTATTTTATGAGAGCATGTCTTATTTATAGGCAATACCTTTCATATATATTTTTTTACTGGACAGTAGGCATTGCACCGTCTTATCCTATCATTTTACATTTAGGCTAAATCTTGAATACTCGCGAAAATGTATTACGTGCAAATGACCGCGATAGTTGATCAATCTAATGCATCTCCCGATATTCCACGAAAATGTCGCACTCACACTGTGTAAGTAAACATTACCCGCGATTTTCTAGAGTCCCTCGTTAGGCTCAGGGTCCAATATGCCGGTCGTGACATGTTTTACACTGCTTTCCCCTTGGTGCATAATCTACAATTAAATATTTTTATTATAAACATCCATTCCATATTCTAGATCTAGATGCACTGTATTTTCAAAGCCTTAATAGCAAAACGACATAGCTTAATGCACAAAGCCATTATTTACTCGTGCAGTATGCGACATTTTCTTCCAACCTCCTTTGCAAAGCTGGTTGCAAAGACCCAATTTAATTCTAAAAGGCCAATCTCAATTACCAGGGATGCATAAACACAAAGTATCCATTCAACCGCTGGCTAATTACCGTTCCACCGCTCTGCCAACTAGTAGCTATCCAACTAGACTACCACAGTGACGGAAAACTGCGGGAACAGCACGCAAACTCCTAAAAATCAGATGATATAGAAAAGAGTTTCATTCGACAATGGAAATAAACTTTTCAAAATGGACATAGGATAGGACTTTTATATTATTAGGTATTTATCATACCGTAGAGTTGTTAAGGTTTTCAATAAGTATTATTCAATAACGTTATATTTCGTGCTCACAATAAAATAGAACATAACACTTGAATGATCAAAACTGAACCATTTCAGTTCTTAAATAATCTTAAATAAAAGAATCTCTACTTTTATACACACCGGGATCGTTATCCTATAACAAGAAAGATGCAAATTTGCAGTCATCCCTATCATTTTACACTGTTAACGTTGCACGAAATTCCCTTTGTAGTTTATGTCGCTCTGGTAGAATTAGCCGGTTTTGCGGGGGCGTTCGTTTGTAGAAGGTGTTGCGAAATGGTTTGTTCAGAATTGGCTTTTGTAATTTGCACAATCCTGGTAACAGTATTTTCCTAAATACTTGTTAATGAAACATAAAAACCTTTGTGTTTAGATACAATTTCTACAATTTTATTACCAATGAGTTTAAATTAAGACTCATTTATTCAGTAAACTAGCAAACCATGATTCGACATGATGAAACATTCCCTTATCGGATTCAGATGTGTTATTTTTACAGATAATAAAACACAAGGCAGCAAGTTGAAAATACACAGTAAAGAGGATCATAAATAAACAAAGCGAATGCAATCAGAACGAAAGCATCCGGCCTTCGAACAGCATTCAAAACGTAAAAAAAAATACAAAAATCGGCGATTCTCATGGCCTAATCTAAATTGTTAAATATAATGTACTAAAGGCCTTACTTAAAAACGGTGCTAAAGTTAACAAACGTAATTTAACTTATGCGCAAAACAAAAATTGTGCGCAGTACATTCAACGTCAATTAACTTCAAAAAAGGATTCTCAAATCCGTAGGTTACCTCAAAAGGTTTTATACCTCGGTACTCCGACATTTGCAAACCGAATTAGATTTTTTGTTTTTTATTTTAAAGGACATACTTTCAGATTAGTCCTATATAAATGTTATCAAAATCGGTGCAGAGCACGCAGCAGCGGTGTGGTTTTAAATCAACTGGAAAAAGATCCCATCCATGAAATCAAAATTTAAGTCGGTATTTTTTTTATTTTAATTTTATGGTTCAGTAAGGCCTTACAAGTACGTATAAAATCAGTCAAATGATGTAACAGATCGATGTAATCTAGAGACAGTCCAATCCAGTTGGTATAAGGAACCCCGCATGCTGGAAGTCATCGAATATATTCCAAAGATCCGAAAACCGTCGGACACGAAAGCCATGCCTGTTGGCATTGGTTCTGTTCAAGTACTGAAGAACATATACATTAGCTGACATTATGTAAGAAAGTCGGCAGAGTCATTTGTGGTCAAAATATTTACCCATTTCCCATTGACGGCCTTCATCGCATTGAAAAGTTGTTTCAATTCTTTCACTGTGACGCTATAGCTGGCCAGCACACCCAGCATCTCTATCAGAAGATCTGAAACAAGGAAAATGAAGTTATAGCCAGGTGTTGTTACAGTTATTAATTGATTGCAGAATTTTACTTCGTCGTCAGCCGTAAGACCTGCTGGACGAAGGCCTCCCTATTAATAGAGGGGTGCTGTCATAATCCCCACGCTTGGCAGGCGGCTTGGGGATCGCCGAATGCTCACCACCGTTAATCAAGAGGACGCTGCTGCCCGTCCTCCGGTGGGTCTGGTTGCAGTTTAAGGACGTACCCAGGTCAATTTTACTTAAGTGGCAGGAATTAGTTTTATCTTAGTGTTCAACCGATAGCTGAAAGTGAAAAAGCAAGCAAGATGCTTTTAATGTATGATTATCTAGTTGTACTCGTAGTATCTAGTTTAGTATCTAGTTTTAGTATCTAGTTCTAGTATCTAGTTGTAGTATCTAGTTTAGTATCTAGTTTAGTATCTAGTTCTAGTATCTAGTTGTAGTATCTAGTTTAGTATCTAGTTTAGTATCTAGTTCTAGTATCTAGTTCTAGTATCTAGTGGTAGTATCTAGTTTAGTATCTAGTTTTAGTATCTAGTTCTAGTATCTAGTTGTAGTATCTAGTTTAGTATCTAGTTTAGTATCTAGTTCTAGTATCTAGTTGTAGTATCTAGTTTAGTATCTAGTTTAGTATCTAGTTCTAGTATCTAGTTGTAGTATCTAGTTTAGTATCTAGTTTAGTATCTAGTTCTAGTATTTAGTTGTAGGTTCCAGTTGTAGTATCTAGGTACTGATGAAAATAAGTTTGGTGTTAATACAGCCGGAATATATCTAACAACTGCTTGACGTTTTTATATATATTCTGAACTACTGAATCTACAAGATACTAACCGGAGTGAATGTCTTGTTTCCAGGTGGGCGTTTTCACACTGACCAGATACGATATCGTCACGATATCGTCGGAGTGCTAGTTTCATACAATTAGTACTACACGCTTTCACACTGACAAACGATATCGTCGCGATATCATTTATCAGTGTGAAAACAGTCATTATCGGTTGTCAGCGTGAAAGCGTGTAGTAGTCGTTTCGATATCGTGAATATAGTGTGAAAACGCCCAATTTAATCGTTTTAGATGTAGATTAATTTATTATGAATAAAAATTCCTTAAGGACAGTAAAATAATTAATTATTAATTAATTAACATTATACCGTACGTCCAATTATCTGACCATGCACTAATTGGCCATCACTTAGGTCAGGAAGATCAATTAGTGGCGCTCATTAGTCATTCAAACCAATGTAACAACTACTTGTATATATTATTATATTTAGTTGAAAGACAGATATACCTAAACCTAGAATTAAGAAGTTTGAATTTGAAGATGTTGATTTATAAAGATAGATAACACAGCGTCGATGAAGATGGACTGGGTTACATTAAAAATCAATAAAAAATACTGCAAAGATCTAGCTTTTTCTTTAGTGACAACTTAAAATTCAGCTATATTTTAGTTATTGTAATGTAAATATAGCCCTACAAATTTAAGAACCTATTTCTAGACTTTCAATTGTTTCAAATAATAACGTATTTAATATGACAACTTCAAATACGTAACGCATGTAAAGGCCGTGTCACTCACGACGAATATGCTATAATATTTCATGCTAAGATAAAATATAGCTCGCCGTACAATTTGAATTATGTTATAATTATCTTCGTCATTTGTGCTGTCAATGAAATATATGAGTAGCGATATTAAAATATGTTCTAAGATAACATTAAATATTATAGCATCTTCATCGTATGTGACGGCCTTTATCAGTCAAAAACGAATACAGTTTACAATTAAACTATTTCTGTTTTTTTTTCGAAAACATAACGTATATATCGACAACTATATATCAACTTAATACAAATGTATAGCTATGTACAGCAAAAATTACATTAATTTTCAATTTTCAATGCAATTTTAATTTTATTTCCCAATTTTACTGTGTACTTCACTTTTAATTTTAATCATTAATTGTAATTTTCTGTAGTGACTATTTAATTCCGATATTTTAATGCACCTCGACATACACAGTTTTGGAATGTGATACAGATCTGCAATATGTATATACAATAGTCTAATTAGTCTAATGTTATTACATTCTGTTTTGTATGTTCACTAAACAAATAAATAAGTATAAACCTGGGTTAGACTGATTGGCACACAAAACCGGCATAAAAAAGCACTAAACGTTTCAAAATGAGCGTGTAGGAGTAACTCAACATAAGTCTAAAGTCAGGGTAGAATAAATACAAACATTTTTGTGTAGTTACTTACGTTCATAGTAATTACGAAAATTACAACGAACTAATCCACTTCCAATACCCAAACTTTCCAATATTAATAACTCTCAATAAATACAACACTAACTATATTTTATTAGAAAACTTCTGCCATATTGGACGCAAGTTTTTCTTAGAACGCAATTAAAGGGTGGGCCCAGAGAGGCTTAGGGGCGGACCGTAGTTCAACTAATTTAGATTACCTCTTCGATCCTTCCGAATACCTACATAATACTGTAATGCCTCTAGCTTGAATAGTTCGAGAATTATTGATTGACTTCGCTATTTTCGTTCCGAGCGGCAGGAATAATGTAGGGAGGCAAGGTAAATTAAATTAAAAGAGGGCTTTTGAATTTCGTCTGATCGAATTAGAGAGAATATTTATATAAGGGTTTAAAAAGAAATCTATAATATTATAATTTTGAACGAGCCGAATCTGTGTAGATTCTTATCAAGAAAGAAGGTCGTAGATTCATAGTATTTTGCACTAACAAGTACATCTAATGCCATCAGGTGTTAAACTTTCCTAGCATATCTAATCATCAGGAATACAGATATAAAGTAATTTCGCTCCATTTATCAGACTCGCCCAACCCTCCATCATTTCCAGTGCACCATTTTATAACGCTCATTTTTGCCAACGTCATTTATAAGAAAAAGCCCGCTCAAAGCGTGTGGCGGCAATCATGTAAATTATTCCGCTCGAGGTACCAAGAGTACATAAATATGGAAACGTTCGTTTCCCGCGGTCGGATCGCAGGCGAGCCAAATGCGTGTGTAACTGTAGTGCCAGGGCAGAAATCTTGGTAAAGAGTTCGGCGTGTGGTCACTGTTTGTGATGTATTTAAAAATATTCATACTGTAAGACCAGATAAAAAATTATATCATGACAGGGGTTCGACGTATATGACCAAAAACGCATAAGGCCAAAATACGCATTAAGCCTCATACGCATTTTTCAAACCATAAAGATCAAGTACCTGCACCCTTTTACGGAACTGAATGTGCCATTTCTTTACCAGACACTGTATGAGATTACTACAGCCGGTGCCCTAGTGCCCCGTTCTTCACGCCTGTTTGCATTGTTTTGAACAAAGCTATAAATAAGATTCCTGTCGTTTACGTGGAATTCTGAAGCACCTATGCATATTCATTTACGATTTATTTTCCTGCTAGCATTGTTTGTTTACTTTTAAGACTGCAAGTGCTTTTGGTTCGTTTTGGAAGATATTTTACTAAGGATTTTATTCGTATTCCTTTGACAATATCACATATTATGGAGCTTGTATTTTTGTGTGTGTTTGTTTGTTAACTCAATTCCGTAATAGCTGAATGAATTTGGAAAGAATTTAAAATTAAGATACTAGTACATTTTATACAATGGATCAACACGTACTTGTAATACCAAAAATATACAAACTTATTAATATAATTTTAAGAATATACCAGCGGTATATTTTGTGGTTAATGTACCAGGCGTGCATGAAACTAAAAAGCTTTCCGCACCGATAATTATAAATGCGGGCTACAGAAGTGGAAGGAACGTTATTAGATTGTTTCAATAGAATACGTAGTACTATTATTTATTCTGTGATAGCAGTCAGTAAATCCCCGCTTTTTATACCTGATTGGAAACTTATTAAAGATGTTTTTATTTTAAGTATAAAAACAATAGCTAAAAACTAAGCTAATAAGCAAAGTATAGCCTAATCAAGAGTATAAAATGTGCGAAATCAGATACATATTTATTCAATATTAGTCCTACAAGACTAGTTTCAATAAAGTTGGAGAAAAGAAACAAATGTCATTTAATTAATGAAACATACTGTACGAAATTAACTGACCCTGGCTTGTGTATCGAATATCCGGTACCTACCCATAAACGCATGTTGACTCCAGTAGTAGCGGCTCAATGATGAATATTTAACAGCTTAATTCGGACGGTTTTGTACCAATTTGCGATATCAATATGGTAATATGTATTTTCGGGGATGTTTTCCGTGAAAATTCATGGCTTGATGGATGTGAATACGAAAATGAAAGGTCAAATTCTCGTTATTTTGTAGTTGCGCTTTAAGATATGTTCACTTTTAACTTAATTCTACTTTACATCAAACAGTTCTTAAAAAATTGAGTCAACGATTTTTTTAATTTTAAAACTCCTAAAGCTTTATGGTTGCCCAGTGATTGTGAGAAAAAAATATATTTCAGAAACCACCATGCGTGAAACGTTGCGTTTTTGACAGCACAAGGGTTCTTTTTTGTCGTCACGATTTATCGCCCTTTTTAGGACGAAGGACGCAGGTAGTTCAATATGATCGTTGTTAACTACTTGAACGATTCTGTGTCCCTGGTAACCCTGAGAATATTAAGAAGCTTCTTAGAGTCTTTCAAGATTCTTTGATTAGAATCGATGTGAACAGCATAAACATACAAAGTGCTTCCGTTTGTGTCTCTCCTCTATTTAATAAATGTATTGGTTTATCTTGGTAGCTGTGCTCTTAAAGAAATATTCTTACCCTATGTTTTTTTTTAGTAAATAAACAACTATGTACGAATAAGATACATTAAAAAGTTGTTTTTAAAGTAGACAGGACGGGCAGCAATGTCCTCTCAGTTAACGGTGGTGAGCATTCTGCGATACCCAAGCCGCCTGCCAAGCGTGGGGATTAAGGCAATCCCTTCCTATTAAGGGGGAGGCTCTCGTCCAGCAGTGGACGTCTTCTGGCTGATAGTGAATATATGTAATGTAAAAAGTAATTGGAGGCGCCGGGTATCGATCCCGGTGCCTCTCGTATGCTAAGCGAGAGCTCTACCATCTGGACTACGCTACGCCCCGGTTGAAATACACTATGAAAATTTGCAAGTACAAAACAAGTGCTTTGATTCTTTCACAAGTTAATTATTCGCTAGCTGTAGGCACATGTGTACGTGACACTGATAATAGATATTTTACTTGGTACCGGTATTAGCACGGAAATGATTAAAATGCAAAAATGCGTTGCAACTGTAACTAATTAAAAGGCATAATATCACTTATTATCAGACAAAACTCAGCACATAATAAAAACACGATGAAGATGCACTATTCTTATGCTGCCTTAGTACCCATGAGAATAAAATAGGCCTGTGGGAAAAACGGTTATGACTGGTATTTTATAGTTTTCTTATAACATATGCATTCCTAGTGCCGCTTGTGTAAGGATTCTTAAATGTATTCAGCGCGCTAAATACGTTTAGTGAGTTTTGTCAAATGTCAAATATTACAAATTACTTCGCAACGCAAGCCGGGCCTTGCCTCACCTAGTTTTCTTGGGAATATTAACGAGATTACGTGTTGAGGTTTTTTTTTTTCTTGTATAACCGACGTCCTGTTTTTTATATTTTTGTTATCCTTATTGGGATCATGCAGCCATGCACAAAAATTACGAATAGACGCTATGGCACGATTTTGTCGCCCAAAATGTTATATTCTGTAAAATACTTCGCTTATCGGAAAACTAATTCCAAAAGGATTCTTGTTGGAGGCGCCGGGTATCGATCCCGGTACCTCTCGCATGCTAAGCGAGCGCTCTACCATCTGAGCTACGCCCCCCATATTTGCTCTACAATAAATACTAGGCATTTCGTTCCGATTTCAATCTTCCATGGCCTTAAGCAACATTAAAGTAGAATATGCAACAAGTAGGCTTTGAGAATACCTTTCACTTGCCTCTGGTAGTAAAGAACTTGGTAAACTAACGTCAATTCTAATTATTGGGATTGTACATTATAATCTAGAGCAGCCTAATATAAAATCATATCTATAATACTAGTACGTGCTGATAACTGTAAACGATAAGAAACACATGTTGTTTGTTAGACACGTTGTTTCTGCAAATATGACTGTGACGTGAAGACAGAGTATTTCGAAATGCCGACACAAAGCGTTGCATGAGCATCATGCATGTTATATTCGTCATACTCCACAACGGGGGCGTAGCTCAGATGGTAGAGCGCTCGCTTAGCATGTGAGAGGTACCGGGATCGATACCCGGCGCCTCCAATTGTTTTTTTTTAGCATTCCTGAAATGTACTACATACATTTTAATAGGTATGCCGCATGCACAGAAAAGCGAAAGCCCTACTTCTTAGATAGAACGGCTATCAAAATGTTGCAGCGCATGTTACAATGTTGTAAAGCAATTGTATGGAAAACCGCTGTCGCCTATCACACACAATTGTACCTATAGAAACTACGATGAAATAATACGCTTTAAAAAAAAAATACAACCGACTTCAACTTCGAATACATGGATGACATCTTCATATTTTCTAGTAATTTTGATATAAAAACCAAACTACTGAACCGATTTTAATAAAATGTATATGGACCACATCTGAAGTATTACCTATCAAACAAAAAAAATAATCATCAAAATCAGTTCATAATTGGCGGAGTAATCGCGTAACATACAAACAAAAAAAAATACATACAGTCGAATTGAGAACCTCCTTTTTTGAAGTCGGTTGAAAATGCCAAACATTGGTCGCGCATTTGAAGTAAAACGCTCGAAATGCCATTTTGCAACTGATTAAAATTGATCTAATTGCGATGCAATGTGGTTTGGTTTCCTACGCGTCTATTAAAATTGTCTTTTTGAGTATTCTCAGTTTAAAAACATGTATATTGGTAGAATTATCATTAAGCGCATTTACACTTAATGCCGGCTAGCGCGGCCCGTCACATTTCCATTCTATTCACTTCTCTCTTCAGTGGCCGCATGTGTAATACGCTTACGGTATGTAATTCATAACATCCCATGCATTAATAAATTCACAGCTTGTATTCAATGCATAGATCTTGCGTCCTATTGGGCACCTTGTTCATTTCACCCTCGACGCTACTTCGCTGACCCAGTTTAAAACAGGTGAGGCGCGAGAGGAAAAACAGCAGCAAAATCAACAGAGGGTACTGGGCGCTCATACTCATGCAGGGGGTTGAATGCGATGCTCTGAATACGCGACGCAGATTGACGCGTTACTTTCGACGGGGTACGTGATGGTGTAAATCAAAACATTCGTACAATGTCGCCCACGCGACCCCAGTCAGCCATGCCTCAACCTCCGTAGGATAGAGCCATTGAGATACTAGCTCAATAGATAAGAGTAGGAATGCTTTGTACATAACTAACACTTTGTACTACTCTTCACGTACCTACATTTGACATTTGAATTGCAAAAGTTATTCTGTTTTCTAATATGTTGGTTATGTTTTCTCGAAAAATCCGCTGGACAGGTCTAAACGAAATTTGTATGGTGATAGGTCATATTTCGCGAAAATCTGAAATATTAGATTACGCACCTCGCTAAAGTGAATAAATAATGCACTCGTGTTAATTTAGTGCCCTCGGATGCGCTCGTGCACCAACATAACACTCGTGCACTAATACCTCACTTTGCGCTCGGTGTAACAATCTACTATTTATACCCATAAAATGTGGGAAGATTGCGAGTGACAGAAGGTACAAAATATACATTTACTGTAAGCAGAAGCGACACTTCAAAAACATGGAGGCAGATAGTAATAATATGCGCTTTGGGTAACGTTGAATTTGTTTTTTGTTTGGGTTTCATTTTACATAAAGTCAGTTTCAGCAATTTAAATCTAACAAAATGACGAATTTCCTATCTTGCTCCTGGTTCCCAAAAGAGTTAAATGGTTCTCACGCATACTAGGGAACCATAAAACTTATGGACTTCCATGCGTCTAAAAATGTCAGTAAAATTTACATGTGGGTCGATATTTTCACATGGTCACTAGAGCACCATAAGGGGATTAGAGATAAAAATTAAACATCTGGTTATTTCTATCCCACGACTTTGATCTCCTTATGTTAAGTTTTTTGATGATTCCCAGAAACACCAAGCTCTCAGAAAGCACAAGAAGGCCTATGGCAGTTACAGAAGTAAAAAAGATCATAAAAACGTTGGGATCAACAAATAGCGAATAACTTGTTAAATTTTTAAAAGCAGGTAGAAGGATCAAAAGCTTCGAAAAAGTTTTAAGAATAAACTTTTTCAAGCCACCTCTTTACGATTTCTTATAACTTAGTAAAAGTGGGAAATTAATGATACAACAACATCTAAGATTCCAACGTCCAAGGGAATCAGTCTAACGGCTCCTATCTATTGTTGCCTTTTCATATCGGTTACACTAAAATAAAATTTTGAAAGTAGAAGTGACAATTCAAAGACGTTAGTTGCTAAGACGCTTAAATTTTTTACAATTCCCAGCGATACCAGGCAAGCATGAGGCATGAAGAGAACGTAGTATACGCATAAGGGCAGGTAAAAATGAGGGGCAAGGGATGAAGAAAATGAACTCCGCCCTTATGCATAACAGATAGTTACAGTTACTAACAAGATCCGGTGAAGCAGTAAATAGTCTGTAGGCAAAACATGAAAAACTCGTCTCCTTCACGATTTTCGTAGCCATCTCTTCTATATACTTACAACCTGTATGGATGTGTTCCTTGTTTTCTCCAAAACACGAAATGGTCGGTTGTAATTCGCGGAAGTGGGGCTAGTGGTAGTCATGACGTCTCAAAGATGGCGACAAATTGTGCAGATTTTTTATTTTACCAAATAAGACGTGTTGGGTGTCGTTTGAAAGGGTTTTTAATGTTCTATAATTGTTTCTCAGACAACTATAGCGTAAAAGCAGGAGTTATAGAATTGGAAAGGGGGCATGTACTACCTTATATAATAAAAAACATTCATCAAGTATTTATTGTAACTTTCTATGTAAAACATCTTGTTTTTGCATTTTTTCCACAAATAAGCTAGAAAGTGAGCCTATCTATTAAGGAAATAAGGAAAATAAACAAAAAAAACGTTTTTTTGCAAGACCTACGCGCCGCAAAACGTAAGTCAAACGTAAGTGAGTGCTACTTTTAATTTTTTCATCGAATTTCCGAAGAGTATTTATTTGTCGTACTTAAAAAAAATGCTAAAGAGGTAGTTAGAGGAAGACCAAAATAGTTCCTGACCGATATGTTCATGGGTAAAAGCAGAATGTATAGTTTACAAGAGCGCGTCACAGCGCGTGTCAAAAAAAATGTTGGCATGCAATGCGACGTAGAGGACAACTTACAGATGTCGGGCGCTGGCACGTAATGCGTGCCAGAGGTGAATCCAAGCAATTTTTAAACTCCCAGATACACCAGAAGACAATGACGCATGTGGAGGTCGGAAGGAGCGCTTATTCATAAGGATGGTACAAACCTGCGACAACGGTTTCGGCGCGCGGCAGCCGCTGCAAGACATGGTGTATGAGTCCCACATCCGTGCAAGCTTGCAGGTTGCGCACGCTCTTGCGTAAGATCGCGATGAACACCGACCAGATTTCCGCCTGTAAAAATATTTATTTTAATAATAAAACTTCTTTATTCTTAATTCTACGTAACGTGATTCTACATTTTACTCATTGGGTTTTGAAATTTAAATCTGTTTGAAATATGTTATCTAAAACGATACAATCCGCACGATAAAAGTATATTTATTTAAATCTTTTAAGTAAAATAAGCTCACGTCTGGCACATTACCAAGTATAGGTTACAGAAAGGCACCCAAATCTCAAAGCCTTAAAAGCTGTTAGAATCGATAACAATCTTCAAAGTTGTTCGAACGAATCATTCGAATAACGCCGAGCTGCGATTATCCTCACTCGGGTGCAATAACGATAAACCGATATAAAAACTCTAAGCCCCTCCGCGAGCGAATTTAAAAAGTTATTGAAGGCAGCCGTAAGCGAACGTATGAAAATAAGCTCCACGAACTAACTCACGCGTCGCGCGATGTTGAGTTGAGATTTTTTCGGGACAAATCATCATCAGCCAGAAGACGTTCATTCTTCCACTGCAGGACGAAGGCATCCCTCTTAATAGGTTGCCAAAAAATCCCGATGCTTGACCTGCGGCTTGGGGATCGCAGAATGTTCACCACCGTTAACTGAGAGGGCGCTGCTGCCCGTCCGGTGTATCTGGATGCAGTTTTAGGATATACCCAATCTTATTCTTAACTCTTATTTTTTTTTTATTTAATGTGGCGTTACGCACGTGTCTCGTGTTATTTAAATTCTCGGTTATTTGTAAACTATTAATAGATATTTTTATACAATGTCTACATCAGTCTTTGAAAAATGTTTTAGTGGAATTTCCAAGGCATATCTACCTTTTTCGAAGTGCTCTAGCCAGTGATTCGAAAAATGTGTTTAAAATGAAATTCTTTCTCACATGCTCCCGTGCTATCGCAGCGTCAGTTATTTATGCATAGTGAATTTCCTCATTAGTCTTTGAAAATTGTTTTAATGGAATTTTCAAGGCATATCTGATGCTCTCCGAGGTATGCTCTAGCCAGTGGTTCACAAAATATTTTTTAAAATTAAATTCTTCCTCTCATGCGCCCGTGCTATCGCAGCTTCAGTTATTTATGGGTATTCTACTATAAAAACTACAATATCTCACAATGTCATATTTTTATTTTAGTGGTATGCTATGGAACTAGAAAAGGGTTAAAAGATCTCACGGTTACTAGAGTTACATGAGATGACGAGAGATGCTGGAGCTTTGGAACGGACACGTTGCCATCGACGTTACAAATCATGGCACGAGAGGGAGAGAGATAACATGCACTGAGGATGAAGACCTTTTTTGTACATTTTTATAAGATACAAAAAAGGGCTCTCTAATAAAAATACGAAACGTCGGTTCACACCTTTACTAGGTTAGCATGGGTCCAAAGAAGATGTGATATATTATCAAATAGTACAAAAACGCTGGCGAAATTCACTCTGATAGGTATTCATTGAAGAAACTATTCTGGATACTTTTCAATTCACGTAACTTTCATAATGCGGTGGTAAAAATAGAGATATTTGTTTAGAACTTTTGAATCAAGTCAACAAACACGTTAACTATAGCATAAAACACCTGTAAGTCTACTGAAATTGTTTAATGCTACGAGTAGAGCGCCGCCGGGGCAGTTGTATTAGCCATTTTAATTGCACATAGTATGTTTGTCACTTAAAGCATATACAACAAAAAGGTTTTTAGTGAAAGAAACAAACGTTAGAATAGTAGAAAGTACTCGAGCTTAAATATACTGTTGATCCCGAGGTGGACACTCTACTTTTTCACCCTCTATGAGAAAATAAGTAAGTGCAACAGAATTATGAATAAATATAGTACGTTAAGTTTATTTCATTCTCACTACTCACATTCACTTCTCACTTTTTATTGAGCAAGATACACTGAAATAAAATAAAACAAAGTGAAATCTGAATTTATAAACAATTACGAGCAAGGCGAAATGCATTTCGCGCGTTTTTGTTTTTTTCACAAACTTATTTTTTTTATTTTTTCGCGCGCCTTCCCTTTTCATACAGCCTGTTACTTGTTCATACAATGTTAGTGGTTGATCTCTTTGGTGATTGGACTTGTACTAACAATATCCACATTCCAAATTCAAATCATTTTTCCAACTTATTTCTGCCCTTTTTGCGAGGAACAACGTAGGTATTTTTGAATAGATGTGATTAAAAAAAACATCTCTTTATTGATAAAACTTTGCCAGAAGAGCCACAATGAGAAGTAGGTACTTCACATTATTCTCAACAAGAATAAAACAAATTGTATAGCTCTTTAAACATTTTTGCTCATGAAAAGTGATTTTCAGTTGTGTAACAATAAACACTAGCAAAAAGCTCTTTCGTAGGAACAATGCATTTCATTCGTTTATTCACAGAAGTACATTTTCTTCAAAATAAAGGAAAGAAAAGCAAATACGCGAGCAAAGTACCGGGGCGGCAGCGCAGTGCGGTGTTGCACAAAAGCACTCGCCCGCGCTAACGAGAACCCTCTGTAATTATATTACATTCTTGCAGTTAGCGGAACAATCTCGGAATTACAAGTTTTAGAGCAAATTCCCGCGGGTTCTACGAATTCCTGGAATGCCGTCGGTCGACGAACTGCCGAGTTATTTTCTAGGAATTTCTATCAATTTACCTGTTTCAGCTTTTTCTGGTGACATAACCATTTTTTGGCTTTAAATGAATTGTAAATAAAGATTTTGTTGGTTCCTGCAAAATATCTATGTAGAGTCTTCTCTACGTAATAAGAGTATTTGTCGTTTCGGGCTTGGAGTATGACCCAATGGCGAAGCATACGGGGTTGCACGATGCACCTAAAACTCTTCCAACCTCATGTTGTCCTGGTAAAGCGAACGTGTTGCACACGTGAACTCGTGACGCACGTGCTATTAATAACACGGTGCGTG
The DNA here is from genome assembly GCA_905404285.2 of Erannis defoliaria. Lineage (NCBI taxonomy): Eukaryota > Metazoa > Arthropoda > Insecta > Lepidoptera > Geometridae > Erannis > Erannis defoliaria. The sequence continues at coordinate 709,180 of FR990082.1, read as the reverse complement.
CACGCACATTGTCGAGTAATCCCGGCACGCCTACTGAACTCGTTTGCATGCTCAAAGATAAAAAATAATTGAGAAGGGTTTAGAATCTGTACGACTATATCTCGTCTCGATATGACTTGATAGCAGATATGACTAGATCATTTAAGACTAAATCTCGATATTACTACATTACGATATCATAATTTACCCCTCCCCCTAAGCCGCCATAAGGCCAGATAGCGAAACGACTAAATTGTCGTTTAATTATTTTCTAAGATACAGTAAGTTATCTTTATGACTAGATATAATATAAGTAATTTATTGATAAATTGATAATTTACATGCCAATTATAAACCTATAAAAATATACATACGGTCGAATTGAGAACCTCCTTTTTTGAAGTCGGTTGATAAAATAATTTGTCATACAATGATTGATAAAAACAATAACAAATATACAACTAGATCGCTTTAAGACTACGGAGGGAGAGCAGATCGGTGTCTCTACATCGATCCTAAATTCGAACTAGAGCGAAAGGGACATTGTGCGAAAGGGACGTTTTGCGTGCAGTAGACATTTTAGGTAAAGGACATTCTGCGATGGAGCCCCTCTAAAAGCTAGCTATAATTAGTGGCATTAATAGCTTTAAAGTGGTTTGTTTTTTCGAAATGCCTAACCCTCAAAGGCTAGCGTAGTACCAGGGTCACATTAACGACGTGTACTTTTCAGGCTAATTAAGTGATACATCACGCGGGTTACCAGGCTCGCAGCAGTCGCGAGTGATGGACGGCCTAAACTCGGGGATTGTGTCGAGTCACCTTATGAGATGTTTTTCTACCTCCCTGAAACGCGATATAGCAGTGAAGCAGTTACTAAGCTAAGAACAAACTAATGATAATGAAGGCAGTTAGCCGCGTTCGCCTATTTTGCGACACGAATTAGATGTAACTACGAGTAGATTGTATGATCATGGGTTTTCGTAGGATATATCGAATTAGAGTCACAACCACAACGATATGACGAAATGTCATTCGAGGCCAAATCCAAGCTAAACATTACCGCACAAACCAGCTATCCAGCTACCAGCTGTCGTATAAAGCTCATGCACTGAGTCGTGCTTACATAATTTTAAGGGTTTTCTAGACAGGCCCTGACTGGGTGAAGAATGATTTTATTAGATGGCTTATTGGGGTTGTTTGGAGGCCATGGTGTAAATAGCGCTCATGTTGGTTTAATGGCCGGGTGAAACTTTTGAAAGGTGAAAGAGTAGTTTCAAATTAGGCATTTAGAAGTAATGTTAGCAAAGGGCGGTAAAGCCTCACAGAGTCACAGCCCAACGTTTAGAACCTAAGGAATGTGACATTTTGGACTAGTTCATACTTGATACTTGATACTAGAAGGTATGGGAAATTTATACCACTGGGACACCTGCTTATGGGAAATGTCCTAAAGGCCGTCACAGACGACGAATATGCTATAATATTTCATGTTAAGATTAAATATCGCTCTCGATACATTTCTGAAACAAAAATTATCTTGGTCACTTGTTCGTCATTTGTTTTGTATGAGTAGCGAAATTGAAATGTGTTCTAAGGTAATATGAAATATTATAGCATCTTCATCGGGTGCGATGGCTTTTAGACTTTACAGACAATAGATATTTTTTGAAACATTGAGCGCAATTACAAATAAAAGTTACCACGGTTTCGCACAAAAAATGTACAAGCTTTTATTTTACATGCAATATTTGTATGTATGTTTGTTTATAGGCAACATTTGTAACCGATTTATTGAACAAGGGGGTCTAAAATGGCCGCATTAAGCAATTCCCCTAAAAGCAGTTCACCTAATGAATTCTTAGTAGAATGAATTGTAAAAACTTGCTCTAGAGTAACTTCTAACGAATCTGCAAGTTGACTTTATGCAATTCATCTTTCATCGACCATTTTACGACTTTCTATAGAAAACTGTAAACTAATGAATTCCGTAATAGGATCATTTGCAAAACAATAGTATGAATGTGGCCGGTTTACGATTGAAATGAATCATCATAGGATCATAATGCAGAATTGCTATATGCGACCATTTTAGTAATATCTTCTCGTCCAAAATCCCGCAGTGTCTGAAGACAAAGGTCTTCAACCAGTGTGTGTTGCCAGTGATGACATATGGAACTGAAACGTGGTCTTTAACTGCTGGCCTTTTGGAAAAACTCAAGAGTCAAAACTCTGACAACGGGCAATGGAGAGAGCTATGCTCGGAGTTACTTTGCGCGATAAAATCCGGAACGGGGATATTCGCCAAAGAACCAAAGTCACCGACATAGCTCGCAGGGTTTGCAAGTTGAAGTGGCAATGGGCAGGCCACATCGCTCGAAGAACTGATAACCGATGGGGAAGAAAAGTTCTTGAGTGGCGACCGCGACCCGGAAGACGCAGCGTAGGAAGGCCTCCCACTTGGTGGACCGACGACATTGTAAAAGTCGCGGGCAACCGGTGGATGCAAATGGCAGATTGTCGTACAGTGTGGCGGTCTAAGGGGGAGGTCTTCGTTCAGCAGTGGACGTCTCTGGGCTGATGATGACCATTTTAGCCCCCCAGTTCTCGAAGCCCGAATAGCCAGTATAATTGGTATTCATGCATGAAACTGATGACAATGCAATATTACGGTAAGCTGGACCTGAAGCAGTTGCCAGGGCAACATGCAGATAAAAGCTTGTTTAAAAAAAAACTTTTTACTATTCATTTATCATGATCGATTTTCGACGATTTTGGCGTCACCGTGCCGAGGAAATCGACCAGCCTAAAAGCCCGCGATTACGAATAAAAAAACAGGGCTTCTACAAGTGATTTTACACAAGGTTCTTAGGTTCTTCTTCTTTCCTCCTAAGAGGATTATGACGTTGCACTTTGTGCATTGGCCAGTGTCAAATATTTACACGTGTTTCAAGCTTTTGATGAATTTCTAGTCTAATGAGCCACAAAGTCACACATAGTAAATCAAGTCTAGTCAGGCCCAAGTAAAGCCTGCACGACTTTACTACGTGTTTTTTTTTAAATTTACTGTCACAAGGGACGAGACAAGCAAGACGTTCGCCTGGTGGTAAGCGTCACGCATGCCACTAACAGTAACTGTGCTAGAATTGTGAATTTGCGAACAAAATCCTGCGCCGCAACGCACTACGTTCGTCACCCTGAGATATTAGATGTTAAATGTCTTCATACCCAGTAATTTCTCTGGTAACATTGCCCTTTAAACCGAAACACAGTAATGCTAAGGTGTGGTACTTCCCCAGGCGGACTCTGCAGTAGAGTCCTACCACTACAAAAAAAATTCTACGTTCGAGTATCATTACGTTTTGAAATCAACACGAAAAGACGCGTTTCACCATATTATATCACTCGCCCACGACGCCCATGAGTGTCATGCGCGTCAATCAGAATATCATGAATAAAATGCCACCATTTTTATGCAATAACACTAGAAAAAAAACAAGTTTTGGAAAATAATACAATGCATCGACATTTTTTTTTTTCGCCTTCCTGTAAACCTCTTCTAAAGTTCTACAATTAGGTATAGTGAAGTTTTTAAAATAATTTTACCCAAGCTAGTAAGTTTCTTCGTTACCCGGCGAATATGAGACGACAGGCGTTGATGAAGCGAGTTTCCGATAATGAAGTTCACGCTTGACTCATATTGTTGTTTGCAGCCTTTGTGAAGTTAGCGTATAGTTTGGATAAGTTATGACATCTTGGTGTGATTCCGGGCTTTATCGCTGTTTGAAATCGTAGTCGGCTTTTTATTATCGGAAACGGTGAATAATAAGTTCTGTTAAGTACAGAATAACAGCGCTCATTTACTAATAGGCCAGCCAGACGTTTAACCACATTTTAGCCTGGTGTTTATATCTAACGACGTGGCAACTTTTGAAATAGCAGGACATTTTTCACTCAGCGCCATCTAGCCCCAAACTAAGCAAAGCTACAAAAAATGATCTTTCGGAATACACAACTAAGTGTATTTCTCAAGTCGTGAGACAACACTAGCTATAATATTGTCACAAAAACGATGTTGCTGATATTATATAAGTTTCAAAGAATATAATATTAAACAATCTACTAACAAAAACCTTTGTTATAAAAACTTTCACTAAACAAAAGCTCTCCAACTTATATCCTGATTTACACAGCACTACCAAGTTAGCTAACCCGCAGCTTAGTTAGCACAGCTGAGTGAGCTAAGCAAACAACTTGGCCGTTCGGCAGAGCTCGTCGAGATAGCTACGGCTAGTTAAGTAAAATGGATGGGTAATTAAGCAATATAGGAGCTATTAGTAGTGCTGTGCATACTTAGTGAACATGCCTAATGTTAGAACTTTAGATCGCTTATGGCTGACCACAACTATTTACATTAGGAATGCTCCTATCATCTATTATGTTTTTTTAAACCAGTTCTTAAGCTCCAACGATCTTATCGGTACGGGCCTAGGATCAAATCTACGACCGGCCCGACTATTACGAGGAGCTGTTTCTCCCAATGGGCTACACGATTTAAAGTTCTTCAAAAGGAATCTGCAAAAGTTCCATGAGATGAATGCTGTCAGGCATTTCTTAACAGTGTTGCCCACAACAAATTCATGCCTACTTGCTCTTTTTCTTTTTAATGCACGATTAGTTCTGAGCCGTTTGGCAGGTATCGGTTGGCAGACAGATGGTAAACATGTTAAAATAAAACGATCTCTATTCTTAACTCGGCCCGCCCATTTATTTGTTAAAAAGGTTTGGTCGTGCTGCCATTTGTATTCTGTCCCCTTTTAACTTACTAATAAATCTTCAAGCGAGAACGAGACCTAAATAGAAATACTTTTTGTGTATCCTTTTTTCTTATTGTGTGTACTTTTTTCTAAGAATTAGGATACAGGATCCTTTAACTTCTTCCAAAGTTATGTTGCCTTAGTACTAAAGGAGATCAAGTGTAACCCTTTACTCATTTTGCAAGTATTTCTTAAAATAAAATTATTGGCATTCATTAAATTTTCTCTCTCGCCTTTGCTTTTCGTTACAAAAGAAGACATACCGAGCGAAGTTCACGAAAAAAATACACCACACAAATCAAACTTATTTCGTACAGAAAAGTAAAAAAATGGCAACTGTTTCCGCCCGGGATCGAACCGGGGGCCTTGTGCGTGTGAAGCACACGTGATAACCACTACACTACGGAAACTTATAACTCAGAGTCGAAATTGTTCTTACATTGAACTAGGCCAAACGTCTCTTTATAAATCTTTAGATAAGAAACCGGTTTTTATGACTACAATTTTAATTATGATAGCTTGACAGATTGAAATAGCTGTTATCTAACGGACATATCTAAGGTTATAATAATATTTATAATGGTAAAAAGGGTTATAGATCGTCTCCATCCCATTGTGTCATCTTCATTCATCGCTCATATCATGCCGCCCACCGCCTCATGTTCCTTTCAAGCATTGTGTCTCTGTCTAACCTTCTTTGTTAAAAGACAGGGTGTGGTTTGCGCCTTCCATGCTTAGTTTATTTTTTGTGGTGGCTTCAAACACCTTTTTTTTGCGTGTTCCAGCTCGTCCTAAAGGGTCTTCATACTTTTCAAAGATATGGGGTCCTGGTACGAAATGAAATCAAGTTTTAACTCTTTCCTTACTTTCGCTAATGCTTTCGCAATCCTCTGGAATGTTTGCAGTAAGGTCCCCAGTAAGCAATAAACGCGGTATAAAAAATTCAACCGAAAAAGGGCATACGGCCAAAAATATCGCAAAGCGAAGTTAACCCTTTCAAATTAAATCTGGAAAGAACCAGGCACGCATAACTGAATAAGAGATGGAACGTTAAACAAGCCGCCTTACGACTTTTGGTTTGTTGTTCGAGAGTTTGAAGAAGCCTTGCTCGCCAGACTCGTTCGCTTTTCTTTCTTGAGTAGATTAGATTTATGATCTATGGAAAATTAAATTACATAATCAACATACTCTAATTGATAATATTTTTATTTTAGCTTTGCAAATTAAGCAAAGGGTTAAACTTAACCTAGTTTTTCACCCAGGCGGCATAACCATCTAAGAAGTAATAAGAATGCAATAAAAAATATTTTCAAGTCGCAGGTACAGAGCGCAATATCTGCCCCGGGGCAGGGGCACCGGGGTGGATGGGACCCAGTCAATAAAACTTAAAATTGTATGTTATGGGCTGGGGCCACGTGGTTGCCGCGTGGTTCGACCCATCGGACTACATCAACTTGTACCAATAAGAAGAAAGTGATCATAATAGTGTTTAGGTAAAGCTTGGAAAAAAGTCTTGCGAGAAAGAAACTTTTTCGCTCCTGCCAATATCGTGGATGATCTCGTCATTGGGTGAATTCATCCAATCATCCTCCCCAGACGTACTACAAGGTGCTAGTATTATAGAACTATTAGTGATGGTGGCGCCTCTATCACAGAGTAAATAGTAGTACTCTATTTAAGAAAATCTATCACCAATCGCTTAATCGGCCGCATTTGAGCTTGTGCAATAGCCTACAATACAGTAAACGACGAATATTTATGAATTCCCATGGCTGATCCTCACAGATAGAATGTAGGGGAAGAAGCGCCCAAGACGTCCGAGACAGAAATGGCGGCATCAAGGTGTGAACTGGAATGAGCTACTAGCATCTAAAAGACGAAGCATGGGATCACAACCAAATTACCAAACCTACTGACCTCCAAACTGCTTTATGAAGAAGATGATGAGCCATAATATGACAGGTGTAGCATTTGATAAAATGTCCAAGCAAGATTTAAAAAAAAAACTGTAAACCACGCCTGTCAGAACTTTCCAGTTGAAGGAAGTTAAGTTAAGATTGTAGACCTGGGTATGTCCTGTGGACCTGGGTATGTCCTTAAACTGCAACCAGACCCACCGAAGGACGGGCAGCAGCGTCCTCTTGGTTAACGGTAGTGAGCATTCTGCGATCCCCAAGCCGCCTGCCGAGCGTGGGGATTATGGCAACACGCCTCTATAAAGGGGGAGGTCTTCGTCGAGCAGTTGACGTTTTATGACTGACGATGAAGTTAAGATACAGATCCATCCGCGAAACATTATCCGGATTATTATGGTATTGCATTTTATCTCGGCATATCATTAATCGGCTAATCAGTAATTCATTGGCCACATACAATTTGAATGTGCCATCGGTTTGAAGATCTTTTAGATACATACTTATAATGACCAGTAATATGATATTTTGTACGGAGATCACAAGATTGTGTCTCAAATTTAACAATCTTGTGTTCCAAGTCTATCTCTTTTATGGGTAAAAGAGGGCGCGTCAGTGCGATCGCGCGCGGCGATTGCGTGTTTCCCGCCGCGCGTCCTTCACCCCCACGAGAGACGTGCAGTGCAAAGCGCGCGTGCGATAGGGATGGCTATATCACTTCCTATAGTACAAGCAAGACACTCTTTTCGCAAAATAATATCTCTATGAGTCGAAGGTACTGACCTGCAAGCTGGGCGGACAGTGGTCGAGCAGTTCCAGCATGTGCTGGATATTCTGCGCGTCCTGGATCACGAAGTTCAGCTCCATGTCGAACTCGCCGCCCACCAGCTGCAACAACAATAAGAAATAAATAAAAAGAAACATGATACAACCAACTAAACTGGAACAGGTTTTTGTAGTGCACTCTATTGCAGAGTCCGCCTAGGGAGGTCGCCTTTGCCATTTATTCAACCGCCAAGCAGTAGTGTGCAAGCATTACTGTGTTCCGGTTTGAAAGGCAATATTACCAGAGAAATTAATGAGAATTAAGAGATTTAACATCTAACATCTCAGGGTGACGAGCGCAGAGCAGTGCGGCGCAGGATTGTTTTCGCAAGTTCACAATTCTGGCACTGGTGTTGTTAGTGGCAGGCGTGATGCTTACCACCAGGCAAACGTCAGGCTCCTCTTGTCACTTGATTGTAAAAAAAAAACTTCAAAATATAATTCAACCGAGTTCAAATTAATATGGGACCACCTCTAGAAAATACCCTTACAAATAAAAACACATACATACAGTAGAACATAGAACCTCTTCCTTTTTTGACGTCGGTTAATGAAAATTTGACGTCAATCAATGTAACAGCCAGACAGCCTGCTAGGCCAAGCACTAGGAAGTGTCACGCTATGTTTTATTTATAAGAACACACTTCTACGATAGACTTCTATTACCTACTCAAAATATCATATTTCTTTTTCCATTAGCAGTTGCCGAGCACAATAAGAGCGTGTGTATCTCTCTATCATAATATCCTAGCGCAAGTGGGTAGTATTAGATTGAGTAGGTTTCAAAACTACCACATTGCGTAGCGACTAAATCGTAGGTTTACTTCATCGCAGAGACGAAATCGCAAAATGACTACATCTTAATATGACTAATTCTTAAAATTACCACATCACTTAAACGCCTACATTCAAATAATGACTTCATCGTAAAATACAAAATACAAAAATACAAAATACAAATATTTTTATTAACCAAAGATGATAACATTTTAACCTTAGTAAACTTAACGAAATCTGGTCAAAGCTAAGTATAAAAACTATAATTATGAAGGTTACAGAGTTCTTGAAGGTCCTGCACTAGGCGAACCTGTATCGCAGGACCCACGCTGTTGCGCTTACATAGAGTGGCAATATTTATGGTGCGATTAATACATCGAGCGAGACTATTGATAATATAGTATTAGACAATGAAAGATTGAAGATGATTAGAACAATATTGAGTCGAAACAGCGAGTGTGTTCGTGTGTAGGATATGAGAGTGTATTGTGAGAGTGAGTGTATTGGATGTGTAAGTATGCGGTGAAAGTGTGTAATATAAGATATGGAGTTTGTTTTGAACGTGTTTATTGGTTGCTGAATACATGGATACAGATACATAGTGTTTGTGAGGGGTGTGAAAATACACTTAACGCAGAAAGTGTTGGTAGAAAAAAGCCTGAGTCGCAAAAAGTCTACCTACTCCGTACAGTCATGGTCAGATTAGATTATAAATAATAATGCATGCTCATAAAAAAACAAACGAAAAATACATTAATAGGAGTCCTTCGTGGATACCCCACGCATACATTCGTATATCCGTATCCGGGGATATCGCTTCGAAGCGACAAACGTTTCACAAACGCGTGTTTGTATCGTTGCAATAATTGGACAGGTGTATACGAGTATCAGTTTCTTTTCAGGATCCACTTTCATGAAATACAAGACTATAAACCATGCAAACATTTACATGTTTGCATTAATTCCAAAAACGAAAAAATCATCTGGAGGTAATTAAGAAAAAACCTATTATTTTACACACTTGCTCATAAAATGCATTTAAGAAGCATGTATGTATAGCATTGTTCGAAAGTTAAACATTACGCCCCATACAACTACCTATTTTACCGGTAAAATAGGTACTCTCAGCTAAGTACCTGTTTTACCGATACTCCGTTGTATAGCGCTGTGCGTATCCTTTATGTTTATTCTTTATTTACATAAAAAATATATAAGAATTCTACCAAGAAGTATCACATTACGAGAATAGATAAGCTGAATAACCGAACCTCCTTGGAAATGCTTTTGCTTAATACGTTTGTCTCACTTTAATACTAAAGAGAAAATTAGATGAAAGATGTAGTTCTTATTTTCACCACGCGCACGTGTGTTGATAATCGTCGTATGGAACTCGTGTGCTATTGGTGATTACAACCTCAGCGATCATGCTCGCCTGCGGCTCGCGCGCATGTTACCGCCTCGAGTGTAATGACCAACATAGGACATTTGTATTTTAATGTACTATTTCCGTTACTTCAAATTCAAAATTGCAATTAAGTACGACTATCTTGGAAAAGTAACAATGCAAAAAATTCCTCCCATAATTCAGTCACGTTCCGTTTTCTCAGCGCCTAGCGTTCCCTTTTTTATTTATATGAACATAGAGCCAGTGAAATATTGGCCATATGTCGAAAAGCTGACGGGACTATACGGGACACAATGCGTGACAAAGAAACACAATGCCGTGTTGTCCCGTCCCAGGCCGGACATTCAATTTGTGCGTTCGGTCAATCTCCGACCTCTAGGCGCCTGGTGCGAAGAGCCTTTGTTACTTCACAATGACGTCAGCGAAAGACGTGAAAAATGGCTGGCTAACTAGTTACAGCTACTTTTCAAGGAACCGTGACCAAATTTCTGTTCAATTCAGAGATATCTAACAAGTAATAAAATATAAAATAAGACTCGAATGCAAAATCTAGTCTATCTATGATAGACGGCCTACTGTTAAGGCAACAGGTACCTAATATACAGTAGAATTACATAAACATAACATAATATGATACTTTCACTCAGATCTGAGAAACCTTGTTCCTTTGTATGTTATTAAAGCTTAATCAGGAAGAAAAATTATGCCCTCCGGCAGGATTCGAACCTGCATACGAGCAGGCTCTATGGGTTTCCGTCCCAACTGCTTTGCCAATTAAGCTACTGAAGTCTCCGCCTTAGATGCCAAATTGCTTATTCCTTTGATCTGGATACCTTCACCTGCTTTGGCAGTCAGATACAATAAAGAAATCAAACCACTATAAAGTACTCTAAACCTCTTCGTTTTATTTGAATTCGTGTTTAACCCGTTATGATCCATAGTTTCATGTATCAGGGATCTATAAAACAGAAAAACTCTTCGTCATAAAAAATGAGGCTGAATGGGGCGGAGAGATGTTTTTTTTATGACATAACAACTATTGAACCCCTCGTTTAGGGTTCCATGTCGCTCAGTTTTTATATTTCAATTTCTTTCCTATAACAATGAATTTTACACCCCTATGTGGTGTTCGTACCAGGCGTCAAGACCAAGAGAAGAGTTCAGTTTTGCCTATGGGGTTGCAAGTTATTGATTCGATTTGTTGTTTGTTACGTAAGCATAAGAACTTAAATAGTGTTTTTTTTCTTCTATTTGTAGTAATAGATCTTAGAATTCGAAGGATTAGAAGGTTCAAAGTCAAAGTCAAAGTCAAATCGTTTATTGCACATTATGGATTATGTAAAACTAATATAAAACACTTAAACACTAAAACACTTTTTAATACTCGAAAATCGAAAATCGTAGTCTACTGGCTGAATTCGGCGTTATTATTTTAAAATTTGTTCAGTGATAATTTAAGTAGCGTAGATTTAATTTAAGATTGTTTTTTTGCAAGCAAGCGGTTATTTTTTAGATCTCGATGGCACGCGTGCCATACCACTTGGAGAACAATAAAACCTAGAGTTGGTACGTTTTATGTTTAAGAAATAAGTGTATGACTCCATTCGAGTGCCCCAAGTAGTGTATGTATACGTACAGAGACAACTGAATGAACAATAAAATACCATTAGCTCACGAATCAATGACAAAAAAGGGTGGATTTGTCAGTGTGGTTCTAAAAATAGAACCCATGGTATATTTACACCATGAGCTACCAGGAGACTACAAACGGTGAGAAGTTATACCGTGACGCGCACCCTCTTTATGGGGCCCATCAAAAGAAGCCCCATTCTATGAGGGTAAATAAAAACCATAATTCGAGCTCTATTGTCCTTTAGCTAAACTACTAGGAAACCATGTGTTGTTAAGAGATGTGGATCCATGATTTTCATAGAAATGGTGGTCTTTCTTATAAACGCCGCTTAGACTTAAATGACGTTATTTAATAACGCGCACTGTAATATTTATAATAATCTATAATCGCTATATAAAACTATCAGTTTTATGTAATTTAAATTACTTTTGTCAAATTATGTAGCATTATTAAGGCTCTATCTTGACGAATGCGCAGTTTTGAGGAGATCTTGATGAATACGCAGTTTTGAGGAAAGCTTGACGAATAAGCAGTGTCGAGAAAAGTTGCCGAATATACATTATTGACGACTTGTACCTTCATTAGAGCAGGAACATGGCGAAAATGTACAGTAATATATTGATTTTTTGTAGGCTTGACGAATAAGCAGTCGTGAATCCCTAAATTTAAATAATGTATTATATTAGGTCTTTACCTATGAAATTGCCGTTTTGTATGGAATAAGTGAAAGTACTTATTTTTTTAAACTTTTTATTTCTGTTATTCAAAGTAATCACCCATGCAATCGACGCATCTTTGCCAACGAATTGGCAGTTTATTGATGCCCTTCTTGTAAAAATTAGCTGGACCGAGGCAACAAACTCTTCAAAGGCATTTTGTACTGCCTCTCGGGAATTGAATTTTTTACCCACTAAAAAGTTGTCTGAATTTTGGAAAAAGTAATAGTCGGTAGGTGCAAGATCTGGTGAGTATGGCGGATGAGGGAGAGCTTCCAACCCCAGCTTTTGCAGCTTGGAGACTGTCTGTAGCTGCAGCGCGAGGCAGGACTCGACGCGTACGTTGCGCTGGCGATCTTTAAGTTCGTGGGGCACCCATCTATCAAGTTTTTTTACCTTGCCTATTTGTCGCAAATGGATCAAAATTGTTTTGATGCGAACATCAAAAGCTGCTGCTAGCTCAGCTGTAGATTGAGTTTCGTCAGCTTCCACAATCGCCTTTAATTCATCATTGTTGACCAAAGTCTCCGGACGACCAGGAGCTTCATTTTTCAAGTCAACATTTCCAGAACGGAACCGGGAAAACCAATAACGGGTTGTACGTTCGTTTGTACAGTTCTCTCCGTAAACGTTTTTGATGTTACGTGCCGTTTATGTCGCGTTGGTGCCACGACGGAACTCATATTCCATAATTACACGAATTTTTAAAGTATCCATTATGACGAAAAATGTTCAAATGTAATGAAAATACAACGCTAATCAATAAACAAAAGACTGAGTTTGTAAAAATAATGTCATGTTTTTAAGACAAAATTAATTTGATATCAGAATACAAAGCCATTCCAAACTTTTTTTTTTCTTTCTATTTGAAATTACCAGTACTGAAGAACGGCAATTTCATAGGTAAAGACCTATTATGTATTTTTTTATTCGTATAATGCACTTTTCACAGTTTTAAATCTGTAAAAACTACATTCTACAAATCAAAACCTCCGATTCTCAAACAAACTCTGTTTTAGACACGAACAAAACAAGGAAAAGTGCAATCGCAGGATAATGTACAAACCCTATCCAACAAGTAAATAAAAAACTGACGCCAGTAAACGCGAGAAACACTCTGAAATACGGAGTTAATGAGCGCGATGCAGAAAATCACCGACCGCGCGCGCGCCGGAATGAATTTCGTAATTTATTTCCCGAGGTAATTTAAAACGCACTTTCCGCGAAACGTGGATATTTTAAAAGGGGGAAAAATAATTTTATTAATGTTCCATCAGAATTACTTAATGCTCATCGAAATGTGGGCGTTCATCGCGACCTATAAACATAAAAGTGTGTGAATATCTTCGTTTGTGAATCGTGTTTTGTGATTCTCTGTTTGCAGATATATTCGCACAAATTCTCTTCAATTCCAGTCCTGCACAAATTTTTCTTTCTTATTTTTTTTTTCTTGTCTTGTTTTTTCTTTTTTCACTGCGTACCTGTCTCCCAAGAGAATCTTTGATTTAGCCCTAGTCCCGACTTAGTTTTTTGTGTTTTTATTTAAATTCAGCATTACTTCTTGAGGTGCATATTTTGATGAGCAGTTAGTAATTCGTATCAGACAATTTGTTATGGTACTTTATTTTGCTTTTCTGATGAGCGAATAAATTGAAGTGACTTCATTTTAGAACGCTTTTTCTTTTTCCCGTGTATAATTTGAAACAGTAGGCTTTTTAATATCCCAGTAGAAAAAAATTACCTAATGTAGATTTTTAAGCATTGGTTTCCAACATACTCCGTATACTAGGAAACTAGAAACTTCAGACGCTCTTAATCGTTACGGATTCCGCTGAAAACCAAGTTGCAAGTTTCAAATACGTTTTAATGTTTTATATTCATCTTTAATAATGATCTTGAAAATAATTATACAGTAAAATTAAAGTAAAGAAAGACAAAAGTTGTTATATAAGAAAATATATTTCTAAATGCACCAACCCTAAAGTTACGTCTCATAACGCCGCACGATTTGTCATCGCGTCCGTCTGCGCGCGACTTTACGACCGCGCGGCCCTCGTTGACTAATGCCCGTGTGAACACGCCTTTTACCGCTCATATTTATTTTTATTCGTTGAGAAACGCCGTGGTAGTAACATACCACAAGAAAATATTTATGCTCTTTTGCGAATGTCAAACTATGTTCCCTTAATGTCGTTTCAGCAAAACTTGAAGAAGGAACAATCACATCTTTAACGAACAATATAACAGCTGATAACAGTAGCTTAATGTGCTAAAATACATCCACTGACTAGCTGCGCCCCGCGGTTTTACCCGCGTGATGATAAAAAATGGTGATGAAGATGATGGTAAAAAGCAGCCTTTATGTCATCCCGGGTTATAAGCCATATCCATTCCGAGTTTCATCGAAATCTGTTCAGCCGTTTTGTCATGAAGACCTAACAAACATACACACATACCGACTCACTTACGCATTTATAATATTTTTTATTAGTGTGATATTGTGGTCGATTCTGGCGGTTTTAGTTGACAGTTCTAAACTAACTAAAGTATTGCTGTCCTTAGCTAACATACCTAGTAAAAAAGTGACAGCAATACTTTAGTTAGTTTAGAACTGTCAACTAAAACCGCCAGAATCGACCACAGTGTAATGATTATCATAAACCAAAAAGCTCAGAAATATCTTAAAAATTGTATTGCGTTTTTACAGAGTTTGGGCAAAGGCTTGAGAAGCTATCTTAATACATCATGAGAAAATATAATCTGAGATTACAGAAACATAGCAGCAGTGTCAATTATTATTTTATTAATAAAGAAGATACTCCACGTAAATGGCACCGTCCCAATGTAACCGGATCTTAAAATATGGCTATAATGGACCGGTAACCGGCAGCGGTTAGTGATCGAGTTACGGGCCAGGCCTCAAAAACATTGCAGTGCTGAAATCGTATTTGATATGTTGTTTTCCTGGTACATTTTTGAGCTGCTTGAGCCTAAACCTGCCGGAGAAGACCCATAGACCCTATATGTACGTAGTAATATATCTCTATGATAAGAACAAATATTTTCAACCACTTACAATTTACTAGAAATGATCGGCTCTATTACAAGGATGAAAAACGTCAACAAATTGGTTTATCCTCCGATGAAATTTAATAATCCCAAAGGTCTTACAGTTTACAACAGAAGCCGAAACAATGCGAAAGAAATTTCTAGAAGCGTTTTCGGAGAATGGATCTCAATTACCGGAAGTTCCGCATTTAGCCCGCCCGGAACCGGCAAGCTCCCGGGATTTCCGAAGGTACAGCCTCCGATAAAAACGGGAATTATTTCCCGACCGTACTATATCGAAGGGAAATTGTCTAAGATCTCAGAGTTAATAGGATATTGAACTGGAATAAAACTTTTCTAAACGTTATCCAAAAAAAAACTTAATGCATTTTTTCCTGGCGTTACGTGAATTTGTTATAGAATCCTACGCATCAATTATATAAAAACGGTCAGCCTAAAAAAACCGTATGAAAAGGCAAGGATCATCATATGCTAGGGAAAAAATGGGGTGGGTTTTGTTAGAAGACCCTTTTTTCCCAGACTCGTGCCTGCCGCTCGCTAGTTCCACACCATATCATGCTAAGTCATGAGGCCCTAGTAACACGATTAGATGTTAATGTTTCTATTGCATTGTCTATCTTTTTTCTATGTTTAGTTAATGTGGTTGATGTTAAAAAAATCGAAATAGACGTTTATTTATTATATTTGAGATAAATTGCGAAAGGATTCATAGTGTGATCGCTATTACCAGGCGAGCAGGAACCTATAGAATGTTAACGAACACGTCCTGTAGTGGTTCCCGAGGGAGATCGAGGAGGTATATTATAGATTCATGGCGTCATTAGGCGAACAGAAAGACGCAGTAGCTCACGTATCCCGAACCCTGAATAAAGTACAAATTCTTCGTGATAATCTTTAGTTTGCTTGCTGGTCATTATCGATACA
The DNA here is from genome assembly GCA_905404285.2 of Erannis defoliaria. Classification (NCBI taxonomy): domain Eukaryota; kingdom Metazoa; phylum Arthropoda; class Insecta; order Lepidoptera; family Geometridae; genus Erannis; species Erannis defoliaria. Next base: position 693,125 of record FR990082.1, on the reverse strand, counting down.
TTAATTTCGGCAAAATCGGTAAGTGTAACACATTGCTCGCGTTGAAGTTTTGTTGTTTTCGTGTTTATTTAAATTCAGAAAATATCCAACTCAACTGAGAAAAACAACTTAGAACAACAACTTTAGAAGTTTTTTTTTCAAAATACGTCATATGTGCAAAACTGGAAATCCACCATGAATATGCAATAAACGTACTAGGACAGCATATAACGTAGGGGATGTTTTGCAAGGGATGCTGGGAGGTCAGAAGCGCCCTTTGAATAGGGCAAGGCGGAATCATCCCTCGGATAGGGGCTGGCAAATGTTTGCGCAACTGTGATATTGTGAGATGAACTATTGAAGATTTTTTTAAGCTAGTGGCTGATCTAAAGCTTATTAAAATCACAAACTTTTACATAGTAAGAAGAATAAAAAGAAGATTTTTAAGAATAATGGACGTACTTTATAAAAAAATGCATTTATGTAATTTTAATATTTCAAAATGTGCAGTATACGTTCTTAGACAATAAAATCACATTCAGTGGATTTTAACTTCGTTTTAAATAGAAAACTGTACTTACACCATAAGACGCTTTATGCAGACAGAATACGTGAACCGAGTTGGTCTTGTTTATAAACAAAACACTCTCTAACTTTTAATGGTCGGGCGCAATTTCAGCATAAAATTAATCTAAACTAAGGTCCGGTGGATCCGTCGTCTATTGCTCCGGCCATGCGATCACACACGTGGAAACAAGTGCCCATTAACCGACGTCTATAGGTGTAGGGTTGCTAAGATCGAGGAAAACACCCGATTTATAACAACCAACACAACCTCATCGATAAAATACTCTGCTGGCTTTGCTTATAACTTTTTTAAATGATCATAATTGTACAGAATGTGCTTCAAAATGTTAATGACTTTTTTAGTCAGTTTAGTCAACGACAATCGAGCTGTACGTTATTTGTATATTTAACAACTGCGACTTAATAAGGCATTGGTTTATAATTATTTATCTCGTTGCCTCTATCGGTAATGTACAATAGATTATCTATATGCTTATTTTCAAACATTTATAAGTTAATTTAAAGCAATTATTTCAAAACAATATTCTCTACATTCGTTTTCAAGTCACATTAAGTATTTTACTGTACTTACTTTTTAAACCCTTGAATTGATCGTCGCCAACCCTAGCTTAAGGGCCGGCTACCTTTCGAGGTTAACTGTGGGTCAATGAGCGCTCTCGTTAACAAAATTACTTTGATGTCGCCATGTCGCCCCGGTAGGTAAGTCGTTGCGGGGTATAAAATGAAAATATTTGGCGTTTCCCGTGAAACAACTAACTGACAGCCCTACAATGCAGAGGTTTCATTGTTAAATCTGTTTATGTTTAGTACTCGCAATTTTTTACGCAGTTTTAGTTATTGTAATATACAAATTAACAACCAAATCACTAACCAGAAAACCCAACTGCAGACTTTTCTAAATGAACACAAAATTCCCAAAAAAAATGTGTTTTAAATTTTGGGCTTCGCTAAAGAGATAAAATATTCTCAAGATGATCCTTTCCTTAGAAAAACGATCTTCTTTTAATCATGGCGTCCTAGTAAGTGTCACCAGTTTGTTTACTCAAAGGTGTCAAATAAGTTGTAAACGACTAACTTAATCACCGCAAAAAAGTCCCCCCTGCAACAAAAACTGTGTCGTGACAAACATTGACTTTACAGAAGAAACTAAAAGTCGCTTAGCACGCGTTTGAGCCAGCTCATAAATTTCAAATTCAGCCAATCACAAAAGGATCGCTTTTAAAAAAACAAAAGCATTCCATAAGTGGTTACCACAATATGGTGGAACAAAAAAGTGTTTGTTCAACAAATACACGTTGAAGGGCTCATTCAAGGAAGGGCCTGTATAAGCCCCACCCTATACTATTATCTTCTCGTAGTATATGCTTCCCTGGTACTGTAGTGCAGGAAGATGACGTCATATGACGTCCTGCCGTAGCTTTTGTTAGAGCTTTTATGATTTAATAAAGTTAACAACTTGTTTTGAAGCTTGGGTCCACAAAATTTGTCCAACTGAAGTTTTTTTTCTTATTGTCACTAAAATTTGGTACTCTGCGAATAGGTTTAGCGACAATTGCACTATAATCCTTTTGCTTTTGGACGATAGAGATCGGCTGTGTTTTCCAGTGAATGTAGAACAAAATAGATTTTTCACACATTTGCTCAAAAAAATTATTTTCGAAGTCTGTCTAAATGTGCGACTTTCCGATTGATATTTATAAACAAAACTAGCTTTTGCCCGCGGCTTTGCCCGCGTAGTAATGTTGAATACTGGAATTCGGTTAAATCGGGGCCCAACTCAATTGAATCACTAAAATACGTATATTATTGCATTTTTTCCAAGCCGCTTGCAAGTCTTTAAGTTTGCTTGAGGATGATCAAATTTAATATAAAAAATTATTTAGCAGCTTAGGCTGTACAGTATCTATAATAATTATGTCCGTCAAACAGTCGTCTGCGTGGACCTACAAAAAAATAGCCTATGTCCGTTTCCGAACCTTATGCTATAACTACCTATCCAAAAATGCAGCTCCATCTGTTCAGCCGACCAATAAATACGCCCATCCCCGTCCCCATTCCCAGCCTCATCCCTATAAGCGGCCCCTTCCCCATCCCCATCCCTATACCAAATGTAATTTTAATATGAACACGCCCATCCCCGTCCCCATCCCCGTTCCCTCCCTCATCCCCATCCCGAACCCCATCCTCACCCCATCCCATCCCCACCCCCATCCCGATTTCAACTTTCATCTTAATATGGACACGCCCATCCCCGTTCCCAGCCTCATCCACATCCACATCCCATCCCCACCTATCCCCACCAAATCCCCACCCCATCCCCACCCCATCCCCATCCCGATACCAATTGTAATCTTAATATGAACATGCCTATCTCAGTCCCGTCTCCGTTCCCAGTATCATCGCCACCCCCACCCCCACCCCCATCCCCACATCTATCCCCATACCTATACCAAATTTCATTTGAATATGTACAGCCGTTCAAAGTTAAGGAGAAACAAACGTACTATCACTAAAACTTCGTTTTTTTTTTATACTAACGGGAGCTGATTTTGAAAAAACTGTGACACCCGTATCTTTTTATTTTTATAGTAGAATATGTATACCAAGTTTTGTATCAATCGAACCAGAGAATAAAAAGTTTCATACAAACTTTAACACCCCATTTAACCCCCTTCGGGGTTGATTTTCGAAAAATCCTTTCTTAGTGGGCGTTTACACCTCTCCAAAAACATACCCTCCAAATTTCAAGTCTCTACGTTTAGCGGTTTGGGCTGTACGTTGTCTATATGTCAGTCAGTCAGTCAGTCAGTCAGTCAGGACAAAGCCTTTTATAGTTATAGATTAAAAAATAATTTAGCAGCTTAGGCTGTACAGTATCTATAATAATTATGTCCGTCAAACAGTCGTCTGCGTGGACCTACAAAAAAATAGCCTATGTCCGTTTCCGAACCTTATGCTATAACTACCTATCCAAAAATGCAGCTCCATCTGTTCAGCCGACCAATAAATACGCCCATCCCCGTCCCCATTCCCAGCCTCATCCCTATAAGCGGCCCCTTCCCCATCCCCATCCCGATACCAAATGTAATTTTAATATGAACACGCCCATCCCCGTCACCATCCCCGTCACCATCCCCGTTCCCTCCCTCATCCCCATCCCGAACCCCATCCTCACCACATCCCATCCCCACCCCCATCCCGATTTCAACTTTCATCTTAATATGGACACGCCCATCCCCGTTCCCAGCCTCATCCACATCCACATCCCATCCCCACCAAATCCCCACCCCATCCTTATCCCCACCCCACCCCCACCCCATCCCCATCCCCATCCCCATCCCCATCCCGATACCAATTGTAATCTTAATATTAACATGCCTATCTCCGTCCCGTCTCCGTTCCCAGTATCATCGCCACCCCCACCCCCACCCCCATCCCCACATCTATCCCCATCCCTATACCAAATTTCATTTGAATATGTACAGCCGTTACAAAGTTAAGGAGAAACAAACGTACTATCACTAAAACTTCGTTTTTTTTTTATACTAACGGGAGCTGATTTTGAAAAAACTGTGACACCCGTATCTTCTTATTTTTATAGTAGAATATGTATACCAAGTTTTGTATCAATCGAACCAGAGAATAAAAAGTTTCATACAAACTTTAACACCCCATTTAACCCCCTTCGGGGTTGATTTTCGAAAAATCCTTTCTTAGTGGGCGTTTACACCTCTCCAAAAACATACCCTCCAAATTTCAAGTCTCTACGTTTAGCGGTTTGGGCTGTACGTTGTCTATATGTCAGTCAGTCAGTCAGTCAGTCAGTCAGTCAGGACAAAGCCTTTTATAGTTATAGATAGAAAGATATGTATACCAAGTTTTGTATCAATCGAACCAGAGAATAAAAAGTTTCATACAAACTTTAACACCCCATTTAACCCCCTTCGGGGTTGATTTTCGAAAAATCCTTTCTTAGTGGGCGTTTACACCTCTCCAAAAATATACCCTCCAAATTTCAAGTCTCTACGTTTAGCGGTTTGGGCTGTACGTTGTCTATATGTCAGTCAGTCAGTCAGTCAGTCAGTCAGTCAGGACAAAGCCTTTTATAGTTATAGATGAAAATTCTGAAACATGTTTATGTTTATTTTATCTTATCTCTTAAGTCAAAAACTTAACAGCCTTAAATGAATGGTTTCGGCAAAATGGTATTTTAATGATACATTGAACCCCTTGCGAATTTTTCAAAATCCTTGCTGAGTGTGCGTTTCTCTGCATCAGCCCTTAACACTAATGGTATATCGGCCTACCCTGATTGGGCCATATTCACTACGCTGGCCCAGTGCAGGTTGGCGGATTCACATACACTATCGTATTTCTTCTCCGGAAATATGCAGGTTTCCTCATGATGTTTTCCTTCACCGAAAAGCCAGTGGTATTATCCATGCGTAAGTTTCAAAGAACTAATTGGAACGGGCTCGCCCGGGTTCGAACCCGCGACCCCAAGAATGTGAGTCGAGCTTGATCTCACTGAAGCTACCACAGCTTGAGCTGAGTGTAAGTTTACACCACTCAAAATTTAGTTTAGGCATTTAAAAGTAAGTTAATTTAATATTAAAAATTAATTTAGCAGCTTAGGCTGTACAGTATCTATAATAATTATGTCCGTCAAACAGTCGTCTGCGTGGACCTACAAAAAAATAGCCTATGTCCGTTTCCGAACCTTATGTGCTATAACTACCTATCCAAAAATGCAGCTCCATCTGTTCAGCCTACCAATAAATACGCCCATCCCCGTCCCCATTCCCAGCCTCATCCCTATAAGCGCCCCCTTCCCCATCCCCATCCCGATACCAAATGTCATTTTAATATGAACACGCCCATCCCCGTCCCCATCCCCGTTCCCTCCCTCATCCCCATCCCGAACCCCATCCTCACCTCATCCCATCCCCACCCCCATCCCGATTTCAACTTTCATCTTAATATGGACACGCCCATCCCCGTTCCCAGCCTCATCCACATCCACATCCCATCCCCACCTGTCCCCACCAAATCCCCACCCCATCCCCACCCCATCCCCATCCCGATACCAATTGTAATCTTAATATGAACATGCCTATCTCAGTCCCGTCTCCGTTCCCAGTATCATCGCCACCCCCACCCCCACCCCCATCCCCACATCTATCCCCATACCTATACCAAATTTCATTTGAATATGTACAGCCGTTCAAAGTTAAGGAGAAACAAACGTACTATCACTAAAACTTCGTTTTTTTTTTATACTAACGGGAGCTGATTTTGAAAAAACTGTGACACCCGTATCTTTTTATTTTTATAGTAGAATATGTATACCAAGTTTTGTATCAATCGAACCAGAGAATAAAAAGTTTCATACAAACTTTAACACCCCATTTAACCCCCTTCGGGGTTGATTTTCGAAAAATCCTTTCTTAGTGGGCGTTTACACCTCTCCAAAAACATACCCTCCAAATTTCAAGTCTCTACGTTTAGCGGTTTGGGCTGTACGTTGTCTATATGTCAGTCAGTCAGTCAGTCAGTCAGTCAGTCAGGACAAAGCCTTTTATAGTTATATATAAAATAAATAGAAGAAGATATGTATACCAAGTTTTGTATCAATCGAACCAGAGAATAAAAAGTTTCATACAAACTTTAACACCCCATTTAACCCCCTTCGGGGTTGATTTTCGAAAAATCCTTTCTTAGTGGGCGTTTACACCTCTCCAAAAATATACCCTCCAAATTTCAAGTCTCTACGTTTAGCGGTTTGGGCTGTACGTTGTCTATATGTCAGTCAGTCAGTCAGTCAGTCAGTCAGTCAGTCAGGACAAAGCCTTTTATAGTTATAGATGATAATGTGAGTTCAAGCGAGGAATCCGATTTAATATGGAATCTACTCCACATGATATCTCAAATGAGGCGCAAATTGCAGAAAATTATCTCTTGCCGCCAAAATCGCGAGAGCGCTTTTTATTGATTTAGAATAATTTTATATCACGGAAGACTTTAAGAAATAGTCAATAATTCTATGAAAAGTTTGTTTCAATATCTACTGTTTTATCGCTAATGTGTTGAAAAATATTGTATGGCACACGTGCCTGACCCTCGTCGACTCGTTTGTAAAAACCAACTTACCGCACTAGTATCATAAATAGCTATTCAAACGCGCGTAACACAAACGTCAGCGCGCATTACCCTGTTAAATGTCAGTTGAGGCCGCGACTAACAGGCTGCGTGATACGTTAGCAAAATGGCGAACATGCATTCCTACTTTAAGTCAGCACGTACCAGGGCGCCAGGCGCCTGCTGTTGTTTATAACGGCTTTGTTTTGTTACAACGCTTACGCGGAAATGTTTTCAGAATTAATAAGCAAAAGTTTCCGTCGGAACTCATCTCGTGCGAGTAATTACAAATTTAATTTGAAATTCTAATTATAAACATAACAGTTTTTGTTGAAAATAATATCTATTAAGTCTGAGCGCGGAATTACTCTACATAAAAATGCATGTGAAGTGAGTAGGTAAAGGCAATTTATAATGTAAACTTTTAAATAAAAAATACATTCAAATCGTAAAAGTGTAGTCACATTATGATAAATGCGAAAGTTTTTTTGGGTGTGTGTGTGCATTTATATATTTTACTCCTTCACTCCGAAACGGTTGAACGGATTTGGATGAAATTATGATAAAATATTATATACTGCCAAAGTTAAATAAGTACGAAATTATATTGTGTTTTTTTATATTTCGAACAAAATGCACAGGTTTTGGTGATATTATTATCCGACTTCAAAAAGAAGGATATTCTCAATATGGTTGTATTTTTTTGTGTTTGTTACCACATAACTAACTCCTTTATTTTTTATTTGAAAGTGTATTTTCAGATTGGTCCCAAAATCGGTTCAATAGTTTGGTTTTTAAGCCAAAATAGCTGGAAAAAATATGTCATCCAAGTAAACCAAACTAAGTCGGATGTTTTTTTTTTTCATTCTCGTTCGCTAAATACGGAACTAGTGTTTTGCTTTTGGAGCTGATTATCTTTATCGTTAAACATAAAATGGATGTGTTATTAAACAAGTCTAATAAAAACTAAAAATATAAAACCTACACTCTACAAACGTAAAGGTGCCATCACACAACATGAAAACAAGCTCCTATCCGATAAATATCTCATGAATAAGAATATTACATTACGTATTCCGCCTGGCCCGACACACAACTAATTTACTTTTAAATGCGCGCTAGTGAAACCTACCCTTAACAATATCTTATGTTTCTCTAACTTCGATCTTAATGCTATGAAATAAGGTTTGAAATCCTACACACAAAAAATGTGACGTAGAATTTCAACGATTTTTTCATTCGATCTGCTTTTTTGCGGTGGTAATAATAAGAGCTTAGCTTTTCATGTCACGGGAGCTAAGGAAATTAAAATGTATTTATGTAATTTATCTTTGATGCTGTTATTGATATATGAATGTCAGTATTGTCGCTTCAATAAATTTCATAAGGTTTGAAGGTACTCGAGTACTTCACTATGTTAATTAAGCATAAAGTACTTGAGTACGTACAAATTTGTAATGTTTTATTGTATTTGATCCCTTGGCGGAATCCTGGATCCGCGCCTGGGTATCTATGTATGTAGGTATACAGTAAAGAAGTATGTAATCGTTATACTTAGTAGTTCCGAGTCAGCACACCATGTAAAGTAGGTAAAGGCTAAAATACTGCATTATATTTTCTACCAACGAACCCTTTTGCTTTTAAAGTAGAGAAGCAATATCGCATTTTCAAAGGTAAGAAATATAATATATAACCGATTTACCAGTCGTTTAAAGCTTTTAGTGCGTCCCGCGATACTTTCGACTTTCAATGGAGGACGCGCGAAGTGCACTTTCGCAACACTTATGTGCTCCTGGTAACTGAAATCTTTGAGGAGGTCTTCAGATAACAGGTGCCATATTTTTTGAGAAGATAAAGTCAGATATCAAAAGTTTCGACAAAACGAGAAAAAAATACATTTACAGTTTTTAACAGTCTTGGGTTTCAATTATTTTGGATTTGATTATCAACCTCGCACATAAAAGAAATATAGAAGAAGGAATTTTAATGTTTCATTTACTCACAGAAAGCATTTTTTTTATAGAAGCAAAAACGAGTCGATGGCGACGAAACTGAAGTAACATTATTTCAGCCCTGCTAACTTACACCTACCGTAACATTCAATCATAACTTCGAAGTGCCATTATACCCTCGCACCTAATTCCACCACGACACCTACCTACGTGGATATCTACAACGTTGGTAGTAATCGGGACCTTAAATCCGTCAAACGTCTTAAGATGATCCGCATTATGGGACCCAAGTGGGTAGACCCAACACGGGATCGAGTTACCCTATTAACCAGTTACTAAGTAGTTTACAATATAGACATAATTAATAAATATTCAAACATAATAGTGTTCGAAATCATTACGTACAAGCCTTAATCTCTAGAGTACGAAATATGAATGATAATAGGAATGTTTGTTCCAGTTAGCATAGGACTGACATTAAAAGCATATATCAAGCAAATACTATAAACTTTGTTAACTGATCATCTCACTTCCCCTCATACGAGAATTAGTAGTTCAAAACCACCTCTAGCCACTGCGAGTACGTTAGAATTTCATTGAATTTCATAACTCAGATTGCGTCATCCCAGTTATTGGCCAATCGAAAGCATACCTCACATTACCTCGCCCCCTGCCCGCAACGGTGAGTCGTGTGTGTAGGAGAAATTATGTTCACGAGCCATCAACAGGCTATATGATCTGTGTTATCCTTTACCAAGAAGTGAGATAGAGACGATAGTAAATTAAAATGTAAATTGAAAAGACTATAGTTATAAAAAAGTTTTACAGTAAACAGTCGTAGAAGGTGCTACGTGCTACCACTCTAGAGTATGTAACGAGCTTTTTGGCGTAAACAGAAGCGTTTTATCGCAAACTCTATCAGGAATTCAGGACCTTAGCATGGAAAGCTTTTTTAAAAACATTTTTATGTTAAATCGTAAAAAACGTTTGTACGTTTGGCAGTTTTGTCCTTATTTTGCTGCAAGATACATGACAGAAAGAGAAAGCGAGTGTGCGAAAGATAGAAAGAAAACAGATGGACAGATATCAGAGTGTTAACCAGAAATGACGTGAATTAGATACGCTTCTTGAAATGATAAGCATTGTGCTTTTAGAATTGAAAAAGGGTATAAGACAAAGCTAATGCGGATACCTAATATTCAGAAGGACTCGCCTCAAAGCCAATAATATTAAAACACCAGTGTTATTCTGAACCAAACGCGATTCTGTGCAATAAAAGGAGTTCTATTATCAAATAACAGTTACCGTTACGAGCTTTAAGCCCGGAAATGGTTTTTAAAATTCCTGAAACTTCCTTACCGAAAAAGAACAACGGCGTTTTGCAAATTCAAAAGCAAGGAAATACAAAAAAAGGAATGGCCAATGAACGCAAAAGTATTTACTCGTATCTACAGAAAATGGAACAGAACAAATCATTCTGCAAAATCAGTCTCTACCACTAACCGAGAATCTAGATGCTTTATAAATTAAATGTATCTCCGCAAACCTCAGCCTGACATCAGCGAGATGGATCACGAGTAGATGTTTAATAGGATAAGACGCGGGCCCGATGCGCGCGTGTTCTCTCTTAATATTTTAGCAGGATTTTGCGGATTTCGTGTTTCTTAAGGAATACGAGGCAAGGGGCTTTGCGACGAATCTCCCGAGACGGAATAATTAATGAAATAATTATTATGTTTGGATGAGATACATGGTGAGGTTGCCATGTTTCATGGTCATTTGATATTAATGAATATTTTTAACAATGTAAACATTAAATATTTTGTTGTTTAAGCTAGCAGCACAAAAGAGATAGGTACCTATCTGTATCTATCTGTTTTGTGCTAGCAGTCATAAAAAAATTAAGGTATTTACTTTTTTTTAAGGAATATCAGCGATGTTATGTCAAAAAATGTATATTTATTTTCTATGCAACAAATAATTTATTTAAAGGCATTTATTAATGAAACCAAATAGTTTGAACAGCCTCTGCTTTTTTTCAACGTAATGTTAATGATTTAGCCATTTTAACTACTAAGCAATGATTTAGAACTAGATTTAATAGTTGTAATATATCTACAGCACCACGCGAACAGCGTACGCGAGAGATCACGTATAGGTAATTAGTCAGATCTCCCCGGTTTCAGCTGCAATGTAGTCGGTCATTATGCACCAGCCATCATTTTCACTCTAATGACCTATGAATGAATGAATAATAAACACACTGAAGAAAAAATAAGACATTTTCTGTGAATGAATGAGATGAAAATATTAACATACTTAGCTTCTACGAAATGATGAAAACAATGTACAGCGTGTTTTCAGTAAAATGTAAACCCAAAAATATTGATGTTGGTAGCAACACTGTGATAAAAAAAAACAATACGGTACCAAAACCAACAAGACCCTGAAATCGCAAGGATTGCTGTCACATACATTTTGTTAACGATACATTGATATGTTTTATAGAACAGCTGCTATCTATCTATCTAATTCCTGACTTGAAATTTGGAGGGTGTATTCGTTTCGATGCGGAGGGGTGTACTAAGAAAGGATTTTTTAAAATTCGACCCCCAAGGGGGGGAAGTTTGTATGAAAGTTCTTTGTTTTTGGACTTTTAGTCACGAAAATTTGGATTTTGGATAGTTCATTTAAAATAAAAAATGCTGTATTCGATATTTTTTTGACAGGGACGATTTAAGGGGGAGAAAGGGGGGGGGGGGTTGGTATGTTGTATGGAAAGTTCTTTGTTTTTGAAATTATAATGATGAAAATTGATATTTGGGTAGTTCATTCAAGGTGGTGGAGACTTGGTTGAGTCGGTGGAGTCGGTAGAGTTGGTAGAGTTCGGGGAGTTAGGGGGGGCCTAACGGGAAGATTTAAAGTGGTGAATTTTGGGAGCGGGCCGAATTTCTTCCGTATGCGGACGAAGTCGCGGGCGACCTCTAGTATTTGATATGTCTCTTGGCATTAAAATATACGGTTAATCATATTGAAGAGTTGACACGCCTTGCACCTATCAGGGTATCAATCACACTGTCTAAGTAGAGTAAAGGCGGGCATTAGAGTGTCATTTTGCTAAAAGAAAATAGATGGATGGAATAGACCTACAATAGATTACAACGTAGTGTTCTGATACTATCCATTCGGATATAAACAATGGGCACATAATCCAAATCACTTAAGACGAGAGGAGGCTGCGGAGTATATTCGGTCCGGTTATAATGGAGGGTCGCAATATCTGTCACGCGGGTGCGGACTAGCCCTTGTGGGATTGCCATGGCTAAGAATTAAGTAGGACATGTAATTAGAAGAAATTATGTGTTTTTGAAGCTTAAACATTAAGATAAATTATAACCTCTGGCAAGACTCGAACCTGCATACGAGCACTGTAAAAAATATCTGCAAAATACCACAAACTTTTACAGTTTTATTCATACAAATTTGTCGATTTGTGTGATTAGTTGTTTTTTTTTTCATTTACAACAAAATTATGTGTAATGGAAAAAGATATCGTATTTTTTTAATTAAAAGTAGGGATTTATTGACTACTAGCTGCGCCCCGCGGTTTTACCCGCGATTGTTGGGATACAAATTAGCCTATGTTTTATTCCAAGATATGAGCTACCTTGTAACGAAACGGTTAATCTAATTAATTAAAATGAACATTCCGTCATAATTATTAAGTGGTTTGAGAAGTTAAGGTCTACCTGTCCTAGGCAGAAAGACCCTAATAGTGAGAGAGGAATTAAAAAAAACAGCTTGTTGGTTTATGATGAAAATTGAATTATGATTACGTTCGGCAGAATCTGGCGATGCTCATTAGTCAGAGCTTCTATCCCATTTGCATAGGTGTTTAGATTTTTCCAATCAGAGTTTCCTCTTCAAAACACTTTTTTTAGCTTTTGATTATTTTCTCCCCAAAGATTTGCTCCAGAACTCCTCTGACAGTTTTCCTCTTCTATTTAAAAATCCATTTTTTCTTTGACTTGGAGGCTGCCGAACGCGAAGACTAAAAAGTTTTGATAAATTAAAAAAAGGTTACATATTTTTTTACAAAAGATGGATATGAATGATAATGATGATGAAAAGAAAGAACAGTACAACCTCTGTAGGTACCAAATTTGATCCGAATAGATTTCGCTCAGCCGTTTCAACGTGAAGGAGTAACAAACATACCGTACCATACAACACACACACACACACACACACACACACCGTCAATCTTTCGCATTTATAAAATAAGCAGGATAGTATAGTAGGATACAGTTTAAATATGTAAGTCTGACGTCCGCGCTCGCCCAAAAAAACAGTGCGAGTTTTTTTTTACCAAATGTTATTGCGATGTACTCGCAGACGGCGAGAGATTATGACCCTTTATAGTTTGTTTGTCATCATCTTTATTAATTTTGTTTTTACATCATGCACGCAGAAAACAATAAAAAAAACAATGTGATATTTTTCATAGTTATTTGTAACAACAATGTGATATTTTTCATAGTTATTTGTAACAACAATGTGATATTTTTCATAGTTATTTGAAACAACAATGTGATATTTTTCATAGTTATTTGTAACAACAATGTGATATTTTTCATAGTTATTTGAAACAACAATGTGATATTTTTCATAGTTATTTGAAACAACAATATGATATTTTTCATAGTTATTTGAAACAACAATGTGATATTTTTCATAGTTATTTGAAACAACAATGTGATATTTTTCATAGTTATTTGAAACAACAATGTGATATTTTTCATAGTTATTTGAAACAACAATGTGATATTTTTCATAGTTATTTGAAACAACAATGTGACATTTTTCATAGTTATTAGAAAGAACAATGTGATATTTTTCATAGTTTCCGTATGGGTTATGATACTCCATCCTTAACCCATACGGAAAGTTGTTTGGTAACTGGGGATTGTTGTAGCCAGTCCTCTTTACAAAAATAAATATGGTAGCCCTACTCCCACCTACTATTGTCCCAGCCAATTAAGTCCCAGTTGTCTGCCTGTTTATGATTTGGGTCGGAAGCGGGACAGCTTTGTTCAATCGGTTAGCTGCTTTAATTCGGATTAATTTGGTAATTTCGTCTAAATTTCTTCGACCACACTGTCGCTTATCGTTAGGCTATAGTAGAACTCAAACCCAAACCAAATGTTAGATGTTTAATAAGCACTAGAGTCTGTAAACTTTATCTACATTTCAGAAACTAGGAAATCATAAACCACGAAATATCAAAATTTCGTGTTTCTGTAACATTTTCCCGCAATAAGTTGTATCCTATACCCGGCCTCATGATGTTACTGTCATGTATTTGCATGTTTTGCAAATGTTATTAAGAATGGTTCCGGGTTTAGAAAGCAAAGAGGCAAAGCTAACCACATTAGCACTTTTATTAATAAGCGTGGAGTAGCTTCAGAATAGATAAATGTCTGTAAATATACCAAGATAGACATTTGAAAATAATAAGCCTTTAAAAAAAAAAAAACAATTTCAACTTCTAATACTTGGATGACACCTCTTTATATTTTCTAGTAATTTTGATTAATCAATGTCTAGTTCTAGTAAATTTGATAGACCAAACTACTGAACCGATTTCGATAAAATTTATATGGGACCACCTCTGAACCCCTACGAAACAAAAAAAAAACAATCATTAAAATCTGTTCATAATTGGCGGAGTAAACGCGTAACATACAAACAACAAAAAAAAAACATACAGTCGAATTGAGAACATCCTTTTTTGAAGTCGGTTGAAAAGCTGCAAAGACAAAACGCGGATTAACAATTTCGAAACTGGTCCAGGTTTATTATTATGAGCCAGGCAGGGCATGGCATAATGTCAGGAGCCAACGTGCGCGCACCGTCGCTTCTCAGTCGCCCATAATTAGAATCATTACTCGTGTATAGACACAAATCTGGATCGAGAAATTGATATGTTGTTTTTTTGTGGCGTGCCGCACCGCTGCGTCTTTAAAACAGGCGCAGGTCCGAGATACAGAGAACCTAAGTTACTCGTGCAATATGTGTGACATAATCTTGACCTACATAAATTATATCTCTTTTCCCTTGTGGATCAAACTACCCCAATTACGATAGATATTTCCCAAGACAGTCTTCATTTCTAAGTTTCATGATATACCTAGGCAGCCTAACAAAACTGCCAAGTAAGTTTGCCACCAGCTCATCAGGCGTCTTGACCTGGTTCCCACCTGAACTCTAACTCGTTAAAGACGCCGCGCGGCCGGAAAACTCGTGATTAAACTCTTTGTCCGCAGTTTTCTCCATTAAACCGTTCAAAGTGCTGAAACCGGCTTTTGAGCTTTACACTGAAACTGTTTTAATACTTGTTTTAGAAACTGTACTTATTAGAAGCACGTTAGCAACATGCGATGAATTTTACCAGGTAAACATAAACGTTATACAGGAGTATCACCAACGATTTCCTTATTATCAACTACTTTACACAGCCACACAGATAAACGCTTCCCGGAAAGCACACCTTTTTCATTTCATTAGCCCGATCACAGTTCCCAAACAATTCCTTCCAGACGGGGGCACGGCAAACACCAGAGCAACAGCACCTGTCGCTGGTTGATTGGTTTTCCGCACGATTACCTTGTGGCTTAACTTCATCCTGCGCAAATGGAAAACTTATTGCTTCCTTATTTCCGCGTCGGATGAATACGGGAGTTTTGACGTGTGTGCCATTACGTTGACATTGAAGACTTTGCCCTTGACGAATATTGAAGAGCGTGATGGAGGATGCAATAATCTATCCCGCTGAACAAGCGAATTTCACAACTTCGGCCATGACAAGTATTTTCTCATAGGTACGAGGGGCGTTCAATAAAATGTGAGAATGAGTATGTTGCCGGTATCTTTTATTAAATGTTAGCTAGTATTAACTTTTTTCGGTTCCAAATAGTTTCTACGTCATTCTCACTTTATAATGAACGCCCTCGTATTATTTTACAGTCATATTCACGACTCGAAGCTGATACAATTTAGTAACGCTTTCGCCTAAAAACTCGTTAGAAAAGAAATATTATTTTTATAAAAGCATAAATATGAGGTGGTGTTATTACCAAAGCCCTATCTCCTCTAGACAACCTTCGGATTACTAGGATATAGAAAAGGATAGAAATATGAACGTATATAATAAACTTCATACAAAATATGGTACCACAGATATGCGCATCGCTTCGAATAACAAGAAAATGCAAAATTCCCGGAGTAACCCGAGTCCGTAGTTCGCACACAAAGGGGACGGCCACTGAATAGCGTAATATAATATCGACATATTTCCAATGTCGTGTGCTGTGGAACGAGTTCAATACACCCTAATCTGAAAATCACATTCGCAACACAATACAAGGAAAATAAAATTCGAAAACATTAGGTAGCCACGTATAGAAGGTACCTTCAATTCAAGAGGTGAACACACGGAATCACAAACAAAATCTAGAGTCGGAACAAAGAGGGCCGGCACAACGCAGAAAATTGGGTCTGTTATAAAAAGGGCCATAAAGGTCATCTCGGCCTGGCGGGAATAAACAAGATTTGTGCGGAATCGCGGTAAATAGTGCCCCAAAACTCGCCTAGGACAGCCCCGGCCGTTTGTCTGGGACATTTGGTGAGTAACGGCGCAAGGCAGCTGTTTTAGGGCCGATTTAGGGAGGTTTATGGGAAGGTAATTCATTTTTATTGTGATTGTGGGTTATGTTGAGGTCAGGTGCGAAATAATATGGACATATTTTCGACTGAACCTTATATTATAACGAGAAAGTTTGAGTGTACGTACTATGGGAATAATTTTATTGCGACAAACATACTGAACCGTTTCGTGAAAACAACGCAGCACTTGCATACATTTTAAAATAAATAAGATTGCATGAATTTCTGTAACAAGTTTCGTTCTCCGTTTTAAACTCAGAACAAGAAAACTCGTTACTTTTTATTGGCTCCGTGGTTTCAAGTAATCAACTAATAGATACTTCCAGTAATAGAACCCAGGATCGTCTACAATGCCGCTCCAACTGGCAAATTATGCAGCCCGCTCCAATTTCGCACGCAATAATGTCCTACGAAATTTCGTAACAGGCTTTCGCGGCCGTTCTACGAAATTCTAGCGGGGCCTCGCGTTCCATTGTAGCCAGTACCAGGAGGCTAGAACGACGCAAGAGCATTAATTCTGTACTCAATTGTATGAGTCGGCGACAATGGAGTTATATCGTGGGGTAGAATTAGGGGGCCGCGCCGGCCACTTTGTTGCAATTTGTGGAGTTGCGCGCACTTCCTTCCGAGCTATACTCTCCTGGGATGTGGGGAACGCGGTTAATGTGACCAAATAGGGGTCTCGATTTTGACATCATTTGACGCAAATTATTATGATGGATCTAAAATGATTTCAATGTGGATCATGAAGGTTAAGTGGTTAAGTGAAATTATTTGCTTTATCAGAAAAGACAACGTACAGTTTTTGAGAAAATGTATTGTCGTGCTGTCGGGTATACTTTTTTATACTGTAAGTTATTTTTGTATGCACTTAGTTTTGAGATTTTCTGTCGCAAATCGCAAAAGATCGTCTAATCAATATCTCAAAAAAGCCTTCTTCTAAACACGAGACAAAGGAGGATTCCATGTTTAAATACTCCATAAAATAGCTCTTTTCCTGTGAATGAATTAGAGTGGGCGCGAGACGCTCCGTGAGCGGTCGAGGGGTATTACCGAGGCTTAGGTAAAACGTTCCTGGTACGGTAATTATGGGGCTTCAGTCGCTAGTTCCGTTTTTATGAAGATCGGTAGTGAATCATTTATACTGCTGGCTTCTGTAATTTCTCTCTGTTGAAGGAAAATACGTACATCTGTGATTAAGTTTTTTTTACTTTATTGAGATAATATTAAAAAAAAACTTACCTTAAAAAATATTACACGACTGCTCAAAAAAGGGAGTGTAATGTTTTCAGGGTTCATGTATGTATGTATGTATGTATGTGAGTTTCTTTGTTCCACCATAGTTTCTAAATGCCTGAACAATTTTGATGTATGTTAAGCCTCGTATGTACACTGTACAGCGCGTACATTGGTACGCGTAGTCGGTTACGCGTGTACTGGAACATTATGCTTACTTGCACCATACTTGCAGCTACGCGTACACTCTTGGGCGTGCCGCGCGAGCTAGCTTGCCCGCGAGCCGCCTTCAGTCGGTTTTTGGTCGCGCGTCAAAAGGGACGCGCACGCCCAAATACGCTATATTTGGACGGCAAAATGGATAGACACGCGCGTTCATTGACATTTCAATAATGAAAATATTGTCAGATTGATTCAACTTTATGACTGGCGGGGTTCGCGTAGCGCTATGGGTCGATTGACCTCGCGTTCAGGTTTGCGGCGGTCCGTACAGGAGCTGTAAGCGATCCAATATACGCGTGGACAGCGTATTCCGACTACGCGTAACACAGGAACGCGCTGTCCGAACGTAACTTGACGATACCCCGTCGTTAGAATCCTTACATTATCCCTATGTCATTTAGGATGATATAAGGATCCTATAATAAAAAAATATGGCGGTTGTACATTTTCTAATGTGAAAATAAAAATACGTTAAACATTTTAGTTTGATTTTTGGGCATACGTGTGTTTGAATTTATATATTTATTTTAGTAAGTAGTAGTGATAAGAACACCGGGTGGATGAGATGGACCGAGTCGACTCTATTGCAGAGGTCGCCTGGGGAAGCCAGCATCTATGCCAGTTATTCAACCGCCAAGCAGTAGTGTGCAAGCATTACTGTGTTTTTGTTTGAAGAGCAATGTTACCAGGGCAATTACTGGTCATGAAGAGATTTGACATATCTAATATCTTTCAATGGCTGATGATGATAATGATGATGAATATCTTTCAATAATCAGGGTGACGAGCGCAGAGCACTGCGGCGCAGGATTTTGTTCACAAGTTCCAAGCATTGCTACTGTTATGCGTAAGCGTGATGCTTACCACCAGGCGAACGTCTCGCTCGTCTCGTCACTCCGATGCATAAATACATGTTTTACATGTATATTCCTTATTTATATCGGTGTTTGACATTGTTATTTTCTACGACGACAAAGGCAATGCTCCGATTTCTCCCCAAGCTCTGATCCCGTTATTTGGTTGTTCAAATAGTAGTTAAATTCCAAAACAAATGAATGTGCCAAACAAATGGCTCCAATTAATCACTGCAGCCATGGAATCCGGCTATCAAATATAAGTTGTTGACACGGCACGGGGCGCCCTCCGGAATAGATGCGATTGCAAACCCTGCTGTAAAAGCTAGGGATGTGCTAGGGTGTGTGTCCAGTATCCGTCAAATTTTATGCCGATTAAAAATGTAGTGTATGACAATGGAGATCACTTAAGTTGAGCAATGGACGAAACTGTCAGTTTAAAGATG
The DNA here is from genome assembly GCA_905404285.2 of Erannis defoliaria. Taxonomy (NCBI): domain Eukaryota; kingdom Metazoa; phylum Arthropoda; class Insecta; order Lepidoptera; family Geometridae; genus Erannis; species Erannis defoliaria. The sequence goes on along the minus strand of FR990082.1, from coordinate 673,985 downwards.
GGTAACCGCGAGTGGGAGGCACAACTAAGCGTGATCGTGGGTCGGATGACACGTGATAATGTCGGTCTCGGTTTCTTTGTACTATAACGACAACTTTTTTTTTTATAGGTTTGCCTTTGACCAGTTCGTTCCTGATTTTAAGCAACAATGTGGTCTAGGATAGAGCACGCTTACCAAGAAGGAACCTAGTCACTCTGAATTTGGAGACACCCAAGTTGTAAATTGTAGTAATTGTAGTAGTTGTTGTTCCAATCTTCAAGCCATATTAAAACCTTTCGGCCGGTTTGTTAACTCAGACACTACGGCTGGTCACGTGGCCTATACGAATTTAGTTTATGAAAGTAGAGCATTATCGTTAAGCAAAGGAATTTCAGGGATGACTAAACAATTACTTCACTTGAAAAAATGGTACTTACTTATAGTTATAGGTTACTTTATAAAGAATTATTATTTGCGTCCTTCAGTTTTACTCGCGAATTCCGTCTTCTGGGTCGGTGATTATATGTCCGTTAACGTGATATGTACGAGTATTATCGCTATATCTAGTTTGATTAAAACATATCCAGACTTGTAGTATGGCTCAATTCAGTATTCACTTATCCGGCCTAATCTCTAATCGCTATATCTCACCGTAAACAATACGGCATTCGATTTAACCACTGCTAACAAACACGCCTGCTATTTCATTGTAGAAATACCATAAAATCGGCCAATCTGTTAATTTTACCTGACTTTTGACATAAAACCGATGTTGTTTTAAACCTTTGTCCTCAGTTTATATTGATAATAAAACCATTGTTTACGTCTACGAATTAAGGGTGGTCTACATTAAAACAAGCGGAACGTAAAAAACAATCGACGATCGTTTAAAAGTAAAAAAAATATTGTCGTTTTCGATAGCTCCGCCCTATAAAGTTACGGCTCCGTATATATCGTCCCTTCGTGTAGACCTCTGATGCGCTTATGTTTTCCTGGTAAAATTGAAGAAATGTCACCTAAACCTATTGTTTCGAAAATTTCTTAAAGAAAGAAGAAATCAGTCATTTTTAATATTTTCGAACTCCGTACGTTTATGGATGCCTGGTAAACTAGAAGACGTTTATTCACAACCCTTTTCGCCTGGTATTAAATACCGTAATTTTTGTATTTGTAAGTCATGGCACTTATTTTCTTAAAGATTCGCTCGCTAAGCCCAGGAAGAACAATCTGAAGCGGGCAAAATAAAATTTGATCAATATGAAGAGGGCAACCAATACAATTCTATAAATAGATCTATCCATACCATACCCGGGTCACATAACTTGCCAATTAAGTCCGCAAGTGGTAGAGTCTCAGTACAGTAGGGCTTCTAATTAAACACCTTTGTTAACAGAGCCGTTTTAGTGAAGGGAAAACGAGACTCGGTTTTAAAAAGACAGTCTTGAAAATATTATACTTCCTCAAGAAGCTTTTACTAGTCAATCAGCATCAACAGTAAAGGAAAACGACTTTAAAAAAAATACCAAAGCATAAATCATATCTTTATTTGTGTTGGACACATGGCAAAGCAATGTTCGAACAATCCAAAGCAGAGAAACGAAGCTTTCAACGAACTCGGCACGACGACAGAAGAACCTTATTAAAAAGTGACATGATTGTGTGATCGTGTGTTCGAAGTAGAATATGCAGGCAAAAAAAAAAGTAGAATAGAAGAGAGTATGCAAGCCAATGGTAACAATCAACAATGTTATCATACATTATGATGGGATCCAACTTATTGCAGTGGCATAAGTGAGATTGCAAAACAGCCTATTATAGCTGTTTTACATCACTTTTTTAAAATGTACACCTTGCCATCAGCCATAAAACACCCACTGCTGGACGAAGGCTTACGCTTGGCAGGAGGCTTGGGGATCGCAGAATGCGAAAATGTACACCTGTGGGCAGATAAAGCTACGGAGTACACCTAGTCCTGTATAATAAACATGGATTTTAGTCTTTATTGGTCCACGTGACAACACTACCCCCCTCCGCCCATACAAATTAAATCACCCTCAATCCCCATTGTGTCCGACATAACTCCAGCGAATACCTACCGTAATTAACTTGCAAGCAGAAGATCCAGAGTAATTATAGACAGTTAATTGACAGATACCTCCCCCAGGCCGAACTTTTATGACCAAAAGAAAACTCGCTAAAAGATTTTTTCCTGTCCAAGAAAAGGGCAATTATTATTTAGCATAATAAATTACGGAAGTTGGAAAATTTGCGGGATTGACTTGGTTTTGAATTTGGATTGCTGTTGAGAGACTTTTGGAATAATCTTTAGCACTTTTTGTTATATGTCAAAATTTTGCATTTTCTAACCACGTTTTCGACAATGTCTAATTACATAATAGTTACTTATATACGCAATCTCAACGTAAATCAGTGCATTATATCCCAAGGGATATAAAGCTATCTGAAACTCCCAAGGTATATAATGTGAATTGAATTTGGCAAGTTAAATTTCGTATAAATACTTTTAGCATAGATACGGGCATTATAAAGAGAGTTTATACGGAAATCGAAATGGCCACCATACGTGTTTGCTACACAAAAAAAACACCTCCCCTTGGTGTATAATCTTCTATTACGTTATTCGCTATTGATTAACTACCTCATAGCTGGCCGAGTCGGATTTAAATTTACTTAATCTTATACAACATGCAAATGCAAATAAGCGGTATTAGACTAATACAAAACGGAAAAAACAATGTATTATAAATGCAAGCAATAAGGTACCAGCCTGACGGTTTGCCAGACAGTAAAAAGAGTGAAACTTGCGGCCTGCGGAGGACATCATGCTATATTGATACCTACAAACAGTGGTGGTACAATACGGTATTATGTCAGTTCTACTGTCAGCGATTCCATGATATAATATTTTATTTTAAAGCGAAATTATATCAGGCGTGAATGTACATTTCCTATTGTAATATGAAAATTCAATTGAAGGTGGGGCCGCCGGAGGCGTCAGTGCATTTATTTCATATTAAATAAGCAACAGAGCCAGCGCAGTGCATTGTCGCGCTCCGTTGAATAAAAGCAATATTGTCGAGAACGCGAGCTCTCCTGACCGGCTATGACGGCCTGGTAGCTGTGTGAACAAGGAATGAAGCGTGGGTAGCAAACACGAATAAAGATTGTGCGTATACTCTGGATATTAACTCAAATCACAACACACTCATATTATAAATGCAAAAGTTTTTCGGTGTCGGTGTGTGTGAGTGTATGTATGTGTATGTCTGTTACTCCTTCAGGCCAGAACGGCTGAACGGATTTAGATAAAATGCGGTATGTAGATAGCTTATATACCTTGAAATAAGTTACACATAAGCTACTTTTTCCCCAAGAATAACAAAAATCATTAATAATTTTAGGAACAATAGAGAGCCCCCTAGCGCTGAAAACCAGCTTAAAATATTGCACTTTGACTGTATTTTTTAAATTATCATATTCATAGCAGACTTCCAATAGATTTTCAAATAAAATCTGCAAGGCAGAAAATAAATTGATAAAATCATGAAGGCGTGCTGCATTGCGTAGAATGCAGCTGGCCCGCTTCGTTTCTAATATTATGCACACGAAAGGTCTTTAAGGTCTTTAAGGTGCAACGCGCCGGTATCTCGCTCGCGCATAACATGATTTTGGACGATATAAAGCACAGAGTAATAGAAGCAGAGATGTGATCAAAAGATTTTTCCATAGAAGGACGCGTGATCGTGCGGGGAGGTGTAGGGTTGGCGGGATGAGTCGTAAATTCCGCACATGGTGCTGCCATCTAGCAGAATTCAGGATAAGTTTTTTGAGAAATGCTTTATCAACAAAATGGAGGACTCTTTTAAACGCTAGATTTACTAGTAGTGGCGCCTTCTCTGGAGCTAGTTAAAAACATCAAGAAACGTTACATATTTCTTAAACAATCCAGAAAAAATACAAATAACATGACTTATGAATGAAATGAGACGCCAAGCATGTCATCGGAATGTTTGCCTCGATAATAAGTGCAAGAAAAAACGCAGCCACTAATTTTCTTTTCACTTTTACTGCGTAAAAACACTAAAAGCCGTACATCTGTTTTGAAAGCCTGAATGACTGCTACGTGAGGCGGTCGCTCGCAGACTGATCAAATAAGTGTGACGTCACACAATCCGTCAGCAAATTCTGTCCACGGCCGTAAGTTCCTCATCGCAACTCCCTACTCTCCATGATATAAAGTCACTGAATATAGTTATGAAAAATCGCAGCCGGTGAAATTGCTGAGAATAACATGACAAAGGTTCAGCAAAAATATAATTTTGAGCTAAACTTTATTATTCCCTAGTAGTTAACTAGTTTTATTGCCTATTAATAGGATTATATGTTATGCACAGTTTTATGAATGAAAACTTGCTTAGATCGAAAGTTTATTTATTTTAAACCTTGTATCGTCAGTAATGAGCGATTTTCCAAATACGATTTAAAAAAAGTTGTTTTCTTCAACTCGATAGATAGCGCAGACTACGTGCCAGTCAAAAACAGCATTATAATTTAGATAAATAGCACATGAAATAAAATAAAAAACTTGACAATGACAGCCACGTTTGGTCTGCGCAAAGTCAGAGCCATCCACAATGAGGTTTTTTTTAATTATCATATAATTTTATCATAACATCTCCCATTTCACCCACTGCGATTTTCCGTAACTATATCAGTGATTTATATATTCAGAAATGATTTTTTTGTGATGCACGAGCGAGACAGCAGTGCACAGCATTCTGGATATTAAGTCAATCAACAAAACTAAAGACTACTTGCCCTGGTTACGGAATAACCCGTTGATACAAGTTGATACACACACGTCTTCAATTCTATTATTTCCGCCAAACATAAAGAACCCCAAGACAAAGAGCGAAGAGGGTAGCATGAAGCGTAGAAGAGCGACGTTAAATCAGGAGGTGCACTTACTGTCAAACGCAGCCGGTACCCGGGCAACATCCGGCCCGGAACTAGCCTAGACCGGGACAGACAGGCTTCACTTCTCACGAGGAAAACGAGAATTCTCTGACCAGTGAAGAAACCTGTGGCCTCGCTATATATATATTTTTTACAAATTAGATGTTAGATTCGCTTCTTCAGCGTTTCGGCATAAGAACGTCGCTTACACCCAACACAACTTAGTCGCTTAAACATACGCATTTTTTTAAATCGCGGATAATTGGGCGTTTCCACTAACTCGATTGTTAGTAAGCTACGATTTGGACGAAGCACGCACTTATTAACTTTTTTTTAATACAACAAAATAAATACCTAACTCTATACCTATACAAATTATGTTTTTGTAGTTTTTCACGTTGAAACTGGCAAGATAAATTTTGATAAAATTTGGTCTAGAGATAAATGAAACTCTGGAAAAGGACGTGGGTTGGACAATTGGACATGGGTTATATTTTGTCGTCATCGTAAAATTTTCTCATCGCGGATAAAACCACGTTATCGGCGATATGCAGTGTTATTAAAAAGCCCTGAGAATAAATAAATACCACTGTCATGTGGGTATATCAATTGAGTATGTAGTGACGCAGCACGACCGTTGCTCCCTGCCTACACATCCGGGCCGGCCCGCCAGCTTCCTCGTCCGGAGCCGGCCGGTAATCTTGCGTAAAATAGCTCTCCGTCATGAAAGCACCGGATTATGTCAGGCTTAATGAGGAGACCCCAGACAGCCGCGCTGGGTTGAAACGACAACCTATCGCTTGTAAAGTGTTTTATTTTTGTACAGGAAACAAGCAAGAAGAGCTTGCAAGAAGAGCTTGCAAGAAGAGCTTTGGCTAGCAAGAATGTGATGGGAAACTTACCGAGGCCAATGGATACTTGAAAATTAACATGAATGATTACCGATGCGTTGCCAACATGTGTTTTTTTTGTTGATAATACGTTTTAAAAAAAAAATACAACCGACTTCAACTTCGAATACCTGGATGACATCTTCATATTGTCTAGTAATTTTGATTTACAAACCAAACTACTGAACCGATTTCGATACAATTTATATGGGACCACCTCTGAAGTATTACCCTACCAAACAAAAAAATAAATCAAAATCAGTTCATAATTGGCGGAGTAATCACGTAACACAAAAGAAAACATACAGTCGAATTGAAAACATCCTTTTTTGAAGTCGGTTGAAAATAATCTTTCGCTTGTTGTCCGTCTTTTCGTCTGATGGTAAGCAAAGACAGTTTACGATGGAGCACGCTTCACGTCGCACGTCCACTGCTGAACGAAGGCCTCCCCCTTAACGTGTTGCCATAATCCCCACGCTGGCCAGGCGGCTTGGGGATCGCAGAATGCTCACCACCATTAACCAAAAGGACGCAGCTGCCCGTCCTCCAGTGGGTCTGGGTGCAGTTTAAGATCATACCCAGATCTACGCAGGAGCACGCTTGCCTAGTAGAAAACGATTTACTTTGATTACTTGACACAAATTCGCTGCCCGAGCGGGTGTTTCCTACCGTGAGTGTGTGTGTGTGTGTGTGGGTAGCGGTTTGCACAATGAAAGTGGAATCAGGTGGTGGTGGTGGTGGAATGGTGGAGCGAAGCAGAACGCAGCCGCACGCGCTTCGAGTTTAGTTTACACCTGAAAAAGGATCTGCCTTAATTAAACGTGAGTATAATAAATAAACCTGGACTTGGGTATGTATTAAAACTGCACCCAGAACCGGAGGACGGGCATCAGCGTCCTCTCGGTTAACGGTGATGAGCATTCTGCGATCCCCAAGCCGCCTGCCAAGCGTAGGGATTATAGCAACCCCTCGCTATTAAGCGGGAGGCCTTCGTCCAGCAGTGGACGTCGTCTGGCTGTTGATGTGACAATAAATAAAATAAGAAAGGAATCACAGTGTTGTACATATCGCCGACCAACGTCTTTCTGCGGAATTGCTTTTGGAAGAAGGATTTTTCAGGCCTTGTATATTCTGCTAATCTCATAGTGACAATCGTTTTAATAATATTGATTTACTCTAACATCTATTTTGAACAGACTTTTAACCTAACATAGGCTATTCTTCAACGGGAACCCAATGGCTGGCACAGGCAGTTTTAGATTAGCTCAGTAGTCTATGGATCAACAACTTCTGTAAAAACGTTTTTATAGTGAAACCAATGATTTTGTTTGTTTGTTTTAAACCTCTCGATGCGTTTGGCAATCGGTTGAAACCGTAATTGGTGTTCGGTAACACGATTTCCGTTTTAAGTCATTTAGATTTATTTATTTATTTGATACACAAAACAGAATACAGTCTTTACATAGACTTGTTTAGGGAAAGCGCGGAAATGTTTTTAAAAACACATTAAAATAATTGAAATGTAATTATTTAATTAATAAGTGCGTTACATTTAGTAGCCGAATACAGAATGGCTTAAACTTACTCTACTAGTCTCGGAGAGCCAGACTTGCCATCTCAGCAAATAGCCAGGTGCGTCCGGGCGACCGTGCGTGGGCGCTTATCGAGAACGGTGGTTAAGTAGATACAAACAAAGGTTGACTGGCTTGTACTGGTGACATGACTCCTCCCTCCGTAAGTTCGAGATTATCCGAGGAATGAGGATGATCTCGAGTTTTCCCCATAAAAAGAGTAAATTTTTTCTTAATTCTACTTTTAAATGCTAGCAATAAAACACAGATTACTATAATTACGCAAAACACGAAATTTCCTATGCTAACACTTTTATAATCTAGAGCACTAAAATGCTTTTCACTATCACTAATTTCACTTCCACTTTTCTGCAATAAGTAATTCAGGAACTGAGTATCGGCAAGGTCGATTCCATTGAGGTTGATGGGTTTCCTCTGAATGTCTGACGAGCGAGTCAGTATTGTAGGTAGGTTGATAACTGGAAACTTCGGGTAAACTATGTCCTTTCCTTGGCTTTGGTATTTCTTAAGCTTCAAATCTTTTATCTTGACTTGACAGTTGTCGTCCATAGTTAGCACGTAAGTTCCGGAAATAGTTTCTTGTGTTATTTCATCTTCGCAGTATTTGGTGAGTGGTGTTTCCGTTTTCGCGTAAACAATCCAGCGGTTTGGCTGTATTAGGTCGGCTTTCACATCGCCAATGATGACAGGAACTGGGTGGCAGCTCGAAATATTTGTGGAAAACTTCATAAGCTCGGTGACGCAATCGTCTTCGATCAGCGGTGAAACGTCGTTCTCAAAGCACAGGAAGCGCGCTTCGTCAATTTCGGTACATGACCGGGAGAGCGGCTTCGCTTTCAACCCTTTCACAAGGATGTACGGGTATTTAGGAAGGATAAGTGAGGTAAGGCCATTGGTTTCATTGTGGATAGGCAAGGGAATCAATTTAAAATAGTTAAATACTTCATTCCTTATTAAGGGAATTTGCATAATTAGTTTTATCTGATTTTGTTTCATGTAGGCTTTTATTTCTATACATTGCTCTATTTTTACGATGTTCTCTAGAGTTACGGGATACACAAGTTTCTCTGTTTTCTCAATTTCCTTTAAAAGTAATATTAACTCATCCGTATCTATAATTGATTGGTGTAGTAGTTTAACTTTAGCAAAAGCAATAGCCGTTTCAATCTCATTTAGCCTTATGTAGAAGGTTTGGAAATTGTGTATAAATACATTATAGATATGCACAATTCGATTACTGGATTGGGCTACTTTAGACTCATTTAAACCCTGACTAATGTAATTAATGCTTTGCTCAATTTTAATAAAATTGCTTTTGGTAGAGTTAGCAATTTTTGTAAACGTACCCACCATTTCGGCAACGATTGTTAGTTTATTGGTTAAAAGGTTTTGTTTGGTCTTTACTTCCTGAATAATTTTTTCATACATCACAGCGTCGTCGTTATCAAGATTGCCAGTTATTGCTTTAATGAATGAACCGAGAGGATTTATTAAGCCGCGCTTAGATCTTATTGATGGGGCCAGTTGCTTATACTTATCTATAGTTATGTTCATGGTATAGTCAACTTGTGTTCCTACTTCTAACAGGTCTGAGTCAAAAGCTTTGTTTTCGAAATAGCTTGAAACTCGTTTTTTCAGATTTACATAACTATCTATATTTAATTCTAGTTCCTCGTATAATACTTTTAAGTCCAAAATCTTAATTACAGTCCATGTATCATGGCTGACGAAGGCTTGACCTTCCTTTTCAGGGAGTAGTCCTGGGTTCTTTTCAATCCGCTGCAGATGGAGGGCTCCGACGTGGGCCACCAGAAGGATTAACCTGCGGAGGGCGCTTGATGTCTTTAATGGGAACTTTGGTTATCCTATTATGCGTAATAACTGGTACAACGTTCCGCTCTATAGCTCCGGTGACTTGAGCTTTCTGATATCGTGGTTTGTCTTTGCCGCGCCTAACATTTACTCCTTTGATAAAGACTGTGTCGCCGATATCTATGTCAAACTCTTTCTCTCCGCCACGTTTCCTTATTTCGGTTTGTTTTCGATAATTTTGTCTGTTAGGTATTCGTACAAATATTTTGTCCGTCTTACGTGTTCTTTTACCAATTGTTGCGTGAATTGTTTATTGAAATCTACGTGAAATGCGCTATTAGACTCAGTATGTCCAAAAACTACCTCAAACGGTGTAAGACCTGTAGTAGAATGGATGGTGTGGTTATATGACATTACTGCATAGCTCATGACAGTTGCAGCGTCCGTTGCCTTTTGTTCGTACTTAGCAATTCGATATATCTCTATAAGAGTCGAGTGAAATCGCTCTACTATTCCCATAGAGCTGGGATTATGGGGAGTACCGATATGAAGGTCAATCTTATAAAATGAAAGCATTTCCTTCATTAACGTGTTATTGAATTCGGTACCGGGATCCGAGCTAATTCTACTTGGGATTCCGTACAAGGAAAAGTATCTTATCAAAGCTCTAACTGCTTCCGGGGTAGACTTGGTGCTGATCTCAAATGCTTGGCCTAGTTTGCTAAAAGCGTCAACAATTGTAAGATAATATTTTCCGTCAATTGAGAAAGTATCAATAAATAGTTCTTGGAATGGCCTAATTTGGGTCTGCGTCAGCTGTAACTCCGGTTTTAATGGTTTACGATCATACTTCATTTTCTTACATAGTTCACACGCGTTTATAATACTACTCACTGTTTGATCCATGTTATTCCAGTAAAAGTTACGTCTTAAGTGTACTAGCGTTTCCTTAATTCCTCTATGACTGTTTTTTCCTGCATGGTACTTGAGTACGATATCGCGCTGTTCTTGCTCATCCTCTACATAAACTACTCTCTTGGTGCACTCGTAGAACTTCACTGTTCCTTTTTGGAAAAGGAATAGAGTGGCTTCCGAAAACTGTTTGCGGTGTAATGCGTCCTCGAAGTAAAAGAAATATTTAATCTTAGGTTTTATGTAGCTTTTCAGAAATCGTTTAACTAGTTCCGGGTTGTTTAAAGGTAAATGAACTTCTAACACTTTTTGTTTGTCTCTAGATAAGTCTTTAACCGATATGTCGTCTCTGTTCCAAGTATATACTAGTATCTGGTTTGGCTTGGTGTCTATAGCTTCTTGTAATATAAGCATGCCGTCTGTATCGAGGTCTTGAGCTGAATGGACAGTACCTATAGTGCTTACGTCATCACGTCCTTCTGATGCAGATGCAGTGCCGCTACTCAAGGATGGGTGAGAGTAAGGAGATCGTCTACCTTTACTTACAATGGAAATTGTACTTTCCTCCGAATCAGATGAAATTAGTACCGGGGACGGCGTGCGCTCGCGTGATGTAGAGACACGAGGAGCATCTTTTGAATCTTTACCTAGTCGTATAATTTCGTTAGTCAAATCCACGATATGGCGTTTAAGTTTTTGTTCTTTTTCGTCTAAATTTACCTTCATTGAGACGTCGTCACCTTCACCTAATGCGTTAATTCGAATTCGTGACAAAGCGTCAGCATTACAGTTTTGTTTTCCTTCTTTGTGTTTAATGTCGTAATCGAATTCCGAGAGTCGCAGTTTCCATCTTGTTAGCTTACTATTTGGTTCCGTGATTGATTTAGCCCAAATAAGCGGCCTATGGTCTGTGTAAATTATAAATTTCTTGCCGTACAAATATGGCCGAAAATGTTTTGTAGCCCAGACTATTGCTAGGAGTTCCTTTTCAATTGTACTATAACGTGTTTCGGCATCGTTTAAGGTGCGACTTGCGTAAGCTACTGGCTTGTCGCTACCAATGGGTCCTTGTGAAAGGACAGCGCCAATCGCGAAATTGGATGCATCTGTCGTAAGGACGAATGGTTTGCTAAAATCGGGGAACTGCAAGAGCGGTGCGTTTGTTAGAAGCTCTTTACACTTTTCAAATGCGTCTATATATTTCTGCTTGGTATAGTCGATTTTGTTTTTCTTTTTAAGACATGATGTTAGTGGCTGTGTTAGCTTAGCAAAGTCTTTGATGAATTTCCTGTAATACCCTACTAAACCAAGAAAACTCTTGATTTCCGTTGATGTCCGTGGTAATGGAAAATTCAATACGGCTTTTATCTTGTCGTTGTTGGGCATAAGACCGTTTTTGGTAATTGTATGGCCAAGATATAGAACCTCTTTCCTCAAAAACTCGCATTTGTCAAGAGTTACCTTGAGGTTAGTTTTCCGGAGTCGATCGAATACTCTACGGAGTTTTTCTACGTGTTCCTCTAAGCTAGAAGAAAATACTATAATATCGTCAAGGTAAACTAGGCAATGGATACCCTGAAGACCTCGTAGTACATTGTCCATGGCCCTTTGAAAAGTTGCCGGTGCTGTTTTTAAGCCAAACGGCATTCTTTTAAACTCGTAATGGCCTGATTGTGTGGTGAACGCTGTCTTTGCTCTATCCGCCTCGTTTACTTCAATTTGGTGGTACCCACTAGCAAGATCTATTGTGCTAAAATACTGGGATTTGCCTATTTTATCAAATAGATCAGTAATGTTAGGCAATGGGTACTTGTCGTCTACTGTGATTTCATTTAAGCGCCGATAATCTATTACCATTCTAAATTTTCTTTCTCCTGAGGCATCTAGTTTTTTCGGGACTAGGTGAACCGGTGCACTCCAAGGAGAGTGGGAGTCGCTTATTACGTTATCTGCCAAAAGTTTATCAACTTGTTTTTGTATTTCCTGGTTTACGACAGGCGGGTGTCTATATGGTCTTATATATATTGGGTCTTCGTTGGTAGTTCTGATATTGTGCTTTACTTGATTCGTGAAGGATAGTGGTAGTCTATCACAATAGAATATGTCGCGATATTCATGACATAGTTTGGTAATACAGTCACGTTCTTCGCTATTTGTGTGGTCTAATCGTAGTTTTTTCAAGTTTTCATTAAGTACTTCGTCAATCATGCAGTCTTCTTTCATGAAGTTTACCTCACATTCCTCATTTTCAAACGGTATTACATGAAAAGGTTCTTTGAACGTGATTATAGCTTTTACTTCAGATGTATTCTGTATAATCGTTTCCGCGAAGTAGTTCTCACACTTGACAAGAGCAGTTGGCATGCGGACGCCTTCCTGGAATTGGAGATACTCTAGTATCGCTTCACCTTGCTGTAAATTGGTGGGAATTCTAACTCTTGTTTCGGTTCGTGGTGGTATATAGATCTCGTAAGGTGGGTTGTATATAATTGGGATACATGCGTTGTGTGTCAATAGCATTTGATTTCGCATGTCAATATTAGCTCCTAATTTGGACAGAAGGTCAGATCCTATCAAGCCGTCATATCGTTTGTCTACGTCATATATGTAAAACTTTTGACGCTGTGTGCTCTTGAAGGTTTTCAATAGTGGTATATATATAATCTCATCGTGCATACTCTGAGCGTGGGTACTAATTACTGTGAATGGCTCGTAGTATTTGAAGTCATTGAAAAATTCGTGGGCCTTGGCTGGGCTTATAAAAGATCTACTACTTCCGGTATCAATAAGAAATTTTGAATTGATCTCTGGGATTACCACGTGAGGTAATTTTAATATACTGTCGCAATAATTAAGGCTAATCACTTCACTGCATCCGTTGAGGCTATTTCCTGAAAATTTTCCAGTTGTGCCGGTGTGTCAGAGTGTTCCGGATGTGTAGCGTTAATGTCGTCTACGCTTTCGGTATAGTTACATTCGTTAGTAGAGTACTCTACGTCGCCGTAAGTGTTATAGTAATCATAGTCGGTGTATTCCTGACAGTGTGTTGGGTCATCGAAAAACAACTCGTTTACGACCATGTTTTGTCGTACTGGTGCCGTACGCATCGTGACGTCAGATTCTTGGAGCCTGGGTGCTTGAACCTGCTGATGCTGCTGGGGTATGCCAAATCTAAGCTGGTTACCTGACTGGTGCTGGTTCGGGATGCCGAACTTGTAACCACCATTTTGGAATGGTGCACGTTGCATGGGAGCCTGACCAAAGTTGCGTTGAGGTAAATGTTGGGTCTGCCCAAAACGATAACCTTGCGTGGGTGGCATGAACCTCGCTGGTTGAATTGGATTCGGTCTAAAACCACCTTGATTGGGAATTCCGAATTTAAAGTTATTTTGCGGAAAGCCGAACTTGAAATTGTTATTTGGCGGTGAATTTAACACTGGTCTAAAGCCTTGTGTCGCTGCAGGCGTTGTAGCGGGTGGTTTCGGCGTGAGCTGTGAACTCTGAGAGTTTGGCAACTGTAATGTAGTCTGTTTCAGTAACTTATTTTTGGTATCATACTGAAATTTAAAGTTGACTTCCTCAGTTACAATGCTTAAGGCGTTTTCTAAACTACCGCAACCTTTTAAGCGCACTATTCTAATCATATCTTCCGGTAAGTTATATAGGAAAACATTCAAGGCTGTGTTGTTATATACTATCATTTTTGCGGCCTTGATTCCCTCATCGCTGAGTCTGTTGACTTTAGCGAAAAGAGAGCTTCTGACGTTTTGAATTCTGTGACAGAGCTGGATGTATGTTTCACCTTGTTTGAGTTTTATGGTCTCTAATTCAATTGCTATACACTCTTCTGAGCGTGGGTCGCCGAAATGCTGTGTAAGTAATTCTTTTAAGTTTTCATACGTTTTAATATCTGGGTGGTCACTAAGTAGAGTCGCAGCTCTACCACTAAGTCTACTAGACAAGGCATGAAAAAGGTACAAATTTTGTCCCGGGTGACCTGGTAACCTGCTACCAGCTATCACATAGTCACACTTAGAAAGGAATAGGTTCAGTTGGTTTTCCTCTCCGTCATATTTCGGGATAATAGATAGAATTTCTTTAGGAATAGTTTTGAAATTTTCCATTTTTATAGAGTTTACTTAATTCTTATTCTTATTACTACACTGATTTACCAATTTATGTGCAAATCAATTACGCCTAAATACTAGTGCAACTACTTCTACTTATACACTATACGAATTAATTACGCTCAACAGTTCTGCCTATTTTTGTGCAAACCAAAATCAGATAAACGCAATTAATAAGCTCGATAAGTTAGGATCGAGAAAAAGGTGGAAAAGACACGGGAATATGAAAAACAGGAAGTGAAAAGGTTTACTCACAAACTGCTCGATCCCATGGCCTCCTGATGCTGCGTCGGCCGCTAGTTTCACACGCTTCCGTAGGAGTCGTATTTATTTGGTTCGCTTTTCTTTCACGTCCGCGTAAAGTCGGTTTTCATACGAGCTGCTACTTTTCGCGATACCGATTTGGGGGAAATCACGACCGTAGATACTCGCGAAACTCGTGAAAAATCCGCACGGCTGCGCCAGACTTGTTTAGGGAAAGCGCGGAAATGTTTTTAAAAACACATTAAAATAATTGAAATGTAATTATTTAATTAATAAGTGCGTTACATTTAGTAGCCGAATACAGAATGGCTTAAACTTACTCTACTAGTCTCGGAGAGCCAGACTTGCCATCTCAGCAAATAGCCAGGTGCGTCCGGGCGACCGTGCGTGGGCGCTTATCGAGAACGGTGGTTAAGTAGATACAAACAAAGGTTGACTGGCTTGTACTGGTGACATGACTACATATGCATTGTATAGGTTACAAATAATTAAGAAAATATAAATATATTAATATATTTTTTATATTTGGAATAATTATGAACTATATTATTTATATTACGTTTTCGCTTACACAGATATGTAGATTGATTTTGTGGTTTTGTTGCAATTATCAAATAATGTTTGATCAGCAAAAAATGTTTATCTGCACGCGGAGTATATAATATACCACTACAAAGCATTTGAAGTCGTATCTAGAGAGCAACCCATGCGTGCACTAAAGACGGCAGTACACAGGGCCGACACAGCGCCACATCCGGTTCCGCTCCGGCGCACACAGCCGGCATCCGCCCATCAATACGGTCGGGACGTAACGGCCGGATCTAGAGATACCATGCTTTATGAGATCCTGGTAGATAAGGTTGAGCTGAGCTATTTCATACAACCTGTGTCTCTCGGTTTTCTCCGATATTTTCATTATTCAGATAGTTTTGCTAAATGGTCCTTTATTTAAATTATAGTCCTTTATTTATTCGTACACAAACAAATTGGTAACCCCTCCCTATTAAGGGCTGATGATGATACAAATTGATATACTATGTAATATTGTACAAAGCACCATTTTTTCAGGCCCTTCGCCCACTGCTTCCCTGCCGTGCACCTAAACTATGTCGTTTAAGCTACATAATAAACATCATTTACAAGTAACGTCATATTTACTCAGTGGCGCTACTATGCATAAATATGATTTAAGTCCTAAAATTGGTTTCACCCAGTCAAGCATCGATATCTCCATCGTCGCTTAACATCAGGCGACACGGTGATAGCACAAGCCTTTATAGACAAAAAAAGAATAGCTGACTAATCTACTTTACTAAACATTTTCCCCAGGCAGTTGCTATAGCTGACATACACGAGACAAGCTGAAATTCACGGAACCCGTCACGGAACTCTACTAGAAGATAAGAGGTATATCACAGACAGAGCAGCGTATGTATGTAACCTCAGAAATCAAAGGACTTCACTATCAAAGGCTACAACAGGTACTACTCAAAGATAAACCGGCAAAATGGTTAAAAGCTCTCAAACTGAGCAAAGCTTACCAAAACACAAAGGCTTCAAAATAAAAATAATTTATGACGCGTGTTTTGGAATGCCTTTTCAAGTGTGTCCTATCATTCAGCTAGTACGAGCAGAACCGAGCTAACAACCTAGCGGGATTCACGTTTGAAACAACCGCTATTGCGGTTATACGACCCTGGTAACTTGGTGTAGATTTATGCTGACTGCAATTGAAATGACACTAAAATGCACGGACGAGACGAAAGGGGGAAAATGAGACTTTCGGCGGGACGTAAAACACGTAAAATTCATGTCGCTGCATTCTATTATTTTCTTAGACTTGTGTTTTTTCGCGAATTAATGATTAAAAACGGTGGTGTTTTATTCATAGAGTGTTGAATTACATGCACGAGTGTGGGCAAGTGATATAATGTGGTGAAACTTGTATTTTTGTATTGTTTTGAAAACTCCATAAAAGCTTATTAAAGTCGCCACCAACTTTACCAGGGCATGACTTGGACTCGCCTTTGATTAATTACTGTGATTTCATGACATATTTGACTTGATTGATACTTTATAAACTTGAAGAAAATTACATTCACTAGATCCATCGTGGATCTGGCCCCTGTATCTACTGAGATTGATCCGATATTTCATATACTTGACACTGGCAGAATGCACAAATTGCGATGCCAATAAAGCGTTTTTTTTTTAATTTTGTTGATACCGACTTCATGACCATATTATGTACAAACTTAAACTATTATTCACAATTTATCATCAGGTATTTTTGTGTCGGTGTAACAGTTATGTAGGTAGTTAGCGCTCGCACGTCCTGAATTGTACTTTATTGTGTCGAAGCAAGAGTCGCTACTTACTTAAATGATTTTGGGGAGTGAATCTTCTGTACTTGTAGTAGTATTTGTATTCTGTGTGTACGTAAGACTACTAGAGTCGAGGTATTCGGTTTCTCGAGTAGGTACCAGAAAGCTTTGTTATTGTATTGTAATCCTTAGTCGTAATGTTGTAAACAGGCCCAGGTTTTGAGCTAACAATTCTTACTGTACACATGTTAGTTAAATTTGCTTTACACGCTAACTTTTCTTAGAACATCTAAGAAAATTTATTAATAAACAAATCCGAAAGAATAAACACTTAAAACAAACTAAGTCAAAATAATATCACGCAAGACAAGTTGTCTATGAATGGCGCTAATTTTAGAAACGGAATAAATAATCTTTTAACAACTAGTAATAACCAATCATTTTCCAGTTCACAATCAACGAAACCAGAGAAATGACTGGGTATGAAGACATTTAACATCTAATATCTCAGGGCGACGAGCTCAGTGCAGTGCGGCGCAGGATTGTGTTCGCAAATTCACAATTCTAGCACTGCTACTGTTAGTGGCAGGCGTGACGCTTATTACCAGGCCAACGTCTTGCTCGTATCGTCACTTGATTACAATAAATAAAAAACGAAAATACGCATAAGATATAACAAGGAGCGAGAAGACACAAATTTTACAAAGTGTACACAAACAACACGCCTTCAGTCGCCGTTGAGGACTGAAATTTAAAACCTCGTTGAACTAACGAGGTCCTAAGCCCGCACCACCTCAAGGCTATCGAATTGCAAGTCTTGCTGAACTCCATTAGAAAGAGCTTAGTGTTGCAAACAACGCGACGGTGTTTGAACACGTAACAATGGCACATTCCGACTGGTAGACTTCCGGGTAGTCAGCCAGCTCATACAACAGCTGGATATGATTACAGACTTGACAGCGACGTGGTCTTTATTAAGCTAGAGGCTTTACGCAACTAGCGAGACATTGATACTAGGATATATTGTTCTTTGTGATAATTTTTTAATACTTTTTTATTTTATTATTGACGCCTATAATCTCTGCAACACTTAACTGCCCTTGCTGCATTTCCGGGATTATATTTTTGACTCTCCTCAAGTGGACAGTACTTCTATGTCGAATTGTATCAATATTTATTCAGCTGTTACGCCATGTAAAGGTCCTAAGAGCACCGCGGCTTCAGCGTAAGCGACGCAACGGCGCTACAGCGATCCGAGTCCTTTCGAGGACAGCGCGTCCCAGGACAAATCATAACAACCGGAACACCATGCGAAGCAGGACGAGGCCGCCGGCGCTTCTAGCTCAGTTTTCCGTCCTTGTAAAAGGTCACCGGGTGTGATCGAACTTAATTTACTTAACTATATACTATGTATGTATAATATAAGAATACGAAGTTTTGACACATTTCTGTTTAACTCGGGATTTCTAACGTTTAATCCACATAAATAAATAAAAAATATGTCAAACCAAGTTTTCATAATAACATTTTCCCATCAATAATTTAGCTATAGCTTCCTGCAGGGCTAACATGCGCACCGCGAGAAGATTTTCTCGATTCTACAAAACAGGACAAGGCTACGAATCTGTATAAGTTTGTCTTGTTTTCGCACGACAAAAGACACGACAAAATTTTATCGCGGTACGCATGTTAGCCCTGCTGGTCGCGTTTTCCTGGCCACTATCTCCACTATCCACATAATGGATTAGTATTTGGCAGCTGGCCGGAGTATGACGCGGTCAAAGTGAGACGTATAGTCATGCTCATGTTTTATGCATGCAGGAAATCGCTTGCCGACTTGAGGACTCCAGCCTATTAGAGAAACATATCCGGAGGCAATTATAGTAAGTTTTGATCTAGAGTTATGGGCGGTAGGTATAACAATAAGAGAAATATTACTATTTAGTGTCTACGTAGTGAGTACCTAGTTATGTATCCTCCACAAGCCTCCGCTCTAGCGTAAAGTAGCTGACACTGCAGTTAGCGGCCAGTTCTGCGTAACGGCCACCGCAGTGCCGGACCTTATCAGGCAAGTCTAGACCTGACTAAGCGTTTCTAGAAATAAGGCCACCTTTGTAGAGTAGGTTTCATTATAAGCTTTGAATGAATTAACGTCATTATTAATAGAGCCTCTGAATCGGCAACACTAGTTTTATTTTAGTTTTAAACTAGTTTAATTTTAGTTTTTAAAAAATCTTTAATTCGCTCCCGAAATTTAACTGGCGCAGCCGGTAGGATTTGCTCGTTTAAAGCGATCGTTCAAGGTTCAATATTACCTGCCGCGGAGCAAAATTGCGAGTGAATCCTTCGAACAAATAAATGTGTTAAATAGTGGACGCTGAGAAAATGATGCTGGTCGGTTGGTGAGTAGACTCTTCGCCATCCTTGCCTATCCCGAGACTCTCCTCGAATTGTGTATTAGTATATTCAGACCTTAGTCATCGGTTAGAATTGTGTAATTAGAATAACTTAGTGAATTTTGGTCTCAAATCGATCGGAATTTTGTTAAAATAGTGTAATTAAGTAGATTAAATATTCGATATCTGCCTCAAAATAGGCTTAAATTTTAATAAATAGGGAAAATAAGTTAAGCTTTTTATATTATACATTTGTGTGTATTTAAATTGTCTATACCTGCTCATTATACGCTAAAACAATGGCCCAAGCAGAGTTCAAGGCCATCCCTAGAGAAATATTGAATCTCATCCCCATTTTTGGAGGTGACAAAGGGCAACTAAATTTGTACCTGCGAAAATGCGAGTATGTAATAAGCAGATATAGAGGTGACGCAGCTCAAGACTTATACGTGTTCAATGCGGTTACAAGTAGACTCAGTGACAAAGCGGCTTCGCTCTTGTCAGAACGGGAAGACATAAACACTTGGTCCAGCCTCAAGGAGGTACTTAAACAACATTTTGGGGACCCGCGAAGTGAATACTGCATAGGTATTGAGTTAGAGACGCTAAGAATTAAATCCGGTGAAAGTTATTTAGACTTTTGCAATCGCATCCAAAGTGTTAGATCCACGCTTATTTCCAAGGTCAACATGATAGAGGATATCAATTTACGACGCGCTAAGATAGTAATCTATAACAATATGACACTCAACAGACACATTCCCTTCAGGAACAACGGACTGAAAATTTTATGACACCAGCCTCCATAGAGGAAAAGAAATAATAGAACTGAACTGCGACCCTACACTGAAACTACCCCATATTCACATCCCTGAAATTGACGCGAAGTTTATGATAGATACGGGTAGTACTAGATCATTTTTGAGCCCTCAAAAAGCATATGAGTTTTTCTATCAGAACGTTAGAAACGAACCATTCGAAGTAGTTAGCACACACGCGTCTAGTCGACACAACGAAGTAATAGAGATTCCGCTTCTACCGACATTCCAAACTAATGACACTCACAAATTTTACTTATACAACGTTGACTCACGATACGACGGACTAATAGGAAATGATTTACTGAGACAGCTCAGCGCTATAATAGACCTGAAAAACTCTGTTTTAATAACAAAAACCACAAGCATCCCTATAATCAATACAAATTTGGATTATGAAATTCAACTGCAACCCCGATCGGAACAACGAGTCAAGGTTCCGATAGACCAACACTCAGGTGAAGCTATACTAGACTATAGAAAGTTTGGCCCGGGAGTACGAATGCCCAGTGCTCTAGTTAACTGTATTAACGGATACGCGACCACAGTTATACAAAACGTTTCAGATGAAATAGTAACTCTTACAGTTAAACGACCCTTGCAAGTAACTAAGCACGCGACTACCAGGTGTGACCTTAATGCGACTAACGCTACTAAAGCTACAGACATACAAATAGACAAAATACTGACTGAAAATTTGAACAAGATAAGATTAGACCATACCAACTCTGAGGAACGCGAGAAAATTTACAGACTCTGTACAGAATACAAAGACATTTTCCATTGCGACAAGCTACCCCTAACTTTCACCAACCAAGTGAAACATGAAATTCGTACGAAAAATGAAGACCCTATTTACGTGAAACCGTATAGACAGGCCCCTGCACAAGCAGAGGAAATAAATAAGCAAGTAGAAAAAATGTTACAAGACAACGTAGTTCAGGAATCACACTCTCCATGGAATGCCCCAGTGCACTTGGTGCCTAAAAAGATCGATGCATCAGGAGAACAAAAATTTCGCATGGTAATTGACTACAGACGACTCAATGAAATAACCACAGACGACAAATACCCACTCCCCAATATAAGCGACCTGTTTGACAAATTAGGAAAAAGTACTTACTTCAGCACGATCGATTTAGCAAGCGGTTACCATCAGATAGAGGTTGTAGAGCGAGACAGACAAAAAACTGCCTTCAGCACACAAAATGGTCACTTCGAGTTTTTACGAATGCCGTTCGGCCTGAAAACGGCCCCCGCAACCTTTCAGCGTACAATGGACCATGTCCTTCGAGGCCTTCAAGGATTACACTGTATGGTGTACCTTGATGACGTCATCATTTTTTCATCCAGCCTAGAAGAGCACATACAAAAATTAAGACTAGTTTTCGACAGATTGCGACAGACAAACTTAAAGGTACAATTAGATAAATCTGAATTCTTACGTAAAGAGGTATTATATCTCGGACACACCATCACTAAAGACGGACTAAAACCGAATAACGACAAAATAAAAGCAGTAATGAATTTTCCCATTCCAAAGACTACAACAGAAATTAAAAGTTTTCTTGGACTCGTAGGCTACTACAGACGCTTTATACCCAATTTCGCTAAAGTAACCCAACCACTGACGTCATGCTTGAAAAAACGCAACAGAATTATCATTGACCAAAATTATATCGATGCCTTTAATAAATGTAAAGAACTTTTGACTCACGCCCCACTCTTACAGTATCCTGACTATGACAAGCCCTTTATCCTGACAACGGATGCCTCAAATTTAGCTCTAGGAGCTGTCCTTTCCCAAGGACAAGTTGGCAGCGACAAACCAGTCGCATACGCGAGCCGTACGTTAAGCGACACAGAGACGCGCTATAGCACCATAGAGCGAGAGTTGCTCGCCATCATCTGGGCAACGAAACATTTTCGCCCCTATTTGTATGGACGGAAGTTTTTCATCTACACAGACCATAGACCCCTAGCTTGGCTAAACTCTCTAAAAGACCCGAACAGTAAACTGACTCGATGGAGATTACGCCTTCAGGATTTCGACTTCGAGATAATATATAAAAAAGGAAAACAAAATACGAACGCGGATGCCTTAAGTAGAATCAAAATCAACGCCCTGACTGACGAAGACGCTAATTCAATGAAAGTTAACATAGAAAAAGAACGACGAGACTCAACAACTGTGACAGTATCAGACATAAGCGACACACTATCTATAGTAAGCATATCCGACTCATCGGAAGCCACGGTAAAGCTACCAGAGATAGAGATAGAGAAACCGGTTATACCATCCCCATCTGGGAGCACTAGATCACAGACTATACACTCTATGGAAGACTTAGACTCAAGCGGCATACCGATTTTAAACGAAGCCATAGATACAAAACCAAACCAAATCCTAGTATATTCCTGGCTTAAAAACGAACTTCATGTGAAAAGTCTATCATTCGAAAAACACAAAATTCTGGAAGTTTTCCTTCCCCTTAACAACATAGAATTAGTCAAGAATTTCCTCAAAGAATATATTAGACCAAAAATTAAATATTTTATATACTTCGAAAACGAAGAACACCGCAAACAATTCGGCAATGTTGTAATATAAATTTTCAGGAAAGGAACGATAAACCTATTTGAATGTACCGAAAGAGTAGTATGTGTAAATAACGAAAGCGAACAAAAGGCAATAGTATTAAAATACCACGAAGGTAAAACGTGTCATCGCGGTATTAAGGAAACATTAGTCAGACTCCGTAGAAATTATTATTGGAATAAAATGGACGAAATTGTTTCAGCTATAATAAATAATTGCGATGCCTGTAAAAAGACAAAATATGAGCGAAAACCACTAAAACCCGTGCTACAATTGACGCAAACGCAAAACGCCCCGTTTCAAGAAATTTTCATAGACCTTTTCACCATCGAAGGAAAATATTACCTCACCCTAATTGATGCCTTTAGCAAGTTAGGACAGGCCATTGAAATTACAAACAAATCTACCCCCGAAGTTGTACGAGCGCTACTAAAATATTTTTCATTTTACGGTATACCTAAGAAAATTAGCTCAGACCCCGGTATCGAATTTAATAACGAACTCATGAAAGAATTTCTCAGTCTACACAACATAGAAAGACACATAGGCACAGTAAATAACCCGAACTCCATGGGACTTGTTGAAAGGTTTCATTCAACCATAATAGAGATATATAGGTTAGCTAAGTATGAACGAAAATGCACCGATGCCGCGTCCGTCATGACGTACTCTGTCATGGCTTACAATCATACAATACACACAGCGACATGCTTAACACCCTTTGAAGTTGTCTTTGGACACACCGACACTGATAACCCATTTGACGTAGAACTTGAAAAACTGTACACTCAACAACTGATTAAAGATCATAAGAAACGAACGCAATTCCTATACGCACACATAGCCGAGAAGTTAAAAGCCGGAAAGGCAAAGGTAAGAGAAAAACGAGGCGGCGAAACTAACATAGAACTTCCGGAGACAGTCTTCGTAAAGGACATAAATAAAAGAATAAGCAAAGAAAAACCAAAGCACAGAAAAGCAAAAATAATAGGCGTGACCGATAAAAACGTTGTCCCAATTAAGGTAGAAACCGAAAAGAAAAACACGAAAGCCCCTATTAAAAACATCAAACGCCCTCCGCAGGTGCAGCCTGATGATAGCGACGTCGGCAGTCGCCCTTCATCTTCAAACACTTGAAGGAAACCCGGGACTCCTACCTGTAAAGGAAGGTAGAGCCTACGTACAAACCGACAACTGGACAATTCTAAAAACTATTAAATTAAATAATATCTGGACTGACTTAAACCTTATCAGTTCAAAATTCAATCAATTCCAGCAATGGCTTTCATTTAACAAAACGTTTCCTCACGAATTTATTGGAATATTTATGCATGCAGAGTATATGCGCGATATAACTATAGATAAATATCGCCAGCTGATTCCACAACGCTTCAAGCGAGGTTTAATTAACCCACTAGGGTCCATAATTAAAATAGTAACCGGTAACCTAGACCATGATGACGCAATCAAATATGATCAATTGACCTCTGAACTAAGTCACGACCAAACTATTCTTTCTAAGAAAATCACTATAGTCTCCAAAATGTTAGATAGCCTCATAAATGCAACAGAGTTAATTTATCAAAACTCGCTAATAGTAGACAACCGATTGAAAAGGGTTGAAACTATCCTTAAGGAGACAATGACACAAGAAAATAATTTAGTTGTATCCTCTTATGTGTTAGGATTATATACTTTGTTTATAAGTAGCTTTAGAACTGTATTCATTAGGTTAAGTGAAATTGAAACCGCACTAGCTCTAAGCAAAAGCTCTATATTACATCAGTCTATAGTTAACTCTACCGAACTATTATATCATTTAAAAATAATAGCGAATTCAGGAAATTTGGTGTATGTACCCACCGAATTAAATTTAGTCAAGATAGAGGAAACAATTACTGTGAAATCTTATATTAAAAGAGACCAAATCACTTTTGTCTTGGAAATTCCACTAACCGATGACTACACGTATAACTATTTCAAAATGTACACTTTACCTATTTTCCTCAAATCCACAAACCAAACCGTAGCCATATTTCCTAAATACCCTTACCTATTGGCGAAGGGGTTGAAGTACCAGCCGATCGTAAAGCCGTGCCGCCCACTCGCTGCTGGAGACGAGTTCCTTTGCGACGACGACAATCTAGCCGTTTACAGCGGACCCTCTTGTGAAGAGAAACTCATGGTGTACGAAGATAACAATACCAGCTGCAGGCAGCACCCTATCTATGTGGAAGACGTAAAGCTGCAGAAGGTTAACAACGACAATTGGATACTTTTCACCAAAACAGAAACAACCCTTACGGAAACATGTGGGGATGAAGTCTCTAAACAGCCTATATCAGGTACATACGTCGTGACGTTGAACAAGCCCTGTGACGTCAAGGTTAACGGGATCACCATCCGCCACCACCGCGTCTACACCGAGACAGATGCAGTAAAGCCGCTACCCATCATCAACCTACCGAAACTGAGCGCGACCGAGGACTTATCCGGTGCACGCGCACTTAACATGCACGAGGTTAGACTAGACGAAGTGAAATATATGGCTTTCGCCCTGAAAAATAGTGAAGTGTTTGATAAAGTGATTAACAGAGAAAAAGACTCTAAAAGCAGTGTTATAGCATTAGGACTCGTATCACTATGTATAGTTTTAGTTATTTTATACGTTTTATACATAAAAGTTATTCCGTGTATACAAAATTATCGAGGTCTTTCTCAAATCGAACGCCCCGATAATTTTTCACTTAGGGAGGGAGGAGTTATGTATCCTCCACAAGCCTCCGCTCTAGCGTAAAGTAGCTGACACTGCAGTTAGCGGCCAGTTCTGCGTAACGGCCACCGCAGTGCCGGACCTTATCAGGCAAGTCTAGACCTGACTAAGCGTTTCTAGAAATAAGGCCACCTTTGTAGAGTAGGTTTCATTATAAGCTTTGAATGAATTAACGTCATTATTAATAGAGCCTCTGAATCGGCAACACTAGTTTTATTTTAGTTTTAAACTAGTTTAATTTTAGTTTTTAAAAAATCTTTAATTCGCTCCCGAAATTTAACTACCTTTCTTAGAATTTTCTGCAATGCGAAACTAGTTTATTTGGTTACACCCATAGAGATCTATATCTCGATCTATCCTTTAGTTTTCCTGATCTGTGGTTGCACCGCAGTAGTTAAAAGCTTCTGTATACCTCTGATGTTGTTGTTATTATTCTTCTCCAAACAACCATCCGTTTAAACTTACGAATCCATCAAGAATCTCTCCCAGCGTTTACATACCTGTGAACAAAAGCAAATTTAGAATTAGTACTGTTTTTAGAATTCTACCAGTCTGTTTATTAATCGTATTCTAGTTCTACTTGCTAGCAATTTATTTTTCAAATGCGCATATATCTGCAAAAAACTGTTCAAATCCAGATAGTTCGGGGCAACGGGCCAAATGCCCGCAGGCCTTTTGGCCAACAGAACACAGCAGAAGGGTACTAAAAGTTAGGAAAAGTTTTAGAAGGTATACTTTAAAAGCAGCCTCCAGCCGGAAACTGCAATATCGTTAGCGTCGCCCTAAATACACATAACTGTACAGTTATTTAGTTAAATTAAATTTATTTACATTTGAAAACACAAACATTAAAGCGAATTAATCGTACAATTAAAGCCGTCAGATCCGTAGATACTTTTTTAAACTTCTTCAGATCTATTATGGCCAACTTCTCGTTGTTGTGTGTCTGTTCAAATAAGCAAGCAACGCAAGCTTTCAATAATTTTTAATGATCACGATTAGATCATCCGACATTATTTTCTGAAAATAACTTCGCTGCCTAAATTCATTATATCTTTCCATTAATTTTTATAAATTTTAGACCGAATCGATCACTGGCTTTCAGGTTCCCACTGCACCACGGGAGACAGCCTGGCACGCCGCCAAATGCACTGCACCGATGATATCTCTCGTAAATAAATGTTAAACCGGGGCGGCACAATTACGTATCTCTTACCCCGGAGTGGTATTTGCCCTGGCAGCGAAATCCCACCAATTAAGAGTCAAACAGTGGTAATTAGGCAGCGCTAGAGAGCTCTTCGAGTTGCTTGAAAGGGGAGGATATAGGATGGATCTTAAATGAGCTGCTTCAACGGAAATAAGTGGCATGTGTAGAATTAACCTTATATGTTTCTGCGTGAGCGTTTATTTTTAGACTTCCATAGGTGAAAGTTTGGGACTCACGTTAAATAGAAATGCATAGAACTAAAAACTTACAAAAACGAATTTGATTGAGGAATGATTTAAGCCATCGATAAATAGTACACGCATCCTTATTGAAGTGTCTTGTCAGAATAACTTCAAGCCCAACATGCAAAATATAATTAGTCAAATTTTATATAGTTAATCAAGTCATAGTATTCAGTTAATCAGTAGATTAGCGGAATGTTTGGAAAACTTCACCTATGATTTCAGTGGATACGTGTCTGTCAATATATGACATATCAGGTTCATTATCGTATCCAGAGAGATTTTGACAAAATGCTGATTCAATTTGCGAAACTGTATGAAGGATTTGCCAGCCCACTTCATTAATTGGTTAATTAACTATACAAATAACGATTCGGTGCCGTGAGTTTTTGGTCCAATGGTTTACTTTTTACTTATCAGTATCTTCTCAGTATCAGTAGTAGTTTTTCTTGTTATGATGACCTTTATAGTATTGCTTCTCACATATAAACTTTTTTTTAAAGTTCTGACTATTTTATAAGAAACGATTGCTGGAGTAACTGCAGAGTTAACTTACTTTAGTATTCGACTTGAAACTTACGGTAAGAGTTCCGAACCCGTAGAAAATTCCGAAGCTCTTCAAGTAATCTTTAAATGTTAGAGATCTTTGTGGATAGAATATACATTATTACGTATACTCGTATCTACGATTAGTGGAATAATTTGCAATTTCTTTTCTGGAGCTAGCATGCTTCATCCTGTTTGCACATTAGCATTTTAAACGATGTCATACAAAAATTGATTCCAATAAATTTAATGGTATTCCAATATTTTCTTTACAGAGAGTTGGATATTCCTACATTCATGATCGATTTCTCAGTTCCGCTCACACAAGTACCAGGCGACAATAAACGCTGTGAAAGCAACCGACTCCAATTTTCGCCCGTCCGCAAGAACCAAGACGTCACCGTTCCCTGATGTTAATTTAATATCGCCGACTTGTCAACCACTCTACGTGTCGTATATTGGCTCAATCGGCTACATGCCGCGTGTGCGTGCGCGTTGTACGAAATATACAAATTGTGTTGAAGCATGCAGATCGCGAGTTCTCATACAGTTAGGTTGTTTACAACCTTGTTGTTTGTTGTTTAGAGCTGTCCTAATTCTGACGACACCAAAAACAAATTATAGTATAAAAAATAGATAATATATCATACAACAAAAAGTTCACAATGTTCACCATTTGTGAAGACAGATTATCTAGTCTAATTTCTCAAACACGTACCAAACTAATCAGCATCTTACATCTGACGTATCCAACATTGCGTGAGCTTCTCTAGTCAAACGCCAACAGAGTACGTTCGAAGCAGCTAACAACCTAATTCATCAGTTTCCTTGATCCCACGTAATTGTTATGTCAATTTAACGTGACACCGCTATGTTTGTGTAGGTAGCACCACGCTTCCGATACAGAAATTAATATTGTAAGGTAATCGTCCAGGAAACGTTATAATCTGTAACGAGCGGGATGATCCATAATTTCGGGACGTGTAGAATGTAGCCTACATAATTGTTACCAGGTGTTATTTTACTAACGTAATTCTCGATCATGCTAGAAGCCAGTTGAAGTAATGTTTACTGTCTGACACTGATTGTACCCTGCAGTTTCACCCCTGTGGATACCTAATGCTATGGGAACGAGTACATTTTCCCAATATAAAACGTATCACGTGTACGTTTTGTAGCGATAATAGCTCAGTGATAAGCGCGTTTGGATCGCACGTTTTAGCTTGCGCATATTCGATAATACTATTGAACGATAAAAACTGAACTATATCCCATCACTACGGTTTATTACCGGCAGTATTTTTTTTTGAAAAGTGTCATTAATATGTCAGCTTAGTCCGTCTAATTATGAATCCGACTATAGAACTCGACCGGCTAGCTACCACCCTCAAGTTGAAAATCTACCGCCACGCACCTAACGGTATTTTCCGGCAGCATTATGGGCTAGGTGTGTTTAAAATCTACATCAGTTGAGCAGGGGTCAAAACAATGTCGATAACAATATAAATATGTAAAAGTGTGCATAATTGTAATTGCAGAATTTCCCGAATTATGAATTATGATGTTATTCCTACTTTCCCCGGCAATTTATTGACACCCAAAAGAAAAAGTGTGCGTGTGCACTGAGTGAGCACCTTCTGAAAATAGTTAATAATATATAAGTTATTTAGTAAAAGCTCTGAAACAATTCTAAAACCAATATTTATTTATTTTTAAATATTAGAATTATAATTACATCATTGTATGTGGGCTCACTCAGTTCTCCCAGAGGACCGGCGAGATATGCAAATGTATGAAGTTTAGACAGAACATCTTGTGTACTAGTTTTAGTAAAACCTGCATAGTCTTTAGTTACAGGTCCACACAGGTTACAGGTAGTGGCGTATTTAAACTTTTACAAATAGTTAATTGTGCTGACTCAGTTCTCCACTTTCAACAGGCCCGATTTCCTACTAACCAACTAAAGAATTTAATTCCATTACAATGTCTAGATTTATATAATATTCAATAGGATTTCGTAACATACAAAACAAACCATTATCATGATCCGTATTTGAGTAATTTTTTTTTTTAAGTGCTCACTCAATCCACACGTTATTGGAAAGTTAAAAACATGAATATCGCTAGTTTTGCAAACAACCCGGAAAATATAAATAGGTCAAGATTTAGTATATTTTTTTACTAAATATCCACCATTTCACATTGTTGATTATTCGTTTACTTTAAGAGATATACTTATTTTACAGTTTATATGAAAATCCATAATGTAGGGTTACCACACGTCTCAAATTAAAAGACATTCTTACTTCATTTGTGGGTACTTATTTAACTATATGTAGATGTACATATGTAATATTTTTATGACTGAAGGTTGAAGTAATCTGAGCTATAACGAAGCACATAACTGTAAAGAGGCTTTTTCTCAATAGGACGGCGCGGCGTCTAGACTTTACGTATTACAGGCTAGACAGTGAACACAAAGGGCTTCTTCAAAGGAATATTTAATGTAACCTCAGAACAAGCGAAATGTACTAACAACAACTTTTAGATGGAGTGACGTATACTGAAACAGTAGGCAGTGAAGCAAAAACCAAACATCGCGCACCGTGCATCGTGCTTTGGTTTAGTCTGGCAGAAGATTATAATAGGTGTGTAACCTAGGGAGAAAAGAGATCTGAGGTTTCTTTACTTGATCCCGTGGTGTTTATACGATTTTATGTGCCGCTGCGGGGAGGAAGTGGTACCTTCGCTCCGCGTAGCGGGCGAAAGAATAAGTAACCACTTATAATATAAATATTGTTGCCACATTGTACGTGTAAGTAAGTACATATCCTTGATCAGACATTTAGTTGGGCTGATGGTGATAACTTGGAATCAGATTGTCGGTAAATGGGTTCGCTAATGTAATGTTCTTTTTTGCAGTGGAGTGACGAGATTAGCGACACGTTCACGAGGTGGTAGCATCCTAGCATCACGCCTGCCTATACAGTAGCAGTACCAGAATTGTGAACATTCAAAGAAAATCCTACGCCGCACTGCACTGCGCTCGTCACCATGTTGTAATGTTTAATAGATAGAAACTTTATTTTTTTATTCTTAAGCTTGCGTTTGACCACATCCTGTCTGATGTTAGGCAACGATGCTGTCTAGGATGGAGCACGCTTACCTAGAAGGCACCTGGTTACTCTGGATTTGGAGAAACCTGTACTAACAACCCAAGTACCTACTTTAGGAACTATGTACTTTTTGTGGAACTTTCTGCCATAGTCTGTTTCACCTTACCGGAAACAGACTACGGCAGAGAATTCCACAACCTCGCTTTGCGAATAAAAAATGTGAAATAGATACGCTTAGTGCGTACGTGGGGAATATCCACCATGTACATTAATCTTCACATGTGTTTTTTTTTTATACATTTAAGTGACGAGCCGAGGAAGGCGTGCGCCTGGTGGTAAGCGTCACGCCTACCACTAACAGTAACAGTGCCAGAATTGTGAACTTGCGAACACAATCCTGCGCCGCACTGCAATGCGCTCGTCACCCTGAGATATTAGGTGTTAAATCTCTACATACCCAGCAATTTGGTCAGAGGTTACCAATTTTTTGAGTAGTTAACATACTGGGATGCAAATGTTGGTCCAAAGAACATGTATTGTGTTTACATATTTTTTTTGTAGAAACTCCTGACCCAGAAAGTATATCTTTTCCTTTATTTGTACTATATTTTGAACGGTAATAAATGTAGTATCAAATCAGTCCAGGTTCGTTTATTCGCTGCGGAATCATTGCACGTCCTTTCGTTCGATTATACTGATCTGAATACATCGGCAAAGTAAGTAGGTCACCCGGAGGATTTGCCGAAGCGTCCTCACCACGTTTTAAGTAGGTTTTAGACAACATTAAAAGAGCATTCGAAGTCCCAACTCCTGATACTCTACAAAACCATCTTAAAACTCTGTTTAATACCTGTCTCGACAACATAACCTCTCCGAAATTGTTTTAAGTAGATCAGGCGAAGTTTCCGCGAAGGGCGCCAACTTTTTTCCAACATCATCGCTCGGGGCCAACTTAATGAGTCGCACAACTTTTAATTAATTCAACGTGTTAAAGATTAGCAAAGTTTCCCTCGAAATCTTGACAGTTCGGACGTCTCTAGCCTGTTTTTCATTTAAGACTGATGTTTCGTCCGAGAGTTGTTTCGCTGAATTCTAATTTCCATTAAAGTTTGAATTTCAACCGTCTTTAGAAAATATGACCGGTGATATTAAGATTACGATAACATTTAAGAAAGAGAGAAAAAGACAGAGAGAGACACTATTCTCTGTCTTCTTCCGTGAAGAGTACATCCTAAATAATAAAAAAACGCAAAAGAAAACGGCAGCATACGTATATACATCTAGCTAGTCTTGAGGGAAATAAAGATTGTGGGACAAATTGCCAATTTCATTCATTGGTATATATCAATAGACAATAAACAATAGACAATAGACAATATTTCACTATTCCTTTTATTTTTCATATTTCTATATTTATTTCACTAATCACTATCGAACTTTAGGCAAACAATACCTAAAGATCGGGTAGCTAACACATATACAGGGTTAGTTCTAATCAGTTAGCATCCTTTTAAGGGCATATTCTGTACATCAAAACAAACAACTTTTACTATGGGGCCAAGTTTGAAATCGCAAAAAGTAAATCAGGTTTTCCATACATTTTGCCCAAGGTCGAAAAACTTTTTGTATGGAACAGCTGATAATTTTTTCGCGAAATCATTGTTGGCCCCATAGTAAAAGTTGTTTGTTTTGATGTACAGAATATGCCCTTAAAAGGATGCTAACTGATTAGAACTAACCCTGTATATATTTTTTTGTTTTACGTTACTATCACGGTTGTTCATTGCAGCTCTAAGATTATTTACAGGATATTTACCGTGACTATGTTGTTCAAGTTCCCGATACTTCGGCCCAGTTGTAGCATAAGTGTTCACGTGCAGACTGAAAATTGCGTGGTTTCGCTTGCTAGTTTTATGTTTTAAAAAGATCTTAATATTCATTTTATTTTATTTGAAATATATTCAGCGCATATTACGGAAATTAACGTTTACAAGATAACATTTAAGTCAACAGTGTAATCAATTTTCATCAATTTATTATCAACATATCCACCGATGACATATGGAACTGAAACGTGGTCTTTAACTGCTGGCCTTTTGGAGAAACTCAGAGTCACGCAACGGGCAATGGAGAGAGCTATGCTCGGAGTTACTTTGCGGGATAGAATCCGGAACGAGGATATTTGCCAAAGAAGGTTTGCAAGTTGAAGTGGCAATGGGCAGGCCACATCGCTCGAAGAACTTACAACCGATGGGGAAGAAAGGTTCTTGAGTGGCGACCGCGAACCGGAAGACGCAGCGTAGGCGCGGCCTCCCACTAGGTGGACCGACGACATTGTAAAAGTCGCGGGCAACCGGTGGATGCAAATGGCAGGTTGTCGCACAGTGTGGCGGTCTAAGGGGGAGGCCTTCGTTCAGCGGTGAACGTCTCCGGGCTGATGATGATGATCCACCGATCACGAAACATTTACATACAAAAAAATATGTAGTGGTAGCACTCTACTGCAGAGTCCGCCTGGGGAAGTAACTTTGCCAGGTATTCAACCGCCAAGCAGTAGTGTGCAAGCATTACTGTGTTCCGGTTTGCAGGGCAATGTTACCAGAGAAATTACTGGATGTGAAGAGATTTAACATCTAATTTCTCAGGGTGACGAGCGCAGTGCAGTGCGGCGCAGGATTGTGTTCGCAAGTTCACAATTCTCGCACTGCTACTAATGTTAGTGGCAGGCGTGACGCTTACCACCAGGCGAAAGTCTTGCTCGTCTCGTCAGATGAAAGAATAAAAAAATAAACAAAAGGCCTCTTCAGTTTTATTCAGTAACAAAACAAACATGTCCTCCTATACCTAACCACTACAACTCCACGTAAAAACTAACAACCAGACTAGTTCTGGTGGACGTATAATTTCCATATTGAAAAAAACTACATTACCACGCAAACTTATTTTCTGATAAAAAAATATCTCCCTTCATTTCCATCCGATTGCACAATCGGTCGCCTGCCACCCGTATTATTAAAAATAAGTCTCTGCAAGACCTAGACAACCTAGATACCTAGAGTAGGCCAGTCAGTTGCATTCTCTCTTGAATAATATAGAGATAGCAAATAGTAACAGAATATAACTTAGCCGCGGTAAACAAATTGGAAGACAGCGCGACTTGTAATCGTGAGGTAGCGGCTTCAAATCCCAGGCCAAGGAGCTCTTCGGAGTTAATGTACTGATCATCATAAAACAACGAAGATCATCATCATTGTTAAGAGGGAATCTGGTGAGCGATTCTCCACACTAAAAAATATATGTATTCCCCTATTTGCTTCCTGGCTAATGCTTCTAGAGCAATTTTTTTTAAATAAATTCTTGGTCTACTGTAAACATATCTCTGTCATTTGTTTATTTCAGAATTCCCTCTTAAAATACGAAATAACCCATTTTTACGAATATGAGAAGCGACTTTTCCCAACTGGGCTGACCACGACTTCTTCAAATTTATGATTTAAATCTATGTTGAGTCACACGACGAGCCCACGCCTAAATTTTATCAAGAATGGTTATTAAGCTCTGAAACCATAGGAACTAATACATAATCTATGGACAAAGCCCCGCGCTGCTGAAGACATTGTGACGTCACAGGCCGACGCCGACGCCCCGACGTCGCGGCGCCTGGTGAAATTCTACCTCCCTTCATGTCTGTAGACCGGTGCGCTCTGACGACAACCTCGATAATAGAACCTTGAATAGACACTACATGATATGATCTGCGACCACACCTAATACAAAAAGATTTTTAAACGCCGCGCGCCTATAAATAATTAAAAAAAAACTAATGGAAATACCAGTTTTTGGAACTCTTTCGATAGAAAGATATATTATGCTCTCTAGCAGACAAATAGCCCTCTCTTTAATTTGCGAAATAGATAACTGTTTTTTTGGTTATTATCATATAATTCAGCTTAATCATTTGGAATAGAAAACCTAGTAACAAAAATACAAAAGTCAAGACCACACCCGAGACAAGATAAAGTACATGTTTGGAAATGTATACAAATTTTACCGAGGAGATAGTACAGGGGTGAAAATTAACGTAGTGGGGGCGTCGGGGGAGGTGCGAAGATAATAAATGAACTTGTTTGTTTCGGAAGTGAGATTTCGGAACTGGATTACGGAGACAGGTAAAAGTTTACAGATTAAATTAAACAGAATTTGGGTCATTTGAAGCAGTTTGTTTCGAGTTTCTTTAGCGTAATTTGTCATTGTGAAATCTTCAAAAGGGAACAACATAATACTAATGGGGACTTGATTCTTACGTCTTTCGTCGTATCTCCGCATTTTAATACATTTACGCATCGTATGATACTCTGATAATAATGATTATTAAGTAAGTGAGTGAGTTCACAATGTCTGGCACTGCTACTATTAATGGCAGGCATGACGCTTACCATCAGGTGAAAGTCTTGCACGTCTCCTCACTTGAATGTATAAAAAAAATACAATCATACCAAAAAATGGTTTCTATGTGATCCTTTTTTCCTCCTGATAGGATTATGGCGACGCACATTGTGCATTTGTCAGTGTCAACAAGCATTTTCAAATTAGTTATCATGTAAATATACGGCCTTACCTAAAATAATCTCGATTCTCTTAGTTAACTAGCTGTGACGTACTTTTCTTAAATCTGACTTATCTGGACGATATTGGGCCTTACTTAAAAACGCCGCTTAAACTTAGTTGCTGCTTAAGATGCTTTGTCAACTTCTCACTGACGTGAAGTTGCACGTGCTAGAAAAGGACAGAGAAGATTAAGCATTGACTAAGGTTGAAGGACGTTTAGTTGGAGGACGTTTTCAAGCTCTTGAACTGGAACGGATTCGCCATCAACATTAATGGCGAATACATCACTCACCTTCCCTTTGCCGATGATATAGTCATCATGGCAGAGTCGCTGAGGGACCTCAATACTATGCTCAGCGACCTCAGTAATGTTTCCCAACAGGTGGGTCTTAAAATGAACATGGACAAGACAAAGATCATGTCCAATGTCCATGTTGTACCCGTACCGGTTGTCGTTGGGAACGATACCCTCGAAATTGTTGACCACTACAACTACCTTGGACAGATTGTTCAGTTAGGTAGGTCCAACTTCGACAATTAAAGAGGTCGCCCGAAGAATCCAACTCGGATGGGCAGCGTTCGGGAAATTGCGTAATATCTTCTCGTCCAAAATCCCTCAGTGTCTGAAGAGAAGGGTCTACGACCAGTGTGTGTTGCCAGTGACGACATATGGAACTGAAACGTGGTCTTTAACTGCTGGCCTTTTGGAGAAACTCAGAGTCACGCAACGGGCAATGGAGAGAGCTATGCTCGGAGTTACTTTGCGCGATAGAATCCGGAACGAGGATATTCGCCAAAGAACCAAAGTTACCGACATAGCTCGCAAGGTTTGCAAGTTGAAGTGGCAATGGGCAGGCCGCATCGGTCGAAGAACTGACAACCGATGGGGAAGAAAGGTTCTTGAGTGGCGTCCGCGAACCGGAAGACGCAGCGTAGGAAGGCCTCTCACTAGGTGGACCGACGACATTGTAAAAGTCGCGGGTAACCGGTGTATGCAAATAGCAGGTTGTCGTACAGTGTGGCGGTCTAAGGGGGAGGCCTTCGTTCGGCAGTGGACGTCTCCGGGCTGATGATGATGATGATGATGATGAAGGTTGAAAAGTTTTTGTAAGACAGTCTTACCTAAAATAATCTCGATTATCTTAGTCACTGCTTAAACTTCTCTGTCCTTTTCTAGCACGTGCAACTTCACGTCAGAGAGAAGATGGCAGAGCATCTTAAGCAGTGACTAACGGTTGAAAAGTTTTTTTAAGTAAGGCCGATAATGTGGTCGATTTTGACAGTTTAAGTTGACAGAACTAAACTAACTAAAGTATTGCTGTCCTTAGCTAACAAGCCTGTTAAAAAAGTGACAGCGATATTTTAATTAGTTTAGATCTGTACTAAAGCCTTCAAAATTTCCCACATTATACTTTCAAAAAAATCAAAGATAAATGAAGTGACGCTCAAGTTCACGTCTTGCCCTAGTGAAGTGACAGAGACTTTACAAGAGGCTGCTATGGAGTTTTGGAAACAGCACAAAGCTTTCACCACATTAATAAGCAATATGTTGGTACCCTAATAACTCTTTTTCAACCGACTTCAAAAATGGAGGTTCTCAATTCAATTCGACTGTATGTTTTTTTGTGTTTTGTTTTTGTATGTATGTTACGCGATTACTCCGTCAATTATGAACTGATTTTGATGATAACTTTTTTGTTTGGTAGGTAAATACTTCAGAGGTGGTCCCATATAAATTTTATCGGTTCTGTAGTTTGGTTTTTAAATCAAAATGATTAGAAAATATGAAGATTTTTTTTTAAAGCGTATTATTAATTTCCAAATTGATGATATTATATTATATAAGCATGGTTGTCATTAAAACTCCTGGTTTGAAAACGACTCAACGCATTCTTGACAACAAAGGGATAGCTTTACTCAAAATCTAACAAAACATAGCACTTAATACTTATATATCCAGCATCCAAACAAAGCCTGATCAGTAGGTATTTAGCACGAGGAGTATTATATCTCAACGATAAGTTCACGGCGATCAGTATTCGGCTCACGTCAGCGCCGCACAACCATCGATCGAGACGACGATGTGATAGCGAAAATATGGAAACGAGACATTATAGGTAAAGCACAAGCGAGCGGAATTTTAACACACGATATAAATTCCACTAATATCGAACGACTTTATAAGCATAGTGTGAATCTGTCATAAATGTGTGTGACCATTTACAGGATAAGCATGCAATTGATGACAATACCATAACTTTTGTTGTCAAACAACAAAATTACAAAGCAATAAGAACATGCAATACCGTAGTATTACAACTTTTAACATACGTAAGCTCCTGATACATGATTTCGTAAGATTTTACCTTCTACAAGTGATATAAGTAAGATCCCGGACTCCATTGGGATAGGGAAGGCAAACGATGTTGTTAGATAATGATAGAATATTTTGTATTTCGGGAATTTCCTACACACGATAAAAAAAGTTCGGTGATTAAGATAGGCGACACGCTGACTTATTGGTATGTATTAATCTGACATTAAAGTACAAATAGTATTAAAGTTATATTATAGTTGGGATATTTACCGTGATTATGTTGTAATGAGCTCCCGATATTTCGGCGCAGTTGCATGCACCATGTTCATGAGTAGACAAATAGTATTGCAATAATGACGATCAAATTTAGTAATCATTCCAAAGAGACTTCCCCGTCCATGTATTCTGTCCACGACTGCCTCACAAAAAGCCTCACAATCTCCGAAACGTACCTCGGCCCAGTTCCAACAAAAGACTCAATTCAATAAAACCAAACACATAAAAATCCCGAAGGAACAATAAAAGCTTAACTTTGTATTCTTCTAGTCGCCAATCGTAACAAAATAGCTTGCGAAAAGATAGCTGTCCCATTCTGCCTTCGCAGTTGAACCACCGAGAACAAGCGAAAGAGATGGAATCTTGAAAGTTTTTTAATTATCGCATCTGGTAAGAGCGTACGTTCGAAAACACGTTTGGATGAGCGGAGCCTCGTTCAGAAATGATTTACGTCTATTGTTCTCGGAGACCGATAGTTCCAGCTCTCGTCTCGTAGAATTAAATGTTTTAGTTGAAGCTCTTGTGGCCATTCTATATTATATATCTGGTATAGAATTCTTTGACCAGAGGAAACAATAAAATGGTAAATGGCAGGCACTTCCACGATGTCTTTTACGGGATCTTACATCTGCTTAGTTTTGGTCCTGTACACATTTCCAAGCTATGAAACACGATTACTAAACCAAATTGGACTCTACATTGCGAATGGTATAGGCGAATTTAATTTAATTTACAATTTCCAAAACCACATTTTGAGCAAATCACCCTTTAATGGAGCACAAACATTCTGAAAATAACCAATGTAACTAATAGTAATAGTTTAAAGTGTGCTCCAACAAGTTGTGATCAATATCGTTTACCGCGAGACGACTCATAAACTAGGAATTTTGTAATTAAATTTACCAAAACGCCTCCAGAAGCTTCTCAATTACGTCGAACTGACGTAAATGGCCCAAGTTTTCGGTCGACTCGAGAATTTTATTGACATGAATCCCTAGTGGTTTTCCAAGCATTTATAGACAGTATGGAACCCTAATAATTGTTTACTTAGACACATCAAGAAACATTTTTGATAAAAAAAAAAAAAACGTCTATTGCTAACACTCACCAGCCACACAAGACGTCCACTGCTGGACGAAGGCCTCCCCCTTAATCGCAGAATGCTCACCACCGTTAACCGAGAGGACGCTGCTGTCCGTCCTCCGGTGGCTCTGGGTGCAGTTTTAGGACATACCCAGGTCCATTGCTAACAATATCTACATAATTGTATTCACCTTACAATTAAATCCCTAAATGTTAGAGTGAAGTTCACAGATTCCGAGTCCACTAGAAGTCTCTAAGGAACATTTCAGAGTTGAGTTGGTTGATGGTATTACAACAAATTATGCAAAGAATGCTTCTTATTTAGTCCCTACTGACCGAACATTTTGACGGCCAAAGTTTCTCTTTAAAGGCCCGTTTAATACTAGAGAGCAGTTAAGGAAGCAGAGTATACAAGTGCCGCATTTACGAGGGTACGAAGTGAGTGCTTGATATAGGAAGTTGTTTCAATGAAGGATGTTGAGACACTTTACACTGTCAGCTTCAATAGGTAATATTTTTATTTATGGCAGGAATATTACTATTTATTTACACTACCTATATTTTTTCGTGCAATGACAGCGTTTTATCTATGCTTTATTTTCACTACAGGGCCGTTAAGGCAAATAAAAAATATATACCTAAAATTCAAAAATAAACTATGGACACTTTGCATAATTTAAACATCTGTCCGACAATAATACTGCTACATTAAATTTCAAATAAATACATGACAAAATTAAGAATAATTGGTAGGACTTGGTCGTAGTGGAAACACGATTGCAAAAAAACTCGATAAAAAAATTACTAAGTCATCCCTAAATCGCACAATAAAAACTTGATAATTTACAAAATACTCTCAATGAGAGTTTTAAACTTTGCTTAACTATTGAACTGATTATAATAACTACACTTTTTTTTTTAAACCGACTTCAACTTCGAATACCTTGATGACGTCTACATATTTTCTAGTAATTTTGATTTAAAAACCAAACTACTGACCCGATTTCGATAAAATTTATATGAGACTACCTCTGAAGTATTACCTACCAAACAAAAAAAGAATCGGCAAAATCAGTTCATAATAGGCGGAGTAATCCTGTAAAATACATACAAAAAAAGTATACAGTCGAATTGAGAACCTCCTTTTTTGAAGTCGGTTGAATATAACCTATTAAGTATATTAACTGTAAAGAGGAAATACCTAAACTATACAGCGTTGGAACCAGTTTAACTGAGACTAAATCAATCGAGTGATCAAATTAAGGCCAAAAATGATAACACTGATGTAATGAATAAATAACTGCGATTAAACTACTATGTCATGAATATCATTTATACATGTAGTGTACACAAGAATTACACTACACATATAAAAAGGCATATTTTATAAATTTAGCTAAAGCTGTGATTCCAATAGGATGTTCTTACTAAGATAATTATTTATTTATCTGCCGGTATAGCGGCGGGAGGCATTCTAAATGGATACCCAAGGAGCTTCCTTCCTGCCTGTCTATTTCTTCTCCGTATTTTGATGGTGGTTCGGAGATATCAGAATACTAGTAAATATTTAATACTCGACCAGAGACCTTCAAAGCAATCTGTCCGCCGTTACTCCATTTGTCAGATTTCTCCGAATCACTACAAAGGGCAAGATTACTTTTGTAAGAATCAGAGAGGTTTACATATAAATCTATATACCAGTGGCGAAGCGTAAGAACAAGCCGATCCCCAGCGGCTTACCTTGCCGAAATCGCAAAATGACGCCTTACAAATAAAATAGATAACGCCATAGCTCTAGTAAAAAAATATGGATAACGCCCAATATTTTTGCGATAGCAAAGCAAGTTCACGTTAAAGAATAAAGATATAACTAGCTATAGCCAATGTAATAACTCGCTAAAGATCGGCTTCTTCCACACCACAGCTTAGCGCATAGTTACTATAACATTTTTATGTCGGCGACGTCACGACCAATAGCAAATAATTTCTTGTCTCTTTCACTCCTATGGAGAAGTGTCGCGCGTTCTCGCTTTAAATATGCCGGTGGCGAGCGGCTTTTTTCACTGACATAACGTGCAAAAAAGGACCGTATTTAAAGTTCATTTTCACCATTATAAATTACTATTTAATAATGCTAAATTCAAAAGTCCTTGGAAGCATGTAGTACGTATCAAAAATGTAACGCATACCGTTTGGCGAGTTAATTTTTCATTGTGGCCGATCTCATTTCGTGTTTGTTTTGTTTGTTTTTAGATATTCTAATTTACATTTTTTTTTAAAAATGCCAAAATGTTCAGTTTTCAGTTTGTGCTCGAGTTTGGTGAATTAGAATGGCTTTGTTACATAATTAAAGATTGCGGTTTATCTGATTATTTACTCAGAGACGAAAATAAATATAGGACGCCACAGAATAAATAGGTATTATAAGCAAATATTCGTTACTTGGACCCGCCGATTTTTACCCGCTATGGTGTTTCAAGCAGGTGAAGGCGGTGCAGGTTGTTTTTGCTCCGGCTCTT
Organism: Erannis defoliaria; assembly: GCA_905404285.2. Taxonomy (NCBI): domain Eukaryota; kingdom Metazoa; phylum Arthropoda; class Insecta; order Lepidoptera; family Geometridae; genus Erannis; species Erannis defoliaria. Next base: position 632,608 of record FR990082.1, on the reverse strand, counting down.
GCTCCCTTTACTGAATTTGATACTACACAAATAAACGAAATTTCGCCACTCGTACATCGCACAAAACTACACTACATTGAAGTGTATTTTTGTTTGTTTAGCAGGCTTCTGAGAAACATTGTAAAAATTATGAAGACACCATTCAGTTTTACAACATCTCATTACAATCAACTTTTTAAGGTTTGTGACAGACTCTCTTATGAGCTGTAAACAGTCAGCAGATTAACGCTCGCAGGAGTTATTTGTCTGTACTATTTTCTACTCAGCGTCGATAGTTTTGCTAGATTGATAGTTGGCTTCAACTCGATCCCGGCACTAGAGTATGTATACGATTGCATTCGGAGTTTAAATCACCCGATGCATTTGGGATTTCGAGATCGAGAAGATAAATGGAGAATGCAGGCTATTGTGAATTGAGAAGAGCAGGGGCGCTAGTTGTAACAATTTTTAGGGTTTTCAAATCGCGACTTTATCTGCAATATAAAAAAAACTTCAAAAAAAATTTGAGAAATAAATACATCGTGACAAAATGTAGGTCTTGTAGGTATGTGTTCACATTAGCGCCATAACACTTTAATGTAAAAAATACATCACAATATTTTCCTTCGACGGCAGCTCTTACTGTACTTGTCGACATAACTTTGTCAAGAGTCTAACAAATTATATCCCAAACCAATACATACGTTTGATCTTGCATTACCTTGTAAAGAGCTAATGCGTATTTATTTTGTATTTACTATAATTTGATAGACTTTTGACAAAGTATATAACGTTCCCAAAAGTCTTGTACGGACAGACTAGTATAGAGTAAAGAATTAAACCAATATCCTGGGGAGTGAAATCTGAATGCGCCAACCACTCAACAAACAATTACTCGTCAATAAAAAAACATTTTAATAATCATGCATGCTTCGCTCGGGTACAAAGCACTCAGCAGCCTCAATCCGAAATGATGTGTTGCCATTAAATAATTTCACGGAATATACTGAAATATATCGTATGTACGAAATGTACGCGCCGCGAGAGCGCTATAAAATGTAAAAACGGTGATTTTATTGGCGCCCTCTATTGGTCGTGTTTGAATTGAAGAAGGGGGAAATAAATCACGGTTACGAGAGTGGTTCCATTTTTTACTCATTGAAGTGAAAGATTAGTTTCACTCATTATAATGATGCATGATAATTACAATCATTGCTATCTCTAAAATATCATTTTTACATGTAATTTAAGATGATGAATTCTTGTGTATGTATAGTAATATATGTATAGAGAAAGTATAGTATGTATAGAGAAAGATGGAAGTTACTCCACCGAAAAGAGCCGTGCTCCTAAATAAAGGATGATGATGATAAGATATGAATTTACTACTGCTTCCGCTGCACACGCTATTCCCAAGATCGATCCCCGAGCCGCCTACCAAGCGTGGGGATTATGGCAACCCCTCCCTATTAAGGGGGAGGCCTTCGTCCAGCAGTCTATTCGCAGTGGACGTCTTCTGGCTGATGATGACTGCACACTATACAAAAATGTTCTTCAACAATAATTCAATTCATAATTTTACTAAAAAGTTGGTAAAAGTTGATGTATTGTAAAAGGATTAATGAATATCCATTCCAGTTTTGCTGTAGACCTGAAAGTCTGACACAACCTCCAAGAAAACTAATGAAAAACGTCTTAATGAAGCATTTTTCAAACTTCGAGAAAAAAACAGCTTAAAAGAAGATGCTATCGTACCGCTTCGGTAAAACTTTTCTAATTACGTTTCAGCGTACTTACTCTCTTTTCGGTTTTAGAGGTGTGTATGTACGACTGCTTAATCTACGAAGCAATGGAAATTTCTAACAAATGTTTGATCGCTCAGTGTGTATTGAGATGTGGATCGATGCTTATAACCAGCAACTAAATGATCTTTCCTCGCGCGAGAACGTGATGCAGCTAGAATATCTCTAGATCTCGTTTTCAAGGGTATATAGACCACTCTATTTCCCCTTAATCGACTTCATAGACTTGATAGGATAAATCGAATAACGTTAACAAATCTTGAAAACGCTCCCGCGATCTGTAGTAAGTGTTTAGAAAAGAGCGATCGAAAACACATTTGCACGTGTTATATATATAATGTATATGTTGATATATCTATATCCATACATAATACTAGCAGATACCCCATTAATGATCGTATTAAGCAATGCATTCGAGTATTAGAACCTCATAATAACAGAGACCAAAGTTTATCTCATTTCGTTTCATAAATAGAAAACTAAATGAACATGATGAAATGAACTAGATTTCGAAACGGAGAAGAAAAAAATATGAAGAAACCTAATCAACTTCACAAAAAGTTGTCATTCAGTGTAAGTCTGCCTTTCGACAAAAACTAATGGCTACCTCCAGAAATAACTGAAACTATTTATAAAAATTAAATGCCGATTCACGCGTCTTAATTGAAAGAAATTATGACGATACAAACTGATAGCAGTAAGGACTTTCTTTAATTTAATCATGTAACATTATTTAATTTAATCTACCATACCTAGAGACGTCCGGACTGAACAACAAGTATCTAAAAGACGCAAAAAAAAAACTTACCGAACTACAAACTTCATTAGAAAGACGGCGTCTTACGATGATGATAATAAGTAAACACAATTTATTTTGTAACGGCACAGAATTGTATCTGGCTTGTACTTGACCGATTTTTACAATCAGGTTTTGTTCTCACTGTTTGGGTCTGTCTCGCTGATAGCGATAGACAAGCGATCAAATGCTTAAAACGTTACTACTCTATGTATTCGGTGATTATAATAAAGTAAAGTAAAGTAAACGTTTATTTCCATTAAGTTATACATTCTGGGTTATAGGTATGCTATACATGTGTCGCCAATTATCAAAAAACATTTATGTTGGCAGTGGGCCCCAAAATCGACTAGGCCGGTCTCTTGGTGGCCCTGCTACGGTGTGCCTGAAATTACATTTGCGCGCGCTCGCTAGTACATGAAATATGAGATGAGATAATCTCCTGGAGTCTTGAAACATTTACTCTATAGAGTGGCTATGTACCTTATCCATATATATATTTATAATTTATTTAAAATTAGTGGATGAATGGAGCATAATGATTATAATATTATTATGAATGCCAAATAAATACAATTCCAATCGAACAACCTCTCAGTATTGGTGATGTATTGGTGAAGGTTTCTCGTGACGGCTACCCTATTAAGAAGATCTCCTACTGCATTCACCGCGTAGTAGCGCCTTGGCCACTACACAAAGGAGTAGAAAAGTGCTTGCGCGGCAAAAATTCCTTCATTTTGCTGCCAACGATGATTTAGGGGAGCGAATTTTTCTGATCGTAGTCGCTGACTCTGATATTACACTTATTGACGATCTTTTGCTTTTATCAGAAATATCTTCGAGTATTGAGTCCATTTGCTTCGCTTCGCGAGGTTTTGTTTAGCTTTTTCATTTTCATTGATGTACTTCGCTATAAGCTGTTTCTGTTTTAGTTCATGTGGCGTGTCTCTTGAAACTCAAAAGTTACTATCACCTGATTGCTATACATCTTTACACGTTTCCTAATATTTTATAATATAAAATGCAAGTCTGTCCACGGTAAAACAAAAAAAAATATACGTGTGGAAGTAATTTTTGCTATATATTACATCTATCTTTATATATTTTTTCAGCTTTTATTAATACCCTAATACATTTATTCGACTGTACTAAACTAATAAATATAAGCAGACAAAAGAAAATTAATGTATATTTAAGTTTAGTCAATATGTGCAAAGTTTTCCAATAAGACAGGCTTGTAGCTAGAGGACGAGCCGACGAACCAGTTATTTTGACTTTACAAGCAGGTTTTTCTATGTTTTCCCTTACCAAAAACTCCTCTACCAAAAACTCCTACGTTTAATATCCGCACAACAGGTCCGAAATACCTACGCGGGTCCAGGGTCGAACCCATGACCTCGTGAAAATGAGGCGCGTCTTCTCTGACCTGAACTCGTCTTCTCCCAACGTTAATATTTTCACGAAGTTTATGTAAATTATCCAAATGAATCAAATTTATGTTGAATCTTTTGCGACACATTATTTTATGAAAATTACGAAGGTTTACTAATGTGAAATGACAAATGCGCCCCACAAGACCGCAGAGGGTGCTGTACTGTACTCACCATTATCGCACGGGCCTCCCTTCTGCTTAATTTAACATATTTATAAGGGAACATACGAAATATTCTTCAAGAAATCAAATAAACCTAATTTAATTAACACATATAAAATATAATATAATCAAACTGAATTACATTTTCTTTTATTATTGAGATGGTACTTATGATTTTTTATTCTTTATCTCTTTGTCTTACAAAGTACATAAATATTTATAAAAGCCTTTAGATACAATTAGATTTATTATTTCACTCTCTGCTTTGTTTGTAGAACACCTACGCGCCGCCTACGGCGTAGCAATTACATGGATGCTACCACGTAGAGTTGAGATATTTTTTTTATGATGTACTTTTTTTAATACTGTGTATTTATTGATATTATTATTAAAATTATGTATGTCAAATTAATCTATAAATGATGTCCTCATAAATTAATACAACATAAAAACAAAATAGTATTTCATATATAGTAACTGAATGGGAGGAAGAAGTGGGAAGAACTATTTAACACTGGGATTATCAAATGTCATCTAGCAGATATAAATCAAATAGACATCTCATATTCATGTATTTACTTCTTAATTCTACTATTAAATATCAAAAAAATATATATTATATTTTAATTATAATTAAACTAGAGGTTGCCCGCGACTTCGTCCTCGTACAGAAGAAATTCGGCCCGCTCCCAAAATTCACCACTTTAAATCATCCCGAGCTATTAACGCCCCCCAACTCTACCAACCCCCCCCCCCCCCCCTCAACTTCCCTTCCTTTGAATGAACTACCCAAATATCAATTTTCATCACTATAACTTCAAAAACAAAGTACTTTCCATACAACATTCCACCCCCCTTTCCCCCCTTTAAATCATCACTGTCAAAAAAATATTGAAATCTGTATTTTTTATTTTAAATGAACTATCCAAATCCACATTTTCGTAACTTAAAGTCCAAAAACAAAGGACTTTCATACAAACTTCCCCCCAAATTTGGGGTCGAATTTCGAAAAATGATGTAGACGTCCACTGCTGAACGAAGGCCTCCCCCTTAAAGATATATTACTTAAAACTAACTAGCGTATGTTCCGAGTTGCCACCACCACCTCCGCCACCACGGGGGGCAATGGGGGGCATCGCGAACCCAGGTGGCGAGGGCTGCAGAGTGGTGAGCCACTTCCTGTCAATGCGTGCCGAGTCAAGGATCTCTTTTTGGATCTGACCCTTGACCAATCCGCCTATCGAGAGCTTCCACAGTGATGGTCGAGGCTCTTCGCTGCGGCCAGTTACCGTGACGTCTATCGAGACATTGATCGACTATTATTTATACTTTATTACTTCATTATTATTAAATACTTTGTTTTTTTTCGTATTAGTTGAAAATATTTTCGTAGCAAAGCTTGTAGCACAAAATTACCGGTACATTATCATCTGAGCTCGTCCACTGATTGACTAACGATTGTATTGACATTTTTAAGTTATTCGCTTCCCAGGATTTTATGTAAAAGAAGGTTTTCGGCGAATCTTCGTTATTTTTCTTTTCGGGTTCGTTAGAGAAATTATTCAAGCTGTTTGGCAATCGGCGGAAACCGTAATTGGTGTTCGGTTTCCGGATTTTTGTTTTGTTTTGGGAAGTGGGTTACGTTGGAATTTGAATAATGATAGAAATACAAACTCGTACTAACTGTGTCTCGAGGGTTCACCTGCTAGCACCTTAGCAAACATTTTTACACTGTATATTGAACGGCAGACGGCAAAAAAACCTGTTTTTACCAAGAATACAAAAATAGTCTCTTTGGGTGAGTAAAAGATTGCAAGTAAAATACGAGTGTGTATACCTACTAGGATCGCAGAACCAAGTGCGTCCGGTCGATTGACCTCGCTCCTTCAGAAAACATGGCCAAAAGCAAACACACCTCCGCTCTGACCTCCTAGTACTTCACCAAGCTCTCAGGAGACCGCAGCAAACATCCTAAAGCTGAGTTTACATAGGACGGCCTCGTTAAATTAGGCAGAAGGTCGGCAGAACAAAAACAAGAATTTGATTAGCATTTGGACCCATTCGTGCGTACTTGCAGTCGAATACTGATGAGCTAAGCTCGTTTAGTTTGTTATGTGGCGTTAGTGTGCTGAAATTTAATGTTAAATGTGATGAAAAAGGCGTATGAAACGGGCGTGTATTGATCATTACACTCTTGGATCCCTTATCGCGCTCGCCTGTGGCTCGCGCGCATCATACTGCCTCGAGTATAATTACCAACCATACCATAGCACACCTGCATCATCTGATTTATACTAGGCCGTGGCGGACGCGAGCCATGCCTCGTACGAGGTACGGATTTAAAAGTTCGCGAATATTTTATAAGAAGCAATTCATGCTACGCCGTACGAGCCGAGCCACGCACGGGACGCGGGCGACGTACGGTGTAGCATGAACTGCTTCATATAATATAACATCTTCATTGTTCGTGAAGTTTTATATCAGCGCCTTGTCAGTGTTCCGTTCATTTTAAAATAAGTACTTTTAGATGCACGGGTTGTATTTAACTATTATTTGTAAAATTGAAAATGGTTGTTACGCTGGAATAATATAAGTTTATTTTGCTACTTATTAATAATACATAATAAATGATTTCTATCTGTCTTTTACTTTTTTTTATCTTATCCCGAAAAACCATAAGGTTCCTATAGTTATATCATTATTTACGGAATATTTACCGTGATTATGTTGTGAAATGAACTACCGATATGCCGGCGCAGTTGCATGCACCATGTTCACGGAGAGACAATATCGAGATCTCATTTCACAACATAATCACGGTAAATACCTTCTATTATTATTTACGGGGGTAAATAATAATAGAACTGTAGTGGACGACTGTGATAGTTTAAAACAGTGTTTCATAATGTTCCCCTGTAGGTAGAGAGCACGTTGGGAGCGTTATGTATATACTTAAAAAGTTTCTTGTCACGAACTTTTCCTATAGTTCGCACGAAGCAGAAAGGTCAGAGTTTGACAAAAAGTAACACCAGACGCGAGTTATCGCCGATTCGATCACAACTCCGGCCTCGTCACGTCCAACTTTGCGTGTCGAACTGCCTTCGAACTATGAACTCTTGGTACATTGTTTGCCAACTTGTCTGAAACTTGTAGAATATAACAGAATTTTAGAAAAAAAAACTACTGATATATCCAGTTTATTCAGGTATTCGAGTCTTCATATACATATAATTTCAGTTGGTATAAGAATTGAATGAATTGAATCAGAGCTACTTAATATTAATCTCTCAAAAACAGTTCAGATATTTCTCAAGTTTCTTTCTATCCATAAAACCACTTTCCCTCTATTTTCAACCAATATTTCCGTAACTACCGTCATCGTTGCGAAGTGCACCATCAGCCGATGGGTCGCTGTCATGAGAGCCTCGACATCTGGCTCTTCCCGAGACGAAACAATAACAAACGTAGGTTCGCCGCTCCACTTTTAGATAGCTCTATAAGTATCTAAGCGTAATACAATGGCAGGAATGTGTTTGTGACCCTCGGGCCTTATTCTTGATCCTTTGTTCTTAAGCCCTGCTTGCAGAGATTTGTCTTTTGAAGTTATATTGAATATAATTACATTCACAGCTAAACGTACCTACCGAAATTGTACGTAAATGTTGCGCTCGAGGAGTAGCTTGACTATGAATGTGGTTCAAAACGATCACCGATGTTAAACAACAGACGTTTCAGTCAGGCTTCGGACGGGTGACCGTGAGTGGCATTTATCGTGCAATGTAACGTTAAATTGTTGACAACTTTTTATTATTTTATATATGTATTCTATAATTACATCTGTTTATTCTATTCTATAACTAGAGGACGCCCGCGACTTCGTCCGCGTACGGAAAAAATTCGCCCGCTCCCAAATTGATTCAAATGTATCTTCCAATGCGCTGGGTTCATTTTAAACACACTATTTAACCAATCCAAAGGTCAAATTTCGAAAATATGGGAAATACACTTTTTTGGTCTTAAATGTTTTGTGTATATACTTACTGATTTTTATTATTCTAGCTTTAAGAATTACGAAGTTACGTCACTTTAGCTTTTAGGCAAATCTCAAACTTGAACATCATTTGAACACCTTCTTTCACCTCGTTAGGGCTCCAAAAACCGTGAAAATAGCTTTCTTGGTTTCTTTAGCTTAGTATATGTTACCAAGTTTTATAATCATAGGTGAAAAAAAAAATTCAACGCCCTAATAAGGTTAAACCCACACGTACTGTATTGTAAATGAATAGTAGAATTTACACGTACCACATTTTGCCTTCGTTATAAACCGTGTGGTTGATACTGACCACAACGCAACCACAATGCAACCACCAGCTACACAGTGAAATAGCCGCCGGCCACATCGCAGATACAACGTTGCGTCGACACAACGACAGTGCGCGCTTTATGAAATCCAGATTCGAACTGTATCTGTACACGACGCAACCACATCGCAACTGCTAACGACAACGCAACCACATCGACATTTAGTCGATGGTACCACAACGCAACTGCAAAAAGCTGCAGCGACACTATTCACACGTAGCCACTGCGTCACCACGTTTTATCGTTGCGATGTGGTGTGGTTGTGGTACGTGTGGGTTGACCCTAACCCCAATAAAAAGAAAAAAAGAAAAGACGAAAGATTACAATTTCTTGTTTTTCCTAATATTATTTGTTTGTGTGCTATGTTTTTGGTCGCAAATAAACTACTATCTATTGTCTATTGTCAATTATGGGATATTTTTCAAAAAATCATAAAATATGTATTATTTAATTATATTTACTTAATACACTAACAAAATTTCAGCGCCGTGGCCCTGCAAAATACCTAACCATTTTGATCTTTCATCCCCAACAAAGCACTCTTAGGGGATGAATTTCGGAAAATCCTGAGACATGCCTTTCTTTATTTTTGATGTTAAATATACAAACCGAGTCGTTTAAACTCGGTTTGTACACGTAGCTCTAATTTAATTTTTCATTTAATACATAGTTTAGGGGTAAATTTGGAGGTCGAATTTTGAAAAATCCGTTCTTATTGTACACCTAGACCATTTGAGGAATATTGTATCCGAATTTTACATCTCTACAATAAACGGTGTAGCCTGGGCGATGATTGCTAAGAAAAAGGGTCTTGCTTTTATATATTAAGATTACAACGGTCAGACCATGTTTTAAATTATAATGTTAATTTGGGCATGGAACACCATGAAGGACATTAATTGAGATTTTCGCTAGGATAAAAATCAAGGTAGCAGATTCATACCTCCTAGAACTATAACTTCTGCCGCTCTGGTACTTTGAAAATGTATGTAACATCATAGAAAATTATGTGAAAAGTTTTATTTTGCAAACTGTATCCAAATAATTACCTAAATGTGTTAAAAACATAGGCCCCACCTATGTTACCTATGTATCAGACCGGGATTGGTTTTATTTTATTGATCCCACTTTTTCGACAAAGTGTGGGATCAGACCGGCATTACAAATAATTCTCAATAAAACTAATCCCATGTTGTATCTCTTCATGGGATTGGACCGGCATACGTCGGAACGTCGATAAAGTCTAGACGCTTCAAATATTCATTGAAATTCAGTATAGAGGTCTAAAGGGCAGTGCTCCAACAATAAGTAACTAAAACTAAATATAGCAACATTAATATCTCCCGTCTCGATCCCATCGCAGAGACAATTAACAGCCGACAATCATTAACAGCGTATAAATCTTGTACACCATTAGTCTTAATCCTGACTTCGCTTGTAACCGCACGACTCATTTAATTTGAATAGCAAGTTGCACCCTTTTCCCTTCGACCCGTCGAAGCCTCCCTATTGTTACACTTCTTAGCTTACTGCCGTTTTAGTACAATGGCTACGTTTCAACATGTGTGTGGTATTGTTTACTTTGTGGATTACCCAAGATTTTTGGGAGAAACAAAATTGTTTTTGTGGAACAAAACATGGATTAACACATGCTGCCCAACTTCTCAGAGCCACGAAAACCTCGTAATTTTACCGCTAGAGGAAAAGTAATCGCGCAAGAACTTCTTGCACCACAATGTTACGTAGTTTTAAAAGGCACCACCCGCCCCAACAGAACAGAAAATTCGGAAAAGTACTTTTCGTTTATCGAATTCGCGTCACCGTAGACGGTTAGCCCCGTTTCCGAAAGGTAACATATCCGCCGCCTCGGGCGGGAATCGAATTTAGGACCTCGATCGTGGTAAATTGATTTACCACCCTGCGCCGCCGGGTTACGAGGATATCGCCGAGTGAAAGATGTGATTTACTGTAATTTAATGTATGATGTATGTAGTTGGAAATATTTGCCATCTAATATTTTTATTTATTTTTATGACAATTTAGGTTTCACATTGTGATATTTGTAATTTTGTGTAATAGGTAATTGCCATACACAAGATACCGAGATTAAAATCTTGACACACCTATTAATAAATAAGTTTGAATACGGTGCGGTTGATATTTTTCGGGTTGTTTCTATTTCTAAACTAAGCAAAAACCGGAGTAAATCTAACACCTAATTAGCACCAGATTTTGTTGGCCTATTTAATGTCCATCCCGTGCTACTAAGGATTTATGTTCCCGGGAAAAGTTAAAATATATAAAAATATTAAAGACGTAAAAATATCTTTTTATAAAAATAACATTGACATCAAAGAGTGACATCTACTCATACCAGGAGATCATGTCAGTCAAAGAGATGTAATTTCACGGTAGCTAGCTCAAGCCGATGGCGACCACACAAACAGATCAAAGCTGACCGAGGTATGGTGTATGACGTATGTGTACTGCTTTGTATCTGTAAACCCAAGTGTTGTTCGTTGTGTTAATGCAAACGAAAAAAATAAATTTCGCTAAATGGTGGTAACAACGTGTAGTTTTAGAGATCTCGATCCAACTGGCAAGCCTGATGGTGGCACAGCCCTAATGGGCGGCGACCGACGATCATCGGTGTTTGCTGCCGGCCAATCTACGTCGCACTGCATGTATGTATGTTTATTGTTGTATGCGGATGTGGCATTGATATATTACAGGTAAACAAACGAACCTATGCAGTAACGAGACAAAGGTTATTTACATTAGGTTTAGAAACACATATATAACTAGAAATCAATAGGAGCCCGACTATCGCAAATAAACTAAACGATAGCAACCCCTAGTACGGCAGAGGAAGTTGAGTTTAGCTCAGTGGATTAACACACTGGCGTTATTATCCACAGGATTGCAAGTTATTATTTCTAATTCACAGCACAACCAACACATTTCAAACCATCAGTGAACCAATTCAACAGAAGGACATAACCGGACATGCACGCGCGTCGTCCGGTTGAAGTCAGACAGCAGCGGTTCAACTGGGTCCCATTTCAGCGCACCCACTGGACAAGACAAGACACGTCAACGATTACACCCTCGCATATTATTCCTGTCCGCACAAAGGGTCGCTACTTTTTAATTGGCACCAAAGGGGTTGACTCCTTCGCCGCTTACCACCTTTTTACCACCCTTTTTGTAACCCTAGCGTCCCTTTTTTGCGACCTCTGGCACCCCTATTTGTTTCGTGACTGACTTTTATTACGCCTTTTGCTTGGACGCTGTGCGACAGATTACTGCTGTCACAATGGCGTTTGGGTCGATCGGACCATAGAGACTGGTACATAAATGCGGTTCGCCAAACGTGTTTTATTAAAAAGTGCCAGAAGTGCTGTGCTGAAAGTGCTGACACAGGTGCCGGAAATGGAAGCTGAATATGACTATGGATGACTATGATGTCATAGCATCTTAGTCGTTTTTTGGTTTGGTCAAGTGTTGACGTATCTTCTTCTATTATTATTATTATTTATTATCTATAACTATAAAAGGCTTTGTCCTGACTGACTGACTGACTGACTGACTGACTGACTGACATATAGACAACGTACAGCCCAAACCGCTAAACGTAGAGACTTGAAATTTGGAGGGTATGTTTTTGGAGAGGTGTAAACGCCCACTAAGAAAGGATTTTTCGAAAATCAACCCCGAAGGGGGTTAAATGGGGTGTTAAAGTTTGTATGAAACTTTTTATTCTCTGGTTCGATTGATACAAAACTTGGTATACATATTCTACTATAAAAATAAGAAGATACGGGTGTCACAGTTTTTTCAAAATCAGCTCCCGTTAGTATAAAAAAAAAAACTAAGTTTTAGTGATAGTACGTTTGTTTCTCCTTAACTTTGTAACGGCTGTACATATTATAATGAAATTTGGTATAGGGATGGGGATAGATGTGGGGATGGGGGTGGGGGTGGGGGTGGCGATGATATTGGGAACGGAGACGGGACGGAGATAGGCATGTTAATATTAAGATTACAATTGGTATCGGGATGGGGATGGGGTGGGGATGGGGATGAGGTGGGGATGGGGATGGGTGGGGATTTGGTGGGGACAGGTGGGGATGGGATGTCGATGTGGATGAGGCTGGGAACGGGGATGGGCGTGTCCATATTAAGATGACAGTTGAAATCGGGATGGGGGTGGGGATGGGATGGGGTGAGGATGGGGTTCGGGATGGGGATGAGGGAGGGAACGGGGATGGGGACGGGGATGGGCGTGTTTATATTAAAATGACATTTGGTATCGGGATGGGGATGGGGATGCGGTGGGGATGGGTGGGGATTTGGTGGGGACAGGTGGGGATGGGATGTCGATGTGGATGAGGCTGGGAACGGGGATGGGCGTGTCCATATTAAGATGAAAGTTGAAATCGGGATGGGGGTGGGGATGGGATGGGGTGAGGATGGGGTTCGGGATGGGGATGAGGGAGGGAACGGGGATGGGGACGGGGATGGGCGTGTTTATATTAATATGACATTTGGTATCGGGGTGGGGATGGGGAAGGGGGCGCTTATAGGGATGAGGCTGGGAATGGGGACGGGGATGGGCGTATTTATTGGTCGGCTGAATTTTTGGATAGGTAGTTATAGCATAAGGTTCGGAAACGGACATAGGCAATTTTTTTGTAGGTCCACGCAGACGACTGTTTGACGGACATAATTATTATAGATACTGTACAGCCTAAGCTGCTAAATTAATATTTAATATGAAATTAACTTACTTTTAAATGCCTAAACTAAATTTTGAGTGGTGTAAAACTTACACTCAGCTCAAGCTGTGGTAGCTTCAGTGAGATCAAGCTCGACTCACATTCTTGGGGTTGCGGGTTCGAACCCGGGCGAGCCCGTTCCAATTAGTTCTTTGAAACTTACGCATGGATAATACCACTGGCTTTTCGGTGAAGGAAAACATCATGAGGAAACCTACATGTTTCCGGAGAAGAAATACGATAGTGTATGTGAATCCGCCAACCTGCACTGGGCCAGCGTAGTGAATATGGCCCAATCAGGGTAGGCCGATATTCCATTTGTTAAGGGCTGATGCAGAGAAACGCACACTCAGCAAGGATTTTGAAAAATTCGCAAGGGGTTCAATGTATCATTAAAATACCATTTTGCCGAAACCATTAATTTAAGGCTGTTAAGTTTTTTGACTTAAGAGATAAGATAAAATAAACATAAACATGTTTCAGAATTTTCAAACAATTTAAAAACTGGAAGGCCACGGGTCAGTTTTTCATTTGAAAAAAAATTTTTATATTTATAGATTAGCTAATAATAATAATAGCTAATCGAGTGTTTATGCGTAAGATAAATGTTTTAAACACATGTACTTGATCCGGTGCACGCACCAAGCACAGCGCTTTCGAACCGTCCATCCCGCGTCGGCTCAGATACGTTAAAACCCGAGTATAATGACGCGCTGTACGTCGAGCGCGCCCCACTCCAACCCACACCGAGCCTACCTAAGCGATCAGTGCAGCACTGTATTTTATCGAAGTTTCGTAATTCTTGCGATATTTTGGTGATCTTTTTGCGTTCTTTGTTATCATACTTTTTATGCTTAAGCTTATTTCATTTCATTTGTTATTTAGATTTCGTATAATTATCGTTATTTGTTCCTTTAATTATTTACATTGCTATTTAGTTTGTTATTCGTATTTTTTTAAAATTTTAGTTTACATTGTTTGTTATTAGGTTTTTTTATATTGTTACTGTTGATATTGTTATTTAGTTTGTTATTTAAAATGCTTAGTGAACTTCTCTTCATTCATGGAGCGAAGGTAAAACACTATGTTGTTCCCTTCGTTGGTGATGGAGCGTGTCTTTTTCGTGCGCTTTCTTTTTTAATGCACGGTACCCAAGAAAAGGCAATTGAGGTGCGAAAAAACATCGTTACTCATGTAGTAGCTAATTGGGAGGAGTTTGAAATCATGTCTCATGATTCAAACGGCGACAACTACACCACTGCGACTGCATACTTTGATGACATGTCACGGCAGTCGAGTTGGGGCACTGCGTGTGAACTAGCCGCTGCAGGACAAATATATGAGTTTTAGTTTGAAGTTTATGAAAATGGCAAATTGAATGCAAAGTTTGGTACAGCAGGAAGACCTATAAAGCGGCTACAATTTACGGGAAATCATTTTGATGCGTATCTGTTAGAAGACATAGATATAATTTCTAACGGCACTCCACGTGTTCCAGTAGTAGCGAAAAAAATAACTAAGCGACGTGTTGAGGTTCCTACATCTCCAAGTTCCATTCAAACAGAAGATATAAGTTCTGACGCAACTTCTACTTTGCCTTTGTACTTTGATTCTTTAGCTGTAGAGATGCCCAAAAATAATTACAAAACGTCTTCAACTCATACAGTCCAAACTTCTTCAGCCCGATATTTTTCTGAACTGAATTCACCAACATTTACGGCTCAGTCTGATAAATTAATTTCACCTACATTTACGGTACAGCCTACTCAGTTAACAAATGACAAATTAATTTCACCTACATTTACCATCCCAACTATTCCCAGTTCATCACATTCTAATTTATCGACCTGCAGTGATATATCTCCCACATATATTTTTAAAGAAGCCTCACAATCTTCAGAAGTTCCATGTCCATCCATCCATCTATTCTGTCATGTCCATCTGTCTGTCTGTTTAAAATTCAACAAGACGGCTTTGTTTTGAAGTAAGTATTGCAAACGCGACATGCCAAATTTGGTCATCCTCAAGCAAACTTAAAGACTTGCAAGCGGCTTGGAAAAAATGCAATAATATACGTATTTTAGTGATTCAATTGAGTTGGGCCCCGATTTAACCGAATTCAAGTTTTACAACGTTATAAGTATTATAACATTACTACGCGGGCAAAGCCGCGGGCAAAAGCTAGTATAACTATAAAAGGCTTTGTCCTGACTGACTGACTGACTGACTGACTGACTGACATATAGACAACGTACAGCCCAAACCGCTAAACGTAGAGACTTGAAATTTGGAGGGTATGTTTTTGGAGAGGTGTAAACGCCCACTAAGAAAGGATTTTTCGAAAATCAACCCCGAAGGGGGTTAAATGGGGTGTTAAAGTTTGTATGAAACTTTTTATTCTCTGGTTCGATTGATACAAAACTTGGTATACATATTCTACTATAAAAATAAGAAGATACGGGTGTCACAGTTTTTTCAAAATCAGCTCCCGTTAGTATAAAAAAAAAAACGAAGTTTTAGTGATAGTACGTTTGTTTCTCCTTAACTTTGTAACGGCTGTACATATTAAAATGAAATTTGGTATAGGGATGGGGATAGATGTGGGGATGGGGGTGGGGGTGGGGGTGGCGATGATACTGGGAACGGAGACGGGACGGAGATAGGCATGTTAATATTAAGATTACAATTGGTATCGGGATGGGGATGGGGATGGGGTGGGGATGGGGATGGGGTGGGGATGGGGTGGGGATGGGATGGGGATGGGTGGGGATGGGTGGGGATTTGGTGGGGACAGGTGGGGATGGGATGCGGATGTGGATGAGGCTGGGAACGGGGATGGCCGTGTCCATATTAAGATGAAAGTTGAAATCGGGATGGGGGTGGGGATGGGATGGGGTTCGGGATGGGGATGAGAGAGGGAACGGGGATGTGGACGGGGATGGGCGTGTTCATATTAAAATGACATTTGGTATCGGGATAGGGATGGGGAAGGGGGCGCTTATAGGGATGAGGCTGGGAATGGGGACGGGGATGGGCGTATTTATTGGTCGGCTGAACAGATGGAGCTGCATTTTTGGATAGGTAGTTATAGCATAAGGTTCGGAAACGGACATAGGCTATTTTTTTGTAGGTCCACGCAGACGACTGTTTGACGGACATAATTATTATAGATACTGTACAGCCTAAGCTGCTAAATTAATTTTTAATATTAAATTAACTTACTTTTAAATGCCTAAACTAAATTTTGAGTGGTGTAAACTTACACTCAGCTCAAGCTGTGGTAGCTTCAGTGAGATCAAGCTCGACTCACATTCTTGGGGTCGCGGGTTCGAACCCGGGCGAGCCCGTTCCAATTAGTTCTTTGAAACTTACGCATGGATAATACCACTGGCTTTTCGGTGAAGGAAAACATCATGAGGAAACCTACATATTTCCGGAGAAGAAATACGATAGTGTATGTGAATCCGCCAACCTGCACTGGGCCAGCGTAGTGAATATGGCCCAATCAGGGTAGGCCGATATACCATTAGTGTTAAGGGCTGATGCAGAGAAACGCACACTCAGCAACGATTTTGAAAAATTCGCAAGGGGTTCAATGTATCATTAAAATACCATTTTGCCGAAACCATTCATTTAAGGCTGTTAAGTTTTTTGACTTAAGAGATAAGATAAAATAAACATAAGCATGTTTCAGAATTTTCAAACAATTTCAAAACTGGAAGGCCACGGGTCAGTTTTTCATTTGAAAAAATTAAGTTATATTTATAGATTAGCTAATCGAGTGTTTATGCGTAAGAAGATAAATATTTTAAACACATGTACTTGATCCGGTGCACGCACCAAGCACAGCGCTTTCGAAACGTCCATCCCGCGTCGGCTCAGATACGTTAAAACCCGAGTATGACGCGCTGTACCTCGAGCGCGCCCCACTCCAACCCACACCGAGTCTACCTAAGCGATCAGTGCAGCACTGTATTTTATCGAAGTTTCGTAATTCTTGCGATATTTTGGTAATCTTTTTACGTTCTTTGTTATCATACTTTTTCTGCTTAAGCTTATTTCATTTCATTGACTCTGTTGATACGGTATGCAATAATGATGATGCTGTAAACTATCCAGTTGAGTTTTTAAATTCATTAAGACCAGCGGGGCTACCATATCAGAGGCTTATCCTGAAGAAAGGTACACCCGTCATGCTCCTTCGGAATTTAAGACCACCCAAATTGTGTAATGGAACCAGGTTACAAGTAAAAATGCTGCATCGTAATCTGGTTGAGGCCATCATTTTGACTAGGTGTGCCCATGGCGAAACAGTGTTTGTGCCGCGTATTCCCATGATTCCCAGTGACTTACCTTATGACTCCAAAAGGCTTCAATTTCCTCTAAAAGTTTGTTTTGCCATGGCCATCAATAAGGCTCAGGGTCAAACTTTAAAATACGCTGGTATTGATTTAAGGCAGGACTGTTTTTCGCATGGTCAGTTCTATGTGGCCTGCTCGCGAGTTAGCTCCCCTGAAAGCCTGGCTATTTTAGCACCTTCCAACAAAAAAATCAAAAACGTTGTCTACAAAGAAATATTGTAATCTTTCGGGTCAAAGGCCCCGGCAACTATAGCGTCATTAGCAGACATTTTTAGGGTTCCGTAGTATTACGAGGAATTCTTATAAGTTTGTCATGTCCATCTGTCTGTCTGTTTAAAATTCAACAAGACGGCTTTGTTTTGAAGTAAGTATTGCAAACGCGACATGCCAAATTTGGTCATCCTCAAGAAAACTTAAAGACTTGCAAGCGGCTTGGAAAAAATGCAATAATATACGTATTTTAGTGATTCAATTGAGTTGGGCCCCGATTTAACCGAATTCCAGTATTCAACATTACTACGCGGGCAAAGCCGCGGGCAAAAGCTAGTTCAATATAAATAAATAAACGAAACACCGAAATCTATGCATGTATAGAGCATTTTAGATAACATCGACAATATTCTTGTCACTTTATCCATTTTAATTCACCTTGGTTACTTCGTCAATACATATTCTTAACTAACAAAGACAGCAGAGCTATGCAACTGTTTTTTGTTACGGGAGAAAATACCAAATATATAAAAAACATCCAAGTTACCAAGTTTTATCGAAAAATCGTGTTTTAGTTTTTTATATGGCATTATATTTAGGGTTATACTATAATGCGACATGGTTTGGATTTATATGCTCTTTCTATTTCGTAGATCCGTGGTACAGTGCGATCATAATCAGACTAGAGCCCGACCCATCCGCTGCGCGCCATCCGATCCGCTGCGCGCCGTCAGGGCGGTCGCGTCGGTCGGTCCGACAGATCGCTGAAACCTTCCATGGCAGCATCCCTTCCAGCACATTTTTAGTCCTTTTCAGGGCAATAACTAAACGAGAGGAGGGGGAGAAGACGGTCCAAAAGAGGGGTACTTGGTGGTAGTTTTTTGTGGACAGTGAAATTTCAATATCGTGAAAGTCCTTCCATCTGTATAACAGTCTGATGATATGTTTTAGAAGTCCGATTTAAACTTAAGCACTTAAAAATGATTCTTACTATTAATCTACTAGACGAACTGTATAACTGTACTTGTATGACACCTGAATAAAAGAGAATCAAGAGCTTATCTCTCCGAATAGATTGTAGATACCATTCGGATATTTGTGTTTTGTAAAGAATAGTAGGTTACTCACCTGACCTAACGGACCTGGGTATGTCCTAAAACTGCAACCAGAACCACCGGAGGACGGGCAGCAGCGTCCTCTTCGTTAACGGTGGTGAACATTCTGCGATCCCCAAGCCGCCTGACAAGCGTGGGTATTATAGCAACACCTCCCTATTAAGGGGGAGGCCTTCGTCCAGCAGTGAGGTTTGTAGGCTGATGGGAGTAGATTACTCACATAGGGAACAAAAGTAAAGAATGTCTCTGATCTCATGTATAATATCTCCCACCCGAGGCGAACCCGAGGGTTACAAACATGAGATCTGAGGCTTCTTTACTTGCTCCCGTGGTGTGTATACGGTTTTACGTGCCGCTGCGGGGAGGAAGGGGTTTTCTTTCACTCCGCGCAGCGGGGCGAAAGTAGCCAATTTTGCCCCACAGGCACGTAAAATCAATACTTGATGATTTGCGTTTCCTAAATAAACCCATACAATTATAACAGTAATTTTATATGATAAGCAAACTGGTTTTACTATACTACCAAAAAACACAGATCACAGTTGTGATGCGACATTACTTTCGGATAAAACTAGCCAAACTGAAACTAAGTACCTGGATCACAGGCAGCTGAAAAGCTAGCCTACACCAGCACGATACAACAGCGTAACAGCGCATCGGCCCAATCTCGCCGTAAGTCCATAATCCGGGCTCCGTCCGTCATCCCGTTTGTCCGGAATCCACGATGCCTTTGTTTCCTAAATTAACGGTTTGCCGTAGATTAACAATGAGTTAGTAAGGCATTGTGACAGATAAAACGTCGCCCTGTGAATGTAACACTGCGGTGTTTCTTCACTGTACTCCTATTAGAAGGAAATGCGAATCGGCAGATTTCATTTCATCGCCTGTGAGTTAAGCTTATCAGTTTTGAAGATATACTGAATAATTCCATCCATTTAATAAATCACGTAACACACAACATAATCCAAAAGGCGTCTACTACTGGACGAAGACTTCCCCAACCCCATACATAGGCGGGAATTGCCATAATCCCCACGGCTGATAGGCGATTTGGGGATCGCAGTCACCACCGTTTACCGAGAGGACGCTGGTGCCCGTGGTTCTGGATGAAGTTTTACCCAGGTCAAAAACAATATTATTAATAAATAATATTTATTCATTATACTATAGAGTGCCTAAAATAGAATAAACAAAAATTACAAGAATTTTAATAACAAACAAATCATTCGCATTTTTATAACATGCATCAGCCTTATGACTCCGTTGGTGGGCATAAGTTTGCACGATCTGCTGTTAATTAGGCCATATTCCAGGATACTGGTCCAGCATAGGTTTACGGATTCACATGAGGAACTCAATTACTTTGCTGGAAATGTATGAAGCTTTTCTCATGATATTTTTTTCGTTTACCGGAAGCCAGTGGTCTCACCCGCTACATATAATTTATCTTAATGTAATCCAGATTAATAAGATATTCCGTTCCGTCCGGTCAGACGGCCATAAAGTCGTTTGAAACCGCGTATATCATGCTGCCACGTCGCGGCCGACCCGCCGGTTTTATGGCCCCACACGGCGTGGAATTTTAATGATTACCGACCACGGACCTCTGAATTACTCTCATTTAAATTTCATGTACAGAATTAATAAATACTAGATGCGATTCGCTGTTTTGCCAGATATCCTACGGGAGCCATAGTACAAAAATAACAAGCCAGACTACAAATAGTCATTGTTTTGAACTATCACGGTTGATTAACATTATTAACTGTAATAGGCGTGTGGCCTAATGTTTAATTTATGACAAATAACAGGCTTAGTGATGAGTATAACTAAATACATTACACAAGCTGAAAAAATAAATTGTATTGGCTGATAAATCTCTGAGATATGAGTGTTTAAAGTTTTAGGTGGGGATAGAGAGGGGATGCTCTATCCCTTTCTCGCAAAGTACGTGTTAGTATAGCATTTGTATGCCGCGCCTGAGGATTGACGTCATAGCTCAGTATAGCGTGCTCTCTGTCTAGCTTGAAATTAAAATACTTAGAACTTATTTATTTTTGGATTATTATAAATTTTGTTTTCGTTGATAGGCTCTATTGATGATCAGCTTTTTTATGAGGTAATAAAAAAATTGTAGTCATCATGCCTATTATAGAAATAGAAATAGAAAAGACTTGATTTGTGACAAAAACATAACACACGCAAAAACAAAAGAAATTCAAACAATTAAACACAACATATTAAAGAAATTAAACCTAAACATGTGGACCCATATCCATATATTATGGCCTGGGTATGTCCTAAAGCTGCATCCAGAACCTCCGGAGGATAGGCAGCAGCGTACCCTCCCCCCTGTTAAGGGGAGGCTTTCGTCCAGCAGTGGACGTCTTCTAGCTGATGATGACTGTAATTATGTTATGAAACGAGCTCCTATTTCGGCGCAGTTGCATGCACTCGTGCAAAGGAGAGTTGTGTTTCACACCACAACAAATCCAGACATACTCGTATAAGCCATAAATAATCATATAAGTAACTGTAACATCCTACTAATATTATAAATGCGAAAGTTTGTGTGTGTGTATGTTTGTTATCACGTACCTCCGTAACTGCTACGCCGATTTTTATGAAATTTTAAATGTGGGTAGTTTAGGTTCTGTAATAAGACATAGCGTAGCCAAATTTTCTAAAATCTACCCCTAAGGGGCTTAAACAGGGCGGTAAAGTTTCTATGGAGGGTTTTTAATCCTAGGTTTGATTCACTCAAAACTTTAAAATAAATAATGAAAGACGTATTTTTCAACTACCCTATGGGAGGTGCAAGAGAGTTCTAAAGTTTATGTGTTTTTTTAATTTGTCTGGTTCTTTTCACTCAAAACTTTATTTATATAAACTTTGGAGTAAATAATGAAACACGTTATTTTTATTTTTTCAAAACTACCCCTAGGGGAGGTGCAAGGGACTTAAGGACTAATATCTTATCTACCTGTAATAAAGCCCATGCGGGCGAAGCCGCGGGCAACAGCTAGTAAATAATAATTCCCTGTAAGTACTGTTTCTATCATTGTCTAACTTCAGGCGAGATGGCGGTCAATTTCGTAGCCTATATAAACAATAAAATAAGAAATGATCTCGACTTCAAGTATGATTTACATCCAGTTTTACTTTCCTACGTATTTCAGAGAAACATTAGAACAAGAACTTGTTGAATGATTCTTCTTGAAGATCTAATTCCATTCCATTATCCATTCTAAAGACTTTTTCACCACAAACTTTCATTCGTTACTTTTCATAATAAAGGATCAAATTAAAGAAAAATCTTTGATAAATGACGGTACTTCCTCCCAGATTCATTCATGAGAAATTCGACATCGTAGAGAATATGACAAATTTAATTCGGCCTTACTTCAATATCCGGCGCCGGTATCTTTTCCGGCAGGTAATTCGGCAATTTCTGCTAGATTAGAATCGTGGAGCAGACTGGAACAAGCGGCAGAATCTCCATCCGGGTATATTTTCACTCGGGTACATTTTCATCCGCGTGTATTTTTTCTTGGATAACGTTCGCGTCTCAGAATAAGCCCTCGTTTTACGCCGCTTATCAGACGGGGAACGTTGCCGTTGAAGACGAAACATTTTTTACATTGAGTGAGAGTTTCCAATCTAACTTGTTTGTTCTAGATTTGAAAAGGAATAAATTGCTGCCGTGGAAAGAACGAGGAACACAATCAAATCAAACGATCCGCCGATAACTCATTACCGCCGCAAAAAAACACGCTAATCGAAAGTTTGTCGGTATGTGTATGTATGTTTGTTACCTCTTCACACCAAAACGGCTAAACGAATTTGTATGTAATTCGGAATGGAGATAGCTTATTTCCCGGAATAGCATGTAGGGTACTTTTTATCATCATAGTCACCGTTTTTTCATCATCAAGCGGGTGAAAGCGCGGGACGTAGCTAGTCATAATATAAAAATGTGTAAAGGCTGTGTAAATAAGAAAACGAACATGAACCCCTTATGAGTTTTAGGTTTTGTCGTTAAGTGGAATTGAGAATTTGTATATATTATTATTCGTTAACTTCACAAATTCATTAAAGGCGTACTCTACATCCGAATATTACGCCTAATCGTTATCAGGTTGGCACTTCGCAATGTAATACTTTGCCAATCAGTTATTTCCCGAGGTAGCGCAGAACCGAGAGCGGAACAATCGCTCAAACTCTAGTTACTCGACAGTTTTGACGCGTCTACATTTTATCCTATAACAAACGTGCAAGCAGAGTACCGCACGCACAGGGGAAAGGAAACATTTCTCCCGGGATATTTTCGTCCGTGTAAATTTCAACCGAGTATATTTCATCCGGCCGCGTCCAAATCGCGGCCTGCCATTCATCGGCCGGATTAATATGTCCGTGAAACAAGGGTAAAGTAACCGTACTCTTATTTATTTTGCTAAAATGTTTTTGCGTGAATTGAGCTGGGGTTTACGGATTTGCATTTTTATAATTGGATCTTAAGTGTTTTATTTTTTGACATTCGTTTTCAATTTTTTAAGTGATTAAAACAATCGACAATAGAAAATGAGCAAGGACGAAACGCGAAAGAATTTTATATTTTCAATTTTCCTCATATTTCAATTACCTTCTAAAAGCACTGAACCAAGGCCTCATAAGCTCGAGGACTGCTCAAGGATAACGCTCGATCGTGCCCAGTAAATTAACTCAATAGATACCAGGGTAGTAGAGCGGAGAGGAGGCGGCAATCCAATCACGAACCATTACGAAATAGCGACTGGTTGCTAATCTGCGGCTGTCTCTCGGGCGACCAGGCGTGTACGCATGATAGAGCTATAGAGACGTGCTTTGTGTAATTATCAATTTAATTGCTTGATTGTGAAGATTTTGTGTGGTAAGAACTGGAATGCAAATCTTCCAAACACATTTAACGGGAGCACTACAGAGTACAGCAACGTATTTGAAAGGCACTGCCCTTTCCGATAATCAACTCAATGAAGAACACGTTTTGTAAGTATTGCTTGTATTCAAACAAATATCAAGACGTATCTTCAAGTGGACTTTTCAATATAAATATATACACAAAAATATTATATAGGATGGATTATTTATTACCATAGAGTGCAATGGGATAAAGAAAAATAATGTCTCCTTCGTGGTCCTATTAATGGGACAAAATCCTGGATCCACCAAAAAACACCCCAATAAACGGCTTTCGTGCAATCCCACCAAAATGTATATGACTGGCTAGACGATTTCAAAAGTTGTTACCATTAAACAAAAAGTACGATAGTAAAGCTCCCTTACTCAGTTCTCTAATAATTTCGCCAAATAATATATTTTTATTAAAAAAAGAGCGTTCTGGCTACGAAAGGGATGTAGTTTGGTAGAGAGAAACCTGCCAGTAAAGCCATTCCCCACTTCTCGTTTTCCTGAGAGCAACGTAGACTACGAATGTTTGTCACGGAAACACTCTAATATAATCTGTGAGAAGCTCACATCCATCTCCACTCGTGCGCACTCGTGCAGCTCGCACCCTCAAGGCATCTCTGTGGGGAGCAAAATTGCGAATGCGGCCACTTATGGTCTATGATCGCCTGATACTTTTATTGCATTTTTATCCATTATTGACGTCTCTATAAAATATGCTAGTTTTAGGGAACGGTACGCTATATGATGGTCACTTCACGTAATGACTAAGCTTTGCATAAAAATATTAATTATTAAGTAAATATGTATAGTAGAATACAACCTTATAATAATGTATTTTCTCTAACTTCATAAGTATTTTTTTTACTTAGTATATAGATAATTAGATTGCTAAACAATTTATGTGAAAACATAACAAAAACCGTAACCTTAACATCTGATTAGGAGCCAGGCACCATAGTAATTTTATATAACTTATAATAATGTTATAAATATACCCAAATACCAAGTTTGAAACTTTACGAATCTATCAAAACCTCATTAATTTTATTTTATTTTAGGTACATACTACTAACATTTTAAATACCTTTTCCTTGCTTTGCAGTTGTCGTGTCAATATAGTAGAACAGTTTGTTAAAATTAAAATATACTGGCGTATCAGCATCGCAAAGAGTCAGAGAGCGAGTTACAACAGAAACATTTTAAAAAATATGCCTCATGCCTCGGAGTGGACATTTAAAATATTCAAAAAGGGCTTCACAATTTTTATAACAGGCGCAAGCACCAGGCCGGTAGAATTTCAAACAGTTTCCACGTTTACTAGGTAACAGCATCACGTAACAGTGACGCACTGCGGAAGGTATGCGCCTGGAATTTACGTGGTGGTTGACACAGGACTTCAGAAGCAACTTTTGTTATTAAGTGGCCTAGTGAATTCTTGGAAATTCTGGCATAATAATTATTTTAATTGTAAGCCGTTATGTGAATATTTCTAATGTCAACACTAAGCCATACATTCATGATTACACACTTCATGAAAAAAACTACCATGAAACAAATAACTACTTCTAAATACCGCTTTAACTCGAGATACCTGTAGTAAAGTAAAGGATTAATTTTTTCGCCAGTGGACTGTCCACTTTATTAAACTTGTCAACTGATCCGACACATAAAAATGGGGTAAAAAATATATTTATGCAAATAAGTAGTAAGTTGTCATTGTCATTATTATATTTAAAAAAATAAGTTTAGCAAAAATAAGAGCTTAAAGTTAAGCGATGTTATTTGGTTTTCGCTCAGTCTACACCTTTGTTTTTATGTGTCCCTGTTTCTTTTTTATATCACGTTAAAAAGTTAAATCACGTTTGTTAGTTTATGCAGTGTTTTTAAGGCCTTAGTGCCTAAGTGTCCAAATTAGTGATAAGCAAAACTTTAGTTAACCTCTTTTTAGTCTGTTAATTAAGAACATAATTAAGAGCATAGTTATACATAAGTAGTAGCTAACACCCCTCAAGGAAGGCACTGAATCTCACGACACAGAACTTCCCTAGAGCGAGAGTCAGGGCTACCCCACAGAGTATGTAACTACCATCAAATATTGAAAATAATTTATTTTTAGAATAAATGTTTGTACATTGTTCGATCGTGAATGGAATACTACCCAACCGATATGCTGTTTGAGTTTAAACGACTTCAATTTCCGATCCGTCTTGCATTCGCCATGACCATTAACAAATCACAAGGCCAATCCCTGAAAGTTTGTGGTCTGAATCTAGAAAATCCATGTTTTTCCCATGGCCAATTATATGTGGCATGTTCACGGGTCGGAAGACCATCTGCGTTATTTGTTCTTGCACCTGATAATTAAACGAAAAATGTCGTCTATCACAAGGTGCTTCACTAAAGAGTGCAACCCATGCACCAAAATACATGGCCAATAAAGAATTATTAAAATACTTGTTTTTTTAATTTATATTAATATTTATCCTAATAAAAATAAAATCCAATTTCTGCTCAATTATTGCCTCTAAGGCGGAACAAAGTTCGCCGGGTCGTCTAGCCTATATATATAAAAGAAAGTCGTTTTAGTTCGAAGAACGACTGAACCGATTTGGCTGAAAATAGGTGGGGAGGTAGCTTAGAACCAGGAGACGGACTTAGGATATTTTTTATTAATATATATATTTATTTTTTTGTACGTTTTATCAGCATCGAAAATCATCATCTGCGACGAATGCACAATGGCGCATAAACGTGCATTGGAAGCACTTAACCGAACATTGAAAGATCTTACGCAATGACTCGAGATGTTTTGGAGGCGCAATTTTACTGTCTGGCGATTTTCGTCAACCACTGCCAGTAATTCTTAGATCAACTGCTGGCGACGAAATAAACGTTTGCCTCAAATCATCGAATCTATGGCGCTATGTGAAGAAACTTCAGCTGACAACAAATATGAGAGTTGCATTGCCGAACGATACATCTGCTGAAGATTTATTTGAGCAATTGCTGACTATCGGTAATGGTCGAGTACCTGTCGACGAATCGAGCGGATTGATTTCATTTCCTCTGAATTTCTATAACTTTGTCTCATCGAAAGACGAACTCATCAACAAAGTATTCCCAAACATCATTACTAACCACATAAATAATGAATGGTTGAGTGAGCGAGCAATTTTGGCGGCTAAGAATAAAGATGTAGATGACTTAAACTACATATTTCAGAATGAGATTATTGGTACGCTGCATTCATTCAAATCTATTGACTGTGTAACAAATGAAGATGAAGCCACCAACTACCCAATTGAATTTTTAAACAACTTCTTGGATGTGCCTGGCTTACCACCGCACAATTTACGACTAAAGGTTGGCTCCGCAGTAATCATGCATCGAAACATACGGCCTTACTTAAAAACGCCGCTTAAACTTAGTCACTGCTTAAACTTCTCTGTCTTGTTCTTGCACTATTATTTATTTTATTATAACATAAAGGTTAATTTATTTGCATGAATAAATATCGATAATTTTGTACGGTATCTTTGAGTACAACAATTTTAAATGTGATATTTTCTTTCATTTGTTTCCAGAACAGACTCAGCCACCCGAAAAACACACAATTTCAGAACGCGGGCGCTGCGCTGGTGGCGCACTGGACGCTAAATTTAAATTAATACCTTTGCTTGTAAACCGGCAAATTGAAGACTGGGGTCCGAACGGCCACGGCCTTTGGGACCCGTATACCAACATAGCAGGAGAGATAGGCACGCAGTCCTAACCACTCACATGCTAATGAAGCTCACCACCGAAAGCTTCTAAATAAAAAAAACATGATAATTATAATGGATGCAGGAATGCAGTGAGAGCACCGTTATTATCGATCGACACATTGTATATCTGACATCGATCAAATAAGTTGTATCGACGTCACATGTCAAATTTGAACTTCGAATAAAGCGCCCTCATATAATATTGATCGAACATGTTTACATCACATATTATATCGATATCAAATACTCTTTTTTTTTCACTATTAATGTCAAATTTCGCGACGGATAAAATACCATACTTTCAAGTTCCAGTGTTGATCCGACACAATGCGTTAGTCTAGCATATTAGGTATCGGCGTATATAAAGTCGTCTAAACAAATTGTTAGGCGCGGGCAGTTGATTTTCGGCTTGAGGGAAATGAAAACCAGCTGAGCCCTACATAATATTCTACCTTTTTAGACAAGGCTCTCAACATTGCAAATGCTAAACCTTAACCTATTAAAACTATGTATCTGTTATTTTTATTTGAATATTTAGTGTATCCTCACAACGCACTTATTGTTGTTGTCTTTTGTACAGGCTGATTCAAACTTAACGGCGGCTGTGAACTTAGGCGCGAGACGCTGCGCAGTAGCAAAAATAAGTCGTGCTATGTGCGTACAATCGCAAAGTCTCGCTTACAGCGCACTTCACAGCCGCCATTAAGTTTGAAACAGTGTATACATATTATATACACAGATTAAAGGAATAAATAATTACATATTTGTGCAGAGAATGACAATACTGAGTCTAATGGGGAAGATTATCGAAAGCTTTCAGGCAGATGGCACTGCAGGCACTGTGTGTTTACCTGTCTGTTACCTGTGAAAACACTTGGTAAAAACTGATTATTGCCTTTTTTAATTTCTTAGCATTGGTTTAGCTTTGTTGAGTTTTTTTTTGTGGCGTTATTGTCCAAAAAGAGCTGCATCGCTGCAAGGAAAGAAAAGTCACTTGGGAATTTGTGTACACCTATTTCTTCACAGCCAAAAGCTACACAGCGTTTATATAATTAGTGAAAACAACAAAAAAAATACTCAATTTCTACGTAGATTGACAGATTTTTTGGAACAAGCATTTGTGCGCCCTCTAGGCGGAACTAATTGACAGTTTGCATCCCCATTTAAATGGAGTTCAATAACTCTATTTAAATAGGCATTTTTTTTCAGCACAACATTCATTTTAACTGCATTATGAATTTTATGAAAACTCAGTCCACCTACCGGTGCAGGACTGACCGACAGCTCTTGGCCTAAGATTCTCATAATAAAAAGGTAGTAAACATGGGACGGAATGAAAAAGAGACGTAACAACGAGCTGTAAAGGGCGCCTTATTAATTCGGCGACCATAAAATAAAGGAACGCGACCCATTAATAAAATCTTTGTAATCAGAGCTCGGGATGGACGTCTATTACGTCACGGCTGAGGAAACTTCACGGCGAGTGTTTTACATTCCAGATTACATAGAAACCGCGCGTTACAGATGATCGAGAAATACTCTGCAAGGTGGAGCAAATACTGCCAGTAGTTTTGATATTGTTGCTTTTATGTCTATTAAATATGTAATTATTTTTCTTCGTTCCTCCTTGGAGGATTATGGCGTCGCACTTTGTGCATTTGCCAATGTCAAATATTTATATATTTCAAGTTTTTGATGAATTTCAAATCAAATTGGTCTTAGTCACAGTCAAGGTAACACTTAGTAAGTCACAGTCAAGTCCAGTCATGCCGTAGTAAAGTCGTGGCAACTTTACTACAAGCTGCTTCGGAGTTTTGGAAACAACACGAAAAGAAATGTTTCACCAAATTATATCACTTGGCCACCCTCGTGCGCATAAATCAGCCATTAATGAATAAGACTCCTCCATTTTTATGCATTGACACTCGAAAAACCACAAGATTTGCAAAATAATATAACGCAGCGACATGTTTTTTTCGCGTTGCCGCCAAAAAATCAATATGTATTCTTTTAGTGTTTCATAATCATGCAGCAGCAAAAATGGAGTAGCATTCGTAATTCCAAAGCATCTAAGGAATTGTGTGCTGGGTTATGAGCCAGTTAGCGATCGTATAATGACTATCAAGTTGAAAGCGTCACCGATAAATTTGAATCTCATCCAAGCTTACGCTCCTACAGGGTCTGCCGAGCCTGAGGTTATAGAAGGTTTCTATTTGGAATTAGGAAAAACTATCGCAAAAATGCCCAACAGAGAGTTACTTTTCACTATGGGCGATTTCAATTCCAAAATTGGCGCCAATTCTCAACACTTTAGTAACTGTGTGGGAAACTTTGGACTTGGGATACGCAACGAAAGAGGCGAGAGACTAATGCAATTTGCAGATGAAAATGGCTTAGTGATAGCAAATAGCCTGTTTCAACATCATCCACGGAGACTATACACATGGACATCACCAGGGGGTGCTTACCGAAACCAGATTGACTACATTCTGGTTCGGTCGCGCTGGCGCACTTCTATCATTAACGCTCATACATTGCCTGGTGCCGATTGTGGATCAGACCACGAACTCCTGGTAGCGAAGATAAGACTGAAATTGACAGCTGCGAGAACTCTCAATAAACAAATGAGAATCGAAGTCAAAGATACCGCAAAATTTGCTAAGGCTATAGAGCAAAATTGGGCAAAGTGGGCTGACACAGATCATTATGAGGCAACACCAGAAATGTTATGGAACCAAGCTAAACATCTAATACAAAATGCAATCGTGGAATCTAAACCGCCAACCGAAACACAAAAACGGCAACACTGGATGACAGACGGTACTCTTGCATTAATTGAAGACCGACGTCACAAAAAAGCGAGAGGTGTCGACATTAAAGAGCTCAACAAGTTGTCTGCCCAAATTCAGGCCAGCTGTAGGCGAGATCGCAATTCATACCTTCGTAAAATATGCGAAGAGGTCGAAGCACATGCGGGAAGACACGAGTCCAGAGATCTTTACCACAAAATTCGTCAAATCACAAAAACACTACCTTCGAAAACCTGGGCCATCGAAAACGATAGTGGCGAAGTGGTAACAGAGCTAGATCAAATATCGGACACATGGAAAATCTACTGTCAGTCGCTGTTTCAGGACCCCCAGTCACTTAATTTTCCTAACACTAGCCCGAATAGTGAAGAACTGGAACCTGATATTCTTTTATCTGAAGTGAGAGCCGCTATAAAACATCTCAAGGCCAATAAGGCTACGGGCAGAGATCAAATACCCATTGAAACTATAAAGACCTTAGGTGAACGTGGCGTTCATATTTTCCAGGTTATTTGTAACAAAGTGTGGAAAACAGGAGTGTGGCCATCTGAGTGGACACACACAGTTTTTACTCCCTTACATAAGAAAGGTTCCACGAAGAAATGTAGCAACTATCGCCTTATTGCATTAATTTCACACGCTAGCAAAATTTTGTTACATATTCTGAACGAACGACTGAAGGCGTATCTCTCTAAAGAAATTGCTCCAGAGCAAGCCGGATTTGTAAAGGGGAAGGGCACACGAGAACAGATTCTCATTGTCCGCCAGGTTATCGAAAAAGCTCGAGAATTCAACAAGCCAACTTATATCTGCTTTGTCGATTTCTCTAAAGCATTCGACTCAGTGAAATGGCCAATTCTGTGGAAAACTTTGCTCGAGATGGGCACACCGAAGCATCTTGTACATCTTCTAAGGTGTCTTTACGAAGAGGGCACAGCCTCAGTACGGACAGATGATATCCTATCCAGTAACTTTCACTCCAGTGCGGGTGTCCGCCAAGGGTGTATTATTTCACCGCTATTGTTTAATGTGTATACCGAGATTATAATGCGCATCACTTTGGAGAATTGGACAGATGGAGTTACAGTTGGTGGCTATAAAATTGCAAATCTGCGTTATGCCGATGATACTACTCTTTTCTCAACTAGTGCACACCATATGGAAGAACTACTTCGCAAGATGGAGCGAGTGAGCCTCGAGTTCGGCTTAAAGATTAATTTCAGCAAGACCAAGATGATGATCGTGGACCGCGCTAATAAAGATTCGGCAGGAGTCATTGAGATTGCGAACTGTAAAGTAGTCCCATCTTACGCATACCTTGGGGCTTTAATCACGAATGATGGTGGGTGCATGGATGACATAAAGAGGCGTATGGCGATTACTAGGACTGCCATGGACAAAATGAAGAAAATATGGAGGAACAGAAATATTACCAAAGCCACAAAGACCAGGCTCGTGCGCACTTTAATTTTACCCATATTTCTATACGCTGCAGAAACGTGGACGCTGCGAGAGATTGAAAAGAAGAAGATAGACGCTTTAGAGATGTGGTGCTGGAGAAGAATGCTTGGGGTATCGTGGACCGATTTTCGCACAAACGTCTCGATACTTCAAGAACTCGGTATCAAGCAGCGTCTATCTGCTATTGTACAGTCCCGCATACTCGCCTTCTTCGGACACGTTTCTAGGCGAGACAGCCATTCTATAGAGCGTCTTGTCGTCCAGGGTAAAGTGGAAGGGACAAGACCACGTGGAAGGTCACCCATGCGATGGACTGACCAGATAAAATCGGCTGTGGGCGGTCCCGTGCATGAGTGTACTCGATTGAGCTCTAACAGGGAGAAATGGCGAAATATCGTGAGGCGCATCACATCTGCCCCTGCCAATAATACTTCATGACGACCACGACCGCTCTGCCAAGAGCGTAGCGACTAAGAAGAAGAAGAAGAAGAATCATGCAGAAGGGCGTTGTGTTAATTTGACCTATTCACTTATAAGTTAAGCTTTTTGTATAAATATTGACTCTATGCAAAATGGATTACATGTATTTTGGATGGGGATCTTTTATCAAAATTTCAGCAAACCAGTTTTCCAAATATTGTTCACATAGTGATATTACTACACCTGTATATTAGACCCCTCATGTAATAGTACATTATGATACTAGTGTGCTATGTTGGTCATTACTATGCTATTTTTAGATTTGGTGCTGTGTAATACTTACCTCGAAGTATCATCTTGTGATGATCCCTTAGTACCCGAAGACTTACACCATAAATCTTTAAACTTAATTCTTAATTTAGAAGATTCTAAGCCATTAAAAGTAAACAAAAGACAAAAATATATATATGAACTTGGTGACTATGATAATGTTAGATTAATTTTGGGTAAGATAAACTGGAATGACTGTCTATCAAGTATACCTATAGAGGAGGCTGTAAATTGTTTTTATGAATGCTTATATGACGTCATAAATAAACATATTCCTCATAAACTTTTTTCCCCAACTAGTTTTCCATCATGGTATAACGTGTCTCTAAAAAAGGTCCTCAAAGAAAAATTTAAATATTTACAAAAATACAATACTTATGGCAACACTACGGATTATGACACCTTTTCTTTACTTCGAAAAAGAGCTAAATTCTTAGAAGATAATTGCTATAAAACCAATATTAAAAGATGCGAAGATTCAATAATTAAGAACCCCAAACTGTTCTGGTCATTTATTAAATCTACAAAAAATAACTCAAACAGTCTTCCCTAGTCCCTATCATACGAAGGCCAATCGGCGGACACGGGAGAAGAAGTTTCTCGTCTTTTTTCAGCTTATTTCCAATCTACATTTCTCCCACCCACTACCAGCCAAAATGTTCAGAATGGGACTCGATCAAACTCTAACTATCCAATAAGTGAAGTAGAAATATTACCTGAAACACTACATACATTACTTAGATCCCTAGATCTCACAAAAGGAGCAGGTCCAGATCAAATTCCTCCATTATTTATTACTAAATGTGCAGATGTCTTAACGAAACCTCTTACTATCCTATTTAAACGCTCCTTAACGGAAGGTGTCGTCCCGAAAATTTGGAAATCTGCTTTTATTACCCCTATACACAAAAGTGGCCCGAGAAACAACATCAAAAATTATAGATCGATTTCAAAATTATGCATATTTGCCAAAGTTCTTGAAAGATTAGTTTATACTCAAGTTTATAACAGTTTATCAGCCTCATTTATTCCCGAACAGCATGGATTCATCAGAAATCGCTCCACTACATCTAATCTGTTATCTTTCGTCAATTACACAACTGCTGGGATGGATTCTGGGGCTCAGGTAGACTCTATTTTTACAGATTACAGTAAAGCATTCGATCGAATCGATCATGCAATACTACTTCAAAAGCTTTTTTCGGCAGGAATCCATGGCGACTTGTACAGGTGGTTTACCTCGTACATCGAGAACAGGTCTCAGGCTGTTGTTCTTAACGGTTACTCCTCAGTATGGAAATACGTACCTTCTGGAGTTCCCCAAGGTTCTCTGCTTGCTCCTTTGCTGTTTAACTTATTTGTTAACGATATCGGCGCATGTTTCCATCATTCAGAGTTCTTGCTGTACGCAGATGACATGAAAATCTTTAAACAAATCCGTAATATTGGTGATTGCCATCTGCTACAGCAGGATCTGAGTAGGTTTGAAGAATACTGTCGCCTCAACAAACTAGACCTAAACATTGCAAAATGCTATGCTATAACTTTTACCCGTAAAACTAAAACTTTTGAATTTAAATACTCACTTAAAAATCAACAACTCAAAATCGTAAATGAGATACGTGATCTAGGCGTTATTCACGATTCTAAGCTTACATACGATAAACATATTGATAACATCGCTAAGAGGGCTAACAAATCCATGGGATTTATCAAGAGATCTTGTTCCCAATTTTCTAGTATTAAAATTATTAAAATACTGTACTGTACATATGTTCGGAGCTTACTCGAGTATGGTTCACAAATCTGGAACCCCCAGTACGACATATATATCAATAGACTGGAATCAATCCAACGTAACTTTGTTAGATATCTCCAGTTCAAGTGCAAGAAATACGACAACGATTATGAGGCGAGGTGTAGAAGACATCACATGTTACCTCTTCACGAGCGACGCAGAATGGGTGATATTGTACTTTTAACAAAAATTGCTCAATGTCAAGTTGACTCTTCACACCTCCTCTCTAACATAAACTTGCACGTCCCTAGAATACTCGCAAGACATCCTAAATGCTTACACATCCCTCAGTGTGTGACTAATTATAGACAGAACTCCTTCTTTCTACGAGCATCTAACTATATAAATAAACTGGAAGACTATCCCGAATTTGACTTATTTAATTCATCCGCGAACTCGATAAAACTCAATATTACCAAAAACTGGTTTGGTGTGTCTCCTTGACTTATACTTAGTATACCTACATATTATTTATTTAATTTCATTTAAGTAATTGCAGACAAGTGTCTAATTAGTCTCAATATGCGGAAACTCTTAAATGGCGCATAGTTTCTATATGTTTGGTAATTATGTTTTTTTGTCGCTGTTAGTTTCCCGAAAAAAAAAATAAAAAAAAAAAAAATTACACTAGAGGCGGTATTATGCGCGCGAGCCGCAGGCTAGCGCGATAAGGAAGCCGAGAGCGTAATGACTAATAGCACAAGAGTTCCATACGACTGTTTTCGTCACACTTGCGAGGAAAAAACAATATTTTTTTGATAATAATCAACCACACAGCGAAAACGTCAACAAACATTTGCGGAAAATGGCGCCCAAATCAGTAATGCGCGCGCAGGTTGACATTTACTTCAGCGGCATAAGAACTCTTTGTTGGTATTACAAAAAAACTGTAAGTATTACCCGGCTATATTAAGAGTGCTTCGTATACGTACGTCTAATTGCAGTCACGTACAAACTTGACTTTACCGGGTTATACCTATTATAGTACAAGTGCCGTAATGTAAAGTAAAAAGCACGCGTGTGTAATAGCTTGGATTATGAGCCTAAAAGCGATGGAATAAGATCTACTTTACGAGCAAGTGTGATGAAAATAAATATTTTTCATTACATTACTTTTCAATAATAAATTTTAAAAAAAACTTTTTAATTTTGCAAGACAAAATGATACTCTGATTACCACGTGACCGCGGCAGTGAATACAGGGAATTGTGGCCACAATATTGAATTCAACTAATATAACCTATGTACGAGCCTGCGTTGATGTTGTATTCCTACAAGTTAACATTGGTAACGTCGACTACACTTAACTACCGACTCCACATATCATGCCAAGCAATTTAATTAATATAAGCCAAACAGTACTCTGATTTAAGCCCGCAATCTCGCTTGAGGTCAAGCCGGGTAAAGATTGTAAAGACGCCCTCCACATTCAAGCGTCACCTGGGAGCCCTCTCCGCCGAATAGCCGAACTCAGTACACGACACTCTCGCAGTTATAAGATGTTTGGAATACGAAATGAATAGTGTCTGCCGCGGTCAGACCTTGAGACGACGCTTTTTAATGCCTGTGGCAAGAGGGTCACCTAATTAAGTTCTAGGTATTCATTGTAATGTTATTCAATCGTACCCCGATTATCTGGTAGTGTTGAAACAAAATGGTCCGTTTCTCTAAATATATTTACTTAAATTATTCGTTGTTTTTTGGAAGCATTTTTATATTAATACACGACTGCCCAAAAAAGAGTGTAATGTTTTCAGGGTTTATGTATGTATGTGAGTTTATTTAATAACTCATAGATGTCTAACAGATTTGTATCGATAGAGTCCTTAGTACATCATCCCGAGTGACACGGGCAATTTTTTTTGCCGGGCGGTCGCGTTTTTTTAATTAGATGTTTTGTTTCAGAACTGTGTTCTTGGACTTTATTAAGTTACCAGACTCCAATTAAACGAATGACTTGTTGCTTGTGTAATAAACTTATATCCGGCCGACAACCCCAAACTTTCATCACCTAAGGGGCGCGAGTCACGTGGGGTGCGCCACGTGCTGCGACAAGGGTACACTAGCGATGTGTTGCAACACGGCGCTAAATTGCGTGCTATCTCCGCACTGCGCTGCTAGCCTAGTAGTTTTGGGGTAAATTGTAAGGGCGTTGAAAGCTCACACACGCGACTCTATAACCAGATTAACAATCAGGTGGTATTTTATTGAATGAGGTTCCACAGGCAAACTTTTCGTAAATCGTAGATGTGGCAAAATCTAGTTTTCTTGCTTCAACGATTAACGTTGCATATATCTTTCTACTATTGAAGAGGGCGTTGTCGATAATCTAGTCCAAGGAAAATACTGTGTACTGTGCATTGTTTTAAGAATCTATGCAGCTTTTGACGGCCTGAAAATAGATTTGTAGGTTAGTTAAGGTTAGATAGTTGTTTACATTTTATGTTGGACAGATCTTTAATTAGCCAGGCAAAGGATTGCTGTACAAACCAGTATATGCGGATTCTCCCTGGTAATCCGAGTCTAATAAGAGTAATTTGTAGAAAAAAATATAAAATGTATATGAGATTGACAGTTGACTACGGCCACATCGACAATTTGCCACCTAGCGGATTAAATAGCAGTGTGGATACCCATGAATGCTTGAGGGCAACATCCTCGCTACGCTGTGATTCTACTGATTTTTGGGCTGAAATTGTAATGACGTCATAGTGGCAAACCGGCTTGTGATGCGGCGAAAGGCTCGCGCACCAAGTAACAAACCAGTGAAACCAGTTTATAATGTGTCTGTGTGTAACCATAACACAAAAGACCGTTGCTATGAACATATTGTCTCTCTTGTATCGGAACGTTACACTAGGGGAAAGGGAATGTACACAAACATCAGCTGGCATGTACCAAACACCAGGAAAACATATACCGCGAGAGTTGTGCGAATCAAACACGCGCCTGTTCCCAATTATTCACGAGTAGGTCCCACATCCCGGAACTCATCTAACTTTTGCTGTCAGATCGCAGATGTGAATAATTCGCACTCGCTGAATAAAACCTCGTATAATTCCAACGCTATAGAAATGGGGAGCCATATCCTATCTTATTTACGAGCGGGGTTACATTCACATGGATTCGAGCGGTAAAATTAAAAAACAAGCTCTTTCAGAACTTCTTCTTAACGAAAGCTGGACAGCTGAAGTGAAATGGCTGAAATGTCGTTTTGTCCACCTAGTGGGAGGCCACCCACGCTGCGTCTTCCGCTTCGTTCCGCGTTCTGAGGAACACGTCAGATTGAAAACAAATTTAAATCCAGCGCCGATGTCGTGCCGACTAATCATGAACACATCTCGCCGAGTTTCGTTGGGCTAAAAGGGAAACGTACAGGGTTTCTGGCAACATTTCGTTCGGTTTATTTGCTCGTCGGAATTAACGACGTTGTCGAAAGATTAGGAAAAGTAAATAAAATGATGTGTCAAATATTTACGCTGCGCTTTAGAAGCGGCTCGGCGTAAATTATCCTATTAAGTCGGTTCGAGAGCTCGGTGAATATTCGTTTGAAAAGGTGACTCTAGCATCCTATGTAGTTAACAAGAAAAACAGCAGAATTAGAAGATCACTAAGACGGTATCGGTAATTAAACTGCCATAAAAACAGTGCCTGGCTCTAGTCAACATTGCTTATCTTCAAGACTTTATATCGTAACGCCCCCTGTTCATAGTTTGTGCTACGATTTCCTCTGTATTTGATGCCATGGAAGTAAGACAACGACTTACTAACAAATCCAGAACAGATATTCCAATTCATCACTCCAGCATCTCTACCAGAGGGTGTCACTCCGCAGACACCTCCCAGCAGTCACTCATTGATATTCTCTTAACTTGTAACAAATTGATATTCATAAATTATGATTATGATTAGAAAGAGAGCGGTATATCTAGGTGAATATAGCGAGCGGTATCCAGCGCTGTGCGAGTTGAATTGCTACTTTATTGCCTAGTACATAGAGTCCTTATTTATTTCAATTCCTATGCGGAGTGAACTTTCTGTACGTAGAACTATTAATTATTCTGTGTCTCTACTCGGTAACAGGCACAAATACCTAAATACGTAATAAATAGTGGTGGTCATTTCACTAAGCGCCATCTAGACCCAAACTAAGCAAAGCTTGTACTACGGGAACCAGATAGCTGATAAGATATTTTTTTGTTATAAATACATTTTATAATACTTAGAACACCCGGACATGGAACAAACATCTACCTATGTTGGTCACATAAATGTTTGTGCTGGGTGGGAATCGAACCCACGCCCTACAGCTTTCAAGGCAGGCAGACATACTACCAACTGAGATTATGTATACTTCTGTGTTGACTGCAAGACAGTCAACACAGATGGATAAGAACTCGATAAAGTGACGAATCTTTCCCAGACGGACTCTGCAGAAGGATTACCTCAAAAGATATCGTTATCTTCTCGGAAGTGATCGCACTACCTGGCCCGTGGAGACGGGAACCATTTCCTATCGACACCCGTCGCTTGCCGACACTTATTTATTTCCCAGGGAAGCAGGGCGGAGGGCGGATATGACAATGGATTGCTTTCAACGTAATTTGCCCGTGTAAAAGACGGATTTGAGGAAATATGCAACAGACAAATAATAAAAAAAAAAACTTTTATATAACCGAGGATTTTTCTCGATTTCCGGGTTGGCCCCTTATTCAAATTTATTCACCGTGGTGCGTACAATGACCACCTTTTGGCTTAGTAATACCGATGCGCGCAACCTTGTATAGGCGGCGGTTTGCGTACTGTCAAGCTTATA
The DNA here is from genome assembly GCA_905404285.2 of Erannis defoliaria. Taxonomy (NCBI): domain Eukaryota; kingdom Metazoa; phylum Arthropoda; class Insecta; order Lepidoptera; family Geometridae; genus Erannis; species Erannis defoliaria. The sequence continues at coordinate 593,265 of FR990082.1, read as the reverse complement.
ATTTTTATTTTATTTTTTATTTAAAAAAACAAAATAAATTCACTAATACGCCTAGACAAGATAAATTTCGTCTGAAAACAGTTATCTATTTTAAAATCTCCAAAGTTAAATGATCAAAGTTTATTTATAAGCATCGGGTTACCTTTCTTAATTTCCGTTTGAGGTAAATAAATGGGCTCGCCTCGCAGCGTCGGCAGCGAAGTTCGCGAGTTGTTCGCTCATCCACCTCTGTCTTGATTATGTAACTTATTGCCGAAACGGTGATAAGATAAATTAATGTGTGTGAGATTATTTACCAAAGATATAACACGCTTTAAAAAAAAACATTCAACTTCAACTTCGAATACCTGGATGAGATCTTCATATTTTCTAGTAATTTTGATTTAAAAATCAAACTACTGAATCAATTTCGATAAAAATGTATATGGGAACACCTCTGAAGTATCACCTACAAAAAAAAAACATCAAAATCAGTTCATAATTGGCGGAGTAATCGCGTAACATACATTTAAAAAAAAATGTCGAATTGAGAACCTCCTTTTATGAAGCCGGTTGAAAATGCGAGAATTCTCACTGACCGTTCTATTAATCACCTAAGAACTCTGGCCATTTAGTTAGCTAATCTAAAAACAACTGGATTAAAAATTATTAAAAATCTTACCCCTCTTAAGCCTCTATAATCACAACGCCCCGCTGAAGGAAAACAGAGTGAGAAAACATGCATGCGTCCGGAGAAGACATTCAGTAACGTAAATATGTGAATCTGTCAATACACTCCTGGCTACTGAGATAGAATACGGCCAATCACCCGGTTAGATATTCAGTTAGAAAATTAATGAATGAAATTTGGTGCATAATTCCCTATTCACAAATTTTCTCATTTATGCAAAAAGTATTATCAGGATGCATCCACGAAATGAAAGATCCTATTATTACAATGTCCCATGCATACTAGGTACTTCTGTAACTCATATATAAGAAAAAAAACAATGCCGACAACTTTTTTACTTTAGGACAAAATTTCATTTTATAATAAAAACGACATCAGAACTGGTCTCGAAGTAAGTACATAAAATATGAATTTTCACACTTAAAACACCCTGAGTATAATCCCCGATTATAACCATGACAAAATAATAATTAAAACAACGTCTATAGGTAGTCACTTCCATAGGAAACAAAAGTTGAGGTACCACCAACTAAACTGAATACGGAAACTCTCCCGTTTAGTACACAATTTATCTCCCGTTACACAGGAACAATCGCGTTATCCACCAATGTACTACGAGGAGATAAACACAAAGCATCTCGGACTCTACTTTCTTTGCGCATAATTCGAGGAGCAAATCAAATTAACTGACGAGGGCCTCTGTCCGTCCTTTACCAAAAGGTAGTTATCCACTGACCTCGTATAATAAGCGAAACCATATTAAATACCAATTATTCGGTAGTGTACGTGAGGTAAATACTGACAAAACAAGAACATGAAGAACGCTTTGAAAATTATTTGCACAAAGCTTATTCATTTAATCGCATACAAAACAGAATGCATTAATTTTAAATATTAGATTTACATTTCGCAGATCTGTATCATATCCCATAACTATTACGTTGCTTAGGTTGCATCACATTTATAAATAATACGCTTTAAAAAAAAATACAACCGACTTCATTTTTGAATACCTGGATGATATCTTCATATTTTCTAGTAATTTTGATTTAAAAACCAAACTACTGAACCGATTTCGATAAAATTTATATGGGACCACCTCTGAAGTATTACAAACAGAAAAAGAATTATCAAAATCAGTTCATAATTGGCGGAGTAAACACGTAACTTACATACAAAAAAAATTAAGAACCTCCTTTTTTGAAGTTGGTTGAAAATAGGATAAGTCGAAGATCAAAGAAATAATTGAAATCATCTAGTAAAGTATTTTTCTCAAATATAAGTCTTAAAAGGTTTTTTGGAAGGCAACTGTCCTTTTCTAGCAAAACAAGCGCTAGCATAGAATTTATTTGGAGTCGTGTACTCTGATGTCATTAGTCTCGATAGTGCGCTCTCTGTCTAAAATGTTTATAACTTCGTTATTTGAGCCATGTTTAAATTTTGTTTTCCATGATTAATTGTGTTGCGAGTCAGTTTTTTTGTAGGTCAACAAAAAAAAGTGCGTATTCCCTATTAAATTATCACTAAGCGGATAACTTCAATAATTACTAAGAGAGTATTAGTCGGGCACTATGCATCAAGAAAGAGAAATTTATGTTTTAACGTTGAAAACATTTTGGACAGCAATTTCTTTGCTCTTAATGCAGCTTTGCTTGCATCCAGTGGAAGCAGCCTCAATACAGATATACAAGCCCACTTGTAGGTACACTGTTCTTTCATGCTTATTTAATTTGTCCCGACGCTGGGACCTCTTGCGACGGTACATCATTGTCCGAACGTGGACGCAGAAAACAGAGATATTAAACAACGAGGGTTTCCAAAAAGGCAGGAAATTAAAAGGATGTAATTAATATTTTTTTCCTTTTGCTTTTAGGCGAAGGAATCGGGCGAGAATTTCCTTTACATTACGACCAGAAATGGGAATATTAGGACGAAAAATGGGTTTTAATTTCGTTAAGGATGAAAGTTTTTAGTAGAGATGCGGGAAATTTCCGGTTTGCACTCAGACCGGACTTTTCTTGTGGTTTTGCAAGATGTAAGTGACGATGTGGTCGAAGATGCAACAGATCTTGCCTGGAATGAGAAATAGTTTTCTCATTAAGGCTGCCGGAAAACAACTACAAGGGGGTAGGTGATAGATTCTCAAATTATTTGTAGCTAGCGAGCCAAGCAAATAACATAGTGATATCACGTTAATATTTGGAGATTGAGACTGACAAGAGCAAAGAGTGAATGAGAGTCGCACAACGAATCAAGGAGCGCGTCATACTAGGTAGCGCGTTACACAAAAGAGTTCAAAATACGGAGATTCGCCGCATAACCAAAGTGGATACATCGGATCCCATACAGTCAAACTCAAGTGGCGTTGGCAGGACACATTTCTAGATGCTGTGATGGCAGGGGGAGTAAGTCTTTGACATACTGGTGTGCATGTGATGGTAAGCGCAGCCGCGGCAGTCCAGTTCAACGGTGGCGGAACGATATCCGGAAGTTAAGTGATAGTGGGAGCTCTGGGCGAGGTTGACGCTTCGCCGCTGACCGCTAACCGCTGACGCGAGGTTGGGCTTGACGTTAAACAAGGAAGATTGGCGAACGAGGGAGGAGACTTATGCACTGCAGTGGGCTGATTAAGGTGCCGATAACGATGATGAGCTAAGAGGATAAGTGGTACTGATTCCATTACTTCTCGATTCTAGAATCATATATTTGAAGATTCTTTGGCATGCTAGATTTTTAAAAGAGAAACAGAAACTGCTAAACCGCGTAATAAATCACAAATAACATACCGCTGCCAGCAATACGCCGAACAGTTTGGACCTCACTACTGCGTAGGTATTTCGAGGTCTGGACTGAAGTTAAACACCCGTCGGCGGCTTGTAGATTAGGCTCATTATTAAAGCGATAAACGGCGCAAATCTCGGGGTTCCACTCGATAACTTACACAACTTTTCTAATTTACCCCCCGGGGAGGAAATATTAAGTTTTGCTGTATTTTTTGCTTCGCAGGCACGGGTATGGTATAATAACTTTTATATTGAGGGAAAGTTGAGATTAAGTTTGATGTATATACGAGGACGTTATGATGTTTTCACTATATCCTAAAGGGTTAAAAGTTTGATGCTAAAAATGAGTAAATCATAATGATCACCATTATCGGCAGTTCAGTTATTCAGGTCACTGCATGGTATAAATCTTACCGCCATCTATGGAATTAATTTCAAACTTAATCATGGGACAGTTTGCGAATGGGATGCTACATTTTGCGATTGGGACGTTTTGCCAATAGGATATTTAACGAATGGGACATTTTAGAATGAGACGTTTTGTGAACGTGAGATAATTTGCGAATGGGGACATTACGCGATTAGGACCATTTGGACCATCTGTTCTTGTCTTCCCTGTTCAGCGCCAATCTAAAGCATGCAAATATTGTTGACGATTCAATGATATTAGATACACTATTTTGTACCATTAGGCATCTAATCTACTCTTGCAATCCTACTATATTACAAAACAACGTGAAAGACCCGAAAACAGATTTTCTTCGATAACTTCTTTTTTCCGCTGACATGTTCAAAAATTTAGTTAAAAGTTGTAAGCCTAATCTGGTTCCCACTGATCTCCAAATAACAAGCATTTTTCAACAGGTACACAACAATCGAACGTCCTATTCCGGGATCCGCTGACGTTCCGACTATTTCTCAAATAAAAACAAGAAAAAAAATCGCTAATTTCGCGGAAACTAGCCGACAAAACATATGAAATTTTGCGAATAAAGCAATTTTTCGCAACGTTACCATGGAACGTGCCCCGGGCCAAATGAATGAATATTTAACTTTTCCATCTGATTCCTAAAACGGATTGTCAATATTGAAATTGGGCTGCTGACTCTTTATTGATTAACTGTAGAACCAAACCCTATGGAACCATATTGAGTTGTTGTACTTCAATGTAATTAACTTCACTGCTCAGAAAAGAATGTACAAGTATGTGTGTATGTTTGTCTTTCTGTATGGCTGTCTGTTCTTGTGTTATAAGATTTTTAATCTCCAGACTAGACGATCAAGCTACATTATACAGTAAAGATTTTCTTTTTTCAACCGACTTCAAATAAGGAGGTTCTCAATTCGACATAATGTTACACGATTACTCCGCCAATTACAAATTGAATTATGAAATTATGAACTGTTTTTGACGATTATTTTTTGTTTGGTAGGTCATATTTCAGTTCAGAGGTAGTCTTATAAAAATATTATCGAAATCGGTTCAGTAGTTTGGTTTTTAAATCAAAATAACTGGAAAAAAGATGTCAGCCATGTAATCGAAAAAGAAGTCGATTCTTTTTTTTTATGTACTTGTTTGTTCGTATAATAGACTTATTACGTACTTATTACACGTACATATTTTTCTTTTAACGGAAGCGGAAGGCCGAAGATCGGGCTCAGTGGCGAGTCTTGGGAGAGGTCCATGTGGATGTGGAGTAGTGAATTATGATAGATTAATTAAAAAGCTAAGATTTAGTAAAATTCAGAAGTATTTACTTAAAATTTTGAAAGTAGACAAATTAACGGACAACCATAGATATTGGACGTTTTTACCGGAAAAACATAATAAACGTATTGGATGTACGTTTTTTTAACTGATAAATAGCGCGTTTGGTCGCCTTCACGCCTGTTGTTAAGCGAAGATGTGTTCTACGTTGAAGCACGCTTGCTCAGAAGAAATCTATTACCTTGAGATTCGAAAACACCCAGATACAACACATTACATACATATTCGTCGCACAGATGCATTTTCATTGAAAAGCCATAATCTAATATGGCAATTCCTGCTGCCAGGCAAAAAAGAACCCTTTCCCTATTTTCGGCCATTTCCCTCGGTTCACAGACGGCTAACGTAATGGCAGTCGATGATATGCTAATCGTATCGGTCCGGGGAACCCCCTTGTGACACGAGAGAGCAGATTGATACGTTACCATGACATTACAAGCTGCCGTTCACAATCCGAGGACAATTTATTCACTACAATGACAAAAATGTTACATCTTTTACATCGGGGTGCGTAACAGGATCGGCCGCACGCGCGTCGGTCTCTGTTATCACTCTTTGAAAAAGGTCACCGGATGTGACCGAAACTATAGTCGGAGTATCCGATTTTAATTAAACATGGGTATTCCCGTATTAATAAAAAAAAACTATTGTAACTGCGCTAAAAGTAAAATCAAGCTCTAAAAACTTTTAACTTTTTTTACAGTTTTGAAATGAATTAATGAACTAAAATATTTTATTGTCTAAAATAGTGTACAATATAAGTGTTTCGTGTTAAGTACTGAAGAACAGTTTTGACACACAATATTTTAAGGACGGGTCCTGTGTTTTTATTTACCTTTAGAGAATTGTTATGAAGTGCCTACCAGATTATTCAAAAATGTAGGTCAGGTATCAATGGTCATGGTGATGGTTACTTGGACAATGGGAGAGCTCCCGCACTACGCATAAAGACACGAAGAACCAATTACCACATGAACGTAACAAGTAACAGTTTTTCAATTTGTTTCTGTGTTTTTCCAGGCTAAGCGGCTATACTAATCGTGTCGTAACTCGATATGGCATGGCGGAACTAAGCATCACTTGCACTGGCATGGGATACTTCACGAAAATGCAAGTATAAAATTTGAATCTGCGAACAACGATCAGGGTCATAAACAAGGAAAACTAAAACTTTAAAGATTGCATTTTTATACATTCGCCTCCCTTATAGCTCAGTTGGTAGCATGTCTGCCTTCAGAGCTTTAGGGCGTGGGTTCGATCCCCACCCAGGGCAAACATTTAAGTGACGAACATAGATACTTGTTCGGTATCTGGATGTAGTAAGTATTATAAGATACTAGCGTCCCGCCCGGGCTTCGCACGGGTGCAATGCTGATACGAAATATACTACAGAATGTCTTTATATACAACGTTCACAGCTTTTTTGTCATTAGGATTTACAAAAAAAAAAAAGTATTCTATCAGCTATCTGGTTTCCACAGCTTTGCTTAGTTTGGAGCTAGATGGCGCTGTGTGAAATGTACACCGATATTTATTTATTTATACACAAATATAAAATTGTTTCTAGCGCATTGCCTAGTGGTGAATCTTTTACGTTATGCACAATCAGACCTACTACGAGTATGCCCAAATGTTCCACGCTCGTACCAACCGTTCCCAATAAGATATTACCGCCAGCCCATTATCAACACAAAAAGGCTCATTTCGATTACGAGCCGCCTCCAAGCAAACAATTTCTCCCGCTGGCTCGCTGCAAGTTGCAAGTTTAATCCCCGCCCACACCCATTACGCGGTAAAAGAGGGGGTAATGGAACAATATCCCGTTACAGAACTATTGGAAATCTGCCGCTTTACATTCGGACACGATTTCTGCATTTGATTACTGGAGCGAAATTTGATGTTAATTTTAGTTTGAGGATTAGTATCTAGGATACATTGTAACTTGAGTGTTTCGGTTTCGGTCGGGTTCGTATGGGGATTGATCGCCAAGTTTAACATAATACGGCTTTAAAATAATGTTATGCCTGTCCGAATTTGTGCAAACTACGTTTATTAGTTGAACAATTAACGCAATCTGCGTCAATGGCTCCACCAACTGCGCTACATTGTTTTAAGGCCGGGTATTCCACGTTTCAAGCACATTTTTTAATGAGATCAATAATAAGTCTAAAGCAGTATCAGGTAGGGTCACATTTAGCGGAGCAAAAATATGGCGGTTACGCAGATTCGTGCGTGTCAATATTCGATTTTTGAAGATTTTCTCAGATTACTTGAAAAGTATAGAAATTAATAACTTTTGAAACACAGCATGCTCTCGAAAATACTATTAGCTTATAATACATATTTTTTTAATGTGACTATGTGCTGTAATTAGGACATAAAACTGAAAATGGTTTAAAAATAGACACTGTTTCGGTATTTTTTTCTATCGAGGAAAGTATAATCAATCGTGTTTTCATCCACAAAAGTAACTAAGACGGATGCTCTTCTGTAAAATTTTGTATTTTTGGGCTTTAAATATAGTAATATGACTAAATAAATTTGATTTTGCGAGGGGCAAATTTGGTAAATACAAGCCTTAACAGAAACACATTAAAAAGTAAACAAAAAACAAACCAAAGGTAAAAGTACCTACATACATCCATATAATATTTGCATTTCCTAGGAACCGCGTAATATCCTGAAATGTTATATAATCTTCGTTTATTTATATTCTTAGTGGCTCTAAGACTTGCCCTGGGGATGCCACACTCCGTCTTGATTCCCAAAGGGCCGATTTACGTAACTTCCTCGCAACTTGAAACCTAAATATTTAAGCAAAGGCCAGCTCTGTTCGTTAAATATGCACGGCGGACTTGAATACCGCGTGTGGGGTGAAATTTTGAGACAATATTAGAAAAAAACTATTTTGTTTTAAACATCATTATGAAATGTATTATATAAAAATAATTTTTTTTATTAATTATTAATATTTAATAATTTTAATTTTTTTTCCATATATCAGATGTACGTCATTTCCCACATCTGATATATGGAACAATGGAACAAACAACAGACCCAGTGATGTACTCAAGTTCTTACCCAGGGTTCCCAAATCAGTAGCGAGCAGTGGGATTTAAAACGGAGAGGACGTGAAGATTGAGACAAATGTCATATATCCTTGTTTTTGACTGCGCATCATATAAAATAATAATAATAATAAATAATAAATATCGGTGGTAGATTTTTTTTTCACACTACGCCCTCTAGCCCCAAACCACATAATAAATAATAGTACTACGTACAAACTAAGCAAAACTCGTAATATGGAAACCAGATAGCTGATAGAAAAATTAACTACATTTTTTTTTGTAAATACATACTTATAATATACAGGGTTAGTTCTAATCAGTTATCATCCTTTTAAGGGCATATTCTGTACATCAAAACAAACAACTTTTACTATGGGGCCAACATTGAAAACGCGAAAAATATATCAGCTGTTCCATACAAAAAGTTCATCGACCTTGGGCAAAATGTATGAAACAGCTGTTTTTGTTTTTTGCGATTTCGATGTTGGCTCGATAGTAAAAGTTGTTTGTTTTGATGTACAGAATATTCCCTTAAAAGGATGATAACTGATTAGAACTAACCCTGTATACTACACCCAGACACAGAACAAATATCTATGTATTACATAAATAAACGTTTGCCCTGAGCGGGAATCGAACCCACGCCCTACAGCTCTGAAGGCAGACATGCTATCAACTGAGCTATAAGGCAGTCAATATATATTATACCTATCTCTTGTAGTACAGCGAACAAGGCCCACAGGGTCTGTTCTATATGAATGTCAGGCTGATGAACTTAATGGCGGCTGTGAACTTAGGCCCGAGAAGCTGCGCTGTAGCAAAAAGTAGGCGTGCGGTGTGCGTACAATCGCAAAGTCTCGCTTGCAGCGCACTTCAGAGCCGCCATTAAGGTTGAATCAGTCTATAGTAGAAGTGTATAATCTCGCATGGGCTTTAGACGTCCGTCCTCATACATAAAATTACATCGGACCGGCGGCGCGGGCGTGGCGTGTCCGGTCCGCCTGTTTGACCGTCTTTGTGTGCATGCACTACTCACTGTACTAAGCAAGTCACTATTAGGGCAAGTGTATGGCATACAGACTTAGTTGAAATCAGTCAGCATCCTTTTAAGGGCATATTCTGTACCTCGAAACAAACCACTTTTACTATGGAGCCTAAACCACCACGCCACCACGCACGCACGCGACGCTTACCACCAGGTGAACGTCTAGCTCGTCTTGTCACTAGACTGCAGAAAACTTTTTGTATGGAACAGCTAATATTTTTTTTGCGATTTCAATGTTGGTTCGATAGTAAAAGTTGTTTGTTTTGATGTACAGAATATGCCTATAAAGAATGCTTACTGATTACAACTAACCCTGTATATGAGAGCTGACAGCGGTTGAGAAGCGGAAAGCGGAATATTGAACTAAAAGAGTGTCTCGAAGACACCTATGTCTAGGAGTGGGCTATAATGCTGATGACGATGGAGTAATATTACAATTGTAAATTTAACAAACCAGTTAACATTTTAATTGAAAAGCACTGTTTAAACTAATAGGCCAAAATTCGAAACAATTAATCTCGTCAACCCATGATCACCGATTGATTGTCATCGGAACCGCATAGACTGTCAAATGTCAGCTCGATCGAACCAGTGGAAGTCGTCCAAGGATAGTTTTCTATTCTAGCATCGTTATCATAATCTATAAAATCGTGAAAGCTAAGCTTACTTTGCAATTTATTACAACTAAGCTTACGTAGGGTGTTCATTATAAAGTGAGAATGAGGTAGAAACTCTTTGGAACTGAAAAAAGTAAATACTGGCTGGAAAAGCTGAAATGATAAAAAAAAGGTAATAACTTGAATATTTTTTGAAAGTTTTTTGTTTGCAGCCTGTCGTCGCGTGTTGTCGAAAATGGATTTTTTTTATTGCGTGCGGTTATTAGGTATCTGTGCATGAAAAATGTCACTACGGAACGAACTAATCAAGACTTGCAGGATACTTAAGGAGCAAATGCACCACCTTATTCTACAGTTGCTCGTTGGTGTGCCGAATTTAAACGTGGAAGAACATCCACCAAAGATGACCGTCGCCCGGGCCGCCCCATAACGGCAGTGACCAAAGAAATGGTTAAAAAAATCGAGAACATTGTTTTAGCAGATCGTACGTTTCACGGTACGTTTCTATAACCATGTCAGCCATGTCAGAGGCCTTCGGGCGGCACATTAACTCTGACACCAGGGCTGGCCAGTCAGCATATACGAACTTGTTTGCTTTGGTACGTTTTATAGCCGATGAAACAAAGATGCAATGCACACTACCAGTTCGACTGGTAGTGTGCATAACATTTTTACACGAACGCTTGGGGATGAAAAATGTTTCCGCGAGCTGGGTCCCCAGAATGCTTACCGATGCACAAAAACAAACCAGGCTGAACAATTCTCGAGCTTCATTGGAAATGTTACAACAAGATCCTGATCGTTTTTTGTCTCGATTCATAAAAATGGATGAAGCATAGCTTCACCATTACGATCCTGAAACAAAATTACAATCTATGACTTGGAAAAGACCATCATCTCCAACTCCTAAGAAATGTAAGGCGAGTCATTCCACCGCATAGATCATGGGCTCTCTCTTCTGGGATAGTAAAGGGGTGGTCATGATAGAATATCTCGACCATGGAGCTACAGTAACGGGCTCTTTGTATGCAGAACAAATAAAAAAATGCGTAAAAAAAAGGCAAACTAGCAAAGTTTTTTTGTTCCTTCAAGTATTAATGCCCTGGCTCACAAGTCCGTCGTTACTATGGCTACAATTCGTGATGCCGGCTTCGAAATACTTGAGCATCCTCCATATTCACCCGACCTTGCTCCTAGTGATTTCTATCTATTTCCGAGGTTGAAGGTCTCTGACAGGACAGAGGTTCGAAAATGATGAAGCAGTAGTCGCTGCATTACAGGAGTTTTTAGGTGCTCAGGATGAAGAGTTTTTTAAGATAGGAATTTTCAGCTTAGAAAAAAGATATTCCAAGTGTATTACGCTAAAAGGCGACTATATCGAAAAATAAAATAACATATAATAAAAGTTACCGGCAATATACTCATTCTTACTTTTTATTTAACGCCCCTCGTACTTTCAAATGATAAAACGTGCGCCGTGCAGTGCCGGGTTGGAAGATATATTGCAAGTTTTTTTTTTGTTACTGTCTGTAATAGCTGTAAGTTACAGACGTTACTTTAAGCGCTACTCACACTTATCTCACTTATAGGATCGAAAATAAATCAAATATTCGTTATATCCGCACATTCAAAATCCCACGTCGGTTCAATATAAGCTAAAATAGGCCAGCAGAAATGAAGCTAGGTATTTCTTTTCTCTCGCAGTCGGCAATCGTTCGTCGCGTGGTAATTGCTCATTTAACTTTTTTGGGCTGTTAGTGCTGACCTCTTTTAGTTTTATTCTTCTCTAGTACTAAGACGGGATTAACACAATCACTGGTGACATCTACTAAAACTGTTTTGTTATTTCAAAAGCTTACAAAGGAGACAAAATGTATAATCTTATAAAAGGAGATTAAACTAATTAATGCACTTCTATCTCATCAGTACAGTTTTGAATTGAGACAAAAAAAAATGCGTTGGGCTAATTTATTATCCTAACTTTATTAAAGGTCGCAAACCTCGAGGCTGCATACATATAAATAAGTATGTAAATTTTTTTCAACTACCGTTTTAAGAAATATTCTCATCACTTAAATTGTAGCGCTCGTGGCGTAGCTTGTCTAGGTGATTCTACACGATCACAAATGTTAAGCAACGGACGGTCCGGTCAGTCTTCGTATGGGTGACCGTGAGTGGTATTTATTTCTGAGCGCTACCGTGGATCGGATGACACGTTAAATTGTTCGTCCCGGTTGTTCGTTCTAGTTTCTATAACAACAATCGTCAGCCATGTCAGAGGCCTTCGGGCGGCACATTAACTCTGGCACTAGGGCTGGCCACTCAGCCTATACGAACTAACTTTTTTTTTATCAATTAAATTGCATTTTATAATCATGCGCTCATCGCAATTTTACCCAGAAAGATCTCTACATAAAACAAATAAAGCAATAATTCATATCCGATAGACAGGCTCGATGTAATTCAGTTATCTACCGAACTTTTATGATTAATCCTCCGGCTATGGAAGATAGACCACGTTGATTAGCTACAGCGACCACACAAAATGTACTTACGCATATTATTCTGCTGGAATTTTATACAAAAGATAAAAATCTAAAACTGTTGTTTATTTATTTATTTTTCAATAATGATTGATAAAAATAGAAACTGTCTAAATTAACTTCTTCATATTATTTCACTTAACTACATTACTTCATTTTTGAAAATGATAGCTCGTAAGTATATGTCCCGATAGTATGTCCTAAAACTGCATCCAATAACCACCGCTGGACGGGCAGCAGCGTCCTCTCCGTTAACGGTGGTAAGCTTTCTACGATCCCCAAGCCGCCTGCCAAGCGTGGGGATTATAGCAAACCCAAAAAAGTACAATCCAAGTAAGGGGGGATGACTTCGTCCAAGAATTGACGTTATCTGGCTGGTGATAACAGAAAAAAAACATAGTCTTAATGCCACTCTACTTAATTGCCACTCGTCAAAAAGTTACATCCTTCAATCCTCAATTTTTTAATCATTTATACTATCTCGTCGTAGTCCCACTATACGGAGCTGGCACGTCTACTGTGCGATTGATTTACGCTTCCAAGTCTGCCAATTGAATTACATCTTCACTGTTACGAACACTTCGGCCGGATATATTTATGAATTAGGGTCGGATTCGAGAAATTACATATTTCTAGTAAGTAGGTCACTCACTATTTCAACCCACGACACCGACAACTTTAGTAAACAGTAGATTAGTACCTAGGGAGTAAAGTTAAAGAAAATAATGTCTCAGATCTCATGTACTTATATTGTCTCCCGGTGACAAACATGAGATCTGAGGCGTCTTTAGTTGCTCCCGTGGTGTGTATACGATTTTAAGTGCCGCTGCGGGGAGGAAGTGGTTCCTTTCTGTCCGCATCGCGGGGCAAAAATCCAAAATCTGAATCCGGATTCTTGATAAAACCAGTTTAGCCCCGCAGGCACGTAAAATAGTTTTGTTGAGATTTTCTTCTAAAGTATTTTGCTTAGCCGGAGTCTTAGACTGCAACCGAGATAAACCTACAAATATCTATTGCAGCCAGCGTAAAAGATTTAAAAAATGTTTGAGAAAATAATATTTAAACGATTGAACAAATGTTCATTCCCATTTCTACTTCATAAATATTAACAAAACAAACTTGTTTATTCTGGATTCAAAAGTCCGACCTCAAACCAATCATCCCGTAATCAGATTACCAGGATAACAGAAACCGTAAGCAACCACAAAAACAAACAGAACATAATCCTGAAAACACAGGGACCGCGTCATAGAGCAATTTTAATGACTCCGCCCCGATAGTCTAGCGCCGCGAACCATGCGTTTATGCAGACAATAATAAATCTTAATCATATAATAATATAAAATCATTTAAAAAAAATATAAATCTTGTTTTAACTAAATTGATACAAAAGAAAATAAAATATATGTGTAGACTTGGATCTTGAAAATGATTGTGATCAATTTCAAAACAAAATAACCAATCCGAGTAGATCAGATATAAACCTTAAAACCATATGGTTAGAGTCCTATATGAACTGATATATTCATGATTAAATTACACACACGAAATTCTCTCCCATTCTAAAATAACCCTTGTCAAGAAAGCAAGAGAGTCGGCATTGCACAGTAGGATTCGGAAAGTAAGGTTCACATCAAAATAATGCCGATCCCATAACAATGAGCATAATCTAAACGAGCAGGATTTGTTCGACATGTGAGCTTATGGGCAGAGTAACGGCGGGTTCGCTCTGCTGATTGCCTGGTACACATACGGTAGTTCCTAGTTATAATTGCCTGGTAACTAAGACGTTAGGAGTTAATGTAAGGAGCCGTTTGAAGTGGAAAGGTTTAATGATCTAAGCTTAATCTACTGCCAAGTTTGGACTTAGTATTGAATGTGGTCAATGGGGATTCATACGGCGTTTTTTTTCCGCTAGGTGGCACATCGCCGATGCGGCCATCGTCAACTGTCAATCTCATACATTCTGTTGTTTTATTTTTCTATAATTCAAAGGCATTACTCTTATTAGACTCGGATTACCAAGGAAAATCTGCATATATACTGGTTTGTACAGCAATCCTTAACCAGTACCCAGTATTATTTTTCCTTGGACTTGATTATAGACAACGCTCTCATCGAGAGCAAATAGATATTAGCAAGCGATTAACAAGAAAACTTGATTTTGCCATATCCTGACCGCCGCTGGCGCCATCTGTAAAAAGTTTTGCCCGTGGAACCTCATTTTTGTTAGCTTCCAGTTAACAAAGTTGTGTGTCAGTGAACAAACACGTCTGTAATTGGGCAGCTTTGCGAAGAAGAAGGCCTATTCAGTTGGAGGGCCCTCCCGGCTAGACGCGCCAATGGCACTCTACATAACAGCGGGGAGCCGTTATATAGCTCGCTTTCTTCACATTTTAAAGCGCAACACTTTTAATAAATTAACTTTATTAAAAAATACTATACTCAATTCACAATTAATCTTTTTTTATGACTCTGTAGTGGGAATACTTAAACTCACTGTTGATAATAAACTAACGTTAAGATCAAGTAATGCGACAATATTTACCAAAGAGAAGTACAGAGCGCTCGGGTATTTTCTACCGACTTCAAAAAAGAAGGTTCTCAATTCGAATGTATGCTTTTTCAGTTGTATGTATGTTACGTGATTACTCCGCTAATTATGAATTGATTTCGATGATATTTTTTTCATACTGCGGAGGTGGTCCTCAATCGGGAATACCCCCAATATACATTTTATCGAAATCAGTTCATTAGTTTTGTTTTTTAAAACAAAATTACTGGAATAACTCGAAACTACTTGAAAACATGAAGATGTCATCCATCCAGGTAATCAAAATTGAAGCCCGATGAAGTCGTCATAATAACTTTAACGTAATTTTTTCAAAGTCGAGAGTACCGTCGTGATTGATTTATCGATATTTTATTTTCCTTTTATTGACACAGCTGTACAAAATCGGAATATTGCATTTTTGTCAGCTTCGTCGAGCACAAACTTCAACAAAATCAAATCTATTTTCTTTTAGATGCTCATCGAACTGTATAACATGTTTGTAAGGTTAGACGCCCACCAAAAAAACACAAGAATACCTAATACATATAATAATTACAAAATAACCTTACATCTGTCATATGACAAAATTCGTTACGGATTATGAATTATTATGAAATTTATTATTTATTATGATATGAACCTATTTAGTTGCGTAAAGTATGGATTTCTTCAAATCTAGAGTAAATAGGTTCCTTCTAGTAAGCGTACTCCATCCTAGGTCCGCACCGTTGATTACCATTAGGCAGGGTGTGGTCAATCGCTAATTCGGCTTCAACGGAAGACCAGCGCTGTTTGTTAAACAGCATTATGCTGAGTTGAGGCCCGTTTTGTGACATCACTCAAGAATCTGTAAATGTATCAATGGTTGTATTACCTATTGTTGTGTGCTGATGTCACAGAATAAATTATTTTCTTTCTTTCAAACGCAAAACTAGTCTGATTAAAAAAAAATAGTTTTCAGAGATAACTGCCATGAATCAGTTATTAGCTTGTACGTCAGAGATGAGACACGCGGCAGAGTATCCCCCTCCCTAGTCTGGAGCACTTTTCAAAGTGTTTTTTTTTAATAAATAGTTTCCAGCTGACTCCATACATTTCGGCGCAATCGCATTCATAGCCCTTTTCAGGTTAGAATAAAATGAATAAGAATCTGGTTGTCTTCAAGCCACGATTGAATCCGTTTCTTCTTGGCAAGTGTGCTCCATCGTAGACTGCATCTTGTAACATCATCCGAGATGGCAGTATAAAAAAATGGTGTCATAAACACAACTGTTGTCAATGTAATTTTTTATTGTAATAGGGTGTAAAACAAACAGTCATATCCAGCGAAATGTTAAAGAGGGAAATCCTTCAGCCAAACTTCTGGTTTTAAAAATTCAAAAAAACACTGTTTTAAACTATCACGGTTGTTTACGGGTTAAATGATAATATAACTTTATTTAAAAAAACGTTGGTTTGCCAACTTTAACCTAAGTATTTTTTCCAAAAGACTTTAGTGGTTTAGCGTGTGAATAGTACGTGGTAAAAAACAGCTCCATGTAGTAAAGCTAATCTAAAGATGATCCTGTGAACATCTCTCGTGGTTGTGCTCACTGGAATATCCAAAAGGCATCAGATCGCGTTATGCCAGTCTGTTGTTTCAATGGATAAACAGAGATATTGTTACGGCTAGCGGAATAGATAGGATGTGTGACAACGAATTATGTTGAGCTCCACTGACGTGTGAGACGTGAAGGTTGGACATCCAATAGTCATCGATACGACTTCTAATATTCATTGAATATGAATACACTGTAAGCCTTTGTCTTCTGCAAATAGCGTTTCTTAATGTTTTGTCTATCTTCTTTTTATCAGATTGCCACCAGAAAAATACCAAAAAGGTAAGATATTGCTTAGATATTTCCACCTATTAGATTTTTTTTGCATTTACGAAGCCTGTAGACATCGTAGGCAGCGAGCAAACGGTTCGAAAATTAAACATTACGCACCATACAACGGAGCGTGCGGTAATAGTACATTATGATACGAGTGTGCTATGTTGATGATTACACTAGAGGCGGTATTAAGCGCGCGAGCCGCAGGTGAGCGCGATAAGGAAGCCGAGAGAAGAGTTCCATACGACTGTTTTCATCACACTTGCGACTAAAAAACAAACTTTTTTTTCATAATAATCAATCACTCAGCGAAAACGTCAACAAACATTTGCGGAAAATGACGCCCAAACCAGCAATGCGCGCGCAGGTTGACAATTACTTCAGCGGCATAAGAACTCTTTGTTAGTAATACAAAAAAACTGTAAGTATTACCCGGCTATATTAAGAGTGCTTCGTATACATACGTCTAATTGCAGTCACGTACAAACTTGACTTTACCGGGTTATACCTATTATAGCACGAGTGCCGTAATGTAAAGTAAAAAGCACGCGTGCGTAATAGCTTGGATTATGAGCCTAAAACCGATGTAATAAGATCCACTTTACGAGCAAGTGTGATGAAAAGTTGTTTACCGCACGCTCAGTTGTATATTATAATGAACTATTTCTTCTCAAACTAAGAAATTGTGTCTTAATCGTTTTCAAGGACTTTTAATATGATTAACCATTTCACACATTATCTACAAGAGTAGGTCTACTTTTTCGGGTTCCCTTTGTCAATAGGCGACTCATTGAACGTTTCGAGAGCAACAAAACAATGACTAGTTAATAAATCCAGGCCGATATCGGATTAGACCCTTGATACGAAACGAGCCGGCCTACATGTGCGCAGTAGGTATTCACGTGCGGCTCTAATCTCGTTAGTCGCGTGTGGGACACACGCCCGGAGGTCTGGACCTAAGTGTATCCATGTTTTGTACTAATAATTTTGGCTCGAGTAAAGCACATCAAAACAATTTCTTTTTATTTGATTACAGATTACAGGTTTACGTTTGTCCGCTAACCCACCTGATGCTGCGGTCTACGATGGAGCATGCTTGCCTAGAGGAAACCGATACATAAAGTAGCCAATTAGCTGATTCAATCACTCTTAACAGCTGCATTTCTTCCTGTGATTAGCCAAAAGAAAGGATAAGATCGACAAACATGATGCTTGATGATACAATATGGAAACTCCAGACTTCCAGTATCTATCAAACAGAACGCTGATAAAAGAATTCCAGAAGTCCTGATAGACCAATTCGCAAAATAATATCTATTCCAAATCCAAATCAACTGAATCGAGACTTCTGCCAAATAGTTTAATTTTAACGCTTTTGTCGACTTGAACTGACTTAACCGTCAATTTTCGCTAGAAAAGATCCGTACTTGCACTGGTGATCCAGTTAGCGCAGCGTTTGTCGACCGTTCGGATCGGATGTAATCCGACAACTCGGGGACGAGCCTGGAACTACGTGGACGTAGTGTCTGTGGAAGAGATCATGGATTTCAGATTCAGAACTGTTTATTATTGAATAACCGATACAATAGTGTAATGCATTACACTATTGTAGTGAACCTATGCTTTGTCCAATATTTTAAATAATTAAATTATTATTATTATTTGGCCAAAGAATAAGTTTGGCCATTCAGCGTGGTAATGTCGCTAGTTTTTTAGGTACCCTACCCGAAGACAGTGACCTTAATGTAGTTTTTTACCTATAATTTATAGTTTTGTTTAGTTCAGGATAGGTATTTAATTTTATTATTTTGTTTTGTATATAGTTCTTAATTTTATTGTTGGAATATTATTAGTAAAATCTTCATAATCGTGACTATTAATATGATTTATGTTTTATAAAAATAAGACGTAATGGGTTAATCTTATTATATTTGTTGAAAAAATATTGAACTTAGTATGGCAACCTCTTATACAACAACCTAGTTTTGCCAGGCCAGAAACGATTAAAAACAAAAAACAACCCAAATTTTTTTATTAAATTATGATAAAATACATACAAGTCACGGACAAAATCAGCCGAAACAATTTACGGTCCTTGTAACGGAAAAATTGCGCAGACTTAACTAAGAATCTCCAGATATCAGGAACGTTCTTAAAATGGAACCATCCATAATGCAGCATTCGTAATATTATATTGTCAGCCAAAACCTCCGTGTCCTGTTTACCAAATCTATGTTACCAAAACCGAGCACCCATCCAGATGAGGGCAGCCAACAAACTATGAAGTATCGAATGTCACATCCAGCAAATCGTGAACAATAGAAACGCGGAACTATACGAGTAATCCAGTGCACGCAGTATATTTAGCTCCCGTGGTCGTACATTGTCAGTGGCGTTCAGCTACCCCGCTGAGTTTATCCACTCGATCAGAGAGAGTGTTATTGGAAATTTGACTGTCGTTCGACAGGGCTATAGCATAAATTTCGCGTTATATCTATAAAATATGGACATAATCCAGTTACTTTATGTTTTACACCAAAGAAAAAACTGTCAACAATATAAAACATAAAAAACGAATTAGCCAAAACACAATTTCACCTCAGAAAACTTATTACAGCGCCGATCAGATACCAGGGTCGCAGCAACCTGTGGGAGATTTAGAGCACGTAAATTACACACAACGGCACGCCATCCCTCATCAAAAACACCCTCGTCACATAAATAAAACCAGATAATCTGAGACCGCCGGGAGGTTATAAATATGATACCTTTGCTAGTTTATGTCGCCTTAGTACCGAGAAGTGATAAAGTTTTGGGAAATTTGGCTCTTAGGGATTAATAAAACTGTATTAAATTTTTCCAAAAAAAATTTGGTTCTGTGATATCCGGAATGACATAAAAAGTGTACTTCTTTCAGCAAATAATAATAATGTATGTATGATTATGAAAAAAAAACAAATTAAAATGTTTGTATCGATTATTGAGTAGCAATCTCATCATGCTTAAAAGAGTTTTTACTGAATTACGGCCATCTCAAAGCACAAATAGTTGATCAATATGTTTTAAGCAGAATTTAGAATTTATATAACTCTTTTAATGGCAAACTCGCAACACGAGAGATGAAAATCCAATGAAAACTCAATACCCATCCTATGTTGCTCAACCTTAGCGAGAGATAGCTAGATCCTCCAAGACCTTAGCAGTAAAATGTCAATGTAACTCTGTACATTTAGACCGCGATGTATTTATTGTAGGGAATAAACAGTTTTCACGTTACACCTTCAAAAAGAAATCTTGAAAAGGAGAAACGCGTTCTTTCGCTCACATTTTCTCGCATTTTTGTGTACCAACTTTGAGGATAAACCAAATTATCGAGAACAGGATTTACATACAAAGTTACAGTGGAAACTTCCTGAAAGTTCCGCTCGTCCCGGGCCCCACTAACGAGTCTTCAATACAACGTAAGCGAGGAACAATTTATCAACAAAGTGACAGGAAATATTGAAGGAAAAAAATTTAAGAAAGGTAAAAGGGGTTGGGAAATGTAGGTAACTCTTTCGTGATAATATATTGACGGGAAGATACTTCTTTTGGACATCACATTAATATCATATTTTTTCATGTCCCTTGCAATAGGCTAGATGACTGATGTTTATATCGTGGAAACCAATAGCTTTGATGAAGAATTTAAGTAAATATAATATGTTTATTGAAAAAATTATTTGAGTTCTGATATTTAAGCGTTTAAAGTTTTTGGTAGAGAATACTCTGTCCCTTTCTCACAAAACAAAAATGACGTCACGCCTCTGTGCGCCATACTTGTCAGAATAGAATTTAAAAGGCGTACAGAGAAGTGACATCATAATCTCCTCTCTGTCTAGCATGATATTAAAATGCTTATTTTTGATCAGATTTTCATTTTGTTTTCATTCATTAATCAGCTATATTTATGGGCCACAATTTAAAAGGACGAAAAAAAACCAGTCATCTAGCCTATTGCCCGTCATCTCGTCTGATGTTAAGCCAAAATGCGGTCTATTATAGAGCACGCTAGTCTAGAAAAAACTGATTTACTCGCAATCTTAAGAAATACAATTTTGCACGAATAGTATCTTACTCGGTAGCCCGGCATAAATATCAACTATTTATATTTTTAAAAATGGGTTCGTCAAGGATAGCGAGACAAACCGCTGTTTGTATAAACACAGAGTTACACAAATACTACTAAAACGTACTTTTTCATCACACTTGCTCGTAAAGTGGATCTTATTGCATCGGTTTTAGGATCATAATCCAAGCTATTACACACGCGTGCTTTTTACTTTACATTACGGCACTTGTACTATAATAGGTATAACCCGGTAAAGTCAAGTTTGTACGTGACTGCAATTAGACGTATGTATACGAAGGACTCTTAATATAGCCGGGTAATACTTACAGTTTTTTTGTAATACCAACAAAGAGTTCTTATGCCGCTGAAGTAAATGTCAACCTGCGCACGCATTGCTGGTTTGGGCGCCATTTTCCGCAAATGTTTGTTGATGTTTTCGCTGTGTGGTTGATTATTATCAAAAAAAAATTGTTTTTTCCTCGCAAGTGTGACGAAAACAGTCGTATGGAACTCTTGTGCTATTAGTCATTACGCTCTCGGCTTCCTTATCGCGCTCGCCTGCGGCTCGCGCGTATAATAACGCCTCTAGTGTAATGACCAACATAGCACACTCGTATCATAATGTACTATTATTGAACAAATCTACCTAAACCACTAACTCTCTTTACGAGTTGGTAATATCTCAGCAGATTAAATAGCTAAGACGCAATATTAATTTCCCCAAAACGTGCAAACCAAAACGAATTCCTGTGAACTCTCTAGACAGTCTAGATACAGAATCCATCTGTGGATCAACACAATACAATGCAATTGTTTATTGATAACACCAAAGTTACGCGTCAAAGATCATTCCTAATGTTGTGGCTTCGTGTACGTCCCGGCTCCATTCCAGCTAACTGCAGCGTGTACCGAGCTGACAGCTTGATGAATGTGCAGCTCCACTATCGAACAGGATCGCACAATTGCTAGATATGTCACAGCGATCAGCTCTGGCTTTTATCGAGGAAATTAGACCCATAAAATACTTAGGATAGCGTGTCCTGCTACGACGGGGTTTGTTTCTCAATACGGGCATCGCCACACCTAGTTTCGTCGCTATGCCTTCAAATTAAGAATATTTTCTAGTATGTGTTTAAGATACCGCATTCTAAAGAAGTCAGCTTGCGACTAAGTCTACGCTGGAGAGGAATACACTTATCACACCACTGATCCGGAACCTTTCAAAACGCTACATTTGCTCTGTCTCTCTATCTGATATTTGAATTATTAACACAAATATTAACAATTATTTATATTATTAACAATTATTAACCGGGCCTAACAGAGGCCTTTGGGTGGCACATTAACTCTGACACTAGGGCTGGCCACTCAGCCTATACGAACTTACTTACTTACTTAACACAAATATTAGAAGAACGTATAGCAATACTACAAAATTCAGAGTAAAACGAATAATGGTACATGGTATATGTATAACTGGCTTCGTTTGTATACGTCTGCGAGCTAAGTGCACTCCGCTCGTCCTGTCAGAGTGATCGATGTGTTGTAACTTTCTAACGGCGGACTGTCCGCAGTGTAGCTCCCACCACACTACCGAGTGCCGATAGGATAGGAGGCATTATATCATTGGGGATACAGACTGATTCAAACTTAATGGCGGCTGTAAAACGCGCTGCAAGCGAGACTTTGCGATTGTACGGACACCGTACGCCTAATTTTTGCTACTGCGCGGCGTCTCGCGCCTAAGTTCACAGCCGCCATTAAGTTTGAATCATTCTGTACCTGGTATGTTGTTGTATACATACACGACAACTTAAAGACGATTTTTTTTTCGTCATTGTTATTGTTTTAATTTTTATTGAACTAACCACGAAGTATAATTTATAAACAGTTAACCTAAGTTAAGCTAACTACCTAATTAAAACTAAACTAAAATTAAAATTAAATTATTATAAGTTTTCTTAATATGTCAAAAACATCTCAAATTTGCTTTGAATGTTTTCTTCAAGTTTCGATGATACTTTTACGTCAATGTTATGTTTGCCTTTGTTGTAAACCTTTGTTTAATAACTGCAGTAACGTATCTCTGATTTATAACGCCTTCACAGTGCTATAGCTGGTTTCCATAATACAAGCTTTGCTTGGTATGGGGCTAGATGGCGCTGTGTGTAAAATGTCCCCCCAATATTTATTTATTATTCGAATATGAAATTCAAGAGGTAACATTATGTGACCAAACTAATGTTTCTACACATGTTTAATACAAGGCGCAAGTAAAATCTTTATCTTTAATCATTAAGTAAGTGTCTTCACTCCGTGACTAACACAGTTAGTTAACACCTTGTGAAGCAGCTTCAAATCTGAACCATAAAAATAAACCTTCTATGTAAGTAATTTATTTTTTCTCCTCCTATTTTGCTTAATAACATTCTAAACAAAATCCCTTTTACTCTAAACAAAGAAAAAAGCCGGCTCTGCTGAAAAAGACATCAATTCCGCGGAAGGCGCGACTCTTTTGACGTGCGATCAAATCTTCCAATAACGGCTTGAGAAAACACGAAGGAAATAATAAACAAACATAGCGTCGAGACTCGCGGCCGGCGGGCGCGGCCCCGCTGCGAGCGATCAGCGATCACCGCACAAGCGGCCGCATAACTTAACATTCCTCTCAAATTTTCATTCCATTCATAAAATAGCAGCATCTGCAACATTATTATACTACTATTTTATTTTGTATAGGTACTAACTAATAGATTAGTTCAAATAGATCCGGAAAATATTTAAAAAAATCGCGAAAGTGATAATCACAAACTCTGAGCGTTTGAGGAGTTTGTGATTATCACTTTTGCGATGCTATTATTGATAATTTATTTATTTATTTAACTAATACGGTAGACACACCAATTACATTAGCTAATTACATTATTTAATAAATGGTAGGCACAAGTTATAGTATGTGCGGATACACATTTGTCACGATTAAATTAAAGAAAAAATAAAAATTACAATGCAAGAATGATTAATTTTACATAATTATTACAAATAAAGTCAAACTTCAAATATAGGTACCTAATTATAATAAATTAAATGTTAGTCAGTTCGTATGTCAGTTCACTTTCAGCCTGTTAATAGTCCAATGCTGGATACGAGCCTACCCTCAAAACGCGATAGGGTCATGTCCACCACCCTGGCCCAGCTGCAGGTTGGTGGATCTCTCACTAGGTACCCCTGACAATTAGTAGGCGAGCTGGCCCAACACTTAAAGTTATAAGAGGAAAAAATGCATTAAATGCATGCGTAAAATAGAAACCGGCATAGTGTTTAAATCAGATGTTTGGTGTGATGATGTATTAAAAAACAATATAAAATTGGCATTAAATTATTGCACATGAATTTTAACCAGTTAGTTATTATTTTGCTAAAAAGTTACAAACATTTTATATTTCTACCTCCTATTAGGATTTCCACACGCACAATGATTCTTACCCGTAACAATCAGAGCAGAAATGGAAGGGCTTTTCAACTTTTCAATGTGATATATTTTCGTGATGATAATTTAAAAAAATAATGAAAAATACATGTGGTACAGATACCCGAGGCATTGCATTCTGTTCAACTGCCAGAAATGTTCACACAAACGAAATACCGACGTTTTTTGATGTTTTGTAAAAGTACTCGTACAAACGGAATTTTTACATGGTTTGTAAAAGAACAAGGCTTGCTTTGTAAAAAGTATTTCGTAGAAATGTTTGTTACGCACGAGAACGAATTTCAGAGGGAGCAAAGGGTTACAGAATACCGTCAGTAATTTTATTGAACTGAGAGTTCTGCAAGTGATAAGTGAGCTCGAATGGGCTGAGGGGCCTGTCCTAATGTCAGAGATGCCGCCTAAAAGCTTTTTACGCGCGGGTGATGATTTTAATATGCTGCAAATATGTCATGTTTATTATTTTAAGTGACGAGACGAGCAAGACATTCGCCTGGTGATAAACGTCACGCCTGTCACTAACAGTAGCAGTGCCAGCATTATGAACTTGCGAACACAATCCTGCGCCGCACTGTACTGCGCTCGTCACCCTGAGATATTCGATGTTAAATCTCTTCATACCCAATAATTTATCTGGTAACATTGACCTTCAAACCGGGACACAGTAATGCTTGCACACTACTGCTTGGCGGTTGAATAGCTGGCATAGGTGTGGTACTGCCCAGGCGGACTCTGCGGTAGAGTCCTACCACTACAAAAATGATTTAATTTGAAAAATGAATTATTGATGTCAATGCTTATACAATGTAATAATGCAAAGTTGGGACAAAAAACGCCAGCATGTTATTTATTTATGGACAGTGATGTTTCAGAAACAATGTTGCTTCTTCTTGAAACAGTCTGCAATCTCGCGCCGTAGTTAGTAGAGGGCACGTAGCGCCATGAAATATGAAAACTGTACGTGATCCTGACGCTCCGGCGCCGGCGCGCGGGTTATTGATGACGCGGCGTTATTCAGACGCGGCCGCCATCAACGTAGCACTTCAATACGCACACACACGACGACGCGGCGAATAATAATAATCTAAGAACATTCGCTCCTACTATAGAAAACATAACTACAATACACGACAATTTTCATGCATCTTTCCAGCTTGGGTTGGAAACTATCGAGAAACGTACATATTCTACACAATTTCAAACTCACACCTATTCGTAAACATATAATTATGTTGTTATAATACTATGCACATAAATTGTAGTTCATTATGATACAAGTGTGCGGTGTTGGTCATTACACTAGAGGCAGTATTACGCGCGCGAGCCGCAGGCGAGCGCGATAAGGAAGCCGAGAGTGTATTGACTAACATAGCACAAGAATTTCATACGTCTGTTTTCGTCACACTTGCGAGGAAAAAAACAAACTTTTATGATAATATTCAACCACACAGCGAAAACGTCAATAGACTTTTGCGGAAAAAGGCCTCTAAGCCAGCAATGCGCACGCTGGTTGACATTTACTTCACCGGCATAAGAGCTCTTTGATGGTATTACAAAAAAAACAAAAAAATAAAAAAAAACTTCAAGTATTACCCGGCTATATTAAGAGTGCTTCTTATACATTCGTCTGATTGCAGTCTCGTACAAACTTGACTTTCCGGGTTGTACCTATTATAGCACTAGTGCCGTAATGTAAGGTAAAAAGCACGCGTGCGTAACAGCTTGGATCATGAGCCTAAAACCGATGTAATAAGATCAACTTTACGAGCAAGTGTGATGAAAAATTATTTTGTAAAGATGTCAAACAGAATGAAGGAAGAGTGTACAATTGAAAGCGCAAAATAACTATCGGTAACTGGTCATAGGGCGCCCAAGATACAGGTCTCACCTAGTTTGGGGTCCGCTGGATTACCCGTATTCTTTGTAATTGCATATTTAAGTACATCTCACTGTAATGTTGTAATTGTGGTTTTGGTAAATAAATATTATTATTATTAAGCTAGACAGAGAGCGCGCTATACTGAGCTATGACGTCAAGCCTCAGGCGCGGCATACTAACATGTGCTTTGCGAGAAAGGGATAGAGCATCCCCTCTCTATCCCCACCTAAAACTTTAAACGCTCATATCTCAAAGATTTATCAGCCAATACAATTTATTTTTTCATTATGTGTAATGTATTTAGTTATATTCATCACTAAGCCTGTTAATTGTCATAAATTAAACATTAGGCCACACGCCTATTATCTGTGTGTCTTCAAGTCCCGAGTGAATCGAGTTCTTCTAGGTCAGCGTGCTCCATCGTAGACTGCATCTTCGCCTAACATTACAAGAGATGGCAGTCAAAACGCAAGCAAATAAATAAAATTATGGTGATATATCAGTTCTTAAAGGTGTTGATCTACACACCAAAGTAATAGTGAACTCTAGGTTACTTAATCCGAGAAAAAATATTGTATACAGGCTGTGCTGCTATATATTATGTTGATTAACCTAGGGTGTTTGTGCCTGTAGTAAATAGGTAGTTCATTACATTTCAATTATTATTTACTGCGCCCAAATATCGGGAGCTCGTTTAGCAACATCATCACGGTAAATATTTCTTAAATAACCATTTTTATTTCATTTATTTTATGTATATATTTTGATTCTTTGTATTATGTTTTTTTTTACAATAAAATATAAATACATAGACAATAAGAAAATTAATGATCTCTGGTAAACATAGAAATTCCCAAAGTATGGAAATACTTCATATTAATATTCAATAGTCTATAGTAAACCAATAACCATAAGCGAATACCGTTAGAAATAATACCTAAAAAAAACAACAACCGACTTAAATTTCAATTACCTGGATGACATCTCTTTTCCAGTTATTTTGAATTAAAACCAAACCACTGAATCGATTTCGATAAAATTCATATGGACCCACCTCTGAAGTATGACCTCACAACCAAAAAAGTAATCATCAAAATCAATTCATAATTGGCGAAGTAATCGCATAACATACATACAAAAAAAAACATAGTCGAATTGTATACGAGCTCGTACAAGTAACACAAGACTAAAGCCAAAGTCCGACGAAGAAAACAATACCAATTCTAACGCTGCCCCGGTCGATCTATCTTCCCGTGTCGACACGATGACGGATGACGTCGTCACAGACGTGACGTTTATAAAGCCCATCAAAGTTGTAAGAAAGCGGTTTTTTGCGACCACAGCTAAAGTATTCATGGGCTTTTCTTGTTCGAGAGGGGGTGACAAACCCTACTGCCGTTCCGTATCGGTAGTATAGATTGACCTTGTCACATTATTTTCTACCCGTAACCCCGAACATAAACAATGGTAGCAAAGATATTACCTATATCTGGTACACAGGTTTTATTTATAGACAACTTATGTAAAAGCAACGTAAACAAAAGTAATACAGGTATAGAGCTACTTACGACTGAAGAAGTTCGTATAGCCTGAGTGGCCAGGCCTAGGGTCAGAGTTAATGTGCCGTCCAATAGTCAAATGAATGTGTCATCCGATCCGAGGCATGGTAGCACTCAGATGTAAATGTCACTAACGGTCACCCATCCGAAGACTAACCGGATCGTCCGTTGCTAAAGCGCTAACAATAGCATTACTGACTTACAGTTACAGCACTGGTGAATTAACTTGGTTTGTGCAAACCCTTCCTAATTTTAAGTTGCAAGGACAAAACCTCTTGTATTGTGTAACCTTATTATTGTTATTATTGCAATGGAGAGAAGAGGCGAGCGAGACGTTCACCTGGTGGTAAACATCACGCCTGTCCATAACATTAGCAGTACCAGAATTGTGAACATGCGAACAAAATCCTGCGCCGCACTGCATTTCGCTCGTAACCCTTAGACATTAGATGTCTAATCTCTTCATGCCCAGTAATTTCTCTGGTAACATTGTCCTTAAACCCAAACCGCAGTAATGCTTGCACACTACTGCTTGGCGATTGAATAACTGCCAAAGGCGTGGTACTTCCGCAGGCGGAGTCTGTAATAGAGTCTTACCAATACATTACAAAAAACCTTATTACGAACAATCTAACATCAAAATTTGTAAGTACATAGTTGTTAATAAAATATACTTCTTTTGTACTAAAAACACACATTTACACAAGGACCCAGAGGTTGTTACTCATGTACAAGTACAGTGAATCCTGCCAGCCCCGGCAGGATGCCAAATAACGTAAGTACATTCAATTTGCAGAGCACTCCTGCACCGCTAACGGTTACGACTTGCCAAATTGGACGGCCCGGGATACACGGAAACCTACACACAGAGTACATCATTTTAAAAGCTTTGCGATAAGTGCCTGCAATCGATTTTTAAATTATATGTATAAATATTATTATATTCAATTATCAAATAAAAACACTTGTCAAAATTAACACAAAATTAATAATTTAAATTAAATTAAAACAGATCCTTAAATCCATTTCTATAATGTATAAATTAGTAATCATTATCAGCCAGAAAGCGTCCACTACTGGACGAAAGCCTCTCCCTTAATAGGGAGGGGTTGCCATAATCCCCACGCTTGGCAGGCGGCTTGGGGATCGCAGAGTGTTACCACCGTTAACTAAGAGGACGCTGCTGCCCATCCTCCAGTGGTTCTGGATGCAGTTTTAGGACATACCCAGGTCCCAAATTAGTAATACTAACTGCAAATAAAAACCAGCCAAGTGCGAGTCGTAATCACTCACCTAGGGTTCTGTACCGGTCATAGCATAACTTTACTGTGTATATGACAAAAAATAATCTGTGGTCTGTTTCGAAATCTTAAGTGCGATTCCTCACACTCACACTTGGCTAGTTATTACGATGGAGTCAATCAATCAAAATGTTAGAAAGACATTGTTTTGTAAGGGGTATTTCTGTGATCTTGATTGTTTAAATGATTTGTTGGTAAATCCGCCTTTCAACAGATACTCAGTGAACACTCTACAACATGGTAAGGTTCTAAAGAGTCTAGCAAGACAGCTTTCGGGCACGGAACTCTAAAACATATCACAGCTTGATCGAGTGATTATCAAAAATATGGATAAAATCACAATTTCGCGTTTATCATTTGACTAGTTTAAACTTTTGAATATCATCAGTTTTGTGATGAAAGCAATAAAATACTAATCCAATTTGTACCAAACAAAATGTCATCTGAGAGACACCTTCAGAAACTTTTTATGGCCGCTACAGTAAAAATGTGTTCACAAAATTAAGTTTACGATGGACCCAGCTATATCAGGACCACAACCAAAACGATTGGCCGAATAACACTTTGGATATGATACACGAGCCTTTTTACCTCTCAGTACTCTTAGTTTAACTGAAATAACTGCACTGGTTCCAGAATAATCAATAAAATCTGTGAAATATCACAATCAACTATGTACAAGTTGGAATGTATTTGATGATTAGATACTATTATCTCTAATTTCAGGCATTTCATGTCCTTGTATTTATCTGTCTATGCCAAAAGACTCCAAGACCAAGACTCTTATACCGTTTCCGAACCAAAATTTGCGAAAGTCGAGTACTTTCTCAATTATCTTTAAAACACAAATTTAATTAACATTCACCCAGAAACATGACACTTCGGAAAACGTTATTTGATGTCAAATAATAATTTTGCGATATTACTTCTCTCGTGCTTCCCGTGAAACAATCTTGCAAGTTATTAATATTCGAAACTGAACTTTTGCCGCTTCATTACCTACCATATGACACAGTATTTAAGAGTAATGTTTGCATGAAATTTTGGTTCAAAGTTGCGATCCGTGGTGAAGAAGGTTTAATTTTCCGGGAAAATACGAGTATATATAACGACTTGATATAAATCTCTGAAAATTGAAGACGTATTTGAAAAATGAAACGTCCAGAAGCGAACTATTCCAGATTCAGTCTTTTCGTATACCATCTATCACATGAAATTTAGTGCCATGCTACCGCAAATACCATGCCAACCAGTGACAATGATATTGGTATGAACGGACCCAGCGCTTGCAAATCGTACAAAATCAACAAGTCACACAATCAAGCATAAAAATTGCTAAAAGTATGCATATTACATTTGCCGGAAAATAGAGATATCGAATCTAATTACTGCATGACAGAAAGAGAACACATGTGTTTGTGTATTGCTCTCGAATCTCGAACATTCACGAGCATTGGCGAAGGATTTACGAAGTCACGCTGTCTCGTAACATTACGATCGCCTCAAAATGGCGATTAACCTTACATATTCAAAGTTAATTGCATCATCAACAGACGGAAGACGTCCACTGCTGGACGAAGGCCTCTCCCTTAAAGGGAGGTGGTGCCATAATCCCCACGTTTGGCAGGCGGCTTGGGGATCGCAGTATGGTTACCACCGTTAACTGAGAGGACGCTGCTGTCCGTCCTCCGGTGGTTCTGGATGCAGTTTTAGGACATACCCAGGTCCTTTTTAAATTAATTGCAGTTGTGATAAAATACAGCGATTGTGTATTTACTTATGGAATGTGATCCCCAACTTTTTATGCGAATATTAGTAGTGTTCTTACACTTGAGGAAAGCACACGAAGGCATAATTTAGATTTATTTGTTTTATTGTATCGTACGACTCGCATGTCGTAAAGATAGAGTATGACTGACGCGAGTGGTTTTTTTATAAATGACTGATGCTGTTCGCTTCAGATGACCTCTACAGCGTCACCGGATTTTAATCCGGACTTTAGACGCGAGTGGAGAGCTGGCGCTCAATACATAGTCTTCGAAAACCCTGCGTTATTTCCCGTCCATTCATTTTATCATTGTCGCTGATGCCAACAATATATTTGACTTGCTACCTGCGCTGCTTGCTGTTTTACCTCCACCTTCCTAACGTGAACCGCCAGGTATTGAAATGTCTTACCGTCATCATTGTTTTATGAAAACTTTACTTTGTACATCTGGACATGTACAAGGTAAGAGTGAGATAAGTAGCTATGTTTGTGTACTCCATCTTCTGCTGCAACATCGCTTACCATCGACGTCGGTTAGCGGTCGAACGTAGACCTGTTCTGTATTAAAATATTACCTAAAATATTGACATAATGGCTTGGAAGTTAGGACATTTCCCATACTCAGATGGCGTAGTGGTACTTATATACATTCCCATAACTTGTATGAACTAGGCCAAAAATGTCAAATGCCTTTAAATTTTAATTATATTGGGCCTTTTTAAAAATGTTGCTTAAGGTAATGCTTAGTACATGTGCATTTAAATAAATAAATAAACGTCATTTTACAGTACAAAAATTCGTAATTTATGCGGCGTTTTTAAGAAAGGCCGTATATTATATATTCTGTAACAAAACTTCAATTCTCGAATAAAAATGAATCAGAATGGAGCGCGCCCGCTACAAAAAGCCTTCCAACGCAAAATATTCCTACACTCCTTACAACCACTATTTCCCCCTTTTCTTTGAAGTAGTAACTCCATTATTTCTATTTTTAGCGGGACACGTGAAGTACACACTTATGCTATGAATATATTTACCTCTTACTGGGAAAAATCTCAGTAAAACGCGCGTAGGAGTAGAGATAGTCTCAGGTTTGTGCCTTCGGGCATTCTCCGGGCCGAATCACAGGAAATACGGGGGATGAGATATACTCGTAATAACCTCTTTTACAAGGGTCTTTGTAAACTGAGGTAAATATATCCGAACAGAAAATTAACATGCTGTTTACTGAGAATCGAACTAAAGTAATATCCTTTACAACACATTTGCACAAAAAGTGCATTTACGAAGCCTGTATACATCGTTCGAAAGTTAAACATTACGCACCATACAGCGGAGCGTGCGGTAAAGACGTGTTGCTTGGTCTTCAAAACGGAAGCCAACTTTCGCCCGAAGACCTCATATTAGATACTTTTTTTAAGAATATAGTAAGGCACTCTTCAAAGGGAAGCTTAATTATTTACGTTCGTAATAATAATTACATGCCGAATGACTTTATCAATGATTTATTATATACTCTGTATGGAATCCAATAAGCTTGGAATCCAAGAGTTTCAAACTGCGCCCTCGTACTAGGAATATACATAAAGCTAGTACTCCTTAGGTTTCTTTGCCTCAAGGAAAGCATAAATAGGTATTCACAGAAAACGTGGAACGTATACGCTATACGTGGAATTAACCTTTCTTTCCCAACCTTACATTAACCAGAGTAAACTCATTTCACCGATTGCGATTTTTCATAACCGTGTTCGTTGGTTTATATATTCAAAAATAATAAATGTGCGAGCGTGATAGCGGGGCGTAGTATTCTGGACCTTAAAGTCCAAGATCGAAATCGTAATACTGAAAACCAGTGAGAAAAGAAAAAACAGGACGTTGGAACAGCACAATGATTCCTTTGATGAAACTGTGCAAAAAATGTGGCTTGGCATGTTAATGTCAGGTGGTGTATGGCAATGATAGCGAGGTGGCGAGGCAAGGTAAACTGAGCGTTATGCCCGGGATACACGAGGCTAGTTTTTCAAGCCAGGATAGCAAGATAGTGATAGTAGGCTAGCAAGCTAGCTACGTGTAAACAGAACTAGGTTCATTTCTACGAAGCCAAAGCTGCTAGCTTGCAGCTTTCTATCACTTTCTTGCTATCCTGGCTTGAAAAAACGAGGCCGCTTTATTGTGTTTATTACCGAGCTTTAAACACGCGTTTAAATCTTTATTGTTGACCTTGACGTAAATAAAACCTTGTGTCAAAACCGCACAATTAAAGTATCAGGCGCACAAGTATCACAAGAGACAATAAATACACTCGTATTTGTAGCATCAACGGAACGTGCTCTATGCACAGCTAGAATGTTTACCTGATCGGCATTCCAAACTCAGTTAGGCACGCTGCTGGCCATCGGGAAAAAAAACTATGCGCTTCGAAAAACTGCATTGTGATTTTACTGCGCATTGCGATGGTTTTTGAATATTAATCCAGTTATGTTATGAAGTTTGGTTTCTCAATGTAGGTATTGTAGATATTATTATGTTTTGAAGTTTCCAACGATGTTCACATTTGGATTCTTACTATATTAAAGAAGTTTATTCAAGTTATTTGTGGGGATTACCATCAAGGTGAATATTTTGCCCGTATCGTCGCTGAGCTGTATGAAAAAGTTACAAGCATTACTAGGAGAACATGATCGTTGTTAGTTGTATCTCTTTCTTATGTGTGACGCGATGATGCCAAACCTCAGGGCGACTGGCGACGATGGTATCGTTACCTGTGACGTCATAAAACATTGTGTCCTTACCTGAAACAAGTAAAAAACATAAATTAACATTATACTCTCTCATTATTAGCTCTCTGATCACATGCAGAAATCGACAATTTTATGAGCAACCTTGCTGTCACATAAATTACCCCAACTTTCTAACCCTTACTTTATTTATAATATCATGCTTTTTATACATATCTCTACATGCAGAGTTTATGTTGCGGCGCGGCGCGATGGCTCCTGACTTATTATGCCGCGATGATGCCGATATATCAGGATTAATGATATTAAAAGAGGGTAAGCACGTACAGCGTCCGTGTATTTGTCGCATTGCAACAGACCGCGTTCCGCCGTCCCCAAATAATCGTGCAACACGTTCAAACTACAAACAAACATTCATAGTCATCAGCGTCCATATGCGACCAATTTTCCTCCAATAACAGCGCAAGGCTGCAGAAAATACCACCAATTTTCGGCCACTTACTCCGTCCTATTTAGTTATTAGTTGGCTGGCGTCGGAGGCTGTTGATAAAATTCGGCTGGAAATCAAATTACGGCGTCGAGCAAACTTTGAGGTCCTTCAATCGGGCAGGAAGAATATTTGTATGGAACCCGCAGGCGTCGGGTTCAGAATACAGTTGTAAAGCTTCATAAAATCGTTGAACTATTAAATGGAGGATTTGCAGAGGGGAGTCACACGCTCCCAGATTGGGGAATCTTATATCACATGCTGCCAGGCGGGCTCACTACCGCCCTCTAGTTGATAATCGCCAATCATAATTATGGGTTCAGCCAGCCTCAATTAAAAGCCTGTCCCTAATTCAGGTTGTGTTGTCTAATGTGTTCATCATCGTCTACCACACTGTCACTTAACACCAGGGGAGCCGTATGTATCTGCTTAGCCGTTACTACACAATATAATTGTGTATCATGATGTATAAAAAAGTGAGACGCTGGCGAAACATGGAGAAGATTAGAATGGCGTTTCCCCCCACAAGTCTAGTGAGTATGACTAGTAAGTGATCAGCTAGATATGGCTAGTTCAGTGTGCGTGAATTATATGGGCTTGCATCACGACACCTGATATCAGGGCCCGATCTATCTATTTAGCAGCTCCGGGCGAATATAATATTCGCCGACCTTTACACTAGAGGTCGCCCCGTGACTCCGTCTGCGTACGGAAGATATTCGCATCGCTCCCAATTAAGTATCTTCCATCCGCTGGGTTATTCGCTTATTTTTTCCCTTCCCATTTTCATCTCTTTAGGTCAGCCCTGGAAAAAAATCTTAAAAAATACTTTTTAGTCGGGCTGCATGGTAATTTTTATAATATTTTCTCTCTTAGAGAAAAAATTGAGGACTCCGTGACACCGCCCGGCGCCCTTAATTTTGCCGTCCCTCATTTGTGCCGCTCTGGGCATTTGCCCGGCTCGCCCCTCTTAGTTCGGGCCCTGCCTGCCTGATATTAAGCACAGAGGCGGTCTACTATGCAGCGTGCTTGCCCAGAAAAAACCGATTCATTCGCGATTTGAAAACATCTAGAATTCTAGATACATCTATCGAAAAACACCCACTGTTGTGTCAGCTGGATATTCACATAATTACGTCTTTACCTATATTGTCTGAGGTAAGACCACTGTCGTATACTTACGTCGCTGTCCTCCAGTAAGGAAGGCCCGGCCAATCTTTAGTCGTGTAATACCGTGGCGGGCGGGCGGCGCGGCGCGGCGGCGTGCCGCGGACGTTTTGATTTCGTATTGATTCGCGGAGGAGGGTTCCGTCGCCACTTGGACGGTAATTACAAATTTCGATAGCTGTTTGCATTGCTGCGGATACGCGGGATCTGGTTCAATTTTAAATAAGATCGTGGAAATGGGGTGTAAACGAGGGGCATAAATTTATACAAATACATTTATTGGGATGCCTTTATAAACAAACAGTATTCAGCAATATATCATATGAGATTCTATTTCTTTGTAGTTTCAATAGTCGCGACATATTTTTATTTATTGAAAGGCTTGCGTTTGACCACTAGCTCGTCTGATGGTAGGCAAATATGCCGTCTACGATGGAGCACTAGAAGAGGAAACCGAAGACTTTACGGACCCAATGGACCTATTTCGCTCCAATATAAATATGAAAGTACAAAGGACAACATAACAACGTGTAACTATGTTCACGATCGTCCCGGGTGCTGGCGCCGACCCCGGGCCGGTATCCCGGACAACGCAACGTCCCGATGGGACTTATTCCGTATTCAAGTAATTCATTACAAGTTCCTTCAAACCGCCCAGAGGGAATATTTCGATTGTATTTACGCTGTGCAGCTATTTTCGTACCTAGCTCTTTTATATTTGCGTATATTTTCTGATAAATTTAGTAAAATGACTTATTTTTTTAAAGAATTTCCTACATTTTCATATATATATTTTCTTACTCACTGAACAGTCTTCAGTAAACGATTTTTTTGAAAATTACATTCAATTTATGACGGCGAATAAAACTACTCATACCAATTTATTAACAAGAGATCGCAACACATTTTCGATACAGAAAATCGTGAACTAAGTCGTACCTATATCTCGTGTGATATTTATAATTGCGCTTCTACCCAAAGTATCTCTGTTTCTAATCATTATCAATAAACACTGAAAAAATGAACTAGATTGACATACAGGTAGTTTGGTCTAGGGTTAGACGAATGGGTGTGTTCGTTGACCCATTCAGAAAATCCTAGTTGGCCAAAAATCCCAGCCACTCAAAATTTTTTTTATTGGTTGTTATGTGTTTTTTTATATTTTTACGGAAAATTAATCTATTAAGAACCACAACTTAAAAAAATCGTTTTAGATCGGATCTTTTTATTTGAATTTGGTCTCTGATATATTCTCGGGCTGTACAAGGCAAATAAGGACTAAATAATTCGTCTAAATATTCGACCTCATAGCACCTCATAGTGTGTAAAAATGAATGTTTTTTTTCTAAAATGTCATCTTTGACAGGATCTAAAAAAAACTAAAAATATCCATGAAGTTCAAATACTTTTAAAAAGATCTCTAGTTATTCCTTAATTGCCGCGTTTTGACATGATGATCATGACTGTGTTCCATATTGAATATTATTGAGCTGACATTTTAGTCAGAATTTTATGTTAGAAAGATTTCATAAACCAGCAAACTACAAAATCATCAAGCTGGGTAGTATTGGTAGAAGCTCATTCTGCGCTGCTGTCGACGGCGCAGATTTCCCATGGGCGGACACATTCCGAATGGATTTACTTTCAATACAGTAAGAGGAGCGGGTTACGAAACCAGGGGGTAAAATAAAATCTTATTTTTTATTTTTTATGGGCATTGCAATATTGGAATTATATAGGATTTATATAATAAAGGAAGTCGCTTTTACTGGGATCACACAGTAAAGGTTCCACAATGTTCGAGGTGCGTGTCAGCCGTTTGAATCAGTGTGTACTAACGTTTGCATAATAATTTTTAAGAGGTTCTGTTAACATTGCTTTAGACGACTTCATTTATCCATGAGCAAATATGAAAGAAAACACATTTTGGTATAAAACATGTCTAGAATCTAGATGTTTTATACCAAAATATTGTTTTAGTAGTCTCCCTGTTTTCTTTCAAATTACCTTACATATTCGCAGTTCCTTCATTTTATGCACAGTCTTGCAACACATAGGTTAGCGGCACCCCGCGGCGTAATGAAAACTGGTGATAATAAATAAAAATAAATAAATATCGGTGGACATTTCACACAGCGTCATATAGCCCCATATTAAGCAAAGCTTGTATTATGGAGACCGGTAACATATCCATAGCTGGATAGAATACTTATTATACGTGTTTTTTTATGTTATAACTCTCTTTGTATGTGTGTAAATAAAGTTAATATGCTTAATTTTTTGTGTTTAATTGTAAAGGAAATTAGCCTTTCCATTATCAGATTCTGAAAGGTACGGATTGACGTGCTATAAGTAGCATCTGCAGTTGCTCATATTTGCTAGCAATAGGCATGCTTGCTAGATACTTACTTCTTGAAAATATTGATTTAAAAGGCACACTTTTAATAAGAAATAGTATTCTTTCTACGCCTAGAACCGTCCAAATGGAAAATCCAATACAACGATATTCGAGTACCTACCTACACTACCTAGGATTCTAGATAAAAATACGTAAAAATACCTAATAAATGCGCAACGTAGCCCCAACTTTCAAGAAAACTAAACTTGTATAAAAGGACTGATCTTATTTTTAAACTATTTTCAACCCTTTTTCTTTGCGACAGAAAATTTACGTCTTTAAATATTGAGAAGTCTGAGTAATCGCACATACGACGAAAAAACAATGGGACACGCACACGACATCTGTCGGCTGTACTTTCATTTACTCACTGAACCTTACCTCTAGTACAATAAAAAAAATGATTTATTCATCCAGTGGCGTTAAATGTTGCATGCCTTGTTAAACCATGCCAATAATGTATACCATTCTGTTGAAATCCAGTTGCGTTAAATGTTGTATGCCTTGTTAGACCATGCCAATAATGTATACCATTCTGTTGAAATCCAGTGGCGTTAAATGTTGCATGCCTTGTTAGACCATGCCAATAATGTATACCATTCCGTTGAAATCCAGTGGCGTTAAATGTTGCATGCCTTGTTAGACCATGCCACTAATGTATACCATTCCGTTGAAATCCAGTGGCGTTAAATGTTGCATGCCTTGTTAGACCATGCCAATAATGTATACCATTCCGTTGAAATCCATATGAATTATACGATACATTAATTCATATGAGTCCTACCATTCCCTTTTAACTACTGGATAAGTAGAGATACGGAGCACTAACACCCTTATAATTTGAGTAAAAACATTTTGAATCAACGCTTCTAATCCATCAACGCTTCATTCCTTGATTGTGCGGATTACCGCACATTATTACATTCTTCCTTGATTGTGCGGATTACCGCACAATCAAGGAATGTAACAAGCTACAGCGGCTGTTCCCTGAGACATATATTCTAGATCTTTTCAAGCCAGAATGAACCTTCTAAGTCTGCGTGTATCATCTTCAACCACATCGTCGCTT
This sequence comes from Erannis defoliaria, assembly GCA_905404285.2. Taxonomy (NCBI): domain Eukaryota; kingdom Metazoa; phylum Arthropoda; class Insecta; order Lepidoptera; family Geometridae; genus Erannis; species Erannis defoliaria. The sequence continues at coordinate 554,376 of FR990082.1, read as the reverse complement.
ACCAACTGGCGAGTTAGAAGTCAACCACAAACTTAAAGGTGCAAAAAAATACCGGTGTTTCATTCATCTGGATCTTTTTAAATTTCAAGAAAAAAAAACGTTTTTTTAATTATTACTCATAGGCTTGTTACCTCATCGAGTGTTTAATTAAAATCCACGCTTCCCCACTAGGGGAGGTACGTTGGTAGGGACTAGTGGAATAGGCCTTTTATGAAGCTAACAGAATTGGTACTGGTTAAATGCAGTAATAGATTTGATTTAGAACTTTCCAGACCATTATAGTCCTCTGGACTATAATGGTCTGTTTCTGTCGACCATTTCAAGTCCTGTGGTTTGTAAGTCCAAGTCTAGAGTTGAACGTTTGAGTTATAGTCCGTCTAGACTTCCAATAATACCTGTTAGTCTAACGTAGACGAATTTGAGTTGATTTAAAGGCTAATTCGATCGGATTACGAAGTCAAAGAAGGTATTTAATATTAATAATTTCTTTCTTTTGTGAAGCTGGGATTCAACTGTCCCTGGAGTATTTAGTTATTAAATCAAGCTTTGACTTGATAAGTGAGGCTAGGGATTAAGTATTGGTTCTGATACGAGCACAGAGCTCAATATAAGAGATGCTTACTCAAATTATAGAGACTGTAAGATATAACATTTTTGTTATTTTGAATGTTTTATCAACTAATAGTAATAGGCGAATGGTATTCGCATTAGATATTTACGATGAATAGCAAGGAGTTATTGTATGTTTACGACAACAATATAAGAGGATGAGTACACCCAAAATGGCTTTATTTGTGTTAATGTTTTGCCAAATGTACTAATTCGACAGCACTGAAAAAAATATATGTTAATCTAGCTAGATCATGTTTCCTAGTTGGCTATTGTTTCGAAAACATGTATGCAAATAATTTTCTCGATGGAAAAAAATCGTTAAATAACATCTAAAATGAATTTCTAAATCAATTATTCTTTGTATTTTTCTATGAAGACACATAACCAAAATTAGTAAAGGTTACGAGTAATACTTTAATCTATCTTACTATTGAACTAGTTTTTTTCTTACGCAATAACTTTATTGCAATTAATTATTTTCCAACAAAATTAATGTCCGAAACGTGGCGCAAGCGCACCGGCTTCTCTTTTTTACCTATGTAATTAGACAGAGACCACAGACGCGCGGAGGATCAGCTATTGTCAGCGTCTTAATAACATTAAAAATATGTAAAAATTCATGTTAAAATCATTCCATTTGGCGAAGGAGATCTAATAATAAAGTTAGTTAGTAGTTGCTTCGCTCTTCTTCGTTTATATAAATGCTTGATGCACTTTCGGCTCTTATCTACAAAATCGTGCGTCAAGTTTGTGAACAGAAATAGTAACGGTTACGAATTAAGACGCGTTGCTAATGTAGTCCTCCCGTAACGTTATACGCCTTTCACACTCGTACAATAAGACACAGTCTTGTGTTATATATTTATCGCGCTATTCAACGGGGTAGGAACTCGAACGGCGCCGGAAAGAAAACACCGGAAGCACCGAGACGGCCTAATGGAGGGCTCTATGTTTCGCAAGTAGGGTTGTCGCACGATTCTCTATTTCATCGGGCAGTAAAATTCTTTTTATGCCGTCATTGGGAGGAAATGGGAATTGAAAAGGCAAAGGGCACCTTGCAACCCATTTTTTATTTACTTGCTAAACTAGATGATAGCCAATTTTTTTCCAAATATGTACAGTAACATCTCGCATCTAGGTTTATGCTATGTTCAAAATTATTATTCGATTTTTTTCGTAAACGTGGTTTAGCCTCTGAATAGTTGTTCCGTCTTTTGTCTTTTCCTTTCTTTCAAATTCGTAACGAGGCAGATAAAGACAAAAGACGGGGTAACTATTCTGAATATTCACGTTTATAATAAAGCCCTGATATTTGGGCGAAGAAACAATTTTAGCAGCCTGATAAGCATGAGATTGTTTACGCAGTGGTCAAGCAATTAACTAAAAGTAGATTTTAATTGACGTATCAATTAAAGAAAACCCCTTACCGCACAATCAAGGAATGTAACAAGCTACAGCGGCTGTTCCCTGAGACATATATTCTAGAGATTACCGCACAATCAAGGAATGTAACAAGCTACAGCGGCTGTTCCCTGAGACATATATTCTAGATCTTTTCAAGCCAGAATGAACCTTCTAAGTCTGCGTGTATCATCTTCAACCACATCGTCGCTTACCAACTGGCGAGTTAGAAGTCAACCACAAACTTAAAGGTGCAAAAAAATACCGGTGTTTCATTCATCTGGATCTTTTTAAATTTCAAGAAAAAAAAACGTTTTTTTAATTATTACTCATAGGCTTGTTACCTCATCGAGTGTTTAATTAAAATCCACGCTTCCCCACTAGGGGAGGTACGTTGGTAGGGACTAGTGGAATAGGCCTTTTATGAAGCTAACAGAATTGGTACTGGTTAAATGCAGTAATAGATTTGATTTAGAACTTTCCAGAGCATTAGAGTCCTCTGGACTATAATGGTCTGTTTCTGTCGACCATTTCAAGTCCTGTGGTTTGTAAGTCCAAGTCTAGAGTTGAACGTTTGAGTTATAGTCCGTCTAGACTTCCAATAATACCTGTTAGTCTAACGTAGACGAATTTGAGTTGATTTAAAGGCTAATTCGATCGGATTACGAAGTCAAAGAAGGTATTTAATATTAATAATTTCTTTCTTTTGTGAAGCTGGGATTCAACTGTCCCTGGAGTATTTAGTTATTAAATCAAGCTTTGACTTGATAAGTGAGGCTAGGGATTAAGTATTGGTTCTGATACGAGCACAGAGCTCAATATAAGAGATGCTTACTCAAATTATAGAGACTGTAAGATATAACATTTTTGTTATTTTGAATGTTTTATCAACTAATAGTAATAGGCGAATGGTATTCGCATTAGATATTTACGATGAATAGCAAGGAGTTATTGTATGTTTACGACAACAATATAAGAGGATGAGTACACCCAAAATGGCTTTATTTGTGTTAATGTTTTGCCAAATGTACTAATTCGACAGCACTGAAAAAAATATATGTTAATCTAGCTAGATCATGTTTCCTAGTTGGCTATTGTTTCGAAAACATGTATGCAAATAATTTTCTCGATGGAAAAAAATCGTTAAATAACATCTAAAATGAATTTCTAAATCAATTATTCTTTGTATTTTTCTATGAAGACACATAACCAAAATTAGTAAAGGTTACGAGTAATACTTTAATCTATCTTACTATTGAACTAGTTTTTTTCTTACGCAATAACTTTATTGCAATTAATTATTTTCCAACAAAATTAATGTCCGAAACGTGGCGCAAGCGCACCGGCTTCTCTTTTTTACCTATGTAATTAGACAGAGACCACAGACGCGCGGAGGATCAGCTATTGTCAGCGTCTTAATAACATTAAAAATATGTAAAAATTCATGTTAAAATCATTCCATTTGGCGAAGGAGATCTAATAATAAAGTTAGTTAGTAGTTGCTTCGCTCTTCTTCGTTTATATAAATGCTTGATGCACTTTCGGCTCTTATCTACAAAATCGTGCGTCAAGTTTGTGAACAGAAATAGTAACGGTTACGAATTAAGACGCGTTGCTAATGTAGTCCTCCCGTAACGTTATACGCCTTTCACACTCGTACAATAAGACACAGTCTTGTGTTATATATTTATCGCGCTATTCAACGGGGTAGGAACTCGAACGGCGCCGGAAAGAAAACACCGGAAGCACCGAGACGGCCTAATGGAGGGCTCTATGTTTCGCAAGTAGGGTTGTCGCACGATTCTCTATTTCATCGGGCAGTAAAATTCTTTTTATGCCGTCATTGGGAGGAAATGGGAATTGAAAAGGCAAAGGGCACCTTGCAACCCATTTTTTATTTACTTGCTAAACTAGATGATAGCCAATTTTTTTCCAAATATGTACAGTAACATCTCGCATCTAGGTTTATGCTATGTTCAAAATTATTATTCGATTTTTTTCGTAAACGTGGTTTAGCCTCTGAATAGTTGTTCCGTCTTTTGTCTTTTCCTTTCTTTCAAATTCGTAACGAGGCAGATAAAGACAAAAGACGGGGTAACTATTCTGAATATTCACGTTTATAATAAAGCCCTGATATTTGGGCGAAGAAACAATTTTAGCAGCCTGATAAGCATGAGATTGTTTACGCAGTGGTCAAGCAATTAACTAAAAGTAGATTTTAATTGACGTATCAATTAAAGAAAACCCCATCATGGCGAAATCACACCAAAATTAGGCGACGGTCTCGTGTCTCCCCAGACATCAGGATTTTTCAGTCCTGGTGTCTCCCCCACGATAGATATAAGAACTTACTTTTAAAATAATATTTTGAGTACTCCTGTACCTTCACCTCTACCTTGTCAAGCATGTCTTATGGCTGAAATGCTGCTGATTACGCGAGTAAGTAGGTACGTTTTTCTTGACATTAGAATTATTTTTGTGGTTTCATTCAATGTAATGCTTAACTTGGGGGTGGGTACAGGAGTATTCAAAATAATATTTTAAAATTAAGTTCTTATATCTCCCTGGCCTGGGGGAGACACCAGGAATGAACTGAAAATCCTGATCTCCCAGGGGACATCAGGGGAGACACCGTCACCCAAAATTATAAATGTGAATGTCAAGTTTGTCGGTATGTGCGTGTGAATGGATTTGGTATAGAGGTAGCTTATACCTTGAAATAACACATAGCCTACTCTTTCTATCCCAGTAATCGCGAGTGCAACCGCTGCTAGTACTTTAAGAAACAGTGCAGCAGCCCTGACCGAATCTCGAGTACAAAGAAGGGCTACTCTAACAGTTTACTTCAAACGTGTTAGGGTTGTTACGAGCTTAAAATTTTCTCGATCCATTTCGCGTGCACCAGATGGGGTAGAGTCTTAATAGCAGTTTTACGAGCATCCATTTATGATGAGCGTGCTTTAGAATACTTTTATGAGATTAGAAAGAGATGAGTTCCTATATAAGTATCAAGTAAGATTGAATTAGAAAAATAAAAATATGAACGTATTCGTCGAAATCGTTACAGTACGGAATAGCTTGTACCGATCGATTATTATCAATAAGTACGGTCAGCAAAACTCAGACGCAAGTCAACCAATTGAACGTCAACACTTATCCGTTAATCTGGCGTGAAGCCTGAACAGCGGCCGGAAAATCTCACAAACGCCTGAAACGTTGAACCCGGCCGTCAAAATGTTTTATTCATTAATCTACTTTAAAGAAGTCCGAAAACAGCGATTTGTAAGTAAAGTATAAAGAAACGACCGAGATTACTCCATTAAAATCACATCGGGAGGAGACTTAATTGGAGATAAGTTTGGGATTTATCAAGGCCTTTTATTTTTTGTTTTACTGTGTGGCTCCACCTAGAGCTTGCTTTGACAAATTCACGAATAAATATTAATGTAAAACAACTAAGTGAGAAAATTAGATGCAGATATGCTATTCGTACATGTTCATAGCTAATTTGTAATTATTGATTGCTCTATGAACTGGAAACCGTTAGTTATACATTCCATAGTCTCCACCGGGATCCTTGGGATTTATTATTCTTGCATCCCCAGATAACCCAATCATTGAAGATACTGGGAATCAGCAAGGATCAGCGTCTATGATGACGTGGGATACGCTGGGAATAAACCTTTTATAAAATGCAAACGAGTGTGTGTACCTCTTTCATTCAAACCAAAGGAATTCTGAAGTTTAAAGAAATTAAATTGAATGTGTTTTTCTGCATAAATAAACAGCTTGGAGGGCCAAACAGTTTTAATCAGTAAAAATAATTATGGTTGCTGAGGGATCGTCAAATCGGACGAAAACCGCGGACTACATAAAAACCAAACAATGAAACAGAAAATTTAAATTGTTCAGTGAATGCGAGAGGATAAACTGATTATATTGTAATGAGATGTCTCGTCAACAGATTACGTCAGTCTTCATCAGCATCTCTTCGTGATCAACTCTAATTAAAAAATAATGACTCATCTCGACCACGAATTCAAGACTCTTATCGTTTGACTTTACAAATGTAATAAAAATCACTACACTTTTATATAACAGTAATAACTATAAAAGTAAATTTTATGAAAGACTAGTTTTTGTCCGCGGCTTTGCTCGTGTTCTTTACGAAAGCTGACGTCAATAAGCATCCAGCTTTGTATCAATTAAATAACTTTAAAAATCAGATCAGCAGTCTCAGAAATTATATCTTAAATCTATTCTATACACACTATAAATTTTACCTCACACATTATCAGTTTAGATATATTGTTAAGAGGGAATCCTGTCTGCGATTCTCCATACAAACATATTCCCCCAATTTTTTTCGTAGATGCCTCTAGAGCAATTTTATAAATTAGTTGTTTAAAAAAGGAAATGAGAGAGACATGTCTAAGGAAGACAAAGATTGCTCTAGATGCATTGTCCAGGAAGAAAATAGGGGAACACGCTTGTATGGGGAATCGCAGACCGGATTCCCTCTTAAGAGTGTTCGGTAGCATTAGAAACAGCTTTTTCAATTCATATTATGGCGGCGTAGCTCGTCTCTTCGATAAAGTCAAATTAACTACGTAACATCTACGGTTCAACTGCGAAATTAAGTATCAAAATTAATCTTTCAAGTTAGAAGACGAAGCGCGTTTTAACATCCATGACTGTTGAAAATCTTCAAAATGCCATTAATCACTTTAATGAAGAGAGAAAAATCAAACTAATCAATACATTAAGTACCAAGGAACTATAATTCTCAGCAGTTAATCCCTCAAGTCCCATTTATAAAGTACATTCCGTGTGATACGTCCCCCGTTATTTAAATGACTAATCTGAATTGCTAATTCCCCAGTAACTTAACGGTAACATTGTTTTTTTTTGTCCGGCATTGGAATACACTAAGAGGACGGTATTGAAATTTTACGAATATTTTGGGAATCATTATTTATAAAGCGCTAAATAGCGTCTGTCTTCGGGTTTATTTGGGGTGTTATTTTTAACGAATATCCTTTTGCGGAAACATTTTGCGAAAGGGACATTGTGCGATAGGGACGTTTTGCGTGGAGTAGACATTATAGGAAAGGGACATTCTGCGACGGAGCCTATCCATGCCCATATTTCTAATTCTTCTGACTCCATTTTATCTTGAATTATTCTAAAAGCAACCGGTCAACTGAGAATTGATTTCGCGTAGAGGGTATCGTATTACTACGCAAAACCAAATATTTATTTTTTATTTGCAAAAAGTATTTTCATTCATTCCTTCAGTTTAAAATTTTTAGCATATATAGGTCATATTCACACTTGCCTAGTTTTTAATTGTTGATTTACTGGGTTATCTAAGGCGCATCAATGTCACCAATTTGGGTTATTGTATGTATTACTATTATTACGATAGAATAAAGACATCATACTTAGGTATTAGTGATTATAGATTACCATGCTAGTAATAAGTGAAATATTTAAGACCTGTTTTTATTTTTTGTTAAGCGTGTGTAATAATAAATAATAAATAATAATAAATAGTAGGGTTAGGTGTACACCGTAAAAAAATATCTTTTCATCACACTTGCTCGTAAAGTGGATCTTATTACATCGGTTTTAGGCTCATAATCCAAGCTATTACGCACGCGTGCTTTTTACTTTACATTACGGCACTTGTGCTATAATAGGTATAACCCGGTAAAGTCAAGTTTGTACGTGACTGCAATTAGACGTATGTATACGAAGCACTCTTAATATAGTCGGGTAATACTTACAGTTTTTTGTAATACCAACAAAGAATTCTTATGCCGCTGAAGTAAATGTCAACCTGCGCGCGCATTGCTGGTTTGGGCGCCATTTTCCGCAAATTTTGGTTGACGTTTTCGCTGTGTGGTTGATTATTATCAAAAAAAGTTTGTTTTTTCCTCGCAAGTGTGATGAAAACAGTCGTATGGAACTCTTGTGCTATGTTAGTCATTACGCTCTCGGCTTCCTTATCGCGCTCACCTGCGGCTCGCGTGCATAATACCGCCATTAGTGTAATGACCAACATAGCACACTTGTATCATAATGTACTATTTCATCACACTTGCTCGTAAAGTAGATCTTATTACATCGATTTTAGGCTCATAATCCAAGCTATTATACACGCGTGCTTTTTACTTTACATTACGGCACTTGTACTTTAATAGGTATAACCCGGTAAAGTCAAGTTTGTACGTGACTGTAATTAGACGTACGTGTACGAAGCACTCTTAATATAGCCGGGTAATCTTACAGTTTTTTTGTAATACCAACAAAGAGTTCTTATGCCGCTGAAGTAAATGTCAACCTGCGCGCGCATTACTGATTTGGGCGCCATTTTCCGCAAATTTTGGTTGACGTTTTCGCTGTGTGGTTGATTATTATCAAAAAAAAATGTTTTTTTCCTCGCAAGTGTGACGAAAACAGTCGTATGGAACTCTTGTGCTATTAGTCATTACGCTCTCGGCTTTCTTATCGCGCTCACCTGCGGCTCGCGTGCATAATACCGCCTTTAGTGTAATGACCAACATAGCACACTTGTATCATAATGTACAATTTCATCACACTTGCTCGTAAAGTAGATCTTATTACATCGATTTTAGGCTCATAATCCAAGCTATTATACACGCGTGCTTTTTACTTTACATTACGGCACTTGTACTTTAATAGGTATAACCCGGTAAAGTCAAGTTTGTACGTGACTGTAATTAGACGTACGTGTACGAAGCACTCTTAATATAGCCGGGTAATCTTACAGTTTTTTTGTAATACCAACAAAGAGTTCTTATGCCGCTGAAGTAAATGTCAACCTGCGCGCGCATTACTGATTTGGGCGCCATTTTCCGCAAATGTTTGTTGACGTTTTCGCTGTGTGGTTGATTATTATCAAAAAAAAATGTTTTTTTCCTCGCAAGTGTGACGAAAACAGTCGTATGGAACTCTTGTGCTATTAGTCATTACGCTCTCGGCTTTCTTATCGCGCTCGCCTGCGGCTCGCGCGCATAATACCGCCTCTAGTGTAATGACCAACATAGCACACTCGTATCATAATGTACTATTATACCATTTCCCCTTTAAAGCTTATTTTATTCACTGAAAACAGTAAATAAAATCATTTTTAATCACTATTTTCGTGTTTGAATTTAGGCACACCATAAACCACAAATAATATTTATTTGACCTCCATCTCAATGATATACAACCTCCGTTCGTAATAATTAAATTTTTCTTTTTCTCGTAGTCATGGTAAGATAGTATGCAACTCTTGAATAAAACGGATTTATATCGAGGGCCATGAATCACCCGCGTTGCTCAGGATTCTAACATTATTTAGGTACAGTTAAAATATTTAATCTGTTATTCAAATTTGCAATAACAAATTCAAGCATAATCAGCCTTTGTTTTCAATCTCGACTTATTAATTTTAATGACTTATTACACATTCAATATCGCACAAAACATCCAACTCCCTGCTAAGATATTCATGAGCATTAAAAAGTTTCAGCAGAAACAGATTCTGTTTCTCAGAGATTCCTTGCTGGGAATATTATTTTCTAACAATAAAACTCGTCTAATCACCTGTGTCTTGAACGGGAGACGTCTATTTGCGCCAGATAATCTTTACAGCTCATCTTTTTCAATTTGGCATCATTGGTAATTCCAATTTTTTTTTTTTTTGTTTTGCATTATATAAAATTTAATTTTGGTTTAATAACACAAACATCTATAATATTTACATATGTACAAAACTTAAAATAAATATTTAAACTATATACTAAAAACTACTTATTTACAATTAAAAAAAAAACCGTAGTACCTATAAAACAAAAACGCCGTTTGCTTTATATTATTTTTATACTACGACAAAACATCATATATTTGATCGAAGATATTATCATATTAAAACAGTTTTGCTGTATTATCTTAGTAGTAACGAGCAAGTAGGGTGTTTTTTACTAATTCATTAAAAAGCTTTGAAGGGCGATCAAAAAGTAATGAATAAGTATTTTAATCACCTATCTGGGGCTAAATATGGATGGTATGGTGTGAAATGTCCATCAATATTGTTTTATTTAATAGAGTGACGAGTCGAGCGAGACGTTCGCCTGGTGGTAAGCATCACGTCTGCGCATAACAGAAGCATGCCAGAATTGTGAACTTGCGAACAGAATCCTGCGCAACAGTGCACTACGGCACGGCATTTGTCATCCTGAGCATTTGAGATACATATTACGTGTCAAATCTCTTCATACTCAAACTCAGTCATTTCTCTGGTAACATTGCCCTTCAAACCGAAACACAGTAATACTTGCACACTACTGCTTAGCGGTTGAATAATTGGCAAAGGTATGGTACTTTCCTAGGTAGACTCTGCAATAGAGTCCTACCACTACAAAAATCTATTTATGGAACGTCGTAAAAAACAACGCGAGGTGACATGTGTTAAGCTAATGGAATTTTTGTTAAATAGGCTAATATTTCAAATCATACATAAACTAGGATGCTAAGTTCAGATACACTTATTCTTACTTTTAAAGATCCTTGTAATCTGGAACTAACGAGTGCCCTATTGTATAGATTTGTCTCAAATCAAGGTACAAACAAGCTTCGAGCGTACTGCTAAAGCATTCCCTAAAGAATTCCTCGAACAAAAATACAATTTTCTTGCTTTGTCGTGCTTAATACATGCATGGGTTCGTTAATAATGTACCAGGGAATCATGAACGGCGAAGAGTAATGAAATATTCAGCCGAGAGAGCTACCATTCATTCCGCGCAGAGGAAAAATGACGCAATCGCTATGATGAAATGTGGCTGCTATTGTTTCAAAATTAAACGTTCTCCTCCAATTTTGTATTTAAAATTAATTAAAGCCGCTAACTTTTGTGAAGGGCTTTTCTATTTAGCAGTAGCACAGTTATGCTTCATTCTATCACAGCTGTAGTACGTAATTTTATTAATATTTAATACTGTTTGCGCGCTGAGCCGTCTCGACGAGCTGTATTAAATAACTAATTATTTATATTAAATACGTTTGTTACAGTTCGTTAATCAAGTACCTACTTTCTTTTGTAGGTACGTAGTCTACATCATTCGTATTTACCTACAGAACGGTTTTTACGCGTATTGAAAAAAAATACACAGAATCATTTTTTGTTACCAGCGCTCGCCAGTTTTTGGCATGTTCTTTGCCACATTTCATTATGGTTATTTATTACTAAAATCTAGTTCCCTCGTGTATTAAATATATTTCCTCATGTATAAAATATATTTATTAAATGACAACATACTAAGATTAGTTATTTTATATTACGTAATAGATATGTATAAGTACTCAAGTTTACTTACGTGTTCAGCATTATTACAATCTTACCTACGTGTCTAAATATTCCACTTCTCGCCGGGTCTACGTTTCACAATAAATATTCGTAGCTATATAATAATTGTTTTTGCCCAGAATTAGGTCACTCCAGTGACCTAAGTATTTATTAAATATGTTAGAATAACTTTTATTTCGTTATTTAAATATGACATGTAACTTATGGAGTTTGCCATAAAATACTGAAATGGATTAGGAGGAAGAATAACACTCCTCAATTTCTGACAGTCGGTTAACCGTTCATCGGCCACACGTGCGTGACGTTATCACGTAAAACACAAGTGCTGCCATCTCCCACGTCCCGACCTGTGATATCTTTACAGCCCATTTTTTCTCGACCCATTTTATCACGAAAATACGTGACCTATGTAAGAAATGAAGGAAAATTACTTGTACAATACGGGAAAATTAGAAGAAATAAGGTCGTGACACATGTGCAAAAACAACTCATTTAACGCCTGGTGTTTTGTGCATTGTATTGTTCACCTCTTGGGTAACTGCCACATTTATATTTTCTTATCAATTTGTAAATAGGCTAGCGTTTGACCCTTTTGTTAGAAGAAACTCGAAACTGTAAACCTTCAAATGTATCTGTAAATCTTTAAATATATAATAATCATCAAAAGTGCGCTATGTACGTCGTTTCTTTTTGAGAAGCGAAGTCATTTATTTTATCTAATTTGATTAAAAATCATATACCAATGATTAAGTGAGAATCTGGTGAGCGATTTTACATACAAACGTATTCCCGTATTTTCTTTCTGGATAATGAATCTAGAGTATAGAGCAATTTTTTTTTATAAAGTCTGAGTCTACTGTAGACGTGTCTCTGTCATTTTCATTTTTTCTGAAACGAATAGCCAAAAACAATACAACGCTTTAAATATCTTTATAGTAATTTTTGGAGGGTTATTTTTTCTACGTCTACAGCAGACCTAGAAATTATTAAAAAAAATGCTCTAGAGGCATTATCCAGGAAGAAAATAGGGGAATAAGTTTGCACGTTGTCGGTGATAAGGTCAAATAATAAAACAGAGTGTGAGCTGGACTCCGCACCGAAGGTTCCGTCGAACACAAAATGTAGTACCTGGGGTAGACGGAACCTTCGGTGCAACCTTGAAGCTCATTTAATTACGTTGGACAAAACCCCTATAAAAATCTTAAGATAGAAAAACATTATAGATCGTTCTGTAATTTATGAGAATAAAATACTCGGCTTTGTTAGCACAATATTAGCATATTTTTTATGCAATTTATGAGTTTCAAAGCTTTCAAAAAGGCGGATTTTGTAATCGGATATCTTTGTTGTGGAAACAAACAAATGTGTCGGAAACATGCCCACAATAGACACACAGACAATGAAATGTGAATGTGTTTAGTATGTAAAATGGTGTCCGGGCGGTAATGGTACTGGGTACACACGGTCCCTGCTTTTTAAAGATTTATAATATTAATAAATGTACTGTATAATATTCCATCTTTTACAAGTCACTTATATGTTTACATCTTAATCAGATTTTATGCATCAAAAACTGGCAAAACTATAAAAGATCTAATAATGGAAATTCGTATCCATTAAACATCTAAACATTAAAACGTAATATTTATTTATCATTTAATATTTTTATGTAACTAATAAGGGAACACAAATAAATATTATTTTAATCTTCAAGTAAATGTGAAAAAGTCCACAGAAATAATTTGAAAATATTCGACGCAAAACCATTGTCGTACTGAGCTAGCGCGAATTTTCCGTGTTCTTGAAAATTTGCAAGTTTTATAAAACAGGAAGCGCGACAAAAAAATATAATGTTTCGAGGAAAAATAACAGGTGAGCAGCGACGTAAAGAGCTTAACTCAATTATAAAACGGTTGCGAGAGAGACGCGTTTCTCGCTCACTTGCCCAAGAGGCTCTTTCCAGCTTAATGTCCAGCTTTATACCAACCTCTTTGTGGTTACTTGTCCCCTAATAACCATGAAAACTTAATGTACCCGTGACGTTTTTATCCCTCGAGAATTTTAACATGATCGTCCTAAAAAAATGTTTTCCGAGGATCATTTTGATAAACGAGAACTCTGACCTATTTAGGGGTGTCATTTATTATTCATCTTGCTTAACGCTGGTATACTTTAACTTAGAAAACATACGCCTCTTAAAAGAAAAACGAAACGGAATAGTGGGCTAATCCGCAATATGTATGTAATTATTGAATCAGGGCAAGAAAGGGTCGACTCCAGAAACAGGGTACAGAGGGAAAGGCCCAATAAAATGGTATAATATTGGTTGATATAAGTATAGTACGGTAAACAGATACTAAATTTTCTATATACGCTCTTTGGTATGAAAAAAGATCTTATGTTCGGAAATGATATAATACGATACAAACTGGGGACAAATCTGTCAGAACGTCTCCTTTAACTATTCATCTCCTAATTAATGTCAAAACCAACGAGTAAACTCAACATACGATTAGCTATAGCAACCCCACTAATTGGACGCCTGCTATCGACACAGATAATTAATATCACACGTTATAACACGGCGTAGCATTATATATCGGTGTAGCCAAAGATATCAAAATGTAACGATAGGTCTTAATGAAGATTTGCGTCCCAAAATGTTAAATACAATGTCGTATTTATTATAAGAATAACCTTTTATTGGGCTGTTCCTTACTGATCATTGGTCTACTCATACTTAAAAAAAAACTCAATTATTATTCGCTTTTAAAAATGCTCTCGAAGCAAAAAGACCCCTAATTCGACGGGGGTGTCGTTGGGAGGCTCGTAGGTAGTTCTGCTGTTCATCTTCTCGGTCCATCATCAGATCTGCTCACTGGTACCGTAATCATTTACTTCGGACAAGGATGTCCGATCTCGGCTCGATGGAATTAGGGAAAGCCGTCCTAAGATCGTTTCTAACAAATATTGAAATTTGTACTGTATGAACGAAAAGAAAAATTAACGAAGAATTTTATTGCAGAAGTCGTAATTTCCTTCCTCTAATTATATCGCCACTAACTAAGTATATAAGTAGAATAACTAGTCAGTTATCTGGTTCCAATAGTACATGCTTTGCTTAGTTTGGGGCTAGATGGCGCTGTGTGAAAATGTCCATCAACTACTTTCGTATCGCTCTCAAGTAAGGTACGAGGAACGAAATTTGCGTGCGACACTGGAGAGGTGTATACTCGTACATATCACCGAATCGATACCATTCAGAACCTTTTATTTGCCCTGTCCTTACGAAGTAATCAGTGGATGTAACATAACGGTCGTTATATTATAACTTCCGTTACAACGTAGCGGAGATGTGTGAGTGGCACCACGATTCATCAGTATGATTAATAAGTAATTTGTTGTATTGAGGAGGGAAATTGCTCGGCGTTTGAGTATTTATATCACAAATATGTGAATACAACCTGTATTCACACATTTTGTTATAACACCTTGCGGTGACAAAACCACTAAAATGTGTGCCAAGATAATTTTGACGTAGTAGTTACGTAGGGATGTGAAAGTGTTACAACTAAGCTACTTGTGGGTAGGAAAGCATTTAGATAATTATGTAAATGAATTCATAAGACAGTATGGACTTTTGCTGTTATTGGTTCCTATTTGATCTCCACTGCCTTCACGCATAGTAGATTTATTTAGCTGCGGCTGCGTGCAGTAAAAAAGAAAAGGAGTGAACGCGCCGTAAATTAAATAAATGCTGATGGCAAGAAAACTACGAAATCAATTACAATTATTTCAAGTATAACGCTTCAACAAAATTGGATTCTTTTTTTAAAATTGCATATTCATTATTATGAGGAACATTATAGCGTGAAGACGCTCTAATTTATTTTATTAGAAATAAAAATAGGAAAAGATCATATTAAAAATTCAATAAAAAAATATATATATATATAAATTAAACGCGTAATTTATCAAGATAGCTGATCTTAATCATTGTCTTAATTTCCCTAAAATATAATCCTTAGAGATATATTAAAGACACGAAAGCGTTTAAACACCGATACAAAGCTGGCATTGTAAGTCAAGTAATAGGACTAACAACTCAAAGATGTCAAAGTATTCCGTGTAGATCTATCTGTTGTTCAACTTGAGCACAACATTATCTTAATAGCCGGAGTAAATTCCCAGCGTAATTTCTTCGTTCATTAATAACTGACAAACCTCCTCGTCTGTGCTAAGCCTCTGGTACTTTGTGCGCTCGATGGTCTCATTTCCGGGGCCATATTCGACTCTACGTCTCTGAAATTAAGAGCCGTGGTAATGACAGTCTTAAGTCTAATCCTCTTCTTGTAGAGCGTTTAAGAAATGCTAACAATTAATAATTAAGATCGTTGGAGACCGTCCTCGGTTAACAACCGATCGGCGACGGAGGCGTACTAAAATTTAATAAGGGACCACGGATCAAAGCTTATTACGATTCCTTGGGGACTGTGAAGCTTTTGTTGCTTCTACTTAAGATGTTTTTTTTGGGTTCCGCACCTTGAAAGGAAAAAAGGAACCCTTATAGGATCACTCCGTTGTCCGTCTGTCCGTCTGTCTGTCTGTCTGTCTGTTAAGACCCTTTTTCTCTAGAACGCGTGTAAATATCAAATACGTATGTCCACGGTTCCTTGGAGCTGTAAAATCAAGCTTGTAAGTCAACACAATAAAAAAATAACAAAATAATAATTTTAAATAACGTAAAAAATTACGGCCATTTTTGCGAGATTTTAGATTGAACTAAATCAAAATTCATAGGGTACTTCCCGTTGCCCTAGATTCATGAAATTTGGCAAGAAGCAAGGTCTCATAACAGTAGTTATGGGGAAAATCTGAAAATTGATTATTTGGAGATATACCGTCATTTCTCAAGCCAAAACTTAAATGGTTATTTTGTTTCTTTAGTTCCCAAACAAATACTATATGGCGCTAGCTAGAAAAAACTCGCACACTCCGTTTGCCGTTTTTAGGTCGATTCGATCTATGACCAGGGGGGTTTCACTCCGCAGTTTAGGTATGTTCGGCCGGCGCTCCGCGCCGCGAGGACATTGCAAGGCTGAGGTCAGTGGCCGCCCGCACGCTAGCCACGTCGCACGTAACTTTTATTTGTACTTAGTTTTGAAAACAACAAGAAAAGATATGTCTGAGTTATCACCACACACATATTTATTTCGCTGTTGGCGTATTGAACGAAAGTGGAAATTATTTTAGGGTTTCGTACCCAAAGTGAATCCGACTGTACCCTGTTATTAAGCCGCCTCCGTGTCTGTCTATCTGTCCATCTGTCTTTCCGATCTTTAATTAATGAACTATAATCTCGTGAATCGTAATAGATAGCCGGATGAAATATTCACTGAATATTTGTTACTATCGTGGATTACCTAGTACTTGTGGTGGTACGGAACCCTCGTTGTTCGAGTCGCAAGTACGAGTCAGACTTCACGGCTTTATTTTTTTAAATACACAATGTAACATACTCCAGACAGAGTAGTTGAATAAGAAAAGCGTATACAAAACAGAAGATATAGACTGCATGTAGATATGAAAATGTTCGCCAACTAAAGTAGGTATAAGGAAAGTAATACGAAAGCGTTTTTCTTTAGCCTCTAGATAGAAAAGTTTTCACGACTATGTAACAACACTACTTAGCAGAACTTTCGACTTAATCATTCGGCATTCGGTGATTCGCCAATCTGTGAGCATACCAAGAAACCGACATGTTGACTCCTTAGCATTAGAGTATATCAACTAAGGCAAGAGAGAACGAGACTGATGCCTTTCTAATTTCCATGATTGATTCAAAGAAAGGGGTGAATTTAAACCCTCAATCACCATCTTACTGTGTAGATACGGTTTCTAGTTAAAGTTAATTTAAGGTTGCTACTCAAGCAAATTAAGTACTTACCGAAAAAGCTTTGAGGAAAACCAAGCACTGTATGATTCCCTCCATAGTGTCTCCAGTTAGGCAGAAGGTTCCAGTGAGATGGCGTCCTTTCTTATCACCGATGGCAGGGGCGGCGGCCAGGCTCGCGTGGACTAGCGCGCCCCTAGGGCGAGCGTCGCGTGTCGCTCCGAGCACACCTGGCAGGGGGGCCCCTTCCATCAAGCGGGCCAGCGGGTCCATGCCCCCGCTTTCAACAAACACTCATCCTTCTTGAAAACGTTTATATCAAGCTTGGTTTTATGGGCTCTGGTCTTTGCTGACTAGGGTTTAGATCGATGATTGATGAAGGATCTTTTTAGTTTTTGACACATCGATTGGCACTGGATAAACGATTTTTTGAGATGAATAACTCTTTGGCACTATTTAGGTTCGACAGAATTTTCGCTTTTCTTTTTTTAAATTCAGTTTAAAGTTTTGGCACAAGTTACGTTATCAATACGAGCAGACCTCTACCCGATGACCATTATCACTATCGATTTTGGCACACGAATCGAGTGTTGGAGCGAATGCTATCGTTTGTTTTGGCACAGAGCTCGATTCGATAACAAGCGTGGCACTTCGATTGAAACACTCATCACTGTAGGTTACCACTGTAGGAAACTGGTTACGCGCGCTCTACGTCAACTTGGGAGGAGACGGAGAACACAGAAGACTTCGAGTTGGAACTCTGGCAGAGACACTTGCACTCATCACAATGACACTTGTGGAAGTCAGGCCTCCAGCACTCACAGTTGAGCAGTACCGTAACGAGCGTGTATATCATTACAGCCATGCCCACTATCAAATAAACTTCCATGTTCACCTGCGAATTTTGTTCAATACATCAGTGGTTCCGGCGAATGTTATTATTAAATGGAATGTCGGCACATTTATCATTGAAATGGCGTCGGTTTGGGCGGCGTTCTGTCGGTATTTATGGGCCATAGGCCGACGATATGATTTACATGCGCAGCGCGGGCGCGTGTTTTCCCGAGCCACCACACACGAGTGTGAAACGAAACAGAGAAACGGTTCTAAGGGCACATAATAATGTTACTCCTTCACTACTAGGCGCGCAGCAATTAGGCTCTTATCATTATGAAGAAAAAAGAAATAGCAAAGCCATAAATACAGAATGAAAGGCCAGACGTCTACATCATAGATAAATATCTTTGTGTTGAATCATCTCCTCTTTGGTTCAATCCAACCTCCAAGGTTATACTTAACACATCAATACGTTCACTAGTAAAAGAATAACTCGTTGCGCTATCTCGGTGATAGTTTATCTGTTGATGTTCTACTCGGTGGCCGAGATACATTTTAATATAATCATTCGAAACATCGGGCGCTGCTTTGTATGCGATCGCTGTTGCATTATTTAACGTGCAGTGCAGCGAACGGAACCGCACACGTCATACGAGTAACAGCGAAATTACATTTATAAAACTTAATTATTCTATAACATTATCTCTACGTTGCGGTAATATAATTCAGTTAAAATGTATGTCATTAAAGTAAAGCATAGAACGGGGATGCAATACGCACAAGTATTTGACAAACGATTGTGTCATCAGACCTAAAAGACCAGAATAATTTATCTTCGTAGCACGATTAAAAAAACCGTAAACTAAAATGAAACTTTGAAGACAACCAGAATGGGTTAGTACTCGTAGGTATCTATATTAAACCATGTCATGTTGGGGATCTAACCGCTTACATACCTTTTTTACACACTTAACTAAACCACCCGTTATAGCTGTTTAATCGTTAATTAAAATCAACAGACAATCCTCATTTCATGCGGAATAAATTAAATACGGCAATTTATATGGAAAAGCAACGTTTTTACCCCAATTTTCTCCCCAAAATTCATCCCTAATTAACCCTTTCCGTTACGTCAAGTGGCTCACGTACGTACCAGGCGCGCAGAAACGCGAGGAGATAAACAAACTCGTTGCCGACTGATTGGGCGCATTGTGGAGGATCGCGGGTATCGCTCCTGACTCAATCAGGGCTCATTCAATCGATGCCTATAGCTATAAGATGTTATTGTACACCTATTAAACTGATATATGTACCTACTGAGAAGCGAGAAAGTTTTCGCGATGAACCATTTTATACGAAAATATTGGATGTATTTTATTCGTAAAAAAATGTGTCAGTAGGCGGAATTTGTACGGTTACAAAAATGAAAATGCCGGTGTTTATACATTCCGCATTTTTGACATTTCTTTTACTGCAACAAAAATAAAATTCTGCCCGTAAACTCGTCTGAATAGTAAGCTTCTTTACGTAGACGCTTTTCACTTATTCGTTTTATGAGACTATAAAGTTCAGAGAATTGTCCAAAAAGCCGAGCACTGCTTTATACCCGTCATAACTGAGTTACGTATAAATTCAAGCTGGGATTGAGTCTTGCGTGCTTCACAAACACTACACTTTCAAATGAAAATAAGCATTCTCATTAAGCCCCCTCTTAATTATCTACCTTTTAAGTCGCTTTATAAATTATGTGTTTACTTTTTGCTCACACAATTTCTTGGCTTATCTAGTGGTTTATTAAGCTCATCTTTTTATACTTTTGGCTATATTTAGTAAAATAATCAAATTATAATATTAAAGATTATTAATTCATCATCATAATCAGTTCATCATAGTCAACAGTTGGGCCAACTACATAAGCGTATGCTCAACTCAACTGTAATAGCTATTAAGGCGTAACAATCTGCCCATTATTCCGATTCAGAAAAAACTGTATAGCTGTTACTATAGTTAGTCACCTTCTCCCGTCCACACTATCAACTGACTACGTATATCGTCACTCCATGGAGTGTCTCCAATCATCGAGCAAACGTACGGTTTTTTTTAATTGGCAAAACTATTATTTTCATATAGCAATCGTATACTTGATAGCTACAATTCCGAATTTCCATTTCGTGTTGAAATTTAGAGTTAGATAGATCCAATATTGAGTTTCAGATGAAATATTTATGAACTAATCTACAAGCAGCTACTTCCCGGATACCCGGAGGACTTGTGATTTTAAGATAATTAGAAGTGACGATGATTTGATGTTTAACTTGTTTTCTTCTTATGGTTTCATTAATATTTTAATCGAAAACCTGTTCCGTACAAAAAGACGAACCGGAAGGCGCAGCGTAGGTAGGCCTCCCACTAGGAGGACCGACTACTCCTGTGCCGGTGGATGCAAACGGCAGGTTGTCGTACAGTGTGGCGGTCTACGGAGCAGGCCTTTGTTCGGCAGAGGACGTCTCCGGGCTGATGATGATGATTTTGGGTATTGGCGCGACGTTGAATCTACACGACTTTAAATTTACCTGACAAATTGGAACACTGCTATTATCGGAACGCAGAGTTTGAGAAACTAGCAAAATTATTAAATTCATGACCGTCGAATAGGAAAATGGTTGAAACGTGGAAATCTATAGAACCTACCAATTAGACTGCTGGACAGTCCAACTTGAATAGTTGGTTGACGAAGTTAGCTGGACATCAAGAGCAACTAGGTTACGTCGTTTGACCACTCACTTGGGAATGGAAACTACTTAATTGACTTGGTTACAAGACATAGTTTCGTACTGTGGGTCCTGTATATTTATGTGAAGTAATTCAGACTCTCGTAAAATGAATGCTCGTCTCGACAGATAAATTTTTATTGATGCTAAATGTGATGACCGGACGATGAACATCGGAGAACGTGGAGCGGTCGCAACCGCCATCATGCTGAGTTGGAGGCGGTTTGGGACACAAGGTAAACATTTATTAAATTTATGTTTTACTTTTCCGTGCTTTGTGTAATTTTGGTTTTGTTTATACTTTTGCCACAAATAAACTATTGTCTATTGAAATGGGTCCATTCTAGGAGTAATGAATCACACACGCGCGTCAAAATGCAACTGGATTAATTAAACATAGAGAATATATATTTCATTGTTATTAATGCGTATATGATAAGAAAAATGCGGGTTCAAGTCCTGCTAGACGTATAACTTCCATACTGACAATACAATTAAAAAAGGTGTTTTGTTTTGTTCTTAATCCTTAGAGCGAGCTGACTCAGTCTCAGCCTGACCCACTTCAAAAAAGTAGGTTCTCAATTCGATTGTATGTTTTTTAAAATGTATGTTACGCGATTACTCCGCCAATTATGATTTGATTTTGATTGTTTGGTAGGTGATACTTGAGAGGTGGTCCCATATAAACTTTAACAAAATTGGGTTAGTACTTAGGTTTTTAAATCAAAATAGCTAGACAAATCAGGAAAATATGAAGATCAAAAAGGTATTATGAAAACTAACGTGGTTTTGACACATTTTTGTTTTATTTATACGGGAATACTCACGTTTAATTAAATCGGATACTCCGACTATAGTTTCGATCACATCCGGTGACCTTTTTCAAAGAGTGAAAACAGAGCCCGACGCGCGTGCAGCTGCGTCCTGCTTAGCAGGAGTATCCGATTTAAATAAACGTGAGTATTCCCGTATAAATAAAACAAAAATCATCAAGGTAGTCGAAACTTAATTTTTTAAAGCGTATTATACTATTTGTTTACACTGTAGAAAAAAATACACTATAGTCACATCAAGTTAGACACTTCTATGTACTTATGTATTACCGTTTCAGAGACAAAAATAAAAAATTTAAAAATATTATTTCATGTACTCGGTGAAATTTTTATGTTTGACACAAGAAGCTCAACCGGCTGCCCATTACGAAGCTAAACATACAATCCATGACAGGTTGAACGAACGAATGTATTTAGCTTAGAGTAAGTTTAGCATACAGTCTTCGTTGGACAGGTGCGATACCCTGAAAAACTGTCAAAATCTGTATAGTCTTGATGAATTTCGCAAACACGATCAACCCTTTGTCCATTATTCAGTACCAGGAATAAAGCCTTAAACAAAAGGCTATCTAAACATCACCAGGAACAAAACAGATGCCCGATATTCCTGGTATGGACACTAGCCCAGTTTTCAGCAAAAAGCTCCTTTGTTCTGAAACAAGATACCTAAACTATGCCTTGGCAACCGCAAACTATAACAGTACTGCTTTACTTATAGAAACACACAATAATTTCTTGAACAGAGCTTCCTTGAGATATTTACGCAAATGCTCACAACATAGTCTAGAAAATTTCACACTTATTGCTAGGGAATAAGAACTAAGTGAAGATGACTCCTGGCTGTGTTCTTAAGTTTGCTTAGGACAGACATGTTTGCGTTTGTCTTTGTTGTTCTATCTCCTACCATGTTATGTTTCTTTGGTGTTATTATATTCCGAATGGACTTACGACATGCTGTATTTGGCATGGTTAAAAAGCTTAACATGTTAAAAAAGTGATATATTTTTTTAAGTAATTCTAGGCAAGACATTTCCGCGCGCGGTTGTACAGAAATTTTCATCAGATTTTTCACGTTTTTCAATTAACTAAATGTATTTTATTTTTATACTTCGCCACATAGCATTTTATGGTGATTAAAACAAAAAAATTAAAGTTATTGAAATGTCAAAGTAAAAAAATAATGTTTGGTTCACCCACGCTTGATGCGTATTTTCCGGCAGTAGTTCTTGAATGACCGCCGTAGCGCAAATATTTGAAAGCCTGCGATAAATGGAAGGGTAAGATTACGTTAATCGTCAAGATATCGAGCCTCTCTCTCTGCCTTTATCACAGAATACCCACCCCCTCCGTTTTATAAATTGTGCCAGCTTGTAGTAAATTAAGCCTGCATTTTCCCCCATTTGTTTATATCTTCCGTTCTGTTTCACAGTGCTTCCTTAGACTCCGTACAGTGATA
The DNA here is from genome assembly GCA_905404285.2 of Erannis defoliaria. Taxonomy (NCBI): domain Eukaryota; kingdom Metazoa; phylum Arthropoda; class Insecta; order Lepidoptera; family Geometridae; genus Erannis; species Erannis defoliaria. The sequence continues at coordinate 531,197 of FR990082.1, read as the reverse complement.
GACAGTTTGTAGACTTCAAACAAATACAATATTTACAGCTTACTGCCTCCGATTCTTAATCATATTTTTTAAAGTCCTAACGTTAATTGAAACTTTTACTAAAACAATAAGTACACAAAGTTTTAAAAAAATGCATCCTACTTTAAACCATTATTAGACCATCTCGTCGAGATTATAATATTTCAAACAAAAACAATATTTTCAAAATCGGTCCGCAATTGAGGGAGAGATGGTGAACATACATTATTTCATTTAAAAAAATAAATTCGAACATAGAACCTCTTTTGAAGTCGGTTCAAAAAGCTGAACAATAAGGACATACATTTGCGTCCCAGTTTGGCTCTATACATCACATCTCGACTAACTACGTTGTATAGTATTATTCTCTACTGATTAGATTCCATCGCTATTCATTGCGACGACCGCTCCCCAAGGAAGCCGGTGTTTGACTGAGTTCATATTGGACAGGAACATACGTGTTTACACTAGAGTCAGCAATCAATAACCATTGAGAACGTTGTATTTGCTTTTTCCTTATGAAATAAGTCAGGAATAAGTAAACGGTTATCACACATTACTCTACATTCATATAATTAGAACAGGCGACAGAAATCGATTAATCGGTAGCCAACGTCTTTAGTATGAGACTGCAGGACGAGTTCCATTCACATAAACTCACAGATTCCAAGGATCCAGAAACGTTCCGTACTTTTTTTATTAAGTTCATTTACTGTGAACAGTGTAGGCGTCCTTCGATTACCGTTCTAGCACCACCGGGGGTGTAAATAGTCGTCGCCCGGAGCGTGTTTGCACCGAGCGCTGCCGGCGCCGGCGCGGGCGGGTCCGTGCGCGCCCGAGTTCAGATACTTTGCGGTTGGGATGAAAGCTGCTGTTGATTCTTAAGACGCGTTTCCACTTTTAGCTACCTTAGTTCGCCAGTTGAACTACTACAATATTAGTTTAAATGAACACTAAAATATTAGTATTCAATAAAATAAAAACTCAGTTCATTAAAATTTTACATTTTATTCAAGGGCACTAGAAAAGTAAAAACGTACATCAGGATGATCAAAAATATTGAAAAAAAAAACCGCAAATATTGATAATTTAAATATTGAACTAACTTTTGTACTTAAATTGTGTAGGTAATTAAGAGATTTCGTTCATGTTAACGTGGTAAGCACTTAAATGTTTTAATGAGCCCGAACATAAATCATTGCAAACTATATCCTGAGTCCCTAGTATATCATCAAAGTTAGCTACACAATTAAGTAATCAGCACCCCATCGCGACTCAGTTACGCCTACTAATCTATGTTACCCTGGTAACGTTACCATCACGCTCGTTAAATCACTATTATGTTCATGTAATTGAAATGACATTTATCTAAATGTGAGTAATAAACACTACATTATTTTTAGAACAGAGAAAGTTGTATTTAGCAAAAACTTAAAAAGTGGGTTTTCATTTGGCTTTGGTGATTTAAATCTTACAAAGCAAAAGTAGTTTTGCATCTTTTGCATTTGTCCCGGTTGTACAAACATTTAAAATTTTCGATAAATCATTTACAACCATCCCAACCAACATCGAGAAAAGGAAGTCATGGTCAAGTCAAAGTCACGTCCTATCGGTGGAGCCTTTTGAAGAAAAAACCGACTAAAATACAGCGATATTGGCTGCTAAACACGTATTTAAACTTGATACTAATCAAAATATCTCGTGTGAGAAAGTTTCCTACAATTCGCTTTTTCACGGAAATTTCTTAGACTATATTTAGTTCCATTCGTTTTGCCCCGACAGCATTCAGGGATGATTCACGCCGACACCAGACAGCACAGATTGATAAATGATCTAGACTTACTATAAAATAAGAATGGAGAGACACCACTGGCGCACCGAGTGTGCGTGGCACTGGAAGAGATAAGTCTTTAGGTGTTAACTCGCTCGGGTTGGATTTAATCCTTTACTGCCGTAATCTACTCAACAAATTCTTAATACCGACAGGCAACACGCTGCCTGAACCGATAAGAGTATTTTAATTATATTAATTTATCTTGTAGATTCGATCTAAGTCACATTAAAAGTAAGCGAATGAAATCACGGTCAATTCTAAGTCTTCTAGTAACACTAGAGGTCCCCCGCGACTTCATCCGCGTGCGGAAGAACTTCACTTTAAATCATTCCGAGCAAACTCTACCGACTCGACCGACCGACTCTCCCGACTCTCTCTCTCTTAAAACCGAAACAGTAATTCTTGTACACTACTGCTTGGCGGTTGAATAATTGACAAAGGTGTGGTAATTTTTCAGGCAGAGTCTACAATTGAGTCCCACCACTACAATATATCGTTTAACTTGTATATGTGAGGTTATCGTTCGCTGTGGAAAACTAGTTAAATTACAAGTTTGACGTTTTGCATTGAATTATACGTGCGGTCGCACACTCGTCCGTCACACTCTCATCCCCGGTGAAGCTCGAGCCTCGTCCCGGTTGCATTAAAACACATAATTAGAAGCGGAATCCACTGGCGCGCGGCGAGTGCACGAATTAAACGCACAAAGGATGCCCTGAGTGCACTGGATTTACGGTTAAACCCAAGTTAAAATATGTAACGTGGATAATTACTGGTACTCTACCGATATGTTGTCTTTTCAACCGACTTCAAAAAAGGAGGTTCCCAATTCGACTGTATGTACTTTTTTTAATGTATGTTACGCCATTACTCCGACAATTATGAACTGATTTTGATGTTTTTTTTGTTTGGTAGGTAATAAATCAGAGGTGGTCCCATATAAATTTTATCGAAATCGGTTCAGTAGTTTGGTTTTAAAATCAAGATTACTAGAAAATATGAAGATGTCATCCAGGTACACGGTTGTATTTTTTTTTTAAAAGCGTGTTATAATGGAATGAGTTTTAGACAATTCGGTGCGCAATGGGGCATGACGGTCTTTAGGCTCAACATAGGCAGTTTTAGGGTTTCGTGTCCGAGGTGTGTATAGTATAACGGGACGGGAGTCTATTACTAAGCTATGCCCGTCCGTCTTTCAGACCTACCATGACTTACATCTCTTAAACCGTAATAAATAAACAAATATTCGTGTACATTATTCACACAGCGCCATTAAAACTCCAAACTAAGCAAAGTTTTTGTACTATGAACACCAAAGATAGGAACCTGATTGAAATTTTCACAAAATATTACTTTGGTTACATAATCAAACTAAAAAACAAGTTACAAACTATAACATTTTTGCTCCATAAATAAAAACAGCAATATATAGAAGCTTCAAACTTGATTTCATTATAATGGAAGTTATTCTCTCTAGAGCAAAACCGGCCAAGCGCGAGTCGGGCTTACTTGTTAGGACAAATAATTATATTGTGCAGAGGTACGGAATCCTACTCGTTGCGCGAGACGGGCTCGAACTTGGCATTTTTTTTTTCTTAAGTTGATTATTTGTTCTGATTTTTACCACGAGTATTTGTGTAGTTAGAAGGTGATCTTGACTTTTAACTACTACACCGACATACTACTAGACCGAATAATATCAACGTAATAAAACTTAGTTGTGATCAAATCTTTCGCAACAAACGCAGTATTTGATAACACAGTAACCTACGTCTGTCATTGTACCGCCCGCTCAGCCGACCACTTTAATTCCAACGCAAAAATCCACCGTAGTCCTCTTGTGACAAGGTTCGTACTAACTTGTACATTCGTTTAACAAGACTGTCTATCGAATCAATATCATCCTTTGTTGAAGTTCGAATTTCATCGACAAACTTTTCCGCGGCGAAAAGTTACCGGCTGCTATTCAATTTTGACATCTATCTCGTGGACAGGAGAGCTGTCAATATATTTGTGTGGCTGCAAATAAAATGCGAGTTTGTAAGTTTCCGAGTTTAGAGTCATTCTTTTCTCGTCATTTCCCTCGGAGCGTGAAGTTTTCCAAGTTGTCCCCACATTCGTTTTCCGGAATTCTCAGGGACGTTTAGAATGAGATAAAGATTTTTCGTCGAAGTTATTTTAAGGAGAGTTTGGGTAATACGCGAGAAGAAATTCAAGTTTTTTAATACGAGAAAGGGACTTTATTGTAATAGTAAGTACTTGCGATAACTTCGTCATTGACGAAATCGTTCTAAAGGTAAGATGAATGGCAATAATTTGTAAGAGATGATGAATTGATACCGTTCAAATGTTCGTATTACTCAGTACTTCAGAGTTAATTGGAACTTGAAAAAATGTGACTGTATTCCGTCTGCGAAATACAGACTACGAATAATGATAACGCGATTTAGGTTGTGGCGTGATAACCTTCTATCTACACACAGATGACATCGTGCCGGTTCATTAAGTAAATATAAAACATGAGTATACAGACTGTTAGTTTGAACACCGTTATCCTTCTAGGATTTCATTGTACTCATCATTATGAACAACTATTACTATGGGGCCAACCTTGAAATCGCGACAAAAATATCTGCTGTTCCATACATTTTGTCCAAGATCGATGAACCTGATAGCGCACCTGACAAGACTATTGGTTAGTTACCAAAAAAACAGATCAAGAAAATTCCTCGATTATTTTCTTAACCGCTATGATCCTATCTGTGTATAAGGTTATCCACTCATTACGCCACATTCTGTATTATAAGACTTAGAAATTGATTGATAGGAATTTGATTGTTAAGTCCTGGAGAGACTAAGGTCTTTTCTACTAAACTACACTTTAGTGCTGGTTTACTTGTGTCGATTTTGCCTTAACACGCTCTAAACTAGACTAAAAGTCCTATTTCTTCGATATATACGTAAATAAGTATATAATTTTAGAGCTGTCTAATTTTATGAAGAAAGATATGGCAAAACCGTATGCAGACCGCCGTCATAGCAAGCGTTAGTATGAGTTTCCCATCACTTAAAAAGAAATTTCAAGTTCTTTTTCTGGACGTCTTTTGGTAGCGCGTCCCAAGTACCGCTGCTCAGACGCCGCCGTGGCGAAGGATCTGCACGCGCTCCAGCGACAGAGTGCCACGAGACATCACAACGCCGCGATGATAGGTCGTCGGCCTAGTGCTTGTTTGCCCTATCTACCAACTGAGATAATTTATACAGGGGCAACGTTTTTACGTTTTCCTATATGATAACAGAAGATTATTGAAGATTATGTTTGTTGTTGATTATTACAAGGCCAGACGCACAATACTTACTGAGAAAGCTATAATAGAACAATGGTCTTCTGTTATATTATAAGGAAACAGTAAAAAGCTTTGCGTTTGTAAAATTATATCAGTTGGTAGATAGGGCAAACAAGCACTAGGACGACGAGGTGCCTTGTCCTATCAGAGACCAACAGCCACTTAGGAGGTCACCCTAACAACGTATGTTGTAGGTATTTTTCTTTTCATAACTTTTTCTGTTTATAATACTCGTAATAATTTAAACTGAACTAAACACTAAGTACATAGAAAGTTGCTAAGGTAACCACGCAAGTTCAAACTAAGCAATAACAATCGATAGATGTTTGCCTCGCAACTTCGAAACAAGCACACAAAACCAAGCAGAGATTAACAACTTGTTTTACTTATAAAGATTATTTTAAGAGAAATTAATCATTTTATAACAAGTACAACACTGAAACACGGTCTTACGAGAATTCAATGGAAAAAAAACCTTTCTTTATTGTAAAAATGATAATTCATATTTGACGGGACTTGATCGCGCACTACGTAATACCACTAAGTTTTCTGTGACAATAATTTCAATATAATCAATAATCAATTTATTGGCAACATCTGTTACAGGTCAAATAATTAAGTAATATATAATTTGAACACAAATCCATTAATTGGTATTGTACAGTATTGTATCAATTACAATGACCACATAATCTCTGCACGTTACTTTATTATAATAATAATAATAATAAATACATGTCAGGAGAAATTAATTAAAATAAATCAATTTATATGTCAAACTTATGTATGTATATTATGTATTAAAACCGCGAAACCTTAAACATTTCAATTCTAATGGGTTTTAATAGCACATAGGCCCTGAAACCGATTCTAGAGAACTTGCATATTGTATCTATCCCCGTTAATTGAATGTTCAACTTAATGAGAGTAACATTTGACTCTAGGTTTATAACATTAAGAACAATACAAATACGACGGATTTGTAACAAAAATCTTAGTAACGTCTCTTTGTACGAATCACATAATCAATAATCTACTGCCAAACGCCCCCAACATACGTAACCCAATGTCGGGTAAAGTGAGCAACCACGCGAGTCGGCCGCAAGTGTCAGATCCAGCGCGTGACACGCGTGTCGCGTGCACGTGTAATCTAATCAACACATTGTCTCCACTAACAGGCACGCGAGAACGCAACACTTGAAGGGAACTTAACATTCCGACACAAATACTGTTACTGATGCGAGATAGAACTGTTTGTCAGGTTGATTCTTGATAGAATTTAGGACTCTAGAAATATATCCTGTCGAGAAATGCGCTTACCGAGTGGTGGTGGTCGGTTTTTTTAACGGTTGAACGGATTACATTTATGAACGCCTCGGCTCAAGAATGATGGTAAAGCAACCGTTGCCCGAAACTGAACCGATTATGATTTCTAGTCGTCATGTCAACTGACAAATTATTTTGGATTAAAATCAACTATTTTGTAACAAGTTACAAATCGGCTTTCGCTGGTTACCATATTACAACCACGATTTGTAACCAGCTTCAATTAGGTCTTGCATAAATAGGACTAGCGAGGTAATATTTCGGTTTAAATAACTACCAACATAAATTAAATTCGTTTTCATAACCATGTAACGCATTCGTTCTGCTACGCAGCCTCTACAAGGATGCTACGTTGTAGCTACTCTACGAAGAGCCGTAGTCACATCTACGTCGCCATTCTACGAATCCTACCGTTTACATTTACAAATAATCTCGTAGCACTGCTACGATATTCTACAAAAAATCGTGTAGCTTTTTACTTAGTGGATAGTCCACTATAATAAAAAAAACTTAGTAAGTAAAGTGTACTGAAATTTTGAACGAATTTCACTAACTTGTAAAAGAAATAACAGAAAAAATGTAAGTGTTAAAAGTATGGAACATAATAAATAATACGCTTTAAAAAAAATACAAACGACTTCAACTTCGAATACCTGGATGACATCTTCATATTTTCTAGTTATTTTGATTTAAAAACCAAACTACTGAACCGATTTCGATAAAATCTTATATGGGACCACCTCTGAATCTGAACCTATTAAACAAAAAAACAATCATCAAAATTAGTGTTGAGGCTTGCCACTTCCCTTTCCTCTTTCCTCATCACATTAATCCTCGGCCGGACCAGAAGAAGATCGTCGGAGACGTCATTTGAATTGCGCGCTACCCGCGCTGATCGCACTCGCCGCCAGGCGGCGTTCAAAACAAATATTAAGTTACCCACGGAACTTGGAAAAAATAGATACGACTGTGTTTACGGGTGCCGGTGTGCTTTCTTTTTTACGAGAAGAAAAACTACAATCTAAGCGAGTTAACCCCGTTCTTTACTACTTAACGGGGCTCAGACACTCCAGGTTGCTCCAGAAGAAACAATTCAGTGGTGTGAAGTATCAGAATCTTTAAAACTTTGTGTCGTGCGACGCGACGTTCGTGGCGTGATATTTTCGGGATCGAGGTGGAGTGGAGGAAAGGCCGAGGTACGTATTCCAATTTTCCCTTCATTTCTCCTGTAGCAAGCCTCCAAACGATATAATACTCATCTTTCATATATTAAGCATTCCGCGACGGAAGCGCTTACATTTAGTGGTCACTTTCGAGCGCGAATTCCTATGGATTTATTTTGGGTTCAACATAATTAAAAACTCCAGTCTACAGTCTTATTCCACAAAGGGATAACTTATCCAAAATAGTTAATATATTCATCTATTAATCACCTAACGTGGTTATTACACATTGAATTGTATTTTGTGCTCAGATAATAAAATATATATATAACCTACGTATTAGTTATCACCGTCGCTGCGTATTATAGTTTAACTTCTAATTATACTTAAATCAAAATGGGTGCAGACGATGATGCTCAATTAGCCTTACTTACTACAAAGAGGGAATACATTTATCGGGATATACAGATTTTGTACGATTTGTCGAAACAGAGTTTGAAAGAAAGAACTAAAATTGGGTCGTTTAAAAGTAGGTACAAGCGTATCGAGTCTGTTCGCGCAGAGTTCATAGAAGTTGTGAATGAAATTAATGTTTTAAAGTTTAAACTCGATCCCAAATACTCGGTTGAATACAAGTCGGTGGAATCTTTCGATACGTTGTACTACGCCGTTCAAGCTGCGGCGGAAGAATTATTGGCGTCACCGGTCGATGCAGCCGGTTCCGGCTGTCCAGCCACCGATACACCGTCGAGCGGCGTCGTGTATCGTAAGCCGATGGGTCAAGTTAGGCTAGGTAAGCTCGAACTATTTAAGTTTGACGGAAACATAGAAATTTGGCAAACTTTTCACGACACTTTTTTGTCATTGGTACACGATAACCAGAACTTGACTTTAATAGAAAAGTTTCATTACTTGTTATCTTGCCTATCAGGTACGGCTCTGTCAGTGGTTAAGGGTGTTCCCGTGACAGCTGATAATTACCCGGTGGTTTTCAATACTCTTGTGAACCGTTTCCAAAATAAACGTTTGTTAGCAACTACCTACCTAGACAAGATTTGCACATCGCCTCCGATGAAAATATGTAACTTGAATGAGTTACGTAACATGACTAGCTTACTTTACGAATCGGTCAATGCCCTTAAGACAGTGAATATTGAAAACTTGGGCGAATTTGTACTATTCTATTTAGTATCACGGATTCTAGATTTTGACACACGTAAGAGGTTCGAGTCTCAGAACAAAGAGTCTATACCTACTTTCGAAAAATTACTGCAGTTTCTACAAGATTATGTCAAGGTACTAGAAGCGAGCGAGTCAAGTGTCACATCCCGGCTGAACAGTCAGCCACGAGTACAGCCACCGCGGCCTCCCCCTGCCAGGACCTACGATGCGCGCGCGCGCATCAATAACATCACGCAGCAGTATCGCACCGCGCACCACACGTCATCGCCGGGAAACGCAGGGGCGTACTTGGACGCAGGGGCGTACTATGACGCAGGGCCATACTCAGATTTCGCGTCGCAATCTGACGTTACCCCATACTTGGATAGGGATGGCAGTGCGTGCCACAGTACAGGGCCGTACTCTGAAACCAATACGTGCCCCGAACAAGGGCCATACTTAGATTCTGGCACGGCTATGCACGCGGTTCCCTGTTTCGATTCTGGATCTTGCTTAAACGCAGTACCGTACTCGGACTTGCAAGAGGACTTAGGCATAACAGGGACGTACGCAGCCGCTAGTTCCTTCAATAACACAAATAAATTTCCCGATTGTGTTTGTTGCGGCTTTTCGCACCACGGGATTTACAAATGCCCACTATTTCATGCATATAATTTGGCAGGGCGTTATAACGTCGTTAAGACAAAGAAGCTTTGTATAAATTGTTTGCGCCCTAATCATAGCCTGGATAAATGCCTGTCCAAGTCAAACTGCACCAAATGCCACTCTCGGCACCACTCCCTGCTTCACGAGCCTGGAAATGTGATAGTTCCATCGAGTAACGGTAGTACGGAACTGGAATCTGCGTCTACGGTAAACCCGGCTATCACTATGAGTTCTACTAACACAAGTACGCATGTAGGGCACAGCCGCTCTTTGGTAGTTCTTGGTACTTGTGTCATTCGGGCGCGGGGTCCTGGAGGCCTCCTCACGATTCGGGCACTCATCGACAGTGGCGCTCAAGACTGCTTCATGACAACCGCTTGTGCACGACGTTTAGAGTTACCTTTGCGTCGCTGTAACATTGCTGTCGCGGGTCTAGGTCAAAATACTGTGCATCAGATCAAGGGTGTAACTTCATGCACGATACAACCGCTTGACACCGATGAGCCAACATTCGAGATCAGCCCCATTGTTATGGATACCATCACCAACCAGATGCCTGCCATGGAATTGCCCTCGGCAGTCCGACAGGCTTGTAAACATCTTATATGTGCTGACGAAAAGTTCGACAAACCCCACGATATTGACATACTCTTGGGAGCAGAACTATTTCACGACCTCTACGACGGACAGCGTCTAGTATTAGGCCCAGGCTTACCGGTTGCATTGCACAGCGTTTTCGGCTGGGTAATTACTGGCAAACTTGATTCAAGTTGTCTCCCACCAACGACTACTTCGTCATTATTAGTGTCTACTTTCGCCCTCGACAGAGTTGTTAAGCGTTTTTGGGAAATCGAAGAGCTACCCTCTACAGCTATCTTAAATCCGGAAGATGAGAAGTGTGAGCAGTTGTACTCGAGTTTAGTAAAGAGAAATCAGGATGGCCGGTATGTAGTACCGCTCTTACTCAAAGAGCAATGCGGTGTTCTTGGTGAGTCGTACCACACCTCGCTGACTCGTTTGCTCCGTCTTGAGAAGCGACTTTCACATCAAGCTGAATTAAAAGAAAATTACGTGGATTTTATGCGCGAGTACTCAAAATTAGGCCACATGCAAGTCGTCGAAGACATAAAAACAGGAACACACATTATACCGCATCATTGCGTGTTAAGACCTCAAAGTACCACTACGAGTCTCAGAGTTGTTTTTGATTGTAGTGCAAAGACTTCCAATGGTACGGCACTAAATGACATCGTCTATACCGGACCGAAGCTGCAGAACGATATCGTAGATATTATAACTAAGTTTCGAATCCCTCGCATCGTATTTACGGCCGACATTGCCAAAATGTACAGAAACATTGACCTTAGGACGGAGGACCGGAAATTTCAGCACATTCTATGGAGAGATGCACCAACTGATCCCGTTCGCGAATATGAATTAAAGACCGTCACGTACGGCGTCAGTAGCTCACCTTATTTGGCGATACGCACTTTACACCAACTCGCTGAAGACCATGGGGAGCGATGGCCTCAGGCCGCTGCCATCCTTAGACAGGATACGTTCATGGACGACATAACCGCTGGAGCGTCGTCAGTCAGTCAGGCTTTGGAATTGAAAGACGATTTGGTAAATCTATCTAACTGTGGGAAATTCGAGTTAAGAAAATGGAGTAGCAACTCGCCTGAATTTCTAGCTGAACTGCCCGCCGAGGACTGCCAAGTACCAAAATCATTTTGCGATGAAATTCACCAACACACGCTTAAAATCCTGGGGATTCAGTGGGATCCTGTTCTGGATATGTTCACTTATTCAGCATCCGAACCTAATTCCCTATGCACAAAGCGGGCGATTCTGTCCGATATTGCCCGCCTGTATGATCCGGTAGGTTGGTTGACCCCAGTTGTGCTGATGGCGAAGCTGATTCTTCAAGATCTTTGGCGACTTCAACTGAATTGGGACGAAGTGGTTCCTAATGAAATTCAATCTCAATGGCGTAACTTTTGCTTAGAACTGAAATACTTGCACAAAGTCCAGATTCCGCGTCAAATGTTATCCCCAGAAGCATCTCAATTCGAAATTATTGGATTTTGTGATGGATCCACAAAGGCGTATGGGTGCTGCATATATTTACGGGCATCTGGAGATTGTGCAGTGTCATCGCGTCTCCTAATAGCCAAATCCAGAGTTGCACCTTTGAAAGTACTAACGGTTAATCGCCTTGAACTGCTTGCTGCTGTTCTGCTATCGCGCATCCTAAAACATGTATTTCAGCTGCTTCAGCCTAGACTGGCAATCACGAGAATTACTGCACTGACGGACAGCAGTACTGTTTTGGCTTGGCTAAATACTCCACCGTACAAACTAAAAACCTTCGTGTCACACCGAGTCGTTAAGATTACAGACGCAGTAAACGTGGAAAACTGGCGACACGTATCGACTCATGACAACGTTGCAGATTTATGCAGTCGAGGCCTGAGCTGCTCGCAACTTGTTGCGACACCAACCTGGTGGTCCGGTCCAACGTGGCTAAGCGCCGATCAACTGTCATGGCCAGTTCGAAAGGAGCCACTTCGCCTTGAGGTAATACCAGAATTGAAACCTGCAACTCATGTCGCATATACTGCTCAAAATTCTGAGGAGTCGAGTATTACTCAGTTGCTGGACAAACATTCCTCGTTGACTCGAGTTCAGCGAGTTCTAACATGGTGCTTGCGGTTCGTGACTAACTCAAGAAAGTCTAAAGAAGAACGCGTCGTCTCCGGATTGACCGTAGAAGAACTGACCGCTTCTCTTAACAAACTGGTCAAACATGAGCAGAACTTGTCGTTGGCTGCTGAACTTAGTTCAACTAAACGTAATGATCCGTGTCATCGTTCAATTCAAAAACTTAATCCTTATATCGACGAAACCGGACTTCTACATGTGGGGGGGCGATTGAAACACTCGAGCCTACCGGAAATAGCAAGAAATCCGTTATTGTTACCAAAACGCTCTCGATTATCGCTACTGCTAGTCGACTATTTCCATAAACTGTACCTGCACTGTGGACCACGGATGTTACAGTCGCTTTTACTGCGGAAATTTTGGATTTTGGGTATACGTAATCTGATTCGTTCCCGCTTATCAAAATGTGTAACATGTTTTAAGGCTAACCCAAAGCCTTGCCAACCTTTAATGGGAAACCTTCCTTCGCCTAGAGTCCGACCTTCCCGGTGTTTCGAAAATATTGGCGTGGACTTTTCAGGTTCACTTACCGTCAAAGAAAGTCGTAGGCGAAATGCGCGCACCTACAAAGTGTACGTATGTGTCATTGTTTGTTTGGCCGTGAAGGCGATCCATTTGGAAGTTGTGTCTGAATTATCGACTGCAGCCTTCATAGCGGCCCTCGATCGGTTTGTATCTCGTCGGGGAATTTGCCATCAGATAATTTCGGACTGTGGTACCAATTTCGTAGGAGCTCGGCGTTACTTAACAGAGATGCAGCAGCTTATGCTGAATAATCAATCTGAAATTGCCTCGGGCTTAACAAAACGCGGAATAGTTTGGCACTTAAACCCACCAACTGGTAGCCATTTTGGTGGTATTTTTGAAAGTGGAGTTCGCTCAATGAAAGTACATCTGAAACGTGTAGTGGGGCTTCAAGTGCTGACATACGAGGAACTTACTACAGTTCTCACCAAAATTGAGGCCGTATTAAACTCCCGTCCACTTTGTGTGATCTCTACAGATCCCGGGGAAGTGGATGTCCTTACGCCAGGACATTTTCTAACTGGGAGTCCATTGGTGTCCTTACCGGAACCTCCCTTGCACGATGCATATCTTCCTCCGCGCGAGAGATGGCAGATGCTCCAAAAATTTACTCAACATTTCTGGCGCGTGTGGCAGCGAGACTATCTGCATTGTTTGCAGCAGCGTGGACGTTGGATTCAGGGACAAGCCAACATAAGTATAGGAGACGTCGTAATGATAATTGACCAAAATCTTCCTGCATTGGAGTGGCGTTCCGAGCAAGTTACCGCTCTTCACCCGGGTGACGACGGTGTAGTACGCGTCGTTACGCTACGTACGAGCAAGGGATACTTTCGACGTCCCGTCGCCAAGTTGTGTCCATTACCTCTTACCGATTAGATTACTTACCTCACAAAATCGTATCCTCTCTAGTTAGTAAGTGTATGTAAATTACAAATTTAGTTTTAGTATAATAGTTTATCTGAGCACGATATATTAAAATAACTTTCGCTAGTACGTGTTTACCTTCTAGTAATGGCATTTATATAATCTCACGGTTAAAGCCTCATGTTCTTCTTAAATTGGATTCTCCCTATGATCAGTTTGATGAAATCCCTTAGTCATTTCATGTGGGGGGGTATGTTGAGGCTTGCCACTTCCCTTTCCTCTTTCCTCATCACATTAATCCTCGGCCGGACCAGAAGAAGATCGTCGGAGACGTCATTTGAATTGCGCGCCACCCGCGCTGATCGCACTCGCCGCCAGGCGGCGTTCAAAACAAATATTAAGTTACCCACGGAACTTGGAAAAAATAGATACGACTGTGTTTACGGGTGCCGGTGTGCTTTCTTTTTTACGAGAAGAAAAACTACAATCTAAGCGAGTTAACCCCGTTCTTTACTACTTAACGGGGCTCAGACACTCCAGGTTGCTCCAGAAGAAACAATTCAGTGGTGTGAAGTATCAGAATCTTTAAAACTTTGTGTCGTGCGACGCGACGTTCGTGGCGTGATATTTTCGGGATCGAGGTGGAGTGGAGGAAAGGCCGAGGTACGTATTCCAATTTTCCCTTCATTTCTCCTGTAGCAAGCCTCCAAACGATATAATACTCATCTTTCATATATTAAGCATTCCGCGACGGAAGCGCTTACATTTAGTTCATAATTGGCGGAGTAATCGCGTAACATTCTACAAAAAAAAAAACAAAAAAAACTTACAGTCGAATTGAGAACCTCCTTTTTTGAAGTCGTTTGAAAACGGTAATAAACAGAACGAACACAATCAAAATAAGAAATATCTAGGATCAAATCTGAGCGACTATAAAGTCTATAGAACTAGGAGTGGCTTCGTGTCATGGCCGGTCGGAAAGTGGTATAACCCCTTAAGAGACCGTTACTAATAAGACAGAACGGATGTATAGTGTAAGTCCGTCACGTGCACGCATCCGTCAACGTACATCATACGGGTCCGTCCGTCCTGGTTCAGCCCGTCCGCAGCGTTTATTGGGCCATTCGTCACGTACGACTACACGCAAAACGCCCACCGCGTTGTAAACTCTGACCCAGTTTTGGTTGTCTGTCTATTCGTCTAATCAGCACGTATAGAACCTTGCCTGTACCCAACCAATGCCTAGTATGAGTTACTGAGATAATATTGGAATAATTTGTTTTTTTATATAAGTTGAATAGTTTTCTCCCGATCGAGAATGAAAGTATTTAAAATCAATCTAAAGTATATAGGTTTCTGCCTCGGTAATCACAACGTAGTAGGCTATATGACTGGTTTTTTTTATTGTCCTATTAAAATGTGGCCCATAAATGTAGCTGATTAATGGAAAGAAAATGAAAAACTGTTAAAAAATAAGCATTTTAATATCATGCTAGACAGAGAGGCGAAACAGCAAATCGTGACGTCACTTCTCTGTACGCCATATAAATTATATTCTGACAAGTAATGCGTGACGTAATTTTTTGTTTTGTGGGAAAGGGACAGAGTTGGCTCTACCAAAAACTTTAAACGCTTATATATCAGAACATTGATACCCGATTTAAATATATTTTTCAATAAACATACTATATTTACTTAAATTATTCATCAAATCTATTGGTTTCAACGATTTAAACATCAGTCATCTACCCTATTAGCAGGGTGTGGTCAAACGCAAATCACTAAATCAGTATTCAATATTCACATTAGAGCTGCCAAAATGTATACTTATTGCCTTTTACTTTTTTTTTACGAAATGTTATTTCATCGAATCCATGAAGTTTGAAGTATTCGTCTAGGCTGTGCGGGATAGTATCACCTGGCTCTGAGTTAGCCCGAAGGCCTTTTTATAAAGACCACATTATAAAGTTAGACTGTATTACGTCACTGCGAAAACCAGACTACGAATAACGATAACGCGATTGTTCTCAATCACGAATCAACAAATCGTCAACGTTATATTATTGCGACGCACGTTACGTTAGCTGTAAGATGCGACCTCTATATTTTCCATAAAACTCCCGACTTCCTGTATACTCCATAATCCGACATAATATCATCTATCACAAAGCCTTATGACATCCCTCTCCCTTCCCCCCGACCTCAGGGTCCTCGGGAGTCCGTGTAAGGTCAGCAGAACAGTCGACGGATTCATTCCCCGCGACATTACTCACGGACAGGCATGGATCAGGACGACGCGGTCGGGGTTCTCGAAATGAAAATATTCAAGTTTTTCTGATAGAACGCTAAAATCGAATTTAAAGGAGTGGCCAGTGAATTAAACATGAATAAAAAATAAAAATAAAATTACTTAAATTTAATTATTACTTATTATTTATATATTTTTATTCATTATTAACTTCTTATGAATTAAATAATATTAAAAATTACATAATAATTATTATTATTACATGTCTACACCTATCCGTAACCACTCGCCCAAACGTACCCATCAGACTGGCAGCGTTCCCGCGCTGTATGGCCAACGAAATATGTTGGGCCACATATTGACCCGAACGTGGGTCACGCCCACTGCTCCGCAAGCGGCGACCCAGGTCGGCCACGAACTTTTTTGCTTAAATTAATTACTTATTATTTACTTAAATTGATTTGTGTAATAGAGCTAGTTTGTTGTTTAGCTTAATTTAAAAAAATATGCATGCGCATGGAATTCTATGGCATTGGCATCGAGCCCAGTATTAGCGTGCGAGATAACTCCATTTATTTAGTTAATACTTCTGGGACCCCAAGATACAGGCTAGGCAGAGCATAGTTTGGGGCGCACCGCTAATTCTCAGATAGTAAATATATACGTCACTATAGTCACCGCGTTACCAACTGAGTCGTGCGGCCATAAGTCATTCACTATGTCTATCTCGCTCGCACTTGTGGGTCTTGCTTGCACTTGTGGGTCGTGTGGCCATGAATTATGGCCGCACTCAGTTGGTAACGCGGTGACTATAGTTAATTTTGTAATCATTTTGAATTTGTTTACTATATTTTTTTTGTATATTTTTTTACTTAATAGATATATTCTATTTTATATATAAGGTATAAGTATATATACTATGTAAGTAGTTATTTTACAGTATTCATGAAAGTACTTAGTGCTTTTTATATATTTTTTTTTGCTCGTCACTACTCGCTTTAAAGTACTCTCTACGAAAAATGTACTCGCCTTTGTATGCACCACTGAATAAAACAAATGGAACTTCAAATGGAAATAAATAAATTTAATGCCCGCAGGGATGGACCGACAGCCGATCTCACAGCCTTAGATCCCGCTCTGTGCGGAGGCAGCGAGGGCCGGCTTAAACGAAGATAAAAAGATCTGTTGATTACGGCTCACAGACAAATGTCTGGCATCACTCTCCCTCGAGCTACATGCCACCGAATTAAATACGAAAAAAAGTATTAAACCACACCTACACTAGTATTAAAATTTTACTCCCTAATTTATACTTGTCGACAAGTATAAGATAATATTCATTTATACTCATTTGTGCTCGTTCACTTTTAAGATTTTTGACTAATTAGTTGTATTACTTTAGAAGTCCGCATAATGTAATAACATATATAAAACGCATGTTTTATTTTCTGACTAGATCTGTTAACCACACGACATGCCAACATCTGGCCCAATTACGTTATATTCAAACTCAAAAAAATAAATAGAAATGAAATGTTTGCTTAAAAGTGTCATAAATATCTGCAAAACGGTACATATATAGACACAAACGCCAATTTGTTTTGCCCACTGTTAACTAAACCGTCAAATTAAAATGAACTCTGGCGATAATTTGACTGTAAAATGCAGTGTTACATGTGGCCGGTGGAATATAAGTAAGTATACGCAGTAAAATTAGCGAGCAATTTCACGAGGTCCATAACAATGATACATTTGACATGAATTTACGCAACGAATATTGAATCTGCATATAATTTAACTTAATGAATGGTTTTACGCGCCTGCAAACATGTTGCGTTTTAGTCGGCAATGAGTTTATTTATAAAGCTACAATACAAATAGCTTTTGGCATTTCATCATCATCATCATCAGCCAGGAGACGTCCACTGCTGAACGAAGGCCTCCCCCTTAGACCGCCACACTGTACGACAAACTGCCATTTAAATAAAATAAATAAAAAATCATTATTTTTTGGCATTTAAATATAGAATAATAATCATGTCGATACATCTCAATATTATGGGTATATAACAGTGGCGAAGCGTAAGAACAAGCCGATCCCCAGCGGCTTACCTTGCCGAAATCGCAAAATGACGCCTTACAAATAAAATAGATAACGCCATAGCTCTAGTAAAAAAAAACTGGATAACGCCCAATATTTTTGCGATAGCAAAGCAAGTTCACGTTAAAGAATAAAGATATAACTAGCTATAGCCAATGTAATAACTCGCTAAAGATCGGCTTCTTCCATACCACAGCTTAGATAGGTATTATTAGCAAATATTTGTTACTTGGACCCGCCGATTTTTACGCGCTATGGTGTTTCAAGCAGGTGAAGGCGGTACAGGTTGTTTATAGTTTTTACTGCTTTCGGCACGATCGATTATAAGTTTTTTTGCTCCGGCTTCCCTTTACTGAATTTTCACCCTTCGCCACTGGTATATAATATTCTATACAGCAAAAAATTTAAATGTGGGCGTTATAATTATGTGTAATAAATTAGGAGATTGACAAAACCAACAAAAGAAGTGTCAAAAAACTACGTCAGTAACTCTGGTACAATTGAAATGCTTTCATAATATTGTCAAACTTCTTTACTCCACGATCCATTGTTTCCAGATTCATAAGTTATACTAACTAACGCTCTTTACATGTACAATTACTTAAAATGTAATTACGTGTACCCCTAAGTTCGTGTCTCTTTGTAACTGTTCCTTTGAACAGTTTTGTATGAAAATTAACTCCGAATTAGCTTATATTCTATTCCATTTTATGCCGTAAATTAAGGCTGTTTTCGAAAAGGAAGCGTTACCGCGGAGCGTAGATTGTTTATAATAAAACCTTATTTCAGACGGAGTATTTGCCAACTAGAGCATCATAATCATGTACAACATACATAACATGTATAATATTGCCGTAATATCTTCCGGCAATAAATGTTATAACGTTATCTTACAAATAGGTATCTCTCAGGGAAGCATTATTACGAGTAACTTATTATGTTTGACAACGGCGCTGAGTTCTCTACAAAATGTTTTATATTTCAGTGGTACACATTAGTGTAGATATTTGAACAGAGGCATAGCGCGCCGATGTCGACTTAGTAAACTCTAGTAACTCGCCCGGCTTCGCTTGGGTGCCATGTAATAATGAGGCGTCATGTCAAGTGATTTCATCTAATAAGATTTCGCCTGCGTGAGCAGTACAAGCATCCGAAATGTGTTTATTTTAATTAATTGGTTATAAAACGTAGACTTTTCTTTACTTTCTGTGATTAGAATATACTTGTATTATTCGTATAACCATATCCATAATCCAAATGACAGTGAAAACCGTGTCAAATTTCCATGAGTACTTTAGAAAAACTAAGCCCAAAAACAGACTCACGAAATGCTACTTCATTTCACGCCGTGCATTGATTTGTGAATTACAATAGTTATTTTTAGTAATCTTTTTATTAGGTAAGTCACTCCTGGAGATTGGCCAACTGAGCGACTTTCTTTATCCATTCCGTGACTTTGTGCAGCTATGGATATTGCGTATTCTAGCGCGTCGGTTGCCCTCAACTTCGCCCATAGTTATTAGTTGAAGCTGGTATCTTTCATGTCACAAGACGTCCCCAAGACAACATGGCCAACTTTTGTGTTGACAATAGACATTATTTGCGACAAAAAACAAAGCACGCAAACAAAAGAAATTAGGAAAAATAAGAAATTGACGATCTGCATTCACGGCTTCGTTAATTAACATACCGATACAAATGTTTCAGTTATAAGGGAAACCGTGTTTAATTAGTTAGCGAATTGCTTTAAAGACGTGTACTATTCTGAACATTGAAAATGAGTAGACAGGCATATCACAGTGGAACATCGGTTTTACTTAGTCATCTTGAACGACACTTTTATTCAAAAAAAACTGCCGCCATTTTGCAGCACACAAAAAAACATTTCCGATACGAACACTGGCATCAGTATTATGTTCATGAAAAAACCGTTGCTTTTCCATATTCCCGCGTCCCCTGGTTTCCCAAAATACAATATTATCCGTTCGAATGACAGTGTGATAGATTAAATTCTGAAAAAGCCATCTCGTCCCAAATATCGAGTGAGGACCGACACCTGCCGACTCGATCCTGCGATGACATCGATATTGGCGGAATATTAAATGTGCGAATACGACGACATTTAGAATTGATAATTAGACGTGCATAGAGCGGGGAGCTCCGATTCGATATCCCGGATAAGCATAGAAGAACTGTAATATCAATGATTGAATTTAATCCTAGTAGACGACTATGTATATTGTACAGTTACATGGCATTCGTCTTATTAAGAAACTATTATAACAAAACTAAAGAATAAAATAGTCCGCATGTATTGAAATGACACACATTTAAGAACTTATCTATATTCTACAAAACGTGACTAACAAACTAATGAACAAACTCCAACTAGTACTAGTTAAAATCGTGCGAGGTAATACTTTTAGAGTCTTGATAAAAAGACTTTTGCTTATCGTCGCTCATTGGGACGTCCCTTGTCCTACCGTTGTACCAGAATCCAACAGCGATCGCATTACTATCTCAGTGACACGCATCTTGAGACGCGTAGATCCGCAGTACCGACTTGTTTTTACATAAACCTCCGATTAACTTGCAGTTCGCACAAAACATATCGATTAGTCTTCAATCAGAATGTGGAACGCAGGAATCGAAGCCGAGATTTTGTTGTTATACCGACAGAACGCTTATCACCGTTATCACCACATACATGAGCACAGAACCAGTGATGTGATATCGGCGTCACATGGCGCGGGCGGCACGCGTGCAGGCGCCAGGGCGGGCGGGAGTACACTGGCGTCGGTAGCGTCCCGGGACAGCCCCCGCCCTCCCCGGGCTACCCCAACTCTCAATTATTTTATTGGGAAAGCTAATGAGACGGCACCAATAAACCACTGACCGATACCTATCTATGGTTTCAGATTATTTCTTGTCGATATAGCGAGGGATTTATGAGAGGAGTTGAAATATGACGGGCAAACATTATATGTTTGTATTGTCGAACATTTCGATAATTGTGATGCATTTGCAAATGAATATTCCCAGAATTGTGAGCGATGGAATAGCGATATACGGCCTGTGATTGGTTACTAAAATTGAGGATTGTTCCCATATTATTGAAGGTTATTTTAGACCATTGATTTGAAACATTGCTTTCAATTTTAGATATAATACGTACGCACTCGCATCCGAACCGAACACACTCCGAAGTGCTAGGCATTTAACAATTTTGGATGTTTCTAAGTAACTAAAATAAACAAATGGTGTCAATTTTGTAGTATGCCTCACAAACTAAGAGCATTTATGACATTATGAGCTAGTAGATACGAGTAAGTTTTCATTACTAGTCTACGTGCTTATTGAATACTAGCTTTTGCCCGCGGCTTTGCCCGCGTAGTAATGTTGAATACTGGAATTCGGTTAAATCGGGGCCCAACTCAATTGAATCACTAAAATACGTATATTATTGCATTTTTTCCAAGCCGCTTGCAAGTCTTTAAGTTTGCTTGAGGATGATCAAATTTAATATAAAAAATTATTTAGCAGCTTAGGCTGTACAGTATCTATAATAATTATGTCCGTCAAACAGTCGTCTGCGTGGACCTACAAAAAAATAGCCTATGTCCGTTTCCGAACCTTATGCTATAACTACCTATCCAAAAATGCAGCTCCATCTGTTCAGCCGACCAATAAATACGCCCATCCCCGTCCCCATTCCCAGCCTCATCCCTATAAGCGGCCCCTTCCCCATCCCCATCCCTATACCAAATGTAATTTTAATATGAACACGCCCATCCCCGTCCCCATCCCCGTTCCCTCCCTCATCCCCATCCCGAACCCCATCCTCACCCCATCCCATCCCCACCCCCATCCCGATTTCAACTTTCATCTTAATATGGACACGCCCATCCCCGTTCCCAGCCTCATCCACATCCACATCCCATCCCCAACTGTCCCCACCAAATCCCCACCCCATCCCCACCCCATCCCCATCCCGATACCAATTGTAATCTTAATATGAACATGCCTATCTCAGTCCCGTCTCCGTTCCCAGTATCATCGCCACCCCCACCCCCACCCCCATCCCCACATCTATCCCCATACCTATACCAAATTTCATTTGAATATGTACAGCCGTTCAAAGTTAAGGAGAAACAAACGTACTATCACTAAAACTTCGTTTTTTTTTATACTAACGGGAGCTGATTTTGAAAAAACTGTGACACCCGTATCTTTTTATTTTTATAGTAGAATATGTATACCAAGTTTTGTATCAATCGAACCAGAGAATAAAAAGTTTCATACAAACTTTAACACCCCATTTAACCCCCTTCGGGGTTGATTTTCGAAAAATCCTTTCTTAGTGGGCGTTTACACCTCTCCAAAAACATACCCTCCAAATTTCAAGTCTCTACGTTTAGCGGTTTGGGCTGTACGTTGTCTATATGTCAGTCAGTCAGTCAGTCAGTCAGTCAGGACAAAGCCTTTTATAGTTATAGATTAAAAAATAATTTAGCAGCTTAGGCTGTACAGTATCTATAATAATTATGTCCGTCAAACAGTCGTCTGCGTGGACCTACAAAAAAATAGCCTATGTCCGTTTCCGAACCTTATGCTATAACTACCTATCCAAAAATGCAGCTCCATCTGTTCAGCCGACCAATAAATACGCCCATCCCCGTCCCCATTCCCAGCCTCATCCCTATAAGCGGCCCCTTCCCCATCCCCATCCCGATACCAAATGTAATTTTAATATGAACACGCCCATCCCCGTCACCATCCCCGTCACCATCCCCGTTCCCTCCCTCATCCCCATCCCCAACCCCATCCTCACCACATCCCATCCCCACCCCCATCCCGATTTCAACTTTCATCTTAATATGGACACGCCCATCCCCGTTCCCAGCCTCATCCACATCCACATCCCATCCCCACCAAATCCCCACCCCATCCTTATCCCCACCCCACCCCCACCCCATCCCCATCCCCATCCCCATCCCCATCCCGATACCAATTGTAATCTTAATATTAACATGCCTATCTCCGTCCCGTCTCCGTTCCCAGTATCATCGCCACCCCCACCCCCACCCCCATCCCCACATCTATCCCCATCCCTATACCAAATTTCATTTGAATATGTACAGCCGTTACAAAGTTAAGGAGAAACAAACGTACTATCACTAAAACTTCGTTTTTTTTTTATACTAACGGGAGCTGATTTTGAAAAAACTGTGACACCCGTATCTTCTTATTTTTATAGTAGAATATGTATACCAAGTTTTGTATCAATCGAACCAGAGAATAAAAAGTTTCATACAAACTTTAACACCCCATTTAACCCCCTTCGGGGTTGATTTTCGAAAAATCCTTTCTTAGTGGGCGTTTACACCTCTCCAAAAACATACCCTCCAAATTTCAAGTCTCTACGTTTAGCGGTTTGGGCTGTACGTTGTCTATATGTCAGTCAGTCAGTCAGTCAGTCAGTCAGGACAAAGCCTTTTATAGTTATAGATTAAAAAATAATTTAGCAGCTTAGGCTGTACAGTATCTATAATAATTATGTCCGTCAAACAGTCGTCTGCGTGGACCTACAAAAAAATAGCCTATGTCCGTTTCCGAACCTTATGCTATAACTACCTATCCAAAAATGCAGCTCCATCTGTTCAGCCGACCAATAAATACGCCCATCCCCGTCCCCATTCCCAGCCTCATCCCTATAAGCGGCCCCTTCCCCATCCCCATCCCGATACCAAATGTAATTTTAATATGAACACGCCCATCCCCGTCACCATCCCCGTCACCATCCCCGTTCCCTCCCTCATCCCCATCCCGAACCCCATCCTCACCACATCCCATCCCCACCCCCATCCCGATTTCAACTTTCATCTTAATATGGACACGCCCATCCCCGTTCCCAGCCTCATCCACATCCACATCCCATCCCCACCAAATCCCCACCCCATCCTTATCCCCACCCCACCCCCACCCCATCCCCATCCCCATCCCCATCCCCATCCCGATACCAATTGTAATCTTAATATTAACATGCCTATCTCCGTCCCGTCTCCGTTCCCAGTATCATCGCCACCCCCACCCCCACCCCCATCCCCACATCTATCCCCATCCCTATACCAAATTTCATTTGAATATGTACAGCCGTTACAAAGTTAAGGAGAAACAAACGTACTATCACTAAAACTTCGTTTTTTTTTTATACTAACGGGAGCTGATTTTGAAAAAACTGTGACACCCGTATCTTCTTATTTTTATAGTAGAATATGTATACCAAGTTTTGTATCAATCGAACCAGAGAATAAAAAGTTTCATACAAACTTTAACACCCCATTTAACCCCCTTCGGGGTTGATTTTCGAAAAATCCTTTCTTAGTGGGCGTTTACACCTCTCCAAAAACATACCCTCCAAATTTCAAGTCTCTACGTTTAGCGGTTTGGGCTGTACGTTGTCTATATGTCAGTCAGTCAGTCAGTCAGTCAGTCAGTCAGGACAAAGCCTTTTATAGTTATAGATTCTAAACTTTTTAAACTGGTTTAGTGATTGAATTTGTGTCCTTTTCATATTGATATGAGACACAAAGATAGCAATCATTTTGAAACTGACAAATTTATTTTGATTTAGTAAATTGTAACAACAGAATCAACTCAGTACTCAACTAACATGCCAATTCTCTAAAATATATTTCAGCTTTTAACATTAGTAAGCACGACTCTTACGTAATCTGTGTCCCTTCAGACTGTAATAATAATAATTGAGTGTATTCCATCTCTCCGTCTGGATTACAGCTTCATATTCTCACCGTGTATTAACAGAGCCATAGCCACGTTAGGCGTTGGCTTTACCTTTCAGCAGTGATGTTTCTCTAAGATAAATTAGATTAGAGTAATCATAGTTCTGTGCGAAATAAACATATGTTAGAGGCTTCAGTTACTACTTGAAATAGAGGTTTAAATTTAACTCATTACAAAAATATATGATGTAGCAAATATAACAAGGATCTTGTTCAATCGTATGATCCAAACGGTGACCATCACCATTATGAACACAGTTGCATCTGTTATTGTTGAGTAATACATGATATTGTTGGTTACAAAGTATGTTTGCATTGAGCGTTAGGAAAATACTCTATATAGTAACGAGTAAGTATTTCAGTCGTACACAAAACTGATAATTAGTTAATGGGAATGATCCTAAAAAAGATGTTGAGAGTATTATTTTATTTATTTTTAATTTTGTCTTAAATTTTCGACATTATATTGTTCTGATCTATCTATCTAATATAATCTAGCACGCAATGTTATACATTATAGGAAATAAAATAATGTGTACGATACGATGTGAACATGAAACGAATTCTGATATAAGGCGTGCTATACACTTAAGCGGGTCCGCACATTCGGTTCGGCAGTATTTGTTGAACGACAAAGCCGACCCGAAACAATAGGGTAGATGACTGATGTTTATATTGTTGAAACCAATAGCTTTGATGAAGAATTTAAGTAAATATAGTATGTTTATTGAAAAAATAATTTAAATCGGTTAATAATGTTCTGATATATGAGCGTTTAAAGTTTTTGTTAGAGACAACTCTGTCCCATTCCCACAAAACAAAAAATGACGTCACGCCTTACTTGTCAGAATAGAATTTATATGGCGTACAGAGAAGTGACGTCACGATTTGCTGTTTCGCCTCTTTGTCTATAGCATGATATTAAAATGCTTATAAGTAGCTTATTTTTTAACAAGATTTTCATTTTCTTTTCTTTAATCAGCTTTATTTATGGGCCACATTTTAATATGACAATAAATAAAAACCAGTCATCTAGCCTATTACTAAGTATATTCGGCTTTCACTCCATTCGGCAGATTCGGCTTGTTTTCCCGAATGTATGTCTACATATGTTCGATTTTACCGCCCGGTTGTGCCGATTAATATAAATGATTAACGCTGACTCTCTCAAGTGTAGCACGGCCTTACTAGCCATCATATCTGGGCAGAATACAAATTGACTATCAAGCGATGCTGTCACAACGCATTCATAAATAAAAACAAACAAACAGACGATATAGTCTTAGGATTTCCATTAAACACTTTTTGGGTACGGAACCCTAAAAAAATTCAACGTAACTCTGCGTCTCTCTTCCATAAAACTCACTTCAAGTCAACTACATAATTTAATTCACGTAAAACAACACCAATCAAGAAAAGTCGTAAATTTTACGAGATCGAAACAAATAACATAACTTGACCGCGATACCGAGGCCTCTATAAAAACTCATATTTGTATAAAACATTCGCTCGTAAATTCCAGAGAAACGTAACAATAACGATAAAATCTCGGCAACCCTCTATAACATCTAGTATTAGAATACAAACAACCAGATACGGCGGCGGCACGGTCACTCCATATCAAATATATAGAGCTCTACGCGGCGCTGTTTTGTCTTAACTTACATGTTTACAGTATGGGATCATAGCCAAAGTTAAAGTGTTTAAATACCACAAACAAAAATATATATATATATATATATATATATGAAAAATAACCATATCGCATTTTGCCGTAATATAATACGCTTTTTAAAAAAACAACAGACTTCAACTTCGAATACCTGGATGACGTCTTCATATTTTCTAGTTATTTTGATTTAAAAACCAAACTACTATACCGATTTCGATAAAATTTATATGGGACCACCTCAGAAGAAAAAAAAAAGAACATTAATATCGGTTCATAATTGGCGGAGTAATCGCGTAACAAACATACCAAAAAAAACAAAAAATGAGAATTGAGAACCTCCTTTTTTGAAGTCGGTTGATAACCATATCGCACTTTACCGTAATATTATAAAAAGTATGAGTAGCTTGTTTGTTTCCGTCTGTCAAAACACAACAAAACGTCAAAGTTTATGATTTTTCCTTGTTTCGACCATTTACAGCAGTATTTATTAGCGTGGCAAATCAAGTAGGTAAGCCTCGCAAATAAATGGCATACCTACTCGGTAAGCTCGGCAAATAAATACTGATACTACCTGATGGTAATCAATAAAGCTGTATAGGATGGAGCAAGCTCTTCTTGCTTATGGTTTCTTGATATTGATTGTTACTGTTATTAGAATATTATAAACGCATGATACTATTTTAAGTTTCGACATTATTGTATGTTCACAATGAACTAAACTGTTGGTACTCGGTAGCAGCTACCATTAATTAAGACTTATGTTACACAGTTAATTGCAATAAATATAATCTGAATCTGAAATCTGAAGCTTGTCTAGGAGGAACCTATTTGCTCTAGATTTGAAGAAACCCATATTGTACGTTACAGGAAATTTTCACCTAGAGATTTCCACAACTTCGCAGTACGAATAAAAAATTTGGAATCGAAACACTTTGTGCGTACGTCCCAATGTCAATTTCTTTTGAATAGCTTCATACTCGACAAATTGTATACTCGTAAACGTTTCCTATCCAGCTGATTTACTGTTAGTATTGTTGTTGTGTGTGTTGATTAAGATTTCAAACACGCAAGAATGCGACGGTCATCCATCGGTCCCAGCTTCTGTAATGAACTATGTGTTTCAAATACTTATGTGTTGTAGGCACTAATTAGCTTCTTTGTTTTCATGAAATTAGAAATTTTATTGAAAATTACTTTCTTTATGAGATTGCTTGCGTTTGACCGCCAAATCTCCTGATGCTAAGCGAAAATGCGGTCTACGACTGAGCACGCTAGCCTAGAAGAAAATGGAAGCATAAAAAAACTTTTAAATGGTAGACCAATTTTGCTAAATCTATCTGATGTACCAAATGCAATTGCAGAAGGGAAATGTATAGAAATCACAGAGCATAGTGAGATCTAGTTACTTTCGTAGTTCAGGGTAACGCTAAAACTTCTAGTGGTCTATGGGTTGCTTGACACATCTCTTCTGGTCTGGAAAACTCTATAGCCCGTTTGCTATCGGACGGTACCTAACAAATCTAGTTATTATTATTTAATTAAATAAAAACCCTAATTTAAAATGCATGGGAATGCATTTATGTAAATGCATGGGGTATTAAGGCCTAGTTTGCACTAGAAGGTATGAGAATTTGATACTACTAGAGATTGACTTTGATATAGAGCACATGCTTGTAGGAAATGTCTTAAGGCTAAGTCTATTTTGCTACAAAGCTATCAAGAAATATCCAATCGCGAGCGGAATAAAAGTTGTAGCTTTTATTTTTACACTTTCATTTGATACCAGGACAGCAGCAATACAAGCAGGTATAGCCATAAGTCTCCGCAGTAATTATCCGGCGCACAGCGGGCGGTAAAGGATTGCCAACGTACTAGGCGCCCAGATATACTATTATGTGCCTTTAACGTCTACTGCAGTCGAATCAGACTTGATAAATGCTGCCAATTTATTTTGATAATGGGACTGATTTAGGTAAAGAAAATCTTTGGAAGATAAGGCTTCAGCAAAGATTTATTGCCTGATTTAGGGTGTCAGAAAGGTCTGACATTGAACTGTTAAGATTTTCTGGAATACAGAAAAGGTCAACGAAAATATACAAACTATAGTAAACTAACATCATGTAAAATCCATAATTACAGACATGTGTAATTATGTTGAAACATTTCTTAAGTGTTTGATTACGTGTACGAGTGTAGACAAGTGTTATAATGTGATCTAGCGTTTCTCTCGGTATCCAAGACTTCACAGAAGCGTCATGTAAAATCTCCTTTACTTGACTGAGTTATTACTCTGCACTTTTTTATATACAATCAAGTGACAAGACGAGCAAGACGTTCGCCTGGTGGTAAGCGCACTGATGACTGTTGTTGTTAGCGTGACTGTTTGACAATATTTATATTACAAATTGATAATACTTAATACTGGCAAATGCACGATATACGACGGCACAATCCTCCTCGAAGAAAACTAATAGAATCCATAGATTTACTTTTTTTTTATTTTTCTTGGCATCGCATTCAGTGCATTGTGACAATTTCAAAATTGATTTAAATTTTTAGAGATGTCTAGAATTTCAGTCCTCACAAAACGTGCCTTCGATTTAAAATCTTCAACTTTATGAACATAGAGTAACCTTATTAACTAACACGAAAGAATAGACTTTTTAAAACTAAACTATCTTCCATACAAACTGGAAATAACAAACTTGAGATTTCACGCTAATAACATTCCCTTAAATCAAGACAGCTCCAAAGCGCCGGCTTCCAAAGTTGTACGTCGATTCCTCGCGATCACAATGCCGTTGTCTCACAATCCGTCGCATAACAATTTCAATATCCCACCTGAAATGATATCCTCGGGCTTTAACAACTGGAGCGTGCCTTGCGCGAGGCATGCGATATGCGAGAGCCAATATAGAACCTGCATCTTATAAATACCTAGCGATCGAAGGTTATTATGCTCGATTCTTGTGGAAGTATTCTCAATGCTGTTGTTAAGCTCATGACGATGTCTTCCATTATGATGTGTGTGGCAGGCCCATTCATTAAACTATCACTACCCGAACAGCTCTCAACTACTTACTGCCTACCACCGAAAAGGATAAATAATCTTGTGAAATATCCAACAATATATAAAAACCTGTCGCAGTTCATCTAATCGCGTGTTTCGAACTATTTTTGAGTCATCTGCATTATTTCAACATCTTTGAATAATCTAGTAATCAAGCTCAAGTTAAAAGATCCTCCGGCACGATTTTCTTGTTTTCTAGCATTTTCCGGAAGATATAAAAGTGGAAATCTATCCATCGTCGTACTTACGATGCAAACAACTTTACCATCAAATGTCAAAATTTCGTCTAGACTGGCCAGCCCTCAGATTGGACCAATCTTGTTCTTACAGTTTAGTAAATAGGAAACGGTAGCAATCTGACAGATTTTTTTTCGTATTTATAATATTAATTAATAAGACTAAGAAGTGTGATGAGTAAGTAAAAAATAATTGAAGAAATTTGGTCGAATCGTTCTCATTCTCTTCCTAAACAGAATTCAAACTGTGTTACTAACTGTACAAAGTCCAGGCGGTGCGAACAGGGATTAGTCCCCGACGGGCCTGAAGCCCGGATTGGTGGCCCCACGGGCCAGGCTGGGCCCTGAAGTTGCGATTCCTTCACAAACTTGGAAATTACTTTTGGATCGGCTCTTCAGTTGTACCAGTTGGAAAGTTAGATTTAAGTTTTTGGCTCTGTTTCGATTTTTAACTTTTTCTGTGCCGAAGTTATAAAGCTCTTGACAGTGTTGCCAACTTCAATGGTCTTTTGAAGATAAAAGGATTTTATGGAGTTCAGATAGTGGTTGAGGAGATTCCAAGTAGCAAGAAACATTTTTCCAATAAGTATGCTAAATTTATCGCAGGGAGAAAAAAAATATCGGGATAAAAAGTAGCCGTTACGGATTTACGACCTTACTTTAAAACGCCGCTCAAACTTAATCACTGCTTTTGATGCTCTGTCAACTTCTCTCCGACGTGAAGTGTCACGTGCAAGAACAAGACGCAGAGAAGCTTAAGCAGTGACTAAGTTTGAGTGGCGTTTTCAAGTAAGGCCGTTAGTCATTGAAAACAAACATACTAACTTTTTTTTTTTTTTTTTTTTTTTAATTAGGGTTCTCTATAATAGTATACCTTAATTTAATTACAATCTAGCTTATTTCGCTAATAAGTAATTTAGTTCTAACTTAATATATTAGGTAATTATAAGTATTTCTAAGAATGTGTCCAATAACACGTTTCTTATTGTCTCTATTAAGGCGAAGTCACTTTGGTCGCGTGTTCTTCAGGGTCAGCACTTGCACTGTTTACACTAATGCTTATTATTATAATTCATTTTATTAAACTAACTCGAACGGTTTTGTTCTTTTGAGTCGCCTTACTATATTGTAGTGGTCAAGGAGCTGGATGGCCTCGACATTCACATGATGATGAAGCCTGGTTTCGTGAGCTTCTGCGTACTTTTTTATTACTCTCTCGACGCTATCTACTTGAAGGTCCCGATGAAGATCGCTGTTTCTTATGTACCAAGGTGCATTGGTAATGTCCCTTAGTACTTTGTTCTGAAATCTTTGGATTATTAGCATATTACTCTGAGCGGTGCAGCCCCACAGCTGTATCCCATAAGTCCACACTGGCATCAGGACTTGCTTATAGAGTAACAGTTTATTCCGCATTGACAGCGAGGAATACCTTCCTAGTAGCCAATACATTTGTTTGTAACGTAAATTTAATTTTTCTTTCTTTCAACATACTAACTAACAACTAAATACAATATTAGCATCATACCTAGGCGTACTCTGATACCAATAAGAAGAAAAATTGTTAAGATTGAATTTTCTTACAAAGTAACTAATTGAACAAAAGCAGTCTAAATCAATGCGTCAAAAACTACGCAGAATTACTAAGCTGTATCAGCTACGGGCTGTCGTAATACAAAACAAGTTATCATCAAATAAAACAATGCCATCGTTAGCCATGGGAAAGTAATTTCCAACTTCCAAGAGCACATTGATTACAGAGACTCACTAATCAGTTTGTTTCCAGTTTACAAAGGCTTTAATGACGCACTTTCATCCCACGCTACCGTCGATTATTCAGATAATTTCATATTGACTGTCTGTTTTCACTTTGACAGTCTATTTTCAAACATAAACCTTGCTTGGTTATAATAATGTTTAAAAAATAATTTATATTTTTCACCCAGAGGGTCGGCCGCACCATGTGTAGATTGGAAAGATGAGGTGGCAAAAGACCTCCACTTGGAATCAACGCTTGGAATGAACTTGTGCACGATAGAGCAAGATGGCGCCTTTTAATATCGAAGACCAAGACTCACTCAATGTAGCCGCGCCGGCGAAGTTAGGTAATTATATTTTTTTATAACGAATTTTATGCGGTATTACGAAAATATAATTATGGTGTAGCTAATTAGTTATTTAATAATAATTTAAACCACGTAAAATTTCTTCGACCTGCCTTTTCGTTGGGGAAGTTTACCGCAAGTTCGACAGTTCAGACACTTTCATGAATTACTTTTACGAAACATTTGTACGGAACTGAGTGTTACATTTTAATTTAATTAAGGATTCTGCCGGCGCCGGCGGCCATTCCGAATGTTCTGTAAAGTTGAGGGACACGACACGAATATAAATATAAGGGAGAAGGTCAACTTCCACGTTGTATACGTTTAATACTTACTCGTATGATTACACATAATATGAAGTTGTATACAGAGTTATTTCTTATCAGTTAGCATCCTTTTAAGGGCATATTCAGTACATCAAAACAAACAACTTTTACTATGGGGAAAACATTGAAATCGCGAAAATAAACCCAGCTGTTCCATACATTTTTCCCAAGGTCGATGAACTTTTTGTATGGATAGCTGATATTTTTTTCTCGATTTCTATGTTGTTAGTAAAAGTAAAATATTAAAATTTGTTTGTTTTGATTTACAGAATATGCCCTTATAACGATGCTAACTGTTTAGAACTAACCCTGTAGGTATATGTAATCTAAAGATTACTTGTAAAAACAATAACTACAAACCCCAAGCTTTTTCACGCATGAGAAATTAAAAATAAAACTAGCTCATAATTAATTTCTATTAAATGCTCTAATTTCTAGTAAAGAGTAGTCTGCTATGTAGGCACCGTACTGCCGCCATATTGTTTTTTATTTATTATACTCTATGTCACTCGGGATGATGTAAGGATACAAACGATACCCTATACACCTAAATCTGTTCAGGCATTTAAAAATTATGGTGGAACAAAGAAACTCACATACACACATAGACGAACAATGAAAACATTATACTCCTTTTTTGGGTCAGTCGTGTAAATAGCATTTGTTAATAAGTTACTAAGAGAAAACAGCTGATGCAGAGCTGAATTAAAGGAATGCGAAACCGATTTTGCACTTGGAAAAGTTATCAATGATTGTCGGAAAGAGACACAATTGCTTAGCGGCATTTGTTTCTAGAAATCGGGAACCTTGTTCATAAAACTAAACAGCTTTGTTATCCAGTAATTTAACTTGTTTGTCGAAGTTGTCCATCTGTCTGTAGTTAGTCCGTGGTCGCGGTTGTTTTCTTGTCCACAAACATGGAAGGAGCTTTCAGACCGCTGGATGTTACGTGAGCGAATTTTGGAAACTTTAGAAAGGTGACTGGCGCTGGCTTTGTGTGCTTTGTATGTCAGAGACATACTCTCATAAGCTCATAAGAGGTGAGGTAATTAGCTATCTTTTCAACCGAGAAATTAAATTAATTGAAATGCCTTTGTACTTTATACTTAAATACGTTTTTTAATGTGTAATAATATTAACGCAGGAAAAAATTATGCCGTTCGAAGTGAAAGAGATATTGACCGGAGGTTTTTTTTATTCCAAATTGGTTTGCGTTTGACCTGTATGTTTTTAAGCAATGATGTTGCCTAAGTATTGTACCTACAGATTTTATTCAGGATTTGACGATACCCATTTTGATACTTATCGAAAAACCGAGATTCCAGCTAAACTTAACTTATATAAATAAACTTAAACTTAACTTATATCAACTTCAAATTCAAATTTGAATTAACTATGCGTATGAAGAATGTTAGTGCATTCGCAGGGAATACCTACCATTATACAGATAACACTTAATAGTTCCACCCCACTGATAGGCAAAGATCTATCATCCTTCCACCCTTCACGGTTTAATGCTTGATGGACCCAGTCGTTACAAAAAGGAGTCCAGTACGTCCCGCCATCTCCGTCTAGGCCTGCCGGTTCATTTATCGGTCTGAGGAACCCAGTGTGTTACAAGTGCACGTTGTCTTCTTTGCTTACAGGTCGTCTGACATGCAGCAGATATGTCCAGCCCAGTTTCAATACAGTTCGGCTGCTTTCTGACGAACGTCATAAACTAAAGTAGCCTGACTTTTGAAACTTGTCAACTCCTAGAAATTCCAAACTCCATCAATTCGAGCCAGGCTTCAGTCATTGCAAGGAACAAGAATAATAAAGAAGTAAAACTACATACGACTTATGCGGAATACTAGAAGTAGTGGAATTCAATCAGTCGTTCAACAATACGTCGGGTGTGTTTCGGGGCCTTCCCGGGGGGTGCAATTGCTGGAGGCGCTGGTAATCTTACTGTAAGGGTGTGCCGGGATACTAGGCGATAGGCGCGAGAGGGAGATTGATATTATTTTCGAAAGGATATTTTGTGCTAAACGTCGGCTACTTATAAGCCAGGAGTAGAAATATAGATAACTAGAGGTCGCCCGCGACTACGTCGCGTACAGAAGAAATTCGGCCCACACCCAAAATTCACCACTTTAAATCATCCCTAGCAATTTTTACCCCCCCCCCCCCCCCCCAACTCTACCGACTCACCCCCCCCATTTTTTTAATATTTTAAATGAACTATCCAAATCCAATTTTCGTGACTAATTCGTGACTAAAAGTCCAAAAACAAAGGACTTTCATACAAACTTCTTCCCCCCCTTTCCCCCCTTGGCGGTCGAATTTCGAAAAATCCTTTCTTAGTACACCCCTCCGCATCGAGACGAATACACCCTCCAAATTTCAAGTCTGTACGACCAGCGGTTTGGGCTGTGCGTTGTCTGTCAGTCAGTCAGTCAGGACACAGCCTTTTATTATATTAGATAGATAGATAGATGTAATGTTGACATAAAAATATGAGCACTATATTTTTTTTTACCATATACAGCTTAAAAATCCATTTGGAAAAGACGCTTCTCAGAATAGCTATGTTGTTTTTTCGATCCCGGGCCCGTAACAATGAGCTCTTTGGTTTTTACGCTCGGGTTAAAAAACATAACACTGGCTATTCGGTGAAGCAATGCATCGTGATAGAAACCTGTACATGTACGGAGAAGAAATTCAAAGGCGTATGTGAATCCGCCAATCTGCACCGTGCTAACGTGGTGGAGTATCGCCTTGTCGCTATTCGAGTGTATGCCTATAATTTGGCAGTTAAAGGCTAAAGGAGCAAATTCTTTGACATAAGTTTCTATGGCGCAAGTACTTATATCAGGGATACTTGTAATAATTTGGGTTCCACCTGCGTTTTTTTTTCAAATAAAGGAAAAAACTGTTTTTCTAACGCTGGTAAGCACGACACGCCCTCGCGCAAGGTAAAGTCGCCGAAAGCCGAAGCAAACTTAAATTGGATCTCTCAACCCCCCCTACTTCAGGGGGAAAAACTGTACAATTAATGCACAGCTTCGGAAAATTGGATATTGATTGAAGTCAGACATGTCAGAACTGTGACCTTTATACGTCGTAAATGGAAATGGTATTATTATTAGTCATATTGTTCTGTAACCGGGAATCGTTGCTTGCTACGCAAACAATCCCATGTTCATTGTTCAGGTAATTTATGACGGCAAACAATTATGTTTGGGATAAACAAGGAAGCATTTATAGGGGGACTGGGATTATGTTTCAACGAAAATCGTGTTTTGATTTTTTACTAATATTAATTTAGATGGATATGAGATTCTTAAAAGACTTATTTAAGGCATTACACTATTAACGAAGACAGACAAATATACACATGTTCGATTTTGCTGTCCATCAAGCACAGCCCGTTTCGATTTGGAGTTTAGCTGGTAGTCGTTTTTACTTGTTCGCGATAAAATAGCACGTACACTGTCAAGTATCTAAAGGTTCGTCGTCAGCCATAAGCCGTCCACTGCTGGACGAAGGCCTCTCCCTTAATAAAGAGGTGTTGCCATAATCCCCAAAATAATGCTAACAATAATGATATCTAAAGGTTACTTACAAAATATTTTTTATTGTAATTAGTTATACACAACATAGGTCCTAGCTAGGTACATAAAATGTCCGTGATTTCAATTATAACTATTCCCATAAAACTTTAACCAGTAATGATCTCCTTAGATGTGCAAATCAAGCAAGCTCTGAGAGGGCGTAAGTCTACATCCGTATAATTATTCGTACAAAGGCTTCTTAGGCCAGGCGCACACAGAAAATTCTACAATTGCGGCGCCACAGTTATATTTTACGTGTTTGCAAAATATAGACACGTACTATACACATACACACACATGTATAACTACATCTATAGTCTGACATGCACTGACTATGTGACCCAGAACCATTTACAGACGTGCAGACTACCGCGGACCAACAAGCGCCAAATATATAGATTTTTTTAATCCCCCGCCCTGTTCTTTCTGCCCGTCGTAGTCTGTGGAATCCCGTGAGCGCATTAAATACTATAACATAATATTTGTAATAATTGTAGCTTAGGCATTTTTTTATGCCAGTAGAATTACTTTTGGAACCAAAAATCAATACCATAAATAAAATAAACCACACTATCGACTTAGTGATTATAATGAGGAGTGTGGCTTCGGTGTGCGTCTGGCTTATGTACAAAGTACGGAATGCACTTCAGTTCTGTATTCACGGAATGTGCGGAACGAACCAGCTGGGTGGTACCTTTGTGTACGATGAGACCAGATTACGTCATTATGTTTTAGATTTGAATGGGGAATACTTCGTTACCTATCTGAGTTTGCATCAGTGCGCTGTAAAATGTAGTTTTTGTCTGTTTTACAACGACGCCCGAACTTGTAGCATGTTAGAAAAGGTGGAATTAACCAAAAGACTAAAGAATAGACTCAAGAGGCGGGAAAATTGAGAATTCGCTAGTGAACTCCGGAGACAAAGTTAATTAACCGTAAAATTTTGCACTACTAACTAACTACACCAGTCTGATTTCACAAAGCTTATTAATTAACCTGTATTAAGATTTCAGTACCAGGCCCGCAGAGGTTCGAAGAAGTGAATTAATTAATTGAAGGTATTTTAACCTTGGCGCGAGTTCTCGCTTGGAGGGCAACTCAAGGTGCAAAGAGCTTTAGAAGGCTATGTCTGATTAGTTAGGCATTAAGACGACTGTTAGACTAATCAAAGCAGATACACACTAATAATGGTTTGGTTAATTATACATTTTCAATGTCAGTTACTCAGCTAGGGCGATGTCCTGTCGTTAATCAAAGACCAGGTTAAATGACAGCATTTCTTAATCAATTAATCTCATATAAAAATGTTTTTTCAATGGTACAAATAACACCAAAAATAGGCGTAAAAGACGATGATAGCTTGATCATTCGTTTGTAGAAACCACCTAACGCGCTCGCCTACAATACTGGTATTATTAAAATGTACCTTTAGATTGCCCAAATCTCAACTCAAATAAATCACAACAAATCTTCAAATAAAAAAACAAGCCCTTTTAAGAAACAGCGCTAGAGAGATTCGTCAAAAAGCGCTGTCTCACGACAAAGAGTTTAACCCTTGCCAACTGGGGCAGAAGCACCGTGAGCGTGATCAAAGGAGCTCCTGTCACGTTCTGAATGCCTGGTACATAATGCATGCGCGGATGTAGGTCGGCCCGTGGGCCAGGATGAACAATACGTGATCGCGCGGCAAATGGGGCGAAAACATCACCTGTCTAGTTTCATTTGCGACTTGACTGCGAGGAAATATGAGTACTCGATATGGTGTGAGTAGATCGCCTCGTTAGACACGCCGCCGCGCGGGTAAAGAATGGTAGATTATGCACTAAGGGAATAAAGCAGTGTCTTACGTCGCGGGCGGCATATCTGAACTCAGAGCTTAACGAGGGAGTCTAGAGTTATATAGAGTCATGTCCTAGGTGAAGCGTGGGGTTCAAGCTGCCCAAGACGAAGACAGGCTTTATTCTAGAGGACCATACTCTACTTTTCACACCTGCAAGACAATAAAAAGCCAGGGCTCCATAAATTAAAATTCGCTGACAATCACAGGACCAAACACCGACTTTTGTTTCACATATTTTGTAAACGCACCTTTTTTTTTGTGTTCTGCTTATGGTAGCCAGTTCGATTTCGAACAAACCTCTTTACAATCCCATATGGGCATTTTTTACTTAGAGTTCTCCATGAGTTTCTTCACGAATTTGACGTTCCAAATTCAAATCACTTTATTCCTTAGGAAGTTTCATACAACTTTATATCCCTTAAGAGATAATTCTTTACTTTACGTTGAGGTTGCATGATATGTAATTGGACATTGCCGAGCAGGTGGTGTGATAATACGGATGGTATGTCATATAAGTCCGAAACTTACATTTTATTAAGGCAATTTTGCTAAACATATCTAACACTAGCTGCGCCCCGCAGCTTAACCCGCGTGATGATGAAAGACGGTGATGCAGGTGATGATAAAAAAGTAGCCTATATGTTATTCCGGGAAATACGGAAATCTCCATTCCAAGTTTCATCTAAATCAGTTCAGCCGTGTTGGCGCTAAGAGGTAGCAAACACACACTAACACACACACACACACACACACACATACCGACACACTTTCGGATTTATAATATGAGAGTGATTTTAGTGGTCGACTTTCTGTAATCATTCTACATGGAATCGATAAATGGGTTTATGAAAGTACCTACTTAGTATTTAAATTGATTGATTGATTAACTCTTTACTGTTCACGCCAAGAATTACACAGAAATAATGTAATAAACTAAAATATTGGAACAAGTGGCAGCCTACATTTCTAAAAGCAATCTCTTCCAAAAAAAAAAGAAGAAATTGGCGTAGTGATTCTCTAACCGACAGAATTAAAATTATCTGCGTCTCTTTTGATTCCGATACTATGGAAAAGAATAACGCAAACAAGTGTACAGTCATCAAACTGTTTAGAAAATATTCCAACTGAATAAACACTGTTACTTGTTTGATCAAATAAAGAAATTTACTATTAAACGTCACTACAAACTCACTCGTGTATCACCGTAAATAACAAAGAGAGTATTAGTAGAGAGTTTGAGTATTGAGTATTGAAATAACAAAGAGATACTATAATGACAAGCCTTCAGCATAAATTCAAGTTATAACCACGGCCAGAACGGCGATAGCTAAGTACAAGTATATTCGCATGGATTGTGGAGCGGTCGCTGCTGTATAGTAACTATCACGTCATCTGTGCCCGAGATGAAAGGTTCCCGGTACTGTCAGTATACCTCAAGATAAAAGTGAAAGTAATACGAGACACGGCCGTTTTTATTAAAGTCGCCTGGTCTGGTCCTTGCCTCGGGCTATGTGACCAGAATTTAATTTGCGAGAAGCGGTGCCACATTCGGATGTATTGGTAACCGGGGGCGTAGCTCAGATGGTAGAGCGCTCGCTTAGCATGCGAGAGGTACCGGGATCGATACCCGGCGCCTCCAACTGGAAAGTTTTTTGTTGAGTATATTTCTAGCAAATCAAAATCAGCATTATAATCTCCTGTGGATAACTCTTTCACTGGGACTATGTATTTATTTTTTCTTCGCCTTACTCGTATCTATGTAATCAGTACGTGTCCACCCACTGCTGAGTAAGCCTCATTTCCTTCTCGCCATCCTTTCCGGTCTTGTGCCAGCCTCATCCATTACTTTAGAAATACTTCACAATGTCATTTGACCATCGGACAGCTCTATACATCACACAGATCTGTGTCTATTTCATACTCAGTTTTGGCAAAACGATTTAACCACTGAAAAATCAATACGCATAACACACTCAAATTATTCAATTGATTAAAAGAAAGAAATCTCAAAAAGAAAAAAACATCTGGGACTGGGAACCGATTTTGACTTCATAATAAATACAAGCCAAGCTTATGTAATCGGGCAAAATCTGCAACTGGAGACGGGACAGGATAGGTTTTAATTCTGTCTGCAGTGGACTTGGTTAGTGCAATACATGAGCGCGCGTGGACTAAACATTAATTGAAGCGGTAGGATTTTTTGTTATAGTGATACCTTAGGCAGAATTTGCCAGGAGACCCCAGTTTAGGGTAACCAACAATTAGTAGTAGCAACCGGATTAAAGAGCAAAATTTCCAGTTAACTTTGCAATAAATTTTATTTATTTATTTATATAAGTTCACCAACACTGTGTACATCAATACATTTTTAAAACGGTTAAAACGAATAGTATAAAGTCAAATGTCACAATAATTATAGGTGAAGACAGCATACAATAACAATATTTTCGAGGAAAATTAAAAAAAAAAGTCATAATAAAAATGTCAATTAAAACTTAAATTTAAAAAGATTAATCATACAATTTGAGAATTTT
Source organism: Erannis defoliaria (assembly GCA_905404285.2). Lineage (NCBI taxonomy): Eukaryota > Metazoa > Arthropoda > Insecta > Lepidoptera > Geometridae > Erannis > Erannis defoliaria. Next base: position 491,035 of record FR990082.1, on the reverse strand, counting down.
ATATCAATGAATTACTTAATTAAAAATATAAAGATAATAATTAAGATCTATCAAAAGAATATATATGGAATCACCGCATGCGCTCGCAAATTGCGACATTCGGTATGTAGATAATTGTAGATTGTAGGTTTGGATTCCGGACATTCTGTCCGGTCGGTGGTCCCTTTGTGAGCGGCTTAGACTGAGCTTAGGTCTCCACAGACGGTGCGGAATGCCTAACTACGGATGTGGGGCTGCTGAGGTTGGGCCCACAGAACAAACTTACCAAATGGCGAGCTAGGATTAATTCTAACTGTTCTTGGATAATCACTGATATAATTATGACCTGGCCAGTTGTAGCATTATGGAATGTGTTTTGTATAAGTGATTATAGAAGAACGGGTCCAAAAATAATGACCGGTATGCACATAATGTATTATTCACTAAATGTCCCCAAATGATGAAGCAATACAGTGGAGAGATTGAGAATTAAATATCTCTACGTCCGTACCTAGGACACATCGGTGGAAAATTACGAGATTCATAATTTCGATGTCCGGCAAAACATGAGTGACAGTAGGTACGAACAAAGAAGTAAGTACACATTTTATTTAAAAGTGGAACTTACTACTATTTAATACTTTTACATTTTTCTCTGAGTACTATTTAATCCATTTCAACCGACTTCACAAAAGGAGGATCTCAATTCGACTGTGTTTGTTACGCGATTACTCCGCCAATTTTAAATTGATTTTGATGATTATTTATTTGTTTGGTAGGTCATACTTCAGAAGTGGTCTCATTTTTTTTTTTTCGAAATCGGTCTTTTAGTTTGGTTTTTAAATCAAAATAACTGGAAAAAAGATGTCATCCAGGTAAGTAATCGAAATTAAAGTCGGCAATTTTAAAGAACTTATTACAAATTATTAAGTAGGTACTTAGGTAATACCAATTTTAAGGATAAGGCTTTTGTTTAACGCTTATAAGTTTGCGTTGGACCACCAACTCGCCTGTTAGTAAGCGACGATGTGGTCGAGGATGAAGCACGCACACTTAGAAGGTTAGTAGGATTATTAGGATAATGTTCATCCCTACATTCTTTTTTACGATATCACTTTTCGTGAAAACTTATTTAGCTTCTTTTTAAAAAGAAATTAAACAAATTATAGCCCTTTCACACAAATACGTAGTAGGTACTCTATTCAAAACAAAAGGCTAAGGCGTCATTTAATACATCGAACAATGGCCCAGTAATTATCTGAACCTTATCAACGAATCCAAAATGGCGTCCTTTAGTCCTGTATAAAAAAGAAAGGTCGCCCGCGTCCCCAGGGTACGCTACAGGCCGCTTCAGGTCCGGGGCAAAGGGGGCAGAATTGAATTCTGACACGGGAAACTAATTTTAATAGCCCCTACCCTCAGGCGGGTACTTCTTATTGAAACAGGGGATGATAACGGCTCGGGAATGTTACAAGTATGGGATTGAAGAAAGATTTGTCTTTTAGTTATTCGCGAAATTGTTTTGCGCATGCTTCTTAGTTTCAAAGAGCGATTGAAAACGGGCGGTTTAAATACAATTTATAAAACATTTTTGCTTATAGTTAAAACCTAAAGTTAACTAAAGTTAAATGGGCTCGTGGCGAATTTTTTATAACTGGGATTTGACAGTTGTCGTTACAAGCGATTGCACCTGAGACGTTTTAAAAAGGCTAATTATTCTCTTATCCGGTTATAACGTCTGGAATTATGTGAGTTTTTTTTTAAACATTATGGTGGACCTTTTCTTTTTATTACATAAAAAAGAAAACACTGAATGCAACCCAAACCGCAGGCAAACAAGGAAACAAATGAGTGCTCCTATCTCACAGTACCAGGCGCGCAGACTTGAAAAAGAGCTGGAGGCGCATCGCGAGGCACTTGAAGAGTCCTTTCATTTCGCCCAGAGTGTCACATGCGCTGGCCCTCTTCGCTGCAGAGCTACTTCATTTTGTCTGTGCGTCGTGTTTTCTTTAACATTTTATTTCAAAGCCACACCGTAATTTAAAATTTAGTTTCGTACCATTTTGTTAAACAAAATACGCTCTAAATTCATACTAATAGAATTAGTTCCTGACCATAGAACTAATTGTGCGAAAGAGACATTTTGCAAAAGGAACATTGTGCGAAAGGGACGTTTTGCGTGCAGTAGACATTTTAGTTAAACCTTTGCTAAACATTCTGCGACGGAGCCCACTAGTGCTAGATAAAACTTATACGCGTCAAAATCAGACGTTTCTATTTGTCAAACCAATAGTTTTGAAATCGACAAAAACTGTGAAGGTGGTAAATTCACTATCATACTTAATGTTCAATCAATTAACATTTTGTTGAATAAGGACGCTTTTCCACCGCATGTCCGTCACGGGCTATAGTAATCTGTGTACCGCAACTTCGGTGACGTCATCTCGTTCTCGTTGACGTCGTCGGTGGACAAACAACCTAAGACGTGGGGGCGCCATCATCAGTCGCTCTCGGAATAATACGAACAGCCCTCTGTCGTGAAACTCTAACATTACGTAGGTGTTCGAGGTAGAGCATCCTCGAAGATACATGGAAAGTCGGGAAATGTAGCGCCATCTAGCAAAATGTTGTAGAAATCATTAAACAGGATCTTCACGCTACTCGGTTGCAGCGCCCTTCCACCCCGAGGTTTCGCGGGAAACGAGCGAACCCTCTTTCATGAAAGAGTGAGCGACGTAGTTTGTAACAATTTCACTAGATGGCGCTGGCAAAATACTTTTTATAAGCAGACCTTTTGGATATGAAAATATATACCTTTGTATTATAAAATGTATTTTTTATTTGTGTCTTCTTAATTTCACGCGTTAATACGGTAAAACAAAATTAGACATTACTTACAATCTCACAACATAATTATTGATGATAAACTTACCTGAAACAAACAAAGTTGGAGATGAAACTGAGACACCAAGTAAATAACTTTAAAACCTGACTTGTAAAAAAAGTATGAATAAAAAATCCGGTGCTATTTTAAACACAATCATTACATGTGTAAAGGTTATTTCAGATAACAGTACTATTTTTTTAAATATAATATTGTTGTCTGAATATGATGTCAAGGATTGCGAGTTGATGATAAGTGAAAAAGGACCGGAAAAAAATGAAATTATCGAAAATAAAAATTGACTGAAAACAATAACATCAAGGCTATAACGAGAAATTTTATACCGAGTGTAGTTTCAGAAACACCATCTCCAGTACGAATAAGAATTTTAATGTTTCTGCGGCTTGCAAGCATCGTAAAATGGATCTAAAAAAATCTAATTTTTAATAGAGTGCTATAAATAAATGAAAGGTTCTTGAAAATAAGTTGGTAGTGTACAATTTTTGAACTAAGTAGGTACGTTAGTGTACTTAACGTAAAATAAAATAACCCAGATATATTTCGCATTCGGGTTCTTCTTGGCAAGCGTGCTCCATCGTAGGCTGTATCTTCGTTTAAGGCCGGGTATTCCACGTTTCAAGCACATTTTTTAATGAGAGATCAATCATTAGTCTAAAGCTGTATCAGGTAGGGTCACATTTAGCGGAGCAAAAATATTGCGGTTACGCAGATTCGTGCGTGTCAAACTTCGATTTTTGAAGATTTTCTCAGATTACTTGAAAAGTATAGAAATTAATAACTTTTGAACCACGGCATGCTCTCCAAAATACTATTAACTTATAATACATTTTTTTTTATGTGACTATGTGCTGTAATTAGGACATAAAACTGAAAATGGTTTAAAAATAGACACTGTTTCGGTATTTTTTTCTATCGCGGAAAGTATAATCAATCGTGTTTTCAACCACAAAAGTTACTAAGCCGGATGTCTTTCTGTAACATTTTGTATTTTTGGGTTTTAAATATAGTAATTTGACTAAATAAATTTGATTTTGCGAGGGGCAAATTTGGAAAATACAAGCCTTAACATCAGACGAGTTGTCAGTCAAACGCAAGCCTATAAATAATAATAAAAAAGCAAACACCTACAAAACAAAATTATTGAGCTTACACTAACTAGTACCTACGTAGACGTAACCTGATCACATTCTGTATCTACAGAGCACACAACGTACGTGTTTTGCTGAAATTAATACTTACGCAGTAATAAAATTATCAACAACAACAACAATTATTTATTATTAACAATTAAGAAACAGAATATTTAAACAAATTAAACTGTACATGTACGCCAGTCCCCAAATTGCACATTCCTTCCGACTCCGCGGCACCAGTGAAATGGCCAATCATGGCCGTCCCAACCTCCAAGCCGGACCCTCCATCCATTCGGCAGAAATACTTCCTAATTGTGCATTCACTGCAGGATCCTGAACCCCCTAAACTTGTACAGACCCCCATGGATCCTCCTTTTTGTGAGCTGTCCCTGAATCGATAAGAAATATTAGGATTAGGTACAAGAGGTGAAATTTGTGAGGCGGGATTCGTGTGGGTAACTTGCAATGGGTTATTTTTAAGAACTTCAGGATTTTATGTGATTGAATCAGGTGCTACTTTGCGGAAATTCATTATAATCATTATATTAGATATGTTTTCTTACTGTTTAAGATTTAAAAAACATTTTACTATGTTATACAAAAAAAGTAAAATTACAATTAAATTAGATCAGTAGATTAGATTATCGCGTATTTTTTTTAAGGTAACTATGGATTATTAGCCCCATATCCCTATTAGTACTCGATACGATAGTACACCAGAGATAGAGTACACAACAGTTGAATTTCAAGATTTTAGCCATTTTCAGTTTCAGTTCAATTCGTTTATGTAGTAAAATTAAAATGTGAAAATACAATTTACCTACTTATTACTTAATATAAAATAAGATTTCAATCAAGCTTATATAACGAAATACTTACTTACAAAGAAGTACTTGTTTACCTGGAGTTTATTTATTCGTAAACTACTTGTCCTTTAATGGTGAATCTCGGTCTTTATAAACTCGGGTTATACAGGGATATTATTTTAGAGACGCTTTACAAAGTTATGTCGTCAACTTTTTATATGAACAGAGTATAGTTGGATTCTTCACTAGATTGCAGTAAAAGAAACACCAGCATCTTAGCTCGTAACATTCTCGCTGCTAAATCGAAACCCCAGAAAAGCGTCGGTTGCTTTCAATTCATTCACTTACACATGCCATCATCGGCACAGAACCACTTGCGTAAAAGTAGGGTCCGACAAATACCGCCCCGGCCGGGGAGGGTCGACCTTTATAAATAATTTAGTATACCGCGAGATGTCTTGGTGTTTGATGGACATTGGACGTGTAGCCGTCGGACCTTTACACATATATCGGGGAGAATATAAAAGGGTTGATAAAAACCGACCAACGAGGAAGAATTACAACAAACACCATACGTAATTTATTTATGATGACAAAATTCAGTTGCGGTGCGTAAGTTGTAGGTTTGCTCTGTCTGGCAACATCTACAATAGGGTAGATGACTGAATATAGTATGTTTATTGAAAAAATAATTTAAATCGGTTAATAATGTTCTGATATATAAGCGTTTAAAGTTTTTGTTAGCGACAACTCTGTCCCTTTCCCACAAAACAAAAAATGACGTCACGCCTTACTTGTCAGAATAGAATTTATATGGCGTACTGAGAAGTGACGTCACGATTTGCTGTTTCCCCTCTCTGTCTAGCATGATATTAAAATGCTTATAAGTTGCTTATTTATGATCAGATTTTCATTTTCTTTTCATTAATCAGCTATATTTATGGGCTACATTTTAATAGGAGAATAAAAAAAACCAGTCATCTAGCCTATTCTACACTATGTTCTTTACTTTATTAGTCCCATGTACAAGACCAGATTTAAGATCCTCTCTGTTGTCGTACATGGTTTCCAATAAATAAATACTGATTACTCGTTGCCGGAATCCTAGGTGCGCGTGTCTCAATTGCATTTAGTCCGATTGTATTGAATATATTTACTGGCGTAACTCTATGTAACTTTTCGTCCAAATTACGTAAAATGTTAGGTTAGAAAGTTTCCAAAAAGCTCAAGGTCAATAAAACTGAATTGAAGAATATTTTTCAATTCACCTGGGTATGTCTACCTGTTTCCAAAATCACCGGAGGACAGGCAGCAGCGTTGTTGAGCATTCTGCGATCCCCAAGCGTGGGGATTATGGCGACACCCCTCCCTATTATCGGGGAAGCCTTCGTCCAGCAGTGGACGTCTTCTGACTGATGATGTATTTCTGACATTGGATACAAATACATTTGAAATATATATGTTAAACTCGCATCGAGTGTCGAGCTCAGTCCCATTGCCGTTGCCGCCCACGTTAAACATTCTAAATTGTACTTTATGGATCAATCAGTCGCAGCCAAGCGAATTGCTTGGTTTGAATAATAAAAAACATGTATTATTCAGCTTTGCACTATGTTATTTCAGAATAAATTAATAATTGGTTTCAGGTTTAATTGAATTTTTTGTTTCATTTTTTACTTGCTCATTAACTTGAGATTGGCCTTAACACTGTACAGTTCAGCAGATAAAGAACTGAAGATTCGTTTCTGGGATAGTTCGGCATGTCGGTGTAGGGGCGGCGCGTCCTGCTTAGTGAGTCGTACTATTCTTGATGACGTCATCAATCTCCGTGAGCGGCGGCCGGCGTGTGACGTCACACCCGGCCCGGCCCAGCCTTATGATAATTGAACCGTTCCGGGTTGTTAGTGTTGTGATTGAGACGCTTTGTTCCAAACTATGTACCGTTATAACTCGACAAGACAGTACAGATTACTTCACAAGGGCCTGAATCAGTTGACATTATTTACATGGCGTGAAAACCATTTGAATAATAACTATCATACAACAGGACTACGAAGGTTATTTATGTCCAGCGCGGCATGGAACACAAACAACTAACATCCATACATACCTAGAGCAGATATGCAATCATGTCGTTGAGAATACCCGCCCAGCCGGGAATCGACCCCAGTACCTTGGGCTCTTAAAACGCACGTTACCACTGAGCTATAGACGTCGATGAATGAATCCTAGTACTATCAGAACACATGAAAAATCATAGTAGACAGAGCATTCCGTGATATTTACAGCTGCAATTACGGAGAGCAATGAAAATAAAGAAAACCGCCCGCCCTGGCACCGCACCCGAACATAACATAACGAACGGCGGTCGTTAACTTCGTTAAACACTAACTTTACAAGGTAATAGTAGACAAAGCAACTACTTCCGAATAAGTTTCATCCAAAATTTAGTAATTCACAGGGTCATTGTAATAGATGGCAAGTAAACATGCACTTTTATATTTAAAAAAAACGATTTTGATGAAATGGGACCATGGGACCAAACTGAAAGTTTATCCATCAAATAAAAAAAAAAACTAAATCATTTTATAAATGACGGAGGTCTGAGGTAACAATCATTTAAAAAAACATACAACCGAATTGAGAACCTCCTCCTTTTTTGAAGTCGGTTAAAAAGTTTACTGTTCCGTAACAGTTATTGAAGCTATCAGAATTTACCAAGATAGTTGAATGAAAATAAAAAAAATGTACATGTTTATTTATTTCTGTAACAATAACAATTTTTCTCAACCGACTTCAAAAAAGAAGGTTCTCTATTCGATTGTATGTTTTTTTTTGTATGTATGTTACGCGATTACTCCGCCAATTATAAACTGATTTTGATCATTCTTTTTTTGTTTGGTGAGTAGTACTTCAGAGGTTGTTCCTTATACATTTTATCGAAATCGGTTCAGTAGTTTGGATTTTAAAACAAAATTACTGAACTAAGTAATCGAAATTGGTCTCTTTTTTTTAAACGTATTATTTTTTGATGGATTAATATTTTGTGCCAATTAGGAGCGTCCCTAAAAAGTCATGGATAAACTGTGTGTTAAGTGTTTGTAGAGATAATTATAATAACGAAGAGAAAGAATAAGCCCTGGCCAACCCCATCTATAGTAGGATAAGACATTTGAAGGATGATGTTTTTTTGGCTATTTTTAAAAGCCTACACATAAAGTCGTTTATAAGAACCCGCATTGAAACTACTGTATCCGTTATCTCACGCCTGGTACACAATAGGCGCCTACATAGCCAAGCGCGAGCCGTCACTCTGTATTAGCTAAGAGACAAAGAGGCAACTCAACCGTGAAAAACGTTGGAACGCGTCGCGGATTTGTACTCTTTGCAGGTTATGTGTTCCTGGTAAATCGGCTGCGTGTTTTGAAAGGGGTGTCTTGTTAAATGTAGGGTGGCTTTATCGCTTTGCTTGTAATGGATTCCGGATACTTACGCAATCGACAATCTCTCTCTTTGTGTCTCGGATATAACTGAGTATAGTTTCAGATTCAGTCGACTTATCATTTTTAAGCCGATTGAACGAACAGTACTTACTTATCCATTTGTGTACAAGTCACCAATCAAATTGAAAAACAAAAATCTATTCGAATCAGGCCAAAAATCCTCCACTATACCCGTAGATATAATGATATATTATAGTAGATTAATACGAATAATAATTCCTTTAAATTGTTTAACTATTCACTTTATAAAACTTATTTACTTAAATCAAAGTTACGTAAACAAAGTGGAGATTTAAGAAGACTCGTTCAGAAAAAAAGCAATTTTTTAAAACAAATTCTACGTAACAAGCTAACAACGCATAACTTTCAAACGCTCTTGAAAATTTAAAAGACAAGTTCGTGAAAACAAAAACAGGAATGCAAAACCTAAAACGAAATTCTAAAAGAAGAGCTCGTAACAAACAACTGTTCAAACGACTTTTCTTTCAAACGTCGAAACAAAAAAACAACATGACCGGCGTGATGGTCAGCAGACAAGCTTAGGACAGTAGGAAGCGTAGGACTTTTTCAGTTCGCCTGGGAAAAATATCATATCTTTGGCAATTTCTCATTTATGTTGTTATTGAGTGTTATGGCATGACTGTAGGCAATAACTTGGTAGTATCGAAGCTACGCATGACCTTAACCATGACAAATTACTCACCTTTCACAAAATATTATAAATAAATATCAATCCGGCGCATCTGCTTCTCAACTACGGCGCGGCCATATTCCGTAACATTTTTATTCAATAAGCGCGTAAAAGCGAGTGATTTGTGTACAAGGTCACGCGGTCGGTACTGCTTTGTTATTGTATATGCGTATGGTTGTGGATTAAAAGAGAAATGCCTGCTTGCGAAACTTTGACGTATACTGAGATTTAACATCTTATACCACTGGCCAACGACAGTGTAAGCATTGTCACTCTTTATCACACAAGGCTTCGTTAAGTTCTTCGTCAATAATCTGTTGAAGAGGCACTGAAACAATATAGGCAAGCGAGCCACTTACAATCACGCGAGTGAATTGCTGGTCTCGTCTCTCAGTAGCATACTATTGTCCATTCAACTCTACAGTGAGTTGGGAGAGTATTGTTAAAACGCATTCTTGTGTCAGTGTAAAACTACCCACACTTTAGTAAAGTTCCGAACTAGCTGTGCAGCGTACTGCGACACGCGAGCCGCTACACGAGCCACGTCGCGTCAGTGAGTTACGGCCCTAATCTGAACTACATATGCATCACTTGTTTACCCAAGCTTTATGTACAGCAGATACGGACGTTGGGAATAAACCCTCAGTCGTCAAGAGTTTCATTTAGCCTAAGAAGCATTAAACAATTTCATTGAATGCCTTGTAGCTCAGTTGGTAGTATATCTGCTTTGATAGCCGTAGAGCGTGTGATTCTCATCTAGAACAAACATTGACGCCTGTTCTGTAACTGGGTGTTGTATGAAAAATATAAGACTGGGTGTAGTATGTTTAAAAAAACTAAGTATTCCATTAGTTATCTGATACAAACTTTGCTTTCTAGGGCTAGATAGCGCTATGTTATGTCCATCAATATTTTTTTATTTATTATTCATCGTTTATCACTTGAGGTTTTTTTAAGTACATACCGTCACCGTTTACCGTTTCCAAGATATTAAGTCTCTAGTTACAATAATAACGTAACTCAATAATTTTGTTATTTCGTCGCAAGCTCGGCGAATCGAAGCCAATCGCTTCATTACTCCGGCAAATGCCAGCCACCAATATTTGTTCGACCGTGAGTTTGTGACAAACAAGCAAAACGCTGTGTTTTTTGTCCACTATTGGAGTATTGGTCGACTGGACGCGGGCCAACTCCAACGGCGAGCGATAAAATTGTTAAACGAGATTATTATGCGATTGTGGAAAGCAAATGAACTTTATGTTCTTTTCGGTCTAGTGCATTAATGTGATTTGAGGCTTTAAATTTTAGTTTTAGGGTATTACGCTAATTTTATTACTGTTAAAGTTTGAGAATTTTTTGGTAAATTTGCTTGCTCTCAACTGAGTAACTATTTGGAAACTTTAAGGTTTGATGGAATTTAATAGTAGATTATTTACCAAGGGAGCAAACAATATTTTTTAAGGCGATAGTGTATCTTTGAATCTCTCGCTTCGCTCTGGATTCTAAGTACTCCAGTCGAGCTTAAAATAGTGTTGATCCCGAGGTGGACACTCTGCTTTTTATCACCCTCTATGAGAAAATAAGTAAGTTGCAACTTATTATGTATAAGAATAGTACCTACGTTTATTTCATTTTCACTACAGGAAGATAAAGTCATTTTTTATAAAACTAAGCATAATCCGCGTTTTGCAAGTTTTTTTTAAAAGCTGTTTTATCAACTTGTATTACATCTTATGGCGAATGTAAAAATGTTGATATTAGTGTACAGAACCACATATACATCTAGAGGCAACACAACTCACGAAGCAGACTCACTATACGTATCGTTTTGGAGCATTAGGATGAAAACAGCGTGATACCCTTGCTTCTTTACTCAAATCTTGATTTTTTCGTTCTTATACAATACCTTATGTAGTGAAAAATAAAGTTGATAATACTAAATGTGCGCAAGTCGTCAAGTGTCACTGCTCTTGAGACGGGGTAACGATGCAGCCGCATTTATTGAATGCACGCCATAACCTTAAGTGATTTTTCTGATATATATATACTTTTAATATACTTAAATGTAGATAGATTTATGACAATATATAGTATTTTCCGTTTATGTGTGTTAGGTATGCTGTTTATAGGATAAAAACCAAAACAAACAATAACATTTAAAACGTATTTCTCATATAGGGTCCCAAAATGTGTAATTTTTGTTTTTGACTAAGAAATCAGCCACAATAACACATATGTACATACATACATACATACACACTGTATAAAACTAAATCAGCTCCTACATCTCAAGAGCCACTATTAAAGGAAGGATGGTGTAGTGTTAATAAATAGATCCTTTTAAACACTCTTTGGGCGCAAAACACAAAATAACCATAAATCTAAAACTTAATTTAGATGTTCTGATCACATCGGCGTTAGTGAAAAACATTAGGAAGTGACGGACAATCCGCCGAGAGAGAGGCAACCGGCCTATATTGGCTACCTAATGAAACATGGAAGGCCCAGACGGTGGAAACGCAACACTATCATTTTGAACTGAGACTTTGTGGACAGTAGTTTGACAATCAATAAGAAAAGGCAGCTAAAGATACACATATATATATATATTATGTTTGTTTAAAAAACACCAAGATAAAAGAATTTTGAAAGAAGAACGGAGAATTTTGCGTCTCTCATATTATTTTGATTTGACACACACACGGACAAACAGTTCATCGTCTGTAGTGTCCTTTACCATAACTAACATCAACAACGTGAGCAATACTGTCACCGTACATCACTCTAATCTAATCCGTAGCTCGTAGGCGTAGCTCGTAGCGCTGTTACTACGCCGTAGGTTCGTAGCACGTAGACGCGCTACGCTCCTAGTGGTAAATGTAATCAGTTGAGAATTACGTATGATAAGACATACATGAACTAGTTTTGACTTCCGGGTTTACCCGACAGTCTAACAAAAAAGTAAATTTCAGATTAGGATAGGTAACTCAGCTACTCGTATTATTCAATCACACAATAAGCCAACAAATAGCATGCCAGTACGAAACTCGCCAGGTTTATGACTGAAGATCTCATTTCCTTATGCAGAGTTTTTTATGGTTATAAAAATTAAAACGAACAAGACCATTGCAGCAGTACCCTGTTACCCAGAGCGCAGACTAATAAAACAAAACCCAGTTAACAAACCCAGTTAATAAGTTCCAGTCTGTCAATACAATAATCTGGCGCTCATCACATCACCAGCCAGAAGACCTCCACTGCTGGACGGAGGCCTCCCCCTAAGGGTGTTGCCATAAATGCCATAATCCCCATAAGGTTGGCACTCACCACTTCTTTATTATTCTTATATACAGGTTTAGTTCTAATCAGTTAGCATCCTTTTAAGGGCATATTCTGTACATCAAAACAAACAACTTTTACTATGGGGCCAACATTGAAATCGCGAAAAAACTATCAGCTGTTCCATACAAAAAAATCATCGACCTTGGGCAAAATGTATGGAACAGCTGTTTTTTTTTTGCGATTTCAATGTTGGCCGCATAGTAAAAGTTGTTTGATTTGATGTACAGAATATGTCCTTAAAAGGATGCTAACTGATTAGAACTAACCCTGTATATCGACATTTATCTCAAACAGTTCAAGTTCTCAAAATAACTACCACAAAATAAAATACAAACATTACTTAGCATTTATAACATAGGTGATACACTTAATGAATGCAGAGAGGATTACGCGGCGTCGACTGAGGAATAATACAGGAAATTAGTTGGAGCGACATAATTCCGTGTCGGGATATACAGTATCTTAACTCGACTGAAAATTATATGTTATTTATTCATTTTACACATTAATTAAACAACGTTAGATGAAACGCAATGATGTTCTGGGATGTGTTACGTTACTTCAAGTTCTGGGTACTGTTGCAATGATGTTCTGGGATGTGTTATGTTACTTCAAGTTCTGGGTACTGTAGCAATGATGTTCTGGGATGTGTTATGCTACTTAAAGTTCTGGGTACTGTTGCAATGATCGTGGGTGTAGGTTGTCTCTTAACATCAGGTGAGTATGTTGTTCATCTCGTTAAAGCATTCAAAATAGGGCTGGTTTTTACGCGACTTGGTTTTTACACATCTTCAGCCAAAAGACGTCCACTGCTGGACCAAGGCTCTCCCTTAACAGGGAGGTGTTGCCATAATCTCCACGCTTGGCAGGCGGCTTGGGGATCGCAGAATGCTCACCACCGTTAACTGAGAGGACGCTGCTACCCGTCCTCCGGTGGTTCTGGATGTAGTTTTAGGACATACCCCTTTTTGTACACGACTGTGCAAAAAGGAGTTTTTAGTTTTATTTGAATTTCTTTGTTCCACCATAACTTCTATGTCTGGACATATTTGGATGTATATGTATCGTTAGAATCCTCATCATCCCGAGTAACATAGGTTTTTTTTTAAATTTAACGTTTTTGGCTAGGCAAGCGTGTTTTTTTTTAACCTTGCCTTGTATATTGTGTCAACTGTACAGAAAGGGACCGTTGTGTATGCATGTTTTATATTCCTTCTTAAAACAATAAACTTAATAAATAATAATCTTACAGACAGATTTCGAAATGTAATTAGATACATTTTTGTTGCAATGTTTGATGAAAATAAAAGAGTGATTTATTGACCAACAAACACAATATACACCAGGCAATGATTGGCTGTCCAAAAATGACAAAAGTACCAAACTGACCGAGCTTCCTAAATCGTCTTGTGCCAAAATCTAAGCTTTTGTTTCACATAATGTGTATGTATGCTAAGCAAAACGTAGAAGTTGTTACTGTCATAAACAATTTTAATAGTCATTGGGTAAGGTATTCGATTCCATTTCCGCAGAGCTCCGAAAATGCACCCCGCATCCGAGCATGCAGTCGTCGGCGCCGGAAGCCTTTTGTCCATCCGTCGCCGTCGCTTCATCTTCTTTGTTCACAAAACAATCTACAACTGAATGAAAGCGATGTTTTTAATTTTAAAATAACGCATGAACCACCGCTACAGGGCGGCACTCGACACCGTTAAAAAACGTGGAGTTTGTTGTCTTTTGAATTTTGATTATTCAGAGAGAATGCCAGTTTTATTTTAGAGCAAAGTTTAAAACGAAGCTGCGTTCCAGTATTGGCAGCGCTTATCATTAGGCAGTATCTTGTCAAACGCAAAATACTATGAATAAAAGATAGCAGCACACCTTAGATGTCGTACTCCGACAAGACCACTTTCATTTGACTAGGTAAAAATTACAGAATAAAAATGTTGATAAAATGCATATTTTTGTAGACTTATTTACAAAATTTGTATGTCGCTTGTTTCCTAGAAAATATCAATTGAAAGTGGTCCTGCGGTGGGAGCATTCTCTCTGGCCACATTGTCCGGGGCCGGCCATGTTATTGGCCGACAAACGTTATTGTAAAAAAAAAAAAAAAAATTCATTTTCATTCTGTAATTTTTACTTAATATAATGAAAGTGGTTTTGCCACAGAGTACGACATCACCTTAGACTGAGGTCATAATAAGGTGACTATATTTCCAGTAATGAACTAAGGCTTAGTTCATTACTGGAAATATGGTGGTACTTAGTTCTTACATTTTATTTTACCTCATCTTAGTAATACTTGATAGGTATATTGTTAGAAAAACGCCACACAAGCCCCCACTACCACCAGGATCCACTAGGGTCCTCAGTCTTGCTCCACATGTAGATCTGGAGTCAATGACTACTTGTCAATTGAATTAAACTTTAGCAGGATATTTCATGGGCCGAAATGGTAACATTATGTCCTTACTTCTATAAGAAAATATGGTCTAGGAATGCAATATTTATGCAGTCAATTCTACGTTACCTGTCGTGATTACTATAAATTTAAAAATACTATAAAATTCACAATCGAAGATTTTGAGCCAACAGATGTCCAATGTTAATCTATTTATTCGTCTTAGCGAATACACTTAGTTTTAGTGGTTTCAGTTATTTTTGCCGTAGACGTAATCAGACGCTATTCCGACATTCAAGACTTTGTAAATAGGTATATGAAAATACTTACAAAATATATTCGTCCCCTTCGTTTGTACAATTAATTTGTTGGGTTACCTTGTAGGTATGCAATAATAAAACCCCAGTTTTTAATTACGGGACTCGCGACGGCCTCTGCGGCGCGGTACGAGCTCCAAATGAGTAAAGTTCGTCTGTAATTCAAACAGAGATACCGCTTTAAGGTACTTTAATCTCTCTCTACCTAAACACATCATAGATACATCAGAGAACTTTAACCCGTAGTTCTGGCACGCGTAGAGACAAACTAATGGCTGTGTCATTTGTTTGGCCTTAAAAGGTTGGATGGATTCAGATGTTGTCTAGATTGCGGTGTGTAGAGGTAATTTATTATAAGTAGAACATTATTTGTAACCTATTTAACGCTTAATGCTTTACGTGAGTTTCATTTTGAAGATATATCATATGTTATTTTTTTAAAGAAAAACAATTATCTTGATATTTGTGGTATAATGTAATTTAGAATGATACTCGTTAATTAAGGTTTACCAGTATAGCCCACATAGAACAGAAATTCTTATTCCATCTCATCTAATTTCCTAGATTAATCAGTAAACTTGTTCGAGGAATCTATCTCGGCTCACCGTTCGCGAAAGCTTCTAAATCGGCCAATAAGTACGTAATTATCGTTAGGAAGCCCACAAATTGTAACGGGGTGCAACCATTGACGCGGCCATTATTTTCAATGACACTGGAATTCAGTTTAGACCAAATTTAATTCAGTCCACATATAATTGTAAAAATGTTGTGAAATGAAAATTATCAACATGGGAAACTTTTGTGTGTAGTGTGTGACCTATGCTCACTTACTTACTGCTTCTGCACTCCCTACTCATTTTAATAATTCCCACGCAAACTGAGGGGTGTGGCATCGCATCTACCAAACCAATGAACCGATTTTGATTATAGTTTCTCTGTTCAAAAGAGTTTAGCTACAACTTTAGTAGTTACCTTTTTTTATATATTAAATTCTTACGACCTCATTGGTACGGGCCCTGGATCAAATCCATGACCTTACGATTCCGATCCCTTCTCTCAAATCGGACTTCTCCCAATGAGCTACCACGACTTAAACATACGATAGAGTGTACCAAACACCAAGTCACTTTTCAACTGTAATTCGAAGCCAAATCTCGATTCGAGATTTACGTGGCTAAATATTTTCAGTTGAGTCACGCAATGCAACCCAATCGAGTTAGTGGTAGAGCCCCGGGAAGCAAACATCGTAACTCAAGCCGGGATAGGTACTATGGAATAAATTTACATAACTGAGTCGGTGATGGGCCGATAGGTGTTATGGCTTATTTAAGGGGTTCAAGGCGAGCGTCTATTGAGAATCGATCTAATGTAACAGATCTTACAAATAGTATGAAGACATGCGACGATGTGGATAGCTACTTACGGCCTTACCTAAAATAATCACGATTCTCTTAGTCACTGCTTAAACTTCTCTGTCCTTTTCTAGCACATGCAACTTCACGTCAGAGAGATGGCAGAGCAGCTTAAGCAGTGACTATCGGTTCAAAAGGTTTTTTTAAAGTAAGGCCGTTAGTATTGAGAACTTAAATTGTAAAGTTCGGCGCATATGGGGACGTTTGTGAGGGACGATGAGAAAGAGCTATGCCATTCAACGTATAAGAATGTCAAAAATTGCTGTCGTAGAGACTACATTAATCAAGTATTAAACATGTTTAGTAATCAAGCTAAACAACGAATTCTTATACTAAACGTAAAATCAAACCTAAATTCAACTAAAACTTGTCATAGAAAGCTTGATGAATAAATAAAAATATAAAATAAATAAAACATCTTAGGGTACAAAAAATAAACACCAGACCTAGATTTATGTACAAGTCTAGATTTAGATAATTTGAAAGTCAAAGTGTCAAAGTCGAAGTTCTGTTCTAAGTGGGCTATACTGGTAAACCTTAATTATCGAGTATCATTCTAAATTACATTATACCACAAACATCATGATAATTGTTCTTCTTTAAAAAAATAAACATATGCACTGATATATCTTCAAAATGAAACTCACGTAAAGCATTAAGCGTTAAATAGGTTACAAATAATGTTTTACTTAAATAATAAATTACCTATACACACCGCAATCTAGACAACATCTGAATCCATCCAACCTTTTAAAGACTACCTAATTCATCAACCTAAAGTACTACTTTAGGTTGATGAATTAGGTAGTTGTAGCAAAACTATCACCGGTTATTTTTCTCTATTAATTACTATTATTTGTTGATTGTACTTTACAAAACGCACTAAATGTAAAGTCTTAGTGCTGTAAAGTTTCGTTTTGCCTAAGCCCATTGACGATCTACGTTAATTTATAAACATACGAATTCTTGTACGGGACATAGCAAAGTTCTTAATAATGCTCTCAATTAAACATCTGCATGCAAAACCAACAACCGTTAAGTAGATGCATAGAGTGAAGACCACGAATTGGTTAAAGTAATGCGAGACGAGGATGAGATTCGATGGAGTGACGACATGCGTCAGAATGTTGGCAGTGACTGGAAGCGAAAAACCGAAGATGGCGTGCATTAGGAGGAAGCCTGTCTCCACCAGTTGACTGAGGTTGGCTCATAATGACGATGCAGAACGGTTACATGATGTATAACGGTTGCAATATATATATTATTTAGTAATAAATCGCAAAATTCCTGAATTTGTTGACCTATTCTCTCTACTTGTTGATCTTATCCATTCAACCAATCTAAAATTTAGGTTAGTACCTACGCACTTGAAATCCATATTCTGATCAGAGTCGAAGGGCACGAGACTTTGACTTTCAAATTATCTAAATCTAGACTTGTACATAAATCTAGGTCTGGTGTTTATTTTTTGTACCCTAAGATGTTTTATTTATTTTATATTTTTATTTATTCATCAAGCTTTCTATGACAAGTTTTAGTTGAATTTAGGTTTGATTTTACGTTTAGTATAAGAATTCGTTGTTTAGCTTGATTACTAAACATGTTTAATACTTGATTAATGTAGTCTCTACAAGATATCCTTATCTAGAAAAAAAAACTGCTTATCCTACCTTACTTGAGATCTTCAGTAATTTTCACGTGCATTCAAGATCAGAATTATCTCACCTGATAAAACATTTCTAATAAGACTCAGCTAGTGTCAAATTTTTGTCCCACGCGAAGGTGAAAATGTTTATAGCGCCGAAATCTACATAGGCAGGGATATAAACTGGATATAAAGCATCGCCCGACATTAGCAACCGGCTCCGTCACCCAGTTGTCATCTCAGTGTCGGCGCCACTCTTCGCAAAACACGACAACTTGACATTTCCCTAATGACGAACGCATAAACACTCCCGGCGACTTGTCACGCGATAATAGCCCTTTTTGCCCGAGTGCTAAAGTTAGTTTTAAGCAGCGTTAGAAAGGCGAAAGTTGAAGCCACTCGGCGACATTTGCAAATGGGGATAATCTGCAGCGTCACAGCTCAGCCATTGTATACTTTTCATTCAAGAGTTTAATGAAAGAATGCTAATAATAACTTGATATACTGATAAATGATTGGATGTGAAAAATTATTCATGAATGAGAAAGGTTTTAGACTCGTGTTCTTTTTTTAATTCTACAAAATTAAGTCAAGTCTTTATTTATTATTATTCTACTTATGAATAAAGACTTTTTCGTGTCTGCCTGCGAGGGTCAAGTGGCCCCTAGAACATAATATGCTATTTTAGCCATTTAGCTATGACGGTCTTTTTGAGCAAGACGAGTGAAAAAAGTATTTTTATTTTCGGTCTGAGTGGGGTGCATTAAAAAGGATGTCCAGAAGTACACTATAGTGGAGTAAAGATGATGATCAAACAAATATGTTTTTTGAATATTACTTTGAACAGTTCTCTAATTACTTCACAAATATTTTCCCATACCGCGTTTCAATAATGAATCTCTATAGCAAGACTGGCAATATCACTTAAAGTAACTTTATGAATAAAAACTCTTTCAGGCGGTTTGCTTGTTCCAAGTTGTTCCATTATTCAGTTGCTTAACTTAGTTTATAGTAGAATGGTTTTATAACCAGCGCCGTTATTAACTATAAACAGTAAATCCCGCGTATAGTAGAACGTATGCGATCGGAAAAGCAAACGCTATAACGTCTCTCGTGAGTTCCATCTGAATAATTTAGCAGGCGCGCGCCGGATCGGTGCGCGCCGCCCGCGGATTTACTTAACCAGGGCTGCCACCTGCCTGCCTGCCTACCTGGAGTGGACCTGGGTGTGTTATTTTCCCACGGCCCCCAGTCCCCGGCAGCACCTCTATTCCTGTCCTAGGTAGCAGGTAAGGTAAAGGCGGAGCCAAGAATAAATAACAGGTTGTCGTACGTGGCAGTCTAAGGAGGGTAATGTTCAGCAGTGGAGTTTTCCGGGCTGATGATGATGATTCAGAGGACTTAAAATATACGACCATGTTTATCTGGAGATCTCGGGTCCTTCCACTAGGTACTACACAGCGTCAGGTTAGGATTAGGAAACGAAAATCCTTTACACACATCAGTAAAATACATTTTCTTTAAGTTTCTCCAATAGGTGAGCAGAGCTCTACTTCCTGGTCCCTAATCAAGTCGAGATTCCGCTACGCTCACATGATCGATTTATCATTAGATATATCCGAAGAAGGAAATGCTTAACGCGTTTAGATAACATTATATGTCGTTAGAAGTGCTGCAATATACTCGATAAGTCGATACATACATGGATATTCTAAGTACGTGTACACACCCCTACCCACACGAAGAAATAATATATGCTTTCATCGGCAACTCGAGGCTTAGTTCAATTGTTCTGCGGCCAATAACCAAGATTCTTAGTTTCCAGCAAATATAATGTATGCTATCTAGTCGGGTTATTATTTAATCCCGAACAAAACTCTAGGCCAAAATGTTATTTCACCAGCCTTAGGGAAGGTCACTGGGAGTGTAAATTTAAAATCGCGACTAAATTCAAGCCCTGCGTTAGCCTCCATTTTGATTTAAAGATGAACTGCAATATCTCGGCTATTTTTAACTTTTAACTTTTTGAGGCCTTCGGGCAGCACATTAACTCTGACTAGGGCTGGCCCACTCAGCCTATACGAACTTACTAACTTACTTTTTAACTTTTCGATAAAAATCATGAGCACAAAATTTGTTCTTTATTCAATTCTCTACATTTTATATCTTGTGGCAGAATGGGGGAAATATAATTATTGAATGTACACTTCCAGTGACCAACCCCCTCCCCTAAAAAATGGTGAAATTAAATTTTGGCCTAGAGTTTTTCCGGGGTTAAACCATTTTTTCAACAATCCGACTGGGCTTTATATATAGCCATTATTTATAACGTGAATATTCTGCATGTAAATTTTATATCCGGGTAGGAATACATTCATAACTTTCCGCATCGTTGCTTACCAGCAAGCGAATAGGCGATCTACTGCGTCCTTATACATGTGTAAAAAAACAATAATAGCTACGCAACTTTGTTCAATCTGTCAATCAAACGATTCAAAAGTGTTGCATTCCGCCCGACTCTGTTACGATTGAAGGAATTTAATGGGACACTTCCACGGATATTTCTTATGTATCGTGAACAGTTGCCCGAGTGGGTGTTTCCTGATAGTTACAATCTGGGTGTCTTCAAGTCACGAGTGAATCGTTTTCCTCTAGGCAAGCGTGCTTCTTCGTAGATTATAACCTCGTCTAACATCAGGCGAGTTCGTAGTCAAACGCAAGCCTATATTACATTAAATTAAATATACAGGGTTAGTTCTAATCAGTTAGCATCCTTTTAAGGGCATATTCTGTACATCAAAACAAACAACTTTTATTATAGGGCCAACCAACATTGAAATCGAAAAAAAACCGGCTGGTCCATAAATTTTGCCCGAGTTCGATGAACCTTTTGTATGGAACAGCTGATAATTTTATCGCAATTTCAATGTTGGCCCGCCCAATAGTAAAAGTTGTTTATTTTGATGTACAGAA
The DNA here is from genome assembly GCA_905404285.2 of Erannis defoliaria. Lineage (NCBI taxonomy): Eukaryota > Metazoa > Arthropoda > Insecta > Lepidoptera > Geometridae > Erannis > Erannis defoliaria. The sequence goes on along the minus strand of FR990082.1, from coordinate 469,925 downwards.
TATGCCCTTAAAAGGATGCTAACTGATTAGAACTAACCCTGTATTGTACTTGACATTTCATTTTAAATTTCAACTTACTGTGACATTTACTAAAATTTAAATAACTATATTAATTTTGATCAATTTTATCTTAAAAATTTTGACATTATTGAATTTTTATGGATATGACTAATGACTTGTATAAAAACTTTGATTTGATGATTTTATTTGGCCAATTTCTTGTATTTTTATAATAATGTGTATTTTAACTTTTTAATCATGTGCATAATTATGGGTACCTTAACTTGAAATAAATAAATTTTGAATTATTTTTTTGAATTTTTGAATATACGAGTACCATCACCGTCCGCGAAATGACCAAGATCGTGCGCGCAATAAACAGTTTTCTCCCATTAATCGGGCCGCAATAATCCTTTCCAAACACTCCCGGGACATTGAATTTTTCCGTGAGTTCGCACACCACTCGATCCTCTCGACATAATAGCTTGTGCACACTGGCTGCTCTCGCGGGGCTTGATAGACAAATATTGGCTTTATTATACACACTTACCGGCTCTCTGTAACGTGTTCTTGTTTATAATGTGGGGTAATTGAAAGAGATAGTTTTTTCTGTATCGTTGGAATATGGCGAGATTATACGTTTTTGAGTGGATCCTGCTAGCCTACTACGCTCTCATGTCAATATTATAGAGAAATTTCCCTCGCTTTCTCTACTGTAGAACGAGCATTGTAAACGAAATTGCTATTAAGATAAGGTAAGCCACATGGACCTGGTGGGTAGGTCTTAAAACAGCATCTAGAACCGCCGGCGGACGGGCAGCAGCGTCCTCTTAGTTTATGGTGGTAAGCATTCTGCGATCCCCAAGCGACCAGCCAAGCGTGGGGACTATGGCAACCCCTCTCTATTAAGGGGGAGCACCAAGGGGGGAGCCTCCTTCCTCCAGCAGTGGACGTCTTCCGGCTGTTGATGTGATGTGAAGCCCCACGGTGTCACTGCTGAACGTTGGTTGAACTTACCTAGTGATGGTGATATCCGTGCATAAATCGAATCAATCATTTACGCCAAGCTACTTAAAAGAAAATTTTATGTTTTCAAGTTGTTGTTGTTATTATGCGCTAATATAAAAAAAAATATCATTTAATATATGATAAACCCTATGAAATTATAAAGATATTCAATTAAAATTTTTACAACATATTTGCTCAAAAAGTGCATTTATGAAGCCTGTATATATCGTTCGAAAGTTAAACATTACGCACCATACAACGGAGCGTACGGAAAAGCCTTTACCGCACTGTCCCTTGTATAGTCCCTTGTGAATTTAATTACTTTGTTTCTTTTCTATGTAATCGATTATTGTTATTGTATGTACTGCTGGCTTGCCACACGCCTTGGCGTAACTGTAAGTGTGACAAGCAATAAATAACAAATAAATAAATAGCGCCGTAAACATTACGGTATATTTTTTAATTCCATAATAATAATTCAAGAACTCCACCAAAGAGTTTCGCATTACGAGAATAAATAAGCTGAATGAGCGAACCTCTTTGGAAGCGCTTAAGCTCAATACGTTTGTCTTACTTTAATATTAAACAGAAAATGTAACGATATAAATTCTCACCACTACTTTATTTTTTTTCTAATTTTCACCACGCGCACTTGGGGCCATTTGTTAATTCGCGCCATTTCATCTTACCTCCTAGGAAGATTATGGCGTCGCACTTTGTGCATTTGCCAGTGTCAAGTATTTATTTGTATCAAGTTTTTGATGATTTTCAAGTCGAATGAGTCTAAGTCACAGTCAAGTCCAGTCATGCCCTAGTAAAGTCGTGGCAACTTTACTACAAGCTTCTTTGTAGTTTTGGAAAAAACAAAAAAGAAAGAAGTTTTTTTTCATCTTTCGGGTAGGGTAGGAGGATTAGGGCATCGCACTTCGTGCATTTGCCATTGTTTAGTTGCGTCTTTCCAACCGATATAAACATAATAATACATTCTATTTTATTATCTGTGGTAGGTACTTCTGTTATCTGTTTTCTCGCAAATGTGTTGTAAAACGTTGTATGGCACTCGTGCGGTATTGGATTTTACAAATTCGTCTACTCGATTGTAAAAACCAACTTACCGCACTAGTATCATAAATAACTAATTCCTACTTGGTATTTTTTTAACTAGAGAGATGTTGAAAATGGTCTATAGAATTACTCACTCCTTTCGTCATCAGTTACTTTAACTGTATTCCAGACGTACAGTGAGTTCTAATATATTATGTTATTAGTCATGAAGTTTGCACTTTCAGTAAATATTTTGACTAGACTTAATTAAACTAAGTGGATTAATAAACTAAGCATTCCTCTGTGATCCAAGTCAATGTATACTCTGTTAATATTAAAATATTACATTAAAAGAATTAAATATATACTTATAGTGAGAGAAATTTGTTTTATGATTTTGGATGCCTCATATGAGATATTTATTCTCCGAGAATATTGACCTGATTTGAAACACTATTCCTTCGACAGAGAGTTTATTTTCGAGTGAGATATGCTGTTTCGTACTCCAAACCGAAAATGCAGTCAAAAAAAGAGTAGATATACTGTTTTTTTGGTGTGAAAAATAAAGAGTTACACACACACACACACACACACACACACACACACACACACGCGCGCACACACATGTACACATGCTTAGGAATATAGTCTAGCTCTGCACCTATTCTCATTTTTGCTTTGAAATGTATTGATTGTATTCTGTTTTGTGTGCCAAATAAATAAATAAATATCATACTCTTTATTTTTCACACCAAAAAAACAGTACTACATTTATTATTATTCAAATATTTTATTTGTTAACAATTCTGAAGACGAGAAAACTTTAAAAGTTCGAAAACTTCACATTCAAACAGTATTTTCATTTAATTTGTTTAAGAACGTTTGACCTGCTCTGTATTTATAATTATAATCTAAAATACCGGTTCATTCCGTCGATTACGTAACTATCCGAGTCTACCAGCGGTTGTTTCATCAGCCCAATTAGAAGATAGAGCTAATTCGAATTCCGAAACTATAAATTCAGTATTCGGCACAAGGCGTGTATCCCTTAACAGTTTATTAATTAGGGTAGGGTCAGCTTGAAGGCCACCGAGTGTTAATCAGAAACAATCTGTAGTTACACCCTCCCGCGCCCCTCGGCCGCTGGTCACCAACCGCCCTCCACGTCTGCGGTCACGCTATACGAGCAGCAGTGATTTAGCTAGTACTAGTTATCAAAAGCTTTTATTTTCACGCACACACACACAATATATATATTCGTTACAAAGCGAGGACCATTCCATTGAAGTATTTTTATTATGCAACTAGAGGTGGCCCGCGACTTCGTCCGCGTACGGAAGAAATTCGCCCCGCTCCCAAATACTCGCCCTCATCGTAAATATCTTCCATACCGCTGACTTAATTACTCATTTTTTCTTCCCCATATGCACCACTATAGATCAACCCTAGGAAAAATATTATTGTTTTTATTTTAAAAAGTCTATACAAATACCAATTTTCATCACTATAACTTCAAAAACAAAAAACCTTTCCATAAAATATTTCAACCCCTTAAGTTTCTGGACTAAAAGTTCAAAAACGAATGAGTTTCATACAAAAGTGTTTACCAATTTTTACCCCCTTAGGGGTTGAATTTTGAAAAATCCTTTCTTTGTACACCCCTACGCATCAAGACAAATACACCCTCCAAATTTCAAGTCTGTACGACCAGCGGTTAAGGCTGTGCGTTGTCGGTCATTCAGTCAATAAGTCAGGAGTAATTCTTATAGTATTAGAGATAGATAGAAGAGCGGACGTTCGCCTGGTGGTAAGTGTTAGGCCTGCGCACAACAGTAGCAAAGCCAGAATTGTAAGCTTCCGATCAAAATCCTGCGCCTCACTACACCGCTCTCTTCACTTCTGAGATATTAGTTGTCAAATCTCTTCATGCCCAATCATTTTTTTGGTAACATTGCCCTCCAAACGGAAACACAGTAATTGCACACCACTGCTCGGAAATTGAATAACTGGCAATGGTGTGGCAAATAGTCCTTATTCGTCTTTATTCATCCTCACAACTGGTTGCAAACTGTAAATTATTTTGGTCTGGAAACTCTGGTTACTGATTTTAGTTACTAACATTAATATTGTTTTAATTTTGCACCCCAGATTATGGGTGTTAATGGCATGACTTCTTAATCATATTTGTTAAGATTATTTGTACCCATTAGCAGCCAAATAAATTGAATTTTAATTTACCTATTCAACCGAGAGGATTTATGCAGCATCTACATATATTTTTAACCTATTGCTGAGCACAATCGTATAAAGTGTAAAATTGAAACGTAATCCTTCTAGCATTCTCTTGCATGATTTTGTTGGTTATTTGTCGCTTAGGGCGCCTTATAATATGTTTTAATTTGACTAAAGCAATTGTAAAAACTATGTTTATTTATAACAATTTAAACAATAAAAATATTACATTCATTATCTCTACAATGTACAATTAAACGCAAGTTTTTTCAGCTTCAGGAATATCTGAACATATCGGTACTTGGGGCTAAACCAAAATGTGGAACATAGAAGTATGTAAAAAGCGTTGCGAGGCGGTACAGTTTGGCAGTCTAAAATCTCTTGGCTCATAATTATGTCAAGCAAGCGAGAAGCAAATATTTCTTGCTTCAATTGATTTTAGGTACTGGTTTCCACGAGCGTGCAACGGTCGCGCCCCACAGACATAATGTTAATTAAAATACTTTTTGTACAACATTTTCATAACGTAATGAATACGATGGTTCGGCTGGATATTGGAATTCCGGTGATGGCCCAAATAATATCACCAATATAATCGTCAGCGTGGATCGATACGAGACGTGGTGGGCGGAGGAACTTCTGTACAACTGTAATCCTGTATCTCATAGAAACGGATAGTTTGTAACTATTAGCAAGCGAATATGATAGGAAGACCCACATCAAGTGACATTTGCTTGACTCTATGAGTTGTCAACCTGCACTTAAAGAACAGAATACTTAAATGAGACCACCAAAAAAAGTGAATTTAAAAATATTTCATTGGCAATTTTGCGTCTTTGTCGTCTGCTAGTACAACGCAGAAAATATCTTTAAAAAAAAAAGAAAGTAAGTTGATTTCAGGACGGATTTTTTCTTTGTAATTTAAGAAAAGCTGGAAATATTTTATCTTGTATTCTCATTCTTATAAAATTCTAAGAAGTTAATGGGACGTGAATACCTTTGATAAACCGTACCTTTTGAAACTATTTATTTTTGCCCTTTTGCCTATTTTTGGCTTTAGAAAACCATTAAATAAGTTTTTAATTTGGTTTGCATAATAAACCTTACCTAACCTAACTTTATTGTATCTCTTCCGCAAATCACAAAAAAATGCTTTCTATAAGTATTCTCATTGTGTTTTGGTATACAATACCGCATTTAATACATTTCTATTAACATATACGTAACAATGAGTAGGTACTTACATGAGGTAGGAAATAGCCGCAAGCCGGTGGGACACAGGCCTTAACATGGCAATTAATAAATTACAGTATAATTAAAAAGTCAAATAAAAGTAAATCGACTGCATGTGTATCATTTTAAGTAGTTTTATTAAATTTGTTTTCACATTATAATATTATCTGATAATTATCAATAAGCCTCTCGAGATTTCCTAAGCTCCTCTTAAAACAGCAAGTCGGCAAAATTCCTAATAAATAATTTTCATGAAACGTTAAAACTTGGAAAAGCTTTCACAAACTTAGTAGGTAGGTACTTGCGTAAGTAGACAGGTATTTAAATTTCTTCAGGTAAGTTTAATGCGAAAATGTCAGGCCCTCGTTAATTTGTGCCTTTGCACACTTATCTTCTGTTTAAGTTTTTGCCTTTCTCTTCCTTCGTCTTCTTTGTAAACTCGCGAACTGTAGACTTACCTGAAATTAAGCAAACATCTCATTAGCATGGATAACAGACAGCTTTTCACTGCTAACACCACAAATTAAAATACACAGGATAAAATTGCTTTAAACTAGAATAAAAATTAACTAAGTACATCTCCAGAAGCGGACTAAAGTCAAGGAAGAAGCTAATAGGGTAAACTTATAATCTTATAACACATTATAGTTAAGGGCAGTCAATATACTAACTATAAAGTACTAGGTATACAGAAAGCAGAGCTATAAGAAAGCCACAGGACGAAGTCAATATTTTTCTATACTTAACACTTTCCAAAGCAGCGAGTTAAATAATTGCTCTATAAATGTGGGCAGGTATAAATCCTTGTGCCTTACATCTGATTAACTCTTCAATCCTTAAGATATAAAGCAAGATTGAGGTACTACTACAAGTTTACTGCGAGTTTGGCCCTAAATTTCTGCCTTCAAAGGCCGGTTTCCCCGAAAGTCCACAGGTCTCTTTCCCAGGGGTCCATTATTCAATCAGATGTAAGATAGTTACAGTAGCGGTCGCAAAGAACCGCAAACTATTCAAGCAACAGTTATTTAATCTGTATAGCTCTCTTACAGACTAAATAACTATTGCTATGGTATGCTTAGTACAAAATATAATTTAGGCGCTTTCAAAAATCAATGGTTTTTAGCAATAATACGTGATTCCTTGCATCATACTAATGTTATAAACAAGAACGAGAAAGTATTTAAATGGTTTTTCTAAAGCCATATGTGGCAAACAAGGGACGGGTGGTTAATGGTAAGCTATCACCATCGCCTATGAATGAACGAATATATTTTGTTACCACTCAGATAAACAATAATTAGTTGATATTTAAACTGGCAGGAAAGTAGCTGGTATTCTCGATTATCAGGTAGGTGTTACTCTACTTATCTCGATACCTCTCGATCTCTCGAAAGGTATCGCCGTGGGGCGCACATGCTGTATACCAATATTACAAGGCACTCTGTGATGTATATACTATACTAAGATATCATTAGTGAATGAGTGAAAAGTGCATCACAAGTTATTGAGTCGGTTTATAAATGGGTAACAGAATAATTAAAATAAGTGTTCAATGTGAAAGAAATTTAAATTACCACGATAATAAACTTTTATTCAAATAAATAACGGTTTAATACTTACAAGTGACATTTCTCTAACCATTTTATGAATAATATGACTGTTTCGCACTCAAATATGCACGCTGAATGCTAGATAAAATAACCTCACGGCAGCGGTGGGTGTATCTATATTTAGAGGCAGGAATAGGCTGCGTGGGTGCACATATTACTAAACATTGGCGCCGGCAAAGGGAATACCGAACAGATAACAGATATTTCTGCCAATATCAAATTGTTTCATATAATATGAACACGCATGTTTCTTATTTGGTTTGTGTTTTAGATGTAAACTTTAGTGAGCAAAATTGGCATCATTTAATATTAGGTAATGATAATTTTACAATCTTAATTAGAACACCATTTTGAAGAAAAAAATACTTAAAATGTGGAATATTGCACACCACTATCGATTGCATATTTAAACATTTTTGATGATATTAAATGACCGAATGAAGCCGAATGTGATGCTTCGTTTTGAAGAATCACAATCACTGAATGTGAAACAAGTTTTCATCCATAAAAACTAGGCTAGCTGGTGGGTTACCAGATTGTTGTACGTTCACCAAAAATGCTTTGGTAAATAATAAGATTCGTACCTTGTACAATGTACAGTCAGATCTGATCAAAGCATTGTTCTCGCCTTTGACAGGAGACCAATTAAAATCTCCAAGTACCAGAAACTTTTTTCAGCAAAACTCAAGTCAGTGTTGCATTTATCTCTCGCCAGCTTAAGCACTTGAGATTTGACTTCATTTTACAGTAGTAGCCGCGTTTTCTTTATTCCTCGGACGGTTGTTAACAACGGGAACATCGTCCGAGGTCGGAAGCAAGTTTTTATGCCCTTGCCTCTTTAAATTTATTTGCGGGAGTTGTTAAGCTAATTTGGGGTGGCAAGTACTCTCGACAGGACCGGAGCCGAGGGAAAATGGAAGAGTCGTTTTGGAATGACAAATGGGCGAGTAAAACATTAAACAATTTCATTTCATTCGTTTAGAAAACAAATATTTACAGAATAATAACCATCATCTTATCATAGGTATAGCCGCTGTAGCTACCATAGTCTACCGCTGAAGATTTACCTCTCTCAAGGCACGCTGCGCTTCCCGATATTGCTATTCGTTTAAAGCCACTTCCTGCTCTCCCCTTGGGTCGAAAACAGTTCAAATCGTTGATGTCTGTAATAGCCTAACCCATCTTACTTTTGAACAACATGAAGCGATGCATCCACCCCGAAGTGAAAAACACATCCATAAAGTCGTAACTTGAGATGAAAATGAACTTTTCCTTTTTACCCGCAGATATCTGGAATCAATTTCCTCCCTCTGTCTGAGCACCCTCAAGCGCCAGCGGCCGGTAAAAAGTCAAGGTAATCCCGAGATAAAGCACATAAAACCACCACACAAGCGAAATGAACCATATTACGAAGCAATAGGACTTGTATTGCAAAGACATATGAACTGTTGCACTGTTACCCGCAAATTGAACTGCCCGATTCTGACTTCTATTGCCATGGGTTAGGATTGCAAGTGAGTATGTGGTTAGTTCGTGGGTGAGTACTTCCATTTGCATTAGCGAGGGGAAGTGCGATGTTTCATTGTTTTAAGCGGTTGGAAAAGTTTTTCAAGCATTAAAATGCAGACAACTACAAGGGGAGAGGATTCTTATTAGACATGTCACGGCCAAAGCTACCGACAAGAAGTTATATCTCTAGACGACGAACAAACTGTAGGATACCATTTTACTCATAGTTATAAACAACTTTTGCTATGGGGCCCTAAACACAACAGAAAAACAGCTGTTTTATAGAAAAAATATATCACCGTCGAAGATCGAAGAAAATATCGGCATGCTTTTTTTTCGTGATATCATGGTTGGCCCCGGAGTAAAAGTTGTTTAAATTCAAGAAGAATTCATTTAGAATATTTTCGTTGTCTCTAGATACAGCGCAGCCTCTATAATAACGTTGGGAACGCAAGCCAAAAGTAAATCAACCCCTACAAATCTACCGGAGATTGTCCTTTTTAAAACCGACAAAATGTACTGAATACAAAAATAGGTACAACAAAGCCTATTCCGCTGAGCAAATTCAATATTTTCCTCAACTGGGAGAGCCCGGGAGACCTCGAATGGAACAAACTCGGTTAAAGTCACATCCGCCGCCGGCGTCGCTGGATTAAACCAGATACAAGCAAGTTAAAACCGGACAAAACAAGATACAGCCGGTATTTACCGAAGAAATAAGACACAACAAGTGTGGATGTGGAGTCAAAGCCTGCGTTCCCATTCACGTCTCGACAAACGGACAAAGCTGTAGTGGAGATACAATTTGGAACAAAGAGAATACAGAACTTTGCAGACTCAAAAAGAATCAATTTTAAGAATACGAATTTTTATATTAGACTATTACGTTGATCATAGATTTATAGAACAGACGACGCGAGTTAAAGCGTCTAACTCGCCTCATGTTAAGCGAAGTTTCGGTCTAGGATGTAACGCGCTTGCCGATTTACTCGCGACTTAAAGATATCGATTTCAAATTCTAGATTCTAAATTGTCTTTTTGAATTGTTTCAGATGATGATGATGATGATAAAAAGTAGTACCTAGATGGTAAGTAGTAGCTAAGTATATATAATGTTAGTGTGATTCTATGATCATGCAAAATGTATTTTCTTCACAAGTAGGAACTAAAACGTCAACAGTGCTTTGTCAATGATTGCACAAAAAATGAGGATCATTAGCAACCGGCCAACATCAGCAAATATTGTAAATCCAGTGTAACGAAATACTATAACGCATAATCATTATTATGAACAGCTCATCAAAGTTCACGACTAGAATTAGCCGACTATTTCGAATACAAATAGTTATCATAACAAAAGTCAGCATGACAAGAAATTCCTAAACTTAAGGTTGCACCGCCCGACGCGGACGGCTCCAACTCTTCGGTGGGCGTATCATCATTCATTTATATACGTCCAAAGTGGCGTTAAAATTGAGCTAAAATACAATATGTTTTCTGGCTCATAACTTTTATGTTTATAAACTTTTTACTTTCTTATCAATTTACAATCCTAGATAATCAAATGAAGAGACGAATCGCTATGATACTTAGTCACGGACTTACAACATTTACATATTTTTGTTTTATTTATACGGGAATACTGACGTTTAATTAAATCGGATACTCCGACTATAGTTTCGATCACATCCGGTGACCTTCACGCGCGCGACGCGCAGTGGCCCGCAGTGCTAAGCAGGACGCAGCTGCACGCGCGTCGGGGTCTGTTTTCACTCTTTGGTTGTGATCGAAACTATAGTCGGAGTATCCGATTTAATTAAACGTGAGTAGTCCCGTATAAATAAAACAAAAATGTGTCAAAACCACGTCAGTTTTCATAATAAAACATTTACATAGTGGAGTAATATAACTTCCCCGTTTCTATGTAAAGTGACCGGCTTGTTTACTCTTAACGACATTACGACTGAAAGTATCAATTTAAAAGTATCTAATTCCTGAAGTAAGTAAACTTGCCTCATCTACAATTTTACGTCTGTACCACTATATCCCCACAGGACGCGCTCGGTACAGAATAATTCTTGCCCAGTTGGTGTTGGAAATCAAGTTACGGGAGGTAGAGTGAGGTTGGACATTTTTGTCGGCGCCGCGATCTGGGACTGACAGGAATTCCGGCGGTAACGTGACCAAAATGTAGCGTTAAAATAGGATTACTTGGCTTACAAAGCTGAATCATTTGTTTGAGTTTTGTTACTAGAAAGCCCCCTTAGGATGGGAAAATAACAACGCAATAAACCAAAAATCGGGTTGAACGGCGCGCCGTCTATGAAGCACATACCCGACAATGGCTGAGCTAGCACAAGTTGATTAAGATGATATGTAGAATAAGAAACTTACATAATAAAGCGTAACAAAATGCTACAGAATTCTGATAGCCAATACTAATATCAGAGTTATTTTAGGCGACATAATAATGGTGACGTTTAGCTTAGTAATTGCCCTGTCTCCGTTTGTGTTGAAATGACGTACATGATGTTGGTGTTCTTAAATAAATAAATAGAAATCTCCCCACCTGCCCGATGTGAAGCAACAATACGGTCCAGGACTCAGCACACTAACTTTGTAAGAATCTATTTACTCTAGAAGACATTTTACGTTTCGGGCGACATTGTTCAGAGTTACCCAACCTCATATAGTAAAAAAACGATGGAACTGAAACCCTTCAAAAGGTAGACCGTTCCAATTCGTGTCCAAGAAATGAATCATTATCTACGAGTAATACCCTGCAGCCGACTTGTGCGAGCGGTTGTACGATGCTAAACCGAAGTGCCACGGTCACCAGCTGCTTTGTCCGCCCACCGACTCACTTGATTTAACTGACTAGGTCTCGATCTCGCTTCGAGTTCGTCAAGACAAGTCTCTAGAGATAATCTGGAATAACCGGCTTTAATTGCAGGATTTATAATTATTAGTTCATTTTGAGCTCTACTGGAAAACAGAGAAGAGTTAAAAATTTCGTGAATCGTAAGTACTTTATAAATACTGCTACGAATACGAATAAATGACTTATGAATTTAATTCACGCTGACCATAGCGGACAGACAAGATCAAAAAGAGAGCGAACTATTTGTTCTTCCTAAATCTCTCTCTCTCTCTCTCTCTCTCTCTCTCTCCCTCTCGTTCTTCAAACTGCACAACGGCTGAGTTGGCCACGAACTAAATCCCCGGGACCGTCAACAGCTTAATCATTTCAGTTCTTGGTTAAGAACTTTTCTTCTAGAATATCCTTAGAAAACAATCGAGAGATTTGGGAGCCAAACGAAATATTCCAAATAAATGTTTAATTTCGTGAAAAGCTGCGGCAATGAGTTAAAAGGAGACACAAAGAAGACAAATTGATCGCTTTATTGAGGAGCGCTCCTCGACATTACTGATGCCTCGGCTCCCATATCTTGTTCGTGATTTACGGCCTACATTATTGAAAATGTCACACTTTTTATAAGTTCGCGACAGTTACGAGTAAAGCATAAAAAGGGTATGACATCCTAAATACACATATACATATAACATTTTTGGAGTGATGTCTACCGTAATAATACAGTATATATTCTTAACATTGTGGTAACACTGAGAGAGACATGAAGTTTAGTTATTCATACCTCGTATGTTTGTAAAAAAAACATTTAAATTATATATACTTGATGAAGCTTGTATTTATTCGCTCCTCAAGCATCAAATTAACATGTCTAATTAAGTCTACAAAATGCATCCTACTGAATTAGAGATCCAAGATTTTACTATCCGCTTTTATAGCAAAACTCAAACTTTTATTAACCCTCAACATGCACAAAAACACATGCGAGAGAGCGCGCAAAAAGCTATTTAAAAATAAAAGCGAAAAAGCGCTTTAGAGCTAAACAACCGACGCGACGGGGCTGTGACAGGTCGTATGTCAGGGAATGAGCTAACAGCGCTTTAAATTCAGCTAACGAACGACAGCTGATGCAAAATAATAAATGTAAGCTGGAAAACGATGTGTTTTATTCGGCATTTTTATCACCATACTGAGTGGGAGAAATTAATTATCTGTGGAAGTGTATGCTGCTCTGCATAAAACCAGCGTAAATGACACTGTTTAACATACTACTGGCACAAGTTTATAAGATAAAGTTTTACCACTAGGCAACATACTTAAGTGTGTATTGGGTATTATAAATTAGCAACTTGATATTTTCAGAATACAAAAAGTTTTTCGTACACATATACAATTTTTTTATCCATTCATCACAACACAAACACAATCCAGATAACCAAAAAAAATACTGACGTCGAAGCTAAACTGGGTAGCTAACAAATAATCTTTTAAAATAATAAATAAGCCCCAATTCGCGCAATAATTTTTCGGGCCATCTTCATTTTTTCCGTCCAAGTAGAAACTATCCGAACCGTACATTTTTCCTTGGTCCCTTTTTCCAAATACAAATATTGAACTATAATCCGAGTCGGCAAGGATCCGGCTTCCATTTTACCAATGAATAAACCACTTATATTTACGATACTAAACTTATTCTTAAAAACGCGAATATTTCTAACTGGGATTCCTGGAATATTCTTTCAATAACAATGTTGGTTACCGACGACACTTGACCGCATTATATGCCCCAACCGTTGTCCGATACAATGCAATAGTCCGGTCAGATTTATTGTTCTTCTAACATCGATAATCAGCCTATTAAATTGACCTTTGCTGGATTATGGCCTACCCTGGAAGGGCGATTGGGCCATATACACCGCGCTGGCCCAGTTGCAGGTTGGTGGATTCATTATACACCATCGAGTTTCTCTTCCGGACGTACGCAGGTTTCCTCACGATGTTTCCCTTCACCGCAAAGCCAGTGGTATGAATCCGTACATTAACTCCAAAGAACTCATTGGTACAGTCCTGGGTTTGAACTCGCAACCTCGCGATTTTGAGACGAGCGGTCTAAGGCTGCCCTGAAAATATACCTACCAATAAATAAATAAACTAAATTTTCGGTCTTCTGTTAAAGATCACTGCGCTCCATTCGGTTCTGTACCCAAAACGAAACGGATCGCCTCGAATCAGCCGACATTTTTTGTTGCGATTAAATTAAAGTATTCTGCCTGTTTCGATCCTGAATCTAAAACCACTCATCACTCACTCCATGCGATCATCTCCAATACTGACAATAAACCGGTCCAGCTCGAATTGACGTTCGTTCGGTAGATGTAAGTTTCCCATCCCTATATCCAAGTTTCCGTCCGTTATGAATTCTATTCATGATACGCGAAATATTATTAGGTACGTCAGGGTTAGCGCACGTGCCGCTGTGCGAGGTGACCTTTGTTGTGGACTGGACGGTTTTATTCGATAAAGTACAAATGTAAATAAATCAAATCAACATCAGCCAGAAGGCGTATTCTGCTGGACGAAGGCTTCTCCTTTAATAGGGGGGTTTGCCACGCTTGGCAGACGGCTAGGAGGTTGCAGAATGCACGGTTAGCCGAAAAGAACGCTGCTGCCCGTCCTCCGGTGGCTCTAGATGCAGTTATAGGACATATCGATACCCAGGTCCAATCTTAATTACGATGTTGTTACAAAATTTTGCCGATACAAGTACAATGTACTGATACGTATAGATGGTCCCAAGGGTAGGTCAGTACGCGAATGAATGCGGAGGCACAGATCATGCAACAGTAGGTAACTAGAACCACTACGTGCGACGTGTTAATTTCCCCACGGAGGTCATAACAAGTCACATTCTAGGTGAGACGGTCTCGCGAGACTTCACCTACTAGGTATAAGCTTACCTAGGCACGGCAAAAGGATGTGACGGTATTTATAGACGTGAGGGGATTAAAGGTTAACATATTCTGCAGCTAAGCCTTTTAATCAAAGACTTCCCTGGCTTTAGATTTCAGGATCTGGTATAGAATATGGCGAAAACGTTCAGTAATATATTAATACCCTGTCCAGTAACAATTTTTATAAGATGGATTTCGTAGAGCGAACCCTGAGATCACGCTACCGATTTAATCTGCCCCTTAAACGGTCAGCGCCTCGTGGCTCTTCCCGTCACTTGACATCAGACTGTTAGACAACATGCGAGTTGATGTTCAAACAAAAAACATTCTAAAACTTGGTTATTAAAACTTAATACTGTAATGAGACAATCATATAAGGAATTCATCCAGGATAGTTAAGACAAGAATTAATTATAAGTAAATATAAGTAATTGACTCATTTAAATGACACATAAAAGCGGTGTCATTTAGAGACTTAGGTGTTAGATTGGACTCCAGAATGATGATGGTTGAACACATCGACACTATTGTGAGCAGAGCATACAAACAGCTGGGATTCATTAAGCGCGTATGTGGCACTTTTAAAAGCATCGACTGCATCAAAGTCTTATACTTCACATACGCGAGAAGCATTTTAGAATACGCGTGTAGCATCTGGTCACCCTGTTATAATGTCCATATCCAGAAGTTGGAATTCATACAAAACAAAATTTCAAAAAATTGAAATTAATTTTAAAAAATTCTATGCTTCTAAGACTTCAGAAGTTTCGAGTCATACGCGGAAGCCTGTAACTATTACAGTATAGGCACGCTTCAGCAATGGCGTGAGCAGTATGATATTGTTCGTCTTCACGATTTATTCTCTGCGAAAATTGATTGTAGTGAACTTCTATCTAACATATCCATAAGAGTACCAACCCGTCGTTCTCGATACATTACGCCACTGTTTCACGTCCCCATTTTACATACTAACTATGCTCGAAACTCTGTTCTTTGTCGTGCCGCTCAAACATATAACACTCATTACTCTAAGCTAGACATTTTCCATTTATCTAAAAATAACCTAAAAGTAGAAAAGTCCAAGATTATCCCCTATTTTTAAGCAATATGACTGGATAATAACTTCGCCAAAGAACCAAAGTTACCGACATAGCTCGCAAGGTTTGCAAGTTGAAGTGGCTGTGGGCAGGACACATCGCTCGAAGAACTGACAACCGATGGGGAAGAACGGGGTTCTTGAGTGGCGACCGCGAACCGGAAGACGCAGCGTAGGAAGGCCTCCCACTAGGAGGACCGACGACATTGTAAAAGTCGGGGGCAACCGGTGGATGCAAATGGCAGGTTGTCGTACAGTGTGGCGGTCTAAGGGGGGCCTTCGTTCAGCAGTGGACGTGTCCGGGCTGATGATGATGATGAATAACTTAACCTGGAGCGTACCAATCGCGTCCAGTACTTTACGTATACTTTAGCTAGTTGTATAGCGTTGCGACAGAGACAAGATGAGTGTTCGTTCCAACTGATTCAAATCTAAACTTGTCTGACCTCTAGTTCACCTTATGCAGTGTCGATGCGACCCACAAACATTCGCCATATCGAATCCATATGTATGTTGTTAAATTAGTCTAGCTTTTAACCATATACCTACATACCTCGTAACCTCGCTTGGCGTGGAGTACCAGCGCCACAGGTGCACCTGTATTAGACGCAATTTAAGTTAGCAAAGTGCAAGCCGCATTCACCCCAATGCTCGGTAAGCTATGTTCTCCTGGTAACGACAGCGCTAATGCTGTTCAAAAGGCTTGTTTGTTGGCATGGATTACTTTGCTGATTAGTTTGTGGAACGGTTAGAATCTTTTGACTTTACTTGTAGCTTAAACTAAGGTTCAGACTCAATTTTTGATTTAAGTTTTTTTTAGATAAATGCAAGTGGGGGTCACTTGCTGGTAAGACCACCACCACCTGAGTAGGACTGCAACACTATCAGGTATATAACCTAGAAAGTAGTTGTACACTTTTGGTAGGAATTATTCGTCACAATATAATAATGAAAACTTAATGCATAAAGTAAAAATCAAATACCATAATACGCTTTTTTTTTAAATACAACTAATTTCATCTTCGAATAACTGGATGACATCTTCATATTTTCTAGTAATTTTAATTTAAAAACCAAACTACTGAACCGATTTCGATAAAATTTATCAAAATCAGTTCATAATTGGCGGAGTCGCGTAACATACATTAAAAAAAACATAGTCGAATTGAGAACCTCCTTATTTGAAGTCGGTTGACAATCTCACAAAGTTTTACACGACAAGAAAAGACTCGTAAACTCCTACAAAACGGTGTCATGCCTAAACTACTTTTTCAAAGTAAATAAGTCACGAACAAATAATGAGCGAGGCGATCCTTGAAAGTCCCTCCTTCAATATGCAAACCCTTCGTGTAGTTCCGTATAGTGGCAGTAATTTGCAGAAGTGACCCTCCGTCCCTCACCGAACAAGTTTTGAACACGGAAATAAGCTCACGTCACAAATAAAAACTACTCTGAAAGTAAACTAAGCTCAAATAAAAACTTTTCCCTGACGCGACCCGCGAGTACGCAAACTTGGCTGAAGGTAGAATTTCTGAGGCGGACCCGCGCTGCGTTTGCTATTCATACTTCACTTGATATTATGTTTGTTCCAAATGGTGGCGGTGCTTGTGGCAGGACTTTGCCTATGAAAATTATATTATAAACTCATACATATTCTTGTTGGTACAAGCAGAGGATCAGTTTTTCCATGTACTACGGATCCTGACATATATCTTTTGCTTCTTCTACTTTAATTACCGTTTTCATGCATGCCCCTTGATTAGGGTTGCGGAATTTATGGGTTATGGGAATTTATGCATGTGTCCGCATTTAGCCTATACTCGGGGATTCTGCAGCTAACTGTAAAAGATTTTTCAAGATTTCAGGTTCAGCCGTTTCAGAAATTAGCTGTTACAAACTTTACTTCGTACTTCGTAAGTTCGTATAGGCTGAGTCACCAGCCCTATTGTCAGAATTAAAACACCGCCCGACGTGGGCCATTTAGTGTTATTAACATGTCATTTCAACTGCTTAAGTGGAATTAAATCATGCGTTGCCCAAGTGGGTGTCTCCAAGTTGCGAGTGAATCGGTTTATTTTAGGCAAGCGTGCTCCATCGTAGACTGTATCTTAGCTTAACATCAGGCGAGATGGTAGTCAAACGCAAGCCTATAAAAGATTAAAAAAACTACGCGTGAACTCGTGTTGAAAATGCTCCTGCAGTCATTCATCTATAGACTGACCGCGTCGCCCGATACTTAACTTCGATGAACTTTTAGGAACACCTTGCAGAGCTACGAGGAAACAACTAACACCCAGGCCCCCAGAAATTCTTCAATTTTATCATTCAAATCTGCCTGGTCAGGAACCGAATTCGGATCTTCTGGGTTTCACTGAGATATTACATTAATACCAAAACAGGATTCAAATAGTACTGTAACTTCTACCTACCGAGAGACCGACAGACGACTGTTAAGGTTGTAATCAGTCCAGTTACGTCCCACTTTAATCAACAAGACCTTCATTATTCAGAACTCTCCGAAAGGCTAGCAGACAATCCAATCTGTCGCTCCACGTGAAGTGCTGCAGCGCTAGATTGCACTAATCACACGGTGCTACAATTTCCCGCCACGCTGCACGTATTACCGGCAGGTAATTGGCTCAGATATGAAGCGCTGCTTAGTGCATACGCTGTTAAAATGCAATGACATTCGACAGGATAATTCTGAAGTAATCTAGTATTTCTAGTCTTCACGCAATGATTTTGTAGGTAAAACAGATATATCTATAGCATAGAAAAGAATAAGTAATACTGTCAAAATAATTGTTAAAATCCAACTTTTATTGTTATTCTTTAAAGTGATCATAATCGTAGCGCTTCGTCGCCGTAGTCTAGTGTTCTAAGTATAATCAAGCTGTGATTTTGAGCTTCAATACAAAAACATAATAATTATACTGTGAAGATTAAAGCTAACACTGTTTATTCTATTGCGGTTAGGTACAGGCCATAATAGTTCGGACACACAAACTGACATCAAGACGGATGGACACCACTTCGGTACGAAACTCCAAAAAAATATAAAAACATAATGATTAAACATTTCACACACAAGAATCTCATATCAGAAGAAGATTGAGATCTGAGAAGGATTATCAGTCTTTCTAACGTTAACAGTCACAATTCACAATTGCAGTCACGGCCTGAGGAGCTGAATGCCTCGTGAGATTTCCAATGGATCCTGAAATGTTCCTACACAATAGCCTAGTGTAAGGATGGGCGATAAAGCCTAGCCGTTCGCTCGTTGGGCAAATGTCTCGGCTAGAGCCGAGGCTAAGCTAGCTCTTTGTGCCGCGCAGGCTTCGCGGGTGTTTCTATTAACTTTATTATTACAAGCCGGTGAAAAGAAGCTTTAAGTAAGTAGAGGCAGCCTCGTTTGAGAGACGCGCCTCACTTTTATGGGTTTGAGACAATTATGGTCGCGCTTTATCATTTGCCAAGTATTTGAAAAGGATCGTTGCCGTTGCCCTGTCCTGCCCTTACGAAATAATTCATAAGTCAATGGCTATAACTATATTCCGCCTACGACTTAATGGCTTGTTTGCTAACACAGTAATACACTATCAAGTAACAGCAAACACCCAACTTACCCGGGGAATGCTCGGGACACGCGAATCCCTAGTATTTACGATATCATAAACCTTAGCATTACAGGATCGCAGGGGCACGTTATTCCCGGCCGGTGAGCGAAACGGCCAATTTATTGCCAGCGCAAGTTATTGCAACGTGTGAACTTACGACCGACCGGGGATTATGGATGACGGAGCAAATATCGAAGACATGGACTCGACTTGTGTGGCTTTTCTACATTACGGTGGGAATAAATTGCGGTTGAGGATTGCGGATTTATTGATGGACTCACCTGCCCCATATATACCTGATGTCGCCGTAATCACTCCAGTATGGCGCATCGAAGGATGTTGACCATCATAGTTTATGTTTGCATGCAACTTTAGTCAAAGAAATGCAGAGTAGCGACGTAGTACTATATTATGTAAGCGAAAGGCTCTATCTGTAGTGTAGTGGTACTGTAGTGGTAGGACTCTACTGCACAGTCCGCCAGGAGAAGTACCACACCTTTGCCAGGTATTCAACCGCCAAGCAGTAGTTTGCAAGCATCACTGTGTTTCGGTTTGAAAGGCAATGTTACCAGAGAAATTACTGGATATGAAGAGTTTTAACATCTAATATCTCAGGGTGACAAGCGCAGTGCAGTGCGGCGCAGGATTGCGTTCACAAGTTCACAACTCAGGCACTGCTACTGTTAGTGGCAAGCGTGACGCTTACCACAAGGCGAACGTCTTGCTCGTCTCGTCACTTGAAAGTATAAAAAAAAACTGACCTGGACCTATGTCCTAAAACTACATCCAGAACCACCGGAGGACGGGCAGCAGTGTACGTCTTCTGGCTGACGTGTCTACAGCATCAGCGTGTGATATCCAACAGTTGAGCATAGATTTTCCCTCGAAGGGTGATCGGGCGATACCCTACTACGCTGACCCGGTGCGGGTTGGTGGCTCACATACGCCAATGAATTTATTATCCGAGCATATGCAGTTACTCTGACGATGTTCTAATTTACCGAAAAGCCAGCCAAAATGTATAGCAACGAGCGCGCGGGCCTGAGTTCGAACACGCGATTTCACGATTACCAGCCGCGTATTCCCAATGGCCTACCACGTCTCGGATCGTGGGAACTCTATCTTTTTATTTTTTTTCCATTACGATATTCGCTGTCATCTGGGCCCGGGTAAGACTTGGGTGAGATCAATCCAACATCGTTACGAATAGCGTGCTAAAATATCGTATCAGCAAAGGCAGCGATGATAATATTACGACCAGACAATATAAGACAAGTATGCAAGCCAAACCTTTAGTTATTCGCAAGAAAGGCCCAAACCGTGCGAGCTTGAATGGATTTAGTGCGGGTCAGAGAGAGGAATGGCCAATTTATTGAGAAATATTATTGCCGGATGTGAAATTATGGCCGGAGAGAATTATGGCCCGGGAAGATAGTACCTGCGTACAATGTCTACTGTTGTATAACAATCATGGAAAATACAGATGAGGCGATTTCGTAACGTAAATATGTATCGTAAACTCAGCATTGTACATAAATGTTTTACCAAATAAATTTGATTTTAATCTTATGACACTATTATTATAAACACAAACGTTTTCGACTGTGTTATATCCCAATGTACCCCATACAATGAAGTATTGCACAACCACTGAGAACGTCACCGCCGTCCACATAAAAGAAGCCCGCGAGTACCCCGCGCTGCCTTTCGTTACTCAACTTCAGATCGTTAGGACATCCCTTTTTTATTAATTAGCCATTAAGAAGTTAATGTAACTATTACTAATAAATCTAGTAATCTTATATCGTGTTTTTTTTAATCTACCGTGGCCGCCTCTCGTAATTACTGCGAGTATTAATAAAATATACATATTTGTTTTCATAATTGAAATGGTTGCCAAGGAAAAATAAATAAATAAGCTACTTTTAGGAAAAATATAACGATGTTATTATGTGTGGTATTGTAAAATTGTAATGTAATAACGTGGGAATATATTTTAGGTTAATATGAAATAGTCTTGGTTGTTGGGACATCGGGAATAGAAGAGCAATAAATTGTTCCCTAGGCTCAAGACAGAAATGTTCGCTAAGCTGACGGGTGAAACTGCAGGCGCAGATAATTTTCTTCTTTTTAAATATAAAAATCATTGCCGTGCCTAGACCGAGACTAAATCGCAAAAACTCGAAAATGGAGCGACCGCATTTTTTTTTGTTTTGTTCTACTCAATTCTGGGGTGGTTTAGGAAAAAAACTGTAAGTGTAAGAACTTCAGTTCACCAGGTCATTCGTAAATTAAGAAAAAAACATTTTTTTTAGTACATTATAAATATAAGTTAGATGTGAAGCAATTACGCGCGTTTTGTAATATACAAAGACGTATAATACCTAAACCACCGTACTTACATCAAATGTGAGCGCACTGCTCCTGACCTGGTTTTGGTGTGTAGAGGCCTTCAGTAATATGGGCAAGGTATGAGGTGGCAGTGAAACGGTTTTGTTTATTGAGGTCCCCTTTATTCGGCTGCTAAGTTATGGCCTTTAGGAGATTATGAGTGTGTAAGCAAATTGAACGGAGGGTAAACTGTTAGGTTAGCATTTATTTATTGCCAGTGCAGACGTCGGTGTTATACATACAAGTACGAGTAGAAATAATCCTAAGTATTTTATTTACTAATATTATAACATGTCATAGTTTGTATTGTTAGGTTAAAATTATTGTTACTCCATCACGCAAAAATGGCTGAACAGATTTCTTTGAAATTTGACACAGAGATAACTTATACCTCGGAATAACACATAGGCTAGTCAATAATTAAGTGTACGATTGCGCATTTGACCGTAATTTCGCCTGACATTACGTGATAATTGAATTCCAAAACCACGCTTGCCTAGAAGAATCAGATTCAAAGAAAGAAGAAAGAAAGAAAATAATTTATTCTGTGACATCAGCACACAATAATAGGTAATACAACCATTGATACATTTACAGATTCTTGAGTGATGTCACAAAAAGGGCCTCAACTCAGCATAATGCTGTTTAACAAACAAGCGCTGGTCTTCCGTTGAAGCCGAATTAGTGAGGTCACGAAAGACTTATAAACAGTGAAACATAAAACAATATTTCACGTAAATACTGTCATATAAATATGCCTACAAAACAAGTACAACAATATATTTATTTAAAAATATTCTGAAGAATATTTACAAGATAATATTTATCATTTTACAATCATAACTTTACAAAAATATAACTTTAATGTTATTACATTACAATTGAAATAAACCTTAATCATTTTAAAAGACTGAAATCAAAAATCTTAATTAAAAAATAACTTTTCAACCGTTAATCACCGCTCAAGGTGCTCTGTCAACTTCTCTCTGACGTGAAGTGTCACGTGCAAGAACAAGACAGAGAAGTCCAAGCAGTGACTAAGTTTTGAGCGGCGTTTCTAAGTAAGGTCGTAAGACTTTTACGCAAACATTAATACTAATAACAATATGACAATGCGCAAACTCAACCTCGGCAGCACCATGATCCAATAAAACGTATATTATTATACCATGGGTAGCACAACACTACTTAAACATTGTCAAAAGTTGGCAACACTTAACGCGCGTAATGTCATTTTATTTATTTAAGATATTGTTATTATTTTTGCCAAAGACCAAAGAATTGTAATTGTTTTTACATGCAGGTACAATAATTTTCATAAAATTAAAACATTTAATTGAGCTGCTCAATTTGAGCAGCTATACTAGAAAAGCAAACAGCAAATAGAACCAATGTGACCAATAGAATTCAGTTGCGACATATACACTTTAGGCTCTTAAATCTCCGCTTAAATTACCGAATGCCATTTAACATCTCTGCAATGCAATCTATCTACGGTGTATCAGAATATTTCACATATTCTGCGAAAAGCATAATATTAATTTATGAAACTAAATCAGGCCTGTTTGTTACTGAATAAGAATAGTAGAAACAATATAAGGACGCATAGAATAAGACAAGTAAGAAAAAATCCGAAACAAGTAACTCTGTAGAAAAATTTAAATAAAATCTTCAATGGTCTGAGAGCACAAAAACCAGAGTTCTACAAAAACCGATTTTAAATCGTATTACCGATCCTCTCTCGAAACAAAGGAAAAATGTATTAAATATTTTCTCGGTATCTTTACAGTTCAATGAAGACCAAAGCTTTTCAAAAAATATGAATTTAATCAATTCCTTTTAAGCAGGTGAAATTATTTTGTTTCGCAGAGCTCTACAGGGTATTGATTTGGCATTTAGTATGAAAACGGTTTTGTAATAATACGCTTTAAAAAATACAACCGACTTCAACTTCGAATACATTTAAAAACATAATGAATTTTAAAAAAAACATGAATTATAACATGAAAAAAAAAAACAATGAAAAAAAAACATGAATTAAATTTATTACATTTCGAATAATTTAAAAACCAAACTACTGAACCGATTTCGATAAAATTTATATGGGACCACCTCTGAAGTATTGCCTACCAAACAAAAAGAATCATCAAAATCAGTTCATAATTGGCGGAGTAATCGCGTAA
Organism: Erannis defoliaria; assembly: GCA_905404285.2. Lineage (NCBI taxonomy): Eukaryota > Metazoa > Arthropoda > Insecta > Lepidoptera > Geometridae > Erannis > Erannis defoliaria. The sequence continues at coordinate 446,179 of FR990082.1, read as the reverse complement.
CATACATACATTTTGTTTAGTAGGCCATACTTCGAAGGTGGTCCCATACATTTTATCAAAATCGGTTCAGTAGTTTGGTTTTTGAATTAATATAACAGGAAAAAGATGTCTTCCAGGTAATTAATATAAATTGAAGCCGGTATTATTTAAATTGTTTATTCATGGCTATGAAAACAAGTCCTTCGGCCGCAATACATAAAAAGTTTTTATGATGGGTTCTTAATTTCTTATATTCTATAGTCACAATCAAAGTGACACACAGAAAGTCACTGTCAAGTCCAATCATGACAATATCATCATGCCCTAGTAGAGTCGTAGCATCTTTACTACAAGCTTCTTCGGGTTTTTTTTGTAGCATGTCTTTTAGTGTTGACACCACATTATACCACTTACTCATGCGCTTATAATTCAGCACTTAATTAATGAAACGTAATTATTTTTGTACATTAACTCCTGAAAACACAGGCTGTGGAAAATAATACGATGCGGCGACATGAGGTTTTCTTTTACGTTCCCGACAATACTCTCCCATGAGTACGGTTTGGTGTTGCCATCTCTGTGTGGTGACGTCATAACGGTGCGACAAAGTTAGCGCCTTGTAATAGCGTGGTTAAGGGTGCGCGTCGTGCCTTTGTGAGGAACACCCAATAATTAGGGTGTGAGCGTTTGTGACACGCTATAGCAGTAAGGACACTAACGCGTGTCCAGAGAGTAATAGAGTAGTTGGACCACGACCCCGTACCGATATTGAAGTAGAATGACTGTGTCAATTGTGGTCGGAGTTTTGATGGTTACACATTTTGGTTGGAACTTCGCTGCTGTCAATCCGTCCTTCCATCAATTTTAGATCCATCAGTCAGTTATTTAATTTTAAAATACATCCCATCTTAGTGTTTAGGTACAGCGCGAAAATCAAACTTTTGCGACATATTAAACAACGGACAAGTGTATGTCGGAGGCATTCTAGTATAGTTATTTTTCATTCGCAAAAAAGAATAAATACCCATTTACGGGAAAAGAACAAAAAAGTACGGGAAAGTCACAACACTCGTGTGAAGTTGTTCTTCTGTTTGTACAGTGTATGTTTTTGCGAGCACTAAGAGTTTAAAGCATCGTGTTACAATTACGCCATTGGGTTGTAATTGGTTATTTCGTATTCAAAGGGCCTTCGGCGCTGGGAAACGTTTACAAAGGATGGGATGTATAAGATTTCAGTCGATACTTGCTTTTATAAACTCTACTATGGAGAAAATTAAGCCGGGAATATAGAACAAAGCGTTAAACGATTTTCGTAAACATAATGGTGGTTGTTGCCGTAATAGACGGGTATAAGCTTGACGAACTTTCAATATCCTACGATACTATAACGTAATATCCCTAAATACAATCAAATTTGAAGGGTCGCTGTCCATGTCGTTTTATTTTTTTATGATTTTAGATGACGTTATCTATTATATACCTATCCTACTTTTAATTGCCTATTGCATCTTTTTAAGGAGTATGAATTATGTCGATTTTTTATTGACTCAATACATTGTGAAGTGGAAACCCTAGGTGCGCGTGTTCACTAACCTTCACTCAACGTTAAATTTTAAGCAGTTAAACAATGATGTTTCTTTTCCATTTATCGCCAAAAGTTTTTACCTAAATTGTCAATAAATCAGTGTGACATGTAACAGGCGATCAGCGCGGATCAAGAGGTCGATCGCACCGAATCACCGGTGGCTGACACGCAAAACAGATGATCGAGCGCGACCACCGTGTAATGGAGCTGTCGGTTGGCGGCCGGTAGCGCAACCGCACGTGCAATGCCAATTAAACGCTGCCGCTCAATAATTAAGTTCTGTGAAGTGATATGCTGCTTAATAAAGACGAAAAACAAACAAAAAAAATACGAAAAATATTTTCGTATCTGCGTGATCTAATTCGCCCTTTCCTATCGGACGACCACGAGCAAGAGAAAGCGTCAGTTTCATAGTTGATGTTCAAAATAAAACGAGAAAGGCGCTCTAATTCAGATTTATTATGCTAAACGCTAGACCCGTTGGACCTTGCACATTGGTTGTGAGTATTTATAGCCTCGAAAAATACTCACATTAACCACAATCAAAAGATAAGCATTATCTTGTACTGATAAAAAAAAAACAAACGAATGTCACAAGTATAAATGATCCAGTGAACGTGTATCAATAAATCCGAAATCCTGAATTTATGAAAAGCTATTGAACTGTGAAGCGCTACGGAATTTCAATAATGTATCGTGGTGATACACGAGTGAAATTCCGTGGCGCTGCCTTATAAATAGGTATACAGGTAGCACCTATATCGCACATTACCAGGCGGACATGAGTTAAAGATGGAATCGAACGGTATCGACTCATCTCTACGAAGTATACAAGGGCGGTTGGAAAACATAACGAAGCCGCCAAAACATTTGATTCCGTACAGTAAAAAAACTGAAGCTGAGGTTTTGCGTAACAGGAAATAAACCGGTAGCATGAAATATTGCACAGAACCTTTTTTTTATGTGATGCCAATACCTTTCACAAATATAGGCAAAAATAATGGCAGTCTCTCCGTATCGCACTAGCGTACGTCGCAGGCCTATAATGTATATATTATTAGGACAGGACAACAACATAACCGCTGCGCTCTGTACAAAGTACAATATGCTTTTTAAATGTATAATTACGTACTCATTTCGCACATATATGCTACGTCGCGTCGGTCACGTCGTCTCATTATCTGAATCTGAATGCACAATGACTAATTGGAATCGCTACACTAGATAATATAAAATCGCTATTATAAAAGTTGGTGCTTATTGAAAATTTCGTCTCATAATAAAACTACTACTACCGCTGTATAAGAACGAACGATTAAACAAACTAAATTATAGATATGTAAACACCCGATATTTAAATAGATTCACAAAAAACACCTATAAGTAAATTATTTTTATTAAATCGGTAATAAGTACTTACATAAGTCTAAAGAGACGAATAAATTTACTCCACCCAAGACCCTTTGCACAGTATGATACTCGACGAGTATCCTATGCGAGACTCGGGGACTAATCGCTAGCAACTATCGCACAAACATTTGTACAATGACTCGCGCTCTACGCTACCGGTATCCTACATGACCTAGGATGCGACTCACTATACAAATATATTGCGATACTTGGTGGTGACTAGTCTCCGAGACTCGCATAAGATTTTCGTCGCCTGTGAGTATCATAAAGTGCAAAGGACCTACTCTGTTTCAGATATATTTATCTGTGCTCTGAGTATATTGCAACCGCAACCAACAATATTGTAATTTCATTACGACAATTCTCAAAACAGTTTTCATATCATACTGTGTGCTTTAAACAAATACTAGATACTATGAAGTAGTTCAATTCAATTCAATTCAATTCAAATTCATTTTATTCTGTAAACATGATTACATGCATTTAGAAACGTCAAAATATACAATCATAATAGTTCACTTTGATATTGAATATGTATTAGATAAAATAACAATTATAATTATTTAGATCAGCAAAAGCATCGTCAAAATTAAAACTACTAAATCAATATAATTTAAGAAAAAAAAAAAATATAATTGTATAAACTAAATATAGTTTAAGACTGTTTAAATATAGTTCTGTCCGTAATAGCATCTGCTATTCTGTAATAGCTTTTATCAATCAAACATTTTTTAATATAATTCAATATGTCACTATTAGATTTACATTTGATACAATCAGGGATCTTATTATAAAATTCTATTCCCAGGCAATAGAAGCTATTATTAGTTTTCGTCAACCTTCTTGGTGGCGGTAGAATTCGATTTTTATCTCGACATCCATCTCCATAACAATCAATGGCTCTTTTCATACTATTAATGTTTTCAAGGACATATAATATATTCTGATAGATACATTCACCCGTCATTGTCATAATGCCCAATTCCCTAAAAACATTCCTACATGAGTCTAATTTTTTTAGTCCAAGTATATACCGCACAGCTCGTTTTTGTAGAATGAATACTCTTTTGGTGTGACATTCAGCAGCTGATCCCCAAAAGAGTATTCCATATGTTAGGAGCGAGTGAAAATATGCAAAATAAATCGTTCTAGCTGCTACAGGCCCAGCTAGGTCTTTAATCTTTTTTATAGCATACGTGGCTGAACTAAGTTTTTTTGTTAACTCGTTAATATGAGTAATCCACGTTAATTTATTGTCAAGCCATACACCCAGGAATTTGACTTCATTTGAAATTGACAAGTTAAAGTCACCTAGAGATTTATCTACCTGTTGAATTGAGGAAGGCTTGCTCTTCGTGCCTAGATCAAAGTTAACTACATGAGATTTCTCAACATTTAACAGCATATTGTTTGCTGAGAACCAACGTTTGATATTTTCTATCGAGTGTATTATTTGTGAAATGGCACCCGTTGCAGATTCGTCCTTAACTACTAAACTAGTGTCGTCCGCAAACAAAACCACGTCGACATTATTTATTGTAACAGACAGGTCATTTACATATATAATAAATAACAGGGGTCCCAGGATTGATCCCTGAGGAACACCAAAGTTGATAGTACTCCTATTAGATCTACACCCATTTACCTCTGTTACCTGACTCCTATCATGCAAATACGACTTAAACAAATTTAACTCAGTGCAGCGAATACCATAATGATTTAGTTTTGAAATAAGAATATCATGAGAAACACAATCAAACGCCTTTGAAAGATCACAGAAAACGCCAAAAGTTTTCTGTCGTCTTTCAAGGCCAGACAGAATGTCTGTAATGAGTCGAGTTATAGCATGCTTACAAGATTTAGACCTTTGAAAGCCAAACTGACGAGTATTGAGAAGCTTTTCATCTATCATATATGACATGAGTTCTTCGGTGATATATTTTTCAAAGATCTTACTTACACTAGGAAGAACAGATACAGGGCGGTAGTTGTTACAGTTCGTAACGTCACCTTTTTTAAATATCGGAACAACTTTAGCAACCTTCATGTCCTCAGGGAAAACCCCTTCGTAAATACAGTTGTTAATTATATTCGTAATTGGGAGTACAATTACATCCTCTAGTTTTTTCAAAAGATACGGTGTAATGTGCCAGAAATCATTTCATTTGTTTTCATTTGCCTAATTATTTTTATTACACGATTTACAGAAATAGGTCTCAAGATAAAATTTGAAGTATGGCTAGGTATAAAATTATTTAAGAATGTCAGAGAGTCCTCAGTAGAACAGTTCAAATTTTTTGTGAGATCATTAGCTATATTAACAAAATAATTATTGAATACATTACAAATTTCATTTCTATCATACATTAGATCACCATTACAATTTAAAATTTTATCACAGTTTTTATCACAGTTACCACCCTTTCCAGTTTCGTCTTTGATAATTTGCCAAGCGCATTTAATCTTATTAGTAGCATTATCAACCTTTTGTTTAAAGTACATCTTTCTGGCAGCTAGGCACACTTTTTTAAATATCTTGCTATACTTATTTAAAAACATTCTAGATACATTACTACCTTCATTATACAAAGAATACAAATCGAACATTTTTAGTCTGGATATTAAGATCCCTTTCGTGGCCCATTCACAAAACTTTGCGCCTTTATTCGAAATTTTAGTAACAGGGATAATTCTATCTAGATTCTTCAGAAAAACCTTGAAGAATGTAGAGTAATCATTGTAAGCGTTGGGATTTTGCCATGCTTGATATAAACTATACTTAAGACAATCAATTTTAGCACCCGTAGTTTTACGACACATTTTGTTACTATTTGTTACATAATCCATTTCAAGTTCAAAGTTAGCAAATTGTGCAGTATGGTCTGATTTGACCCCTGGTAAAACTTTCGTGCTAATAGTGCAATCAGAGTCAGTAAATATATTATCGATACAAGTCTTTGATTTATCTACGATTCTGGTGTACTCGCAGATAAGCTTTTTCAAGCAAAAGCTGTTGAGAACATCCAACAATATACTGCTAATCCCCATGTTATCTAATGCGAAATTGACATTAAAGTCGCCACACAAAATTATAGTTTTGTTATTATGATCAGTAACCTTATCAAGGCATTGTTCCATCTTGTCACAGTAGATATTTAGATCCCCAGATGGCGATCTGTATACTACCAAAATAATACAATTTTTTATTTCAATACAGCTTATCTCAAAATGTTTTTCTATGGACATTTTGTTGATATCTTCCCTAGTTTTAAACTTAATGTCATTCCTAACTAAAATCATACATCCGCCCTGTTTATATTTATCCCTACAAAATGCAGAGGCTGACTTAAAGCCTTCTACTTTAAATACATTTAACTTCCCTGCTTTAAGAAAGGTTTCCGTCATACACATTATATCAATAGATTCTTGTTGTAGGAATAAACTTAGTGTATCTGCTTTTGTAAATACACCTTGCACATTTTGGTGACACAGACTTACTTCACACTTTCTTGAGCTAATATTTTGGGAAAATTTTGAGGTGACGAGATTGTGTCATCGACCAACAAAGTTAAGTTACTCTTATTTACTCCGTGTTGGCATGCTATAGCTACAGTGAAGGCTACGTCATCGAGGTTCTTTATTCGCTGCTCATTTAGGTCTACAATGTTGAGGTTGTCATGCAGGGATGCCATTATGTAGAGCTTTTCGTTGAACTTCGATATATTTAAGTTCATTTTGTGGCTTTTTTTGTACGCGATTGTTGAAACTACAAGTTTCTTTCCATTTATCTTAAGGTGTTTGGTTAGGTTTTCTATACTGCAAATGTAATCATTTGCAGTGCGTATGATGGTTTCATGCATTCCGATCATAATTATAAAAATGTCAGCATGATCTGTTTGTTCTTTTAGATACTTTTCATCAACTATCGTATCCCAGAGAGCATTAGGTTTGCAAGAATTAGTGAGGTGATAGTTCTCAGGTAGGCATCTCGTTATAGTGCCTGCCAAATTCCTACCGAAGCTATCTGAGACCATTTTGAGAACTTTTCTTTTAGAAGGTATCACACTTTGTACCTGCCGACTTTGTACTGTACCATCTGTATACAGTTTAGGCGGTGACGTGGTACATCTATTCAGGGTACGATTTCTGCCTTCTAAGTTTAGTTCCGCACTTGTGTCATTCAGCCCAGATATTGATTTCTCTATTCTACAATCCCTCTCTTTTTCTACCTTTGACTTTCTATTTTGTAAGTTTAGTTCCGTACTTGTGTTAATGATCTCAGGTATTAATTTCTCCGTCCCAAAATCCGTCTCTTTTTCTACCTCTGTCTTCTTTTCTAAATTTTCTATTATTTTTTGTAAAATTATCACCTGTTTCTCTACATATTGAACTCCTTCGTGAGCCTCATCTCTCCTTTTTTGGTCACTTTCTTCTTCAAATGCTGTAGCGGTTTCTTCTCTCCTTGCTAGTTCTTGTTCCATTATTATTATTTTTGCCATAAGTATTTTTACCTTCTTAGCTAGTTTTTTAACTTTTTTCTTTATGTTTTGCTTTTTATGCCAGATCCTTTTCAAATAGGTAAAGCCCTTTTTTACACTTGTTGGCTCAGTAGATTTGAGTAATAATTCACTATATTTGAGCTGTAATTCAATACATTCCTTTTCTTTCTCTTTTAATTCTTTTTCAAAGGCACTACGCCTGTAAACAATTTCATACGCACTTTGCTCTTCCAGCAGTATATTATTGTCAGCTAATAGTTTGTCAATATACTCTTTTAGATTGTCATTCTTTTCTTCTTCTTCAGATATTCTCTTTTTCAAGATATTTATTTGTTTGCACATTCTCTCACATTCCTTTTCATTATTATCCTGCTCTTCAAGTAAAGTTTCTTTTAACTTGTTACCGTCATCGATTTGTTTTTTTAGATTATTGATAATTTTCTGATAGTTTTTTATAGCAGCATCTTTATCTTGATCTTCATTTTCTATCATAATTTTCTTAACTTTAGTGCGGCGCGGTCTTGAGCTGACTGAAGTCATTTGGCGTTTTGTGTCCTTATTACTCTTTAATAGATAAAATGCTAGGTAATAATATATGCAATTTAGGTATTTGTGCAGTTAATACTTTCCACAAATAATAATTTGTTTGATTTTGAATGAATTCTAATTGGGCCAAAGTCCCTTAGCGTATCCAAGGCTTAGCGGGCGAAAGTGTCATAGCCTAACCAAGGCGCGGCATTATAATTGGCCAAAGGCAAATAGCCTACTAGCAACCTTCAGTGCCGAGAACTGTCAATATGCAGTTTCTTGTGTCGTTTTTAAAACGATGTCAGCGTCAAACGTCAATTGTTAAATGTCAATGACCGGTAATCATATTATACATCGCTTTGATGTGTTTTGTCCTAGTAAAATTTCTTTGATTTTGTCAGAAAATGTGGAACATAAACCAAAAAAATTGTTGCCAAAATCCAAAATCATGTGTATATTTGTATGAAATATCGGCTAACGGTTTTGAGTATGTGATGGTTAACTGCAATTTATCATGGTTTTATCCAAAATGAAGCTCACCAGAGGAAATTTTTGTCATCAGTTGTATTGCAGGTTATATGCACTTAATGTTTTATTCGTTTTGTGTTACACAGCACTGTTTTGTTCACTTTTATTAATTTAATTAGCGTAGAGCTTCAAAATTACTAGTTTATACTGCCAGGGATGCCAGGCGAAAAAAAAAATTATCTAGTTTTATATTATAGTTATCATCGAATCGAATAGAAGATGTTATTTAATTTAATGGGCACAAAACGGGTAATAAATAAATGTATAAATAATACAATTTATTACGGCGCTAAGTAACACAATTCCGCTGAATCCGCTGATATTGATTCTCGCGCGTGCATCAACGCTAAAAGCCCGTAAACCCGAGGTTAACCGAGCTTCAAACGGAACGCTCTGATTTTTCTTTCGACGTCTTACTTACAATGTCAAGTTGGCGTTACTTTGATTTTTCTGTACTAAAACTGACGACTTCTTAGGTTCTGGTTTCTGCAACTATTATAGTCACAAGTCCTAAGCTAGCTTGGCTCGTGAGCCACAAAATAGTTATAATGTTGTCAAACGAGTTTTTTTTATACCTGTTAAACGTGATAAACAAAATTAGCCTGAGAATGGAAACTAGCGAACATTATGTGTTTGGCTTAATTTCTACTTGAAGGTAATGAAGATGGTATCTTACCGGCAGAGTAACTTTCGAAGTAATATTTTCTGTTTTTCAGTTTTCACAAAAGCTAAGTCCAAGAACTTAATTTAGATAGCCTTGTAATCTAATAATTCACTTAATAAATATCAGAATGTAAGCAACTTTCATAGAAACACTTTAGTGCAATTAGGCAATTTATTGTACACCAATATAGTATTAGGCGATTTGCCTTGTCTGTGCGAATCGATTTAACCAATCATTCCAATACACTAACGACGTGGTACATCACTACGACAGATTATTGCGCAGACGCCGCCAAGTTGCTCAGTCTTATAATATTGCAAAGATTTGTTATTACATTGAATCTTGACAAGATGAGTTTTTATTTATAATATATATTTACCTACAGATTAGGAAGAGATATATTGGCACGGCGCTGGCGGCGGCGGTTCTGTCCCTCTATCAATATCAAGCGTAAACATAATACCTGTATTATGTAGACGTTACAAGCCGGCCACTTCTCCCATTGTCCACATGTTTGCGTACCTACTTGACTCGTCCCGATACTTCTTCGTCGTCTTTTATCCTGCGTGTCGTACTGTCCGGGAAGGGACAGACCTTCGTCCAAATTCCATAACCCGGTGGCATACCAACAGAGAACTTTATTGTTACCTTTTAAGCTATACGTCCATAAAACCTTTTATAGGAGTTAGTATGTTTTCCGAATATATTTTGAGTAATAAAGAGTAAAAAAATAGCTCGGAATGATTTAAAGTGGTATATTTTGGGAGCGGGGGTTACACACCGGTTAAAGGACAAATTCCTGATCAATGTCCACTTAATAATATACGACTATACTCCTGAATTCCATTAAGGCGAATAGATGCAACACGGCATGTGAGAGGCGTCGTGACATGGGCCTAACCCGGGATAGAGGCAATCCTATTAAATCTCCCACCGGAGACGCACACCGCCAACCCGCAGTCTATAGAACAGGATCTGCAATTAGGCAGGCACTGGCAGCCACGAATATCGGCTATCCTGGAACGTAATCCTGTTCTATTTTATAATTGAACAGACTGGCAAGCTGCCCACCTGATAACAGAGCTCTAGCTGAAATGCTTCGAAGAAAAACAACTAAATTAAATTACTTGGATGTGTTGGTGAATTAATGTCTCGCTGGTGTTAGTGTCTGTCTGCGTTATGAGCATGAGGTTGTTATTCCCATTCTAACTGATGAATTTAAATGTTTGTGATCTGGGTGTTTATCTATTGGTGTTCTAGCGTCCACCAGAAACGGGAAAGCTTAAGATTGCAGCATTATAAAAAAGTTACAAAAATAATTTCATAAAAATATAGTCATTACTATTGCCGTTCTTGGTCGAACCAATTGATAGACACATAGATCAATTCTTTAATGTACACACGAAAACAGGATTAAATAGCTTAGATATACTAGAGTAAGAAATGGCGGCCTTATTGCGAAAAGCGATGTCATCCAGGCAACCTTAGAAAATAAAAATTGCTTTATATCTGGAACCTTAAATTATAGGTATAGTAGCATCGTAAAGAAAAACTAGTCAACGAAAATACAATCACCACATAAAATAAATACCTAGTGGACACCTAGAAAAAGGTTTTTTGATAGCACGCTGTACCAGGAGACTATAAAGGGCGCGGCGGTGGCGGTAACCGGGCCTACCAAACTGTCCTCGTAAAACGTTATACCTACTACGGGATATTTCAGGTTTGATAGTGTAAAGCAGTGATGAAACTATAAATAGAAATCAATTCGATCACTAGATATAAGATAAATCACATGCACGACGCTATTGATTCTGCCGATGAAGACACTATAAAATACTAACTGTTGGCGCTAAACTGTAAAAAAAACAGATTTTGCTCAAATTCGATCTTCAAATTGTATGAGCAGATGGAAACAAGATGATCAAATTGTCCTCCAACTATATATACAATCGCCAATTTGTTCAATAGACCTTTAGCTTCAATAGCATTTTGCACAGCTCGGTCAATGACTGCGGAGTGCCGTGATACGAGCCAGATATAGACACATGGACAGGACGAGCAGGAGTCTATTGTATTGTTTCCTTTATGTTTCGGAGAGTTTTTGATCAATCGTTTCTTTTGTCAGACGCGGGGCTCGCGCGGGCCGGAGATTAACAGGGGAGGTAGCGAATCAAAGCTGAACATGAGGGAAATAACATCTGTAGATATAAACCAATGTGGGAAAAAACTGGATACAATATTTATTTAGTTTCTACTGTCACAGGGCAAGTAGCTCTACTAACAGAAACAAAAACATACAATCTACGTACTTAGTCAAGTTAACTTACTACCTAAACAATTGGATTACTGAAAGGCAATGAAAGTCTAGAGAGAGACAATGCAAATGTTCCCCGAGTCAACAACGTATTCAGCACGTCCTATTTTTAAAAGCTCTATCTTTTGAACAAGGAAGCGATTGAAGTTTTCACCAAACATTGTATTATTTTTTGCTGTTCTTTTCATGCTTGTTTTTTAGCGCTATCTCGCCTGATGTTAAACGATATGTTGTTACGATGGAGCACGCTTGCCTAGCTTCATCGCGACATGAAGATGCCTTGATTGTATTTATCGGGAAAAAACCACCCGGAAAGCGCATTCCAGTCGCAGCAGTTCGCACAATAATCAAACCGTTTCAGTTATGTTTTTAGGAATATCAACCATAAAACGATGTCGCTTTATCGATCTCCTGGCCGTCCGTAAAAAGATTACGGTTTACTTATTCATAAGAGAAAACGATAAAATTCAACAGTAAAAGCAACTGTCGGTAAAGTTTCTACTATATCCGTATCAAAAACTAGTTTCGTTAAAACTTTGGCTCGCATTTCAGGCAAACAGCGCTTCCATGAAACATTTATCCTGAATTTCATTGGCTGCGGGAAAACAAACGGACAGGAAAGAAGAGATAGACGAATTGCGTAATCAAAAAGAAATAACGTTACACTGATCAGCTTAAATATTATAAACGTTTCTCCATTAGTTGAGTATTAATAAAGCTTTTTCCGTATCTTTTAATAGAAAAAATCCGCGAAATAATATAAAAAAATTTGCAATACCTACTTCAAATCCATTGGCGTATAATAACTTCGTAATATGTGGACAGTACAAATGGAACAATTTCAGTGGTACCAATAATAAAAAAAAACTGAATTTGTTATTTGTCTTTTTTGGTTGAATTGACATTTATTTATAATTTGATTATTTTAATTGCAATTTTAATTTCAATTTCCATTGTGTTTATGTAAGTTATTAATGTGACTGCTACTGCTATAAATTTAATGATGTCTATGAGTCTTTGATACTTGATGAATAAATGATTATTATTATAATACGATAGGTATAGATAATGACTATATAGGTATACCGAAACTACGCACGACCCTGGACACAAATCACTCACCTTACGCAAAATAAACGATTTAGGAAAATAAAATGGGAATCCGGCTCATCCACATCCCAACTGATACAGCCATATTGCCGTAACATTCTTATTTTAAAAGCGCGGAAGATCGAGTGATTTAGTTACAGTACTAAACAAAACTAGTGTTTTTGAGATAGATATACTTAGTTTTTGTGACATTCATACTTTTTGGTGGCATACTTAGTTTTTGTGACAAAACGTAGTTTTTTTGTGATATACTTAGTTTTTGTGACATTCTTAGTTAAATCTTAAGTGTAACTATGGTTTTATAAATCAAAAAAATGTTATTGTGCTACCGAGTTACTGTCTATACTTACGTCGATACAGTGGCGAGCACAAGGTATATTTCTCCTTACTTTAGTTAAACTCAGTCGCACGCGCACCTTGTTGGTGAGTGGTCGACGTGTTTGCGAGCGATAGGATATATGTATGTATAATATAGTAGTAGATAACGATGCGCTAATTATTGCACGATACAACATAGTCCACAGTTTATTTTAATGCAATGGAGAGACGAGACGTTAGCTCGGTGATAATCAAACCAGCACGTAACAGTAGTAGTGCTAGAATTATGAACTTGCGTATGCAATCCTGCGCCGCACCGCACTGCGCTCGTCACCCTGAGATATTAACCTTGAGTTATTAGTCCGCAGAAACTTTGACAGATGTAGCAAATTTTCGTAACCGACTTACTAGAACGCCCATGTTCGGAAGGTACATCCTTAGTTTTAAGATCTTTCATGAAATACAATATTTGTGAGTACATCCAAATCTACCACAGCTATTCATCTTGAAAGAACAAAGAAACGTTTTTATATAAGTCTGCAAACAAACGGAACATAAAACCGAGAGAGGTAGCAGTAGAATAAATTTGTCACATGTCAAAACATATCGTATTCCAAAAGCGTGCTGAAAGATTCCAGCTAGGGGAAATCGGGGAAACGCTTCAACGAAAACTGTCGACGTACTCTTATAAGATGTTAATATGGCAAGGGTTAACGACCGACAGCGGCTGTTAGTTTACCATACACAGTCTGACTCAGTCATAAATGATATGATATTATATATTTCCTGTGTTTAAGTTTGGTACTTAGTATGTACCTAATAAAATTTGCAAATTTAGCTTATCCTTATCCAAGTTAGTATGTTTATAGGTTTGTTACTCAATCAAGCAAAAAGTGCTGAACGGATTTGGATGAAATTTGGTTTAGAGGTAGCTCATACCTAGGAACAGTAATTAAAAAAAAAATGTAACTTCATTAACGTAGGTACTAATGTAACTATAGTTAATTATCAAAAAAAGTGATGTCACAGAAAGGGCTACAACTCAGCATAATGCTGTTTATCAAACAGCGATGATCTTCCGTTTGAAGTGAGGTCACGAAAGGCTTAAACAGCGAAACGTTATAAAATTAAAACTATCTATGATAATTACGAGGGGCGTTCAAAAAAAGATTCGATTGGGCCTAGAAAATGGGGGCTGAAATGATTTAATAACCAAACTCAGCTATATTTAGCACTATTTAAACATTATTAAAAAATTTGCAACATTTAACATTCGTAATTCGTAATATTATATTTTGGAGTTTTGGCGGGAGCGCGGAACAAAATCATGTCACCGTTGTATTATTTCACAAAACAAAATAGTGGCATTCTATTAATCAAGTGCCGATTTAAGTGCATGATTAGATGAAAAGCGGGGCACTGCTATATGTATTATACAACGTGTAACGTTCATCTCATCTTTATGAATATTTTTTACAATGGGGCCAACCCCGAATATCGCGAGAAAAATATCTGCTGTGCCATACATTTTGTCCAAGGTCAATAAACTTTTTGTATGCAACAGCTGATATTTTTTTCTCGATTTCAAGGTTTGCCCCTAAGTAAAAGTTGTTCATTATGATGAGTACTTATATACCCTTCAGTATTGTTGAACCTTTTTGTTACACATTGTATATTTACGTCACTGTACTTATGTTGATGTCAAAATTAATAAGATACAATTCGCGGCGACAACTTTGTAACAAATCCTAAACATCAGGACAATGAGCCTTTGCAATAAACATCATCACTTAGCCTGTCATTGTAGCCTCTCCCAAGGCACGCCGAGGCACATAGCCTGATATCTAGCTTTCAGCTTCCAATGTCAGCTGTCTTGTTTATATTATATTATCGTCATCGAGTCTCAGGCTCTACGCTACGACCGACGTTTGCCGATTTCTGGTCTTCAATCTCTACTGAAGAACACCCCAACATAATCACGCTAATATCAAACCAGCAAACTGCAGCTGTTATCGTCACAGGGCCAATCGAAGATCGTCGCCAGGTCACTGAACATACGAAATAGAGCACTGAAATGGAAACAGGAAGTCTAGCTGTAATACAAATTGAAAATATTTACATACGAGTGCACGCACGAGCCCAACGTGTTTTTTTCTCACAGAAGAAAAATAAGTCGTAAAATAAATGGAAGAATACGGCTCGACTGCCAGAGACGGGAATGCTTGCAGAAACTTCTGTATTTCCTGCGCAAAAAGAAATCTCTACAGCAGTTGGACAATTCGGTTAATTTCTACGTAATAAGTATTTATAAAGTTGTCCGGTGCTCTGACGTCTCCTGTATTAAGATTTCAGACGATGCTCGAGATATTTTCGTCGGGTTTTCACGCTTACAAAACTTAAATAAAGTGTATTATTTAGCGAGTTTGATTCTAAATTTAAACGTAGTAGAAACGGATAAGTACTCTTCTTCTCTATCTAACCGAAAAATACTAATCGTTCTCTATTAAATACATTAACTGCTCTAGTTCACCTACAACGCGCACATACAAAGACAGTGTGCGATTGAGTTCATATTGGGGGTTAATTCCTCAACTCCCCACAGAGTTGGGACACTTGGAAAGTAAACAATTTCACACAGGGCTCTAGCTTATTTTGGGGCTAGAACGCCACATATTACAGAACATACATTACGTACTAACATTCGTCCTCATCATTACCCAAAAGACGTCCACTGCAGGACGAAGGCCTTCCCAGAATAGAGGGGTTGCCATATAATTTACACGCTTGGGACTCGGCTTAGGGATCGTAGAACACATACATTACTAACATTAAATTAGGGCTATCATACATAACATTACATGCTTTTAAAACATCCAGACACAGAACAAACTATCTATGACAAGACTATCTATCTCTATTATCCCTGTCCTTACAAAGTATACGTCAACGTTAATGAACTAAACGCGGCTTTACTTCCAGCCTCACTAAGCTACAACGCGCTTTATTTATAGTAGAGTCGATTTAATTTCCAATAACAGAGCTGTGTTAAGCAAACTCTGGATTATCCTAACGAGGGTACGTCAGGGGGCGTCATTAGGCCCCGCGAAATCACGCGCCGTTAATTACGTCAATATAGAAGTGGCTGTATTAAAATGTAAGCCTTCTTTGTTATTATTTACTTTGGGTAACGATATCTTGCGCAACGTAGAATGTGAGTTTTGACTCTATGTTTCTTATTGGTACAGTTAAGAAACGGAACGTCTCTGTTTATTGGTTATAGATTTTTCCAAGGTTCAAGGCTTAAAATCTGCATGCTTCAACTTAGAACACATTGCATAACCAACCTTTTAGGTCTAAGTCAAGCAGTGGACTATTTTCCACTGCAGGACTTAGACCTACCGATTGGGCCATAACCACCATGCTGGCCCAGTTGGAATTCACATAGGTACTCTATTGAATTTCTTATCCAGACATATGCAGGTGAACGAAAACATCGATCCCGATATTTTTCTTCGTCGAAAAGCCAGTGGTATAAAAATCCGTACATAAACTCCAAAGAACTAGGTACGAGGCCCGAACTCGCGACCTAACGATTTTAAGACGAGCTACATAGGCGACCACGGCTAAACCACAAGAACGACAATGTCGTACATGTTTGGAAAAACTACTTGCAATCCCACGGTGTGTTTTTTTAGTTGAGCTTCCAGCATCTTGTTCTATGGAAAATAAATACAATGTGACATGATTTTTCACGTCGGCGGCGCCAAGGCTCCTGGCCGGTTACCGATAGTAGGTAGGTATGTACGTAAGAGGGTGAAAGATATCTTGCAGACGAGCGACAAATTCCGACGCACCATTACTCTCGCGTGGCGTGGCGCGCACACGAGCCATAATTGCCTCAATCCGAGCCGCATTGTGAGAGCATCCTGGATCATTTGCCAGGGGTACTGACACTTCATTTATTTAAAAATCGGGTCAAGCGCGAATCGCGCACTGAGGGTTCCGTACCATAATACTCAATGTATTAATTAAGTGGACGCCTAATGGCTGATGATGATACACTGAATTTGTTCCGGAATCCTTAGTACGTGTTTGACTCGCACTTTACCGGTTTTTTTACATCATCATCAAATTATAATAAATTTTATTTATTCACGTATTTATTTCAATTCTTAATTTTTTAGTTTTTTACAATATACATACACATTATTATTGTTATTATTTATTTTTATTATTATTTTTTATTATTATTTTTTATTATTCTGTTTTGTGTATCAAATGAATAAATAAATAAATTCTGATCACAATTACAAATTTAGAAAATTCAAATTCCGTAACTAATTACGTGATTTGATTTTATTTTTAATAAATTGTTACGTGTTTTTCCAAATTATATCAAGTTGGACACTGTACAGTATACACGGCTTTTACGATAGAGCAAAAATACCTTTTAAACTCTTTTGTGTAAGAATCGCGTAGATAAGGCGCTATGTCAAACGTAAAACCAGTTGTGGTTCAAAATACGAGGGCTGCACTAAAAGTATCGGGAATGGAATATTTCCACTGTTTCTGTTATATTAAAATCTTTTTAATTGAAAACTCCTTGGTTTTTAAAATCGAATACCATTTATTTATATAAAAAAAGATTCTCGGTCTTGTCACAAGGTTTTGTCAAACTTGTTTAGTCGTTGAGAAAATGGAATTGACTCGAGAAATTTCAAGAGCGATGATTTATTATGACTTTCGAAGTGGTTTAACACAAAAACAGTGTGTTGACCGGATGATTTCTGCATTTGGTGATGAAACCCCATCCAAAACCACAATTTATCGCTGGTTTGCTGAATTTCAACGTGGACGTGTCAAGCTCAGTGATGATCCCCGTCAAGGTCGTCCAAAAACTGCAGTCACCCAAGAAAACGTTGATGCTGTGCGTAAGCTGATTGAGGAAGATCGACATGTGACATACCGCGAAGTTCAGGCAACTTTAGACATTGGCATGAGTCAAATACAAATAATCTTGCATGAACAATTAGGTGTAAAAAAGTTGTTTTCCCGATGGATACCGCATTCGCTCTGTGAAGAGCAAAAAGCGGCTCGCGTTACTTGGTGCGTCAGAACTCTCGAAAGATTCCACGCAGGATCTTCAAATGCTGTATACAACATCGTATCAGGTGACGAATCCTGGATATACGCGTACGAACCCGAAACAAAAAACCAGTCACGAGTTTGGGTGTTCGAAAATTAGTTAAAGCCAACAAAAATTGTTCGTTCACGGAGTGTTGCAAAAAAAATGGTGGCCACGTTTGTCTCCAAAACCGGCCATGTTACGACTATTCCTCTTGAGGGACAAAGAACGGTTAATGCAGAATGGTATGCTAGCATTTGTTTGCCACAGGTCGTTTCTGAACTCCGTAAAGAGAACTGCAACCGCCGCATCATCCTCCATCACGATAATGCGAGTTCTCACACCGCGCACAGAACAAAAGAGTTTTTAGAGCAAGAAAACATAGAATTATTAGACCATCCGCCGTACAGCCCCGACCTAAGCCCTAATGATTTCTATACTTTCCCTAAAATAAAGAATAAATTGCTTGGACAGAGATTTTCATCACCTGAAGAAGCTGTGGACGCCTACAAAACGGCCATTTTGGAGACCCCAACTTCCGAATGGAATGGTTGCTTCAATGATTGGTTCCATCGTATGGCAAAATGTGTCAAATGTCGCGGAGAATACTTCGAAAAGCAATAAATATATTTTTAAATAGTAATGTTGTGTCACTTCCTTGATTCCCGAAATTTTCAGTGCCGCCCTCGTACAAGTCGGACAGACAGCCGGCATAGAATTATTTATTTAATTTTCGGGTACAGAAACCTAAAAATGTAGATCCGATGTGGAAATACGGTTATTATGCTTAAAATGAATCCTTTACCGCATCAAACTATAATTGTAAACTATTATACCAGGTTTTTTACTTCATATATATATGGTTAATCATTTTATATTTGAGGACAATCGAATCGACCAACTGCGAATTAAGTAGGTGCCACCTGTATCTTGGTGGGTAGCCTTCCCATCGTTGCACGACTATACAATGTCTGTACTTTCGTCTATCAGATATGGACTGAATTCGACTGCAGTGAGAATTGAACGAAGTGCTACAAAGACCTCACATTACATCCACCAAAGCTTATAATAAGAGCCCAGAATCATGTTTGCATACCCCAAACTCACAAACAGACTAGCCCTCCACCCTTAATTTGAACCCCGCTGTTTGCTGCCCGCCCCAATCGACGCGTATTGAACTTTCAAGGTAAAGATGGTTAGTAAACTCACCCAAGATTAGGGCACTTCAATTTGTGTGTAACTTTTGCCCGCCCGGCCCAAAGATCTTAGCTACAGATTCAACAGACCCAATAAAGCTGTATTGTATAGGCATTAAAATTGTAGATATATTTTAGTACGTGTAGGTATAATAGTAGATTATGCACTAAGGGAATAAAGCAGTGTCTTACGTCACGGCGGCATATTGAACCCTAAGCGTAACGAGGGTGTAGCGAAGCGAGGGGTTCAAGCTGCCCAAGACGAAGACAGGCTTTAATCCAGAGGAGCATACTCTACTATTCACACCTGCGAGACAATGAAAAACCAGGGCTCCATATATTAAAATTCAATGAAAATCACAGGACCAAACACCGTCTTTTGTTTTACATTCCCTAAAGCCTAAACGTACCTTTTTTTTTAAAGTTCTGTTACGATTTACGAACAAACCTCTTTACAATGCCATATGGGCATTTTTTTACTTAGAGTTTTCCACGAGTTTCCACAAGAATTTGACGTTCCAAATTCAAATCATTTTATTCCTTAGGGAGTTTCTTACAACTTTATAACGCTTATATTAAGAGATAATGCTTTACTTTACGTTGAGGTTGCATGATATGTAATTGGACATTGTCGAGCAGGTGGTGTGAAAAAACTTCAAACTCTTTTTTTCAAATGCATGGCGCTGAGTAATGCCGGACAAAGAAAGTAGCATTGGTCGTGGGTTGGTGGTGGATTGGTCGTCTAGCAACGAGAATAGTCGAGGTATTTTCAAACTTTCTGCGGATTAATTATACGTAAACCGCTCGCTATCGCTATATCGTATCATTTCGTGGCACTTGAGAAAAGCAGGATTACTTTCAAATTTTAAAATACTGATGTTGAAATAAAAGTAAAGCAACTAGTTTTATCAGAGAAAACTTACGAGTAGAAATCTTTTGTTAAATGACAGACGGAGACGTTCCAGACGCCACGCCTCGCGAGGAAATATCGTAGCGCCTGGCGTAGCACGCGCCTTCAGAATGCCACATTTCACATGTTTCAAAAATATCATACTGGTATTTTTCATCGTATTTTTTTTTTGTTTCCTCTTAATATGATTACTTATTGCGGTGCAATTGCCATTGTCAACCATTTTAAAATTATCAAGTTATCATGGGAATTGTTCTCACGGTCGAAGTCAAGCGAAGCTAATCACGGTCAAGACCAAGTCACGTCCCAGTAAACTGGTGGTGAAATACACATGTGCGGAGGAAACAACACGAAAGACCAAGTTTTGATAAACTGACACTATTATTCCACCGCAAAAACACAATGTGACGATATGATTGACATGCGCATCGATATAATAACGAGTATGTAACATTGACAGTGTTCGTGTATATGTTACTAGCTGCAGCCCGCGGCTTCGCCCGCGTGGGTTGTATAACAGGTAGGTACGATATTAGAATTTGGTCTATAACCACACCGTGGCTTTAAAGTGGTTAGGCTACCACCTAAGCCCTGGTAGCTATTGGTAGACCGCTTGACTTCGACTCGAAATCGTGAAGTCGCGGGTTCAAATTCTGGGTCCGTACCAATGAGTTCTTTGGAGATTATGTTGGTACGGATTTTCATACGACTGGCACTTTGGTGAAGGACACATCGTGAGGCCCTGCATACTTCCCGAGAAGAATTACGTTTGGCGTACGTTCCACCAACCCGCAACTGCGCCAGCGTGGTTCCCTTGCTTTTCCAGGGTAAACCTAAGTCAGCAGTGGAATATTTAAAAGGCTGATTATGCTTATGCTACGCTATAACCACACCAATTTTGATGCTTCAATGTATTATCGTTTATACAATTAGAGAAAAATATATTATATCTTGTTTAAATATTCAACGTCATCATCGTCAATCATTTCCAACCCACTGCTGAGTATAGGTATCTTTCTTAGCGCACCATCTCTTCCAGTCCTGTGCCAGTCTCGTCTACAGCTTTCCTGCCGCCTTAACATTATCGCCCGACCAGCGAGCTGGTGGCCTGCAAGCCACTTTCCGTACTGCGGCCACCGTCCCTTGACTGCTGTAGTCTGCCGCCCATCTTCCCGTATGACCAGTATCGATATCACTTGAGACTCGCTGTCTATTTAACCACCTCTTCGGAATTCGTTCGCAGTCGAATCTATATGTTTGGCCTACAGTCTAGGTCTAGGAGAGTGATGGCTAACATGGCCCATTCCATTGCGCTTCGGGCCAGTCGGATTTTATGCGTGGTCTTTAGTGACCACGTGTCAGCACCGTATGTGATGATCGGCAAGACTCATTGATTATGTTTCTCTAGCTTCATTGGAAATGTTACAACAAGATCCTGATCGTTTTTTGTCTCTATTTATAACAATGGATGAAACGTGGCTTCACCATTACGATCCTGAAATAAAATTACAATCTATGACTTCGAAAATACCATCATCTCCAACTCCTAAGAAATTTAAGGCGAGTCGTTCCGCCGGAAAGATCATGGGCTGTCTTTTCTGGGATAGTAAAGGGGTGGTCATGATAGAATATCTCGACCATGGAGCTACTGTAACGGGCTCTTTGTATGCAGAACAAATAAATAAATTGCGTAACGAAATACGCGAGAAACGATTGCAAACTAGCATTGATTTGCAAAATTGATTTGTTCCATCAACAAGCTCACAAGTCCGCCGTTGCTATGGGTACACTTCGTGATGCTGGCTTCGAAATACTTGAGCTTCCTCCATATTCACCCGACTTTGCCCCTAGTGATTTCTATCTATTTCCGAGGTTGAAGGAGAGAGGACAGAGATTCGAAAATGATGAAGCAGTAGCCGTTGCAGTACAGGAGTTTTCAGGTGCTCAGTATGAAGATACTTTTAAGATAGGAATTTTAAGCTTAGAAAAAAGATATTATTACGCTTAGTGTATTACGCTAAAAAGGCGACTATATCGAAAAATAAAATAACATTTAATAAAAGTTACTGGCAACATACTCATTCTCACTTTTTATAGAACGCCCTACGTATGTTTGGTTGTATTCGCTTGTAAATTTTGAATGATTTGTAAGCGCTGGGCCCGTCCATTCCATTATCAACGTCGCTGAACTAAGTAATGTTTGGGTAGCGACAGATGTTTCAATCAATCCACAAAACCCCATTTTCGACGAGATGCCGAGGTTTAGCCGCCATCCGAGAAAAAAACGTCGAATCCAGCTCGACCGATCTTTATGCTAATCATAATTGGAAACAAGCCACGCGGACTTTGATCCATGAGAACGGACCGCTAACATAAAATAAGCAGAAGAGCAGCTCCTAAAAATGCAAGGCTTTCAGTTTAGTTTTAATTAAGTACACGCGCCGCGATTTGTGCATGTGTGCACACTGTGCAGTTCTCCACTATCGATCTAGTCCACACTAATGAAATATTATTTTACTTTGCAGTGCCGTATTTGAGGTTATATGTTGATAATTGAATACGACATTAACGCACAAAAAATCTACCGAATAATAGCAGTGCGTGTTAGATTGTAAAAATATGAGAAATAAAACAGATTGGGACGTAAAATTTACATAAATTTTTATTCAAATATTTAATACGCTTTTTTCGATAGTGTTATGACTGTGGTAGATGTACAAATTGAGTAGATATTGCTTGAATATGTCGGAAGACTTACCAAAAAATACTTTGAAGGTTGCCTGGAAGAGATCGCTTTTAGCGAGAAGGTCGCCAATCGTCACACTAGTTCTAAGTTCATTTTTCTGTTGTGATCATCATGACTGTTATAATTTTTTTTGGTGTGTACAATAAAGAGTTAATCTATCTGCTTTCAAGTAAGTACAGATTTTATAGTTCGGTCATATTTGACGTTTGCTATAAACAAAATGAGTTTTATCTATTTTATGCCATTTTTGTCAATAAACGTAGAAGAACACCATACTGCACTCCATTACAAAACTCAGGTTTGCGTTCTTTCGAGCTATATCTCTAGTAAATTTGCTACTCGGTTCCCGCAGCTCCTGAATGGGGAAACGATTTTGCTTCAGTGCCATTGAACTGAGATACTCAACAATTAGGGCTTGGTTGAGTTGAGCTCCGCTCGGAGCAGGCTTGCGATGGTTTTTCAATCGGCTGCTGTTTAAATGTAGGTAATCAAGAGTGGCCTTATATCTACCTAGTTATTATAAAATATAAAATATTTGTAGGTACCTATGCAAGAGTGGCCAGAACCACCTAGTTATCATAAAATAGGTTTAAAATTGGTCAAGTGATATCAAACTGTTTCGGACGGTTTTGGGATGTCAACCATGAAACTACGTCGCTTTTTCGAGTTTAGAATTGTGAGTAACATAGCAAAGCCTAGGGTATCACTGCATTGGCGCTCATTAATGGCCAAGTGCATTTTCTTCAACCGTCGCAAAATATTCAACGCATCACTGAATTATCAAATCTCACGACACCGACATCGATGTATTGCAAAATCCCTACATTCAAGCATCTTCCCTAATTCGTCCATGGAGCAGCGCTTGCACTCGCACAGGGACGGATTCAAGTGTAGTTATTTGTTCCGGAGCGCTCATAGATCGCGCTAATGTTAGTGAAAGGCGACTGTACACCGGAGGCGTTTGTGACAAAGCGGCGCAGCTATTATAGAGCCAGTATGGATGCTGCTTATTCGTGATAATGGTGTTAGAATATTATCATACACAGTAACGTATAATAAATATACGTAGATAGGCTAAACACCAATTTTTGCCTAATTAGAAAAATATAAAAATAATTCATTCCACAATAAAATCACATACTTAGTTTCTAACATATTCCTTCTAAAACACAAAGTTCAATCCTTACTGTGAGTAGATGAAGGAAATAACGAAGAAGCAGCCGTTGCGTCTCACAACAGCCTATAAATACATAAGGGACAAAAGCGCAGCAAACAACATACGAAATAGGTGGACTTGGCTTTTCATACCAAAATAAAAGTAGTTAGAATTTTACGTATTTATTTCACGCGTTCTTCCCGAAAAAGCCTTTTGGATATTATTTCTTATAAGCAATAAAATGGGAAACACTTGAATTTATTCACCACATAAAAATATTAGACGGGCAAACGCGTAACAAATTCATAGCCGCATCCACCGCTTCTTTATTCTCGTAGCCTAGCGCTACGGGCTACGCCGTAGATCGTCTACGTATTTATGCTACGTACGTCTACGGCCTACGCGCTACGCCGCGCTGTAGCATTTGGAACGTAGCAAGCGTCTCAGGTGGGGGAAGGGGATTGTAAAGCCGCGTACATATATTCATACATTCAAACATATATCGTAAATTCATACATAATTATGTTGTGTGAGTGAATGTCTTACGGAGCTTAAAGTAGCAAAAAAATATTCTAAAAAAACTACGACTATGAGCACTCAAATTACATCAACGTTGCGAATGCAAAATCTGTTCGTCCCTCAGCTCTGTTTGTGAACGTTTTCCCCATTAGCTTGTTTATTTTGTTCGCGAACTAAATGTGTTTAACACGAAGAATACAATCAGCGCCTTAAGTGTGTCGATAACCGAATCATCAATATTGACTTTTCGGTCGAACACAACATTTTCAGTATTTAACCTTTCGTGGTAAAAACATTCGCAGTCAGTGTACATTTGGTTGACTTTGATATTTTATGTTTTTTTAAAATAATGATACACTTTGTACACGCATCTTAAGAAGCTGCACAGCTGTATTCCCGGCGTGTAATCTCAGAAGTGCCTCTAAAACTCCGTATAAAAAACTCACAAAACCGTGATGGCTCGCACACCCTCTGTCGCGAAACTCGAAACATTTTATCACAAAATTCGAATGTCGAATTCAACTTTAGTAATTACTGTTTCATAAGTTGCGCAACCAATTCAGGTTCTTAATTAAGGCGTTGCACTTCATGCGTTTAAATTAGGAATAAATACGGCATTTTCTTAGAAGATCCTTTGCGGTGACGGTAGAATTCCGCGAGCGCAAATTTTGGGAGTTAAAGAAAAACGGAAATGAAAAATAGTGCGTGAATTAGACAGAGAATACCATCATTTTAAAACCACAGCACATTGCTTAGAATCCTCTTAAGTGCAACCATGTCAATTCTCTTTTCTAATCCAAATTATATTTCACAGCTCTCAAACTTGCTATTCTTTTTCCAATCATTGAAATGAAAACAATCGCAGCTGATTCTGATACTATCAGAGTCATTATTCTGATAAATAATGTATTTTGAGAAGAATGTACAACAGAATGGGCCTTTACATAAAAAAAAAATTTTGTGCAGAACTTAAAGCTCGGCGAATGCGAAGAAAATATAAAAAAGAATACCAGCAGGTTCTAAAATTAAAATACAGCCGGTGAAACTTTTAGGGCCGCTTCGATTTTCTCAAAGCTCTCCCACACATTTACGAGTTTAGCAAATGGGCCGAATCCGAGGCAAAAAATGGGATCATTACGCTAGATTATTTAGGAAGAGAAATACATAATAAACGACGCGCCGTAGTATCTCGCGCACAGTTGGGTTATTATTACCTCGTATGAAAGGCCCGGCCTCGTATAAAATGATACAGAATTTTCTCGAAACAACTTCTTAAGCTCTAAATAAAGCCTGCTTAATGGCGAGAGGTAATTGGCCGAGAAATCAGCTTAAAACGATTTGCGGTATCCGTGACGTTCATTATTAATGTTTCTTGAAATCGTATTTTCTTGGTTTGAAGAAAATAATAAACACTAATAATTTATTATGAAAACTGACGTGGTTTTGACACATTTTTGTGACTAATAATTTACTTTAAGCTAGAGACAGTATGGCACGTTTAATGGTAGAGCAGTCCGGCTAGTCCATTCTATAAAAATGGATATTGCTTATGCACTTGTCTCTCCCTCTTTTTCAACCGACTTCAAAAAAGGAGGTTCCCAATTCGACTGTACGTTATATATATATTTTTTATGTATTTTACGCGATTACTCCGCCAATTATGAATAGATTTTGACGATTCTTTCTTTTTGTTTGGTAGGTGATACTTCAGAGGTGGTCCCATATACATTTTATCGAAATCAGTCCAGTAGTTTTGTATTTAAATCAAAATTACTGGAATAAATCAAAATATCTGGAAAATATGAAGATGTTATCCAGGTAGTCGAAATTGAAGTCGGTTTATTTTTTTAAAGCGTATTTTGTCTAGAATCTCTCCTTTTCCTAAGTCCCCACATCGAGGCAGAGGGCAGATACAGTGATTTTGTCTAGGATAGTCCTGTGAATAGGCTAGATGACTGTTTTTTATTGCCCTATTAAAATGTGGCCCCTAAATATAGCTGATTAATGAAAACAAAATGAACATCTGATGAAAAATAAGCAACTTATAAGCATTTTAATATTATGCTAGACAAAGATAAGAAACAGCAAATCGTGACGTCACTTCTCTGTACGCCATATAAATTCTATTCTGACAAGTAAGGCGTGACATCATTTTTTGTTTTGTGGGAAAGGGACAGAGTTGTCTCAAACAAAAACTTTAAACGCTCATATATCAGAACATTATTAAACGATTTAAATTATTTTTTCAGCAAACATATTATATTTACTTAAATTCTTCATCAAAGCTATTGGTTTCAACAATATAAGCATCAGTCATCTAGCCTATTGCTTCTAATGCAAAATTAAATACAAGAGCGGTCGTAATGGGCCTCGCTGTTGTTTTCATCGTGGTTACGCTGTCGAATCTGACCTACGCAGAACTAAGGATATACCATTTCCATACCACAACTGTCTAGTGTGACCTTTTAAATCCTGAGTACTCTCAGGAAGCCAGCCAGTTCCTTACCTATCAGGATTAGACACGTAGATGCAAATTGTTTATACGTTTCCAAGGCAAATCCACAATGTAACGGTACTGGGCGAGGCCTGTAGTAGAAAGAGCATGATAATATGACGGAACTCTGTTGTAATTTCTCCAAAAGGAGTTATCTGTATATAATTTACAGAAGACTTCTTACGAAAATGTTTCAAAATTAAATTTGCGTGTTGCAGCTTCAATATTCACACAGGTTGTATTTATTAACTAGCCACGAACCGGCTCATAGGATACTCCAGAACGGAAAGTGTAGTTTGATTGAAAATCAAACGCTATGATATTAAAATTGGCCGATGATGCTTCCCAGATTCGCTTCCGCTGACTACGCTTCCCGAAATCCTGTCGCACGGTATAAAATATAAACTAGTTTCCTGTGTCAAATCCGTCGTTTCCACTGCTCAATTCAGCCGTATATAAACGCGGATATCGGGCAATATACGGTTATTCGGTGCGGTCCAATGGCTACTACCGTCGTATCAATTCTGGCGCCCACCGTGGGACTCAGATTGACCATTATGAGAGTAATCATGGCAAGAAAATTGCTTACTTCCGCAACGTATAGAGCTATAATCCAAACTAATCTTCATGAAAGGTTTAATAAAGCTTTCTTTTGTGTAAACTTAAGGTCTAAAACAAAACCAATTTTAGTAAATAAGCGTCTTTGAAGATTACTACACAGATTTTGCGTTTAGTAAAAAAAGGATACAAATATATTTTTAGAATTGATGCTGTCGTAACGAGCAGTCGACCCTTTTCTAACGATTCCAGAGAGGCGGGATGAAAATTATACGACTAACCGTAACTGTAATTTGGCTAAAGAAAAACACTTTATCCTTTTAGGGTAACATCACTCTAATCTAAAATGAGTTTAAAATCGCACCAGCCAGATCTTTATTTTGTTTGGCAGAGGCGATCATTCCCAAATATTAAGGAACATAAAAAAAGTCATAAAAAGAGAAACTGGCCTTTTTCGTTAAATTCGTAACTGTTTATTTGCCCTTTTTCCAGCTTACGAAAGTCGAAGTTAATATAAAGTTCATTGCCTCGCTATGTTCCGTCAAATATTTGTCAAGTCTACCGAATGAGAAAGTTACAACAAAAATAACTTAGTTCCATTCTTTTCAAAGTTTATCTAAGCCAATGTATCTTCTTTCTTGGATCTTCGCCAGTTCATTTTGTCTGATTGTACTGTTTCCATTTGTAGGTGTGAAGCAATTTTATTTAACTTTACAGTTAGCAATTGGATTTTTTTGGCGTTATCTTGGATTCTCCTCTCGGGGATAAAGGATACTTACGTAAAGTTACTTAAAGTTACATACTGAAAGTTGGTAGTACATGATAGTCGAGTGGTCAATCTTCTAAACCATTTCTGAGGTTCTAGGACCCTAAAAACAATGCAAAGTGAAAGAAAGAAATATCAATTTACTTTTACACATTAGAATCTCTTACAGCCGTTAAACTATAACGGCCTTACTTGAAAAAACTTTTCAACCGTTAGTCACTGCTTAAGATGTTCTGCCATCTTCTCTCTGACGTGAAGTTGCACGTGCTAGAAAAGGACAGAGAAGTTTAAGCAGTAACTAAGAGAATCGAGATTATTTTAGGTAAGGCCGTAAATGTTCTACTTTAATATAAATTAGTTCGACTTCAAAATACGAGGTTCTCAATTCGACTGCATGTTTTTCTTTTGTGTGTATGTATGTTACGCGTTTACTCCGCCAATTAGGAACTGATTTTGATGATTCTTTTTTTGTTTGGTAGGTAATATTTCAGAGGTGGTCCCATATACATTTTATCGAAATCAGTTCATCAGTTTGATTTTTAAAACATAATTGATGGAATAAATTAAAATAACTGGAATATATGAAGATGACACCCAAGTAGCCGAAACAGAAGTCGGTAAAAAAAAGGTATAATTAGGAGGAGACTCGACTTTTGTTTTTAAGGTGGCTTGGCTTTCTTAGCGGGCTCGCGTAGAAGCTGACGACACGTCCCATAACACATACTCAATGAAACTTGACGTGTATCTTTGGTGTTATCAATAAAATATTGTATTAACTATCGTATACTCAATACAATTGTATTATATTTATATTATGCATGCTATTATTATAGCGTTACGTTATACATATGTAAATCGTGTGGTAAGGAGGAAGATATGATATTGTGATGCGAAATATCCATAGCGTAATCAGAAGAGACCTTTAGTTTCCGACACATCCAGTCGAACTGATTTCCCACCGCCGCGCCTTGGGAGGAAGAGAATTGAATGAAAATAGGATTATAGTATCAGGTCACGCTGTTCAGGGTTCGTTGTTATCTCTGCGTGAGGTTCAGTAGTTTGGGTTTTTAAATCAAAATTACTAGAAAATATGAAGATGTCATCCAGGTATTCGAAGTTGAAGTCGGTTGTTTTTTTTTTTAAATCTTATTATTAATTGTTAAAATATTTTTACTCATATGCATTTGTATGGACCTGGGTATGTCACTAAACTGCAACCAGAATCACCGGGGGACGGGTAGCAGCGTTCTCTTGGTTAACGGTGGTGAGCAATCTGCGATCTCAAAGCCGCCTACCAAGCGTGGGGATTATGGCAACCCGTCCCTATTAAGGGGAGGCCTTCGTCCAGCAGTGGACGTCTTCTGGTTGATAATGATGCATTTGTATATACGAGTATATCAAATCGAATTATAATTACAGAATAACAAGTCTCATAGTGTAAGTCGTCTAGTGGTAGGACTCTATTGCAGAGATATAACTGGACTGGTGTAAGTCGTCTAGTAGTAGGACTCTATTACAGAGATATACTGGAGAATAACTTGCAAAGAAATGTGTGTGAGTTCTTTGCCAGTTATTCTAACGCCAAGCAGTAGTGTGCAAAAATGAATGAGTTTCGGTTTGGAGGGAACTGTTACTATGTAATACCTACATAATTCCTGCTGTTATCAACATCTCAGTGAAAACGTAGTACTCAGCGAGGCACAGAACTCTATTAGCAGCTGTCGAGCGCAAGTGTCGTATCGAGCGGTCATCGCGAGCTCTCTTCAATTAACTCCTGCACAGCGCCTCTCCATCAGGCACCACAGGTCGAGTGGCGATACGCACACAACGTGCAATTACTTCATTTACTCATACATTATATTTAACAAGAATTTTAGTAAACCTTTGCCAAGATCCACCTTATCGAGGTGAAGGTGAAACATTCATAATGGCCTCGGTTACTAAAAGGTAAGTATCGAACGGAAGTCCCAACTCTACTTCTAGAGACGTTGGCCACATTTGTCAAGTGCATCTCTCTTATCCATCCCAGATTCGCACCTCTGCCAGATATTCACATCACATCACAACAACAGCCGGAAGACGTCCACTGCTGGACGAAGGCCTCTCCCTTAAATGGAGGTGTTGCCAAAATCCCCACGCTTGGCAGGCGACTTGGGGATCGCAGAATGGTTACCACCGTTAACTGAGAGGACGCTGCTGCCCGTCCTCGGGTGGTTCTGGATGCAGTTTTAGGACATACCCAGGGCCAGATATTCAGTAGTGTCGAAAATGGTCTCCAAATAGAAATCTGATGTACGAGTATGTCCGGATAGCAGTAAATATTAATTAACATGACCTAGTCTTAGTTTATCCTTTACTGGTTTTTTTGCAAATTCATTTTGTAGGCCTTATACAGGCTGATAAACTAGGAGTAGATAGCAATTTATTATATGACGTTCTAATGACGTGTTATTAAGGGATGGTTCTTAAAAATGTTATAAAAACTAGGGGCATAAAGAGACACATAACAGCAGGCTGTTAAAAGATACAAATACAAATAGTTTATTGATAACACCAAAGTTACACGTCAAATTTCATTAAGTATGTCACAATAAATAACCACTTAATAAAATGAAATAATAATTATAAAAATACGTTAATAATCTCTAATCTATAACTATAAAAGGCTTTGTCCTGACTGACTGACTGACTGACATATAGACAACGTACAGCCCAAACCGCTAAACGTAGAGACTTGAAATTTGGAGGGTATGTTTTTGGAGAGGTGTAAACGCCCACTAAGAAATGATGATACTGGGAACGGAGACGGGACGGAGATAGGCATGTTAATATTAAGCTTACAATTGGTATCGGGATGGGGATGGGGATGGGGATGGGGATGGGGATGGGGTGGGGGTGGGGGGGGGGTGGGGTGGGGATTTGGTGGGGACAGGTGGGGATGGGATGTGGATGTGGATGAGGCTGGGAACGGGGATGGGCGTGTCCATATTAAGATGAAAGTTGAAATCGGGATGGGGGTGGGGATGGGATGGGGTTCGGGGTGGGGATGACAGAGGGAACGGGGATGTGGACGGGGATGGGCGTGTTCATATGAAAATGACATTTGGTATCGGGATGGGGATGGGGAAGGGGGCGCTTATAGGGATGAGGCTGGGAATGGGGACGGGGATGGGCGTATTTATTGGTCGGCTGAACAGATGGAGCTGCATTTTTGGATAGGTAGTTATAGCATAAGGTTCGGAAACGGACATAGGCTATTTTTTTGTAGGTCCACGCAGACGACTGTTTGACGGACATAATTATTATAGATACTGTACAGCCTAAGATGCTAAATTAATTTTTAATATTAAATTAACTTACTTTTAAATGCCTAAACTAAATTTTGAGTGGTGTAAACTTACACTCAGCTCAAGCTGTGGTAGCTTCAGTGAGATCAAGCTCGACTCACATTCTTGGGGTCGCGGGTTCGAACCCGGGCGAGCCCGTTCCAATTAGTTCTTTGAAACTTACGCATGGATAATACCACTGGCTTTTCAGTGAAGGAAAACATCATGAGGAAACCTTCATATTTCAGGAGAAGAAATACGATAGTGTATGTGAATCCGCCAACCTGCACTGGGCCAGCGTAGTGAATATGGCCCAATCAGGGTAGGCCGATATACCATTAGTGTTAAGGGCTACAGAGATGTTAAGGGGGATGCAGAGAAACGCACACTCAGCAACGATTTTGAAAAATTCGCAAGGGGTTCAATGTATCATTAAAATACCATTTTGCCGAAACCATTCATTTAAGGCTGTTAAGTTTTTTGACTTAAGAGATAAGATAAAATAAACATAAACATGTTTCAGAATTTTCAAACAATTTCAAAACTGGAAGGCCACGGGTCAGTTTTTCATTTGTTTTTTTTTTTATATTTATAGATTAGCTAATCGAGTGTTTATGCGTAAGAAGATAAATATTTTAAACACATGTACTTGATCCGGTGCACGCACCAAGCACAGCGCTTTCGAAACGTCCATCCCGCGTCGGCTCAGATACGTTAAAACCCGAGTATGACGCGCTGTACCTCGAGCGCGCCCCACTCCAACCCACACCGAGTCTACCTAAGCGATCAGTGCAGCACTGTATTTTATCGAAGTTTCGTAATTCTTGCGATATTTTGGTAATCTTTTTACGTTCTTTGTTATCATACTTTCTCTGCTTAAGCTTATTTCATTTCATTGACTCTGTTGATACGGTATGCAATAATGATGATGCTGTAAACTATCCAGTTGAGTTTTTAAATTCATTAAGACCAGCGGGGCTACCATATCAGAGGCTTATCCTGAAGAAAGGTACACCCGTCATGCTCCTTCGGAATTTAAGACCACCCAAATTGTGTAATGGAACCAGGTTACAAGTAAAAATGCTGCATCGTAATCTGGTTGAGGCCATCATTTTGACTGGGTGTGCCCATGGTGAAACAGTGTTTGTGCCGCGTATTCCCATGATTCCCAGTGACTTACCTTATGACTCCAAAAGGCTTCAATTTCCTCTAAAAGTTTGTTTTGCCATGACCATCAATAAGGCACAGGGTCAAACTTTAAAATACGCTCGTATTGATTTAAGGCAGGACTGTTTTTCGCATGGTCAGTTCTATGTGGCTTGCTCGCGAGTTAGCTCCCCTGAAAGCCTGGCTATTTTAGCACCTTCCAACAAAAAAATCAAAAACGTTGTCTACAAAGAAATATTGTAATCTTTCGGGTCAAAGGCCCCGGCAACTATAGCGTCATTAGCAGACATTTTTAGGGTTCCGTAGTACTACGAGGAATTCTTATAAGTTTGTCATGTCCATCTGTCTGTCTGTTTAAAATTCAACAAGACGGCTTTGTTTTGAAGTAAGTATTGCAAACGCGACATGCCAAATTTGGTCATCCTCAAGAAAACTTAAAGACTTGCAAGCGGCTTGGAAAAAATGCAATAATATACGTATTTTAGTGATTCAATTGAGTTGGGCCCCGATTTAACCGAATTCCAGTATTCAACATTACTACGCGGGCAAAGCCGCGGGCAAAAGCTAGTTTTAAAATAAGATTCCATGTCATAAAACAAATTCTCTTGCAACCACGCTCCGAGCTTGGTACAACTCGCATTAAAAATAGTAAACACACTGATGGCGTAGATTTAGTAATACCTAGACTTATACCTAGTACTGGTACGGAACCCTATAAAGCTGTAACGTAAAGTAAGCAATCTCCATGCAAATATCAAGAGCCAATTCAGCCGGAGCGGTGACTTAATTCCTGGTTTTATTATGAGAAGCCGCCGCGAGCGCCGCCAAGTGGAGCGCGCTTAAATATTGAAGATCACACGTTAATCTTATGAAAGTCACAGCTGCAGCTTTCGGGCTTGTCGCCCCCGTAAATGAGAAAATTGCGAAATGTATGTGTTCTACATACTCGTAGTATCGGATGAACGGTTATCAGTGTGGAGGTAACTCTAACTGTAGTGCCATCATGAGGACGGATTTAGGATATTTTCTCCTCTCAAAAAACGCGTGTGAAGGCGCATAGTGTAGCAATAATTTGTACCAAATCCATTAAACTTATTTTCACCCAGTCCTTTAGCTTGCAGCCCTATAGTTAAAATTACGACAACAAGCCAGTACCTGTAGTAAATGATTTTTTATATATAGTTGTACGAGCGTACGACTATATATAAAAAATCATTTACGAGTCTTACAGGGGCTGGACTTCTATCCTCCATCCAGATCTTTCAAAGACTAGACCAAGCCATTTAGGCTACACAAACTCAAATGAAATATAGAAAAAAAACTAAGATATTCAATAAATATGTGCATAATAATGATATTAAAACTTAAATTTAAGAAAGTAAATATATGGATAATAATAAAATTAAAAAAAAAAATACAACCGATTCAACTTTGAATACCTGGATGACATCTTCATATTTTCTAGTCATTTTGATTTAAAAACCAAACTACTGAACTGATTTCGATAAAATGTATATAAGATCACCTCTAAAGTATTACCTACCAAACAAAAAAAGAAACATCAAAATCAGTTCATAATTGGCGGAGTAATCGCGTAACATACAAACAAAAAAAAAACATACAGTCGAATTGAGAACCTCCTTTTTTGAAGTCGGTTGAAAA
The DNA here is from genome assembly GCA_905404285.2 of Erannis defoliaria. NCBI lineage: Eukaryota > Metazoa > Arthropoda > Insecta > Lepidoptera > Geometridae > Erannis > Erannis defoliaria. The sequence goes on along the minus strand of FR990082.1, from coordinate 411,616 downwards.
GGAGGAAATATAGAAATACACAAACTCAAAGAAACACAAAAAATAAAATACTCCTTCTTGCGCAGTAGACAAAAAATCTCATTAGCAGCCAAAAAGGCCATTCATAAAAATTATAAAATGACCTCACAATAAATCTAATTGCGATGTAATCCTTCCGCGCGCGAATACAGAGGGGAAAGGGCGAAAACGGCGTCACCGGTAAATTGGCAACGCGTTCATTAAATGATAACTCCCGTAGGCCTCTGTCACGGCCCGGGACCGGAACGGTGAGCAACATCCACGAGGGAGCCTGTGCTAGCTCGGATTATTAATATTATTGCTCAGTTCAGTTCACACAAACAATATTTTTGCAATTTATTGAAAACGTCGTCATCATTGTTCAGAATTGACTCGCAACACAACAATACCCTTACTCATGGATTGTAGTTCTCGAAAACGGGTGCAACATTTTAGTGTAATTTTATTTTTTTTAATTATCATATCGGCAGACATGGCACTTTGTAGCAAACGGTATCTTTTTTTTCCCCTATATTATGTCGTTCTCCTTCAGCTTTCCTAATCGCCTTGACGTTCTGGCTAAATGAAGAAGTTAGGCCAATTTTCCACTGCGGCAATTGCGGTGAAATAAAACTTGATCATAGACAGAAAAGTGTGTGACAAACGGTAAAATAAGATGAGTGGAATCCTACTTCGATGAAATAGAAGAACAAAGTTAAATAAATCCCATTCAGTTAGTGCATGTGACAAGAGCGTTATTATTTTGTTGGCACTAAAAGCATGCAAGTTAAGCCTGCTCGGCCGTCATGCTCCAGAACTGCTCCAGATGATGTTTAGTACACGATAGCAGATAAATGGGATACCCATAAAAACCTCGTCAGATTGAAAGTCAGGTAAACGAGATCGCCGTAAAAACATTCGGCGATTCGAGCAGTTATCTCTTCATCCGTGCTGATTTTACCTGCGTAAGGTCACAGCACATTATACCAATTCAACACCAAACCGACTAGAGGCAATACCGAAAAAGTTTATCACTTGGGAATCAGGAAATGCGGAATTTATTTGGTAATAGATCTGGCCACCAATTTGTCCGACGGTAAGCGATGCCGACGGTGTACCCAAGAAGATCACGAAGGAGCACGTCGATCTCGAAGAAGCCTATTTACTCTACCCTTGAAATTTGAAAAGGCCAGATTGATTGATTTTGATTGAGATTGATGGAATTTGCCTGTTTTCATATTTATTATTCTGTAACCATTAGTACAAGCTTAGTAAGTAGTATTTAATATAATCATTATAAATTTGACGCGATTCGATTTGTCGAATGCGGACAAGCAGACCTTTAGTTTTCGTTCAGTATTGAGATGCCGTAATGGGCTATGACCGGTATATTTACGAGGCGCCATGGTGTAAAATATTCTCCGTTGGCGTTTCGTCGGGCCCGCTTGCAATATCCTCAAGTTATATGAATATTTGATGCGTAAAGTGGCAGACGTATTAATGATGCAACGTTGGTGTAACGACTCCCTTTACCGACGATCATGGATCTAAATTTAGATTCACTTTCAAAGTATGAACAGCAATTCAAACCAATTCTTATGTACCATGCATAAGGAAATTACGGATAAAGTTTTTGGTTCGTTCTAGAAGAGTTATCTCTATCAAATACAGAGTAATACAGTAACATACTGTATGTATTGCGGAATCTGTTGATGTCATTCAGTGAGTTATTCAAATGTAGTCAATTTCACCTCTATTATTTTTTTATGCCTGACGTACGTGAGCAAATAGACAATTTAACACTGGTATTAGCGCATGCAAATGACAGGTTGTTGTACAGTGAGGCGGTGTAAGAGGAGAGGTCTTCGTTCGGCAGTTGTCGTCTCCGAGCTGATGATGATAGCGCTCTGTTAGGCGCAGGCCACACAGAAATGGCGCCGGCCCGGATATATAACACGGGCGGCTTGCCGTTCTATTCAAATTTCGTACAAAACGCACGAAAATAAAGTCGCAATTTAACTGCGATCGGGCGCGCCATACGAGCTTCCATTCGTCCGTTTCATACCATTCGGTCTGTTCTAATTGTGAGTTTATTCCCTTGCGTTTTTTTGCGAAATTTGAATGGAATGGCAAGCCACGCGTGCCACGTTATCGCCAGACGCCTTTTCCGTCAACCCTGTACCTTATAGCGTGAATACTGAGTGGTATAAGAGCGCTATCTAATGAAACTTATCGACAAATGGGGTTAAAAGCTCTCATTGCTTGGAGAATCATTAAAAATATCAGTGTAATAAACTCTTATCATATATACTCGAAAACAGTCGATTGTACTAAAGTCTTATCACTAAGATTATGTCATCGCAAACACGATAAATCACATCTGCCCCATATATAGTCTCACGCAGAGATAACAACGAACCCTGAACAGCGTGACCTGATACTAACCTATCCTATTTTCATTCAATTCTCTTCCGCCCAAGGCGCGGCGGTGGGAAATCAGTTCGACTGGATGTGTCGGAAACTAAAGGTCTCTTCTGATTACGCTATGGATATTTCGCATCACAATATCATATTTTCCTCCTCACCACACGATTTACATATGTATAATGTAACGCAATATTATTATATAATAGCAAACATAATACAAATACAATACAATTGTATAGAGTTTACGATAGTCAAGACAATAGTTTATTGATAACACCAAAGATACACGTCAAGTTTCATTGAGTATGTGTTATGGGACGTGTCGTCAGCCTCTACGCGAGCCCGCTAAAAGAAAGCCAAGCCTCCTTAAAAAGAAAGTCAAGTCTCCTCCTTTATTATACGCTTTTTTTTACCGACTTCTGTTTCGGCTACCTGGATGACATCTTCATATATTCCAATTATTTTAATTTATTCACAAATTTTTGATTTAAAAGCTACTGAACCGATTTTTGTAAAAGGGACCACCTCTGAAGTATAACCTACCAAACACAAAAATAATCATCAAAATCGATTCATAATTGGCGGAGTAATCGCATACATACAAAAAAATGTATACAGTCGAATTGAGAACCTCCTTTTTGAAGTCGGTTGAAAAGAAAGTCAAGCTTTTCCTCTTGGAGCCTATCAAATCTTTGTAGGGGAAAAAGTTATAAAAGTCGGTTAACTGTTATTTCGTGTGCTGTTAAAATTCCATTCCTGAATATTTGTATGCCATTTTGAGTGTTTTCGTATTTCATGTCATTACATGTTACAAAAAAATTATCTCTTAATACAATCAAATACTCGTAATCATAAAAAACATCTCAACAATCTCTTATTTAGTCTTGATGCTAACACGGCTCGTGCAACTCGGGCTACATAGATAGATAGATTAATTCTTTATTGCTTACACGAAAAATTACACTACTGAACAAAACTATAATTATATATCGTATGCTCTTTAATTCGCACGAATTGCTTCCCCCTTCCGCCTTCTCTAGAAGTAGAAACGCGTTACTTGTAATTTTAGCAGTTTTAGCTAAAATTACAAGTAACGCTCCTTTCACGTCCGCGCTGATTCACTGCAATAGTGATTATATTACGCAGTGGGTAGGCTTTCAAACTTTAAACAGTAACGGCCTTACTACAAAACGCCGTTTAAACTTATAGTCACTGCTTATCTGCTTAAACTTCTCTGTCTTGTTAGCGCACGTGACTTTTCACGTCAGCGAGAAATTGTCAGAGCATCTTAAACTGTGACTAATGTTTGAGCGGCGTTTTGTAGTAAGGCCGAAAGGCTTTTTCACACCACCTGCACGACAATGTCCAATTACATATCATGCAACCTCTACGTAAAGTAAAACATTATCTCTTAATAAGGGATATAAAGTTGTATGAAACTCCCTAAGGAATAAAGTGACTTGAATTTAGAACTTCAAATTCGTTTGGAAACTTGTGGAAAACTCTAAGTAAAAAAATGCCCATATGGCACTGTAAAGAGGATGGTTCGAAAACCATAATAAGCAGAACTCAAAAAAAAGGTTCGTTTACAAAGAATGTGAAACAAAAGACGGTGTTTGGTCCTGTGATTGTCAGTGAATTTTAATTTATGGAGCCCTGGCTTTTCAATGTCTCGCAGAAGGTGTGAAAAGTAGAGTATGCTCCTCTGGAATAAAGCCTGTCTTCGTCTTGGGCAGCTTGACCCCTCGCTTCACTCAGGACTCTAGAACTCTAGACTCGTTCGTTACGCTCAGGGTTCAATATGCCGCCCGCGACATAAGGCACTTGCTTCCTGCATAATCTACAATCACGCTGCTCCTCCAAACGAACGTGAACTTTACAGACGTCTGAAGGCCGGTTCTACACGTACTATAATGCACCGTGTAAAATTTCGCTCATCATTTAATAAGAACACGTTTGCATTATGCTTCGTTGGACAGTGTAGTAAGATTATGTTGCGATGCACTCGCAATATGGCACATTCTGAAGAGGCCTTAACTCCTAGCGAAATATAAACGAAATAAACGTAGAGCAAAAATCTCGTCTCGAAACAACCTTGGTTCGAATACGTAATACCCCGCAGGCGATTCGATGACACGTTGAGGCGAAATATGAAAAGTTTAGCTTGATGTATGGCGGAAACTTATTCTATTTGCGGGAGTTGCGACAAAATTAAACATGTTTTATTGGCTCGAGACATAAATTTGAAAGTTGTTTCTTAATGCCAAGGGCGGTGAATTTGAACAGAAGTATTTCTGGTATTTTGATGAAAATCAACTTACGTTTTTCTTTGTTTTTAACCGACTTCAATAAAAATTACAAGTAGTTTAAAAAAACATCCGGCTTCAATTTCGATTATCTGAATCAGTGAGTTGAAATAAATAGAGTAGTTATAGTTGAACAAAACTGCTTTAAAAACCGCCTAGAAGTTGCCTATATAAATATACTTACGCATGTTTCTATGCAGTTTGTGAAGAAAAGGTAAGAATATGACCGACTTTATACGCCATACCTGTTGTTAGAAAGAGACAAATATCTAATTTCTCTTACGGCGTAATTAGCTACACAAGTTGATTGGCCAGAGCAAGCGCCCTCGCCGCGCCGGTGTGACTCTTTCACTCTCTCAGACAAGACGATCTATCTATCTCGGTCATCCATTTCAAAGTGACAACAGTCGCCTAAGATGAAATAAATTCCATTTTATCCCATTGCAATAAAAATACAGTACTTACGCGTGAAATTATTATTTTTTTGTCTCTCACAGTGCCTGTGTAGATTGTGCAGTGTCTAAATACACAGAAAGGCATTATATCACCATCTTATTGCTAGAAAACATACGATTAGCGGCAGCGTATTACCGGACATTCGGAGGTGAAAGACTGGTACCGATCACGGCAATTACCTTGATTGCGTCTAGTAAATATGGCGGGGGGACAACTCATCTAAGGTAAAAACATCTTAGATCTGAATGACATCTTTTTTCCAGTTATTTTGATTTTTATAACCAATACCTATACTGAACCGATCTTGGTGAAATTTCTATGGGACCAATCTGAAGTATATCCTTTCAAAAACTCGGCTAAAAAAACAGCTTGTTAATGTATTGTTGTCCAGTAAGTCTAAGTCGTCGCATCGCTCTCAAGTACCTACGACGACCGATCACCACCGACTGAGTTCACACTGGAGGGAGGCAATAATGTACGACACAGATAATGTACGGCATAATAATGCACAGCATGATAATTGGTGTACATGTACATCGAATATCATGCTGTGCAATATCGTGCCGTGCAATATCATGCCGTACATTATCGGCTCGGCTCAATAATGCACACCCCGATTTTGTACAGACTGATATTTGATGTAAAAGTACACGAATTCCTTATTTGTATAGCAGTTAGGTTCAGGTTATTTTTTTTATGTCAATTTGAGAAATGTACTCGGATTATTGGCTGTTCAATATAGGGCCGTACTTTATAGACACGAACCGATAATGGACGGCCAGTATTGTACGACATGGATTGTACAGCATGATATTCGATGTACATGTACACCAATTATCATGCTGTGCATTATTATGCCGTACATTATCGTGTCGGCAAATATCATGTTGTACATTATAGACATCCACACTGGAGACGGAGAATAACAGCTTGTGCACACCCCTGAGCTGTTGCCATCAAGAAAGCTTTATTTGCTTCTACAGCTGATGTGTTAGAGATATATCTGCGTCTAGCCTTAACTGTATATAGCCTTTAACTCGACTCTAATGCCAGTGGAGCGTTAAAAGCCTGGGTTAACGAAATAATCCAATACATCCGGCGCTAAACGACCTCTCAGCAGCGGAAATCACGCTAGCTACGTGTACTACTTAAGGTGAACTATTACTAGTACTACTAGGGACTAGGGTAACTTTTTAATATTGCTTACAATCACTATTTAATCGAGTCAATTCTAAATATTGGTTATATTTATAACTTTTTTATTACTTTTATTAATGCATCTAGAAGTGCTTACTGAAATGTTACGCCCAAACTTGTTAGTACTACTCCATTCCACTACTACTGCCATCGGGATCACGCACACCTGTTAAAATCGGCTTGAAAAACAAAACAAAACAAACAAAATAGCTCTTTTTTGCGCTTGGGACGAAAAGTGAATTATATTTGGAATGTGATTATTGTTAGTGAAAGTTCCATTGTTTGAACAAGTAACAGGCTGTATGATAAAAGAAGGCGCGCGAGAAAAAAAAAATAAAGTTTGTGAAAAAATCAAAAACGCGCGATATGCATTCCGCCTTCATTCGTAATTGTTTACTCTAATTCAGATTTTACTTAGTTACTTAGTTTTATTTTATTTTAACCGAGTGTCTTCCTCAAGTAGTGAGAATGAAATAAACGTAGGTACTATTCTTATTCCCACCGGAGAATGGGCAGCAGCATCCTCTGTTAACGGTGGTCAACATTCTGCGATCCCCAAGCCGCCGGCCAAGCGTGGGGATTATGGCAACACCCCTCTATTAGGGGGAGGCCTTCATCCTGCAGTGGACGTTTTATGCCTGACAACGACTATTCTTATTCATAAGTTTCACTTACTTGTCGATGGATTTTCTTACTGAGGGTGATAAAAAGTAGAGTCCACCTCGGGATCAACACTATTTTAAAGCTCGAGTGGCGTATTTTGATAGACTCTCAAAGAGACAAAGATACACTCTCGCCTTAAAAATAGTTGATTGCTCCCTTGGTAAACAATCTAAATACTATTTTATTCTGGCAATCAGGTGAATGAGGCCCTCAGCCCAAAAAAGAAGGTAGAGTAAGTATAATGAAGAAACTTCACATGCGGGCCAAGAAAATTCAACTTCAAACCCAGGAGTAACTGAAATGGGCCAATCGTCGTACACGCATTTTGAGGAGAGCGACGGCTGGCCTGGTGCTGCTTCGGTAGATGGACTGGTCCGTGTGTATACCGGGTATTAGTTTGAACACCGTTATCCTTCTAGGATATCATTGTACTCATCATTATGAACAACTTTCACTATCGGGCCAACCCACAAATCACGAAAAAAAAACCGCTGTTCCATACATTTTATCCAAGATCGATGAACCTTTTTATATGGAACAGCTGTTTTTTTTTCGTGATTTCAAGTTTGGCCCCATAGTAAAAGTTGTTCATAATGATGAGTACAATGATATACTAGAAGGATAACGGTGTTCAAACTAACACCCGTATATACGCAAAGCTAGTAATAAGTAAGTATAATTATTCCTTTCGTAAAGTCGTTAGTTTCTTATGTGACAAAAATTTGACAAAAGGCCCGGACCTCAGAGCCCGTCGTGCCAAGTAAAAAAAAATACGCTGTGTAAATAATAGGCACCTACATGTTTAATACAATGTTTAGGAAAAGTGTCGCTGAGTTTAAAACATAAGTATCTCAATAATTAATATATTAATTATATTTCAATATCTTTTTGCTATATAGCAACAATTTATAACACAGATGACTAAATTGTTACGAGACTAATATTTTCGTCAATTTTTGATGAATGAGTTTTGAGTGTTGAAAACTGTTAACCAGAAAACCAAAGTTTGAGGTATATTTGAGATGAAATGAAATGAATGATGATGAATGAATGATTCATTGTATGGAATGAAAGTTATGTCAAACCATTCCTTCATTCATTTCATACAATGCATCCCAGAAAACAGACGTCACCTTCGGTGAATTGTTATAGTACTTTGCGATGCAAAGTTAGTCACGCAAATATGACCTTTGTTCTGTGCACTTGGGACTTCATGCATATTCGATATATCAGCAATGCAAAAGCAAAATTACTCTTATTCATTGCACATAAGGTTTAGAATGTGGTCGTGGACTTGTCTAGAACTTAACGCGTAGGATGTAAGTAATTTAAACAGCGCAAATATGATCTCTACATCGTTGCAACAAGGTACGTCACTGGTAGCGAAGCCAGAAGTCATGGCCGTGGAATCGATCTCTGGAGACTCAAATGGGTTAGGGATGGTACTACGAGAGAAAAGCTTTTCTTTTTCATTGCAAAGACTAAGATGTCCAGAAAACATATTCAAATTCCTTTTTAATTTGAGATTCGTAAAAATATTATAATGGAAGCAAAGATTAATACTCGTACGAGGGCTGCTATTTATGTATCCGGAACTGGCCAGTACATAAACAACATTTAAAAGGTAATAATTACATTAGAAAATGGAACTGGCTGTAGAATACAGTCGTCTGTCGACTGTCAATTGTCTTTTTACATTTTGGGGCCATTATAAAAGTTGCGTGTCGATCATCACCATAGATATAACTCGTGAAAATTTTCGTGCGATGTTTTATTACGATTTTCAGCGTGGGTTAAGTCCAAAAAAGTGCAACGAACAACTCAATTCGACTTTTGGGGATGAAGCACCATCGAAAACCACTGTGTATCACTCGTTCAGTGAGTTTAATCGTGGGCGTCGTATGCTCACGGACGAATTTAAAGAAGGTCGCCCTAAGTCGGTTGTTGTACAACAAAACATCGATGCTGTGCGCGAACTAATTATGTAAGATCGTCATGTTACATATCACGAGATAGAGGCGTCTCTGGGCATAAGTATGACGAACACACATAAGATTTTACATAAAAATATGGCTGTAAAAAAAATTTGTTCGCGTTGGATCCCACACAACTTGAGATTTGTTAAAAAACCGGCTCGTGTCGATTGGTGGAAAAAAATATATCAAAAAATACAACCGTGGTTCGTCAAAAGCTGTTTATAATATCTACACAGGTGATGAATCTTGGATCTGTGCGTATGACCCCGAAACGAAACAACAGTCGACGATATGGGTGAAATGTCAAGGGTCAAAATGAACCGAACCCAACAAAAGTTGTTCGTGCAAAAAGCACTTTGAAGCAAATGGTCGCCTGTTTTTTTGGTATAAATGAACATGTGGCTACAGTGCCACTAGAGAATCGTAAACCGGTTAATTCTGAATGGTACACGACAATTAGTTTGCCAGAAGTCTTTGAAGAAATACGAAAGAACAACCGGCAACGCAGAATCATTCTTCACCATGACAATGCTAGCTGTCACACGTCGGCCGAAACAACTCAGTATTTGGAAAGTCAAAAGATCGAATTTCGAAAGAAACCCGTTAGTCATCCGCCGTACAGTCCCGACTTGGCACCCAACGACTTCTATTTATTTCCAAGCGTGAAGAATAAATTACGTGGCCAACGATTTTCGACCCGCGAAGAAGTCGTTGATGCGTTCAATATGCATGTTTTGGAGATACCCCAATCAGAGTGGCAAAAGTGCTATGAAAATTGGTTTCAACGTATGCAAAAATGCATCAATCATCATGGCGAATACTTTGAAAAGCAATAAAATCACATATGATAATAGATGTTTGTTTCTTTTTATTATTCCGGATAAATAAATAGCAGCCTTCGTAATATGTTGGTACACCATAAAACAATAATTAACAGGTTGAAGTTAAACAGCCGAAACAACTAAGTGAACAAAATCGTTAGCCTGAAGCAAACGCTTCTGGTGTTGCGGTTGTTAACAGCCGGCGTGAACTCTTACCACAGGTGGCTCGCCTTCTTGTGCGTCACTCTCATTATGTAAGAAATGCTTTTTTGCACCACGCAATTTCATGAGTAGTTTTAATTAAGTTACATTTATAATACTTACATATTTTGTACAACAAAAAAACCGACTCGACAACATAATTTAGTTTATTTGGAAGACATATTGTTTTCCGTTATTTTGATTTAATAACCAAATTGATGAACCGATTTTGATTAAATTTCTATGAGACCAATCTAATCTGCTAGGGATACACTGGTAGCACCCCTGACTCTTGCCTACCTGTTGTCCGCACAGGTTTCCTAGATCGTATTTGCATTCACGATTATGCTAGAGTAACTACATACTCGCAGCGTGTCGAGATCTCGATCCCCAAGCTGCCTGCTAAGCGTGGGGATTATGGCAACACCTCCCTTTAAGGGAGAGGCCTTCGTCCAGCAGTGGACGTCTTCCGGCTGTTGATGTGTTGATGTGTGTGTGTCGAGATCTCTGCCGCTGATGATGTACTCCGGATACACGCTTGCTATACTGTTTTCTAGCACAGTTCTCGATGCTTTAAGGCGCCTATAGAATTGCTCGATTTTGTTTGACAGCACGTGTTGATGGCCAAAAATCGAGTAAATGTGTTGGCAACAGACGATCTGACGATCGACACCATATTTTTTGTCTATCACCACTAAAGAAGCGGGCTAATTTTTTTGTTCAACAAAATAAAACATATCGGTCGATAGTCAAAAATCAAGCAAATCTGTAGCCACCTTTAGTTTCCAGGTCTAAACTTATTTATAACATTTCAGGTCTGTCCTCTAAAGTTTTTAAATGTACCTAAACACTAACGGCGTTACTAAAAAAAACTTTTCAACCGTTAGTCACTGCTTAAGATGCTCTGCCATCTTCTCTCTGACGTGAAGTTGCACGTGCTAGAAAAGGATAGAGAAGTTTAAGCAGTGAGTGACTAAGAGAATTGAGATTATTTTAGGTAAGGCCGTAATAATCTCGAACCGTTTCCAATCCCCTCACAGATATTGGAAATCATCCTCTTCAGCGCGCCATCTTTTCTTCTCCACAGCCAACCTCGTCCACTACTTTTCTACAAATACAAATAATACAAATTTAAATACAATATCGACACAATGTGTTTGGGATATTTTTATAGTTACCGCTGTCTAGTCCGACGGAAAACATGACGGAGTTACCATCAGGCAAACGTCACTCGGCTGTGCCATACTGTTTTATAAATTTTTCAAAGATATTTTTTTATGCATTAGAATGATTAAACAAGCGAGACGTTCGCCTGGTGGTAAGCATCACCCACCCATAACAGTAGCAGTGTCAGAATTGTGAACCTGCGAACAAAACCCTGCGCCGCACTGCACTGGCGAGAGCCAACCTGAGAGATATTAGCTACCAAATCTCTTCATGCCCAGGAATTTATTTAGTAACATTGCCCTTCAAACCGAAACACAGTAATGCACACAACTTGGTGGTTGAATATCTGGTAAAAATGTGGTACTCCTCCAGGCGGACTCTGCAACAGAGCCTACTACTAGTCTCGAGTCTTGGAAGCTCCAGTACGCGTACAGCTGGGTAGCTCGCCAGCTCCTACCGATCGATATCCCGGCGATGGCTCATTAGCGACGCAGACTGCGCATTCATTATATTCATTAGCTCTGCCTGTTTTATCGTTCCATTTTACTGCATCTAACTTTCACGGGGAATGTTATGGCATATCATTAATCCTTCGGGAGGGGAAATGTAGCTTCAAACACAGCCCAGCGTTGCTCTTGATGATCTCATAGAATTATTGTTTGAACATCATACGATCTTAGATATAATTAGATCAGGATCAAGGCAGGTGGCATAGTAAGAGAGAGGTCTATATACCTAGCAGTGTGATAAAGAAGGCTGCAGATGTTGATGATAAGGTTACCAAGGTTACCTATAAAACTAATGATTAAAAAAAATACACATCGCTATCTAGTCCCAAACTAAGCAATGCTTGTTAAATGGGAACTAGATAGCTCAAAGGATACCTACTTAAGGTACGTACTTTTTTTATATAAGCACCAACTGTTTTGCTCAAAAAAGTATGATCACAAGTAACGGAAACAAACGGCCGGCTTCCCTGTTTCATGAGAGATGTATTCTGGATATCTTTAAGGTCAGAATGAATAAATAATATCTTATAATCGCATGCGCGAAACAACCGCCACCACATGATCGCTTACCAACAAGCGAGTTAGTGGTCAAGCGCGAACTAATTCGCAGATAAAATACAAATAAGTTAAAATTTGTTTTTTATCCGCGAATAACTTTATACTCGTTGCTCGAAGAACTGATATGATAATCAATGGGTAAGGAAGGTTTTTGAGTGGCGACCGCGAACCAGAAGACGCAGCGTCGGCCTCCCACTAGTGACGAGGTGGACCGACGACATTGTACCTAAAGTCGCGGGCAACCGGTGGATGCATAGGCAGGTCGTCGCGTCGTACAGTGTGGCGGTCTAAGGGAAACGCCTTCGTTCAGCAGTGGACGTCTCCGGGCTGACGATGATGATTACTCGTTAAAAAAATATATAAAAAACTAAAAGTAAGCTGGTTGTAGACTGGTGTGACATCGGGCGTGTGATACCGAATGGGTAAAAGCTTTATACAAAAGGTCAAAACCCTTTCCGTTGGACGAATTTAAATACAGCTCACACGAGCAGAGGCAATCGCGTTTTCATTAACCTAAAAGCCGGAACATAGTTATGTTATAATATAACTAGGTATACGAGTTATACCTAGTTATACCTACTTGATGAGAAGCACGCTCCTGTTATTATTTAAGTGTACCTAGTTATACTAGAGAACATGGCGAGTGACAAAACTTAATAGACAATAGACAATAGTTTATTCGTGGCAAAAGTATAAACAAAAAAGCAGTTACACAGAACACGGAAAAGTAAAACATAAATAAATAATTGTTTACCTTTTGCCACAAACCGGCCCCAACTCAGCAAGATGCCGGTTGCGAGCAACCGGCGCTGGTCTTCCGTTGGGCCCGGCAGGTGACGTCACGCACGCGAAAATCACAAGATACACATACAAGGCAAATGAAACTTCTGGAGATTTCACAGCGAGAGGTACGAATATTGTAATAATTTGATCTCTTTTTAGATGGCGACACTATAACTTTCTAGGCGTTTGAGCACAGCTAACCTGGTCATAACTGCCGACGTGGTTGCTTGTGTGTCGCTTGCCTAGAATACATTGGAAGCTGGCTTTCCAATGTTTTTTTTTTTTTTTTTTGAAATATATTTATTTATTTTTTAATAATATACGTTTAAAATTGTTTAGTGGCACATTATATGACTGTAATATTTATAAGTTCTTATTAATATAATGTAAATCCGTTATTGGCCATAAGCTACTTTATAAGATACTGTTTATACAAAGTGTAACAAAAAGGTTCAACAATACTGAAGAGTATGTATGTACTCATCATTATGAACAACTATTACTATGAGGCCAACCCTGAAATCGCGAAAAAAATAACAGCAGTTCCATACAAAAAGTTCATTGACCTTGAACAAAATGTATAGAACAGCTGATATTATTTCGCGATTTCTGGTTTGGCCCCATAGTGAAAGTTGTTCATAATGATGAGTACATACATAATCTTCAGTATTGTTGAACCTTTTTGTTACACGTTGTATATTATAATTAAGGGCTGTGGATTTTGTTTGACAAATAAAATAAAATAAAATAAAATTTCATCTCAAGTAGGTTTGCCATCCGTCCCGGTATACAGGGACGTGCCACCGGTATGGAACTTTTGGCCCAAACTATCCCGGTGTGTATTTCAAGTAGGTAAAAGGTTAAAATTCCTATCTTAAAAAACTCTTCATCCTGAGCACCTAAAAACTCCTGTACTGCAGCGACTACTGCTTCATCATTTTCAAATAGATAATATAGGATTCTCGGAAATAGATAGAAATCACTAGGGGCAAGGTCGGGACCTTGCCCCTAGTGATCTAATATGGAGGATTGCTCAAGTATTTCGAAGCCAGCATCACGAATTGTAGCCATAGCAACGGCGGACTTATGAGCCGGGGCATTATCTTGATGGAACAAATCAATTTTGCAAATCAATGCTAGTTTGCAATCGTTTCTCGCGTATTTCGTTACGCATTTTTTTTATTTGTTCTGCATATAAAGAGCCCGTTACAGTAGCTCCATGGTCGAGATATTCTATCATTTTCCACCCCCTTTTTTTTACCACCCTTTTACTATCCCAGAAAAGAGAGTCCATGATCTATCCGGCGGATCGATACGCCCTAAATTTCTTAAGAGTTGGAGATGATGGTCTTTTCCAAGTCATAGATTGCAATTTTGTTTCAGGATCGTAATGGTGGAGCCATGGTTCATCCATTGTTATGAATCGAGACAAAAAACGATCAGGAGCTTGTTGTAACATTTACAATGAATCTCGAGAAATGTTCTGCCTGGTTTGTTATTGTGCACCAGTAAGCACTCTGGGGACCCAGCGCGCGGATACTTTTTTCATCACCAAGCGTTCGGGTAAAATGCTATGCACACTACCAGTCGAAATCTTTGTTTCATCGGCTATAAAACGTGCCGTGAAACGACGATCTGCTAAAACAATGTTTTCGACTTTTTTACTATTTCTTCGGTCACTACCGTTATGGGGCGGCCCGGGTGAGGGTCATCTTTGGTGGATGTTCTTCCACGTTTAAATTCGGCACACCAACGAGCAACTGTAGAATAAGGTGGTGCATTTGCTCCTAAAGTATCCTGCACGCAAGACGTGCACGATACTTTAGTTCGTTACGTAGTGAAATTTTTCATACACAGATACTTAATAACCACACGCATTTTTTTTTTCTATTTTCGACTACACGCTACGACAGACTGCACACAAAAGACTTCCTTTTTTTTAGAATTATTTCTTATATATTTTTTTCCTTTTTTTTTTAATTATACCCTTTTTTTAATCTTATCAATATTCCAGCTTTACCAGCCAGTATTTACTTTTTCGGTTCCAAAGAGTTTCTACCTTTTCTCACTTTATAATGAACGCCCTCGTCAATGTCACGAATGTACGCGAGAAAAGAAGGAAAAGGTGCCTAGTTTAAAATGCCCAAACGCCAAAGTGCAATTTTTCAGATGAGTACACAAAAGTGTGGTCGTATATAAAGAAAGACACAAATGAATTCGCATTGCATAAAATGTTTATTTTTTTCTTTTACTTTCTTGGATATTTAAGTATAAGTTATTATTACCCCCAAAACAATAGTTATAAGAATTTGTTACGTCAACTATTGAGACGTTTCTAATCGTTTATTCAGATGTAGCCAGCTTCCTAAATATCATACATACATCAACAGCCGGAAAACGTCCACTGCTGGACGAAAGCCTCTCCCTTAATAGGGAGGGGTTGCCATAATCCCCACGCTTGGCAGGCGGCTTGGGGATCGCAGAGTGTTACCACCGTTAACTAAGAGGACGCTGCTGCCCGTCCTCCGGCGGTTCTGGATGCAGTTTTAGGACATACCCAGGTCCTAAATATCAGTTTCGAATAATTCGGTATAACCTATCTCTTTCAATTGACTTCTCAGTTTCCAATACAGATATTAGCACAAATAGACCTGATTAAACAGGTTTATTTTGACATCGATTAATGATCAGTAATGAAAAGGTTCTGAAGCGTCATTAGTTCTATGCTAGCAATCTTAAAACCTTAATATTAAGAGATAAGGGCTAGTTTAGAACATTCTAGTTGATCTAGTGGTCCGAGTGTAGGGAGGCTCTATTGCGAGGTATTAAAAGCTAGTTTGCCATGCTTGTAGAGTGGTCAGCGATTGATTGATGCGACAGGTGCGGACTCGGTTCGGAGCCAGGGTAATTGGTTTGTTTTACGTGTCACGTGTTTTGCGACCCATTTTCGCTGATAAATAGCCAATGGATAGTCTCTAGTGCTAATAAAAAACAGTTGTAGCACAAAATATGAAGTTTATAGCAGCGAAACATGCCTGTTAAGTTTTAAAACATTAAAAAACATTAAATTATTTTTTTATGAGAGATTACTAGCGAAATCACAAACTACCTAAACTCGAAAATCACTATACTGGAAACCACGTCAGTTAATATAGAACTTAAAAAAAAATACCCTAAAACAAAAACCTCTTCCAAAGGCAAGTCACCCGTCACCCTTAATCGCATCATAGCTTAGCCTTCCCCTTGCAAATAATCGCTCTACCAGCGCCAAAAGTCACAGCTTCGCCGCGGTTTCACCCTTTATCCTGCCTATGCATTTTAATCGCCTGTTTATACAGGGACACCAAGCTGCTGGGAGACGGAGACTAAAATGTACAGAGAAAAAAAATTACAACAAAAAATACTCCAAAATAAAAAACAAACAGACGCGGCGCAGTGGCGTGGCCGGCCGCGTTTGCGAGTTTATACGTTTTCATTACTATCCCTGCATTTGAAGCGGCCGGTCGCACTTGCGAAATGTTGCATCCACCGTTTTTTGCGGCTGGCGGTCGCGCACTGTTTCATGTGTTTAGGCCCTTACGCCTGCCCACAACATTAGCAGTAACCAGAATTGTGAACTCGCGAACAAAATCCTGCACTCATTGCACTGCACTGCGCTCGTCATTCTGAAATATTAGAAAGAAGAATTTATCCTTTTTTGCTTTTGCTGTATCTTCAATAATTAATTGAGAATGTATCTATTATTATACTCAAATTCTTTATGGCCTATAATTTATCTGGTAACATTGCCCTTCAACCCGAAACACATTAATGCTTGCTACTACTGCTTGGCGGTTGAATAACCGGCAAAAGTACGTCCACAGACAGACTATGCAATATATTTCTACCCCTACACAGCTCTGAACAGCTCAGACACTAGACCTTATACGTCTCTCATGTTTGAATCCTTGGGCATCAATTCCCACAAATCCACACATCGCTGTACAATAGTTTAGTTCTGCTTTCTTTGGAACCGCTTCTCTGTAGTTCTACCACTCGGCAACTGGGAGACAGAAGCTGGGTACAGAGTTACAGACCGTTTTAATTTAGCCGCGTTGATTTTGAGTGACTAAATCTGACGTGTGACTAGGGTAGACACTTTAATCAGGTCTCACACAGCCACACCAAACTCACGGAAAATTAAGATAAGCTGTGGACAGACAGAACATTAAATAGGTTTTCTTAAGTACTATTTTATAGTGTTAGACCACAGCTCATCCGATGTTAGGTAACGCTGTGGTCGAAGATTTTAAACACATTTACTCTGGAAAATCCCATTCTATATTATTATTGTTTTATACAGGTATGTTTAAGTACAGTCAACATTATTTTATCCTCGACTCTCAAGGTTCTTCAATTACGAATTGTTTCTGAAATTTCCAAAGCCGAGAATCCATTTAACACGGCGAAATTGACGGAAGCTAAGTGTTTATCCGTGTCGGACTCCAATAACAGAGTCAGCCCCTGGCGCTAGATTGTAATATGAATGTTCATTGGCTTCAAAAAAACGTTTAAAATTACGATCAGAATCAATCAGATCTCAGACCTTGGGGATATATCCACGGAGATGCCAATAACTCTAATCTGTCCACATCATTTTCTGCCACATTTGCGGGGGACAAACTAAACACGCATGGCACACATCTTCAAATACTTTAATTCCAATAAAAGAAATGTATACCATTGGGGATGTTAAACCAAGGCGTACGTAGCGTACCCCGAATGCTCGGATGGAAACAGTGAAACAGTATTTTTGCTTTTAGATGTCATTTGGTGAGAAGTGGTTTTAACAAAATGCGTAGTTACCTACGTAACCTAACGTAATTATTTGTAAAAAGATAAACAGTAGCTCTTAGAGATCTAAAATATGTTTGACAGACTTTTACAAACACATTTTTAAATCCACCAACCCGCAACTAAGCCAACGAGGCCCAATCGCCCTTCGAGGCTAGACCTCTTTTGCAGGTTTTGTCCACTCTTATTTAGATGTACCGTACCGCACCGTATCCTAAACTAGAGGCGTAAATGTAAATAAATGACTACGAGCATCACATGTATGGGAACAGAAAGATAATAAGTGTATAGATACATGAGTAATCGGAAAAAACACGTTATATTACCTTCTTAGGTTGTTAACCGTAGTAGTGTTTACTACAGCAATAAATCAATAAACTTTAACGCTAATTGTGATAGGTACATAACTAGACGGTGGAGGCGATAATTATACAAACGAGGCAGAATGCGCGCACGCAACCTGACACGAGCGAGAAGCGCCACCTGGGGCCTGGATGCGACATCGATACTGCTTCACTTCACACCTCTGCCTGTCGACACTATATAAAACACAACTAGTATGGAATATTCCGCTGCGCCGATAAAGGCTTCCCGAGACGAGCAATTGCAATTTTCCATGTTTAAATCATTGTGAATGAGTCCATTGTAAATTGACTTCGGCATAGCCTCGTAAACGATCAATTGCATTTGATCGTCTCGGGAGACCTTTAGGATTGTATCTAATCTTGATGATAAACACACGCGGGTAAGTTTGACAGTGTCAACATCGCAACAAGACAATTATAGTACAATGACTCTGAATCGACATGGTACGTATCGATACGATTATAAAACTTCTGTTTTTTCGAGTTGTTTTTGATTTGAACAGGTAATTTTATAAATTATAAAATGAGCCCTTTTGATTATTAGATATTATATGGAGGAAGTTTACCCGCTATCACCCTTACCCAACGACGAGTATCGACCTCTCTTGTATACATCTCCGTCTTGTTTTCTAATAGGGTGTAAGAACGACGCGCGAATACAATAAGAATCATAAAACTAGTAGGCTACAAGAAGTATCTTCTACAAACTAATCTCACTGCTTTCAACCTACGGCAACGTCTAAAGTGAAGTACTTTAGCAGAAAAGTCAATGATGACTTTGTGATTGACTAGGAAAATTCGTAGACAAATTCAATTAGTTACGATTTTTCCAAATACCTAGTTGATAAGGTACATACCCTTTTAGTAAATTTTTGGTCTAATAAAATCTAACCTACAAAATCTATCCAATGTGATTAAATAAGTTTGTATGTATATCCGTAACTGCTATTATTTATGTACACACCTACACAAATTGTATACAAACGTCAATTAGGATTATGGATATTACGATGTTACAGAGTTCAAGTAATTAAGTTATTAACTCGAGTAACAATCTGCGGGAACGAAAATCGATTTGTTCCGTGCTATCGCGGATTAAATGCTTGATAATACATATAATATAATCGACTTTATATGTGACGTAAAAGAACCAGTTTTGGGTTGGCAAGATCGAACTCTTACGAGAGCAATATTATTTATTACACATGTGCCTTATGCTAGCGACACCTTGCCATGGCAAATTAGTTTATACGTATCTATAGGCAACTGAGTACGCATAAATAGACGTCTTATTATATCTGCTCATAAACCTCATATACAGACTGACTACGTCAGCATAGCCTTACTAGCCTGACCAATTCTCTTTAAACTCCCCAAAACAATTGAATAAAAAAATGGGCT
Organism: Erannis defoliaria; assembly: GCA_905404285.2. Lineage (NCBI taxonomy): Eukaryota > Metazoa > Arthropoda > Insecta > Lepidoptera > Geometridae > Erannis > Erannis defoliaria. Next base: position 391,956 of record FR990082.1, on the reverse strand, counting down.
TGTGTTGACCGCCGTCTCGCCTGATATTTAGTGATACTTAATACAGTCTTCGGAGGAGCACGCTTCCTCGAAGAAACCGATTCACTCGCAATTTGCAGAATATCACATTGATTTTTCATACATTTTCTGTCCTCGATTTCGACAGAACCATAACTGAAAGATATTTAATCTAACTTACTTTTACTAACATTAGAATGGGTGTTCTTACTGCAAATCATTAGATATTTCTCTCTCTTCCTAACTAATGGACCCCATATAGTATTTGAAACAGTATTTCTAAATTTTCTTATCAATGCTTCAATTTCTTTTTGTTTTTGTAGTTTTCTGTATCATTTTATTATAGGTAAGTATATCAAGCGAACGCGAAACCGAACCAAGATAATTCAAGCAATGTATCTCAAGATGCAATATCCCGTAAATAGAACTGTAATGTAATTCATATTGAAATTTTCATATTTCAATAACGGGATACATTTTCCACGGACCTATTTCTAGAAAATCCTCGAAACCGAGTTAGAAGAAGGCATCGCTAGATCTGCTTACGTAAGCAAATGAGCTGCCAACTTTTCTGTACATAGGAATAGGGGAGCCGCCGTCGTATATTTTGAGGAAAGCAATGAAAAGTGTTAAGTTTCCTCATTTATCCAACTCTTACACATAAGTTGGTCGCTTGGAAGCTGTAGAGCCAGTTGTATAATGGGTCGTTAAGAAGCCAGACAGCATTGGGAAGTATTGCAGGTTATGGGGTTAAAGTTTGAGAGCTATTTTAAGAGTCTATTTTAGGAATTATTAGGTTGGTAACACCGCTTTCTAATTTGAGCGTTAGCCTTGTTTCGATACATTTTCTGATTGTACGTGTACCTTAAGCACGTGATGTAAAGTAATATTCAATTCAATTCTTTATTTTTCGATCCTCTGGTATAGGTACATAATATACGCTTGGCGACGTCATACATTTACAATTTTTTCACACACTTTTATACAACAAAATAAAATCAGAATTACAAATTCATACAATCAGCTGTATAGAGGGAGATATAAAGAGGTATAGTTAGTTTGTTTGGATGTAGGAGACTATCATATTTATGTTTATTATGAGACATGTTCGCGCACAAAATATTTGTTATTTATTTACTTACCTTGAAGTTTCGGCTATGTTGCAACGGCCGTCGCCACGAGCTGACTCGATAGACAGTCCCGTGTCAAAAAATATATATTAAAATCAAATCGCGAAAGAAGAAGGTAATCTCCAGAACTATTAACACAATTATATAAATTCTCTATCAATAGAAAATTAAATAGGAAATTTTGAGGTGATAAAAGGGTATCTATCAGGTACGTGAGTTTAAACTGGTGAAGCTTATTAGCGGATACTGGTTCTGTTAACAAGAGGCTTAAAGACGCATTAAAAACTTGACGCTAAAGCTAGGCATACAACTTCCACCAGGTAAGCTACCAGGCAGGTTGTATTGGCACAAAAAAAACACGTTATGCGTTTTTTTCATACGAAATCGATTTGATTCTTGTTTTATAGAAAATTCCAATGAAAATTAGTGACCGAAACAATAAATAACTTCTCAAATAACACAATAACACCTGACTCGATCAATCCCAATCACTCCAGAGATCAAAAGAGCCTCACTCTATGCAGAACCTGTTCGCCTTCAGCGGAATTTTAAACATCTCTCAAAAAGGTCGAGGGTTGAAGAGTTGGTTAGGACTTCTTTGAATTTACTCAACGCTCGGGAGATAAAATCTTCCCCATAGAGGCTGGAGATTTACGCTTCAATTTCGGTGTGCTACATTTAGTGCCGAAATAAATCATTGCAGAAACATCCCGCAGGGACAAGTATCAGCCTAACGGAAATGAACACACATTAAAACATATTTTTATGAACATCCTGAGAAAATATTATATTTTTCGTGTAAAACAATGATGGAAAGGCAAACGGCCAGTTATAATAAGTAAGCTGCGCGACTGCTAGATCATCAAAAACGATATTATTAATATAATATTTTTTTTCATTAAATCATTAGGTACCTAGTTGAAATACGAAGTGTAGTTGCTGGCTGTAAAGCTGAAAAATAAGAGTCGACGTCTGGACGGTGGACCAAACGGCAGTCACGGAAAGATGGCAGCGGAATGGAAAGCGACTACGGGGCAGACCACCAGATCGCAGGTGGAACAACAATGTTAAGGCGACTGAAATGCAGCGGCACATTGCCAGGAACAGAAGGCGTGCTGAAGAGGAGACCTATTACCGAATCAGGCCTTACGCACTGTGCACAGTTTAGGTACGAGTTTTTATGGGACCTTTCCATGGTAGAAAATAGTTCCTACGTACAGAATACCTACGTTCTTAATATATTATTTCTTTTATGACTGAACAGTGGGGTGAAATGGATAATGATAACGACTACTAAGACATGACTTGCAAAAAAAAAACCGGCAGTGGCTACGTTTTATGTCAAACCCATAGGAAGTGCAGGCGCTAACTAATAGGTGCGTGGTTTTTTGAAAGCTTGAATGATTGATCTCTTTCACTAGGTATATCACTTTACAACAACCAGTCTCTGGTTTTTAAAAGTAGAGTATAGAATCAGACACACCCCAGGCCAGTCCTTGCATGAATGGCTGAGCCTGAAGGTTATTTAATGTGATCGCGGCGCCATTTTACCGAGCCAAACGGTCTGGAAAAGACGCACTTTTATTTTCCCACCCTCTGAAGTGAATATTATTTCCATGATCTCATGAATCTGAAAGCATTAATTTATTACTGTCACCGGGGTGGCCCTCCTATCTCACAAACAAAAAAACATCGAATTAATCCCTGGAAGCTTTTTATTCGATTTCCATTTACCTATCGAGTTGAATTACCTCGGTCGCTCCCAGCCATTTGATTGGAGAATTTTTCAATTTATTCTTATTGGTTTGCGATCAAATTATGTTGGGCTGGAGTGTGTAAATGGCCGAAGGTCTTGATTTCATGAAAACTCAGAATTGGTAAATAATTTGAAAAGATATTGCCCGAGACTTTCATTTATGGTAGCCTGTTAAACGTAATTCAAGAAATTATTAGCGTATTAGTTGGACAATGGATACATAATACAAGTGACAGCATGAAAACACATCTTGCTAAATATTTCTTTTACTAGGACAAAGTACTGACTGATAGTATAGTATAACTAATAATGAACCTACGGATAAAATAAATAAATAACATTCTAATCATTCAAACTGCTACCCAATGGGAAGAGTTCCGAAAATGATGTAAAAATGTAAATGCGGGTTATGCTAGAGCTAGAGTGGACAGATTCCATCTAATATAATAAAAGGCTCTGTTCTGACTGACTGACTGACAGACAACGCACAGCCCAAACCACTGGTCGTACAGACTTGAAATTTGAAGGGTATATTCGTCTCGATGCGGAGGGGTGTACTAAGAAAAGATTTTTCGAAATTCGACCCCCAAGGGAGGGAAAAGGGAAAGGGGGGGGGGGGGGGGGGGAATTTGTATGAAAGTCCTTTGTTTTTGGACTTTTAGTCACGAAAATTTGGATTTGGATAGCTCATTTAAAATAAAAATGCTATTTAAAAAAAAAATGACGTGGATGAATTCAGAGGGGTGTGGAATGTTGTATGGAAAGTTCTTTGTTTTTGAAGTTATAGTAATGAAAATTGATATTTGGGTAATTCATTCAAAGGGGGAAGTTGGGGGGAGTTGGTAGAGTCGGTAGAGTTTGCTCGGAATGATTTAAAGTGGAGAATTTTGGGAATGTTGGTTTTAAGTGTGGGGGGGGGGGAAAGGGGGTGGAATGTTGTATGGAAAGTTCTTTGGTTTTGAAGTTATAGTGTTGAAAATTGATATTTGGGTAGTTAATTCAAAGGGGGGATGTGGGGGGGGGGGGGGGGGCGGTAGTGTCGGTAGAGTCGGTAGAGTCAGTAGAGTTGGTAGAGTTTGCTCGGAATGATTTGAAGTGGAGAGTTTTGGGAGTGGTCCGTATTTTCTTCCACACGCGGACGAAGTCGCGGGGGACCTCTAGTCTATATATATAGACGTCTTCCACCCTCGTATTATTCTGTGTGTAAGGTGGTGACTAAACGTCTACTAATTCCCATAAAATAAAAAAACTGTTCTTACGACTTGGAACAAAATTCGGATAGTCTATTAGTAAATTAATTGAACGGAAACAAGAAAACATTGGCAATTATCGGCTTGAAATTAGCCTGCCTTCGCCGCGATTACTTATTTTCGGACAAGCTGAACACAGTGGAGAAAGACAGCGGGAATACTTAGGACACGTGCGTGCGTGCACGGGCATGCTTGACGCTATCACGCGCCTGTGGTACATAGAAAATAAACTTGTTATTTTCGATACAATAACTATAAAATACTCAATATTCATCATTTGTTGCAACATATGCTACATGTAGGTCTTAAGTAACATGTTTATATTTCAGTAATACATTTGACCCTTGTTAGGGTATGGCAACATTTGGTGCAGAACGCTCTATTTTACTAGTTGATATTTAAGGTAGAATTTTGTCGTTGAAAAACTCGTCAAGGATGTAATAGCATTTCGCTTCTAAAATATTTTTTATTTGTTTAATGAAACAGTCGTCGTTTTCTATTTCTTTGAGAGAGTTAGGCAGTTGATTGACGATTTTTACGGCCATTGAGTTGGGACTAGAACTGTGTATTGCAAGATTTGAGTTTGGTTCAATGAGGTCATATCTGGATCTCGAATGAGGCTGTCGAATGATAACTTTTTTTAAATTTGGGGTATTTTCTTACAAATCTGCATAGATCGATTCGAGCTACCTAGCTAGCACATGGCCGGTTTTTATTATTTCTTGTCATATTAGTACCTACTGCCGGTAAACGAAGCTTAGCTCGCTAGCTCGTTGGGTCGACGATGTGGTAAAAATCCAACTTGGATCCAGACTGGAGCGGGATAAGTGGCGTATAAGAGAGGCTTGTGCTCAGCAGCGGACGATTACTGGTTTAAAATGCAGTTCTTGTTTAAGTGGTGTGATGTAAGCACAGAAAACGTAATACTAGTGTAGAAGTGTAAATTCAAACATATAGAGCAGCTTAAATGGTGCGGACGCGTGCGATGGTTTCTTGACAAGCAGGCCCGTGCATTTCTTACGTGCTCAGTGAGCATTCTGAGTAGTTACTGTGTCCACCGGACACAGGGCGCTATTAATTGGTTCCTCTAACCGGGAACCTATCCGGATTCGTTTCCGATATTTCGGTTATTACCCGAAATAATAGTAGGTACTTGTCTACGGTGCTAGAGGACCTGGCGTGATTAATCACACGATAAACTGAGATAACAATCAAGAGATAAAAGCGTGACAAACACGTTTTGTGATTATCTTGGATTAAACGGAGCAAGAATAGTCCGTAATTCTCTACCGGCAACTATTGACTTTGAAAAAATTAAGTTACCAAACCGGTAGAGTTGCAAACCCTCGCTGTGCTAAATGACATCTTCTAAGTGCGTTCGAAACTTCAGCAAAATCTACCAGAGCCGTTCGATCGCAGTGCAAGGCCGCGGTCAATTGCGTAAGAAAGTTAGCTCAGCGTCGGGAGCCCTGTTTTTGCTAGAGTCTAGCCGACACGGTCATCTATGTTACAGGGGTGACATTGGCGCGATCTACGCTGTCTAGAGCTAGCTCGACATTAGTTCTAGTCTACAGAGTGACAGGAGAATGGCTAACGAGAAATACAAGAGCAAATTTGGTGTCCAAGTTCGGTAATATTTATAATTTTACATGTCTTCTGACCCACGCAGCTATAAATGTCGCAAACGCCTTCTGAAGTGGAGCTGTGGTGGGGCATCATTTTTGAATTGTTAGAAGACGTATTTGGACGAGTTTTCGTTCGAAAGTAAGTTATTTCTTATGCAAAAACACATACGGAAGAAAAAAAATTAGACCCCTAGCCCCTGGATCATTCGCCTGCCTTATAGCTCAGTTGGTAGAATGTCTGCTTTAAAGCTGTAGAGCGTGGGTTCGATTCCCGCCCAGGATAAACATTTACTTATGACGTTTATTTGGTAGTGCCTGGGTGTTGTATTGTACCTATGTATTATAAGTATGTACCGACCTATTTACAAAAAAACATTTATACTACTAGTATACTTTTTTGCAGTTACCCAATAGTTATCTGTTTTCCATATTAGCTATGCTTAGTTTGGGGCTAAATGAAACTGTAAAAAAGAAATCGATGATTTTATAAAAACCGGGCGATAAAACCACTATGCATGTATACCTTTGAAGGATTTATACTAATACTAGGTAGCTATATAATATATATCTATATACTAAACATGGACGTCACTTCAATTGCTACTTTCGGATAGAAAATTGCTAATTTAGGATAGAATATTGCTTTCACGTAAACAGGGCGTGGGAAACAAAATCCCACGCATCGTGTGGATGTTTCTCAGTATGTATCGCTTGACGTGCGATGTTTGCCTATATTTACACATACATCGGTGAAACATCACTTTTATCTGCCGTCGATGTTTTACGGCCCATACAAAAATAAAGTACTTAACAAAGATAAGACATTTCTCACTAATTACTTTGATAAGTAATGATAAGGTAACATGTTGCAGCGAGTTTGATGATGATGCTAATTAACAAGGCAAGTAATAGTTGAATTACACACCTAGGGAGCAAAAGTAAAGAATATCTCAGATCTCAACTTCGCTCCGCGTAGCGGGGCGAAAGAACTACCCACTTTCGTTGGGACGAAATTTCCTTTTTTTTGGGACCTGGGTAGGTAGGTATGTCCTAAAACTGCATCCAGATGACCAGACCACCGGAGGACGGGCAGCAACTTGCTCTCGGTTAACGGTGGTCAGCATTCTGCAATCCCCAAGCCGTCTGCCAAGCGTGGGGATTATGGCAACCCCTCTCTAATAAGGGGAAGGCCTTCGTCCAGCGGTGGACGTCTTCCAGCTGATGATGTGATTACCTGATCCTGTTGCATGGGTCGATTTAAAAGCAGTTAACTAACATCGCGAATTTAGAGCTAGACTGGATTCCGACCAGCACAAATCGGAGGCAGATAGATACCTAGGTAGGTAGTAGTAGTACCTTGTAAGGAGCAGCAACAGAAACACCTACGTACCTAGGTGCCTACGTATCTATGCAGACACCTATCCGGTAGGCGGATAGACGAAGCTAGATTGGTATCTAGTACCTGTAGGCAGCGACGGTGATAATGGAACGGACGGGCCCAGCGCTTGTAAATCGATCAAAATTAACAAGACAACACAATCAAGAATGCCTAGCTAAAAGTATGCATATTACATTTGCCGGAAGATAGAGATAGCGAATATAATTACTGCATGACAAAAAGAGAACACATGTACATGTATTAGAAGTTTGTTTATACCTATTGTCGTATCATACGGCTCGCATGTCGCAAAGGCAGAGTATGACTGAAGCGAGTGGAGAGCCGGTGCTCAACATATACCTAGGTAGTCTTCAAAATCCATGCGGTTATTTCCCGTCCATTCATCTTATCGTTGTCCGTTGTGGTACTAATAGGTACCTACAGGCAGCGGCAAAACTAATAGGTACCTAGGTAGGCAGCAAATTTAATACAGAATGCAGGTGACATTGCATTTTACCTAGGTGAGATAGGTAAGTAGGTAGAGGTACAATATCGACTAGTCCATTGCTTACGTAAACAGGTAAGTACATAAGCACCGGCCGGCCTATGTTTGGCGCATGCACTGCGTTCAAACAATAAAAAATACTGCCACCAAGGTGAAACGACGTCATTTCATGCATCATTATCACCGGCCGTCCGAGAAACGGTGATTTTTGAATGAATTTCCCCAGATTTTTCTAATAAAATAGGAAAGGTAATAAACCTACAAAGCCTGCAATAGTGCAATCATTTTTAATGTACCTAGGTACCTAAGTAATTCACTAGTAATGCCAATGATCACGAAACATGCTTCATTAAGTGCTAACTAAGTATAGATACTATGAACCTATGTTTGCAAAATAAAAAAGTGGAACAGGTTGAATACTACGAGCGCAGCGGTGAGCGGAATTATACCATCAACATCAACATCAAAACAAACAGCGCGAGGACCGGGCGCGCGACGCGCGTTCACACCGCCCGCGATCGATAAAAACAATAAAAATACACGACACCCCGCCAACGGCACAGTGCACGCTACTACACACTATCCACGTTACTTCATTTTACCTTTTACCTATGAAAACACAGTCAACCAAATACCTATTTTGCTAGAATCCAATAGAACAGGAAAGTGCCTGATCCAATAACCTTTCCAACACGATTCCAATAGGATATCGTTGTGTTATGTGAAGTCCTGTGAATCGCTATCGAGGTGATGACTTACCAAGTGCAGTACGGTGTTCACCACTTCCCTGTTGGTCACCTGTCCTACTTCAATCAGCCCGATAAGGACTGCGAATTTCAGGCTATCGTTCGTAGTCATCCTCACCACTTCTTCGGGTCTCTTGATGTCACTATAAGGCGGCGATTTTATGTCCGCCATGGTTTATTTTGTCACAATTCACTGATACACAAATTTATAATCCACTCGCGATCATGGAATTCAAGAAAACATTATTTTCTCATCTCACATGATAACACACGAAAGTCGCATTCCGCCATTTTGGATTTTATCTGTGTTGCCATTTGGTCAAACAGAAATCTGCTAGAAATTTCTACTAATAAGTACCACATTATGGAATTTTGTTATTATTCAATAGTTAACTTACAGGAAAACAAACCGCTAAACATGAAAATATACCTTTATTATATTCCTATTTTTAATTTGGAATTAAACGCAATGTAAAATAAAATACATTAATTTAATTCACTGTGTTTTTCTGTTTAAAAGTATTATCTGCCTCCAAACAGACCTGCGGATCGGACCACCCACGGGAAGACAAACGTACACGGAAGACGAAAAAAAGAAAGAAAAATATTTAAAAAAACGTAATCAAGGTTTTTGGTACGTATATTTTTTAAAAATATTATGTTGCCATTTGGAAACAATATGCAGTAAATGTTCTAAAAATATTGTATTGTTTCTATTGTAGGTCTGTATGGCCTAAGGCTACATTAAATTTTGAACATTCCGTACGTGAATAGTCTTTGGAGCCTGGCTTCTTACACCTGTTTTTCGTCACACACCTTTTTTCTTGGTGATCCACTCCATCTCTTCTAACATCTGTAGGCAGAACAGCCTTCATCAGACCACGACGTTTTTTTTGCTTGTTTATTGTTGCAGGGTCGACCTCTTTTGTTTTCTGTAGTTTTTTTATTATCACATAATGTTTCAGCCAGATCCTTGGAGGATTTAGCATCTCTCTCAGCTCTGACCTATAGTCATCCAAAATGAGGACTTTGTTGCTCCTTCATTGGATATTTGTTTTTTTACCGTGAGTTGATAACTACCATATCAATCATGTTGTAAAATTAAAGAATATACCATTTCCTATATTTTATCCTTATCCTATCATCATTATCAGCTCGGAGACTTCCACTGCTGAATGAAGGTCTCCCCCTTAGACAGTCACACTTTACGACAACCTGCCATTTGCATTCACCTGTTACCCGCGACTTTCACAATGTCGTTGGTCCACTTTAGTGGGAGGCCCACCTACGCTGCGTCTTCCGGTACGTGGTCGCCACTCAAGAACTTTTCTTATGTGTAGAAAACCTCTATAGAAAGTCTTAAATAAGGTAACAAAGAAATAATTCATCCTTATGAAATAGCATCTTCCATCAACAACTACTTTATTGAACGCAACGAAACGAGCAAAGTACATAATACTGCTCAGCATAAATCTAGTAATATGAATCCTAAAAGTATATACATTAATCCTGTAACCTGCGATGAAGTACGAAATATTATAAAATCATTAAAAAAGAAAAAGACAGCCGGATATGATGGCATATCAGTACAAGTAATCAAACAATCCATAGAGTTTATTTTAGAACCACTGGTGTACATAATAAATCTTTCCATTGAATCTGATTAGTTTCCAAACGGTCTAAAAAAGCACAAATTAAGCCTCTCCACAAAAAGGGATCAAAATCGGAAATGGGAAACTATAGACCGATTGCCATATTGCCAATTTTCTCAAAAATATTTGAAAAGGTTTTGTTTAACAGAATAACTTCATTTCTGGATTCCAGCAATATTCTCAACAATAGTCAATTTGGTTTTTGCAAAGGGAAAAGTACCACTCTTGTTATCTTTAAAATGTTAAAGCCGGTTTGAGAAGAAATAAATAATAAAAAAACTGGTATTGCACTATTTTTAGATTTGTCAATGGCTTTTGATTGTGTCTCACATGTAATCTTACTTCAAAAGCTGGCTATTGGCATTCGAGGAACACCACTATCATTGATAAATTCATATTTATACAATAGATCACAATCGACAATCATTGAAAAATACAACAAGGACACGAAAACAATAGAACGAATAGAGTCGGACATTCGAGATATTAAACTAGGCGTACCACAAGGCAGTATTCTTGGACCACTGCTATTTTTAATTTAGATTAACGATTTACCGATAATTACAAAATATCTTTGCCTAATGTTTGCAGACGATGCTACTATATTTATTCTTCAGAAACATCTAGATAAAGTCGATTTTGAAAAGGAAGTTAATACTACACTACAAAAGGCCACAAGTTGAACAATCTATAAACTTAAGAGTAAATATCACGCAATTTAGAAATTATAAGAGTGTCCCTTTAAATCTCAATATTATAAATAACGGAAATAAAGTTAACGAGATACAGGAAACTAATTTTTTGGGTGTTACAATAGATAATCACTTAAATTGGAAAGCACATATAAATAAAATAAACAATAGAGTAATCCAATCGAATACATATATTCTTTATCTGTCCTTAGTAGTATTGTATCATAATCAGTAGCAGTAAGCGCATACTTTGGCTATGTCTACCCACAGCTAAATCATGGCATCATATTTTGGGGAGAGTCGGTTGAAGTTGAATCCACATTTAAATTACAAAAACAATGCCTTTGAAGTATATACAAACTGAATAGTACTGACTCACTGCGCCATTTAATCAAAGTAAATTTTCTAACTTTTACCAGTATATATATTAGAATTGTGTGTATTTGTAAAAAAAAACAATGAAGAAATCTACTTCAATGCTAAGCCGAGTCGAGCCATTAATCTACGTGCCAAATATAAATACAACATGTGTATTCCACAAATAAATAACGACATTTATTACAATAGTACCTTCATTAATGCAATAAAAGTTTACAACCATTTACACGTCGAATTAAAAATGTTATATGGCATTAAATTTAAGAAAAGTTTATAAGACTGGATAATTGATAAAGTATTTTACAATATGAACGGATATTTTTTATTGTTTTAATTTGACTCCTTGTTTATGCCATTTGCCTCCTTTCTTGGTTTACTTAATTTATTTTAATGTTATGTTAAACTTAATCAGCAATAATAATAAAATTTAAATATTGTCGGCCTTACCTAAAATAATCTCGATTCTCTTAGTCACTGCTTAAACTTCTCTGTCCTTTTCTAGCACGTGCAACTTCACGTCAGAGAGAAGATGGCAGAGCATCTTAAGCAGTGACTAACGGTTGAAAAGTTTTTTAAGTAAGGCCGTGTATGTTTGATAAGAACAAAACTGTTGATACTTACTCTAATGTTACACCATCTTTGTACACAGTTTCACATTAAGATTTATTCTATTCTATTATATTCTATTCACATTCTGTTATACGTTATTTAGTTGACAAAGCCGCAGACAGTAGTTCAGCCGCCGGTATAAAATAAAATCAGGCGACGACAGCCGGACGAGATTGAGATTTGCAAGTCTGTTGCTACGATTAGGACCAAACATTCTGGTAGGCAAAAAGCGTTGTGTGATGGTAGCCATGATAGATGAAGTGAGCCTCAGTTTTACTTGCGTGCTAAACCGGAAGTAGATTTTTGTGCTCATTCATTGCTCACTTCCTACCATTCAATCAGTCAAAAGTTCAAAACGCAAAAGGAAACATGGCGGCGATTGACGTTGAGTTACCGAAAGTGAGTTTCTGTGTATTTACTTACGAAATTAGTGCCTCGTCTTCATAGAGTTTCATAATCATAAATATGTGAATAAAATAAATATTACTGAAACTTCCATTAAGTTTATTCGCGTAAATAATCCAGTGTGACTTATCAAATGGGCGTTGTTCTCATCCTCGGGAATTCATTTAATATTGTTTTATTTCTAGTGAATAACGATACGATAACGTAAATAGAGCATTCTTCGCGTACCGGCGCCTCAACATAAACAACAAACAATACTCAGTATTTTGTAATTCTCTTCGCGTTAGTGTTGTTTTGATTTGTTTTCCGATCGTGATGATTGAGTTCTGTTTGTTGAGTATAGTATTTTTTTAGGTGGAAGCTGCGATGCGTACGCTAAAGTTGTCTGGTCACGTCGGTTTCGACAGCCTGCCGGACCAATTGGTAAACAAAAGTGTACAAAATGGGTTCGTCTTCAACATCCTTTGCATCGGTAAGTCGAGAACCCTACATAATCTACTTACGAGGATATCAGTATGAGATGCTATGATTCATCGGGCTGGAGCGCCAGTTAATCATCCGCGGCTTATCGCCTCACCTTGATGTCGACACCATCGGTTTCACCTACTCATTGTGTGGGTTCATAACTAGATACTAGTGAACTTTGTTTTAGCAGTAAAACAGGAAGGTGTAATTTATGGAACTTACTCTGACATACTTATTTCTTTTATAACAAGCGGTTTATGAATTCACAATACCTTAGTAAAACACAGCTGGTCATTTGCAGTATTTCACTTGACAAATGACTGTTTTCTTGGTTTACCAGCTTAATCTTTAGTTTTCTCTATCCCTCAAAACAATCTTATTGATCTGTGATTATAACATGAAAGGCATTTCAAATCATGTAGGCCTACTGGTGCAAGCTCATATTTTCCTGCAGCGTTTGTGCAGAAGTTTTGTTTCATTACTAATGCTTGACCTGGGTATGTGCTTAAACTGCAACCAGACCCATCGGAGGACGGGCAGCAGCGTCCTCTCAGTTAAGGGTGGTGAGAATTCTGTGATTCCCAAGCCGCCTGCCATGCATGGGAATTATGGCAACACTATTAAGGGGGAGGCCTTCGTCCAGCGGTTGAAGTCTTATGGCTGACGACGACTAATGCTTGGCTATGATTTTCATCATCTTTGACATCTCATACATCAACAAAAGCACCATCCAAACCTACACAAGGTAGATAATACATTGAAATCCTGAAGCTATTTCCTTTATTTAAGTTAATTAACAGACTTGCATTTCGCTGCCATCTTGCCTGATGTTCTCGCCCTTTGTCAGTTATTCAATCACTAAGCAGTAGTGTGCAAGCATTACTGTGTTTTGGTTTGAAGGGCAATGTCACCAGAGAAATTACTGGGCATAAAGTGATTTCACATCAATAATATCTCAGGGTGACGAGCACAGTGCAGTGAGGCACATGATTTTGTTCACATGTTCACATTACGGGTACAGCTACTGTAGGCTAGATGACTGATGATTATATCGTTGAAACCAATAGCTTTGATGAAGAATTTAAGTGAATATAGTATGGTAATTGAAAATATTATTTAAATCGGTTAATAATGTTCTGATATAAGAGCGTTTAAAGTTTTTGTTAGAGACAACTCTGTCCCTTTCCCACAAAACAAAAAATGACGTCACGCCATACTTGTCAGAATATAATTTATATGGCGTCCTGACAAGTGACGTCACGATTTGCTTTTTCGCCTCTCTATCTAGCATGATATTAAAATGATTATAAGTTGCTTATTTTTGATCAGATTTTAATTTTGTTTTCATTAATCAGCTATATTTATAGGCCACATTTGAAGAGGACAATAAAAAGAAACTAGTCATCTAGCCTGTTATAGGCAGGTGTGATGCTTAGCACCCGGCGAATGTCTCGCCGTCTCGTCAATCAATTGCATAAAAAATGTTAAGCGAGAAATGTTATTTCTACAATGGAAAATGCTCGTCTAGAAGAAACAAGGAGCCAAGCCAACAGCCAAGGAGTGGAACAAGCTGCCGGCTTCCTTGTTTCCTGAGAGATATAATCTAGACCTCTTCAAGGTCAGAGTGAATAGGTATCTTCTAAGTCTGCGTGCTTCATCCTCGACCACATCGTCGCTTACCAACAGGCGAGTTGGTGGTCAAACGCACACTTATAAATGTTAAAAAAAATACCAATTTTCTTGAGAACTCTTTTGCCTCGATCTTCTTTTTGGAACGTTTCAGGTGAGACTGGTCTGGGCAAGTCGACGCTCATGGACTCTCTGTTCAATACCAACTTTGAATCAGTGCCGAGTCCCCACAACCTCCCCACGGTGAAGCTAAAAGCTCACACGTACGAGCTACAGGAGAGTAATGTTCGATTGAAGGTAGGCACTGTGAGCGATTTTTTTCTTAATGCATGCTTGCCTTGGAAGTAGCTAATATTCACATCCCTTGCGAATTGACCATAATTATCAGATCATTACTTACATAAGAGCTTGGCACATTATGGGCTAGTAGATCCCATATTGTCCCACACTCTTCACAAGAAGTCTGGTTCATCACGAGGCTATGTGTACAATATTGGAAATGTCCAAAGTTTTCTGTTTGTTTCATAACTAAAATGTTAAGAAATTCATTAATACTTACTGACTTTATTTAAAGGAAAAATTATGGATATATCTTTTGTGGGAAAATGTCTGTTTTCCTTAGTTATTTCAGTATTTTCAGTACTCCAAAAGCAAAATATTTAGAATTGAATTTAAATCATTAGTGCTCTAAGAAAATTAAAAATCATCCAAAAGATTAATAACATACATTATTATTCTTATGAACATTAACAAAATGCTTACCAGAATAGTTGGGCTTAATTCTTTATTGGCATGTATTATAAGTAACAAAAAGGTTCAAAAATACTGAAAGGTATATATGTATATGTACTCATCATTATGAGCAACTAAAAAAAAAAACAGCTGTTCCATACATAAAGTTCATTGACCTTGGACAAAATACCTTTCAGTATTGTTGAACCTTTTTGTTACATGTTGTATAATGAAATATTTTTATTTTTTTTGAAAAGTATTGTACAAATATATATTTTTAATGCTACTTGATCATAACACAATAGAGATAGAGAATATGCATGTGTTACATTCATATTCTATTGAAAATAATAGGAGAAGTGGAGAGTAAACTGTCCACTTATCCTATTATTTCTCTCTACTTAATGTGATGTTTACATCGAAAAAATAATTAAAATCGGCTGGTAAAGATCTGAAATATAAGCGTTCAAAGTATTTGGGAGGGAGTCTTCTGTCCCTTTCTAGCAAAACACGTGCTAGTATAGAATTTGTTTGGGATTGTGCGCTTTGACGTTATTACCCACTATAGTGTCTAACATGAAATTATAATGTTTATAACTTCGTTATTTGTGCACATATTTAAAGTTTATTTTCGATGATTTGTTTTTTTATGAGTCAATTAAAAAACATCTATATTCCCTGTTGGGGAATATCACTTAGGATCAGAAAGAGAGCGAGTAGAGTCCTCAGAGTAGTTATCCTGGCCTAAATAAAGCTTTTCTTGTAATTAGCCTATAAAACTTGCATATTTTCTCCCCAGTTAACAATCTGCGACACAGTTGGATATGGTGACCAGGTGAACAAGGAAGACAGCTTCAAAGCCGTGGTTGACTACATAGACGCTCAGTTTGAGGCATACTTACAAGAGGAACTCAAAATCAAGCGCTCCCTGCCAGCCTATCATGACAGCAGGCTGCACGTCTGTTTGTATTTCATCTGTCCTACTGGTAAGGAACTTTGTTTAACTCGATTTATGAGACTGGAGTTGTTTCATTTGGCACTAGCTGATATTTCAGTGGCTAGATAGAATCTTGCATGTGGAGTGTAATCTCCACAGGTCTGAGGAATCCTTAAGGTCTTATAATAAACGGTATATACTTAAAAAAAATTTTTACTGTACATTTTTCGTTATCAATTATACATTTTACAGGTTTCTTCTGTTAAAAATAAGGTGTTAACAGACAAAAATACGTTATATCTTTAACACAACAAAGTTTGGAAGTAGTTTATTCACAGCACAAAAGAGAATAGACTCAAGAACCAAGAGAGCTCTGGTTCAAAATTTTTTTTTCTTGCCGGTCATACTTGGCTTGCTGACCATATAATGCGCAAGATTTCAAAGTTGTATTTTATTCTGAACAATTAATAGGCTCCGTCGCAGAATGTCCCTTTCCTAATATGTCTACTGCACGCAAAACGTCCCTTTCTTACAATGTCCCTTTCGCAATAATGCACATAACCAATAGAATTATGCTACAAAACAGATTCGGTTGTGCCACTCTAACTTAATTAATCTACATCTATACAGCACTAAAATGATCTGCCATTCTCTTTATTTTAATGTGTGCGATAATAAGTAAGACTGGCATAATGTTAGAGCTGTCTTGTCATATTAGTGTATTTTTCGAAACGGCAACAGTTACTCTAGTCTGCCACAAGTGTTCCTTATTATATTTATTTCTCAGTTTTTAATCTTTTCTAATTTGTTTTAATTCACACCTGTCCAATGAAAAGCATTAAATAGTATCTGTTGATTCCATTAATTAATTCTTATTAAAAATGAGGTTGTTATAATAAAAAAATACTTTCACTGGTATTTGGACCAGGGCACAATCAACACACAAGAGTTAGAACCCGCGTCCTTGACTTCTCGCTCATTCGTATGCAAACCACCTCTTTGTAACCAGGACAGCGTGTGTACCCCAGTACTTAATACACAGATTAATGTTATAGTTTCTTCGGTATGTGACACACGCCCGTAGTGAGTAACGGGATCGCGATTTCTTTACCCAAATCAAGTGAGAATGTTGTTATATTTGGATTCTTTTTCTAAACTGGTACATAAACATCCTGTGTAGAAACAGTGCACTTTTCAATTGGATACCACTTAGGTCATTGGCCTGATATTCGGAGTTTGTCCCATTTTCTATACGATTTCAAACATACATAAAATTCAACATGCTAAAACACTAGTATGAGATTTTGTTTACTTCTGGTTCTGGGAATACAGACTCTACCGTCTCCTTTTACTGAGAACTACAAACTAGGCATTTACAAAGCTAGAATTAACATCATCATAATAAGCCTATTATAGTCCAGTCCTGGGCATAGACCAGACCTCTCCAAAGGCACGCCACTAAGCCCGATTTTCGGCTTATCGCTTCCAACCACTGCACAATGCCTGCCTTCCTACGTATTTCGTCACCCCATCGAGTCTGGGAGTTTTAGCTACGTTTCGAATAGCCGATCCGATTATAGTAAATAGATTTCATGGAGCCTTATAGCTCAGTTGGTAGCATATTGCCTGGTATGATGGGAGCTGTAGGGTGTGGTTTCGGTTCCTACTCAAGACAAACTTGAGACAAACATAGATGTTTGTTCTGTGTTTGCGTGTTGTATGTATTTACAAAAAAAAGTATTTAAGTATTCTATCAGTTCTCTGGTTGCCATAGTAAAAGCTTTGCTTAGTTTGGGGCTAGATGGCGCTTTGTGAAATGTCCAGCAATATTTATTTATTCATTCGTTTATTTGTCAAGTTTCATCCTCGGCGTGCACCGTTGCTCACGTCAGACATGTTAGTAAAACATTGACCTATTTAAACAAAACCATACTAAAGTGAGTCGTATCAAAGGCCAGTCTGTGCCACTTGTCTGTTGACACGCGAACATGTCGCGCAGCGCTGCAGCTGTAGCAGTGCATCCGTAGGATACGTTATCCGACTGTTTGGAATTCCTGACGAGTGATTAGCTGCGATGCGTAAACAAGTGCCGACGCATACAATGCCACGATAATGGACACTTGACTAACATCATTCTGAACACATACAACGATATCTTAGTGGACCATCATAGTTCGATAGATATATTTAACTTTAAATTAACTAAATTTACACGTGATATCTTGGCCGTTTTAGTAAAACAGAAACAGCATCGATGAGTTGCTTGTTAACAACTACTTTTTCTTCTTTTTAGTGTGTCACCTGTCCTAATCGTAATCTTTTAAATGTTCATTTAATTTATTTATTTTTGAGTTATTATAACTGCTTATGTTTAATTGTGTAATTACAATACTACTTAATGTTTGATTGACTTATAGATGTAGGTACCTACTGCTTCTGTGTTGTTCATGTTGTGTACACATTTATTAAGGAATGCAATCTAGAACAAATTATTTGTAACCTATACAATGCAAATGTAAAGACTGTATTCTGTTTTGTGTATCAAATAAATAAATAAACACTAACGTAATAAAATACGACAGTAACTGTCTTTATGCTTTACTCTGCCCAATCCATGTTGAAGCTTGCCCGGTGTGTAGTGCGCTCCTTTGCGACGGGTACTTTTTATTCCATAAAATTTGAGAAACCTGGAAAATGGCGGGTAAAACTAAAGCTGATGGTTTGTCAGTAGTGTTAGAACTCAGCATCATTGTAGAATCTGCCTGGGATGGTTATTCAACCGCCAAGCAGTAGCTGAGTTTCGGTTGGAACGGCAATGTTACCAGATAAATTACTGGGCTTAAAGAGATTTGACATCTAATATCTTAGGGTGATGAACGCAGTGCAGTGCGGCGCAGGATTCGCAATTTCACAATTTTTGCACTGCTACTTTTACGGGCAGGACGCATACTACCAGGCGAACGTCTCGCTAGTCTCGTCACTACATTGTATTAAAAATAACTATCAGAACATCCCACAGTTATTTTCTCTCGTCGTCAGCCATAAGACGTCCACTGCTGGACGAAGGCCTCCCAATAGAGGGGTGTTGCCATAATCCCCACGCTTGGCAGGCGGCTTGGGGATCGCAGAATGCTCACCACCGTTAACCAAGAGGACGCTGCTGCCCGTCCTCCGGTGGGTCTGGTTGCAGTTTAAGGACATACCCAGGTCCATCTATTTTCTCTCATTTACCGCAAATTGAGGGAAATCTGACTATTAAAGTAGCCTGTGCTACTTCAATCTACCATTTCAACGCAAGTTGATTCCACCTGATCTTTCTACTATCGGACACTAGGACAAAGCCAATTAATGCATTTAAAAAATAGGTACAACATTTCTCACTTATTCACTAAGCTCTCCAATCCCTCGATTTTTTACACGCAACGTGTGTGTGGATCTCGTCCAGAGCCTGTTTCCTAAAAGTTATAGATGTTTAAAATCCAGAGTAAACAGATTCCTTCTAGGTGAGCGTGCTCCATCTTAGAGTTTGTTATTGCTTAACAAACACAAGTCTTAAGAATTTAAAAAAGAAATACTTATTAGCAGTGGATCCAAAATGTAGGAATAGAATTTTATATGAACCCTGAGTGACGGTGAACATTTTGTTGGTTGTTTTTTAAAGCTTAAACAGTAAGTGACCTCCTCTGGCAGTGCTCGAACCTGCATATGAGCAATCTCTGGGTTTCGTCCCAACTGCTTTGTTAATTAAGCTACAGAAGTCTCTGCCTTATCAAACCGTTCAAGCTATCAACTAAAGCATGGTAAAACTGACCTTTAACTGATACACACTGTAATTATTAATTTATTCGTTAATTAAGATGTACTCATGAATTCATTTAATAATTTTAATATTGTAATAGTACATTATGATACGAGTGTGCTATGTTGGTCATTATACTAGAGGCGGTATTATGCGCGCGAGCCGCAGGCGAGCGCGATAAGGAAGCCGAGAGCGTAATGACTAATAGCACAAGAGTTCCATATGACTGTTTTCATCACACTTGCGAGGAAAAAACAAACTTTTTTTGATAATAATCAACCACACAGCGAAAACGTCATCAAACATTTGCGGAAAATGGCGCCCAAACCAGCAATGCGCGCGCAGGTTGACATTTACTTCAGCGGCATAAGAACTCTTTGTTGGTATTACAAAAAAACTGTAAGTATTACCCGGCTATATTATGAGTACTTCGTATACATACGTCTAATTGTAGTCACGTACAAACTTGACTTTACCGGGTTATACCTATTATAGCACAAGTGGCGTAATGTAAAGTAAAAAGCACGCGTGCATAATAGCTTGGATTATGAGCCTAAAACCGATGTATTAAGATCCACTTTACGAGCAAGTGTGATGAAAATCCTACTTTCCTTTTGATTGAATAATGTTGACATTGAAATTGAATTATAATAACATTATGTAATATTGTTACAATTTTGCACCCTAGGTTATGGGTGTAAATGGCATGAAATCATAATTATATTTTTAAGATCTTTTGTACCCCATTAGCAGGCAAATGAATGATTTTGATTTAGAGTTTTTGATTTTGAAGCGTTGGTGGCGCCATCTGTTATTTTTTGTAACACATGTTGTTGGTTGTAATTCACTTATTTCTACTTACGTTCCAGGGCACGGACTGAAATCCATCGACCTGGTCTGCATGAAGAAGCTGGACACCAAAGTGAACATCATCCCGATCATCGCTAAAGCTGACACCATCTCCAAAACTGAACTGCAGAAGTTCAAGGTGCTTTACTCTTTCTAAATATCTAGTACAGTATACGACTAAAGTTTATGTACCTCCGTGATTATATTTGTCTTTGTTTATCTCTTTGACATGTTATTTTCTATTTCGAATGACTAAAATTGCCAAAGCACATTATTTTAGTTTAGTACTGTTTTTTATTGAACCACAAAAGTGAATGAATATTTTGAAATGACAAATAACATAGTTATGTTATTTGCAGCGTAGTTACACTACAACGAAAGAGCACATACACCTTTCTAGTTGTAGTCCTAAGTCATAGTTAAGCGAAGAAGTAATATTCAAAGTTACTCCAATTAATATAGAAAATCTTGTTTGCTTTCTTAGTATTAGATTGCTATGAATCACATGGAACACCTGCTTTCTTTAACTAACTTCGAAAAGGAGGAAGCTTCTCAATTTGACCCATATTGTTTTTAAACTGTAATATTTAGACACATTTAATTAAACATAGGTTTTATATAATACGACAATTTACTAACTTATTACCTTTGCGCTAATGTTACTTGCTAACTAATATTATATATTATACCTGGATCTGGGTATGTCCTAAAACCCGGAGGACGGGCAGCAGCGTCCTCTGGGTTAACTGGTGGTGAGCATTCTGAGATCCCCAAGCCGCCTGCCAAGCGTGGGGATTATGGCAACCCCTCCCTCTAAAGGAGGAGGTCTTCAAGCAGTGGACGTTTTCGGACATGATGATGATGAATGAATAGAGATAATGTTTATATTTTCCACTCCACTAGACGAAAATATTCAATAGAAGAATAAATCATTTTACTAACTTATTTTGGTCGATTTTGAAGGTTTAAGTTGACAGAACTAAACTAACTAAAGTATTGCTGTCCTTAGCTAACATGCCTAGTATAAAAGTGACAGCAATATTAATTAGAACTAAATAGAGAAAAATGGAAAGAGGGAAGAGAGAGGCCTTTGCCTAGCAATGGGACAGGACAGGCTAGTATAATAATATAATAATAATAGAACTGTCACCTAAAGCCTTCCAAATGGACTATATTGTCACTGTGCTAACGTTACTCTTCGTCTATGTCCACAGACGAAAATAATGCAGGAGCTGCAAGCGAACGGAGTGGAGATCTACTCGTTCCCGGTGGACGACGAGTCGGTGTCGGAGGTGAACGGCTCCATGAACTCGCACATCCCCTTCGCCGTCGTCGGCAGCACCGACTTCGTCAAGCTCGGCAACAAGACCGTGCGCGCGCGCCAGTACCCCTGGGGCACGGTGCAAGGTAATCTCCGAAGTTTAAACCCCCGGCGCAGACAGATGGGTGCCATAAATATAACATGACTGACTTCAAAAAACGAGGCTCTCAATTTGAATGAGTTTTTTTTGTATTTTTGTAACGCGATTATGAATTGATTTTGATAATTTTTATTTTTTTTGGTAGGTCACACTTCAGGGGTGAGGTGAGGTTACATGGGACCATGTAAATGTTATCGAAATCGGTTCAGTAGTTTAGTTTTTAAATCATAATAACTGGAAAGAAGATGTCATCCGGCTAATCGAAATTTTGACGGAAAGAATATTGAATAAGAAATAATTTTGAAATAAGACGTTCGCCTGGTGATAAGCGTCACGCCTGCCACTAACAGTAGCAGTGCTAGAATTGTGAACTTGCGAACACAATCCTGCGCCGCACTGCACTGCGCTCGCCACCCTGAGATATTAGATGTTAAATCTGTTCATACCCAGTAATTTCTCTGATAACATTGCCAAACCATAACACAATGAAGTTTGCACACTACTGCTTGGCGGCAAAGGTGTGGTACTTCCCCAGGCGGACCCTGCAGTAGAGTCCTACCACTACGAAACTACTTGTTATGTGGTATCGTTGCAGTGTTCCTAGCTACAACTCAAAAGACTCCACGACAACTTGATCCAACAAGCGATGGTTTTCCCTTGAGACCGGAATAGGTTTTATTTGTAACTAGCTGTGACCCGCGGATGCACCCGTTCAATGATGAAAAATGGTGATGATGATAAGAAGTAGCCTATATGTTATTCTAAGAAATACGCTATCTCCATTCCAAGTTTCATCCAAATCAAACATTACATATACACAACGACCAATTTTCGCAAATGTAATATGCATACTTTTGCCAGAAAATAGAGATAGCGAATCTAATTACTGCATGACAAAAAGAGAACACATGTACATGTATTAGAAGTTTGTATTGTCGTATCATACGGCTCGCATGTCGCTAAGACAGAGTATGACTGAAGCGAGTGGAGAGCCGGCGCTCAACACATAGTTTTCAAAATCCGTGCGCTTATTTCCTGTCCATTCATCTTATGATACACATATGAATCTAACGATGATGATAATATGTGTTTTTTTTTAAAATTGTGCACAATAAAGAGTTCCTATGTATGTATGTATAACGTTTCCAGTGGAGAACGAGTCGCACTGCGACTTCGTGAAGCTGCGCGAGATGCTGATCCGCACCAACATGGAGGACATGCGCGAGAAGACGCACGCGCGGCACTACGAGCTGTACCGGCGCCGGAGGCTGCACCAGATGGGCTTCACGGACGTGGACGCGGACAACAAGCCGGTGCGTGGTGTGGCCCGCGACAGCGGACACGGACGTGTGGGATTATTATGATACAAGTGTGCTGTGTTGCTCATTATAGTCGCAGTATAATGCGCGAGAGCCGTAGTGAGCGCGTGGAGCCGAGAGTGTAATTACCGCACACGCGTTCCATACGACGATTTTCATCACACTTGCTACGAAAAATACAAATTATTTTTGATAATAATCAACCAGTGAAAACTTTAACAAATATTTGCGGAAAATGGCGCGCAAACCAGCGACGCGCGCGCAGGTGACGTTTTCATTAGGCGCATAAAAACTCTTTGTTAGTATTATTAAAAAATACTGTATTACCCGGCTATAATTCTTCATAAAAATAAATTATAACTTGCTGTCGGGTACAAACGTAACTTAACCGGGTTATACCTATTATAGCATTAGTGCTATAAATGTAATATGTACAGGAAAAAGCAAGCGTGTGTATTAACTTGGATTATGAGCCTAAAACCGATGTAATAAGATCCAATTTATGAGCAAGTGTGATGAAAATCATTTTTACCACAAAAGGGGTGGAAATTGGTTGCTCTGATTACATTTTTATAGTGATATAATATTAGTTCACAACATTTAATTAAATAAAAAAGAATACACTTTATATTATTATATAACATTGATTATTACCGTATCGTGTGCAGGTGTCGTTCCAGCAGACGTTCGAGCAGAAGCGCAGCGCGCACCTCGCCGAGCTGCAGCAGAAGGAGGACGAGATGCGCCAGATGTTCATCCAGCGCGTCAAGGAGAAGGAGGCCGAGCTCAAGGAGGCTGAGAAAGAGGTACCCACCCTGCACTGCACACTACACACTGCGCACACACACCTGCCTCTCCCTGGGTAGCCCCCTCGACCTCTGAGGGGACCGTGAAGTATCGAGGGGACACTCGTTTGCTTTCGTCACTGATTCGGGCGTTACTTTGAAGCCAGACTATTGCTTTAGCATATACAATGTGTAAAAAAATATTTAAAGCAATATTAAAGGGTGTGTATGTATTCATCACTATGAACAATTTTTACTATGCGGCCAAACATGAAATAGCAAGAAAAACAGCTGTTCCATACAAAAAGTTCACTGACCTTGGATAAAATGCACGGAACAGCTGATAATTTTTCGCAATTTCAGGTTTGGCCCCATAGTAAAAGTTGTTAAGTTTATAATCTGATATTGCGATAGCTAGACCGTTACCTTTACCATCACCATTGCAGCCCATTTGCAGGTCAATGACACGTATACCGTAAAGTTTTTTTATTTGGACTTCTGTCTGTTTTCTGTGAACAGTTGATTTTATTTTCGCGATTTCATAGTTGACCCCATAGTAAAAGTTATTCATAATGATGAGTACATACATGCCCTTCCGTATTGTTGAACCTTTTTATTATACATTGTATATGCAGTGGGAGGCCGCGCCTGCGCTGCATAGGACGGGTCGCGGTCGCCACGAGAGAACCTTTCTTCCCCATCGGTTGTCAGTTCTTCGAGCGATGTGTCCTGCCCACAGCCACTACAACTTGCAAACCCTGCGAGCTATGTCGGTGACTTTGGTTCTTTGGCGAATATCCTCGTCCCGGATTCTATCGCGCAAAGTAACTCCGAGCATAGCTCTCTCCATTGCCCGTTGCGTGACTCTAGTTTCTCCAAAAGACCAGCAGTTAAAGACCACGTTTCTGTTCCAATTTTTGTTTAGTCGTTTGTAATAATATAACTGTATACGTTGTTGCAGCTGCACTCGAAGTTCGACAAGCTGAAGAAGGACCACACGGACGAGAAGAAGCGGCTCGAGGAGCTCCGCAAGAAGGTGGAGGACGACACCATCGAGTTCAACCGCCGCAAGCAGCACGCGGCCGCCGCGCACCACACGCTCACGCTCGGGAAGAGCAAGAAGAAGTAGCGCGGGCAGGAAGGGGGCGAGGGGGAGCGTCGCACATGTAGCCCTTTACCCGACTACAGACAAGGAGGAGGCTCTCAATTCGATTGTATTTTCAGCCAACTTTAAAAAAGGAGGTTCTCAATTCGACTGTATGTTACGGGATTACTCCGCCAATTATGTATATTTTTTGTTCGGTTGGTCATACTTCTGAGGTGGTCCCATAAACACTTTACGAAATCGGTTCAGTGGTTTGGTTTTTGTTTCAAAATAACTGGATAAAAGATGTCATCCAAGTAGTAGAAATTGAATCTGTTGTGTTTTTTTCAAAATGTACTTGTTTTGTAGCGTTTGTTACCTCGTCATTTGTTACTAGATTTGTTTTTTTTTTAATATGAAAGGATATTCTTTCAGATCGATCCCGTAGAAATATCCAAGTAAACAAAATTACGTATTTTGCTTCGAAGTCGGTTTTTTTAAAAATAGCTTGTCTATACAATCGAATTGGTCAGCACACACTGGCAGAGTCTGGCGGCGCCTCGCCTTTCGGTGGCGTGTCGACCGACCAATCACAGCCCTGGGAGACGTGTCGACCGACCAATCACAGCCCTGGGAGACGTGTCGACCGACCAATCACAGCCCTGGGAGACGTGTCGACCGACCAATCACATAATGTTGAATTAATATGACTTGTAATTGGTTGGTTCGTGCATTTTCCCGCTCCGCTCGTCTCTTTATATGGTAGCGCACCCTAATTGGTAGTTAAAGGAGGTCTGTAGGATGTTGAGGCTAATTGGGGGGACATCTGTGTGAGACACGCTTCTCACATCATCGACTAGAACACGTTCACTGCTGGACGAAGGCCTCCCCCTTAATAGGGAGGGGTTGCCACAATCTCCCACACTTGGAAGACGACTTGGGGATCACAGAATGCTCACTCACCGTTAGGGGGCGACCAATGCCAAAAGTAAGTAAAAGGTGTATTTTTAAACGCATCGTTTAATGATTAAGAACGTAAACATTCATATTAAAAAAAAAACTACATGTAGGGGAAAACCCTATAGAAGCCGAGTAACCGAATAGAATTTTGAAAAATAATCTGGCTTAGTAAAAAAAATATTACAAATTACTAACAAAAAAAAACTCTTTTAATTCAAATATTCTAAATTATCAGCGACAACACCACATTATTTTTTACGAATTACACAGTCAGACTAATGTTTTAGCAGAGTACCTGTAATTTTTATTTTATTTCATGCTTATATTTTGAATGAATCCGATGGGGAAGAAAGGTTCTTGAGTGGTGTAGGCGCGGCCTCCCGCTATATATATATATATATATTTAGATTATAAATATCTATATATATAGGTGGGCGAGTACATTGCACAAGTCGCTGGCAACCGGTGGACGCAAGTGGCAGGTTGTCGCACAGTGTGGCGGTCTAAGGGGGAGGCCTTCGTTCAGCGGTGGACGTCTCCGGACTGATGATGATGATGATGATGATGATATTTTGAATAATTAAATAAAATCTCACCTAAATTGCTCAAAGCGATTATCATCATCAATTATATCATGTGATTTTCGACTCTAAACTAATACAAGACGCGCGGGTGAAATCTGATATTTTTCTGACATTAGGCGCCCTCTTAACTGGGAGGACGCTGCGGTTAGTATTGTAAGCTGGTATGGAGGCTGGGAGACATGTTGCTTGTTGCTTGGCTTGTTCGCTTGATGTGAGGCTTGCGACGAGAATGTATGTAATTGTTGAATATTTATCTGACTTTTCATGGAATGGCTGACATTTTAACAGTGAATAAGTAGGAATAAAATAAATCGTAGTATTTTAAACAGTTTTAAGAGAGATTGTTAAATGTAAGAATATTTTTTATGCAAGAAATGCTTACTGTAAAAGTAAAAAAGATTTTTATTTTTTTTCGGTTGGATTCATGTGTTCTGCTTTCATATCAGCGTCTCGGGAGTCTCAAATCTCACAAAATCATTTGAATGTGTGTGTGTTCTTCTGAACATCTCTGTCGATGTCTGTGTGAATGCTTCTGGAGTTTTTCTGTAATACTAAATAATAGTGATTCCATATCAACCAGTTTTGTAATTTTATGAAAATCGTTTTGAATAGTTTTGTCTTTATGATGGTTGAGTTAATTGAAATATATAAGAAAAACATTGAAATATTACATAAGCTTAATATTATCGATTCTTCAGTACATGTTCGTACAGAACTTTTCTATCGACAAATTAACTTTTAAAATAGAGAAAATTGTTAGTTTCGAAATTGCACCGCCAAGCAGTGACAATGATAAAATGAATGGATGGAAAATAAGCGCACGGATTTTGAATCCTATATGTTGAGCGCCGGCTCTCCACTCACTTCAGTCATACTCTGTCTTTGCGACATGCGATACGACAATACAAATAAATCTAAATGCCTCTAAATGTCTAAATAAATGATGCCTTCGTGTGCATTCCCCAAGTGTAAGAAAACTACTAATATTCGCAATAAAATTTGGGGATCACATTCCATAAGTAAATACACATTAATCACTGTATTTTGTCAAAACTGCAATTAATTTCGATAAACATGTTAGGGTAATCGCCATTTTAAGGCGATCGTAATGTTACGACACAGAGAGACTTAGAGAATCTTTCGTTAATGCTCGTGAATGTTCGAGATTCGAGAGCAATAGACAAATACTTGTGTTCTCTTTTTGTCAAGCAGTAATTAGATTCGCTATCTCTATTTTCCGGCAAATGAAATATGCATACTTTTAGCTAGGTATGCTCGATTGTATTGACTTGTTAATATTGGACGATTTGTAAGCGCTGGGCCCGTCCGTTCCATTATCACTGTCGCTGGGGCAAGTACACTATTCTATTGTAATTAAGTGAAAAAATAGATTTTGCTACAGTTCTAAAGATTATAGAGTAGAATCACATGTTTGTTAGAACACGGCGTCTGTCGCTATAAGCGAAACACATTAAATACTTTAAGTTTAAGGCATCAATAGAGTAGTGCATGAAATTTTGAAAACAATTTATATTCGCTGTAAACTCGTCACCAGATGATTTTAAGTTTTAATCGTAGTTTTTAAGTTGAATCGGCCAAATAAATTATTTAATCGCATATAAACTCGAGTAACGACTACCAATACGTATTAACATTAGTTTTGTATTACCATTTTGGTAGATTTAGCTTAGGATTGAAATGTTCGATTATGGTAGAAAATAAGAAGAGCTAAATGTTGCCTGCTTCAACAGAACTTATCTAGCAACACTTAATTCCAGTATGTGAGAAAAGGATATAGATGTAAACCTAATATATTTGGGGTTATTATTCATTTTGTGAAGTAAAAATGAGTAGGTATAAGATTAATTATTAATTGCGTGTATTATATTTTTAACATGTAAGAAAGAAAACCTTATTATCTGTAGTGAACATTCTGGGTTGAAGATGAATTATTACTATAATAATATATTTGAATTATCTTGTATTGTGTTGTGTCATTTAATGAAGATCATTCCTAAGCATAAGGTACCATAATCGAGCATTAGACAAAGCATAGTATGTATTTAGTTTTATAATGAATAATAAATAAACTTATTTATGTTTCTATAGTTTATTTCGAACTGACTTGCTTATACTAGTGCCTATTTATAGTTATGTACTGTCTTGATACACTCTACACATTCTTATAAACTAAGATACAATTTGGAAATATCAAATATAAAGTTATTGTGAAATTTGAAATAATATTGTAATTTGAACGGGTGTGCAACAAAGCGAACAGAACACCATTGTTCTGAACGCCTTGATTGCAATTAACAACCAGAAAAATATATCTAAAGATATTTGTAATTCTAAACTGAGTATAGTAAAATAAAATTACGATTTTTTTTAATAAATAAGCGGAACTGAGACTAGATTCGATAAAATACATTCGCTCTCTAAATTAAGTTTATACAAATATCTAGCAATGAATTTAAACTTGGCATTTATTCATTCATTCCTATATTGATTTTATACTTATTTTAATTAATTATTTTGTATTTACCTAATGAGGTATTTAAATAAATTATGAAATCGTAAACGGTTTATCATTTTCAAATCCAATAATCATGTTTCCATAGATAATGGCCGCAAACAAAATATGTTTCGAGATCCCACGTCTTGCAGGCCCTTAATGTTACCTATTACTTAAGTACACTATTTAGGACCTTACTTAAAAACGGTATATAATATACAGGTGGCGTAATGAGTAGATAACCATATGCAATCTACCTAAATATAGGCGCTGGTTCAGAAAAAAATTATGTAATTTCTAGTGGGATAGACCGAGATTTTGAAGTTGAAACCAGATAAATCTTTTACAGTTATACTCCCGACACAAATAAATTTCGATAGCCCATCTGACCAAAACAACTAACCAAAAAAAAAACAAATCTTATTTTGCGACTATTCAATTTGGTCGGATTCGCGATATTATCACTTTTAGCGCATTACGGAACGCAGCATATGATGTCTCCTACCTGTTGGTATAATGTTATCCACTCATAACGGATAACTAAGATTACGTACGCTTTGATTTGGTTTTACGTAACGCCCTTAATTGGTATTAAGTACATGAAAATAAATACTGATCGTCAATGAATGGACAAATGATGGAAACAGATTTATTTTAATCTCGGAAGTTCGACATGAAATCGGTTATCGGATGCATTCATTCATTGAGGTCTTCCGCGGTTATACGCTCTTTTAACGACTTTACTACTAGATATAAATTCTAGTAGTGAGTGCTGTAGCACTGTAATTGAGTAATTATTATTTAATAATAATATTTATTACTGTTTATTACCAGAAAGAAACAAGTACATACAAGTTAAGGATTTGTATGACAAGTTTTTGGAGGTCAAGTTGTAATGGGTTCCATCGCATATTGGACTAAGAGTTAATGATGAGGCTGACGCACTAGCAAAAAGAGCAGTTTGTGACGGAAAAGAGTATAATATATTACCAAATTACAGTGAAATTCTACCTAAATACAGAGAAATTGAAAGAGGGGTATGGTATAAAACTCTGGTGTGTGAGCCTCCTCATATACCGAGGTTAGCAATGTAGGTAAATCTATCTCGGAGCCTTATTGTCACAGCGCATAGACTAAGAACTGGTCACATGCCTTTAAAAAATATTATGTATTTGATGGGGAAGGCGGATTCACCGAATTGCGACACATGCGGAGTGGAGGAGGATGTATACCATCTTCTGGTGGAATGCTCCCGCCTCCAGCGTGAGAGACGGGCGCTTGAGGTGGCGTACCAATTGAACAGACTGGATGTTGGGAGGTTTAATAGACTGCTGTCAGAACCCGGCTCTGACGCAGCTCGTGAGCTGTTCAGTTGTGTAGTGACCCGCACCGCCAATTTTTCCATGTGTTTGTATTAGTTTTTAGCACTAGGTTAAGAAGATACGATGGAACTGACATGTACATGTACAAAACTCCCAAAAAAAAAAGAATAAAAAATATATATACAAGTTAAATAACTCTAATGGGTAAAAAATATATCTAAATTAAGTAACACTATACCCTTGATGTAGGTACTGAAATTACTTGTTTAATGTTTATTACTACTTAATGTATGCTGTAATATGGCTTATACATTTGAGACCTTACTACTTTTTAACTGCCACGGCATAAATAAGGCACCAAAAAAATTAAATTTTTTTTTTAAAAAAATTTTTTAAACATTTTTTTTCGTCCCAGCAGTGCGAGTACCGTTCTTAACGATTGATAAATTTAATATTTAAATCGGTAAAACTCAGTATTTTTCAAATTCGACAAATAAAGCAGCTATACCGACACGACATTTTAGCGACATACAGAACGGTACTCGCGCTGCAGTTATTTAAGTATAAACAGATATTTATATATAGGTATATTTTTTTGACATCTATATAATTATATCGTTGGCGCACAGGGCCTGCTAGCGCTTGTCACGTATAGATGATTGTGGCGATTAATAGGTTTTAAATCTGGTCAATGACGTTATTATGGCTCTTAAGATTTTAAGTAAGGCGAAGCTCCACTCCAACTCCATCATAGTATACAGGCTGACTGGTAGATCACTTGACATAGTGATACCTGGTAGTCAGTATTCGATTCTAGTTCATAATAATTGAAATAATAGGTGCCTAAAAGGAGTATTACTCGCTACTTTGGCCAATCATCCGCATCTAAAATAAGAACCTGCGAGTTCGTGCGCCCGTTCGCGCAACAGTCGTCGCTCGCCTTTGAAATGAAAGCGCTCGAGTCGCTCGCGCAGTGCTGTCCACGGTACATTAATTTAAATAAGGGTTTCTTTGTAATTTATTAGTATTTTATAAATTTAGATTTTTTAATCATTTACATGTGCCTATAACATATCACTTCCTTCAGTATGTCAAATGTTCAACCTGTCACGCTGTATAGGTTTAACTAAACGGCCTATTACTTACATTACTCGGTAGCCCTAAATAAAGAGTAGTGTAGCTTAGACCAAGGATATAGTGAACGGCTTGGGCAGCGCGTAGCACATGGGCTTGAACATCTTGTTGTAGTAGGTGTAGCGGCGCTTGTTGGGCGTCACCGAGGCGCGCACGGGCACCGACACCGGCCGCTCGCGCCGCGCCGCCGCCGGCCCCGCGCCGCACTGTGGACCACACCGGACCCGTTACAAACTGACTTCAGCTGCGTGGAACGGAAACTGTCGCGGAGAGGCTTGGTTGGTTTCAGTAGGTACTTATTTATTAAACTCTATGGTGGCTGGCAATTAGTCGAAGCGGTGAGTTTTGTGGGGCACCGCCTCTGGACTCTATTATACAAGTTGTATAATAGAAGTCAGTCAGTGGGCACCGCGCCGACGCCGACGGCCAGCCAACGGAATAAGTCGTTTCAAATGTCTCTACAGTGAAAGAAAATTGCATTTTTTTAATACTTCCATAATTTTCCTTAAAGGTTAAGGTAAATTGGTCGTCCTTGTGGTTGCCATTGTTTTATTTAGAATACGCTTCACCAGCATTCATTTTAAGATATGTAAATGTATTCAAATAACGAAAGGCAGAAGTAGGAGTTGAAGTTTTGTAGTGGTAGGACTCTATGGCAGAGTCCACCTGGGGATACCATATCTTTGTAAGTTATTCATCCATCAAGCAGTAGTGCGCAAGCTTTACTGTGTTTCGGTCTGTTTGATATTTTTAAGCTCTATGACTACTTTTTAAAATACGGGCTGCAGGAACATATTCTACCTAGTGTTCCCCTTGGCCCACTTCTAGATTCGAATAGAGATTGGGCACCTCACGGCTCCAACACAGATCTACTCTTCTAGCATCGTCACTTTTCGCCAGATTGGTATTGTAGTAAAACGCCACCCCATTTCAAAATGTATAGTAAGTAGGTATGCAACACGTCTATCAAAGTGGCCCGTCACATAGAAGGCACCTACAACAGACTTGACATATGTATCCTGCCTACGGCATTAGCAGGATTAGATTTACTTCACGTACTGTGACATCTTAAAACCAATCACTTTAGTTTTAGTTGACTATGCTGTGTGACTGCAAACTGTCTCGCGGCACGATACAATTCTTTCGCGCAGCGGCTGAACATGGGGTGAACCCACAGAGTTATCCTCCATGGGTGAACCGAACAATCATGGTATTAAGATGACACGACACGGGCCAGACAATCGAGACAAACTCACGTTTATTGACCTAATACTTATACAGATTAAGTATAGTATAGTCTGTGATATTATTTCAGAATTTACAATTATAATAAATATAATAATCTGGTTTAGAATCCGCAATAGAGACAAATACGTAAATTACCTATCATAATAGGGTAGGTGACTGATGTTTATATCGTTGAAACCAATAGCTTTGATGAAGAATTTAAGTAAATATAGTATGTTTATTGAAAAAATAATTTAAATCGGTTAATAATGTTTTGATATACGAGTGTTTAAAGTCTTTGGTAGAGACAACTCTGTCCCTTTCCCACAAAACAAAAAATGACGTCACGCCTTACTTGTCAGAATATTTATATGGTGTACAGAGAAGTGACGTCACGATTTGCTGTTTCGCCTCTATGTCTTGCATGATATTAAAATGCTCATAAATTGCTTATTTTTGATCAGATTTTAATTTTCTTTTCATTACTCAGCTATATTTATGGGTCACATTTTAATAGGACAATAAAAATAAACCAGTCATCTAGCCTATTATACCGGGCATAATACTGTCTATATACAGATACGTATTCCACAATTCCGGACAATCTACTGAAAATTGTGTCGCATGCTGCGATGTTTGTCTTGTGATTTCGTGCTAAATGTGATCGTGACAGATTCCTTTCCTAGTGCTATATTAAAGTAATGTTAGCAGCTACTTGAATACCAGCTCGATACCTTTTCCATATCGTGTGTGGAAGAAGCGTCTAGTAATAAAACACAAAATACTGAATAATAAAAAGTTTATTATCAACCATACATAATTAAAACTGTTGGCACAATATTGCAGATAGGTAGATTATTCGGCAGTATGATATTAATGGGTATCATCGTTATAAATAAAAGCTAAGCTCGAGTGAAGTATTCAATAATTAATAAGTTACCAATAAGTAATTAATAAATTACATTATAATAGCTACATTAAAACGCGATAATATCAAAATGTTCTTAAACTAAGATCCAAAATTCATAATCATTAATGTAAAATATGAATATTTAATTGATAAATAGTACACACTATTCAAAGGATTGCCTCAAACGAGCTCAAGAATTGAAGAAAAGCATATTTTGGTGACAAAATGTTGGGCAATTTTGAAGCAACAATTCTAAAGCGTTTAAATAAATATAAACAGCAGTTAAAGGGCCAAGTGAGCTGTATCTCAGGTATACGGCGCCCTTGGCTGGTTCGAAGCGGCTAAGTAAGCAGAGTAGGTGCTTAGTCGCGGCGTTAGTAACTTAAAGTTAATCGATTCGTTTCGAGAAATCACGTCGTGCGTAATAAATAGATGGGTATAATTATAATCGTGCCAATAAGCCGGTGGTTTTGAGTCAATCCTTAAAATATCGCTACAAGGATTACATTCGGAGATTCATCAGCAGATTATATTGTTAGAACACAGCCATTACTTACCAAATATTGAATGCAAATCTGCGGGATCTGTACGTGCTCGTATATCTACTGTCGTGCAAAAATATGTTCTACCTATGTCTTTTATGAAAATATACTATCGTGGACACTAACAACGATTTGTACCGTGGAGGTCGTCGAGGCCACTTGCGATTACTCTATGCATGTCGTGACGAACGATCACTAAACTAAAAACAATCTTAACAGTAGTCAGATAAAATGAAATTCAATATCACTCGGACACTAAGTATTAAATTACTTAACTAAATTAAACTTAAAAACATTGCGATTGGAAAATGAAAATGGATGATTTGACTATTCTACCTTTAAATACCATCAATTAATTAAATCCATTATGACTAGTCTCTCACACGGAGCGAATGAACGTGAAATAATCGAGAATACTTAACGTTACAGATACAATACTAGAGATCTAAAACGCGAACTAAACTACGTGTCAAGCGTAAAATTACAGGAATGGAAGAAGAATTATCTGGGAGGGACCTCCCGCGGCGCGGGCGGGGGACTTCTGTATTTGGCTTTTATGTGTAGAAACGGCTTTTTGGCCGAGTCGTGGTCATCTGCGATGGTGGCAGCCAGGGAGCGTCGGATCGTTTCCTCTATGGCGGCCTGCGTCAGCGCCCCGCTGATGGTGATAGCTGCGTTGCGTCCGCCCATGTTCAACGTCGAGCCGCGTGCGCTCAGCGGCCTCGTCTCCGGCGTCGCTAGGCTCATACTGCGCGTCTTCTTAGCGTACCCATTGGACATGACCGGCTTCTTCGGCTCGGCCACCGGTGTGGACGCCAAGCTCTGGCTGCGCGTCTTCCGCGGCGCTGGTGACGTCGGCGTCGTAGCCGCGCTTACACTTCGCCCCTTCGCTTGGTTCAGCCGCTCCGTGCCACAGAACTTGCCATCCTTTTGAGTGGCGAGGCTCATGCTGCGAGATTTCTTCGGGGTGTTAACGAGCGCTGCAGAGGTGAGCGACTTTCTGTACTCCACGGGGGGCGTCCGTACTGACCGGCCTGTCGGCGTGTTCGGGGTGCTAAAGCTCGGTGCGGATTGCTTCCTAGTGCGCGGTGCGGGGGACTGCTGCCGGGCCAGGTCGACAGACTCCGAGCGCAGGGGCAGTGTTAGTCCGGATCTATTTTTGACGGGCTTCGGCGTAGAAGTGCGCGGGCTGGACTTGCCGCTGCTCGTCCTGGAAGTTTTCCCGTCGCTGCGGCTGGAGGGGGACACTTTCCCGCTGATGGAAGAAGCTTTGCTGTCTACGGGTGAGACGGTGCGTGCGAATGGCGACTCAGTGCCGGCGACGGAGGGTTCGTGCTCCAGTGAGGGCAGGCTGCCGACGGGTGAGGGGCTCTGGCCCTGGCTGATGGTGAGGGAGTGCGAGCGGCGGCCCCGGCCCTGCGTCACCAGGCGCACCTGGCACGGCTCGTGGCGCGACAGGAAGTGCTCCAGCGTGTCCCAGCCGCCGCCCACGCGCACCATCATGTGCCGACCCTTCAGCAGCTGAAACAAACAACAAACATTCATTGTTATCCTTTATTATAGGGACTGCTAGTTTGATTATCACTATTTTACAAAATATTCGATCCAGTCTAGTACACGGTAAGCCAAATGCTTCAGTAGAACAGTAAGTGCATGTATATTTGACTAGTGTCCGTGTCCGTGTATGTTAAATCATCTCTTGACATTGTTCGACTTCTGACTGGTAAAGAGATGACATTTGTCCGATCCCTGTATGTAGCAGGTGACCATCCAATATGAAGATTGAGTAAAACGAAGGTAAAGGATTTAAAATGGAGACAGAGTTGACAGCTGATAATAGAGAAAAGTGGTGACGGAATACATGCTGTCCTTCCTCCAAGTTTTTTTTATACCATTGCAGCCAATAATTTCTATACCAGCGGTACCCAGAGTTTAGAGTAACAAAAAATAAAAAAATATATTGGACTTTTGATTCCGAAACTTTGATGACAACTTTAGGTACATACCCTGATAAAAACGTTCCTCCCGGCGATGTTGTAGCGTCCCTCGCCGACCTTTTTCACCTTGAGCAGCTTGGAGCACTTGCCCGAGCTGCAGCTGCAGCCGCGCTCCATCAGCCGCGTCACCAGCTGCACCTGGAATAACGAGCAAGTCGGTTTATGTGCCGTGCATTAGAAGAGGTTATGGTGTGACATATTTTATAAGGCCATGGGTTTACAATTTAGGTAATAACAAGTTAAGGCAGTTATAAAAATCTTTGGTGTCTCCTATTTCATATCAAAGATACCAACTATCAAAAGACCTATGTGTAAATACCTTTTCATTGTTTGACGCAATACTTTCGGCAGACCGTTAAAGATGCAAGCAGATCTGTCGCCATCTACTGTGAGTGGGACTATCCAACAGCAGTGAACGAAGAAAGGTGGAGGAAAATAAAACTAATATAGGAACTCAGTTTACCCTCTTGTCGAGCTCATTAGTGGGCTTCAGAGGCACGTCGGAGTCGGTGCTGGCCTGGCCCTCAGACTTGGTGCTCTCGTTATCCACGTTGTCGGGAACCGCTAGCTGACCTGGAAGAATGAACGGAGTAGTTATAGAAGCTACCATACCTTTATGCGTGTTTCATAATGGATTAGAAGAAATCAGAGTTCCTACCGTCGTTGGGGTCTGGTGATGCTGGCGGTTCAGTAGTGGATCTGAAAAAAAAGCAAAGTGGTGTGCATTGATTTTTACACAAAAAAAAGCTTTTATTTTTTCATAATTTTATCTTGTCAGTCTATCTGAGCAATCTCAGCTTTTCTAAAAATGTGGAGCTAGGCAGTTAATACCACTGTCATAGATGGATAATGGATATGAAAAAAAAACTCGGAATACGTCAAGTTCAGGTAAGTGTACATAAATATATGTATACTTAAGTTTATAAAGAAGGCAGTACTAACTTGTCTTTAGGCGCTGGAGAGATATCTCGGAACTGCCAGGCGGCGCTGGACATGGCGGAGTCCAGGCCAGAATCGCGCTCCTCCAGCGCGATCTCCTTCTCGAGCGCGACGAGGCCAGGCGGTTCGATGTCGAACTTGGTCGCCAGGCGGGCCACCTCCAGCAGGCACAGAATCACCTGCCTGGGCTGGTTGTGCAGCACTGGAACAGATGACAGTGTTTGATAAATTATAAGTGCTGAAACCAAAGTATTCACGCCACGGCAGGCCTGAAACTGTTATAGTATCTCACGTCTGTACCTAATTAGAAATTTCTTTTCATGCCATAGTTGCCTGGATGATATCGTTTTTAGCTACAAGACCGCCACTTGTAGTGTTACTAGTACATAAGGTTGGTTCTTATTTTTATACGCTTATTTTAACTTCTGGTGTGCTCAATAAATAATCTCTACCTATATATTTACGAAGAACTAGCTTTGGACACAAACTGACTGAAGAGTTTCGAAAATACTGGAAAATTTAAACCCACGCCCGTTATGGTCTTTTTACTCAAGAAATACTTTATTGACTTCTAAAAGGTACCTGCACTTTTCAGTTTAAGATGTGTACAATGGAGGATACTTGACCCTGGCGTTCCTATTCACCTTTTGTCGTAAAGATACTTAATTTTATTATGGGGAACAAAAAAGGTGTGATTACCGAGGTCGTCGCTCTCAAAGAGCAGGTTCTCGTGGACGCCCAGCTCGCGGCAGAAGGTGAGGAAGTTCTCAGTGTTGTCCCGCGAGAAGAAGCTCCGGCGCGCCGCGCGCTGCCAGCAGCGGCCGCGGATCGCTGGCACCGGCTGCAACACCGACCACACTCCGTGAGGAAGAGACAGGGAAATGTTGTGACTTAACTACGTCTTCTCCCAATAGGCTACCATGGCTTGAGATCGTGGCCATGTGCCAATGAAATCTTTTGGCAAGAGCCCGGTAGTTCGTTGGTTGAAGAGAAGACCCGCTTCACAATCGTGAAATCGAAACCGGACCCGTAACAACAAATACTTTACAGTTGGATTACTTGGAAAACATCGCGAGAAAATCTGCAGATGTCCGGAAAGAATTCAATTATGGTATTATGTTAATCTGCAAACCCGCACTTAGCCACCGTGATAGAGTGTCGCCCAGACGCCCTTCGAGGGTAGACCTAGGCCCAGTTAAGATGTTAAAATCCCAGTCATCATGGCTGCTTAGATTGTTTCCCAGGGTATTATACAGATCAAGCAACTCACGCCTACGATGAGTCCCCGGTCCAGCGCCTCCCGAGCCTTGTCGTGGATGACGGCCGCCAGCTGGCACAGCTCGGCTCCATTGTCCAGCACGTCTAGAAAGTTCTCTCCCGTCAAGTATGTTATACCTGGAGACAAGACACATTTACAGATTGAGAATAATAAAGTCTATATAATCTTCATGGGATCTTTATCTTTGGGATTTCATAATGTCATCAATGTTGTGCCTTATCGATCAAAGCGAAGATCTTTTAAAACGCTAGTTTGCTGACTGCGGTGATGAACAGCAGTAGCCTATGTTACTGTCATACTCTTCTATGCTCGTGTCAAAAACTATAGGTACTATATTATATGAATCATTTATCCATTTCACGCAGCAACGCAGCTTGTTGGCTTGTTAATAATAGTAGATTACTCAGCTAGGAAGCAAAAGTAAAGAATGTCTCAGATCTCATGTATTTTGTTTTCGAGGCCAAGCCGAGAAGGACAAACATGAGATCTAAGGCTTCTTTATTTGCTCCCGTGGTGTGTATACGATTTTACGTGCCGCTGCGGGGAGGAAGCCGTTCCTTACGCTCCGCGTAGAACGCACGTAAAAATATATTATAAGATCTTTTAGTATCATACCTAAGTATCAAACAGCTCGACAATAAACGTTGTTACGAAAATACTAATTTTTATGATTACAAAATGTTGCCCACTTTTAAAAAAATACAAACGTTTTACGATGTCCACAAAAGATAAACTGAAATGTGATCTAAAATCTACAATGAATTGAAAACCCTATCTTCCACTCTAATCCACAGAACAAATTCATCAATGCAACGATATTGAAATGTTTGTAGCCAAGGAAGAATTAATATATCAAAAACTATATGGCATGTGAGTGATCCTAGCACAAGTTTAACTAATCCAACTAGTAATTCTTGAACGTAAATATCGGCTATATATCGCGGTCCTACTCGGTCCCACTCAATAATTCCAGTAATTTCACGTTTCAGTTTACGAGACAGCCCAGGGTTGCATGTCTTGTGGTTCAATGCGGGCGCACGCAAGATTCTCTGCTAATGTATTGCAGCTAGTTTATGATAGCCTGGTACGTCGTTTTTCAACTGTATATTTGTTATGATGATGATTGATATTTGATATTATTTGATTTAATATGATATTGATTGAATTTGATATTGATGATGATATTTGTTGATATATATTTATTGATGACGATGATATTTATTGAATTAATGGAATATTTTAATAATTTTGAAAATCCTCGAAGGAAAATCAAAATCCATAACAAAATTAAATAATATTTTAGGTATCTAAAGAAATTTTGTCATCTAAATAAATATACATTTTATTTGCAATAAGTATTTACCTAAGTTTCCAACCATTGAAAAACGCTACATGTGCCTCTGAACAGTTAGCCTACATTATGTACTACGTGTAGTATGAGCTAATTAGAACGAACTATTTGGGATTACGACTATCTATAATTAATTATATTAGTGGCGAGTTATAAATTAGGTACTTACACTATGATCTAGTATAATATTATATTATATTTGATTGAAACTAAACTCCTATGATAGAGTAACATGTCTCTAAGACTTGTGGCGCTTTCTTTCTAGTTTCAAAATGTAAAACAAACGGGAATTATAAATACCTAATAGCTAGTGCACCGTCCTGTTAGCCTGTTATATTTCCATCATTCATGTTCGTCGTGCGTGTTGAGCAGACATCAGGGTATACGCGTGGATTACTGCAGCGTTGCGCGAGCGCACCGTTACTGCTAACAAGTGATTTTAATCGCTGTTTATAGCGTTGTTACCACTTTAGCAAGGTGGTAAATGAACTTCATTTTAAAACGTTATATTTTGCAGCGTCATTTAAGAAAACAAATCTAATCAATCTTATAATCTTTTGTTCGCTTTTTTTAAAATCTTCTGGAATTAAGGTTGACCCTTGGAGAACTTAGCTCATTCTATCTGTAAATCTATAATTAAACCATTTGTTAGAGTTATCTTTTTCTCACATTTTAAAATAATAGTCAGTTTTCTCTCCTGTCAGTTTACTTGGTTCTAGATTTTTTTCTAGACATGTTTATGATGCGAAGACGCGAAGCTGCGTTCTCCGCAAATGAAAGCATGATTCTTCTTCGTCTCAAACTCAGATACTAATTAGATAAAATAAGAAAACAAATAAATGCGATTGTCAAGCATGAGCTCGGTTTAGGAGCCCGTATTATGTGTTACACCTGCATTTAAGGGAGAGGCCTTCGTCCAGTAGTGGACGTCTTCCGGCTGTTGATATGTGATATATACAGTTGTGGTCAACTAATTAGGGACTTTCAAGATAGTGAAGAGCAATAACCGGTTGTGTACATATAAATATAAAACCCTATTGATTTCTCAGCACCTATTAATTGCATAATTTGGTCCGATTATCATGCTATAAATGGCTGTAAATAAAAGAATATATAAATAGAAAAAAGTATTTAATATCAAAGGTTGAACATGTATTCAATTTTAAGTTATAATTCTTTAGCTGGACTTTTAATTAAGGACAGTAAACTATAATGAAAAATAGAGTTAAACAAAACTAATAATCTGCAGTATTATAAGTAATATCTTTAACAGCTCCATTTTATTACGTGTAAAATCAGTACCCAATAGCAAAACCTTTGTTAGTAATTACCGACTTGACACCGATGTGGCATAGACATTATCAGTTTCTGGCATGTTTCGACAGGAATGTTTGCCCATGCCTCACAAAAAACTTCATTAAGTTCATCTAAAGTTGTGGTACGATAAGTGGCAACTTTTTTCTTGATTTCGTGCCAAAGGTGCTCGATTGGGTTAAGGTCCGGGCTATTTGCTGGCCAATCTATCACCGATACTGACTGACTGGTAAGAAACGACTTGACTGAACGGGCGGTATGTTTCGGGTCGTTATCGTGCTGAAACGTCCATATAATAGGGAGATGCTCCTCAGCATAGGGAAGCATCGTTTCCTCCAATATTGCCTTGTATTGATGTTGGTCTAAGTTACCCTGAACTTTCCTCACAGGTCCCACTCCACGTCCAGAAAATGAACCCCACATTTTAATGTTTCCACCGCCATGTTTCACCTGCTTTTTTGTGAATCTTGGATTTATTTCCGCTTTTACTGGACGCCGTACGTATTGCCTTCCATCTGAAGAAATCAAATTAACCTTGGTCTCGTCAGAGAATAATACATGTTGCCATTGGGCGTAGGTCCAATGTCCATATTTACGTGCAAACGCCAAACGAGCATTTCTATGTTCTTTCTTCAACAACGGTACTTTGCGAGCCACTCTTCCGAACAACAATAAAGAAGCAGTTCTACCAGACGTCGTCGAACGGTCCTCGCTGAGACACCGGGTCTTTCGTCTGCCCCAAACACTTCGTGTTTATTTAAAATAGAGCCTAGAAAGGGATCTTTCTTAGCTAACCTGGTTATCATTCTATCTTCTTGCGGAGTTGTTTTTCTCGATCTTTTTGTTCTGGGCACATTTAAAGCTGTGTTATTGCGTCTGAAATGTTGCACTGCATTGTATAC
The DNA here is from genome assembly GCA_905404285.2 of Erannis defoliaria. Lineage (NCBI taxonomy): Eukaryota > Metazoa > Arthropoda > Insecta > Lepidoptera > Geometridae > Erannis > Erannis defoliaria. The sequence goes on along the minus strand of FR990082.1, from coordinate 349,837 downwards.
CCTAGTTTTTGAACAATTTAAATGTTCTGCTATCCTTCGGTATTACCAACCATGCTCGTCAACAAACTTCATGATAATTTTTCGTAGTGTTGGATCGCAACTTTTATTTTTGCCCATTTTTCTTCAAAATATTTTTCAAAACTTAAAATAAAAATCGGGATTGCCGCCAAAACTACCACGAAACAATAAGAGAAGAAATAAAGAGTATTGAGATTCAAATTTTGAAAATAGTACGCATTATCTCAGTGTCCCTAATTAAATGGCCAGCCAGCATTATTTGAACAAATAGCACTATGATAATCTATCAGCTATACTGTAAAGAGGTTTAATGTTTTAGAAGTTGTTATTGTTTGTATAATCGGGCACATCAATGACTAATTATACTTACATGTAAAAGATATGTAATATTGTTAAGACTCGTTGAAAGAAGAAAAAAAGTCACAATTTGGCTTAACTAGAGATTGTCCCTAATTAGTTGACCACGACTGTATATTATGTGAGAGTAGGTATAACATTAAGAGCGATTTTATGTAAAACTATTTTATCTATCCGCGGACACACACCCATTACACACACACACACACAAACTCTCTCTCTCTCTCTCACACACACACACACACACACACACACACTCACACACACACACACACACACACACACACACACACACATCCACACACATTATCCATCCGTCCATCAGGATAAAAAGTTTTAAACCACGCCTAACCTATCAACATACTAAATTATTATTAAGTCAAATGCAGTTTCAATGGGTTAAGTGCAAGTTAAGTGGGAACAAACATAAATACCTACAATAACTTTCGCATAGCCCCAAACTAAGCAAAGCTTGTACAATGGAAACCAGATACTTAGCTGATAGAATACTTATAAACTTTTTTTTGTAAATACATACTTATTATACATACTACATCCAGGTACAGAACAAACATCTATGTTCTTCACAAACATTTTTGTCCTGGGTGTGGATCGAACCCACGCCCTACAGCTCTGAAGGCAGACATGGTACCAACTGAGCTATAAGGCTGTCAACCTACTGTTGCTGTTTCTCTAAAGTCTAAACAAATAAGTAAATAGGTTCCTATTTTTATTTTACTAGAAAACAAGTTCAAAAGAAAAGAATGGAAGCAATTACGCATGGCTTACAATTTACATATGAAGTAGTTATTCGTGGCAGTAATGCCTGTGGCCATAATTATACACTTAAGACGGCGCGTCGGACCAAAAGACGAAGGCTAGGCCTTCATAATAACCGTGAACATTCGATTAGTAAGAAGAAAACTTTGGAGAATCGCTGAAGAGGAAGAATCTATATGAATTCAACATTTGTAGTGGTTAAAATATAACGTGTATACTACTACAAATTGTAACGTGTCGTATCCTAGATTATGGTGTTTATACAAGACTAACTCTGCCCGGAGTTTCACCCGCGTGATGTTGAAAAACGGCTAAGATGATAATAAAAAAATGGCCTATATGTTATTCCAGGATATAAGCTTATCCATCCCGAGTTTCTTTTAAATCATAAGGCATAAGGCATGAAGAGGTAACAAATATACACATACCGACAAACTTTTGTATTTACAATATTAGTGCCAACCAACTACCAATTTTCATCACTATACCTTCAAAGACTTTACACAATGTTTCATCCCCCATTTTTTCAACACCTTAATTCAACCCTGTCGCAAAATCCATCTCCTACCTATAAACTACCTACCTGCCGAATTTCAGCTTCAGAGATCAAGTAGTTTTCGAGATTTTGTGTTTAGTCAGTGAGTGAATGACTTTCGTTTATATATTTATAGAAGAAGACTATGTCGTACCTAGATAAAATAATAATACAGAATATTAACTTTGTTAAAATAGTAATATTCTGAGTAGCTGTTACAAAACCGTAGATCTAATCTTTATAAAATAATTATATCGCCATGATTTATTTAGGAGAAATTGCGAGGAGGATTTCCGAGGTTTCAGTTCGATAAATTATATTTAAAACAGAACGTAGTGATTATGGACGTATATTTATTTTATACTAAAGCTTTATTTGAGGGTCACCCATCATAGACAACTGTTGATTAAATACCTGCACAGTATTGTAGCGCCAGCGAAAAAAAATATTGGCAGAAGCACGGATTTACTAAAAGAGAGCTAACTCCTTCAAAGGCAGAAGTCTGAAAGTCAAGCTCTCTTGTAATGTTGATATGCTTGACGTGTAACTTTGGTGTTATCAATAAATTATTTGTATTTGTAGGCACTACAAGAACATAATGTTACTTACTTCCGACAGCCGATTCGTACAGCACTGATTGATATACCTAATACCTACCTACACTGAGCCGTAAAACTACCTATACCACAGAAGAAATATTAGTACTACGTACCTATACTTGCAAATGAGTTTGACTTATTGTATTTCTGTAGTTTTAATCCCGATGACAGGCCAGTAACTCACCACCCCAGATCGCAGTGCCCCATTATCCAATAATTACTGCCTAAAACGGAGTGCACTTTCACAGCACCGAACCCGCAGTTCTCACGACCCGCGCCCGCTGCCCAGATGGGGGAGATAACGCCTCGCCCTTTATGTGCGCCTGGTACTTTTAATGGGTGCCCATATTGGATGATCTTAGCGCTACCGTGTTTGGGATGGCACGGCCTGCTTCGCTTTGAACAATAATCGCTAGACCTTCGAACTTTGACACTAGACCTTACTACTCAGCCAACAAAACCAGGTAGCGATTGTAATCTTGTAGAGAATGTTAAAAAGCTGCGGCAGTATTTTTTCCTTGGAGTTTTTAGCTCCCCTCTCCATATACCAACCTAAAATAGACCTATGTTTTTAAAGCTTAAACAGGAAGAAAAATTATGACCTCCGGCAGGACTCGAACCTGCATACGAGCAGTCGCTATGGGTTTCCGTCCCAACTGCTTTGCCAATTAAGCTACAGAAGTCTCTGCCTAAGACGCCAAATTTCCGAACCTGTTATAAGCTACCAACTAAAGCGTTGGTGGCGCCATCTGTAAATTTTTGTAACACAAATTACATAGAAATACCATAAGTGTGGAATCACTTCATACAAAAATATTTAAAATAGACCTGTCGCAAGTAATATAAATTTTATCTGAACGAAATATTACTAGAAAACACTATAATTAAACTATCACGGTTGTTAATTACAGTCGTAAGATGATATTTTAAGGAATATTAACCGTGATTATGTTGTGAAACGAGCTCCCGATATTGCGGCGCATCATCATCGTCATCAGTCCGGAGACGTCCACTGCTGACCGAAGGCCTCCCCCTTAGACCGCCACACTGTACGACAACCTGCCATTTGCATCCACCGGTTGCCCGCGACTTTTACTATGTCGTCGGTCCACCTAGTGGGAGGCCGCGCCTACGCTGCGTCTTCCGGTTCGGCGCATCACCACGGTGAATATCACCTAAATAATCATACAACTGTACTGTAATTACTGAAAAAATTACAATATTGATAGGTAGAGATCTAGAGATGTCAAAATCTTAGATGATGCTAAAATAGACATTTCATTTCAGTACTTATAAATTGTTTTACTGTTTTGTATCAGCTTAGTATCTTTCTTGTACTCTTACAAAAAGATGCTTACAGCTTACAGTTACAGCCTTAAACCATGTCTTAGCGCTTAGTGTCACATAATTATAGATTAGGCATCAAAATCGAAATCCATCTTCAAATTACTCAAACTGTTATGCAAAAAACCGCTCGACGGCGCTCGTCAGGAATACGAGTACATGAATGTTACATCCTGCTCTCGATGTAAATATCTCGATCCATCGCATCGGCTCGGCAATGCAACACTGTTGCATTATGCATATTGTGTGTAAAAGCGTCTACGCAATGTGGATAACGCGGCATGCACGCAATCGCACCCGCTTCCATTATCGAGTTGCAGTTGATTTTATAAAATATCTTGGAACATAGTAAACATTACACTTAATTTATTTAACTGAACATGGTGCAATCGACTTCATTTGCGTTAATTAGGTATCGAAGTGTAGTAAACATTAGGTATTGCGTTATCAATAAGAAACAGTTACGACTAAATCTTGAATTTTGATTATTTAAAAAAACCCGACTTTAATATAGATTACCGGTGAAATTTGAAAAATTGAGAACCTTATACCATCTGAACCCTGCATCTGAATAAGGACTTCGGCTTTCGACTAGTCCAAGTACCTAAACTACTAGCGAAGTTCGATACATAGCTATACTAGCTATATAGGTAGTAAATTTATGTACTCTGCGTCCGAGGTCCAAACCTGCTTTTGGATTATGCTTCAAGGGATTTCCAAGTCTTGTATCTAGATATGCAATTAAAGTAACAGATAACTGGCCAGACCACCCGCGATGGAATAAAATTACGTTGATGCAAAATATTCCATTGGTTGTTACACAAAAAGAGTCAAAATTCTTAAAAAATATATTCTTCGCTGTCCTTTTAAGTAGGTACTTGGCTAGAAACAAAATTTAAAGATTATTTATGACTCCACTCCAGACTATTTCAGACACATGTTTTTAAACAAATAATTAATATTTTGCTTAAAACAATATTTAGCATGAGTTATGAAATCCTTTTATTACACTTGCCCGCGGCCTTTCCTACGATAAAAAACGGTACAATGTCCTGAGAGTATATATTATATCAAAGCCATAGGAACCTTTGCTTAGTTTCCTTCAGGCCAAGAGCAAGGAGCAGGTAAATTAATCCCGAACATAAGTTGAAGGAATTACCCTTTGCCAATCCAATTCAAACGTAGAGGCACCATACACAAGGCCTTACTGGATTTATTGCCATTGATCCTATACCAAATTCAGCACGACATTTCCAGTTTCCGTCCCTCTGCCCTTTGAAGTTTTTCACACAGAACAGAGATTAAATCGGCCGTTACCTTTATTCGTGTATTTTTGTTTGGTTCTATTATGAGCACTACGGCATCTACGGCAATCTTGTAGGTGTAGCTACGTAATAACAGGTCGAGGCAGCCAATTTATTCGCACTACATTGTAAGGCATGATATAGTGAATGCGTAAAAAGATGCAGCTTGTGGGAGGAGACCGTGGTCCAGGGCCCGAGCTAAGGTAGGTAGGGGGCGACCCGGGCAAATGCCCAGAGCGGCAAAAATCAGGGACGGCAAAAACTTTTTTTTTGCTAGGGTTGACCTAAAGGGGTGAAAATGGAGAGGAACAAATATTGAATAACCCAGCGGTATGGTAGCGATTCTCTCGGAGTTACTTATCGCGATAAATCCGGAATGAGATTATTCGCCAAAGAACCAAAGTCACCGACATAGCTCGCAGGGTTTGCAAGTTGAATTGGCAATGGGCAGGCCACATCCCTCGAAGAATTGACAACCGATGGGGCAGAAAGATTATTGAGTGGCGACCGCGAACCGGAGGACGCAGCGTAGGAAGGCCTCCCACTAAGGTGGACCGACGACATTGTAAAAGTTGCGGGCAACCGGTGGTTTCATCCACTGTTGGCAGATTGTCGTACATTGTGGCGGTCTAAGAGGGAGGCCTTCGTTCAGCAGTGGACGTCTTCGGGCTGATGACTATGGAAGATATTTGGGGGCGTGGCGAATTTCTTCCCTACGCGGACGGAGTCACGGGGTGACCTCTCGCGACTTATATATGGTGTCAGGGCGCCGAATATTATTTTTGCCCGGAGCGGCTAAGGCTAAATAGCTAGATCGGGCCCAGCCGTGGCCTGACAACTGGCATCACTTGATGGCAGATTGTACTCCGTGTTTATATTTTTCATGTGCCGTTGGATCTTGCTGTCTATCTGGTCGAATCAGACACAATAAAATTAAAGTAATTTTATCTTCCTATTTGGATATTATAGAAATGGAAAATTATGCTTACCTACATGCTTTTCAAAAAAGGCACATACCTACTTAGTCAAGATATATCTGATTTCAATGTTTAATCGTTTTCTGACTCGCCAAAAATGACACATATAAACACGTGCATGCGCTAGTAAAAAAAACGAACAACAAATATTTCAATAAAACCAGCAATATGGTTTTGATATTGATGCGCTTATCAAAAATGCTGCGTTTGTTTCGTCCAACACATAAACATGGATTCAACGTGCCATTGCCGCCAGCATGCTATGGGTACCTAGTACCTACGCTGTCGACGTATACAGGGTGTTATTGAATTCATTAGCAATAACGTAAGGTTCATTGAACTCATGAACAACTTTTACTATGAAATCAAAGCGGATCACATGAAAAATAATCAATTACTCCATACATTTCGTCGTGCGTTATTAATAAAAAAAAATGTGCTTTTTTCCGTTTTTTTTTCTCGTTTCCTGTCCGAGCTTCATAATAGTACAAGTTTATGCTGAGTTTAATGACCCCTAAGATATTGCTCATGAATTCAATAACACTGATTAAACATAGATATTGTTTCTAGACTTTCGTAGTTTTCCCTATCATTTCTCTAATACAGGAAGGCCGAATTGTTAGTTCGTGCGATCATAATTTAATTTGATTCAGGTTCCGTAAGTTGATACAGGTTTCCGAAAAATTGTAATTTCGGCTTACCGACCTTACCTTACTTATATTATATAGTAAATATTATGTAAGAAAAAATATTTTTGCAATACATAATTACGCTTTATAAAGGTTTTACGTTTGCAGTAATTTTCATCAATAATAATTATAATCTTTACTCCAACTTACAGCCGGCCGTAAACGCAAACCAATAAAAGTTAATCGGCTGTTTAACGAGTGCTTAACCACAAGGACACGAGATTGGAAAGACCGGAGATAATTTACTGCTTTTTGAACGGTTATTGATAAACGTTATGGACCATTTAGTTCGTACCTACTTCCATCTGACAACCTCTTTATTTTGACATTGAATAAGTTAATCATTACCTATAGTTTTTATCCCGAGTAGGGCTTTCGCTTTTCTGTGGGTTCACCCGCCGTAAAACGGCATATTTTTACCATGAATTTAAATGCTAAAACTAACACAAGAGATACAATAAACAGTTGGGCTAAAACTAAGCTAAGCTCTATATTTTTTTTCGAATTGTTTTTAATATTAAAATGCAATTGTCTATTTTGGAACTCTACACTACGGTATACTCAGTATCTGTAGGTTTGCTTGAAGGTAAACCACACTATTTTCGTTTAAGTCACTAATTAGAGTAAAATATACTTAATTTTAAATCAATTTGGCAGTGAGATTATCGTAACTATATGTTACTTAGTTTTATTAATTTTTCTGAGAGTCCTAAACACGTTAAGTTTTCGCGACAGAAATTCTAAAATAAGCCTTCTGAAAATTGTGCTTGTAACCAAAAGAATGTAAGTGATGTACTGGTCTAACGAAAGTAAATATCCTCAGCGTAGTCCGTAACAACAAGGCCTGAAACCGTGTCAATGTCACGCGAGGCGTTGCACCGGGACACAGAATACGCAGCAGTGCGCCAACGTAACGGACAACGAACGGAACCTAAGCATTGCAATTATAATACATTTATTGCCTATAAGGTATTGCTTTCAACGGCCGAAGTCACGAGATAGAGCGAGCCAGACCTGAAAAACACAATTTCTGCACTTATTTTAAAATAGGATGTAATCTGACTGCGATGCCGTGCCGCCGCCAGAATATTTGGATCATCCCTAGAGTTTCGGGATGGCCTCTATGCTTTCAACGATCTATGCTAATTCGACTGCAGTAGGTTAAAGTAAAGTAGGGTAAATACCTATGTAGGTTAAATTCAGCAATCAGATTATACACCTATTTTGATTTAGTTAGAAGCATTTGATAAAAACGATCAAATTAACATCCCAATACTCAAATAATCGTGCTACAATGAACCTGACCACCGTCAGATAAACTACACTTAACTTGCTCTCCAAAATGTCAAATCATCTAATCTACAACAATACACTAATTCGCAATTTCCTTTTTGCCTTCGCACAATTTGCACGTCACCTGAACTAATATTTGGTCATGGTAGCGTGGACAGGAAACGCTCGGCCCCCTGGCTTGTACCACTCGATTAGCAGCTAAATATGCATGACATCGCCTAGGCAGAGTGGTATGATGTTTATAGTAGTACCGATACTCTGTGCCATAATAACTATTACAAAAAAATGTTATGAAACGATGTGTCTCTATGTCCTCTTTATTTTCAACCGATGTTAATAAGCTAAGTTTTATGTGCTCTCATTTTTGGTAATCTTAAACTCTATGTCCTAAATAATTCCTTTTTTATATTGATCTATTACCCACAACGGTACGGAGAAAGATTGGAAGAAAATAAAGAAGTAACATACTTACAAGCGTTTGGGTTAAATAGTTGCTTTTACTTGCATGTGTGTGTTTTTATGTCTTACCCCAAGAACTTATACGCATACGTAACACTTACAAGGTCTTGCCATTCTTAACAAGCCAGTTTGACCGATTCTGATTCTATTAACAGAAAGCCGGTTTCATTGCCGTAGTTTTTAGGGATGAAATCTTTGATTAAGTACCCAGCTGAGAACTATAGACCCTCCAAGGATGAAATAGATAAGATAGGTTAAATCCAAGATTCTAAATAAAAACCTGACGAGCGGTTTAGCAGTAACTTTCTTTCGAGTTCGACGGGCTACAAGCTACAACAAACGTCTAAGTATACTTTTATTTTATTAATATTATCGCTTTAATATTAGATACATACGCGTCCGTTTGCCGTAACTCTGGTTCAATATTTCGCAATAGTTTGTATTATTGCCATAAGATTAATATTGCATTGTCTGCTGATGGCCTGTTCTGATAAGGAAGGCATCAGTGTAGGCATAGAAGTGGACTATGTGGACACTGTTACTAAGAATCTATACGTAGAGGCATTTATGTAGATTCGTAGCGTGGCATTTGTGATTAGGAACGAGCTGACCCGTATGCATCAAACCATACATTCAGCATTGTCACGAGCAAAACGGTTCTGTTCGGGCACAGCTGTATCATAGACGATGGAATGAGCCGAGCGTATGATCTCACTCGTTCTCTGGCAATCTTATTGAATCGTTTTGATAGCTATTTTAAGATTAATATATCTATGTATATTCGCATGATCGGGCAACAACTACAGTTTATGATATTGTGATAATATCAAGACATGTTGTGTCACCACACCTCATAAACAACTCCAATTATGAATTCGCACATGTTTAGCGAGAGATTGTAGAGAACATCGTAAATTCTATTAAGCGCTTGTTGTGGGCGGTTATCGTCGCGCTTTAGTACCGTCGACAATTTTGGCTTAATAAGTTTGGTAGATATGTAGGTAAGTATCTAATAAAATAATGGTAGGTTTGTGAGTGTACAAAGCACTAAAATATATTGTGGATGTTTATTGTTACTCATATTGGTAACGACTCTATGGATAGGTATTCCATTTGAATTTTAATATTCCGTTGAGTACTTTGCTATACCTACTTAAAGCAACGAAAGGCTTAGGACATTTCCCATACGCATGAGTACGAATTTCCCATTCCTCTTTGGATGAACTAGGCCAAAGTGTCATGTGCCATATGTGTGCCTACATTAGTTTGTAAAATGAATGAATATATTGGACACAATGAAATCTTATGATAAAAAAGCTGTTTTCGTTGGTGGAAACTTCAACCAGGAGGTTGCTCATGGGGTTTTGTTTTTGGCTCTTTGAGCTTTGATGTTTTTGGTCGTCTTTTTCTTGCCTAGTTATTTCTTTGTTTATCTGTTTTGAAACTGCTGAAAAGAACGTAAAAACACAAAAATAACATATTAAGTTCGGATCCTACACGAACACAAGGTAGGATTTATGCTATTTAATCATCAGACGAAGGATGGCTGTTTAGGTACAGGTATAGAATAGAATAGAATAGCCTTTATTGCTGTTATGGTATATAAAATTATTACATTCAATTAAGTTTTTATCATACTAAGAATTATATTATACTACATTTTTTTTTAAACATTTAAATTAACATAAATTACTAATTATTATTTAACTTTGTTTTTTTTTCATGCGTAGGTACAGGTATAGGTGCCATCAATTACGAGCTCAATAAAATGTTTAATCACTTCAATCACAGTCCGATCGGATGTTCCTTTAATAAATGTCATATTTTTTGCTAATTGTCGGATGAACAAAAACTTGTTTGCTAGTAAACTTGATTAGCTTCCACCTACGTATGATATGATTTGTTCGTGTAAGAGAGCTGTGTTCATTTTGTACTAAGTACCTTGCGATTCTCATTTATGACAGCTGTCAGCAGAAATATTAAGCCGCGATTCGCCATAGTTCAAGATATGTTTTTCGGAAAGATGAGTTTTCATAGGTCTTTGCAAGAAATCCAATAATTGAACCGAAGACTTAGGGCTTTATTTAAACAATAACGTTTGTTAGAAAAAACCTTTTTGGATTGCGCATATATAATTTAATTGTCATTAATTTAATTTCAACAGGGTTACGACGAAATATTGCAAAGTGATTCAAGTGTAAATCCATTTTCCAGGCCTATCTCAATTTCTATACCTTAAACCAATTGACCTACAGCTCTTGTCATGTTCAATTGTTCATATTAGAGGTTCCTCACCCAAGTTCCATCTATGAGTCATACTTTAGGTACTTGTATTATTACCTGCCCAGTACTTATAATATAGTATTATTACTAAGATCGTGGTGCACGTATATGGGCCGATGATACAATGGCGGCCACAGCGCATACACGCCATTGTTGCTGGTTTGTGGAACACACGCTTGTTTTGTCGGGTTCAGAGTTTTTGTCGGAATTGACGGATCTGGTTCACGACTTCACTGTTCACTTTACTCGGCGATAATTGATTTGTTACTGTGACGTTAGTTAAAATCTTTTTCTCTCAAAATATTGCCTAAGTTTTTTAACGGCAGTTATAATCTTTTTGATGGTTTTATACTTTAGTTTTTTATTTGTTTTATATGACTGCCATGTCGCCTGATGTTATGATACGAGTAACAAACGAGTATGTTTGTTAGTAGATAGGTTGGCATAAATATGTAAAGTCGAATAATAAATAAGTACTTAGTAAAGAACTCAATAGAAGGGGTGGTTGTTGCCTACTAAAATACTATGTAATGGTGTGCAAATCGTATAGCTTTTATGAATAAACCTATAAAGAGTCGGAGAAAATCGTAATATCGCGAACAGCACACATCCTAAATACAAGATTGCGACTTAGCTTAGCGTCATAATATAGCGACGATACCGTGAGATTACATGAAAGTTAACATATCTTACCAGAACAGCAAATGACAACTATTTGAAATGGAGGATGCAAAGCAGGAATATGGGTTTAACACTCAACTCTAGGTGAGATATACAAAGGACCTGCTATTAGACAGTAAGCAAGAGCTACGGTTTGCCCGTGTTCCCCCTCTCGCGAAGCTAGAGAACTCCTGATTGGTCTGCACAATACCCTTTAACTTTGTTATCTCGTAGCACCCAGCCACTGCCAGCTACGCTATCCTACGTTAGCCGATCATGGTCTCTAAAATGAGCACATTGAGCAATTGAGTATCGTCAAAGCTTGGCGTTGAAGAGATTTAATTTGTTTATTAAGGCTTAGGAGATATATAGGCTTACTCATAATTCTAAACTACTTATACTGTAGGACCAACCATGAGGTCGTGGAATCATCTGTTGGTTGTCATGTCGGTGGACAACCAACGGCCTTCATATGAAATAACATAAACAACAGAAGAAACAAAAACAAGAAGAAACAGTACTTATAACAAGTACATCCAGGCCAACAAAGGTTATCACTAATAGAAAAAGTATATCATATAGAGTAACTAATAGATATCGAACAACGTGGTTCATGGTTGGCCCCAATAGTATATTCCGGTACTTTGCCAAGTGTCTCACCGATAGTCTTGTTGATCCAGTCAGCCAGGTCCTCCTGCAGCGGGAACAACTGGCGCGCCTGCGAGTAGAGGATCTTCTCCCGGTAGAACTCCTCGTCCTCCAGGAGCGGCGTCTGCGCAGCCAGCGCGCAGTCCGCGCGCTCGAAGCTGCTGCTCATCTTCCTGTGCAACACGTAAAAGGATCTTTCTCTGACTGCTCATTGAAATATAAACATACTTTAAGGAAAATGGCCAATGGCGCTAATTACTATAAACTATATTTTGTATAATTCCATTATGAACAATTCTAACGCCATCTCTTAGCAATGCGTCATTGGACCTTCCCCCTACTAGTACTGTCCTCGGAATCAATACACGACGTTCTATTGTTTCCAGTTCTTTCTCAGCAGGCGTGGGTACTATTTTAGGGTGCTATTTTAATAACTCTTAACTCTGGCCTTCGGTGAACGGAAAAATCGCGTGGAAACCTGCGTATTATGTATAATGGCCGGAGAAAAAATGCAATGGTGTCTGTGAATCTACCAACGCGTACCACTAAGTTCTATCGCCCACAAGGGTAGGCCTGTGCCTAGCAATGGGATGTTAAACACTGATGCAGTATATCTAAATAATAGGTTCAAAGTCGACAGGCAGAGGTAATTTTGTAGTAATAATAGGAGTATAATTACCTATTCACCACAATATCTCCATGTCCGACATGTCTTTCCTCTTCTTTCTCCTCAAATGAGTTGCGAACGTATTGAAAGGCGTTGGTTTTTTCAAAGGCGTTGAAGATGCGGTCGAAGTTGCCGCTGAGGGGACGGTCGAAGGGCTTCGAGTCCACGGGGGACGACACCGGACCCCAGGATGTCCGGCTGCCGATGGCGGTCGGCCCGCAACGGTAGTAAGCCATGCTGGTGACCTGAGAACAATACAAGCCCATGTTGAAGACATCGTTGACGTTCAGGTGGTATTGGATATTTTCATAAGAAGTTATGGTATGCACCTATTTGGAACAACAGCTAGAATGCAGGCAAATAATCGAGTGGTACTAAAATACTCAGAGCTGGAATAGGCCTTGAAAAAAGTCACCGGATGTGATTGAAACTATAATTGGAGCACCCAACTTAATTAAACCTGTCAAAACCACGTCATACCGCATAGTAAAACTGTTCTTTATAATAAGGCGGTAAAATAATGACAACAAAGATGTTGTTATTATTTTACCTGTATGTTTAATTTACTATTTTTATTCAAGCATCATGTGATCATTGTTGTTATTTCCAAAGATGTTGAAATTAGTTAATTACACAGTTCAGTTAATTAACTGAAGTTGTAGTGATAAAAGTTCAAGGTCTCGTAAGATAACTTCATAAATCAAGACATAACCAAACATTTCATAAGAAACAGGTCGATAATATGATCATCCTAGCCAGTCTGCCTAGAATGTAAAGTGACCTATTCAAGCTACATGATCTAATATTAAAATTGTTAGCAATCATGAAATATTTTTTCACCAAATGATCAGCGTATTTTTTCTCCAATCAATCCTTGTCAAAGTAATTTTAAAAGCAGCACTGATAGCTTTTTGCAATAATGACATCATATGCTGGAGCTATTCGTTATGGGTGTCTCTATATAAGTCATGGAGCTACGACCTTCGGAGGTCTTCATAGTGATTTCTTTTGGAGCTAATATTACGTGGAAATGTGGGGTTCTACTATATTTTCGACTCCGGTTGAAAAGGAATCTTGATCATTTTATTTGAAATATTTATATCAAAAAAAAAGTCAACTGTTTCATTTACATATTTAGCGCTGCTTTGTGTGATTGGTTAACTCAGCAGCACACCAGGGAAACATTTATATAGTGTGCATCTAAGCAAGGCTATATATAATATAGTATCTATATTTGTCTTCTGTTTCTATGTTACTTAGCAGTTCTGCAGTCAAACCAGCTAAATCGTCTGGAAAGTTGGGTATCCTAAAATTCGTATTCGTATGTCAATTAACATTAGGGAGTTTCCATATATTTTTTCTAATGTTATTTTTTTTTAATTCTAAGCAAAAAGGAACATGAGTAGGACCCCTAATTTGCATTTTGACAGATGCCATCATTGTATCCCCAAATACAACAAATGATTGTTTTGAAGAGCTGGCAGCTTGTAATTAAAGCTAAAGTGGTGCCTCCTCTTAGGTACATCACGAGCACTCATTTGGTAGCTTGATTATGGGTTTGCTAATTGGTCCGATTTTGTTAGTCGCCTACGTCTTGACGTAAGGTTTGAAGATGACGCTGAACCTTTTTTTACAATCGCTTAGAGAATCCTTTTAAGGTGTTTTATGGTTTTGATAATCAGTTTTTAAAGGTTCCGTGAGATCATTTTCATTAGTAGATTTGTTTATATTTGGAGAGCTAAAATTATCATTTTTACGCTATTTTCGCATATTATGCGCATAAAACAAGTAGAGATAGGCAAGATATTTCAAAGCTAGCTTTGATATTTCAAAGATTTTAGTAGTCTAAAATCGAATCCGATTAGTAAAACTGGGGTAACTATTCACTTAATAACATTGTTGCAAGCAAACTGGGATATTGTCATTAAAATATTAAATTTAAATAAAATTACTCTTAGTTTATCGATATTTCTCAAATACCATTATGTCAAAATTCTAAATTCAAAATTGTTTATTGACAAAACATATTACATAAAACCTTTAAGAAATCATTTGTAGGCTTTTAAAACATTGTTAATCACTATTTCAGGTTATAAAAGATACTAGTAGACCCTGCACTAGGAGAGACCTGTATCGCAGGGTTCATTACGGATACACTTGATTACATAAATAATTAACAATATGACAAGTACGGTGCGGTAAAAGTTCCTGTATTTGAATCGTTACATAATTTTTATTTTCGCGGTATACAAATGATGTTAATGTTAATTTTATTATGGGTAAACTCAGGTCAGTTTTTGTTAACTTCATACTAGAGTCAACGATATAATTAGAAAATCTATGAGAGACTTTCAGATATAATGCATAATCTACTAAGATGTCTCATGTTTTTACATCGTTTGCTTGGGTGAACTCTTACATGACGAATCAGCTTACAAATTACTTTATAGATAAAAAATAAAATAAAGATTTCGACGCCAACCATGTCCTGCCTGAGCCAGCTTAAAAAGTTCTCATTAGTGAATCCAGTATTTGCAGAGCAAAATTCTATCAAGTCAACATGAAAATCTTTCCTTTAGAGCAAGAGGGACTGAAATGTAAATTAAGCTCTTTTAAGTCGTAGCTCTATTTCCTCTGATAGGAGCTTCGACCACACACAAAGCTCAGTCCCAAGTCGGCAGTGCCGCGTGGCAAGCAGCGGCGGATCACAGACTGCCCTTATGTGGAGGAGTCGTGAGCACGTGACGAGAATGAGGCTGCGATATCTGATTAATTCGTAGATTGAATCGATAAATGGCACTAGTTTTTGTCAACGAGTTGTTATAAGTAAAACTTAAGTATTCATCATGGAAAACAGGTTTTAGATTTGATCCTGGCATGAAAGAGAACTTTAATCAAATCTATAGTAATCGCCTATTTTAAAATCTGGTCTAAGGTATGTCTGTGCTGTGAACACTAAAGTACTGTGGATACTATTGATGACTCTACAAGTACTATTTAAAACAAGATTAATGTTTTCAAAAACAATAATAAGCGAGGTGTTTAGGGTGTCTAAAACGAATACACAAACGAATGAACGTATACATAATAATAAGCGAGGTGTTTAGGGTGTCTAAAACGAATACAAACGAATGAACGTATACATAATAATAAGCGAGGTGTTTAGGGTGTATAAAACGAATACAAACGAATGAACGTATACATAATAATAAGCGAGGTGTTTAGGGTGCATAAAACGAATACAAACGAATGAACGTATACATAATAATAAGCGAGGTGTTTAGGGTGTATAAAACGAATACAAACGAATGAACGTATATGACGGAGGACGAGGAGGAGGGTCCT
Source organism: Erannis defoliaria (assembly GCA_905404285.2). Lineage (NCBI taxonomy): Eukaryota > Metazoa > Arthropoda > Insecta > Lepidoptera > Geometridae > Erannis > Erannis defoliaria. The sequence goes on along the minus strand of FR990082.1, from coordinate 333,879 downwards.
TTCGCCATCATCACTCATCGTTGATCCTCTTAACAGTGGGCGTCGTCGGTGGGTAGTGTCGGATGAAGAAAACAAGCTCGTACAATCAATCAAATTATAATCTTCACAGGTACAGTACAGTAATCAGGTAGGCACACAAGTTGTAGGTAGGTACGTATCACAGAACGCGCGATGGTTCAGTCCACCGCACGCGCCGCTCGCCAATGGGAAAGTGAAGTCACCGATCGACGGCGCGCACGTCACCGACTCCATCGAGTGCCACCAGGTGGCGCTGGCGTCCCGGATACGACTCGATTGCGACACGGTCATCCTGCTTGCACACGTCCTCGTGTGATGGTTACCCTGCAAACAAATAGTCTACGACAGAAATTTGTTCCACTCGGTCACTCCTGACCAAACTCTAGATTCATTTACCCGATGAATAACGAACTCTACGAACGAAAACGAACTCTACATTTTTATTTCTTAATCAATAATGTTACATTAGAATAACCGAAAATACAAACATCAGTAGCCTGGGCCGTGTACCACAGTCGTTCGAATCAACTTTTCAGACTCTACAACAGAACAGATACCGCCAAGCTTACAGAATCCTTCGAGTAAAACCTCTAACGCCACGTACACAGACAGAGCCACGCATCACAGTCGTTCGAACCAAATTGCTCAGTACAACTGTACACAGTTTTCACAAAACTTAAACTCTATAAATTCTCGCATAAACTCTACAAACTCTCTAAACTCTCGAGTAAGACATCTAGAGCCCCGGCTATCCAGCCGACTAGCAATCGCATTGCTCTCACACATCCAGCGAATGGATCAGATCCCTCAAAGATCTCCCGTGTGTCACCCCCTCGTGACCACACGTAATGGTCTTTACAGACCCCAACCTCGACCAGAGCCAAACGCACACCGCGCTCCCACGGACTACTTGAGTTGCCTCAAGAGATACCGATTTCTACCGGGTTACGACTACGAATTAGCTACTGGCACGGTCGAACACAACTCACTATAGCACCTAGAGTCCCCTTACTCAAGTTTCAATCAGAAATCAAATTTGAACTTCATCGTTAACATCATCTACATCGATTTCGACTGATACGTGACCTGCTGGCATTTTCTGAAGTCAAGACTCGAATCCAAAAATCTCTCATGGCAGTTAAATCTGAAGCGTGGTATCATTATTACGACTCATCGAATTTACACAAAGAACTTTAGTTAACGAAAGCTCCGTTGCCTTTATGTTTACAGAAAAACCCTGGTTTAAAATCTCGCGACCTCATCACTTTGCAAATAGCTGTCGAGCAAAACATGCAACAAAATTTCGAGAGAGTGATCGTTAATCACTACACAATAAAATCTGCTCTGTACTGAACACTCGTGTTTGACCAATTACCAGTCTTAACAACATCATTACTAGCACGTTTACCACTAAATTTAGAAGCGAAACTTTCTTTTACCAACGAGCATTCAGCGCCAAAATCATAAGCAAAGCATATCAGTTCACCTTTGTGATGTAACACGCCCGATGGTGGTTGTACGACGCAGACATCAACGCGCCGCTCGCTGCGCGTGCCGCCGACGTCAGCCGCCCGCTGCTGCCGCCGCCACTGCCGCCGCCACCGCCGCCGCTTCCATCGCTGCCGCCTCTGCCGCCGCCGCTTCTGCCGCCGCCGCCGTTGCCGCTTCTGCCACTGCCGCCGTCTCCGCCGCTCGTGCACCGGATGGCTATGTGACCCGGCCTGCCACATTTAAAGCACGCCAAGGGCTTCACTGTCGGCTGCTGCGCTGCTTGACTTGATGATGTAGGTGGTGCAGGTCTGCCTCTCGAGTCTATGCGACTGCTTCTGCACTCAGTTCGCTTTGTCCGATGGTGATCTAGCGCTTCAAGTGTGAAAATGCGTTTATTTCCTGCTGCAGTTTGTCTCCCTCGATTTAACGTTTGTAGTGAACGCCATTCTTTGAAGTCACGGGTCAAACTGTGAAATGTGTGCGAGTACTGTTGCTACGGCAATTTCCTCCTTGTTCACGTCTTTCCAATGATTAGTCAGCGAACTAATCAAACGACTCGCGAACGCGGGTAGTGTTTCGTTTTCACTCGGTTTTTCGCCGTGCATTTTAATGAGGGTACCCGCCAATGTCTCCGTCGAAATAAACCGTGCCGTGAAAATTATCATAGACTACTGCCATGTTTTTTCATCGTATGCGATTTGTGATAGCCACGTCGATGCTTTACCTTGTAGCGCCTTGCTGACCGCCAGAACAAGACGACCGCCACTTGGTGGATTTTTGGCGAAACATAAATCTGCCGTCGTGCACAATGATCTTGCGTCGGTATCTTTTTTTCAGGATCGCATGTAGTTAGTTCTTCACGGTAGGCTGGTTTTGGTGATTGCAGCGCCTCAATCAATGCTCGCGTGTTCTTATCTTGTTGTTCAAACATGGCTCGCCACATGTCCGTCTTCTTGGTTCTGTTCCAACACTGATCCCACTTCTGATGACGGAGGACGAGGAGGAGGGTCCTTTCGCCATCATCACTCATCGTTGATCCTCTTAACAGTGGGCGTCGTCGGTGGGTAGTGTCGGATGAAGAAAACAAGCTCGTACAATCAATCAAATTATAATCTTCACAGGTACAGTACAGTAATCAGGTAGGCACACAAGTTGTAGGTAGGTACGTATCACAGAACGCGCGATGGTTCAGTCCACCGCACGCGCCGCTCGCCAATGGGAAAGTGAAGTCACCGATCGACGGCGCGCACGTCACCGACTCCATCGAGTGCCACCAGGTGGCGCTGGCGTCCCGGATACGACTCGATTGCGACATATACATAATAATAAGCGAGGTGTTTAGGGTGTATAAAACGAATACAAACGAATGAACGTATACATAATAATAAGCGAGGTGTTTAGGGTGTATAAAACGAATACAAACGAATGAACGTATACATAATAATAAGCGAGGTGTTTAGGGTGTATAAAACGAATACAAACGAATGAACGTATACATAATAATAAGCGAGGTGTTTAGGGTGTATAAAACGAATACAAACGAATGAACGTATACATAATAATAAGCGAGGTGTTTAGGGTGTATAAAACGAATACAAACGAATGAACGTATACATAATAATAAGCGAGTCGTTTAGGGTGTATAAAACGAATATTTTATATCTTCTACCTACCGCTTGCTTCTGTGGTGTAATGTTATGGGCAAGAATTAATTTACCTTTGTGCAAAGCTGGGCATCCCAGTATGAAGGCAGTATTAGCTTTCGCCCGTAATGTTACAAATACTACCAATTATTACAAGTTATGAACTCTGATCTGTCTCATGTTTTTACATCGTTGGATTTGGTGAAGTCTAAAATGACGCATCTGCTTACACCTTACATTCTAGATCTACAAATATATTTTTGTGATTATTTTTTATACTGTCAAGTGACGAGACGAGAAAGACTTCCGCCTGGTGGTAAGCGTCACGCCTGCCACTAACAGTATCAGTGCCAGAATTGTGAACTTGCGAACACAATCCTGCGCCGCACTGCACTACGCTCGTCACCCTGAGACATTAGATGTTAAATCTCTTCATACCCAGTAATTTATCTGGTAACATTGCCCTTCAAACCGGAACACAGTAATGCTTGCACACTACTGCTTGGCCGTTGAATAACTGGCAAATGTGTGGTACTTCCCCAGGCTGACTCTGCAGTAGAGTCCTACCACTACAAAAATTATTACTTTCTCAATCCCAAAAAGCTACAGATTTCGGATTTCGCGTCGGATATTATCCTAAGCGAGTCCAATTTCGTGGCTCTTATAAAATGACAATTGCAGTCAAATTAGGTTAATGAGTTTATGTAATATGAATTGCCCCGTCGGTCGTCATCGTGTGTGTCTTTGTCATAAATTAAAGGCTGTGCGTGACCAGAGCGCGCCACCCGGGAATCTGTATTGTGAAGATTAATCCGTTGTGGATGTCGGGTCGGTGCTCAAAAAAATACATATTCATAAAGATATTGTTTATAAATGTTTGGAAGATACTACTTGATACTCGAATCCAATCTACGCCTAATCATCGAATCAGAATTCATTAATCTTTTTAAATCAAATTCAGTTTGATAAGTGTCAGCGAATTTTATAGTTTATATTATATACAATGTATAACAAAAAGGTTCAACAATACGGAAGGGTATGTATGTACTCATCATTATCAACAACCTTTACTATCGAGCCTACCCTGAAATCGCGTAAAATAAACAGGCTGTTCCATACAACAATTTCATTGACCTTGGATAAAATGTATGGAACAGCTGTTTTTTTCACGATTACAGGGTTGGCTCCATAGTGAAAGTTGTTCATAATGATGAGTACATCGGTATAAGGGAATGTCCTTCAGTATTGTTGAACCTTTTTGTTACACATTGTATAGGACCATTGCAATTTCCAAATTCAATTTTTAATTTCAAATTTAATTTCAATTTCAAAATTAATTACATATTTAATTTCAGCTTCAATTGTGTGTATGGTACTTATTAATGTGACTGCTAAATTGATGATTTATAATATGAGTCTATGATACTTGAAATAAATGGTTATTTAATTGCGGCAAAACTTTTAAATGTTGGAATTTGAAGCGTCCGAGATATAATATTTTCCCACTATTTTAAAGTATTAGTAAGTAATTACAGTACATTTGTTAAGACGGGTCAATGATGATGATGTCTCTGTCTATTGCTTTATAATAAATATCTGACTCTTGATAAACTTTCAAAAAATAAATAAAAAAATGTAGCCAATTATTCTTTGTCGCGATGCCGGGGCGAACAGACATAATATTTTATTTATGTAGCATCTAGATGAAGATTCAATTACTAACACCACTTTTCCATCGACCACGGGGCTTTTATTTTAGGGGTTGTATACAATGTGTAACAAAAAGGTTCAACAATACGAAAGAATATGTATATACTCATCATTATGAACAACTTTTACTATGGGGCCAACCACGAAAACGAGAAATAAATTTCAGCTGTTCCATACATTTTGTCCAAGGTCAAAGAACTTTTTGTATGGAACAGCTATTTTTTTTTCGCGATTTCAGGGTTGGCGTCGTAGTAAAAGTTGTTCATAATGATGAGTACATACATGCACTTCCGTATTGTTGAACCTTTTTGTTACACATTGTATATTGTATTTTAGGGTTGGTTTTGTATATATTCTTATTGCTAAAGATATATCTTTAGTTGTTTTTAAATATATTTTATACCCTAAATAATAAAGATGTAACTACTAACCATCTATTGCTCATAACTTTACAATAATTCGGCACAAGAAGCGCGGCCGCACGCCGGGACAGGCCGGCACCGCCCTCAGCGCTGTCCCAGAACACGGAAACTTACACAAAAAATCGATTCCGCCCAAATGGGACAGTATTTTGCATTACATTACAATTCCGGCACACCAATATCATATCTATTTTCATTGCATTACAGTGTAAAGTAGCGTGAAACCCGTCTGATGAGAGATACTCGTAGCACGCGAGACGCTGCTTGCATGCAAAGCGCGGTTTTCTTTGACTGTTGCGATAAAAAGTTTTGTTATGATGCCGCTGATTTCATATCGACCTAACAAGCCTTCTTGCCTTACTAAACTCTATCGATAGAAAACTATCATACGTAAAAAAATTATAGACTATATGCAGTGAGTTGAAATAACAAACATCTTATTTAGACTAATGTACAAATTATCTTTTTTAATGTTTGATAGCCTATCATTTCTTAACTTTGGATCCAACGCCTCCCTCAAAAGGTTTTTTTCACCGGCAGCTTAAGCTCCTTTGTTAAGAACCTACTTGCAAAAGCTTGCTAAGCTATCTTATCTTATCAATATTCTTTTAAGAGAAGAGTTCTCAACTAGTAACATCGACGACAAACTTCATTTCTATTTTGCTCTATCACCACACAGTCATTAATTTCAATCGTATCGTTGCAAAATATAGTCTTCTACTCGTCCTTATATATCTCATCTAACCCACCGTTGAACCTTCTATTGTCCTCAGCTCCTTACTCAGGTCCTTTATATCATTTATCATCGCATTCCATCATAAACCTCGATGCAGATGTTAATCTAAACAAATGGATCGTAACAATTGGCATCACTTGAACTGTGTAATATGTTGGCAACTCAATACTTGTGTGCCTCGGTGGCCTACATAGGACATATTATATCATGGGACTATTACGTCATTAAAACGTAATTAAAATAAAATAAAATTAAATTAAATCAAGAAACGACATAAATTCATTCATAACCTATGAATAGTTAGTTAGGTGAATTTTAATAATAATATTTATTTCGCATCTACAAACATCATCTTATCATATAATCGAACATTGGTATAAAAATCCTTAATTAATAATCTTGATTGGATGGCTGGTACCCAAACTAGCATTGTCCTGTAATATGGTATACCAAGGCCTTCCTCCGATTCTAAAGTGATATAAAATTTTGACAACGAGCAAATTACAGATCAGAAAAATCAAAAATTAAGTAAAAAAAAATATACGATAAAAAGCATGTAAATTTTGAAAATTTACGTAATAACTAATATTTATAACATTATCTATAATAGAAAAATCAGTGAAACTATTTGAAAGTTATGTAGACGAAACCAAAAAAAACAATAACAAAAAAAAAAAAAACATATTATAACTACTAAACATACATAGGTAATGACTACAAAAATGCTTGCCGGGAGAGAAAACTGGGAACTTTACAATCTTATAAATTTTGTTATATAAATACTATAAAATATATTTTTGTTATATTTTGTATTCTATGTAATTGTCTTTTATTATATTGTTAATACCTGAATGGTGGCGTAAGATTATGAACGATCTCTAACTCAAAGCCTCTGTTTCTCCAAACCATCTCTATGGTTATTGTGAGATATATGTATTTTAACCTAAGCCCCATATGATTCTAATGTTACCGCATAAAATTTCTCTTGGTATAGAGATAATTGTAGCTAAATCATTCGATAAATTACGATACTTTATATATATTGTCAAAAGCCGAAGATGCCCTCATCAATCAGGCCAACAAAGGTAAACTTCTCCCAAAAAACCGACAGAGACAGACCTTAATGAGGGACCTTCGCGATTTGCTTAAATAGCCTCTTTTCTTGTACCCACTTTACTACTTTAAAACCTTTAAGGAACCTGCAGACTTCTTAGTACCTTGTCGTAACAAAGCTTGTTTTTTATCGGACTGCTTACATGAGGTAGTGTTGAGATATTTGTACTGACATGGTTGTAAAGTGTTTATATCGTGGAACAGAATGAACAGTACTGGCTCAACTTGACCTATTGGTTATCAAGTGTAGGGCCGATAGTTTCGCGTGGGCCGACCCTTGTGGACGCCTAGCATTAAACATTTAAAATAATTAAAAAGCCAGCGACTTAAAACTTGTTGAACGACATTCATTGTAATTAGACTCGACATACGTAATTAATAATTGAGGAAAATTAAGCAGTTCTTAGCTTTTTACTTTCTCGAATTTAATTGTCTTCGCCAAGCTTCAGAAATCAAATCATAGCGATTCCCTGGTCATTATTTTTTGGTCAAAGATTTGGGTAAGTACCGCAGGCTGCCCTAAACATGGGCAGGCGTTGTCTCTTATTACCAGGAGAGCATCTCGATCGTCTCATTACTATTACTGTTTTTACAACAATAGCCATAAAAACAGTAATAATATGATGAACCTTGCCGATAGTGTCCGTGCTATTTTCAATCGTGTTTGTGGCATCAATTTTCCAATTGGTCTGGTCTCGACCATGACTGGTATCAAGTGACGTCTTCCTTGAAGGGGAATGCTGGCTTCTCGGGCTCGTCTCAGGCCGTTGACCAGTCCTTGATTGGATAATGGGAATAGTTCTTGATTCACATGCTACCATGAACACTTGGCTTCTACTCTTTAAAACCTAGAAGTTTACAGACGAAGACAAATCCATTTAAATAAGAACTTCGTATTTTGCCAAATAATAATTAGGATAGAAATGACATAGGAACTATTAAGGCAATTCTGGTAATACATTTTTTTCTTGTCATCTATACAAGATCACATTTTCAAATTATTGCACATTTCAATATTCACATTTTCAAATTATTGAACACTTCAATATTTCAAACGACTATAATCTGAAATAGCTAACCGTATTCAAACTAAATTAAATATTTTGAAAAAATAAGCCATCCAGAAGCACCCCTTATGAATGCAGTAGTTTCAATGAGTCATAGATGATAATGAAACATGAACGTATTGTACAGACACAAGATGGAAAAATAGCCTTTCCAACATTTAAAAGCTATAAGTTAGCTGGTAGATTCGCCCATGGCTTTCGTGAGTTAATTAATGTGAGTATTTATGGTGAACCACAGAGGTTGGATGGATTCATATATGACTCCATTTTGGATATATTTGTTTAGACTCCCGAGAGGTACCAGGGATTACGCCATAACAAAGTGCGCCTTATCTCCAGGAGAAAAAATCTTCGTTCTGCTGCTGATGATAATAAAGAGGGCGACTAGATTATCCATTTTCACTAATAGATGAATTTTTCATGTCTGGCAATCAACCGTAGCCATAACTCCTGATCTATAAAGTTTTACTTCTATTTTGCATGTTTCGTTTCCGTTATCTTCGATCATTACGTTTTATGTTCAACTTGCCGACTGCAGTTCGAGACGCAATATTTTCTGTAATACTTTAGCAACGGGATTTTTAGCAAGGAAAGTTATAGGTATTGTAAACTTGGTAGTTGATTTGATTCCCGCAGATTTATCCGCCAGGTTTTGTTTTCCCGCTAAACGTGTGTTTATTATTTACCTACCACCTTTATTTTATTTAGTACTACCACGTAAAACTTAAAATAAAACTTTCTTATATGAAACTTTTGTAATTCGTATTCAAAAACGGGTTTAATAAGTAAACTATACGTTAAGATGGACACTGATCCACCGTATCTACTCGTAGTTCCAGTTTCCATCTTCCCAGCCTATCATCAGATTCATCATCATCATCAGCCCGGAGACGTCCACTGCTGAACGGAGGCCTCCCCCTTAGACCGCCACAAAATATACATTACGAATCTAATTACTGCATGCCAAAAGAGAACACATGCACATGTATTAGAAGTTTGTATTGTGGTATCGTACGGCTCGCATGTCGCAAAGACAGAGTTTGACTGACGCGAGTGGAGAGCTGGCGCTCAACAGCCTTCAAAATCCGTGCGCTTATTTCCCGTCCATTCATTTTATCATTGTCGCTGGAATAACCAATAACAAATGAAAAAGTATCTATAATAAGAACTTTTTGTAAAACGCGCTAGGTGTAATAGGTTCTGGTTAGTCGGTAAACTATTGGATGGCTTCTAGATAATCTCCTTATATTATTATTATTATATAATAATCATTTATATTTATTTATTTTATATTAGCGTTGGAATAATCCTCATATAATAACTCGGCGGATAAAAACAAAAGATGGTATTCCGAAGCTGCTCTACGTTTATTATTAAAGCTTTTAAACTAAGAGAGAGAGAGAGAGAGAGAGAGAGAGAGAGAGAGAGAGAGAGAGAGAGAGCTAGATCCTCCAAGTTTTAATTTTAAACACTAGTAGAGACGGAAAGGTGCATACATTTGCTAGAGAGAGGTACCAAATAAAAACGAAGTTTCTTTGCTAAAAATATTTGTTATCTTTGAATTCGCAGTCAGATTTTCGCGGTAGCACATGCAGACTGCTAATATTGCCCATTGGCAATATTGTTGTGCTAACTACTTTGCAAAGGGTTAATGAAACTTAGAGCGCCGCATGGGCACAGAATAGCCGTCAGTCGCCAGTGCTAGGTATCCGTGTCACAATCACGTAAACTTCACCGCAGACCGCAGGCGGACGTGCAATACCAACTGACAACATTGGTAGTGAGCGTCTCCACACGGCGATACTACCGCTGGCTAGTTTTCAATAGGAATTAATAGACGCTTGTTGGAAATCGTCCTATAATTTATAGTTTATGCACAGAAAAATACTGTCATAGGATTTGAGGGCGCTGATGTTCTAAAGACATAGGAAATTTTGGCCTAGTTGGTACAAGGAAACATAGATTCGTACCAATAGGCCACAATATGCACATGGGAAATGTCCAAATCAATAGCCGTTTTAGGCAGAAACACCATAATAAATAGTAATATTGACATAACAGCTGAGTTTGACATAACAGCTTACAAAAATCGTAAAGTCGTTTATCGTTTTGGCCACGACAGGTCTCTTTTTGTACAAACTATACCAGCTTATAATATCCGTATTTATAGAGTTTTAGCTATTTCTGTCTCTCTGAGAGCCGTGGTAGTCTAATCGGGAGACCGCTTGACTTGTAATCGTGAGGTTGCGGGTTCAAACTCAGGTCCGCCAATGAGCTCTTTGCAGTTTATGTACGGATACTCGCAACACTGGCTTTTCAGTGAAGGAAAACATGGTGGGATTCCTGCACATGTCCGGAGAAGAATCTCAATGGCGTATGTAAATTGAGTAAATTCACCAACTCGCAACTGGCCCAGCGTGGTGAATATGGCCCATTCGCCCGTCTAGGGTACAGGCCTACAGCAGGGGACAAAAAACGTTTACTAATAACGAGTAAGTAACGAATTTTTCTTCACCGAAAAGCCAGTAGAATGAAAATTCGTACATAAACTCCAAACAGCTCATTGGTACGGACCCGGGTTTGAACCTTCGACGGTGCGACTTCACGATTACAAGTCGATCGGTCGTCCGATTAGGCTACCACGGCTTCTGTGTGTGAACTAGAGTTATACATTCAGGCCATATCAATGGAAGACCATTGACACAAAATGACATGGCCAGTAATTTGTACTACATCTATTATGTGTGTTTTATGTATATAACACACAGACATTAATTATTTGATTATTTTTATTTGGATATTGCATGGACATGGTGATGTACCTGCTCGTGCAGACACTGACTTAGTACCTACCGAGTGACAGATTATAGCGGTAGGCCTAGAATACCTGGATTTAAACCGCACTCGCTTTCTTTTGGTGTCGTGTGACGGCGCGGCGGTGCCGTACCATAGCGGAAATTGAATTTACTTGGTTTACAAGGCTTGGCGATTAAAAAAACTTACTTTGCTTTACTTTCCGGGATAAGTGGCCTAACTTTTAACACGTAAAATACGAATGAAAAAGGCCTGGGATCATAATAACACATCTAGTCTGCTAGCACAGTGTCCTGTTTACAGGGCCGTAGCCAGGGGGAAGGGGGGATTGAGGGGCAATGCGTTACTTTCAAATAAGCAAAGTATTGTGAAGCACCCTACCAGTAACAACAGCTGCCTTAAATTCAGGTCTAGCTACGGTCCTGCCTGTCTAGCGTTAAATCAGAATTATGCAAAAAAAAAACCGAACAATCTTAGAAGCAAACTTGTAAATACGTATAAATGGGGTCAATCCGTCGTCATCAATCACGCTTCAATCCATCAGTCGTCAATCAATCAAGCTCTACATGGGCAGGATTTGCGGGAATTGCAAGACTTGGTCATTGGGTACGTAACTGATAGATATAACTTAGCAAAGTTATTTATTTACTACATTCAAGAAAGGAATGTTCAGTTCTCGATGATGTTAAATCTTCGTGTTGAAATCTAGCTGCAATTTACATTTTACGTTTTTCCTTAGATGTTTCCAATTTCCCTATATTTTCCTTCAAGAAGCTTTAACTTATCGAAAAGATGTGCCAAATGAATGCGATATTATTAACTCTTAGCACTATAGGGCAGACAATTTTGAAACCATTATACCCTTAAATTAAAGAGTTTTACCTGGTTTTTCTCTAGAAAAATAAGTAAAGCTTACTGAAAAACAAACCCAAACCTATTCAAAATTATAAAAAGAAAAGCTTCGCGTGTAATTACACCACAAAATGTCCAACTTCCAAATATTTACCTTTAAGTTAACACGTCGGAAGCGAACGATATTAAATGCCTTCGAAAATAGCTCCTCTCCGCTACGGAAATAGCTCTAACCGAACTCCTTAATGTACAGGTGACAGGTTTACTTCCAACCTTTATAAATATAAACCCCGGCGCACACCATGCACCAAGCTGCATGGACTGTGTCCGTCAGCGGACGAATCAAGTTACTGCACTTATTCTCAGTACTGACACGTAAGTTTTAACTTTATTATCTACCTATTAAAGTTTGAAATCGAGTTTCAATAATTGGATTTGATCAATTTTCTTTGTTTGAATTTTATTTCCAAATGTTAAAGATCAAATTCGAAAAGCATTGTGGAAGTCTAATAAAACATTAGTTCTAAAGAAAGAAAAATAGTTCCGTTTCTAGTTACATATAGTATTATAAACGTAAAATGCATAAAGAAAGTGCAGCCTAACGCGGTGCAGATGCATTGAACTTGAGAGTGGTAGAATAAATATTTATTTTGTTTGACTGAGAGGTTTCTTGGATTTACATGAAAATGCCATGGCTTCTGTTAATGTTTTCGACTTTGTACAACGTGGAAAGAGATTTAATCAATGATTTACTATGTATGTCGATGGATTTAATAAACAAGTTCAGTATGTGTGTTTAATATCGTCACAGAAATTAGATTTAAACCTTTTCACCTCACACTTGACTCTTTACTTTATACACCACTATTTTTTATGAATGTCTAAAACTTTAAGAGGTCATTGTAGTTATGATTATGAACTACTTTTCCTATGGGGTCAAACCTGAAATCGCGAAAAAAAAATCTCTGTTTCATACATTTTGTCCAAGGTCTATGAACTATTTGTATGGAATAGCTGTTTTATTTTACGCGATTTCAGGGTTTGTCCCATAGGCAAAAGTTGTTCATAATGATGAGAACAATGACCTTTTAAAGTTTTAGACATTAAATAGTGGTGTATAATAGTACCGATAGCTGCAGAACAGATAAACATTTATCGCAAACCCTCCACAACTCACTGACGGAGTCACTGCACCCAGTCCATAGAAGCACTCGCACCAACGAAAGCTCGAGTGTGAACTCGGGTTAACTTGTACTGTTAAAGTGTTGTATTCTGCAGGTTGGGCCTATCAACAGATAGAGTAAATTTGTATTCTAGATTCAAATAACTTCTCATTACATTTCAACCTACAGTTTGTCCTCCAACGCCTTCAATAGATTCAAATCACATCGACGCTCCATTGACCGCGATGATGAAAGCGAGATGCTACGGCTCTCGACGTAGCGGTACTGCGCATACAAACTCCTCGGTAACCTAATGCCCTGGTAGATGCAGCTATGCATCATTAACCAGTGCACTGATGTGATGTCGTACGCTATGCATAGCATAGCGGTACTAAATGCTAAATGCTAACTCTTTTATGACCTTACCCTGATAAATGCAATTCTTGTACAGTTAGTAAAAGCATGGATCTATTTCATTGATCGACTTTTTTTATTAATTTTAGACTTTGCCTAAGATGTTTTATTTCAACTCACTGTACCTTGCTATATTTTTTAGCCCCTAGGAGTCTTCGGTCAGCTGGACCCGCTAGCCAGTGGACCCGCGGGCCCACTTGAGGATTTAGCTCGGCCATTTTCATCTTATTTCTACTTAGTATTTCAAGTTCGTTTAAGTATATCTAAGCAATAAAAGTTGCTTGGAAGAAAAGCAATCTTTTAGCAATAAGGCCGCCACTTGTTCCAATATTAAGTTTATTAAATTATTGCTATGTAATTCTTGGTGTGAACAATAAAGAGTTAATCAATCAATTAATCAATAATTTCACGGGATAAAGCTAGTGTGTTCTAAATCGAAATAAATTGATTGGTAGCTTGGTAAACCGGTAGTTTGTTTACATAAAGATACCTCCAGGAAGACAGCACATGTTAGTCGTGAGTACATAACATCTACTCTGGACATCTGCCCGACGGCTTTATAAACCTAACACTATAACACCGATTTGGGCAATTAAATTATTTCTAAGAAAAAATTAAATTGCTTGTTTGCGGCAATTTTATTGTTAGCGGCAGTTAGTAGTTGCTTATGAACAAGCATGGTTTTAGTGGGTGTAAGCTCACCTATATTATACATTTAAGAGAAATATAAAGAGAAAAATAATAAAAACAGATGTTGCAGATGATAAAAAGTTTTTTCGGCCCAAGCCACGGCTCAAGCTTTTGAAACCCAAGCAATGCAAGACATTGAACACATACCTATTTGCATACACAACATACTAGTTAGGATGAAGTGGCAGACGCTAAGGACATTACCAGGCAAGCATGAAGCTGTACATATAACCTGAATAAGTAATGGCATAGTCGGGTCTGTCGCCAGACAAACATTAACGCTGATTGGGATACTCAGTTAAACGAGAGATACGCCAAGTGGATGAAATAATGAGTCAAGGTGGATATAAGCCAATGGGAATCCCTGACACATGTGGAATAAGATAATTACTTTGGATGTTAAAATATATTTAGTTGACACGTAATAAATACGAGTAGGATATAATATACGCATAGAGCAATTGATATATGTATTTTGTAAAGACAAGGCAATTTACTCAGTGGTGAGAATAAATATATTCTTCTCGAGTGTGAACTCAGTCGCACGCTGACTTCGTCGGAGAACGGTTGTCGCACTTGAAATCTGATGAGTGTGGTTTGTAAAGAACGTTGCGGAGTAGTTACAGACTTTGCAGAAGGCGCTGCTTTTTTAAAGAGTAGACTTTCAATTACTACTTTTTTGATCTTTTTTAGGATTAATATAAAAATACTTTAGACAGCCTGATAGCTCAGTTGGTAGCATGTCTGCCTTCAGAGCTGTAGGGCGTGGGTTCGATCCCCACCCAGGACAAAAATGTTGGTGACGTACATCGATGTTTGTTCTGTGTCTGGGTGTAGTATTTATTTATTACTAGCTGGCCCGTCCCGGCTTCACACGGGGTTAAATACCCACTTTAAACCGACTTCAAAAAAAGGAAGTTATCAATTCGACACATACGTATGTAATATTAGCTGTGCCTCGTGGTTCCACCCGCGTGATGATGAAAAACGGTGAAGTTTATAGTAAAAAATTGCTTATAATGTTGTCTTCACTACCTTTAAGAACCAAGTACTTCCCATACAAAGTTTCATCCCGCGTTTTACCCCGTTGTCAAAAATATTGAAAATTACTTTTTTTTAATTTTAAATGAATTATCTAAGTATTAATGCTCATAATTATAACTTAAAAAAGAAAGACCTTGTTTTATAAAGTTTAATCACCCGCTTTACCCCATCTTTAAATCATCCCTATCAAAAAATATTAAAAATATCATATTTTATTTTGTATGAACTACCCAAACAGGTACCAATTTTCATCACTATATTAATTTCAAAAACAAAGAAAGTTTCATGTAAAGTTATATCCCCCGTCCATCCCCTTAATTCAGTCCTGTCGCAAAATCCGTTCTTAGCTGACGTCTCCTACACTAACTAAAACTAAACTACCTACCTACTAAACTACCTACCTGCCAATCTGAAAGCTAAAAAAAGCTGAAAAGCTTCAGGGATCAAGTAGTTTTCGAGATTTCGAGTTTAGTCAGTGAGTCAGTGATTTTCGCTTTTATATATATAAAGTAATTTAATTTATATTCCCTCAATTTACGACGCTACAACTAAAAAAAAAAAAAAAAAAAAAACTATGCTGTCGAACGGGATAAAAAGTATCCTATGTCCTTCTCCTGGCTCTAAACTACCTCCCTGCCAATTTTCAGCTAAATCGGTTCAGCCGTTCTTGAGTTATAAGTGGAGTAACTAACACGACTTTCTTTTATATATATAGATAGATAAGTATGTATTTACGAAAAAAAATAGTATATAAGTATTCTATCAGGTATCTGGTTTCCATAATACAAGCTTTGCTTAGTATGGGGCTAGATGGCGCTGTGTGTAATAAATGTCCCCCCAATATTTATTTTTATTTATTTATTTATTTTACTTAAATGTGCCTCTCCTGCGATATAATAGTGGGTATTGCATTGCAGTGCTTCTTCATGTTATCGAATTGAAAATGCTATAAAGCCCTGAATATTACTGGAGCCGTTAAGAAGTCAATAACATAGTTATTTGCTTTAATACGTGTAGATAAATAGAAACTCTAAAGAAAATATAATCAATCAGAGCACAGGCAGAACGGCAGACGGCTAATTATATAGTTTACGATTCTTACGCTCATTATATCTGAAGAATTTACAAGCTTTCTGCGTTTTTATTATAGTTTTCTTAACTGATCACTACTTAATATACTTTTTTTAATATATTTTTTATTACAATTAAATTACGAGACGGGCAAGACGTTCGCCTGGTGGTAAGCGTCACACCTGCCACTAACAGCAGCAGTGCCAGAATTGTGAACTTGCGAACACAATCCTGTGCCGCACTGCACTGCGCTCGTCACCCTGAGATATTAGATGTTAAATCTCTTCATACCCAGTATCTCTGGTTACTGGTACCTTCATGCTTATTAATACTTAGGTTGCCATCATCACCCACCCTATTGAACTGCTGCGGACATACACCTGTTCTAATCTCAGCACAATATTTATTTATGACAGACAAACAAAACAGAATACAGTCTTAAAAGAAACAAAATTTAATAAAGATATAATAACAGTTACGAACTAAACTATATCCCAAAACATGTATACACACATCAAAAAGAAGAACTTATATAATTAGATTTAATTTAATTAAGTAGCTAAGGAGTAAAAACATAATGACACTAAAAATACAAACTAGTTGTATTTAATTGATAGCCGAGTAGCCCGATGTACGGGCAACGGATGTGGGCAGTGCGCAGTGACTGCATTGGCCCCTGCCCTCTCTGCGTCTCAGGCAGGGTGTTCTACGCTACGTTTGCGGATTCATGTTCTCCATCCTAGAACATGTTATCGCAACAAATATGACTAGCCTACCTACCTACTGCTACATCAGCTATGTAACGGTAACTTTGGTTTTCTGACGTATTAAGTACTTCGTTCCGGAAACGGATATAGAAATGTCGAGCTTTAGCTCTTTTCCTGATCGACTTTAAGCTTGTCAACTGGGGGTCTAGACAAGAACCACTTTCTGTTAGCGTTAACGCCTGCGGAAAGATTAAAATTTTATGAAAATGACATTAGCTTGAGAAATGTCACGTGACTGCTAATGACCCCCAGATCAAACTTTATTACTACTAGTAGTTTACTTAATGCTTGATTAGGTCCAACTAATCCTTTCAAAGTAAACCTAATTCTACGAGTGAGCGGTATCCTTGCCCCGCATTCAAAACATCTCACTCCGGCTCGAATCAGTTCACCGTCAAAGGCCACTTAATAATTAATTAAGAATTAACATCACGTCTCGATTATACTATCGACACCCGCCGTCGTGACTTCGCTCCGGCCTTGTTCTGACGTTTAGATTTACCGATAAATACCACCTCTCTATGCAGCTTAATCGATTTATGATCGATTACGATGAAAAGTTAATAAGATTGCCTTTTTAACTTCATTAACATAGAGTTTCAATAAATCACGGATTAGTTTTGTTTATCAATTTGGTAAAGTTTATCTAGCAAATTATAATTATAGTGTTTCCTTTAAGATTACACTTAACTTATTTAATTGACTTTATTAAATAATAATGTATAGTATGCCATTGAAAGGTCATTAGGCTCAGATAATTGTACTATGCTCATAATATCAACACAGTTTAATATCAGGACAGTTTAGACGTTTTCAAGTGTAGCGAGTATTGACTTTTTTGCAGACGTACTTTTCATAAAAGTCCTTACTCTACACACATAGTTTCTAGTTTTAGTAGTTATTTGATTTGATCAAACCCAAGAGCTAGTAATTAAGTCATAGTCTCATTTTTGTTTTATTTATACGGGAATACTCACGTTAGTCTATAGTCGGAGTATCCGATTTAATTAAACGTGAGTATTCCCGTATAAATAAAACAAAAATGTGTCAAAACCACGTCAGTTTTCATAATAAATCATAGTCATTACAACAGTAAGTAACAGGTTACTTAACTTCATTTTATGCTCTCCGTCCCTATGGGGTGCTTCTAGAATATCTCTTTCCCGATAAATATCAATTATTTTGAGAAGTTTACCAGACCTGTATAAATTATTATGGAAATGATATGTAAACCCACTTAATTTTCTAACCCTATAAAGAAAATAGTCTGCATCCCAGCTATTGGAAGTTTAATAAAATAATTAGAATCATAAGTCAATCAACTTGTTTAAGAAATGCACATTTCAAATTGTGAACATTATTTTGTAGGAGGTCTCATACATTCTGGTTCCAAATCACTGCGTCTAATCAATCATGTGAGAATGTTTTCCAATCCTTATATTACAGCATTCCTGCCGATTTAACTGATGTTATTTGTATATTTGTATTTGATGTGTCCGGTTCTGAGGCGCGTGCGCATCGTGAAAGTGTGCGCTAATGTAATTCGGCGCGGGCGCACGGAAAGCGGAACCGTTGCATCACTCGTCCAACTATCAACACTACACTACATGGACGATCAAATAAACATAATAAAGTGATAAAATATAAAAAGTTGATTGACCTAGCGAAGCTAAGGTCTCTGAGTCTAAGGGGACCAGTCACTCTTTGTTTGTTAATTTAAGCGACGAAATCTTTTTTGTCTATGTTGGCTAGCGCTTGACTGCTATCTCGCCCGATGGTAAGCGAAGATGCGGCGTACGGTGGTAGGTGGAGCACGCCTGCCCAGAAGAAACCGATTCTTGCCGACACTTGCGAACAGTTGATCTGATCTTTGTGAAATTTTGTAAGCAAGTAGTAGTGCTGTTCAAATATAATTATCTAGTTCGACTATGAGCCGTAAGTACTAGTCTAGACTCTAGAGGCTTGGAAGATTTTGGGGTCGCAAAGTCTCATTTCGCTGCAAACTACTATATTTATTTCGCGTAATGCGATTTTTGGCCAAGGTTACGTGCAATTTAGGTTCTAGTTATTGCCAACACCTTTACGTTATGTCCTGTGCTGACCCTCTTCTCCCAAAATAATATGATGTAATCATGAAGGTCCGACAAGAACTCCTTAGTCTATTATTCGACCTTTCTTTTCCCGTCTATGTTCATAGAATATAATCTCAAGTCTTATACAAAAAACAATGTTACCATTACACACGTGTTGGCCCAAAACAAATAGCGGCAACGAGAATAGTCCAGTTTAACAAGTCTCTACACAAAAGTGTGTCGAAGTGTTGCTCGTGACGCAACCGTCAGTGGATTAGGGAAGTGAATAAGTGGGTTACTTGCGGTTTGACTGTTTTAGAGGAAGTCCCGGCTCGGGTAACTGGGACTAGAGCGAGGAACAACACGCCTCTTAGGTTTTCTATTTCGTAGTTGCATGGTCCGAATTACAACACAAATTCTGCTAGGCTTGAAGCGAATGAATCGAACATTATTTGGCGGAAGTTCATCATTTATCATCATCATCATCAACAGCCAGAAAACATGCACTTTTGGACGAAGGCCTCTCCCTTTATAGGGGTCACATAATCCCTACGCTTGGCAGGCGGCTTGGGGATTGTTCACCACCGTTAGTTGAGAGGAGCTGCTGCCCGTCCTACGGTGGTACCGGATGCAGTTGTGTGTGGTGCTAAAGCGTGGTCAATCGTAGATTTACGAGGAATGTTGTACGGAAAGTTCTTTGTTTTTAAAGTTATAGTCATGAAAAATTGATATTCATTCAAAGAGGGGAAGTTGGGGGGCGGGAGTTGGTAGAGTCGGTAGATTCGGGGAATTGGGGGGGCTAAAGAAATTGCTCGGGATGATTTAAAATGGTGAATTTTGGGGAGCGGGCCGAATTTCTTTCGTACGCGGACGAAGTCGTGGGCGACCTCTAGTACATATATAAGACAAGTGCATGCGTTTGTCTCAGCATTCACTTGCTTGGAAAATTTACTCTGAATAAACATATCTGCCAATATTGGTGTCATCAGCAGCTTCCATACTTAGGTAGAATGCAGTTTTGCATAAAATAAAGATTGGGTCATCAATGTTCCACCTCGCCAGCCAAGTATCAGACCCAGATCCACAAAATCAGCCACCGAAACAACGGAAATAGAAATAATTTCGGCAAAATCACGACGCATTCAATAGTTTCTTTGTAGTCTGCAATCAATTCATAATCGTATGTATATGGACAGTAATTCTCCTCGAGAATTACCATATCGCAAATTGAATGAGCACATTCTTATGGTAATATCTTACGCTCAACGCGTTCTGCCGTCTCATCGTATTCATTTGGATTATCATCTTATGGTTACATGTTATTCAAATCGTAAAGAAAGTGCCAAGCTGTTTGGGTTTACGCATCTCATAAATTATGCTAAGTTTAAGTTCATCTTTACTAGTAATAAGCGTAATGTAAAGTAATGCATCTTTTCTGCTCCAGAAATTCAACTTTTCCTAATACATAATGACTAATATGATACTTATTCTACGTTATCAAATTAAATGTAGCGTAAGCTATCTTATTTTCACCGTCCCAAGAATGCAACATTGCCTTACAAAGACTAGTTGTAATGTTTCGGTTCAAGCTCTACAAGAAAGTGGCATCTGGTCTGTATGCGGGAGGAAAGTTGTTTATTTCTATATTGAACAAAAACTAGATGTTTTGATTCCGTACTGTAACACCGGTAGAGCTACACGCGGGTGTAACTCTACCGGTGCAGTACATTCTGTGGAATGCAACATTTACTACGGACTAAGGGACAAGTTGTCTGGTATAAAGAAAGAGATTTTAAAGAGATTTCGAAATTATCGAGAGATTTTACAGAAGTTATAAACGCTTAAACGAAGATTCAAAAGTACCTCAACTTGCTCCACTTTTCAGCTTGAATATAAATCAGTTTTAATCTTAATCATCTTAATCATTGATTAAGCATTCAATTTCATAAACTTAAAAACAATTAATTATTTCAACGTCTGATCGCCAAATTACGCGTGAAATTGCAGTCAATGAGCGTCATCACAGTATTTACAGTAGTGGAGATTGAATAACCGCTTTACTTCACGGTAGGCTTTGTATTCGGATTTGTGCTTGCGCTGGTCAAGAGAGGCGCTGCCGCCGCGCCGCCGCGCCGCCGTGTCACGTCCGTGAATGATCTACATTCGATGCGGTTTTACTCATTGGATCAGTTTTTTGTATAACGAACTTTTTACTTTAATATAAGTAAGAAAGCTTGCCAGTTATTCAATCGCTAAGCTGTAGTGTGAAGGCATTACTGTGTTTCGGTTTGAAGGGCAATGTTATCAGATAAATTATTGGGTATGAAGAGATTTGACATCTCACATCTCAGGGTGACGAGCGCAGCGCAGTGCAGTGCGGCGCAGGATTTTGTTTGCAAGTCTGCTACTGTTATGGGAGGCGTGATGTTTATCACCAAGCGAAGGTCTCGCTAGACTCGTCGCTCCAATGCAAAAAAATATATACCTTCCGGTGTTATATTATATTGTTTACTTACACAAAATAAACGTAGATGAAAATCGAGTCATGTAAATGAGAGATATGAGAGATATAAATCTGCATTTGACTAGAAAAGAAAAACACAGGCGGCAGGCGTATAGTAGGTATATATGTACATCCAGTCGGCTCCGATGGCCCAGCGTAGCGGGATACGGCACAATCAGACTGCAGAACCTATGTCTCCATTTTCAGAGTAAATTGTTTAGTTGTCTTTCGACAACTAGAAGATATGAAATATCTTCTCCACTCTAAACAAGGTTAGCAAAAAACACACATTGTTCTGTGCATAGGTACTTATGTGCCGGAAATAATACCGTCTAAGTAAGTAAGGACCTGGGTATGTCCTAAAACTGCATCCAGAACCACCG
Organism: Erannis defoliaria; assembly: GCA_905404285.2. Lineage (NCBI taxonomy): Eukaryota > Metazoa > Arthropoda > Insecta > Lepidoptera > Geometridae > Erannis > Erannis defoliaria. The sequence continues at coordinate 311,906 of FR990082.1, read as the reverse complement.
GAGGACGGGCAGCAGCGTCCTCTTAGTTAACGGTGGTAACACTCTGCTATCCCCAAGCCGCCTGCCAAGCGTGGGGATTATGGCAACCCCTCCTTATTAAGGGGAGGCCTTCGTGCAGCAGTGGACGTCTTCTGGCTGCTGAGTGAGTGACGTAAGTACCTGGTAAGTAAGTAAGCGCAAGTAGGAGAAAAAAAAAATCTTTAGCTCGCCTTTCTTCTTGGACGTGAAGAATGGAAACATCTACATATTTTCCATGAGTCAATGTTCATAATACCACAGAATAACGAATAGTACCCATTATACAAATCACAGTACTTAAGTATTTTGTATGTATATATGTGACAGTCGGCACTTAACGCAACGTAAGCGGATCCGGCCCGTTTAGGCAGATACGCGATCCACGGATAACCCTGTACGAAGCGCACGCATTCAGGGCGCGGTTAGAAAGCTAATTCAAATTCTGAACAATAACAGACCTTACTGTGCTGGCAATAAGAGACCCGTTACTCAATGGAACCTATTTAGTCGCGTTATGCAAGGATCCTAGTTTTGAACTGTGTTATTGCTGTGGATGCAATTATGTTCAAATGTGCACGTATCGCAAGTTTTATAATAATAATCGTAACTGGGGCAATTTTGCAACATGTGTTGAATACTTCGAATAGTAAGTTAATGATTTTTCCGAGATTCAATAACAATAAAATGTACCTACGTCATTTATTTTAGAAAGAGTCTCAAGTGCAGCGCAGGCGCGGACAATTTCTTATCCGTCAGAGTGTATAATCACTTTGTCGCGGCTTTGTATATAATCAATTATGTGTCACACTCAGTAGGTACTTACAATAGAATATAGAAGTAGGTATTTATTTTAATATTCAATTTTACACTATAAGAAAAAAATATTGTGGCGTGTTGGGCTGGTAGTAAGCGTTGGGGACGACTCAAGAAATGGGACGAGAACTAAGGGGCGAAGACGGAACATAGTCGTGCAACTTGTGCAGTTAAGACATAAACATGTTTAATCAACCACCGACAAGAACACGACGAAGAAGAAAAAAAACATACATACTCTCGAACATAGAACCTCCTCCTTTTTTGAAGTCATCTCACAACTCATCTCACAAACATCAGACTTCAAATTAATATGGGGCCACCTAGGGGGTAGGTATACCTACCCTTTCAAACAAAAAAAGGGTTTTCGGTGAACCAAAAAAAAATTACATACATACCGTCGAACATAGAACCTCCTCATTTTTCGAAGTCAGTTAAAAATAATAATGAATTAATGTCTATAAAGCCTTTTGGTTTAGTGGTTGATTGGCGATTAAATTGGGATTTAATACTTTCAAGTGACTGACGAGCAAGAAATTCGCCTGGTGATAAGCATCACGCCTGCCACTAACAGTAGTAGTGCCAGAATTGTGAACATGCGAAAACAATCCTGCACTGCACTGTACTGCGCTCGTCACCCGGAGATATCAATTTTAAATCTCTTCATACCCAGTAATTTATCTGGTAACATTGCCCTTCAAACAGGAACAGAGTAATGCTTGCATAGTACTGCTTGGCGGTTGAATAACTGGCAAAGGTGTGGTACTTCCCCAGGCGGACTCTGCAGTAGAGTCCTACCACCAAAAAATAGTTGGTACATAATTAATATCATCGCCTCTCCGACAGGTATAAGATAATGTACAAGATCATTAATCACAGCTTTATTCAATAAGCGGTCCACTCGCGGCAGTAATATCGTGATGATATCAATTTGTTATCGATAACATGCAATTTGAGATGCATCAGGCGGCTGCGGGGAGATGAGATGGCACGAGACAGATAATCGATCTGTCAGGAGCTACAAATAATGATAACGTTACCTATTCATTCGAACGAACGATTTAAGGAATAAAAGTTTTTTCGTATCAAGGGGCACCCGTTATAAATACTGTTGAATTGTATGTCCATGAGGTATGGAAGTCTAAGGTATTCATGAAAGCCTCAGCTTGCTGGCAACATCGCCACGTTCAATGATAAAACTACAAAGGCACCCAGAATCTTCAAGTTGATTTTTATTCCAAAACTAGAGGACCCCGCCACTTCGTCCGCGAGACGCCTCGCTCCCAAATTCTCGTATATTCCATACCCAGTGGTATGGAATATTACAATTTTTTTTTTTTTTTAATTTTTAATTTTTTATTTTTTTTTCCTTCCCATATTCACCACTTTAAATCCCCTCTAGGTGGACCGACGATATTGTGAAAGTTGCGGATGGATGCAAATGGCAAGCAGGTTAGAGGTTGTCGTACAGTGTGGCGTTCTAAGGGGGAGGTCTTCGTTCAGCAGTGGAAGTCTCGGGCTGATGTTGATGATGGATACGAGCCCGTTGAAAAGCAACGCAATTTTCTGATAGATTAATTGTATAGATACGATTCGACGCCGACGTCTCGTTCGTCCAGTATCGCAACAAATTTCCCAAGAGATCACCTCGTGCGAACATAACGCACCGTGTAAGCAGTCAGTGTGAGACGCTTCAGTTTCTCTCGTCATAACGCATTGGACACGCCGTCGCCGTCGCTGCGGGGAAAGCCGGATTAGATATAGTTTTACAGGTTCCGCAGAAAAACTGCACGTATCTAGTGAGAGGCGAGGAAGAAGCAGTTGATGCCGCACTATTATATATACATTATAATTATTGTATGTTCGATAAGGACGAGACTGTGGAGACGTATGAAATATTTGTATAACACCTTATTCTGTACAGTTTACGCAATAAATAAATTATGATTATAATTATACAAGTCTGAATCGTTATCATTGCACTGGCATTTATTGTTGGCCCTGGATTATTTTTAACAATTATTTTAGGAATTTATTTTATTAATTTACAAGCTTATGAATGCGAGACGGACTAGCGCGGAGTGTTCCGAAGTAGCTCATGAGGTTATCATACGTTTTTTTACGTTCTGTGCAGAATTTCAAAGGATAAACTATTAACCTTAGATTTCCTTTAAACACGTAGCCCAGGGGTGAAACTTTCTCATATTTTATTGTTCTCATACATATGTACTAGGCCAAAATTTAAAAAAAAAATTTTGTTTTTGTAAACGCCTATATGAAAAGCTAAGCATAATATATACGAGTAGATTACTAAAAAATCTATTGGTAATGTAACTTACCAGCACTCAAAGCGATGGCATCCTACGAACAAAGGTGAACTGAAACAAGGAGAAGCACTTGGTTAGATAACTTGTTTTGAGCTTGTAATATCAAAAATGTATCAGTTTTTCGCCTAACTTTTGCTTACTTTTTTTTTTTTACTTTTTTTTTTTTTATTTGGTTCAGGTAGGTAAGCTTATTATGAAAACTGACTTGGTTTTGACATATCACCCAACGACAACGTCAACGTGAGAATTCCAATATAATTAAAACAAAATGTGATAGCTTTTGTTTTGAGTAGTTTAAAGAATTTATCATGACTGTATTTGTGAGTATGACTATACTTAGTATCTTAGCCCATGACTAAGTATACATGCGCTATAATAATAAATTGATCACAAGTGGGTGCTGGTTAAATTAGACATCGTAAATAAATAAAATAAAGGGTGCGTTTTTTTAATACAATCAAGTGACGAGACGAGCAAGACGTTCACCTGGTGGTAAGCGTCACGCCTGCCGCTAACAGTACAGTGACTGTTTATTGTATTTTTTATCCCGTTCCATTTCTAAAGGGATATACTTTATAGTAAATCATCTTGTAGAGGTAGGGATGCTTCCTAGCTTCGAATTCCGTACACAAATGTACAAACTGTCGATGTTGTATTAGTTCGGTAGTTTGTCCATTTATAAGCACTATGTAAGTGGGCAGATCCGAGAAATAAAGCCCTAAATCAAACGAGACCGGAGCTGCAGCTTTCTCCTGCCACTGCCTGTTACCTGTGATATTTATACTAACGATGGACTAATGCTAGCTTTCCTGGTTACACTCCACTCCATTACAAGTTGCTGATAAAGTTAATGTATCGTCATCTTCTTTCGTCAGTTATCTGAACATTTTTCTCAAAGTAAAATAAAAATCAACCCTGATACATGCCATCATGTACAAGGATACTTAATATCTACACTAGAAAACCTAGTCAGTCGAGCGGCCTTCACCTTATTTTTTTTGGCACAAAAAGAACATATTTTTTTTTCAAATATTTTTTTTCATTGCCTCGAACACGTCGTGAGTGTACGTGGTGACCCTCAAAAATTATCCTGAACACTGTTGTAGTCTATGATTATAAAAACAGACGTGACGTTGTGTAATAATGTGAATCCAAATACAATACAATTTAATAGCTAGACCAGTATTTGATTTTTGATTTAATATTATACAATCCGAACCCAGCAGACCTCAAACAAACACAAAACTTCAGAATTAACTCAAAATAGCTCTACGACAGCTGGACTATCGGCTCGAGCTTTATGAAGGCCAATCTGCTAAAATATAAAAAAGCTAAAAGCCAGAAAAGCTAGATTAGGCACGCTAGAAAGGCAGGTGGCGCATGGCGTACCACCAGAAACACTTCGCAGAGTTCCCTGTAGCAAAATGCATGCCAACATGACCATAAATTGTGTAAACAACACACCGTGAACACATACGTCTGAATAACAAAATCTCTGAATCTCGTATTGTTAGGATTTTAAACGCTCGGTCGTTCAACATAACATGGACTACTATACTATCGCTTGGTCGGTATTTTTAAATTAAAGTGTATTCAAATTGAAACTATTAATTTTCTTTGAATTCAAACTAAATTAATAACGAACTTTGACGTCACATAATATTATAACAATATCGAGGATGGTTGCGGTTGACTCGCTTCCGTTCCCGATACCGGTAATCCGCAAGACAAGTCGCTCGGTTAGGAACTGAATTTACGTCTCGATTATGAATTTAATTTAAGTCTCCGGTTACCGAGTTATTGATAAAAAGTACTGATCTACAATAACCGAGCTTTATTACGGAGCTTGTCCACAATACATGATGACTACAAGTCTTCATTTCTAGTTTTATATCAGAAGTAACTAAGTAAGTATGTGTTTTCGTGTTTTATCTATAACTAGGTAGATACCTAAATAGATTAACACATTAATCTATTTAGGTATCGATTGTACACACCAAAAGTAACATAGAATTGTATAGAAACATAAAAAATATTATAATAGGTGGCGGTCCTATCAGTAAAAGGAATCCCTTCCGTCCAACTGTCCAAGACAGAGAGGATTCGAAGACGAAGTCGAAGATAAAAAAGCTATAAAAGTGAAAAATCGCACAACAATCTCATAATATAAATAAAACGTAGGACGTAGCTCCGGTTAAATATATGGCAAAGAAGCTTTCCACTTTCCTTTCAAGTTTTTCATTTCTTCCGCGACATCCTAATTTTTTTCTTTAGAACCCTAAATGTCCCTTGAGTCGCCCCGAGCACGCGCCGAGGACTAATTGGTCTTTCCCCGCGCGGAAACATGATAAAGCTAGAATATGGATACGTCTGTCTCGTTCTCGCGGGGAAAATAGAGTGTATAGACTTTTATCACGGCTCGCGTGCAAGGCGGGCTGATCTGATTTACAAGTTTTGTGTGTGTGGCGTACGAATGGGAGAAAAGCTGTTATGTTTGAATAAGTACACAAACAAATAAAATTGATGTACGCCATTCTTTCTATTTGTAAAAAGTAAGTATACTTATTGTATATTATATATTTCAATCTCTAAACCACATGGGTAGGTGTAGGTGGGTATATCCTTTGGTGATTGAAAAAAAGTAAACCAAAAAATACACTTTCGCTCGTATTTAGGTAAAGATTATAAAAACATGATAAAATGAAAAATTGTGAAGGTACATAATATTTATTATTTAACACCTTCTTACCTAACTCGGAATATCATTAGCATAATCCGACAATAACTTGAGAAAGTATACGTTGTCAGCATCCTATCGATATTAAATTCGATATTTATTTATTTATTTATTTATTACAACAGCAAAAATAGTATCATAACAGTCCTAGACCAATCCGATACTTTTGTTACAGATATGATATGATATCGATATCGTCGCGTCACTATAGGATTGTCATGGTATGCCTAATCAGAGAACTCGTTCCCAATAACTCGTCCAATACGATTGTAATAAAAAAATAAAAACGGATTAATCAAAAGTTAAAAGCACTTCCGCTAAATTATTTTTAGGGTTTTCATTACCGGTATAGTAAGTGATTTGGAAGATCAAGGCAGCAAAATTAATTTAAAGATCAAAGTCCAATAGTAAAATAATTAAATAAATATTAGGGGACATTTTACACACAGCGCCATCTAGCCCCATACTATCCAAAGCTTGAAAAACAGATTTAAAAAAACAAAAAAGTAGTGATAAAAAGTGTTCAATAAAACCCTGTATTTATTTATTATTATTATTAGATAAATCAAAATCCACATAATCACGCTATTTAGCTACTTATTTCGTAATAATAAGACACATATTTTTTCTTCTAAATCCGTTATGATATTATTTTTATCACAAAAGCTTTCTAAAACATTTAATATTTTGTTTGTGTACTAGTACTTCTTATCTTTGATAAATTTTACCACCATAATTATAATGCAAAGCGCGCGGTAAAATGGAAACGCGCCGCAAGCCGCCTTGACCGTGACGCGCGGTCACCGAGAGCGAGAGTTTCGAACGGGCGCCACTCGATACTAAATCTGTGCTAATGCAGGATCGAGTGAGCTACTAATAAGTAGATCTTTAGCAGGCATAAGTAGCCGCAACACTAATTCATAGGGTTAGTTAGAAAGTAATAATATTTTCAGACTCGAGAGAGTATTTTTTTTTTCGTATTTGAGAGTCGCTGAGCTAGTAGGATTGAGAAATAGTAGATTTTATTATGAAAACTGACGTGGTTTTTTTTCCGATTTAATTAAACGTGAGTATTCCCGTATGAATAAAACAAAAATAGTAGATTGTTACACAAGGGGCTAAAATGACATATTATATACGAGGTACACCCGAGCTTTGGCGAGGGAGTAAAGAAACCGAGTTAACATGGGGTTTAGCGCCGTGTGTCCACTCTACTTTTCACTACGATTGCGAGAAAATAAAATATAAATAATACAAAAATGCTTTGTGACTCTGACGGCAACAGATGGAATTTTTTTTATTTTCCTTTCTCTTCCATCTGCAAATTAGGCTCTCCATTCTCACTAGATAGTTATATTTTCACTGTTTTAAAATAAATTACGGTTACCCTACAGATTTAGCGCCAATGCCTTCTTTTTTAATTTCGTCTGTAACCACAACGCAAAGCACGATTCTACCAAACTCGCAGGCCACACAGAAAAGGCGTCGAGCGCGGACATGACACGGGTTTCATTCAAATGACATACTAAAAACATTGAAATAAGGCACAATTTAGGACACACCGATCGACGTCATTCGGTGTGCCCCTTATTTCAATGTGTTTATTACTAAATTTGAATGGAATGGCAAGCTGCCCGTGCCATATCCGCGCGCGACGCTAAAGAGATCGCCGCTTATAGTTCCATTTTCAAAAATAAAATGTTTTTTTTAAATGATAAAGTCAGTATTTATTTATTATATTCTACTTTTTTTTCTCTTAGTTATTGGCATCGCACGTTGTGCATTCTGCCAGTGTCAAGTTTATGAATTTTCAAGTATTTATATTAAAATCAAGTCAAATATGTCATGATATCACAGTCAGTCACACGAAATTAGTCATAGTCGAGTCCAAATCATGCCCTAGTAAAATTGTGGCGACTTTATTATGAGCTTCTACGGAGTTTTGAAAACAACACAAAAAGACATGTTTCACCACATTATATCACTTGCCCACACTCGTGCATGTAATTCAACACTCAATGAAAAAAACACCACCATTTTTAATCATTAATTCGCGAAAAAACACAAGTTAAGAAAATAATAGAATGCAACGACATGATTTTTCCGTGTTCCCTCCAAGTCGCCTATATTCTACTTATGAATAAAGACTTTTTAGTTTTTGTCATTTCGCGAGTTTTTTTTTTTAAACTTTTATTTATAATTTTTTCGTGCGCTTCTTTTACAGCCTGTTACTTGTTCATATAATGTACGTGGTTGGTAATTGGAAGTTTTACTAACAATATCCACATTACAAATTCAAATCACTTTTCGTCCCTAGGGCAAAAAAGATATCTTTTTTCCCAGGTTTCTTTTAATAGATTGATTTGATTAAAAACATATTTTTGTTTGTAGAACCAAAATTTCTTTCGCACAGATAAATTACATTAAATTACAATTATAAATTAACTTTTTGTAGTTGTATATTTGTAAAATTTTAGGCTAGCTAAACTTTGATAGAGTTTTAATTAGCTCTATTGATATAAATTCAATAACGAATTTGATGCTACTATTACGTATTATGATAACCTTAGTTTTACCATTGCTGAAGGCTGAACAAATGCCATCTTTTTAATAGAAGAATAGAATAGGGAGATATTGAATAAGGGAAAAGTTGCTTTTTATATAGGTATCTTTATTTTTCCTTTAGCATGAACTGCCCACACACCCAATGTTATAATAAACAAAAAACAAGTTTTGCCACTATATGTATTAGAATGTATTATTTGAATTCGGACATATTACAACATAGTGCATAATAAAATACCAACATTATAAATAAATCAGCATAATACCTTCGCGCCCCGACGGCGACGGCGCGAGCCTAGACAGTGGTAATGTTAATAACATTATAGATATTCGATGTTAGACAACATTATGGAAGACTACACTAACATGGAACGAGAGTGACGCGACGGATGGAAACAAGTTTTCACTTTCACCTGGGAACTCAAGAATTTTATGAGATGCTAATTCTTGTTTACACTAATAAGCATTTGAAATTAATGCTGAGTAGTTGGCACGAGCTACAGATGGTCGGGCTCGTGCCACCAAGGATGAAGCTATCAAGTGATCCAGGAGAGAAGCAAAAGAATATATTTTATATGGGACACTTGCATATCTCCCAGCTGATTACCTTGTTTTATTACTACTAGCTTTTTAGCCTATTAGGTTTTTTGATTGCCCAGTAATGTTGTCTGCGTTGAGGGTTTGATTCCCACCCAGGGCAAAAATTTAAGTGAGAAACATAGACGTTTGTTCTGTGTCTTGTAATCTGGTTGCTGTATGCATTATACATATGTAAGTATTTATTAAAAAGTTGCTTTATAAGTATTTTATCAACTATCTTATTGGAGGATCTCTCTCTCGTCTTGCTCCCATAGTACCTACAAGCTTTTTTTAGTTAGGAGCTAGATGTCGCTGTGTTAAAATATCCACCATTATTTATTATTTAGGTACACGAAACTGTGCAATATTTTCGAGGATATCCGCTGATACTTTTCATGGATTGCGCGCTGCAGGAAAGGGGAAGATTCTTATCTTGACTAGCACAGTCAATAATCGAATTTGTAATCGAGAGTGACTCTTCCATACCATAGTAAATATAAAACAAAACTGTACAAAATATGTTAGTTATATAAAGGCAGTAAAATGAAGTATTACATTAGGGAGAATCATTATGATGATCACGGGTGTACCAAAAGTTTCCATGAAACTCATTATAAACTGTAACAAAACAAGTCGCTGCAAACTGTACAAAATGAATAAAATTGTAGTTTCACTAACATTTGACACTAGATAGGTATCGATATAACTTTTAGGGAGGGCAAAAATCTTCAATGGCAGTGAATTCGACAACAAAAAACAAATTAATCGAACTTTCAATCGATACTTCTCTAAAGCTCTTTAAAAACTGTGAGTTTTTATTTAAAATTAACATAAAACTGTTAGAAATTGCACAACGTTACAAAGGTACTTCAAGCTAGTTAATTATGTGTGGTAGTTAGATCCCGTAGTTACGTCGATAGTAATTAGCCTACATTCCTGGTTTCGAACGCTGCCCACTAGCGAAGGCAACAAGTTAAACAAACACTCAAACAGGTATTCTATCTAACACCACGTGTCAGATATTATGTAAAAACATGTAATCGGAGGAATTAGTGGCACAGTGATACACTGACATCGCGCCAACAGCATTGAGAAGTGTTGATTTATCCAGTCAGGCCGGTTATCTCTAGTACATTTACAGAATTGATAAACTTGCATTTAGTTCTCATAGATCATAAAAGTACCTAGGTGTTTTTTATTACATGTATATTAAGTTGATTAGTCATAGTCCTCATTTTTCGAGTCTTAAATAATAACTTCACACATAATACCTACTTCGTATTCACTATCGATAAAGATTTAGAATCGTCGACAATTTGTACTTACATTATAATACTCTTCTCTAATTTTCTTGATATTATTATGACAATTTAGATATTGATATTTACATACTAAGGTTTTATCGTAAAATTGACAAAAGTAACGGCAACAGCAGCCTTTATTATTTAAGCGGGACTCTTACTATCAGGCTTGTGATTTTCTGGATTCGTAAATTTTTTCTTCGGATCACGTTTTATACCCCAATAAATCTCTTGTATGAAATGTAAACAAGTGAAATGTTATTGAACTTGTGAATGGGCTGAATGTGACCAAAGTCCCAGCTTTATGAGCTCCGGTGGCTCTCCAGTTACAATGCGTACTTGTTTGAATTCGTTACGGCATTGTTTCAAAACAATGAAGTGACAGTCCGTCTCTAGGTATTATTTTGTTAAGCTAGCATTATCGGGAGTTTCATTAATAATTCATTAATTGCTTATTGTTATTTGATTTATTAATTGCTTCACTAAACTAAAGAATTAATATTCATCATCAAGATTACGCGCGAATAGAAATAGCTCGTAATTTATTTCGATTGCCAATATAACATTATTTTAATCTTTTTGTCATTTTGAAATTACTCCGATCATGTCTTTGAGAGTTCACATTGATTCATTTCATAAAAAATAAAATCCCGGCCCGCACCGAACTCTAGAATGGAGATTAATTAACATTTCGCAACTCATACTCGATTCAATCGGGATAATCGATATATAATCGAGTGTGGCGACCGTGCGCAATCGTATTATACTTCAGTCGATATCTTTCGAAATCTATCGATAAACGAGAGTAAAGGAGACCGTGTCTAAACTCTGACCTCTATTATAACCTTTTAATTGTTTTAAATTAATTCAATTAGTTTCTCATGCCTTTTGTTGATTCATAACTGTTCGCAGTGTACATTCGATTGTTTTAATTGATTATGAGCGTTGTAGAGGTTGAATTAACGATCCATTTCTAATGAGTTGCGTGATACGTCATGGATTAGAACACTATAAAGGGTAGAATGACTATAATACTATATATATATATTTTGCAGCGCCCAAGATAAATATATCGATTCGATTGTAGTTTTTCTGGTTATTGACAACTTTCCTCTTATTAAAATATTTTTTTGGTTTTATTTAAGTTTAGGTGAAAATAAATTTATCAGGATAGTCAAGATTAAACATCTTGACAATTACGACAAACGACGAACAAATACAAAATCCTTAAATAATGTTATAGACCAATTAGATATCTTAAATTTTGGTAGATAATCACTTAAGTTAGTAAGTAATTAGATACGTATTTATACTTATACATGATACCCACAGAATCTAGGCAAACTGGCGTTGAATCCAAGATTATTAAACTTTACTTTACCTATATAGTAAATTAAATAAATGTAAGTATTAGCTTTGGCCTAGAGAGCCAAAATGTTACATAGCGATTTAGGTGCGTACAATTTTATAATATGACATGACTTAAACTCGAAGTTAGAGAAATCATTGACACTGTTATAATATCCCCTACAAAAAATATCGAGAGTAAACCACTGATCTATAAAAACAAAGGCGAGTTAGCGAGAAAACTATAATATTTATCAATACAATTGGAGCCTCAACTCAACCATAGCTTTTCAATATCAAAACGATATCGAATTTCTATTTTCTCGTCATCTGTTTGTCAACAGATTGAAACAGATGAAAAACCGATAGTAACTGTTATTATATCTTAGGCCCACGGGTAGAAATGTGAGGGCACGGAGCATGAAATTCGGAATTAGTAGAAAGTCAGTAATGATGCTGTTTTGCCCATTGGAGTCTTGTTGCTGCTTTATGCTGTAATCTTCGTGATTAACAATGAAAATAGCTAGAAAATGAGATTAATGTTTTATAAAAGCAAATTTCTCGTTCTCTTGAGATATTTCTTGACATAAAACAATACGCGTAGGTAACAAAAGTAATATGTAATGTTGGTTACATATAGATTTTTAATTTTATTAATGTCACCGGTATCCTTAGTTCGATATTAATTATCGACTACGATCATGCTACGATATAAACATTAGTGAAACGTGCGCCGCGGCCCGAGTCTCGGCGACCTTACATTTCTTTCGTTGCAATACGAGGATCGTTAATGTTAAACGTTGAGGTAATCACGACTTGTGCCTTGACGATCTAAGCTAACTACATACTTCCACGTCTCGATTTTTAACTGTTTCCAACCAATTAGCTGATATGACTCAGCGGTGGCACCTTATAAGCCAAATGTTGCGGGTTCAATTCCCGGCTTAGCAAAAATTTTATTTCTGGTATTTGCTGCTTCCCATTGTTAATTTTATTGTCTTGTTTACGAAATGTGTTTTTTGTGTGTACCTATCTGCTCGACATTGATGTCCACCTTTTACATACATTTATGAGTTTACTATTTACATTATCGAAAACAACATAAATCATGCTTGTAATTCTGCAAACGGTTTTCCGTACCAATCACCGAAGGAATCGAATAATGGGATCTCAGAAATCCTATTTCACGTCGTCCCTTTGCAAATCGCATCCCTGTTCGTAGAATTTTAAAATAACTACAGACATAAAATCTGGTTTATTTCCATCTCGAATTCATGAGCTCTTAAATAGCTTCAAGACGGTCCCAATTGTAGAGATACTCTTAACAACATACCATTTCAATTAAAGTACTTTGTCAAAGTGACCCTGGTTAATGTTTTGTTTAACTGGGTTCAAAGAAATTGCAGCTTTTACTGCGAGAAAGTACAAGAGAATTCTACAGTAGAAGTATCTACCTATGTTTGTGTGTGTATGTCTTCGGGATTGAAAGGGTGTAAAGTTTAGTGGTAGACTGAGGTGCTTCGGAGTAAATTGGAATCTGGAATGGGATATATTTCTCATTGCGGATGTTGTAGTACTTATATAGAGCAATTTCTTAGTAAAGTGTAAATTCTAAAATACTTACCTACTTAATATTATCCGAAGAAAGAGTAGACTACAGCAGACAATGAACTATCAATTACTAATTCTTCGGCGTGTCTTTTAATTTCTATATTTGTGTAAAGGAACACAAGTATTTTAGTTTTTTTTAAAAGTACTCTTCAATACTCATCCGAGTTGACGATTTGGTTTCGATACAGGACGTCCCGAAAAAAAAGGATATTCCTGTATTCGTGAGGATGTTATGATGGATATTCTCCTTAGTTCGCATTTGTAATATATTTTGATTCAAGTCATCCGTTTGAATTACATATTTGTGTTAAAATAAGAAAAAAAAACACTAAGAAAAAAAACAGGGATATCATTAATATTCTGGAGAAAACTAACGATATTCCTGTAACTGGAACTGGAGGTTGTCCACAACCTGTATTATTATTTAATTGCTATTTCAAAGCTCCAGTCAAATTAAATACAAAACTAGGTAAACTTAATCTTAATTCCACAATGATCTACTTTTATATTTTCTCTGTTTTATTCTTGGAAGATATAGCACTCTTTCTCCTCAACCGAAGAAGATTACAAACCTACAGTTGTTTATACTGTGGCTGCACTTCACATAAAGGAGCTATCCTATCATGTAATTCGAACATGACAGTTGTTAGCAAAGGCCAAAAGGTTAATTTCCCCGGTGTTAATTAGTCAATCATTAGCATTAATTATAGTAGTATAGCATCGTTATCATAGTCAAAGTATGCGCACGCGGCGCTCCGCCTCATGTATCCACGCTCCACTCCTCTGATAACGCTTATCAGTGTCGTCACGGCGTCTAAGCAAATGTGTTTTCATCCGATGAGGTTTCGCGGGTTTTGCAGGCGCCTTGTTACGGTGCATTGAGATGAACATTACGATCTCTTGAAGCTAAACAGAAGCAGATTATTGTATCACATGAATTCTCCATAAGAAATTGTAGAAGTCGAAACTGTTACATTAATCATCATTATGTCAGAGAAATATTAAAACACCATAAATTTATAAGAACATAAAATATGGTCAATCTTAATGCACCCTGTGGTGGTCTCGCCACAGAAACGCGAATTAAGGCTCTACTCTTAGATCTCTTCAGTGATGGTCACATTGTAACAATTTAGTCCGATCACAGAGAAAGGAGTTTCCATCCTCCGTGAGTCTCATCGACTGGACCATGTGATATTATTTTCCGGTTTATTGATTGGATAACTAATAGGAATCACTTATCCTATCATACTAGTTTTTTGTAGTGGTAGGATTCTACTGTAGAGTCCGCCTGGGGAAGTACCACACCTTTGCCAGTTATTCAACCGCTAAGCAGTAGTGTGCAAGCATTACTATGTTCCGGCTTGAAGAGCAATGTTACCAGAGAAATTACTGGGATGAAGAGATTTAACATCTAATATCTCAGGGTACGAGCGCAGTGCAGTGCGGCGCAGGATTGTGTTCGAAAGTTCACAATTCTGTCACTGCAACTGTTAGTGGCAGGCGTGACGCTTACCACCAGGCGAACGTGTTGCTCGTCTCGTCAAGATTGTATGAAAAATAACTTATTATTTTATATTAAAAACTAGCTGACGGACCGATTCACATATTTTTTTAAGCAATGGAGTGACTAGACCAGTGGGACGTTCGCCTGGTGGTAAGCGTGACGCGTGCCCGTAACAGAAGCAGAACCAGAATTGTGAACTTGCGCACAACATTCTGCGCCGCACTGCACTATGCGCTAGTCACCCTGAGATATTATCAAATGTCAAATCTCTTCACGGCCCGTATCTAAATTCTCTGGTTACATTGCCCTTCAAACCGAAACACATTATTAATGTTTGCACACTACTGCTTGGCGATTGAGTAACTGCCAAAGGTGTGGTACTTCCCAGGCGGTTAATACATGTTGTATGTGGGTGATTAAATTCCACAAGATTAATAGAAAAAGTCGCCCCTGTTCACCTGGGTGCTTTAATTCCAAGGTGAACAAAGGACACCAATAATGTCGAAACATATCACCCAGGTGATGTCTAGGTGCCATAAGTCCAAGGTGAAATAAAGAGACTTTAATTTCCACTTTGTTCACAAGGGTGAATTCACCCAAAGTGAACAAATTGGAATAAACCGACTCTGCGATAGAGTTCTACTAGAGTATGTATGTAGGACATGTGTTGAAGTAAATTCGAGTACTTATAACGATGTAGGTCCGTCGTTTAGTACCTAGACAAGATGAAAGCAATCATCGTCATCAGTCAGACGTGTCTGCTGGACAAGACGAGGCACAACTAGGAACATAATATTATGTTTCTTAAATGTCTTGCTGATTTCATGTAGCATTAGTTTTACCCGTGGTATTAATGTTACACCAAAATTATAAATTTACATGTTTATAATGTTTATTCTCCAACAATTTGTGAACATTTTGTTTTATTTATACGGGAATACTCACGTTTAATTAAATCGGATACTCCGACTATAGTTTCGATCACATCCGGTGACCGTTTTCAAAGAGTGAAAACAGAACTCGACGCGCGTGCGGCTGCGTCCTGTTTTGCTGTTTTGGAGCCGCACGCGCGTCGGGCTCTGTTATCACCCTTTGAAAAAGATCACCGGATGTGGTCGAAACTATACTCGTAGTGTCCGATTTAATTAAACGTGAGTATTCCCTTATAAATAAAACAAAATGTGTCAAAACCTCGTCAGTTTTCTTAATTTGCAGTTAATTTGTGAACTGTTGACCAATTTGGATGACATTTGCTACAAAGGTGGTCTACACTAATTTCTATCCATGAATACTTTTATTTTTCTGACTTTAACATGATTGTATAGCTTCCTGTTCTGAGGGGAATAAAAGGATAAAAACTTAGACGCTAGAATCTAGTTAGATATTAGAATTCAATAGGTTTTTTTTTTCAATTGGAAATAGATCACACAACGTTATGCCATTACGTTAATATACCTAATTATTTTATTTATATGATTGATAATTATTTTAAATTATATCAACTTATATTTTTTTATAAGAGTTTGTGAAAAAATGATATACGAAGATCCATGGCAATAAATCAATGAACGATAGCAATTCATTATTTAAACAGATGTTTATAGTTTAAATACACAGTTGTGCGTCAATTGAAATAAATAAATAATATTATTATTCACACCACACAGTTGGTTTCTGACGTCCGTGAAAATTCCTAATAAAAGTAATATTATACTTAAATAAAAGCTTATTATAATAGAAAAATTACAAACTTACACTGAAAGTGTCTGTCATAAAATTTGTTGCATTCCACTTTATAACTATCACTAACCACAGTTACAGCTGCATTAGATCGCTCTACACCGTCAGTCTATTAATAACATGACTGATCAAAATATTGACGAGTCGGATTGAAGCAGGACCGGCTTCGGCGTCGCGACGCTTGCTACTGTACTCTGCGTAAAATCAAGCACCACACGAGACCACCCTAGTTTCGGCTGTAGTTACTATGAGTACATCACAGATTAAGCAATAGCCAGTATGTCATTTTACGAGCTACGACGTAGTAGCTATTATTTAACCTGTGGCTACGAGCACATCTGGGAAAGTCGACGGTGTTATGCGAGAGGAAGCCAGTAAGGTCAAGTTCAGTCTTTTAGCTTTAGCGGTGAGGTCGGATATTCAGGTTGACTCGGCAACTGAATGTTGATGGCGGCCTTTAGTTCCGATTGTCATTCGAATGGAGCTTTCGAATGTGAATGTTCGATTTGCGCGTTAACTACTATAGTGTATTCTGTAGCCGTATAAATACGATTAAGGGAATTGAAGTCGAAGGGAAGTCGAAAACTACGGTTAATGTCAAATGTTTCTCACGAGGACAGCTGTATAACGGGATGTTGTAAAATAATATGCTGTATCATAGTGTTTTAGTTTTGATCAAAACTGAAGCACTTGGTCTTTATAGAAATATTTATGAATTTGGACACAGTAAACTGTTGAAGATCTGGGTAGTAGTGAACTGATACAGGCAAAGCATGGAGCTTACGATCAGAGGTGCGGCTTGTTTATTTCAACTTAGTCCATAGCGCATTCCGTTCATCTCGCGGAGTCTTTAGATGACTGATGATGATTTTCTGTTATCCACGAAAACCATAGAAACCTTTAAATTGAGAGGCAAAGTTGGAGCCCTAGGTACGTACGTTTAAATAAATAATATTCACTACCAATACTCACTATAGTTTATTGGTGAACGATATTTGGTTCCCTCTAGTATTAATACAGCCACAGCATCCGCAGCACGTGAAATAAAATCACTTCCGTCTCTCTCAATCTCACCCTCTCTCCCTAAGCTGGAGAGGGACAAAAAATACCGCATCGCGCAAGTCTTTCACCCGTACGAAACGAGAGGGGCTGAATGGCTATAATCAATAATACATTTATTATTATGAATGGAACAATAATCAGTAGTAGGAAAACAATAAGAAAGGGATAGTGGGGTTAATGGGGAAGCTGTTTATACGTGTCTAGATATAAAACAATAGAAAAGGGGAGCAGCGGGCGAGATAGTCACATTTACCTAAATATTTTCTTTACTTTTGACAGTTTAGTATGATATACTTAAATAGCCTATGATGTTAGATATTTATTTAGATATAATCCTAATTAAGAACTAAGTACAGACCATATAAATAATATAATTTATCGCTGAGAAAAATATCCTCTTCTTAGTTTTCCGTCAAAATACAATCTCATATCGCTCCATTCTACATCTCTATAGTTTAAAAGATAAACAAACAAAGGAACTTTTAAACACTTACATTTCTAACCCCTTTAGTTAAACTTATTAGATACCTAACCCCAAAAAGTAATAAATAAACAGTAATGCGATAACCACACAAAACCCTGTTTAAATTTTCAAGTCCGTTCCCACGGCTATTCCACTTAATGTAAATCTATGGATTGGATCCTTTTCAAGTGGACTTATCGTAGCATGGATTGGTTTCATTTTCAAGTACATTTCGTTGAATCTCGAAGTGCAGGTGTATCGGCTCGGCGTTAGTTTATGTCAATGAGCGTTCTGAGCAATAAATATTCGCTTGACAACGTTAATTAAAGCCATTATCTGAACTACAATCTGCCCACATTGTAGGTTCATAACTACCAGAGCGACAGCAATTAAAAGAGACAACGCGATAAATATTAATCCAGGGACGTTGCAGAATGATATCATTCTTATTCACATGTGCTGAAAAATACTGAATATCGTAACATTTTATTAGTATGACGCTAGATAGTGCGCTAGATCCTCCAAGGTATGACGTGTAGGCAAACAAAGTACACGGTGTAAGATAGTAGATGTAATGAAAAAAATATTCTTGTTGTGGTCGTTATATAGGTATAATATAATAGTAAATTCTCATTATCTTTTCATCACACTTGCTCGTAAAGTGGATCTTATTGCATCGGTTTTAGGCTCATAATCCAAGCTATTACACACGCGTGCTTTTTACTTTACATTACGGCACTTGTACTATAATAGGTATAACTCGGTAAAGTCAAGTTTGTACGTGACTGCAATTAGACGTATGTATACGAAGGACTCTTAATATAGCCGGGTAATACTTACAGTTTTTTTGTAATACCAACAAAGAGTTCTTATGCCGCTGAAGTAAATGTCAACCTGCGCGCGCATTGCTGGTTTGGGCGCCATTTTCCGCAAATGTTTGTTGATGTTTTCACTGTGTGGTTGATTATTATCAAAAAAATATTGTTTTTTCCTCGCAAGTGTGACGAAAACAGTCGTATGGAACTCTTGTGCTATTAGTCATTACGCTCTCGGCTTCCTTATCGCGCTCGCCTGCGGCTCGCGCGCATAATACCGCCTCTAGTGTAATGACCAACATAGCACACTCGTATCATAATGTACTATAATAGTATTTGCTTTTTTATTCATAAAAGGTTTGCGTTTGACCACATCTGCTGTTAAGCAACAACACATGCGGTCTAGGATGGAGCACTGCTACCTAGAACCTGTTCACTTACTCTATATGTAGTAGTATGAACGAGTAAAAATTTGGAAGGAGCAAGTATTTTGGAAGTTTCGGAAAAAAATTGGGAATTAGCTCGTATCAACTGCGTAACAACGTACCTGTTTGTTTAGTGAGTAATCCGTCAAAAGAAACAAAATGGCGATGACACATCATTTAAACAATCAATTGGATAATATTGTTGGATTAATTGTTAAAATTTGGAATGTACAGAACATCTGGCAGAAAGTCACCTGAACTGTTTGTGGAGCAGAAGTTACGGCCTGACTCATGGCCCGTGAGTGACTCATCGTTTGCGAAATATATATTTGAAAAATAATGAAATCATTTAATGAATTTCAGTCACGCAGTTTCCAAAGTAAATATAGAAACAGAGAATTCCGATTAAAACTCCTTATAAGGAAATTATCGTGGTATGCCTTCTTAACCAATGGATCAATCCTACGTGTTATTGATTAAAAGATACTACCTATTAAGCAAAACCGCGAGACACGGACCAAGTGCACAAGGGAAAGGAGATCTACTAATATGGGTAATATGGGTAATATTGCAATACCCATATACCCACATGCAATGCAGTGTGTCGACTGTCGACACTGCCTAATGTCTATTGATGACGATAACAACATTGACAACATATCTCGCTAATCTAGATTAATTGGTTTACTTATAATAGATTTTAAAATATAAGCTGAAAAAGTTTTATAACCATATATACAATTCCAAAGTAAACAATAGTACATGTATACATAACAGTCTAGAATTTATAGATAAATAATTTATTGTTTTAAATCAAATATACTGTCTTGCTACTGAGGTTTAATGTGTTTACTGTAATCAGGAAAACAGGTTGCCTTGATACAGGCTTTGCCTAGTAAGGCAACCATCAGATATATTGTTGTTTGTTAGATAAGTAACTTGTCAATAAAATTATTTTCATTATTTTTTTTTTTCATTTTCATGTGATTCATTGTACTACATGTGTTTTTCTATGGTTACTTTTGTATTGGACAGGCTAGGCGTTAGACCACTTTTAAAACTCATCCGAAATTAAGTTACTATGTGATCAAGAATGTTAATATTCGCAAATAAATATTGCGTCATATATGACTATCGCAATATTTGTTAAGTCAGTCAGTCAAGTCAGTCAACATTATGTTTACTTTGTAACAAACATCGCGATCATGATGCAGTCCGATGTGAAAGCATCGAATGGACAAATATTTACACTTGATATTATGCTGATCGCCACTTTCAACTCATTTTAACTCTCCAACGTTTCTTCTTAATTTACGTATTTCAATAATTTCAAAGCAGATTATGTAAAATTAAAACCGTTTTTAACGTCAATATCCTATGTCTTCAATTTGGGCTTTTGATATTACTCCCTCACTGTTTAACAAATTTTTCACCAAATAGCAGCTACCACCAAATTAAAAAAACACTGGCGAATGCTCAATTTGCGATGACATAAGACCCAAGAAGCACTTTTAGTGCGATTGATTAGATCGGATAGAAGCCACCAAAGTTAGGTATATTAATTAGCTAAACTACTTAATGGATTTTATACAAAAAAATATTCTATTCGCGCTTATCGTACAACGTAACGTGGTATTGTGTTATATTATTGATATTGGTAGAACAACTTACCAAATTATAAGATCGAATGTAACAGAAATCTCAAAAATCTCCAAAACGCAGGCAAAATTGAAGCGTTGAATTACTTGTACACTAAACTGACTGGACTAAAATTATTCTGGAACGGGTCTATATTTTCGGAACACAAAATGCCCAGTTGGGGGGTTTCTGGTCAATCAATCCAGATATTTCTTTTACATCATTAAAATCCGTGGAGACACTAGTACACTCCGTTAGTAAAATCACACAAATAAAAAGTGTGGCAGCTGATGTTATTATCGCATATATTTAGTGATAAATTAGCACCTTTAACACCTTTCACCTTTGTTGGAGTAACATTTAAATAAATAAATTAATCACCACTTCTTGCTTATACTAACAATTTTATTTTAAGTAATTAGGTGTAATATTTATACCAGGGAAACAGGATAATGGCGCCCTACCCTCTATAACCCCTACGTAACACAGCCCACCATACAAGTCCTAGGAAAGCAAAGGAAATGTATTCCTATACCCAAAGACCGCCGCAGAGCGCGGATACCCATTGAAAATACACACAAAGCTTACTTTGTTTATGCAACGAAACTTTTTCGTCGTATTGCACAAAGTCATAAAGTCCATAATAAACGCGGCTCCTACTGGGATCTTTTGTTTGAAATGTGCAAAGCTTTGATCGGTATTTCATCGAGTTAAAGTTCCGTTTTGAATAGGTTTAGTCGCAGACTGCGGGGCGGTCTTCGTCTAGACGTGCGTAAACATTAAGTCACAGAATAGTTGATAGCGGTAGTGTAAAATTTTGCAAGTTGGCCACAGAACAAAAT
Source organism: Erannis defoliaria (assembly GCA_905404285.2). NCBI lineage: Eukaryota > Metazoa > Arthropoda > Insecta > Lepidoptera > Geometridae > Erannis > Erannis defoliaria. The sequence continues at coordinate 290,116 of FR990082.1, read as the reverse complement.
AAACAGACTGGCAACTTCAAAATAATAGCACTGCTCTGCTATGTGTGAATGTATTTACCCTATGTTTAAATGACTGTTCCAGTTTTATTCGAATTTATAAATTCGTTTGTCATTAATTATCTTTTCTGTTATTGAAAGTACTTACTTTTAACATAGCTAAAATTTGCTATGTACTGGTTTTCAAGTATGATCGTTTTGTTCATATTTTATATATTAAAGTAATTCTGTTCGTTTCTTTATCTGTCTAATAATTCTGATATAGGCTCTGTGGTGGTACTTGCGGTGGTAGAATGCATTTAGAGAATTCAGTTGACTCTGTATTTAAGGGCCGTAAAATGGACGTTCAACGTTTTTCAATTCGAAAAGTACACTGGAGTGGTACTATAAAGTTAAAATCATACATCGTGCATCGTAACACAAAATGTCTAAGCTTTATGACATCATATCCGTAACGGAAATGACGTCTCTGAAACACAAAATCTTACAGACTGCCCAGCATTGATCAATGAAGCTTCTCTTCCTATTTATCCGATCATACACAGGCGGCTACCAGGAAAGCAGATACGCTAGGAGCTTTGATCTCTACTGACTGACGACTGACTATAACCATCTATGTTGTAAGTGTAATCCTATATACATCGGGTTGTGATGCGCAAACTGCATTGAACTACGTAGCGTGTTACTTATTCTGAGATTAAACTACGCGTGAACTCATTAACTGTTTGGGATATTTCAGTTTGTTTACACTCTCCAGGCGTGTTCTACGTGCAGTTAACAGCTAGAAGATTCAGTTTATAACAAACTGAATTTTCTTACATTAGCTCTTCACTTTACGTAAATAAAGTAAGGTGCTAATTACTGGGACAGATTATAATTTTACTTATAATACGTGTGGATATCATAATTATGTTGTAGATGTATAAATTCCATACACAAATTGCCGCATGCAGCATGCTGGGTATACGTTGCCGCGTGGCTTGAACGCTTTGCTTCCTTAGCTTTTTAAACTTCTGTAATAGATAATTCTAAGTTTTCCAATTATTTTACTAGAAGGAAAAGTAGAGTAAAGTAGAGTTTGTTTAAGTAAATAAAAAATGATTTCAGAGTGATGTCAACATGATCTGAAATAAAGAAATAAAAATGTAAATAAAATTTAAAAATAATGACGAGGATAGGTATATATATTTAGTTGAAGTTCTGAATTTTAAGTTTATCGTGTCGAAATCTCTCTTTTCATTACGAAAACGTAGAAAACTCGTCGAATGAGATCAGAATATATTTTCCAATACGTCGTCATATTCGCCATCTGTGTCTACAGCCCGCCTGTACTGTACCGATACTGTTTGGCCAGGTGATCGCTCCACAGATACTAAATAAAACAAAGGTATAAAATAGTATAAATTACAATTTAGTATTGTTTTACCAACAAGTTATAATGGGTTTTCAGTACAACTCGACCTACGCGGCTTCAAGGCTGAAAAACAGATACTTATCACCTGAGTAAAGTCAAGGGACGACCACACACACACACAGGTATGACATTGGAATGAGTTTAGGTTTCCTTTGGGAACGAAGAGCCCCTAAATACTACGAGCGACTGTTGACAAATAATAGAAGCAGTATTTTATTACATTTTGTGGAATTTAAACTTGTAGTAGGTACAGCAGTGTCTAGGACCTTCAGAATTTTATTCGTATTCTCATATTTTCAACTAAATCATTAAACAAAATATTTTATAGCGACCTTTTCATTTTATGATGCATATTGTAACAATCGCAATTGTTACATTTCAATGCGTCATTCCTGAAGTTGAGTTCCCACGATGCCACGTTATTCCTGCCTGCCTGCTTGAATATGATTCTGAAAGATCACCGGTGATGATCCAGCCAGTCTTCTGATGGGCGGCTGTGAGTGGCATCTGGCGCTACCGTGGGTCAAATAACGCGTTAAATGATTGGTCCCGGTTGTTTGTTCTATATTTCTCGAACAACAACCGTCATAAACCATGGTAGAGGCCTTGCGGGCGCACATTGACATTAGGGCCTGCCACTTAGCCTATACGAACTTACGTTTAATGACACTCTAGTCAAATTACATGGCAAAAGTTTACTTATACTCAGTAGTATTATGTAATCTGTGGTAATATGAAGTGAATCAAAGCAGCAAGGGTTCTCCTGTTCTAACAGAACCCTGACAGCGCCGATTCTGCGAGAGTGCCCTTCACGTGACGCCCCGACGGCGACGTCTGGCTGCCATTCATCCCGCACAGCACTAGGTTGCCAACACGGGGACAGGATAGTCCATTAAATAAAACAATTAAGGCTAATTAATTAGGTAGTACTTTTATTTCTCCTAGAAATAATTAACTTACAGTTACAGGGCTAATGAGACTCACCATCCCACGTCTCAAAATAATGGTCGTCAATACAGTAATGCTCAAGACTGTTATGTTACTAATAGTTCCGAGTTCCACTGCAGTGCCGATGGGCATAAGTACTTAATCTCTTACCATCAAGCGAGCGTCTATTGCTTTTTGCTAAAAAAAAAGGTGTTCTCCGCGGCTTCTTATGCGTAGGCTTTCAGATAAACTTCCTACCCCCTTTAGATTCCCTTAATTCTTTCATGTCGCAAAATCCTTTCTCTATACTGGCAACTCCCAGTTATATGCATTCGAAAAGAGCTCTTTGGCAGCTCTACCAGTCTACCACATTAAATTAAATATCCCTTTTTATCCATCCGCCAGCCTGGCCCCCAGTCGAGACATGCATTGTGCAGACTGCATGTCCACATGCACAGCGGACTGGCACACACACACACACACACGTGCATTGTGTGCAATAAGTAACACAAACCAGTATAAAAACACTCATGTTCTTTAAGGCACTCTTCGGGCGGTGATCCCATGTTGGATTTCCAGTCTATTAATCATTCACTATTTTTCTATTTATTTCCGCTTCCTTTTTGCCATGAAATACAGTTCCTATTTACCCAATAGTCCAGAAAGAAGGAAATATTTCATTCATTGTCCTCCTCGGTGTCTTGATTATCTGTTTAAAGTAGGTATCGTGAAGTGTTTAGTACTTACCTACTATAGCTCAACAATCCTTTACTTGTCTGCACATTATATTAATGAATCCTTTAAATCCTATTGTTCAATCGTAAACCCAGATGAAAATGCTCTGATTGAGACTGACTGCGGTATCCTGCCATTAGGATTATTCTGATTAAATACAAGAAACTTAATGACGTTGTATTTGACTTGTGTTCTATTATTCGTTGGAAAAATCCATTTCGATGGATGTTAGCACTTAATATGCACACTTCTCCTATACTTCTTTGATCCTGCTAATTCAGTAAAATAAACATAGCTACGTAAAAAATCGTTTCTGATTAGTAAATAGAAAATACTTTATAATAGGCTAGATGACTGTTTTTTTTTATTGTCCTATTAAAATGTGGCCCATTTTAATATCATGCTACGCAGAGAGGCGAAACAGCAAATCGTGACGTCACTTGTCAGGACGCCATATAAATTATATTCTGACAAGTAAGGCGTGACGTAATTTTTTGTTTTGTGGGAAAGGGACAGAGTTGTCTCAAACAAAAACTTTAAACGCTCATATATCAGAACATTATTAACCGATTTAAATAATGTTTTCAATTACCATACTATATTTACTTAAATTCTTCATCAAAGCTATTGGTTTCAACGGTTTAAACATCAGTCATCTACCCTAATCATCAAGTGGGTCTCGTCGTTCTGGTCTAGAAATGTGTAGCTGCCCCTTATAGAATAATAAATTAAGTAAATTAATAATAACTTTAATCTATATAAAGCTATAAAATGACTTTAATTCAATTACAGTTATCTAAACAATCATAAATTATCCAATCAGCGTGTAATAGAGACATATTAAAGCCCAGGCTCCCGCAGAGCTATTCATATTTATAATGTAGTTTGGATCAAAACATGGCAATGTTGACTTTATACGGGCTCTAATTGAATTCAATAGTCAAAAGTGAGAAGCGAATGCTGTCGGGTCTAATATGGTGGAAGATCTATAAACTCTTATTTGGACAACCATCACAACGTCGCAAACTATTTGCAGACTATACAGGGTTAGTTCTAAACAGTTAGCATCCATTTAAGGGCATATTCTGTACATCAAAACAAACAACTTTTACTATGGGGCCAACATTAAAATCTCAAATCGAAATAATATCAGCTGTTCCATACAAAAAGTTAAAAAGTTGCTAACTGATTAGAACTAACCCTGTATTATCACTTTGAGCTAGAAATAGTCTCGGGTCGCGATTTAAATATTAATTTCACAGTTTTTTATAAGTTTTTACGCTAATTTGGAAGCAACGGTCATAACTATTTAGCCTCTGTGACCGCATAGATCGGTTCCCTATATTAATTATTTTAATATCTAGTGTTTATTTTTCCGATTGTCTTATCCTTTTATTTTAAAAAGAGATTTATTAGAGAAAACCTGGTCAGATGGGGCTTCTCAAATCGAGAGGAGTGTGTATATATGGTGCTGCCGTCCAGCATCTTTTCTATCATAAGTGTATTTTTTTTTCGTGCGGATTCCATATTAACTCGATAATATGGAATCCGCACGAAAACCACCAGCTTCCAGTACTCCAGCTTGCTGCGTACCAAGGCTAGGTTATAAGGTTATAGTCGTCTGACGCATAACAAATCCTAGAGACTTGAAAGCTCCACTACATATATTCCCAATAAGTATGTTTATTGAATGTGATTTCAGCATCCAAGATCACTCCCAAGTCTCTAATTTCCATAACGCGCATTGACACGCATATATGATAATGATTTGTATTTATAATTTACCTACTCTAGATTTTTTTAATGTTGGTAACCACTGCTTCGAAATTATAAATGTTTCATTAATTAATCATGCTGTTTACACATGTTTAGGCGCATAGCCTGGTTCGAAATTGTACCTAGCTAATAATGTATATGATTTAACTATGTTCTGTTCTGTGTATCAATAAATAAAATAAAATAAATCTAGTATAAGAAATTTAGATTTCTCTTGCTAATACAAAATTTCTTAACAAGAATAAGCCCAACCTTACGCGATGAAAGGCATACATTAGCAAAATATTAATAGCACCCTTCACAGTTGAACAGAGTTATTTCGGGGATTACAGAGGAATCCTGTCTTCGAACCCCCGGACTCTGTGTGATCTATGTCCTCTAAGATATCCAGGCATAAATCGAATAAATTAATCAATTAATTATAAGCGACAACTAAGACGTTACTAAGTCAGATATTAATATTAAGCAAGCACTAAGATCTTAACCTTGTTACCTACTAAGTCGGAGATTAATGGTCTAGATTTGTACTTACATTACTGATTTGTGAGTATTTCCGTTGCGCCCGTTATAAAACAGAATACGACACAAGCTCATGTAGTAATTTATATTCATCTTTCACCTTTCAGTTCGATATGAAATCTGTAATTCCATTGCGGATTCGCATATAGATCTGTCTCGATTTTTTAAATGTATTATTTAGAATAAATCAATGTCTGATAAGTTTCCCTGCTTATATGGTTCCAAATGTTCAAATTAAATAAAACTGATATCTAAATGAGATAACGGTGACCAAGATCGATGCAAATTATTATTATTGGCAGAGAAGGATTTTTCAACATGATTGTCATAGAGAACCAAATTGCTATTAGCAGCAGAAGCGTATTCAAAACTTGACTTGAGCATCATCTACAGTTTACTTTTCAAAGCTTAAAATAATGACATTTCCATGTTTATACATTTACGAAACCGCCGTATTTGTAAGAAATATTTCACACATGCTTAAGTATTATACAAGTGAGCGAAATAAATATAAAACTTGCATGCCTCGTCACAGCACTCTTTCAAATAAGTGTGTTTGGTATGGGTCCTATAATTTATATAATAATTTACCAAAATCGATACTGGAATCGGAGAACGTAGCTATATTCAAAATAAAATAAAATAATCTATTTATAGTTAAGTGTTACTATACAATCCGGGACTTTATTGATGATAAAATAGTTTCTTTTATTTACATATAAATACATTTAGGCAAAACATATTTTAAAAGTACTGTTACGCCCTGCTTTTTGAATATGCCGCGTTTTTCTGCAACACCGGAGACACGGCCGATTCGGCCAAAAGCCGTGAGGGACCGGCCGTCATATATTTTTTCAACCAACTTCACACTTACCGTCTGTCAGTGTCAGATTGACACCGACAGTCTGTCGGGTTGACACTTGACAGACCTAAGTGTTACAAGTGGGAACATTGAATGGGAGAAAATTAGTTTTCCCAAAACAAAACCCACAGGAAAGATCACCGTCTAATTTTCTCGCTTCCCTCTCGTTGTCGGCGGTGATAGGGAGAATTTTTAGACCCACTCTCTTCCAAATCGGTCGCGCCGTGTGTGAATTCTACTGAACGCGGGTTACGTGAAACATTGGGAGTTTAAGTTGAGCGGAGCAGACAACCCTCGGATTGCAAGTCTATAAATAGCTCGCTGCAAGAATTTGTCGACCTATTTCTGCATTCCTGCGAGTCATCGCCTGCCAAATCAAGCCCGAGGTCCGGAAGCAGGTAACTACGCACTTTTGTTTCATCGGTTGCGTGAGGTGCCATCTTTTCCATTCCTGGTCCGAGCTTGAGATTGTGATCATTTGTCCCCAGGTAGGCGATGCCTTGCTTGTGTCGCAATCCACGACCACAATGTACGGCTGTGGTCCCGGGCCTCCCTACAGTATTTTGGGGTTGCCCCAGGTGAGGATCGCCGACTAATCGCGGTGCCACGTCGCCCGTCAAACGCCCTGCTAACGTCCCCAATTTATTTTACAGCCTTCCCGACGGCCTGAGCCGACCGAGCCGCGTCCTGACTTCGCTTCGCACGCGTGCCTTCCAACCCGTTTAAACGGTAAGTACCCACAGTTTATCCTTGATCAGTGCGGATGATCACCTCCCCGTTTAAGTTCGGAAAGTTAGTGAAACGTGAACGTGGCAATCCTGCCGCGCGGCTAGGCCGGCGAGACCTCTTCCAGGCCTCGCTACCGCTATCGCGTACCTCCGCCGTGGATCTATTTTAACTAAATCTAACTGGAGCCCCCGTGCTTTCCAGGGTTTTTTTATGATGGTCGGTACAAGCCGTGTACGGACTTCGTCTCGGGGCTGCCGCGTCGCTTCGTGCCGCTTCGCGCCGCTTCGCGACTTGCGTCCCGGCACTTCACCGGGCGCGTGTTCCGCGGCCGCAGCACGCCGGCTCCGAGCCCCCCGTACACCGCGTGCCGCCCGTGACCGCGTGTCGTCACGGCGACACCCCACTCCAGCTACGAGCGCCCGCTCCCGCGCGCTCGTGGATAACCCCAAGTAACTTCTCCTGTCTCTACGGATCGACAGGTGGCGCCCATTCTTTTCTTTTTAATTACGAACATTCGCGAGGGTTCGAGCACGTTAGGAGTTAGCCTACGCACCTCGACTTCCCGTCCGCTAGCCGGGTTAGTCTCTTTGTCCATCTCACCACGTTGGCATCAAGTAGGAATATTTTGTAATCTTAGTCTCTAAGAACCTAGGTTACCTTAACCTTATTTTTATCATAGACCTAAGAAAACTGTAAACGGCAACCGACTGTTACTGTAACTGTTAAACCTGAATTGTTCTTCGTGTGTGTTAAATTGGATAATAAGAATCATTAAAAAGGCAATCGCTACTCAGACTCCTATTGACTTTTCTTTTCAAAGCTGCCCTGAGGTAGGAATCGTAGGGTCTCAAATTAGATTTGCAACAGTACTTAAAATTAAAAATTAAATATAACATAGTGTGATATTTTTATTAGTGACATGCCTGTTACATATTATTGCAATATTTACAATTATTATATAATTTTATTAATTATCATATTCCTTAATAAATTTTTTTTATTCGTAGTTGTTGAGATTAGTTGCATGACATAATTTACATTAAATTTATGTATTTAATATTGAATTCAAAAATAATATACACCTACTCGTGTATTATAATTATTTTATGTTCGATAAAGACGAGACTGTTGTGACATGTGAAATATTTTTATAATACCGTATTCTGTAGTTATAAATAAAATAAATTATGATATGATTAGGAATCAATTTTGTATCAGTTTTTAAAACTCAGGTTTTGGATTGAACCAAACCTGTCTCTTTATAACCTACGGAGCAGGCGTTTTGCAAAACATACAGTCTTGTGATTTGTCACTACTGTAGTATTTCACACCCACTATTACAAAAGCTGTTCCTTTCTTCATTTGTATTTCGGGTTCCTCTCACGTACTGTTTGTTTCCGTAGGTTTAGTTTAAGCTTTGAACTTTAGTTCCTCCGACGACGACGGGTGGTCCCGAACAGAGGGGAAAGCATAAACACAGTCAGTCATAACATCATTACCGGCGTTCTCTAAGAGGCTTCCAGCATCAGCACTACTTTATTTTCTGTGGAATGCACAATTGGCAGGATGCGGGCAATAATAAAGCTCTTTCCGCGACCACTTCATTTTGTTTTGTCTATAGTTATGAGGGGTCGATTGAAGTGCACTCTCGTATTGTTTGGATTACAAATAGTTTCCCTTTTACGCTGTTATTCCCTTGCCACTTGTCTTGCAGTTTGCGTGTTTGTAATTTTTCGTTAAAAGCGGGTTAGAGTTTGATGAATGGATGTATTTTGGTTTATATTTCTGAGTATGAATAATGTACTCAAACATTATGTGTTTCTGCATTGTTCCAAGACGTCGCGTTTAATTTATTTTTAATTCTATACTAGTGATATTGGATTACTAAATTAGCAAAAAATCGCATTAACATAATTAGAAGGACATTGCCAGTTGCCACACACTCGTTTAATTGGACTTGATTTATTTAAGCTGTATGCAAAATAATGTAGTGTGTTGCATATCTATTTTCGAATTAATTTTGTGACTGAAATTTTTAATTTATTTTCTAAGCGATTGTGAATATTATGTTTCTCTTAATATTTACATTCGAAATTCACTAAAATTTAAATTTATATATATTTTTACGTTGACAGAGTTGTATATCATTTTATTTTAGATATATATTAATATTATATTCGTAATATATATATCGTATATAGTTTTCTAATTAGAAAGTTGATTATAGTTATTTACACTTGAACTTTATGTGTAAGAGTAACGACTCGTGGAAAACACACATCTGGTAATGGTATAAGAACCTTGCTTGTCGATTTTTTTAAAACACGGGTTGATTTTCCCCGTCAAAAAAAAGAAAAGAAAAGCAAAAAAGTAAAAATATGCAAAAGCAAGTCCCTTTATCTTAGTAATTATCGCCCAGGATACACCGCTTATTGTAGAGATGTGGAATTAGGACCCAATATTCCTCAAATGGTCTAGGTGTACAGGATAAACAGGATATAAATTTATCTAAATCAAAATTTTATAAAGTCCCTATAGGAATACCTACCAAAGCTTTTCTACTTCTGTTAGTATCCCAGGTGTATCGTACAAACTGAGGGATCACACGCGATGCTATTTCAAGGCATCCCCAAGTCACGGCTGAGTGCAGAGAGGAAGTGCGGTCGCGGTGGCCGGGACCAAAATATCAACATTCGTGGCGCTCTCTCGCTCGCTGGTAGCGGCAACGAGGCTTACTGTTGCTGTAAACATCTTCATAACAACTTGGAGGACAAACAAAGAATAATTCTTAGAAACTAGATAAAAGCTGGGTAAGGTTAAGTTAGATTAAACGTGAAGGTTTTTACTTTGATAAATGGACTTACTACTAAAGAGCTTATTTATTTTCAAATAGTAAGTACGGGTAGAGTATACGCCAGTTAAATATTCTAAAATCCGTCGTTTTTTTTTAATGTAACCACTTAGGAGACGAGCAAGACGTTCGCCTGGTGGTAACCGTCAGGCCTGCCACTAACAGTAGCAGTGCCAGAATTGTGAACTTGCGTAATGTCTCTGGTAACATTATTATTATTATTACGCTTTACTAAAACGACTAGTCATCCAAGTAGATACAAAATAAAAAACTGGTCGTGCACCACCTCCTTGTGGAGACCCATCTTTCGACAGCGAATACACTGCATTTTCCGCATTAAGATGAATTTCGTAAACTAGATTATGCTCTACAAAACGCAACACAACTGGGCAATGAGTGCTGTTACGTGTATCATTGCGTAGCGATACGATCGACATTTCGACTCTGTCTAACGCTCCACTCAAAACGTTTCCAGATTCAGGTCAAATGGTTCAAGTAGACATAAGTATAAGAATAACGATGATAAAGCTATTTCAATAATTTATTCATCTTCGCTACCTTATAAGATACTTACCTATCATTCAGCCTACTTCAATTAGCGTCATAATATATTAGAGCTTGCATAGCGGTTTATTCCACCTTTTCCTAGGATCGACGTAATGCAAATATTTTTCGCCATGTATTGCAATTTCCAACTAGTTCTTCTAATGCCCCAACAGTAGTAGCTTACATAAAGCCCACGTAGGAAGGAAACCATGATAAATAAGTCCAGCTTGTAAAGGCGGCTGCTCCCAGCTCCATAGACGAGCTGCACGCACGTAGCGGTTTGTGTGCGTATCCGGGCGGACCGGTCCTGCCCTGCGTTCCTTCACACCAGTCTGACTGGATCCCGAGTAGGAAGAACGTTTTATCTGATAGTGAGTTAGTTGGAACCAGATTGCGGCGGTTCCTGCTGAGCTTTATTTTTGGCTCTTGGCGACCAGTTCTGTAGCGATATTTTTACCGATATAAGATCTTTAATAACTGTTTTATGGTGGTATGTAGAAACATAGAGTTGTTTTTCTTATAATATCCTTTGTGTGCAGCCGAATGCATAGAAAAATCATATATAGATCACGTGTGACTTTTCTCATCGACAAGAAATTGATAAATCATATGAATAGTTAAATATAAGTTCATCTACACTACGCTAGTCTAAACAGTAATCCAATGTATATTTAGATCGCTACAATCTAGACTAGACGTAAACAAGTAAAAGCTGTGACGCAAATGTTACCGAGTAGCGCTAAAATTATTCAATGGAAGAAATTGTAAAAACAAAAACAACTCCATATGTTAATTCCGTTATTGAAAGAAAGTCAATATAAAAAAGCATTTAATTGCGTAATTCGCGCGAAAGGCTAATTCAAAGTATCCTTGTATCGAGTAAATGCTTCGCTGTTACACTGGTGCCGGGGAAAGTGCAGACGGAATGTATGTATATTAATTAGCGATTTAAAACGCAATTACGTGAAATTTATAATGTCGAATCGTAAAATGCTGACGCCATAGGAATGGCCAATCATTATATTACATGGTAAGGACAAGGCAAATGGAAGAATCACAAAGTCAGTCTTGACAAAAAAAACTGTGGTGGTGACATGTTAGGTATGTATATTCTACTACGGAATAAACTCAGTCGCACGCTTGTTAGTGAGAAGTCGTCCTAAATGGTATGAAATTCGTAGAGAACGATGCGACTTAGTTTGTGGAGAATTTGAGACTAGATTTTTTTTATAAGTACTAGAGATACTACGACATAAATGTTTGAAAAGCCATATCCTTACATATAAGATCTTTGGAGCCAACACTTTGTTGATACGAATAAACATTGAAGTTAATAATTACTGAGTAAACTGTTTCCAGTAAGTAAGTATTATCTTGCCGGCTACTTAACTTATTTGCTTAATTTATTGTTATTTGCTATCTGAACCATGAGAAAACTTTTAGCCGGTGATCAAATTTCTGTAACATGGCCGAGATTTATTTGTTGTCGTTGATTATTATATCGTTGATTTTATTAACATTTCTCTTGGAATGTGAAATCTGCTTATGATTGAAACTAAGTATTTTTCTACATACGAGAATGTGTTATTCTTTCATTTAGAATTTGGTATATTTATAAATATTTGCATATACTCGAACTTAGACTAACTTTCTTTCTTTTCCTCCTATCGGATAAATAATAAAAGAACGGAATTCTGTTATTTAATAAAATTACTATTTATGTTATGTCAAAAAGGCGTCTATGCTCTTTCCGGTTTGGCACGACAACATCACTAAAGTTTCAGGCATCCATTGACGGTGGTTCGCCTACCATCGCAAAAGTCTGCTCTTTCTAAAAAAAACTTACTTAGTTCATGTACTTAATTTGCTTAGTTCACATGCTTGTTTCTCAGGAAACTTAAACCTATCTATTTACTCTTTTACATAAACATTATTTACCTCTTTAGCACCTACTGTTTCGACAGTATTAACTATGATCTAATCTGCGGTATAATAAGATCGCACATTACCGACTACTTGCTCACTCTGTCATGAAACGTGACGATCGTTATTACATTTGGTATCAATCGGCGTAACAACGCTCTTGTCTGCTTCTTGCAGGCGGTTTCTCGCAGAGACATTGTAATCAGGTTTTAAATATTTGGTTACTAATATTTTATTTAATATTTGTATTAATACAAAAATATTGCACACAAATTATGTTCACGAGACTTGCGAGAGTGTGAGTGGATATTATTAAAATTAACGTTAACTTTGATTACATCATGATCATGTTAACCAGGCCATCATACAGCAGACAGGCCTCCCCCAAGGCACAGAACTCAGGTCGATTCCGTTGTGGCTTTTGACAAAATCAGATAAACTGAAAAGCTTGGATTGTAATCTGCACCAAACTATTTACAAGACAGGAGAGGTGTCAAATCAAGAGCGACATCTTTCTAGGTTGCCATTTCTCATTGTAACCAAGATTGTAACCAACAATAGATCCGTAGAAGGCGTGCGTGGGTGTCAGAAGAAGACGTTACGACCTGTGTTACGAGACCGAGATTGATAGGTGGACTACAAGACTCACAAGACTATAAAGAAATAGATGGACAATTAAAAAATTGGGAAACCGTTTAAAAATATAATGCTTTAAAAGATTTGCATCTCCCAGTTAGCACGACCAGTGACCAAAAATCAGTCGTGTCTTTGGTATGAATTAAAAAAATACTGCCCTGCACAATCACAGAAAATCGAAATCCCTTCTTCTTACTTCTTAGGTAAAACGGCTGTCAAAACAATGTTGTAAAGCAATTGTATGGAAAACCGCTGTCGCCAGTTTCACACATAATTGTATAGAAACTACGACGAAAAAATGCCAATCATTGGCCGCGCATTTGAAGTAAAACGCTCGAAATGCCATTTTGTAACAGATTAAAATGTATCTAATTACGATGCAATGTGGTTTGGTGTCTTTTTGAGTATTCTCAGTTTAAAAACATGTATATTGGTAGAATTGTCATTAAGCGCATTTACACTTACGGCCTTACCTAAAATAATCTCGATTCACTTAGTCACTGCTTAAACTTCTCTGTCCTTTTCTAGCGCGTGCAACTTCACGTCAGAGAGAAGATGGCAGAGCATCTTAAGCAGTGACTAACGGTTGAAAAGTTTTTTTAGGTAAGGCCGTTAATGCCGGCTAGCGCGGCCCGTCGCATTTTCGGTTCTATTCATTTCTCTATTCAGTGTGCACAATCGTACCAGGATAGATTTGCAGTTGTTTGAAACAAATACTGGCGTTAATTAAAGTTAGGCGAGTTCCTTCATAACTACGCTCAAAAATATTAATAAAAAACAAACAAAACAAACTTGGTCAAAAAACATTTACAAAAATAACACACGACTCAGCATTTTTTCCTAGGCCTCCCACTAGGTGGACCGACGACATTGTAAAAGTCGCGGGCAACCGGTGGATGCAAATGGCAGGTTGTCGTACAGTGTGGCGGTCTCGGGGGGAGACCTTCGTTCAGCAGTGGACGTCTCCGGGCTGATGATGATGATTTTTTCTAAATGTTTGCGGCTGCGTCAGCTTTCTACTGGGCCTATTTCAATATTGCATGTGATTTTTAAACAAACAGTAAAATTTCCCAAAAGTGACCCGTCCCCCTATTCTGTCCGTGAGAGATTGTTTTTTCCTTGAATAAGTGAAGTGGTCGAACTAGAGTTAGAGCATCCGATTTATTTAAGCGTATAAATAAATAAAAAATTATAAAATAATAATATGCACCTTCTCTGCTTTACATTTCTTTTACATGTCTCACCTGAATGTTATGGGCATTGCCTTGTTCTCCATCTATCCTTTTTTAATCTATCTATAGTACTATAAGTACTCGTAGACCTCGTAGTAGCAAATTGCATGAATTCTGTTGGCAGATAAAGATTTGAATGGACGGGCGCGGGTTGTGGTCAGCGCCTTCGGTAATCTATGACTTTAGGCAGGTTTCATAACTACTCCTGGTAGTGTACAGAAGCGACTTTTTACACGTGGGACTAAACCTGACTTTATTCGGGGGAGTGTATCCGACCGGTCAGTTATAGCTCGTGATCTGTCGAGCTAATGGCACTTGTTGAATGAAATTTAGTTGACTATAAGTTTCAAAATCCAACAAGATGTTTAAGATTGCTGTATTTAAGCTACAGCTACCATGGTTACACAGGAAGAATCATAGCTACAAGAAAACATTACATTCATATATTATGTCGGATAAAGAAATTGTCTCGTGTGTCATTGATAAATAATTTTTAGGCTATGGTTTGAATTTGGTTTGTGTGATTTGCACAATACAACAAGTTATTTACTAAGTGCTGAGTATTTTAGCGTTTAATCAAATCATTACCTGTCAGAATACTTTATTTTAGTAAATGACTCTTCTTGCTATTCACCTGAAGGTAGACAATAGGACAACAGAAAAAGCAGCAAATTAACCAAGAATCCACTCTTAACTAATGTTCAGGAACTGCAGTTGGATAGTTATGTTATGAGCGATGCGCGGTGGCCGAACTAGGCCGCCGCGCCGCGCCGGTGAATAGTTATCCAATTTGCTTCTCACTTTATTATTTAACGTATTGCCGAGTTCGTCCTGCTTTTAAGAGTGTGAATAAAATGAATCTCATAATATTAATAATCAAGATCAGTTTAATTTAGCCACACTTAGACCTTAGACCTTGGTATGTCATATTACTGGGTAACCCTAGAACAGTCATCCAACAATTTTATAAGGATCGTTGATTGTTCTTATTTTTATGTTATATATCTCAGATTGTTATATATCTCAGTTAAACTTAGGCGCAGACGCTCATGTGGTCGTAAAAGATTGAGTTCATACAGTAATGTTTACAGGTAGATAGATACCTGCGAACATTGCAGAAAGTGTATGACAGAATTATTTATATTATTTTATGCAACAAAGCAGTTGCTTGGCTAGAAATATTGATTTCTCATGCCAAAAAAGTCACCATTACTACTTCAGCTACTTCAAGATGCTAAGATTGATTATTGTTGATGGGAATGCAGTTACCAAAGTGTCGATATAGAAGCGGGCTGATTCTAATAACGCTATCGATAATGTCCTTGTCACTTTTTTTTCTATCCCAATGAGTGTGACGAGTGACACCGTTTATTATTTATTGAGTTTCTAAATCACCTTGCAAGACTTAATTCCCTCAAAATTATGATCCATGATCGTGATGATCTTCAAAATGCATTCATCATTTTTACTTCTGAATTTTCTGTCGCAGTCAGTGTCATTCTTTGTTATTTTCAACCTTTTAGGGAGTGTGCTCTGGGCAGCTTTTAGAACATTTTTGTGGTTTCGTTGACAGCTCTTAAATTAAAACTATCATGTGTCTTTTATATTCGTAAAATTGATACGTTCTGTTTGTGGTGTGGTGTGGCTATTTCTAGTGTACCGGGACCAGGATCCTCAGATTATATTTCACTCCGATTTAAATTTACTGGGCTAACTTACTACGCGCTTATTTAATATAGCAATAGGTGAGTAGCAGGAGCATAAATATGAATAAGAAGTATACGTGTACGTTGTTAGTTAGGTAGTTATTAGTAATCTATAAGATTGTACGTGGATGCCGATTTTAGCGTTAACACTGCAGATACTCGTTAAATTTGTTTTCATAAATGTTGATTGGGTACCTAATCAACATTTATGGAAATTTATTTAGTGGGTACTTTACTCCTTTGCCCTTTTGTAATAACTCGAGAAGATAAAATTAAACACGCATTACAACTATAAGGAGAAATGAATATCGCATTAACAGCCGTGTACGGCAACCACAGGTCTACAAAAGGGCAGACATAAAGCCCCGCTAACGGTAATGGACTGCATTTTACGATCTCGGTGTTTGTTGGCTTTTTGCTGATCTGCTAAACCTACTAATATAAGGAGAAGCATTCTCTTATAGATTTATATATACGATTTTTTGTATAGATATGCAAACACATATATGAATATAGAAACACAAGCATCTTTAGCATTATCAGCCTTTCTGCTGGACATATAGGCCTACCCTACTGCATACGTCCAGAGAAGGGATTCATTGGTGTATGTGTCCACCAACCCACAACTTTTTTTTATAAATATAGAAATACAAATCCATGAATGTAAATATACAAATCTATATGAATTATATAGAAATAGAAATTCATTATCCATTATATGAATAAGGAAAAGAAGAGTGATGTGGATTTGTATACAATACAGAATGATTTAAAATTTCGTGAAAAAAATGTACATTAATTTATGTTTTTGCATACTTGTGTGTTCTATAAAATTGATTCGCATAATTTATGGGTAGATCAACACTATTAGGTTACCTATTGATCACCTACCTAAAGCACCTGATTGATTACAAATCCATATAACTTAGTACTTACATTAAAGATTAAAATAAAGGTATTAAAAAGTATGAAACTCGTAGGTACCAAGAAAATTGCCTAAATATCAATTATCAACGCCCCAACCAATCATCAGTCACATTCATTCATTCACAAAAACACGGCTCAGGCTTTGTTTGCTTAGTGGCATTATCCATTCTGACTGTCATCAGCCTGAGCGATGAGACTCCCACTCCAGCTTATGTGGGCCAACACGAACTAACTATTGCTGTACCTATGCCACGAGACGAAGAAACTGCCACTGAAACTGTTCCAAAAGGCGTAGTGACTATCAATGAATCTATGCCATAACTGGGCCAGAGCGGGCGATGAACCCACACTGGCCAGAGAGGAACACATCTTTACAACTCATTCAAGGACTGAGACTGAAAGACGCTTGCTGTGACAAGTTTGTTTGGGACAAAGGAATATGGATTCCTTGATCAATACATGTTGACTGGAATTGCATTAGGTACCTTTATTGTAATAATCATTCATCAGATGTTGAAGCTCGAAATAGCAAAAGAATCGTCTGTTCCATAAAACTACTTTACTCACTATCGAAGAAATATATGGAGCAATAAAAATCCATATTGTAATATGGATTTTTATTGCGAATTCAGGGTTGGTTACATAGTAAAGTAAGTTGCTCCCAATGATGAGCGCTGTAGAAGACCAGCTATAAAGACAAGCTATTATTTTAGATTTTCACCGTTTAATCAAAATGCACCTTCCTTTAGCACATTAGAACAAAGACAGAATAAAATACAAAAAACTAAAACATTTTAAATATAGAAGGAAATTAAAACTATAGTCGCCAACTTGCACAATGACTTTTCGGGTTATTACAAAAGCTCCGCGCAACCCTTATGTTCATTTGTTTCAGCATGCCTTGAAAGGACACGCTCTATAAATTAATTGGTATATTGTGGTCGATTCTGACGGTTTTAGTTGACAGTTCTAAACTAATTAAAATATTGCTGTCACTTTTTTACTAGGCATGTTAGCTAAGGACAGCAATACTTTAGTTAGTTTAGTTCAGTCAACTTAAACCTTCAGAATTGACCACATTGTGTTAGTATAACATATTTGAGTATTACTGTCGAAAAAGGCAACAGAGATGGAGTTCGATGTTAAGGCTAAGAGCATAGTGTTAAAAAGGGATGAGACGAAACTGAGGCAATTTTCTTTTTAATAAAGTTTGTCTTTTCTGGCCAGGCTTTTAAGGTGGTTCACAGTAACAGCCCAACAGTAGTGATCCTTTAACAGTACATCTACATGTATCAGAAAATACACATGACATGAATACAGCGGATAGGTGTCAGGGTGAAGAAGCCGAAGAAATGCGATGAAAATCATTGCGACCGAGAGACATCGCAACTATACTAGGGTGGGTACTACAATATAAAAAACGGGGTCATTGTACACATTGTTGTGTTATTTTAAACAACTGATATGAAGAAAAAAAACAGTTGTTCCATATAAGCTTATAACCCTGTATAGGTAGTTGTGTAGATAATTAGTTTTAAATAGTGTTAGTTGATACTAATAAAGTACAAAATTCGGCCACAAAAATTACTAATAGTTATAAGAATAATTATCTATATAAGTACAGTATACCACGAACTAGGAGGATCTAGCTCTCTCTCTCTCGTATATATTCAAAGACCACAAAGTACTTGCTATATTAAGGAGCAATGTAACTGGGTTGTTGATGCCGGCCGTATAAAATACAAATAGCATCCTTAAATAGTGACTGAATATTATAGCTACTTAACCCTAAAGTACACATAACCCGCTTAAGTAGGTCCGCGAGTAGGTCCGTATCCAAAACTAAGTAATTAGCATGCAGGAGCCGCATCTACAGTTTTATAACGATTTCCGCCAGAACCACGACACGTGGGTAAAATTAATAAAATGCACGAGAACTTGCCACAAAAAAAAGATAACTACCGTAACTCTAAAACTTTTTAAAGGTTTGGGTAATAGAAATTGGGTGCAAACTTAAAACTTTTGAAGTTATTTCGATTCCAATGGTAATCTGATAACAAATTGTCATACATATAAAAGGTAGATAATGATAAATATACTTAAATAAAAATACTGTAACTATGTAAGAGAGGTAGCATAAACATAAAATACCAAATGAGAAGATACGTCAAAATTATATCAAAGAATGAAGTCCGTTCTCAATATATTGTTATTGTTTATTGTAGTCAATAAAGGCTTATGAAAGAAAAAAATATAATTATATTTCCTATCTAATAAATCCGTACTGTCATTCGTGAATAAGTTTGAAATTACTGAAATAATAGTCCAAATAAGAATCCTATTTCAATCAAATTCTAGTACAAGTGGTCTTAATTTACAAATAAACATCTCCAGAACATCACAGAAACTTTGACCAAAGGATGAGAATACAAAAGCGAAATTCCACCTTCACATAACTGATGAAAGTAACTTGTTAAGTAAAGATTAAAGTCGAATATGAAGCAGTAGCTCAAGACAATAGGCAAGTGAGACATCGGCAGTATGTTGTCAACGATGAGTATATTCTTATATTACCTCGGTTCCCACGCTGCAGAGGTCGCCTCGTTCAATGCCACATATAATCACAATAACAATATAACTAGTGAAACCGGCGGATCCTAAACTCCATTGTGAATCCGGAAGCAACGCAATCATAATCGTCAATATATAACATACACGTGTATAAATTGACGACTTGATTTACTCGCGGCAAAATGAATGGAGCAGCAATTTTTTTATGTCACTTATTTTAAAAGTCATCGACAAAAGTTTTTTAAGCTGATCCTTAGAGCATATTGGCTAGTTACCGTTAACCCTGTTCATTAACGACGCTAAAATATACGGTTATGGCCATGTGGTTCGGCCGCGGTGTTCGATCAATCGGACTATATGTGAACTTTTTTTCCCAGTCAGTGCGATCAATAGAACCACATCAATACAGCAAATTATAAAACCTTCTATGAGTAAAAAGTTCGTAAAATACAGATTTGGTAATAAACATGTTTATTTGACCATTTTATGTTGAGCAACGATGCTTTCTAGGATGGAGCACGCTTACCTAAAAGGAACCTGTTTACTCTGGATTTGAAGACCAGACTATTCTGTCGGAAAATATGGACTCGGTAATAAAGTTCCGTTCACTCGCTATGCATACATATATCAAATAGTGGTATCCAAATGCTTTGTAACAGTAATCATGCCTTCATTGAACCTGCGTAATGACCCGCGACCATTATGTCATGTTTAATAGGGACTACAGTTTGCTAGGTCACCGGTCGGGTAGCTACAAATGACACATTTCAACTCTATGAATATTTATTTTGTCTAGATTAGAAATAGGGGTCAAGCCAGAAATAACTTGAATTTGATCTGATCTATTGGCACAGAATAAATGTATTGATTCGAAACAAAATTCAAAATTGTGTAATATACTACAAAACACGATAACGATCGACGCGGCTGGAAGAAGAAGAAAGTCTGGTGGAGAATCAACCGAGCTGACGGTCTACATCTAAAGTTTGTTCATCCTTTTAGTAGTAATAAGGTATCTTCTAGCTCTATAGTGGCCTGGTACTACGGTATTTTGAAACAGCGACAGTGTGATCTCGTGGCCATAGGATAAACTCACTCGTTTAGATACGCCTTATTTTGGGTGGTCGTTTCATCTGGATTCTTGCTTCCATCATTAGCTGAAGCAGACCATAACCGTAACAAAAAATAAATAACCGATAACAATAATGATACACACGCCATGTTTTCTCACAAAATGCTTCAAAGTCGTATGTTTGTAAACAAACATCTATTCTTACATAACATCGAATTAATTTCCGAAACTCATAAGGCCGGTCGCGCGACAGGTGCGGTCGACATGTGGCCAAATGATATCATGTACAAAAACCCGCTTCATTGATGGCACCGGCACGTAGGCGTAGGCAAACAAACCGAGGCCTGTTACTGGACCGATGTTTTATGCTTTTGAAGTTAATTAGTACATATTAGTAGTCCTTCTAGTGAGCTAAGTACACATAAATAAATATCTCTATCTGGATCGAACCAAAAGTCCAATCATTCGGACTGAGCTTTTTAAAAATGCGTTTGCACTTTCTCAGCGCTAAAACTGTTTTACTGTGCAAATAAAAGAAGTTATTGTGAAACATTCGCGAAATAATTATAGCATTTTTAACGTGTAAAGTCTCCCCCATTTCCTTCCATATGCTGCGACCAGTCCCTACGAAACACGTTAAGGTCGTCCCGCCATAGCTTTCGGGGCCTTCATGGGGATCTATGCCTGTCTTCAGTCACCAAGTTAAATTAAAGCATAATAATAATAAATTATAAACGAAACCAAACGCAGGTCTCCAAAGAGGTCTTTATCTTAATTGTATTTTGTGCTAGGCAAAAACTAACGTACTCGAACCGGGTCCAATTAAACTAGACGTTTTATAGTCGACTGCATGATTTGGCACTTTGGAACCTTTGGCACTTTAAACCCTTTTATACGTTTTTTCATGAATATTAGTTCTAATTTATAAGTTAAGTTTTTTTTGCAATTAAGTAAAGACGAGCGAGACATTCTCCTGATGGTAAGCATCACCTGTCCATAACAGTAGCAGTGATAGAATGCGAACAAAATCCTGCCACGCACTGCGCTTCGTCACCCTTAGAATCTCTTCGTCACGTCACGTCATCAGCATAAAACGCCCACTGCAGAACGAAGGCCTCCCCCTTAAAAGAGGGGTGTTTCCATAATCCCCACGCTTGGCAGGCGGCTTGGGGATCGCAGAATGCTCACGGCCGTTAACCAAGAGGACGCTGCTGCCCGTCCTCCGGTGGGTCTAGTGGACCTACTCAAGTCCAATAGAGGTCCAGGGGAATCTCTTCATGACCAGTAATTTCTCTGGAACATTGACCTTTACTCAAACCGACACACAATTAAAATAAGTATTTTTAAAACGACACGAGTCCAACACTTTTTTACAGCGTTCTAAACGAGTTCTTCGTTTTCTTCACATCAGGCGGTCAAACGCAAACCAATCAAAAAACACTACAGAGCGGTCTATATAATAATAGGATCGATAGGTATCTTAATGTAATGAACTTATAAATCTACTATTAGTAAAACATGGCTAGTGTTTTTGTGGGGCAGTTAACAAAAATATTTTAATACACTAATAGGAAGTCTAGCAAAAAGTCTTCTGTACTTATCTGTCTTCTGTCTCGTCTGTCTTCTTTCTTGTGTCTATCAGAATCAAAGTACTGACTGACTGACAGACAACGCACAGCATATACCGCTGGTCGTAAAGACTTGTTTGGAGGGTGTATTTGTCTTAGAGTAGGGCCTTCGCTTTTCTGTGGTCTTGATGCATAGAGGTGTACTAAGAAAGGCTTTTTTGAAATTCAACCCCAAATTTAGGTGAAAACTTTTGAATGAAAGTCTTTTTTTTCTGTTTAATTGTGAAAATTAGTATTTGGATGGTTCATTTACAATTTTAAAATAGGCGTCTTCATTATTTTTTTGGCAGGAATGACTTAAAATGGTGAAATGGGTCATATATTTGTATCGAAATTTATTTGTATTTGAAGTTATAGTGATTAAAATTAGTATTTGGATACTTAGTTCATTTAAAATAAAAATAAATTGTTTTTAATATTTTTTTGACAGGGATGACTTTAGGGGCGACAAGAGGGATGAAACTTTGTTTTTTTTTTTGCTGTATTTATACGGAAATACTCACGTTTAATTAAATCGGATACTCCCGTACACGTCCAGTTTTCCCGTATTAATAAATAAAAAAAAAAATGTATGGAAAGTTGTATGTTTTTGAAGGTATAGTGATGAAAATTAGTATTTACTTTTAAGATATACTTCTCAAATCACAAACAATTATATAGTAAATAACCCAGCGGTATGGAATTTATGTATTTGTAAGCAGGGTACGGGCGTACGGAATCGCGGGGCGACCTCTAGCAAAAAAATAAATGAAAGAGCTCTTCAACTGACTGTCTATTTTAAGGTATTAATCACGATAGGCTTATTGATCAGAAATCTAATACAAAAATAGCTTTATAAGCCGATACCGATGGTACCTAAATCCATTTGTATTGTTAACTTTTTTATCAATCAAATTGTAAATGGACATTCAGGAAGATGACAGTCAATTTGCAAACAATAGTTTTTTCTTGTCGAGTACCAGGCTCGCAGACCTGATGAAGAGATGTTCGTGTCTCGGATTAAATCATAGTTGGTACGCATCAAGTATCCGATAACAATGCAAGAGACAAAAACGAAGGTCGCTGCTGATTGCAGCTGTAATTCTGAATGAATAATTTTAAATTGCTGATCTCCTATTACGAGTAATGGCTTAATTTGTGGTTAATTAAGGAATTCATTAAGATTTAAGCAGTAATTATTGTAATTATGAGTAGAGCTCCTTGCTCGAACTATATATATAACTGAGCAACGTTAGAAGCAATTTGAACGACGTTTGTAAACAGATACGCAGAATATCTTCTATTCAAAGACAGAATGAATAACCACAATAATCGTAATTTAACTTTAACTTTCCTAGGGATTTCATTCTATCAGTACACTATTACCGAAAACGAAAAATCTATCTACTTACTCCTAGCCCAAAAACTATCGAAAAGTACTACGTACTAAACTAAAGTACTATCCAGTGCAAATGTTTTTTTTCGAGCCTACATCATCACATCACATCAACAGCCGGAAGACGTCCACTGCTGGACGAAGCCCCCCCCCCCCTAATAGGGAGGGGTTGCCATAATTCCCACACATAATTACACAAAAACAAAAGGCCTCTATCCAGTTATTTAGCACTATCTTTTACTCATTACTAAATGACCAAATCTTATATATTTAACCTATCTATAACTTGAATTTGGTGTAGTGGCAGTGTATCAAGTTGGCACATTCCCGGGTGTCGCCGCTGACGGCTGGCACGCTAATGGACTGGCTTTTCCATATTTACGACATTTCCTCTAGAGGCGAAGAAATCGACGCGCGCGCTGCTCGATTGAATCGTTTTGGATGTTAGTTTATGTGGCATTTGCCTGGGACTTTGGTGCGTGATGAAACAAAGTGTATTATCATTAACTATTATGCTAATTATCGTCTTGTCAATCTATCTAATTTGTCGGGAAAGTACTGTAAGGAGCCCAAGTATAAAATCTATTGAGTAAGAAAATGCAACGCTTACGTATTCATCGCTTATCGATAGAAATTGTAAAAAAGTTTATTTTCTACGGAATACGTACGTGTGGTGTTACTTAGTTCAGAAAACTGCCTACGTTACGTAGGTACTTTTCGCTAGTTTTAGATATAGATGGTTTCGTTGTCGGTAATAGTGAACTGATTGAATAATTGCAATGTATTCGTAAAGGTATTATGTAAGACTAGCTTTTGCCCGCGGCTTTGCCCGCGTAGTAATGTTGAATACTGGAATTCGGTTAAATCGGGGCCCAACTCAATTGAATCACTAAAATACGTATATTATTGCATTTTTTCCAAGCCGCTTGCAAGTCTTTAAGTTTGCTTGAGGATGACCAAATTTAATATTAAAAATTAATTTAGCAGCTTAGGCTGTACAGTATCTATAATAATTATGTCCGTCAAACAGTCTTCTGCGTGAACCTACAAAAAAATAGCCTATGTCCGTTTCCGAACCTTATGCTATAACTATCTATCCAAAAATACAGCTCCACCTGTTCAGCCGACCAATAAATACGCCCATCCCCGTCCCCATTCCCAGCCTCATCCCTATAAGCGGCCCCTTCCCCATCCCCATCCCGATACCAAATGTCATTTTAATATGAACACGCCCATCCCCGTTCCCTCCCTCATCCCCATCCCGAACCCCATCCTCACCCCATCCCATCCCCACCCCCATCCCGATTTCAACATTCATCTTAATATGGACACGCCCATCCCCGTTCCCAGCCTCATCCACATCCCATCCCCACCTGTCCCCACCAAATCCCCACCATCCCCACCCCATCCCAATACCAATTGTAATCTTAATATGAACATGCCTATCTCAGTCCCGTCTCCGTTCCCAGTATCATCGCCACCCCCACCCCCACACCCATCCCCACATCTACCCCCATCTTTATACCAAATTTCATTTTAATATGTACAGCCGTTACAAAGTTAAGGAGAAACAAACGTACTATCACTAAAACTTAGTTTTTTTTAAATACTAACGGGAGCTGATTTTGAAAAAACTGTGACACCCGTATCTTCTTATTTTTATAGTAAAATATGTATACCAAGTTTTGTATCAATCGAACCAGAGAATAAAAAGTTTCATACAAACTTTAACACCCCATTTAACCCCCTTCGGGGTTGATTTTCGAAAAATCCTTTCTTAGTGGGCGTTTACACCTCTCCAAAAACATACCCTCCAAATTTCAAGTCTCTACGTTTAGCGGTTTGGGCTGTACGTTGTCTATATGTCAGTCAGTCAGTCAGTCAGTCAGGATAAAGCCTTTTATAGTTATAGATTAAAAAATAATTTAGCAGCTTAGGCTGTACAGTATCTATAATAATTATGTCCGTCAAACAGTCGTCTGCGTGGACCTACAAAAAAATAGCCTATGTCCGTTTCCGAACCTTATGCTATAACTACCTATCCAAAAATACAGCTCCATCTGTTCAGCCGACCAATAAATACGCCCATCCCCGTCCCCATTCCCAGCCTCATCCCTATAAGCGGCCCCTTCCCCATCCCCATCCCGATACCAAATGTCATTTTAATATGAACACGCCCATCCCCGTCCCCATCCCCGTTCCCTCCCTCATCCCCATCCCGAACCCTCATCCTCACTCCATCCCATCCCCACCCCCATCCCGATTTCAACTTTCATCTTAATATGGACACGCCCATCCCCGTTCCCAGCCTCATCCACATCCCATCCCCACCTGTCCCCACCAAATCCCCACCCATCCCCACCCATCCCCACCCCATCCCCACCCATCCCCATCCCCACCCCCATCCCGATACCAATTGTAATCTTAATATGAACATGCCTATCTCAGTCCCGTCTCCGTTCCCAGTATCATCGCCACCCCCACCCCCACACTCATCCCCACATCTATCCCCATCCCTATACCAAATTTCATTTTAATATGTACAGCCGTTACAAAGTTAAGGAGAAACAAACGTACTATCACTAAAACTTAGTTTTTTTTAAATACTAACTGGAGCTGATTTTGAAAAAACTGTGACACCCGTATCTTCTTATTTTTATAGTAGAATATGTATACCAAGTTTTGTATCAATCGAACCAGAGAATAAAAAGTTTCATACAAACTTTAACACCCCATTTAACCCCCTTCAGGGTTGATTTTCGAAAAATCCTTTCTTAGTGGGCGTTTACACCTCTCCAAAAACATACCCTCCAAATTTCAAGTCTCTACGTTTAGCGGTTTGGGCTGTACGTTGTCTATATGTCAGTCAGTCAGTCAGTCAGTCAGTCAGTCAGTCAGTCAGGACAAAGCCTTTTATAGTTATAGATAAGTCCCTACGCAAGATTATCGTGGGAATGAATTCTGTCTTTATAGCTAAGACTACGAGAAGGGATATCTTGGTAGGTGGATAGGTCTACCAGGACAGATATTCTACTTACTTACCTAAAATACTACTTACTTTTTACAGCGGTAAAAATTTTTGGAGCGGCCGAATTTCTTCCGTACGCGGACGAAGTCGCGGGCGCCCTCTAGTTTAAAATAAACCCTGTATTGAGAGATGCGATTGAGAGAATCGAACGAAGTTCCTTAGTCTGTGCTCTGTAAATGCTCTCAAAATGCTCATTTTAAATTAGAAATTAGCATGATAAAGTAACTCAGCAAAACAAGTAGGTTACATCAACAGCCAATAGAAACAACCAACAAACAACAGTTTATATTGGCTAGGGTAGCCAATATAAACAGCCGATGGGGAAGAAAGGTTCTTGAGGGGCGACCGCGAACCGGAAGACGCAGCGTAGGAAGGCCTCCACTTAGGTCCTAGGTGGACCGACGACATTGTAAAAGTCGCGGGCAACCGGTGAATGCAAATGGCAGGTTGTCGTACAGTGTGGCGGTATAAGGGGGAGGCCTTCGTTCAGCAGCGGACGTCTCCGGGCTGATGATCATGACATCAACAGCCAGAAGACGTCAACAGCTGGACGAAAACCACCTTAAGACTTAAAAATAAAATTTGGTACTTTTACTTTCCCAGGCGGACTCTGCAATAGAGAGTATTATTATTATTATGTTGTTTATTGGTTAAATCTTACCATTTTAAGTAGGTATATGTAAGTATCATTATTTTTTCTTTTTGCTCGACCGCCATCCCCTATTTCAGTTTTTAACAAGTAGGTACTTATTTACATGCATGAATTTAAAGCCACAGCTCCTTGATAGCTAGTAGTACATACAGAGTGATGTGTAATCATCGATACATTTCGTCAGTGCGATCGTAATTCAGTCATTAAAGCATTACTCGAGCCATTAATTACTACTCATTACTTACTTACTGGTTAATTATATGTAATCGCGAATGTTGCCAGTCAAAGAGGCCGCAACTTGCTCACTTATGTAAGTTTTGTGGAGTAGATATGTGTGCAATTTTGATGAAATGCACGTCTTTATGACATAATCGTATACATTTACTTGCGTATAATTATGCTATGATTGAAATAAATATCGGTATCATCGATTTAACGAATGGATTTATATCTACTATTTATGTTTTTTTAGATACTTATTAGGTAATAATACCTAATAAGTATCTAAAATAATAATGTTTACAAACCATCTTTGACTCGACATTTTGAGGTCGATTTTTTCGTCGTTTTTGTCGGATTAAACTGGTTTGGCAGGACTAAAATGTTCTGCTTTGCTATTATTTCTATAGATGAGAAATGGACTTAACAATTTGCAAACTCCCAAATGTAGTTTACTTACAGTAGTAAATAGTATAATTACAAACTTACAATACTATGGACATGACAAATTAATAAGTAAACAGTAAGCAGGCAAACAAAACAAGCCTCCACCAGTCAATAATCAATTGAAAAAAATCCTTCTGGAAAATTCATCTGAATTAAATTCAACACACTCTCTCACCGATTGCAATCACACGAAAATAGATTGTTATCTATAACCGTATTGGTCCTGTGGCTACTGTCAGACAAGGCTGCCACAACACGCTGGCGTCACACTTACTTTTTGTAATAAGGCAAACTGCCAAGATATTGATCAATATCATAATAAAATAAAATAAAAATAAAAACATCCAAAAATACTAATTGTTTTATGAGAAAAGTTGTACTTATTAGAGTTTTTTTTCGACATCGATATAAGGTAAAGGCACGTGACATTTTGGCCTAGTTCATACGAGGAGGTAGGGGAAATTAGTACCACTACACCAGCAGCTATGGGAAATGCTATGAGCCTCTCTAGAAAAAACTAAGATTAGCCGGCTAAACTTAAGTTTATTTTCACACCCATCTTTAGCCGTAACATTATTACGTATCTTATAAAATAGGTACAGTGTGTCGTCCCTCATAAAGGAAACCTAAACATTTAGTAATATTAAAAAATACTCTTCTATAGTGCAGAGTAGGTACTTACACAATATCTAGCCATAGAACAGCAACATAATCGACAACTCGGTCTACTGAAGCTTGACATTAGAGGAGGGAGGGCCTGGTTCCTCCCCTTTTGTCAATCTTCTGTATCTTGTTCAGGTGCTAGCTACTACAGAACTGCTGGATGTCATCCCGTCACCGCACCATTGAGCTGGTCTTCCGAGGCTTCGCCTACTGTCATATGTCACTAACAGTCTATCAAAGACATAACCTGCTCATGTGCTCACCTATCACCGACATTCTTGCCAAGTGGAATGGGACATACTTTACACAAATATTATATAGTCTCGCTCTTATTCGTTGCTTTAGATTTATTTATTAATTGACCAACAGTAACTATCCAGTAAGGTTAATCTCAGTTCAACAGAAAACTTCCAGTTCAAAATCTAGTGTATCCATCGAATATGAATTGGTTTTGGAAGGAGCCATGAAACCGTATTTTAGAAACCGTGTAAATCGATTTGAACTTCGGCATTTTTCGGTTTATGGGTCCAATAAATTCTTACATGAAGAAAACTTTTTGCTGAGATTAGTATTTGTGGAAACAATGTGCATTGTAAAATATTATAATAGAAACAAGACGTGCAATGTCTTAATTCCCAAAGGAGATAAAATACTTCCAGAAACATCGGAAGGGACATTAGGAACAATACAACAGTACCAGGAACGATCCTCATTACAGATTCACCGACAATACTCGAATAGGTACCTGCCATCACAAAGGTTATGTCCGACCCTGGTGGAATGGCGCCAAAACGTTTAGTTAAAAATTCGAAAATCTCGTAATAAAATGACTAATAAAAACCAGTAGTCGCATTCCAGCATCAAGTCGTGCTGTACCTTTACAATCCAAGGTAAATTCTACTACGGAATTATAACGAACCTGGCCTGCCCTTTTACGGGGAGCCGAAATTACTTCATCATAGCCATGCACCGCTAGACGTGGGCAGCTTGTTTGTTTGTCTCGTACACAATTAGCTTTTAATGGTGATTTATGACCTCTATGTTCAAACAAAAAAT
The DNA here is from genome assembly GCA_905404285.2 of Erannis defoliaria. Classification (NCBI taxonomy): domain Eukaryota; kingdom Metazoa; phylum Arthropoda; class Insecta; order Lepidoptera; family Geometridae; genus Erannis; species Erannis defoliaria. Next base: position 260,625 of record FR990082.1, on the reverse strand, counting down.
AAAACAATATTATGGCAGAAATAGAACATTTTCGCCAGTAGTTTTTTTATTCTGGATATTGGAACAATTTTAAAAACTACCTTCATACTTATAAAATAGAAAATAAACAGTCAACATCGCTGAACTTATGTTTATTAACTTTGGACACTTTTGTCAAGTTGTCTAAAAAATATTTCCTACGACAATCACGTGAAGAAACTCTAAAAACTAAGCCAAATTTCACCACGTCCCAATTATTATGCTAATTCTCAGGAAAATCAATTAGATCGAGCAACAAAGCTTGCTTAATCAAATTAATTGCCCGAATCCAACTTAAATAAAAATAGAAAACTCACCGGGTTTTATTCACTGAAACACATAACAGTTCCACAACAATGCGTTCACTAACTCTCACTAAAAATTAAAAGTTCTTTTAACAATATTGTTTCTTCAAGAAGTTTGTAAGTCCGTACGCGATCGCGTAGTTTTTCTCTGTGGTATGTCTGTCGAGTAAGCGCGTGCGTCCGGCGCGGGCCCGCGTGGCGTATGGCTCGCTCGCGAGCGGATGTCGCCGCCTCGCCTCGCTGCGCCTGCGGACACCCTGTAGGTGATTAGATTAGTGTGAGGTCTGAGGTGTAGACTGCACTGGGTGGTATAGTAAGTTCTGGGTGAGTGTTCACCCAGAACTTACTATCCCTTACGTGTCTTTTGTTTTATATAGTCCGAGTGGGCACAAAGTTCTTATTTACGTAATTGTTAGTAGACGTCTCTGGTGGATCAGGCTCTGGAGGTCTGTTCCCACTAGTTCTGATGGTTCTTTCTGTAGTGTATGGCAGTTCCTACCTATCCGCAATTCATTGTTATGATTTCGAATGGGTCATGTGACGGGAATTGTAAGTACCTCAGTTCAAATAAATCATTGCTAACCGACAGCCGAGTTTGCTTGCTCATTCCCCGGACCCAGTATTTCTCACTTCCATTGATAGAACTAGTTGATTTTTTTTGTCCTATTATTTCCATTCATATTCTCGATCACCCAACTAAAGACTTATGTGTTACACGTGTTTAAAGGCATAATTCATATTTTAAAAAATCAAGAAAATATACGAAGATATGTACGACCTAGCATTTTTTAATTCTTTTTATAATAAACAAATTTTAATTTTAACTGTTTTTTTGGCCTCTGCTCTGTGAATTCAAAGTACCTCGGCCTTCGAGCTTCGCTTGTTTTTTTCGTATATTTCATCCAAATCGTTCGAGCCGTTTCCGAGATACGCCAAATAAATGTATAGGCAATTACGCATTCCTACTTACATACAAATACAAATAGTTTATTGATAACACCAAAGTTACACGTCAAATTTCATTAAGTAAGTCAAAAATAATAATTACTTAGGTAATAAAATGAAATAATAATTAACAAAAATACGCCAATAATCTCTTATTTTAAAATAAGCTTCAATGTCATAAAACAAATTCTCTTGCAACCACGCTCTGAGCTTAGTTTTGAAGCACCCGGTGGAAGGAGCATCCCGAATGGAAGCTGGTAAAAGGTTGTATCGCGGGCCCCAGAATATACACTGACCTCTCCGACTTGACGAGACGGTGCGACGGGGTGATCAGTTGGTCTTTCTTTTTATTGCTTCGTAAATCTAAAGTGCTGTGAACGCCCCTACGTTGGAACGTTTCTAGGTTTACATGGGTGAATAAGGCTATCTGGTAAATAAACTCACACGGCAAGGGCAGTATCTGAAGTTCCCTAAATAGCTCTACGCATGAAACGTCGTTTTGAACCCCGCATATAGCACGTATGGCTCGTTTTTGCATGACAAAGACTGTTCCGATCGGCAGCGCGGCCCCACAGCTCCAACCCGTACGTGATGTTACTGTGGACGGTCGCGTAGTAGCAGGAGCGCACCACGCTGCGGGTGGCGGTGCTCGCAAGCCGCCGGAGCGGTACTTATATACAATTTGTAACAAAAAGGTTCAACAATACTGAAGAGTATGTATGTACTCATCATTATGAACAACTTTTACTATGCGGCAAACATAGAAATCACGCAAAAAAAAACCAGCTGTTCCATACAAAAAGTTCAATGACCTTGGACAAAATGTATAGAATAGCCGATTTTTTTTTTGTGATTTCAGCGTTGGCACCATAGTAAAAGTTGTTTATAATTATGAGTACATACATACCCTTCAGTATTGTTGAATCTTTTTGTTACACGTTGTATATACAAGAAATGCTCGCTTAAAGTTATTAGATCAAGTCATCCGAAAATACTATAGTTTATCAAGAACTCTTCATAAAACATTTCATTATTATTACACTTTTATGACTTCAATGAGTTCGTGAATTATAATTGTAAGCTGAGTAAAAATAAAATTACTTGGCTGATATGTATCTACCTATTTTTATTATTTTATTTTACTACTCTCTTATTATCTTACACTCTCTATTTTCTAGTAGTCCCGTACGTCATAGTTATAGTTTATTATAGGTACAAAAAAATTGGTACACGTCATGGTTTTACATTATAAAAAAACATCCTAAATCTAATAGTAATATTCCTACTATAATATTTCAAAACATAAGTACATTAAAATAAAATAAATTAAGAAGGTTAGTGCTGAAAACCAGCGCTGCTAAGAAATTAGCAGCATCATGCTGAGCTCTAACCTTTTTTTGTCGCACGTGGCTCTGCAGCGACAACTGTTACATATTATTATATTTTTATCATGGAGAATATTCTATTACTCTGTGGTTTTTATACAGACCTACTCATTTGTTATACAGGGTGGTGGGTAGTCGGGTGCAAAGCTTTAAGGCGATGATAGTATAGACCATTTAGACCCTTTTGAGCCATGGTTGTCTAAGACGAAGTGTGACTATTTATTTTTAATCCTTTGTTTGTGGTTTTGGGGGAAAATCCCCGAAAATTTACCGTTAATTACTAATGATGCCTAGTTTGAGTATTAAGTTTTTTTTTTTATTTAATTATCGGCATCTGTAAGCAATCTAACAAAATATGCAATAAGTATGTGTGTCATCAGATATTTTTTTTATATTCACCTGAAGTTCACGAAGATTTTCAAAAATTTAAGAAAACTGTTTTCTGACTACTTTTAAAAAAATAACAAAAAATGCTGTTTGTGTTCAAACCTTTTTAAAAACATGCTTGTGTATTGCTCTTTCTTTTGAGGTATCACTTACGCGAATATCTCTAAAATTACTGAAATTAAGACCTAGCAACCAAGTTGGGAGAGAAAATTTATTTTTTTAGACTGATTAAAACAACATTTCAATTGAAATTATTTATTTTTTGTGTTCGAAATCACTACCATGATTTCTAACACAAGCACGGCCCTTCTACTCACTTCTGTTGTAGTTTTTTTCATCATCATCTCCAGCTTAATTTTTCCACAAAAAAATGGTAAAAAAAATTGTCACTCTTCGTCTTAGACAACCATGGCTCAAAAGGGTCTAATGGTCTATACTATCGTCGCCTAAAAGCTTTGCACCCGACTACCAATCACCCTGTATTGTATTCTTGTGTAATTGTTTTTTGTTGTTGTAGTGTCTTGTGTGATAAAAGCAAATAATGTATTTCTTTCTTTAATATGAATTCAAAGTTAGGACACAAAATTAATGATTGTAATAGAATTTTTCTTTATTTAATTTGTTATACTATTTTATAAAACAGGGTTTTGTTTTTGACGTGTAAATAATTATTTACCAATAAATAACTGTGACTTTGACTAAAGGAATGGAACATGATTATGACTATCGTGCAGCCGATACACCCAAATACCAAATCATATACCTAATTATGTGAGAATATAACCACATATTGTCACGCAAATGGAATAGAGTCAAAATGGTGTCGTAAATAAGAATAAGCATAAACTATACTCACAAGCAGGCAGGAGAAAAGGATCGACATTCCTGGCAGGATTGATCGCTAGCGACATTGGGGATACGTGAATGTTCCCACGAGCCCCAGTTCTCAGAAGGAATATACATACCTATAGGTACATGGAAGAGTTCTAGAGTATGTGTCAGACAAGTAGTGTAAAATGAAAGTTTGCCCTTGTATTTAGTCGCACTTTGCGCGTAGGTACATGCGGCGCTGGGAACCGATATTGAACTTCGAAACCTGTTCCTATTGTCCCCCTCGTCTGTACCCGGCAGGTTGAAGGACTACGTATTGCAGAATGCCTAGAAGGAAAAACAGTATTTTAAAAATACGACGTAGGACACAGTAAACATTTTCAAGTACCTATGCCTAGCTAGATTCCGATTAAAGAACGTCTAATATCTCAAATCGTCTGCCTATTCATCGAAGTGATAAAGCTAGTTTATCCCTCGCATGCATTTCTTTTGGTGTTCACAATAGAGATATTATCTATCTATCTATATCTATCTTCTTATTTATGTACCATTTATCAGAGACAGCGGACAATTTCGCCTGAATGTTTTCTGCATTGTGAAACTCGTGAAAAATCTTTCACTACTGTAGGCAATATTAGTCAGTTTTTAGTCAGCATAAAACATATTTGCGAATAGGTTTGACTGTCAGTACATGAACCACTGTTACAGGGTTCATGTACTGACTAATAAGCAAACAAATAGATTTAATTAGTAATTTTATTGTAAATTGTATTATTTTTTAATTATTATTGTTTGTGACTATGTGATATGACCTCTATGTCGAAATAAATGAAATTTGTTTTTTTTTAATTTGTATTAAGTTTCATGAAGTGTTTGTTTTTCTTTCAACTACGCTCGTCAGCATAGTAAACATTGTGATACTGATAGCAGTATTAATAACGATGTTTTCTATGCTGAGAGGTACTATGTCGTCAGTTAGCTCTGAAACATCGATTTGTATAAAATGTATACAAGTACTTTGGATGGTTCTGCATATGATATGATTGTATGATGGTATATGGTGGTTCTGCAAGCGTGGGTATTATGGCAACACCCCTCTATTAAGAGGGATGCCTTCGTCCAGCAGTGGACGTTTTATGGCTGACGACGATGGCGGTTCTGTACTCTTACCTACACCAAACTCATTACATTCTCATCATGGGCCTCCCACTTATATACACTAATGATCCCCTAAACCCCCCGGGATCCAATTCAGGGTTAGTTCTAACAATTACCTCCTACCGGCTTAGTAACGGTATTCCGTTACGTACGACCCTGTATAAACTACTCGGGACGCAGCAGCGATGATCACCTTTAACTTGTAGGTACTTGTGTAATGTGTACCCATCACCATTTAGTATTGCTGTATATATAAATGTTCACGCCCGTATGGTAGGTAGGTATTTAGGTATTTATAAACTCTGCTCTCTGCTGTGTGTCAGGACTGTAGGAAATGCTGTAACACTCCTATTCAAATAAAGTCAATTCATTTAGCTAATTACATTCCCAAACATAAACCGTCCGACAGACGACGGTCTCCGTCTCGGTTCTCAGCAGGAGAATGCCACTTTCTCGCCTCATAATGCTCCATTAACATTATGTTTGGAGTTAGAGAAGATAATTTATTCTTAAAACTGCGCCGGTGGTGATGACGTGGACACACTCAACGGCCTGGGATCTTGGTCCTGACGCCGGCTGCACACCCTCGCCGAGACGGTTTTGTGTCATAGAAACCATTTCGCAGAACGCCTCTGCATTGAAACAGTGTAAAACAACTTTAAATAACATCACAATTATTTTCAATATCATAATTAGAATTGAAATCCCGAGAGCCTTAGAGACACATAATTGCCGAGAGCGCATATCCCTGACAATTTATAAAGCTGACGGCATATAAATATCAACACCACATCTCTTATAAAAGTTTATATTTTTTCACGCATATTGTCCATTGAATTTTTCGTCAATGCCCTCAATTCGAGTACGGCTTTTTGCGATAATTGTTTTAATTCTGTCATATTCATATTTATCATAAATCATGTCAACTATAACAATAATTGCCAAATTTACTTATCAATCGATAAAATATAATATTTACAATGAACATAGATGTAACTAGCAAACTTAAACTTGTTTGCCAACGTAAAGACTAAAAACGAGACGTCGTTATACTGCCCATGTACAAAATAAGGTAAGACAGGCTAAATACGCTCAAAGATCTAGTCATCTTGTGTAGTAGTAGGCTGCACTTATCACCTGAGATCAGCGTCAGGTAGTGGTAGTAGCCTGATGGTATTTTGTGGTAGGTGCGCATTATTCGAAAAATCGGCAAAGCTTAGTGAATTCGCTTTAAGCGATGACGGCGATCTGCGATAGTGTGCAGCTAGTATTGCGCTGCATTGTGCCGGAGAGCACGCTCGCGGTGGGAACGGAAGTTATGGTAAAACATCGCTCGACGACGCGACGCTGCGCTGGCTGCGCGCAGAAGATGATACAATACCTCGACAGTCGGTACTCAATATTTGATACAAATAGAATCGGGCTGTGGCTCCACGGTGCCGTAAGTAAGTATCAGCTGACTGCTCTCAAACACTATCTGTTTAGAATCCGGCCCAATCTAAAGCTGCATGTGCTAAGCTAGATAATAAGCCGTTCGACCTACACGACCACTACGCAAACTAATATGATTAAAGTATTTTATTTGAACTTTTATCTTGGGTAGACTTGAAAAAGTTTACGAATCACTCATGGAATTAAATTAGGTGCCTATAAAGGGGAACTAACTGAGAGAAGAAAAAAGATAAAGGTAACAAAATAAAGATAAAGATAAATAGAAAATATTATATACTTATATAATAACCGTCTTTTACACTAAGTATTATAAAAAGTATTTCAAACCTATTTTAATATATAAGTGTTTTGTCATCTTTTTTAACAGACTTCAAAAAAGGAGGAGGTTTTATGTTCGACAGTACGTTTTTTTTTTTGTACCTCCGATTTCTCATTTCTCCGTCAACTGAAATCACCGATTTTGAAAATTCTTTTTTATTTGAAATGTGGTAAATTTGAAGTCGCTTGTTTCTTTTTTTTAAAAAGTAACTCGAAAGAAATTTGACAAAAAACTTTTTAACAAAAATATTTTGAAATACGTTATAGCGTTTAATGCATATGTCGTATAATATATATATGATATCTACACCTCTACACCAATATAATAAAGAGGAAAGATTTGTATTTTTGTATGTTTGTAACGATTAAACTCAAAAACTACTGGACCGATTTCAAAAAATCTTTCACTATTAGAATGCTACATTATCCTCGAGTAACAAAGGCTATATTTATAACTAAAAAAAATTAGGGGTCTCTACTAAAACTTCAATAATGTAACCCAAGGTGTAATTTTTTCGCTGCGGAAACTATTGATGATAGAACAAAAACATGTTCTACAATATTAAAGAACATATCAATATCAACAAAAAACATCGCAATACTATACTATAGGTCTAACTATTGTAATTATGTCACTATAACTACTTTTTACATCTTAAAAGTTGATAGAAATGCCGACCAAAATCAGACCACGTTATCCATACCTTTGTATGAATCCTTATCCAAATAAATCATTTCGTATTCAAGTTTCAATTTCTGTTTCAATACCTGTCCATTACTTTTTGAATTATCCAAATCGGACGTTCCATTCAAAAGATATTACAAATTTAAAAATCTAAACAAAATACTAGAAAAATAAACGCCGCCGCACCGTGGCCGTGCGGCCCCGCTCAGCGCAGCGCGGGCAACGCGGCGAGGGGCACCGGAGTGGAGGAGAGGGGCGTGCACATCTATGAAATGGTTTCTTACTCACCACCACCTTGGTCCACGTACGTGTTCCACGGATATCTTTTTATGCCCTTAGCCTACCCTGGACCTGGGTATGTCCTAAAACTGCATCCAGAACCACCGGAGGACGGGCAGCAGCGTCCTCTTGGTTAACGGTGGTAGCACTCTGCGATCCCCAAGCCGCCTGCCAAGCGTGGGGATTATGGCAACCCCTCCCCTTAGTCCAATAGTGGACATCAATCTGTTTTCAATATTTGTGACAGGGATGAATTAAGAGGGTGAAATGGGGGATAAAATGTTGTCTGGTAAGTTCTCTATTTTTGAAGATATAGTGAAAAAAAAATAGTACATTTAATAAACAATCTTATTTGACAGGGAGGACTTATGTTCCATCCAGCCACAAACAGATCAAAGGTGGAGTCAGAGTCCAGGAGCGATTCGAGTGCGAGGTTAGCATACGCGGACGGTTAGGTCGCGACTCGTGATGTCACAGTATGTAGTGTAGAGTGGATCAGCTGGTACGTGGAGTGTCGCCCTATAAACACGGCGACAGGTGTGGCCGGGCGCGGCCGGACGTCCGCCTCGCGCCTCCAGTGCCGCCCCATGCACCTGCATTAGCTAATGCGTCTCGTTTCTACGATTGTTAGACGAACCTACTTACCTCCTTGCCCTTACCACGTAGACTGCACACCCTGTAGTTTGATTGAGCGCCACCTAGTGAAGCATACGAAAAAATGGTTCAGTGTGCTTTTATTGCAACTTACTTTATTACTTCAAGTCGCGAGTGAAACGGTTTTTTCTATGCAAGCGTGCTCCATCGTAAACCGTGTGTTAGCTTAACATCAGGCGAGATAGCGTTCAAACACAAGCCTATAATGAAATAAAGAAAAAACTAGGTCAAAGATAATCTTGAAAGTTCCATCTATTTATCTTAAAAGCTCGCAATGTTTGCAAGTTAAAAGTGGCAATGGGCAGGCCACATCGCTTGAAGAACTCATAACCGAATTTAACCGATGGCCGATAGGGAAGAAAGCTTCTTCATTGGTGACCACGAACCAGAAGACGCAGCGTAAGCAGGCCTCCTACTATGTACGTCGATCAACGACATTGTATAAGTCGCAGCAACCGTTGGATGCAAATAGCAGGTTGTCGTACAGTGTGGCGGTCGAAGGGGGAGGCCTTCGCTCAGCAGTGGACATCTCCTGGCTGATGACGATGATAATCTTTTAAGTTGGAACAGACAGAGTGGCGAAACAGGAGATTATTACTTACAGACCTGTTACAGTTCTTACAGTTAATACTATCCTTAAAAACCGCCTCATAAAATGTTCATAGCAGTCTACAAAGTTGATCAAAGAGGAGTCTGGCGGAAAGCCGACAGGCGTTCTGTAAAGAATCAGTAGAAAGTAATGTAACTAACTACTTGGATATAAAAGTCCAACTAGTTCTATCAATGGAACAACCAATAGAACTAGGGGAGCAGACCTTTTCGCTGGCACATTTTTTCGCTCTCATTGGACTTGACACTTCAGATTAGGTACTAGTAGTGCGCATCCTGTCCAGCCTACATGAGCACTAATTAACGGATCCATCGACGCACCGTGGCGCGGATAGAGTTGTAAACACGCGCCTACACTGACGCCCACGCCCCCTCGCCACGCGCCACCTGCGCGACCTCATAATGAGATAAATATTACATTGATATTCTAAACTATTGCGAGGAATTAATTAATCACCAGGAAAACATATTATTGAAAACACGTGTTCTAGTTTGAATGTACTAAAGTGTGTGTGTACTGTGTGTAGTGTGTATGTAGCAAAGTTACAGCGCTCATGAGACTCGCGAACGATAATAAAGCAATATAAGTGATGCCCTCACTCTGCCTCTGGACTTGTATTTGTTACTCAACGTTCTGGGTACCGGACGCCCCGATAACAGGCGAGTCTTGACAATAGTAAGAGGCTAGCTGTCGTTTCATCTGCGTGATGAAAAACGGCAAAAAACGATATATTAATCCGGGAAATAAGCTATCTCCATTCCGAGTTTATCCGTATCCGTTTAGCTGTTTTGTTGTGAAGATGTAACAAACATACACATACACATACCGACAAAAACTTTCGCATTTATATATTAAGAGTGTGTTAACTGTTATAGCCGTCGCATCTTAATGTAGGTATTTAAATCGCATCGACCGTTCGGTCGTTTGATCGTTTCGATCGTTGTTCGTATTAAATGAATGTAAAACGGCTGAATACTTTCGTTTGGTAATGATCAGTAATTCTAGCAAAAAAAAATTATAATCCAGAGCTCGCTAAACTACCTACTTACTTAACTATTTCATGAATCGGTAGGGCCACGCCACGGAATATGGATATGGTATGGATGCACTAGGCAAGAAACCATTCAGACAGAAAACCCATTCGTTTCAAATGCATCGTGACACTTCTAATTATATATATGAGCGACAAGCTAATGGTAATCTGCCTGCAATTAAAAGTGCAAATGTCCATAGCCGGCGGCGTGACTGCATCGGCGCCCACGGGCGACGCGGGGCAACCAGCTGCGCAGCGTGCAGCTACACTGGTCACAGTCACAACACCAGGCGCTCGAGGTAGGACTACACTTAGAGCTTAAAAAAACTAAGCTAAAAAAAACAATAGTCTTTTCCTTTTCTTCGCAGTAATTGTACGGATAAAAACACAAACCAGAGAATATAGGAACCAAATAGCTGTTAAGAATACCTTTTTTTTATCAATCACTTATTGCGAGGCAAATTAAATCTTTTCAGCAAACGTATTAGTTTTTACCAAACTTTTTTTTGTAATTTTAGGCCCCTTGCTTGTGGAGGTCCCGGGCAGTTGCCCCTGTTGCCCTCCCCGATGCTTAGTAAAGAGCAATGCGTGCCAAGACACTGTGTTGCGTGATTGAACCTCATAGCGTGTGTGGAGGAGACAAAGACAACGAGTCTACGAGCCATCGGTCCCAGCACCGCGCGTACCGACACCAGAACGGCTCACTAACCTTCAATAACCGAATCGAAGCGTTGGTCTCCGATTCTAAGGTGACAAGTCGGCTTTTGAACGTATTTGTATATTGAGTGGATATTTATTGAGGATAACTTGCGAATCGTTGATCCAATCTTTATGAAATTTCGGTCGGGCAAATACAATAACAAAATATGAGCCAAATGAGGTTCCTCAGGCAAAACTTTTACCAGATAGCGCCAGCGGTGGTCCGGAAATGGCAAAATCAAGTTTTCTTGTTCATTCTTATAATATCTATCTGCTCTTGATGAGGGCTTTGTCGATAATCTAGTCCAAGGAAAAATACTACGTACTGTGCCTTGTTTTAAGAATCTATGCAGCTATGCGGCGTGAAAATAGATTTGTAAGTTAGATAGTTTTTTACATTTTATGTTGGACAGAGCTTTAATTAGCAAGGCAAAGAATTGCTGTACAAACCAGTATAATGCAGATTCTCGCTGTTAATCCGCGTCTAATAAGAATGAGACCATTCAATATTAGAAAAAAAACAACAAAATGTACGAGATTCGCAGTTGACTATGGCCGCATCGACGATACGCCACCTAGCGGAAAACATCACCGTGTTGATCAGGTCTTGAAAGAAATGAGGGTCACGAAGTCCCGAGCTCTCAGATAGCTGCGGACTGTAGTATGCTGCTAGTAACACAGGAAAGTAAAAGCCCTACTTAGTAAGCTTGGTATGAAAATCGGTAGATTTCGCTTATTACAAACACGCTTTTCCAACTTATTTTTTAAATAGCGTGATTTCATACAACTGTAACTTATCACGAGGCGCTCTGGTAGCCGGTTGTGACTTATTATGACACAGCTTGGGTATGCGTTAATGATCCTTAGCCAGATAAATTACTGGGTATGAGAGTGACGAGAGCAGTGCAGTGCGGCGCAGGATTGTGTTCGCAAGTTCACAATCCTGGCACTGCTACTGTTAGTGGCAGGCGTGACGATTACCACCAGGCGAACGACTTGCTCGTCTCGTCACTAGATAGTAAAAAAAATAAAAATTTGGCAAGTCGCCAGCCTGAAACCATTATTGATGGCGAACTTGCCAGGTGCAAGTCTCACATCCCGCAATGCAGATTTCGGCCTATCCCTGCATTGCAGTTACCCCACTACTACTGGGCACTACCACAGTAGCCAAATAAAAGGTAGTCTAGGACGAAGGAAAGTACCGGGTAAAAGAGTGACAATGCAATCTCCGGCTATAATCAACACTTGGGAGCTTTTATACTTCGCTCCTGAGAAAATTATGGCTGCCCACTTTTTGCATTTGCTAGTATCGTCATCATCATCATCAGCCCGGAGACGTCTACTGCTGAACGAAGGCCTCCTGACCTTGCCCTTGACCGCCACACTGTACGAAAACCTGCCATTTCCATCCACCGGCCGCCCGGAGGCCTCTGAAATAAGATAAAATAGAAAAAAACATGAGCTGACTTTAACAATTGAGGATCTCGGTAGTATTTTGTAGATAGGTATATATATTAGTTGGAAAAATGAAGTTTATGTTTGTTTTAGAGAATTATTCGATACCCAATTACCCAGTACACAACATTACTCATACTATTAGCGATAAGAGCGCCGTTTATCCATCTGTAGCGCATTTCTTTTGTTTTTTTTTTGTTGTGTTTTGTCATAAACTGTTCTTGTATTGTTTTAAATGTTATTATGTTTAATGTTATCGTCATCATAATCAGTCTACTTACATAGTCCACTTCCAAGTATTACCACAATAACCAAATTTTTCGTAAAGATAGAATATCTAGCAGGAGCGGTAATTCCCCCTGCTGACGAGATGGAGGATGCATGCATCTGCATTGCGTTGGCTTGCTCCCGTTCCGGGAGCGCCGGGTCAAGAGTCCCTCGAGCCGTAGCGAGCGTGCATTATAGAAGGCGCTCTCAATACCCGGCCTGACCCGGACAACAGGGCCAGGCGGTTCGCTTCCCTGGAGCACACTCCGTAAAATACCAAAACTATCACCCTGGTTCGTTACATTTCTATGATTAGTTACGGGATATTTACCGTGATTATGTTGTGAAACGAGCGCCTGATATTTTGGCGCATTTCATTATTTATTTTAACAGAGAAAGGAAGTAGAGTTTTGACTCTTCCATGTGATCAGCTGTGTAGTACAGGAACTTTACGGAACTTATTACATTAAAGAGGGTTTTACACTAAAGATAGCAAATTAAATTGATTAAATATTCATTTATTCCAGAAGAGAAGCCAAATAACACAATTGATTTAAAAAAGCATAAAAATAATAATTTAAAGAATGAGAAAAAATTGCTCTTACAAATTAAATGCAAACTAACAACAAACGCAGGTTACTTTATAGATTTACGCCGCAAAAGATGAAACCCGAAAGACAAAAACCGCAAACATACCTAATAATAAATAAGTATATACATACAGCCATAGATTAAATATATTAGTATACTTAATCTATGATACAGCGTACAATTACTCACTAAGGAATCACATCATCAGTAAATCATTGTATATCGTCCTGTACCGCTACAGTATCTCGCAAAACATGATAAAACTTGACATTGGCATAAGTTCCGACGGTATCATTCTGTCGTGGCCACGAATCGTGGACTTGGCAAACAGGCCGCAGATTCATTTCTAGTCTTCTGTTATACCTGAGTCGCCGAGAAGACGATTCGTTCGCTGCGTGACGATTCATTTGTCTCAGATTACTCTATGGCCAATGCGGCCTCCTCCCTCTTTGCGGATGTCGGTGACCATGGCCATGCGTGTGGCCAGACGCCGTGGGGCGCGGGTTAGTTGGTTGCGAATGGGACGTCCTTATCGCGCACTGGCTCCTGCAGTTCCCGCTCCACTGGGACTGGTCGAACGCGTAAGGCGCGCGTCTGTTCAACCTTTGGATCTTGTCGGCTACATACAAGAAGTCCTGCGGCCTTCTGTTCCTTATATACAGGTTCATTCCCGTGTATATGTCGTGGAGAGTTCTATATGCGTGATGAGGCACGATGTACTGAGCATTGTATTCGAACCCGGATCCGGGATCGTCTACCCTGTGCTCCGGCCGCGGACCCAGGAATAGATTCCCTTGCATCCAGTAGAACAGGGACAGCGTGTACCTGTTGAAGTTTATATTTCCGTTCCTTATTTTCTGTAACTCTCTAACCTCCACGCCGTTGTAGCTGCTAGTCTGGGCTATGTGTCGTAAAGTGTCTTTCAGTGCTATCTCGATATCCCTGTGGTGAGTCCGTTGTCGCAGAGCCGTCTGGTAGAACTCTAGAAGAATATTTCCCGGGATGATGTGGTGGTTTGTCGAAACGCCATCTTTGTGCAGGAAGAACTTCTGAGGGCGCGAGGCAGTGGGTGTGGCTAGCAGGCTGACTGCTACCGCTACCAGCAGCAGCAGCGCCCTCATGTTGCTTGTTCGGGTCCGTACTAAAGTAGCTACTCTGTGTACTGTGTACTGCGTATGTGCACTTCTTATTAAAAGGGAGACACCACGCGAGCATCTATTTATACGAGTAGTGTCCTCAGTGACGTAGGTATATGCATCTACGTCACCCAACAGTAGGTATATACCTAATTATGTTTCGAAAAACATTTGATACTGGTCTGGCACAAAACCAAGATACTTACCTACAATCCCTGCTTCCTTTCCTTACTATTATTCTGAATTAATTGATTAGTTTGTTTGTGACTGTCGTGCAGCAAGTCATCGATCAATCAGTTCGGTTCATGGTTTAGGTGCCTACAGATATTTCTTTAGGTCGAAAAGTGATTATTGTCGTCGGAATTCAGCATCGGAAATGCATCAAGTAAAATTGTTAAAAAGATCCAATATTTAAAAAAAAAAACTTGATGGTATCTGGTATGCCGCCTTTGTCGTCGTCTAGGTAAAGATCCTTCATTCTATACATATAGGAATGAAGCCCCTCCACTAAATTTATATATTGTCAATGCACACAATTACATCATGTTGAATAGCTAGATGACGGTACAAAGACCCTGTTAGGGCGCTGCAACATTTGAGAGCGTAAACATTAGCTAGGTATATGCATCTAACCCCTTCGGCCACTTACGAAACCAAAATTCGAAACCAGTTCTTAAATAAGAATTATTTTTCTTCTATCTACTAATATTCTATACTATACTTATCTCTTAATATTAAGTTAGAAATCTTTTATATTAAGTATTAGTATCTATTATATAAGTATTATTACTGTATCTTACTGGTGTTTAATGTAGTCTAGACTAGATATTATCGGGGGGCACGGCAGTGCCCCCACCAAGACGAGCGCGAAGCAAACACTGCCGTACCATCCTTTACTGGAACCATTTCGCCGTTTTTTTGAGCCCCTATTTGAGAACCTCTGAATAAGGCCAGAACGCAGAAATTTTCGTCATAATACTAACAGTTACAGTAACAGTCTTTAACAGCCGGAAAACATCCAATGCTGGACGAAGGCCTAGGGAGGGGTTGCCATAATCCCCACGCTTGGCAGGCGGCTTGGGGATCACAGAATGCTCACCACCGTTAACTAAGACGACGCTGCTGCCCGTCCTCCGGTGGTTCTGGATGCAGTTTTAGGACATACCCAGGTCACAGTAACAGTACTTTCCTTATATTATATAAAAAAATATCTTCTTGTACAAATTAGCTGAGATCACAGTAACTTAGTTAATTTAATTATAATTTATTTTTGTTAGATAATCTATTTCTCTACCATTTGTCTTCCATAAATTCTTGGATATTATAATAGCCTTTTCAATTAGTATTGACTTAATTTTACGTTTAAACATCTTTACTTATATTTCTTATGTTCTTTGGTAGCTTATTATAAATTTTAACGCATCTGTATTCAGGACTACTTTTATATATTTCTAGATTAGGTACAGTAAGGGCTAATTTGGTCTCACGGCGCTTGTTTTTATCGAAGTTAAATAGAGACAGGTTTTTCCTCACAAATACAGCTACTTCGAGTATATAAAGGGAAGGTAGCGCGGAAGCGGTAGGTGAGCACTTTTTCATTAATAAAATGAGGCTTGCAGATTTTTCTCTGTTTTATGTTTACAATTATTCTAAGGCATTTCTTTTGTGCTATAAACAGAGTTTTTGCGTGTATGAAAGATGTGACAAATAAATGTATGAATGTACTTTCTGTACACCCGCGGTAGCCTTCCTTCCTTCGTCCCGCGATTCTTGGGATTCAAAGTAGCCTATGTTTTACAATACAATACTTTATTGATAACTCCATTGTTACATGTCATTTAAAATTGTGAAAAATATATTGAAAAACATTATTAAAAATATAAAATAAGTATTCATATTTATAAATTATTATTATATAATAAAATAACTTCTTCTGTTACTTACAGTCTATCTTTATAGGGTCACATACTTCGGGCAGCTTTAAATATGCATTATTGTCATAAAACATCTGGTCAAGAAGCCATGTCTTCAGCCTGACCTTGAACGAGGCGGCGGAAGGTGCATCACGCACATGGGCGGGCAGTCTATTGTATATCGCGGGTCCAGCTATGTAGACAGACCTCTCCGACTTCACGAGTCTATGGGACGGCGTCACCAGCAGGTTCTGTCGCTTGTTGCTGCGTAAGTTACAAGCCTAGTTCACGCCCCTCTTGTGGAACAAATGCAAGTGAGCGCGAGTGAACATGGCCAGCTGGTAGATGAGCTCGCATGGTAACGGAAGTATGCGGAGTTCTCTAAACAAGTCCACGCACGAAACGTCATCAGAGACCCCGAATATGGCTCGCAGAGCGCGCTTCTGCATTACGAATGCCCTATTATAGTCTGCAGCGCGGCCCCACAGCTCCAACCCGTACGTGAGATTACTGTGAACGGTCGCGCAGTAGCAGGAGCGCACGACATTGCGGGTGGCGGTGCTCGCGAGCCGCCGGAGTGCGAAGCACGAGCGACCCAGCTTCCCGCACAAATCGTCAATGTGCGTCTCCCACGTCAACGCGCCGTCGATGTGGAAACCCAGTAACTTCGTACTTTGAACTTGTTGGAGCGCGGTATTGCCGACTGCTACAGAATATTTTTTTGCCGATTTACCATTAAGATTAAAAGTCATGAAGCAGGTTTTTTCCTTGTTCAGCGCAAGTCCGTTAGACTTAAACCACGCATCGAGTTTATGCACTACAGAGTTTAACTCGCGTTGAAGCTCTTCACTCGTTGGCGTACATGTAGATATCCGCATTGTCGATGGCGCCGGGCAGGTCATTGAGGAGAAGGCTGAACAAAGTATTCGAGGGGCAAGAGCCCTGCGGAACGCCTATTCCACTCTCCAACTCAGAGGACACAACACTTCCCCTATCTCCGACTACGACTTGTATCCTGCCACACATAAACGATGTCAGAAGTGATGCAGGTGGGCCGCGGACACCGTAGTGTCCTAGTTTATTCGCTATAAGTGTGTGCTCCGCGGTTTCGAACGCGCACGAGAGATCGCAGCAGACCAGAGCGACCTGCTGTCCCGCCTCGCGCGCGCTCAGCACCTGCCACACCACCTCACGCACTAGGTCGGTGGTCGCACGCCCGGCGCGGTACGCGTACTGTCGCTCCGATAATATCCCGCGGTCCACGATAAAATTTAGCAGTCTATTATTTAGACCGACCTCGAACACTTTGCTAACTGCGGGGACTAGGGATATGGGGCGGTACGACTTAGGGTTGGCCTTTTTTCCCTTTCCTTTATAGAGGGGGCAAATTTTTACTTTTTTAAGCGCCGTCGGATATTCGCCTTTCCTTATACATAAGGTGAATAGATGGCTCATGACAGACGACAGTGGCTTTATGGCCGCTTTTATCAAGTCTGCCGATAAGCCATAAATGTCGGTGCTTTTTTTTGGGGCAATACGCTTAGTCGCTATTGTGAACACTTCAGAAGAGGAGAAAGGTTTTATTCCAAGGTATAAACTACCTCAATACCAAATTCCAAGGGCAATCAATACCTACTTGTAAATAGTACATTTCTAGTAAGTAAATGTGAGAGTTGATGTCTGCCTACAAACTAACGAATTGTAAATCGAGCTATTATTAATTTTCCATTAGATAAAATCAAAAAAAATCTAAACATTTATATTACAAATTATCTTTAAAACAACTTAAGATAATATACAAAAAAAAAATACAAAACAAACCCTAAAATACAATATATACAAAACCTAAAATAAAAGCCCCGTGGTCGATGGAAAAGTGGCCAGAATGCTGGCGGCATTGCCACGTTGGATGGCTATGCTGAGTTTTGGCCAAAATATACGCCAGCATTCCGGTCACCTGACACATCAACCCAACGTTTGGCCAGATTCCTATATAGGCTGTGTGCGGCCGGCCCCCAGGGTCCCAAAGTCTCGACCCCAAACGGCAAGAACATGTATATTCTGTCCAAGTACCCGTATTTGTGCCGTTCGAGGATTTCAGCATTTGATGCGGCAGCGCCAGCGTGAACATTTGTTCTGGGAAGATGAGACGGCGCTAGTGTGTCGACACATGTAGCGTCTTAAACCAAAGGCCGTCCCACCTTCCATGAAACAGGGGTCATCCCGTCGGGTCCGTTAGGTTCTAATACTGACGGGACGCCGGCACTGACGAAGGCCCGAAGGATGATGTCATTCAAGCTGGCGAGCCGTGGAATGCGCCCTGCACTTCTCATACAAGACAGCGCATGGTGGCCGAACCGGTCCGCTGTATCACCACATGTACAGCGGTGAGGGACCTGGCAATGGGCACCTACACGAAGGGATACGGCTAGACGGAAGGTTTGATTGTCTAAAAGATTGCCAACATTGTTAGACGGTAAAGCATGCAAGTAGGCGAGCACACTCTGTGGAAGAAGACGATGAATCTAATAAATTTTGACATTCTAACTCACAAAGCGGCTCGTCCCACTGCCTCTGACAAGTAGGGGCCTTGGGCAGGGTTTGATTTGGACAAGCTAATTTCCAGCTTTCCACAGCTTCCGACAGAAAACGAATATCAAAATTTTGAAGTGATGGCGTTAAAATTGTATTTTTTTTTTTGGCAAAAACTACAACAAACCGAACACACTAAACAAAATCATTTAAAAATACAAAAATAATAGAAATGTTTTAAAGCTTAAACAGTTAGAAAAATTATGACCTCTGGCAGGACTCGAACCTACATATGAGCAAACCCAAAGTTTAGAAACACCTTCATGTAGAATATTGGATTACCTATAGGGATATAAGGATCGGGTATTTGTACCATTTTTATTTATTTTTACTCTATCAGAAAAACGTCCATGAAATAAGAAATCAAATATGTTTAGGTTTACATCTAACAGGTAAAAGATATTATAACGCCTCCTAACTAATATAAAGCTTGATTCAATCGCATGTCCGAGGCAACCCACAGGCGGATGACCAAACACACGTCAACAGCCGGAAGACTTCCACTGCTGGACGAACGCCTCCCCCTTAATAGGGAGATGTTGCCATAATCCCCACGCTTGGCAGGCGGCTTGGGGATCGCAGAATGCTCACCACCGTTAACTGAGAGAACGCTGCTGCCCGTCCTCCGGTTGGGTCTTGAGTGTTCTCAAGTGAATAGAGTTCTCGTCAACCCAGAAAAAATATTTTATCCAGAATAAGAATTATTTATTGCCAAAACACGAGTAAGAACACTAAAATAAAACACACAGGGCTGGTTTTCAGCGTACTTTTCATTAACGACCATTAAGACCATTTAAGACAAAAGTGAACAGCCGCGACCCGTTCGTATATATTTATTTACAGCAAAACCTGAACAAAGCATAGGTATTAAAATCGATTTTATTTTGGCTGATGACATTTGCCAGTTCAACGTCTAAAGAAATGGAATATCAACAATGAATATTTATAAAAGATTACACGATCACAATCTCGACGAAATACAGCGAAACGTAACGCACGATCACCATCACCGCCCGCTCCATCTTCTCCGAGAGCTTCGTCGGGGGATGACGTGTTCCCACCCCCCGTGAGTCGAGCGGCTCGTCGAGCAATAGCGATGTGAGCGGGCCACGGACACCAGCGCCACAGCCACCTGTGCGTCGGGGACGTCCTCCGCTGCCGGCACGCCTGGGGTCTGCGGGGCTACCTGCCTCGCGTCCGGCTCTCGCTGCCGGTGGTATAGAGAACGGCGGAGAGCCGCAGAACGGCTAAATACAAAGTGTAGTCGCGTGGGCGCGCGGACTCGCAGCAGACTACTTGTTTTTAATATTATTTGTAAATCGTCCGGGCACGGGTCTGGGTTCATGGGACGAGGAATATATTATAGCCGTTTATACAAGTTCCATCTGTCATGTTGGTATTCGTTATTTTTTGGTTAGTTGTGCTGCGACGGCCCATGATGCGACGTTGATGACGGAGCAGACGTCTGGAAGTTATGCCACGTTGATTGCTGACCTAGCTGAGGCTGATGCCACTTTGATGGTGGAGCTTGCTGTGAGTGATGCCAAGTTGATGGTGGAACTGGCTGTGAATGATGCCACGTTGATAGCGGAACTGACTGTGAATGATGCCACCGCGTTGATGGCGAAACTGGCTGTGAATGATGCCACGTTGATGGTGGTACTGGCTGTGGTTGATGCCACGTTGATGGCAGAGCTTGCTGTGGTTGATGCCACGTTGATGGCAGAGCTTGCTGTGAATGATGCCACGTTGGTGGTGGAGCTTGCTGTGAATGATGCCACGTTGATGGCTGAGCTTGCTGTGAATGATGCGACGTTGATGGTGGAACTGACTGTGAATGATGCCACGTTGATGGCGGAGCTTGCTGTGAGCGTTGCCACGTTGATGGCTGTGATTTATGGGCCGTTGATATCTGAACTGAACCTGGCTGTAATTGTTGCGAAATTGATGGCTTAGCGGGAGCTGACTGTGAATGCTGCGAAGTTGACGGTGAAAGAGTAGTTTTTATCGCGTACTTGCCGTTGCCCTTATCAGTCCACTGTGACTGGACAAAGGGGTACGGCGCCGTCCTCCTTAACTTTTTTAGCTTTTCGTTTACAGCAGTAAAATCTTTTGGGTCTTTACTTTTCAAAAATAATTTCATTCCCTCATCAATGTCGTGAAGTTGACGATAAGTAGCGTCTGGCACTATGCCACGAGCGCTTTCTTCAAACTCAGATTGAGGATCATCTGTTCTCTGGGCTGGATTTGGACCCTTGAAAAGATTTGCTGGGTTCCAATAAAATAGAGATTTTGTAAACGGACTATATTTCAAAGATCCGTGTTGTATAATCTGCAACTCTTTTTTCGGAATACCAGTGCCATGGTAGCTATTAGTATTGGCTATATGTTTTATAGTCTCTTTTAAACCATCTTGGACAGCTCTACTCCTATGATGTCGAGCTATATTGTAGAAGTCTTCTAATATATTTCCCGGGATGATGTGATGATTTGTCTCTCCGTTACCGGTTTTGAGATAAAACTTGGCTGGCCGCGGGGCGGTGACGGAGATAGCTAGTACGCCGACTATTATCGCTGTCAGCAACAGCGGCCGCATATTGCTTGCTCTGGTCCGTCTCGCAGTAAGCCTCGGAGAAGACAACTCTTGCCGTCAGTAAACGCGTCTCTACTCGTAAACGCACTGGAATGGTATAACAACGGAGACTGACAATAGAATCACACAAGTTTGCTGTTTATATAGTGTTATAGGAAGTAAATAAGACTAGTAGGTATACCTATACCTAGGGTCTCTAAGGAAACAATATTGTTGATATTTCTAGCAAAATACCACAATAATCCACCACAGCTACCTTCCTTCCTTCCTTGCCTACTCATAACTCATAACACAGTGTATTAATGACAAGGAATACTTTTGGTCTTAAAATACAGCACGCATGTCTATACTCGGACATCCGTAGGTAAAAAATACATGTATAAAATACCTTCATCATCATCATAACTATAATCAGTCTAACATAGTCCATTGTAAATATGCGTCTCCCAAAGCACGCTATTCAACCCGATCTTATGCCTTTGCTTCTGGCTCTGCTAGCCAAGTATCTTATGCTTTAAGTATATCGTCACTCCATCGAGTCTCATATCGTTATGAGATATATCGCTCTTTCCTCGACGTATTCTAAAGTCGTATGATATTTTGGTCTAGTTCCTAAACCTCCTTGTTCCTAAACAAGGAGACCAAAATATCACAAAATAGAATCAATATATATGTATAATAGGAACTTTGTACCACTATAGGCTACTTACGTATAGCAACGACGATAAATCGCCGTTGCGCGTAGGAAATATCTTAGCCATTATTAAAATAAATATTGTCATAATCTGTCTAGGTAAATCGATACATTATCGTATATTTTTTATATGATAATAATAATATATTTATTTCATGAAAACATGATTGGAGACATGCGTTTAGTGACATTATAGTTATTAAATTAAATACATTTTTGTTAGTAACATGCATACTTACAAATATTTTCAATAATCTGTGATATAAAACAACGCCTATAATAATTGCCTCTAAAGTACAAATCTTGCAAAAAATTATAGCAAATAAACTTTCTATTTTAGACAATAGACGTGCAAGAGAATTATGTTTTTTTGTTTATATAATTATAATGTAAGCATTGTAGCATTTGTGGTCTGTAAACTCACCCTGCCTCCTGTACTTACATGTCAGGCCTTTTAAGTTTTGTCGTTTGAAGAAAAAACATAAATAAAACCCTAATATTATTTTTTATTATTGTTTGTCAAAGTATTCTCCACGTAGTTTAAGCCGATAGGTTACGTCGAGGTCCGGGTCGATTACGTTTCGTGTTCAAAATCATTGCAACTATTTGTCATAAGTAGAAAACGGCGGGCCTCCACTGATGGGTCGTATGTGGATTAGAATGCTAGGCGTCAATGGCAATGATTGTTACAGTGAATCTGTAGAAAGTTTGCGTAAAGAATTCCCAGAAGTATTCGCTGATGGGCTCGGGACATGTACGACGCGCATGCAGCTGCACCTGGCGGACGAGACGCCAGTGTTCGTGAAGGCTCGCCCGCTGCCGCTCGCGATGCGCGCGCCTGTCGAGGCGGAGTTGAAGCGATTGCAGCACGATGACGTTGTTTACAAAGTAGATAGGTCTGACTACGGAACGCCTATAGTAGTAGTTGTTAAGAATAATGGTGATATTCGTATCTGCGGGGATTATAAAATCACTATAAATCCCAAATTGAAAGATTTTCATTATCCGTTTCCCCGCATTGAAGAAATACCACCCTCGCCAGCGAGGGGTACTATTTTCAAAATTAGACTTGTCCCACGCTTATCAACAGGTACTTCTGACCGATGAGTCACAACCGATGACGGCGATCACCACGCATGTTGGTACTTTTGTTTACAAGCGCGTGCCTTTCGGTATTAAATGTATTCCCGAAAACTTTCAAAAAATTATAGAAGAAATTCTCAGTGGCTTGCCGTTCACGGTGGTATTTCAAGATGATAATTTGTTGTACCGGTGTAGATAAATGTAAATGTAAATGATAAAGCTAGTAATCTGGAAAATTTGCGAGCAGTTTTAAGCCGATTGAGGGATGCCGGATTAAGGGTAAACCTCTCAAAATGCGAATTTTTCAAACACAGCGCCACGAGCCGAGCAGCCGAATAATAAAAGAATAGTAATATTAAAGAACATATCAATATCTACAAAAAACTATACTATACTATAGGTCTAACTATTGTAGTTATGTCACTATAACTACTTTTTACATCTTAAAAGTTGATAGAAATGCCGACCAAAATCAGACCACGTTATCCATACCTTTGTATGAACCCTTATTCAAATAAATCATTTCGTATTCAAGACTGTTTCAATACCTGTCCATTACTTTTTGATTTATCCAAATTTAGATTTTTAAACGAATTTAAAAATCTAAACAAAATACTAGAAAAATAAACGCTGCCGCACCGCGACCGTGCGGCGCTGGGCAACACAGCGAGGGTCACCGGAGTGCGGGAGAGGGACGTGCACATCTATGAAATGGTTTCTTACTCGTGGTCCACGTACGTGTTCCACGGATACCTTTTTGAGCCCTTAGCCTACCCAATAGGTAAACCACGTGTAAATACGGCCTTACTTAAAAACGCCGCTCAAACTTAATCACTGCTTAAGATGCTAAGTCTAATTCTCTCTGACGTGAAGTGTCACGTGCAAGAACAAGACAGAGAAGTTTAAGCCTTGACTAAGTTTTAGCGGCGTTTTTAAGTAATATATGTAGTGCCCTTGGTTCACCCAATGTGCCCAAGGTGCGAACCACGGGTAAATCATTAAACAAATAGCTGCACCCCGCGGTTTTACGCGATTCTTGGGATAAAAGTAGGCATTTTTTATTCTAAGGTAAAGTACAGTAAAGTACCTTTCTCTATACCAAATTTCATCCTAATCCGTTCATCCGTTTCAGCGTGATGGAGTACAAACATACACACCCGCACACTGGAGGATCCCACCACGTTTTATTTTTATTTTTTATTGTTTAACAATAGAATAGAATAGAAGAAGTAGAATATTCATTTCCTGTTTCCCTGTGTATGTACACTGAAACTGTTATAACATCAGTAAGCTCGTATAGTATGTGTGGTTGAGTTTTCATGTACAATCGTCCCAGATCTCCGAGATACAGGCTTTGCCTAGTTTGGAGATCGCAGTAACTAATTTTATGATAAACATGGTTGTCCTTTAATAATTTTATATTAATAAGATAAGATCATTATGTTTCTTTCATATGTTTGGATTAATAAATTTTTTTTTTTTTCAAATGACCTGCTGGACGTTGTTAGGGAATCTAGGTGTTTATTGTTCGCAGACGGCCTAAAGTTGCTCTTAGCGATTAATGATACAGATGATTGCCAGCGATTGCAGGATGACGTCGACAGAGTTGTCGAGTGGACTCACAGAAACAAACTTCAGTTTAATGTCACGAAATGTTCGATTATGTCCTTTAGTAGATCACAAACTCGGCTCCACTACGACTATAACATTGATGGCGATCTCCTTACGCGGGTGGGGGCAGTCAAAGATCTTGGAGTAAATATTAATAAAGATCTGACGTTTAGAAATCATGTCGTAAAAGTCTGCAAAAAAGCTTATAGGTCTTTAGGTTTTGTATGGCGTCGGGCTACTGGATTTAAAAATTTAAAAGCATTATCGGCTTTGTATGATGCTCTGGTCCGTAGCCAGTTAGAGTGTAATTCCGCCGTGTGGGCTCCACACGAGGTTAAATACACTCTAATGCTGGAGAAAATACCAAATAAATTCACCGGGTTCATGTATTTACGATTATACGGCGTATACCCTTTCTATCCTCTAATGTAACTCTGTTCGTTCTGGGTATGGTCGGATACTATAAACTGGAAACTGGAACTGAGAAGGGATTGGGCGCTCGCTATTATATGATGCGAGTATTCAGAAGCGTTTTGTCGAATCCGGACATACTGTTGGAGATGAGGCTGTGCGTGCCGGACGGGTACGTGACGCGCCGCCGGCGGCCGCGTTTGTTCTCCGTGCCTCGCGCTAGGACCAACTTGCTCGCCACACCACTAGTTCGAATGTTGCAGGCACTGAATCGAGTAGCAGAGAAAATTGATTTGTTTATCTGTTCAGTCACAGATTTTCAACAAATGATATTATTTGACAGTTTTTATTGTATATATTGTATATTATAGATAATATTAATTAATTTATTTTTTTGATTTGTTAACTGAATAATTTCTAATTATCATTATTGTACTTATTAAAAAAAAGAAATTACTTATATAAGTATTCTATCAGCTATCTGGTTTCCATAATACAAGCTTTGCTTAGTACGGGGCTAGATGGCGCTGTGTGTAAAATGTCCTCCAATTTATTTATTTTTTATTCTTAAAATGTTGACTTACACTACACTAATTTGGTAAATCCTGTAATAATAGTTGTAAATTGAATAAATAAACAAATAATATTATTAAGTGATACATAGGTACAAGAAAGATAGCAAATATGTCAAAGCCCCTCCCTTGTTGGGAAAAGGGTCGAATTGAATCGATGTCTGTGTTTTCGTAGTTTTGACTATTTTTCGTAAATGTATGTATCACTATTGTAAACACGCCAACGTCGATGCTTATGAGCGATACATCGTAGTTTTCAAATGCGGCATCCCTAATCAAATCAAATCAAATCAAATCACATTTATTTTCAGACACAGATCTATAATAGTACAAATTACAAATTATTATTATTATTATATTAGAAATTAATTACATTATTAAAATTAAATAAAATTATTATTATATTCAACTATTATATTTTCAATAATTATATTTTGTGATCTTATTATAATTTCAAGCATCTGCTTTATTTTATTAAGACCCTCATGTGATGGAGCAGAATAGGGCAGTCAAACTTATCCGTTATAGCTTTCAGAATACTGTTGCCGCTCGCACGCGTTCTGCATAGTAGGGAGGCAGCTTTCTTGCGCATGATAGAGCGAAGCGATCAGTGCGCGCTTCCGCAAACATGGAAGACGCGCTGCAGAACCGCGGAAGCCGCATCAGCACTCTGAACGCGTTGTTATACTGAACACGCAGAGCGTCGAAGGATTTTCTAGTATATGCTGTCCACAAGCTGCCGCCGTAGAAGGATTGGCAATAAGCTTTAAAAAGTGTAACCTTGGCTTCATTTGAGCAAGAAGATAATCTTCTGGACAGCATATTAGCTCTCACCGTCAACGCTCTGCGCTCCCTGTCCGTGTCTGCCTCATCACAGAGATCCTCGCAGACAATATGACCCAAATACCTAAACTGTATAACTCTGCTGAAAGGAAAGCCATTAAGCAATAAAGGAGGTACATAGCCAGGTCGATTACCGTTCCTCGAGAACACCATATACTCAGGCCAAAACTTATGGCGTACGTTTAAAAAAAATCAAGAGTTTTCTGAGAGAGCTGACAGAGGGCGCCAATAGCGCGTAGCTAAGAATATTGACATAGATACCGTCAATCGAACAGCCTGTTTCCATGCTGCGGAGGCCCTCTATCAGCTCGTTCACATACAGGTTGAAGAGCCTCGGAGAGCTCCCCTCCCCCCCCCCCCCCCTACCTCACACCGCACTCCAACCTGTATGTGTCAGAAAACTCTCCTGCCCACTTTACACAATTTATCTGATTGTTGTACCAATACTCAAAAACAGAACACGTTTCCTCAGGCAAACTGGTGTTCCGTAACTTTGACCAAAGCACACCGTAAGACACCGCGTCGAAAGCTTTCGATAAATCGAGAAAACAAGCATAAACAGGTGTGTTTCTTTCGACATAGTACCTTACAGTGTGCTTTAGTCTCAGTATTGCACTCTCCGTAGACAAGCCGGCCCTGAATCCAAACTGTCCGTCGTGTAGCTTTACATGCTTGTCGAGCTGGCTATCCAGTAACCGGTCAAGTACTTTCGCAACGATGGTAGTTAGAGAAATGGGTCTGTAGTTACTCTTTTCTGCGATATCTCCAGTTCTATTTTTGATATGGTTTATGATTGGTACAACAATAGTTTTCATAAGATCTGACGAGAGATACGAATGCGATATACATAATGAGCAAAAAGGAACTAATGAGTAAAAAGGAACTAATGGAAGGGCGTGAGCAGGGCGGGCTGTTAGCGGGCTCGTTCCCTTCCGACTCATATTCTGTCTCTTCGCCGATTCTGCAAACCGATCATCCGACACGTGACGGATTATTGTCGAATGAGCTATGCCCGTCTCCTTCCAGATATTTTGTTTCTATGATTTCGCCGCGTTCCTGTATTTTTTGGTTTGTGCTGTGCCGTTGAAGCTGGGGGTGATTGTTGTGACGTAGCTGGCTTAGTTGGCGGTGATTGCTGTGACGTTGCTGGTTTAGCGGGGGTGATTGCTGTGATGTTGCTGGTTTAACGGGGGCTGATTGCTGTGACGTTGCTGGTTTAGTTGGTGGTGATTGCTTTGACGTTGCTGGTTTAGTTGGTGGTGATTGCTGTGACGTTGCTGGTTTAGCGGGGGGTGATTGCTGTGATGTTGCTGGTTTAGCGGGGGCTGATTGCTGTGACGTTGCTGGTTTAGCGGGGGGTGATTGCAAGGGCGTGAGCAGGGCGGGCTGTTAGCGGGCTCGTTCCCTTCCGACTCATATTCTGTCTCTTCGCCGATTCTGCAAACCGATCATCCGACACGTGACGGATTATTGTCGAATGAGCTATGCCCGTCTCCTTCCAGATATTTTGTTTCTATGATTTCGCCGCGTTCCTGTATTTTTTGGTTTGTGCTGTGCCGTTGAAGCTGGGGGTGATTGTTGTGACGTAGCTGGCTTAGTTGGCGGTGATTGCTGTGACGTTGCTGGTTTAGCGGGGGGTGATTGCTGTGATGTTGCTGGTTTAACGGGGGCTGATTGCTGTGACGTTGCTGGTTTAGTTGGTGGTGATTGCTGTGACGTTGCTGGTTTAGTTGGTGGTGATTGCTGTGACGTTGCTGGTTTAGCGGGGGGTGATTGCTGTGATGTTGCTGGTTTAGCGGGGGCTGATTGCTGTGACGTTGCTGGTTTAGCGGGGGGTGATTGCTTTGATGTAGATGGTTTGGCTGGATTTGGGATTTTTATTTGACACTGCGTCCGACAATCTCCAGCCCACTGAGATTTTTCAAATGCATACGGTTCACTTTTCTGTAAATGTTTTATCTTTTCTTTCACGGCGATAAAGTCCTGTGGTTTTTTAGTTTTTATAAATGTTTCCATTCCTTTATTTATGTCGTGAAGATTTTTGTAGGTTTCGTCTGGTACAATGTAACGAGCTTTCGTTTCAAATTCTGATTTCGGATCATCTGTTCTGTGTTTGGGATCCGGGCCCTTAAACAGATTTCCGGGCATCCAGAAAAACTGGGATTCTGCATATTTATCGAGCTTCACTTTTCCATCTCTCATTTCCTGTAACTTTTGTTTCTCTTTGCCATTGTAGCTGTTGGTCTTGGCTATATGTTGTACTGTTTCTTTTAATCCTTCTTGAACATCCTTACTCCCATGCTGCCGAGCTGTGTTGTAGAAGTCCCGTAGCCTATTTGCCGGTATGATGTGGTGTTTCGTCAATCCATCGCCCGTCTCCAAAAAATATTTGTCAGGCCGCGGAGCAGTGACAGAGACGACTAGTACGCCGACTATTATCGCTGTCAGCAACAACGGCCGCATGTTGCTTTCTCTCTTGTAGGCGTTTAGTAAATGTGTCGCGCTAGCCCGGTAACAAAACGGAGACTGAATTAGTGGTGTGCGTTGCTGCGTTGTCCAACGTAGATAGTTATAAAACTATCTATCGCACTACATAACGATCACTCGTTGTCCAAGCCTAGCAAAACTAGTTATTTCAATAACGAGTTGTTTCACAAACATCGCTTGTTAAGTATGAAACGAAACCAAAGCTATTTTCACAACGCGCAAACTATCGTATTCATAGTTATCGACATAGCGGGTTGAAGCGAATAAGCCAGATGGAGCGTTACCATGTGTGCGAGTAGGATAGCTATACACGTTGGGCCGAGTTGAATTTAGAGATTGCGAAAATGTGACTTATTCCCAATGTTCTTAGGATGATCATCGTTTGGTAAACGCATTTAAGTTAAACAGTAAGGTATCGCATAAAAAAAATAGTTGCTAGAAACAGATAGTTATTTAAACTATCTGTATAACAGATAGTTATACAGATATCGTACGTTGTTGGACAACCAGCAACGGTTTCGTTGCGTTATGTGAAGAAACCGTAACGACACATCACTAGTGACTGAATCACTAATCAACGGAATCGCCTCAACGTCTTCTTCGACCGCCGCAACGACCAGTATCGCATCTGAAAAATGACGTTTTGTCTTACCTAACATATACCTAAGTCTCAACTAGATCTCAACTTCGTACAAAATAATGCTCAAGATACATGTCTGCTTTCCACATGCTATCGCCGTTGTAGCATTCAGTGCATATCGTGGACGGAGCAAATGACAAGCGAAGTCCAAGTGATCCAATATAACTTCGACATATTCTGTTCCTATGGAAATAAAGTTTTTTCATTTTCATTTTCATTTTCATCTCGTTTGCACATTCTGCTCGAAGAAATCGCGCGTGTCAAGTGACCATTTGATTGAGATTTTTACTCCTTTAATATTCAGGTAGACAAATTGGAGCAAGACGCAGAGGACCACTATCGCTGAAGTTACGTATATCCAGACGGTATATGTAACTATGGGCGTATATATTGTGGCGGTGGGTGGGGGGGTTTAGGTCCGGACCAGATGGAGTAACGTTCAGCGTAAAAACTACTGGATGGAGAGAGCTGCCGACCGAGCCCAGTGGAGTACAATCGCAGATGTATGATTTGTAGACGCCCAGCAGTGGACAGTAAAAGCTGATCATGACTCATGATAATGAGCATTACCAAAAAACTGACACATTCAATAATTTGTTTAGTTTTTAGTCGAAGTGTCAGCTTGATTATCAAACACGGTAAATATAAACCCTTATTTTTTTGCCGTGGTTAGAACAAAGAAAAAACATCGTAATTATAATAAATAATTAAGAGGCATAAAATGTTAATAGAGGCTTCTTAAAAACGCTACTTAAGTAAACAGAAGTGAGCAGTCATTATTATTATTTTTCTTAGTAATGGCTTGGCACTTTGTGCATTCAGCCAGTGTCAAGTATTATGCATTTTCAAGTTTATATAGTATCAAGTTGTTTTATAGGAACTAAGGTTTTTAAATTTTATTTTTATTTATATATTTTATTGTAAATAAGTAGTTTTTAGTATATAGTTTAAATATTTATTTTAAGTTTTGTACATATGTAAATATTATAGATGTTTGTTTTTTTATTGACTTTTAATTAATAATTATCTTTTACATATATTTTTATTATAGCCATTTAATTTAAGTTATATTGATTTGATATGTGTTATCAAATCACAGTGAGTCACACGAAATTTTTCATAGTCGAGTCTAAGTCATGGCCTAGTAAAGTTGTGGCAACTTTACTATGGGCGTTTATGAAGTTTTGAAAACAACACGAATAGACATGTTGCGCCACATTATACCACTTGCCCACACTCGTGCAATGTAATTCTACACTCAATGAATAAAACAACCACTATTTTTGATCATTAATTCGCGAAAAAACATAGGTTTAAGAAAATAATAGAATGCAGTGACATGATTTTTCCGTGTTCCCGCCAAAACTCTGTGCAGTACTAACTAACGCCATTTAGCTTTAAGAGGCATTTTTAAGTAAGGCCGCTAAAATCCATTAAGAAGCTCAAAAATGAATCTTTAATCTGCTCTCCTGTAAAGTATGTAATTTACAGTTTCGATGTTGTTCGTTGCGGCAGTCGATCTTTTTATACGGAGTCCTGTGACGTTAGTGGCCCCACATCTTATCGATATACTTAGATATAATAAAACGGTAACGAAGAGTCGTCTGAACATGGAGGAAATTGTATTTTCAATGTGGTCAAAAAGAAAACTTTTTTCGGAGCAAATATATTTATTTGGGGCTGTGTGTAACACTAGTACAAAGCCAAAAACCGTAGGGCTTTCGCTTTTCTGTGCCGCAAACAACGTGGGATCAACCCTGTATATAATTTCTCCCGTGTAAAACGTTAATTCATATTTTAATAATATTTGAAGCGGTTCTAGGTGTTGGTCAAATTCAAAATTATGATCTCCTTTTGTCTAAGTAAGTCTACCGGAAAGCGGATCATAGAACCCAAAAATAAGAAAATAATACTCGTGAAAAATTAAAATTTTTAGATTTATATTTTCTCTGTCTGACTGCCAAGTGTCTCGTCGTGCACGCTTCAGGAAGCGTAGCAGCCACAAATATTGTGCTCAGAATCCATTGCAATCGTAGCAGCCACTAATATTCGTTTCAGGATCCGTAGCAACCGTAGCAGCCACAAATATTGTGTTCAAGATCCGTAGCATCCGTAGGAGCCACAAACATTGTGTTCAGAATCCATTGCAACCGCGCGAAGATCATCGCTGTTTGATAAACAGCACTATGCTGAGTTGAAGGCATTTTTGTGACATCATCCCAGGACTGTTATATTACTTCGCTGATGTAACAAAATCAATTTTATTTCTTTATTCTTTCATTCTAAAACAAGCACAAAACAAACAGAAGGAAACGTATCCTAGGTGCTGTCCTCGCGTAAGTCCAGGAAAGTCCAATAGTACATCCGGCATGTTTGTTAAAAGCAGTAATTGCTGGACAATAGCTGGTGTGGGGTCAGCGGTGACTAAGCGCGGGATCTGATTGTAATTTGGCACTATTGTTGCCGCAGGCAGGGATGAGGACCTTTCTGGGTGACCAATTTTTTGTGGGTTGTCTTTGTACTGTTTTTAATCGAAAAACATACAATAAAGAACTTCAGACAATAATAAAGAAGTCCAATTTCGTTAATAAAAAATCTTTAAAACTAACGGCCTTACCTAAAATAATCTCGATTCTCTTAGTCACTGCTTAAACTTCTCTGTCCTTTTCTAGCACGTGCAAATTCACATCAGAGAGAAGATGGCAGAACATCTTAAGCAGTGACTAACGGTTGAAAAGTTTTTTAAGTAAGGCCCTAAATGTTGGTAGATAAGTATGCTATTACAGTCAGTTTTGCAGACTGTATTAGTCGACAGATCTAAACATAAATGCTAAAAAGCTACTTCTTGTGGCGGTGTCGTGTGTCAGATCTCCCTCTTCCCTCCAATATGGTGGAGGAATGCGATGGCTGGCACATGCGTCAACTCGTGAACGGGCTGCTAGGTACCTACTGCTTGAGCTGGACTGCTCGGAGTATGTGCGCAATTCTTTCTAGCAATGTATGTTATACTTTCGTTTTATTGCTATATTCATTTGTTTATGTTAATAAGTGTAATATAAAATTGTTGTTTTTTACAATTTAGACAAAATTCCCGGAATCCGTGACGCTCAACAGCAAATATAAAAAAAACCTAAATGTTGCATTATTATTGGTAAATACAGTTGGTAAAAGACAACTGTGTTTCAGTAAGTTTAGGTCTGTTAATTATAGCTTCGAATTGGTCAATTTTTATAGCAAAGAAAAACAAGTTTAATTGTTTTTTTTTATTTCAAAGGTTTCCACACTCTAACGGCCTAAAAACGCCGCTCAAAACTTAGTCACTGCTTAAACTTCTCTGTTTTGTTCTTGCATGTTACACTTCACGTCAGAGAAAAGATGGCAGAGCATCTTAAGCAGTGATTAACGATTGAGAAGTTTTTTTAAGTAAGACTGTAGGTATTTCTGATTTTTGGGTGACTGACAGACAGACAACGCAGAGGCCAAACCGCTGCGCTGGTCGTAGTGACTTGAAATTTGTAAGGAATGTCCATGAAGAGCTGTGAACTTACTGTGTTTTTTATGTAGATGCACGAAAATATTAAAATTACAAGTGTTATACGATTTTCAAAAAAAGTTAACAAAATTAAGAGGTCAGGAGTCAGCATAAGTAACAAAAAAAATTTGAAAGTTGTGTTATTCCGTTCATAGATAACTAACACTGGAATCAGAATCAGAAATAATTTCTTGTATAACTGTGTACATAAAAGATGGTAAGGTCATAAAAGATGGTAAGGTTTACATAAAAGATGGCAAGGTTTACACAAAAGATGGTAAGGTAATAAAAGATGGTAAGGTCATAAAAGATGGTAAGGTTTACATAAAAGATGGTAAGGTCATAAAAGATGGTAAGGTTTACATAAAAGATGGTGAGTTCATAAAAGATGGTAAGGTTTACATAAAAGATGGTAAGGTCATAAAAGATGGTAAGGTTTACATAAAAGATGGTAAGGTCATAAAAGATGGTAAGGTTTACATAAAAGATGGTGAGTTCATAAAAGATGGTAAGGTTTACATAAAAGATGGTAAGGTCATAAAAGATGGTAAGGTTTACATAAAAGATGGTAAGGTCATAAAAGATAGTAAGGTTTACATAAAAGATGGTAAGGTCATAAAAGATGGAAAGTTTGCAAGTCACCTGTGAAGATTTTTTTATCATAATATAATCCTGGCCAAGGTGTCATGATGAAGTGGAAATGGAATTTTAGACAGAAAGAGACATTGATCATAATAGTTGAATTGAATGGGGAGTTTTCTCGACTATTCTTTATCTAGGTTCATTACCTGGGTATAACACGCTCTGTCCTGAGTGACTGTCTGACTGACAACGTAGAGGCCAGATATCTGGTGTAGCGATTTGAAATTTGGAGGGAATGTTCATGAACAGCATAAACGCACACTAAGTAAGGATTTTGAAAAATTGTATCTAAAGGAGGTCAAAGTTTGAAAGAAAAAATCGTGTATTTCCAACACCGTTTACGTTAGGCAATATTATAGCTTGGAGGATCTAGCTCTCGGCTGGGTATATAATCAAAGGGCAATAGGAATTTCAATGGAGATTCACGATGTTATTACATAGTTTATAGACACACGTGTATTACGTTCTTTCAAAATTTTCAAAATTATTTTATAAAATAATACATTTTAATATAGAATACGTTTTGAATAGGTGGGTACCTATTCAAAACGTTCGTTAATAGGTTTTACTAACAGCGTTACACCTATAAGTTTGGAAGGATTCTATAAAGTCTATAGGAAGAATTCGTGGAAGCAGGAATTCATCGCGCGCAAACGCTCGGGGTTAGCATCTAAAGTTATTATTACCTACTTAGCTTTTCGATGGCAACGAAGGCTATGTTGAAACATTTAAATAATAAAATCAGTAAATTTATGCTTATATATAATATTTGAACTTTCTAAACCTCCTCATCATTTAAATACGACAGCATGTATAAAATTATTAAAACAAGTGATCTATCGTCATTATCACCCTTCTTCGTCGTGTTGCGTGGCGCCGGCGGTCAGTCGACTGAGTCGTTACGGGACCGTCCAATGCGTCACGGAATTTCGTCGACCGTACTATGCTCGATTGTGCGGTTTCCTTCTATGGTACCGCTGCTGTCCAGTAGTTTTTGATTTGGTCTGCGACGCTGATGGCGAATGTGGTCGAGAATGCCTTGACGCTGACGGCGAAGATGGACGCGAATGCCGCGGCCCTGACGGCGAAGATGAAGGCGTTGTTTTTATTGCTCTCATCCCGTTAACATCTCCAGACCACTGAGACTGATCAAACGGATACGGTTCACTTCTATGCACCTGTTTTATCATTTCATTTACAGCAAGAAAATCCTGTGGTGTTTTACTCTTTATAAACGCTTTCATGCCCTCATTTATGTCGTGGAGATTTCTAAATGATTCGTCTGGTATAATGTAACGAGCTTTAGGTTCAAACTCATCATTAGCATCATCAAGCCTGTTCTTAGGACTCGGACCCTTAAATAGATTTCCGGGCATCCAGTAAAATTGAGATAATGTATATTTATTGAAGTTCCCTTTTCCGTTTCTTATATCGCGTAGCTTATCTTTCCCTTTGCCATTATAGCTATTGGTCTTGGCTATATGTTGTACTGTTTCTTTCAATCCTTCTTGAACAGCTTTACTCTCATGCTGCCGAGCTGTATCGTAGAATGCAGACAGCCTATTTCCTGGAATGATGTGGTGTTTTGTCAATCCGTCGCCAGTCTCCAGAAAATATTTGTCAGGCCGCGGAGCAGTGACGGAGACGGCTAGTACGCCGACTATTATCGCTGTCAGCAACAGCGGCCGCATGTTGCTTGCTTTCTTGTACGTCTTGTAGTAAAAGCGTCGCACTAGCCCGGTAACGAAGCGGAGACTGAACCACGTAAACGGGTTCTTATTTATATAGTGTCTATTAACGTAAGTTTGGCCACATAATACTTAATTGGGCCTTTCCAGAAATAATAAAATAATTATCCTGGCACAAAACCATAACAATCCTTATCTTGGCTTGCATTATTATCCTCAATAATAATGTACATGCAGCGGTGTGTTTGTTGTTTATTTTTCGGCACAGTAAAGGCATAGCTTGGATAAACTCAAAATCAAAATTCGTATATTTGGGATACCGAACACAAATACGAGGGTTGAGGAAATTGACATCTAAATCCTTTATATTCCTTCCTTCGTAGTACAGCCATAAAGTAAGATAAGATAAGTTAAAAAAAAAACTTATTGCCAAAAAAATATATATAATACGTAAAAACGACGTAAACGTAACGTAATACGTACGTCGTATACGTAATTACGTAAATGCTACACATAAAAGAGAACAATAATTAAGTATAACACACTGTTTTAAACTATCACGGTTGTTTACTAAAGTTATATTAGACTGTACTGTCTGCCCGTGAACATGGTGCATGCAACTGCGCCGAAATATTGGGAGCTTATTTCACAACATAATCACGGTTAATATCCCGTTAATAATAATAGAACGTATAACAGTTAAAATTTGTATTCAACCGACTTCAATTTTGACTACCTGGATGACGCCTTATTTACAATCGTACACTACTAGAACGACAAAAACATAATGTTGAATGGCGTCCTTTAAACGCATGATGCAAACACACCCACAGACCCATACGTAAACACCACACACACACAAACACACACACTTGAGCAAGAATCACGAATTCCGCAGAATTACTACCTAATACCTGACCTGGGTATGTCCTTAAACTGCAACCAGACCCACCGGAGGACGGGCAGCAGCGTCCTCTTGGTTAAAGGTGGTGACCATTCTGCGATCCCCAAGCCGCCTGCCAAGCGTGGGGATTATGGCAACACCCCTCTATAAAGGGTAAAGCCTTCGTCCAACAGTAGACATTTTTATGGCTGACGACGACTACCTAATATTTTGTTTTTACCGATGGGGAAGAAAGGTGTGGCGAGTGGCGACCGCGAACCGGAAGACGCAGCGTAGGAAGGCCTCCCACTAGGTGGACCGACGGCATTGTAAAAGTCAACCGGTGGATGCAAATGGCAGGTTGTCGCACAGTGTGGCGGTCTAAGGGGGAAGCCTTCGTTCAGCAGTGGACGCCTCCGGGCTGATGATGATAATGAACGAAGGCCTCGCCCTAGGAACATCAGACCGAACTTAATGAACAGGAAGCCTGGACCCTTGTTTTTCTCTTTTATTCTCCCCGGCCTGGGGGAGACACCAGGACTGAAAAACCCTGATGTCTGGAAGAATTCGCTTAAGGTGATAAGGCCGCCCCTTGTACTGCCAAATAATGTACTCTGATTATTTGTAAGTTGTTCTATATTTCTGGTGAATACAGAGTTCTGGAAACAATATTATTAAGATCTTTTATGTATTTTTGTTTTACCTATACGGGAATACTCACACGATTGATTAAATCGGATACTCCGACTATAGTTTCGATCACATCCGGTGACCTTTAAAACAAAAAAAAACACGTCAGTTTTCATAATAATCTTTTATGTACTTAATTGTGTTCTTGCAAATAAATTATTTGAATTGATTTGTTTTGAATATTCGCAAACGTGTTTTCGCCAAACAATTTGCCGACCCATGAACATTCTCCATTGAAGGAGGCATTATCACCCACTTTGAGAAAGACATAATTTAATTATGGAGTAGGTACTAGATAGTACCTAGTACCTAGGTGATAATGCCTCCTTCAATGGAGAATGTTAATTTCGGCAAAAAATATATATTTTATATAAAACATAAAAATATATAGTATATAGTTACTTACCTATATAGTTTCAGAGGTACCTGGTAAGTACACCTAATTTAAGAGCATGGTATTAATGTTTACTGTGGTATAGCCCTGTATTTAAATACGCTGTAGGTAAACGCAATCTGTAGCTATATCATCAATATTTTATGTTTAATGTTAGACAAGTAAGTTATGCGAATACTAGTTATACTTATCTACTCGTACCTATGTGAATTGTAATGTGAAAATGAATTGTAAATGAATGAAATGTAAATGAATGGTTGTGGAATACACAGAATCTACGAGTGCGGCTGCCATCTCCTATCCACAGGATAGAATGTGTAAACATACGTTCATGGTGCAAATAGCGATTTTCGAATTACCAGCCTGCTAACTACTTACTTATAAGACTATAATAACCGATGCCCAATACATACACAACAATTTCGCCCATCTGTTGGCAGACGAACTTTGGTCTCGAGGTAACGTTTGTACAAAATAACCCGGAAAATAAGTGGAGAAACGGTATGTACCAAAGACGAGAGTTATTTCCAACGAGTACGGGGTTATTTCCACAGGAAGTACCTACAAGCAGTACTGAGGTAGTTACCTAAATAAACTTCGTCGCCATCAGGCTCGTCCACCCCTACTATACCTATATACCTCTACTACTGCGCGACACAGCTTCTCCCAATAGACACGCCACTCGGCCCGATCTTACCATCATCATGATCAGCCAAATTCATGTCCTAGGTCGAAGATTGATCATTATTTATAATTAATTAATCATCATCATCATCATCAGCCCGGAGACGTCCACTGCTGAACGAAGGCCTCCCCCTTAGACTGCCACACTGTACAACAACCTGCCATATACATCCACCGGTTGCCCGCGACTTTTACAATGTCGTCAGTCCACCTAGTGGGAGGCCGCGCCTACGCTGCGTCTTCCGGTCATTAATTAATAACACGCTTTAAAAAAATATATACAACCGACTTCAACTTCGTATACCTGGATGACATCTTCATATTTTCTAATAATTTTGATTTAAAAACCAAACTACTGAACCTATTTCGATAAAAAATATGGGATCACTTCTGAAGTATTACCTACCAAACAAAAAAAGAATCATCAAAATCAGTTCATAATTGGCGGAGAAATCGCGTAACATCATACACAAAAAAACATACAGTCGAATTGAAAACCTCCTTTTTTGAAGTCGGTTGAAAAGGAAGGATCTTCCGAATACGAGGTTCACAAACGGTTTGGTGTTTGTACCATTGCGCATAAAGGAGCTAGTAGAGCCAAATCCGACGGAGTTAATGTAGGTAAATGAAGGGACAAACAAAATGTTCCGGAAAACCGCAAAAACAATTAATTTTGCACACGAACGACGATAATTAGGCAGAGTAGGTATTCGTTAAGATAGAACGTTAGCTTGCGTCCCTCGTGGACATTACAAAAAATATTATTATTTAAGTGCAGGGAGGGGCGGCCCCCCTAGGCCCCACTAGACATTAAAAAATGCATAGCAACCGAAGTCCTAAGTCCACTCATTTGACTTGCTTGACGGATATTTCCCGCACTTAATTTATCAGAATTCACTAATTCCATTCCGGAAGTTCATTATTTCGCGCTGCTTTTAGTCTATTAGTTCTTTCGTCAATAT
This sequence comes from Erannis defoliaria, assembly GCA_905404285.2. Taxonomy (NCBI): domain Eukaryota; kingdom Metazoa; phylum Arthropoda; class Insecta; order Lepidoptera; family Geometridae; genus Erannis; species Erannis defoliaria. The sequence goes on along the minus strand of FR990082.1, from coordinate 221,503 downwards.
AGACTTTTTCCATCCTCCATATATCAACTTGCCGCTATATCAACTGCCCCAAACGGCCAAACTAGGTGTCTTGCGGTCTTTTCCGTTTTGAAATCTCTGTCTGTTCAGAGGATTGAAAGGCAATCAGTATCATTAATCATTCTATCTACATCATCCTAAATAGACCCTACGAAAAAAGAACTGTATGAAAATGTGTGTACATCCAGTCTAAATACTCGTCTACCTACCTATTTTACACTTGCACTAAACTTATTTTTATGTAAGCACCTAAATACCCTTTGTAAATATCAATGCTTTGTAAGAAAATTAAGGAAGTTCTAGCGAGAACCCGGAATATCATATTGCTGCATTGTAATAATATTAACTAGTGTTATTTTGAGTATGTTACCTCGCTTTTGGTAGGTATATTATAAAATAGGACATGACAATAGGCAATGGTAATAAAAACACAGGTAGTGCGTAGCGCCTGTTATTATGAAAACTGCTAAAGCTTGGAACCCTTTTATTATTTAGCTAGGCATTTAGTTAACTACTGTTTCTGTATTCCCTCCCCTGTCGTCAGAGCCGATTAAAACAGACCTCTGGGATTGCAAGTAGTCAGATTTGGGGATCAGCCTTACCGCCATTCAAGTAAGCCCATGGAAGGGTGTGCAGGGAAAATTGTGTACGCCACTTGAAAACTAATAAAATCTAAGCTACCTACAGCTAAATATTTATGTTATCATCATTATCGTCAGCTTAAAATTTGATGTTGGTTACATCAGTTAAGTGTGAATGCAAAATGTATTAAAAAAATATGTAAGTGACAACTTCATAATAGTGACAGTGACACTGATTTTGTCAGCTGATCAGCTGAGCCACTGTCAGGCCAGGCCAGCTGTTTTTGGGTGCAGTCCAAAGTATGGTAATTGCACTATAAATGCCAAAAGTGCATTTGAAAACCATCACAGTAAGTAAACAAAATGTTTGGAGCGGTGCTGGTTATTATTAGCTTTGTTGAAATCGGTGGCACTATCAGCTTACTTCAAACCGCATAATGTCAGATAATGTAATGGGTTAAGTATGTCATCGCACGTCACCGTCACCGGTGACATTCGGTTGGTGACGGTCGGTAATGGTAAGCAGATGGATCCGGGTCGGACTTGCTTGCCGTTTATTTTCTAAATTTTCAGAAACCGGAATCTTTTCTATTATAAACTATCGCTGATTTAACTGTAACAATGTTCGCCAAACCTTATAGACATAAATCAAACAACACCTTGAAGAATTCCGAAAAGTACGCTCTACTTCCTTTACAATGTTGTTCACATCTTCGGTGCCGCCGAAATTATACTTGCTCAATCTCGTCTCTTGCAGGAAGATTCTCATACAGCGAGTACAGGAAGCATTCGGCTTGGCAACCGACGAAAAAGCAAAGGAACTAGTGCCTGTAAAAGGGAACTGTGTGTGCATGAAGGTTGTATTGCACTCAGGAGACTCCGTGAATGTATACGTAGTTGACAACGCTCCAGTGCTGATCGAGACAGGCGCGTTGCTCGTGCCTACCGTATGCGCCCTCTGGAAGGTCCCAGGTCTGGTGCCAACACTCAACATACACAATGTGGTGCTTAAAAAGGTAACTAACTAGCGATTATCTATCAACATTGGCGATATTGGTGCTGATTCTGGCATGCCACATATTAAAGATCGACTCACTTAACTTCTTCAAAATGTAATTTAAACCTTGTCTACTTCTTATCAAGGTATTTTTGCCCCTGGTATCTTATTATTGCTTTGTAAATCTAAAGTGCTGTGAAAGCCCCTACGTTGGAACATTTCTAGGTTTACATGGGTGAATAGGGCTATCTGGTAAAAACGATTACGCAATTTCCCGAAGGCCGCCCATCCGAGTTGGATTCTCCGATTCATCTGAGTGAAGTACTCTTACTGGCTATAAACTCTCTCCAGCTATAAACTCAATGATTTTTTTAAATCTCGAATATGTCAGTTTTGACCACCACCTTTTAGTATGAGAATTTATAATCTATACAGGGCTTATTGTTGAAGGTTAGACACACAGAACAGGTGTATGCTACCTACCCATTTGGTAAATGCAATATGACCAAAAAAACCAGATACCATGTATTTTTTTTCCTGTAATTTTCTTGTACTTTGCCAAAAAAATTCCTAATTAATACCATATAAATTTTTTTAAAGCTGTTTTATGTCGGACATTTTTATTTGAGTATCTCTGATAAATTTTCGGACTATAGAAGGCAGATTTGGATGCAAATAAGGGCTAAAAAAGTATGTGCTTAATAGGTAACATTTTGTCAAAATACGAGAAAATCACAAAAATAAATTTAAGTGCCTAGGATCTTTGGCCAAATTGTATTTTCCAAATGGGCCCCCGACACACCCTTTCCGTTTCTCTAACCCTCTACAAAACACTCGGTTTATCAGACAGAAGAATATAAATTATATCAGCAGTGTACCTATATGTAGTACTATTATTTATTCTGTGCCTATACTGCCGATAGTAGGGCGCGTCTATATCTGTATTACGCATAGGTATTGTGTAGACCCAAAACTCGGTCCTGGTCTGGTCATTTCTGTGCCCCCCAGAGTGTGAGCCCTGTGCCTGGACACTGCTGGCACCCTATTTACGGCACTGGAGACAACGGTTATGTGTTGTGCCCCTTGTAAAAACTGACAAGCCCTTTGATTAGATACTAAATATTGAAGTTCTATGATTATTTGTGGTTGTTCTTTTTTGGCTTTTTCTTACTTTTTTGGTTTATGTTTTTCTGTGTCCTATATATTTTTTTTGTATTAGCTGTTTGTTTTCCAAATAATAAATAAATAAATATTTACCGTGATTAAGTTGTGAAATGAGCTTCCGATATTTCGGCGCAGTTACAGGCACCATGTTCACAGGCAGACTTACTATCAGATGTCTGTCCATGAACATGGTGGTAAATATATTCACGGTAAATATCCCGTTAATAATAATAGAACTTTAGTAACCAACCATTATGCCTGTTTGCAACCACTTAACTGAATTCTCTGATTGAATGATCAATAAATCCTAATTTAATTATGCTTTTGCAATGCATGTTTTTTTTACGTCAACGTAACGTATTCTCGATTAATTTCGTTAAAGGTTTTTTGTACCTCATCTATTAAAAAAAATTTAATTATCTTAAAACTAAAAAAAATATTAATAATTACCATTTCGCCTAACTGACGACCAAGTTTCGGCCGTCATAATTACTATTGAATTATGAACCTTATTGTGTGATGATTAAAGTACATTTTTATAAAAATAGTAAGTGAAACTAAGTTATTACCCAAAATATACGAATTTTAACATAAATACTGACAAAATATATAATTTAAAAAAAGCAGAAACATATGAACTAATTATTAAAGTTTTTGTCTTCTCTTTCCTTTTTTCTCTTCCTTTTATTTTTTTCTTGTTTTCTTGATCTTTTTTTTTGCATTAAAATCTCGGTTACTGAAGTTTCTTCCTTATAATCGTAGTTTCGGGCACCTAAAATGACACTGGCCGTTAATTGGCTTAGAAAACCCTAATTTCCAGCCGCCCAAAATACGTAACTATTACTTGCTGTATTTTTCAGTTTTATTACAAAGGTGGCTGAACTTAAACATCTTATCTCTTTCATATTCAACTTTTGTCCTTAGTGGTAAGGTGTAACAAGGAAATGCATTAAATTCTAACATATAATTATCTAGATTGTGGCCACATGGCCGGATTCTAGGTCACATGAAAAATCATGATCCATTTTGATGGCCACCAATTTAAAAGTTTATAGCCATAACTATTTTTTATTTAAAAACCTGCCAAACACACATATCTACAACATAGCGTCGTCAGCCATAAAACGTCCAGTGCTGGAAGAAGGCCTCCCCCTTAATAGAGGGGTGTTACCATAATCCCCACGCTTGGCAGGCGGCTTGGGGATTACAGAATGCTCAGCACCGTTAACCAAGAGAACGCTGCTGCCTGTCCTCCGGTGGGTCTGGTTGCAGTTTAAGGACATACCCTGGTCCATCCAGGGTATCTACAACATATAAAAGCAATTAAATCAAGTAGAAAAGCGTATACTCACTTTCTAAGTTTAGAATCTGCACTACTTTTTTTGTATATTTTATCTCACGTCCTCACTGCAAATTTTCAAATTACGATTGACGTTAACCTAAAAATGACAATAGATAATAGCTGCCATGATACGTTCACGGAAGTTCACAAAATCGAATGACGCTTTTGTTTGAAATTAAGAAGTCCTATAAATGCTGTTATTTTGATCAATTGTGAAAATGGTCGCAAACTGGGAGTGGCCGGCGAACCGGCAAAACCACCCTAGTTTAAAACAATGTACTAAATATTGATATGAACGTTAGAGGAAAAAGACTGACATTTCAAACTCTCTCAGGGAAAGTGGAACCATGACAATGTCTAGCCTGTATCCCCAGTACATATTGCTGAGCTCCAAAATTGACTTTACTTGGTTGCAGGTGCAAGGCGGGGCTCCGCTGTACCTCCCGGGTGTGAACCTGCCCGCACAGGGGCTGGGGTTCCCTATCTTCCGAACAGGAGCCGTGCTAGCAGCACATACTGAAGACAATGCCGCAGCATGCATAGTTGGCCGTGCTACTATGTCCAGTGCAGATATGCTACTACGAGCACAGTATGTTCTACAACCTTCCTTAATACTTTAACCATAGATTATGTTAATATACTTAATCTATGCTTTAACTAACCTATCCAGGGAACTTGTAGAGGTCAGACTTTTTCGTTATTTCAACATAATCAAAAATGTATTAAATATTTCATAAATGTCTGATTTAAAAACTTATCACAAAGTAAAATGCTACTCAAATAACCCACCCCTGATTTTACCCTGTGCAACGGTGCCCATGATGCTGGCAGCACTTCCATGCTGGGTGGCAGTGGCCATCCTTTGCATCAGGAACAAGCCCGAGTCGTAGTCACCAGTCGTCTCTTTAGTCCGGCGCCCTACTACGACTAAAGTTTTGTATTCGGCACCCCAACAGCCATGGTCTCCATGGTGACGAGAATAAACAAATAATTTGGTCTATCGCCCATATTTTTGACGCTTTCAATTAGTGGCTGCTCCCGGGTAGTGGATTGAGCGACACAGATAGCTGGCAGTGGCAATGGGACGCACACGCAAGTGACTCTGGCGTCCCACGATAAGCACTTGCAGTTTTGAAATAGTAGATTGTTTACCAAGGGAGGAAACAAATATTTTTAAGGCGAGAGTGTTTCTTTGAATCCCTCGCTGCACTCAGGATTCTACTCTAGAATCCTTCGCTTTTTGTGAATTCAAAGTACTCCATTCAAGCTTAAAAATAGTGTTGATCCCGAGGTGGACACTCTGCTTTTTATCCCCCTTTATGAGAAAATAAGTAAGTGCAGCTTGTGAATAAGAATAGTACCTACGTTAATTTCATTCTCACTACTCACTCTCACTTTTTACTGAGTTAAAATAAAACAAAGTACAATCCGAATTTGAGTAAACAATTACGAACGATGAACGAAGGCGGAATGCATTTCGCGCGTCTTCCTTTTTCAAACAGCTTGTTACTTGTTCATACAATTTTGTATTTTTATTTTTTTCTTAGTTATTGGCATCGCACGTTGTGCATTCTGCCAGTGTCACGTTAATGAATTTTCAAGTTTTTTTTACTAAAACCAAGACAAATATGTCATGAAATCACAGTCAGTAACACGAAGTTAGTCATAGTCGAGTCCAAGTCATGCCCTAGTAAAGTTGTGGCGACTTTACTATGAGCTTCTACGGAGATTTGGAAACAACACGAAAAGACATGCTCCACCATATTATATTACTTGCCCACACTCGTGCACGTAATTCAACACTCAATGAATAAAACACCACCATTTTTAATCATTAATTCGCGAAAAAACACTAGTTTAAGAAAATAATAGAATGCAACGACATGATTTTTCCGTGTTCCCGCCAAAACCCGTTCATACAATGTCCGTGGTTGATTTCTTTGGTGATTGGAACTTTTACTAACAATATCCACATTCTTAATTCAAAACAGAAATGAGCTGTTTTCCGCGCAGAGGGTAGACGGCGGGAATGTTCTTTCCCGCCGTCTGCGCGGCAAACAGCTCATTTCTGCCCTTGTTTGCGAGGAACAAAGATGGTCTTTTTGAATAGATGTGATAAAAAATATATTTCATATCTATTTAAGTATCTTACCTGCATTTCAGAGGTATTTGCCTGGACACACTGCAGTTCTACGGGGACCTGTTGTGTAAAGACGAGAAGTTCAGCAAGATAGAGCGGCCGAAGATGTCTCCTCAGGTCTCCGCTGGGTTCACGGTCCATAACCTCGCTGCTGACGTCCACCAGGTGAAACCAACTACACTAACATGTACAGTTACTCAAATAAATACGACTAGCCCTTTCGTAAGTCAGGGGAAGATGAGTGAATAATAAGAATCGTCATCGGCCTCCCCCTTGGACTGCCACACTATACGACAACCTGCCATTTGCATCCACCGATTGCCCACCACTTTCACAATGTCTTCGGTCCACCTAGAGGAAGGCCTACCTACGCTGCGCCTTCCGGTTCGATTAATACTTTTTTTTAATTCTTGGCCATGAATACATGTCTTTCAGCCACATTAGATAAAAAAAATAAGAATTAAGTTGTTGTGGTTTTTGTTTTTAATAGTTCCTGGCCATGGATACTAATCCTTCAGCCGAATACATATTTCTTCATCGATCATTCTTTCTACAGTTAAATGAGTCGTAGTCACAGTCCAAGTCACACAGTAAGTCACAGTCAAGTCCAATCATGCCCTAGTAAAGCCGTGGCAACTTTACTACAAGCTTCTTCGGAGTTTTGGAAACAACACGAAAAGACACGTTTCACTACATTATATCACTTGGCCACACTCTTGCTCGTAAATCAGCACTTAATGAATAAAACGCCACCATTTTTATGCATTTACACTCGAAAAAACACAAGTTTTGGAAAATAATACAATGCAGCGACATGGTTTTCTCGCGTTCCCGCCAAAACTCCAATAAGAATTAATTTGTGATAATATTGCCAGACAAAAAAAAACAATACTTTTTCTACAAACTACAAAATTATATGTTTTCTTAAAGCTTAAAGCTTCCGAACCTGTTATAAGCTACCAACTAAAGCAAATTTGGCATCCAAGGCAGAGACTTCTGTAGCTTAATTGGCAAAGCAGTTGGGACGGAAACCCATAGCGACTGCTCGTATGCAGGTTCGAGTCCTGCCAGATGTCATAATTTTTCTTCCTGTTTAAGCTTTAATAAAACATAGAAATACCATAAGTGTGGAATCACTTCATACAAAAATATACAAAATTATAGTGATGTGATTGATTTGTGTAGTCGTGGTATCCTAATAGGGAGACCGGAAATCGTGATATCGCAGGTTCTTATCTCAGACCCGTACCAAAGAGCTCTTTGGAGTACTATTATGTGTATACAGTTTTTTATACCACTAGCTATTCGGTGAAGGATACATCATTAGGAAACCTGCATACGTCCGGAGAAAAATAACATTGGCCTAAATGAATCCACTGATAGAGATGGCCCAATCGCCCTTTGTGGGATGGCGTATGTCCAGCAGTGAACTATTAACAGGTTCCTAATGCTTTGCTCATGCATGCTTTGATAGATAGAAGTGACTGATAACGTTCACACCATCAGTTATCTATATTTCCAGCTAACACTCCGGTCTGCGAGAGAAGAATGGCCGTCCCTAGGCAACAAGGAATGGCCGACACTGGGCAAGGCAGAGGCCGCCCCCGCGCCCGCCCCCGCCCCCGCGCCCGCCCCCAACGAGCCCCGCCTGATACCCGACACGGATCCCGGAGACTCTGCACCGGAAGCGACCGACAACGGGCACGATGATACGGTTATGACAGGTGACACTTTTTTTTCAATAGGCTTTTGTTAGACTTTATTTCTTAAGACTCGCCTGATTATAAGTGAAGATGTGATCTACGACGCAGCATGCTTGCCTACATCCATGTTCTTTTTTTAAGTGACAACTGAACAGGTTTGCAGGCAGCGTGCGCCGCCGAGTGGGGAGACTAGTTTGGCAATATTTGGGACGTAGAGCTTACGTCCAGCAGGGGACCATAAAAAGTCGATAATGGTGTCGATTCTGTTGCACCGCTCACTAAACTAAACTAATCTGACAGGTACTGACAACTGTAGCGCTCGTGGCGTAGCTTGTCTCGGTGATTCTAAAACGATCACCGATGTTAAGCAACGGACGGTCCGGTCAGTCTTCGGATGGGTGACCGTGAGTGGCATTTATTTCTGAGCGCTACCGTGGGTCGGATGACACGTTAAATTGTTGGTCCCGGTTGTTTGTTCTAGTTTCTATAACAACAACCGTCAGCCATGTCAGAGGCCTTCGGGCGGCACATTAATTCTGACACTAGGGCTGGCCACTCAGCCTATACGAGCTTACTTTTTATCTGACAGGACTAAAATTATACGCGTCTCATTTAATTTCAATATGTTAGAAAAGGATGTCAACAGGTTTCGTCCTGTCAAACTAAGTTTAGTTTAGTGAGCGGTGCAACAGAATCGACACCATTACCATGCGACTTAAGACCAAAAATTTCGCTATAGTAAAATTAATAAGTAACTAGTATTCAGTTTTCCAAAAAGCAAATGATAAGTACCTATCCAAGATTAACAAAATAATTACTTTTTGTGCGGCCGCCATGGTTGGCGCTATTTGATAAAGTTTCACAAGTAATTGAAGATGTGGCTAGTAGAATAATCTTTCTATTGCTTGGACGAGTTTCTAAACAAGCACAATGTAATATATGCTAATAATTTATCTTTGACTTTTCCACGTCCTAATGAATGGCAAACATGGATTACACCTATCAATACGATCATATTTGTACTCTATTTTTAGTGTTTACATGAATATAATTCCATTTCCAGATTCATCCCTGGTGGAAGAGCCCGTCCCCGCGGACATGGACGCGCTCCTGCGCTGGTGCCTGCTCTCCTTCCTGAAGCTGCAGGGGAAGCACGTGGAGCTGCCGCTCAAGACCAACCTGCTCTACAAGTGAGTGCGCACTACTGCCCGCATGGCAGGACTACCCTTCTAGCTTACACCAATGGAGGTGGCAACCCAAGGCGTACCTCTCTGCCAAAGGGTATAATGGTCAGTACCATATACCTCTTATTACTATGATAACTGACGTGGTTTTGCCTCTTTTTTGACGTGAGTATTCCCGTATAAATAAAACAAAAACATATACCCCTTGTATGTGTTGTGAGTTTGTGTGCGTTCACACGAACAGGAATTTGTTTTATTAGTGTGAAGTTTGGCTAGAAAGTGTGCCGTGCGTGTTTACCTTGTCCCCAGCAACAAGTGGCACATAATTATGTAGGCAGATCAATGCCAATGGTTTGTCTGAGCTATTATTCTTTTATATGCTATAAGGCCTACACACGAGTCGGGAGACATGCATTCATTCACTACACACACTCAGTCATTCATTCATACATTCTTACAGCTCATTATCCGTTTTGTACAAAAAACAATATGCTAGTACAACTTTTTTTTACAATAGCACTAAAGTTGTTCACATTAATGAGTACAAAGATGTCATATTCTATATTTTTTGTACCTGTTGCACGAGATGACGAGAGAGTGACCCTGACACTGACCCTGACCCTGACACTGACACTGACCCTGACGTATTCCAGAAACCACCTGCACCCGCTGTGTCCGCGCGACAGAACGATAGACGTCAAGAAGTCCTCCTACAAGAAGGTGGGCAAGTTCCTAGAAGCCATGCAGCAGGTAAATAATATCCAATGTTTTTTGCATACCACGGAGTGAATAGGCGAGCGAGTCGTTCGTCTGGTGGTAAACGTTAAATCGTGCGCACTTGTCTAGTTTTAAATTGTGCGCACTTGTCTAGTTTTAAATCGTGCGCACTTGTCTAGTTTTAAATCGTGCGCACTTGTCTAGTTTTAAATCGTGCGCACTTGTCTAGTTTTAAATCGTGCGCACTTGTCTAGTTTTAAATCGTGCACACTTGTCTAGTTTTAAATCGTGCGCACTTGTCTAGTTTTAAATCGTGCGCACTTGTCTAGTTTTAAATTGTGCGCACTTTTCGTGTGTTACATTATCTCCACATTATATTATCGTGATATTAGAGCGTACCTCGTCTCCCCTTTTTTTAATTTAAATCAATGTTATTAGCTATCATATTTTGAGTATTATTGTATGTATCTTTTGTTTTGGTGTATTCGTGTCAGGAGGGGCTGGTGGAGGTGCGCGAGGTGGAGCGCGGGGTGGACGCGCTCGTCGCACTCAACGCCGCGCACCCCAGCGTGCGCCACCACCGGGTAACTCGCATACACACAGACACACTGTACACACACACGCTTGACACTGCCCTCATAACAAAAACAGGGCAAGACTAATATTTTTTCAAATGTGTAGCCCATATTACATTTATGTATCTCTTCGGAATATGGGTAAAAAAAAGTATATACAATGTGTAACAAATTGCGAAAAAAAAATCATCTGTTCCATACATTTTCCCAAGGTCACTGAACTTTTTACGTGGAACACTTATTTTTCCGCGATTTCATGGTTGTCCCCATATATAAAAGTTGTTCATAACACTGCAGTATTGTAGAACATTTTTTTTACAGATTGTAAGTATTCTATTCTGTTGGGTCCCATAGTACAAGCTTTGCTTATTCGGGGGCTAGATGGCGCTGTGTTAAATGTCCGCGCAATATTTATGTACTTATTTTAATTTTATTAAAAGGCACATCTGACATCAATTATCACGTTTACTAATACAAAAGTAAAATTCCATACATTTGGCTTTTTGCCGAGGGTCTAGTGATGATGGTGATGGGCTGGGAGGTGGATAGCTTCTCAACGGGTACTAGAGTTTTACGGCCTTAAATACACCACTTAAAGTTAAGTGACGTTAGTTAGTGTTGCGCACTGTATTTTTGTATCACTCTGAAGTTAAATGACCTTTGTTAAATTAAGCAATGATAAAAAAATAGTTTTTGTTTTTAAAAATAGGTTTTGTACAGTTGCACAAAACTTCCCCTTTTGAATATTTAATGTGAAGTGTTTCCACACTAAGAGTGTTTCTATGCTTTTAATGCATAGCCAGTAAGAAAATATATATATAAAAACCGTCGTTCGTTTGTAAATGATGACGGGAAAGCATCGGGTAAGGCAGATACTCCGTAGCTCAATTGGCAAAGCAGTTGGGACGGAAACCCAGAGATTGCTCGTATGCAGGTTCGAGTCCTGCCAGAGGTCATCATTTTTCTTATATTCGGTTCAGTGATTCTATACCTTCAACAACATTAAAATATCCCAGAAATATAGCTGCGCTCGGTATTTATCTTACTAAACTACATTTATTAATCCCCGAGGTTCCAGAGTCGGTGAAAGAACAGCTGGAGAGGGTGAACCAGCCCCAGCAGGAGACGGACTACACGCCGCCCGTCGTGCGCGAGATGTACTGCGTCACGGCCAACGTGCAGGACATATTCGCGCCGATCAAGTGAGTTACACGTCTCAACAGGTTATGCCGGTGGAAATGATTTGAAATATACAGAGTTGTTTAGAAAAACAAAACTTCTTACAGGCATCGTCTCTTTATAAATCAGCTGTTTGACAGATAATGTATGTATGTATTAGTATAAAAACATTGGGTAGAACCAGGTGTCACTCCGCAGTTTAGGTACGTCCGGCCGCGCGCCCACCCACTGGGCGCGCGGCAGGGCTGAGGTCACTGGCGCCCGCACGCTAGCTGCGTCGCGCGTATTTTCTGTGATTTTTGCAACGAACAATGACTAGTAACAAATACTAAATAATCCGAATAAAACATACTGTTGTGTTTACGGGTGTTTAAATAAAAGGAAGAAGAATGAAATGAAATTATCATTTTTTTTAGTTCTTGAAGATATTGACAGGCAAGCTACTTAGTACCTACATTTTGTTAAACCATAACTTAAATACTCTCAAGCGTGGGAATTATGGCAACCCCTCTTTATTATGGGAGAGACTTTCGTCCAGTAGTGGACGTCTAACAGTCTGATGAAGAAGAGAGAGAGAGAGAGAGAGAAATACTCTGTAACTGTAGTACCTATTTAGGTGCATAATGAGAACGAGATTTTTATACGTAGGCGTGCAACTGGATGCATATGGCAAGTTGTCGTACAGTGTGGCGGTGTGGGGAGGCCCTCGTTCAGGAATGGACGTCTCCGGGCTGATGATGATGATTATGTGTAAATATCAAGAAGACAACCCTAACGTTACACGTGCCGCGTCAGGAGAGATAGAGCTACGTGATAGAAATAGAGCGATATATCTAGGTGAATATAGCCAGTGGTATCCAGCGCTGTGCGAGTTGAATTGCTACTTTATTGCCTCGTAAATAGAGTCCTTATTTATTTCAATTCTTTTGCGGAGTTAACTTTCTGTGCGGAGTACTATTATTTATTCTGTGGTAAAACCTGGAGGAGATCGGCACAGGACCAGGGCGCGTGGCGTACTAGAGGAGAGGCCTGCGATCAGCAGGTTATGGGTTGAAAATAACAATGATATTTTTTTTTTTTTTTTAAATCCTACTCTATAAGCTATCTAATTCCCTAATTAAGCTTTGCTTTGTTTGGGGCTAGATGGCGCTGTATAGTAAAATTATTATATTGATAAATCTAATTTAGTATCATTATGACCTGGAGCCACCCCAGGGGTATGTCCTAAAACTGCACCCAGAACACAGGGGGACGGGCAGCAGCGTCCTCTCGGCTAACGGTGGTGACCATTCTGCTATCCGCAAGCCGCCTGCCGAGCGTGGGGATTATGACAACACCTGCCTATTAATTTATTCAGGGGAAGGCGTTTGTCCAGCAGTGGACGTCGTCTGGCTGATGATGAGTATCATTCTATTACTGGCATTACGGTGAAGGACAAAATCCGTAGGCAACTTGCATACGTCCCGAGAAGAAATTCAATGGTATGTGAATCCAACCCGCAACTGGGCCAGCGTGGTCCACTGCCGAAGACCACCTTAGACCGCCACACTGTACGACAACCTGCCATTTGCATCCACCGGTTGCCCGCGACTTTTACAATGTCGTCGGTCCACCTAGTGGGAGGCCGCGCCTACGCTGCGTCTTCCGGTTCGCGGTCGCCACTCAAGAACCTTTCTTCCCCATCGGTTGTCAGTTCTTCGAGCGATGTGTCCTGCCCACAGCCACTTCAACTTGCAAACCTTGCGAGCTATGTCGGTGACTTTGGTTCTTTAGCGAATATGTTCGTTCCGGATTTTATCGCGCAAAGTAAGCATAGCTCTCTCCATTGCCCGTTGTGCGACTCTGAGCCTCTCCAAAAGGCCAGCAGTTAAAGACCACGTTTCAGTTCCATATGTCGTCACTGGCAACATACACTGGTTGAAGACCTTTGTCTTTAGACACTGTGGGATTTTGGACGAGAAGATATTACGCATTTTCCCGAACGCTGCCCATCCGAGTTGGATTCTTCGGGCGACCTCTTTGTCAAAGTTGGACCTACCTAACTGAACAATCTGTCCAAGGTAGTTGTACTGGTCAACAACTTCGAGAGTATCGTTCCCAACGACTACCGGTACGGGCACAACATGGACATTGGACATGATCTTTGTCTTGTCCATGTTCATTTTAAGACCCACCTGTTGGGGAACGTTACTGAGGTCGCTGAGCATAGTATTGAGGTCCTTGACTCTATCATTGATTGGCTATATCATCGGCAAAGCGAAGGTGAGTGATGTATTCGCCATTAATGTTGATGCCGAATCCGTTCCAGTCCAAGAGCTTGAAAACTTCCTCCGATGCGTTCGTGAACAGTTTCGGAGAAATAACGTCTCCCTGTCTCACGCCTTTCTGCAATTGGATTGGTTTCGTGATCGCGTCCTGCAACCGGATTGACATGGTGGCGTTTCTATACAAACACTTCAGCGCTTCGATATACCTATAGTCGATATGACATCGCTGGAGGGACTGCAATACTGCCCAGGTCTCGATTGGATCGAAGGCTTTTTCATAGTCCAGAAACGCTAGACATAACGGCCGATTATACTCCTCAGTCTTCTGTATAATCTGGCGGAGCGTGTGGATGTGGTCTATGGTGCCAAAGCCTTTCCGGAAACCGGCTTGTTCGGGAGACTGGAAGTTATCAAACCTGCGTTCGAGACGGTTCGTAATGACTCTCGAGAACAGCTTGTACACATAGCTCAGAAGTGAGATGGGCCTGTAGTTCTTCAATAAGGTGTTATCTCCTTTCTTGAAGAACAGCACCACCACACTCCTGTGCCATGTTTCAGGCGTAATGCCTTCGTGAATGACGGAATCGAATAACTTCTGGAGGACTAAAAGTACCGGTTTACCACCCGCTCTCAGTAGTTCTGTCGTTATTCCGTCATCCCCCGGTGCCTTGTTGTTCTTAAGCTGACTGAGAGCCATTCTAATCTCGTACAGGCTGACGTCTGGGATGTCCTCAGGGCGAGGCGAGGGTGGGTCTAAGTCTACTAAAAAGGCTGGTTATGCTAAGTTGTGGCCGTAGATGAACCGACGATATTGCGAAAGTCGCGGGCAACCGGTGGATGCTAATGGCCGGTAGTCGTACAATGTGGTCGGTTCGAGGGGGAAGCCTTCGTCCAGCAGAGGACGTCTCCGGGCTGCTGCTGCTGATGATGAGGATGCTAAGTAGTGGTGTGTGTGCGCAGGAAGGGCTCGGCGCTGACGGGCGCGGAGGTGCGCGCCGGCGTGTCGGAGTACGTGCGCGCGCGCGGGCTGGCGGCGGCGCGCGGGGCCGTCACGCTGGACGCCGCGCTCGCGGGGCTGTGCGGGAAGCGGGACCAGGTGGGTCCAGGGGCCGGGGCCGGGCCCGGGCCTGAGCCTGCTGTGCCGTGCGCAGCCGGAACAGCTTGCTTTGTGCCGTGCGCAGCCGGAACAGCTTGCTTTGTGCCGTGCGCAGCCGGAACAGCTTGCTTTTCCCCATCATCATTTGCACCACCATCTAATCCAGAGTAAACAGGTTCCAGGTAAGCGTGTCGTAGGCGTAGCTAGGAGGAGGCACGGGTGGGCTATACATTCCCTAGGAACTTAGTTGCTCACCCTAGAAAAATCGATAGTATTGAAGAATTTCTTTTGTATTTATATAATATTAATATAGATTTAGCTGATTTATACTTTCAGTTTTACATACAAAGAAGCCATGGTAAAAAGGAGAGTGAATGAATTGCATTATAATTTATTACTACGCGTCATATCTCTAGTTACATATCTGTGGTCACAGTTCAGCTGGACGGCTGCCCAATATCCCTAGGTACGCCAATGAGCGTGCTTCATCCTATCCCGCGTCATTGCTCAACATCAGGCAGGATATGGGCAATCGCAAACCTTAAACAACAAATAAACCTCCAGTTAGTTCCCCACTCCCCTCAGGCCACAGGGCTGGCACATGCCTCGACTCGTGCAGCTCGGAGTGCACGGAGTGCACGGTGCCGCTTGCGGGAGCTGGATAGCTTGGAGTCGGAGTACATACACAACTCGACTCTAAGCAATAACAAATATTTAGCTATAAAATAGTCCTCGATCTACTTCAAATTGAATTGCAATCTACGGAGTAAAAAAAATATTCAGTAAACAAAAATCTAGCGCCATCTTTTGGCAAACCTGGTCTGGGCTTGGATTGGCCTCAGTAACGTCAAGTGTCAATATATGGTTAAAAAAATTCAAACGTGTTAAAATGTTTGCCGAGCTATACTTACCATAATTACGGACCTGGGTATAGGCAGCAGCGTCCTCTCGGCTAACGGTGGTGACTAGGGAGCATTCTGCGAACCCCAACCGCTTTCCAAGCGTGGGGATTATGGCAACCCCTCCCTATTATGGGGGAGGCCTTCGTCCGGCAATGGACGTCTTCTGGCTGATGATGGTGATACTCGCCTCGGTCTCGGCCCGAGCTAGTGATTTGAGTGTGTGTATGTAGCTGGACGGATCTAGGAATGAGTTATTGTATGTACGTGCGTGTATAGGAGGCGGTGAAGTGGGACGCGCTGATGTCGAGCATCCTGGGCCGCATGACGGCCGCCACCGAGATGCGGTTCGCGGACGGCACGCTGCGGCTCGCCAAGAGCAAGCTGGAGCCCGTCACCATGCAGGTCGTCATGCGCAGCGGGAACAAGAAGGTCAGCACACGACACTACTTTGTACCAAACTGAGAAGAACTTGTCAAATGATTTTGGTAGTCTATGCGTGTATGTTCGTCAGCTGTTTCCTCGTATCTCCTCAAGTTTCCTCCTTCGAGCTCCTGAACTGCTCTGCTTGTTTTGACTAATGAGATGTCTCAGAATATATGACGTCACTGTAAAACCAAAATGGCGTATTTTATAACCAAGTGCCATTTAATCAATTTAAAAAAAACTAATAATCTACTATTAAAAAAACTACCTACTATAGTAAAAAATCGCTTATATTTATTTCTTCTTTAATGTAAGTTTGCGTTTGACCGCTAACTCGCCTAATGTTAAGAGATGCGGTCTGAGATGACGCATGCTCGCGACCGTGAGAGACCGTGATGGTGTCGTCAGTCGTATGGGTTACGTTGCAGGTGACGCTGGTGTCGAACCTGGAGCAGTTCGGGTTCAGCCTGGCGGCGCTGGCGCACGCGAGCCAGGCGGGCGCGGCCGCCACGTGCGGCGTCACGCGCTCGGCCGGCGCCCGCGCACCGCAGCTCATGCTGCAGGGAGACCAGGTACATACATCACCTGGCGCACGCGAGCCAGGCGGCCGCCACGTGCGGCGTCACGCGCTCGGCCGGCGCCCGCGCACCGCAGCTCATGCTGCAGGGAGACCAGGTACATACATCACCTGGCGCACGCGAGCCAGGCGGCCGCCACGTGCGGCGTCACGCGCTCGGCCGGCGCCCGCGCACCGCAGCTCATGCTGCAGGGAGACCAGGTACATACATCACCTGGCGCACGCGAGCCAGGCGGCCGCCACGTGCGGCGTCACGCGCTCGGCCGGCGCCCGCGCACCGCAGCTCATGCTGCAGGGAGACCAGGTACATACATGACCTGGCGCACGCGAGCCAGGCGGGCGCCACGTGCGGCGTCACGCGCTCGGCCGGCGCCCGCGCACCGCAGCTCATGCTGCAGGGAGACCAGGTACATACATCACCTGGCGCACGCGAGCCAGGCGGGCGCCACGTGCGGCGTCACGCGCTCGGCCGGCGCCCGCGCACCGCAGCTCATGCTGCAGGGAGACCAGGTACATACATGACCTGGCGCACGCGAGCCAGGCGGGCGCCACGTGCGGCGTCACGCGCTCGGCCGGCGCCCGCGCACCGCAGCTCATGCTGCAGGGAGACCAGGTACATACATCACCTGGCGCACGCGAGCCAGGCGGCGTCACGCGCTCGGCCGGCGCCCGCGCACCGCAGCTCATGCTGCAGGGAGACCAGGTACATACATCACCTGGCGCACGCGAGCCAGGCGGGCGCCACGTGCGGCGTCACGCGCTCGGCCGGCGCCCGCGCACCGCAGCTCATGCTGCAGGGAAACCAGGTACATACATCACCTGGCGCACGCGAGCCAGGCGGGCGCCACGTGCGGCGTCACGCGCTCGGCCGGCGCCCGCGCACCGCAGCTCATGCTGCAGGGAAACCAGGTACATACATCACCTGGCGCACGCGAGCCAGGCGGCCGCCACGTGCGGCGTCACGCGCTCGGCCGGCGCCCGCGCACCGCAGCTCATGCTGCAGGGAGACCAGGTACATACATCACCTGGCGCACGCGAGCCAGGCGGGCGCCACGTGCGGCGTCACGCGCTCGGCCGGCGCCCGCGCACCGCAGCTCATGCTGCAGGGAGACCAGGTACATACATGACCTGGCGCACGCGAGCCAGGCGGGCGCCACGTGCGGCGTCACGCGCTCGGCCGGCGCCCGCGCACCGCAGCTCATGCTGCAGGGAGACCAGGTACATACATCACCTGGCGCACGCGAGCCAGGCGGGCGCCACGTGCGGCGTCACGCGCTCGGCCGGCGCCCGCGCACCGCAGCTCATGCTGCAGGGAGACCAGGTACATACATCACCTGGCGCACGCGAGCCAGGCGGGCGCCACGTGCGGCGTCACGCGCTCGGCCGGCGCCCGCGCACCGCAGCTCATGCTGCAGGGAGACCAGGTACATACATCACCTGGCGCACGCGAGCCAGGCGGGCGCCACGTGCGGCGTCACGCGCTCGGCCGGCGCCCGCGCACCGCAGCTCATGCTGCAGGGAAACCAGGTACATACATCACCTGGCGCACGCGAGCCAGGCGGCCGCCACGTGCGGCGTCACGCGCTCGGCCGGCGCCCGCGCACCGCAGCTCATGCTGCAGGGAGACCAGGTACATACATCACCTGGCGCACGCGAGCCAGGCGGGCGCCACGTGCGGCGTCACGCGCTCGGCCGGCGCCCGCGCACCGCAGCTCATGCTGCAGGGAAACCAGGTACATACATCACCTGGCGCACGCGAGCCAGGCGGCCGCCACGTGCGGCGTCACGCGCTCGGCCGGCGCCCGCGCACCGCAGCTCATGCTGCAGGGAAACCAGGTACATACATCACCTGGCGCACGCGAGCCAGGCGGCCGCCACGTGCGGCGTCACGCGCTCGGCCGGCGCCCGCGCACCGCAGCTCATGCTGCAGGGAGACCAGGTACATACATCACCTGGCGCACGCGAGCCAGGCGGGCGCCACGTGCGGCGTCACGCGCTCGGCCGGCGCCCGCGCACCGCAGCTCATGCTGCAGGGAAACCAGGTACATACATCACCTGGCGCACGCGAGCCAGGCGGCCGCCACGTGCGGCGTCACGCGCTCGGCCGGCGCCCGCGCACCGCAGCTCATGCTGCAGGGAGACCAGGTACATACATGACCTGGCGCACGCGAGCCAGGCGGGCGCCACGTGCGGAATTTAAAATTCATTTGAATTTCAGTGAATTTAAAATTTTTGGGCTTGATATTAATTGTTGCCCCAATTATTCTAGAATGAATGACCAATAGCAAAATGTTACGACAGACCTATCATGTTCACGTCTACTCGTAACAAGTTATGGTATATTTTTTTCAAATTATGTAACGATTAATTTACGCACCTCGTTTTCATAACTAATAATACAAGTAGTAAGTATCTCAGAATTACAATAGAAATTACTCTAGAACAAGTCCATGAAACAGCTTATTCTACTCTTTGTACTAATACATTCTTTATTTCCAAGTAATGAGAGAAAGCTTTTTTTTTTCAGACGTACTTTGTGGCGAAACTCCTGATTGAGAAGTATGGACTACCAAAGAAGTTTGTTGAAGGAGCGGACAAAGCACTAAATAAGAAAAATAAATAGTAATCAATGGAATATTGATATTCATACTACCTGCTAGGTACAACTGTATTTGTGCTTCCTGATAAATGATATGGTTACTGTTTCAAGAGAAAACTAATAAAAAGTTGTGACTGAAGTGTAAATAACGAAATAAAAAACTAAACAATGTTTTTTACATTTAATTCTTTTACTTGTAAACCTTAAATTAATATTTCACAAAAATATGGCAACTTATTACTAACTTAATTTTAAGTAGATTATACACACTGCAAAGTTACCTATTTATATTATAATAATTTGATTTATCTACATATTTTTGTCTTCTGTTCTCAATTTAATTTAATAATATTTATAATTCATACATATTAGTTAAAATTATGGTTATTTGATATAGAACAGAATTACTAAGAAGAAATTAAGTTCTCATCTGGTAGAAGTTTGTACAGAAACTTTGCAGTGGGTTATCCCCTTAAACAATTGTTACAAAAAACTTATAGCTACAATAAGACAGCAGTGTCATGTCTCGACTACAGATCATGTATTGGAAGACTGAAAGACTACTATAGTTAACCTTACTGTCAACTTAAAAATTATTATATATTTTTTTATTGTTTCATGTACTATTTTAGAAAGCAAAAGCACTCTTAATTACATTAGTCTAGGTACTAAATGTCTCCTTATTTGGATTTGTTTAATGATTTCTATAAAACACTTAAAATTAACCATTATACAAAACGTTGATTTATAATTTGTCAAATATACATATTTTTGTATAATACAATAATATAGAAATATCTATAATTTCTCTATGCTAGGGTTAGGGTGGGTCGGTGTCCGTATTTCATTGTACAAATATAAAAATTATTCATCTAGTTCCAAAACAGCTAAACAGTAAGAAGGAACAGACAAATAGAAGCTTAAGGCTTTAACTAAAACTTAATTAAATCTCTGTTAACTATAAACCACAACCATATAAAAATTGCTCAAAAATGAATTACAAGTAAAAGATAGATTTCTTAGAACTAGCTCTCTTAAGAGATCAATAAAACCTAGTATTTAGCAGAAGACATGAACTTGAAAGGTGTTTTAAATGTTATCAAAGATTTGCGACTCTTCTTCTTCATATCTGGAGCAATAGGGGTCTGGGCGACAGACTGCCTGATGCTGGCGCGAGTCCTCTCAAATATGCCTCCCTCACTCACCTGGCTCACTGAAGAATCGGTACTCCAGTGGCTCCTCGCAGACATCATGGACAGTCTCGAGCTGTCCGAACCTCGTGATATCAAACTGGTCTTCGATGGAGTCTTCCTTATACTGCTGTGATTCGAAATATCATTAAACACATTTTTCGTGATCCTAGCCTGCTTGGAAGGAGAAGAGTGGCTCCAGTTTTTAGCGGCCCGCTTTTCCGAAACTACCTTGTTAACATCCAAATACTTGAACTTACTGATGTCTCTCTGAGATGTGTTGTTGCGAGGCACTTGGTAACCACCTTTAGCTGCGTTTTCTAGCTCATAGAATGTCAGTGTAACACTTTCATCACTCTCTGTGAAGGGGTTTGCAGATGTGAAATGCACTTTTTTGGTGGAAATTTCAGGGAATATGTTTCGGCGCGGCATGTTGTCCTTGGTGAACTTGGTGGCAGTAATGATTATGCTGCCATCTCCGGTGTCTGCTGAGAGGGAGCTGTCAAGGTCTTCATAACCACAACTCTTCCTGCGGCCGCGGGAGCGCCGCCGCCGCCGCGACGTCCACTCGCGTCTATCTTCTCTAGCTCGTGCCATCATTGGGGGCAAAGTAATGCCATTAATGTCACTCTCACACATTATATCTTCAGATACGTTCAGTGGAATGACTTTCACAGCTGGACTGCTACTTATTTCCTTGGTTATTAGGTCTTTCTCCCTCTTGTTAAGCGACTCCTCGCGCTGGCGCAGCGCCGCTAGTCGCGACATCCATTCTCGGCTGAAAGTCTGCTCAGACACTTGCTGAGGACGATTGTAGGGCTCTATAGCGTCACCATACGGCTTCCGACTTCGTGGCATGTAGCCAGGCAGCTCCAGCGCCAGTGCAGCCAGTGTAGGAGACAGGGAATCGTGACTTATGTTAGCATCTCTAAATTCCGAGCACGGTTTTCTTTTAGGACTAATATTGTAGTAAATTGGACTGTCTCCAACATTGAATATGGTTCTGGGCAGGGGTTCCACAGTTTTGCACATTTCTACAGCCTTTTCAGAGTCACACTTGTTCAGCTCTGATGTAGAGTCATAATATTCTTTAGATATGAGAATGTCACTCAATCGTTTAGGCTGTGATAATGTTTCCAAGTGTGTCAGGACTGTTGGGTGGTAGAGAACGACGTCAGGGCCCAAAGGGGAGCTTCTGTCTTCCGAGAGAAAGCTGATAATATCTCTGAGGTCGTCGCTGTATGGGAATTCCTTTGTCTTGTCTTCAGAAGTATCGGACCGGTAGCAGATGGTGCGTATCAGCTCCCCGATCTGTCTCATGAGGTCGGTGGGCTCCTCTGTCGGCGCCAGGTTGAAGCAGTTGACGCGGAGCTCGCTGCTGTCGCTCACGAACACCGATGTCAGGAAGATGCATTTCCGTAGAACTACGCAGTGCAAATCGGCGACGGCCTTGCAGACCCGCGCCAGCTCGTGCAGCAAACACCACACAAAGCTCTCGGCGATGCGTTTCTCGGTGACCTTGCATTCTTCCAGCAGATCTTGCAAACTTCGCCACGAGTTGTACTCGAGGACAAAGTACAGAGTCTTTGTCGGGCCGTGCAAAATGGTGTCGTAGTATCGCAAGAGGCTATCCGATGACGCTTCGCTTATAGTTTTCACTTCGTTGACGATGTTTTGTATTTGTTCGTCAGAGTACGTGCGGCAATTGTAGGCTTTCCACGCGAATATATTGTTGGTGACCTTGTGTCTCACTTTGTAGAATGTGCCGCCGCAGAATACATCTATGACTTGATAGTCCTTTAATTTTTCCATTCTTGCGGATAATATATAATAAATTTAGGAGGTTTTACATTTTGTAACCGAAACAAAGCAACGAAACTTTTGAATTGGGCGACCGTTACAAAAATAGTGACGTTGTTATTTATTAGTCGATAAAAAATGTAACTGTCACAGTAATGTCAATATTTTCATTCAGTACGATAAAAAAATTCATCGACTTTTTGTTTGGTTTTAATCAAAAATATTTTCTGGTGTTTAGATGCCTCTTTCATTTAAAGCACTTGAATCAACTATCTCATCCGTGTCTGGAAAAAGTAATTCTTTTCCATAGTATTGTTCTTTGAAACAGACTTTAAATTTATATACGATATAATTTATACTTCCAAAGTAAGTAAACAGGTATTTCAAGGTAAGAATGTTCCATGCTAAACTACATCGTTGCATAACAGCCGGCAGGATTCGGTCAAAAACAACCATAAAAAAAAACTTACCTAGATAAAAAAAAGTATAAACGTATATAAAATCCGTTTATCGACTTCAACTTTATCGCAAGCCCAACACTGGTTGTTCGTTCAAAAACAATAAGCCGAACTGCCGCACCCAAATATTTCGTTCGTAAAATACTAAAACATTTTGATGTTATATTTAGTCTGTATTTAGTATACCTTGAGCAAAGAGTTTTTAACACTATGTGGGACTTTTGGCGGGAACACGGAAAAATCATGTCGTTGCATTCTATTATTTTCTTAAACTTGTGTTTTTTCACGAATTAATGATTAAAAATGGTGGTGTTTTATTCATTGAGTGTTGAATTACATGCACGAGTGTGGGCAAGTGATATAATGTGGTGAAACATGTCTTTTCGTGTTGTTTTCAAAACTCCATAGAAGCTCATAGTAAAGTCGCCACTACTTTACTAGGGTATGACTTGGACTCGACTATGACTAATTTCGTGTAACTTACTGTGACTTCATGACTTATTTGACTTGATGATAACAAATAAATGTGAAAATTCTTAAACATGACACTGGTAGAATGCACAACGTGCGATGCCAATAACTAAGAAAAAAAAAACACTATGTGACCTTTTTTTTTTCTTAGTTGTTGGCATCGCACGTTGTGCATTCTGCCAGTGTCAAGTTTATGAATTTACAAGTTTTTTATTAAAATCAAGTCAAATATGTCATGAAATCACAGTCAGTCACACGAATTTAGTCATAGTCGAGTCCAAGTCTTACCCTAGTAAAGTTGTGGCGACTTTACTATGGGTTTCTACGGAGTTTTGAAAACAACACGAAAATACATGTTTCACCACATTATACCACTTGCCCACACTCGTGCATGTAATTCAACACTCAATGAATAAAACACCACCATTTAAAATCATTAATTCGCGAAAAAACACAAGTTTAAGAAAATAATAGAATGCAACGACATGATTTTTCCGTGTTCCCGCCAAAACTCCTACGTGACCTTGAGTATACCTACCAGAGAAATTCTTTGATACCTACGTATTATTATTATTTTTCTTTGTTTTTGGCATCGCACGTTGTACGTTCTGCCAGAGTCAAGAATATATCGACTGTGGAAATTTCAAATGTCATAAGGGATTTTTTTTCGTAAGTACACTGAATACACCGCTGAAAGGCATTTTTATTTCTCTATCGAACTGCATTTTGTACATTTTGTTATATCTTTTAATTAAAGAGTTATGTAGACATTGACTATGTAGTAAGTGGTAAAAAGCTTCATTTTATATCGTATCGGTCAATTTTTAGATTATAATTTAATTTTACATCTTTACGACGTCGTAAGTCTCTATAACTAACAAGCCGCCTGCCGTGACATTTATTTCTGAGCGCTACCGTGGATCGGATGACACGTTAAATTGTTGGTCCCGGTTGTTTGTTCTAGTTTCTATAACAACAACCGTCAGCCATGTCAGAGGCCTTCGGGCGGCACATTAACTCTGACACTAAGGCTGGCCACTCAGCCTATACGAACTTACTTTTTTTACTAACAAATGTATACGCTGTATTACCCTAAAAAACTTTTTTATCACTTTACAACATTATTATCTTATAAAAAGGTTCTACAATTATCAGCAAATATTGTAGTAAGTAGTAAAAAATTATTACACTAAGTCCCATACGATATTCAGTCAAGAATTTTTTTTTTTTTTTTTGTGAATTTTGACGTAAGTAGCAACAGCAATGATTACATTTTTCCGTTACGACATTATGTTCACGAAAATAGTATAATCAAAATCAATAGGTTATCGAACTGAAACTATGATTATCATAGTAATAATATCTACTTTACAACTGAATTAAAACCCACTGTCAAAATGACAATTGCGTGTTAAAAACCTAAGTTAATAATGAAAAAAAATGAAAATGAAAAATATTTTATTAAATCCAAACATAGGAAAGAAACATAATTATCTTATCTTATCTTATTATTTAATGTATAGTCTAACGTTAAAGGACAACCATGTTTATCTTAAAATTATTTACTGTGATCTCCGAACTAGGCAAAGCCTGTATCTCGGAGATCTGGGACGATTGTACATGAAAAATTCAACCTCGGGTAACATTGCTATATCCCATAAAAAGTTTAATCACATTAAAATAACACTTAAATTATTTTATTGTGCTATAATACAAATACAAATCAAATACAAATCGTTTATTGATAACACCAAAGTTACACGTCAAATTTCATTAAGAATGTCACAATAAAATGAAATAATAATTATAAAAAATATGTTAATAATCTCTTATTTTAAAATAAGCTTCAATGTCATAAAACAAATTCTCTTGCAACCACGCTCTGAGCTTGGTTTTGAAGCACCCGGTGGAAGGAGCATCCCGAATGGAAGCTGGTATACGGTTGTAGATCGCGGGCCCCAAAATATACACTGACCTCTCCGACTTGACGAGACGGTGCGTCGGGGTTATCAGTTGGTCTTTCTTTTTATTGCTTCGTAAAGCTAACGTGCTGTGAACGCCCCTACGTTGGAACGTTTCTAGGTTAACATGGGTGAATAGGGCTACTTGGTAAATAAACTCACATGGCAAGGGCAGTATCTGAAGTTCCCTAAATAGCTCTACGCATGAGACATCGTTCTGGACACCACATATAGCACGTATGGCTCGTTTCTGCATGACAAAGACTCTATTCCGATCGGCAGCGCGGCCCCACAGCTCCAACCCGTACGTGATGTTACTGTGGACGGTCGCGAAGTAGCAGGAGCGCACCACGCTGCGGGTGGCGGTGCTCGCAAGCCGCCGGAGCGCGAAGCACGAGCGGCTCAGTTTCCCGCAAAGCTCGTCAATGTGCGTCTCCCACGTCAACGCACCGTCGATGTGGAAACCCAGAAGTTTTGTACTATGTACTTTGTATAATTTATTTTGTGACATCAGTAGGGTAATTTATGTATCAAATTAATTAACTGTCCTGGGGTGATGTCACAAAAATCGCTTCAACTCAGCATAGTGCTTACAACAGTGAAACATTTCTAACTAAAAATTACGCTATTTAAACGTTATTGACATTTATAAACTAAAAGGACAAATAAATATTCCATTTGTTTTTGTACGCAATACAGTACCTATGTACGACGTTTCTTACTATTTCGCTATGCTATTTGAACTTTGCACGGTCTGAGCAAATGGACGAGTTATGTGTGTGTGATGCGGCAAGACACCGATCGGCTTGTCTATATCGAAACACGCTTAAATCGGCATTTGGAGACCAAGGACTTAATAACCAGTGCCAACAACTAGGACGTCTTGAGAAGTTCGTCAGAAGCTTAACAGCATGTATAAAAGCACACGACAGTACGCCAGCAACATACTGACATTGGTCAACCAGCTGGCAGATACGTGGAAGGAGGCCGACGACGAAATGTTAGCCGCACTAATGGGTTTGGAGACAATAAAACTACGTAAATATAAAGACAACAAAAAAGACAGCAAGTAAAATAGAGTACAATGTATGCGGAGAGGAACACACAAAGCATGTTTTTGTCCAAAGAAGCTTAGTAGATAAATGACATACAGCTCTTTGTTTGTCCCTTACGACATTTGAAATTTCCACAGTCGATATGTATGTTCAAGTTTATGTAGTATTATTAAGTCAAATATGTCATGAAGTCAAAGTTAGTCACACGAAATTAGTCAAAGTCGAGTCCAAGTCATGCCCTAGTAAAGTTGTGACGACTTTACTGTGAGCTTTTACGGAGTTTTGAAAACAACACAAAAATATATGTTTCACTACATTATATCACTTACCCACACTCGTGCATGTTATTCAATACTCAATGAATAAAACACCACCATTTTTTATCATTAATTCGTGAAAAAACACTAGTTTAAGAAAATAATAGAATGCAGCGACATGATTTTTCCGTGCTCCCGCCAAAACTCCATACATACATATTGTTAAATGTCAGTGCCAACTGCCAACCATATGGTGGAGTTTTGGCGGGAACACGAAAAAAAATGCATTGTATTATTTTCCAAAACTGTGTTTTTTCAAGTGCTATATGCATAACAATCATAGAGTAAGTAATACTAATAATAACAATGGTGATTCATTGTATGTGCTGATTGACGCGCAAGAGTGTGGACAAGTGATATAAGCACAACATGTCACTTCGTGTTGTTTTCAAAGCTCCGAAGACGCTTGTAGTAAAGTTGCCACGTTTTTATTGGGGCCTGACTAGACTTGACTTACTATGTGTGGCTTTGACCGTGACTAAGTATCATTTGATTAGAAATTCGCCAATTTAATTCATGGCTTTTGTTAAATACTTGAAATATTTTAATATTTGACACTGGCAAATGCGCCATAATCCTTTTAGGAGGAAAGAAAAAGAAAGAAGCAATGATGATTGCTACTAAAACTTATCAAGGCGTTTAGATTCAGATTTTTTATTTTTTTTAACTGGTGTTGCTGTATAGCATCGCAAATAAGTAAGTTTATAGTAAAGTAAACTTTACTATGGCAAGACTTGTTCTCTACCGTGACTGATTATGTTCACGCATAATCAAACTGAATCTGAATGAAGGTCAAAATAAGTCATAAAATCATTATTACTACTATCAAAAACTTGAAAAAAAAGCAAATACTTGCACAGCTTACAGCACTTCACGTCATCAGCCATAAAACGTCCACTGCTGGACGAAGGCCTCCCCCTTAATAGAAGGGTGTTGCCATAATCCCCACGCTTGGCAGGCTGCTTGGGGATCACAGAATGCTCACCACCGTTAACCAAAATTGAATTGAAGGTCTGGTTGCTTCAAAAAAGTTTCTACTCGTTAAATGAATATTTAGGTTTTTCTTGAATTCGGAAACGGTCGTTGTGCCCGGTAGTTGTAGTAGTAGTAGCAGTCGGTAGTTGTGCTCGGTTGACGTTGCTTCAATTGTAGGTATGTTTTGGTGGTGGTATGCAGTTAATGTTATTAGCACTTTTTAAATATTAAATATTGTATGTCCGCGAGGACAAAACTGTTCTCAAGTACTTAATACCATGAAATAATTATCATCTCGTTGTACACAGTTTTAGACAATAAATATTTCATTTCATTTCATTTCATTTCAAAAGGACGCTGATGCCCGTCCTCCGGTGGGTCTCGTTGCAGTTTAAGGACATAGCCTTACAGCACTTGCTTACAGCTTAACACAGGCAGAATACAAAATGTGCGTTGCCAAAAATAAAGAAAAATATTTTATTGGCGCCAATGTGAAATACTAGAAAAAACACAACTTGGCTTGGCTTCTTCACTTCTTTTAATGCTGGGTTGGTATGGCTGGGTTGGGTATAGACCCGCCACTTTATTACAATGAAATAAAACGAAACAGCACAACTACAATCGTTGGCGCTCATTTGGCCGGTCTGTGCATGCACCCAGCATGAAAGAAAGTGAATGGAGCGCCGGCGCCGGCAACAGGTTGCCAGAGGCGGCCCTGCCCATGCGAACAAGCTTGCTCGGCAGGTTAAAAGGTAAAAAGACAAAAAGGGACAACATGGACTCGGAAACGCTATAATACACCTGCCCTGTTAAGCACCCTGACTTGATTCGGATAAAGACAGGTCTAGTATTACACGAGTTGCAGGTCCATTGTGATTTGTGACGTCGCAACATACTGATGTTTGAAAAATGTGTGCTTCCGCATTACACTGTGTGGCACTCTGTCTTAGGTGGTAGCCACACCACAACTACCTACCATAAAGTCAACCAACCAATGACTTGGATAACAAACGCCTGATGGAATTTTGGTAAGACCAGCCGTCCGGTAACGGTAACTAATGAGTAGGTTCATACGTGACGCCTGCCTAACCGTAAGCACAGAATAAATAATAGTACTACGTACAGAAACTTAACTCCGCAAAGGAATTGAAATAAATAAGGACTCTATCTACTAGGCAATAAAGTAGCAATTCAACTCGCACAGCGCTGGATACCGCTCGCTATATTCACCTAGATATACCGCTCTCTTTCTATCACGTATGCTTATTACGTGCGACGAGGCTAGCGTGCGGGCGGCCACTGACTTCTGCCTTGCATTTTCCACCCGGACGGAGCGCTGGCCGAACATACCTAAACTGCGGAGTGACACCCCCCTGCCGTAAGTCCGTAACCAGGGAGACAAACTAAGCCGTAGGTACCCCTAATGGTTGTTCAAGCGCCAGTGTAGTTACCCAATGACTAAGATAACTAACGCCAGACAGAAGTGTTAGAGCAGCCGTCCCGGCCCGCTATCTAAGTTTAGTTTAAGTAACGACAGTCTAACTAAGGTCGTATACACGCGTCGTGCAATGCGCGCGGTACGATCTTGGCGGAGAGGTGTATAATCAAAGGGTACGATGGTCCCACTGTCCGCGCTGCTCGGTACAGCTCACACGTCGGGCGCCAGCAATCACAGCGTCACCGCAGACGCAAGCCAACGATATGCACTTAGTAATTTTATTGAAAATTCGTAAACGTGTCCTCCTTGCTATACTTACTTCATATAGGAAACTAAAAACACACTTGGTGGCAGAATCAACTTCAATTACGTATAACCTACTGGGCACTGGGTGACCTGGGTATGTCCTAAAACTGCATCCAGAACCACCGGAGGGCCATTATGAACAACTTTTACTATGGGGCCAACCCTGAAATCGCGACCAAAAAAATCAGTTCCATACAAAAAGTTAACTGATCTTGGACTAAATGTATGGAACAGCTGATTTTTTTCGCGATTTCAAGGTTGGACCCATAGTAAAAGTAACCCATAATGACGAGTACATACATACCCTCCAGTATTTATTATTGAACTTTTTTGTTACACATTGTATAACTGGTCATGAAGACATTTTTAAGTTTTTTTAAGTAAGACTGTTACCTAAAATAATCCCGCTAATCAATACTTAATAACATCTAACCTCAGGGTGACGAGCGCAGCGCAGTGCGGCGCAGGATTTGTTAGCAATTTCACAATTCTGGAACTACTGTTATACGGGCAGGCGTGTCGCTTACCACCAGGCGGACATCTCGCTCGTCCCGTTACTCAGTTGCATAAAAATAAAAATGCTCGAAGCAGATAGCAGTATATAGGTCTTACTTATTCTAAAATGGAAGTATTCAGTCACCGATTACAGTATTGCTAGAAAAGTTAACAGTTTCAAAAGCCTGAGATTATTTTGCTTAGCTATTCTCAGAATATTTTAGGTTTTAACTTAAAACCTTAGTGTGGTCTTTACAATTTGACTTGAATAATATTAAATTTGGTTCCCTCAGACCCAACTCAACACAAATGTATAGCTGTGTATAGCAACATATTACTATTATATTACATTAATTAGCACTAAGTTTATAATTCACCTATTCAATGCAATTTCAATTTTATTCCAATTTGACTGTGTACTTCACTTTTAATTTTAATCACTAATTGTAATTTCCTGTCGTCGACGGCCATAAAACGTCCACTGCTGGACGAAGGCCTCCCAATAGAGGGGTGTTGCCATAATCCCCACGCTTGGCAGGCGGCTTGGGGATCGCAGCATGCTCACCACCGTTAGCCAAGAGGACGCTGCTGCCCGTCCTCCGGTGGGTCTGGTTGCAGTTTAAGGACATACCCAGGTTCAATTTCCTGTAGTGACTATTTAATTCTGATATTTTAATGCACCTCGACATACATAGTTTTGGAATGTGATACAAAAAAAATAAAAATAAAATATTCCAATAAAAAAAATTTTTTTTTTTTTTTTTAAATAAAAAAAAAACTTCTATTCTACAGATCTGCAATATGTATATACAATTTTAATGTCTAATGTTATTACATTCTGTTTTGTATGTTCACTAAATAAATAAATGTGTTAGAAAAAAAGGGAGGAATGACGGAAGGTCGCTAGATATAGGTAGGATAAGTAAGAAACCAAGAGAAAATTTAAAACATTTTATTAGTGAGTATAAAGCGTGTACGCGGCACAGCTGACTAGCGGTTTCCAAATAAATATCACATGTTCACCTCCTCTCCACTATATAACCAATACTGAGACCTCGCGACAGCACACCGAGCCCACGCGGGCCACCGTACTGTATGTATAAATAGTGACAACTTTACAATAATTTAAATACATAAAGTAGATTTCATTTCATAATTTTCGTAATTCAGTTTCCGGCATCCAAGAAGTATTGTGCGAACGTTAGCAACCTACCTACAGCTATACACTATCGTCTATACTTTTGAAATACCTAAAATATATTTACATTACTTGTATACAAGGATCATTGACTAGAAACCGTGTCTGGAAATAATACGCCCACAACGATTCCACAAGCAAAGGAACACTAGGGCCTCGCAGTGACCCGTGGGGAATATCCTGGAATGAACCGTTTCCATCTTTGGTAACGTATTTGAACATAATACAATATTTGGATCACAACACTTTGGGAATCGTCTCATCGCAACCTTCGTATGGAGATACAATAACAATACTAGGTACATATCTCACAATTAAAAAAATACTAAAAATTCATCATAAATACGAGTTTACGGTTGAATGTCTATACATAATTACATCAAACTATCTAATATCACGAGCACGAGGCCGTCCAAGCACTAAATAAAAATTTACAAAAACAACAACAACGGTAAAATAAAAATCTCATACAAAACAATTGACAACCTAAATCGACTAAAGTTAACTAAACGAACTAAACATTCGGTTAAACTGGGTCCGGCACGCACGCCGCGCCGGCACGCACGCACGCCGCGCCGGCACGCACGCCGCGCCGGCACGCACGCACGCCGCGCCGGCACGCACGCCGCGCCGGCACGCACGCCGCGCCGGCACGCACGCCGCGCCGGCACGCACGCCGCGCCGGCACGCACGCACGCCGCGCCGGCACGCACGCCACGCCGGCACGCACGCACGCCGCGCCGGCACGCACGCCGCGCCGGCACGCACGCCGCGCCGGCACGCACGCCGCGCCGGCACGCACGCCGCGCCGGCACGCACGCACGCCGCGCCGGCACGCACGCACGCCGCGCCGGCACGCACGCACGCCGCGCCGGCACGCACGCCGTAGTTATTATGCACTAACCACTAGAAGCGACACCGCGTTGCAACACTACTATACATTTGATTTGTAAAAGCTTACTGGAAAATAACTTGTCATGTGCGGGGAGCGATCATACTTACACTCGCATCTTTACACAAGAAATAAATAACAACACGATCACACAGCGAGCGGACAAGTGACAACCCGCCCGAGGCCGCGCGGCCCCGCGACCGGCGCACAGTGGCCGAGGGTCTAACATGTGGTGTCGCTTCTACTATTCAATCCACCGCAGCTCTATCTCTACAGACTGGGAACTAACGCGACTGAGATCATCGTACGCCACTCACTGAAATTTGTGACTTCTTCTATATTAAACATAAATATGTTACCCGCGGCCGCTCGCCGGTCATACGACTCCTGTGCGAAGCGGAACAATTTACAAAAACACTGTTGTCCAGTTTTGTTGTACCGTTTCCTAAATTCGATGACAGCGCTGAAATTGTTGTTTTTCACACACGCATTGAAATAAAAAGACGCAGAGTTTAGTTTGGAGAGCGGCACAACAGAATTGACAGCAATCTCTACAACCAAAAAGGATCTAGATGTAAGCATCAAAAGCATTCGGCAGATTAACAGTGACCGTACAAAAATATCGCAATTAACATTCGATCCCTCCGGAACGGGATACGAACGTTATCGTTACACTAGAGCCGGAACGTTAACGTTCCCGTTACATTCGGCAGGGTTCGTTCGAGGACGCGCGACCGCGACTCTCAAGCTCCCGCTCGAGGGGCGTCGCGCGGCTCGGGGGCAAGTAGCCCGACTCGGGGGCAAGTAGCCCGACTCGGGGGCAAGAACGCGCTCCTTCGGTTACCGAGCGCTTCATTATTGACTATGGACCTTATGGCGTAGACAATAGAGTAAACTGCGATCTCCGATGTTAAATTTATGCTACATTAAATCGAGGAGCCTTTTATTTTACGAATATAAATAGAAGCTTACACTAATAACTTTCAGTACATGATGTACACACAGGGTGGCGATCGCAGCTCACAATATAACATTATATTTAACAATAGTATCACGGAGTCGATCCGCACGTCGGATTCGGATTTTCAAACATTTGGCTGACACGCGACATTTAAGACGAATACGTCTTAAATGTCGCGTTTCTTTTCCGTTCAGTCACAGTAGTACAAACGGAACGTCACAGCGCGTATTCTCGATTTAGTTCTTAGTTTCTCAAAAGAAGTCTCCCGTAACTTGTGTGAAAATGGAATTCGACTTACTGAAAGTAGGTCGGAAAAGCTGAGTCGAGCGAAGCTAGGTCGAATACAGTTATCAAATAAATACAAAATAAGTAGCTCTTTTGAAATTGAGACTTCAACCCAACATCGCTGGAGCCTTTTTTGATGTATACTGACTCGTATTTTATAACAGGAACTAGGATGAGCAATGTGGAACGGGTAGTTGACAAGTTTGTCGGTTCTTTCGTGACGTAGATGTTTAAGGTGTCCGAATCCTGGATGCAGTGGTGAGGGCCTACCGCACGCCCGCGGTGCCGAGCCGGTGCGCGGTGGCGGCGCGGCCCGGCGCACGCGCCGACTTGCGCGCGCCGCGAGGGGCGCGGGCCACCTCCACTTCCTGCTCCTTCTTCACGGCCGTCGGGGTAGCCTGAAATACGCAGGAAAAGAGCAAGATTAGTTTTTATAAAAGTAGGATATTTTCAAATATGATAATAAATAGTGGCCCGAATCGAGAGCCCTTGGGTACACCGGCGATAATTCGATCTCGAAATGGATTTTAAATTCGCAAAAGCTAGGTATTTTAATTAAATTTCTACAACGGTAGCATACTATAAATCTAGAATAATTCCAAAGAGCGCGGTGTGATTTGAACCTTTCGAGAGAATGGTCGACGATATCCGATGCTTTCGAGGAATCGGGAGACGTAACATGTGTTTTGTAGGTGTGGTACCTGCGCGTGCGCGCGGTGCGCGGGCGGCGTGTAGTGGCGCGTGGTGGCGGGCAGCGGCAGCGGCGCCAGGTCCAGCAGGTTCTCGGCGCGGTGGCGCGGCAGGCGGCCCGCCAGCGCCGCCGCGCACTCGGCGCGCCGCCGGCCCGCGCCCGCCAGCGGCCGCTCCGGCAGCGGCTCCGCACCGCTGACATGCAAGATAACTTAGTTTCGATTGCAATGTAATTAAATGACTTATAATGCATGCTTTCGTAGACTTCACTCCATCGACTCTCAGGTTTTTCTATACTACATTTTCAAATTCCTGATTTCCACTCTAGAACACCGGTTAACGGTTCTACGACAGACATAACTGGCCCCCTGCTGGTCATCGACTTAGCTCAGCGAATTATTAAGCTGAAGTCTTAATAATTTGCTGAGCTATGTCGGTGACTTTGGTTCTCCGGTGAATTACTTCGTTCCAGATTTGTTCCCTTAGATAAACACCGAGCACGGCACTTTTCAGTGTAGGGTAGAGTGGCGCGGTCACCTGTGCTGCAGCGTCCAGGTGTCGGTGTCGTCGTCGTAGCGCGCGCGCAGCACGGCGGGCCGGCCGGCGGCGGGCAGGAAGGAGTCGGCCAGCAGCAGGCGGCGCCGCAGCGCGCCCACGAGCGCCGCCTGCAGCGCCTCGTGCTCGCGCCGCTCCGCGTCGTGCGCCTCGCGCTGCTCCACCGCCTCCTCGCGCAGGCACGCGTACTTGCCCAGGCACTTTTTCAACCTGCGCGCACACACGACAGGTCAGTGACCGAGACATAAGAATTTCCTTAAACTGAATTCGGAACCACCGGAGGATGGGCAGCAGCGTCCCCTTTGTTAATGGTGGTGAACATTCTGCCATCCCCGAGCCGCCTGCCAAGTGTGAGGATTATGGCAACCTCCCTACAAAGGGCAGCAGTGGACGTCTTCTAGCTGATGATGAGTGAACAAGACCATAAGAAGGTTGTCATAAGAACGTAAAATATGACACGCGAGCGGAGAGCATGAAGTGACTCGAAAGTTCTACGTTACAGAAATGCTTACGAGCTGTGGAATTGTGGAAACACATACTTAGTATCTGGAATAAGCTTTCCGTAAGTAATCATACAAACTGTCTCAAGGAAAACATGATGTAGACAGAATATTAATTCTGAGTGTGCAAAAATTTGTTAGCTATGTATTCTGTAAATGTTATAAAGAACGTTAATTTAGAGATCACAGTTGCGCCTACCTCTGCGTTTTATGATCGACCTCCTGCTGGAGCGTGGTGAAGGTATTCGTTACTATCGCCGTCGTCTCCTCTTCCAAATCTATCTTCTGCTGCATCTCGACTTCCCTCTTCTTCCGCTCAACGATCTCATTGTTCCTCTGTTCGAGGATCATCTGGCTCTCGTTGAGGTTGTTGATGAGGTCCTTCCCGCCCCCGCCCCCGCCCTGCACGAGCCGGTCCTCTAGCGCTCGGATCTGAACCTCTAGCTCTTCAGTTTTCGTCTTCTCTTGTTCTATCGTGGATTCGGCGAGAATGTGTTCACTTTCAATGCTGAAAGTGTCTTCTTCGGCTGCAAAGCAAAGATGTTTATTTCACTAAACTGTATAAGTAGTACATTTTAGTTACTTTAACGTCTTGTTTAATTTGATTTAGATAATTAAAATTCAGAAGCCATTGTGCAGTACAGATATACGAAGATAAGATATCGATAATGCTCTGCGCACGAAGGATTCGGGATCTTAGAACCAACCTGAAGTAGGTATTGTCTACGTATTTATCAACGTATTGTCTAGCCCCGCTTTCCCAATCGGAAAGGTTTCGATTGAAAACTACTCTCATCGTCTCCGTCTACTACATTCAGGATGACGGAAGGAGATAGGGTTCAGTTCCGACAGGGTTTTGTTTAGAATACGGGCCCCGGTCAACTTTGATTCAAACTTGACAAACGGCATCTCAAGACTCAATAGGTTGTAGATTAAAAACCTTAAAACCGGATCGGGGCTGATCGAACAGAAGGGCCTAAAAATCATAAGCAGGAAGCAGGAGATGTCGCTGGAGAGCGGGTCTGTATGTCGCAGTGCGGACTCACAGTTGTCGGGCTCGGCGGCGGCGGGCGCGGGCGCGGGCGCGGGCGCGGGGCCGCGCGGCCGGGGCGCGCGGCGCGGCTTGCGCTCCGTGGCGCGCCGCTGCTCGATGAGCGCGCGCAGCCGCTCGATCTCCGCCTGGTACTCGCGCAGCTTCGCGTCCTTCGGGTCCTCGTTGCGGACCGGCTTGTTCTTTATGGCTGCAACAAACAACACGACCTCGAGCTTATCACCGACCACTTCACACTCGTCTGAATATTGCACGTTACATTTTTCAATGACAGTTGCAGACCGATAGTATAGTCTTGTGTTTGTATTGGACTGGTGTGTTACCTTTGGCTCTGTGCGCATATCGCAGCGTGGTAATAGTTTCGTCGTAGTTGTAAGATGCGGGGCCGATGTTCGCTATCATTATAGTCTTGCTGTTTCCGCCGAGAGAGTCTTGCAGGATTCGCGTCAGCTTCGAATCTCTGGAACGTCACAATTTCAAATTATATACAAACAATTCACTGTCAAGAGGAACATAACATACTGTAGAGACAACATTTCTATTGAACTTACGTTTTGCGCATATTTTTTCTCGTCTACCACCAGTAGGTACCTATACAACCACGAAATGGAGTCATCGGCAGCAGTTGAGTGTTATTTGGCGTACTCACAAAAATACAACATGAGTAAGTACTCCTGCGAAAAGTACCATTACTCACTTCCCTCCCCGCACCGAGACAGTTTTCACTCGCCTGCTGCTCAGGATTGCTCGTGGGATGTGACACACGATGGTTCAGTTCGCTGCCGCTCTACCGACGTCAGTTTCTGCACTCGGTAGGTATCGGAGGCGCACGATAGTGTTCACAGTACACGGACCTGTAGGGCACGTGCGGGCTGTTCTCTGCGAGCGCGGAGATGACGTTCCCGAGCGAGGAGAGCGCCTGGTTGATGCGCGACGCCTCCCGCAGCCGCTCGGCCGACGCGCCCGTCTTGCGCTGCCGCTCGCTGCCCGCCAGGTCCACCAGGTTCAGCTTGCCCACCCTGCAACCGACGCCACACCACCGTTACTGCCTGGCGCTCAACACACGCTTCGAACCAATCCCCGATACTGATGCTGTATAGAAACAGACCACTTCTACTTTGATGGTCTTTGGTTAGTACAAATACATCGAAGTTGCTCTCATTTTCTATCGATGATGCAAAGCACAGATTGGTACAATTATTCCATAGGGTTTAATTAAATCTACTAGTAGTTCGCAGCGAGCTGAGACCTCGCGACCCCCATATCTTCAAGTTTCTTGACCAAACATAGCTCATTTTCGAACTCGATAATTGTATTTATACGAACTACTTGCTTACAACATTTCAAAAAGATCGGATTCGTTAGATAACTTGCGAATATTTAGTTTGCAAGTTATCGTAAACCAAATACCTATACTACTAGTACTATTATTTCTTCTGTGCCTATACGTACAAACATACAAAACGCCGAACTGACCCAGTATAGAGTATAGACTTAGAGACCTTCGCTTCGCTTCGGTCAACTAGCGATTCGGAAATAATTAGGTCTGAAGGAGATATCGAAAATGGAATATTTGCTTTGCTTGGTAAGAAACAATATCGGCGCCGCTGTAGAGGCTGAAGCCAGAAGACTACTGTAGTCTCTCAAGTTCTCTTATTAGGCTTCG
This sequence comes from Erannis defoliaria, assembly GCA_905404285.2. NCBI lineage: Eukaryota > Metazoa > Arthropoda > Insecta > Lepidoptera > Geometridae > Erannis > Erannis defoliaria. Next base: position 183,775 of record FR990082.1, on the reverse strand, counting down.
TCGTCGGCCATAAGACGTCCACTGCTGGACGAAAGCCTCCCAATAGTGGGGTGTTGCCATAATCCCCACGCTTGGCAGGCGGCTTGAGGATCGCAGAATGGTCACCACCGTTAACCAAAAGGACTGGCAGTCATCGATAGGCAGTCATCGATAGCCATTGCGTTTATAGGTCACGCAGGCTGCTTCCGCCGGATGTACGGAGAGCGGGAGCGCGTTTCTATTGGTCACTTCCTCCTTGGGAGTCACTATTAGCGTGCACGCATGCACTCCAACATTCTCTGATTATGCATAAACGCGCACGCATTACTTTTCACTACGTTGTTTTTGTTCGATATTGCAAACATGGCACGGATTGCAATGTCCAGGTTTGCATTGGTTCTTCAGGATAAAGGCGGATGGTTAGTAAAACAGATGGCAAGCAAAGGGGGGACGTACGTAGGGTTGCCAGATGGTATCCAAAAGGAGGATAAGTCCTTCATTTCCATGTTTTGTCCCTCTAACATATTGTATCCTCCTTTTCCTATAGAACTACTTTATTTTTTATAACCGTATATTTATTCTTGTTCAATAGAATATTAAAAATATTTTTAGAGACGATCTTTATAACAATTTTGTAAATACTACTCTTTTAAAAAAAACACAACCGACTTCAACTTCGAATACCTGTATGACATCTTCATATTGTCTAGTAATTTTAATTTAAAAACCAAACTACTGAACCGATTTCGATAAAATTTATATGGGACCACTTCTGAAGTATTACCTACCAAACAAAAAAAAAGAATCATCAAAATCAGTTCATAATTGGCGGAGTAATCGCGTAATATACATACAAAAAATAAAATAAATTAAAAACATACAGTCGAATTGAGAACCTCCATTTTTGAAGTCGGTTGAAAAAGACTCATAAACCCTCCTTTATCAAATGACCGCACCACGTACGTCACGTACGCGCCTCCTTTTTTTGAAGTCGGTTGAATAGGCTGTCTAGTAGCGGAGGCCTACGCCTTAATGCGCTAGGATATAATATTTTTAAAGGCTGACTGAAGACATGGCGCGGCGCGTGAAGTGTAAAATTAATCAGAGCATTGTGCGGATGTAGTGAGTCACTGCAAGTGTTCCGCGGCCTTCGTATCAATAACGACCGACGTAACCACGAACGCTTTTGCACTCTAAGTAAATAGTCTATGAAGAAGAGTTTTATTTAATACACAAGTGACATAAGTAGGAACTCGTGTAAAACTGTTACTCGTTGTGAAGTCGCGAGCAACCGGTGGATGAAAATGGCAGGTTGTCGTGTGCCACACTGTAGTGTGGCGGACTAAGGGGAAGTCCTTAGTTCAGTAGTGGATGCCTCCGAGCCGATGATGATGATGATACTCATATAATGGTACAGCATTATATGGGTGGTTAAAATAAATCATTACACTTCTGATTTCGGGCCTCAGTTAAGAGTAGGTAGATGTTAGGATCGCCGCAGACAAACCGCGTATATTTATAAACTCTGCAAGAGAAGGACAGGTGACGGATCCTGCTTGACTGAATACGAGAGAGAGAGAGAGAGAGAGAGAGAGAGAGAGATCCTCTTCTTCAATTAACTAAGACCCCATCATGAAAACTGATGTGTTTTTGACCAGCGACAATGATAAGATGAATGGACGGGAAATAAGCGCACGGATTTTTAAGACTATATGTTGAGCGCCGGCTCTTCACTCACTTCAGTCATACTCTGCCTTAGCGACATGCGAGCCGTACGATACGACAATACAAACTTCTAATACATGTACATGTGTTCTCTTTTTGTCATGCAGTAATTAGATTCGCTATCTCTATTTTCCGGCAAATGTAATGTGCATACTTTTAGCTAGGTATGCTTGATTATGTTGTCTTGTTAATTTTGATCGATTTGCAAGCGCTGGGCCCGTCCATTCCATTATCACCGTCGTTGGTTTTGACACATTGTAGTTCTATTTATACGGGAATAAACTAACGTTTAATTAAATCGGATACTCCGACTATAGTTTCGATCACATCCGGTGACCTTTTTCAAGAAGCGAAAAGAGAGCCTGACGCGCGTGCGGCTGCGTCCTGCTATGCACTGAGTATTCCCGTGCAAATAAAACAATAAATACGACGAGATGGAATCTCATAATTTATTTATTTTGTATGAGATCAAAGTAGGTAGGTATGTAGATTTGTTTTTGATCTTTTCAATATAAATATACAGGGTAACGCGAAACGATATTTCAAAGCCGAATAGAGTCATTGTACTCATCGTGAACTATTACTATGGGGCCAAGCCAGCAAAATCGCGAAAAAAAACTGTTCAATACGTTTCGTAAAATAAATAAATAGCATTTTTCTATGGAAAAACAGTATTTTTTCCCGATTTCGGGATTGGCCCATCGTAAAAGTTGTTCGTAAAGGTGAGCGCAACTTCTTCCTTTCGGCTTTTTAATACCGAAATGCGTAACCCAGTATAACACACAAACAAACACACACACACACAAGATTGTATTAGGTACAGGAATTTATTTTACTTAAGCAAACTTTTCATCGCAGGTAGCAGTGTCTTAATTAACTAAAACAAAATACTTTAACCTACCTAAAGTTGCCTGGAAAAGATTGCCTTTAGCAATAAGGCCGCCCCTTGTTACACTAGTTGTTTCGCTGTTTATTTTTATGTGTAAGTGTATGTGAATTGTGAACAATAAAAGCTAGTCTATACATATATTATAACTATCTACTTTAGGTAGGTAATTGAAAAAAATAACAAAATGTAAACAAAGACCGCCAAGCCGCCTGCCGAGCCGGCCGCCGGCCTTCGTCCAGCAGTGGACGTTTTATGGCTGACGACGAAACAAAGAACATTCCGTAGAACTGAACACGGCTTACACGGCAGGCTTATCTATGAGACTCGTAGCCACCTTCGCATAAAGGAGGAGGGAACTACACCTTATTGAGACAAAACAACATCGATAACGCACGTGGCGCAAATAATTCGTACAAAATAGATACTTTAGGAAGTAAGAAATTATTTCAGAACAAGAAGAGTTCTAAACACGATCTAATGCTAAAGACATTAACGCCTACATGTTGTAGAAGAGGTGTAAATTACTTGATAATAACTAGGCAACACAATTCTTATTGACAAATGAATAAAGCCAAAATATTTCATGAAACTGCAAACTGTAGTTTTACTTCCGTCTGGCATTGGATATTACCTACCTACTGTAAGTAGGTCTTAGAAGGTAATACTACTAATTACTATTATTTATTCTGTGGTAATACGTACATACTTAGGTAAGCTAACATCTCCACACAGTTTTCACCGTAAGTGTACAAGTTATACTAACATATACAGCGTAGGCGCGGCCTCCCACTAGGTGGACCGACGACATTGTAAAAGTCGCGGGCAACCGGTGGATGCAAATGGCAGGTTGTCGTACAGTGTGGCGGTCTAAGGGGGAGGCCTTCGATCAGCAGTGGACGCCTCCGGGCTGATGATGATACAAGATATTGGTTTTTTTTAATGATGCTGTTTCTTTTTGACTCTTGTGTCACTACTTCACAAGATTCTGACTGTATTTGTTTTTCAACTTTAATTTATGCTGTACACAATAAAAAAATAAATAAAATCTATTGAATGAAAAACTCGCAAGCTTCTAATTTCACTAATTCTAATTCTTCTATTCTAATTTCTGCTAATTTCAGTTAGCATTCAGAGAAGAAAAAAAACAGAAATTAAAATTAAGATTTCAGCGAAAGATGGGGGGTTAGACGGGGTAGAATCCTCGTGCCTGTATTTAAGTTAACATATAATAATAATGTATACAAGTATTCTATAAGCTATCTGGCTTCCATATTACAAGCTTTGCTTAGTTTGGGACTAGATGGAGCTGTGTGAAAAATGTCCACCGATATTTATTTATACAGGGTGTTAGTTTGAACACCGTTATCCTTCTAGGATATCATTGTACTCATCATTATGAACAACTTTTACTATGGGGCCAACCCTAAAATCACGAAAAAAAACAGCTGTTCTATACAAAAAGCTTCATCGATCTTGGACAAAATGTATGGAACAGCAGATTTTTTTTCGCGATTGGCCCCATAGTAAAAGTTGTTCATAATGATGAGTACAATTAAATCCTAGAAGGATAACGGTGTACAAACTAACAGCCTGAATTTTATTTATTTATTTATATATTATGCGTAAGAAATACGAGTCGATTACATTTAATTCATCATGAAAGCGATTAATTTTTTCATGCAAAAATAAATATCGATGCGAATCATCAACTCTATCGGTGTTTGCCTAATTGATTCCCGTCACATCGTGCCTTGTGCGTCTGCTTCCCTATTTGTATGTTAATGCGGCGCCGCTCTTGCATTTGCATCGCAGCTCTCGTTACAAGTAAACTTATGTCTAATGGTCTAATTATGCCAAAGAATTATGCGATAAAACTACTCACGTCAGTAATTATATTATTATGTACAAGACACGGCACGTGTGTGTGACGCAAAGCGAATGGATTCGCCATGCGCGTTGCTTTGGTTACGCTCTTGGATGTTCACTTTTAGTTTCGTTTCAGAGAGGACCGATTTTGTTATATCTACCTTCTATTTTAACAGGCTTCCAAAAGGAGAGAGGTTCTCTATCAGATCTGCACGGTTGCGAAGTTTTGCTTTTGTATTTTGAGATGAATTTCCCAGGGGATACGTTTTCCACGTTTTCGGTATTTTTAATGGGTTGACGGGACCAGCGAGACGTTCACCTGGTGGTAAGCGTCACGCCTGTCCATAGCAGTAGCAGTGCCAGAATTGTGAAATTGCGAACAAAATCCTGCGCCGCACTGCGCTGCGCTCGTCACCCTGATATATTTGATATCAAATCTCTTCATGACCAGTAACTTCTCTGGTAACGTTCAAACCGAAACATAGTAATGCTCGCACACTAGGTACTGCTTGGCGATTGAATAACTGGTAAACTGGCTGGTTTCGCCCCCGTGATGTAATTTTCTTAAATCAACCCTTTTTCTATTACTTACTCGTCCCGCCCGGGACATCTTTCTTTTTATGTTTTTTTACACTGATTCTTTACGTGTTTTATTCTTATTGCCTAGAAATGGAATAGCCTGCGGGCTTCTTCGCTTACGAGATATATCTATATTCTAGATCTTTCCGAGATCTGAAACACAGAAATTAAATCTATTAAATCGAATGAACGACCACATCGTTGCTTACCAACCGGCGAGTTGAAGGCGAAACGTATGGGTTTTATTTTTGGTTTTCTAACTTTTACTAGGTATACCACCCTTGGGAAAAGGTGTCCTTTATATCCTCCTTGTTATACCCACACAAAAAAAAACTAATTGTTGAGATTAACAAAATGGACACAAATTTCCGAGACATCGCCGTCAACCATATTATAAGTTGGATTGTTAGATAGCTTCCTAAGAGCAGTACCATTCAAAATGAGCGTGAATAGTTGAATTTGAAGTGTTTGTGTAAACAGTGCCATACAAACACTCGACTGAATGGTTGCGAAACTACAACAACATGGTGCGTACATATTTACATAGACCTGAATAAACTACCGCCTTCAGAATCAGACGGAGGATCGCTGCGAGTGGCAATAGTCTGTGAATGGTTCCGTATTTATATCAATCAGTACGGAGTTTGAAGTGCGTGCCTATTAATAAAATTATTTTTGAGAGAGTACAACTCATCACGGATAACATTCATGACGATTTGAATTCAGAAGATAACTGAAAGAATGAATGCTGGAATCGTCATTGAGCATTACAAATATTTTTTTCATACCACCAGCTCGACAATGTCTAATTACATATCAGGCAACCTCAACGTAAAGTAAAGCATTATCTCTTATGGGATATAAAGTTGTATGAAACTCCCTAAGGCATAAAGTGATTTGAATTTGGAACGTCAAATTCGTGTGGAAACTCGTGGAAAACTCTAAGTAAAAAAATACGCATATGGCATTGTAAAGAGGTTTGTTCGAATATCAAACTGGCCACCATAAGCAGAACTAAAAAAAAGGTGAGTTTACAAAGAATGTGAAACAAAAGACGGTGTTTGGTCCTGTGATTGTCAGTGAATTTTAATTTATGGAGCCCTGGCTTTTTATTGTCTCGCAGAAAGTGTGAAAAGTAGAGTAAGTATGCTTTTTGGAATAAAGCCTGTCTTCGTCTTGGGCAGCTTGAACCCCTCGTTTCACTCAGGGTTCAATATGTCGCCCGCGACGTCAGACACTGCTTTATTCCCTTAGTGCATAATCTACTAATATACATATTCAGCCTTACTTAAAAACGCCGCTCAAACTTAACCACTGCTTAAGATGCTCTGTCAACTTCTCTCTGACGTGAAGTGTCACGTGCAAGAACGAGACAGAGAAGTTTAAGCAGTGACTCAAGTTTGAGCGACGTTTTTAAGTAAGGCCGATTATGTTCTGTAGATTCCAAATGAGCTCACATTACAAGCCCGAGGAAAAAAAATGAATAGTTGGAAACCTAAGTTAACCTAACGTAAACCAGGACAAGGACCTTACAAAAGCATGAGCTCACGGTAAAGCAAGGCGATGTTCGCTAAACAGACAATAACGGAAGCGTAAACATAAACATGTCACTCGTTATCACCCGGTCACCGCAGGTGGGCGGACAGTACTCTAGGCTCTGACAGCACTACGCTCGCAACAGGAGCCGCTGGTGCGGCGCGACCCTCGCGTGTGCGAACTCGGCCCACGCGCGGCTTTACAGCTCTATTATCGCGACTAACGCGGCTGTAATTACCTACAGCACACATGGTACTATAAGCACTAATGATGTGTTTCAATTTGCAAATGATGAAATTGAACCAGTCGGCCAGAATTGCGTCGACTGAGAGAACGTGGATGATACTGAAGCAAAATCAGAAATGGTCACTGAAGAAGAGGTATATAGTGGAGAAAAGGCACGTACTGAAATGATTAAGACGTAATAAGTAAGGTAATGTTTCCTAGTACGGCAGACAACCAGTCGGCAAACATAGCCGCAAAGGCGTATACTTAGATATATTAGTGGTCTAAGATAAGGTGATGGAAGAGTAATAAAATGTAAGAGCTTTGAATTCAATTCAAATACAAAATGAAACGTCAGCTCTGACTCTAGATCTGTACTACAGACTACACCTGACGGACGCAGTAGAGTCATAAATCCAAAATTCCAAAGAACATAAAACCAAATCAAAGTAACACAGTAAGTACATGCGGGTAACAAAAAGCAGTCGCGTGTCGACACATCCGAGCCCAGTACGGGCATGTGTTGTGTTGTGTACTTTCGACGCTTTCATGAGGCGCGCGCCCGCCGAGTTTATCTTATTTGCAGTTTTGTAATCAGCCAGGTGACATGAATCTTGGTGTTGTTTCCATACAAATGATGTGTTTGTTCTATGAGTTGGCACGTATTATAATATATATATAGGTTCACACTTCTTGTTTGTTTTGAGGTCACACTCGTGTGTGAAGTAGTACATTGAATCACAAATATCACAATATTTTTATTGGTAACACTGAATTATAGGTCACGCTGTATCCATAATAGATAAAGTACAAAAAAAATAAAAAACAAATCAACAATAATAAGATTGCTTGTCAAGTGCCAAACAAAACGATTCCAAAAAGATATAGTTAGCTTATTTTAAATCTGAGCAGGGATCGAATACACGTTTGTATTTGATACAATCGGCTGGCGTTTGACCACAGCTCACCTGATAGTTCGAAGACTAATAGAGAGCACACTGGCCCATGAAATGATAAAGTAATGTAACAATGTAGTTAGTTAATAATGTTCTCTGCGTATCGGCTCATTTATCGTGCGGTGAGAAAACCACTAAAAACAAACTGTGTGACATACAAAAGTGCGTACTTACTTTAATATTTTTAATTTATCGAGCGACTGCAACTCGTTTAGTATATAATTAATAAAAAACTTAAGAATCACTTAAAATGTATACTTGTATACTTGATTATAAAACTAATAAAAAAAACTAGAAGCAACAGAATAAGCGTTCGTAAAGCAATGCGTAAATATGGAAGTAAATACAAAAGAGAGGCCAGAAAAGAGGAACAGACACATAAGAGCTATGCAGAATAGCTGGAAGTATGAAGTATAAAAGTCTGTAGAGTGTAATTTAGTAGAAGAAGTTTGGTAAAGTAGGCATTGAATATGACTATATAATTGGTATCGACAAAACAAAGTGATGCCCTTGAGCTGTCCGAAGCAATTACAATAATTGTAGACACGCACTCCGCTGCGATAATGTAGATTGTGAAGTTTATCAGATTATTGCGGACGCAGGATAGCACTGCTGATTGCAGACTTGATAAACTACACAGGATATAGTAAAGTCTAATTTACGATCCTGCGACAAACTTTTTTGGAAAGTGACGAGGTAGAACAAAGAATCGAACATTAAAAACATACGGCAGATTGAGAATTCACACACAAAAGCTTACTTTTGCACGATTGTTAGCGACTAGAGCCTTAGAGAGATTCCAAGGGCAACACTCCCGACGAGATAAAAATCGGGTAAAGTAAAAATACAACCAACTACGTAAATCTGCCGGTGTTGCACGGATACCCAGAACTAGAAAATGCAATCACACTTCTAATCTTTACGTCGCAATTGCATAACTGCATGCAACAACGTGGTATTAATGGACCTTATGCACCAGAAAGGGTGGAGAATGGCATAAGAGCGATCCTTCGAGAATATACTAAATTTATGGAGCTCTTGAGAGCGAGAGCGACCAATCCTAGGCCATCTACATGTACTGACAGAATCTTTTTTGAGCTAATAATAGGTATCGTTTAAGTTAACGAATATTTAATACTTTATCACAAATGCAAGTATAATACCATTACGAAAAAACACAAGTAAATTATAATGTGACGACATGATTTCTTCACGTTGCCGTCAAAACTCCTTTAGGAATGACAAAGGTGCTGAGAATGTAGTGAATAACTCGCTCTATATGTTCAACACACTGCAAACGACAACTGGAGCAAGTGCTCGTACCAGTGCAGCTACTGTGTCTATTCTGAGAACCAGCTGAAAAACGTGAAGCCTTCACGGCTCGCCGCGTTTCCTTCAGACGCTACTACGGAATTTGGAATTCGAATAAAGAAAAAGTGAATTTGGGTCGCATAGACACTTCATGTAATGCAAAAAAAAACTAAGTACATTCGATTCGAATATTTCGGTTCTGGTAGATTATGTCCTGAGTCCCGGATACTCTAGCCGCATTTAAATTTAAAACTCTGCAAAACATGTAGTTTTGTCTGCATAACTTCACTCACTCATCAGCCAGAAGACGTCCAACGCTGAACGAAGGTCCCCCTAAGGCCGCCACACTGTACGACAACCTGCCACCTGCATCCACCGGTCGCCCGCGACTTTCAATGTCGTCGGCCCCTAGTGGGAGGCCTACCTACGCTGTGTCTTCCGGTACGTGGTCTCCACTCAAGAACCTTTCTTCCCCATCGGTTATTAGTTCATCGAGCAACGTGGCCTGTCCATTGCCACTTCTTCTTGCAAATCCTGAGAGCTATGACGGCCTATGCCAAAATACCCAAAGTAAGGTTCTTTGGCGAATATCCTCGTTCCGGATTTTATCGCGCAAAGTAACTCCGAGCACATCTCTCTCTATTGTCCCTTATGTGACTCTGAGTTTTTCCAAAAGGGCAGCAGTTAAAAGACCACGTTTCAGTTTTATATGTCTTACTGGCTTCTAGCATCACTCACTGGTAGAAAACTAGTATTTTAGACGAGAAGATAATATTAAAACGCAATTTCTAAAACGCGGCCCATCCGAGTTGGATTCTTCGGGCGATCTCTTTGTCGAAGTTGGACCTACCTAACTGAACAATCTGTCCAAGGTAGTTGTAGTGGTCAACCACTTCGAGAGTATCGTTCCCAACGACCACCGGCAACGCGTTCGTCTCCCTGCCTCAAGCCTCTTAGCATGTGGGATTGATTTCGTGCTCTCGTCCTGCAATCGGATTGAACTGGAAGTGTTTCTATACAAACACTTCAACACTTCGATATGTCATATCGACTAGGTATAGGTAACTAGTCGATATGACATCGCTGAAGGGCCTGCAATACCGCCCAGAACTCGATTGAATCAAAGCCTTTTTCATAGTCCACAAACGCTAGACATAACGACCGATTATACTCCTCAGTCTTTTGTATAATCTTGAGGAGCGTGTGGATGTGGTCTATGGTTCAGAAGCCTTAGCACGCATAACAACCACGCATAGCTTAACGCCAATCAACTTGGTAAATATTTTACAAAAATAAATAAATTTGTTTTTGTTTTATCGTTTTTGTAAAATGTTCCGTAAATCTCAAGTGACGCCATCTCGAACTACCAACCCGAAGGCGCGGAGACGTTAATGCCAAGTGATCTCATAATTCACATAATTTATTGAGATGCAAACAGCGTCAAGCTGAAATAGGAATTTTCATAAATGCAATAAAGACGAAACGAGAGAGCAAGTTAGATCACCGAGTCACTTTAGGAAGGGCTCCGTGAGTCAGGCGCAGGCTCCAGTCAGCCAGCACCGCGCGCTAGCCGAGAGACGTTCGACTCGCGAGTGACTCACGATCGAGATCGGGGGCGAGAATGCCATTCATGGTAAGGCCCGAACCGATGCACACCTGAAAATTCAACTGCATTTTGCAACTTCAAAATCATTGCACAAAGGGTGTGTCGGCACCTTTGGCCATATAGTCAGTTAATATCTGGTGAGCTGTGGTCAAACACTAGGACCGCAGGGTCCGAAGATCGTGGGTTCAAATCTCTACAATGAGCTTGAACTGCTGTTGAAGGATAACTGCTTCACAGGGAGGATTCTTCCTAACTTCCTAGTATACGGATGGTTAGCTACTGTCGTTCATTCGCAATGAGACAAACACAATAAGTAGTGTGCACAAGTATATTTATTTCTCTCCAATGTGAACCGAGTAGCACGCAGACTTTGTTGATGAGCCGATATGATCTTTGTCTTTACATCTACATTAGTAATAGACGCATGTATAGAGCGCAGTACAGACAAACTGCAGCGTTTATCGGACCCTCTATATGTATTGATCGACACAACTAGCCTGTAGCCACGTGTGTGTGAGGCCGACGTGCCGGCACACTGCGAGGAGCGGACTCAAATGTTATTTTTATTCAGGTTTTAAAACGGGAAAAACAGAAAAGCCACGGGTCGCGCCTATTTACTTAGCTACTAGTAGTTAGCACACAGGTTGCAATCAGTCGAAGTTGACAAAAAATTACCTGTATACCAAGTTTGAAAAATACGACCTGGGCCCTTATTTTTGAATCGTACGCAAAGTTGCGCTTGTGAGCGGAGCTGACCTTCGAACAATATTGTTTGGAATAAGGTTTAATATCGTTTTAATGTCGGCTCCGCTCGCATGCGCAACTTTGCGTACGATTCAAAAATAAGGCCCCTGTGCGCGAGTACAGACGTCCGAACAGATGAAAGAAAAGTTTGCCTGTCGTTGGAGAGACTTCCCTCGCTCGGTCGATAACGAAAAATGTCTCTATCTCTCGTTGAAATAACAACACATGTTATATGACAGTAACTCAATGATTGAAGTACTCACGTAAGTACCCAGTGAACTACATGATAATGTAGACATAGGGCATGTTAAGTTAATTCTCTACGTTTTATAGGTTACTATGAAAATGAGAGAATGAAGGCCAATCTACACATTAAAGCTACGATAGCAACACTGTAGTAAAACAATGAACACCGGATTATTGGATACGATTACACTATCGTTATCATAAGAAGATCAAATGCAATCAAATATTTCGTATCAATTTGTTCGCGAAACGAATCAATTTTTCGAACAGTACTAAAGTTGCGATATGGTTGTTTTGGTTTGGTTTTAGTGTTTGGTTAGAATAAGGGTTTTAATCATCTATATACTATTCTAGGCAGGAAAAACTGATCTGAGATCTGACCTCGAACAGCTGATGAAAATCCAAAGGTTTTACAATCAACCCATAAAAGTAAATGAATCAATCGTGCTCACGTCCCGAAAGACACTAAGCATGTGAGTAAATACATTAATAATATTCAATTGAAAAAATTAAAGCCCCCGACTCGCTTGCCTAGGAGCTAAGAATACTCTATATCAAGTTAGTCAACTTTCAAACAAAAAAAAGAAAGAAAAAACGATTCAACCGTTTGAGTGTTTGAAGCCAGATACAGATAGACATACACGGTAAACTTATAGACACGCACTGTATACTTATAGACACACATGGCAAACTTATAGACACACACGGTAAACTTATAGACACACACTGTAAACTTATAGACACACACTGTAAACTTATAGACACACACAGTAAACTTATAACATGGTAAAATTATAGATACACATGGTAAACTTATAGACACACACTGTAAACTTATAGACACACACTGTAAACTTATAGACACACACAGTAAACTTATAGCATGGTAAAATTATAGATACACATGGTAAACTTATAGACACACACTGTAACCTTTAGACACACACAGTAAACTTATAACATGGTAAACTTATAACACCCATTTTTTCGCGTCGGGGGTTAAAAACAATGTAAACCAAACCAATAACAGAACATAACCACTCCTACATACTCGTAGTAAATAGTAATGAATATGAGAGTCGATGTCTGCCTACAAACTGCTATGCAGTTTGGCAGAGTTATAAATTGAGCTATGTAATTAATTCCCTGAGACAAAAAAAACAAAAAAAAAAAAACGTCAAAACCAAAATCAGATACTTACCAGAAAAAGATTCACTATAAAATTGTCAATACAATTCTGTATCAATCTTTCTAAATTGTTATAAAATAGATCATAAGAAGCCCTTGCTAACTATCCATGTTCCCTATCTTTACAATGTATCTTACCATCAGGATGTCCGCTTGCTTGTTTGCCCCGTTAACTTAAAAAAGGCGTCTCCTCAATTCATTTTGAAGACAACCAATAGAATAGCTACATCCACGTCTTAAATATTATTTATTTATTTAATGATAGGCGAGCAGCATTACGCTGATGTGCCTATATCAAACGGTGTTGAAATTTAGTACTTGTCTGTTGAGTCTATCTTCTCCTTTTTTATCCAATTACCGTATTAATAACCTACGATTATTTCTTCTGTGGCATTACGTAAAGTGGTTATATTTATTAATGCTCGCATCGTTTTTGTATTTGTACGGTGTTTTATCTGTTTACATGTATTCACGGTTATTAGAGATCGCGGTCGTAATATTACCAAACAATCAAGTAACAAACCGTCCAAAATGTTTAGTTCCACCGCGAGCCGACCAAGATATCGATAGAGTCGAAAGTCGAGCGCCGCTATCATGGAGCCGCTATTGTGAAAAGCATCATTATGAAAATTTTAATATTGAATACATCGGGTTACGGATAATAGCATATCTAAACTGTTACTCGGAACAGTCAAATAACAGTATACGATATTTTAGTAGTGGTATAGGACTCTATTGCAGAGTCCCTGGGAAGTACCACAACTTTGTCAGTTATTCAATCGCCAAACAGTGCGTGCAAGCATTACTGTTTCAGTTTGAAGGGCAATGTTAACAGAGAAATTACTAATAATTAGAGTTCGGTGCTGTGATTGGTTACATTACACCGTTTACCATCGCTGGCGTCACATTTTTAGTGCATTAGGAATATACGTGAATGTTTATTTATTTATTCATTCATAAGTACTAGGTTTACAAGTTGGTAGGTCGGTACAAGGAGCTCTTACTGCTAGAACTTGCCATTATAGGCGTATGAATATTAAAAAAGTTAGTAAGTATACAATGCAAAACTAACCATACATTACCAAATTTTTTTTTTTTTTTGTTAAATTACAGTATTGTGTAATTACAATAATTAAAGCGGCGCGGAATTTCAGCTATCGCCGCTCTGCATCGGATAAATATCCTGTTTTACAGGCTGACCGATACTCGAAACATTACATTACATAATTTAATTTAATTACAAATAGAATTTAAAAATTGTTACACGACCAAAAAAAATTGTGATTTAAATTTCATACTAGTCAAGTTCTAAAGCCTACATGCTTTGTTGAAATACCTATCTGAGTAATGAAAGTTTACACTTGCGCCTTATAGCTTCTTCCTTCCTATTAAACATCACTCTCTGTACTTACAATGTGTAACAAAAAGGTTCAACAATACTGAAGGGTATGTATGTGCGAGTCATTATGAACAACTTTTACTATGGGGTCAACCCTGAAATAGCAAACAAACAGCTGTTTCATACATTTGTCCAAGGTCAATGAACTTTTTGTATGGAACAGCTGATTTTTATTCACATACAGTATTGTTGAATCTTTTTTTACACCGAAAGGGTCAGAGCAACCAACCTTTTTCAATTCTGGCCAAATGTTTTAATGTGCCTATAAATATATCTAACTTTTTAAGTAGATTGAAATTATTTCTTTAGTACACCATATACTCTTCTACTACACGGATGACCCCAAAGTAGGCATTGGTAATAAAGGTAGGCACCATTGCGAACTCGTGGCACTCAAACTCCCAGCAGGCCTAGCATGCGCACCGCGAGAAAATTTTCTCGATTCTACAAAACAGGACAAGGCTACGAATCTGTATAAGTTTGTCTCGTTTTCGCACGACATAAAGACACGACAAAATTTTCTCGCTGTGCGCATGTTAGCCCTGCAGGTCGCGGGTGTTTGCGCAGTTCCTTCTTCGTGGCATCGCGCTGCCGGACGACGCGACGTCCTGACCTGACGCCTGTCCTGTCCACGTATGGTCCTTATTGTTATTTTTCTTTTCTGGTTCCTGCGGTGTCTATCTAAACCCTATCACCAACATTATGTGTGTGTATGTGGGAGTCGGGAACGCATTAGGCGATCGTGCGCGCACGTTCCGCGTGCCGCGCCGTCACTAATCCACTCACTGTGCGGAAGGAGCGGAGGTCGCATACTGCGCGAATGTACATCGCTTCTTTGATCCTTCATAGATAGAGACAGCAAGCCGTAAACAAAATAGGTAGTAAGTAAATGTTTGCCTTTTGGGAACAACGTCTACCTTGTAATGAACCCTGGACTCCTGGACTACCTGCAACTTCAAGACAGGGTTTCGACGCTACGTCGCGTTGCATAGGGTCTCTTGATATTTCTCAGTTACTCATATTTGGTGGAAGGATAGTGTCAAGTTTATTTAGAATGTAGATTGTATGACAGGCATTAAAAAAATACAAAACGTAAGGAGTAAGTATAAAAGTTAATTTAAAACATTCAAAAGTTAAAAAAAAAATTTTTTGCTACCCAAAACAGGCTCGATTTATGTGACCATACATCCGAGTTTTATTTGACCGAGTCGGGAGCGGGACCATACGTCGCCCTACCTACGCCACTGCTCTGCTCATTTATTATAACTCTAGCTCACAACGTTGTTATTATTGTTTTGATATATATATATATATATATATATATTATTTTTTAAGTGTCTAAATTATGTAATATTTGCAATCCGAATCCACTGTTTCAGCCAGGTCGAGCGCTTGCTATTTTGGATCATGGGATCATTCTGTATTTTTCAACATGTTACTGTATTATGCAATTTCTGTGATCTGTTGTAAGTGCCTAATAAATAAATTAATAAATTATCTATGTGATTCCAAACGGCTATAATAAAGCCCATTGCTGGATTACATTGCAAAACATAATAGTGATCGATTCATGCATTAGCGTTTTCAGCGCGTGTGCTAGTTCAGTGCAGTCGATACTGCCGCACTAACTGTAATATAGTCTGTCGCCGTCGTGTCGTGACTTCCCGAACATGGTCCAACAGTACCAACAGTTTTTGTGCTAAAATGTGCGAGCAAGTAATAGCTCGCCGCGAATAAATACAAGCAAAAAGTAAATGTATCACCGGCCGTATTCAAGTTGAAGCATTGTCAAATGGTCTTAAGATTAATAGCTTTTTTGAACTGAAAATACCTAAGCTTTGCAATGAATGTGACGGTTATAGTGAAGCTTTGATGTCGATTTGAAGGCTTCGTTTGTGGGGCTGTGCAGTGTAGCCCAACTCCTCGCTGTTTTTCTTTACGCTCAGCATGTTCTATTCTACGCAAGTTAACCGGCATTATCTATCGCAAGCCGAGGGCATAGAGGTAGGAACATCAAGGCCGTAGCCAGGAATCGAGCTCTGGACCAGACACAATACGTAACAACTTGAAGACGACGACGATCTATACGTAAGTAGGTATGTATAAAACGGTAGGTTGGCGAAGGCATTTCGACCCCTCCTCCCTCTATATGGCTATAGGATTCAGTGCCACGTTTTTCTTATAATAATATGTGATTTTTTTATCCGATAGTAGTAATACTTCATTAAAAGTAGGACAGGTGGACAGAATTCGTATACCGTGTAGACTTAGTAACAGCGTCCATATCCTAGTAGGGGTGTCGACGAAACGGAAACCTATAAATGACTAGAAAAACCGGGAGGGTACAATAGAAAATTCACGTCAAAATCAACCTCCACACCCTTACAAGGTACTACACGTACATGTAGATTGTAGAGCGGAAACGCAAGGGTCGGAATGTTCGCAACAAAGGAAATGAACGTCTACCACGTCTACCACCCCGGGCGCCGCGCCGCTTGCTAAACCGAGGTACTGGAGAGTGGAGACACCTACCCTGGCGATTGTTCACCCCTCGCTGCAAGAACCAAGCAGTAACGCTAGTTCGTCGGACTTTGCTTTGATGGCCGGTCATGGGCCAGAAACAATAGACAATAGACAAAAGTTTATTCGTGGCAACAGTATAAACAAAACAACAGTTACACAGAACACGGAAAAGTAAAACATAAATAAAAATTAAAGTTATATTATTATTAACGGGATATTTACCGTGATTATGTTGTGAAATGAGCTCCCGATATTTCGGCGCAGAAACAACCGTGATAGTTTAAAACAGTGTTTGATAAATAAAAATTGTTTACCTTTTGCCACAAACCGGCCCCAACTCAGCATGCAACCGGCGCTGGTCTTCCGTTGGGCCCGGCAGGTGACGACACAAAACAGACAATATAAATATACTTACAACAAAAACTTAAAAAACAAGTGAATGCGACGGACCGCACTGCAGACCCAAGTTTTTTTTTTCACTATTTCTGAGTTTTACACAATGCTAGCGAAGCAACGGGCAAAAGGCCATCCAAAATAATGATGATAAACGGAAGTGGCAACTAGTGCAATACCACTACCGAGTCGTATCGTGCACGTGGCACTGACATGTATCCTTCATCAATACATGACATGCGTGTATCTGACACATACACTAAATTGAAACATCTGGGTAAAGCAGAGAAATTTACTTTTTCTGGGGTAAAGCGTTGTAATTATGTAGAAAAATTTCATTCACCCTTGAAATGCCGTTAGTAATACCGTTATGCGTAGCCCTGTATCGATAGAAGAAGAAGTTGACTTGTTCGTGTGGTAACATTTATTTCGCAATAGCTGTTTATATTCTTGGGAGAGTAGAGACTGCCTAGAATGAATTACGAATGTACTCGAAACCTTTTAATCGCGCACCTATATAAAGTCAGACTTCCGCTGTGACTTGTGTTACTGTCGTCGTCAATGTAGTGTAAATTCCCTTGCAGACGCAATTTGGCTCAAGCTACGAGTAAGTCTGATTTATTTGGAAGCCAAGTTTTGCAAGTGGACCGCGAGGAGTAGATGGGAGGGATTCGTGAAAGTAATGCTGAAATCAAGGTCTATGGAAAAATCAAGAAGAAAACTCTTAGTCTAAAGAAAAATATTTGATTCCACTCTATGTAGAAAGTATTTTATCAGCCTCTAACCCACTGCAGGGCTAAACCTACCCTCGAAGTGTGATTGTGCCAAATACAACCACGCGCATATCCGGTCCAGGTCAGGACAGTTTCTCACAAGCCATTCAATTTCTTCTCCGGACACAGGCAGTCTTCCGCACGATTTTTTTTCAAGAAATATTCAGAGCCGTGATTTTAAAATACGGTCAGGAGAACCCGTTGATACGGATTTGGGATCCAAACACCTCACGTAGTAGAGGCGTAACATCTTCTAATTAGCCTACGATGATCACATAAATGAAATGCATAAAAAAATTGCTTGTAAATGAACAATGATGTCCTTACCACGAACAAAGTTCTTCGTCCTCAGTATCGGTTCCCTCGCTCCATTCATCGATCCAATAGTAATCAACTTCCAACTTCATCCCATAAGTGTCATCCATTTTCTCTTCTATCCCCTGTCTATATCCAATGTCCTATCTGTCCCCCCATTAATTAGGACTTTTAGTAAGTAAGTCTGTAAGTAAGTTTATTATAGGTAATCTTAGAAATAACTTCAAAACTGACGTAACGCTTTTAGAAATATACAGCAATAGATAGTTTACGTGGCTAGTTCCCGAAGGTTGAACACGTAATGCTAGGAGTCTGGCATCACATCATCTCAGGCATCAATTAGGCGCAATGATGCATCTGCCCACGTCTGCATATTGAAGCTAACAGGATTAAGGTCATGAGTTAGGCAGGTGACTGAGTTTCCTTCAACCGCTTTAAACAGACAGAGCAGGCTAACGAACTTTGCTAAGCATTTTTATAATTTTTAAAAGGTTTTGGTGTGAGTTGTCAGTTATGGCAGAAATAGCAATAATTGGGCAGTCTAAAATAAAGTCTAGCCTTATGCTTATTGCTTCACAGGTTGTACATTAAACAGTGATAAATAACATTAAGCTGATAGAAAGGTAACCAAAGGCTAAATGACTAGAAGTAGATTATTCTGGGTTTAAGAGATGATAAAACGAAGAAGACAAGGCCAACTGAATAAACCTGATTCAACAGTCAATACGTGTGCAAAAGTAAGAAACACGCTCTTAACCGATATTTCGATAAAGACCTGGATTATGAAAAAAGATGACAATATAAAATCGTGAAATGAAGAACAATGGCGTGCTTTGATAACGTTGATAACGATCGGGTAACCCATAAAGATCATTAACATAATATTCAGATCGAGATTATGGAGAGATAGAGAACAGAGCGCCTAGCGACGGGCTCCCGAGTATTGTTACTTCGATACCGGGAACCGGGACACCGAAGGGAGGCATATTTGGAAGCATGCCACTACTTTAACGAGATGGCATTTATACTGGGGATGTACACGCGACTCGTTCATCGACAAGCTAAAGTTCCGGCGCAGGAAGATTGGGGGAAGTGTTTGAAACCACTTGGTTTCCAGTGTTCTTTGGAAACTTGGTGACGAATGCTTTGATAGATTCGTTCGATTACTTTACATTGTCTATTACAAATACGATTTAGTTTAAAAACACTGGATTTAGGTTGTCCGCAATAAATATATTTTTTGCTATCTAAGAAGAACCGATTACGTCACGAAAGACGTCATTCTACTCGTATAGCAGAACATAATAAGATTTCAGTTTGAAAAATTTGGATGATTGCCCGAAGCTTGCAAAGAGATTGTCGAGTCGCTCAGTGCATCATTTCTCAGAAAACAAATAAAGATCCACTAAACTACCGTATTTTTAACTTTCCTCTCCTGCACATTGGTTTACCTATCTTTGACCTATTTTTACCATATTGCACCGTTTCATGGTGCTGGTTGGCGAAGTTGCACATGAAGTGCAAGAAGTGCATGAAGTTTTCAGAGTGCCGGTACGCAGCGTAAACTCTGCTTTTGCAAATCGTCATCCAAATTCTTTACACCCACGCATTTACAACGAAGCCCTCAGAGCTCTTCCATCACTGAAAACTACTAGATTGTCTCAAGTAAAGCAAAAAGTTCAGAAATGGTTACTTACATTAACATACGAGGATACAGAACATTTCATAACCCGGATTCGTACTGAGCAATGAGTACGCCAACATCCATACACTTCTACAAGCACTTTCTGCCACCAACACACACCACACGAACAGAAAACACATACAAACACAACACGCAGTGATACATAATTATCCGCAGTCCTCCATGCACACACCTCCCCGTCACACATACACAAACACTCCCACAGACACACACAAACACACACACACACACACACACACACACACACACACACACATATACACCCAAGCGCGCAAAGAGATATCTTAATGTTTAGTAAATTCAAATCATGTTGAAGAAAGGAAGGAAATAGATAAAAACAGGATTCCTCCGGACAGGATTTATTTCTATTAAATTGTTTTCTCGGATTCCCGGTCTCCACAATACGGGCTTTGTGCCTAGTGTTCCCACAGCAATGATGTGAATTTAAAAAAATTGTTAAGAAAATAAATGAATTTGAATTTAAGTACATAATTGAATCTCTCAAAATCTCTTAAAAATATTATGAAAGTATCCTTATATTTTTTTCTGTATCGGATAGCCAGCGCAGCGGTATGATTTTAAAATTCGTTCGCAAATTCATATACCTATGTAATACTAATCAAGCCCTCAACCACCTCACCATAATAAATGGGTACTGCTACAGTGGTCGTGAGTAGGCCATAGCAGGCGGTCTCTTATCATCAGGAGAATATATTGATCGTTTCCTTACTAGTAACAATAATAAAGAATGTAGCCTTTGTATAAGACGCGACTTCCTCCAACTAGTGGCACAGAAGAAATAATAGTACTACGCTAGCGGCCCAGACCAACAAAAAATTAGAAGATGAGATGTATCTAGCAACCAAGCCGCAGCCGAGGGCAATGTTCCAGATAATCATTGTATGACATGTGTATGAGTGACTCCTGATTCATGTGGGGTTGGATGAACTTCAGCTCTAATCAGTGGGCGGGCTCTAGGATTCAGAAACAATCATGCAAAAGGCACATTGTCTCGGTTCATTGCGCTAACGACGCGGCTTAAAAGATTTGACAGATTAAAGTGTTGTTGGAATACTATTACGACTTATATTTGTTACGTAGATAGACATGTGTATAGACCAAAGACTATAAACCCTGTGATCTGTGGTATAGATAGACGATGGTAAGTCGGTGGCAGCGAGTGAGTACTTTCTAGTACTTGGTTGAATTGCTTCAAATTGAAAAACTGTCGCTACGCACTTAATGACTGGATTACACGGCGCTTTTTAGCGAATGCTTCGTACTAATACCTTTCATAATATGACATTTATCGCTTAGTAAATAGGATCGAGTTCTATTCACTTGCACTGTCACTTACTAATACTAAGCAGTCATTAGTACGTTTACACGATAGATATTAGTACTAAGCATTAGTACGAAGTATTATGAGCTAAAAAGCGCCGTGTAATAATAGTGTGACAGCAGCTTCACTTGAGAACCAGTGTCTATTCAGGCGCCAGGCGTGCACGTTTATCATCTTCGATCACATCGTCGCATAACATCAAATGAGATGTTGCCAAACACGCCTGTCGTCCCTAAAAGAAGCAAGTGGAATTACATTTCTCTAGCCTATGCCAGCCTAGACCTTTTATGTCAACCCCAAGGAATCATCATACTTTTACACCGCTGAAATTTAAATCTGCTAACCCAGCAACATTTGAACCTAGCCATAAACTGCTTCAGGTATAATTGTGTGCGCAGTGAAGCTAGTCACTCCGCAGACCGATCGAACCTCCCGGTGAGACGTCCACACGAAGCCGCCGCCGCCGGCCAAAGGTCAAGCTGTCTGAATAAATAACAAGCTCCCATGGGCGACACCGCAAGGCCGTAGTACCTGGACTAATCAATACCGAGCTACACTAATCCATACGCCGCGCTAAGCTAACTGGATAGAATCAGCCCCGTAGGTCGTACGCTGGTTAGTTGGTTTACTGAGTTTCGGGACAGGTAAACCGCGAGACTTGGAACCTACAAAACTAATTATTTTTATGAGACGTTATCGGTATTAACTCGCTAATGTCTGTTTTCAAATTAAGAACACTAACGAAATATTTGCACTAGCTAATAACAGTGGAAAACCTAATCGAAAGATTATAATAATAATAATACGAATAAATTATAAATAAAAATATAATGTTTTGCTTTTTTTCTTTAATTATTATAGATTTAACTTTACAGTACCTATTTTATACAAAAGTGTAGTAGGTATTTATTTTATTTCTTAGTTTATAAGCGTAGAAGTGAAGCAGAAAGTGTAGTTGATTTCATCGTTTTTAACTTCCAAATAGGCTGAAGGCGCTTTTTCACTGTGACGGAGTCGAGTGGCGTTGAGCCGTGATCATATGTAGTTGTTTCACGGAAGCGAGAGAACCTGCATTAGAGCGGGGTGGGGTGGGGCGAACTGGACCGGATTTGAGCCGATACCCATATACACCCCTAGCCTGGCTCCTCTTGATGCAAGTCTTCTCGTCTTCTCTGCCACTGTTTTAGAAGAAACAGAGCCGACACAAGATGTAGAGTTCGATGAACGTGCCTGCTATTTTTCTGCACGTCTGTCCAGTAGCCCTAGCATACAACATCGAGATAGTGCCCTCTTTTCAACCGACTTCCAAAAAGGAGGTTCTCGATTCGGTTTATTCCACTATGCTCACCTATTTTTTTTTTGTATATTTATTACGCGATTACTATATTTACCAATTGTGAGTTGATTTTGATGATATTTTTTTGTTTGACAGTGGTGGTCCCATATACATTTTAAAGTCACTGGAATAAATCAAAATAACAGGAAACATGAAGATGTCATCCAGGTAATCTAAACAGAAGTCAGTTGTCTTTTTTAAAGCGTATTATTTAATATCAAAACGAAACTTATACATTGTCGTACTCGTACATTTATCCTGCCTTAGCATTCCTGACAAAATGTGTAGAGAAGGTAATATTTTCGCTATGCACATGCTAGGCGCTGGTGCCGCTCGTCTCCGCCTCAGTGGGAAGGGAACGCAGGCGCAGGCTAAAGAAGACGGCAGTATAGTAAGGCACTCACCGGATGCGGTCGGTCTTCCTGTGCTGCGTCTCGACGGTGACGAGGAAGACGGCGTGCGAGCGCGACGAGTGCTCGTTCATGTCGGTGCGGCCGGCGGCGCGGTTGCGGTTCCCGGCGCGCATCACGCGCACCATCTCCGCCGCCGACTTGCACACCACCGACGTCATCTCCGGGATGTAGAACCCGTTCAGCTCCTGAAACACGTCAATGATTAGGACGTTTCCTAAACACTACTCCATCCGAGGGTTGTCTGGAAGATATCGCTTTTAGCGATAAGGGGCCATCCATAAAGTACGTCACATGTAAAGGGGGGAGGGAGGGCGTCGACGAAATGTGACATGGTGTGACAAGGGGGGGGGGGGGGGGTCCTAGTTTTGTGACATCACATTTCAAATTAAATAAATTGAATCCCGAAATTTGAAATATTAAATTATTTAAATTATTATTAAATTATTAAGCTAGACATGCCAGAGAAATTCTTTGTTTGGATGATAAAAATGTTGATGCCATATGGTTGGATGAAGAAGATGTAGACACCACAAATGTTGCTGACGTTAACAACCCCAATGAGAACGAACTGACTTCTATGCCAATTACAAATAATTTAAAGGAATGGATTCAGAGTCCATGGACTGAAGACAACTAAGTTCCTTTCTTTTTCTTCAATTAATAGTTTATTAATTTGTTATTTTTTCAAATATTTGATGTTGATTTCACAAAAAAAAAGTTATTTGAATGGAAATGAAACTGATTGTGGAACTGCTGTTTTAATTATATATTTTTAGATGTCAAATTGCAAATTTGTGACGTCACACCAGGGAGGGGGGGGGGGGGGGGTCTCACAAATGTGACCACCTGTGACAAGGAGGGGGGAGGAGTCTAAAAATCATGAAATTCGTGTGACGTACTTTATGGATGGCCCCTAAGACCGACTTTTGTGCCTATCTGTAGTGCATTATGTTATTAATATCCTTTCTATGGTGTCAATGAAGTGTTACTCTATTGTATTGTACTCCACTAGTGCTGCAACATCCATATACTCACTTGTACTACCTAGAATAATATTGTTTATTCTGTGCTTGTACCACGCAATAATTTCTATAATCTCAGCTCAAAATTACCTATATGCTTGGAAGTTGCGAAGTGGGGATGGGTATGTCCTAAAACTGCATCCAGAACCACCGGAGGACGGGCAGCAGCGTCCTTTTAGTTAACGGCGGTTAACACGCTGCGATCCCCAAGCCGCCTGCCAAGCGAGGGGATTATGGCAACCCCTCCCTATTAAGGGGGAGGCCTTCATCTAGTGTAGTGGACGTCTTCTGGCTGATGAGTAGGAATTAAGTTAGGTTTTCACTTTGTCTTTTTTTGTGCTGAGTCACCGATCTCTGTTTTTTTTTTGATTAGCGCGTTTATTTCTACGCGTAAAACGTAGGTTTTGAATCCCAACGATGAACTTGAGTTCCCGATGTAAAGACGTGTGACGTGTGTATGTGACGTTGTGGATGGGCTCTAGGCTTTGAGAGGGCCGCCGTTTAATTAATCTGAGTATCTAGTTCTCGGTTGGCTAGCTACCACTCTCAAGCGTATCTCTCGTCAAGTCCCAGCAGGATTTCAAAATTAACTATTTTATTTATTTATTTATTGCTGTTTGACATTAATTAATACTTATAATTTTTAAGTTTATACAATTTTTGTTTGACATTTTAATTTTAATGTACTTTGTTTGTACTTATCACCAACTACTACTATTACAGTTGGTTAGATTTTTATTGAATGTTTTTAATACTTATTGTAAAGTGTAAACCAATGACATGTACCAATTTTTTGGTACAAATAAAAAACTATGAACTATGAACTATATTTCAGCAGTTTCGCTTCGTTTGAATGAAATCAGATTCAGATAGACAGAGATAACTTTTGTAGATACTATTTAGTTGACAAAACATTCAATAAAGAGAGATACAAGCACGAGACGTGGATAAGAAGAAGAAAGCTGTCTCACTTGAGCGCCATTCTTTGTCTTGGGCTGAAAAGGCAAATTCAATGGAGAAAGGACAATGATAACTAATAACAGTCTATTGTCTAACGATATTTTGCTTTCAAAAGATGATCAAACCCGGCCTTGTCCTGAATCGCATTATGATTTGCAACTCGGCGAAATGGAAATCTAACTCGAACCCACTAACGACTCGCACAACACCACATACAATGTCTTCATGACTCACAATAGTTTGAAACACTGAACCGTAGTTAATGGGTTTGCTGTTCAACTACCTTAAAAGAAATAAAATTGTAGTATAAGGTACTTAAAAGGGTAAAGCTATTCATATAATATAAAGTTACCGATGAAATAAATGACAGGGCTATGACGTCGTTAACGCCGCGCCTGTAACGTGTCTGTGTTGTGTTTGAATCGATTTTCAGCTCTAACATTTTTATCCGAAAATTTACGAGCTGATGGATTTTAGTAGCTTATCAAGACATAACACTTAACTTAAACTTAACATTTTCTATAAAACAATGGCATTCTACATACCTCAAAATTGTATGACCACAGATTATATTTGTATTTTTCGCGACCCCTACTTATATCTTCCAAGCCCCTTTACCGATTTGGCTCATATTCGAACTTGATAATTTATTGCTTACAAGAATATACATACAAACGTCGGCTTATCTCCGCTTTGTCTATAATAAGTAGTTTCTTCGCTATGACAGCGGATCTCAACATTTACGGAGCGGTGCGAGGCGCCCGTCATCAGAACCGACCGCAAACCACATCTTGACTAATACGATGCTATGATGGAACTCACGAAGGGAATGAGATGTTACACAACGCATTATTGCCGGTGACATAACGTAATGTTGTGCCGACACTATACCATCTACAAACTAGGCCTCTGTTTACATTTCCTACACTAGACATAAGTTTTATATCAAAACAGACAGATATAGGAGCTTCCACGCGCTCATCGACCGACTCTGTTTATAAACACACGTATGCGACAGCGTTTAATATTATATACAATATAATTATATGCTCGGGATGTAATAAGCCAAGAAGGGGTCATTGTACTCATCATTGTGAACAACTTTTACTACAAGAGCAACTGTTAAACTACGAAACAAAATCAACTGAAAAGGTCCCGACTCATGACAAAATGTATAGAAAAGTTAATTTTAATCCCGATTTCGGGGTTGGCCCCATAGTAAAGTTGTTCGCAAAGATGACAACATCCTGTCAGCTTAGTACACCCCAAGTTTACCCAGTGAAATGTAAATTTCATTTGCCATTGCAAATGCTCTATAGAGCTCTATATCCATTTCCATCGCTCCATCCCCTAACCTGACTATAGTGACTACGTAGATTATTTATTCTGTGACCTGACACTGAATATGCATTCAGCCTCCGCTCTACTCGTCTGCCCAGCCGACACTTTTAATAGAGAAACCATAACATATTTGGTTTCTCTGAGCTTCAAAGTATGCTATAAGTAATCACATCTAGTGGGTAATTTCTGCAACTATCTCCAGTACAAGCCAGTGGTGAACTGAACGCCGCCGGAGGGTTACGCACGGAGTGTTGTGGTGCGGCGTGACTTTTGTAATCACCTTGATCTCACCTTCACCTTGGGACATTGTTCGCCGTTTACAATGTGCTTGAACCTCATTAAAGCTATTTCAGTTATGAAATGAAATGTTGTTACTTCGATTCATAATGAGGGTAGTCAGACTATAATAAAAAGTCAATAGTGTGATATCATAAAACGTCTTTCTCGCTGCTTCAAAAGTTAAAAGGAAGTTCTAGATATAATCAGAAATGCAAAGAGCTGCAGCAGCCGCCCGTGAATGTTTAATTGCAATTCCTTGCCGATCTGTATTACTTAATTGCGACTATATTATTTCAGAATTCTTGTTTATACAACGGTGTAAACGTAAAATTACGTAAATACACATACACCAGCAGCGGAGTAAGCAAGTGTATCAACATTTGCACAATTGCATACTGAAAGAGATGCATATTCGGACTGCCGCAAGGCTTCCTCCCGTCTCCGTCTCAGAATGTAGCCAAACGCAAGCTTATAACGATAAAAAAAATGCAATATAAACTTTATCATTAACGCTTCTCAATTTACTTTCACATGCATTTTATATTTTTGTAATTAGTTATAGGTACAACCAATTAATTAGTAACACAAACAGTAAAAAGTTGTTTAATTTTCACCGCATGCGCGATGGCAAATTAGCGATGTTTAACTACCAGAACACGTGTTCGGACAATGTGCTAAAATAGCAGCTAATAGCTCGCGGGAGACATCTGCCGAGTGTTGAGTCTCGCTTGCGTGCTAATGGAAGTTTGCCCAGGCTCATGTGTCGTTTACACTTTCTAGGTCTTAATGAACGAGCGGAAAAGTCGGAACCGTTCGTCTTCATACAAATCAGGTAGCTTCCGTTATGTTCACTGACAATGACAACCCTGAACTTGTCAAATCTCGGCTACAACGCCTGAAGCATCGACGTCAGGTTGCATGTTTGTCGGTTTTTTTATTGGATGCATTTCGGAGAGTGTGCCCTCGAACTGCACAACTTCTGCCAATCATCACACGGCGACATGCTTCATGTACGCAAAAAACGATTCGATTCCATTTTTATTCGTACAGCGATGTTGTGGAGTCAGTCTCTGTCGGAGTCAGTGTTCCCAGTACTGTAGTGTCTATTCTATTATATTATATTCTATAGGTGTCTTCAAATCTAGAATAATTAGGTTTCTTCTAGGTGAGCGTGCTTAATCCTACCTAGACCGCACCATCTGAATAAAAAAACTACCATTGCCATTGAATTCATTAAAATTACATCGTGTCCCATACTAACTAATCAAAACATGGATCTTTTGTAAACGACTCAAATTAGCTCCAACAAAGCGTTTCCCTTGACCCGGCTGACAAAGAGCCGCGTATGGATGGCTCTGCCATTGTGCCGGGTCAGGACCCAGCACAGAATACATAATAGTAGTCAACCACCTCACTCAGCAAATATTTTTTGGTAAATACAAGAATAGAGACGGTTATTATCGTACCAAAAGAAGCATGATATCTAAAAGGAAAAATATCTAAGTGCAATACCTACAAAACGTAGCCAATAACACTTCGGACTAAATATAAATCTAACGATACTTGCACTATTTGTTGAAAGCCGTTCATATCGTAGGAGCCTAGGCAGAGGAAGGCACAGTCACATACAAACACACAGTCATACATCGAAATTAAATAGGCGCTAACCTATTTGATTCAGATGATTTGTTTGTGATTTGATTTGTTTAAGTGTTGGCACGCGAAAAGTTTTATGTGCCTCGTAAAGTTAGGGAGGCCATAGAGATTAGCAAGCGCCCTAACTTCAATAGAGACGGGGGATGGAATCTGCCACCGACTTGGAGACCCTGTCTTCATGGGGCCCGCGAGGGTGGACGCGTATCTGAAGGCGACGTGGTGAGCTCCGCGTGCTGGAATATTCCCGACACCGCACGAGAAGATTCCAGTGATGAAGAGCTCCAGAGAGCGCCGGCGCAGCACGACACTCTACCCGCCCCCACCCCCTCGCCCGCAGAGCAACCGCTGTCATCACGCGCGCAGTGCTAAGCAGGACGCAGCTGCACGCGCGTCGGGCTCTGTTTTCACTCTTTGAAAAAGGTCACCGGATGTGATCGAAACTATAGTCGGAGTATCCGATTTAATTAAACGTGAGTATTCCCGTATGAATAAAACAAAAATGATTTGTATATGACTTGATTAATGATTCAATATTATGATTTTGATTCTGATGGCGTTTCCCTATATTATCCGCCGAGTAAAAGTCGTAAACCATTCAAACAAACAACATTCTCTACGCTTACTAAAAATATTGGAACTTATTCAACCACAGTCGCGCAGCTGTCATTAACAAAAGAAAATAAAAAATTGATTATGACCGTGACGTCATCAATACCAATAAAGATGAGGATGAGGCGAACGATAAGTAACCTAAAGCTGTTTCAATAAAAGCTATAATTGTGGTAACAGTGAATCCAGCCGGAGTGAAATGTGGCCGATAGGCGGTTATCGATGAATTAAACAGAGATAGCGCGGCCGTGAAAACTGAAATGAGTAGAGATGTCTTTTCAAAGGTGGGAAATGCTTAGTTAATCTCTAGAATGTGATTGAATAAAGACAAGGTTTCATATCTACAGGACCCGAATGTATAACAACGTATATCAACTTGTAACGAAATTACAAAACTAATGAGATTCATTGAGAGCGCCAATACAGTGATGCACTGTACCTTGTTACTCGAAGTTCTGGGTACCGCAGTCATGGACGGGCGTTATCTCTTACCATTTGGGAAACGTCTAGCTAGTCTCATTATTTATATTGATTATTAGCTGATATTTAAAAAAAACTGCAGTACAGAGGCAATGTCAAAACTGGAATACTAAGTCCGATTTGTAATCTGTATAATTATATAAAATATACTGCTGTTCTGGTCCTTCGAGCCTAAATAGGTTACCTGAGCTCTACGGAGTCTTCCATTGTTCCTATGATTAGTTTTACATCTATTTAGTTACATTTTGGCAGCGCATAAATAATAATATGAGAATGTATATTGTCTAGCGATGCGATGTCTCCTACCAGCGT
Organism: Erannis defoliaria; assembly: GCA_905404285.2. Classification (NCBI taxonomy): domain Eukaryota; kingdom Metazoa; phylum Arthropoda; class Insecta; order Lepidoptera; family Geometridae; genus Erannis; species Erannis defoliaria. The sequence continues at coordinate 154,067 of FR990082.1, read as the reverse complement.
TTTACTGACCCCATGTGTTAATTTTAGCAAAGTCATGTAATAATTATTACTCAGTATATTATTATCTCCAAATCTAATACCTACTCCAAGTTAGACGTGTTGCGTACAGTTTCATTGCAAACTAGGTAAAACCTTGAGAATCTCGCGAGCCTTACCATAGCAAACACCATCAGCACAATGATGTCACGCCGGACAAGTTACGTATCTACTATTTATACAAAACCGAGTTTTACAAACACATATATAGTAGGTACATCTAGTAAAGGTCATGCGAGTAACTTCTTAGAGTAATTATACATTTCTGTTTGATTCTACGTCAATTATTACGTGCTTTTAAGCGTTTCTTTCTCTTAGACGAGCATTTCTTTGATAATTCAAGTTCTAATAGAATAAATAATGATTGCTACGCAAGGTAATGTTCAGAATTTCAGACTCGGTTCAGAGGATGTTCGGTCATACAATTCTAAGGCTCACAATAAACTAAATATCAATGTCAACTTACTTGATATTGAGGGCATTTACTTGCAAGTTTCAAACTCAGGACTCTATTCTATTTTATATAAATTCGCGTCACATAGATAACAGCTTTAGAACACACAATAAAAACATTGTTATGCAGCAATCAAATTAAAACGATAAAGTACAACATCACACACACAACACACATTTTTTTTCAGTTGCTTTGTCTCTATTTGCTTTTCCACGCCTAAACGGAGGTTCATCTTGACGAAATTTGACATCATAACAAAGGCAATAAGAAAACATTTAAAAAAAAAACAGATAGTCTCGGGCAAAACCACAGAAACCAGTTAGTATTATCATAATATTTGTCGGGTCCATAGATTTGCAAACAAGCGCCAAGGAAGCACGTTGCGTCAATGTTGATACAAACTCGCTAGACGCCTCGTCCCTCATCTGTGCAAACGAAGCCTTTGGCGATGGCGAGTCAAACCTCGCACGTGGACGGACAATATTGACCGACGACGGTAATTGACTGTTTGGCAAATATGGCGCTAATGATGTTGAACAAGATTTCGGAGGAAAAATCAACAGTAAAAAGGTTGGTCAAAAGTTGGTACTTCGCTATCTTATTAGATTACGTAGTACCAACCGTCCAACACCAACAGGAAGAAACCCGTAATTTAAAGCGAAGTTATGATTTTAATGGATAATAAAAGGAAGAGGAGGTTTATACCCTGCAGTGCAGTGGGAAAGTCACGGTTAACACGGACCACAAAGGCTGAGAGCCTTTGTGTTCGGGTTCCTAAATTTATTTTAAGATTTTATTTGTTGGGTCGACTTAGTGAATTTTTTGTTTAGTCAATGAAACCCAAAACTGCAAAATGCTAAACCACACATGTCCATCCGCAACGCGTAACTAACAATATGAATTTACATAATCTATCTGAAGCCGGCGCGTCAGCAGACAATGCGCTGTATTTGGTTGCGGCATCAACACGCATTGATATGGCACGCGTACGCAGGGCGCGCGTCATTCACCACAACACAAATTGCAGTTTGTACTGCACTATCGCGGAAAAGATAACAGTATGTTTTTAACCATCACAGAATAACCACCTGTTTGTATTAAAGACGCTGAACAGAAACTAGATAAATTATCTCATTCTATTTGGCCTATCTACAATCTTAGCGCTTAAAAACATTATGGAGTTATCAAACACAATATAGTACTTACGTGTATGGGAGTCATAGAATGTTTGGCGCTGAGCCAATATTCAGGACAACTTTCAGTAATCATTGCGATGCAATGGCGGTTTAATAGATGTTGCGTGAAATTATCTTCCATTTGTTTTCGACGACAGAACTTGTGCCCTACATTCCGAGGAAATTGATTCCGAAAAATTATTTGGGTCACAACTCAATATACACAATAGCATCGGTTATGCTGTTCTATTAACCTATGACTATCGTTTCATTTGTCATCGCAATGTCTGCGGTATATCATCTTTCATTTTGTTAAGAAACGGCCTGCGCTGCATCACATTTGAGTAAACCTAATTAGTTGAATCATTATTGAAATGGACTCTCACCTGCCCTCGTATCGTGAGCTTCTTGCAGACTTCTTTCGAGAGCAGATCCCTCACGTCTTCCAGGTACAACTCGACGTAGGAGCAGGAGACGAGATGCGTGACGTCGGGCGAGGCGTTGTTCTCTATGTGTCCCCAGAGGTGTCGGAAGGCGCGCGGTATAATACCCTCGTGGTCGGGCGTGCCCTCCATGGTGTGCGTCTTGCCGGTGCCGGTCTGGCCATACGCGAACACGCAACCGTTGAACCCGTCGAGGACTGACGCGATAAGCGGCCGGACCTGGGAAACAGACACTAGATAAATTGAGGTCAAGTTACAGGACATTTCCCGTTAAATAAATAAATAAATAATAATATGATAATAAATCAGATACCTGATAGAATACTTTTTTTTTTGTAAATACATAATAATACATACTACACCCAGACACGGAACAAACATCTATGTTCGTCACATAAATGTTTACTCTGGGTGGGGATCGAACCCACGCCCTACAGCTTTGAAGGCAGACATGCTACCAACTGAGCTATAAGGTAGTCAAATATACAGCTGATTGTAGATTCAGTACAGGTATATTTAGCTCATGAATTCTACTAAACGATACAGAAGAGTATTGCACAAAATTATGCTGTAGAAGCGATAAAATTTAACTATTCTACTGCTTATACGGATTTTATTTTGAATCTTGCTGATTTCGGACATTACGCATATATTACACTCATTACCTGTAACAATATATACTTCTGTTAACCCGTATGACTCATAATTTGAAACATATTTTCAAAGTATTATTTCCTCAAATGCTGTATTTCCTATATCAAACATTATGACTGCATTTACAATACAACAGATATGAAAATGCATTATCATTCAATAAGAAATTAGTATGAATAAAAACTTAAAATGCATGTTCGATTATAAATGACTAGATAATAATTATAACCTAATTTTAATGCATTTTTGTTGGATTTATACGCGAATACTCACGTTTAATTAAATCGGATACTCCGACTAATTTTAATAGTTTCGGCAATTAATGAACACTATTGTTATGAGCTCATCGATGCACAAGCTTTTAGAATAGCTTCTAGAATATGAACAAAATCTAGATACGAATCGAATCGACGATCGCCCGACTGTAAGGTCGAAATCAGAACCATACGTGACATAACTGGCGCAGAATAAATAGCAGTACGTATAGAACTATTTACCAATGCTAAGAATGCTATTGAGATCGACTAATTCAGAGCAAACAATACAATCATATTCGCACAATGTGGTGTTTGGAACAAAAGATACAAATAGCAAGACACACGTCACCTTGAACAAAAGGCGATAAAGCATTTGTCGATCATTACAGAAACATAAAAGCTGGCTGCCTTGCTGAGGTAAACACTAAACACTACTTTGTCCGAGATCAAGTTTCTGGAAAACATTGCTCGAGCCATAAAACATGAATGTAGCAGCAGACCTTACTGAAACTCGTAAAAAGCTGTTCCGAGGAACATTACCAAAATGACTCAGATAAAACTTCAGTGCAAGAAATCAGAGCTCTAAATTTCAGCTGCCAACCTAAATCAGCATTTGATTTACGATATGTTAAGGATGCTGTCATCTATTACCTATTCACGTTGCAGAAGATCGATGTCAAACTACAACAAAATGAATAGCCTAGCAAACCAATCTAAAAGGATGACTGTACAAAAGGGTTTTTTTAGCTAATGCCTTTATAATACCTAATTAATCAGGCATTAACGCCCATGGCGTGATGGTTTGTAAGGCCACCGCCCACAGCCGCCTATGATTCTCATTCGGGTAAAAAATATATATTACAAAGGTACAAGACCTTGGTCAGTTTCAAGGCGTAGCATTGAAAGTGAAACCGAGGACGTCCGCGGAGGCTTGACGACCGATGACTGATAACACGTGGGATGCGCTTTTGTTCGAACAGGTGATTCCTTCCGCGTTTTTACAAATACAAGATCACTACAAGATGCAGGTTCCTTAGAAGTACTTGAGTTGTACACGTACACGTTGTGGGTGGTGCGAATATGTGTCAAGTTCAAGCTCTTCAACGATGATTAGACAACTAACGCAAATTATAGGAAATCGTATTTTATCGTAGAAAATTCAAAGACCAAAGTATGAAACTTTATAGGAATATATACAGGGTTAGTTCTAATCTAGACTAGAACTAACCCTGTATATAATCATTCAATCATTTCATTCATCAAAAATGAAAATCTAATAATGATCTGATATAATGATATAATTACAAATCAGAATAATGTCATGCCCTGGGTAGCGGTAATCCATTAGGTAGCGATGATAAGGAGTATTTATCTCAAAAACCTACAATTACACTTTATACTTTTTCAATTGTTGGTGCAATTATTTTTTTAAACATTGTAATTTATCCGCAATTTAGTTTTTGTTGCGGTTGAGGAAATCCTTGAGTCTGAATTGTTAGCGCGTGCTCATTACGTGATTTCGCAAAAAGGTAGGTAGAGTAATTGTATTAGGTATACATTAATTGGGGCATCATTATGTATACAATAGAAGGGAGAACACGAGCAACTATCCAAAATAAGTAAACAAAGAATTAAAACAAGTACCTAAACACTTAGGTTTTTTTTTTCTATAGTATAATTACTTTCGGTAAAGACAGAGTACAATGACGCTGATGATGTTTTAATTGCTGATGTTACAGAGAGTGTTAATCATACCACTAACTACATAACGAAGTTGTAAAGCGTCAAAGTCAAGTTTACTCATCAACCGCTCGGGAGTCGCGTGCCAAGTGCGCGCGTCGTGTCCGTGCTAAAATTATGCACCACACATGACAACCAATTCACTGGGTAACAACACGATAAAACTGCTATCGACTTGGAGACCCACCCAGAGATAGTCGGAATTATTGGCATTCTGGAAAGTCAGGAGAAAATTAAACGCGGGTGTGGGTTTCATGAGCTAATTGAAACTGGCATTTAAAACGCCTACACAGCGTTTCCCGGAAAAATCAGGAAGTTTGTGTGTTGCGTATGACATTTAATATCGCTGAAGTGGAGTACACTGGCCGCATATTTTGGCAACAGTATGACGGCTGCCGCCTCCGTAACTTGCAGGAATGCCGCTCGCTATGTACGCTATCGGACGAACGACACGAGGTTTCACTTGTCTTGATACACTCCTCATTACAGAGAAAACGAAAACAATGTTCCGCTAAAACCAACTTGAAACATTTATACATTCATATTTATTGTGACTTTCTCTGGTTTCATATACCTAAGTAAATTAAATCATTTTGATTCGGTTTCTGATTATTTAATACTGACGGACCTGGGTATGTCCTTAAACTGCTACCAGACGCACCGGAGGACGGGCAGCAGCGTCCTTTTGGTTATTCTGCGATCCCCAAAGCCGCCTGCCAAGCGTGGGGATTATGGCAACACCTTATAAAGGGGGAGGCCTTCGTCCAGCAGTGGACGTTTTCTGGCTGATGGGAATACATCGTATTGTAAAACCACAAAGATTTATAACTCAATACTAGAGAGATACCTGTAACGGTAATTCCAGGTTTATGTATAAAAATATACCTACTGCCAAATTCTAAATGCGTAGATCGACGAACTAGGCGTGCATGCGACAGAAACCAGACAGAACACGAGGAAAGCCCTGACCTCGGGCGACGAGAGTAGACCTAAATATATTTAGCTCTAACGCACTTGATGTAATGACGTCTATAAATAAAAACAGCGCAGCGATGGCCAATACTCACATAAAACGGAGTGGAACGGGGAGCCATAAAGTTTATGGTATGAAACGATAACCTAATTTCCCCTTGAATGGAATAAAACAATGGAAAACCGTATCAATACTTACCTACTACCAAGTATAAGCTCTTATTTTGCAAACACAAAATTAATATAATAATAATCCTAATAGGTTATAAAGACCATTCCCAGCTCTACTATATTGTTATCAAACAGACAACGGAAAATACAAGCAAGTCGCTAAACTAAAGCTTGGCATAAAGGAGTAGAATTTAATAGGGGCGCCACTATCACAAATAGTTGTAAATAGGTACGAGCAACTCTGTAGTACGTCTGAAGAAGACGATTGGTTGAATTCAGGTTTTCCACATTATTACCAGGAGAGAAACAAACAGTTTATACTTCAAGACTTTTTTGCCAACCTGTACATCATACTGTAACCCATTTAGTTTAGACCATTACTTTAGAAAAAAAACTTGTCCGAACAGAACGTCCCATTTTAACTAAGTAACTCGTATTTATTATACATACATACATTTCTTATAAAGACAAAATAGGTATTAATGAATGTAACACAGCTCACCATTTCATCGTATATGGACTGTGTGTCAGCTTCGCAGTCGTAGGCGGCATCGTATGTGAACACTTTGTCCTGACCCTTCGGGTTGTGGACTTGGATGGCTCCTCGCTCCGGACACACTTTCACCACCTGGATATACGGAACTGCATTAGATATTACATATTAGTTTTAGAAGTTACATTTTAAATCATCTAAAAGCTGTTCCCGAGATCTCCGGGATAGAAGCGTGACTTGCGTATTCCATTCACCGCAATGACCTGACGTGGGTAGCTTTTAGGGGCCATGTTTAATTAAAATATTTGGTTAATACGTAATTTTGATACCATATACCTTTATGATGAAGTTTTAAATGATGATAGGAATTCTCCCTAAGTATATAAACAGGTGTTATAAATGAAAAGGCAGCTAAAATGATCAAAGTTAACGTCTCTATAAATCAGAATGAGAAATTCATTCATAACGAAGCTGCTATAAGGAAATTTCGCCACAATTCATAAAACCGTGGAATGAAACGGCGACGTCGCCTCGTGTCTAGACGCATTTTACGTCTTCTGTTAGTTATTTATGAACCTTCTGGTTAACGGATCTCTTCAATCACAAGAAAAAAATACTCAATTTGAACGCTTTAGGTACTTTATGAGTTAATTGGACGACTAATTTAATCTTAGCAAAGTATCAAACCTTTTAACAGCATTTGTAGCTGTAGCAACGTCTAACGTTACGGTCCGACATTTATATCCAATTTTAAAACAATCACACAGTAATAAATCAAAGTTCGTGTTCAGTAGGTAATCGAATGTTTGCGTGAATGATGTTTCCTCGAAGTAATGGATAAGCAGCCACTAACCCCTCCACCGCGGCCTTAATGTAAACTTGTGCTTAGTTCTACAAGCCTTATCACTACACAGTTAACATAGTCTTAGTTATTAACAGAGATGTTGTGCTGCGCAAAATATTAATAAATAATTATAATAGCTTGAAGGAACTTATAATCATTCGAAATTTCTAACTTTGGGATCTTCTATCATACGATAAAGTTGTTTCGAAAGGATATCATCAAATACTTAAAACATTCTTAATGGTTTTTGCACCAAATAATTTTTAACTAAGTAATGCTGATTTTGGTAGTAAGCTAACGTCGTTCCTGACAGCGACTGAACTTGAGACGTATGTACTTGGACGGAACGCTGTCGCTGCGACACGTTCATTAGCCAGAGTCTAGAGGGAAGAGAGAGAGTAAGTTTGCTTTTTTTTAGAGATATCAATATTTTGCGCAGAGCAAACATAATAGTCCGAGTCCACGTGTATCCGTATGCCCGAGCCACCGAGTTAGTGCGTGAGCAGCCAGCCCCCCAAGCAGCCGGCTCGTGCCGTCACACCTGCAAGGGGACATGAGACTTTTTGTTGTCCGTCTGCTTCGTGGAGAGCCGCTCGTACCACGTCTGCTCCCGCTTCCCTTTCACCTACACAGTATACAGCGTTCAATAACAGGGATTTGAATCCTGCTATTACATATTCAATCAAAGTTCGGCGAATCATCGAGGAGTAAGTTCGTATAGGTTGAGTAGCCAGCCCTTATGTCAGAGTTCATGTACTGCCCAGACATATGATATGACTTAGATCTACGAATTCGCAGTCAGGAACTCGGGTCACGTGGTCTTGCATGAATCAAATATAATAAGTGTAACGCCACGCAAATTAGTGGTTACACTAGGTTTAAGTCATTATATCCTTTATATGTTAGTTCTGCCATAGAAAAAAATATTATACATACTATTTCTAGCATGAACAGTAAAAGGATTTGATCTACTAACAGCATCTCATTATTATACGAGGAATCTAATTTCACCTCACGAATCGCAAGAGGTTTTTGTCTAGAGATCATACATTTGTTGACTCTACGATTATACAATAACAAAATATTTCTATAGTTACTCTACCTGATAGCGTCTATCAGACATCTCTAGTGCATCTTTATTTCTGATGACCTTTAAACAGACCATGGTAGTGACGCTTACCACCAGGCGAACGTCTTGCGTGTCTCGTTACTTAAATGTATTAAAAAAAAACTTATAGTAGGTACCTCCTATAAACAATGAGTTTCAAAGATAATCCATCATGTTATCTCGATGCTTACTTCACAACAGTAAGCAGCGCATTTATAATTATTAATGTAACAAGGCGTGAAGATTCTCCGACAAGCTCCTCAATGGATTGACTTGTTAATTGCTCTGCTCGCTTCCTGACAGGACAGGTAGCTGCTTCCGAACTTACTATACCTAACATAATGTTTAGGTGAGCTACTAAACATTATGTTCTACCTTCGTTTTAGTTCTCTACCTTCGGGGAGCCTCTGGACAATATTTTTCAGCAAACATTTATATAAATTATAGGCTCACTAACCTAATCCGCACCCGTATTCTGAACCGAACCGAAAAGTTTTCGATTCTAAAACTACTCTTACCGAACTCTACTTCTATTTTTTTTATTTTTTTAGTGGTGTAAATAGATGAGATGTGATGATATGATGCCGAGATGTTTGCCTGGTGGTAACTGGTAAGCATTACGGTAAACTTGCGAACAATATCCTGCGCCGCACCGCACTGCTCGTCACCCTGAGACATTAGATATTTGTGTCAAATCTCTTCATGTCCATGTTCCACCATTTCTGGTAACGTTGCCCTTCAAACCGAAACACAGTAAAATTTGCACACAACTTGGCGGTTGAATAACTGGCAAAGTAGTGGAACGTATTTCCCCAAGGCGGACTCTACAATAGATTCCTACCACTACAGCATGACGGACAGAGATCTACCTAGTTTTCGAAATTGGGTTCAGAATCAGAAAACGGAGGCTGGTATTTCTTGTGAAATAAAGCAAAGCACATGAAGTTTCAACCCTGAAGAGAGATGACAATTTTGAGATCGTCTGTCGTTCAGTCTTTAAAGGAACTTCCCCATATGCGTCGTATAATTATGCGTCATCGCGAAGGAAGCCCGCTCGTGCTGGCGCGGTGTTCACGCACAGCTGCGCGTGCGCAGTCGCTTTCCGACGCGTGTTGTAACCGCCGAGGTTGTATCTGTTTTTTTACCCCTATGCGTTTAAACAGCGAGTACTTAATGCTAGATTGTGTACGTACTTATAACGGAGGTATGTGTAAATGTACGACATACATATTTGAAATTACTGAGGTCTTACAAAGATTCCTTCCAAAGGTAGAGTTTAAAGTCCGCTTACGATTTTGATATTTATTACGCAAAGAAAAAAATATTGAGATTCTAAAAGCTAGAGAGATGATTTTAATTAATATATCACTTTCACCAGTCTAGATAGACACCTAAAATTACCTACCAATTTATATTTTCAAAAAGATAATCACTTAAGGATTTTCAATCGTTCCTTAGGAGACTATAATTGCCGAGTTCTTGCTAAGTTGTGCAATTACTAAGATCGACAGGTAGCTACATAAAGAGAAATCATTCAAAGAATGAGTGAAGGCTAGCTGGATGTCTGAGACGAAGCGTTTGCGCTCCTGCGCCTTACAAGGCGGCGGCCGCGTGCCTTATATCTCTGTCGCCGACGGACGCAGACTCCGCGTGTGGTAGATTACGATATCGGAGATACGATCTTCATCACTTCAACTGGATTGTAGATAGACAAGTATGTTCGTTTCATGACAAATCTCGAATCGCTTTGCAAGTGGATCCTGAAACTTTCGTGATTTGTATACATAATTGTTTCGTTTAGTAATAATGTTCTTCGTTTCTATCGGGGCATACATTTTAACACTGCTTGTTTTTACTTTAAGCCCGGGAACCTCACACTTTTCCTCCGCACACTCGAAATACAAGAGAAGGGTGTGGAATGTTTTCTGCGAGCTTGGAACAATTTTATTTTCATAAAAAAACATAGGTAGGTACTTCATTAAAAAAGTAGTTTGCATTTGACTGCCATCTCGTCTGATGTTAAACGAAGATGCAGCCTACGATGGATGTTATGTTTTCTCTGTGATTATAATATATTCCTCCCATAGTTAGTACATGCTCCGAGTTACGACACGTTACACGGGGGTTTTTTAAATAGCGTATTCATACCAGAAAACATCTCTCCAGGTTAGCAATGCATCGACAACATGTCTGTTGTTAAACATACTGATCGTGTCTGTAGCGACGATTATTGCTCATCATCAGGCGAAGCGAGGAAAACGTACGAATGCTTGTTGCTTGCCGCAAATAAAACGATCGGGAAAGATTCCCTGCCAGAGATGATAGATGCAATCTTATAGATAGGCATATTTACGCAATAATGACGCTAACATGCAAGTGTCGAGTCGCTCGAGTTTTGATGGTCGGAACCATAATGGCATTCTCAGCAACGCGTGCCCGCCTCACCAGAAAATGACGTTTTCGCAACGCGGCAGGTAATGTGTGCATTACAGAGAGCGATCATTGGGCAAGTCTGCAAAACGGACCGTTAATCTCACTGATGAAGGTCGATTTCAGTAAAATCTTTCAAATTGGCAACAGCTCCGTCTGAAACCGCTAACGACCACAAGTTTCACTCGCGGAAAAAACTGTATTGCCTCATAAACTACAAAAAAGGGAAAAGGAAGCTCTCGGAAAAAACGAAGAATAACAATCAAACTCCAATCTTTACGACGGCGATGTTTTTATTGGATGGAGTCTAAATTGGTTCTCGCGGACGTTCGTGGGCAAACAATAAGGGTGAGATCATGTTTCATGATCGAAAAAACTGATCGAAATTTTAGGGTCACAGCTGAAGATACGAACCTTCAGATAAACGTATATTATTTCTGAATGTGGTGCCGGTTTAGAACTGTCCATAAATAAAGCAAAAACAACGTGAACCTCGGCAATTAGTATTCCGTAGAGACTGAAATCGGAACTAATTGTCCAAGTAGGAAGCTGTTTTGCATACAGCAGCTTTATTTGGAGGCTACGCTAATCTGTGTCGTATTACACGGTGCTACGAGACTACAGTCGAGGTGGGGAAGGTCGCCGTGCGTGTGATCTATTCTGCGCTTGACTATTTTTTATACTGTGAACATATCGCCATATGCCCAATATGGATCAATGCATGGACATTACCGCACCGCGCCACCGCACCGGCCAGCGCTCACCTACATACGGACGAACGGGTCAAGATCCAATTACGTATCTTTAAGTACGTATAGGTAAGCATTGATACTGTTGTCTGATGATAGTTCTTTTAGAAATGCGATAGAGATTAGAGATATTTGTTTTTATCAATCGGCTTCTCGATCGCCGGTCATTTATCTAGCAGCTATTAATAGGACTTTTTCGCGCCGTCACTTCAGATACTGGTATTTACCTAATGGAACTGCCTTCAATGAAACACCATGAGTTTTGATACAAGTCTCTAGACTACTCTAGTCTTGTATCAAATTTTAGGAAAAATTACTAGCATAGCATTAGCCTTTTAATAATAGTCATCTGCTGGACATACAGCTACCTTCGAAAGGCGATTGGGCCATTGTCTCCACCACGCTGGCCCATTAGCGTGTTGTGCTTCTTTTACGGACACATGCAAGTTTCCTCAGGATGTTTTCCTTCATCGAAAAGCCAGTGGTATAAAAATCAGTACATAAACACTAAAGAGCTCATATTCAAATATCAAATATCAGAACAAGCCTTATTCCACGAGTCTGAGCTATATAGAATGGTAGGTAAACAAGCAGGTGGATCTTTCGATGGCGCTCATACCTAGATTCAAACACCTACTCGAAATAGGTTCATACAGTGTACTATAACAGCCATACCTACGAGAGGTCAAGGATCAGCATCTGGCGAAAACGGGCTGAAAATAATTTGGAAGATCGGATCAAATAAAAATTTGAAATTTCCTTAGAATCTAGCAGTTGGAGACGTGTTCCACGTTATTTATGAGATCGATTTGCCGGTCGATACCTCACGCGTGCGCTCGATTCGAGCGTGCGCTCGACACGCGTCATTTCACTCCGCGTCGTTGCAGGTGCCGTGACGCGTGTCGCAGGCGCATCCCCCGACTTGACGTCTTCATCAGGATTCGGGTTCAATGGCGCAATTAACCGCTACTTGGCACCGCCTACCCACTGCACAGCAATGTAACCTGTCTGCTCAGGGATCTCGTTTGCCACATTGTCTAGTTGGCCATTGTCTTACACGTTTGAAGAGTCGTTGTGTGAGGCTCGGGTGACTTCTTTCCATGTGGGTATTGGATGTCTTTCGGTTAGATTAGAACCCTAGACTAATTGGCTAAAGCGACATTTATGACAATGCGGTTGCAAATCGAGGATCAACATACTTGTACAAGTAGTAGTTCTAGTACTTATACACATAAGGGTCGAATATCACATTTTTAAGTCGGTAAAAAACGGAGAACGTGTAGGATAACTGGATAATCGCAAGGCTGAAAATGACGGGTTATTCACCAACTGGACTCGAGGGGCTGGCACGCGTGTGTCCAGTTGGTGAAACTCAAAATTGGTATCATCGTTTGACGATAACTTGCGAATCGTTAACGCTATCTATAAGAAGGAAGGATAGGTAAATAGTTCCTGGCTAACACCTAATTTTTGTAGGTACAAATAAAAACCAAATAGTGAGAAAATGCGTGGTCGCAGCTCGAGCGAACAACTAACCGGCAATAACACTTGTTAGATAGATGTACAATCTAAAATATGATAGGCAATGTACCTACCTAGCTAATCTACAAATACTTCCTAGATCACTGTAGAGTAATATCTCGAGTACAGTTAGAGATAAAAATAAAGAATTGACTCAGCCGCGTGCCAAATAAAAATACAAAACAAAAGCACTCTTTATCTCGCAAGATTGGATCATACAGCAAACTGAGTGTATCGAGTGAATCAACAAGCTCACTCAATGAATAACACACGCATCACTATATCAAGAAACACTTGAGTAAACTAATTAGTAAATGTTTAATCCACCTCCCGAGTTTACAGCTCATTTTCCAGTAGTATAGTGTAACTCCTTCCTCATATATTTTTTGAATGTAATAATACATTATTTATCCTACTAATCTTAGTAATATTTTATAAATATTAAAGTTTGTATGTTTGTTTAGATATTGGGATGTTTATTGCTCAATAACGGCTGAACTGATTTGGATGAAATTTGGTTTAGAGGTAGCTTATACCTAAGAAGTTCACATAGGCTACTTCCTATCCCAGGAATCGCGGGTGAAACTGCGGGGCGTAACTAGTAAGTTATATAAATTATAAAAACAAAGGAGTTAGATAATATATTGCATTCATTTTATTCCCTTGGTCAATAAACCATAACATGGAATTTGGTTTAAAAACATCTAGTAGAAATACTGAGGTTACAGGATAAAAGAATGACCTAACTTGCCTTCGAAAAGATATGGAAAACTGAAAATTGTTTAGGAGGAAAAAATATTGTTTAACACATGTTTTGTTTCAAGAGTTTGTGAGTCACAGACTAAGAGATGCTCTTAAATAAACATGCTACTGCAGTTCTGGTGTTGCACATAGTTTGCAAATAAATTAGACTGTAATATAACTTGACGGAGCATTGGGTTTGACTGTTGAGTAATGAGCTTGTAAACACTAGAATAAAATAGAGAACTGGCGATGGCTTATCTGATAAAAAAAATGTGTTTTGTAATTTTCAGTTTCAGATAGTTATAGTTTAACTTAAAAACCTTTCCTAAATTTACTGTCTTTCGAGTTTTATGCTAAAATTAAGTGAGTTTAATATTAGGATTTTTGTTACTCAGACATGCAAAAATAGCTGTACAGATTGAGATGAAATTTGGTAAAGCTTACTGGCTTACTGATCCCTTGGAATAACACATGGATGGGCTACTTTTTATTAAATCCATTGGACGCTGCTAGTTTTAGTTGTAGCTGTAGTTTTTAAATACATCCTTGCGAGGTGAACCAGTTACTTTTATCAGCTTAGTTCTGTTTGTAAATAAACATTGGTCCCTCATTATTTGTTATACTGATAAGAGATACTCTGGTCTCCTGGTTCATTCACCTTTGAATCATCTTGGTTTATCTGAATCTGATTACAATAGAACAAGTTCTAAAAACATACTCACTTATAAAAACATTTTCTGAGATGCTGTTTTGGTATAGAAATTGGTAGTTTAGTTTTTTTCCTTTTGTTTATTTAATATCACCTAATGTATACATATAGGCCTCTGGGGTATGGCCGCAATTTCGCCAAAATATCACTTGAACAACATACTTAAAAAACATTGGTACCTAGTTAGGTACTAACTGTATATTTCGGGAGCAGTAATTAAATGTATAATGTGCCTGATTAAACTTGTGGACATGAATTGTTTAGTTGTTAGGCCCTTGCCTACACAGATGCGGGCTTTGGCCCACAGGTTTGGCCCACGCGTTTGAATTACTACACCTTTCTATACAATAATTCACTTCTTTGCCGTAATTCATAAACGCTGTAGCAAACCGAATAGTCATGTTTTATAACTGGGAGGTGCCCCATACTCCACAGGATCCGAAGGAAATAACATTTTTACGCCTTTTAAGGCGATTCCTCTATTTCGTGATGCCAAACATAGTACACGATGCTGTTTAGACGAGGAAGGTGTGAGTTGGATCGACGCACCGAGTCTGCGCAACCCTAGCACCCGACATAAACAATATTCATGCAGAGCCCTCACCTCTTCGAAACCCTCCTTTTTCTCCTTCTCGGAGAGCGGCCGACACCGCACCACCACCTTCACGCATTCGTTGAGAGCCGTCCGCGGCCGGGCCGACTTTTCCATCTTCGAACCACCCCCTTTCTTTCGCTTATTTTTCGCAATCGAAAAGTTAGCGGTATCGATCCATTCGAAGAACCCTTGTCGGCATCACCTGTTCGAATCTCACCGATAGGAAGCAACACGACTCACAATGATAACACTAACACTGTATAGAAAATCGCTATTACACGATTACAATATTTATAACAACAAACGAACGAAAATAAATAAAAATCGTAATATTTTTACGAGCCAAATTTGCAACCGACCGCCACGGTCGGACGTTTCTTTTCAACTATTTTCTTGTTTGGTTGAATTTGTTTTTTTGATTTTGACGTTAACGGAAATGTTGCTAGTCTAGAAAAAAAATGTACCTATTTTTATACCATACTCGGAGGAAGGATTTCCCTCTTGCTTGATAACATTTCGCTGGTATCAATCTCGGACGGAGGAAGGATTTCCCATAACATTTTGCCTCGGAGGAACTAGCTCTCTGGCTGGGTATATAATCAAAGCATTTCGCTGATACCAATAAAGAATGTTTCCGGGAGTTTTGACTGGAACACGGAAAAATCATGTCATTGCATTCTATTATTTTCTTATTATTTTCGCTGATTAATGATTAAAATTGGTGGTTTAATTACATGCACGAGTGTGAGCAAGTGATATACCTAATGTGGTAAAACCTTTGAGGAACTAGCTCTCTCTCTCAAGGGTAAAACATGTCTTTTAGTGTTGTTTTCAAAACTCCGTAGAAGCTCATAGTAAATTCGCCACAAATTTACTAGGGCATGACTTGGACTCGACTATGACTAATTTCGTTTCGTGAGACTGACTGTGATTTCATGACATGTTTAATTTGATAATACTAGGTACATAAACTTGAAAATTCATTATATACTTGACTCTGGCAGAATGCACAACGTGCTACGACAATAATAAAGAAAAAAAGTCAGCTTTTGGCTCAGCTGATTACTGTCATGTCATTTAATTTGATCACAACAAAGATCACAAACAAATCGAAACACATAGGTATTTATTTTATTCCACTCCATTTATACTTCTCCTTCGGTATTAATAAGTTAAAAACAGATAACCATGTCCACTAATCTATTTATAAAACTGAAAAGAGCAAATAAGGTGTATCATGAAGGAGTAAGTGGGCAGGCTATATTACAAAATTAAATCATTTAGACCATGTTCTTAAAATCTTACTCTCCGTGGTGTTGGTTGCAGGAGACCATAGCAGGGGTAGCAGCCGTTGAGAGCAGCAGCGAGGTGAGGCACGAGGGCCTCACGCTCACTCTCGAGGGCGTTGTCAATCTGCAGCTCAGCACCAAAAACGTTGGCATTTTTGAGGCATTTTCCAACAGCATTAAGGTATAGAACTATAAGCAGGTAGGTTCATACTAGATATGGTCAAAAGCAGGCTTTTATGAGTTTTATATAAATTACCGGAATGTAGCCACACGGTTTTTGGCCCAAAGGGTCATAATTAAATCATAATAAAAAAAATTATCTTACATTACAGCCTATAACTTTAGTAAACACCTCAATAGAGCTGGCTCCGCCGGGCAAGATTCCCCCGGGAGTGACGGAGATCCCTTTCGAGATGCCGCTGCGAGCTCGGCAGGCAGTCTCTCCAGGGTATCCCGGTCTGCTGGAGACGTATCATGGAGTGTTTGTCAATATAATGTACATACTCAAGTGCAGTATGAAGCGTTCGTTCCTGAATAAGCCCTTGAATGTCAGCTCACAGATATTTTTGCAGCATCTACAGGTAATAACATCATGAACACTGCACAGGACAGTATATATATCAGGTCCATTAGGCAGGTCGATCTTGATCTGCTCGCAGGCTGCATGTTGTAAATGCTATGCTAGATCACTACAATCTGATTCATGACCATTGACCGTTAATGGTCAACTCAACAAGAATAGCTAGACATCACTTTCAATCAAACCCAGTTGAGGAATTCAGGCAAAAACAAAACCCATTATTTCTGTTTTTCAAGGAAATTAAAAGAAGTATTTTCCAATTTCAATATTGAAATTATTAGAGTGCACACTATTTTCTCATCAAATTCCGTCAAGCTTGATTATTGGTTCTATTCAGTTCATGGTTCTATGATATGAAGCTGACAAATTTAATGAATACTTCCAGCAAGAGCGTGCTCCGCTGAAGCCAGTCCGCTGTGAGATCAACCCGAGCACGATCCGCGCGGGGGGCGGCGGCGCGCGGGCCAACATGCCGCACTTCCAGATCTATGCAGAGATAGACTCCACTGTCTGCCCGCTCGACCATCCCATCACTGGCAAGGTGATTACACTATCTCATAATACATATACACACGCACACATTACTTTACGCTGATATTATAAGTATTTTGTGTGTGTTACTAAGTTCTTTCCCACTCTACTCTGAGTGGCTGAACAAATCTAGTCAAGACTGAAAGTAGCTTAACTCATGGATTGACATTATGAGCTAACACATTTTTATTAATGAGACTTAGCAACCTAATTGACACTCTTGAAGCAAGTTAGCAATTTATTGATGCAAAAGTTATAAATACCCTACTCTTCTTTTATGTGCAGTCGTATTAAAAAGAGGTAGTTTTATGCGAAATGCAAACTACAGTTAAGGCAAAAAATAAGTTTTTGAATATTTTTGTATGAAGTGATTCCACACTTATGGTATTTCTATGTATTTTTTTTTAATTTTTCTTCCTGTTTAAGCTTTAAAAACATAAAAAATAAGTTTAGTGTACAATGTTCTTCCAGTGTTCAATAATAAAACAGTAGTGTGGTCGCAGATCCGCGTGGACGAGTGCTCGGTGCCGATAAAGTCGGTCGAGCTACAGCTGGTGCGGGTCGAGACCTGCGGCTGTGCTGAGGGGTACTCCAGAGATGGTACGCTTCTGGACGCACAATATTTTATACAATGTGTAACAAAAACAATACTGAAGGGTATGTATGTTCTCATCATTATGAACAAATTTGACTATGGTGCCAAAACTGAAATCATGAAAAAAAAACAGATTGTATTATACAAAAAGTTCATTGACCTTGGACAAAATGTATGGCACACAAAGATTACGAAGGATGCGCCATCGCGTAATAAAATAAAGTTTGAAAATGACCCCGCGCCGTCATGTCTACGAGTTGTGCTGGAGTGCGAAAGAAGATAGCACTTTTACGAGAGCAAAAGGGATAGCGCGCGTCTCGCTTAGAGAGCGCAGACAGGCGAGACAGTCCTTAGGGCCGTCTTCACGGGGCCATTTTAGGGCGCGATATGACATATCTCCCTCCTTATATATATAATATCATTGATGGCACAGCTTTTTTTAATAATAATTATGTATTAAATTATTGGCATGTTTTTTTAAAGTCAGTATAATGTTGTAGCGACGGAGATCCAGAACATCCAGGTGGGCGAGGGCGACGTGCGCCGCTCGCGCGACATCCCGCTCTACATGGTGCTGCCGAGGCTGTTCACCTGCCCCACCACCACCACTGTCAACTTCAAGATCGGTCAGTTAAACTAGCAGTACACAGCATGCATTGGCAGGAACTACTTGCCTAAAAAAACAGAGATGGAATCAACGGTTTGCTACAAAAACTACAGTTTGTTCAAAATTTTGGCAGTCGTGGTTAAAATTGGGGAAAACACTCATCTTTTCACATTCCATCATCAGCATTTCTTTAAAACACATGCTCTAATGTATTATGTATTAAGTAGTAAATATACTTAAAGGGAATATTTGTATATCTGAATATTTTTAAAAACCTGAAAACGATATTTTGTTTCAGAATTCGAACTAAATATTGCGGTGATATTTGAAGATGATTATTTGGTGACTGAGAACTTCCCAATATTACTTCTTCGAAGCAGATAGTAATAATAAATACAGTAAGCAAAATGTTTCTTTTATTAAAGTTATTTTTTCTAAAATGAAAAACATTGTGAAAAATGTGGATATTCCACCGATTTTATTTTATTATGATTACAATTACAATAATAGCTTCTGAATTTCTTGATGAAAGAGTTTAGAGGAGAAGAAAGAGCGGCTTTAGCTTTCGCTTAAAATAACTCATAAAAAAGTTGTGTGTCAATAAAATTTTGACGTCACTGTCAAAAGGTTAATGAAAGGAATCGATGGAAAGCAGCAAAGAAAAACAAGGAGTTTTGGCGGGAACACGGAAAAATCATGTCACTGCATTCTATTATTTTCTTAAACTTGAGTTTTTAGCAAATGAATGATAAAAATGGCGGTGTTTTCTTCATTGAGTGCTGAATTACAGACATGCACGAGTGTGGGCAAGTAATATAACGTGGTGAAACATGTATTTTCGTGTTGTTTTCAAAACTCCGTAAAAGCTTCTAGTAAAGTCGCCACAACTTTGACTCGACTATGACAAATGTCGTTTGACTACCTATGATTTTATGACATTTTATGACTTGATTCATTAGAAACTACAAAATTCATGGATAGGCTTGACACTGGCAGAATGCACAACGTGCGGTGCCAAAAACTTGGGCGAAGCAACAACAAACCAAGCAAGCCCGAGTTTGGCGGGAATGCGAATAAAACATGTCCCTGCATTGTACTATTTTCCAAAACTTGTGTTTTCTCGAGTAAATGCATAAAAATGGCGGCGTTTTATTCATTAAGTGCTGATTTACGTAATTAACTTGACTTGAATTCATCGAAAACTTGATAAATAATAATTTAGATACTTGACACTGGCAAATGCACAAAGTGCGACGCATAATCCTCCTTAAGAGGAATAAAAAAGCAAGCCCAATCCATTTTTAGTTGTTTATGTTGTTATCAGTTGTTATTTTGGGATTAAATTATAGAACAAAGTGAGATTATTGAAACGTATCAGCAATGGAAGATAGTTATCATGACAACAAAAACGCTATGTATCAATTTCCAACTCATCATCATTACCCGCACCATCTCTATACCCAGTGTCCCACTAACGTCGATCACACGAAGTTACAAAACTTGAACACAGCAAGCAGTGAACCAAAGTTTACTTCGTATATACACCAAAATGTTCTCCTAGAAGACCAGTATTCGCTAAACGATCAGCTAATCAAGGGTTCGGAAACTGAACCGGCCGAGAGCAAGGATGAGAAGAAGAAGAAGCCAAGGAAACCGAGAGCAGAAAAGGGTAAAGGTGACGAGCCGAAGAAGAAATCCGAGAGGAGTGTAGATACGTCGACGTTTACCATTGAAGAGCGACTCGTGGCCGCCGTCTGGATACACGAGCGGCATCACACGCACCACACCATCACCGAAGTTAGTCCAGTTTACATCGCATAATATCTATCTTCAAGTAGCTGTGCGCTTCTACTTTTCGGCGATTGATATTTGTTCAGGAAGCTTTTTTGAATTATTCAGTTCTTTAAGACCCCACGCCGAAACAAACCTGAGGCCTCTCAGACAGAACTAAAGCTAATGGAAGACCGGACAAAAATGAGACTGCAATCTTCAGCTGATATGTCGGAATTTGGCAAGCTGGACGAATCTCGAAATCTGCGTCACGACTTGCGTTCCTATAATACAGTCTGTATTAATGACGCCATGGAGCGTAACCAGGGCTCGAAAATGTTCGCATGGAATTCGTCTTTTGGGCAAATTCAAATGATGAAGCTGAAGATCGATTAGAGGCAGCATCATTTCGTCAAAGCCAGAGGTTCTGAGAGAGCTCGAGAGGCTTTATGGACAGTTAGTTGTACACCTCGACACAGAAACCCATTGTCAGTAATGCACAGGATACAAGAGCTAAACTGACCCGACACTACACTGAGCACATCCCAGACATCAGCATGTACGAGATTAGAATGATTAGGCTCTTAAATAGCTCGAGAACAACAAAACCCATGTGTCCAATTTTTCTTATTGTCTATGCTTTAAAACCATAGAAATACCCAAAGTGTGGAAGCACTTCATATAAACAACAAAAATTATTCATGGTCTTATTTGAAAAGATAAATAGTAGTGTGAAAGGCAATGGAAACCTCTTAAAATATGTATTATTTATTGCATTTTAGTTATAGGAATACAATATTAAAAATATATATATTATTGTATGTCACACAGCTCAAGGCAAAGTTCCTGGACAGGTTCAACAGAGAGCCACCCTCGAAGACAACACTATTTGCATGGGAGCGCAAGCTGTTTGCCACCGGCAACGTGTGTGATGCTCCGCGCCCAGGCCGCCCGGAGAAAAGGTATATCCACACAAGGACATGTACATTTTTACGCTGCTACTGCAAAACACTTCAAAACTTGTTGATTCCTCAGTATAACCTCTACAGTACCGGATTTAGAAGCATTAAGCACCTGCCAAGCGACCTGAACCGAGACCGAGAATATGGCAACCCCCTGACTTCTTCAGGCATAGGTCATGAATAAATTTAAAAAAAAAAATCTTCAGGCTTAGATGATGAAGCACTGAATTACCATATTAAAAAAAAGTATAGATGGGTGTGTTTGACCATAACCTGTAAGTTGTTAAGCTTCTTGAGGGAAGCTGTTTCCTTGGGAAACAGCTGTAATGAGAGTTTTCACACTCTCTATAGGCAAATAAACATTGTAAAATCATAAGGAGTGCTCTGTGTCTGGGTAGTGTCCACAATGTATCCATGATGCGTTGGTCCGTGTGTCCGGCAGTTTTATAACAGAAACAGGCGGTGAAATGAATGAATAGTGCAGTTGAATGACTCGTGCACCTGTGTCAGGAAGTGTCACATGTCGGAGGTAGCGGACTCCCTGAAGAGTGCGCCGGCGCTGTCGCTCCGAGCGCGCGCGCAGGCGCTGCGCCTCCCGCGCACCACGCTGCACAACATCATGAAGAAAGACCTACCCGCAGATGGGAAGGACAAGAAGCCCACAGGTCAGTGGGCTATACAGATAATGTCTGCTGTGCACCCTATAACTCTTTATAAGCATAATAAATACAGTGTGAGCTATAATACATGTGGTGACTTTTTGAACAAATGAAAGACGAATATTAGTCTCACAGCTTTGATTTGTAGACAGGTATATAATCAAAGTCTCACAGCATTCATTTCAATCTATACAGAGCAAAATACTATGCATATTCAAGTGTCGCCACCAAAAAAACCTATTTAAATCAGGGATTTCAATCAAATATCGATTTCTGAGCATATTTTTATCAATGGTTAGGCCATTATTTTTTCTTCCGCGGGACCCATAAACCCTTGTGGTGGAGGGCAGCCTTCCAGCCACATGGTGCAACGGGCTTCTTTAGGGTGGGTAGATAAGACCTCTGTAGAGCTGAGGAAGCCTTGCGTCTCTTGAGGCGGCTATCTGGGGGTATCGACATGTGGAGTGGGTGTCTGGGGTCGTTTTCTTGTTTTTGTTTTTCGTTTGAGCAGGCTATGCTTCTGCTGGTTTCTGGGGGTAAAGTAGGTTTAAGGGGTGGATGTCAAGCAGCCAGTAATTTTCCTACACGCAACATCTACTTATTTCGCGTGGGCGGACCGATGCCACACTGGGCACGCGTATTCACCAGCTGAGAAGCAGAGTGCTAACCCGGAAGTGCGCACCACTTGGGCTGCCGCGCCCCAAGTAGTGGAAGTTAGGCGAGAGAGAAGGTTATTCCTAGTGCTGACCTTTGGTTTTGTTTTTAAGTAATGCGGTTTGTAAGTTAGGGCTCTGTCGACCTTAACTCCTAGATACGTTGGGTTATTGCAGTGCCCTATGTCGAGGCTTTTCCAAGGTATTACGAGTGAGTGACCGGCTTCGCGGTTTCGGAGGTGGAATGCGCATGATTGGGTTTGGGACGGGTTTGGCTTTAGGCTATTCTCGTCGTAATACTTTCCAATAATTTCCAAAGCTCCTGTAAGTACCGTATCGGCTTCCACGAATGGGGTTGTTTGTGTCGTTAGCGCCAGGTCGTCGGCGTAAAAAAGCGTTCGGTATCTGGGGGGCAGGGCTGATCGTTAGTGAAAATGTTGAACAGAATGGGGGCTAATACGCTTCCTTGTGGAAGGCCATTTTTTGACGTCTCAATCTGCTTAACTGATTGTTTATTTATACTATCTTAGATGAGAGATAAGTTGAAAAAGTATCCAGTTTAGTGCAGTAAATAACAGTTCCAAATGTGTTACTCGACGCCTCAAGAAATAACGAACGGATAGTTTAAAGGTAGGTTGTGACCGGAAACCACGTCGATGTAGTAGGCGACCGATGGGCCGCATTTCAGCCACGTACCTCGTGTGGAACGCACCGTGGGAGGAGGCCTAACATTTAACATTACGAGTACAAATAAAAATGCCTCTCTCCCGTTTGTTTGTCTTGACCTTGAAACTCAAAACGATTTATCACATTTGAACTGAAACGGATGTCTGTCCTCTCGCAGATAAGCCGCCGCCCAAGCGGCGCGTGAAGCAGCCGCCGCGCAAGACCGCGGCGGGCGCTCCGCCCCCGGGGCCTGCGCCCGCGCCGCCGCACCTCCCGCCCCCCGCGCACCCACACATGCACTACGTCATGCACGCCATGCACTCGCACACGCATGGATACTCCTGAACATTAACAATCTCCTTATATAATATATATTATACAAGACTGAGTACAAGAAGAATAGTGTTTCAACATTAACTGTGCTTCACATCAACTGATATAGTGCCTGTCAAAAAGTGATTATTAATGAAATTAATATTGCATGTGTGTGTGTGTTGTTTTGCAATGTTTATTTGGGAAGCGTTGATGGTGTTAATTACTTTCTTTGCTTTATGATATTTTATAGGTTTTGTTACTTGTAAAATATCTAGTTCTTGAGGCCCACAAAATATTATTATTATTATACATTAGTTACTTATTAGGTATTTTTGTGTTTTATTATAGGTATTTACATTATTATAAGTTTAGGTAAGAATCATAAATAAAAATCTACTTATATGGAAACGAAACACATTTTTTTTTTTTTTTCGCCAGTCATTTGCATTAATCCTATTTTACAGTACATCTACATACTTATATTATTTTAAAAACTGATCATTTTGTAAAAAAGTTCAGTAGCATGGAGTGGAGTTATGCATAGGTTAATTGCTATTAAGTGTTTTTTTTCCATTTCCAAGTGGACTATTTTTTCTACAAAAATACTGAATCCTGATCTGCACTAGATCAAATCCAAGTTATTAAAAAAATCATTTTTTATACAAGTACCTAAATAGATTATTTACAAATCTTCTTATCCTTGAAAACATAACGTTTTTTATCCCTGCGATCTCGAGGTCACAGCGCCTGCCGTGAGCCTCGTTACATAGTATATAAAAAATTTAAACCTTCAGGTAACGTTTAATATAAATATGATCAGTCATTATTTATATTTAGCTTGTTAAAACTGCACGTTTTCCAAATAGTGCCAGAGACTACCCTCACAAACATAAAAAGTTACAAACTTTTCCTCTATAGTATAGTGATGTGAAGTAATTGACCGTCAGCTAGTGAGCGATAAGATGAGCGAGCGAATCAGTGTACGCGAATTTGTATAGAACAGTTTCGATATTTCACCGAAACGAGTTTAGTATGGGAGTGAATCTGGGCCGGGAGTAGAGTGCACAGCGTACCGTCCGGCGAGTGGCGAGTGGCGGCGCAGCGGAGGCGCGTCAGACCGGGGGCGTGTCGGGCGGCAGGAAGTCGGCGATGTCGCGCGGCACCACGTAGTTGCGGCAGAGCGCGTAGAAGCGGCGCGGGCGCAGCGCGCGCTCGGCGGCGTCGAACCGCCAGCCCACGTGCTGCGCGCAGCAGGCGCACACGCACACGCTCCAGGCGTACCCCGGGAACCATGAGAACTCGGCGGAGGGCGGGCCGGCCGCGCGCGTGTTGACGGCCGCGGACACGGTGAGCACGTCGTGCACGAACCCGCCCGGGTTGGTGTAGTTCCCGTGCGCGCCCTCCGACGACATGCCCGTCACGTGCTCGCGCACCGCGATCTCCGTCGCGCACGTCTTGCAGCACAGCACCGACGTCTGCAACACGACACCGCACCTCACGGGGGGGCCCTCTCTACTGTCGGACGGCTACAAACTCGAAATAGCGACATCGTTTCATGGTTTAATAACACGAGCTAAACGATTTGGTTCCACTTTTATTGCGGAAACTGCTAAACGGTGGAATGCTGTTCCCGAGAGATACAGGACGAGTGTCTTTAAGTCGCGAGTGAATCGGTTTGTTCTGGGCAAGCGTGCTCCATCGTAGGTAACTTCTTCGCTTAACAACAGGCGAGGCGAGGGTCTCAGGCTCAGTGCCCGTGCACTGGACACTCGCGGGGAGCTAACCATGTTTGTACTGCTGGGGATCATTAGGAATTAGCAGGGAAATGGATCATTCTATTACCAACATAACGACAGACACGCGTTAGAGTTAAATATAAATTAACTACATAATCTAAAAAGCTCTGTGCGGCCTGCTCCGAGTAGAGTGCGCTAAGGCTTGCGCACACTACTCGGAGCAGGCCGCACAGGTACCGATACATGCCATTTTACTAATAAACGTGGAGTACTCTTAAAATAATTAATCCAGTCTGAAATTTAAAAAAAAAAGACAAGTCGGATGATCTGTACCGAGGTTACTCCACGGACTAAAGAAACAGAGGATCCCGCGCCATCCGCCCGAACTCTCCGGTGCAGCAGGTAGCATGCGACGCCCACTTTCGGCTGGCGAACACCCATTATGCATTTTTATCTTTATCCCCTTAGCTTTAGAGTTGCTATTTGTTCGAGTACCTAAAATGTGCTATTATTTTCGCTTGGTATCTACCGCGTGCGATGTCCTCTGTTCGTATGCCGATAAATAACGTCGATATAGTGTAGAGAGAGAAAGAGAGAGTATACCCTGGCGATGAAGCGGCACTCCATGTGCAGGCGCAGCAGCGCGTTGTCCAGCACGAACAGCGCGAGCCGGTCGCGCGCCGCCAGCGCCAGGTTGGAGGCCACCCAGAAGGACAGCGACACGGGCTCGGCGGGCAGCAGCCGGCCTGCACACAACACGCGAGCTCACCGTGTGGGCGCCGTGCGCGGCCGCGCCCAGCGGTGGGCGGTGGGGAGCTCACCCAGGCCCAGCGTGCCGAAGTACTGCTGGATCATGTTCCGCATGCGCGCGTAGTCGAACATCTCGTACACGAACCCCGGCCACGGCGTGAGCGCCGCGTCCAGCCGGCGCACGGCCGCCTCCTGCCTGCAACGTTACACGTGTGTGACCCCGCGCCGCCCACCGGGGGGCGGGGGTGGGCGGCGCGGGGCCGTGCTCACCGCGCGGCCGGCTCGTGCGGGCGGCGCCGCGCGTCCAGCGCCGCGAGCCGCGCGCGCCGCAGCGGGTGCGCCGGCGCCACCTCGGGCAGCACCACCGCCTCCACGTGCCGCAGCCTGCAACACCGCACCGCACTGTAGTAGTAGCTACCGATGGGTTACACGCATACCGGTGGCTACTTCCCGAACTACTCCAATAAAAGATCTAAGACGACTAAATGAAAAAAAATATGTTATAAAGTAAGAGTTTTATTCTGTTGCAACATCATCATCGGCCCGAACTCCAGAAGACGTTTGCTACTGGATGAAGGCCGTCCCCTCATTAAGGGAGAAAGGGGGTTGCATAATCCCCATGTTTGGCAGGCGGCGTGGGGATCGCAGAATGCTCGCCATCTTTCTTTCTTTTATATGAACTTTTGTGTGTGTATCTATTTTTATTTCTCGAATAAAATAAATTTTCTTTCTTTCATCGTTAAAGGAGAGGACGGGGAGCTGCTGCCCAGGTTCTGGATGCAGTTTTAGATGCAGCTGATCCTTCTATCCGGGTACATTCAACTCCATGAGGAAATAAAACTGTTACTTCAAACAAACTTGACTTCGTCAAAGAGGGTACTTACCCTACTGGTTTCGTTTATTTAAAAAATTCTGTACATTCATTCTCAAACAACTCCACGCGACATATTACTGAGCATCTAAATGTGTTTGTACTCATTATTATGAACTACTTATAAAATGCAAACAATCCCGAAATCGCAAAAAAAAACAGCTGTTCCATATGAGAGATTTTTCAATTGAATTGTTTTCGCGATTTTACTGGCCTCATAGTAAAAGTTGTTCATAATAATAATTACAATGAAGTTCCTTCGGCTTAGCACTACTTATGAATAGAAAAACCCACTAAAAGAGAGGTAGCTCGACATTGTTTTTACAAGTACAGCTATTGTCATCATGCTCTAATAAAATTTAGTATGCAAGTGATGTTAGGGGACGGGAATGAAATCTAGTTGAATGAACATTTGATACCTGACGTAGAGTGCGATGGGCAGCTTCCGCCTGGGCATGTCCTTGAGCCGGAAGCGGTGCACGGCGCGCGCCTTGAAGGACACGGAGGAGGGCGGGGCGCCCGCGGCCGCGGGGGCGCCCAGCGCCGCCTCGAACACCTCGCACACCACGCCGTACCCCGACAGCACCGAGCACGTCTCGCTGCACACGACACTGTACACTACCGGACACTGCCGCCAGACACCAGTGTGGGAACATTATAGTGTTCCGGTGTGAAGGGTATTGCCGCTAGTGACATTCATAATAATAATGTCATCCAAGCCGGTTTCGGAAGTTATAGTAATGAAAAAATTGGTATTCGGGTGATTCATTTAAATTGAATAGAACTTTTTGATAGGGATGACTTAAGGGGGTGAAATGGGGGATGAAAAATGTTGTTTGTGTATTTTTTTAAAACAAAACAATATTATTATTTTTCTAGGGTTGATTTAAAGTGGTGCATATGGGGAGGAAAATAATTAGCAATTAACCCAGCGGTATGGAAGATACGAGTATTTGGGAGCGGGGCGATTAGTTTCCGTACGCGGACGAAGTCGCGGGGGACCTCTAGTTTTACTATACTATATTATGTATTTTTAAGTGTACACAATATAGTATAGTAATAGGTAGAAGCCTGGAAGTGTGGCGTCAGAGCGGCGACTCACTCGGGGCAGAGCAGGCCGAAGAGCTTGTCCTTGGCGAGCGCGTCCGCTATGATGGCGGCGTCGTGCTCGTTGTTGAGCAGCATGGGCACGGTCTCCCCCGGGAACACGGCGCCGTGGTGCGCCAGCGCCGGCAGCCGCGCCGCCGTGCCGCCCTCCAGCACCGACCGCCCCGACACGCCCACTAGCGCCCCGCCCATGTACTGCGGACAGCACATTATGCACACTCCTCTGAGCAGATCGCTTGTAGACAGAGGAACGGCTGGCACTTGCTGCTCGGCACACCAACTAACGACAATCCTCGGGCCACCGAGTCCGCTCCGGGAGGCCTGCGCCGGCGTCGGCGACCTGCCGGCCTTCCTCAGGGACACCGCCCTCCGGCCTTCTGGTCTTCAGGCCCGCTCACCTAGTACCAGGTATACCCCATACATACTTCGACATTAAAAAGCTAAAACACAGTACCGTATTTATAAATATTCGAGGCATAATGATGATGTGCCCTATAACAAATAAATAAATAACACAGTGTTGAAATTCAGTATTTGTCTGTTTAGTCTTATCTTCTCCTGTATTATATGTACTTTTTATTGTGAAAACTGACGTGGTTTTGACGCATTTTTATTTATTTATACGGGAATACTCACGTTTAATTAAATCGGATACTCCGACTATAGTTTTGATCAATTCCAGTGACCTTTCTCAAAGAGTGAAAACAGAGGCCGACGCGCGTGCTGCCGCGGTGGGCGACGCGAAGCAGAACTTTAATATACTGTCTATATTTATGTTGTTTGTGCATGTACATCACCAATGCTGACATTGGTAATATCTTAGAATAGAATAGTATTTTTTATTACCAAATAGAGTAGTACATAATATTTACTTACAAAGAATACTTCACAGACTAGGGCCCATACTAGTACATGTCACTTTAGGTTCAGCCGCCGATGCTGCATGGCCACGAGTTAGCCAACCTACATGGTGAATCATGTCTAAAAACTGGGTATTTATTTATATATATACTAAAACGACTCCTGATAGCCCATAGAATATACCCCATTGAAGGTATGAAATTAAATTTTTAACATCCTCTTTATTGGTTACACTTTTGTAATGCCTTACTTACAAATGGTGCTAATGTTACGAGATATCATTCAAGTTATTTGCTATACCGTATATACCGAACATGAAGTGTGCAGTGACCAATGTCACAAGTTTTAAACAGCGATCCTTCAACTTCAATACTCTGGAATACTTACAGAATGTGACGCCGCAAGAGTGATGTCAAACGGCTGCTCCTCTCCATCTGTCTCGTCTTCAATAGGTGCTCCATTGTCATCGTCCACTGCAGTATGCAATACAAGTGTTACATGTTACTGATATCAATCTACACTCTGCTCTACTGGGGCACCTGTGGCTCAGGCATGAACCATACTCCAATATTGTGCGGAGCTGAGTTGGCCAAGTACAAGATAAACATGAAGCAGAACATCATGTTAGTATTATCTAGGTAGTGAACTGGTTTCATCTAGAAAAGCATGTTCCATTGTAGACAACGTCCTCACTCAACATTAAATGAGATGGCTGTGAAGGCTTATTAAATAAACAATAAAGACCCCGTAATGTGCAGGATTCAACACATAGAGAGACAGGTAAAACAATTCTGTGTGACTTTAAACAGACTTAAATCTGAAAATAGAAGGGTATAATTTTTATTATTTAATTTATTTATTTTATTATTTTTTTATAAATAGCAAACATGTGTTTTCAACTGTTTAGCATTGCTGGCATTATTTACAATAAACTATTAGTCTGACCTGAAATAATCTCGATTCTCTTAGTCACTGCTTAAATGTTCTTGCATGTTACACTTCACGTCAGAGAGATGGCAGAGCATCTTAAGCAGTGACTAACGGTTGAAAAGATTTTTTAAGTAAGGCCATTAGGCTTAGACAGAATTTTCAATGGAAGTTGAAGAAATAGGGTAACTGCAAGGAAGGCCTGGCAGGCTGGTATAAACCTGGTTTATGGAATAGCGTCACTATTTCTGTTTACTTACAACGCAATAGAGTGCGATCATGCCGGCAATGCGCGATGTGGCAAATTATATCTGGTACCTACATATCGCAGGCCGCAAATACTAGCATGCTTAAAGATGTGGGAAAGGGAGTAGGAAAAGGCCACAACTGATTCTGGTACCTACTAAAGATAAATTTACTTACAGCTTACGTCTAAATCCATGAAATTAAATTCAAGGAACCGTCGCAAATGCGTTTTTCGGCTTTGTGTTTCTGTTCGTTATGAATTACATAGAGTAAGTAACGTAATAATGAATTAGAACAGAATTTAGGAACACTACGTTTTGTTTATAGTTATAGGAATTAGGAAGGAGTCCCAATGATATTATTGCTGCGTTCCGTAATGCGCTAAAAGTGATAATATCGCGAATCCGACCAAATATAAGGGCTTTGATTTGGTTGAGTAATACTTCTGACTTTGGTCGGAATCGCGATATTATCACTTTTAGCGCATTACGGAACGCAGCATATATTTATCTCTATGAGGAGTCCTGTGAGACAGACAGATTTTATTTTCGTTGCCCGAATTCTGGGGCCTTATTTTTGAATCATACGCAAGTGTAGCGCTTGCGAAAGGAGCCGACCTTCGAACGATATTGTTTGGAATAAGGTTCAATATCGTTTAAAAGTCGGCTCCTTTCGCATGCGCTACTTTGCGCACGATTCAAAAATAAGGCCCCTGATGGTGAACGTGAACGTGACGTGAACTATCCGGGAGGCAATAATGTACGACACAAATAATGCAGGGCATGATATTGTACGGCATTATAATGCACAGCATGATAATTGGTGTACATGTACATCGAATATCATGCTGTGCAATATCGTGCCGTGCAATATCATGCCGTACATTATCGGCTTGGCTCAATAATGCACACCCCAATTTTGTACAGACTGATATTTGATGTACAAGTACACGAATTCCTTATTTGATTAGCTGTTAGGTTCAGGTAATTTTTTTTTAATGTCCATTTGAGAAATGTACTCGGATTATTGGCTGTACAATATAAGGCCGTACTTATTTCATATTTGTCTATTTGCAACACACGAGCCGATAATGGACAGCCAGTATTGTACGACATGTATTGTACAGCATGATATTCGATGTACATGTACACCAATTATCATGCTGTGCATTATTATGCCGTACATTATCGTGGCAGCAAATATCATGTTGTACATTATAGACACCTAATGGACGGCCAGTATTGTACAGCATGATATTCGATGTACACGTACACCAATTATCATGCTGTGCATTATTATGCCGTACATTATCGTGTCGGCAAATATCATGTTGTACATTATAGACACCCAACTATCCGACCCATGGACGTACTAAAAAAAACGTTAAAGCTACTATGATCCGACCCGACAGCCGACATAGACGTATTCGACGTATTATAATTTTTATATTGTTGTTGTTTTTAATAGTTCCTGGCCATGGATACTGGTCCTTCAGCCGAATACCGAAACACAGTCACGGTCGAGTCGAGTCTTATCATGCCCTAGTCATAAAGTCATAGCCTAAAGTCATACCTAGCAACTTAACCTGAAAAGACATGTTTCACCATATTATAGCACTTGCCTACACTCATGTACGTTAATCTGCACTTATAATGAATACTACCACTATTTTCACACCCGAAAAAACACAAGTTTTGGAAAATAATACAATGCAGCTACATGTTTCTTTCCCGTTCCCGCCAAAACTCCAGAAGAAAACAAAACCAAAAACACCTGAATGTTGCCAGCTTCTAAAAATTAAAATGTCACTGTCAAGTTAATGCCTTTGAAATTGAGATGAGAATAATTTTTAATCTGTTAACGTTTCATGATTTCGCGATCGCTCGCACGTCTCGTGAGTGAGATGATATTTCTTAAAAATATCGAATTGTGCTTGAGAAATGTGAATAAACAGTGAATTGTTACGTACTAGTAAAACAAAATGTATCGTAAAATAGTGTGGTGTTATATAATAGTGCTAGCATTGTTGGATATATCTCTGAACACAAAACTGTCCGCTCAGGGAAAGAGCCATGGAAATGGTAAATCGATTAGAGACTTAAAAATATATGAAGTTACCATCATATGATAGGCTCGTATTATATGGAAACTAGCGTACAATAGCGAGAAGTCGTCGGAATGTGCGGTAGCCACAGTAGTTAGTTGGCATGTGCGCGGCGGCTGTGCGCGCCGCGATGTTATTTTAGATCGTAGCCGAGTACTTTGTTTGTCTTTTTCGTTATGTATCTTGTGTTATTCGCCGGCAGGCGACGCGCGGAGGCGCTCCGCGGTCTCCCCGCGCTTCCTCCGCGCGCCAGATGTGCGCTATTCACGCGCACTTTTTTTTGCCCCCCAGCTTGACAGATGACAAAACACGATATTAAGCGTTATCTAAACAACCTTCTCCACCACCCAAACTGTAGTAAGGCTGATTACTATAAGGTACCCACCGACATTTGGTACTTAGTATTTTTTTTCGGTTATGAGAAATGAGACAATAAAAATCAAAACCTTATCTAAATATTGGTTGATTAATTCTTTATTGTTCAGAACAAAGAATTACACAGAAATAAGTTACAAAGTTTCATCGAAATTGTTAGAGCCGAGATATGTGAATTTTTTTTTATATACAAATATTAAAGCATGCTTGTTCAAAAATATTAAATTAGATAGATAATTTTACAACAAGCTTTGATTAATTCATTTAATCTCATATTATATGATATTAATATAATATTAATCTAACATTGGTTTGTCTCCCATTGGTGATCTTTGGTGGTATCTGAATTCTGTAACTTTGCAGTCTGCGGAGACTGAGTTGCTCCCGGTAGTTAAACACATCATAAGGTCATGAACATGATAAGGTTCTTGGCCTGAACCTACCTACATGTATCACTAATACCATTTTGTATTATTTTCAGGTGTCTCAGTACATGAATCCTTGATGGAAGGGATCTCCCTGCAGGTGGGTACTTACTAAAAAGTAAGTAAGTTCGTATAGGCTGAGTGGCCAGCCCTAGTGTCAGAGTTAATGTGCCGCCCGAAGGCCACTGACATGGCTGACGGTTGTTGTCATAGAAACTAGAACAAACAACCGGGACCAACAATTTAACGTGTCATCAGACCCATGGTAGCTCTCAGAAATAAATGCCACTCACGGTCACCCATCCAAAGATTGATCGGACCGTCCATTGCTTAACATGGGTGATCGTTTAGAATCACCTAGACAAGCTACGCCACGAGTGCTACTTGTTTTTTTTTTTAGTATAATATATACAAGTTATATATATTATTATGTATATAAAATATTTTTCGTTTATAAAACATTAACTTTGACTATGGAAGTACAATTTTTTTTAAATAGATTCTCTAATTCACAAGGCATTAATTATTAACTAAATCATTTGCAGTCCGCTGGTACATTGATATAGACATAATTATAATATTTTAAATATTTTATATATATTTGACGTGTAACTTTGGTGTTATCAATAAATTATTTGTATTTGTATAGTCTTTGTAATCACAGTAATCCACACCAGGTAACTTATACCTGCCCAGTAGGTGGAGGTCACATACTGTGTTGCTTTCATCTCCTTATCAATGAACATTACAGTGAATGGAATTCATTGCTCCCATGTTGGACATGTTGGAAGTAAAATCTCGCAAATAAACCAATTCCAAGCTTGTATAATTTTATTTACCGATGTAGTACTAAATGCGGCATAAATCAGGAAAATGATGGAATGACATTATTATTATGTATGTAGAAACCTAGAAACATCATTATCCCTGTATTGCTTGACTAAACTGCACTGATCACCGTATCAGCGGGTACCTAATTATCAGATGTGGATGTTTAGTTGTATGAGTGTGTAGCAGAGTATCAGTAGTGTGTCGTCAGCGATAGATGCGGTCGTTTACCTCCCGTCGATGGCACATCTGTCTCGCACGCGCCGCCGGGGTATTATTGAGTCATGACATGAACTTGTAATAAAGCTTCAGCTGTTAAGAAGTTGTATTTAGCATTTTCATGATGATAGGATAGGAGAGGATGATTTAAAAGATTGATGTATGGTTTTATTATAATACAAAATAATAAAGACAAATTAAGCTCCCAATACTATACAAATCAAAATTGGTCAAGCTGTTTATGAATACAGGACATTCTGGACACACATGTGTCCAGCCCCTTGAGTCCACTTGGTGAATAACCCACATTTAGTACCAAGTAACGTGACAAATAAAACACTCTCATGATGGCAAGATACAGCGCCTGCCATCACCATCATAGCGGCTCCCGAACGCAACAAAGTGAAGGAGCGTAATGTGATCCTTGAGACATTTTGTGGTGACCTGTACGTGCGAGCTGCAGGAGCTCTCGAACCGGATCATAGTTATATTAGTTATCATAGTTATGTTAGGAACAAGCAAACAGTACCAAACAGTGGGGTCCAACTATGTTTGTGACCTCCTGCAAGAGACCCACCACGAAAGTCTGATAGGAACAGGAAAACTTAGTTAATTATATCTCCAGTCATCCAGGCCGCGACGTGGACCCACGTGGGGCCGGCGGGCCTAGCATGCGGACCATGAAAAAAATCTTCTCAATTCGTACTGTCATGAGAAAACAGGACAAAGCTACAATTTGTATAAGCCTGTCTCGTTTTCGCATGACATAAAGAGATCACAAAACTTTATCGGAAGGCGCATGCTAGGGCTGCAGGCCTGCACTGTGCACAGTTTAGGTTCGAGTTGGTACAACCTCGTTTTTGAGGTTTTATGGCCGGTCGAGATCTTGCTATGGGAGTCTTCTGTAGTACTGGTATGGCAGTATGGTGTGTCTCCCTGGAGGCTGATCGGTCACGGTGTTGCAGGAGTGGGGCAAGGAGGCGGGCGAGGGCGGCGGGCGCGGGCGCGCGGCGCCGGCGGACGCGCTGGCGCTGGCGCCGCCCGCGCTGCAGTTCGGGCGCGCGGCGCTGGCGGCGGCGCACGCGCGCACCGTCACGCTCACCAACACCGGCAACGAGACCATCCACCTCGCCTCCGTGGCCGGCACCACGCCCGACTTCCACGCCTCCTTCTTCGAGTCCAAGGTACTTTCTGATACTGATACCGTTCCATCTTATGCACTCGAGGCCCAGTACTGACAAGAATGGACTAGATGAACTGCGAGGAATGAGGAGGAAACTATATCCCACTGTGCTGCTTGCTACCTATATTTATTAAAAACTTCACTAGCATCTCTCATCTCCGGGTACGGTGAGCGTAGGGGCTTTTGGTCGAGTAAATGACCTCCGCGAAGTGAAGCGGCTTAAAGTAGTATTATAAGTATATAAATCGTCCCATCTCCTAGCGCGGACCCTGCCATGCCGCCCGGCTGCTGTGGCCCGGCTCGCGCGGAGCTCGCGACTGCTCGAGAGCTGCTACCCGACGCTACGCTTGCTAGCTTCCGGATAGTTTGCTTTTGATGTTCACTAAGTACTTGTGTGTACTGTGTATAACCATTGCCGTAACATGTCAAGCACGACGAATTTATAGAGACAAAATGTAGGTCCATTGTTATTATGAACAAACTAGCTGCAGGCCGCAGTTTCACCCGCGCGTTTTTGAGAAACGGCGATGATGATGATGATAAAAAGTAGCCCATATGTTATTCCGTCAAATAAGCTATCTACATTTTGAGATTCATCCAAATCCGCTCAGCCGTTTTGCCGTGAAGAGGTACAACTTACACACACACTTAACGACAAACTTTCGCATTTATAATATGTGAGTGAGACACAGGTATTTAATACTATGGATAAATTAAATATCTCCAACGCCTGGCTCGGCATCGCCTGCAGTGGCGGAGTTGGTACCTGTCCCTACCTAGCTAGCTAGAACACCATCTGTGCAAACAGGACAGTAGTAACAATATCGTAGTTATAACTGAAGACATATCCTCGAGTGAATCTAGTTATTCATGGATAACTAGAGCTCGTCCGTGTACGGTAGAAATCCTCCCTGCTCCCGGATACTCGTATCTTCCACCGCTGGGTTAATTACTTATTTTTTCTCCCCATTGCACCACTATAAATCAACCCTAGCAAAAAATTTGAACATCTTTGTTTTAAAATGTCTATAAAAATGCCAATTTTCATCGCTATAACCTAAAAACCATCCAACATTTCATCCCCCATTTTACCCTCTTAAGTAATTCCTGTTAAAAAACATTGAAAACAGCCTATTTTTATTTTTAAATGAACTATCCAAATACAAATTTTCATCGTTATAACTTCATAAATAAATACATTTCCAGACGAAATTTCATCCCCCATTTCACCCCGTTTAATTGATCCATGCAAAAAAATAATTTAAAATACCGTATTTCAATTTAATTAACTACCCAAATACCAAATCAGCATAACTTCAAAAACAAAGAACTGTCCATACAAATTTTCTTCCCCAATTTCACCCCCTTCAATCATCCCTGTCAAAAAAATATTGAAAACACCATTTTTTATTTCAAATGAACTATCCAAATACAAATGTTCACGACTTAAAGTTAAAAAACATTTTTACCCCCATAGGGGTTGAATTTCGAAAAATCCTTTCATAGTATCTCTCTTTTTTCCGTATTTTTTCTTTCTTTTTTACTTTATACTCTACGCATCAAGACAAATACGCCCTACAAATTTCAAGTCTATATGACCAGCGGTTTAGGCTGTGCGTCGTCTGTCTGTCAGTCAGGACAGAGATTCTTATAGTATTGGATAATTATTGAAGTAGTACGCAATACATAGTAGTCAGGGCGCGCCGGCGCGGTGTAGCGGCGTGTGTAAGTCGCCATTACAAAAGGAGCGGAACAAGTGGAGCGTTGTCATCGCGGAACCATTCTTTTATTATAATTATTGCGCAATTATTTGCGTCGAGAAAAACACGCGATAGAATAGAATAGAATAATTTATTGGCCTTATAACATTTTGGTTACACTGGGCAAGTCAAATTTACAAAAAATGTGAATATGTTGTCAAACTTAAATTAAAAAGAAATAGAGAATTAAAAAATAATGTAACCAAGCAATAAAATTAGCAAACAAAACAACACAAAAATCAAACAAAATCAATAAGGTGTAATATTTATGTCAAACTATTAATTAATTAATTATTATTATTATAAGTTCAATGTTACTTGTAGGTAGATTATTAATTAATTATAGTAGTGTACCTCAAACAAAAGTGGTTATTAATAATCTTATTATCAGCTCATTCAACTTAAGTCAGCGATTCATACGAGAAGGAAGAATTTACAAGCCGCATTTTAATAAATTCCTTTAATGAATAGAAGGGGTTAATTTCAAAGAATTGTTTGAAATAAATTAAGTAAGTATTAATAGTAGGTACGTTGATGTCGACGTCTGTATCGCGGAGTGAGTCGGTATGGCATGGAAGCTCGCTCGGCATCCCCTTCACCGCACGACTTGACACTGTCGCCCTGTGGATTCGAATCACTAAACTGAATTAGAGCTGCCGGGGAAGGAAACCATCGTGAGGAATCCATGGCATGCTAGTGGTATGGTAAACTTGATGGCACATTACATTGCGACAACCATTCAAAAACAGAGTAGGTAATTGGCAACACGCTGGTGATTGCGTAGGTGATGCTGTTATTGTATAGGAAAATGGAATGATCGTTCAAATACAAATAACCTTATTTCCGTAAAGTAGTTACGGATTTAATACTACAGCTACAAACCAAATCAAGGAGAGATTTATAAAATGTAATGTGTACCTAAGAGGAACAAGGCAGGTTGCAGGCTCTTGAGGATACCTCTCCGTCTCCCGTGAGCCGGCTGCACCCACCCGATCCGATATCGGTGTCAGCGTGGGTCGTGCTCCCTTATCATATCGCAGCGACCACTTATGGGTCAAAATCAGAGAGGTGAACACTTTAACACTAACATACGCCCTGATTATTTGTAAGTTGTACTATATTTCTGGTGTGCAATAAAGATATATTGTATTGTATTGTATTGTATACGCATCTAAATATAATGGTATCGTAAATAAGTTTTCATCACACTTGCTCGTAAAGTAGATCTTATTACATCGCTTTTAGGCTCATAATCCAAGCTATTATACACGCGTGCTTTTTACTTTACATTACGGCACTTGTACTATAATAGGTATAACCCGGTAAAGTCAAGTTTGTACGTGACTGCAATTAGACGTACGTGTACGAAGCACTCTTAATATAGCCGGGTAATACTTACAGTTTTTTTGTAATACCAACAAAGAGTTCTTATGCCGCTGAAGTAAATGTCAACCTGCGCGCGCATTACTGATTTGGGCGCCATTTTCCGCAAATGTTTGTTGACGTTTTCGCTGTGTGGTTGATTATTATAAAAACATAATGGTTTTTTCCTCGCAAGTGTGACGAAAACAGTCGTATGGAACTCTTGTGCTATTAGTCATTACGCTCTCGGCTTTCTTATCGCGCTCGCCTGCGGCTCGCGCGCATAATACCGCCTCTAGTGTAATGACCAACATAGCACACTCGTATCATAATGTACTATTATATGCACTTCGAGTGTTTATTTTTAGTAATAATGTTTTAGTTGTTATTATGCAAAAATGTGCCTAAATAATAATTTCGGGAAAGTGTCTGTAAGCCATCTTTTGCAATTAAGATGCTATGTCAAAAACAAGATAAAATATAAATGGCATATCTTTAATATTAGCTTTAAATAGCATTAATAATTATAATAAAATTACGGTAAATTAAAATCAAGTCATAAAAAAAAACATATTTAGGCTACTCAAATCTTGTCTGAAATTTAGCAAATCATTTCGTGCTAAG
Organism: Erannis defoliaria; assembly: GCA_905404285.2. Classification (NCBI taxonomy): domain Eukaryota; kingdom Metazoa; phylum Arthropoda; class Insecta; order Lepidoptera; family Geometridae; genus Erannis; species Erannis defoliaria. The sequence continues at coordinate 114,967 of FR990082.1, read as the reverse complement.
ATAAATCTCTTCCTGTTTAGGTCGGGATTAGGACAGGATAGGACTCGACTTGGAACTTGACAGGACTAAACTTACTTAAATCTAAATTAATAAAATCTATCTGTTCTCTTTATTCTTAGTTTTCTTCTGTAGAACCTATTTCACTACAATCGAATCTACCTGTATATGGCCCACGCGGGCGAAGCCGCGGGCAACAGCTAGTACACGATATTATGTATAGCGTAAACTTTACGCTATACATAATAAAATATTGTAATACGCTATGCCGTAAAGAGTAAGTTTAAAGGGATTAAACTTATCTGTCGTGTAACTATGATGTTATCAGTAAACTATTGTATTCCCATTCGCAAAACGTCTCATTCTCAAAACGTCCCATTCGTAGGATCCGTTGATAGTCCGTCCGCTTCGGGTACGGGACATTATTTTAAACTGTAGTCGTCACTGCCTTGCATATTAACAACCGATTTCAAAAAAGGAAGTTTTTTAATTCGACTTTGTTATTTTTTTTGGATATTTGTTACGCGATTACTATAAATTGATTTTGATGTTCTTTTAATGTTTGGTAAGTTCAGAGGTGGTCACATATAAATTTTATCGAAATCGGTTTGGTTTTTAATCAAAATAACTAGAAAAAGATGTCATCCAGCTCGCCTACCATGCGAGCCGTGATAAACGTATATCCACTCTTTTTCCCCCTTGAAAACGAGACAGACGTATCCATATTCTAGCTTTATCACGTTCCCGCGCGGGGAAAGACCAATTAGTCCTCGGCGCGTGCTCGGGGGCCTGGTAATCGAAATTAAGTCGTAAATTATTTCATAACATGTTTTGGTTGTGTTATCGCGCGCTGAGTTATCTGGCCGCTGCTGACGAGGTCGGCAGCAACGTAGTGTGCGGCGCGGGCGGCTCGGTGGACGCGCGGGGTCGCAGGCTCCCGGCCCGGGCCCGCGCAGGTAGTGGTGACCGCACCGCACCCCAATGTACTAACTGTTCATATCTCTTCACATACATTTGACTGCTTTATGGCTCACTCGGTAGTACGTCTGCCTTGAAAGCTGTAGGGCGTGGGTTCGATTACCAGCCAGGACTAAAGATTTTTGTTCTGCGTCTCGGTGTTGTGTGTATTATTAGTATGTGCAAAAAAAGTGTATATTCTATGAGATATGGCGCTGTGTCAAACAATATTTTTATGGATTATGGGCTGGAAAATTGGTCCACTATTGGGCAAATGGCCATCAATTAATATTTGATTATTTTATTATTTTTTATTGTGGCCGACGTCCACAGACGTCCGTCTGCACGGTTGCTTACTGTTAAGTTACATATTACAAGACAACGCATATGGAACCTTATGGAGTGCAAGAGTGTATTATCTCTCCAGTGTAAAATCAGTCGCAGCCGATTTCGTTGGTGAGCGGACGTTTGTTGGTCGACGTTCTCGAGAGCTATGAGATCTAGTTAGAAGAGAACACAGTGAACATTTTGATAAAAGGTTCACAAATATTTTTCTTTTATTGTGGGCGAACTTTTTTGGACGGGTTTTTTATGGTTTGCTGGTTAGGCGTTTGATCACAGCAGTTCACCTAAAGCTAAATGACGATGAGGTCATAGATGTAAACACGCCTGCCTTGAAATGGGAACTGGCTCTCAAATGAGGCCGGACGAAACACGCCGCGCTCGTGGCACATTTTCAACTAGAGGGTGCTGAAGGTGGCCTGGCAGTTACTAGTGACCTCCTTTTGCGTAATACATCCGGCCCGCGTAACCCTGTACACAAGAGATATGTTGGAAAACTTTTGATTGTAACTTACGCCACGCCACATTTTTGACACATGGGAAAAAAAAAATCTGCAAAGTCCAGCCGAGCAGTAGAAACTTTTTTAACTAGTTTTATTTGTACGGGTATAAATATAACTTTGTTAATTTAAAGCGTTTTTATGTGAGCCCTTTGACTTGCGAATCCTGTTGCTGGTGACCTTCCAGCGCAGGACTGAAAGAACCAATCATTCCCGTATGAAGAATCTAAGTATTTGTGCCGTCATCTCAAATACGTATATAAGTATTCTATCAGCTATATCTGGTTTCCATAGAGCAAGGTTTGCTTAGTTTGGGATTTGATGGCGTTGTATGTGTATTGTCCACCGATATTATAACATCACATCACATCGTGCTCTGCGATGTGCGAGTGAGCGGACCGAGCAGGCTCACTATTGCGCGACACCTTGTCACCACGCGGAGCGCAGCGAGAGTCGTGCGAATCTACTCCGTAGCCTTCGTACCGGCTTTCGGGAATGTGGACTGTAGGTCTCTAATAATAGTTCTCTCGCGTCGACAACAAACACCCACCTGAGGCCTAGGGCTGCCAACTTTTTGTCCAACAAGTAAACAAACTTGCTAATTAAGTGACAATTATTATTGAAAACGAGTTTTTAACTTTGATATATGATTTTTAAATCTGTTCTTATTCATAATTTTTGTTACTTCCATAAACCATTTAAACAAGGCCAGCAGGAAGCGGCACGAGCACGAGCACGCGTCGTACCTGCGAGCTGCGACCTCAGACTGAACTGAACAGAGGTACCGTAGTGAGAGGTAAAATGATGTGAATCGAGCTGCGTATTACAAATTGATAACACCAAAGATACACGTCAAATTTCATAAAATATGTCCAAAAAAAAATCATCAATCAATATACAGGATGTTAGTTTGAACACCGTTATCCTTGTAGGATATCATTGTACTCATCATTATGAACAACTTTTACTATGGGGCCAACCATAAAATCACGAAAAAAATAACAGTTGTTCCATAAAAAAAAAGGTTCATCGATCTTGGACAAAATGTATGGAACAGCTGTTTTATTTTTCGTGATTTCAGGGTTGGCCCCATAGTAAAAGTTGTACAGACAACGCACAGCCCATAAAAATTGCACGGGATGATTTAAAGTGGTGAATTTTGGGAGCGGGCCGAAATTCTACCGTACGCGGACGAAGTCGCGGGCGACCTCTAGTCACTTAATAAAATGAAATAATAATTATAAAAATACGTTAATAATATGTTATTTAAAAAAAAGCTTCAATGTCATAAAACAAATTCTTTTGTAACCACGCTCTGAGCTTGGTTTTGAAGCACCCGGTGGAAGGAGCATCCCGAATGGAAGCTGGTATACGGTTATTATTATTTTTCTATTTAACGAATATTTGGTCATATTGTAATGAGATTCTGACAGTGAACGCCGCCGTGTGACCGGTCGGACCGGTGCGGTGCCATTTATCGCAATAAACGTGGATGACATTTGTATGGACGCGATAATGTAACCCTTGCAGCGCGCCCGCCGAGGATGGAAGCTGTCACCAACTAACACGTCATGATGTTCACCTCGCTGTATCGGAGATGCTCGCGCTCAACCGGAAGTCATTTCGGGCGAAATTACACAACAGCACGGCACGAGCTGCGGAGACTGTACCCGCTCTCCTAATCTAAACACTATCGTATTCAGTTGGAGGTTGTAGTGGTAGGAGTCTTTCTACTGCGCAGTCCGCCTGGGGAAAAAATCACATCTTTGTCAATTATTCAAGCGCCAAGCAGTAGTGTGCAAGCTTACTGTTGACTACTGTCTGATTGAACGGCAATGTTACCAGAGAACTTACTGGCCATGAAGAGATTTAAGTTCTAATATGTTCGCAAGTTCACAATTCTAGCACTGCTACTGTTATTGGCAGGCGTGATGCTTACTACTAGGCTAACGTCTCGCTCGGCGCTCGGCAATCGGATCAGATACGAAAACTACACTCAGCTCCGTCTTCTAGCTTAAAAGTTAAAACTAGTATTTGATCAAATAGTTCGACAATAAGTGCTAGTGAGAAGCGAGATGCGAAGTGATCTCAAGCGCTCGAGTACTCGTGACCAGTGACCTCCTGCGGCGATACTTAGCCTTACCTAAGTTTACCTCTGTATACCTTTATCGTCTATCGAGTTGGTGGAGGGAGCCACTATCGCGTGTTGTCAACAAAACTGAGAACCAATCGTAGAACTCTTGTCTAGTTGTATCACTTGTATAATCAGCCTTTTTAATAGTCTACTACTGGACTTAGGCCTACCCTAAAAAGGCGATTGGGCCACGTCCGCCCGCCCCGCTGCGCTGGCGCAATTAAATTTCTTCTCCGGACATATGCAGAATTCCTAAAGATGTTTTTCCTTCACCGAAAAGCCGGTGGTATAAAAAATCCGTACATTAACTTCAAAGAGCACATTGAAACGGGCCCGTGGTTCGAACCCGCGGCCTAACGATTTCTATCGGTCTCTAAATTTGGCTACCAAGTCTTCGTTATGTCATTCGACCCACTGTATTACTACTGTACTGTACAGTGTGTCACACCAGTCGGCCTCCGCAGTGAGGCAGTTAGCTCTATCTTTATTACAATAGCTATTTATACAAAGTACTTAAATTTGTATGAATATTTTCGCAGATACTGAAAAAATATCACCTTGACAAGTGTAAAGAATAATTTGCATTTATAAGCTAAAAGATCCAGCGCCGCTTGTTTATGTAGACGTCCGGTTCCAAATACGAGTACATATAATATAATTATATATTATCTGCGGATCTAGTCAGCCCTCAGGCAGGCATTTCTGAAGATGCTCGGGGAGCTGTGGCGTGGCTGTTTCGCTCTGTCGCTATATGGTAAACAAAGAGACACGTGAATGGACGCGCCCACGGCCCAGCGGCCACAACGAACAAGTCAACGTAATCAGGCATCATTCAACATCTAACTATGACTATGCATACGACATTTGCTAGAAAATATAAATAACAAATGTAAGATATAATCGGTATGGGGAGATAGAGATATTCAAATGTCAGACGAAGGAGGTATGTAGAGAGATAGAGATATCAGATAACAGAGGTGTGGAGGTAGAGAGATAGGCATGTAGTGACCAGTGCGGACGCTTCAGATATCGGACTCGAAGCCAAGCCTGCCGGAAATACTTCATCATCAGCCTGGAGACGTCCACTGCTGAACTCCCCCTTAGACCGCCACACTGTACGACAACCTGCCATTTGCATCTACCGGTTGCCCGCGACTTTTACAATGTCGTCGGTCCACCTTCCTACGCTGCGTCTTCCGGTTCGCGGTCGCCACTCAAGAACCTTTCTTCCCCATCGGTTGTCAGTTCTTCGAGCGATGTGGCCTGCCCATTGCCACTTCAACTTGCAAACCTTGCGAGCTATGTCGGTAACTTTGGTTCTTTGGCGAATATCCTCGTTCCGGATTCTATCGCGCAAAGTAACTCATAGCTCTCTCCATTGCCCGTTGCGTGACTCTAAGTTTCTCCAAAAGGCAAGCAGTTAAACACCACGTTTCAGTTCCACATGTCATCACTGGCAACCCACACTGGTCGGTACCCTTGTCTTCAGACACTTCGGGATTTTGGCCGGAAATGCTTACATTAAAACTAATTGAGGAAACTAAAATGTACCGTGAACGATACCATAGTTCTACGCAGAAAGTGGAAGATATACCTGGGTGAGTGAGTGGGGCGCTCAGCGAGACGTGGATATACGTACCACTCTTCGCCTCGCCGCGCCGCTCCACTCGCGGAGAAGTGTTACAGAGTAGGTCTAGGTGGTATTACGGAGAACTCGAATCATGATCGGCTGACTATCAGAATACTAGATAGATGTATGCAGTTACTAATTTGTATTGTTATGAACGCCGAGAAGCGGAAGTGGTAACAAATAACAATAGGTCCAGCTAACTTAGTAGTCAATATTGTCTATTCTGTGGATGCAGTGAGTAGGTGTCGCGAGTGCGCGTGCACTCGGTGTTTGCACGCGCGGCCGGCTTTTCACGATTACGGAGTAACTATTAGTTGATCTGTGCCGATGACGCGAGCGTTACCAAACTCTTGCCACAGAATGTTACGGCAGTCGATTAAATATGACCGCAGCATCTCGCTGTAGTGACTGTTGTGCAAGCTGTGGCTGCGCGCTCTGAACGAGATCGCGCGCACTTTCGCGGACCGTAGCTGCGGCTACTGTGTTGCCATGTGCCAATGTTAGTGCTTCTTCTATATGCTAATACTTTCCAAAAGCTTGCTAAAAATTGCTAAAGATGCCTGGAAGAGTTTGCTGTGCATGAAGAAATGTTTTCACTAATATTTGAAGATGACGAGCGCAGTGCAGTGTGGCGCAGGATTTCGTTCGCAAGCTCACAATTCTGGCACTGCTACTGTTATGAGCATGCGTGATGCTCACCACCAGGCAAACGTCTCGCTAGTCTCGTCATATAGTTGCAAAAAAAAGAGACCGTTTTTAGCGATAAGGTCACCAGTTATGTTATTACGCTACGTTCACTTTTCAATAAGGTCACTTATCTGTTGTTTGAAAATATTTTCTTTGGTGTGTATAATAAAGTTTATATTTTGTTATTTCCTTTTGAGAGGATTCTGGTGTCGTACATTATGGGTGTTACGCAATTACGCGATAATAATTTTAATATAGGTAACCGATATACGAGCGTAGCCACGCCACACACACACACACACAACATTTTACATATTTTTAATTATGTATAATTTGCCATCACTCGTACAGTATTGGTACTTGTAGTGGTAGGACTCTACTGCAGAGTCCGCCTGGGGAAGTACCACACCTTTGCCAGTTATTCAACCGCCAAGCAGTAGTGTGCAAGCATTACTGTGTTCCGATTTGAAGGGCAATGTTACCAGAGAAGTTACTGGGTATGAAGAGATTTAACATCTAATATTGCAGGGCGCAGTGCAGTGCGTCGCAGGAGTGTATTCGCGAGTTCACAATTCTGGCACTGTTACTGTTAATGGCAGGCGTGACGCTTACCACCAGGCGAATGTCTTGCTACTTACTATAATAATACAAGGGGACAACATGATATTTTTTTTGATGACGCCAATATATACTCTCGGGTGAACTACACAGTGCACATTATAGTAAGCGCGTGTCAGCTGTTGGGACGTGACGCCACACACACACACACACGTGCCCGCTCGGTGTAGGGGTGTGTGTGAGTTATCTCGGGTTTCGCTTCCACTGGAAGAGTGGAAGTGCTGCTTCATATAAATAACAGTTTATAGTATTTCCAGATAGATAACGAGATACACAAACATAGATGCAATTAGCTAGGTAGGCGCATAACTTGAATCAAGACTCGTAATGAATGCCGGCATCTATTAGATTGATCGTCCCATTCGTCCCACGTTGGTCAGTTTGTATTGCAATCAGCAATACGCTAAACGTAGTACAGTTAAAACCTCTCTTACACAGATTCAGAGCCGGACATACAGGGTGGGTGGGCGTGTTCGTGTCCATTGGCCTCCGCCGTAACTTTACGACCAATACATTGGTCAGTAAATTTCGATAATTCCTTTCATTGCATTACATGTTAGCCAAGAATAGTGACCACTAGAAAAGATGTTTCATTAATAATAATACGATTAATAAAAATATACAACCCACTTCAACTTCGAATAACTGAATGACATCTTCATATTTCTAGTAATTTAGATTTAAAAACCAAACTACTGAACGGATTTCGATAAAATTTTATGGGACCACCTCTACAGTATTACCTACCAAACAAAAAAAAAACATCAAAATCAGTTCATAATTGGCAGAGTAATCACGTAACATACATACAACAAAAAAAAAAACATACAGTCGAATTGAGAACCTCCCTTTTTGTGTGAATAAACATTTACCCGCTAAAACACTGAATATAAAATCCTATTAATATTATAAATTACTAGCAGACACGTCCTGGCTTCGCACGGGGGTAAATATCCATATTAGACCGACTTCAAAAAAAGAATTTTATCTATTCGACACGTAGGTACATATGTTATATTAGCTGTGCCCCACGGTTCCACCCGCGTGATGAAGAAAAACGGCGAAATGATAATAAAAAAAAATCCTAATGTTGTCATCACTATACCTTTAAGAACCAAGTATTTCCCATACAAAGTTTCATCCCGCGTTTCACCCTCTTAAGTCAGCCCTGTCAATAAATATTGAAAAGAACTTCTTCTTTTTTTTTAATGAATTATTTAAGTATCAATGTTCATCATTGTAAATTCAAAAATAAAGACCTTGCTTTATAAAGTTTAATCACCCGCTTTACCCCCTTAAATCATCCCAGTCCGAAAATATTAAAAATATAATATTTTATTTTGAATGATATACTACCCAAATAGGAACCAATTTTTATCACTATAACTTCAAAAACAAAGACCTTTCCATGTAAAGTTATTCCCCCGTTTCACCCCCTTAATTCAGCCCTGTCGCAAAATCCGTTCTTAGCTGACGTCTCCTACCTATAAACTACCTACCTGGCAAATTTCAGCTTCAGATATCAAGTAGTTTTCGAGATTTTGTATTTAGCCTTGTAAAGTTTAATTCCCCGTTTCTCGCCCTTAACTCTTCCCTGTCAAAAAATATTAATATCTGCAAAATTTTATTTTGAATGGACTATTTAAATACCAAATTTCATCAATATAACTTCAAAAACAAAGAACTTCCATAGAAAGTTTCATCCCCCATCTTAACCCCTTAATTCTGCCCTGTCGCAAAATCCGTTCTTAGCTGACGTCTCCTACATATAAACTACATACCTGGCAAATTTCAGCTTCAGATATCAAGTAGTTTTCGAGATTTCGTGTTTAGTCAGTGAATATATACATATACGAGTGAGTGGTTTTCGCTGTTATATAATTATATTGGTTTGTATGTTTGGATATTTGTTCCTCAACCAGCCTCAAAACAGCTGAACGGATTTGGATGAACTTTGGTGTAGACGTAGTTTTTACCATGGAATAACGCATAAGCTCTTATTCCAGGAATAGCGGATGAAACCGCGGGGCACTGCTAGATAATTAATACTTATAATAACATTGTAAACAAATGAGCACCGCGGGCCCGAACACTGCTGGGAACCCAAGCGGCTAACGGGTTAAAGGTTATCAACATGGTACCGAGAACTTGTTCCTCAAACATCAATTAGGACGTCAAGGAACAATAATAATAGTAATAAATAAGTTCGAGTTTCATATCTTGACACTGCAGCGGTGGGTTACATTACATACACCCGAGTACACTCACAGGGAGTGCTGTAACGGGCTGGTGCTGGCGGCTGCGATGTTTGTTTCCGCTTCCAATAATGACAATATTACTAACACAAGTGTAAGTAACATGTACCATAGATTAAGTATATACTTATCTATGCATGTACTTAATATTATGTTTGTTTGGTATTTTACAGGCTGCTCGATTTAACTGAATCTTTTTAATGGAAATAGCATATAATCTACCGGGTGTTAGTTTGAACACCGTTATCCTCCTAGGATATCATTGTACTCAACATTTTGAACAACTTTTACTATGGGGCCAACCCTGAAATCACGAAAAAAAACCAGCTGTTTCATACATTTTGTCCAAGATCGATGAACCTTTTTGTATGGAACAGCTGTTTTTTTTTCGTGATTTCAGGGTTAGCCCCCATAGTAAAAGTTGTTCATGATTATGAGTACAATGATATCCTAGAAGGATAACGGTGTTCAAACTAACACCCTGTATATTAAGCTACTTTTATTTTATAAAGGGAAAGGTCCTATTTTCAACCAACTTCAAAAAAGGAGGATCTCAATTCGACTATGTTTTTTTTGTATGTATGTTACGCGATTACTCCGCCAATTATGAACTGATTTTGATGATTCTTAATATTTTGGTTGGTTGTTAATACTTCAGAGGTGGCCCCATAATTTTTTTATCGAAATCGGTTCAGTAGTTTGGTTTTTAAATCAACGTTACCAGAAAATATGAAGATGTCATACAGGTATTCGAAGTTGACGTAGGTGGTTAAAAAAAAAAAAACGTATTATGAATGTTTCCTATTTGATTAACATTCGTAGTAAAACATCCGCACATGAACTGCTGTTGTAGGACCAAGCGCTCGCCATCACTGAGACCATAATATACCAACCAATAAAGAAGTAAAGGAGTTTATATTTTTTATTTTTAAGCTAATGGTGATAATCTGCCATTATCATTTTCTGCCACCTCCTTCCATTAGTATATGCTTAAAGTCCCGCGACGACTTCAATTATCAACAAAACGCTCATTCCAATAGTAATCCTAAAATACGTGTTCATTTGCGTTATTGGTTCCACGTTGATGTTTGTCTACGGTACACAATACTCCAGCAGGGCTAGCATGCGCACCGCGAGAAAATTTTGTCGTGTCTTTATGTCGTGCGAAAACGAGACAAACTTATACAGATTCGTAGCCTTGTCCTGTTTCTAAGAATCGAGATAATTTTGTCGAGGTGCGCATGCTAGCCCTGCTGGGATATGGAAACAATCCATTCATTTTATCTTACTCCATCGTCGCTTACTATCGGGTGGAATCAACTCTAAACCCAAATTTATGAAGTTTATTTTCATTTGCCATCTCTGTTAGCACACTTTGAATATCCAATGATCTTAAATGTAAGGATATGCCCCCGCATATCAGAAGATAAGAAGACTCTATTCGTCGAACGGAGCGTCGGCGTCGTCGCTTGGGACAATCTTTTGTCCGGTTTAACTAGTTTTTTTGACCGGACAGACATTTAAAAAGACCGGACTGTCCGGTCGAAACAGACATCTGGCAACCCTAATCCGGGGGGGACGTACTAACATTTATGCGTCCCCGTGTGTCTACTAGCATTAGAAACATTATCTTTACACATTAACATTTCAATATCTTTACTAATCCCGTACGAACGTTTTTTACTAAAACGTGTAACTACGTCATGTATAAGGACCGCTCACCAACGAAGTCGACGTGCGATTGACATCACATCTGCGAGAAATATCTCGTTCACACCTCCATGTCGGGACTATTATTAAGAATGTTCCAATTGCCCTGTCCTTACTACGCAATAGTTTAAATCAATGGTGGTAGCTGACCAATGTTCCACTTCAAAAATGTTTGTATGTGCCAGTTTGAATAGTGACGCCACACGTGATTAATTACTACTACAATATACTAATGATGTATACATACGTATATTGAGTACAATATAGTATTTATACACGAGTACTGACTCGGTAACTTGTAATATCATTAGGCACTCGCCGGGTGACGTGGCCCAATACTCCTCTACACTGGCCGCCGCTCCGAGCGGGACATGTGCAGAGGTATAGCTCCACATGCGATGCTGATGCCGTAGGGCTGCGGTACTTAACTCGTGTCTCGCGACTCCTTAGGGGATCGTGGAAGGGCCGCAGGGGTTCCATGAGTTAGGGCTGATTATCAACGGCACACAATAAGGTCTCAGTTTGATGATGGTTTGCTTTGATTTCTGTTCAAATAATGAAGACTGCTTAAAATTACTCGGAAGTGGCTGAGTGGCTGATACCAGCGTAAAAACATAGTTTTCCGACCAAAACATGCTGAGCTGGGGCCGTTTTGTGGCAAAAAACCAGTGCTATGTGTATATGTTTAGGTTTAATTTCTTTAATAAGTTGTGTTTAATTGACTGAATTTCTTTTGTTGTTGCGTATATTATGGTTTTGTCACAAATAAAGTATATTCTATTCTATTTAAAACTGTAATACAATTTGCGCGCTCGCTACACTCACGTATAAATCCCTACGTACAAGGAACAGACGGTGCTAAGATGATGGGCAGGCGTTATCACTTATTTCTCACCCTCAGGGATCAACTCGTCTGTCTCGTTACAAGTTACCATAAACAATTATTTTATTTTATTTTATTCGGGAAACTAGCAGCGACAAAAAATAATAATTACTAAACATATAGAAACTATGCGCCTTTTAAGAGTTTCCGCATATATAAACAAAGCTTCTCTAGAAGAACTTCTCACACCAAGAAATACACAGAAATAATTTAATAAACTTAAATATTGGAACAAGTGGCGGCCTTATTGCTAAAAGGAATCTCTTCCAGGCTTAGATGGCACTTTTGCTCTAGATATTATTCACACGATTAAATAAATAGGGCGTCCATATATCTAATGTTTCTGAAACAACAAACGTCAACATGGGTAAACCGCACTAACCTTGAAAGTGACAAGAAGAGTTAAAAAACTTATAAAATAAACTCAGATAATTGAAATTATGCCGCTACCTATTTATTTATTTTATTTTATTCGGGAAACTAACAGCGACAAAAAAACAATTACTAAACATATAGAAACTATGCGCCATTTAACAGTTTCCGCATATTGAGACTAATTAGACACTTGTCTGCAATTACTTAAATTAAATTAAATAAATAATATGTAGGTATACTAAGACTACCGACTGAATCGTCACCCTGAGGTGTCATTTACTTTACTCATCCTTGCGCTGCCGGTAGGAACTGTATCTCTGTGGTTTCCCTACTCGGTAGTTTTAGCGGCTCAATCAATAAAATATGATTATGATTGCATCGCGACCACATTACTCACACGGCTGCCGGCTGGAGGCTACAGCTCGCCCCTGGGATGTATCCCGTAGAGTAGACTCCATGCAGTGATATCGATCCGTCGGTCGCGAAGGAGCAGCCTCGAGCGACATGTGGCTGCTTGTGGCTGCAGTCGCAGCAGCTACGGTGCTGAGCGGCGCCGAGCGGGTCGGCGGCGCAGTGGGGTGGCAGGTCGGTGCGGGGTTCGACTCCCAATGCGCGACATTGTAACAAGAGCCTGTTTTGGTGCTGATTTCAAGCTGGTGTAGAGATAAAATGCCCCGCCCCCGTGCACAGAAGTGGCCTCTTACTTGATGGTCTAATCTAAACTTTATACTTTAGACTCTAAAGTCTGTTACTTGTCACATGTTTGTCATTACCGTTTTTATTCCACTCTGTGGCGTAGATACAGAATTTCTTATTTTACCTTTTCACTGTTTTGCATCGGCCTTTAATTTGCCTCCGCTGGGCATGGGGCCTACCCTCGGAGGTAATTCGTACAATGTGTGTGTTTGTCGGCAGACGCTGGTCCCGCAGGCGAACACGACGTTCAGCGTGGTGTACCTCGGGCGGCGCGAGGGGCCCGTGTCCACGCACCTGTTCATACACACGTCGCGCGGCTTGCTGCGCTACCCCGTGAGTGACGCCCGCATGCATCTGTACCGCGGCATGACATCAAATGGCATCACATGACGCGCAGTACCAGCCGTTTTTTTATGAATGATTTTCGGTGTTGGCGACAGGCGGTCTCTACAGCCTCACCGGACGTTGCAGGCGCGAGACCGTCTCCAGTAGTTGTAACGTGCATGTGTGTGCGCAGGTGAGCGCGGAAGGCGTGGCGAGCGCGTGGCGCGTGTGGCCGCTCGTGGGGCTGCGTGTGCCGCTCAACGCCACGCTCGAGCCCATGCTCACGCTCTACAATCCCACCGACACCACCATACAGGTACCCACCGTCCTCCACTTACTATTACATGAATCAACTAAATTGGATTCAGACTAATTTCTAGAATTTATTAGTCTATTTTAAATCGTGACTTTGAAAAGCTGTCATTGATTATTTACCAGCGCACGCAGGTCCTGTCGCTAGCGAGGCGGACGGCGTGTGTGTACGTATGTGTGTGTGTATGTGTGTGTGCGTGCAGGTGAGCGAGGTGTACTCGAGCGGCGCGTGGCTGGGGCTGGCGCTCCCGGGCGGCGGCAGCGCGGCGCCGCGCCGGCAGTGGACGCTGCCGCCGCACGCCACGCGCGACCTGGTGCGCCTGCGCGTGCGCTACCAGCCGCCCGCCCCCTCCCCCGCGCCCGCGCCCGCCCCGCACCACCACCACCACGCCGCGCACGCCACACACCGCGCGTACATCAGGTATGTGACATGCAGATACCTACGGTCACAAGTCATTTTCACTGCAAGCCATAGTTTGTACCTTACTACACGTATCGAACACAGCTATATTCCCCTGAACCGCTCGGCTTGATGACGTCACGCGGCCGACGCGCAGACACCGCCAGGGCAGCTGCGCGCGAACCGACTCGGGTAGAGAATACCGACAGAATTTCGGGACGCTGCGAGTCGTTAGTAAATCTAGTATCGTGTGGCACTCGTGTCGTGTCGTGTTGTGAGTGTAACGCGCGCGTGTTGCAGGATAAAGGCGAACATGACCGGCGGCGGGCTGGTGGTGGGCGTCGAGGCGGCCGGCGCCGCGCCCGGCGAGTACCTGCACCCGCCGCAGCTGCGCCTGCGCACGCGCGGCTCGCTTGACCCGCCCGACACGGTACCGTGCCGCCCCACTCTACTCGGAGTAACCAGCCTAGTATCACACACACCATGTAGTACACAAATGGACACAGGCCTCTCCCAGGGCACACCACTCAGCCCGATCTTCAGCTTTCCGCTTCCAACCACTGCCAGCTGTCCTAACATATTGTATCATCATCTATCTAGTCACTACACGAGTCTACCCCAGCGGTTATCGGTCCTGCGACAGATATGACAGCCCGCTGCGTTTCAGCTTGTAATACGCTGAGCTATGTCGAAGTTTACTTCTCTGGCGAATTACTTCGTTCCGGGTACGGTTTCTTAGAGAAACACCGAGAGAAGCTCTTTCCATAACTGTCTGCCTGGCCGACTTTGAACTTGTGAACGGATCCAACAGTGAGTGTCCACGTTTCTGCACCGTTAGTTGTAACGGTCGTCCGAATGCTGGCCAACCCAGCTGTATGGCCAACTGGTGGCCTGTCCTCCGATGCGTACAGCAGGCTTAGCATGGGCCGTGAACAATTCGTCTTTCCACCGTTCTTATCCCGCGACAAAAAAAAACAGACATATCCATAGTCTAGCTTTGTCACTACACGCGGATAAAAACAGTACAAAGAGTATTTGTCCGTGGCTCGTGCTATGCTTGCCGTTGGCCGTAAAACTGTTCCACTTCTGAATAAACCTCCGGATCTCCCTGTCGAGGCGGTTAACTGCGTCAGTTGGCTTCGACCGGGTAGTTGCTCCGTTCTACTATTTGTTTGGCGAGTTGCATTAGTTGCGCTAGTTAAATGCTAAGTTAGATAGTATCGGTAGTACGTGGCACGGTAGCGTCGTGTCGCGTGACGTGGCCACTGAAGAGAGAAGTAAATAGAACGGAAATGTGACGGGCCGCGCTAGCGGGCATTAGGTGCAAATGCGCTTAATGACAATTCTACCAATATACATGTTTTTAAACTGAGAATACTCAAAAAGACAATTTAAATAGACGCGAAGGAAACCAAACCACATTGTATCGTAATTAGATCAACTTTAATCTGGTGCAAATTGGCATTTTGAGCGTTATACTAAAAATGCGTGACCAATTATTGGCGTAATTTTCGTCGTAGATTCTATGCAAATAAGTGTGAAACTGGCGACAGCGGTTTTCCATACAATTGCTTTAGAACATTTTTTTGACAGCTGTTCTACTAAGAAGTATGGATTTCGCTTTTCGTGACGTCCCGTGTGGGTGTGTGCCTGTGCAGTTCACGCTGGAGGCCGGCAACAGCGGCGCGGCGCCGGGCGCGCTGCAGGGCGAGGTGTGGGGCGCGCGGTGCGGGGCCGCGCCCCCCGACCCGCCGCCGCCGCCGCCCGCGCCCCCCGCCGCCAGGCACACCGCCAACGGTACGCTTACTCATCATACATACAATCCGCATCATTTATTGCAGTACTACGTTTGTAAGTAATTAAGCGAAGAGTGAAGCGGAGCCGCTCGGCGACATTCCACCGGAGCGCCGCTATCGGGACCAACGACCGCAGCTTGCATGTATTGTATTGTACTGTATGCCTGCAGGCGGGCGCGCGGAGAGCGGCGCGCGCGTGGCGCTGCTGCGGGACGCGCTGGACGCGCACGAGCCGCTCGCGCCCGCCGCCACGCTCACGCTCGACTGTGAGTACACTGCACTACCCACCACCACACTGCCCGCTACACTACCACTACCCTTTACACTGCCGCTACCCGCAGCAATACCACTACCCATTACACTGCCACTACCCGCTGCAATACCACTACCCATTACACTGCCGCTACCCGCTGCAATACCACTACCCATTACACTGCCGCTACCCGCTGCAATACCACTACCCTTTACACTGCCGCTACCCGCTGCAATACCATTACCCTT
Organism: Erannis defoliaria; assembly: GCA_905404285.2. NCBI lineage: Eukaryota > Metazoa > Arthropoda > Insecta > Lepidoptera > Geometridae > Erannis > Erannis defoliaria. Next base: position 98,850 of record FR990082.1, on the reverse strand, counting down.
TACAATACCACTACCTGCTGAAAATCCCAAGGGATTTTCTAATAACTTTATATCCCTTGGGTGGGATATAATACATTGATATACATTAAGATTACGTAATATAAAAATAAAATATGTGATTGTACATTATCGAGCATGTGGTTTGAAAAAACTATTGTTATTTATTGTGCATTCGCCATGTATGTGAGACGCGGTGTGCAGATGGCGCCATGTGGGCGGGCGCGGGGGAGGCGGGCGCGGGGGAGGAGGCGTGGTGCGCGGGCTGGGCGCGCGTGGGCCGCGCCGCCGCGCCCTACTCGCTGCGCCTGCGCCCCGGCACGCTGGCGCTGTCGCCGCCGGAGCTGCAGTCAGTACAGACATCACACAGCACACTCCTACTGTACACACAGGCAGGCCGCCAGCATCCATAAGCCGCGTGGGCTCGCGACATGTTCTGGCTCCTCACCTTCGAACTCTACCTTCATTATGAGGGCACCCAACGATGACGATGAGATTTAACCTCACACCGCAAGACGTGCATTTAGACCTCAGTAATGAGCTCGAGCTGCCGGTGAAGGAAAATATCGCAAGGATACATTACGGCGGTGTGGGAGGATACTTCCCAGCTCGGGGAGGCTAGCTGACGCCCTCTATTCGAAAATTTACCGCTGATCGAAAAGGTGTTATTGCCTTACGTTTATTTTTATACTATCAAGTGACGAGACGAGCAAGACGTTCGCCTGGTGGTAAGCGTCACGCCTGCCACTAACAGTAACAATGCCGGAATTGTGAACTTGCGAATACATCCTGCGACGCACTGCACTGCGTTCATCACTCTAAGATATTAGATGTTAAATCTCTTCATACCCAGTAACTTCTCTGGTAACATTGCCCTTCAAACCGGAACACAGTAATGGTTGGGCATTACTGCTTGACGGATGAATAACTGGCAAAAGTGTGGTACTTCCCCAGGCGGACTCTACGTGAGTCCTATACTTTATATTTGCCGGAGGATTTTTTGTTATTCTTATTGTATGTAGAGCCAAGATGAGCACCGGAGCCAAGCTGGGCTGGCGTAGTAGCTCCCGTGGGCAGGACACGTGCACGGGAACGTTTATTGTAACTGTTACATTCCGCTCACTAGGGCTACTCGCATGTAGTACTCTTCGTTGTGAACGACCGGCAACGGGGCGAACTCTGAAATAAAATAAAAAATATTGCAAACAATGTTTACATCACCCAGAAGTCTTCCACTGCTAGACGAAGGTCTCCCCTTTAATAGGGTTGCCATAATCCCCACGCTCGGCAGGCAGTTTGGGGATCGCAGAATGCTAACCACCGCTACCCGAGAAGACGCCGCTGCCCGTCCTCAGGTGGTTCTGGAGTTTTAGGTCGTACTCGGGTTCAAAATTGTATGTAATGGCTGATTATGTTGGCGATACAAGTCTGACGCCGTAGCAATGTTGCGCTGCGAGTGTCGCCGCGCGCGCAGCTGACGTGTGCTCCCCGCAGCGTGGTGACGGGCGCGGGCGAGGCGGCGCTGGCGGCGCACGAGCTGCGCGCGCACAACCACTTCCGCGTGCCCGTGCACGTCGAGCACGTGCACTTCCCGGACGACGTGCGCCAGCACTTCCACGTGAGTCGCCTCACTCACTATCTTGTCTTTGGTTCTAAAGGTTTTTAATGAATGAAGTAAAGTAAAAAAGTTTTTGTGATTATTGTATTTAGTATTATTATTTATTATAAATATATTTACCCATAGTATTTCTTAAGCTATGCTAAGCTATCTGCAGTGTCGTTTATACGAGTCACGAATGGATATATGTTATTCCACGCAAATTAGTAAATGCGTCGTGCTAATTAGTTAATAAAGTAATTAATTAATTACTATCAATAAAAATAACAAAAAATTGTAACAATAACGTAACGTAACAATAACAATTTATCAGAACTTCAACAAAAAAGATCTAAGAAAACTTGGAAAGGCACTTCACCAACGAATGCGAACTGTGTAGTGAAGCAGTGAAGGTGAGTGAACTGCTTTTTCAGAAGAAAAATGCGAACATATTTATAAATAAATAAATAAATTGGGGGACATTTTATACACAGCGCCATCTAGCCCCATACTAAGCAAAGCTTGTATTATGGAAACCAGATAGCTGATAGAATACTTATATACATTTTTTGTTTGTTCTCATTCACATTCAGACGGAGTCGCGGGCGCCGCTGGTGCTGCGCGCGGGCGCGGAGGGCGCGGTGGGCGTCGTGCGCCTGCGCACCCTGCGCGCGCCGCCGCTGCGCGCGCTCCTCACGCTGCGCACCAACCTCTCCGACTACACGCTGCCGCTGCTGCTCTACGACGGCCGGCTGCACTTCGTGAGTACCGTACTCTGCTCCCGGCCTCCCAGCCCCCCCCCGCCCCCCTCCTACACGTGCGCGCTGCGTGTCCGCAGGAGTGGGAGTGGGCGCAGCCGGCGGCGGACGGCTCGCTGGACCTGGGCGCGGTGAGCGCGCTGAGCACGCGGCGCGTGGGCGCGCGCCTGCACAACCGCGGGCCGGCGCCGCTCTGCGTGACGGCGGTGCGCGCCGACGTGCCCGGCGCCGGCGCCGCGCTCGCGCTGACGCCGCCGCTGCCGTGCGTGGCGCCGGGCGCGCACGCGGCCGCCGAGCTGCTCGTGCAGGCGGGCGCGGAGGCGGGCGCGCTGGCGGGCGCGCTGCACGTGCACACGGCGCGCGCGACCAGCTCGGCGCGCGTGTCGCTGCGCGTGGCGCGCGGCCGCCTGGCGCCGCTGCCCGCGCTGCTGCGTGCCGCCGCGCCGCACGTGCACGCCGCGCACCCGCTGCTGCTCGACAACTCGCTGCCGCTGCCCATGCGCGTCACGCACGTGACGCACGCGCCGCCGGGACTCCGCTACGTGTACGTACCGCTGCAGGCTACTCCCCGCGGCTCCCGGCCGGGTCGCTTCCAGCCGGAGGCCTTTACGGACGGATTACGTCTCCTGTCTCACGCCTTTCTGCATTCGGATCGGTTTCGTGCTCTCGTCCTGCGATCGGATCGGTTCGACTCGGTAGCGGGACATGTGCAGGCTATTCTTGGCATCCCCTGCTCCTCTGTTACCAGACCTGCTAGCCCAGGACTAGAGGATCGGGGGCGTGGGCAAATTCTGTCGGTTTATTGTGTGTGGGGGGAAGCCTTAATCTCCACGTTCGGCAGGCAGCTCGGCAGGGCGCTGCTGCCCGTCCTATCCAGGTTAAGGACATATCCAGGTTCAGAACCTTTCTCGAAGATAGCTACCGAGTTTATTTACTCGGGGCAGACTCTCGAACTAGGTAAACACAATTCGAAAGCGAGGTCGACAGTACGGTCGATAAGGACAACGTTCCGAACACCCCTAACGGGGAGCCGATAACGAAACTGCATCTCCCGCAGGCTGCCCGAGGATGAGGGCGAGCGCGAGGTGGTGGCGGGGCAGAACTCGATCGGGCGGCTGGAGTACGCCATGGAGGAGGAGTGCGCGCCGCACTGCGCCACCGGGCTCGACCTGGCGACCGCGGAGGGCGCGGCGTGGCTGGCGCGCGGCGCGGGCGCGGGCGCGGGCGCGGGCGGCGCGGGCGGCGCGGGCGCGGGCGCGCTCGCCGCGGACGAGGAGCTGGCGCGCGCGCGCCGCGCCGCCTTCCCGCGCGGCGCCGCCAACCTGACGGCGCTGCTGCACACGACGCAGGCGCGCGCCGTGCCGCTGCACGTGGCCGTGGAGCGCGCCTGGCCCGCGCTGCTGGCCGCGCCGCCGCCCGCGCCGCTCGCGCCCGTGCTGGCCACGCACCTGCTGCGCGTGGCGCTGCGCAACCCGGCCGCGGCGCCGCTGGCGCTGCACGCGCTGGTGGCGGGCGCGGCGGGCGGGTGCGCGTGCGCCGCGCCCGCGTGCCGGCCGGCCGCGTTCGCGGTGCGCGAGTGGCGCGCCACGCGCGGCGCCGCCGCCGCCTGGGGCCCGCACGCCGGCCTGCTGCTGCTGCAGCCGCTCGCGGAGCTCGAGCTGACGGTCGCCTTCACGGCGCCCGAGCCCGCCGAGCTCGCCGCCTGCCTCCACCTCAGGTACGTGCCCGCCCACCGGTGGCCGGCGCACGAGGGCCGGCAGTACATGCGCGCGTGTTGCAGGAACAACCTGACGGTGCTGGAGAGCGTGCCGCTGGCGGGCCGCGGCGCGCTGCCCAGCTTCGAGCTGGACGGCCGCGCGCCCGACTCCGCCGCGCCCATCCTGCTCGAGGTGACCTCACACACATCTATTTATGTCATTTACGCGGATTTTAGCGAGGCGTTAGATCTGCTCACCACGATTTGGTCCAAGCGATAATTGAGGGGTTTGAATCTTAACAGTATATCCCGGTTGGTAGTTGCTAAAGGATTCGAACCCAGTAAGACGTTCAGTAAATTTCTTTAAGTGAAAACGTTTTATGGCTATTGCCTATAGGGTATCCTGATACTATATTTTATTAGTTATAGTTAGTTATATTCCATTTTTGTTCATGTCGCCGGAATGTGCTGCTTCCTGCCGGTGCACTCTCATACGACCGCTTCGCTTCCGGAAGCGAAACATTTTTTTTTCTATTGTTTGGAATATGATGTTTTCAACATTGTGTATTTTTCCTATGTCTGTATTTCGAACTGTGTCGCGTGACTCGATTAGAAAAAAAATTAAGTCATGACATAGGTTCGGGACAAGAAACATTGTCCGTGGTCAAAACACCTCGCTACTGTCTAATAGGCGCGACTATTTGGCTTCGGGAAAAGTAAAAAAAACGTCCAGATAAACCCACCGATGAATTGTAATCGCTCACGCTCGGTGTCCGACCCGGAGTGTCGGTCGGGCTCCGGGCGGCGCGTGACGTGCGGCGTGCGCGGCGGCAGGTGCGGGAGTGCGGCGCGGGCGGCGCGGGCACCGTGCGCCGCGCGGTCAGCGTGCGCAACACGGGCGGCGTGCCCGTGCGCCTGCGCGACTGGCGCGTGGCCGGCGCCGGGTGCGCCGCGCGCGGCTTCCGGCTGCAGCCCTGCGGCGCGCTCACCCTGCGCCCCAACGAGACGCGCGCGCTCACGCTGCACTACACGCCCGACTGGACGCGCGCGCGCGCCTCCGCCGCGCTGCACGTGCGCGCCGGCGCCGCGCTGCACGTGTTCCGCCTCGCGGCCGCCGCGCCGGCGCGCCTCGTCGCGCGCTGCGCACCCCTCGCGCCGCGCCCGCCCTTCGAGGCCCTTCTGCGCGCGCTCGGCGTCGCGCTCGCCGTGATGGCGCTGCTCGGCGCCGTGGCGCTGGCCGCGCTGGACGCGGAGCGCGCTCTGCGCCGCCACCGCGCCGTGCGCGACGCTCCGGCCGTGCGCGCGCCGCTGCTGGACCTGCGCGCGCTGGGCGCCGCGGCCGCGGAGGCGCCGCCGACGGGGGCGGGCGCCCCGGCGCCGCGCCGCCGCCGCACGCCCCGGCGGCGCGCGCCCGCGCCCGACCCCGCGGCCGAGCGGCTCGCGTTCGAGCGGTGGCGCGCGGGCGTGGCGCGGCGCGCGGAACACTCGCGCTCCAGCGAGGAGGCGGCGGCGGGGGCGGGGGCGGGGGCGCGGCCGCCGCCCGCCGCGCCCGCGTCGGCCTCCTCCTCCCCGGACTCGTCCCCGGCGGCGCGCGCGGCGTTCGAGGCCGCCTGCGAGGAGCGCGCCGCACACAAGCACGCGCGCCAGCGCCGCCGCCCGCCCGACCGACCCTCCTCGGGCTCCGACTCCTCGCCGGGCTCGGACCGGTCGGAACACTCGGAACGGTCGGAGCACTCTGAACACTCGGACCGCTCGGAACACTCGGACCGCTCGGAACATTCGGACCGCTCGGAACACTCGGACCGATCGGAAGCGGAAGAAGGATCACCGGACGCGCCGCCGCCGGAGGGCGCCCTGCCGCCGGATGCGAACGGTGACGTCGCACACGCGCCGCCTGCGCCTCCAGACACCAGAGGTACCATCTATCTGGAGATCTTTTTTTTTTTTTTCTCTCGTTCATCAACTTGTCCTTAGAATGTCCGTGGTTGATTTCTTCGGTGATTGGAACTTTTATAAAATATCCTAGCATAAGAATAGAATAATTTAGAAATATCCACATCCAAATTCAAATCACTTTTCGTCCCTAAGGCAAAAAAGAGTTGCGAGGAACAATTGAATAGCAGAGACAAAAAATAAAATATGGTCATACTGTAATCGTGATGCATTATTGCCATCTTTAGATTTTATCAAGGCGTTCGATAAGTCGATCACTCTGTTTTTTCTAAGCTTCCAAGGTATTCATGGCTCGCTACTCAAATGGTTTATTATGATTTTATAATGTTTTATGAATCCACACTATAAAGTTTCCAAATCGGATACATTATAGAGTCGATCCCATTCGGTGTTCCGCAAGGATCACATCGGGGTCCCCTTGTTCGACTAGTTTTCATCAACAATGTATCTTCGAATGATTCCGAACCAGATCGTCCTTGGCGATGTTAATTTGTTCATCCGTTGCAAGTTCCAATACGTGTTGTACAGAGCCGGCGGAGCGGCGCGAGGGCAGCGGCGGGGCGGGCGCGGCGCGCGGCGCGGGCGGGGGCGAGGCGCGCGCGCGCACGCGCAGCGGCAGCGTGCGGTCGCTGGGGCGCAAGGAGCGCGTGGCGCGGCGGCGCGGGCGCGGCGCGTCCCCGCCGGAGCGCGTGGCGCGCGCCGCCGCCGCGGAGGCGGGCGCGGGCCGCGCGCCGGCCGCGCTGCGCTGGGGCGCCTCCTGGAGCTCGGTGGTGTCGCGCGGCGCGGCGCCCGAGCCGCCGCCGCCGCCGCCGGCGCCCGCCGCGGCCCCGCTGGCGCCCATCGGGTCGGACGTGCGGCGGCGCGCGGCGAGCCACTCGCTCTTCTACTACGGCGCGGCGGAGCCCGAGCTGCCGTGGGCGGAGCGCTCGCCGCGCCCGGCGGAGCCCGAACTGCCGTGGGCGGAGCGCGCGCCGCGCCCGGCGGAGCCCGAGCTGTGGGCGGAGCGCGCGCCGCGCCCGCCGCCGCCCGCGCCGCTGCCCCTGCGCGCGCCCGACTACCCAGGTACGCACGGTCAACTTTTCTGGTGAAAAAAATACCTAAAATGCATCCAGAACCGCCGAAAGTCGGGCAGCAGCGTCCTCTCAGTTAAAGGTGGAAAGCATTCTGCGATCTCCAAGCCGCCTGCCAAGTGTGGGTATTACGGCAATCACAAAAAAAAACACTTCCTAATAAGGAGAAGTCAGAGTCTTCCGGCTGATGATAATAATATCTATAACATCAACACGGATTTAGGCCCCGAAAATCTACAACTACTAATCTCATTGGCTACGTTAATGATATTCTAGAAGTATTAGATAAAGGCGGAGAAGTTCATGCAATTTATACAGATTTTAGTAAAGCGTTTGATCTAGTCAGCCACGATTTGCTCCTAGCGAAACTTTAGGGGTTGGGTATTCACGGTACACTTCTAAGATGGTTCGAATCTTACCTGCGTAATAGATCCCAATTGGTTGTAGCTAAAGGTTTCAAATCCAGTAAGATACCGTCGAGAGTACCGTCTGGAGTTCCACAGGGATCACATGTGGGTCCTATTCTCTTTCTGAGTTTCATTAATGACTTGCCTTCTGCAGTAAATTCAAAAGTAAAACTCTTTGCAGATGATCTAAAGCTTTACAGACAGATAAGGAACCAGAAAGACGTTGATGAACTCCAGGCTGATATTAATAGCGTTAGCCGTTGGTGTGTTATGAACAACATGCGACTAAATGCTTCAAAATGTTTTTTGATCAAATTTTCGCTTAAGCATAATCCTAATCCAGCTAATTATGCCATAAATAATGCAATTCTAAAGCAGGTGACATCAATCATCTTGGAGTTGTTGTTGATACTCAACAAAATGTTCATGAGCATATAGACTTAATCACTAGAAAACCAAGGAAGATGTGCGGATTTGTGTCTAGACATGCTAAGTCATTTAAGAATAAGCAGCTTTCTTTGCTCCTTTATAATAGTATTGTCAGAAGTGTTCTCGAATACTGCTCGGTTGTGTGGACCCCGGGTGTCAGGTGCATGCGGACAGATTAGAGCGGGTGCAAAAGCGCTTTATGTACCATCTGGCTTTCATGCAAAACAAATGCAAATTACTAAGATCTTACGAGTCGAGACTTAAGCATTACAATGTTATGCCTCTGCAGAAACGTCGCGTGATGGCGGACATAGTAATGCTTTATAAATTATTTAACGGGTTGGTAGACTGTCCTGATGTCCTTGAAAAAATCAAAATTAGAGTCCCCTTACCATGTAGTAGATTGGTATGGAAGGAGTCATTCAAGTTGCCCAGATGTCGCACTAATATGTTACTACATTCTCCATTGGCCCGTATGTGTGCTAGCTACGATAAGGAAGCGATACGGAAAAATATAGATATTTTCAAACTTGGTCCGCTTTCCTCTCTTAAAATTGGGATAAAGAATCTGTTGAAGTAGCCCACTACAATAAGAAATACAAGTTTTTTGTTTTTGTAAGATAATAACAGATAATTATGGTAGATAAAAAAAATAAAAATTAAGTTTGTAAGTTAGGTTCACTATTTAGGAATTATGCACCCTATATCGATTTTTGTGTACTTTTTTTAGCTATAGTTTGTGCATAAAGCTGTTTGTGAACTTCCAATAAAAAAAAAAAAAAAAAAACTACAATGTGTAATAAAAAAGTTCAACAATACAGAATGTATGTACTCAATTATTATTTTTTAACAACTTTTACTATGGCACGACATTTAAATCGCGTTTTGTCTAAGGTCACTGAACTTTTAGGTGGTTGGTTTAATTTAGTAATTTTTTTATAATGTATATATGAGTCTATGATACTTGATGAATAAATGATTATTATTATAGTAAAAGTTATTCATAATGATGAGTACATACAAAACTGACGTGGTTTTGACACATTTTTGTTTTGTTTATACGGGAATACTCACGCTCATGAAGACAGAGCCCGACGCGCCTGCAGCTGCGTCCTGCTGAGCACGCGCGTCGGGCTCTGTTTTCACTCTTTGTAAAAGATCACCGGATGTGATAGAAACTACAGTCGGAGTATCCGTTTTAATTAAACGTGAGTATTCCGTGTTTAATTTAATTTTAATTAAGTTTATATAGTTGTCTAGGAATAGTATAATATTGTATGTTGTTAGATGAATGTTAGGACTACATCTAGAAGGGGGAATGTTAGTCGTTAGTTTTTTTTTCTTTCTAAATTAGTGGCCATGTCAAAATGTTCACCCAGTTTCAGTTCCAGTTCATCCAGTCCTTCATTATTGTTGAACCTTTTTGTTACACGTTGTATAATATTATATAGTATATTATCTATTAGTGGTAACCTTTGTTGGCCTAGTTGTACTCATTATACTGTTTTTACCTTCTCCATGTGAAGGCTGTTGGCTGTCCAAATAAAATAATGCTCTTGATGAGGGTGTTGTCGATAATCTAGACCAAGAAATAATACCGGGTCCTGTATCTTGTTTTAAGAATCTATGCAGCTGTTGACGGCCTGAAAATAGATTTCTAGGTTAGATAGTTGTTTACATTTTATGTCGGGCAGTGCTTTAATTAGCAAGCCAAAGGATTGCTGTACAAACCAGTATAATATGCAGGTTCTCCAGGTAATCAGAGTCTAATAAGCGTAAAACCATTCAATTGTACAAAAAACAAAACAACAAATGTATGAGATTGACAGTTGACTATGGCCGCATCGACAATGCGCCACCTAGCGGAAAAATGGATCCGCCGCGTGGATCCCCATATCCATGATGAAGAAATTATTGTCTGAGCATAGACTTTACAGCGGCGTTAGATGTACTCGACCACAACTTGATCCTGGCAAAAGTACTGAGATGGAGTGTCCGCGGAACACTTGTATGATGGTTTGAATATTACCTATTTTTACTAACTGCGTAATTAAGTCACAGAATACGCGTGCGGCCTAATGTTTAATTTATGACAAATAACAGGCTTAGCGATGAATATTACTAAATACATTACACATACTGAAAAAAAAAATTGTATTAGCTGATAAATCTCTGAGATATGAGCGTTTAAAGTTTTAGGTGGGGATAGAGAGGGGATGCTCTATCCCTTTCTCGCAAAGCACGTGTTAGTATAGCATTTGTATGCCGCGCCTGAGGCTTGACGTCATAGCTCAGTATAGCGCGCTCTCTGTCTAGCTTGAAATTAAAATTCTTAGAACGTATTTATTTTTGAATTATTTAAAATTTTGTTTTCGTTGATAGGCTCCATTGTTGATCAGCTTTTTTATGAGGTAATAAAAAAATTGTAGTCATCATGCGTATTATCGGTGCTCCGAGTTTTAGTGGAATGTCGTGCGCAGGAAGCCCAGGTGCAAACTTAAAAATTCAACCGGGACAAGATGCGGTGGCCTCATCTCGATCCATACCTGTCGAAAGCTTTTTTTTTCTATTAGGTTCACAAAACTAGACATATACATTGAATTATTACATAATAAAATAAATTTAAAAGTAAGTGTAACATGATAGAACATATAACTGGAACTATTCGTCAGTGAAAAAAGTTGAAGCTACATAATTTTTGAAGAAGTATTGTCTCGTAATAAATAAGTCCGTGCACTTAGAAAATGTTTAATTATAGTTGTTACACTAACTAAAGTTGTTATTACTAATAGTGTTAATTACAAATGTTTTTATTCATAGGCATTCCTTTTTCGACTTGAGAAACTCGATAAATAACCAGACTCGGGCGAGACAGAGTACAATATATATATATGTACACCGCGTGTTCCGGAGCGGCCCGTAACGTTCCGTGTGGTTGCAGCGGAGGAGGGCGGCGCGCTGCGGGCGGCGTGGGGCGCGGCGCCGGGGCCCGCGCCGGGGCCCGCGCCGGCGGCCGCGTGGCTGTGGGGCGCGCCCGCCGCGCCGCCGCTGCGCCCGCCGCCCGGGTTCGCGCCGCGGCCCTACGACCCCTTCCACTCGCTGGCCTCCATCTGGACGCCGGCGGCGCTGGACTGGCGGCGCCGCGAGCCCGCCGGCCCCGACGAGCCCGCGCCCGCCGACCGCGCCTGAGCCCCGAGCGGCGGCGCGGTGGCTAGTCACTCCACGAACACCGCGCGCCCGCAGCGGAGCGCAGACCAGACCCGGACCGAGCCCCGGACAACCCCCCGCCCCCCTCCCCGCGCCGGGAGCGCGCGGCGCCGCGTACATTTGTTCCCCGCGCGGCGCCCGCCTGCCTCCCCTTCGATCGTCTGTTCAAGACTGAATAAACTTACATTTTGTCAACATTATCTCTGTTGTATCATTTCGCTACCGGGTGTACGCTGGCGTAGTGAGTTCAGATATTTATTGCTTCCATAGTGTACACAGATATGTGGCGTCAGCTGCGTAGCGTGGCGTCAGCTGCGTAGCGTGGCGTCAGCTGCGTAGCGTGGCGTCACCTGCGTAGCGTGGCGTCAGCTGCGTAGCGTGGCGTCAGCTGCGTAGCGTGGCGTCAGCTGCGTAGCGTGGCGTCAGCTGCGTAGCGTGGCGTCAGCTGCGTAGCGTGGCGTCAGCTGCGTAGCGTGGCGTCAGCTGCGTAGCGTGGCGTCAGCTGCGTAGCGTGGCGTCAGCTGCGTAGCGTGGCGTCACCTGCGTAGCGTGGCGTAAGCTGCGTAGCGTGGCGTCAGCTGCGTAGCGTGGCGTCAGCTGCGTAGCGTGGCGTCAGCTGCGTAGCGTGGCGTCAGCTGCGTAGCGTGGCGTCAGCTGCGTAGCGTGGCGTCAGCTGCGTAGCGTGACGTCAGCCTAGCCAGAACTAGATCCTCCAAGCGTGTAGCACATACATTTTTATTTTGATATGAATAACTATATATTGAACAAAATAAATTGAATATATTTTTTTCTATCTCTGTTTTTTTGTAACAAGCGTGGCGTGCAAATAAAGTGGTATAAAAAAAATGTGGTCTTTTATCAAATATATTTTTTCACTCCTCTTGCTCAAAAAGTCCGTCATTATAGCGCACCAAAGCGGGGCTAAAATAGTATATCATGCTCTAGAAACTAAAGTAAAATCTTGCTCTAAGGGCTAAAATTATTTTTTGTCTGTTACTTTAACGAGCCTATAAAAACGAAAAACTTTTTATTCTTAAGTAGAATAATAATAAAGACGCGACTTAATTCTATTTAATAAAAAAAATACTCTTTGGTAGGAATGTGTGCATTGCGTTGCGGCTACAAAAGAAATTAAATAAATTAGAAGGCAATGGCGCGAAATATTTAGAATTTTTCTCTATACAAAATTGAATTGAGTGACCGTAATTTATTTTAATGACAATGTCTAGTGAGAATCGAGACCCTAATTTGTGGATGCAGATGGAACGGAAAAAAAAATGTTTTTATCACATTTTTTCGAAAATACCTACTTTGTTCCTCGCAAACAGGGCAGAAATGAGCTCTTTTCCTCCCTCCGAGCGGTTATTTGAATTTGGAGTGTGGATATTGTTAGTAAAAGTTCCAATCACCAAAGAGATCAACCACGGACATTGTATGAACAAGTAACAGGCTGATTAAAACGCAAGGTGCGCAAAAAAACAAAAATAAGTTTGTGAAAATCGTAGTGAAAAGTAGAGTGTAACACACGGCGTTAAAAACCCATTATAACTCGGTTTCTTTTTAAACAACCTCATGTATAATAGGTTATTTTAGCCCCTTGTATAACAATCTACTATTAATTGTCAACTCGCACAAGTGCTCTGGAAGAGAAACAATAATAATTCCCACACTCTAAAGTATAACCTTAATGTAGAAAAGAATACAAAATACAAAGTACATTTAAATGTAAATTTATTCATAATTATGTACTATAGTTTTTTTACAATCTTACTTTAAATGACACTTAAAACAATGTCAACTTAACGCACATATTATGCACAATATGCTGGTGTTATAGTTGCTCCGTAAGCAGCTCAACCCAAATCCTGAGCTACTTCACGCGCCGCCAGGGCATTACACGTGCCACAGTTACCAGACAACTTCTTCACCTTCGTTAAATAAAATCCACAAAACTAGCCAGTGTCCATCCAGACATGTGATGAAGCAGTATACCTCCAGCCCAAGCACTGCTGTGTTACTTTAAGGAAACTAGTTGCTTTGGGTGGTTAGAATATGTTATCACACCTTGAATGTAAGGTTCACCTCCGTTCCAATCTGAACAGATGGTGATTCAGTATCTGTACTTAGTGGAGTAGTCCTTGGGCGAGACCACGAGACCGCGCCCCTTGCGAGCGCCGCGGTACACGGTCTCGATGATGTCGATCATCTCCTGCTTGTCCTCCAGCGGCCAGTTGATCTTGTTGTTGTTGCCGGTGCCGAGGTCGATCATGATGTGCTTGTTGCGGAAGAAGAACATCACCGTGCAGGGGTCGTACAGCTCGTACCTGCAACATTACACCGTTCTATTGTACTGTCATATAATCTTTAAATTATATTATTACTTTATTTTATTAGCTCCCATTTTGCAAATTGGCGCACAGGATGGCTTGTGCTTTGCTCCATAAAATATATCAGAAACCAACATAAAATGTTGGTGTGAAATTAATTATCAAAATTGTATTTAAATAACAAATTAGGATTTTTTAAGCATTTATTTTGGAATTGTAAACTAGTAATAAAATTAGTTTCAAATTTAGAATCTATCGGATAGCTTTATACAAAATATTTGGTTATCTGTTGGAAGCCGTATTACGACATGACGTCATATACGCTGACTCGCTCGCACTCGAAGAATTCTTCCATAAGCGAGAAAGAGAAGCTAGATCGAGGAGACCATTTTGAAAAATAGACATTCACGTCGGAGCCGCCGTTGCGCGTGTTACGGGGTGAATCACCTTTTGGATTTTTTTACATCTTTTTGAGAAGAGAATGACCTGAGGGAGCCAACGCCGATCCCGCAGGGGACACCAGGTCCATATTTCCGTCTGAGATGACGTAAAACTCCAACTTTCAAGAATTATTTTGTGACGCGCCATGCGGTCACCAAACTAAGGAACTCGAGCGAAATTCTCATTTGAAGCTTTGAAGACAAGGCAATGCCATTTCACTGGAGGAGCTCCATGAAGCGTTCGAGAATCGGATGATCCTGCAGAAGACACCATCAGCAAAGGATCCATCAGATAACCTCCTTTCATTTATTTTATTTTCCCAATTTTTCTCGTTGCCGTCATCCATTGGACTATCGCCATCAGCGTTTTAATATTAATATTGTATTAGGACTTATCAAAATAGTAAACGCATTGTAACCTCAAATAATCTTTTGTTCTTTTTTCTCCCATATATCTTTAGCACAAGATAGATAGGTAAATTATAAATCATCAATTTCATTTTCAACAAGAGGCCCCCTGTACTCCAGAGGTCTGATGTTTCGTGACTGATACGTATCCAGGAACCCTAACTTTTTGTTTTATTTTTTTTGTTATTTGTTTTGTCTTTCTTTGTCAAATCACAATTTTCTTATGACAAATGGCGCCCGAACAATTATTTACTTAGAATTTAACTTAAAAACAAACCAATTTTATCTTGTGCAAAGGTGTATGTTGGAATTTATAAACAAAAGATTACAATTTAATCTACTGTAGAAGTAGGTATTTTCACAATTGTGTTATTGAATTTGTGTAACAATTTTTCTTGTAAAGATGTATAGTACACCGTCTGTTGACCGTAAGTTAACAGCGGAGCAAACGTCAGATTCACCTCAACCAGAACTCCAAAATTCACAGAGCTTAATAGATATACCTGTTTCAGATTCAGAAGAAATGAATTATGTCAATACCGATGTGAGGATGGCTCAAGGAACAATCCAGTCGCCATTATGCAAAAATATCCACACAAATCCTAGCACTAGTGTTATAGATCCAGCCACAGACGGTGACAAGTATATTCCATTTATGAAACAAAGGCACTCGTCACAAAACAGTCATGTACCAGTCACCCAGGTAACATATGCAATTAATAACAGTTACAACTCCAATTTGAAGTCCTGGGGACTGAAGTATAATGGTGATACGTGTGTTGTTGAATTTTTGAATCGAGTGAACGAAATTAAGTTAGCAAGAGATGTGTGTGAAAGTGTACTGTTGAGAGGTTTTTCAGAGTTGTTAGAAGGCACTGCTCTGAAATTTTACAGATCAGTTCGCCATTCGTTACCCACTCTCTTCTCAAACTTTTTATTAAAGTATTTTGTTTACTACCCATAGTAGACGCTAACAGAAGTCAATATATACTTTTATTGCAAAATTCAGATCAATAGTTTTTGAAATATAAACAAAAACAATATTTATTTATTCAAAGCAATGCAGAATGTAAACACACATATGGCGGCGCTTATAACTTTTTCAAAATTGTAGTTACAGACAATTATTTTTGATTTATCGTACCTACGCATATCTAGCTACCTATAGATACACAATTTTGGCTATCGGTTCAGTATTATTCAAATTAAAATGAAAACCGTATGTTCACAACCAAAATTCTCAAAAGTAAAAAAGAAACACATAAGTTTTAAGTTTGCGATTTTACCCACATTATTATTTCTACGGATACTTTAGGATACTGTAAATCCATAACAAATACTGATAAAATCATAAAATCAATAATTATTTCTTTACAAACAAGTTTAGAATTTAAACATTGCAATTTTCCTTGTAAACCAACAAGTTCATGTAGGTAAAATGACATACTATATGGTCTATACTCAGACTAAGTATGACTTCTATTCAGACATTGAACTACTTAAGCGTTATTTATACAAGAATTTACTTATTTTGATTTCCATTATTTCCATTTTTCCTTATTTTGAAAGCTATTGGTTTCAACGATTTAAACATCAGTCATCTAGCCTATTCCTGGAGTGGCTTACCACGTTTGACATTATAGAGCTCAGCATTCTCTTTGAGGCGCAGTTCAAGAGGAAAGATTGTCATATAATCTTTAAATTATATTATTACTTTATTTTATTAGCTCCCATTTTGCAAATTGGCGCACAGGATGGCTTGTGCTTTGCTCCATAAAATATATCAGAAACCAACATAAAATGTTGGTGTGAAATTAATTATCAAAATTGTATTTAAATAACAAATTAGGATTTTTTAAGCATTTATTTTGGAATTGTAAACTAGTAATAAAATTAGTTTCAAATTTAGAATCTATCGGATAGCTTTATACAAAATATTTGGTTATCTGTTGGAAGCCGTATTACGACATGACGTCATATACGCTGACTCGCTCGCACTCGAAGAATTCTTCCATAAGCGAGAAAGAGAAGCTAGATCGAGGAGACCATTTTGAAAAATAGACATTCACGTCGGAGCCGCCGTTGCGCGTGTTACGGGGTGAATCACCTTTTGGATTTTTTTACATCTTTTTGAGAAGAGAATGACCTGAGGGAGCCAACGCCGATCCCGCAGGGGACACCAGGTCCATATTTCCGTCTGAGATGACGTAAAACTCCAACTTTCAAGAATTATTTTGTGACGCGCCATGCGGTCACCAAACTAAGGAACTCGAGCGAAATTCTCATTTGAAGCTTTGAAGACAAGGCAATGCCATTTCACTGGAGGAGCTCCATGAAGCGTTCGAGAATCGGATGATCCTGCAGAAGACACCATCAGCAAAGGATCCATCAGATAACCTCCTTTCATTTATTTTATTTTCCCAATTTTTCTCGTTGCCGTCATCCATTGGACTATCGCCATCAGCGTTTTAATATTAATATTGTATTAGGACTTATCAAAATAGTAAACGCATTGTAACCTCAAATAATCTTTTGTTCTTTTTTCTCCCATATATCTTTAGCACAAGATAGATAGGTAAATTATAAATCATCAATTTCATTTTCAACAAGAGGCCCCCTGTACTCCAGAGGTCTGATGTTTCGTGACTGATACGTATCCAGGAACCCTAACTTTTTGTTTTATTTTTTTTGTTATTTGTTTTGTCTTTCTTTGTCAAATCACAATTTTCTTATGACAGTACCTATTGTTTTCGTGTAATAGGTGTTATAGTGTAATTGGTGATCGGGCCGGAACACGTTAAGACGCGGCTGCGTATAATTTTTTGTTGTTAATAATAGTAAAATGGCTCAAAAAGCCCTAGAATCTGCTGTGCGCAATTTAACACAAGTAGTGAACGAGTTAGTGATGAAGTTCGACGCATTAGAAGGAAGGATCGCCGACCAAAACGTAATTATCTGCGAACAATCGCAAATAATTCACACACAGGTGGATGCGATTTCACAGTTAAAATCAGCTGTTGAGGGTAACACGCCGGTAATCACTTCTCCGAAATCAGCTGTCGCTGTCAATACGCCGCCGCCGCCTGCGCCGCGCCGGCCAATACGCAAGGCGCGCCAACGCGCCGCTCCAAGCAACACCGTGCCGGGCACTGTGTCGGTTGTGCCTACTAGGCTCTTTGCAACCCCACAAAGGACACCGGTAGGAACCAAGACACAGTCTATAGCTGGAATGAGCGCTGAGCAAAAGCCGACAACACCCGAGCTTAGCCGAGGTAAACGGACAGGTATCCCTCCTACTGCAGATATGACGATGCGGCCATCTTCGAGTGTGGCCACGAAATCGATGAAAACGCAATTAGCGTGTGCGAGTAAGCATGTGCCTGTTGTTCAACTTGAAAACAACGATGTTAGTTGGCAAATAGTAAACAAGAAACGCTCTAATAAAAAGCGTTCGATTCTGGTAGGCAATGGAAAAGAGGACATAGAACTGCAAACCGTAGAACGACTCAGATATATCCAGGCATGGTCGTTTGCACCTAACACAACTGTGCAGAATATACTGAATTATCTCAATAAAACATGCGCCTCGAACGAATACTTTGTAGAAAAACGACAAATAAAAACAGATAGGCATTCCGCCTTCGTGATCGGTATCCCCGAGACGCTGTACGAACGCTTTAACTCGCCGACTGCGTGGCCTACGGGCGTGCGAGTGTCAAACTGGCTTTTTCGTCCACAACGAAAACAAAACATTGCCGTGGCCAGCAACGCAAGCGCAGCCGCCGCCACAACGGAATGAGCCTTCCCCGGGTGACATATCATGTAGTGTACGGAATTTCTCTCAGTTACCATCGTCGTCGGTCGCATGTTGTAAAAAGTATCCCAGTAGATGTGCCAAGTCATTTCATAGTGATAATAACGTAGTTACGACTTTATGTTACCAAAATGTGAGATCGATCCTAGGTAAACAAAAGAGACTTGAAGTGTTACTACTTAATGAATTGAAATGTCATGTATTCGCGGTATCGGAACATTGGCTGACGGATGCAAAGTTAGCAATGATCGGTTTTAATAATTATGTTCTGGCATCAAAATTTTGTAGAAAAAAATCATATACATGGAGGGTCGTGTATATATGTAAAATCATATATTAAGTTTGTAAATAGAACGGACTATTGTGCCTTATCGCTGGAGATGATTTGTGAGATTTCGGCAATTCAGCTGACTGAATGCAACCTTATTGTTATTTGCATATATAGATCGCCAGAGGCCGACGTGAACGAGCTCCTCGGACGAATTGACTGCCTATTAGATAAAATTGTTGACGAGCCGCTAGATGTTGTAATAGTAGGTGATTTTAATATAAATATGGCTCAAATATCGAAAGAAGTCCGTGTTTTTAACGATATACTATCCACTCATGACTTTTTTGCGCACGCGGACTTTGCTACTAGGGTTACGGGCACAACCTATTCCATCATAGACAACTGCTTGAGTAATATCGGGGAAGGACGTATTAGCGTCAAACCGGTTGTTGCTCCTGTAAGCGACCACTACGGCATGCGTATAGACGTACAATGCGTCTCGACCAAAATAAACGGTACTAAACCAGTTCGAGTGATGAAGCGGCAGTATACCGGTAGTAATCTTGCAAACTACGTACTAAGGCTTCAAGCTACTGACTGGAAGGAGGTGTGGTGTAGGTATCAACACGATGCAAACGACTATGCCACTGCCATAATTAGCATCTTGTCGAATGCGGCGGATATTAGCTTCCCGCTGAAATCGTTACCTCTTCGGGGACAAGATAAAAATTGGATAACTGATGACATAATAAATATGAAAGACTTTCTCGTGGAGCTATATCGTCTTGAACAAATTTTCCCGACAAACGAAAAATTGAGTCAGTTTACTAAAAGCTACTCAAAAGCATTTGACGTGACACTTACTAGACAATGCGCTGCTTTCTATTCCCAGAGAATTGAAAACAGCGACAATAAAATAAAGGAGGTCTGGCAAATTGTGCGAGAGCGAACCAAACCGCATTTGAGGCATAAGTCTGAATACACAGATGATGTTAGACAGGACGATGGCTCGCTATTCGAGTCGAAACTAAAGGTAGTTAACTACTTCAACCTGCAATTCGCGAATGCCGCAACACTTGCCAGGGCCCCTGAGGCAAACTTAGGAGAAGCTCTGCATCTACTTGCTAGAAATCGTCCGCCATGTTTCAGCTCAATGAGACTAAAGCGGTTTACAGCAAGAGAAGTAAAAAAAATCATAATGCAGATTGCACCAAAAAATACTAAAGACTTATATGGTCTGTCGTGTTTTCTTATCCGCGCCGCTGCGGACGTGATGAAAAATCCTTTAACTGACTTCTATAATGGTCTCTTGAAGTTGTGTTCCTTCCCGAAACCTCTAAAGAGAGTCAAAGTGTCTCCTATTTATAAAGGGAAGGGGAAGAAGGAAAACTGCACGGATTACAGACCTATAACTATAATACCAGCTGCAGCTAAAGTCGTAGAAACAGGTATCTGCAATAGGCTCCAAGAGTACTTGAACAGCACTGATGCCTTATCCGAGAAACAGTACGCGTATCGGGCGGGACGCTCCACATCTGATTTGGCGCGCGAACTGGTGTGGCAGGTGATGCAGGCGCGGGAGGCGGGGCTGCAGGTCGCAGTTATCAGCTGCGACCTGTCGCGCGCTTTCGACGTCTGCAACCACCGTCTGATAGAAGTGAAGCTCGACCACTACGGCGTACGAGGACCAGCGCTCGCGCTCATGAAAGAGTTCATGCAGGACAGGGAACAAACTGTCGTGGCGGCGTCTGGGGAGATAAAGTCCGACCCGATCGAGCTAAAAATAGGGGTGGCTCAGGGGTCATGTGTGTCAAATCTGTCTTTCAGCCTCTTAATGAATGACCTCCCGGACGCAGTACCAGATGCTCAGCTGCTCATGTACGCGGACGACGTTGTGGCCATTGTAACGGCTCCACGGGGACAGTCTATAGAGCAGAAGCTGAACAGTGCAGCCCACCAGCTGGCGCACTGGTTCAGAGCAAACGGCCTGGCTTTAAACCCTAAAAAAACTAGCATCCTACAGTTCAATCTGTCGGGAAGACGCTATCCTGATCTACGAGTGGTCATGGAGGGGGAAACTTTGCGACAGGTTGACGCGTTCACCATAGTGGGATTTCAAATAGATAGATCGCTGACCTGGTGCGGGCACGTCGACGCCTTGTGCGATAAGCTGGGTCGAGCTTGCTTCGCCCTGGAGCAGGTGGCACGCGTGTTGTCCCCACAGGCGGTGCGCGACTGCTATTACGCGACAGTCCAATCCCTACTGTCGTACGGTGTCGATCTATGGGGTAACTCCACGGACTGGCATCGTTCCTTTGTCATGCAAAAACGGGCTGTCCGCGTGGTCGCACGAGTCAAGCCGTTGACACCAGCCAAAGAACTCTTTCGAGAACTAAAGTTGATGACATTGCCGGCGTTATATTTGTACCACTTATGTATATATATTTATAAAAACCTGAGCTCCTTGGCTAAGTATGATGACCTATGTGAGACGCATACTCCTAGAGACGTACTAAAACTAGTCACACCTAGACATCATCTTACCAAGTCGAAGAAGTGCGCACGGATCTTTGGTATCCAGGTTTTCAACTCTCTACCCAAGCAGATACGTGAAATAGAATCTTTGGTTCGGTTTAAACATAAGCTAAAGTTGTTTTTGACGGACATTGCACCCTATTCCGTCGAGGAGTTCGTTCCGAAAATAGAATAAATAAGTAGGTACCTTTTTGCTACCTTTTTCAATTTTGACTACGGATTTTATACAATAAGTTTATTTTTTATATATCATTGTTTTTTCCATTAAGCCTTATTTTAATATGACACTGATTTAATATTTATTTATAATCATCTAATTAAAATTGGACTTGATTTTAACCCATTAGCACATAATTTAATTAATAATTTTTGTTTTTAACTACAAACTAACTATAAAAAATAGATATATAAAAATACAATGTTATTTAACAATTTTATGTACAACTGAGTACCTAAGAAATACTCGCAAAACCGGACTTGTAATTATTATTATTATCAATAAAAATATCAATATCAATCAATACCACTTTTACAACAATTTGTTATGCCCGTGCAAAGGAACAAACTTATTAGCCTTGAGGACACTAAAGTTTTAGTAATCATTTTGTTATACTTATTTGAAATTTGCATACTTATAAAGTAAGTACCTCCTACTATAGTCACCGCGTTACCAGCTGAGTCGTACGGCCATAAATCATGGCCGCACAACCCACAAGTGCAAGCAAGACCATCATCTTTCCTTTTTTTATGTTTTTTGTTTCTGTTTGTGGTCATCTGTAATTGGCTATTTTATTATATTATACAGATCGAAAGAGCTTGCGAAACTGTAAGATGGCAATTAAAATAGTGATTTTAGGACTATTTATTTTGTAGTGTTTGGACTCTACTGCAGTGTCCACCTGGGGAAGTACCACACCTTTGCCAGTTATTCAACCGCCAAGCAGTAGTGTGCAAGCATTACTGTGTTCCGGTTTGAAGGGCAATGTTACCAGAGAAATTATTGGGTATGAAGAGATTTAACATCTAATATTTTGGGGTGATTCAGTGCAGTGCGAACACAATCCTGATTGTGTACAATTCTGGCAATGCTATTGTTAGTGGCTGGCATGACGCTTACCACCAGGCGAATGTCTTGCTCGTCTCGTAACTTGATTGTATAAATAAAATAAAATGACTTTTACTACATTTGTTACAAAGCTGTTGATTGTCCATTAAGATAAAAATTAATACTAAAATCATATTCTCATAAAAATACTCTTGCATTTCGAGGTTATGTTTACTTACATTTTATTAAAATCGGGCACTTCAGTGATGTCTACCAGGTAAATAACGGCAAAGTTCTTCACTTTCTCTGCGATGCTATAGAGCACCTCATCCATTTTCATACACGTCGGGTCCCAGTCGTGTCCGAACCGGATCACCTGCCGAGAAAAACATAAAGTTCATAGCTAGCTAGCACAAAAAATGCTATAGCCTGTGACAAAAAAGGAGAGCTGTTTCAGTAAGTTTTGACATTCATACTGTGGCTCATAAAAATATGAAATAAGGGATAGTAGTAGGTTTAACCGCTGCCGCTGCTAGGAATGTGAAGAAGGAAAGTCTAGAAAGATTCATACGCACCACTACGCGATCCTCTTCTGATAAAATAGCTTGATCTACTTGCCATCCATTGTGTAAGTGTCCCAGCATATAACTCATGGTGCCGATGAATTTATTTGTGTTATTGACTTGAAATGATATGCAACAGTAGAAATTTCAAAGTCAAATCAATAAGAAAATAACAATGAAATGATAGTAAAATAAAACACTATTTGCAACGCAAGGCGCCACGCCAAGGCGAAATAAAAACAAACCCAAACAAGTGACAGTGACAGAGCCACAGACAAAGACAAAATACATAGACGTTGACATATTGACCAAGCGTTGACATAACAATCTTTGTTTTTGGCATTGCACTTTGTGCATTCTGCCAGTCAACAAGTATTTATGTATGTGTTCCAAATGTTTATAGTTCATTCAAGTCAAAAAGGTCATAAAATCATATTCAGTCACACAAAATTTGTCACAGTCAAGTCCAAGTCATGCCCTAGTAAAGTTGTAGCGACTTTACTATAAGACTTTTACGGAATTTGAAAACAACACGGAAAGACACGTTTCACCACATTTTAACACTTGCCAACACACTTGTGCATGTAATACAAACACCACCATTTTAGATCATCCATTCGAGAAAAATACTTGTTTTAGAAAATGATAGAATGCAGAGTCATAATTTTTCTGTGTTCCCGCCAAAGCGGAAACACACGCGCTCAAGGTTCACTCACTCAAGCGCCACTTCTTTACCAGGGCAAGTAGGGTATTTACAGTGATATACGGCCTTACTTAAAAAAACTTTTCAACCGTTAGTCACTGCTTAAAATGCTCTGCCATCTTCTCTCTGACGTAAAGTTGCACGTGCTAGAAAAGGATAGAGAAGTTTAAGCAGTGACTAACAGAATCGAGATTATTTTAGGTAAGGCCTTTAGTGATTACGTAGAGAGAGAGGTGCTAAATCCTCCAACGGTATTTACGAAGAACGCGGCGCCCTAGAGCTTCAGCTTGCCCTATGTTGGCCCCATAGAGGTAGGAAGGTAGGGTGTAGGTGGTTGGCCCTATAAAAAAACATCTTGAAGGATTCAGCTCTCGTCTCTCCAAACTGCGTGTTCAAAGCTCTAAGATAAGGCTCTTTGGTTCGAGAGGTTGTTTCTACTATGATCAGTAGAGTGCTGTTCTGTGTGGCAGCTCTGGTCAAACAGGATATTACTCTCTGTGGGCTTACTACACACCAGTACCACTATGTTTCGTTTAGCTTTGTCTGGTAGTGTGAGGAACGTAGAGAGAAGATACCAACGAGGAGGTACCGGGAGAGGATAACACTGAAGTAAAGTATTCACTGAGTTATGTACATGTTATGACACAACTGAAATTAATGATGATTTTTTCTCGTCAAAAAGCACAGATCATGTAGCACTAGCATAATAGGGTTAGTCATTGCCAAAAAGCCTCAGTTTCATGTATTGACCTCATCATCATCATCATCATCATGTTTCACTAGTGCTCATGTACTGAACTAACTAACGATCTTATGTGACAAGGATTCATTCATTTGATAGTAGGTGGGCTTACTTATTTTTATTTTATAATAAAAATTAATTGATTGATTGATGACAAGTAATTGATGGATTTGTTTTTTTAAGTCTTGCATCATCATCCAGAAGACGGCCACTGCTGAACGAAGTGTCGAAATAGGTGGGTACGTTAGTTCTAGTAGTGAACCAATTCGTAAGGTTTATTTACCTCTCTCATCATCCGTACAGAAGCAGAACATGACTGTAACAGAATGCAGAGCGCAGAGTGTCGGCAGCGAGGTAATGCAGACAGGGTAGGGTTGGGTAGGCAGGTAGCAAGCAGGGAGCAATGAAACTCGCGGCGGCAACAGTTCAGATTCATTTATTTTGTTCGGAATCAATAAATATCACTCTCAGTCACGCACCTTTCGAACAGTTCAATAAATAGACACCCTTACAAAATACATATTTACACATGTAAGTTTAATAATATCTTTATATGACACACTCGCTTACTGCTATGTATTCAATAAATAAATAAATTATATACCACAAACACTAACAAATTTATAAAAATTGTGATTAAAAAAATTGCTATATTATAAGTAGGTATATCACATTCAACGCCACCTAGCGGTAACGTCGCGCTCCTCCTGCGCCCTCGCCGGGCAGTGTGGACTCGGCTGCCAGCAACAGCATCAACTCGCGGACTAGTACTCGTACACAATATATTCATTGTGATCGCCAGCGACGGTGACAATGGAATGGACGGGCCCAGCGCTTGCAAATCGTTCAAAATAAACAAGTCAACACAATCACCCATACCTAGCTAAAAGTATGCATGTATGTATGTTTTGTATGCATTTGCCAGAAAATATAGATAGCGAATCCAATTACTGCATGACAAAAAGAGAACACATGTACATGTATTAGTTACATATTACATTATTATAATTATTATTATTGTTGTACATTATTAGTTTGTATTGTCGTATCGTACAGCTCGCATGTCGCAAAGACAGAATAAGACTGAAGCGAGTGGAGAGCCGGCGCTCAACATAATAGTCTTCAAAATCCGTGCGCTTATTTCCCGTCCATTCATTTTATCATTGTCGCTGGTGATCGCACCTTTGTTTATTATTTGGTAAACAAATCATTTTATACGCACACAGAAAATATGAATTAATTAACCGACTTCAAAATGGAGGAGTTTACATGGTCGACATTGGCAGTGGTTCTGGCATGCACACATTTTAGTCAGTTCACACTTAATTTCTTCAAAATGCAATTTAAACCTAGTCAACTTCATAATAAGGAATTTCTGCCCCTGGCATCTATTCTTTAGCACCGCATAATCAACTTGAGAAGTTACTAATACCTGTTAGCGTAAAATCAACTTTGTTGCTATGCGTCGAGAGTCCCCATTTATCAAAACTGCCAAACGTGTTTGAAAGCAACTAAGATAACGTCATTCTACACCTAAAAGGTGGTGTTAAAGGCATGGAATAAGTAACAGTTAGTACAAGTACAAAAAGTTCACCTTGGAATGTCATTTTTTTAAACGAATGGAGACACACTCTGTGGCAATAAAGTTCATTTGAGGTTTGTCAGGCTATCGACGATATATGAATCGCTGATTGTTAAAACAACAATTGTTACCTTCTTTTTTAATTTGAAAAAGACCTTGTTTCAAAGAGTACCTATAAGGTTCAAATTACGTTTGAAGAAAATTTAGTTTAGTCGAAGTTACTTTAGAGAAATGTAATGTATTAAAAAAAAAAATGTTTACAACACATTTGCTTGAAAAATGCATTTACGAAGCCTGTACATCGTTCGAAAATTGAACATTACGCATCATACAACTAGGCGTGCGGTTAAATAGCTAGGCCTGCGGTAAACCTATTTTACCGCACGCCTAGTTGTATAGCGCCGTGCGTAAACTTTACGGTATTTTTTTAATTTCCATAAAAATATATAAGAATTCCATTATAAGTTTATTGGGACCTTTCCCACCACCTGTTCTGCAAGTAGTCAAGTCGGCAAGTATAAAATAATCTTTCGGGCCAGTAACCCACTAGCTCATTCAAAAAGTGGTAAACTCGCCAGCCACATTTAGAGGTGGTCAGTTGCCATCTATGCCGACTCTGGGTTTACGTTTCCTGTCGTCGAATGCGGGCCCCGCAGGTGTCGAGTGGGGGGCGCGGCGGTGGGAACGGTCACTGGAAGAGAGCAGAGGGCACGCTGTGTGACCAGTAATACTAGCAGTTGGCACTGATCCGGCCGCGTCTCCGGGCGCGGGCGGCGCAGCCCAGCGGCCGCCGCTGCGCGCTCGACGCATGCGTGCGGCCTTATCTTGGGGTAGGTACTACAGGCGCTCTAACACCCGAGATATTACTTACAGTAACAAAATTACAAAAATTGAGCCACGTGTTGAGCTCCGTCATACAGTAAATATAAAATGCAGCCTGACCTAGCGATTTAACATCAACGGTTTTACTTTATATCTTCCGTAGATTCCTATGCTATCAAAAATACTTATAGTTATGTAAGTACTCACGAAGTACTTGTTGACTATGACTTACAGTCTAGAGGTAATACTTAATTAAGTTATCGATATCGATAAACCGTACACAGTACGACACTAGGTATACATCTTTATCTTCTTCCTAAAATGTAAATACAACAAAGTTATATTTTATATACTTATTCATCGTATAAAATTGTCTAAATAAATATTATGTGTCATGTAATAATTTAATTTAATACTTGACTTCGTCCTCGTCTCCCGGAGGCGGCGGACAGCGGGCGTCGATAATACTGTACAGAATCTTACTACGCTACATTATTATTATTTGTCAACGTCGGGGGCGCGGTACGTCGCGGAGGTGGCGGCGTGGCGCGTGCTGTGCGCTCGCAAACCGCGCCGCTACTGGACGGTTCCATAAGACACTCGAGTGCGGCGAGCGACGGTGGTCAGCGCGCGTCCGTCTCCTGCAGCTCTGCCTCCGCCGCCGAGGGGATAGTCTGTAGGTGGCGCGGCGGCGGCAGCGCGGGTGGCGAGCCGGGCGGCTCCTCCGCGCACAGCGCCGGTTGCCGCGTTAGCCGCGGCCTCGCCGCCGCGCTCGCCGCACCCGCCGCCGCGCTAGCTGCCGCGCTCCCACCCGAGCGTGACGTGCGCCACGTCCCCGTGGACGCGGTCGCGTTCGAGCCGGACGAGTCGTTCCGGGAGGACGACAGGTTCGAGTCCTGCGACGTTTTGCGCGCGATCAGCCACGAGGCGGCGCGGCGCGGCGGTGGCGGCGGACGCCCGTACGTGCGCCACGAGTCCGACCGGGAGGATGAGAACTCCACCGAGGAGGATACGGACCCGGTGCGCGCAGGCGCGGCAGGCGCCTGCCGCGGTGCCGGCGTGGGCGCGGGCGCGGCGCGGCGGCCGCACGCGCGTAGCCAGCGCAACAGGCGCTCGCGCCCAGCGGGCGGCACCGCGTCTCCGGCGCCGGCGCCCGTCGGCAGCAGGCGCCGGCATGCGCACTGCGCGCCGTGCTGCCCGCGCGACGACCGCTCGTTGAGGCTGTTGGTGTTTGCGGGCGTCTGCCGGTTGCTGAAGTTGGAGGAGTGGCGGCAGCGGCCGATACCGCGCGTGACGCGCGACTCCTCGATCGCCTTGCACACGAGCGCGCAGTCCTTCTTGAACTGCTTGGTGAGGATGGCGTACAGGAATGGGTTGCAGCACGAGTTGAGCGGCAGCACAAACACCGTGAACACTTTGGCCTCCTCGAGCGAGACGAGCTGCACGCCGAACGCAGCCGTCAGCGCGAAAAACGCGATCGGCGACCAGCACAGGAAGTCCGTGAACACGAGCAGCGCCATGCGCTTGGCGATGCGCGAATCGTTCGAGTTCCAGGCCTGCGAGCCCCGGATCGCGCAGTACATCTTGAGGTAGCAGCCTAGCAGCACGAGGAAGGCGACACCGTTCACCGTCAGCAGCGCCACCACGTACCCGAGCGCGGTGGGCGTGCTCGTCTCGAACGGCAGGCACACGGCGAACTTGCGGTAGTCGGAGACGCCGAGCAGCGGCAGCGTGGCCGCCGCCAGCGAGAACGCCCAGCCGGCTGCCATGACGGCGGCCGCGTGCCTCAGCGACAGCCGCTTGTTGAGGTGCATGGCATGCGTGATGGCGTAGTTGCGCTCGAGCGTGATGACGGCGAGCGTGTACACGCTCAGCTCGGTGGAGAGCACGCCCAGGAAGCCGGCCAGGCGGCAGCCGGCGGACGCCTGCCAGGCCACGGCGTGCGCGCGGAACTCGCCCAGCGTGGCCGCGTCCACCACGGCCAGCAGCCCCAGGTACACACCCATGCACAGGTCGGCCGCCGCCAGGTTGGTGACCAGGAAGCGCGGCACGTCGAGACGCGAGCGTGAGAATACAAGCACGAACACCACGGTGCCGTTCCCGAGCAGCGCCAGCAGGAACACGGCCCACACACCGCAGCGCAGCGTCCACCAGTCGAACAGGTCCACGCACGGCAGGAACGGCCCTGCAACCGCGAGGTCGGTCAGCACGCCCGCAGGGACCCCCCGGCCGCGGGGCGCCGCTCCCTGCGTCTACTCACCCGGCATCGGCAGGCAGTGCACCTTGCGCGAGGGATCGCGCGCCTCCCCGCGCCACAGGTCCGTGTCGGCCGCGCCCGCCGCCCAGCCGTCCAGCAGCGCCTGCAGCCGGCTGTCGACAGCACCGGACGCGTTCACTGCGGAGACAACGGAGCCGTGAGTGCCGGGACCGGGGTAGTGGGTCGCGGGCCGCGCGCGAGGCGGAGGAGGGAAGCGTACTGTGGTCGAGCAGCTCGGTGGCATTCCCCCAGGCGGCCAGGTCGGCGCCGGCGCCGGGCAGAAGCACGAAGTCGGTAACGCCGACGTCATCGGGCGGCTCGCCGCCGGCGCCGGCGGTTGCTGACGGCAGGAACTCGCAGCAGTGGTACGCGTACGACAGCACCAGCGTGCGGATGCGCGGGAAGAGCTCGGGCGGGTGGAAGCTCTTCAGGTTGGGGTTGTTGTGCGCCTTCAGGTGCAGCAGCCGCTGCAACCCGCTGGCCGGCAGCCACGGAAACACGTTGTCGCCCACGTTCCTGCAACATGCGCGCCGGTCACTGCCCGCTCCCCGCTCCTCTACCGCCACCCCTCCCTCCCTGCGGGTACTCACAGGTCCTCCAGCCGCGAGATGGGCACGAACGTATCCATGTCGATGTGCTCGATCTGGTTATCCTCCACGTTTCTGTAAAAACGAGAGAGCTGAAGCCGGAACACAACACTCGAGTTTATAATTTTATTTCATGACAAGTAATCGAAGAAAGAAACGATTCGTAAATTCAGTTTAATGTTCCGCGACGGAGTGGATTCTGATGGAAATTAATTTGAAATGGCACGGGATGACGGGTTTCGGAAAGGAGGCGGAGTCGGGCGCCTCCTTTCGACAGTCCGTCCTTCAGAACTTCTAATTTCCAACGTGTCCCTACCAAAGGACCGAGGTTTAGATAGTCAGGCGCCCGCCCGCGTGGCGGCCCGCTCCGAGCCTCCGGCGTCTTTGGGGTGCGACGTGCTAGTGTGGCGTCATGAGTGTTTTGAGAGATACTACATTACCAATGAGAAGAGATACTCATAAGGTTTAATAGTGACACGACGTGGCGTCGGGAGCTCTGGTCGGTCAGGCGGGCGCGGATATGAACTAATTCATCATCAGCCCCGAGACGTAAACTGCTGAATCAAGGCCGCCCCACCGCCACACTGTACGACAACCTGCCATTTGCATCCGCAATGATAATGAAATTTAGTAAAAAATAATAATGTTAAAGTTAAAAAAATTAAAAAAAAAATGACAAAAAAATGAGCCGACTTTGTGCGTAGCGCTGTGCAAAGCAGGACGCAGCCGCTCGCGCGGACGCAGCATCTCTCAAATTTTTGAATAGTTACCGGCTTTAAATTAGCAGTAAGTCCATTAACACAAGGCCACTGGCGTTGTGTTGATGTGCCCATCGGTATACGATTTGAACCGACAATTATCCTACGAACATAATATTTAGTATCGCAACGTAACCTCGCTCGATAGTTGAGCCCCCGTCTGACAGCTGTCGCAGTGGTGTCGTGATTAATCTGGGAACGCGGTGATTGCCCCCGGGGGCCGGGCAGGGCCGGAGCGGGGCTGGGGCGGCGGCCGGGAGACCGCGCGCCGCCGGGATGGGTGGACATTAGCGACGCTCGCGGTTTGGCACGGTCGCGGTAATCTAATCACGGGACTTGTCACTGGAGCTCGCACCTAACAGCGCTCATCTGCTGTGTAAATCATTCAGCTTTACTGACTTACTTATTACTTACTTAAGTTAACCCGGGACAATAAAGAGGTCTCTATAATTTACAACGATTGGAGCGGCAAAGCTAAAGCGTTATGATTTCACAACCGCCGGAGCAGGCAGGAGCGGAGCGCAGCGAGACGACAGATGCGGAGTCAGGCATCGTCCCGCTCAAGTGATTACTTGTCGCGGAGATAAGGCGGCGCTGCCGGCTCCGGCTCGGTTTAGGAAGTCCCGCCAGACGCTTTATCGTATAGTTATCCCGCGCCTGATCGATCGCCCGCGTTATCTATTGTTTGTTTTGTCTTCTGTTCGGAACGACTGCGACTATCTATTTAGGAAATACCGACCTACGTATTTACGATGGTTTATTACGAGGGCGAAAGCGATAAAGAACCTCGATGGCCATGGGAACAATTACTTCGGCGATTTAGTTCGTCCTCTCCTCGTATCTTCCTGCCTACTTACGTACTATGTGTACTCATCATCAGCATCAGCCAGGGGACGCCCACTGCTGAACGCAGGCGTCCCCCTTGGATTGCCACACTGCACGACAACCCCATAGAGGGGGGTGGGTACTGACAGCACTTGCAGGTCTGGCGTGTGCAGGAAGGCGTCGCGTGGCAGGGTGCGCAGGCGGTTCCCGGCCAGCAGCAGGTCGTGCAGCCGCCGCAGCCCGCGCAGCGCGCCGCCTCCCACTTCGGAGATGCCGTTCATCGACAGCTCCCTGCGTACACGGACACTCCACGTTACTTAACATCCTACAATATATCGATACGTCAGAAGAAGCCATCCAGCCCCCGTATGCTCCGAACGAACGTTATATAAACCCATTCGAACGATTTCGATTCGAAAACTAGTACACTCAAAACTCTCAAATTAAAAACTCACCGTAAACTCTCACCGTAGTTTTCTTCTGCATCAGAAATGACGGAGACAGATCGTGTTCAGAATACGGTATACGGACTGGCCTGAGTTGCCAGCTTCTAAAGAAACCGCATGGGCCCGCAATAAATTTGGCAAATAAATAAATTTCATTTTCTTTTTTTAAATCATTTTAATTTTATTTTAAGTATCATCTACTGAGAACTTCAAGCATTATATTATTAACAATGATCAGGGCTTCTTGGCATCCAATGATGATGGTAACAATAAAAAAAATAAAATTAAATAAAATTCGTATCTAGTAAAAGATTGCTTTATGGGACGATATAATATCGCAGGGGCCTTTCCATAATTAAATGGAATTGTTAATTATAATAATGAATATAGGACAGCCACCGAAGGCAGGATCGTAGCAGCCGTAACACAGGGTAGCCTAGTACGGCTGCTAACGTGACCGATAGGTGCTTATTACAAAGTTAAAAGTGAATTATCTATTTAATAAGATAGGAAACCTAATTTTAGTACCAAAATATTTAAATTTTGTTGTGATGGAATAAATTATTATTTATTTACAGCTAGACTTGTATTGCCAAACTTTTTTTAAAATTCAATTTGAATAAGCGCAACCCCAAACTTTAAATATGACATTTAAGTATATTTCATACAAGAAAGTATAGGAAATTTGTACCACCAGGCCACCTGCGTATGGTAAGTCGTTAAAAAAAATTGGTAGGACTCAACGCCATCTAGCCCCAAACTAAACTAAACTTGTACTATGGGTACTATACAGCCGATAGAATACTTAAATATTATACTTTCTTATTTATAAATACATACTTATATATAACACATACATAAACATTTTTAAATTTCAATAAGTGCTGCCAGTTAAGAGTCGTAGTGATGGGTTTTTATCCTTTTATTTGTTGAATTTCGTCGGATTGGATAATGATTTTTAAGTTTTTGTTGTAAGTATATTTTATATTATCTGTTTTGTGTCGTGTACCTGGTTGTGTGATGTGATATTAGTTTTGTGTATGTAATTAATCTTTCATTTGCCTTGTATGTGTATCGTGATTTTCGCGTGCGTGACTTCACCTGCTGGGCTCAACGGAAGACCAGCGCCGGTTGCT
This sequence comes from Erannis defoliaria, assembly GCA_905404285.2. NCBI lineage: Eukaryota > Metazoa > Arthropoda > Insecta > Lepidoptera > Geometridae > Erannis > Erannis defoliaria. The sequence goes on along the minus strand of FR990082.1, from coordinate 66,475 downwards.
CGCAACCGGCATCTTGCTGAGTTGGGGCCGGTTTGTGGCAAAAGGTAAACAATTTATTATTTATTTTTGTTTTACTTTTCCGTGTTCTGTGTAACTGATTTTTTGTTTATACTTTTGCCACGAATAAACTATTGTCTATTGTCTATTATTGTTATAACCCAGACACAAAGCAAACATCTATGTTCATCTTTTAAATGTTTGTCCCAGGTGGATGTCGAACCCATGCCCAACATCTTTGTACTACCAACTGAGCCATAGGGCAGTCAAAGAGGCGAGCGTGACCGTTCGCCGCGTGACACAGGTCGAGCCGCGACCGCCGTGTCAGGGCTCCGGGTGGCGCCGGGGGTACTCACAGGACTCGCAGCTCCGAGCACTCGTGCAGCTCCGGGATCCGGTCCAGGTAGTTCGACTTCACGTCCCTGGAACGAAATATCCGTTCTTCACACCTCACACATACACACACGCGAACGGTCATTCTGTGAGGCGAGCTCGGGTGTCCGGTCGCGTCGAAGGTCGATTCACAATCTCTCGAGCCAGCTTTTGTGTTCTGAAGTTCATCGCAAGGTTGAAATGACCGCAAATATGTTCGTCGAAAGTTTCCCAGACGGGGCGATCCGTCTCGTTTACCGATCGAGAAGCATCGAGTTGTAGTTAGTGCCGTAAGATGTTCCGCTTCCCGGCCGTTACTCTGACGACAATAATAATTAGTATCGATTAAGTATTAGAAGGCAGCTCACAGGGCGTCGTTAGTCGCGCGAGCATTAGCCCCTATTTGCATAAAGGACGAGGGATAACAGACTAGAGAGTTAGGCGCTCCCTCCCAATCGATATCTGTACTCGGGGAGCCCGCTCCGACTCGCCGCCGGCACTCGCGGCTGTACTTAGTGTAGCGTCCCTACTTACATCCAATCTTGTAGCCAACTGCTTGAGAAACTGACTCGTGCTAGATTTTCAGAATGTGAGTGTTATTGTGTTCGAGCCGACAAATCACAAATGAGATTATCTTTATAACCTAACCGTTGTCCATCCACGTATAGTGGTTGATGTGCGGGTAGCTGGATTAGAGCGGATGTCCCCGCCACCAAATTGAGAAGAAACTTTGGAAAGGCCAAGTTCACCCGGTATTGTACTGCACGTTTTTTGCAGTATTCAGTTTTATCGAATACGTATACATTGTACATAGAACAGTTCACACGTCCATCGGACTTGTTAAGCAAACCGAATGAGTTCTGACGTTTTCCTAAGTGAACAATAAATACATCATCAGCCAGATATAATAGCGCATCATCATCAGCCAGAAGACGTCCACTGTTGGACGAAGGCCTCCCACTTCATAGGGAGGTTGCCATAATCATGACGTGATGGAGCCAGCCGTGGGCTCCGTCAGGCGGGGAGGTGTGTGCGTACTGACAGCGCGCGCAGCTGCGGCGCGTGGCGGCACAGGTCGGCGGGCAGGCGCGCAAGCCGCGCGTGGTCGGCGCGCAGCGTCCGTAGCCGCGCGGTCCCGTTCAGCGACGGCAGCTCGCGCAGCCCGCGGCTCTCCGACAGGATGCTGCAACACGACGCGCGACTTTCACTCTATTTACCCAGTGTTAGGGTTTCTGGGTTAACCTCAACAACATGACAGAAAACTATAGCCCACGGCCCCAGTCCCCGGCAGCTCTTCTAATCCAGGCCTAGATAGCAGGTCAGGCAACGGAGAAGCAGGGGGTGCTAAGAATCTCCAGCAGATGCCCCGCTAACATAAGACTTTGGCACTGGCAACACAACATTCGCACGCTGAGGACCGACGAGAAGATTCTCGAGCTGGAGGAAGAATTGAGCAAGATGCGATGGGACATCAAGGTGAAAAGGTGAAAACCGGTAGCGATCACCGTATTGTCAGAGACACATCGAATATCTATGTCAAGCTTGAGAGAACACGTACCGTCTGGTAAAGTCTACGCTCGGTGCTGGCCCTGCCCAAATCAACAAAACCAAATATATTTTTTGGGTTTTTTTGTTGTTGTATTTATGGTACCCAATTACTCCGCCAATTATGAACTGATTTTGATGATTCTTTTTTTGTTTGGTATGTAATAATACTTCATAGGTGGTCGCATATAAAATTTATCGAAATTGATTTAAACTTTAAATCAGAATTACTAGAAAATGTGAAGGTATTCGAAGTTGGAGTCAGTTGTATTTTTTTTTATAATACGCTTTTAAAAAAATACAGCTGATTTTAACTTCGAATACCTGGATGATATCGTCATATTTTCTAGTAATTTTGATTTAAAAACCAAACTACTAAATCGATTTCGTAATCTAACTCTAAAGAATTACCTACTAAACAAAAAAAGAATCATCAAAACAGTTCATAATTGGCGGAGTAATCGGGTAACATACATAAAAAAACAAAAAAAACGTACAGTCGAATTGAAATCATTCTTTTAAGTCGGTTGAAAAGCGTATCATATATGAATTTCGTTAAAGCTTTTGATCGTGTCGATCACCCGTTAGTAATCGATTCAGCGAATTTTTAGCTTTTTCCCGACTGCCCATAAAAAGGGCAATATTTCCCGGGTGTGGAATAAACCAAAAAAAAGGAAATCGTTATTTTCAAGTCCAAAAATTAGTTTTCGCCTAGCTGACTTTGAAAGCCGCTTAGAGCTAAACTGTAAGGAACCCATTTTATTGAATTCCGACGAAAACGAACATATTTGTTTATTTTAACTCTTTCTTCAGCACCGAATTTATTACTTACGGTCCTTTTTTTAAGTTTTTTAAAATATCTAACGATCATTATTTCATGTACAAACAAACCATCGATATAGATAATAACAACAAAGAAATTACAACGAAAATGCCACCCAAAACATTTAAATATTTTTTATATCAGTTTCTGTTCTCTATTTTCCGCTCATCGGAAAATGGTTATGGAAAAATAAAATAAAAAATCTCTTAAACTATGAGAAATCATAGAACATAATTATATGGGGTATTTTCGTAAAGAATACAACATTTACAACAACAAAATAACAACATTTTCGGGTTGACGTCACCGTTTGGAGCAACCTGTATAAAGTACAAGTTTATGAAATCAAAAGCATCTATGCCTCCCTAAGTAAATTCTTATACTTATACCTACATATTTTATTTATTACTACGAATTTAAAAAACCGTCGAAGTTAAAAATAGCTAGTGTTTAGTTGAATATTCAATTACTTGTCGCACAGCAGAACAGCTCGTCGAGCGACTTCAGTCGTAAACAGAATTGAAATAAGTGGGTTCCGAGTTACGAGTTACGAGGGAAAGGTCGCGGCAGGGGACGGCGCGAGGGAGCCGCGGGGCGAGGCCGCTATAAACGCGACGATCATCTCACAGATATTATTTCGGCGCTGCGATTACAATCACATTTTACGAGCCATCATTCGCGCCGCGGGCCTGCCCGCGCTTAAAAAACCAATCACACACTCAAATCTAACAGTTACCTACACAGTAAAGAAACGAGTCACGATATTGTGACGACGAGATTATTACGAAACCTTGACCCGAAACATAAATCGACACCGTATAGCACAGGCTGCAGCCCGCGACTGCACCATAGCACAGGCTGCATCCCGCGACTGCACCATAACACAGGCTGCAGCCCGTGACGCTCCAGACGTGAACGCGGATATCTAAACACACTCCGCACTACATCTGCCGAGCCTTTTCCAGAAAAAGGTTAGGTACCTACTCTTCATTCCGGACGAGGTGCGCTCCGCGGTCGGCCTCGATCCTGCCTCTGTGTGGCCGTATCTAGCCGGCGTGGCGCGTTTCCGGAGCCGGCGATATCCGAGTCCGGTCGAGATCACTTCCGACTCGGAGCGGCATCGGCAGCATGCGGACGGTGACGTCACCGCACCCGACCTCGCTCCCGCCGCAACACGCTCCCGTCGCATGCAATGATCGCTTCCAGTGTCCAGTGGTCGCGGGTGCGTTCGTACTGCGACCTCGTGACGCGACCGACATGCATTGCGTCCATCGTCCCACGACGTGACGTGAGTCACCTTGCAGCCGCAGCGTCACTGCATGCAGCAGCGACAAGTGCGTGGAATTAGGTCGAGTGAAGCTGCACCCGTGCACTGCACCGGCGCGATCATACCGAGCTCAATGTACAGGCTGTCTCGTGTTTACTTGCTATTCTTAGAACGGTATTCAACCTCGACGTCGAACGAATACGTGCAGTGTTCGGAGTTAGAAGGCACCGAGGTCTGTGCATGGAATCTCGGGCTCCTGCCGGAGAATAAACAATAACCACATATAGAATGGACACTCCACTCCCCCCAACCAAACGAGGCTTCCTTACCTCTCTAACGATTCTGCGGACTCGACGCGGACTCGTACGGACGGCGGCGGTTGTTTTGTTTCGAGCCAGAGAAGAAGACCTTGCCCAAAGTTATTTCGCAACTGTCTCATTTGCACGCACGGGATACGCGTGGATATCAGACAGCTTGTAGCCGCAGAGCGCGTTTAGACAATTTATTCCGTATTTTATTTTTCTCGATAACGATGGGATGGAAAATTCTAGAGAACATAGGTTAATATAGCATAATCTACACCAATATAATAAAGAGAATAGATTTGTATTTTTGTATGTTTGTAACGAATAAACTCAAAAAGTACTGGACCGATTTTAAAAATTCTTTCACTATTAGAATGCTACATTATCCCTGAGTAACATAGGCTATATTTATTACAAAAAAAATTAGGGGTCCCTACTAAAACATCAATAATGTAACCCAAGCTGTATTTTTTTTGCCATAAAACGTCTTTCATCGCATGCGCTGCGGAAACTATTGATGACAGAACAAAAACATGTTCTACAATATTAAAGAACATATCAATATCTACAAAAAACGTCGCGATACCATAGGTCCAACTATTGTAGTTATGTCACTATAACTACTTTTTACATCTTAAAAGTTGATAGAAATGCAGACCAAACTCAGACCATGTCATTCATCCTTTTGAATTAATCCTTATCCAAATAAATAATTTCGTATTCAAGACTGTTTCAATACCTGTAATTTAATGTACTTTTTGAACTATTCAAATCGGATATTCCATTCAAAAGATATTATGAATTTAACAATCTAAATAAAATAATAGAAAAATAAACGCCGCCGCACCATGGCCGTGCGGCCCCGGTCAGCGCAGCGCGGGCAACGCGGCGAGGGGCACCGGAGTGCGGGAGAGGGGCGTGCACATCTATGAAATGGTTTCTTACTCGTGGTCCACGTACGTGTTCCACGGATACCTTTTTGTGCCCTTAGCTTACCCAATAGGTAAACCACGTGTAAATATACGGCCTTACTTAAAAAAGCCTCTCAAACTTAATCACTGCTTAAGATGCTAAGTCAACTTCTCTCTGACGTAAAGTGTCACGTGCAAGAACAACACAGAGAAGTTTAAGATACAGATACTAAGTTTGAGCGGCGTTATTAAGTAAGGCCGATAATATGTAGTGCCCTTGGTTCACCCAATAGGTGAACTAAGGAAAAATATAATAAAAAATGTGCCCTTGGTTCACCCAATAGGTGAACTAAGGGTAAATATTTAAAAAAAGGTGCCCTTGCATGGTTCACCCAATAGGTGCGTACCACGGGTAAATCATTAAACAAATAGCTGCACCCCGCGGTTTTACGCGATTCTTGGGATGAAAGTAGGTTTTATTCTAAGGTAAAAAGTACCTGCCTCTATACCAAATTTCATCCAAATCCGTTCAGCCGTTTCAGCGTAATGGAGTACAAACATACACACCCGCACACTGACAAACTTTCGCATTTATAATATTAGTAGGCTATCAGATAAAATTATTTATTTAAGTTACCACCGTAAGGACTTCCAATAAGATACCTACCTAGGTTAGTATACCTAATCTTTTTAGACGACTTGAAACAAGCTATTTAAAATATCGATGAGTACTTATGCGATGATGAGTGTGCTTATCGGAATGCTGAGGTAACAAGCATTAAAAAAATCAACCGAATTGAGAACCTCCTCCTTCTTTGAAGTCGGTAAAAAAGAAAGGACATGGGAGTGAACGAGTAGACAATGGGTATTCTACGGATACATTGAATTAGGCATAGTCCGAATTGAGAACCTCCTCCTTTTTTGAAGTCGGATAAAAAGGAAGGACATGGGAGTGAACGAGTAAACAAATGGGTATTCTACGGGTACATTGAATTACGCATTGTATACCTGGGTGTTCCACGAGTATACTTTAATTTAGTGTACTCGTGGAACAACCTTTTATGTGGACCACGGGTAAGAAACCCTATGAAATAGGTAGGCTTGAACGCGCGGTCGGTCAATCAATATATTGTCTTTTTTCATAGCATTTTTTGTTTCAGTTATAAAGTCCTTTTCAGAACTACTTATAAATTATTTTACTAAACTTTTACTGTTTAATTTTTATAGTATTCTCACAGTTTTTCTACGGTAAGTATTCATCAAAAGTTATTTTCAATGTCCTGCTTAAAGATACTTACTTACAGCCTTACCTAAAATAATCTCGATTATCTTAGTCACTGCTTAAACTTCTCTGTCTTGTTCTTGCATGTTACACTTCACGTCAGAGAGAAGATGGCAGAGCACCTTAAGCAGTGATTAACGGTTGACAAGTTTTTTTAAGTAAGACTGTCAATGTTTAAAAAATGTTAATCCACCCGTGCGAAGCCGGAACGGGCCGCTAGTATAGCATATTTTTCTGTGTCCTATATATATTTTTTGTAATAGATGTAATGTTTTCCATATAATAAATAAATAAAAAATAAATAATTGAATAAAATGTGAGGGAATGAAAGTAGTAGAGTGAATTCGTTTATTTACGACGACGAACGCCGAGCGTATGACGATTGGAAACCTAGACGCCACGCACACAGATGCACGTGTGCAAAAACGACATCTGTGTAATAGCCTAGTAGGTAACCGCTAGGTAACTGTAACGAGACGTTTGTATGGAGTTCTAGTCGAGTTTCCAGAGTGCCGTCGTCGCCCTGGTACTCTACGCGACTCTTGTCATCGGCCCCGTAACCCCGTAAACCCGTCATCTTGTGTTTGATTGTGTTTAGAATACGGGACGGACGGGACGTCACGTTCATACTATAATATACTGGTTTCATTAATCGTTACCTACTTCTTTCTGGTTCGTTCTCGCAAATTTACTTTTTATTTGAGCCATGTTTAACGGTTCAGGGTTCTTAAAATTAAAATAAGGTCGAGAGAAGGGTGCGCAGCTTTCTCTTTTCAACATTTTTGAAAAAAAAAAAACACTGTACGACAAATTATACATATATGAAAAATAACAATCAAATCTCTGACGAAAACATTACAATGCTTCAGCAAGGCTTTAGTAAAATTATCATTTTCCCCTACACTAGTTGTCGATTGGTATGTACCTACCTACAGCTACCTACACATTTCGCGGGTTTGTTCGCTATCTTTAAATCTGCACGGAAAGAGTTTCCGACCTGCATCAGAAACTCTTTCCATGCAGATTTCAGAATGTGTTCACTCACTTCTGACAGTGTTGAGTGGCAGCAACAATACACACTTCCAGAGTGTCGCACGTACAGTATGCGTAACTAAGGCGTGACGTATGAGCGGATAACCGTGTAACCTTGCAACTCGAAAACGATGGCACTTTTACAGAACACAATTGTCGATAATCTGTATCGTCACGACGACATCTGGCATCCGTCAGTATTAGATACCCTGTGTGTGTGTGTGGTGTGGAGTGTGGTGGTACTGACAGCGTGGTGAGGTGCGGCAGATGCGTGAGCGCGAGCGGGTGTACGTCCGTGAGCGGGTTGGCACGCAGGTCGAGGCGCGCGAGCCGCCGCGCGCCACCCAGCGCGCCGCGCGCCACGCGCGACACGCGGTTGCTGGCCACCGACCTGCAACACACACGCACCGTCACAGCCAGCCCCACGCCGTCACAGCCGGCCCCACGCCGCGAGCCACCATACTCACAGGTCCTCGAGCAGCGGCAGCAGCTGGATGGCGGCTGGTACCTCCGTCAGCAGGTTCTCCTCCAGCCTCCTGGGGAAACCACGAACACCACGTCAACTCGTGCTGAACTACTGGCAACTTTATCTAACTGAACGATTAGCTTTATTGTGAGGTATGGAACGGCCGGACCGTCTTGAGCTCCGCACGACGTCTCAACGTCTCGCTTTCAATGTTTCATCGCATTCATATTTTAACGCAATAATCAAAGCATTCATATTTGTTTGTTTTTAGAAGCCGCGGCCGGAGGGCAATGAACGCGGAGCGTACCTTCCGCATAATTGAATGAAATATTTCTCTAATATAAATACACTAAGCGGCGGCGGCGCGGCGGGGGCTCATTCTACCCGCGAGATGGCCCATTCGTTCACGTTCCGCGACATCTCACGAGCACGCGACGCCCGCGGCGATTTAAATCACTTCGAAATTTCAGCGGCTTTGGTTTCGCAACCGACGGGGTCCTGCAGGGGGCGCTCACTGCTCGCTGAGTCAGGGCGGACGTTTTCTAAGCTTCATTTATTTAGTTTGGCGTCTGGGCTTACCGTTTAATCTAGTTATTTCAGTTCACCGATGTAACGCGAGACCCCTGTCGGCGATGCAAAGGCCTTTAATACAACGCAAAAAAGCTAAGCGAGCGTGCACCCGGAGTCGGGTCACAAACAACGAAACTCCGTTGTAAACATACTTTACAAATAAACAAATCCATCCCCGACCCGAGTAGAATACCCGAGTGACGACGGCGGGCTGTTTGTGCACGTAAATGTCGAGATAAGCGGTAAACCTGCAGAGAATGACCCGAGAGGCCGGGAAGGGACGCGCTGCCGCGGCGGGGTGTACAGCATACACGCAGGGACTGTATGTGTGTTTTTTTAAATGTGTTTTCGCCGATTTTTGTGTCACTTGTTAGATTTTATTTTCAAACAAAAACAAAATTTCAAGACTTTTGATAATTCATTTTTCACTCATCTTGCTCTAAAAGTCCGTTATTATAGCGCACCAGTGCGGGGCTAAAATAGCATATTATGCTCTAAGGGCTAAAGTAAAAATTTGCTCTAGGGCTAAAGTTTAAAAAAATACGGTTGCTTACTCCAACGATCCTACAAAAACGAAAATGTTTGAAACGGAAAAGTAGAATAATCAAAAATAAAAACTCGACTGCATTCTGATAAATAAAATAAAAATAACACTTAATTTTTGAAAATGAAACTTAAAGCGGCGATCTCTTTTGTAGAATGCGTGCATTGCGAAGACAGAACAAATTAAAAAAGAAGGCATTGGCGCGAAATCTTGGCACGGCCCTGGCAGCACGCGGCCGGACCTGCAGCCTGCAGGTAGTGTACGGGGTACTCACAGCACGCGCAGGTTGGGCGTGGACGCGAAGCAGCGGTCGCTGATCGACGTGATGCGGTTCCTCTTCAGCACCCTGCCACACACAATACGCAACACACAATTACTCTCAATAACCTCTCTCGATCACTAAACCTAGCTTAGTTGGAGTTAATCGGCCTAACTGGAATGTTTGCGCCGAGTTGCCCGACGTAGGGTTGTTTTACGGATGTAAAGTATAGAGCTCGTCTCAAACTTTGTTTCCCGCACAAAGCGGAGCTCAGCTCGCTTCGAGACATTATACAAACACGACACGCCATGCCCGACATGAGGGCCCGCGCGCAAACAACATACAAATATGTACTTTAAAGCAGACTCGCTTCATTCACTGGTTCAGTAGAATGTTCGGCGGCGACGTCAGTTCACGCCGGAGATAAGGCAGAAGTTTGGATGTCCGCTCCTTGTACACTTCACGTTTTGTTCGTTCGGCGGAACTGCGAGCGACTGCGGGGCTGTAGTCGCCGAAGTTAGAGACATTCAGATTATTAAGAAGACGGTTTATCGCTATGCTGGCGGAGCCGAAGGGACCGCGGGCGCCAGGGGGCCGCAGGGCCCCTGGGGGCACTCTACACCGCGCCGAGCAAGCGCCGCTCCCGGCGCAACTCCACAGCTCCCGCGCCGCGCGCTGCGGCTTCTGGTGTAGACTCAGCGAAAAGCAAAGCAAAGCAAAGGATCTCACCGGATGAGTGGACGTTACAGTTTGCTCGCGTTTAACCGTAGCACCGGTACGATACCAGGGCCGGGACATCGATTCCCTATCACGGTAATAAATTGTCAATATAGGGTTGCGGCTATTATGTATTGGCTTTCTTTGCGATTGCAATTTGCGACCCCCCACGGAACACCGGACTGGAGCCACCATTCAAGCCCATTAAGCACATTATGTTAATTCCGAGGCGAGCGGCGCGGGAGGAACCACCCGAAGCCCGGGACACGACCTGTCGGAACATCCCGGCCACATTATTGTTTCTGTATTCCACCAACGCCGCCTGCGCGGGCGCGGCCGCGGGTGCGTGGTGCTCGTATACTGCGATTATTAGGAAATATTCCGAAATGTCGGGATATTTATGTTGGACCGGCTGTATCCAGACATTTGGCGAGCGTTCCGTTTTACCATAGGTTACGAAACCATAGGTACGAGCAATAAATTATAACAGCGTGATGTGATAGCACGCCTGACGTGCTGATCTTGTATAATGCGCAAATTATCTGGATTTGGCGCGTTACATTACAGTACCATAACCTGCTGTCGCATTCACAGTATTATTATATACAAGCTGATAAAGAAGAAATTGAGTTGACTTATTAAGATTATATTTATAATTATTATGAAGTAGTTGATATTCGTGAGATTTATTTATTTATTTATTTAACTAATACGGTAGACACACCAATTACATTAGCTAATTACACAAAAGTAAAATAACTATTTATTTATTTATTGATTCGAAAACCAACAGCTATTGTAACATAAAAATAGACTAATTAAAGACAAAGATAATTATAGGTTTTCAGGTATAATAATAATAAGCGTCGCTTATCCCCCAAGACGAGAATCTCGTGAAGGCCGAGCAGGGCAAACTCAGCAAGTACCTTATGGCCTTCGAGATAACCGCCTGTGGGATGTTGACTCGACAATCATTGTCATAGTCTTATAGCGAAGAGCCTCGACCAATACATCAAGAGGCTCTCGCTAGGCGGTTGGGTCAAAGGTCAGATACAAAAGACAGTGGTTCTTGACAGGACACGCATTGTCAGGAGGTTCTTCACTCTGCAGCCAATTTGAAAGAAAACGGGATTCATTTTGACAGGTCATAAGTTGAACATAGTGGAGATGCACGAGGCTACAATAAAAGTATTTTGTGAAGTGAAAAGTACTTATAAATACCAGATTACTTTTTTCGTGAGTCGCATATTAATTGATAATGTTCCAAGCTAGGTCGTTCGTTACTGTAATTCCTATCAGTAATAAAGTTTAATCAATGAATCAAAATCATAACTCCAAAGGAATCCTTAAATGTACGGTGAGCGGTGCAAGGCGCGAGGGCGGGGGCGGGGGTTCAATTCTCCGCGTACCCCGGGATGCGGCCGCTGTTGTTTATCCCGCTAATTGGCCGTTAGCGGCGCCGGGGAGGTCGCGCCTCCGCCGCCGGGTCCTTTATCTTTTAATCTTCACGATAATCATTAAAGTGATGGTTTTAATGTCTGTGGCGGCCGGAGTTATTGCTTGTTTTCACTCTCTTCCTACTTCATAAATATATTGTTGATTAGCGTCTGGCGGAAAAAGTGCTTTAAAGTATTTTTAGTGCTGACAAGCGTCGAGTGGATGCTCTGTCTACATTACCCTCGGAGGATTTCGTTCACGGATATCTCTGTATCTCTGTGTGTGTTACTAATAATGGATAGGCCACATCATGTCGTACTACGCCAAACTTAGGAAAAAGTCCCACCATTGTCGAGAAATTAAACAGTCGTTTTTATTAGTTTGAATCAAGTTTGAATAAAATTTCTGCATACGTTGTTTTTACAAAAATGTAAGAAAAAATAACATTCCTACAGATTTTTTTTTATTATGAAAACTGACGTGGTTTTGACACATTTTTGTTTTATTCATACGGGAATACTCACGTTTAATTAAATCGGATACTCCGACTATAGTTTCGATCACATCCGGTGACCTTTTTCAAAGAGTGAAAACAGAGCCCGACGCGCGTGCAGCTGCGTCCTGCTTAGCACTGCGGGCCGCTGCGCGTCGCGCGCGCGATGACAGCGGTTGCTCTGCGGGTGAGGGGGTGGGGGCGGGTAGAGTGTCGTGCTGCGCCGGCGCTCTCTGGAGCTCTTCATCACTGGAATCTTCTCGTGCGGTGTCGGGAATATTCCAGCACGCGGAGCTCACCACGTCGCCTTCAGATACGCGTCCACCCTCGCGGGCCCCATGAAGACAGGGTCTCCAAGTCGGTGGCAGATTCCATCCCCCGTCTCTATTGAAGTTAGGGCGCTTGCTAATCTCTATGGCCTCCCTAACTTTACGAGGCACATAAAACTTTTCGCGTGCCAACACTTTTGCCTTGTCAAACCGGATATAGTGCTGCGCGTCTGACCCGAGAGAATGTTCCGCCACCGCGGACCCGTCGCTGTCCAGGTTCTTCATGGAGCGTATGTGTTCTGCGAGTCTAGTGGACACGTTCCTTCTTGTTTCGCCCACGTAACACTGGCCGCAATCGCATGGGATCATGTAGACACCGGGGACACCCAAAGGGTCTTTATCCTTGGGAGAGCGAAGCAGCTGTCGGAGTTTTTCGTAAGGACGGAAGATTGTCTTGATGCTGTACCTCCGGCGTAACAAGTTTCCAATGCTATCCGTCACTCCTTTGATATAAGGTAAATACGCCACGGCTCTCTCGACCGATGTTGGGCGTATACTGTACGTGTTTGCAGCTCGCCAGCTTTGTTTCCAGCTATACCCGTTGCTATTAAGCACACCTTTGATGTGATTTAGCTCCTTATCAAGGAACTCCTGATCGCATAATTTTAATGCTCTGTTGATAAGCGTCCGTGGAACTGAAGCTAAGTGTGCGGGGTGGTGATGCGAGTCGGCTCGGAGATACCTATCCGTATGCGTTGGCTTGCGGTATACCGTGTGCGATAGCCGGCCAAAAGAATCACGTTTCACCAACACATCAAGAAATGGTAGAGCTCCATCTCGTTCCCGCTCCACTGTCACGATAGCAAACACGTCGTCTACGTAGCGCCACCAGTGTCTCGGTTTGTAAGGACTGTTTACTAGCGCTAACTCCTCGAACCACTCCATAAATATATTTGCAGCCACTGGAGCAATAGGAGAGCCCATCGCCACGCCGTCAATCTGCAGTCAGACACTCTACCCGCCCCCACCCCCTCACCCGCAGAGCAACCGCTGTCATCGCGCGCGCGACGCGCAGCGGCCCGCAGTGCTAAGCAGGACGCAGCTGCACGCGCGTCGGGCTCTGTTTTCACTCTTTGAAAAAGGTCACCGGATGTGATCGAAACTATAGTCGGAGTATCCGATTTAATTAAACGTGAGTATTCCCGTATGAATAAAACAAAAATTCCTACAGATGATTTAAATATGCATGAGTAATTTTCAAGACTCCAACTCGGATGGGCAGCGTTCGGGAAATTGCGTAATATCTTCTCGTCCGAAATCCCGTATTGTCTGAAGACAAGTGTCTTCAACCAGTGTGTGTTGCCAGTGGCATATGGAACTAAAACGTGGTCTTTAACTGCTGGCCTTTTGGAGAAATTCAGAGTCACACAAAGGGCAATGGAGAGAGCTATGCTCGGAGTTACTTTGCAAAGTCACCGACATAGCTCGAAGGGTTTGCAAGTTTGATGTGGCAAGGGGCAGGCCAGATTGCTCGACGAACTGATAACCGATGGGGAAGAAAGGTTCTTGAGTGGCGACCGCGAACCGGAAGACGCAGCGTAGGAAGGCCTGCCACTAGGTGGGCCGACGACTTTGTAAAAGTCGCGGGCAACCGGTGGATGCAAATGGCAGGTTGTCGTACAGTGTGGCGGTCTAAGGGGGAGGCCTTCGTTCAGCAGTGGACGTCTCCGGGTTGATGATGAATTTTAAAGAAAACAGGGTAAAAAAATCGATTGTAGAAGTATTGGGGCGTTTTTTTTTTGCGTATATTCTCTAGGACATGATGTAACCTATCCCTAATTCCCAATTTACGGAGATATCTTTTAACTACTGGGCACTCTATATCGAAGTTACCACTGAAGAGAGAAGTAAAAGGGCCTTCGCTTTTCTGTGGAAGTTACTATGGAAGTAGGTATACTTGATTTCGTTGAGACGTATTCCCGCATCCATCCACTCCATTGCGAGCACCATAACCCGAGGCCGGCTCTCGGCGCGGAGCTCCGACCAGATTGCCGGCGAATGAAGCCACTCAAGAGTCAATACCGGACTACGCTCGTAAAAGTAATTCCCTTAACTTTTTCCCGATAAAACAAGTCGGCGTAATAACCTATTCATCTAAGCTTGTCGCAGGAGGCGCTCGTAAATATTTGAGTGCAAATAAACCCCCGGTCGACACACGTCGCTCCGGCGGCGGCGGCGCGACGCCTTCCGCCCGCGGCGTTCCTTCACGTCACGTATTACTCGAGATACTGGAATACTGTGATTCGTGGCGAATCGAACCAGCTATGTTTTTCATAATAAATAGAATAGTGACAAACTGGCGGGTCACCAGATGGTAAGCGCCTGTGACACCACACTCCAACAATACCGCTGATGCGTGCCCTACTTGACGCGGTGTGAAAGACCTATAGATCTACACCGATGATACCGTCATTTGCATCCATATAACTTTTATTTTCTGTAATCGGGTCAGCGGAGGCTAAAATTGTGACGAAAATACGTATATAATCGTCACCATAAATAGCTTATTGGGAAAGAATGTAGACGTGACCGGATCTGGCGCTGTTCTGAATGAAGCACGTGCCTCGCTGCGTTCCGTGCCGAGTCGGGCCAGACTGCCGGCCCGAGGGAACTCCACCACGTTTAATAATAACATGCAAATTCACACGTGGGGCCTAAAATAGATGCCATAAAATTTTAACAGAGCTATACTGAAGTTTTATGATTATTTACGCGATGTTTACAATAAACAATTCATTGTTGGTTCGCATAAAATTAAATATCATATTATATTTTGTCGTAATTTTACCTATACTAATGATTTGTGTATACATAATAATTAAACGTTTAGCCAGATTTTTTTACCCTAACGACTGCAGTTAATAATAAATAATAATATCTGGGGCATTACATAACCGAGATGATGTCGGTATAGAACGGGAGCGTAGGGCACTGGCGGTCCGCGGTAACATGCTGCCCCGTAGGTTTGCCCGCTGTACGAACTTGGCTAAAGTCACGCTCTTTAATGCGTACTGCCAGGAGATGTAGTTACTCGGGTGTCGGTGGGCCGGTTACCAAAAGATCGCTAATGCCCTACGTGTCCAGTAAAACAATATATTCGTGTTAATGTTGAGACTCCCTCGCTTGCCTCCGGAATGTTTGCTCAGACCTGTACTGATGGTATCTACTCCGACATTCGCAAAAAAGTTGAGGTCATTGATGATGAGGGTGCGAGATACCTCCGCGTCGGCTGTTTTTTCTCGTTCCGTATCCGGCGCGGTGTCGCCAGCCAGCCGCGGTCCCACGCTGGTTCGGAACTGCAGGCAGCCACGCGTCCAGCTTCTCATTTTCATAATTAGATGAGAGTTTTATTTTAATTTATGACAATTTTAATGGCCTGGCCATAACAGAGCATAATTAAAATCATATTTCTCTATTATGTCTATAATTGAATGTTGTGAAAACAAACAGCGGCGGAATCTCATTATAAAGTTAGGCCGCGTCACGCCCGCGCAATATTTATGGGGGTTAAATGTGGCCTATCCTATTCTCTTTATTTTCATTTTCGTGGCGCGTTGGGATTTATTAATCTTTTAAAGTTGTTTTTGAGCATCGCTCGCCAGCATACTATACTACCGGCAGAAGCTCCACCCGAGCTAGTATTTATGTCCGATTATGTGTGCTGTCATGCCGCGCCGGCCGGGGCGGAGGCGAGCGCGGCACATCCATCTCGCGCGCGGCGCCGCCATGCGAGGCATTTGATTAGCGCCGGACGGAGACACGCCACTATTTATGGCCGCGATATATCTGCGTGTCCCCCTCACCCCTCCACCCTGCCGATCCCCTGGGCTCCGACTTCAGTTGCCGAGCGGCCCTGCCGCCGCCGCTGGCGACAGGTTCAAGGGGCCGAGATTTATCGCGAGCTGGGCAACTTATTCTACAGTTCTATTAGTATGTACGGGATATTCCCCCCCGGGGTTCCTTTTGGAACCTATTCTACATTTTAGCAGCCCGCACCGTATCCATCACTAAAAATTGACATGGTAATTAATTCACTCATTTTTTTGTTTATAGCAATATAAATTAAAATTATGTTTGTTCGTTTTCTGTTGGCAACACCGGAAAGCAAGGCTCGCATCGAGTATATCCACTACCCCGATAGTGGGGGGGTTTTCAGGGTTGACAATAAATCTCATACACATGACGTGACACGACGAGGGCCCCGCGGTGTGTGGGGAGATGTCCGCCTGCGACCGGCCCCGTGCCGCGCGGGTCGCCGCCCCCGCAGGGCTGCCGCGCTTCGCCGCCGCCGCCGGCCGGCTCGTGTGCGGCGCGCGACACCCCTCCCGCAGTACTTGTCTACACACACGACAACAAGTCTCCCCTGGCTGACTATTGACACAACTATCTCTACCGCGAACGTTGAGGTTAATTTGTTCAGTAAAAATCGGAACGTAATCCTCCTGCGTGGGAAGTCACCCGGCCCGGCCCGCTCGGTCGAATATGACACGTTTTATCTGACCGTGTAATGGTTTTGTTTGTGCGGAACGAATCAAGGTAATCCTTGGCGAGGAAGTGGAGCAGGTCGACAGGTATCGCGGCGATCGATGAGATAACTCGCCGGCGGCGGCGGCGACGTAAACAGGAAGAGCAAAGTTGAATGTAGCCATTACCTCACTCCGGCGATGGAGCTCATTAATTAACTTCGTGAGTGGAACGGAGCGGCTCGTTGTCAGCGAGCGACGCGGAAGGCCCGCGCCTGCACCTGTACCTGTACCTGCGGGCCGCGCGCCCGGCGCCGGCGCCGGCTACATCCCGAGTGGCCAGCCCTAGTGTCAGAGTCATGTGCCGCCCGGAGGCCACTGACACGGTCGACGTTTGTCGTTAATAAGAAATATATAACAAACAGCACGGGAGCAACAATTTATCGTGTCGTCCGACCCAAGGTAGTGCTCAGATGTAAATGCCACTAGCGGTCACCCATACGGGCGCCTTGCAAATGGGTTGCCGGCGCGGCTCCGAGGATCTGAGATCACCGCGATACGTCCGCGCCTCCGCCGCCGGCCTACTTGTTATATTTAGCCGCGCGCTATAAATATCCTCTATCTCTTTACCACTTGCGCCACAAACTGCACCGCCGTGCTACACGGTGCTGCACCGCGCCGTGCTGCACCGCGGTAACATAGCATCAAAGACTAAGTATGTACAAAAAATGGCCTATAAAAAAGAGCTGTACCAAATAAAAAAATTGTTTCGTTTCGGCGGTTAAGTACCATTTAAATAAAAATCACCACATTTAAAAATGACCATTACTCTTGGTGAAATGTGTGAGTTGACTAACCTTTAATTGTTTCCTTTAGATCGATCAAAATTCGTTTGTTTATTACAGAAGTTGATTGGTAGAGGTCGTTAGTTAGTTACCAAATAAATACAATAAGCTTACATCGCTTACATCGCTCACTGTGCTGGCTGCTGGCACTAGCAGACAATAACCGACTCGCGGAGGAAACATCATCGGAAACCTAGCGAATATTGATAGAAAAGCCTTCAAAGTAGTCACGTCCCGCGCGGTATAGGTCACGCTGCGTCGAGAGGAATTATATTTTCTCAGACGTGTGAGTTGTGACAACTAGACAATAAACCGCTGTATTATCAAAATACGGATTCGTACTAAGTGTGTGGGTGTTGCGGCGCTGGCTGACGTGTCGACCCGAGATCGCGGTAAAAGATATTTGATGTGTGACATCCACCCCGATAAGCGTCGATACCGGGGCTACCGAGGTCGATGAAACCATTTTTCCTATCTGTCCTGGTAACGGGGCACGGGCACCGGGGTGGATGGGACCGAGTCGCGCGCGGTGTCAGTGTGCGGCGGCCGCGGCGGCGCGATACGCCTTCGCTGCGGCTATCTGTGACACGAAACTCGCATCAACATATTGTAAAGCACCTCATGTACGCATCTCAATAAGTAACTACTTATGTGTATCATCTGTACGTATGCATGCATGCATGCAGTAGGTACCTACAGGCAGCGCCGTGTGTCAGGCTGCGCGCGGGACAGCGGGCCGCGCTCTGTATATGGTTGTACATTCTACTCGGTTACGTAACCTTTTAAATCTTCGTAATTCGTAGTCAAGCTTACTGCGAACAAGTAGGTATAATTGTGAGTAGGTGCGTACCGGTTACGTTACGAGTATGTTTATCAAGTAAATGAGGCGAGCGTGTCGAGTGTGGCGGCGCAGGCGCACGTACGTTGTAGCAGCTTTCTCTGGCGGCTTGTACCGCGGTAGGTGCACTCTACTCTACACTACACTCTGTAGGTACATTATCATGCAACGCACCCGGCGGCGGCGGCGGCGGCTGCGAGGCCGCGTTGCACAACAACTCATCCCACGTGCAGGACTCGTCCCGCGAGCCGACTGGCTGCTGACTTCAGCTGGCAGCACCGACACGGCGCATGTGGCGGGGTTGACTTTGTTTGGGGTTGGTTGGCATCCGTTACATCCAAAATCAACTCGACATTCTTACTTGTTTAGTTTTTTTTTTTAAGCGACTACGCCTTTTCAAATACACCCAACCCTGGCCTAGATGCCATCCGCAACCGCATCCAAAAGCGAACCCTAACAGCCACTGGAAACACTAAAACGAGCGTGTTAAACTGGTTGTGATACCGAACAGGAGAGCCCGCGGCGGTGCAGGCCGTGCGCAGAGACCGGCCGGGTGCGCGGCTGGAGGCTGCCGAGCGAGCGGCCTTCACCCACTCACGGAGAGTAATGCACTGCCTCCGATATTGCAAGACTGGTTTATGAGCCGCTCGTTTCATCATTACGCGAGTACTTTACTCTTTGCAATTAAATAAGGACAATTGCATTAATTATGTTACAAAGGAAGTGTCGGTGGCGCGAATGATGATATACTTACGGGAGAGAGAGGATGATAGAGTTGATGATGCATGATAGACTGGAGTGGAGAAAGGAGACGTACGACGACCCCAACTAGCGGCAGGTTGGACGAAGGAACAAGGGCAGGAAGAAGACGATAGGGAAGTCTCGGATGGCGAATACCTTCGACAGAGACTATTGATCGCTAAAATACTTCCTTCAAAGAAAAAAGAAAGATAATAATTCAAGGAAAATTAAGAGGACGAATAAAAGTTATATCTTTGGTTATATGAAGTTGTTTTGCTTTTAAAAGCATTACACAACAAAGTAATATTTTTACAAACAAACACACAAACATAGAATAGATAGGTAAATAATGGCAGTCAAACACAAGCCTATAAATTTTAATATATATATATATCGTCAAGATTAAAGAATGACAAGGAACGCGAGAATCGCAAATATCTGAAATCTTGATAGGTACAAAATATTTGATACTACGCGGTTTATGCAAATCGCACAGAAGTATAATATGGTTCCACGGACGGGTCAGCACTTCACTTACTCATAGCATTCAGTGCACCTGTCGCCTCCGCAATAAACAACTACCTATTTACAATATAGGTAACTTTGTGTGTTCATTACTACTTCATTTGAATTAACCTAACTATTCGAAGACTGCGACGTACGCAGCATCCTACAACCTCTAGGTCCTTCGAAGCTTGTTCGTGAATCGCGCGTTTTTGGTCCACTCACATAATACAGGAGGCATAATACATCCCGGTCCCGGGAACAACACCAAACTAACTACTTACTCCTAAAGCAAAAACTACTACTACGGCACTATATGTAAGGTATTGTGGCGTAACTGGAGCAGTAAGTTTGCGGATCCGTGTGTATAGACCACTAGCGTGTAGTGTGGTACTCCACAATACACGATAGTGTAGAGTGGAGTGTGTGTAGTGTGTACTTACAGCGTATGCAGCGAGGGCAGCGGCGGCAACGCGGCGTCGCCCAGCTCCGAGATCAGGTTCCCGCCCAGGTGCCTGCAACATGACGTACCGCTCCAATACTCAATGTTTACTTGAAGGACACAAGGTTTACTTTACATGCAGATATACATAACTAGTTACATAGTATTTACAGTAGTAATATTAGTAATAATTCTCTCAGATGATCAGTTCGGGTTTAAACGCAGGAAGTCCACAGAAGACTCTGGCTTAGAATTCTTGGATACTGTCTTTTTTTTGTCAAAATCGTAAGACTTACGTAAAGTAAAGTGGGTGTAGTATGTATTATAAGTATATATTTACGAAAAAAAAGTATATAAGTATTCTATCAGCTATCTGGTTTCCATAATACAAGCTTTGCTTAGTATGGGGCTAGATGGCGCTGTGTGTAATAAATGTCCCCCCCAATATTAAATATTTAAAAAGTTCTTTCTCGAGCACTTGATACTGTCACTGTCCCCATTCTTCCTTTCAAACTTAAACACATTGATATTCGTGGGATTGTTCTAGATTTGATCCACAGCTATCTTATAAATCGCACATAACATGTTGCTGTTGATGGTATCAAAAGTGCCGAGGAACAACTCTGTTTTGGTGTTCCACAAGGAAGCATCATGGGGCCTACATTGTTCTTAGTGTATTTGAACGACTTATGTAACCAGTTGCTTCCCAATTCTAAATTAATAGCTTATTTTTATTTATTTTATTTTTTATTTATTTATTTGATACACACAACAGAACACAGTCTTTACATTTGCATTGTATAGGTTACAAATAATTTGTTCTTATGCTGACGATACAGTTCTTCTTGTCTATGGCCGTAGGTACTTGATCGGAAGAACGAAAAATTTCTAAGACCGCATTACAGTTATGAATTGGTAAGGTTCGAATCAATGAACTCTTTAAAAAAGAAAAATATTTCTTTTGCACCCAATATGAACAGTCTCTATTTTTTTTTGCGTGCTCAATGATGTGCTTATGGCGCTGGTTCTACCTGTACATTAAAACCGGACGTTCCAATTATGTTAAACATTTGGGTGTCACGCTCATGATAGACAGTGCTTTGGCTTGGATGAATCATTATTACATCTTCTTTGGTGTCTAAAAAACTTGATAAGTTAAAACTGTCTATTACACCCTAGCCCACTCCGTCTATCATACTGCATAGCTTCCAGGGGTGGCTCTGGAACATCTCAATATGTTATGTACACAATAGAAAGAGCTCGGAGATCCGCACTCAAACTTCTTACCGATTCGATTTCCCACTAGCGAGCTGTACTCACTGACTTCTGTGAGACAACGTTATATCTTGCAAACTATGTTAAGGACTAACTAACTACTGACTACTGTGTTAAGGGCTCTTGATATAAAAAATTACCACAAAAATATTCTAATATAGTAAATCCGCCCGCTCCGCATGACGTTGCCATACCCTTACAGGGTAGTTATAAAGTATCTACTATAAATTATATGTGTTATCTAAGACCTGCATGTAACCTTTATAACTTTATACCTGCAAAAAACAAATTGAGTATTGAGGAAAGATACTCATCAGCCATAATATAATCCAATTATATGTAATACTTATATATTAATTATAATTATATTATATATAATATTTGATATTCTGTTCTTTGCTTTTATTACGGAACTTATAAATGAAATATGCGGAGGGCGTCGACATCTGCGAGACAGTTTTATACTTCTGCAGGTGTCATCGATTCTCATCGCTTGTAAGTCTTCTTGTTATTGTTCCAAATAAACAGACTGTTAGTAGGTATAAGATCGCCGTGTTCCGGCGTCATGGTCTGCCAAATATTTGGCATTTTCTTTCGCACCAGTCTCGCTTGCCTCCTCGCACCGGTTGTTGGTCGGGCCTGCACTCGCCAATAACTTCACAATAATAACACCAACGACCAACCAACATCGCAATTTTTTATATTTTTTTATTATCAAGTGACGAGACGACCAAGACGTTGGCCAAGCCAACTACTTTGGGGTAAGCGTCACGCCTGCCACTAACAGTAGCAGTGCTAGAATTGTGGACTTGCGAACACAATCCTGCGCCGCACTGCACTGCGCTCGTCACCCTGAGATATTAGATATTAGGTCTTTTCATACCCAGTAATTTCTCTGATAACATTGCCCTTGAAACCGGAACACAGTAATACTTGCACACTATTGCTTGGCTGTTGAATAGTTCATAGTCCATAGTTTTTTATTTGTACCAAAAAATAGGTACATGTCATTAGTTTACACTTTACAGTACGTATTAAAAACATTCAATAAAAATCTAACCAACTGTAATAGTGGTAGTTGGTGATAGGTACAAACAAAGTACATTAAAATTAAAATTAAATTACAATGTCAAACAGCAATAAATAAAAAAATAAAAAGTCAATTTTGAAATAATCTGTGCTGTCAATAACAACATAATTATTACTAAAAATTACATAGTTTAAGTCTCTTTTAGTTTAGTCATGTCGTCAAATTTATAGAAAGCCTGTTCGATAAGCCAGTTATTTAATTTTCGTTTAAACGTACCCTAGAGGGCGCATCAAGCAAATCACATCTGTCGGCAGTCGATTGTATACTGTCGGCGCGGCTACATGTATCAATTTGGACGTCTTAGTCGGCGGGTAATAACTCGCAAAGGTGTGGTACTTCTCCAGGCGGTCTCTGCAGTAGAGTCCTACCACTAGCTCGCGGCAGGGTGCTGCCACGTGGCACCAGTGGGTGACGTCACCGTCCACCGACGACGACGGTTCCAACGGAGGACCAGCGCTGGCTGTTTGCAACCAGCGCTAGGCCGAGCTGGAACCGGTTTGTGGCGAAAAAAACTTTTGTACCTATCTTATTTTATTATGCATTCCCTTGGTTAGTTGTCTTGTTTACAAAATGTGGTTTTTGTCTATAAATAAAATCATGCCTCTATGTCTACTTGTTTTTGTTTGTTTCTAGTTATATTTGTTTGTTTAAGCGTACCCTGCCGTGTGGTATGCGTGGGGGACGTCACCAACGGTTCCAACGGAAGACCAGCGCTGGCTGTTCGCAGCGAGCATTATGCTGAGTTGGAACCGGTTTGTGGCGGAAAACTATTTTGTACTGTTTAAATTTGTTATGAGTTTCCACTGTCTTGTCTAGTGTACAAAATGTGTTTTTTTCTACAAATAAAATATTGTCTATTGTCTATTGTCTATAGACAATAATAATTCATGAAAATCCTAAGAAAAATATAAAAGCCGGAGTTTGCTGTAAAGTTATCGTTACGAACATACATTACATACAGCCTGAGGAAGGGTAGGGACACCTGGAGGTGATCACTGGACCACCACGTCCGCCCTGCAGTCGAGCGCGTGGAGCGACCTCGCGTGACTCGGCGCGCTGTGCGGTGCATACTACTGCGCGCAACTACACTTAATTCTTTTCCTTATCTTTTGCCTAAAGCGGAGCCGGCCGCGGGTCATTTCATAAACTTCCATTAATAAAAAATACCAAAAAGTGTTAAGGGGTAAGAGCACGTTTCGGCAATAAGTTAGCTGATAACTTGCTTAAGGGCTCGAATAAATCTCCGGTCACGAGAGCGCTGGCCTTCAAAAGGAGCGTGCGGTCGTGCTGGGGGTGGGGGCGCGGGTGGGCGGCGCGACACCTAGTTACCGGCGTTGTTGCGCCGAGTAGCGGGGGTCCTGCGGCGAGCTGCCCGATGCCCCGCAGGCCCGCACCCGCCGCCGAACTAATGGCAACTTCATCCCACTGCCGGCGCGAAGTTATTGGTACACAGAGTACACTCCATTATCGATTCGGCTTCTTTAGTTGCTCTTTTTAGTTACTTTTTAGGTTCCGTAACAAACTAGAAACAATAATTTTGGTTCCATCTTTAGTTATGTCCGTTTGTCCGCTGCACGGCACGCTCGCTTTATAATATACTTAGGTACCGCGAATAAGATCGTCAGCATTCACTTTGGCAATCGTAAATGATATGTTGTCTAGGAAGGGAGATTGTATTGTTATGCTAGTTCTTTATGGCTGTGTATACTGCACAGCCTACATAATGATCTGTAGGCACTGCACGCGTCTCAACTAAACACAGAGCATGCGCCTCGGTCATCACTCGACTGTACTGACGTACTATCGCGAACATCTTCGACGACCGGCGCGTTACAGAGCGTACAGGAATACCTCGAGAGCACCTCCCAGCTCCCCCTCGCACCACACATATGTATATTATCTACCGGTTATATTAGCCAAATATAGCCGTCAAGTCTAAGTCTAAGTCGTCTAAGTGTGGTAACCAAGGATAGAGTCAAGCTATGTTTGTATTACTAAGTGTGGTCACCGAGGATAGAGGCAAGCTATGTTAGTATTACCAAGTGTGGTCACCGAGGATAGAGGCAAGCTATGTTTGTATTACTAAGTGTAGTCACCGAGGATAGAGGCAAGCTATGTTAGTATTACCAAGTGTGGTCACCGAGGATAGAGGCAAGCTATGTTTGTATTACTAAGTGTGGTCACCGAGGATAGAGTCAAGCTATGTTTGTATTACTAAGTGTGGTCACCGAGGATAGAGGCAAGCTATGTTAGTATTACTAAGTGTGGTCACCGAGGATAGAGGCAAGCTATGTTTGTATTACTAAGTGTGGTCACCGAGGATAGAGTCAAGCTATGTTAGTATTACCAAGTGTGGTCACCAAGGATAGAGTCAAGCTGTGTTTGTATGTGCAGGTACTGACAGAGTCTGCAGGTGCGGCACGGCGCGCAGCGCGTGCGCGGGCACGGCACGTAGCAGGTTGCGCGCAAGTCGCAGCGTGCGCAGCGCGCGCGCGCCACCCAGCGCCTCGCCCTCCACCTCCGAGATCTGGTTGTCCTCCGCTGACCTGCGACACCACACCAGACGTCACATCAGGACAGCAAGGCAGGGCCAGGACCCTCGCAGGCTCGGCTACGTGTCCACATGCGGCGCGGGAGCGGCCCGTCACTCTCGAAGGGTTAACTAGTTGTGCAAAAACGACAAGGGAACATAATGCACGGAGAGGCGTCGTGTCCCGGCACGACGCCGCACAGTGGAGACGTGGCCGGGCCCTGGCTCTGGCGATTCGGTAGACGCCATGTGCTATTACAGGAGTCCATTATCAGCCCGCGCTATACCCGGCCGGCTCGTCCCGGCGCACCCGGCGCGCGCGCAGGGACGGGGACAACAAAGGTCGCGTATAACGGGAAATACAAACAAATACAAGCAAGCAAGGTCGTCGGTAATGTAACCACGCCGCCGCCGCCCGCTCGCTCTCGCGGTGACTCGAGTGCGCTATGTTGATGTTGATAGTACGGGCTGCTGCTGCACGGTGCTACACTACATGCTGCGATGTAATACGGTCCGTAGTCACAGTGCGCGATGTGCTGCGGCTGTCCGCACGACACGCGACACGCGAGTCCGACGTGAGAGAAGCTGTACAGCTCGCCTCCTTAACTTCACGTTCGTCCCGTTTTATCTATATTTTCTTGTTATGCACTCGGCGCACAAACAGGACAACGATTGAACTAAATCTTTTACACGAGGGTTTACACGGATCCGTTCTGTACGTTTCATAAAGCAATTTTTGCGATATCACGGTTTTTTTTCCTATAGTAGATCACGTCGACGAGTAGAATGAGCTCCTTCCGGTTCGAGCTCCCGTCCCGCGTAGCCTCGTGCACCAGGTACATGGAAGGTTACACGCTAATTGCATAATAAAAAAATCTATAGTCCAACACACCGCACAGCGAGGTTGTGGAACTCTCTGCCGAAGTCAGTGTTTCCCGAAAAGTACATCTTGGGTGTCTTCAAATCCAGTGTGATCAGGTTCCTTCTAGGTAAGCGTGCTCCATCCTAGACCATATTGTTGCTTAACATCAGGCAGGATGTGGTCAAACTCAAAACATTTCAAATTAAAAAAAAAAACGAGTAGATGTAGTGAGTAGTGAGTCACGCATAGACCACGGCAACTATCTATGCATGAGTTGGCATTCTCTAGGACAATATAAATGTATTTAAACATTCGGAATCGATGAATGGCTGCGGAGTGGTGCCGGTAGAGGACGCGTTGTGTGTAGCGAGTGCGTAGAGTGCGCTCGACCCTCACATTCCACACATACATACACACAGAGGCACGCACCGCACGGAGAGCCGGCCGCGTGTTTCGCGACCGTACACTCCAGTAGTGTGTGTATGAAGCTAGTAGTATTAGATGTAGCTAGTTGTGAAATTTTAATTACGAACTAGCTGTACCCGCGGCTTCGCTCGCGCGGATAGAATTGGTTTATGCGCGTGGCGTTGTTTTAGGTAAGCATGACAAAGTAAAGTGGAAGAGGATCTAAATTCGGCTGTTCTTTTGTATGTATGTTAGGCGATATCTTCATACCAAATAAACTTGTTTTTTTTACTTGGAATTTTATTCTGGTAGTAGGATGTACAGACGCAGTCTAGGATTCGTCGAATTACTGTAAATTCACTCTCGTTGCTCTTCATCACATTCAAGTGTTGATTGAAGTGTAGTCCACTTTTGGTCCCTGAATACCGGTCGGTAGCCATAATCCAGCCATTTAGTAGTCATATGTCTTCGTTTAACATCAGGCGAGATGGCATGGCAGTCAAACGCAAGCCTATAAAAAGTAAAAAAAAAAACTCTTAAGTTCAGGCGGCTTGCGGATCGCAGAGCGCTCATCAGAAACGCATTTTTATATAAAAAGTAGATCTTCGAGTAGGTAAGTACTTTCCTAATACTTATTGCAAATCGTTAAAACTTTTTAATAGGCGTATCCTGTCCCCTATGAGCACCCGAACTCCCGTGAGATCAAAGCTGTTAGGTAATACTGTGAGGCCACATGTCTCGTCGCCCCGTCTGTACTGGCTCAATGTTAAACACTAATTTGCCTTGCAACAGTTATAATTATATAAATCTAATTTCAGTGAAACGATTTTAATGAAGCATAAAAACAGTTTAAGATGAGCCTTATGCAATCATCATCATCAGCCCAGAGACGTCCACTGATGAACGGTCTCCCCTAGACCGCCACACTGTACGATAGCCTGCCATTTGCATCCACCGGTTGCCTACGACTTTTACAATGTCTTCGGTCCACCTATTGGGAAGCCTACCTACGCTGCGTCTTCCGGTTCGCGGTCGCCACTCAAGAACCTTTCTTCCCCATCGGTTGTCAATTCTTCGAGCGATGTGTCCTCTGTCCTGCCCATTGCCACTTCAACTTGCAAACCCTGCGAGCTATATCGGTGACTTTGGTTCTTTGGCGAATATCCTCGTTCCGGATTTATCGCGCAAAGTAACTCCGAGCATAGCTCTAAGATAGATTTAAGAGTTGTATCAAATTGATACAACTCTTAAATCATTCTTAGGCGCATGCATGAGGCAGTGGACCACAGTTCTTTGTCAGCCTGGCGGTGGAAGGGACTCCTCTGATCCGCAGGACTTAATAAGGATTGAGCGAGGCATCATCCAGGGTGACAGTCTGAGTCCATCGTGGTTGTGCCTAGCACTGAACCCTCTCAGCACATTGAAGGATTCAGGACTAGGCTATCGGCTTCGAAGGGAGGGTGAAGTCATTTCTCACCTTCTGCACATGGATGATCTTACATAAGCTGTTTGCACCAAAACACCAAGACTTGTTGGAGTTGCTAAAGACCACACAAGTTTTTAGCAGCGCCATCAGGATGGAATTTGGTGTAGACAAGTGTGCGGTCATGCGTGTGCAGCGGGGGAAAGTTGTAAATTCATCGGATTTACAACTTTCGGAGACAATGACTCTCAGATCTCTTTCTGAGGCCGAGACCTACAAGTATCTAGGTATGTCGAAGTCGTTGGGTATATCAGTAGTTGATATCAAGAAATCAGTGAGTAGCGCTTCTTTTGTCGCCTGACTAAAGTACTTAACAGCTTTTTGTCTGGTGGAAAAAGGCGTAAAGTAGTTTGTAAAATTCTGTAGCACAATCTATGATATCCTTTCTGGTTTTGGTAGCTTTAGTTTCTGTTTTTAGGTTTTGGATCCAAGTTTTGTGCGTTGCTAGATGTTTGTATGCTTTTTTGGTACTCCTGTATGTTTGTAAGTTGTTTTCTATGATTTTATTTCTATTTTGTTGATATTCCTTTCTGATGGCTTTGCTTGTTGTTTTATATACTTAGTGTGCTTAGTTATTTTTTCATTACCTTAGTTTTATGAGTTCTGCCTCATACAATAAGGGTCCGATATGTTTCCGGGTTCAACTTATAGTGGACATTATATTTCTTCATACATTGCCTTTGAGTGAAAGAGAATAAAAACAGTACTTGTAGTTTCCTTGAAACGATTTTAATGGGAGTCCTATGCTATCAAACAGTTTTTATATAGCCTAGGACTCCACAGAAAATTATTAAAAAATCACCATCACCATGGCAACCCTACCTCTCCAGACCAATCAAACTCTCAAGCTATGTACAAAACCAGTTTAAACTGAGCGTCGTCGTATACTAAGGATACGGTATGTTCCGGGGTTCAAGTTATAGTGGACCGAAGAAGCCGTACTATGAACTCTTATTTGTATTCCCCAACGATCTTATATATGTCGTTGGTATTCCCTTTGTTAATAATCTTACGTACAACTTTTTTCCCTTAAATAAAAATCATGATTAAACTTGAGTGGAATTCGAGATAGTTTGCAAAGTTTCGTTAAGCTATGTTGTGAACTGTTAGCGTTTATTAGTAACAAACATGTTGGCAAAGAGAAACCTTACAATAGGTACCAGCCGATGGCGCATTTAACCGAGAACATGCTCCAAAGCTATGAAAAGTTTAATTCTAACGGTAAATCATAACATTATTAAAAGAGTGCTTGTTATTCAAAAAATACTAAAATAATTAGGATGCAGGATTCGTTTTACAAATATAATATAAATTAATGCTATTTAGGAGAATGGATCCCGAGACCTGAATCGCACAAACGATATTTTTTGTGCTTTATGAACTAATGACAATGGAAAAATGCCATCGCGAAGAAACTGAGCTACCTGCATCGGAAGAATACAGTATTTGGAAATGCAAGAAGTTTCTGTCCCGAATTTCAATTGTTTGTTTATGGGGAAAAAATAAAAAGAAAGTGTAGGCTTGGACTAGGGCAACGATAAAAAAATAAGAGGAATGTGACTTGCTATAACATTTGTGTAGGCGTACAATAAAATAAAAAAAACATATTTCAACTTTTATCTCCTCCCACGGGAACCGTCCTGAATTTCGAAATAAAAAGTATTTAAGTATCACCAATAATCATTCCAAGTTTCATTTGAATCTATTCAGTAGTTTCGGCGCGATGCTAAGTCCAGATACAGACAGACAGACAGACAAACACAAAAAGAAAAAACTACTGATTTGCTTTATACATCGATCATTATCTTCCCCAATATAAAATTTTTCAAAATATATCTAATGTACAGAATTGGACAGTGCTATGTGGATGAAGCCTGTTTGTTTACTGAAACTACGCAGGAATACCGAGTGCGTATAGACACGTGCAGACGCCCCCTGCCGAGCCCTGCACCCTGCCGTGCGCGGCCTTGCTCTCGGGAAGGGTTTACGGGTAGTGGGGCGCGCAGCCGACTCGGCGCCTCGGCGCTCGCTCGACAAATATACAATAATGGAGTATTGAGTCGTAGACACACATTCTTATATTACGGTACATTCGTTTTAAGACCGTCGTACTTACGACGTCTCTGGCACATGAGAGGCACGGGAGCGCCCGGCGGAGGCTGTACACTATGCCGCCCGGCGGCACGCAGCGCGCGCGGTGACTCGGCCCGTCCACCCCGGTCCCGTTACCGGGACAGATAGGAATATTGTCTCATCGGCCCCGGCAGCCGGCAGCCGGCAGCCCGCAGCCCGGGAGCTGCCGCTTCATCATGTCATATCGCGTGTGTCGGAGAGGGCGACAATACCGACGCAACGTGTGAAATATACGGTCGTTAGGAGACAGCGTGCGGCGGGTGATGGATCGCTCGTGCATTATTCAGCCGCGGGGCCGCCTCACCCCCGTCTCTACTCCGGGGACTAATAATGTTATCCTGCAATTATAGTCTGATCCGATCTCGGTTTATATGACCACACACGTATTATCGTAACGTTTTTTAATCATAATTAGTAAGCGGCATATTGCAATCACGGTTTACCACCAACCACCACCACGAGAGACCATCCATATGATTTTGGTAACCGAAGCCGCTATCGCGATGCTCCCACTCCCGCCGACGGACATCACATCGGAGCCACGCACACAGCTGCACCTGCAGTACGACACCACGTCGATCGAGCGCCGGGCCTTATGGAATAACTTGGGTCGGTCGTTCGCGCGCACAACACGTACCTACGTGCGGGAGAGTGCGCACAGCTCGCTGCGCTTAGAAGGTCCGCGGGCGGCGAGGCCGCGCGTGCTGCGCCGAGTAATTCGTAATTAGTGGCGTAATGTAGGTATGCAGTAGCGCGGTGGCTGCGGGAGCCGCGTGCGGCTGCTGCCCGCGGCTACGGCCGAGGCTTGGCGGACAGTTTCGCAAATTCCCTCCGCCCGAGGGGCAGCCGGGCGCGCCAGCGTTTAATGTTAAGGTCGTGCCGCCGCCGTCGTCGCCGTGAAAACCGTTCCACCACCGATCACTAGTCCTCGATTAGATTAGATATAATTTCACGTGAAGTACTCGTCTAGAGCGTGCAGGCCGACACGAGGGACATTGTTAATTGTTGGCTCTTCTTCGGCTCTGGCCTTTCATTCCAATTCCATCGAGTGGATATACGAGTGTCATACATTAGGTGCGCGTCCTCTGGCTACTTAGCTCGATAAAAATAACCAACGAGGGCTCGCCAGCGGCGGCGTCGGAACAACGCGCGCGGGCTCCGGGCTTCGGGCCGGCATCGGAGAGCTAGCCGTTTGAATGATATCAGTGCGACTCCGTAAAGTCAACACAGGCCCGTCCGATCAGCGTAAAGGTGAACTGATATCTCGACGAGATTTGTTTTTCTGCACCCACCTCAATTTCATAAAAGCTTTTCTAGGATTGTAGCGAGAAGTCGAGAGGCGGAGGCAGAACCAGAGCTACCTACTCCACATACCACTGAAGTGTTCTGTCAGGTGCAGGCAGGGGGCGGGGCTCGGGTACTCACAGCAGGTGCAGTTGTGGCAGGTCCTGCAATGCGCGCGCGGGCAGCCGCCGCAGACCGCAGCGGTCCAGCCACAGCCGCTTCAGCGTACCTTATCCGGCCGAGAGCTGGGGGCCGGAGTGGGTACTCACTGTAGGTGCGGCAACCACTGCAGTGCGCGCGCGGGCAGCCGCCGCAGCCCGCTGCGCAGCGGTCCAGCTAACGCCGCTGCAGCATGCCGTGTCCAGCCGGGAGCTGGGGACCGGAGTGGGTACTCACAGCAGGTGCAGGTGCGGCAGGTCTTGAAGCGCACGCGCGGGCAGCCGCCGCAGCCCGCAGCGGTCCAGCCACAGCCGCTGCAGAGCGCCGCCCAGCGCGCCGCCGCCCAGCGAGTCCAGCCGGTTCATGGACAGGTTCCTGCGACCACGACACTCACGTCACACACTCTACACACCCGTCGTATCGTGCGAGCGCCGCGGCGAGCATGGCGCATCATCCTCGCCTCGCCGCGCAACGCCCGCATTCATCTTTTGACGAACTAATAATACGAACGAGGCGCTACCCAGAAGGTGGCGCTCTTCTCGCCCACAGCAGCGGTAGCCACGTTTTTCAACTTCTGTCGCCAATGGAGCACACAATTATGTTCATCGCCGAGACTTTAATGAACACAAAACCGTTTGTTATTCACTTTGACGTTTCGCCATGTTTTGCCGCGGTCACGAACTCGCGAACCAACCGGGGAATGCGGGTAGTCTCGGTGAAAAATGAGGATGCTGTTGTCTGCTACTCATATTGAATTTGGTCTTGTAAACATTTAGGGATGTGAGCACCGCACGGTGCACTGGCCGTTTGTATCAGCAGACTTCTCAGTAAGCAAGTGTAAGGTTGCAACTGCAGTATTTCTTATAACATGGATCGAACTAAGCGCACCAGAGCGGAGAGAATCAGGAAACATGTCGCAGCACTCACAGGAATTTATTAACGCTCGACATTTGCTTGAGGCGGGGTCTGGTCACTGGATTGTGTTCCACATTGTCCTCCCCACTGAACGTCCTTAAATGGTTCATGTAGCATGTATCAACTAACAAGGGATACCTACCACCTCCTCCTCATCATCATCATCAGCCCAAAGACGTCCACTGCTGAACGAAGGCCTCCCCCTTAGAACGCCACACTGTACGACAACCTACCATTTGCATCCACCGGTTTCCCACGAATTTCACAGTGTCGTCGGTCCACCTAGTGGGATAGGCCTATCTACGCTGCGTCTTCCGATTCGCGGTCACCACTCAAGAACCTTTCTTGCCCAACGGTTACCAGTTCATCGAGCGATGTGGCCTGCCTATTGCCACTTCAACTTGCAAACCCTGGGAGCTATGTCGGTGACTTTGGTTCTTTGGCAAATGTCCTCGTTCCGGGTTTTATCGCGCAAAGTAACTCCGAGAATAGCTCGCTCCATTGTCCGTTGTGTAACTCTGAGTTTCTCCAAAAAGCCAGTAGTTAAAGACAACGTTTCAGTTCCACTGTCAGAGGCCTTCGGGCGGCACATTAACTCTGACACTAGGGCTGGCCACTCAGCCTATAAGAACTTATTTACTTACTTAGTTCCATTATGTCATCACTGGCAACACACACTGGTTGAAGACCCTTGTCTTCAGGCACTGCGGGATTTTGGACGAGAAGATATTACGCAATTTCCCGAACGCTGCCCATTTGAGTTGGATTCTTCGGGCGAACTCTATGTCGAAGTTGGACCTACCTAACTGAACTATCTGTCCAAGGTAGTTGCAGTGGTCAACAACTTCGAAAGAATCGTTCCCAACGGCTACCGGTACGGGCACAACAAAAATCATGTCTGATGATGATTGTCATGTGACATGATTTTTGTCTTGTCCATGTTCATTTTAAAACCCACCTGTTAGAAGAAACGTTACTTAGGTCGCTGAGTATAGTAGTGAGGTCCTTCAGCGACTCTGCCCTGATGACTATACCATCGGCAAAGCTGAGTGATGTATTTGCCATTAATGTTGATACCGAATCCGTTCCAGTCCAAGAGCTTAAAAACGTCCTCCAGTGCGTTTGTGAACAGTTTCGGAGAAATAACGTCTCTCTGTTTCACGCCTTTATGTAATTGGATTGGTTTCGTGCTCTCATCCTGCATTCGGATTGACATGGTGTGTTCGAGATGCATACCTACATCGCGTGTGCAGTTCGATTCATTGGAACTAGATGGCGCCAGTAGCAAAATTAACTCGCGCCAACGTTTGTCGCCGTGCCATCGAATAACAATTTATAGGTTGTTTTACAATATAACCAGCTAAGGATACGTAACAAGGCGTTTTATTTACCCTTCACGTGAATTCCTAGATCTTATCGAAGACATTTCCTTCTAAGACGGATAAATTAGGTCAAAGTTAGGTAGGTCAACGGTCCGGTGTGGCCGTAACCCCCCGCACTCGCAGCGGATTGTTGCAAGAAGGGTGCGCGGCACTAGCTTTGGAAGCTACTCATCCGCCACGCGGAGATAGCGGCCAAGCAGTGGTGGGAGGAAACAGCAAGCAGTGAACCAGCTCATCAGTGCTAGCTGGCAAGCTCAGCGCTCAGCGGAAACATCAAGTGCAACACTCACATCGCCTTCAAACGTGACGTCAGCGAAGCATCAACTACGTCATGGGGCGCATCATCGAGTGACATCACCATCATCATCATCATCGTGTCATCGAAAGGTGACAGTGGTATAAGTGACAGGACAAATTGTGAGTACATTTTCATATTTATCAATATCAAGCAAAATTGAACTTTATGTGTTTGAAGAATATAACATAGAAAAATAACAGAAGAAATTGGACTTGTAAAATTTCAATCAGTGATTTCGGACTTAGAATAATTTGCATGCATTATTTAAGGACTTAGAATAGTTTGCGAAAAAAGTAACATACGGGGAACCTATGCCCGATTTCGGCCCGAAGTTCAAACACTTGTAAAATTTTCGTGTTTTGAGCAAAAATCGAGACTTAGAAAAATTCTGAATTATTTTAACTTAGGAATTTTGGTGACTTGTTCTTTATATTGCGACTAAAATTAACTAGTAAAATTTTCTAATTCCTTTTCGGCTTATAATAAGTTTTGTTCATAAAAAATGGATCGGATCATTAATTTACAAAAAGAGATCCATAATGTAATAGAGAAAGCCTTCAATAATTATAAGAAAAGTCCTAAAGAACGAATCACATCTGAGTATATAGAGACAAGGTTAGAATTGTTAGAGAACAATTGGCAATCGTTTATTGATAATCACAAAAAGTTGTATGAAAGTTGTAAGCCGGAGGAAATAAAAGTATCGAATTATGTGACCTCTGAGATTTACGATCGGACTGAAGATACTTACGTTACTTATAAATCTCTTTTGAAGTCTGTACTTAATAAGATTACTCCCACAACTGAGAAGCCGCAACACGCCTCGTCTGTGTCAACTGTCGATAAGCAATCCGCAGTGAAGTTACCCAGAATTGTGATTCCCACTTTTTCGGGAAAATATTCTGAATGGGTTCCTTTCCGCGATTTATTTAAATCTCTTATTGACAATAATAAATCTCTTGACGACGTGCAGAAATTGCATTACTTGAAGGGTTATCTCAGTGGTGAGGCTGCTCAGTTGGTAAGAAACACACCGATAACTGAAGCTAATTATAAGGAATGTTGGTCCTTATTAGAGAAGCGGTACGATAACAAAAAATATTTATCTAACTGTATTTTAAAAAGATTGTTTGCACAGCGACGTTTAAACTCTGAATCCGCATCTGGGTTGAAAGAATTGTTAGACACTACGGTAGATTGTTTAAATGCATTGAAAAATCTGGGCATCAATGTGAGTAACTGGGACATCATCGTCATTCATGTAGTTACATACAAATTAGATCCCGAAACAAGAAAACAATGGGAATTGTTTATTTCTAGTGACGACGCACTACCAACCATTGATCAGTTTACGACGTTTATTGAACAGCGCTTCAGAGCTTTGGAGTTCATCGAACCACGCAAACTTACCCAGCACAACAGTCAGGGACATAATTCTAAGGTTATGTTAGCTACTAAATCTTTTAACATCAAGTGCGAATATTGCTCCCAAAGTCACAAACTGTGTTTTTGCAAGAAGTTTGCTGAACAAGCTGTCAGCCAGAGACGTGAATATGTAGCGAACAACAATATATGTTTTAATTGTCTCGGAAGTAACCATATCTCATATGATTGCAAAAAATCAACAACTTGTAAGCTATGTCGCAAAAGGCACCATACGCTATTACATGCAGGCAATGAACAAGAGAACAAGGAACAGACTCCTACCCCTAAACAGCAAGCTAGTGGTAGTACTCAGGACTCTGAACTGCCAATAGTAGCTTGTCTATCAACAGGCAAGGTTACGAAGCCCAAGCAAGTTTTGTTGGCTACAGCGCTAATCAAAGCTGAAGCCAAAAACGGTGTTCCTTTATTGATTCATGCTTTGATAGATCCAGGCTCACAGGCATGTTTTATTACCGAAGCCATAGTTCAGCATCTACGGCTGAAAAAGATACCAGCCAATGGAAGGATCTCTGGCCTAGCTACCGATAAAACTATGCGAGCTCAGTACAAAGTTCGAGTACAAATTCAGTCACGTATTGACCCGAACTTTAAGATCGAAATAGAAGCTTACGTTTTAAGTAAAATAACGTCCTATCTACCTGAACAAAAGATAGACGTCATAGATTGGACGGAGTTACAGCATTTGCAGTTGGCAGATCCACAGTTCAACACACCCAACAAAATAGATATCTTGTTGGGTGCGGATGTTTATTGCACCATAATGAAGGAAGGAATGAAGAAGTGTCCTAACGGATCACTGATTGCTCAGAGCACCACTCTAGGGTGGATTCTTTCAGGTGTGATAAACAAGGGAAATGACTCGGGTATGACAGTACGAGTTATGCATGCACAGATCAATGAAAATGATATTCTAACAAAATTTTGGGAAGTAGAAGAGAGTACTTTCTATAAGACAAAGAAAATGTTAAGTGAAGAAGAACAAAGGTGTGAAACAGTTTATGAGAATACTACTAAAAGAACAGAGGAAGGACGGTATGTAGTAAACTTACCTTTTCGCGACGAAAATCCACGCTGCAAGAATGGTGATACCAGGAACATAGCTGTAAAAAGACTAAAATCATTAGAAAAAAGATTAATTAAAGATTCTGATTTTCAGGAAAGTTATCATAGTGTTCTTAAGGAGTATTTACTATTGGGACACATGAGACAAGTAAGTGATAATGATGACAAAAAACAAGAAGCCGTCTACTTACCACACCACGCCGTCGTGAGAGAGGACAAGTCCACCACTCGAGTTAGAGTCGTGTTCAACGCATCGGAACAAAATAATTTGGGTGTTTCCTTGAACGACGTTCTTATGGTTGGACCAACAATACAAGCCGATCTTCGACATATTGTGACGCATTGGAGAACTTACCCTATAGCCTTGGTTGCAGACATAGTAAAAATGTACCGACAAGTGCTGGTGACCGAAGCTGATGCTAACATGTATCAACGCATTGTGTGGAGAGAAGATTCCAATGCTGAAATAAGGGATTATGAACTTCTTACCATTACTTTTGGCACTGCAGCTGCACCATATTTGGCAGTAAAAACACTGCAACAGGTTGCTCACGATGAGGGGGCTCAATATCCTCTCGCTAAAGAACGAGTCTTAAAATGCTTCTATATGGACGACCTGATGACGGGATGCAACACAGTACAGGAAGGCTGTGAAATATTTAAAGAAATGCGAGAATTATTAAATAAAGGTGGTTTTGAACTACAAAAATGGAACAGCAATGACAAGAGTCTTCTTAAGCAAATCACTTTATTTACGGAAAAGGACAAACAAATAAAAGATAATCCAGAAGCAGAAAAAGAAACTGATAGAGAAGAAACAGAGATAAAGCTGGATAATACTATCAAAGTTTTAGGACTTACCTGGAGTAGAAGCGAAGATGTGTTCAAATACGTAGTGCAGATCTCCCCCATGACCGGACCTGAAACAAAAAGAAACATATTGTCAGAAATCGCTAGACTTTTTGACCCACTAGGCTGGGCTGCACCATGTGTAGTTCTAGCTAAAATATTTATTCAGAAGCTATGGTTCAAAGGTCTAAGCTGGGACGAACCTATAACAAATGAATTAAAAACGGAATGGAATACTTACCGAGCAGAATTCGGAGCACTGTCCCAGGTTCAAATCCCACGTTGGTTGGGCAATAAGAACGATGATCATGTTGTGGAACTGCATGGGTTCAGTGACGCTTCCCAAAGTGCATATGCAGCAGTCGTATATATTCGTGTTGTTGATAGCGCGAATAATGTTAGTACTTCACTTGTGGTAGCAAAGACGAGAGTGGCTCCCGTCAAACAAATAAGTATTCCTCGACTGGAGCTGTGCGGGGCTGTATTGTTAACACGATTGTTAGCTGAAACTGCAGAGGTTTTGAATATTCAGAAAGATAACGTATACGCTTGGACTGATTCCACAATCGTACTGGCTTGGCTGAATAGTCATCCCAGCCGTTGGAAAACATTTGTTGGCAACAGGGTATCCGAGATTCTAAGCACTCTGGAATCGTCTAAATGGTCTCACGTCTCAAGCAATCAAAACCCCGCAGATTGCGCATCTAGAGGTGTCTTACCTAGCGTACTGGTTGCCCATGACTTGTGGTTTGCCGGGCCAAGTTTTTTAAGAGATCAAGTAGTCTCCTACAATCGATTAAAGGTATTAAACACGAGCGAAGAAGAATCAATCAGATCACATTTAGGAGAAGTTTCTGAAGATGATTTATTTAAAAGATATTCCTCACTCCAGAAGCTGTTAAGGGTAGTCGCTTATTGTAGAAGGTGGCTAAAGAAGACTGAAGATAGAAATAAAGGACATGTACTAAAGATTGAAATAGATGAAGCTTTGAAATGTTGCATGAAAATGGCACAACAGATTGGATTCGCAGAAGAATATGAAGCCTTAAAAAAGGGAAGATCAGTGGTAAAGAAGAGTAGCAAGCTAAGAATTCTTTGCCCTTATCTCGACAATAATGGTATTATTAGAATCAATGGCCGATTGAAGCATTCTTCTTTAAATCAACAAACTAAGACACCCATAGTCTTGCCTCATGACTCGCCACTAAGCAAATTATTAGTGGCCGAAGCTCATGAAAAGACAATACACGGAGGTCAGCAGCTAATGCTCAACTATTTAAGAGCAGCATACTGGATCATTAGAGCTAAGAGTTTGGTCAAACAGCACATACGAAAATGTGTCATTTGTCTCAAGCAAAGTGCTCCTACTCAACATCAACTCATGGGTGCATTGCCATCCGTAAGATGTAGTCCCGGACGGCCGTTTATTGCCAGTGCCGTAGACTATGCTGGGCCAATTGGCATTAGGACCACAAAAGGACGAGGCCATCGGGCCTACAAAGGATATATTTGCGTATTCATATGCATGGCCACAAGGGCCATCCATTTAGAGGTCGTAAGCGATATGACCAGTCAAGCATTTTTAGCAGCATTTAGGAGATTTGTTGCACGCCGTGGAAAATGCAAGGATCTATGGTCTGATAATGGTACGACTTTCGTCGGAGCAGCACGAGAATTGCGGGAACTGGCTGCCATTCAGCCTACTATCGCCGAACATATGGAGAAAAACGGCACTGAATGGCACTTCATACCTCCTCGGGCGCCAAATTTTGGCGGTCTGTGGGAAGCTGCAGTCAAATCGACGAAGTACCACATAAAAAGAGCAATTGGAGAAATGACACTCACATACGAAGAAATGAGCACTCTTTTAGCTCAAGTTGAAGCCTGTCTAAATTCCAGGCCGATGACAGTCATTAACGGAGAAGATCCCACAGAACCACTACCTTTGACGCCTGCTCATTTTCTTGTGGGTGAGCCATTGGTTAACGCACCGGACGATAGTTATTGTTCAAGCAACGTGAACTTATTGTCCCGGTGGCAGCTTGTTCAGAAAACATTACAGACATTTTGGAAACGCTGGTCGGAAGAATATTTGGTAACTTTAATGCAACGGTACAAATGGTCACGACAGACTCCAGAGCCGAAGATAGGAGACGTAGTTTTAATAAAGGAAGATGATCTTCCTCCTGGTCAGTGGTTGCTTGGTCGTGTCGTAGAAATACATAAGGGTTCTGATGACATTACCCGCGTAGTCACATTGCGTACCAAATCTTCTTTGTTGAAACGGCCTACTTCAAAATTGTGTGTTCTGCCAATAACCGATTAATTAATTAGTATTAAGTAAGTTTATGCGAAAGTTTTTGGTTTAGTCGCTAAGGACAAAGATTTATTCTTAAGTTTTTGTCAGTATATTTTGAATAAGATATTGCATATTGATTAAAATTCACATATGTAATAGTGCTTAAGCACAACCTACCAAATCATTATGGTTTGGCTAGTTTGGTGTTTTTTTTAGTTAGTTAAGCGATCAGCTTGTTATTTTCTAAGGACATTCCTCACATAATGTCCTTGGTGGCCGGTATGTTCGAGATGCATACCTACATCGCGTGTGCAGTTCGATTCATTGGAACTAGATGGCGCCAGTAGCAAAATTAACTCGCGCCAACGTTTGTCGCCGTGCCATCGAATAACAATTTATAGGTTGTTTTACAATATAACCAGCTAAGGATACGTAACAAGGCGTTTTATTTACCCTTCACGTGAATTCCTAGATCTTATCGAAGACATGGTGGCTTTTGTTTATAAACACTTCAGCGCTTCGATATACCTATATTCGATATGACATCGCAGAAGACACTGCAATACCGCCCAGGTCTCGATTGAATCGAAGGCTTTTTCATAGTCCACAAACACTAGATATAACGGCCGATAATACTATTAGTCTTCTGTATAATCTGGCGGAGCGTGTGGATGTGGTCTATAGTGTCAAAGACTTTCCGGAAACCGGCTTGTTCGGGAGGCTGGAAGTCATCAAACCTGCGTTCGAGACGGTTCGTAATGACTCTCGAAAATAGATTGTAATACACATGGCTAAGGAGCGAGATGGGCCGATAATTCTTCAATAAGGTGTTAACTCCTTTCTTGGGCAACAGCACTACCACACTCCTGTGCCATGCTTTAGGCGAAGTACTATCATGTATGACGAAATTAAATAACTTCTGGAGGACTAAAAGTACCGGTTTATGATACATATCCATGCGACCCCACTCCCAACTCATCGACATTTCGTGAGCCCTCTTTCGGGTTAAAGTCCCCAATAACAACGGTGAAGTTTCGGAGACATGGACATCTTCTCATGCAATGCATCTACTTCATCGTCATGGGTGTGCCGTGGTCGGCGCATATGACCTTCAGCGAATACCGATCGGTGAGTATGAGTATAAGGTACGCTACCCTGCACCACACACTACCGACTTTCAATACGTTGTTGATGAGGGACTTACGGACGAGAAACCCGACACGACCCTGGGATTAACGATGTTCTTTCCGGAAGAAGACCATGTTGCCGAAATCCGTAATACCCACGCGTGGCAGGCGGCTTGGGGATCGCAAAGTGTTACCACCGT
This sequence comes from Erannis defoliaria, assembly GCA_905404285.2. NCBI lineage: Eukaryota > Metazoa > Arthropoda > Insecta > Lepidoptera > Geometridae > Erannis > Erannis defoliaria. The sequence continues at coordinate 25,494 of FR990082.1, read as the reverse complement.
TATTTAAGACGACGCAGACCTGGAAGAAGAGCATGTTGCCGGACTCCAGGATTATCGTATCCTGTTCCCCTCTTCGGATTTCAGATAATCCCATGATGTCCTATCGCATCTTGCTCAATTCTGCCTCCAGCTTGACAATATTCTAGTCGGTCCTCAGCGTGCGAATGTTGTCAATAGACAATAGTTTATTCGTGGCAAAAGTATAAACAAAAAAGCAGTTGTGTGTTAACAGGGCCAAAATTTTATGTTGGGATAGGTAGCGGAGCATCTGCTGGAGATTCTTCGCACCCCCTGCTCCCCTGCCCTCCGTTACCTGACATGCTACCAGGGCCAGGAATAGAAGAGCTGCCGGGACTGGAGGCCGTGGGTTATGTTTGTCTGTCATATTCTGTGTTATTGCCATAATCCCCACGCTTGGCAGGCGGCTTGGGGGTTGCAATGTGTAACCACCGTTAATTGAGAGGACGCTGCTGCCCGTCCTCCGGTGGTTCTGGATGCAGTTTTAGGACACACCCAGGTACCGGTACAGGTACCGCCTAGTAGAAGTTTTTTCGGAGATGGTGTAAGAAGCAATACGCATGCAAATAAGTACAAGTACGAGCACCAACTACCGCACCAATGATATTAAAGACACCTTACCGGGCGGGGATCGAACAACCCGATGGGTACCGGGTTTGATCCGTGCAGGTGTGATGAGCCTTAAGGAGGAGCAGTGAGGGGGGTGGGTGTATACTCACAGGTCGCGCAAGCCGGCGGCGGGCTGCAGCGCGTCACGCGGCACCCATGTGATGTTGTTGTTGGACACGTCCCTGCAACACAAACGCACGCTCACACACCGCACCACTAGCGAGCCGACTCTAGCGCCGCGCGGGCTCCGCCCCGCCCCGCGCGGGCCCGGGCGGTGTGCTAACTACGACACCGCTCAGGGCAAATACGTGCGGTGGAACAAAATGATAATTGGGGGAGCTATCGAAATGTTTCAGAAACATTCCAAGCGTCAAGAAAACGGCATTCCAAGTGTCATTGTCATCCTGGCGGGCGGTGGCAGGACGAGGGTGACGTCGCGTTGTATGTCCCCGGCTGTTGGGCCGACGCCGACGTCAGCAGGTGAATCCGTATAACAGTTATTATGTAATTGAGATATAGAGGTTGCGAATGTATTTCAGGCTGGAGAGCGAACACCGAGATTAGAATCTCCGCGTCAGGGCGCGAGAGCAGGGGGTGGTGACAGGCGCGGGGTGCACGGGGTGCGGGGGCGGGGGCGGTCGTTACGGACGCCATCCATCATCGCGGTCGGTGACACCGCCGCCGCCCCCGGCCCGCGCCCCGGCCCCGCGCCCACCCTGAGCGTTCGGGCAGCGCATTAACCTCATATCGATATGGGAGTTTTGGCGGGAACACGGAAAAATCATGTCGTTGCATTCTATTATTTGCTTAAGTGTTTTTTTCGCGTACTAATCATGTACTAATGATTAAAAATGGTGGTGTTTTATGCATTGAGTGTTGAATTACATGCACCAGTGTGGGCAAGGGATATAATGCGGTGAAATAGGTATTTTTGTGTTGTCTTCAAAATTCAGTAAAAGCTCATAGTAAAGGCACCGCGACTTTACTATGGCATGACTTGGACTCGACTTTGACTAATTTCGTGTGACTAACTGTGATTTCACGACATATTTGACTTGATATACTATAAACTTGAACATTCATATACTTGACTCTGGCAAAATGCACAAAGTGTAAAAAAACCAATAAAAAAGAAAAAAAAATATTATAGCATCATGGACACTGACGTGACGTGACGTGCCTTGAGCCGTGACATGCCATGATATAGTGGCGGCCCACACCACCCGTGTCGCCTCTGCTGCCGGCACGTGGTGCGGCAGTGGAGCCGGCAGAGAGGATCGCAGTCATGGGAGTGCTGCACCTGCAGGAGACAAGTCGCGGCGGCTGGTCTGTCTGTGTGTGTACGTGTGGTGTCTGGTGATAACGCTGACGTCACCGCTCGTCGATATAGTTGCAGCGGCGGGCGGGGCAGGGCGGGGGCGCCGGCGCGGGTGCAGCGGCCCGTCGGCCCGACGTCGGGCGGCGCAGACACGAGATTCGGTTCTCACAATGCTATTCAACCAGACTACTGAGCCGCAACGATCACATGAACGAACTACGTTTGCATCAAGATCTACGTAACTACATCACAATATACGTGTGTGATGTACTTTATTTGTCATTTATTTCTGCGATTTAAACTTTGTACATTGTGAAACTAGCTGACTAACATTTTGTTTCTTTTCTCGTCCTTGTGTTGTTGTATATTTTCTTTGAATTTAATGCAGCCGCTCTTTTCGTTGGTATAACGGTATTATGTGTTTATCCAAGTGTTTAATTTAAACTATGTTTATAATAGTTGTCTAGGAATAGTATAACATTGTATGTTATTAGATGAATGTTAGGAATGGAACATGGTTGGCTCGTTAGTTTATTTATTTTCTAAATTAGTGGCCATGTCAAAATGTTCACCCAGTTTTGTGGTCTGATAAGAAAAAAAATACACACACGACTACCGAAGACAGTCGACGTTTTCGCAGGTATCTCGCAGACAAGTTCGTGTTTGCAGCCGTCATATTACTGCATGTGCTCCCAGGCAGTGATCCGCGCCTGCATGCGCATGTAGGGAGCGGCCGGCGGTGCCACAGACGACGTGACAGTACAGAGTACCAGGGCGGCCGGGGCGGCCCCAGGGTCGCTTCACAAGTGATTACCTCCTGTCGGTCGGTACACTATAACTAATACACTTCGCTGCCTCTGAGCGAACCGCGGCACCCGCACAACCTGTCGCGGCGGTAACGTGACCAGTGACGTACTAGGATCCAGCGAGGTCAGTATACATGCAGCCACAGCGGCCGTGGAGATGTAGGAAGAGTGGAGCGGGCCAGGTTGTGCAGCTGTAGTGTAGAGGGCGCTGCTCTCTGCAGGTTATCTCGCGACGCAGGAGAACCCTGTGCTTGAGCACGCGCCGCAAACGTTATACTCAAGTCACACAGTCTCAGGCGCGGGACGGGAAAGGCCATACAATGAAGCTGCGTGTCCACTGCGTCCGTACCATTTTGTTCGGCCCGCACGTGGCGGACGGAGCGTCGGCATTTATAAAATGTCGAAGGGTGCGTTCACTGTGTTCGGATTTTGCATCTGCTTTATCGACATCCGGATAGCGCGTTCGCTGCGGATGACGTCAGCGGCAGAAATACCGGTATCTGGCGATCTAGTGCACGCAGTTCCATAAAATAAATCTGCCCGCCCCGCGCCGCTCTCCCGACGGAATTTTTGGAAGCTACCCTTTACACCAAACTCTAACAGAATAGTACAACGAGATGGTTGACGTCGACGCAACGGACAAAATCCTAACTACGTTTTTTTTGGTTTCTTCGTATACTGGTGATTATCAGTAATTCAGAACCATGTTGAATCGTCGTCGGCCGAGTCGTGGCGACCTAATCGGGAGACCGCTCGACTTGAAATAGTGAGGTCACGGGTTCGAGCCCGGGCCCGTACTGATGAGCTCTTCAGAGTTTATGTTCGAATTTTCGTACCACCGGCTTTTCGGTGAAGGAAAACATCACGAGAAAACCAGTATTTGATTATGGAAAATAGAGAAAACAGTTGATTATGGCCGCATCGACGATCTTGCGGGAAAAAATTACAGTGTGGATCCCCATTACCTTCTGCCGACTCTTGTGTGGAACGTAACGTGCCGCGTCCTCCGAGGCGAAACATCGCGCCTCACCACATCAGCTGCCGAGTTATATTTGACGACCGACACAGAGAGATATATTACATAGGTCTATGGACCGACACGATATGTCACTTGAAGTGCATTTGATCTGGTAGAGCAGTATTATAGCGATTTTGTTGCACCGCGGCCCTGCACGCGGGGCACGCGGGGCGCGCGGGGCGCGGTGGGGGGAGTGCATCTCGGCGTGCTCGGCCTGGCGTGCGGGCTATATACAGCGGCGCGGGCCGCTGCCTCCCGGTGTGGAATGATTCCTTGGTTGACACGTTTCTTCCCCCCGCGGCGTGTCCCGGCGCCTGCGCCCGCGCCGCGGGGCAATCTGATACTTTGTGTACTCAATCACTTCGATCATTTTTGTTTTTATTTTTTAATTTATTTATACTTATTGTATTTCTAACAAAGCTTCTTCTTTGTTTGTTTATATAGAAATTTATATTATTTTTGTCTAATATGGCTAACTCACTGTGAGCGCGACGCTTCCGTTGAAGCGGTGACGAGCGGGAGGGAGGGGGAGGGGGGCTGGCCCCTCGCTGCGCACCGCCTGCTGCTCTGTGATAGTTTTCATACCACTTCTTGGCTCTATTTTAGGTGAAGGAAAATATCGTGAGGGAAGCTGCACACCTAGAATGGTGTATGTGAATTCGTCTTCCCGTGACTGAAGAGCTGGCGTGATGGAAATGTCCGAACCGTCCTTCGAAGGGTAAGGCTAAGTCCAGACTACTATAGGACAGGCAGATCGTGCTTTGTATTTATGAGCCAAACGGCTCAAAAATACGCTCAAAGTTAACATTTATTTTGCTAGTGTGCATGTGCCGCCGATAGTAGAGTAGTGTATGTACAACGTACATGTACATGTACAGTGCAGTACCCGCGCCGGTGCCCGGGCGTCGCTCGCGTCCCGGCGGGAGGTGAGCTGACGCAGCACTCCTACGAAAGACATCAACGCGTGCGCAGCGCCGCGCGCACCGGCGCCGCCGCCGCCGCCACCGTTATTAGTTTAAGTTTTTGTAATTGTTTCATGTTATGCCTCAGAGTGTGCACTTTAATAATACGTATTTAGACTTTTCTTTGTATTGCCTTTTTGCATTGGAGCCTAAAGACGAGACACGTTTTTTTATAATATAAAACGTGTCTCTTGTATGGAGACACGTGCTACTGATACATCGTATAGCTCGGTAGGCAGGAGCGGTAGTGCTGCTGAATGAATGATACGACGAGATAAAAAACGCGGGAAAAAAATATAGATTATAAGAAAAGCAAATTAAAAAAAATAAAAATATTTGAGGGATTAGGTTGGATCCCGAGGGCAGCGAAGGGTTCTAGATTAGAATCCTGAGCGGGGCGAGGGGTACACTGACTGACGTGTTTTTTTTCACATGTTGTGTACTCTACTTTTTACCATTGACTGCGAGAATAGTACATTATGATACATGTGTGCTGTGTTGGTCTTACACTCGAGGCGGCTAATAGCGCACGCGTTCCATACGACGCTTTTAATCACATTTGCGAGGAAAAAACAAACTCTTTTTGATAATAATTAATAATCAACCACACAGCGAAAACGTCAACAAATATTATTTGCGGAAAATGGCGCGCAAGCCAGCGAAGCGGGAAGGCGAGCGATGAAATAAAAAAAAAGTTTGTGGAAAAAATCAAAAACGCGCGAATTGCGTTCCGCCTTCGTTCGTAATGAGTTTCGAGTGTGAGTAGTGAGAATGAAATAATCGTAGCTACTATTGTTATTCATTAGTTGTACTTTCTTATTTTCTCATTCTCTTCTCATTTGGTTGGCGGAAGGGGATTAATAGGCAAAAAAACTAAAAATATAGGGCATTTATTCATCATTCATATATAACCTAAAACTCTCTTTTAGTCACTGAGTGAATAACAATATTATTTTGAATTTGGAACAAGCACGAATTATACGAAATAAGTACAAAAAATAGATAAAACGTGCTGAATGTACCTAATAATAATAATAATAAGGAGGTTCCTCACTCTGCAGCCCTAACCACCGGCAGCTTGAGCCCTGCCCCGCTGCCGGCGGCACTCTAGGTTTAGGTTTTTTATAAATGTATGTTTTTAAATTTATATTGTAAAAAACTTAGATTTAAGAAAGAAAATAAATATATGAATAATTATAATAATAAGAAAGTACCTACTGGCTAGCTAAATGGAGATATTCCATTGAACTATACCATTTAAAATCGGGAGCTCGTTTCACATAACGATATATTCATAATCACGGTAAATATCCCGTAAATAATCATAGAAATGTAATGAATAACTGATAGTTTAAAACAGTGAACATTATAGTAATAATTATTAACATTGTGCTCAGGTTACAGTCGGACGTCGCGTTCGTTACAACAACCTCCGGTCATCGACGTCTGGTGTCAGCACATTACTATACGTTAAACAACAAACAACACCTACTGAGTCGGAGTAGTACCTACCTACTGTCGCCAGCCTTCGTGTCTGGAGCCTTCCTCTTACTATACAGTATAATATGGGGATCCACGCGGCGGATCCATTTTTCCGCTAGGTGGCGCATAGTCGATGCGGCCATAGTCAACTGTCAATCTCATACATTTTTTGTTATATTTATACGGGAATACTCACGTTCTCATACATTTTGTTGTTTTTTGTTTTGTTTTTGCAGAGAACATTTTAAAGACTTGGATTGCCATTCCCAGGGTGAATCTGTATATTTATAAGTACTACAGCCCGAGTACCGTTCTTAACGATAATTTAATTTAACATGTAACTCGGTATAATTCGATATAAATCGGTATTTCCTCAACTTAGTCAATTAAGTCAGCTACCTATATCGACACGTCAAAGTTAGCGACATACAGAATGGTCGCGCTGATGGTTTGCATAGCAATCAATGCCTTGCTAATTAAACAGCTCAGTCCAACATAAAATGTATATAAACAACTAGGTATCTAACCAGTAATAGTTGATTGTTGCACAAGGGGCTAAAATGACCTATTATATACGAGTGTAGTTTTACGACCAAGCTTTAGCGAGGGAGTAAAAGAAAGCGAGTTATAATAGGTGTTTAACGCCGTGTGTTAAACTCTACTTTTCACTACGATCGTAAGAAAATAAAATAATCAAAATACCAAAATAAATGCTTTGTTTTTGACGGCAACAGCTTGAACATTATTTATTTTCCTTTATCTTCCTTCTGCAAATTAGGGTCTCCATTCTCACTAGATAATGACATTTGCACTATCGTAAAATAAATTATTTAGAGACACAATAAAAAATGTAATTAGATAATGATTCTGAAGATTTTGCGCTAATGTTTTTTTTATTTCTTCTATAGCCACAACGCAATGCACGCGTTCTACCAAAGAAATTGCCGCATTAGTGCCATTTTCAAAAATAAAAAATGATTTTTTTTTTTACTACTTATTGAATAAAGACTTTTTCGTTTTTGTACGCTCGTTGGTGTAACAGATAAAAATAAAAAACTTTAGCCACCAGAACATAATATGCTATTTTAGCCCCGCTCTGGTGCGCTATAATGACGGTCTTTTTGAGCAAGACGAGTGAAAAATCTATTTTAAGGCTGTCTTCAGCTGCATAGATTCTTATGTTTAGTTCAGTACCCAGTATTTTTTTCTTGGACTAGATTATCGACAATGCCCTCATCAAGAGCAGATATCTAAAACAACAACGATTAACAAGAAAACATAGTTTTGGCACATCCAGAGCGCCGGTGGCGCCAACTGCGAAAAGTTTTGCCTATGGAACATCATCATAAAAGGCTTTTTTTTATAGCTAAAGAAGGACGGATAGCAAGTAACTTAGAATAAAACCGAAGAAAAACAGGAAACAAGAATAATAAACGAATAAGGACTTTTATTTCAAATGATTAATAAATGGTTGTCTATTTTCTCGCGAGCCCCAAAAGCTCAAACACAATAATTTAATTTAATTTAAATTTAAAATATTTATTATTATTAAATAAATTATTTTTTTCAAAGTATTATGTTGTAACCTTAGGTTGTAACTTTGTTGTAACCACCCGATCACAAAATTTCTTGAACTCGATTTCTTTTCAAATAACAAATTAACGTAGTAATACTTATCTAATGTGTTTCGTACTGAAACAATAACAATATTTGTAATACCCGTGTGTCCCGGCTGTTAGCTCGACGAGTAGCGAATGGACTTCGAACGACGAGCTCCACGCGGCCCGAGCCAGCTGGGCTTGGACTTCGAACGACGAGCTCCACGCGGCCCGAGCCAGCTGGGCTTGGACTTCAAACGACGAGCTCCACGCGGCCCGAGCCAGCTGGGCTTGGACTTCGAACGACGAGCTCCACGCGGCCCGAGCCAGCTGGGCTTGGACTTCGAACGACGAGCTCCACGCGGCCCGAGCCAGCTGGGCTTGGACTTCGAACGACGAGCTCCACGCGGCCCGAGCCAGCTGGGCTTGGACTTCGAACGACGAGCTCCACGCGGCCCGAGCCAGCTGGGCTTGGACTTCGAACGACGAGCTCCACGCGGCCCGAGCCAGCTGGGCTTGGACTTCGAACGACGAGCTCCACGCGGCCCGAGCCAGCTGGGCTTGGACTTCGAACGACGAGCTCCACGCGGCCCGAGCCAGCTGGGCTTGGACTTCGAACGACGAGCTCCACGCGGCCCGAGCCAGCTGGGCTTGGACTTCGAACGACGAGCTCCACGCGGCCCGAGCCAGCTGGGCTTGGACTTTGAACGACGAGCTCCACGCGGCCCGAGCCAGCTGGGCTTGGACTTCGAACGACGAGCTCCACGCGGCCCGAGCTAGCTGGGCTTGGACTTCAAACGACGAGCTCCACGCGGCCCGAGCCAGCTGGGCTTGGACTTCGAACGACGAGCTCCACGCGGCCCGAGCCAGCTGGGCTTGGACTTCGAACGACGAGCTCCACGCGGCCCGAGCCAGCTGGGCTTGGACTTCGAACGACGAGCTCCACGCGGCCCGAGCCAGCTGGGCTTGGACTTCGAACGACGAGCTCCACGCGGCCCGAGCCAGCTGGGCTTGGACTTCGAACGACGAGCTCCACGCGGCCCGAGCCAGCTGGGCTTGGACTTCGAACGACGAGCTCCACGCGGCCCGAGCCAGCTGGGCTTGGACTTCGAACGACGAGCTCCACGCGGCCCGAGCCAGCTGGGCTTGGACTTCGAACGACGAGCTCCACGCGGCCCGAGCCAGCTGGGCTTGGACTTCGAACGACGAGCTCCACGCGGCCCGAGCCAGCTGGGCTTGGACTTCGACCGACGAGCTCCACGCGGCCCAAGCCAGCTGGGCTTGGGGCCGCCGTGCGCCGCGCATCTTCATTTCACATAAATTATAGAATACTAGCGACCCGCTCCGGCTTCGCACGGGTGCAATGCTGATACTAAAATATACTACAGAATGTCTTTATATAGAACGTTCACAGGTTTTTTGTCATTAGACAATACAAACATGTTTTCTTTAGTTTAGAGGTTACTCTTGAAAGAGCGTCATATAATTAGCCATGTGAAAAACACTCAACGCTCTAATCAAAGCCTGCAACGTTGAATGTTTGACCGTGCGATTTAATAATGGTCATTGCAAAAGATATCTTTACCGGAAATTGTAAGCGTTTAAATTGGAACTGTCAATCCGATGGTATCGGAGGAATTTAATTGGATAAGGATTAATACTGTATTACTTAAAATCGCTTCGTAAATAAGCGATTATTTCTCGTAAAAAGTAAAGCATAAAAAATGGTTATTGTGGGTTATCCCTATGAGATAGACATATACACTATCGCAGACCTTTTTAAGGTGTACGGGTGTACTAGTACATTACATTATTTTGATCTATCTCGTAGGGTTCAGCCAGCGTTTGCAATCTAAGCACAAAAAATTAGTTTATTTACGACAGCACATCAGATATCTCTAAAATTATCAGTGTTTCTCTACTATATTATGCATGTATTATACATATAAACCTTCCTCTTGAATAACTGTATCTACTCGTATTTAAAAAAGCTACAACAAAATCCGTTGCGTAGTTTTAAAGATTTAAGCATAAATAGGGTCTGTCCCTAGACAGCATACTCGTACATGCATATATAGGGACTGTCAGACAGCGGGAAGCGACTTTGTTTTATACTATGTAGTGATAGTGATACTGACAAACAAGCTGACGAGCCGCCCGATGGTAACTGATCACCGCCGCCGCCGCTTATGCACATCTGCAAAACTAGAAGCGATGTCAATGCTTCTTTGGTATTGATGTTTTTTTGCATGTATTTGTATGTATTTTGGCAATTTTGCGTCTTTATTTAAGAAAACAGTACGTATTGATATTTATGAATATCGCAATTTGGCCAGTTTTCCAGCATAATCCAAAAGGTCGAAAATCATGAAAGATTTATGATTTTTAACCGACTTCATTAAAGGAGGAGGATCTATGTTCGACTGTATGTATTTTTTTTATGTATGTTCAATGATTTCTCCGTCAATATGGACCGAATTTAAAATTATTTTTTTTTGCTGATAGATGTTTTTGCACTCATTCCAATCTGTTACTGGATGATTGTTTTTACGGGTTGCTTTAAGAAAAAACCTTTGGAGCATTCAAGCACATTTTATTTTATATTCGATCTTACAACTTATCGATAGACTGGGGATTTCCAACATGGTTCTGGGTCCTAATATATAAGTATTTGTAAAACTTGAAATCTAACGACGATTCAACTTGATGAACCGACATGGGACAGATCAACCCGCCCCGCTACATCTGGGCCAAGGAGCCACAGGGCCACGCGAGAAACGCCTTTCTCGAATTTCTAGCTTGAGAGACTGAGAGCGACAAGACAAGTCAATCTTAGGAACTGCCAAAACATCCTGCAGTCCTTCAGGCTAGGAAGCGAAAGTCTACTAAAAGAGGGACTCGAGGAGGCCGAAGAAGCCATATATAATAACGTCACTTCCCAGGTCATCAGAGGAACCATGAAAGGACAATATATGGCAGCTTACAGCGCAGAAAGTGGTTTTGTGGCTCTGAACGAGACTGAGACGGGGCGAACAGGCAGACTGAAATACGCGATACCCTCGAATGACCCAATTGTAGTCATCGCCAAGTGCACCAAGATAATGCTGGATGACAAGATCCTCGAGATGACTAAGACTATCGAAGGGAACTCAGATGTCGAGGCAAACTGGGAGAACTGGGTGGTACCAAAGATACAATGGATCAACGGAGTTCCAGGATGTGGCAAGACAACATGGGTGATCAGACACTTCGATGTGGACCGGGATGCTATTATTACCACAACAACAGAGGCAGCAAAAGATCTGAGGGAGAAGCTATCGCACCGCATCGGGAACTTGGTGAAAACTAGGGTGCGGACCATTTCTAACTTAATTTCAATTTCAATTGTGTTTATGTACGTTATTAATGCGACTGCTACTGCTATAAATTTAATTTAATTTAATGATGTATATAAGTCTTTGATACTTGATGAATAAATGATTATTATTATTATACCGTCTTCCCTTGTAAATGGTTTCGGAAGGGAGAGATTCAGCCGCCTTCTGGTAGACGAAGCTCTCATGAACCATTTTGGAGCCATAGTAATGGCCGTACAGTTGTCTGGTGCTAGCGGACTTGTCCTCATCGGAGACGTCAATCAGCTACCTTACATCGACAGACAAAATCTCTTCTAAATGAGGTACCATCGCCCAAATTTGGTCACAAACATCAGCCAAGAGTTGCTTTGCACACATATGAACCCAATGGACGTTGCGTATGCGCTGAGGGAAATAATATACTCCGGTATATATTCCTCGGCTACCCGTATTAGGTCTCTTGAGCAGAAACGGTACAAAGGAGCAAAAATACCTAGCACCCTTCCCAACACCCTTTTTCTAGTGCACACGCAGGAAGAAAAAGAGACCCTCATAAGCCAGGGATATAGGACAGGCACTGGGTCGCGAACCCTTACCATTCATGAAGCTCAAGGGCTAACGTACGAGTCTGTAATCGCCATCAAGACCAAGGCCAAAATGAAGCTGCACGAAAGCGTCCCGCACGCGGTCGTTGCGATATCACGGAACACCGGGACCTTCATCTATTACGCCGACGACATCGAAGACGATGCCATCAGTCGATTCGTGCGGCGAGCGTCGGCTACGTTACCGAAGACCATCAAAGAGTACACCTCCAGATGGCCATAAAAGATCTGAACGTGTCGGTGATGGAGGCCCTGGGCTGGAAGGAGGCGACGAAAAATAAGTAAGCAGACGATATTAAAGTGACCACTGAGAGAGTCAAGCAAAGACTCTACTGGTAATTGCTTTAATTGACAAAAAGAAAAAACTAGAGTAAAACAGTATAGTATAATTAATAGAGTAAGTAATCGTACTGTTGTAGGTATTGCGTGTATACTCTGAGCACTCACGCTCACTAAAAAGCTTCTTCTTGCGGCGGCGTCGTGTGTCGGGTCGCCCTCTCTTCCCTCCAATATGGTTTAGGAGAGCGATGGCTGGTACATGCGTCAACTTGTGAACGGGTGCTGCTTGCGGGAGCTAGACTGCTCGGAATATACACGCAATTCTAGCAATAATTAGTAATACTTAGTTAGGTTCTTTTGGTATATTCTTTTTGTAAAGCCTTCAGCTTTTAAGTTATTAAGTGTAAAATTTTGTTTATATTTTTTTTTTAAAGTTGACAAAAGGCACGGACCCGCAGTCCGTGGAGCTAATAAATAATTATATTTAAAAAAAACTTGAGATCTACAAACAGTTTTTATGATGGCATTTTGTTAAGCCCACAAAGAGAACAGGGCCCACATGAGATCCCTGCGGAACTCCAGACGGCACCGCTGCCGTCTTATTGGGTCGGTATCGTTTGCAACTGCCAACTTTTATAAGATTCCAGGCACCTTAGAAATGTTCCATGGATACCCATCCCTCGATGTTTCGTTAGGACCAAGTCGTGGTCGACTAGGTCGAACGCCTCGCCAAAGTCCGTGTAGGTATAATGTATGTGTCACACGGTGGAGGTGAAGTGGGCTATACTCACAGCACGCGCAGCGCGGGATGCAACAGCGGGATAGCCGTGAGGCCAGCGGCACGATAGGAGAGCGCGGGCCCCGGGCCGCAGGCACAGCGCGTAGGCGCGGGCCCCTCGGGGCACAGGGCTGCCGCGTGTATGTAGTGTGTAGTGTAGTGTGAGTAGAATGAATGGGGTACTCACAGCACGCGCAGCGCGGGGTGCAGCGGCGGGATGGCTGCGAGGCCGGCGGCGCGGCAGGAAAGCACGGGCCCCGGGCCGCAGGCACAGCGCGGCGGCGCGGGCCCCCCGGGGCACAGCGCCGCCGCCGCCGCCACCAGCGCCAGCGCCGCCCACCACATGCGGCGCCCGGCGCTCACTGCATGCCCACACGGACACGTCCCCACTACAATGCACTGAACTCACAGCTATAGCATTTCACTTTATGTTTATAAGTCTATCTCGCCACTGGTATAATACCACAAATACACACCTACATACTGAGATTGAACAAAAATAATCTTATTAAAATCACAAATTTCGGATGACGTTAGGCAGCTACATACGAATGGGTACTTGATTAGATAGGTACCGTAGTAGGTACCTACCTACTTCTGGAACGACCTCTCGCAGATTTTTGTGAAGATAAAGTTTTAATTATTCTTAAATAAGTCTTCTTTACAATTTTGTTTATTATCAAGTCATAAATTTAAGTTATTTTATTTTGAATACTGAATCTAACTAGGTACATATATATACTTAGCACAATAAATTTAATAAGAACATTAAATTTAACGTCTAGAATCAAATCCTTTAAAGTCTAGATCTGAATTAGTTTTAAAAGGTTACAAGTAATTTTAACATTTGACAGCGTCGTGATGGCTATTTTGTTTTATACATTATCAAGGTAAGTGTTATGTACAAAGTAATGCAATACTCGAATTGGAAACCAGCTGCACCCCGCGGCGTCACCCGCGGCAACAAACCTACAGCCGCCGTAAGATCACACCGATCTGTCGTTGCGTTGCTGCGTGAAAAAAGAACGAACAAACCAGCAAACACGTTTTTGAATTCTTAACTACGATTAGAATTTAAACCAATTTGTAAATTGAACGGTGGCTCATTTTACTCATTTTGATTAGAAATATTGTGTACTAACGTGCTTAGATTATATAGGTTTACCTGTCTATAATCTAAGGTAACCTGTTCAGGACTAGAGCCTGGAATTATAATAACTACGATTACATTATTCATACGTATCTTATAGATTATCTATATCTATATTTTTTCACACAATAGGTATGTAGTTATGTCAAACCTTTTCAGTAAAATACCTAGTCACTCTGTTTCATGCGACCGAAAAATACTTTGGATTCATTTGCACAAAAAATAAATTGTTGTCAAAATATTGTCCGCAATACAAGAAGAAAATGTTAACTGATAACGTTGCACTCTGCACCACAACAATTATTAGTCGTGAGAAATAATGATGTAGCGTCTGTGTTGCGAGGGAGGATACACTAACAGACGGCAAGACGCGCGCGGAGTGCGAGCGGACGGGCTGGTAGCGCGGGAGACACACGCGCTCGCTCGCGGCTGAACGGAGACTGCGGGCCGCGCGACGCCGCCGCCGCGCGCCGCGCCGCGCCGCCTCGATACTCGTGAGCTCACATTTTTTAAAATGCCATTATCATTTTTGTACATAAAAGATGTTTTTAATTAAGCGGCGCCTCCAGTACTGTAGGCAATATGTAGCTCCATGATGTCATGATGCGAATCAACTTTGTTTACACACTCATATGGTTATTGTTACAGTTGACAATGTTTTCCCCTTAGAGAAACGAACTTAGTTCGTTATAAATAATAAATAATAAATAATAAATCTTTATTTCAGATCCAAGATCCATAGTGGTATTAACATTGCACAGATTACAAAATTACAAGTATTACTAACCTAAAAACAACGAACACGATACATAAGTACACAAGTTAAAAATCTGAAAACTAAAAATAAACAATTGCAACTTTAAAGTGTAAATTAAATTATAGTTTTAATCCAGTGTTGTAGAATAGGGCTATCATATTTATCTGCTATTGTCCTTAGGACACTATTATGACTGCCGCGCAACCTACTCAACAGCGAAAAAATCCTCTTCCGTATGATCGCCTGGAAACCGTCTATTCGAGCATCGGCGAACATACCGGAAGCGCTGCAGAATCTCGGCAGTCCCAATAGCATCCGGAATATATTATTGTATTGTACTCGTAGAGCGTTAATGGACTTTTGGTTATAATGAATCCATAGGTTGCTTGTGTAGAAGCACTGGCAGTACGCCCTAAACAATGTTATTTTGGCTTCTACAGAACAACGAGCAAACCTACGGGCTATCATATTCCCTCTCACCGCCAGGGCTCTACGTTCTCTTTCTATGTCCATATCGTCTTTTAGATCCTCAGTGACTATGTGGCCTAAGTATTTAAATTGGTTTACAAACTTTAAGGGCGTGCCGTACAGACTCACTGGGGGTACATTTTCGGGAGGTTTATTATTACCTCTAAATAGTAGCAGTTCACTCTTTTTGGTGTTATATCTCAGGCCATGAGACCCAGCGTACTCCTCACAAACCTTTATGAGTTTTCGAAGCCCACTGATAGAGGGACTCAGCAGCACCATGTCGTCAGCATAACTTATGTTATTAACCATTACACCGTCAATAGAGCAACCGACATGCATACTGCTGAGTCTCTCAATCAGTTGGTCCATATACAAATTAAAAAGTCTAGGGGAAGATAATCCTCCCTGTCTTACTCCGCATTCCAACTTATATGTGTCTGACCTGTCATTTGCCCATCTTACATAGTTAGGCTGTTTTTGATACCAAAATTTAAAAATATCTATTAGTTCAGAAGGTATTTTACCATCTAATTTCTTCCACAAGAGCTGATATGACACGCGATCGAATGCCTTAGAAAGGTCTAAAAAGCAAGCGTAAATCGGAGTCTTTCTATTTGTGTAGTATGCTACAGTATGTTTAAGGGCAAGAATAGCACTTTCAGTAGATACATTAGGCTGAAACCCAAATTGAGCATCATTCAAAGTAATGTTCCTACTGAGTTGACTGTTGAGCAAACTGTCGAGCACTTTAGCTGCTGTTGTTGCTAGTGAGATTGGCCTATAGTTATTAGAGTCAGAAATGTCCCCGGTCTTATTTTTAATAATTGGAACGACTACAGTTGTCATCAGTTCTTGTGGCAGATGTACGTGGCTAATACAAAAAGAGTATAGCATAGAGAGTACTCGAGGTAAATGAATGCCAGCACACTGAAAATGTTCGATGCTAAGTCCGTCGTGACCTGGAGACTTGCCTCGTTTCATTGTCTGAATCGTAACAGCAATTTGCTTAGCTGTAAAACGTGTCAGACTACGTTCATCGTCCTTGGACTCAACATCAATTGTATCATGCATACTAACATCATTCACCTGTTTAGTAGGCAGAGGTAAGGCAGAAACTTGAAATTGGTTCTTAAAAACTTCGGCAATTCTCATAGAATTATTAACCCCATCGACACTCACAGGGACGCCAGGCTTAGTATTCATGTCTGTTGTCGTTTTCCAAAATTGTTTAAAATCCTTGTTCTTATGGTGGGATGCCATTATATCCATTTTAATCTGTTGTTGATTTTTAATACACCATTTTAGTTTTTCTTTGAATCTTTTTCTGTCACTGTTCATTTTCTCAAAATAGGGACCTATACAAAGTTTGCCACTCAATAGCCACATTTGAAAACTAGTCCTTGCCTCCCTGTGAGCTTTTTTTACATGATAATTCCAGCCTGTAATGTTTTTACTTGACTGACGATTTGGATTTAATTTATGTGGACCTCGATAAGTTTGTATTGCAGCATTTCTCAAAATACTTATAATACTGTCGTAAAAACGATCAATAAGTAATTTATGACTAGTACTTTTACATGTTCTATCGCAACAGGTACTGAAATCTGACGGAAAGTCTATATTCTTTAGTTTGTCTCTACATATTTCATGATAAATTTTAACTTGCTCTTTATTTCTATTGCCCCAAACTACTCTATTACTTGGTACAGAAGTTGAAAAAGCTTTTATTCTTACTGTTTGTAAGTCACAATTTATTTCTAGTGGAAAATGATCTGACTTAAAAACATCATATAGTACTTTAACAGATATTACAGATTTTTGGGCAGATTCAGTAACTAGGCAATGATCTAACCATCTTTTAGTACCGTGTGCTTCACTAATATAACTAAATGTATCAGAGTTAAGGCCTAATTTATCAAAATCTATACACACCCATTGCTGATCAACACAAAAATCTATAAGTTCTCTACCAAATAGCTCGTGAGGATGTGCATTGAAATCACCTAAGATGTAAACCGCTTCTGCATTATAGTTCTCAATTATTGCTTTTATGTTGCCAAGGCAGTCTGTAAAATCTGGCAAGTTTTCAGAGCTATCTGTAGGCATATATACACTGAACACTAGTAACACACGTCCATTTATATTAATTTTTATAGCTACAACTCTATTATTATCACAGGGTATCGTTATCACATTCGGAAAAGAGCTTTTCTTCCATAAAATCGCCACTCCTCCGTATGGTCTTCCACGCAAGACACCTGCTCCGATGTCAACTGCTGAGACTCCAGTATACTCGAACTCTCGATCAATCTCTCCTAAAATAGGAATATCGTAAGGCATAAGCCAGGTTTCTTGTAGCGCGATAATATCTGCCTTCTCACATAACTTCTTTATGCAGTTTATTGAACTCTTCAACGACTTACAATTAAAACTATAAAATGTATTAACGTTCTTGCTAATTATTGTATTATCCATACTGAGTTCTATATATGATCTGTCTCTTCTTGCGCTCTTCTATCTCTATAATTAAAATTTACGAACTTTCTAAAAGAAATACCTTCTGGCCACAGATTATTATCCAAAAATAATCCTAGGTTTCTACTCGATACCCATAGCTTAAAAGAGTGATGTCCTTTGTCTTTTTTTGTATTTATGCGCGCTAATGTTACTTTTTCTTGGGTTTTATGTTCAATATATTCAACAATGTCGCTTTCAGTGGTATCTTTATGAACGTTAGATATGAAAAGTTGGACTTTGGATTCTGCCGCTCTAAATTTGGTTCCGGTTTGATTGTTAGCCATCCCTAAATTCCCCACGAAACGGTTTCTAAGACGTCGTCTATTTACTTGCATCCATTCTTCTGATGGTTTGGATATTTTCCAGTCCACGTTACTATTTAAAACATCCACCATAGTAGCCTTTCTTACATTTTCTCCGCATGTACTTTTTATTCCATTTATTTTTACACAATCTGTGTATTTTTGCAATTGCACAGTCTCGCTTAACTTCAAACTGTCAACATTCGACGACGCAACGGCCGCGTACGACAAATCATTCACTTCTCTGTATTTCGGACTGCCCGATGCAAGCGAAATAGCACTATTATTTTGCGGCGTTCGACAGAGAGGCAACTGCTCTTGCTGTTGTTCGCCACAGGTCAAGCCAAAGGTCAAGCGCTTCGAACTTTTCTGTGAGCTTTGAGCTTGAGGCGTTTTCCAGGAATCACTATCAATCTCATCTTTCGTTTGATTTAACTTTTCTAACGGCTTTTTGCAATTTATTGTTGTAGTGGTAGGCAATGTTTGGGAAAGAGCAGGCCCTGTTTTCAGTTTTTCGATATCAATTTTTGTCGCATATGAGCTTTTTATTAGTTAGTAGCTTTTTATTTAGATAGTAGAGGATCCGATGAACAACGACTTTCACCCATCTGTTTAGTCGTTGAAAATTGTTTGTAATCAAATTAAGTATGTTAGAAAATACATCGGGAGTAGGTTGGCAAAAAAAAACCTGGCAAGGCTATGATTAATTAAATAATAATAAATGTTTTTTTATTTAATATTTGCACACATGAGTTTAACGAATACATTTAATACTCGTAGCAATCGAAAGTATGAAGCCTATAGAATATCCAAACGTTGGGTTTGTCTGTTTTTTTCCTGTGGTAACTACTGGGTTGGCAGGTATAAACAGGTACATGTTTACACTATTTATTTTCACTTATTTGTTTATCAAATAAATCAGTATCAAAATAGCTAGTATCAACATCCCTGTTTATATCTCAAACCCAGTAGTTACGCCAGGAAAAAAACAGAAACCCAAAGTTTGCATATTCTATAAGCTTCAGACTTTCGATTGCTATTAAATTTATTCTTTTAACTCATGTGTGAAATATTTAATAAAAAGTTATTTTCATATTTTTAATTAATCATAACTTTGCCAGGATTTTTTTGCCAACCCATGATGTATTTTCTAACACAAGTACTTCTTTGATACCGTGTCTGAATGTGGCCTGGCGCAATGTAACTTATGCTATAATATCAACAACATATCGGGTTTTAGATTTGGTGCTGTGTAATACCTCAAAGTATCCTCTTGTGATGATCCTTTAGTACCCGAACACTTGCACCATAAATCCTTCATATTTTTTTATACGTTCATATGACGTGACGAGCTAGACGTTCGCCTGGTGGTAAGCGTCACGCCTGCCACTAACAGTAGTAGCAGTGCCAGAATTGTGAACTTGTCAACACAATCCTGCGCCGCCCTGCACTGCGCTCGGCACCCTGAGATATAAGATGTTAAATCTCTTCATACCCAGTAATTTCTCTGGTAACATTGCCCTTCAAACTGGAACACAGTAATGCTTGCACACTACTGCTAGGCGATTGAATAGCTGGCAAAGGTGTGGTACTTCCCCAGGCGGACTCTGCAGTTGAGTAGAGTCCTACCACTACAAGAATTAATTCTTAATTAATTCATAATTTAGAAGATTCCAAGCCCTTAACGTCCTGCGTCCTACTGACCTACGTGGACCTACCTAACTGAACTATCTGTCCAAGGTAGTTGTAGTGGTCAACAACTTCGAGAGTATCGTTCCCAACGACAACCGGTACGGGCACAACATGGACATTGGACATGATCTTTGTCTTGTCCATGTCCATTTTAAGACCCAGCTGTTGGGAAACGTTACTGAGGTCGCTGAGCATAGTATTGAGGTCCTTCAGCGACTCTGCCATGATGACTATATCATCGGCAAAGCAAAGGTGAGTGATGTATTCGCCATTAATGTTGATACCGAATCCGTTCCAGTCCAAGAGCTTGAAAACGTCCTCCAATGCTTTCGTGAACAGTTTCGGAGAAATAACGTCTCCCTGTCTCACGCCTTTCTGCAATTGGATTGGTTTCGTGCTTTCGTCCTGCAACCGGATTGACATTGTGGCGTTTCTATACAAACACTTCAGCGCTTCGATATACCTATAGTTGATATGACATCGCAGAAGACACTGCAACACCGCCCAGGTCTCGATTGAATCGAAGGCTTTTTCATAGTCCACAAACGCTAGACATAACGGCCGATTATACTCCTCAGTCTTCTGTATAATCTGGCGGAGCGTGTGGATGTGGTCTATGGTGCCAAAGCCTTTCCGGAAACCGGCTTGTTCGGGAGGCTGGAAGTCATCAAACCTGCGTTCGAGGCGGTTCGTAATGACTCTCGAGAACAGCTTGTACACATGGCTCAGGAGTGAGACGCAGGACGTCAGGAGCGTGACCGGAAGACGCAGCGTAGGCGCGGCCTCCCACTAGGTGGACCGACGACATTGTAAATGTCGCGGGCAACTGGTGGATGCAAGTGGCAGGTTGTTGTACAGTGTGGCGGTCTAAGGGGGAGGCCTTCGTTCAGCAGTGGACGTCTCCGGGCTGATGATGATGATGAAGTCCTTAAAAGTAATCAAAAGACAAATACATATATTTATGAACTTGGTGACTATGATAATATTAGATTAATTTTAGGTAAGACTAGCTGTACCTGCGGCTTCGCTCGCGGCGCTCGTTTTATGCGCATGACCTTATTTTACTTTAAATAACAAATTAACATTTAAGAGGGTTTAAATTCGGTTGATCAAGTTGTAACGATATCTTCGTGCATAATAACAATGTTGTATCTCGCACCATCTTACACTTGCACCTCTCTAAAAATAAATACTTTCATTATGAAGGAATGCCGTCTTTTGTTGTATTTTCTAGATAATCAGTATTCTAGGTCGGGTAGATGGGATATTCGTGTTGGTTTCATGGCGAGAAATGGCCCGCGCACGCAACCAAGAGGTATCACGATTTGCAATTCATCAATGTGACCGCAGAGCCTAATAAGTAGCCAATTCGGGACCGCTGAACTTCAGATCGTGAGGTGGTCACGAGTTCAAAACCCGGGCCCGTACTAAATGATCTCTTTGGCGTTAATGTTAATGTATATTGTGTGAACCCGCAACTGGGCCTGCGTAGTGGCTTATTCGCCTTTCGAGTATAGACCTAGGTAAGTCCAGCAATGGACACCAAACCAACATAAGATTTTCATTCCTCAAACAAAAACGACTTTCTCCAATTAAATATTTAACAGCAATTCGGAAAACTGTTGCGCATCCTGATTGCTGTTTTTGTTGAGTTCAGATTACAGATAAGTATAAAAAAACATTATGAATTGTTGTATGGTTTGGTAATAATACTAAAATATATATAAGATATAGATAAGATAAGATAAGATATTTATTTAACAGAAGAAAAATTACAGTAATTATACAGAGAGTACACAGACTTATCCAGTAACAAATACAGCGTTCAGTCAACTCTAAGTATAAGAAAACGGTTAATCGACGGGCCCCAAACTAAGCACAGAGCTTGTATCTTGGAGTCCGAGTGCAGAGAATACAGATACAAGTGTTTTTCTAATGTGTCTAATCTAACCATTATATAAGGCATCATATTGAAATGACAGAAAGTATAAGTAAATTACCATGCACTTAAATACTAACTTAAGAAAACAAATCATCATCAACATACTAATTTCTTCGCTTTTGATACACTCACAAAAAGACGGATATTTATGTTTCGAAACTACCTCTTACTATATAAGCCATGGACAAGACCTTCGGTCTCATCATAGGACAACATTAAGAGCCATTCTCTGATGGATCTCTTAAAGGCAGTTTTAGTGACATCTGGCTTCTGACATACTCTCTTGCATATGATGTTGTACACGTTTAGCCATCAGTGAACTGGCTCAAGGGACAGGAATTCTATAAGCACGTTTATTTTTGACAGCATCGTAGCCAGAGTGAGTTTTTACGCTAATATGGGTTTTAAGGGGAGCATTGAAGAGAAAAAGCTACCTAATACACAAGACTTTGAACTCAGCGTAAAGTGAGTCAGTGGGGAAGCGAAACGGTTTGCGGATCATCACTTTAATTAAAGCTCTTTGTGCTCTCTCTACTGTCATAAATATAGTTTGCCCTGCGCTGCCCCATACTGTGATACAGTACTGTATTATTGATTGGCATAACGCAAAGTAAATGTGTTTCAGTAAAGGAATAGGGGTGCAGTCCCGGAGGTTCTTCATGACAAATATCAGTTTGCGCCTGTGTGATGCAACGTTTATTATAAGCTGCTTGTAAGATAGGTTCCCGTCAATGATTACGCCGAGATATCTCATATTGTTGACACGGCTTATGGAGGTACACGAGCAGGAGGGAGACGAAGACTTACTGTACGAGCAGTAGTGGATTTTTAGGTCCAGGTGTTGAGATGGAAGAGAAACACAAGTCTTCGTGAAGGCGATAAATTTAGTTTTGATGGGATTCAGGGTAAGCAGATTTGATGATCCAGGAGTCTAGCCACAATAGACAACCCATCTTCTGCTAAGCTATATACTCGGTTCCACGTATCCCCATGAAATACGATCGCTATATCATCCGCGTATGTGAAAATTTCTGCGTTAGGCAGTTTACATTTTAATATTTCGTTTATGTAGAGAATAAACAAGGTGGGACCGAGTATACTGCCCTGTGGAACCCCAAAATTGATAGGCAGATGATCGCTGGAGTGGTTAGTAACTTTAACATATTGCATTCGGTTTGATAAATAACTTTTAAACCACTCCAGTATATAGTATATCTTTTTTTTTCCAACTATAAAGTTGTGTTGGTAAAACATAAGTAGATCGTTAACAAAGCTAGCTAAGAATGAAATCATAACGTAAGATTGTCGTTAAAAAGTCACTAGAAAAGTCGATGAGTCGATTTAATGGAAGAATCTGAATCTGACATAGTCGCCAAGTTGGCGACGCTGCATGTAATCTCAACTATTACTAAGACACAAGACGCTAAGTGAGAACTATAGCAACATACCGCGGGACAAGGCGTACGTCTATGTAACGAATGCTACCACACTCAATGACTACACACACACAGAACACACTACAGCGCCACAGTACACATCACATACAGTGCGCAGTGTAGTGCGGCTAGCAGTAGGTACCTATATTGAGCTCCTCGACCACTGGACTGTTATAAATATTTTGTAATTTTTTTACTATACTATGTATAATTATGCATAATATTCTTGTAATTGACATGTAACATCTTCTGTTATAAATAACTATGGAGAGCGAGCGCACTCACACCGGCGTCCCTTTCTTTCACTTTCAACAGAACTTTCATAGAAATATCCTGATTGGTGATTGGTCGCCGCCATTAATAATCGACTGGTCATCAACAATGAGACGAACGCTACAGACGCTATCAGCGTTACACCAGTGATGGCGCCACTTCTTAAAAATTACCAAGGTTTGCAGCTCGTAACAACAATAGTTTGCCTCAGCGGGAGTGGTTCGCTTACTAAAATAAGCTACAACTTTGTAACTATTTTGTACTGTTTAAATGTGTTATGCGTTTCTATTGTCTTGTCTTGTGAACAAAATGAGTTTTTTCTACAAATAAAATATTGTCTATTGTTATAATTATTATTTTTTGGAAGGGAATCGCACCTTAGCCCAACGAGCTAGCATCGGTTTGCATGTGCATGTGTGCAGTTCTGTTGGTATTTCTGGATTAAATATTACTAGCAGGGGTTTGGAGGTTACGTGTGTAATAACGTAGTCTCTTACAGCGGCTTGCTCAGGCCCCCACTCCCACTTTTGGTTTGTCTTCTTCAATTTTGTAATGCAAGAGGTACGTGATGCAAAATCAGGTATACATTTTTGGAAGTAGCTAGCTTAGGCCTATAAATTGACGTACTTGTTTTGTATTTTTTGATGCGGGAGAATTTCCATTGACTATTAATTCACTGGTTCTAAAACCATCTTTTGAAATTTGTTGCCCTAGGTATTCGATGTAATCGACGAAGAATACATTTTTTTTAAATTAATTGTAAAATTGCCTAAACTTAATGCTGAAATAGTTTGTTCCAAATAGTCGATGCCTTGTTCAATGGCTAAAAGGAATCTATATAAACCAGCACAAACTTTAAGTGTTTGACTGCCCTTGTGATGGCCCTTTGGAAAACTGCCGGACCACATTGCATAATTATACCAAATGGCATCTTGAAAAACTCGTAGAGCCCATCTGGCGTAATAAAAGCAGTGTATCTAGAGAAACCTTCTGAAATGGGGATTTGGTAAAAAACATTTTTCATAACGATTGTTATACAGAGTGATGGGTCACCATCAGCCCGGAGAGGTCCACTGCTGAACGAAGGCCTCCCCCTTAGACCGCCAGACTGTACGACAACCTTCCATTTGCATCCACCGGTTGTCCGCAACTTTTACAATGTTGTCGGTCCACCTAGTGTAAAAGGCCTTCCTATGCTGCGTCTTCCGGTTCGCGGTCGCCAGAGTCGGAGTGATGGGTAGTCGGGTGCAAAGCTTTAAGGTGACGATAGTATAGACCATTTAGACCCTTTTGAGCCATGATTATCTTAGACGAAGTGTGACTATTTTTTTATCATTTATTTGTGGTTTTTGGCGAAAATCCCCGAAAATTTACGGTTAATGATGGCTAGTTTGAGTAATCAGTAAATTTTTTATTTTTATTTAATGTAATGTGTAAGCAATCTAACAAAATGTGTAATAAGCATGTGTGTCATCAGATTTTTTTTATTACTTGAAGTTTCATAAAAAAATTCAAAAATTAAAGAAACCTGTACTCAGAAAGATTAAAAAAAAAAAACAAAAAAAACTGTTTGTGTTCAAACCTTTTTAAAAACATGCTTGGTTATTGCTCTTTCTTTTGAGGTATCATTTACGCGAATATCTCGAAAATTACTGAAATTAAGTCCTAGAAACCAAATTGTGAAACCAACCAGTTGTTGCGTATTCCCTCTACAAAATGTGTTTTTTCTACAAATAAAATATTGTCTATTGTCTATTGTCTATTGTCTATTGTCTACATGTTCTTGACTGATGATGTTACCATAGAGCAGGCGAATACGCTTAGACGGGTACAGCTGCTGGAAAGGACTGACCCTCTGTTCTAGCCTGCGGCCAGGCAATAGGCTAGATGACTGGTTTTTTTTTATTGTCCTATTCAAATGTAGCCCATAAATATAGCTGATTAATGAAAACAAAATGAAAATCTGATCAAAAATAAGCAACTTATAAGCATTTTAATATCATGCTAGACAGAGAGGCGAAACAGCAAATCGTGACGTCACTTCTCTGTACGCCATATAAATTATATTCTGACAAGTAAGGCGTGACGTCATTTTTTGTTTTGTGGGAAAGGACAGAGTTGTCTC